>CM073733.1:96639236-101439236 GCA_037113605.1 Calophaca sinica | reverse complement strand
TCTGCCAGCTTTCTCAATTTGGCGATTTTGGTCCCATACTTTTTAATTGCACTTTTGGTCCAAAAAAATCTTGGATTTTGGGAAAATAGGGGACAAAAAGTGCACAATCCACGATTTTTTGGGACTAAAAGTGCAATTAAAAAAATATAGGGACCAAAATCGCCAAATTGATAAAGTTAAGATACCAAAATCGCAAACAATAAAATACGGGGACCAAAATCACTAAATTAAGAAAGTTGAAGACCAAAAATGCATTTAAGCCAAAAGATAATTAGTGAATCTAATAAAAAGCAAATAGGAACATGATACTCTGGGGATAATTAGATTGCTGCTAGATTCCTACAAAGAAAATATAGTTTATGCAAAAAAATGTGTTCGTTTAAAAATATGAAAAAGGTTTACTTCATCTTGATTTAGATTTGGTTTTAATATAATAAGGTTAATATTTAAAATTATAAAAGATTTAATTTTTTACTTTCAGCATTATGTTTTAAAAAAAGTAATAAAAAATTGGATTTAATTTCTTTCACCGTTCATTGGGTATCAAGACCAAAACACAAAAATATGACAAATAGAACTACAAAAGGATAAAAAGTATGGCATGCATAAGAGCAAAGTTTATAAATCATCTCTTAATTCAAAAAAATAAATTCATTCATTAAAATTCAAAAGAAAAAATGTACCGTCAATATATGAAATTACAATTAACGTTTTGGCTTAATAATGTCATATCATTTTAATTCATTTTTTTAAAATTACATATTTTTACTTTGCATTGCTTATTTATTTTACGAAAATACAAAAAAAAGTAATTTAAATAAAAAATAAGCTTACAAATTTTCTAAGATTTAACTTTAACTATAAATTTTATATTTATTATATTTACAATTAAAACACTATTTTTTAAGATTGTGCTGCTAACATATGTTAGCTTAAAATTTTGTCCTCTTCATATTCATATTTCATAAAACTAAATTTACAAACTTTGTAAATTGTTACATCGATGCATATTTGTGCTTTCATATGATGCGTTTAGGCATGGAGAATTATTGATTAAAGAAATCATTGATTGAAAAATTAGTCATTGATGAAACGGGAACATAAACATAGCAAACTTATAGAAGCTCTTACAAAACACATAGTATTAGCAGGTATGAACTATTAATTTTTCTACCATGTCCCTATGTGCTTTTCTTACTATAGTGTGTATTGACTATTAATTTTCTCACTACACTACAAGAAAACGTGGGGTTATCGACGGTAACGCAAAAAATCCTTTGGAAACGTATATTTACCGACGGCCACTAGCGCATCGGTAAACTGGTCGTCGCAAATGATTACCGACGGGTTTTTTAGTTAGTTAAAAACCGACGGTAATTTCCGACGGAAAAGGCCGTCGGTAGTTTTCCGACGGACTCGACTGTCGGTAATGCCACACGGTGACTACCGACGGCTATACCCGTCGGTATTACTAATTTTTTTAATTTAATTAAATAATTAATTAAATTAATCGACTAATTTTTATATTTAATTTAATTAATTTCTTTAATTAATTTCTTTAATTAATTAATTAATTATTTAATTATTGATTAATTATTAATTTAGTTATTTAATTATTAATTTATTCTCTATTAAGAAATGTGATAACGTAAACTAAAAAAACAAAGTAAAAAAGAAACGTAATATAAATTAAAAAAAGACTTAAATTCAATTAAGTCCTTTAACTATTTTTTCGGCCAAATAAATCTTTTAAGTTTTTAAGGTGGGTCAAATAAGTCATTTTCGACCAAAAGTTTTTAAGTTGGCCCAAATAGGTCCTTTAAGTTTTTAAGTTGGGCCAAATAGGTCCTACGTGGCAATGACTCATTTGGCCCAACTTAAAAACTTAAATGACCTATTTGGCCCAACTTAAAAACTTAAAGGACTTATTTAGCCAAAAAAATAGTTAAATGATTTATTTTGCTCAACTTAAAACTTAAAATACTTATTTGGCCAAAAAATAGTTAAACGATCAAATTGAACCTCAAAAATAAGTTAACGGACCAAAATAGTATTTAAGCCTTAAAAAAATATCCGAACAATATCAAAATATTTTTTTTAAAAAAAGTACAAACATCACTAATAATCCTCATAGTCCTGATCATGCACGTGATGCTCTAAACCATCCGCGTCATCGACATCATCAGTACCAGGAGGCGGAGGCAGAGGCGGAGGAGGCGGCTGATGATGAGGCTGAGGCTGCTGGCGAGCTAGCATCTGGTACATCTGTTCCTGTCGCTCCAGCACCTGAGCCAAAATGGCGTTCGTCTGACGGGTCTCTTCCTCGGAAGTGGCCAGTCTCCGCTTCACCTCGGCTAACTCCTGCTCATCCACGGCAGACCGACGACTGGCACCATCGCTACTTGATGATTCTCCGATGTGGAGGCGGCTGGTCCCTTTCTTGTAGTTGCTGGCAAGGTCTTCAGCACCGTATATGCGACCCTTCTTCTTTCTGCCAACAACATCTGCCCAAACCCTGAGCGGTGCAGATGGATCTTCAAGGCTCTGAGACGGGGGACATGATGATGTCTGAGATCTAATTTGAGACATCCTCGCCTCAAACTCCTCCTATCATGCATAAACAAATAAGTCAATTTTTTTTGGTAAGAAAACAATATAAACATTATTAAAAAACTATTCATTATATTTTATAATTACCTGGGTCCGTCTCGACCGATCATCAACAAAATCACTAGTACTCCTCCTAATATGAGTTGCATGATGGAGCTCATGCAACTGTACCTCTCTACCCAACCTCTTCGACTGTAATTGATTAATAATAATAATAATAATAATAATAATAATAATAATAATAATAATAATAATAACACGTACAAGTTGAGCTGCGTGCTGCGCCTGACTGACAGAACCTCCGATGTGCAAGCTCCCACCCTTCTCAGAGGCTCTGTTCTTCTTGGCCTTCTCGCAGATCGATTTGTACTCAGGGGAGCGCCAGTGCTCTCCCAGCCTTTGCCAGATATGATCCCCTATCCAGTGGGGCTGTCCCCTGAGGCGGATATCTCTAAGCATATCAGAGAGGCGGTGGGGAAGCCTTCATATGGAAGTTCTTCTCGATCCGCTCCTCATCCTCTTCACTCCAAGCAACCATCTCCTGTATCAATATAAGCCATTATTAAACATAATTGAAATTTATGAAATAAAAAAATAATATGCAATAAAATAAAAATTGTAACTTACTCCGAAAGATTTGAACATATGCTTCCGCTCCTTGTCCTTCAACATCCCCCAAGTGGGCCAATACGCCGAATAATTCTCCTCAATTGTTGCTGTGATAGCCTTCACAGCTGGCTTTGAGGGAAGGAACCTGAACAATAAAAACATGTCAAATAACAATATATATATATATATATATATATATATATATAAATTATTAATAACTCGACAAAAAAAATGTAAATACTTACCCTTTACCAGCCAGCCTGATAATAACTTGACCATCATGCGGCATCTCAAGATCCTCAACCTCCTGCTACTCAACCTCGGTCTGATCAGTTGTATGACCCATACTATACTCATGCTCGGATTGATGAGCATCGGGCACCATCTCAGGCACAACATGGGAACTAGAAGTGTCATGTGTCTGCTGGAACCCCGGGTTGGCGATCATGTGAATAGGAGGCAAAAGGGGTGTTGGTACCGAACGTGTCGGAGGCTATGTAGGTGCTGAAGGTTTAGGAGGCTGTGTAGGTGCCGAACGTGCCGGAGGCTGTGTAGGCGTAGATGTACGCAGACGTTGTGTAGATGACAACGTCGAAAACCCAGTAGGGTCAAACCTAATAATGTTCGGCCTCCGACGACTGGGGAGTCGATGGCGATGGCTTTCCCCTTCCCTTTACCACCATATATGTATGTGTGTGTGTGTGTGTCTTTCATTACAAAAGCAAAAAAAAAACAAAATATTTGTGCATCATACAGGTCACGTTCTAGCTGCTCATATATGTATGTGTGTGTGTGTCTCCACCTATATCAAAGGTGATGGGTGTAGAGACATAAATAATGCGCAATTGCTTAGAAGTTAGAAGCCGATTCGATAACAAAATTGATTTAGCGTACGGTTCACATGAGTTTTCTTGTGTGCAATTTCACTGCGGAAGCTATCTCTAGTAGCTTCGCCTTCGACCGCACGTTCAGAGATTTCCTACCGCGCAAGCAAACATTTGCTTATACAATATGTGATTAAACTAACTATGAATCACGTTCACAATTGAACCGGTTAAACCAACATCATTTTGACGTGGTTTTCACAACAATATTGCTGTAAAGCAATAATTCTGCATATATATAATTACTTCAGTCCATATCCAAAAATGTCCCACAGATCGATTTATTGATGGGTTTTTATAAAACTGTACAATCGCTAATAATGCCCCACGTTATACTTACACAGATATATTAATTATGAGTTTCTTTTTTAAAAACATAGACATTTCAGAGCATCAAGATCAGTACAAGAAGCACTGTAGCTAGTAACGAAATACGTAAACCGCAGCATGTAACATCATATTCACACTCAACTGATCAAGGGAAGGGCCAAAAAAAAATGGTAGCAGATTTATGGTTGACTTCAATTTCACCCCACAGGGAATGAAGAGAGAGAGAGATCTTGTAGTACAATTAAGTGACGTAAGTGAATCACAAAATGGACGGTGGAGATGAAGGGGGGAATGTTGACAGAGATGACAAGTCCCATAACTGAGACCAAAAAAAGACAAGGCATTGGACACACTGTTACGTGCATTTATGGAGTCTAACTGTTCGATGCTTGCGTTTTCAAAATGTCAGCAATATATATATACATATAAATAAATATAAGGACGAAGCATGCATACTGCAGCCTCCAGCCAGAGACCCCACCTGTGACTGTCTCTATGACTAGCCATTTTGCCAAGTCTCACCTTTGGTACCATTGTCCCTTACACTGTCCTCTTACGAAACATATTTCAGTACTACACAAAGTCCCAATATTTAATATTTGTCCATAAAAAAAAAAATACACACAAAATTTTGAGAGATCATAGATATAAATTTTTTATATGACAAAATTACATGAAATTTTTGTATTAAAGAAAGGGTGATCTTTAATGTACACAAAGACTATGTTTGGTATGTAAGAAAGCATGAGGAAAGAAAGTGGGAGGAAATAAAGTTTATTGGTTAAAGTGTAAAATTGATGATGTGTCACATTATTATTGGTCTGTCACACTATCCATGCACACTTTTTACATTTTTCAAGAAACTTTCTCTTCCCTCCACTTTGCTTCCCTCCTCCCAAACATAGTGAAAGTGTCCCTTTGTGTATGGGTACTCCACCAGCGATTACAGAGGTTTGGGTCACGGGTCGGGTTAAAAAAGGGTCTACTAGGTCGGCCTTAGGGTGAGACACCCGACTGTGGTGACGGCATGGGGCTCAAAGCGGTGGACGAGTAGAATAAGACATTTTAAGGACGATGGTGGCAGAATCGCACCGTGGCGGCGACAATCAGCCATTTGTGTATTGGTACACAAAAAACACTTTGCGTACCTTAAGTGGCGCCTAAAGAATCTATTTTATCTTTGATCAGTGTGTGTTTGGTTCTACGATGATGAAAATTGATTTTGAATGAATTGATTTTGTAAAATTGATTTTAGTAGTTGAATGCAAAGTGACTTATATTTGGATACATTCACTTAACTTAAAAGTGAGTTGACCAAAAAATTTGAGAGTAAAAATTATTTTTGAAATCAAAAGCTCCAAATCCTAGTTTCAAGTTAGAATCAATTCTAGATTCAAAATCAATTTTACTCGACAACACCTAAACATGTCAAAATTAATTTTATGTGTTTAGAATCACTTCTGTCTGTACTAAAATTGAATCCAAACATTCACTTATTCAGTTAGTAACTTTTAGAATTAGGAACACTTCATCGGGAGAAAGATGTGATTTGTTTTGTTCTTTTCATACAAAATTTGTTGTTGTTTGTCTTTCTTTCTATCATTCTGTTTTTAATTATATAACAGATGATCAAATCTGATGAAGACAAGGGCAGTTGTTACAGATTATTAGTAATTATTTAAGTATATATTGCTCCTGTGCCAGCCAAAGGAGACGCGCGAGTTCAATAATGACAAGGAATGTGCTGCATGCTATCATTCTTTATTTTGAAAATAATTTAGTACTACATTATGGGCAAAGAGAGGGAGGGAGACAGGAAGAGCTCTTGTAATCAACTGAAAACCTTAAGGTATTAGATACATGAGTCTTCTCACTAATATTGTCTAAACTCAACTCATTCTTAAGCAATACATGGGACTTGCCCAACTCTTTACTTGTATTACAATAATGTGTGAGTCTTCACATTGCCATGCTCCCCCTCAAACGGAAGTGTTGGCCCAATAGAACCATCGGCTCGGCTATGATACCACTTGTTACACTTGTTAGAGATGGGTGACGAGAGGGAGACTAGAAGAGCAACGGGGAGGAGCTCTTATAATGGGCCGAAAATGAGAGATCACAGAAAATAGATTGACATCATGTCTTGACTTAAAACATTAAGGCATTAGGTATATGAGTCTCTTCATTAATATTGTCTTATCTCAACCCATTTTTAAGCAATGTGGGACTTGTCCAACTCCACAGTTGCATTACAACACTATAGACATCAATAAATATAAAATTTTCGTACAATGATAGAATTTATGGAGATAAGGTATGTGATAATTTGTAATATAGGTGATCGTATATGAGACAGTAAATGTGTTTGGAGTGTATTTTCATAGCTCTTACAGGCTATTATTGCCACACTGTGGGGAAGTGGGAACAGATCAACTATCTGCCACAACAATTAGAGTTGCTTAACTATCAAAGCAGAGTATAGGACTGTTTGTCCGAGTTTAGGGTATCTAGTACCGAATTAGCCTTCCTTTAGAGAGTATCTGATTCATTCTGTTGAGAGAAAAAAGTTAATAATAAGGTCATCATGACCCATACACCTACAATCAGTTCTATTCATTCACACATCTCATTTCACACTCTCTCTCTCTCTCTCTCTCTTTCTGTTTCTCTCTGTCTGAATGCTCCTCCAAAAGGAACATCAGCATGAGACTAGTACTTTTTACCTATATAATTCACCACACCCTTTTAAGCCTACTCATCTCTTTCCATTTTGTCTCTTCCTCACTATTTCACACTGTATCTTTCTCTCTGTCCCTCTATTTATACATCCCTTTCTTGCCGCTACTTGTCTCAACAACTCACCAAGACACACCACAATCTAAATTCCAAAGAGAGAAATATGTCTCCAGCAGGTTCATCAAGATGGAGCCCTACAACTGAACAGCTCATGATCTTAGAGGAACTGTACAGGAGTGGGATTAGAACTCCTAGTGCCTCTCAAATTCAGCAAATAACAACTCACCTTTCTTTCTATGGCAGGATAGAAGGCAAAAATGTTTTCTATTGGTTTCAGAACCATAAGGCTAGGGATAGACAGAAGCTAAGAAGGAAACTTAACAAACAACTGCAACTACAGCAACAACAACAACAACAACTTCAAGTCCATCATCATTGCCAACTCAATCAGGATATCAGTAATAACCATTTTGTTGGTGGTACCTTTGGTTACCCTCCTGGATCTACTACACAAGAAGTTTCCTTTTATAATAACTCAGCTAGCTTGCTTTTTGAGGTAATCTTCCTTTTCTAACATGCATGTTGTAAAAGCCTAAGTAATATTTTCCATTTTATGTTTTTCCTCTTTCTTTTGCTAATTCTTTTAACTCTTGGATGCATGTCATTTGTTGACTTCATCATCTTGGGTTGTGGTCTAACTATATGGCTTAAAATAAGTGACATGAATGCACACAATGACACTTGTCCATTACAAAAATTGGATTAGGGAACAAGTCTTGGATTCAATTTTAGTTACGAAATCAAGAAAAAATTTAATTATGCTTCTTTTTCTACTTTGTTCATTTCATATGTTTAGGGAGGAGCTGCAAACACAACAGAAGGGGCAATCAATTGCAAATGGAATAATGCTTATAACACTCAAAGTTTGGTGGAGAAGAAAGAGATTGCATTAAGCAACTATGGTTGGACACTTATGGATGTTAATCAAGCATCTTCATGTTGCACTAGACCTCTCAAGACTCTTGATCTCTTTCCACTCACAACTACAAGAACCAAAGAAGACTGCACCACATCACCAAATAATAGCTCTATCTTTCCATGTTCAACAACCAAAACCCAAAATTCTATGTGACATTTGATGTTAATAAGTAATAACCTATTACTTAGGGACATTAATTAATCTCTATATATGGTGCTTCTTAGAGAAAACATGCTGGAATTTACCATCTACCAATAGTACCTAGTGTTGTACGTAGGACCTTTGGTTGCACCATGTGAAATTAAGCATGATAGAAGTTCAATACTTTTTGGTACAAATCCTAGGGGTACTTGATGTGTCCTAGAATTACCTGCCAAGATTATTCTAAGTGTTTTCTGCCACTAGGAGTTATTGTCTTCACTTGCATTAGTTTAGTGATCAGATTAATTAATTATATGGCTAATATGCTCAATTTATATGGAAATTGTCAAAACCAGTAACTTGTGTATTGATACTAAATGGTCCCATCCTGTTATATCTTTAAAGTCTATTTAATGTGTACTGGTTGTTGTCCTTTATTCATCAATCTCGAGTTTCTCTCATGCATGATGTTTAAATGGAAGGACTTCATGGACATGTGGAAAATCAGCTTTTTGTTAAACTTATAAACTTTTTTGAGTTAATGAGAATGTAACTGTTGTTTTGGAGCATGGATCACACCAACAGTTAACAGCCAACAGACAGAGTACATATGGTTTCAACAGGAATTTGTTAACCAAGTTGATGCTGGTGATTGGTGTTAGTTAACGTGGCATGACAAATATAAGCAAAACTAATATATGGAAACGAAATGAGGGAATGCACATGCATGTATGGATTAGGAAAAATTTGTAGTTGAAAACTTGCATCAACATTCAATAATTTTGTGAGAAGAGGAAGAAAATTATACCTCCAACTTTTTGTTTATAATAATAGTGTGACGGAGGAGCTAATCATTTTACTCAAAAGCAGTGGCAGAGCCAGGATTGGAAAGCTATAGGGGCGAACTATAAAACATGAAATTCATCCGACAAATATATATGTATATACATATTAAATTTTATAGATAATATTTATACTTATGTGTTCCAAAATATTAATGTATAACTATGATATTGCCATTCTTTCTCCACCAATGAACCTGGAAAAAATAAATAACAAATTCACCAATAAAACTTACTTTTTAATGTGGGATGACCACCGATTGAGAAAAGGAATGGTCACGAGCCACCCATTGAGAAAATAACTTGTACTTCCTTTCTCCACCAACACGCAGATAACGCAAATAGAGCACAGAGAGAGTTTTTCCTTTTTGTTTTTTATGGTTTTCTTCTCTTTTGAAGAAGTTTTAGTTTATTTTAATAATAGATAAAGGTAAATGGGCCAGCAAAAATAACATGATGTACGTTTGGGGTAGTGTAAATAAAACTCTTAAAATTTTCGTAGGGGCTCACAACAGTCTAATCAAATATCAAAAAATAATTTTTACTAGGTGTAAACAAAAAATTCAAAAATTCCGTAGGGGCTTGAGCCCTTGGAGGCAATAACGTGCCTCCGCCCCTGCTCAAAAGAGAAAGAAAATTAAGCCCCTATTTATATTATAATATATTAAATTTAAAATGCAAGATGTAAAATTTGTTTTGAAGCAATAAAATTAATTCATTTCAGTAACAATTAATGAAGCAATACAATATGAAATTTGGTAAACATCTTGGGGACTAGGTATGAATGTAGTTGCCCTTGCTAAGACTATGGACTACTTGGTTCGCTTATCGCCTAATAAACCTCCCATCAAGGTTTGGAAAAATAATAAATGTATCTTACATGCTCCTATAATAGCACCTAATTCGGAAGCATCATTTATAGGACATTTGATAAGGCTTATCACAACCTTCCAATCCATCTCTAGAACTATCCTATCCAAGTTAAGTTTCATTAACCATTGAAGAGCAAAAAGCAATCCAGTAGTTTCCTAGCCATCAACAAGAAGACACTGGGGTAACCATATTGTGTGAGCTGCAAAAAAAGCACCACTTGAGTCCCTAAGACATATCCCAAACGAAATGATTCTCCTTAAAAAACATGCATCGATATTACATATCAAAACATCCATTGATGGTGGATTCCATCTAATCCCTTTCTGCTTTGTTTTTTTTTTAAGACAAACAATTATAGATATATTGGAAGAGTACCAGGGGTACTCCAACCCAAAACAGAAGAAAAGCGGGGGGCACTGACGTAGGCACACCCACCAGCCACTTTGAAAGAACCAAAAAGGGAGGGCTAACGCCTCACAATACAACCAAGAAGGTCAACATACCACTCATAATACAGATACGAGGGGAGCTTACTCTTGGATAGAAACTATCTCCAAGATAAGGATATAATCCGAGCAAGCGTGTGAGCCAGCTCAGGCACCCTTTTGGAGATCCTAAAGAACCCAAAGGATAGTATGCCAAACTAGAGCCAAGCTCTGCCTACAACGTGCCCTGCCACCTAGAGAGCAAAACTGTGAGAAAAGGATGAACATATCCAAAGGCATCACGAAATCACATCCCAGCCAACTGACAATTGCATACCAAATCCTGGTGGAAAAAAGACATCTACCAAATAGGTGTAGAGCCGACTCCTGGTGGGAGCCACACAAAATACATGAAGTGGCTGAAGGATCAGAAATAACCCCTCTGCTAAGTAAGTTCGCCCGAGTTGGTACTCTATCCAAAAGCAATTGCCAAGAGAACGCAGTTACCTTGGACGGAGCAAAACTCTTCCATAACTTACCTAGCACCAGAATCCGTTGATCCGAAAGCCGTGACACACGAGATGAAGACATCGAGAGGAACTCATAAGCAGAGGAAATAGAAAACATACAACTAGGGTGCCTAGTCCAGACCCACTGATCCGGCTCAACAAACAGTGATGATGAAGCTAGTGTGGCTCTAAACTCAGTCAGGAGTGCTTGCTTTCAGATGAAGAAACCTCTCCTCCAAGAAATATGTCGGACCCATGTGTCATCCTCCCATCCACCGCAGCTACCAATCAATACATTTGGATCCGTTGCAACTAAAAGCAATCTAGGGAACGTATGGCTCAGTGGAGAATCACCAAGCCAAGTGTCATGCCAAAAAAAGTAGATCTCCCATCCCCTACCTTCCTCCTCACACTACTTGAGAACCAGTCTACACCCAGGTCCCCCACAGCCCCCACACGGCGGATATCCTTCCACCACACCGACCCTGAAAAAAGAACTCTCAGATCCCCAAAATAAGACAAGCGAGATACAGAAGGGCCATATCTCGAAGCCAGTACCTTACACTACAGACCTTTGCCTTCCTCTAACAACCTCTACTTCCATTTTGCTAACAAACTAATGTCAACCCTTCTGAGGTCTCTCACCCCTAGACCACCTCCACTCTTAGGCTTACAAATGTCAGACCACTTGACCCACGAAATCTTCTTCCCCCACCCCACCCCACAAGAACTCCCTTTGGATTCTGACCACCTGCTTCCAGACTTCACCGACATCCTCATATAGGAAAGGAAGAAGATAGGGATGCTACTAAAAATTGAGTTTAGAAGAACAATTTTGCCCCCAAGGCTGACTTTCCTATGTCTCCACCCCAGAAGCCAACCACGGAGCACCTCCAGTATAGGATCCCAAGTGGACGTACAACGTGGGTTTTCCCCAATCGGAAGACCAAGATACTTGAAAGGTAGTATCCCAGTTTTACAGTCAAGGGATAGGCAAAGAAAACAAAGACCTATCCACATTCACCCCAAGCTACTCTTAGAGAAGTTAACTTTCAGGCCAGAGGCACACTCAAACCATGTGAGAACCGCCTTCATAGCCTGGAGATTATCCACTGAAGCCTCTCCTATAAAAAGTGTATCGTCCGCGTACTATAAGTGAGACAACATCAGATCTGACTTTGCCACCCTGAATCCTGTGAATAGCTGAAGAGAAACCGTCAGTCGCATAAGACCACTCAAGCCATCCACAACTAATAGAAAGAAAAAAAGAATCACTGGGTCACCCTGCTTCAGACCCCTTTTGATGTTTACCTCCTCCATTGGGCTACCATTGACCAATATAGAAAGACTACCAGAAGACACAACCACGAATCCATGCTTTGCACCGAGCATCAAACCCAAACTGTTGCATCATATAATTTAAGAAACTCCAGTTTACCGAGTTATATACCTTTCTGAAGTCCACCTTAAAAATAAAGTACTGCTTCCCCTTCTTCTTATCAAAGTGAACCATCTCATTAACCACTACCACACCATCAACTAAATTTCTTCCGTTAATAAAAGCTGACTGATTGGAAGAAATGAGTGCATCCATTATCTTACGCAATCGAGCAGCCATCACCTTGTTGGAACCTAAATGATTGAGAAGTTTAGATCTTCAATAATTTTGATGATAACAAAGTATCTATAAGAGAACTTTTTAACTTCTGATAAGTCTTGAAGTGTGTAGCTATTAAAATCATTCTTATTTTATAATTCACTCAAGCAAGAAGAAAAAATTCACAAGAAGATAAATACTTTCACTAACGTTTGCATCCGGTTCACTCCAGCTTCTGGTATATGTTTACTCTAGCGAGCGTCCGATCTTTCAAGTGTTGTGACATGTGAACTTAAACATTGCAGCGAGCGTCCTATGAATTCTGAGCGAACATCCGGTTTATTAATGAAACACGTGCTAGTCACGTTTATTCTTTCTGCTCTCTACCTCAGCTATTCTGGAACGAAATTCAAATTTGATTTTTGTGCTCAATTCTATGTACGAGGAATCAAAGATGACACCTTTGTGATAAGACAAAATCCGTACACTGCAAATGATTGAAAAGCAAATAGTGCAAAACGGTAAAGTGTACTATTCTGAAATTCTCTGAAAAGGAATATAAGAATGACTCAATGATTTGGAGCTGTGTATTTTATGCAACGGTAATATCCTCAAGGATTTCTATAAATACTTCAAGCTCTCCATTGAAGAAGGTTGCTTGAAACGACATACTGCAAAAACTATTACTCAAGTGAGCAACCAAGTTTCTGTGCCAAGTATTCTGAGAACCAGAACTGAACTTCAGCGTCTTACTCTTTCTTTTAGAAAACTATTTGTTTTGAGCTTAAATTTTTTTCATTCTCTCTTGTTGAGAGTTATTTGATTGTATTCAAAACTTCTTTGTGAAACTTGTATTGCCTCGTAACAGGCTTGTTTCCTCAAAGGCTCGAACGTGTTGAGTCGTTTTGAGAAGTTAAGAGTATTGTCAAGTTTGTGACAGTAGAATACTCTTAAGGAATTTTGTAATCAGTGTGATTATAGTGAAAATCCTTTAGGAACGAAGGACTAGACATAGCTACCAGGTTGGTGGTGAACTAGTATAAATCTCTGTATCTTATTCTTTATTGCTTTGCCTTTACTTCTGTTTTGAGAAGAAAAACAAGTTTTTAACTTACTTTACTTTAGCATCCGGTATTTTCTCAGCATTCGGTTACAAACATTTTTTTCTAGCTAACTTGTTTTAAAGTGTTTTTAACTTAAAGTTTGCGAAAAAATTTCAACACAATTCAACCCCGTTCTTGTGTTCACGTTTAGTTAGTATCAGAGCTCGGCCTCTTAGTTGAGCACTTAACATTGTAAGAGAAAAGATCCTATATACTTCGAACATGTCTGCAGAAGGTGGCCACATGAACCGTCCTCCTCTATTTACTGGAGAAAAATTTGATTACTGGAAGGACAAGATAAAAGCTTTCTTTGAGTCTCAACAACTTGAGTTGTGGGACACGGTTGAAAATGGGTACATTATTCCCACTACTGCTGCTGGTGCTGTTTTATCTAGAGAACAATAGAATGATGAGCAGAAAAAGAGATATCAGCTCAATCAAAAAGCTAGATTTATTCTTATCTGTGCTATGGCAGAGAAAGAATATGACAAATGTGGTAAATTTGATACTGCTAAAGATATCTGAGATTCTTTTGTTTTGTATTATGAAGGCTCTGCCCAAGTAAGAGAAACAAATGTTAGCATATTGGTTCGCCAATATGAGTTATTTAAGATGGAAGATGGTGAAAACATTGAGACAATGTTTGAAAAATTACAAACTCTTGTTCATGGGTTAAAAGCCCTTGGAAAAAGCTACACTACACCTGACCATGTGAGAAAGATCCTGAGAAGTTTGACCAAGCAGTGGAGACCCAAAGTCACTACTATACAAGAAGCAAATTATTTAAACACTTTATGTCTTGAAGTTCTTTTGAGTTCCTTAAAGGCTCATGAACTTGAGCTAAATGAGGTAGAGCCTGTGAAGAAAAGCAAGTCTATTGCTTTGAGAGTTAACAAGCATAAAGCCAGTTCTTCTAAAGCCCTTCAGGCTGAAGAAGAACCAGATGATGAGCTTTCATTCATATCTAGGAAGATCCAAAGAATGTGAAAGAAGAAAGGGAACTTCAGGAGACAGTTCCAAAAAAAGGTGTCAAGAATAAGAAGGAAAGCAAAGACAAGAGTCAAGTCATTTGCTATGAACGTAAAATGCCAGGACACTTCAAATATGAATGTCCTAATCTTAAGGAGAAGCCCACTAAGAATTCTTTCAAGGGAAAGAAGAAAGGTCTCATGGCTATATGGGAAGACCTGGATTCATCTTCCTCTGAGGATGATGAGAATAAAGAAGAAGCAAATGTTGCCCTCATTGCAAACACTGATTCAGATTCTGAAGAAGTTGAAGAGTTAATACATGATTCTTACTCTAAACTTTAGAATGCATTTGATGATCTTCTTAAGGATTCCTCCACTCTTTCCATTGAGTATAAAGCTTTGAAAAAGAAGTTTTCAAAATTATCAAAAGAATTCCAAGTTTTGAACAATGAAAACTCAAAGCTCAATGAAGAGAACCAGAAGCTGAAAGATGAAAATCAGCGTCTGGTGGATCATCAGCGTCTGATAGCTAGTCAGTGTCAAGAAGCTGAAAGCTCGTAAACTGGAAGCTCACAATCTGAAAGCTCGCCAGCTAAAAGAAATCCTAAATGTAAGTCAAATGATTATGAATATGCCTTTCAAAAGTTTCTTACTGAGAGTGCTACTCGAAGCAAGCAAGCTTCAATGATTTGGGGTGTCAGTAAAACGACAACTCAAGGTCTTGTACAAATAAGATGAACCTACTTTACAAAATGAAAACCTAGCATCTGATGAACACAATGATCACAGTGAAAGCTTGCATTGCACATACTGCAATAAACCAGGTCATTTGAAAAATGTCTGTAATGCTTTTAAGATTAAGAAGGGTAAGTATCCTTCAAGAACTAACAAGAAAGGACCCAAGAAGATTTGGGTACCTAAAGATAAGATAGTCTATGTTGCAGATATGCTTAGCAACAAGGTCAACACACCAATCCTAGTACTTAGACAGTGGATGCTCGCGTCACATGACGGGAGAAAAGCATATATTCCAAGAGCTAAGACCTAGAGAAGAAGGATATGTTGGTTTCGGTGGAAACCAAAAAGGTAAAATAGTTGGAATTGGTCGCATTAGTAAATGCTCTCTTCCCACTATTGATAATGTACTTTCTGTTGAAGGCCTAAAACATAACTTACTGAGCATAAGTCAATTATGTGACAGTGGTTATGATGTCATTTTTACAGAAACAGGTTGTTTAATAAAAAGCAAGAAAAATGGCTCTATATTCTTTACTGCGAAGAGGAAACAAAACATTTATAAAGTTGATCTTTCTGAACTTGCAAAACAAGATCTCAAGTTTCTCATGTCTGTTGAAGATGATCAATGGACTTGGCATAAAAGATTGGGTCATGCCAGCTTGAGATTGATCTCAAAGTTGAACAAGCATAGTCTTGTTAGAGGCTTACCAAATCTTAGATACCAATCTGATGCTCTCTGTGAGGCATGTCAAAGAGGAAAACAAGTTAAAACTTCTTTTCATTCTAAGAATGTTGTTTCAACCTCCAGATCACTTGAGCTTTTGCATCTTGATCTTTTTGGTCCAACAAGGATAGCCTCTTTGACTGGAAAAAAGTATGGTCATTTGTTGATGATTTTACTAGATGGACATGGGTTAGATTTCTTGCCCACAAGGATGAGTTATTCAAGGTATTTACTGTTTTTTGCAAATCAGTTCAAAATGAAAAAGGTATTTGTATCTCTTCAATTAGAAGTGATCTTGGGGGAGAATTTGAAAATGAAAGCTTTCAAAAATGTTGTGAACAAAATGGCATCTCTCACAATTTCTCCTCTCCTAGAATATCACAACAAAATGGTGTTGTAGAAAGGAAAAATAGGTCCCTCTGATCAGGACCATGATCAATGAAGTTGATGTTGCAAAACATTTTTGGGCAGAAGTAGTAAATACAACTTGTTATATTCAAAACAGAGTCTATATAAGATCTATTTTGAAGAAGACTCCATATAACCGTGGAAGGGTAGAAAACCCAACATTTATTATTTTAACCTTTTGGTTGTATTTGTTACATTTTGAATACTAAGGATCATCTTGGTAAGTTTGATTCTAAATCTGACAAAGGTATCTTTTTGGGATACACTGAAAGATCAAAAGCTTTTAGAATATACAATAAAGAAACTATGATAGTGGAAGAATCTATTCATGTCAAGTTTGATGACAAGAAGCCTGACATTGAAATGTCAGAGCTAGATGAGTTATTTTCAGGTTTAGACATTAGTGGAACAACAAACAGTGAACCTGCAACTTTAGCATCTGGTGGTGACAACCAGACCCATGATTCAACACAATCAGAAGCTGAAGCCAGAAAGAGTTGAAAATTCAAAACTCATCATCCTAAAGATCAAATCATAGGAGAACCTGGAGATAAAGTGAGAACAAGATCTTTTTTCAAGGAGCATGCAGATCTTGGACTACTCTCTGAGATGGAACCAAAAACGATTGATCAAGCTTTGGAAGATGAAGGTTGGATTCTGGCTATGCAAGAAGAGTTGAATCAGTTTCAAAGAAATGATATTTGGAAGTTAATCACTTTACCAGAAGATAAACAAGCTATTGGTACTAAATGGGTATTTAGAAATAAGCTTGATGAAGATGGTAAAGTAGTGAGAAATAAAGCAAGGCTAGTTGCTCAAGTTTACTCACAAAAAGAAGGTATAGACTTTATTGAAACCTTTGCACCTGTTGCAAAGTTAGAAGCAATTCGTATTTTACTTTTATTTACTGCACACCATAAGATAATTCTTTATCAAATGGATGTGAAGAGTGCTTTTCTGAATGGTTTCATAACTGAGGAAGTCTATGTGAAACAACCTCCTATATGGTCTTAAGCAAGCTCCCAGAGCTTGGTATGATAGACTGAGTTCCTTTTTAATGGAAAATGGTTTTATAAGAGGTCAAGTAGGTACTACTCTCTTTAGAAAAACTTCAAACAAGCATTTTATACTAGTTCAAATATATGTTGATGATATTATTTTTGGAGCTACTAATGAAAGCCTTTGCAAAGAATTTTCTAAGTTAATGCAGGTTGAATTTGAGATAAGCATGATGGGAGAATTGAAATTCTTCCTTGGGATTCAAATCAAGCAATGCAATGATGGTATTTATATCCATCAAAGCAAATACATCAAATAATTGCTCAAGAAATTCAAGATGGTGGATTGCAAGCCAATGTGCACTCCTATGCATCCCACTTGTATTTTATGCAAACATGAAACTGGTAAGAAGGTAGATCAGAAGCTGTACAGAGGTATGATTGACTCTCTACTTTATCTTACTGCTTCAAGACCTGATATTATGATCAGCATCTGCTTGTGTGCTAGGTTTCAATCTGATCCTAGAGAATCACACTTGAGTATTGTTAAAAGAATTTTTAGATATCTACAAGGAACTACTAATCTTTGTTTGCTTTATAAGAAATCGAAAGATTACAAGTTAGTAGGTTTCTGCGATGCCGATTTTGCTGGAGACCGAATTGAAAGAAAGAGCACAAGTGGAGGCTGCCAATTCCTTGGAGCAAATCTTGTATCTTGGTCAAGCAAAATACAAAGCACCAATGCACTATCAACAACAGAAATTAAATACATCTCAGCAGCAAGTTACAGTTCTCAACTTCTGTGGATGAAATATCAACTTGAAGACTATTTGATTAAAGAGAGTAACATTCCTATCTTTTGTGATAATACTTCTGCAATATGTCTTACTAAAAATCCAATATTGCATTCTAAAGCAAAGCACATTAAGATTAAACATCACTTCATAAGAGACTATGTTTAGAAGGGTGTACTTGAAATTAAATTTGTTGACACTGATCATCAGTGGGCTGACATTTTCACAAAACCCCTTGCTGAAGATAGATTCAATTTTATAAGAAGAAATTTGAATTTTCATCTTATAAAAGAATGATTAATCTCAGCGTCTTATGAATCATGCATTTTATTGTTTGCATCTGGTATGATGTTAGCATCTGGTGAATGTAAATGTTTGCATCCGGTCGCACACGTGTCATATACGTGAGTGCTGAAGCATCTCATCTTACGTACTGAGTCATGATTTGTTTACGTTTTCAATAAAGCTTTTAAATTGATTTACTTCTGATTTTGGCAACTGCATTTTTTTTTTAAATGAAGGAAAGGAGCCTCGTTAAAACCTTCTGATGCAAAACCCTCCTTAGGGAAAAAACACCTAGCAGGAAAAAGAGTACTCCTCCCTGTTAAAATAGAATAAAATTGGAAAAAGAATACAGAGAAAACATGGGGGGACTAGACCAAAACCCATGCAAAAGAAAAGGAAACAACGAAAGCAGCCCCAAAAAACAAGGGGGAAAAACCCAAACAAAAATTAAGCAAATCTATAGGCAGGGAAGCCAAACCTATTATTAAAAAACTCAACAGCAATAAAAGAGGGGATGTTATTCCACCAAATAAATTGCGTCTGAGAGGCCCCGAATTTGGCCAGCTTATCTGCACAAGCATTCCCTCGTGTGGGATATGCGAGTAAGCAATAGCATAGAGGAG
Source organism: Calophaca sinica (assembly GCA_037113605.1). Taxonomy (NCBI): domain Eukaryota; kingdom Viridiplantae; phylum Streptophyta; class Magnoliopsida; order Fabales; family Fabaceae; genus Calophaca; species Calophaca sinica. The sequence goes on along the minus strand of CM073733.1, from coordinate 101,420,057 downwards.
AGGCCACACAATTATGCCACCATTCACGAAGGGACCGGGGGGACAAGAGTACCATTGGTGAAGCCTTTAATAACAATTAAGGAGTTGCATTCTAACCAAAACCTATGCCAACCTTTATAGTAAGCAATTCCAATAGCTACCATGGCACCGATGAATTCCGCCTGTAAGGCATCAAGCGAACTAAGCGGCTTGGCAAAGCAACCCAAAACAGGCGTCTTGCTATCACTAAAATGCCCCCACAGCAAAGATAATCGAGAAGAGCCAAAGGCAGAGCCATCAATTACACTTCACCCAACCGCACAATTAGGAGGGGACTACAAAACAAAGTAGTGATGACCCGGAGCACAAGCTGGGACGCTATTTGGATCCCAAAGAAGCTAAGAATTTTCGTTAGAATCAAAAAGTGCACTTTACTATTAAGACCCGCTCACCAAGCAACGTGGTTGATAGCAGTTCGCGGATGGCAACGATCGACGGAACGAAAGAATTCTCGAATCTCGCCTTTATCATGCGGCTCACGCCAAAATAACCCAAAATGATATTGGTGATACAAGCGATAACTAAATCCAAAGCTTGAGAGCTCAGGTTCTGATGAGTCAAGAATGGAGGACGAGTTGGCGTTGATGTTGAATCCAAAACATCGACATCCAAGACCAAAGGCATATCGGGCATAGAGCGCTCAAAAATGATGAGAGAAGTTTCCATTGCCTGGTTACAAAGAGAGCACATGGAAGGGTGAGCAGAGCCAACACCGATGAGGTGCTGTTAGTGGGAAGTGCATTTATGAAGCAACCTCAAGTACAAAGACTTAGAGGAGGAATCGACACCTCCAAATAAAGCTTGTACCAAGAGTTAGGAGCATCGGCTTTGTAGAACTTATAAGCTTCCTTGAAAGTAAGCAAACCAGAGTTAGAAGCACACCAAACCAACTCGTCGGGTGAGATCACCACAGAATGATAATCCGCTCATAATGAATGAAGGCCCGAATATTAACCAAAATAGAGTGGGATGCACGGTCTCATCATGGATAAAATCACTCACTTTGTAGCGAGCTTGCAATGAAGCTTAGGAGGGATTCAAGCTGAACTATGGAAAAGGGGAGCCAATTGTTCAACCGTAATCTCACCGTAGAGCCATTGCCAATCTGCCAAGAAGAGTTATCGAGATCTCGGACAACTTTTTTGACACCCGACCAAACAGAGGCGATATGGTAAGAGATGACCTGGTTTGCGATGAGCCCCTAGCCTTCATGACACCACTCCAGGAGGTAGACATGAAATCCCAGCAAGCTTGAGAATGCCGGCCTTGTTAATAGAAATGAGAGAGCGGATGCCTAATCCACCTTCCTTGAGGGGCGGGACCTTAGACCAAGCAAGTGATGATTGCGGGAGTGAATATCACGGACCACAAGAAATTGCAAAGCCAAATGTCCACCTTTTTGAGAAGCGAGGCCAAGTGTAGAAATGGAAGCTATACATAAGGTTTGCTTTGAAGACGTTTGATGAGTCGGGCCGCCCATGAAAGATAGCAGTACCTTTCCAAAGGTGAACTTGCAGGATTGAGCGATTCTGCGATGATAGTTTGAGATGAGTCTTCTTGGGTTGACCTTTGAAGATCGGCACACCAAGGTACCTGAAGGGGTTGTACCAGAGCGAAACCAAGAATGTCACTATAGCCTGACTGACAGACAGAATGGAGCCAGACATAGTACTTGGACTTGTCAAGGCTAATGGTTTGGCCAGAACAAAGAACATATATGTTGAAAAAGTCAATCAAGTTCTTCAAGCCCCTACGAAGCCCTCGAAAAACAAAATATCATAAAGAATATGGCTCGGCATGGTGTAACCCCTGGGACCAGTCATCAAGCTTCCCTTCATGAACCATCTTTGTAATTCCCCAAGAACCTTCAGCAATGCAAAATAATAAAGGAGAGAGGGTCCCGCCAGCGAACACCTCTATTACAAGAGAAATAGCCCAATGACCATTGATAGAAAGGGAAAGTCTGGCGTAACGAAGGATGCAAGTGATCCATCGCAAAATTGAGTGTTGAAACCAAAGCAATGAGGGCCAGTGTTAAGGAAGTCCCAATCCAAGGTATCAAAGGCTTTCTTGATATCAATCTTCATTGCGATTGACCCCAAAAAGATCTCTTGTGTAAAATTCACCCCTCGGAGGCTAAACAGACATGATCAATGTTTATCCTTGACAAAGCCTCTTTGATTATGAGAGACAATTTTGGGACCAGTGATGCAGCCTATCACCAAAGACTTTGGAGATGATTTTGAATTGGAAGTTAGAAGCAATGGGTCGAATCGATCAATGCCGTCTGCTTGGCTTGACTTTAGGAAGTAAGACCACCCAGATTAGAATTAATATTAGGCAACAACCACCCATGCTTGAAGAATTGTAAACCGAGTTGTACACCTCTTCGGGGATGATATCCCAGTAGCGATGGAAGAAAAAGCCACCAAGACCATCCTGGCCTGGGGCATAAGATTAAGAGAAAAGCAGCGAGTTTAACCTCTTCCACAGAGGCGAGGAGGTAAGCATGCTGTTGTCCTCCTCAGAAACCAGATGAGGGATAATGTTGGAAATGAAATCGGATTTTTGAGTGCAAGGAGTGGAGGTAAACAAACCGTTGTAGTATTGTAAAATATGGTTCTCATAGCAAGCAATCAATCATATAACAATTGGTCACCATGCCTCATAACAGATCTGCTTGGAAAGCGCTCTAATTTTGGCAATTTTGTGGAAGAGGCCGTTACGGTACGCTTTGAGTAAACCATTTAATTCTTGCCTTATCCTCACAAAACGCGTTTCTTGAAGGACAAAGCTTTACAGTGGGCGCACTCTTTCTCTTGGGCAAATAAATCCTCATTACCTCCCAAACGATCAATATCCTGCTGAAATTTTGTATTGTATTTTCATTTTTTTTTGATTTATTTTTATTTTGAGAAATGCGAAACTGTTTTACAAAACATCTGTACTATTCTTTCAAAACCTTTCCCACTACTCCACTACCTCTTCCACTACTTCGTACTATTCATTCCCTCTGTTTTTCTGCAAACTACTCTCTGTCTTTCTCTTTGAAAACCCTAAACCTCTATCTCTAGTTCATTTACCCTGATACTATGATGAACGTTCAAGTTTATGAGAACACTGCTATTTACGACACCATGATTGAAGGGAAAGTCCTTATTGAGAACATAGTTGATCTCAAGCATCTGGAAAAATATGATTTTGATTTCTCTGATGGATTGAAGAAAATGGGCTGGAAAAACTACTTCCAATGGGAACCAAAGGAAGTGCTTATCACTGCCATCAAGGAACTCTGGGAAAACATTAGACTTCATCATGGAAATATAATCAAGGGTTATGTTCATAGTTATCTATTTGTGGCAACTCCAAATGCCATTTCTGAAATCATTGAATGTCCTCATGAAGGAGTAAGCTTTCATGAAGAATGGGAAAAAGCATTTAATGGTATGGAAGCCGTTGATGAGGCTTTGTTTGAAGACTATAAACACCTGAAGGCCACAAAACAACCCCTGATTGCCAAGAATCTAAAGCCTCACTATAGAGTACTTCACAAGTTGATTTCCAAGTGTGTCATCTTGAAGGCTGGTTAAAGTGACGTTGTCAACTATGAGTAGAAGTTCATCATGAGCCACTACAGGACTGGTAACAAATTTAATCTGCCAAGGCAGATAACGAATACCCTGTTGTCTGCTATTGTAAACTCAAGGAAGGGATTTGCTGAAGAAAAGCATGTCTACAAAACCATTCCATATGGTGTTCTTCTCTCTGAACTCATGCTGAAACAAGGAGTTGTGAGTAAGCTTGCTGCCTTAACAGGAGAGGACAAGGAAAAGTACTTTGGAAAAGGTGCTATGACTATCCCTGACGTCTTTGGGAGAAATAATATGGTCAGAATGCAGTTAGTTTCTGGTGAACTAATTAAGAAGGAAAACAAGAAGAAGAACAAGAAGCTACTGCTGTTGGTGATGCCCAGGCTCCTGTTCCTATAGTTGATGCTCAGAAGAAACCCACTAGAATCTCAAAAAGCTTTGCATCTGGTGTGAACAGACCTACTAAGCCTCCGATCAAGGAGACCAGAAGCAAAAGCGAGAAGGTGCTCTTTGTCTGGCGATTACTTCTGGTGAACGAGGAAGATGATGAGGATCTGGTCCCCATCAGAAGCATTATGGAGAAGAAAAGGAAGGCATAAGCTGACAGGCCAATTTCTGCTTCTGGTCCTAAGAAGCAAACTTTTGCTCTTCCTCCTCCTGCTCCTCCTGTTGTGGTCCCACATACCAAGTGAAGGAGATTGTACAAGCTTTCTGAGAAGCCTCAGCCTAAGGTACTTGACTTCACTACTGATGAGTCATTTGTTGCATATGGTAGTGATGATCCTATTACTGCACCCCTTCTTTCTGTATCTTCACCACAACCTCCACCTACCAAACCTCAAATACACAAACCTTCTAAAAGAACCACAAAGAAATCACACCCACTCTTTGGTGCTTTGACTTTATCTAAGACCAAAACAAAGTCCATTCCCTCCATCACTCCACAACCAAAACTTCCTTCAATACACAAACCTAAATCCACTTCACCCTCTATCACCTCCCTCACCTCAGATATAGCCACATATCTCTCTCACCCCTTTAATCAATTATTCAGATTCACCCCCACCAAATAAAGAACCTTCAAAATCACTACCACTCGCACTTCCACTTCATCACCCACTCCATCACCCATTACCACCTCCACAACAGATACCACATACTTTGGTGAGTCTAGAATTAGACTAAGATCTAAACGCCCTGTCTCCATTCGGGAAGAGGAATATCATTCTATCTATGATCACCCCTCATTATGGCACTTGAAGACCTTCACATATGGAGTAGCAAGATTGGAGATTCCTCTCTTCAGCTACAATGACATTATGAAAATGACCTTTGGCGGAAGACTCAGGCCTCCTCCAAACCGTGGCATTCTACCATTGGCTTTTGACCTGCCGATGTCCCTACCACAGAATGAACCACTTACTCCTGAAGAGTGTGGTAGATGGATAACAGACGATGAGAAAGCATTCATGCTTCATTGCCTGGAAATGAAACGACATGAAATGGTTCTACTTAATAGGGACCCCTCTCTGGTCTCTGTCAAGATAGTTCCAGATAGGCAAAGATGGTTGCCATGCTTGATCTCGGAGAAAAGGGAAGACAAAGTCCCTCAGAGGCTCCCCAAGATAATGACCTTGAAAGAATTCAAGGAGGCTCCTAGTAGGTATAATGCCACTTTCTGTCCTCTACAACTACTGCAGAGAGATTAGAAAATCATGCAAATCATGCAATGGAAGTCTATCTCACTAAGATCAAGATAGATTCCAGAGATACTGGTTCTTCTGGCCTTTGTAATGCAGAGAAGGCAGAAGTTATGACTACTGTTTCAATCAAAAGAGTTTGGGGCACCAATCTTGGTATTCAACATTATGATGATATGCTACAAAGTTCTGTGATTTGACCTGAATCAACTTTAAAGCGAAAATTAGAATGGGAAACTATTCATGAAGATGTTGGAGCTGCTATTGATTGGGAATCAATGGCTCTTAAATGGGTTGAAAAGGCACATCTAGATGGTTTGGAACCCATTGCTGAAGCCTTAGAAGAGAAAGAAGATCAGAGAAGACTCTACAAGCTTGAAAATGGACTTCTCAGTATCTGCTTTACTGAAGCAGAAGCTGACCTGAAGTTGACTGCATCAGAAGCTGAGCTCTTACAATTTGATGAGTTGGTTGATACTTTGTTTAGGCAAAGAGAAATTGAGTTCTTGGGTTCTATTGACCCTGAAGAGTTGGCCTATAGAATGGAATAGGAGTTTGAATTTGAGAAGCAGAAGCTAGGAAGATTGATCAAATGGTCCATACCAAATGATATTTCTTCTTAGAGGCTGAAGAGAAAAAGGAAAGAAGGCTGAAATTGTCACAAGAAGGCTGAACGTCATGAACAAGCTGAATGGATTCCTGAACCTCCTCTTCCTCCTGTTGATGATGATGAACCAATAATCATCTTAGGATCTCAGTTCAACAACTTCGTGGCAGCAACTCAATCTGTGGCAAGGCTGGAAAATGTTGTTCACACTCTTATGGAACGCCTTAACTAACTCCTGCCCCCTCCTTAGATTTTCCCTTTACTTTAAACCTCTTTTGTACCTTTGAATTCGATACCTTTCTCCTTGTTATATTATTATTTTATCTATATAAACCAGTTGGATTTTTTACTTCAAATTTTGCTATTACTTATTTTTGTTTGGACAAAGATATGTTTTACATTCTTTTTGTCTGATGACAAAAGGGGGAGTAAAAGATAAGGTTTGATGAACGCACCTTAGTATCACGTATCATGCATTACATAGCATCATTCATCATGCTATGATACTTAGTGTATTTTATTCAGCATTTGATAAGTGGTAATTGGTACTATGATCTCAACATCTGCTCTTTAATACTTATATATGAAAATGCTCTGATACATGTATGTATTGTTTTTAAATACAAATGATCTGATACTTAGAGATATTTGATAATATTTTTGGCTGATGAACTTAGAGGGAGACCCTTGAAATTATCTTTGAAAACAAAATTGTTCATCAACCTTGGATATTTGTCATCATCAAAAAGGGAGAGACTGTTGGAACCTAAACGATTGAGAAGTTTAGATCCTCAATAATTTTGATGATAACAAAGTATCTATAAGAGAACTTTTTAACTTCTGATAAGTATTGAAGTGTGTAGGTATTAAAATCATTCTTATTTTATAACTCACTCAAGCAAGAAGAAGAAATTCACAAGAAATTAATACTTTCACTAGTGTCTGCATCCGGTTCACTCCAGCTTTTGGTGAGCTTCCGGTCTTTCAAGTGTTGTGACATGTGAACTTAAGCATTGCAGCGAGCGTCCTATGAATTTTGAGTGAGCATTCGGTTTATTAATGAAACACGTGCTAGTCACGTTTATTTTTTCTGCTCTCTACCTCAGCTATTCTGGAACGAAATTTGAATTTAATTTTGTGCGCTCAATTCTGTGTACAAGGAATCAAAGGTGACACCTTTAGGATAAGACAAAATTCGTACACTGCAAATGATTGAAAAGCAAATAGTACAAAACGGTAAAGTGTACTATTCTGAAATTCTCTGAAAAGGAAGATAAGGACGTTTTTCAAATTTCATCACTCAATGATTTGGAGCTGTGTATTTTTTGCAATGGTAATATCCTCAAGGATTTCTATAAATACTTCAAGCTCTCCATTGAAGAAGGTTGCTTGAAACAACATACTGCAAAAGCTATTATTCAAGTGAGGCAACCAAGTTTCTGTGCCAAGTATTCTGAGAACCAGAACTGAACTTCAGCGTCTTACTCTTTTTATTAGAAAGCTATTTGTTTTGAGCTTAAGTTTTTTTTTTCATCCTCTCTTGTTGAGAGTTATTTGATTGTATTCAAAACTTCTTTGTGAAACTTGTATTGCCAAGTAACAAGCTTGTTTCCTCAAAGGCTCGAACGTACTGAGTCATTTTGAGAAGTTGAGAGTATTGTCAAGTTTGTGACAGTAGAATACTCTTAAGGAATTTTGTAATCAGTGTGATAATAGTAAAAATCCTTCAGGAACGAAGGGACTAGACGTAGCTACCTAGTTGGTGTTGAACTAGTATAAATCTCTGTGTCTCATTCTTTATTGCTTTACCTTTACTTCTGTTTTGAGAAGAAAAACAAGTTTTTAACTTACTTCACTTTAGCGTCCGGTGCTTTCTCAGCATGGTTACAAACGTTTTTTTCTAGCTAACTTGTCTTAAAGTGTTTTTAACTTAAAGTTTGCGAAAAGATTTCAACACAATTCAACCCCCTTCTTGTGTTCATGTTCACACCTTGGCTACTGTCTTATACAAGCAACCCAAAAGAGAAATAGGTCGATAATCACCAGATTCCATAAAGATTTAACAAAGGTAAAGTTAATCCATTCGGACCAGGACTCTTGTTTCCGTCACAGGAAGCCACCACCCCATCAATCTCCTCTGGGGAAAAAACAACCGAAAGGGATGCAAAATCATTAACCGAGAGAACCAGAAAGACAATACCATCAAGCCATGGGCGGTCCCAGTCCTCCTCAGAGAAATTCTCTCTAAAATAGCTTGTAACCTCTATCCTAATACCAACCACATCCTCAACCCACTCATCTCTAACTCGAAGGGCAGAAATCTTATTCCTGCCCCCCTGAGATTTTAGACACAAATGGAAGTATTGGGTATTAGCATCCCCTCCTTCATTCACCTTGCCCTAGACCTTTGAAACGTAAGACTATCCTTGCTCTTAATCAGTTGCCAAAGTTGAGAAAAATAGAGCTTCCTACAATCCACCTTTTCCAAGAAAAGACCCACCCCTTCACGTTTCAAATCTAGAACCTTAATATTCTCCACCAAAACCTGTATTTTTAGATCCACATCCCCATATATATCCTTATTCCATTGTTTGAGTGCCCCTTTCAGTAGTTTCAGCTTTTTCTTGAGAACAAATCCCATCCACCCAGAAAGGGAGAAAGAAGACCAACTATTGTGAACCATCACCTTGAAACCCTTATGCTGCAGCCAATGGTTATTGAATCTAAAAGGCTTTGGCACCTAACCAGCAAAAGAATGTCAGATAATTAAAGGACAATGTTCTGAAACATCTCGCTCAAGAGCCCAAAGTGCCACTTCCCCCAATTGTCAAACCACTCCTCTGAAACCAGGAAACGGTCCAGTCTACTCATAGCACCCCCACTAGTTGGAACCAAGTGAACTTCCTACCCAAAAGTGGGAAATCAAGGAGTCCTAAGTCATCAATAAGGTCACAGAACTCCCAGACTTCAACATCATCCATCGTGGGTAATAGTGGACCCCCTCGTCTCACTTAATGCACAAAAAGAGTTAAAATCCCCCACCATGCTCCAAAGACCACCACCGAAACCCCTCCTAGACATCACCAACTTGAACGTGAACACAAGAAGACGGGTTGAATTGTGTTAAAAACTTTTCGCAAACTATACGTAAAAACACTTCGAACACAGATTTTTTCAAAACTGTTTGTATATCGGATGCAGAGAAATTAACCGGATGCAGAAAATAAACCACTTATGAAAACTTGTTTTACTGAGCAAGGTAAAGATAAATGTAAAGCAGTAAAGGAAGAGACATAAAGATTTATACTAGTTCACCACCAACTGGTAGCTACGTCTAGTCCCTTCGTTCCTGAAGGATTTTTCACTATAATCAACTGATTACAATTTTCCTCAAGAGTATTCTACTGTCACAAACTTGACAATACTCTCAACTTCTCAAAATGACTCAGTGCAGTCGAGCCTTTGAGGAAAAAAGCCTTAACTAGGCCAAATACAGTTTACAAAAGAGATTATACTTTTGAATACAATCAAAATAACTCTTATAGAGAGGATGAAAAGATTAAGCTCGAAACATAATAGCTTTCTAAAAGAAAGTATAAGACGCTGAGTTCAGTTCTTTGTAGACCAGAAACTTGGCACGAAGCTTGATTGCTCACTTGAGTAATATTGCTTTTAGAATGAAGTTTCTTCACAGTTTTTCCAACTGCTCTTGAATGAATACCTTGGGGTACAAGGTATTTATAGGAGTCTTCAAGGGTATTACCGTTGCAGTAAAAATAGCTCCTTTCCATTGAGAGGTAATTTAAAATGTAGTCCTTTTCTTCCTTTCCAGAGAATATCAGAATAGTACACATTACCGTTTTCGTACTATCTGCTATTTGCAATTGCCTTGTACGATTTTTGTCTTATGCTAAAGGTGTCACCTTTGCTTCCTCGTACATCAAAATGAGCGCACAAAATCAAATTCGAATTCCGTTCCAGAACAGTCTGAGGCTAAGAGCAAAAACGTGATCATCACGTGCTTCATTAAAGAGATCAGACGCTCGCTCAGAACAGAGGACGGACGCTCGCAGCAATTGAGTATTCCACGTGTCAAAGAGTAACACTACTGGACGCTTGCTGTTAGCAAGACGCTGGAGTGAGTTCGGATGCTGACACTAGTGGATTGTATTCAATTCTTTTGTAAATTTCTTCTTCTTCCTTGAGTGTTTTGTACATATATATGAAGTTTTGATACCTGTACACTCAAAGATATGTTAGAAGATAAATTGTTCTTCTTGAAAATACTTTGTTATCATCAAAATTAATGAGGGTCTAAACTTCTCAATCGTTTAGGTTCCAACAATCTCCCCCTTTTTGATGATGACAAATATCCAAGATTGATGAACAATTTAATTTCAAAATAATATCAAGGGTCTCCCCCTGAATTCAACCATTTTGATATATATGAACAATTAAGGTATTAAGGCGATTGTTGATAAACAAATTCATTTAAGTGATCACAAAAATACGTAGATATATCAGAGCATATATTTAACAAAGTGAGATCGGATGCTGATTTTCATTGTACCAAATTTAATGATCATTATTAGAGTACTGGATCAATGAATATCAACGCATTAATAGGTATTAGAGCAATGAATAACCACACAAATTCTATGTATGAAATGATATGCATGATACTTCTGTTTCAGCGTATCCATCGGAATTTGAACATCGAACGGTGAAATAGTCAATCAGACTTTCACGTGTTCATCAAACTTTTCTTTTACTCCCCCTTTTGTCATCAGACAAAAAGAGTGTAAAGCACATCATAGTCAAAATAAGACTTAGAAAAATTTGAATATATATAAACAGATAATCAGATATAGGTATATATAAACAGATAATCAGAGCAAAAACAATGAATATATATAAGAGTACCAAAAAAATATTTTATTTCACACAAAAAATAAATTTAAGGGTTTGGTGGAGGTGGTGGAGGGATGTTGAGACGTTCATATAGTAACTTCAGTGCATTCTCCAGCTGAGTAACTTTCAGGTTTGTGGCCTTCATTTCTTCAAACTCTACTTTAGGAATGGAGACCATTTCAACTGCAGAAGTAGAAGTATAAGGTCTAGCTTCTGATACTGGTGCAGGTTTCATCTTCTGATGCTCTGCTAGCACCCAGTTGGATAGCTTCAGTCTCAATTCCTTCTTCCGTTGAGCTCTTAGAAAGAATGCATCATTTGGTATAAACCATTTGATGAGACTTCCAAGTTTTCTCTGCTCAGATTCTGCCTGAATTTTTTTTTCTTTTCTCCACCTCTTCTGGATACAGCAAATCCATGAAGATATTTTCTCTGTGCAGAAGCACATCAGCAGTGAAAGCATCAAACCCGTTTCCAGCATCTTCTCCCCATATTCTTCTGATAAAGGCACTCAATGCTTCAAAAGCGTAAGAGAGTCCTTTATTTTTTGCCAGGTATATTCTTCGCAGATTTTCCCTGTCATCTTCTGCAAGCACTAGGGGGATGAGGCATGGTGACATAGCTTTGTCTTTCCAAGACTCCGACCATTGACTCCAAGTAAATCCAATGTCAAAGTGCTTGGTCACAGTAGCCCATTGGACATATGTCTTCATGCAGTCAAGATGTCTGATTACTGAACACCTGAACGTATCATCAAAGTAGGCAGTTCCCAGATTGGTGTCAGTAACTTTGCTGATAGTGCCAACTGTTGGAATTGTGGCTTTCTCGGCATTACAGCAGTTTGAGGAGCCAGTTCTCCATTCATTTTCCTTCAGAGAACTAAGGTAAAACCTTCTGGCATGATCCTTAGTGATCATGGCAATCGGAAGCTTAGAGAATTCTTTAAGGTTATACTTCTTGGGAGCCTTCTCATACTCTATGAGTCCGATCTTGCTAAATGGCAGCTTGCCAGGAGCAGGTTCTTTCCTCTTCCCAAGGATAGACCAAGGTAGCCACCTTTGTCTATCTGGCACAATCTTTACAGATACAGAAGAAGGATCTCTGAACTGTCTGATAACTTCAATTTTCTTCATTTCAAGACAGTGTGCCATGAATGCAGCTTCTTCATTTGTAATCCATCTTCTACACTCCTCCAGTGTGAGAGATTCAGTTTGAGGTAGAGATTTTGGAAGGTCAACAGAGAAAGGAATTGCTCTGCTACCAGGTTCTGGTCCTAATCTTCCTTTGAATGACATCTGAAAATGGTCTTCTCCATCCTTGAAGGTAGCATTCATTGGAGAGGCAATCTCTAGTCTGGCAACTCCAGAGGTGAAGGTTTTCAAATGCCATGTAGAAGGACGATTGTAGATGCTGTGATATGACTATACTTAACAAACCGAGGTTTGTTAATGCACGAGACATTCTTCCTTCCACAGAAGTCTGTAGGTTTGTGGGTAAGGGTGAGTGAAGTGGGAGTGGTTTTGGTGATTGTATAGGTTTTAGGTGTGTAGGGTTTGAAAGGATTGATGGGAGGTACTTTGAATAATATGTTAAAGGGGTGAGAGTGAAGTTTGGAAATGTATGTAGTCAGTGAGGTATTTGAGGAAATTTGTGGTAGGTCAAGGTTGAGTGTATTGGATGGTGTTTGGGTAGGTTTTGAGGGAATGAGGGTAGAGGTTTATTGTAGGCTCATTCTGGTTTTCTTGGTTTGTGTTTGAGTTTGTGGTTGTGAAACAGACAATGGGGGTGCAGGAATAACATCATGAGAATCAAAGATAGATACTGACTCATCAGCAGTAAAGTCGAATACCTTTGGGTTAAGCTCAAAAGACTTAACCAACCTTATTTTTGTTCCTCTAGGGGCAACAACGGCAGGAGGAGGAGGAGGGACTTGCTTCCCTTGACCGGACGCTGAAGCATCTTTTTCAGCTGTTGGCTTATTCTTTTTCTCCAAGACCTTTCTGATGAGAATTCCATCCTCATCTTCTGGTTCCTCAACAGTAGGTGCAGGAGCCACCTTCTGTTTCATTCTTCTTGTCTCCCTTATAGGGGATTCAGCAGGTCTCTTCACACCAGCCATTGAGCTTCTGGTGGTTTTCTTTTCAGCTTCTCCTTCTTGTTGCTCTAATTTCACCTTCTTAATCATAGAGCCGCTTATCAATTGCATTACGCCTAGACTCATCGACTCCAAAACTTCGTGATCGAATAACGACCAACACCAAAGTATTTATCTTTTTCTTCTTTGTTGGTAGAGTCAGCAAGCTTTCTCACAATACCATCCTTTATCATCATTATGGAAAGAAGAACTCCATAAGGGATAACCTTGACAATATTCTTCTTATCAACACTTTTCCTTGAGAAGACGAGAGCATTGATAAGATTATTGATAATCAACCTTGGCAGGTTGATTTTCTTTCCAACCATATAGTTCCTCATAATGAACTTTTGCTCATAGTTCACTATGTCGCTTGAACCAGCCTTCAGAATCATGCTCTTAGCAATGATTTTGTGCAATACTCTATAGTGGCTTTTCAAGTCTTTGGCAGTGGGAGTTATGTTCTTCTTCTTCAACTCACGATAGTTTTCGAACAGAGCTTCGTTGACGTTTTCCAGACCTCTGTAAGCGTCAACCCAGTTAGCATGGTAACTGATTCCTTCACACGGGCACTTGATGGTCTGAGCGATAGAGTTGATGGTGAAACGAAACTTGAAACCTCTGATGTATCCTTCAATGATTTCTCTCGGAAGTAGGTAAGCGTTCCCCCAGAACTCCTTTATAGCATGGCTCAGTACATCAACTGGTTCCCAGATAAGGTAATTTTTCCAGCCTAGTTTCTCCAAACCTTCTTCGAAATCAAAACCATAGAGCTTGAAGTTCTCAAAATCCATTCTGTTTTCATTCATGAGTTTTGCTTCTGAGAAGACATCGAAGGCAGAAGTGTATTGTCCAACCTTTCTATCGACCATGGTAGTAGTTGCAGAGAGGGTAATAGAGGTTTTAGGGTTTGAAATCACACACACAGAGAGAGAGAAAACAGTTTTGCAAGTAGAAGCAGAGTGAAGTGATGGAGCGAAAAAATGTGGAGTAGTGGGAAAGTTGATAGAAAATGGTACAGTCCTTTTTCAAAAACCGCTTCGCATTTCCAAAATAAATTAAATCAAAAAGAAAAGAAAATGAAGATTCTCCTTTTCATTAAATGAAGACGCCAAAAGAAAAGTAAAATCAAGTAAAAAGATTTTATCGAAAATCATAAATAATCATGACTCAGTGAGATGTGATGAGACGCCTAAGTCCTTTACACGTGTGACACGTGTGTGCGCGCTCAGATGCACGCAACCGATTCACCAGGCGCTGAGTTATGATGCACATGACGAATAAAATGCTTACACGTATACAAGCTTATGTCATACCAGATGCTGAGGTGATGCATATCATCTGACGCTGAGATTAATCATTCTTCTATAAGATGAAAATTTAAATTTCTTCTTATAAAATTGAACCTATCTTCAGCAAGGGGTTTTGTAAATATGTCAGCCCACTGATGATCAGTGTCTACAAATTTTATTTCGAAAATACCCTTCTGAACATAGTCTCTTATAAAATGATGCTTAATCTCAATGTGCTTGGCTCGTGAATGCAATATGGGATTTTTAGTAAGACAGATTGCAGAAGTATTATCACAAAAGATAGGAATGTTACTCTCTTTTATCAGATAATCTTCAAGTTGATATTTCATCCACAGAAGTTGAGAGCTGCAACTTGCTGCTGAAATATATTCAGCTTCTGCTGTTGAGAGTGCAATCGTGCTTTGCCTTTTGCTTGACCAAGATACAAGATTTGCTCCAAGGAATTGGCAGCCTCCACTTGTGCTTTTTCTTTCAATTCGGTCTCCAAAGAAAGTCGGCATCACGAAACCTACTAACTTGTAATCTTTTGATTTCTTATAAAGCAAACCAAGATTAGTAGATCCTAGCAAATATCTAAAGATTCTTTTAACAAAGACTCAAGTGTGATTCTCTAGGATCGATTGACATCTAGCACAATGCATTGCACGAACATAATATCAGGTCTTGAAGCTGTAAGATAAAGTAGAGATCCAATCATACCTCTGTACATCTTCTGATCTACCTTTTTACCAGTTTCATCTTTACCGAGACTACATGTGGGATGTATAGGAGTACACATAGGTTTGCAATCCACCATTTTGAATTTCTTTAGTAATTCCTTGATATATTTGCTTTGATGTATATAGATACCATCATTGCATTGTTTGATTTGAATTCCAAGGAAGAACTTCAGTTCACCCATCATGCCCATCTCGAATTCAGCCTGCATTAGCTTAGAAAATTCTTTGCAAAGGCTTTCATTAGTAGCTCCAAAAATAATATCATCAACATATATTTGAACTAGTATAAAATGCTTGTTTGAAGTTTTTCTAAACAGAGTAGTACCTACTTGACCTCTTATAAAACCATTTTCCATTAAAAAGGAACTCAGTCTATCATACCAAGCTCTGGGAGCTTGCTTAAGACCATACATGGCCTTTTTAAGCTTAAAGACATGTTCTGGAAATTCAATGTCTTCGAATCCAGGAGGTTGTTTTACAAAGACTTCCTCAATTATAAAACCATTCAAGAAAGCACTTTTCACATCCATTTGATAAAGAATTATATCATGATGTGCAGCAAATGAAAGTAAAATGCGTATAGCTTCTAACCTTGCAACAGGTGCAAATGTTTCAGTAAAATCAATACCTGCTTCCTGTGAGTAACCTTGAGCGACCAATCTTGCCTTGTTTCTCACAACCTTTCCATCTTCATCAAGCTTGTTTCTAAAAACCCATTTAGTTCCAATGGCTTGCTTGTCTTCTGGTACAGTAACTAGCTTCCATACATCATTTCTTTGGAACTGATTCAACTCTTCTTGCATGGCCAGAATCCAACCTTCATCTTTTAATGCTTGATCAATCGTTTTAGGTTCCATTTCTGAGAGTAGTGCCATATCTGCATGTTCTTTAAAAGAGGATCTGGTTCTTACTCTATCTCCAGGTTTTCCTATGATTTGATCTTTAGGATGATTAGTTTTGTACTTCCAGCTTTTTCTGGCTTCAGCTTCTGAAGATTCTTGTGTCTGGTCACCACCGGACGATGAAGATGTAGGTTCACTATTTGTAGTATCACCTATATTTAATTCTGAAAATAATTCATCTAGCTCTGACATGGCTGTGTCAGGCTTCTTGTCATCAAATTTGACATGAATGGATTCTTCCACTGTCATAGTTTCTTTATTGTATATTCTAAAAGCTTTGAATCTTTCAAAATATCCCAAAAAGATTCCTTTGTCAGCTTTTGAATCAAACTTACCAAGCTGATCCTTAGTATTTAAAATATAACACGTATAACCAAATGAATGAAAATATGATATGTTTGGTTTTCTTCCTTTCCACAGTTCATATTGAGTCTTCTTCAAAATAGGTCTAATAAAAATTCTATTTTGAATGTAACAAGCTGTGTTTACTGCTTCTGCCCAAAAATGTTTTGCAATGTTAGCTTCATTGATCATGGTCCTGGCCATTTCTTGGAGGGACCTATTTTTGCTTTCTACAACACCATTTTGTTGAGGTGTTCTAGGAGGGGAGAAATTGTGGGAGATGCCATTATCATCACAAAATTTTTGAAAGCTTTCATTTTCAAATTCTCCCCCATGATCACTTCTAATAGAAGAAATACAAATTCTTTTTTCATTTTGAACTGTTTTGCAGAATACAGTAAATACCTTGTATGACTCATCTTTGTGAGCAAGAAATCTAACCCATGTCCATCTAGTAAAATCATCAACAATGACTAACCCATATTTCTTTCCAGTTAAAGAGGCTGTCCTAGTTGGACCAAAAAGATCAAGATGCAAAAGCTCAAGTGGTCTAGAGGTTGAAACAACATTTTTTGAATAAAAAGAAGTTTTAACTTGTTTTCCTCTTTGACATGCCTCACAGAGAGCATCAGATTGATACTTAAGATTCGGTAAGCCTTTGACAAGACTGTGCTTGTTTAGTTTTGAGATTAATCTCAAATTGGCATGACCCAATCTCTTGTGCCAAATCCATTGTTCTTCGTCAACAGACATGAGACACTTGACATCTTGTTTTGCAAGTTCAGAGAGATCAATTTTGTAAATATTTTGTTTCCTCTTAGCAGTAAAGAAAATAGAGCCGTCTTTCTTGCTTTTTACTAGACATCCAGTTTCTGTAAAGATGACTTCATAACCATTGTCACATAATTGACTTATGCTCAATAAGTTATGTTTAAGTCCTTCAACATACAGTACATTATCAATAGAGGGAAGAGAGCCTTTACCAATGCAACAAATTCCAACTATTTTGCCTTTCTGGTTTCCTCCGAAACCAACGAATCCAGCTTCTTTAGGCCTTAGTTCTTGGAACATATGCTTTTCTCCCGTCATGTGACGCGAGCATCCACTGTCTAAGTACCAAGATAGGTGTGTTGACTTTGTTGCTAAGCATGTCTGCAACATAGACTATTTTATCTTTAGGTACCCATATCTTTTTGGGTCCTTTCTTGTTAGTTCTTGAAGGAAACTTATCCTTCACAGTTTTAAAAATAGTACATGCACTTTTCAAATGACCAGGTTTATTGTAGTAAGTACAATGCAAGCATTTACTATGATTATTGGATTTATCAAATGCTGAATCATTTTCTAAAGCAGGTTCATCTAATATATAACTAAGACCATGAGTTGTCATTTTACTGACACCCCAAATTTTTGACGCTTGCTTGCTTCGAGTTACACTCTCTGCAAGAAACTTTTGAAATGCATATTCATAATCATTTGATTTGCATTTAAGGTTGCCTGTAACTTTAGAGCTTTTAGCTTGAGAGCTCTCAGCTTCTGGTTGCTTGTTAGCGCCGGCCGGTTATCCATCGATGCCGATTTTCTATTTTTTGGTTCTCTTTATTGAGTACAGATTTTTCTTTGTTTAAAGCTTGAAAGTCTTGTGATAATTTTGAAAATTTCTTTTTCAAATTCTTATACCCAACAGAGAGAGTGGTAGAGTCCTTAAGAAGATCATCGAATGCAAGTTGAAGTTCAGAGTAGGAATCATATACTATTACCTCTTCAACTTCTTCTTCTGAGTCAAGATCAGTGTTTTCCATGAGAGCGAGATTTGCTTCTTCTTCATTATCTTCCTCAGATGAGGATAAGTCTAGATCTTCCCATGTAGCCATGAGGCTTTTCTTCTTTTTCTTGAAAGAACTTCTTGTGGGCTTCTCCTTAAGATTAGGACATTCAGACTTGAAATGTCCAGGCTTTTTACATTCATAGCAAATGTCTTGAGCTTTGTCTTTGTCTTTGCTTTCCTTCTTGTCCTTAGTATCTTTCTTCTGAAACTTCCTCCTGAAGTTTCTCTTCTTCCACATTCTTTGTATCTTTCTGGATATAAATGCGAGCTCATCTTCTGATGTATCAACATCTCCTTTTGAAGCTTCATCTTCTGATTCTTCTCCTTCAGCCTGAAGGGCTTTGGAAGGACTAGCTTTATGTTGAGCGACTTTCAAAGCAATAGACTTGCCTTTTTTGACAGGTTCTTCTTCGTTTAGCTCAAGTTCATGAGCTTTCAACGAAATCATAAGATCTTCAAGTCGTAGGACATTTAGATCTTTTGCTTCTTAAATAGTAGTGACCTTGGGTCTCCACTGCTTAGTCAAGCTTCTTAAAATCTTTCTAACATGGTCAGGTGTAGTGTAACTTTTTCCAAGGGCCTGTAACCCATGAACAAGTGTTTGGAATCTTCCAAACATAGTTTCAATGCTTTCACCATCTTCCATTTTGAACAACTCGTATTGGCGAACCAACATGCTAACTTTGGTTTCTCTTACTTGGGCAGAGCCTTCGTAAGATAAAACAAGTGAGTCCCAGATTTCTTTGGCAGTATCAAATTTGCCACATTTATCGTATTCTTTTTCTGTCATAGCACATATTAGAATGAATCTAGCTTTTTGATTGATTTGATATCTCTTTTTCTGCTCATCATTCCAATCTTCTCTGGCTATAGCAACACCACGAGGATTAGTGGGAGGAATGTAACCACTTTGAACTATATCCCACAACTCAAGTTGTTGTGTCTCAAAGAAAGCTTTTATCTTATCTTTCCAGTAATCAAATTTTTCTCCATCAAATAGAGGAGGACGGTTCATATGACCACTTTCAGTAGACATGTTCAGAGTATAGGATCTTTTCTCTTAACACTGCTAAGTGCTCAACCAAGAGGCCAAGCTCTGATACCAACTGAACGTGAACACAAGAAGGGGGGTTGAATTGTGTTAAATTTTTTTCGCAAACTATACGTAAAAACACTTCGAACACAGATATTTTCAAAACTGTTTGTATATCGGATGCAGAGAAATTAACCAGATGCAGAAAATAAACCGCTTATGAAAACTTGTTTTACTGAGCAAGGTAAAGATAAATGTAAAGCAGTAAAGGAAGAGACACAGAGATTTATACTAGTTCACCACCAACTGGTAGCTACGTCTAGTCCCTTCGTTCCTGAAGGATTTTTCACTATAATCAACTGATTACAATTTTCCTCAAGAGTATTCTATCACACAAACTTGACAATACTCTCAACTTCTCAAACGACTCGGTCACGGTCAAGCCTTTGAGGAACAAAGCCTTAATTAGGCCAAATCTGTTTACAAAAGAGATTATACTTTTGAATACAATCAAAATAACTCTCACAGAGAGGATGAAAAGATTAAGCTCAAAAGTAATAGCTTTCTAAAAGAAAGTATAAGACGCCGAGTTAAGTTCTTTGTAGACCAAAAACTTGCACGAAGCTTGATTGCTCACTTGAGTAATATTGCTTTTAGAATGAAGTTTCTTCACGCTTTTCCAATCGCTCTTCAATGAATACCTTGGGGTATTTATAGGAGTCTTCAAGGGTATTACCGCTAAAGAAAAATAGCTCCTTTCCATTGAGTGAGGTAATTTGAAATGTAGTCCTTTTCTTCCTTTCCAGAGAATATCAGAATAGTACACATTATCGTTTTCGTACTATCTGCTATTTGCAATTGCCTTGTACGATTTTTGTCTTATGCTAAAGGTGTCACCTTTGCTTCCCTATACATCAAAATGAGCGCACAAAATCAAATTTGAATTCCGTTCCAGAACAGTCTGAGGCTAAGAGCAAAAACGTGATCATCACGTGCTTCATTAAAGAGATTAGACGCTCGCTCAGAACAGAGGACGAACGCTCGCAGCAATTGAGTATTCCACGTGTCAAAGAGTAACACTACCGGATGCTTGCTGTTAGCAAGACGCTGGAGTGAGTTCGAATGCTGACATTAGTGGATTGTATTCAATTCTTTTGTAAATTTCTTCTTCTTACTTGAGTGTTTTGTACATATATATGAAGTTTTGATACCTGTACACTCAAAGATATGTTAGAAGATAAATTGTTCTTCTTGAAAATACTTTGTTATCATCAAAATTAATGAGGGTCTAAACTTCTCAATCGTTTAGGTTCCAACACAACTCCCCCCACAGTTGCTTGTTTTAAGGAAGATTGCACTTGGCATAAACATTCACCACAAAAAAATATCTCTTTCTTTCTACCCCCACTCTAGACAAACGCCAACAAAACCATAACTGGAGAAGTAAAAAACTATATTACCTTTAAGTATCCCAAATAGATAACATGCCTCACTGTTACCCACAGTCAGAATAAAACGCCAATCACATGTAGAGTTACCCCAAAGGTGATGGCATAAAGTATTAGTGACCACCTTCAATTTAGTTTCCTGAATCGTAATAAACTCCAAATTATGCTCCCAAACAAGTGTCCAAATTTTATTTCTCTTTGGCCTTGTTGATAAGCCTCTAATATTTATTGAGCACACAATCATTGATCCCCATTTACACTTTCCTTTGCCTCATTACCCGACCGGTCACACAACTTCGAACCAACCAGCCTATGAACCATATTGTCCTCCTACAAAGAAACCCCAATGGCTAACCCCCATATTTAGAATCTTTTGTGCATCAAGATCTTCTCTTTGTCGAGAAGAGGAAGCAAGCATGACCCTATGGACATCCAAAAGAGAGTCCAACCTGTTTGGGGTAGGCTTCCCTTCCCTCTGCATCAAATTATTATTCAAAATTAAATTTAGACCACCACCTTGATTTGAGCCCACTTCAGCAACTTGGAGTCCTTGAGCCCCACATTTGAATGTAACCCTAAGCCCTCAACTCGATGAAGCACCTCCCTTGACCCCCCAAAGACAGTAGATGCAGAAATGTCTCCATAACCCACCAAATGGTCCACCCCACTACCCACCTTTACTCTCGACCCGCGACCGCAACTCACAAAAACATCCTTACCTTTCAAAGACTTCCCCATGTCGCCACACACCACAGCATCCCCATTGGGCATCCCATTCCCAGTGTGTAGCCGTTGCGAAGGCATCGAGGGTTGACTCCCAATAGGTATAGCTTCCACCCTGAAGTCCGGAGTAGCATAGATATCCGTCCCTAATGTTGACAGTGACGTCCACCGAAATGATTGATGACACAACTACATGGATCTTGGCGATGTTAAGCCTAACCATTTTCACAG
The DNA here is from genome assembly GCA_037113605.1 of Calophaca sinica. NCBI lineage: Eukaryota > Viridiplantae > Streptophyta > Magnoliopsida > Fabales > Fabaceae > Calophaca > Calophaca sinica. The sequence goes on along the minus strand of CM073733.1, from coordinate 101,398,537 downwards.
TTGTATCATCAACCGAGACCAGCTTTCCGAATTTCATAGCAAGGTTCGAGAAGAAAGCATCACCCCAAGCATGAATCAGGACCCCCATGCACTGGAGCCAGACCCACCGTTCCTTTGGAAAAATTGTTGGATCCCAATTGAGGAAGGATTGGAAATGTGTAGCCCACCATTCACGGTTATTATAAATTGCTTCAAGCAGCACACCCTGTTCTGACAGCCAAAGGAGCAAAAGATCTCCCCCTATGGGGATGGCTCTGACCGAGGCGTACCCTTCCAAAAGGAGGTGGTCCTGAATATCAAAGGCACTTACAACCTCAACGAGCTTCCCCACCAAGAAGTTTGCTAAGGAATTCATGTTTTCCTCAGGTACATCCACTTCCAAAAAGACATTTGGAAACCCTTTGTTAGTGTGTTTGGAAATAAAATTGCTCCCTTCTGAACCTCAAGGGCTTCAGTGAGCACCATGTTTTTCTTTCCATCATTGCACACATAACCGAAGCGAAGGATTTTGATTTATCCACCAAACCTCCAAATGCATACAAATAATGACATAATAAAAAGAAATACCTCATACCTATATTAAATATATGTCCAAATAGTCATGATACAAATACAAAATCGAACAAACTATATTGATCGCTAGGGCTAACTCCAAAAATTTGTTTATTCCGTTTTACTTTGATAACATGTATGTAATCTTTACGTCACATCGCGTGAGGGGTAATGAATGTCACATTAGGGAAGGTTTAAGATTTTTGGAGAAAATGTTTTTGGCTGGTTAGGTCGTGTCTTAGCAGTTTTGGGAAGAGATTACACGATATAGGCCCGAATAGGATGGACCATAATGTGAAACGCTGATAAAAATGCGTAGAAACTAATGCAACAATGCCGGAAATCGATTCCCATAAGTGAAGAATCGATTCACAGAATCTTTTTCCAAAATACTGCACTTCGTTTTTGCAGTACAACTACCCTTCATTACTGTTTTGACCTTCATACGTGGGTCCGATTTAGGTGCTCTTGGTGGCGTTGGAAAGCTAAGAGAAAGATCTACAAGTCCTAATTTTAGTTCCCTAACCTAAAACGACCTCTAACATGATGAAAATCTATTTAAATTTGCCTTTAGCATTCCATATTTTATGCCTGCGCTGCGTTGCTTCTGGAGAGCATATCTAGAGCTATAGGTGTCAAATTGAAGTCAAACAAAAATGAGATGAACGATAAGAGATAGAGATACAACTTTCATCAAGTCACCTAAATCCAATTCAGTCTTTAAAGGGGTCGAACATGGAGAATACAATGGCTAAATGTGATTAGGCACGAGAATTGGACTGCATCTGAACAAGTCCTTATGTAAGTAATACTGGTTGAGCCAATTAACAACTAATGGTTTTAACATACACATGGAACATCTCTACAAACAATATAAGATACGTGGAGGAAAAATTGGGTGTGTTACAGCTCTCCCCTCTTAAAAGATAACCGCGTCCTCAAATTTTTGCTAACCCCACAAAAAAAAAAGTGAATCTAAGCCTCTTATCTAACTGTCATGAAAGTTCCTTGGTCTTAACTTGGCTTCCCCAAATGCTAAGTGTTGCGATAAAGTGCAAATGTGCAAATATACACAATTATGACAAGTAATAAAGAATAAGTAAAGATCGTTCCCACGGGGATTTATTATGGTTAATTTCACAAATTCCCAATTTAGCTAATCTAGTTAGTGATAAAACAAAGTAACAAGTAACATATTAAATTTAGGTGATGAGAACAGTAAATTAAAAGTGAAAATGACAGTAAAAATGAGTAGAAAAATGTTGTACAGACAAATGGGTAAAAACAGCTAGGGATGCAATTTCCTAATAAATCACCAAACAGCTAGGGGTGCAACTTCCTAGCATTAACTGCTTCTATCTCTCCTCCTAACGGCTAGTTACCAACGGTTAATACAATAACCATTCTTTCATTTATATAAATGAACACCACTTAATTAACCTCTCTCACTTTTCCAATCTATTCAAACCTTCTCTCCACTTCATTTTCCCATCTTCATTATGAGTTTCTCAAAATGGTACATTGCAAAAAGGCCACTTATACCTTGACATCAAAAGAGAAACCTCCTCATATCATTCCTGATTACCCTCCTGATCAATCCGAGTCTTCATCTGTGGTCTCCAGGCCACAGAAGAAACCCAAAACCTCCCTCACTCCTTCACGAATATCCACTCGCATATCGTCCATATCTCCAACCATGCATACCACTGAACCTTCAATAGAGAAGGCAATTGTAGTTATTCATAAGAATGAAGATATCCCAGTTTCTGTAGAATCAAAGTCTGCAAAGAAGGATAAGAAGAAAAAAGGGTCTCTAGAAAAGGTTTCAAAGAAGTGGGAGAATAAATTTGTTCTCCCTGGAAGAATCTATCTCCTATTTGAGCTACAAGGTAAAGGGTGGAACTTCTTCCCCTACACTGATGCTCAAAAATGGACTGATCTCCTTCAAATTGTTGAACCTACTTGCCCGTTCATGGTTAAAGTCTTCTACTCCAGCCCTTGAAGCAACAAGGAAATAAACCAACTAACAAGTGTTGTTCGGGGTAAAAGATTGGAACTCTCTCCTGAGAGTATTGGGAAAGCTTTGCAGATTCCACATGAAGGCAACCGTGTGTATGCTGATGATTGGTTGAAACTTGCAAATCTTTCTATGGCTACTGTCAAAGAAAAGATTCTCACTGACCCTTCCTTTGAGATCACAACTCAAAATCTTCTGGGCTTAGCCTGAGTCTTTCATAGCAAGAGTATCCATCACCTAGCTGCCAGAGGAGGAAGTTCACACAAGATTTCCAATGTTGATCTTATCATTATCTATCACTTCATTACTAAAACCCCTCTTTGTCTTCCCTACATTATTCTTTGCTACATGCTACAAGTGGCTGCTTCATCTAGAGCCACACTGCTCTACCTTATGGCATGATCCTGCCCAAGATCTTCAAACATCATGACATTAATATTGATGAAAAGGAGGCATCTTATGAAAGGCCAACCTTCTACTCAAATAACATCAAGCAAATGGATGTCAACCTACCTACTGAGGAAACAGAAGCGGGTGTTGGACAAGAGGTAGTTGCTGCTAAAGAACAGACCACTGATGTTCAAGTGCCCAAAAAGAAAAATATGAAGTCTATGGTCAAGAGAGTTGCAAGGAAAATCTCTCTTGAAGAAGAAAAACCATCGGAGGAACCTCAAATTCAAGGAACACCGCCCAAGTCACCTCTTAGGATTGAAGGAAAAGAGGAAGAAAAGGTTGAAGAAGTTGTTCCACAAAAGGAACAATTTGAGGAAGTTGCTCCTGTTGAAGAACAAGCTGCTGAGGAAACAGTTCCTGCAGCAAAACAAACCGTTGAAGAAGAAGTTCAACCAAAAGAACTGCCTCCTGTACCAAAAATACCCACTAGTACCAAGCGTAAATGCACTAAGGAGGAAAAGGAAGAAAGAAAAAGAATGAAATTGGTGAGGATTACTAGGCAAGAAAAGGCTGTTGTCACCGAGCAAGTTCCAACTCCACCTTCATTCTTTGTTATTCAATAACTTGAGCTTCATGTTCTACCCGAACCAACTGGAGTTGCTGAAGAGAGAGCTCCTGAACTCTCTTAAGGGGACATTCAATGCCCCTTTCCTGCGGCTGAAACTCTGGGGGAGCAATCTCTTTCTGAGAAGAACAACACTTTGGATATGGCCATTCTTTAAATAGCTCAAGAAGTAAGTACTCTTGCAATGGGGTCTCCATCTATCTTTCACCCTAGAGTATTTCAATCCCCCACCAAGACTGCCAACACATTCAATTATGAGAATGTGGCCAATTTCTTATACTCTTCTCCTCCAGTGTTTGATTCATCTCTTAAGCCAACAAAATCTGTATCCATTATTCCGGATCCTACCTTGGAAATGCTTCGTTTTGATCAATCTCCCATCAAACCTACCACTGCCATCCCATCATCCTTTGTTCCACAACCAATAGAAACTCAAACTGCTGCACCTGAGGCAAAGGAACCTTCTTCTATGTATCACATTGGTAAGTTGGAAAAGCAAATGAAGAAGACAAGGAACCTCCTAAAGCAGGTTCTGGAATCCCAAAGTCTCATTCAACAGGAAGCTCGCTATAATGCTGCAAGGTTTGATGTTTATCAAACTTTGTTGATGTAGCATCTAATCCTCGTATCACCCCAAATGTTCTTCTTCCTACTCTTGCACCACCACAAGTGTTCCTAGATGTCCCTGCACCTGCACCTTCAACTTCCTCTGGTGATTCTTCTTCGTCCAAGTAGTGGCTATGCACTCTGATGTCCCCCTTCCTTTTGATAATGCCAAAGGGGGAGTAGTATAGTAGTTATACAGTAGTTATATTATGTATTAAGTTTCTGTTTTAAGTTCTATACTAAGCAATGTTCAGGATATGATATGTTTGGCCAAGCGATCTTTTGATCCCTTTTGTTGTTGGCCATCATACTTATTTGCTGTAGTACATTTTTTTTAGTACCTACCAAAATGTAACGTTCATATGAGCTTTTGCTCTTTTTGTTGAATGAAAATCATATCAGGTTCTGAAAATGCTTATTTCATACTCTCTCCTGCTAAATTTTCATGAAATTCATTGCTTGCATAAATTCATAGGGAGCATAAAAATTTCCCACTGATCCCTGATTGAATATGTTTATATTTCAGAAAACTTAACACTTTCTCAAAAGTTTGTCATCATCATTAAGGGGGATATTGTTGAGGCAAATTCCCTTAACTCGAGTTTTGATTGATGATCAAACCTTTGGATTTTAGTGTATTGTTTTCTGATCATTGTATACTAATGTCTCTACTTGAGTTTAATGTTATAAGATAGGTTTATAAGACAATCAAGCATAAAGGAAGTTCAAGTTAGTATGGCAAAAGCTTGTTAATTAAGAAAAGCCTATTGCTGACTTGAGAAAGTTTATCGAGCACATAAGAGAAAGTTGAAGATACTTTCTCTTATCAAATGAAACTTATTATCTAAGGAAGAGGTAGTTAAAGATATTCTCTCTTATCAAGCAAAGATCAATCACTTAGAAAGAATTGCATTAAAGCTCCGAATCAAGTTTATTTTCTTTTTGCAATCACGTGGAAACACTATTGAAGTTCATTACGAGGAAGAATGTGTCTGTGATTGTCTCTGAGTTACTCTTGAGAAAGTTCGCAGAGAAGAAAGTTGGATCCACCCGTTGAAGACTGACACGTCTAGCCTGCAAGACTGGACAACAGTTGACTTTACTGACACAAGAGCAGTGCTACGCATCAGAAGCTAATGGTAGTCTTCTCCAACGGTAATAAATGAAGGGAAGCCTATAAATAGCGATCAGAAACTTCATTTGAAGGCAGAGAACTTACTGGAAACACTGAAAGCACATCAAAGCAGTCTTGAACTTTCTCTCATCTACACTCAGCTTAAGCGCTTACTCTCTTTGGGATATATTTTACTGAGTGTTATTGTAACTTACATTTATCTTGTAAACTTAGCATATTCAAAGCTATTCTTTATCCCACAAACAATCATTTGTAACCTATACCCTTGTTTTCCACTTCTACCAACCTACCGAGGAGGTGAGTGTTGGTGAGAAGGTTTAACAAGTTAACTTTCTAAACTTGTGTAAGTTTCTAAAGTGAGACAGTTGATAGTGCTGTAGAAAACTATCTTGCAAGCTTTTGGATCTTGGAGGGACTTGAAAAGCTTTGTAACTATTTGGAAAAATAGTGAAAATACTCACTAGAAGTGGGGAATGGATGTAGCCTAAGTTGGGTGAACTACTATAACTCTTGTGTGCACTTTCTATCTCTTATCTCTTATAGTTTCTATTTTGCGTATTAAAGGAAGTTCATTTTACTCTGATCTATATAAAATCAATCTTTACTTTCTCACAGTGAAACTTTACTAAAATCAAACAATCTAATCTTCATTCTTAGCAATCGTTGAATTAATTATCAAAGTCCTTTTTTATTTTAACTTAGTCATTTATTCACTCAAGAGAAAGTTTCTACATTATTGTTTATTAACCTTCATCACTCCAAGCGAACTCTTGAGAGGAAGTTAGAAAATTTTCAAGAACCAAATTTATCAAGTCAATGTTCAACCCCCTTCTCTGTGACGCAAAATAAATTCAATTGGTATCAGAGCTCTACCTCTAAGGGTTAAGCACACTCTAAAGTGTAGGAAGAAAGGTTCTGGAAGAAGTGATGAGTCATACAAACTCTATTGTGTTCCTGCCTGAAGGGGCTTCATTAAACAGGCCCCCTGGTTTCAATGGGGAACATTGCTACTACTGGAAAGATTAAATGAAGATGTTCCTAGAATCACAAGACACTGACATATGGGACATTGTTGAAAATGGACCATACGTACCTACAACAACATATGATGATGGATCAACAGTACCCAAGCCCAAGGCGGCATGGACACCAGATGATAAGAAAATGGTACTTCTAAACTCTAAAGCTAAATACTTTCTAACATGTGCACTTAGCAGGTCTGAATACGATAGCTTGTGGGAAAGGATACTGCAAAAGAAATATGGGACACACTACAAACCACACATGAAGGAACTGATCAAGTGAAGGAGGCTAAGATAAACATATTGGTTCACCAGTATGAAATGTTTAAGATGAATGAAGATGAATCCATAGATGAGATGTTTAGCAGGTTCACTACGATTGAAAATGGAATGAAATCTTTGGGAAAAACTTACTCCAATCAGGACAAAGTGAGGAAGTTACTGAGACGCCTACTAAAAGTTTGGAGGCCTAAAGTAACAACCATTCAAGAAGCAAAAGAATTAGCTATCTTAAAAATAGAAGAATTACTGGGTTCTCTAAAAGTTCATGAGCAAGAAATTATGGAAGAACTTCATCCAAAGAATGTTGCTCTCAGAACCTCACAAAAGGAAACAAAAAGTTCTTTGCAAAAGTTCAAGGAAATAATGCTTAAAGCTGCACAAGAATCTGAAGATGAACCTTAAGTCTCTGAAGAGGAAGGTTCTGACAAGGAAGATGAACTTGCCCTTATTTCAAAGAAAATTCAAAGAATGTTGAGCAGAAGAAAAGACAGAAGGTTTATACCTTCAAGAAGAAACTTTCCTAAAGGAGAAAACAGTAAGTCTACAATCGTTTGTTATGAATGTAACAAACCTGGTCATGTAAAGCAAGATTGCTCTGCTCTGAACAAGAAAAACTTCAAAAAACAACCTCAAGGGAAAAAGGCAATGATGGCCACATGGGATGACACTGATGAGTCAACTTCAGAACTTGAAGAATAATCAGCAAACTTATGTCTTATGGCTGACTCAGAACAAGAAGAGGTAACAGATTCTGAACCTTCTAAATGCAACTCGTGTTTAAATTTGGAAAGCATGTTTGACAATCTTTTAAATGACTCAAACACCTTATCTCAAAAATGTATGTTGTTCAAAAATCAATTGTGTGATGCTAAAATAGAAAATGATGAACTGAGGAAACAAAATGAATATCTTGTAGCCTCAGTAAAGACTTTGGAAAACTCACATTTCAAACTATCTGAATAACATAAGCTGCTGAATAAGAAAGTTGCTGAAAAGCCAAACCTTCTCAAATCAGATCCTGAAAAGGAAAATGAGTTGTTGAAAGAAAAGGTTAAGATTTTGACAAATGATTTAACTAACTTTGTGCAAAACCAAAAAGCTTTTGAAGATCAAGCAAACTCTCTAAAGGAGACCTTGCAAAAAAATGGTTCTAAGCACAATAGAAGTCAAAATCAAAGACATCATAATCATGCCTACAATCATATCTCAAGATGTTACAGAAGGGAAAAAGCCAACTACAGAAAGTTCACTAACCCTCAAGGACCCAGAAATCTTTGGGTACCTAAATCTTTTCTAATTTCAAATGCAGGAATGCCTCTTAGTGTCCAAGAAAGGGCTATGGCTGCTAGACAGTGGCTGCTTGAGGCACATGACTGGAGAAAAGGATAAATTTCTCTCCTTAGAGAGAGTATAGGGAGGCTTTGTCACCTTTGGAAATAATGACAAAGCTTGGATAAAAGGTATTGGTACTGTAGCTAAATCTAACTCTGCTCAAATAAAGAAAGTTCAATATGTTAAAGGTTTAAAATATAATTTGATTAGCATAATCCAACTTTGTGATAATGGCCAAAATGTTATTTTCAAAAATGATTCATACAAAATCATTGAAGAATCTTCTGGAAAAGTTTTATTTACTGGATTCAGAAGCAAAAATCTATATTATCTAGATTTAGATGGTTTACCTAATGAAACTTGCTTTGTGTTAGCTAATGATGATAAATGGATCTGGTATAGGAGAGTTGGTCATACTAGCATGAAAACTATTTCTAAACTTGATCTTGTCAGAGGTCTGCCAAAGATCAAATTTGAGAAAGATAATGTCTGTGAAGCTTGCACCCAAGGAAAGTAAGTCAATTCCAGCTTTCATCCAAAATATCAAACCTCTTCACAAAAACCACTTGAATTATTGCACATGGATTTGTTTGGTCCTATCAAGACAACAAGCTTAAGTGGAAAAAGATATGGTTTTGTAATAGTTCATGATTATTCAAGATTTACATGGGTTTTGTTTCTCAAAAACAAAGATGACTCCTTTCAAGCTTTCAAAGTTTTCTTTAAGAAAGTTCAAAATGAATAAGGTTCCAAAGTGATTGCTGTAAGAAGCGATCATGGAGGAGAGTTTGAGAACTTTTCTTTCCAAACTTTCTTTGATGAACATGGTGTGTCACACAACTTCTCGTCCAAGAACTCCACAACAAAATGGAGTTGTTGAGAGGAAGAACAGAACCTTGCAAGAAATGGCAACTACCATGTTAAATGATTCAAATATTGAGAAATATTTTTGGGCTGAGGCCATAAACATAGCTTGTTACATTTTGAACAGAGTCACCATTCGAAAATTCTTGAACAAAACTCCCTATGGGCTTTGGAGAAATAGAAAGCCATATATCTCTTACTTTCACATCTTTGATTGAAATTGTTATGTTTTATAAAGGTATTTTTCTTGGTTATTCCACCTCATTTAAAGCATATAGAGTTTATAATTTAAGAACCAAAATGATTGAAGAAAGTATGCAAGTTATCTTTGATGAAGTTAATAACTTTGTTGACAAGAGAAAGGATGATGATGAGATTGAAGATCAGTAAGCTAGTTCCAGCTCAAGAAAGTTCACTAATGAGGATGATCAAGACAAGTCAGACCCTGATTCTGGAACTTCCTTAAAGCTACCACAGAACTCTGAAAATTCTCACGGTCTAAACATGCCTCGAAGCTGGAAGATGGCGGTACACCATCCTCAAGAACAAATCATTGGAGATACCTCAAAACCAATTAGAACCAGAATGTTTTCAGAAAAGGATCATCAAGCATCATATCAGAAATTGAGCCTAAGAACATAAATGATGCTATTCAAGATCCATCATGGATAGAAGCCATAAAAGAGGAACTTTCTCAATTTGAGATAAATGAAGTTTGGAAACTGGTTCCAACACTAACTCATTAATCAGTAATTGGCACAAAATGGGTTTTCAGAAACAAGTTAGATGAAAACGGCAAAGTCACCAGAAACAAAGCAAGACTACTTGCACAAGGTTACAATCAAGAAGAAGGTATAGACTATGATGAAACCTTTGCTCCTGTTGCTCGCTTGGAAGTAATTAGAATCCTACTTGCCTATGATGCTCATAAAAATGTTAAACTTTTTCAAATGGATGTTAAAATTGCCTTTTTAAATGGTTTTTTAAATGAGGAAGTTTATGTACATCAACCTCCTGGATTCATTGATCAAAAGAAACCCAATCATGTTTTAAATCCTTCTAAATCCCTATATGGACTAATAAAACAAACTCCTAGAGCTTGATATGAAAGATTGAGTAACTTTTTGATCAAGAATGGATTTTCAAGAGGAAAAATTGATGTTACTCTCTTTAGAAAGACTCACAAAAATGATCTTCTCATAGTTCAAATCTATGTAGATGACATAATTTTTGGTGCCACAAATGAAAGTTTATGTAATGATTCTAGCAAACTTATGAAGAGTGAGTTTGAAATGAGCATGATGGGGGAATTAAGATTCTTTCTTGGCTTACAAATCAGACAACTTGAAGAAGGTATATTTATTTTTCAAGAAAAATATGTGAAGGACCTTCTCAAGAAATATAAAAATGAATGAAGCCAAACCTATGGCTACCCCTATGCATCCATTTACTAGCCTTGATAAGGATGAGGAAGGTAAACATGTATCTGAGAAAGAATATAGAGGCATGATAGGTTCATTGTTATATCTAACTACCAGCAGGCCAGACATAGTGTTTGCTATAGGTCTATGTGCTAGATTTCAAACTTCTCCAAAGGAGTCATATTTGGTGGCTGTAAAAAGGCTATTCAGATATCTTGTTGGCACAGCTGACATAGGTCTTTCGTACAAGAGGAAAACTCATTTTAACCTTGTTGGATATTGTGTTGCTGATTTCGCTGGTGATAAAGTTGAAAGAAAGAGTACAAGTGGATCTTGTCAACTCTTGGGAGAGGCTCTGGTTTCTTGGCCTTGCAAGAAGCAAGGAACAATTGCTCTCTCTACCACCGAGGCTGAGTATATCTAAGCATCATCCTGCTACTCTCAGATCATTTGGATAAGAAATCTGTTGAAACTTAAACGATTGAGAAGTTTAGACCCTCATTAATTTTGATGATAACAAAGTACTTTCAAGTGAAAAAATTATCTTCAAATAAGTTTTGAAGTGTGAAGACACTAAAATTGTTTACACTTTGTATGTCACTCAAGCAAGAAGGAGAAATTCACAAGAAATAGAATACATTCCATGTGTGTCAGCATCCAGTTCACTCCAGCGTCTTGTGTATAGCGAGCGTCCGGTAGTGTTATTTCTTGACTCGTGGATTACTTATTTGATGCGAGCTCCGTCCCTTGTTTTGAGCGAGCATCTAATCTTTTAATGAAGCACGTGATGGTCACGTTTAAGCTCTCATGCCTCAGTTGTTTTGGAATGGAATTCGAATTTGATTTTTGTGCGCTCATTTTGATGTACGAGGTATCAAAGGTGACACCTTTGGTATAAGACAAAATTTATACAAGGCAATTGTGAAAAGCAAATAGTACAAAAACAATAATATGTACTATTCTGATAATCTCTGGAAAGGAAGAAAAGGACAACATTTCAAAATACCTCACTCAATGATATGGAGGTGAAATTTACTGCAACAGTAATATCCCTCAGAGACTCATATAAATAGCCCAAGGTATTCATTGAAGAAGGTTGCCAAAAACTGGTAGAAACTATATTCTGAAAGAGCTATTACTCAAGTGAGCAATCAAGTTTCGTGCCAAGTTTCTGGACACCAAGAGCTAAACCTCATCGTCTGATATTCTTTCTTTTAGAAAGTTATTTGTTTTGTGCTTAATCTTTTCATCCTCTCTGTGAGATTTATTTGATTGTATTCAAAAGCAAATCACTTTGTGAAAGTTGTATTGCCTAGTTAAGGCTTTGTTCCCCAAAGGCTCAAACGTACTGAGTCGTTTTGAGAAGTTAAGAGTATTGTCAAGTTTGTGACAGTAGAATACTCTTAAGGAAATTTGTAATCAGTTCATTATAGTGGAAAATCCTTCAGGAACGAAGGGACTAGATGTAGCTACCAGGTTGGTGGTGAACTAGTATAAATCTCTGTGTCTCTTGCTTTGCTACTTGACACTTACTTTTATCTTGCGCATAAAAAATAAGTTTTCATAAACTTTATTTCCAGCGTCTGGTCATACTCCAGCATCCGTTTTCAAACAGATTCAAAATCGTGTTCTAAAGTGGTTTTAACTTAAAGATTGCGAAAAGTTTTCAACACAATTCAACCCCCTTCTTGTGTTCATGTTCTGTTGGTACCATAGCTCGGCCTCTTGGTTGAGCACTTAACAGTGTTAAGAGAAAAGATCCTATACTGTGAACATGTCTGCAAAAAGTAGTCACATGAACCGTCCTCCTCTATTTACTGGAGAAAAATTTGACTACTGGAAAGATAAGATAAAAGCTTTCTTTGAGACACAACAACTTGAGTTATGGAATATCGTTGAAAGTGGTTACCTTATTCCCACTAATGCTGCTGGTGTTGCTATTGCCAGAGAAAATTGGAATGATGAGCAGAAAAAGAGATATCAAATCAATCAAAAAGCTAGATTCATTCTTATCTGTACTATGTCAGAAAAGGAATATGATAAATGTGGCAAATTCGATACTGCCAAAGAGATATGGGATTCTCTTGTTTTGTCTTATGAGGGCTCTACCCAAGTAAGAGAAACTAAAGCTAGCATGTTGGTTCGCCAATATGAATTGTTCAAAATGGAAGATGGTGAAAACATTGAATCTATGTTTGGAAGGTTCCAAACACTTGTTCATGGGTTACAGGCCCTTGGAAAAAGTTATACCACACCTGACCATGTGAGAAAAATTCGGAGAAGTTTGACTAAGCAGTGGAGACCCAAAGTCACTGCTATTCAAGAAGCAAAAGATTTAAATGTCTTGAGACTTGAAGATCTTTTGAGTTCACTGAAAGCTCATGAACTTGAGTTGAATGAGGAAGAACCTATAAAGAAAAGCAAGTCTATTGTTTTGAAAGTCAACAAACATAAAGCCAGTACTTCTAAAGCCCTTCAGGCTGAAAAAGAATCAGAAGATGAAGCTTCAGAAGGAGACGTTGATGGGTCAGATGATGAGCACGCGTTCATATCCAGGAAGATCCAAAGGATGTGGAAGAAAAGAAACTTCAAGAAGAAATTCCATAAGAAAGATGTCGAGGACAAGAAGGAAAGCAAAGACAAAAGCCAAGTTGTTTGCTGTGAATGTAAAAAGCCTGGACACTTCAAATCTAAATGTCCTAATCTTAAGAAGAAGCCCACAAGAAGTTTCTTCAAGGGAAAGAAGAAAAGTCTCATGGCTACATGGGAAGATCTGGATTCATCATCCTCTGAGGAAGATAATGATGAAGAAGCCAATCTTACCCTCATGGCAAATACTGACTTAGACTTTGAAGAAGAAGTTGAAGAGGTAATAATATATGATTCTTATTCTGAACTTCAACTTGCATTTGATGATCTTCTTAAGGACTCTGCCACTCTCTCCACTAAGTATAAAGCTTTGAAAAAGAAATTTTCAAAATTATCACAAGAATTTCAGGTTTTGAAAAATGAAAACTCAAAGCTCAGTGAAAAGAACCAGAAGCTGAAAACTGAAAATCAGCATCTGGTAGATAGTCAGTGTCTGGTGACATGTCGGCAACCCGAAGCTGGGAGCTCTCAACCTAAAAGCTCTGAAGCTAAAGGCAATCCTAAGTGTAAATCAAATGATTATGAATATGCATTTCAAAAGTTTCTTGCAGAAAGTATAACTCGAAGCAAGCAAGCTTCAATGATTTGGGGTGTCAGTAAAACGACAACTCAAGGTCTTAGTTGCATATCAGATGAACCCTCTTTATAAAATAAAAATCCTGCATATGATAAATCCAATGATCACAGTGAATGCTTGCATTGTACTTACTGCAACAAACATGGTCATTTGAAAGTGCATGTGCTGCTTTTAAGACTAAGAAGGACAGGCATCCTTCAAGAACTAACCTGAAAGGACCCAAAAAGATATGGGTACCTAAAGATAAAATAGTCTATGTTGTAGACATGCTTAATAACAAGGTCAACACTGTAGGGAAATAGCGCAATAACAGAGATTAAAAACGCAGCGGAAATTTAAACTTTCCCTTCCATGGATCCTTGCGAATGGTCATGACTCACGGTTATATGAATTACCTCTTGTAGCGCAGATCGTTTGCAGACGAAAATTGGAATCGAGCACGAGCGTCGCACAGAAAACAACGCCTCTACGTAGTCCACACGAACACCCTTCGAATGGCAGCGGTCTCCGTCACAGTGCTGGTGACGACGGAACGATCCACGATGCAAGTCACGATCTTTGAAACGGCTAGGGTTTTAATTCGTGTCTTTTGACTTGAGTCTTAACGAGTCTATTTATAGACTTCACTTAAGACTGACCTAGCGCCGTAGCTTACCGTGTGCTCTCGGTGCACCGTGAACTTATCGTGTTCTGCGTCTTTCTTGACTCGCTACCGTGCATCGTAAGAATGCACCACCGAATAAAATGAGTCTCACTCATTTATTTAATCTCCCATTAGCTTTGTTCTCATGTGTGTGACCACAGCAGGTTCCTCAGAACGTTGGCAATAATATTAAATCACTATTTAATATTATAAGCGATGTGATGTCTAGCAACACATCATCGCTACCCAAGTAACGAGAATGTCGGTGTTGTGACGTAACCTTTCCGTGATAATGATCATGTGTATAATTACCCTTTGCCCTTATATCTATATTGAACACAAGGCATAGTATGTGTCACCCTTGTATAGTTCAATATTATATTCCTTGATGCCCGAGTAGACTTAGTAACAACAAATAAGATCAATATCTCATATTGACTTATTTCAAAGCATGGCCATGCATTTTACACCATACTTCATCAAGGCCCATGATATTACTCTCAAGTATGTAGGAGGGCAAATCCCATCTAGGTCACTCATGTCTCTTTGCATGACTCGTTGAGTGCCCGTTAATCGACTTTATAATTGTCTGTTAAAGACAATGTTTGACGGCAATAAAACACCCAACTCCTCATGTAGGGACCATAGTGGTTTCAGTCCGAGGGTGGCATACACCACTATCACTATGAGAATAACTCATGACACTTACATAACACACTATGTAGTATTCTCATGGCGGGTCAATCCAAAGACACAATTACCCTAACGTGTACCTATGTGGTGACTTGATATCTCATATCTATAACTTTGTGAGATGAGGTTATCAGTCCACTCCACATAATAGTCTTGATGCATTATTATTGTCCTTAATAATAATAATACTGACTACGGATATTTAGAGTAAGTTCTTTAGTATCTCACAACCGAGTCGTCTACTCGATGTTCTATTGAAAACAAACTTTACTCAAGGACTTTATTACGTTGAAACAAACATAATAGCGAAAATGCCTCATATAATAAATAAATGACATGATACAAAATATAAGTCCAAAGGAAAAACATTGGCCTCTAGGGCTTACACCAACAATCTCCCACTAGCACTAGAGCCAATTAGGCATGTACCTAATACCCATAGATCTAGTATGACCATCATGCTTCTGCTGGGTAAGAGGCTTTGTAAGTGGGTCAACAACATTGTCAAGTGTTGGTACCCTGCATATCTTGACATCTCCTCTATCGATAATCTCTCGAATGAGATGGAAGCGCCTAAGTATGTGTTTGGATCGTTGGTGAGATCTGGGTTCCTTAGCTTGTGCAATGGCACCATTGTTATCACAAAAGAGATCAATGAGGTTCACAATGCTAGAAACTGTACCAAGTTTAGTAATGAACTTCTTGATCCAAACAGCCTCCTTTGCTGCATTGGAAGCAAAGAATATACTCTACTCTGTAGTAGAATCAGCGATCGCTTCTCGCTTTGAACTCTTCCACTCACAGCGCCACCATTTAGGCAAAACACATAATCGATTGCGATTTAGAATCATCTTTATCTGTCTGGGAAGCTAGCAGCGGTGTAACCTATTACAATGAGCTCTTCACGACCTCCATATACCAAGAAAGAATCCTTAGTTCTTCTCAAGTACTTAAGGATATTCTTGACAAAGAACCCAATGACCATCAGGATCGGGATCGGGTACTTTCGTTGTGCTCAAGGCATATGAGACATCTGGCCGAGTACATAACATGGCATACATGATAGATCCAATTGCGGATGCATATGGAATCTTATTCATGCGATCCCTCTCTTCCCGAGTTGAAGGGATTGTGCCTTTGATAGCATACGCCATGTGTCATGGGCAAGAACCCTTTCTTGGAATCAGGCATATTAAAGCTGCCTCAACACTTTATCTATGTATGTACTCGACTTAGGCCAAGCAATCTTTGCGATCTATCTCTATAGATCCCGATTCCTAATATGTAGGTAGCTTCACCCAAATCTTTCATAGAAAAGCAATTCCCTAACCAAGTCTTAACTTGTTGCAAAGTAGGGACGTCGTTTAGATGAGTAATATGTCATCCACATATAACAACAGGAATACAACTATGCTCCCACTAAACTTCTTGTAAACACAAGGGTCATCTTCATTTTTAATGAATCCAGAGTGTCTCACACTTTCATCAAAACGAAGATTCCAACTTCGGAAGTTTGCTTCAATCCATAAATTGATCACTGCAACTTGCATACTTTCTTGGCATCATCTGAAGTGTCAAAGCCCTCAGGTTGTGTCATGTACACGTCCTTAAGGAGATTTCCATTAAGGAAAGCAGTTTTGACATCCATTTGCCATATTTCATAGTCATGGTATGGATCGATGGCAAGGAAAATCCGAATCGATTTAAGCATCGCAATCAAGTAGAAGGTTTCATCATAGTCTACACCATGAATTTGCTTGAAACCCTTAGCAACGATCGTGCCTTATAGGTATGAACCTTACCATCCATGTCATTCTTCCTTTTGAAGACCCACTTGCACCCTATGGGAGTAACCCCTTCAGGTGGCTCTACCAAGGTCCATACCTGGTTAGTGTACATGGAATCCATTTCAGATTTCATGGCCTCAAGCCACTTCGATTCAGGGCGATGAATGGCCTCCTGGTAAGTCACAGGCTCATCTTGATCCATGAGAAATACATCACCCGCCGAGTCATGAGAAATCCATATCTCTCGGGTTGGTGACGTATCCTCGCTAGACCTACGCCGGTCTTGTGTTACTTGAGCGGTTGTTCATCTTGTGCAGCCGCTCTTGTTCCTCCATAGATGTGTCACTACTCGTGATACTTGAATTTCTTCAAGTTCTACTTTCCTCCCACTAATTCCTTTGGAAACGAATTCCCTTTCTAGGAATACACCAGTTGAGCGACAAACACTTTGCCCTCGGAAGGATCAGAAAAGTAGTATCCCTTGGTTTCTTTAGGATACCCCACAAAGAAGCATTTGTCGATTTGGGCTCAAGCTTAGTGGAAATTTGTCTTTCACATACACTTCACACCCCAAATCTTCATGAAAGACATACTGGGTTTCTTGCCACCCATATCTCATATGGTGTCTTTTCCACGCTTTTGGATGGAACACGGTTAAGTGTGAAAGCTGCGATTAATAGAGCATGTCCCTGCATGAATTTGGAAGATCCGCATGACTCATCATAGACGGACCATGTCCAACAAGGTTCGGTTTCTCCTTTCGTAAACACCATTCCATTGCGGTGTTCCAGAGGGGTAAGTTGGGATAGGATCCCACACTCTTTCAGATGATCATCAAATTCAAGGCTCAAATATTCACCACCTCGATCCGATCGAAGGATCTTAATATTCTTACCTAGTTGGTTTTGTACTTCATTCTTGAATTCTTTGAACTTTTCAAAAGATTCTGATTTGTGTTTCATGAGATACACAAATCCATACCTACTATAATCATCAGTAAATGTAATGCAGCATCTGAAAACCCCTCTGGCTAATGTGTTTAGTGGTCCACATACATCAGTATCTATGAGGCCCAAAAGATCACTAGCCCTTTCACCTTTTCCTGTGAATGGGGTTTTTGTCATCTTTCCTAATAAACAAGACTCACATGTCTCAAATGATTCATAATCAAAAGAGTCCAAGAATCCATCTTTATGAAGTTTGGAAATGCGCTTCTCATTTATCTGGCCTAAGCGACAATGCCAAAGATAAGTCGGATTCAACTCATTTGGTTTTATCCTTTTGGTATCGATGTTATAAATGGGCATTTCGAGATCAAGGACATAAAGTCCATTACTCATTTGTGCGCTAGCATAGAAAACATCATTTAAATAAATAGAGCAACATTTGTCCTTTATTATAAATGAAAAACCAGACTTGTCCAAACAAGAAACGAAAATAATATTCTCGCTAATTGCAGTGCACAAAATAACAGCTTCTCTAATCGAAAAATAAGCCCACTAGGCAAAGTTAATACATAAGTTCCGACAAATTAAAGCAAAGAACTTTTGCTCCATTGCCAACTCGTAGATCAACTTCGCCTTTGACAACGGTCTACTCCTTTGAGCTCCTCGCATTAGTACAAATGTGAGACCCACATCCAAAGATCTAATACCCATGATGCGTAGTAGATAAATTGACTTCTATAACAAAAATACGAAGTGGAAGTCTCATTTCCTTCTTCTTTTCTTCCGTACTTTGGGCGGTTCCTCTTCCAATGTCCAAATACACCGCAGTTGGAAGCAATTGCCTTCTTTAGCCACACCTCCCTTAGGCTTCAAAGCATAAGTCGCAGTGTTCGGGCTTGTTAATTCCCTTGCCCTTGCCCTTATACTTGTTCACGGGCTTCTTGAATCGCTTGCCCTTTCCACCATTGACCATCAAAATGGCCTTCCTTTCCCTTTGTTGATGTTATGTTCGTGATTCTCAACATGCTTATGACTCTGGCAGAGTTTTGTCCATGTCATTCATAGTGAAATTCATGACAAACTGATTGAAACTCTCCTAAGAACGATTGCAGGATCAGATCAATCGCAAGCTCACGCTGAGGAAAAACCCAATCGATCGAGGTTCTCAATATACCCAATCATTTTGAGTACATAAGGACCTCTGGGCATCCTTACGCGGTTTGCTTTGGAAAAGGGCTTTGGAAACTTCATACCGCTCATGCCTTGCTTGCTCTTGATAGAGCATCTTGAGGTGTTCGATCATATCGAACGCTTCCATGAGCTCATGTTGCTTCTGAAGCTCAGAGTTCATGGTGGCTAGCATGAGGCAGGCAACTTCTAGGGCATCATCTTGATGCTTCTTATAAGCATCTTTTTCAGCCCTAGGGGCATTAGCAGCAGGTGGCTCTTGGGGTATTGGCTCTTCAAGAACATACAGCTTTTTCTCTTGCTTGAGGACAATCCTCAAGTTTCGGTGCCGATACCCGTAAAGTTTGTTCCGCATAACTTTTCCTTCTCAAGGATTGATCGCAGTAGGTTATTGTGAGTGTTTGATGCCATGTTAATCTACATTAAGAAAATATGCAGAATATAAGTATCATGCAATAAACATATTTAATTAGGTCTTTAATTAAATACGCCTCCCACTATTTTACTCAAACCAATGTCCCTCATCATTGATTCGGAAAATCCCGTTGGAAGATTTTCTAGTGGGCCGAGATCCATATTTCACTTTATTTTATGTCAGCTTTGGCTGATCACTTAAAATTCAGTTATTTAGGTAGGAACTCCTTCCAATTGTATCTTATACAATTCTCGGATAGTTGGGTGAATAACTATTTATTCTAATCCATCATATGGATGGTTCCCAACTCACTTGCCTCTACACCTTTCAATCCTATTATACTCGGTTTAGTTAAGTTAGACCCAAAGATAGCAGTTGGATATTACATTTATCCCATCGCATCTTACTAGTATGGAAAATGCACTCCGCTTTGGCGAACCCACATTTTCGATATTAGCCTTGATGAGTGCCAGCTTTGGAAGGCATTTAAACTTAATATTTCTTTTGAGGGATTTTTATTAAAGTTGATCTCACCATTTGTTAAACTATTTAACTTACCAAATTCATACATGCATCTCATACATATTTGTTAAACTATTTAACCTATAATATTTATACATGCATCTCATACAAAATATAGTAAATAAATGTGATGTGGTTATGGCCCCTAACGCATTGATTCTCACAAGCCAATGAGAGAATCTAAGCTAAACCTAGGAACGATCATACTTCTCCAAGTATGACCTTCAATGTAGCCCTCTTATGATTTTGCCTTCTTGTCTCCTTCATTACATTAATGAGAGTACTCGTTTTACATACAAGGGAGTGAGATGAGAAGAGAATTTACATTCAGAATTAAAAGAGAGGCACGACACGCAGGCCGTATTTTTAAACTAAACAAAAGGCACGACAGACGCAGTCGTATTTAAAATTCCAAAATAAATAAAAAGGACTAAGCCCATAACCACTCACCATGCATCACAAAAACATTAATGACAATCAATAATAATAATACACATTTATTACTATTAATCTTGTCATTAATAGTGATTAAAAGCAATTAATTAAAAATTAAAACTTTCAAAAACTTCGCCGCAGATTCAAGACGGGGTTTCATTTGCCGGCCAATGACGGGGTCAAGGGGAGCGCCTCATCGTGACCATTTCACGTTGCGTAAAAACATTGCCGCCTCATCGTGGACCGTGAACGCTTCATGCCACGATAATAACATCGCCGTTTCACGTTGTTACTAACACTGCCTGGGTACCAACACTTGGACCCATCGATGCCTATCCTTAAACCATGATAAAACATGTTGCATCAACACTTGACACAAAACCGAATCAAACAAATATACGAGAATCACAATATATATATATATATATCTCATATATGTATAGATTATTCAAGCAACATATATATATCACATATATGCTCAACTGGTTTTCGTGAATCATACAAGGTATAATTTTTAAAGCGAACAAATTCATAATCTACCATAAAACCAACAGATTCGTAATCTAGCATACAAGAATGCATGTCATACACACATGTAACCATAGTAAACCGAATCATGGTTTCGCAAGTGGCTCGATACCAATCGTAGGGAAATAAGCGCAATAACGAGAGCTTAAAACCGCAGCGGAAATTTAAACTTTCCCTTCCATGGATCCTTGCGAATGGTCATGACTCAGGGTTATATGAATTACCTCTTGTAGCGCAGATCGTTTGCAGACAAAAATTGAATCGAGCACGCAGCCGCACGTAAAACAACGCCTACGTAGTCCACACGAACGACCTTCGAATGGGAGTGGTCTCCGATCACAGTGCTAGGCG
The DNA here is from genome assembly GCA_037113605.1 of Calophaca sinica. Lineage (NCBI taxonomy): Eukaryota > Viridiplantae > Streptophyta > Magnoliopsida > Fabales > Fabaceae > Calophaca > Calophaca sinica. The sequence goes on along the minus strand of CM073733.1, from coordinate 101,377,553 downwards.
ACGTATGGAACCGATCACGATGCAAGTCACGATCTTTGAAACGGCTAGGGTTTTAATTGGTGCCTTTTGACTTGATCTTAACGAGTCTATTTATAGACTTCACTTAAGACCGACCTAGCGCTACCGTAGCTACTTGTGTGCTCTCCAAGACCGTAACTTATCGTGTTCTGCGTCTTTCTTGACTTCGCTATTTGGTGCATCGTGAAGAATGCACCACCAAATAAAATGAGTCTCACTCATTTATTTAATCTCCCATTAGCTTTGTTCTCATGTGTGTGACCAGAGTTCCTCAGAACGTTGGCAATAATATTAAATCACTATTTAATATTATAAGCGATGAGCGGTGTCTAGCAACACATCATCGCTACCCAAGTAACGAGAATGTCGGTGTTGTGACGTAACCTTCCGTGATAATGATCATGTGTATAATTACCCTTTTGCCACTTATATCTATATTGACCACAAGGCATAGTATGTCTCACCCTTGTATAGTTCAATATTATATTCCTTTATGCCCGAGTAGACTTAGTAACAACAAATAAGATCAATATCTCATATTGACTTATTTCAGCATGGCCATGCATTTTACAGTCATACTTCATCAAGGGGCCCATGAATATTACTCTGTTATGTAGGAGGGCAAATCCCATCTAGGTCACTCATGTCTCTTTGCATGACTCGTTGAGTGCCCGCTAATCGAGCTTTATAATTGTCTTGTTACGGACAATGTTTGGCGGCAATAAAACACCCAACTCCTCATGTAGGGACCATAGTGGTTTCAGTCCGAGGGTGGCATACACCACTATCACTATGAGAATAACTCATGACACTTACATAACACACTATGTAGTATTCTCATGGCGGGTCAATCCAAAGACACAATTACCCTAACGTGTACCTATGTGGTGACTTGATATCTCATATCTATAACCTGTGAGATGAGGTTATCAGTCCACCCACATAATAGTCTTGATGCATTATTATTGTCCTTAATAATAATAATACTCGACTACGGATATTTAGAGTAAGTTCTTTAGTATCTCACAACCGAGTCGTCTACTTGATGTTCTATTGAAAACAAACTTTTACTCAAGGACTTTATTACGTTGAAACAAACATAATAACTGAAAATGCCTCATATAATAAATAAATGACATGATACGAAATATAAGTCCAAAGGAAAAACATTGGCCTCTAGGGCTTACACCAACAAACACACCTATCTTGGTACTTAAACAGTGGATGCTCGCGTCACATGACGGGAGAAAAACATATGTTCCTAGAGCTAAGGCCTAGAGAAGAAGAATTTGTTGGTTTCAAAGGAAATCAGGAAGGTAAAATAGTTGGAATTGGTCGCATTGGTAAAGGCTCTCTTCCCTCTATTGATAATGTACTTTATGTTGAAGGACTAAAGCATAATTTATTGAGCATAAGTCAATTATGTGACAATGGTTATGATGTCATATTTACAGAAACTGGATATTCAGTAAAAAGCAAGAAAGATGGCTTTATTTTCTTTATAGCAAAGAGGAAACAAAATATTTATAAAATTGATCTTTCTGAACTTGCAAAACAAGATATCAAGTGTCTCATGTCTGTTGAAGATGAACAATGAATTTGGCATAAAAGATTGGGTGATGCCAGTTTGAGATTAATCTCAAAACTATACAAGCACAGTCATGTTAGGGGCTTACCAAATCTTAAATTCAAATCTGATGCTCTTTGTGAGGTATGTCAAAGAGGAAAACAAGTTAAAACTTCTTTTCATTCGAAAAATGTTGTTTCAACCTCTAGACCACTTGAGCTTTTGCATCTTGATCTTTTTGGTCCAACAAGGACATCCTCTTTAACTGGAAAGAAATATGGGTTAGTCATTGTTGATGATTTTACTAGATGGACATGGGTTAGATTCCTTGCCCACAAGGATGAGTCATTCAAAGTATTTGCTGTTTTCTGCAAATCAGTTCAAAATGAAAAAGGAATTTGTATTTCTTCAATTAGAAGTGATCATAGGGGAGAATTTGAAAATAAAAGCTTTCAAAAATTTTGTGAAGAAAATGGCATCTCCCACAATTTTTCCTTTCCTAGGACACCACAACAAAATGGTGTTGTAGAAAGGAAAAATAGGTCCCTCCAAGAAATGGTCAGGACCATGATCAATGAAGCTGATATTACAAAATATTTTTGGGCAGAAGCAGTAAACACAACTTGCTATATTCAAAATAGAATTCTTATTAGACCTATTTTGAAGAAGACTTCATATGAACTGTGGAAAGGTAGAAAACCAAACATATCTTATTTTCATCCCTTTGGTTGTATATATTATATTCTGAATACGAAGGATCAACTTGGTAAGTTTGATTCCAAAGCTGACAAAGGTATCTTTTTGGGATATTCTGAAAGATCTAAAGCTTTTAGAATTTACAATAAAGAAGCTTTGATAGTGGAAGAAATCATTCATGTCAAATTTGATGACAAGAAGCCTGACACTGCCATATCAGATCTAGATGAATTATTTTCAGATTTAAATATTGGTGATACAACAAACAAAGGAACTCAAGATCTTCAAAGATCCTGGTGGTCACCGCATACAGGATTCAACTGCCAAGCGGAAACTAGAAAGTGTTGGAGATACAAAACCAATCATCCTAAGGATCAAATCATAGGAGAACCTGGAAATAGAGTAAGAACCAGATCCCCTTTCAAAGAGCATGTAGATATTGCACTTCTCTCTGAAATAGAACCTAAGACGATTGACCAAGCATTGGAAGATGAAGGTTGGATTCTGGCTATGCAAGAAGAGTTGAATCAGTTCCAAAGAAATGATGTGTGGAAATTAGTCACTCTACCAGAAGATAAACAAGCTATTAGTACTAAATGCGTATTCAGAAACAAGCTTGATGAAGATGGTAAGGTAGTGAGAAATGTAACACCCCAACTTTGGGTGCCACGTGTTCTACCCAAAACAATGTGGAAAAGTATTTCATGCCGGTTTTCTTTCGAGATCAAATCACTTTAAGAGTAAAATCAGAGGTTTTTTTTTTCTTTTCAAAAGACGTTTCGAAATGATGCGTACAAAACATAATGATACGAAAACATAGTGCAATAGTCACATAGATAAGTAAATACACCAAGTACGCTCGCAGGTGCAAAACCAAGTCTGGTGCATCCAAAACAAAACAACAGAACAGAACGAAAAGAAACATAGTTCTACACATCACCAAAAGAACGTCCAACCAAAATACCCATACCAAAACAACAATAGAACTCCAACTCACACCACATCCTAAGCTGGTCAAACTCCTCTAAAATGCTTGCTAGGCGGAAGCCCAGCACGTCCCATGACAGACTCAGGGTCAATACCCGTAGAGCATTCCGAAGGGTCCTCCTCCTCCTCCTCATCACTTCCGAGGTCCACCACGTCAAGATATGACCATATCCGCCTAGTCCTGTGAGGGAGGTCGGACTGTGGTCCTGACGAAGTAGAAAGTACAAAGGGAGAAGGATGAGTAGGGAGAGAAGCCTCCTTCGGCATACCCACGTGCACCGCCTGGCCGCAAAGATCGGTGAATAACTCCGCCACAAGACGGCTCCTCAGAGATCGGGTCCGCTGTGGACTGAGCTATGTATGGAATGTCCGCCACTAGAGGTGCACCATGTGGATGGGTCAACGTAACCATGGACGGTGGTATGAAGAAGTGTACGGTCCTCTGCTAAGTGGTCTTGGTTGCCATCCCTCCGTCGAACGTAGTCTCGACCACTAGTCCTGTGTGCGCCACCCGCCCGGAGTCGTGGTCTATCTCCCAGGCGTCCTCGTGGTTCCCCTCGGGGAACTCAAAGGTCGTGAGACCCCTGTGTCGAAGCTCGGGGTGGGCCATCTAGTACAACAATGTCCAATGTAACCATATAAAAGAAAGTGCAAGGGTAAATCTCTCGTACACGAGTTCATCATAAGCTTCACATGAGTAAATAAAATACTATGTAGCACAACAACATGCAATATAGTCATACTATAAGTATCCACACGAATTCAAGTATAACACATAGGGCATGCAAGGCAGACATACAATAATTCAACAATATCATAATGCATCAGGTCAGTATGTGGATGCAGTCAGCGTGATATTATTACGGCTTAATTCCTATACCAATAGGACAACAGGCAACCCGCCACAACAACTTTTGTATACCCATACCAATGGGATATGTGACACCGGGCCGACCAACGCCTCCCAGTATCCACTGCCCTCTACAACAGACCTTAAGTACGTAACCGTCCTTTAGGCCAGGGCTAACGCGCGAATACCTTAATACTAGGAAACAACCATCTAGTTTTGGGGTAGACGAGATCTTATATTTGTATGCTTACAAAAATTCCTACTATCCTCGGATGCACTTGCAAGAAGTGTCCGTGATTTAATGCCACAATGCTGTATGATCATAATTGATGTAGTGACGACCGCTTCTTCCCTAACCTCTTTTCTATAAAACTTTTCGCGGAATTACTTGGAAATACCGTTCTCTCTTTTTTTCCTCTTCCACTCGAACCAATCTTTGCTAGAAGCCTAGTGTCATCTCTTTTTCTTTCTTGGTTGATTTTATTTACCCTTAGTTATTTATCCACTCATTAGTTTATTTTCAAAAATCTCTTTTTTTTTTGAAGGTGTTCATTTTCTTTTCCTAGGTTTTCGAAAAATGCTTGAATCGAAAACTTAGCCCTTCTAAGCCTAAGGGTCCATTCTTGCTTCTAGGCTCCGTTGGAGAGCTCTTACACTTTTTTTTTTCCTCTTTTTAATTATCGCATTTAAAGTCTACATACCCACGTACTTGAAAATTCGCATTCGTTTTGTTTCCAAAATAACGCGTCGAGGTATTGTGTTGTCCATACATCATTTACATCATTTAAATTTGCGCATAATCTCTACATGCATATTACGTCATCCATACATCATTTACATCATTCAAATTACTCGTAATCTCTACGTGCATACATGCAATCTCATTCGCAACATTTAACATACTAGAGACATCCAATATAACATCACACAACACATACTACTTAATATTACAACAACATCATTTTAAACAAACATTTCAATCAACACACCATCTCAAGGATGCTAAAACTCATTGGAGAAGATTTCCCTTACCTTAGGTGCTTTTCTTCCAAGTTAAAGCAACACTCTAAGTCCACTAGTACCTAACCACCTTCAATCAACATAGCATAAACTTAGAACACATTTTGGGGTCTTAAAACCCTCCCCTAGCTCTCGGCCATATGCTTCATTTTTAGGGAAAAATAGTTATTTTTATTCAACCTTGTTTAAAGTTCATTTTAAGCAAAGATGCAACACAAAGGATCACTAAGTAACATCCTTAGTTCACTTCCAAAATCCTTGAAATTTTTAGACAAGATCAAGTGGTCAAAACACAACTCTTTTAGAAAGTTTTCAACTTTAGACACTAAAATATTTTTGAAGACACACCCTCATCTACCTTTCTAAGGATTTTAAGCTTCATGCTCATTCCTCATCACTAAGGTCCAACACAAACATTTTGATCAAAATTTTGGCAATGTTTCAAAACTTGTGAAAACACAAATCTGTACCCTAACTTTACCGATTTTATTGACATAGAAAATGACGTCGTATTTGAGCAAATGACCACTCCCTGGAAAGCTTGGAGTGTCTAGTTTCTGAAAATGAATTTTAATTTCACAAATCACGGGCCATTTGGTACAGTTTTACAAAAACATTTTCGGGTGTACAGGGAGTGACAGATTCTGTTTCCTAACTTGTAACGCATTTTAAATTATTAATACTCAACCAAATCCAGTAAAACGTGTGTGCAAAATGTAGAGAAATGAGTCTAGTCTCCAGAAAATCAAGAATCAACGAAAAAGGACATCTATGGAAAACTTTATGATCGAAATACTAAACAGATGTCAGTGCAGAAATTTCTTTGAAACAACCTACTTAAAACTATTAGTACTTAGGATATGAAATGGACCTTTCTTTTGTGGTTTTGAGTCCCTCACCTCTTCAACAAGGAAGAGTAGAGGATGGAGGCTTTCCCCCACCTCATGAATGGCTCACAAAAACTCTTACCAAAAGAAAGTTCAAAGGAAGAAACTAGGAAGGAAAACAAGTTGAGAAAAAGTGTAGAAAAATGAAAGTTTTCTTACTTGATTCAAAAGGGTACAAGAACACATGCATAAGCATGATAGAGGTTAAGATGAGATGAGTATATTACCCTCTATTTAGGGCTGAACAGTGGCGATTTTAGCAAGAGGAAGGAGGAGCTCCAAAAGTTCTTGCCTTGGCTAGCCAAAATGGTGTTTGTTTGCTCTTCTCAAGTTTCCCTCACTAAACCTTTCTTTCTCTCCACTAAACCACACCACTCCAAGAAGGAAAAATGAACTGAATGAGGCTCCCTCTCTATCCCTAAGTTTCGACCAAGTATACTCCAAGAGGAAGGAAGTGTTGCAGGTTCACCCATTGGCCACACATCTCCTAGAAACCTAGACTAGTCTTAGTAATCATTTCCCTTCCTTTTGCCCCCTTGAGCAACCAAATTCTGAATTAAGCTAACCCTCTCATTGGGTATTAGGGGTGGTCATGACCAGGTGGGTGGAGAAAAGATCTCACTTGGATCATTAGATCCTAGCCTAGGAAGGGCTACACACCAAAAACCACCTCTTTAGCCAAAATCCAATCATTTTGGAAGCCAAATCTTCCCACCTCCCCTTGTGCCCAATTAAAATTAATCCTAACCTGTCCCAACAGCTATCCCTCACGAAATTTAGGGGTTTTTCGTCCCCGTTTCATAGCGCGTTCGGTTTTTTTTACACGGCTTGTGTTTTACCCGCGCAGAAAATACGGTAATACAAAATGTCATCCAAAAATTATCAAACGACCACCAATAAATCTAAAATAATATATAACACTCAAATCCCAAATTTTAGAATATTCGGGTCGAATTAAAGTCTTATGTCGGGTAAAATCTTGTCAGGGCAGTCTAAAACTTGACCGAAAAACGGTGGAATTTTGAACTGAAAATTTTTACCATGGCTTAATAAATATATTAAGTCCCAATTATGATTTTATTTTTGTGAAATTCACTCACTTGATTGACAACAAAAATACGTATTAGTAGCGTAATACGCATGTTACAGAAGGCAGACGAATTTACTGACAGTGAAAAAAAATGAGGGTGTCACATTACTACCCTCCAAAAATAATTTCGTCCTCGAAATTACGTACCTGGAAATAATTCCGGATACTGTGCCTTCATCTTTTCTTCTAGCTCCCACGTCGCATCGCCTGTCGTCTGGTTCCAGATTACCTTGACTAAGGGAATTTGCTTGCCCCTTAGCTGTTTTACCTTTCGGTCTTCAATCCTTACCGGGGACACTTCAAAAGATAGGTTCTCCTTCAGTTGGATTACATCTAGTTCGATAATGTGAGATGGATTAGGGGTATACTTTCGCAATTGCGAGACGTGGAATACGTTATGAATATTGGAGAGGGACGGTGGCAAAGCCACCTGATATGCCACAGGGCCTATCCGACGGATGATTTGGTAAGGTCCAATGAACTTTGGAGTGAGCTTTTTAGATTTGATAGCCCTACCTACCCCAGTAGTAGGTGTGACACGGAGGAATACATGTTCACCTTCCTGAAATTCAAGTGGTCGCTTCCTCCTGTTGGTGGGCGTCCGTTGCTTGCTGCTCTCGGATTTCCCCCATCAGCTCACTGGATATCACGAGCATTCCAAAGCACATCTTCTCTGGAGTTAATTCCATGGCTAGGTTCAAGTCGCGAAACTTCTCTATCAATTCCAGCTCCTTCATCATCAATCCGGCCATGTGAATACTCTTCCTGCTAAGCGCGTCGGCGACAACATTTGCCTTTCCAGGGTGATACTGCAGATCAAATTCGTAGTCCTTGAGGAATTCCATCCATCGTCTTTGTCTCATGTTAAGCTCCTTTTGATCGAACAAATACTTCAGACTCTTATGATCACTGAAAACGTCGAACTTGGATCCATACAAGTAGTGTCTCCAGATCTTCAGTGCAAAAACCACAACTGCTAGTTCCAAATCATGCGTAGGGTAGTTCCTTTCATGAGTTTTTAGCTGTCGTGAAGCGTAAGCCACTACCTTCCTGTGTTGCATGAGCACACAACCTAACCCTTGATGTGAAGTATCACAATAAACTTCATACGGCTCGTCCGGTTGAGGTAAGATTAGCACTGGTGATGTAGTCAAACGCTCCTTTAATAGTAGAAAACTTTCCTTTAATAGTAGAAAACTTCTCAGTCCACACAAAAGGTTGGTCCTTCCTTGTCAGTTGAGTCAATGGTGCTACGATCTTCGCAAAGCCCTCGATGAATCTTCGATAGTACCCGGCCAAACCAACAAAACTACGAATCTCTGTTGCCGTCTTCAGTTGTTCCCAAGCTAATACCGTCTCTACCTTTGCAGGGTCTACAGCAATGCCTACTCTTGAAATCACGTGCCCCAAAAATTTCACTTCTTCCAGCCAAAACTCGCACTTGGATAGGTTGGCGTAAAGCTGCTTCTCACGTAGAATCTCCAAAACTTGACGCAGATGCTCTTCGTGATCTTCACGGCTCCTAGAATAGATGAGGATATCATCGATGAATACGACGACGAACTTGTCCAAAAATGGGCTGAAGATCCGATTCATGTAGTCCATGAATATAGCAGGTGCATTCGTCACTCCAAAAGGCATCACAAGGTACTCATAATGTCCATAGCGAGTTCGGAAGGCGGTTTTCGGTATGTCCTCATCCATCACTCTTATCTGGTGATAACCACTCTTCAAGTCGATCATTGAGAAGACAGCGGCTCCTCGAAGTTGATCCATCAAGTCGTCGATGCGGGGTAGAGGATATCTGTTCTTGATCGTTACCTTATTAAGTTGACGGTAGTCCACGCAAAGTCTTGAGCGTCCATCCTTCTTCTTGACTAAGAGCGAGCACAGGTGCTCCCCATGGAGATACACTTGGTCTAATGAACTGCTTCGTAGACAGATCCTCTAGTTGAGTCTTCAGTTCAGCTAATTCTGCCGGTGCCATTCTGTATGGGGCGATAGAGATTGGGCCTGTTCCCGGAATTAGTTCGATTGAAAACTTAATTTCTCTCACAGGCGGTAGTCCTGGAACGTCGTCAGGAAACACTTCTAAAAAGTCCTTCACTACAGGTACACTGTTCACATCGTTTTCCTGCTTGGCTTCTAAGTTGCATAGTGAAATGTATTCCTGAGCTCCCTCTTTCAAGGAAACTCGAACTTGATTGGCAGATAAGAACTTCAGAATCTCGGGGTCAGGAAAAATCAAGATCTTTCGAGCACAGTCTAATAGGATATGGTGATAGGATAACTAATCCATTCCTAGGATCACATCCAGACTTTTCAATGGCAGACAAATCAAGTTGACAAAGAAATTTCTACTCTGAATAGTTATAGGGCAACGTAAACATGCAGTATTGGCAGTCAAGGTTTCTGCCGCAAGGGTGGTAACAATCAGGTCAAATGATAAAGAAGAAACAGGGAGACTTAGACGTTTCACACAATCCATAGAAATGAACGAATGCGTTGCGCCTGAATCGAAAAGCACATATAGAAGGTTACCGGCGATGACGCACTCTCCTTGTATGAGCCCTTCTTCGGATTGGGTAGTTTCTGCTCTATCCAATGTAAATACGCGTCCTCTCGCAGTTTGCCTACCCGCCTTCACATTGTTGACTACCGGTTCAGTCTTTGGCATAGTGCAGTTCCTGGACATGTGTCCCGGTTTCTTACAGTTGAAACATAACATCTCCTTTGCTGGGCACCTGTCCATCATATGCTCCGATGATCCGCACTTGAAACATCTCTTTGCTCCACTAAAAGCGCTTGATGGTGAGCGATACGATTGCTTCTGATTGGTTCCCTGGGGTCGGGAATTGGGTTTCTTCGGTTGATGCTTCCCCTTCTGACCTTGTCCTTGATTATGATTTTGCGACCTAGTCGGCCCTCCAGAATTCCCCTTATTGATCCTCCCACTCTTCATAGTTTCTATCTGTATGCACTTTTCCACCAGTGGTTGAAAACGACGGAGGCCCAACGGCAATACAGATTCCTTGATCTCATAGTGCAGACCCCCTTCGAACTTCTCGCTCATCCATTCCTCGTCCACATGATTGCGAAAGAATCGAAAGTATTTGGCAAGTGATTCAAACTTAGCTGCGTACTCAGCTACAGTCATGTTTCCCTGGTACAGTCGCAGAAACTCCTTCTCCTTCTCCAGCCTTGCGCTCCTTGGAAAGTACTTGTCCAAGAACTTGGCGTGAAATACTTCCCAGTTGATCTCCTGGTGATCAGCTTCAAGCATCTGTTTGGTCCCCTTCCACCAGTATTCTGCCTCACCAAGCAACATGTAGGTTGAGTAGGTGACTCTTGCATGGTCTGGGCAATTCGTCACTTCAAAGATCTTCTCAATCTCTTGAAGCCACAGATCGGCCTTCTCTGGGTCGGGATCTCCGTGAAACTTCGGGGGATTGTGCTTACGAAATTCCACCAGACCTCTTGCTTCAGCGTTCTGCTCCTCTCGGTGTTGCTTCTGCAGATCGCGTTGAGTCTTTGCTGCAGTTTGTTGTACAACGGCTGCCGCTATGTCAGCCATGACTTGAAGGACTTTGTCCATCTCGGGATTTTCAGCTCTCTGGTTTGGAGTCGCTTGTCTAGGAGGCATGGGTTCCTACAAGGCCTAACCGGTCAGAACCCATAGAAAAGGTAATCATCCTTAGATGTTTCACACATTGTTTCCATCAGAAACATTTCAAACAGTCACACAGAGTTCACACAGCAAAACTCAATGAACCTAAACCCAGCTATTCCCAAAAGACTCGACCAGCTCTGATACCACTAATGTAACACCCCAACTTTGGGTGCCACGTGTTCTACCCAAAACAATGTGGAAAAGTATTTCATGCCGGTTTTCTTACTAGATCAAATCACTTTAAGAGTAAAATCAGAGGTTTCTTTCTTTTTTTTTTCTTTTCAAAAGACGTTTCGAAATGATGCGTACAAAACATAATGATACGAAAACATAGTGCAATAGTCACATAGATAAGTAAATACACAAAGTACGCTCGCAGGTGCAAAACCAAGTCTGGTGCATCCAAAACAAAACAACAGAACAGAACGAAAAGAAACATAGTTCTACACATCACCAAAAGAACGTCCAACCAAAATACCCATACCAAAACAATAATAGAACTCCAACTCACACCACATCCTAAGCTGGTCAAACTCCTCTAAAACGCTTGTTAGGCGGAAGCCCAGCACGTCCCATGACCGACTCAGAGTCAATACCCATAGAGCACTCCGAAGGGTCCTCCTCCTCCTCCTCATCACTCCCGAGGTCCACCACGTCAACATATGACCATATCTGCCTAGTCTTGTGAGGGAGGTCGGACTGTGGTCCTGACGACGTAGAAAGTACAAAGGGAGAAGGATGAGTAGGGAGAGAAGCCTCCTTCGGCATACCCACAGGCACTGCCTGGGCTGCAGCATCGGTAACAACTCCGCTCGTCAGTACGGGCTCCTCAGAGACTGGTTCCGCTGTGACCGGCTGAGGCATGTATGGAATGTACGCCACTAGAGGTGCACCATGTGGATGGGTCAACGTAACCATGGACGGTGGTATGAAGAAGTGTACGGTCCTCCTGCTAAGCTGGGTACTGGTTGCCATCCCTCTATCGAACGTAGTCTCGACCACTAGTCCTGTGTGCGCCACCCGCCCGGAGTCGTGGTCTATCTCCCAGGCGTCCTCGTGGTTCCCCTCGGGGAACTCAAAGGTCGTGAGACCCCTGTGTCGAAGCTCGGGGTGGGCCATCTAGTACAACAATGTCCAACGTAACCATATAAAAGAAAGTGCAAGGGTAAATCTCTCGTACACAAGTTCATCATAAGCTTCACATGAGTAAATAAAATACTATGTAGTACAACAACATGCAATATAGTCATATTGTAAGTATCCACACGAATTCAAGTATAACACATAGGGCATGCAAGGCAGATGTACAATAATTCAACAATATCATAATGCATCAGGTCAGTATGTGGATGCAGTCAGCGTGATATTATTACGGCTTAATTCCTATACCAATAGGACAACAGGCAACCCGCCACAACAACTTTTGTATACCCATACCAATGGGATATGTGACAAGGCCGACCAACGCCTCCGGTATCCATCGCCCTCTACAATGCAGGACCTTAAATGCGAATCGTCCTTTAGGCCAGGGCTAACGCGCGAATACCTTAATACTAGGAAACAACCATCTAGTTTTGGGGTAGACGAGATCTTATATTTGTATGCTTACAAAAATTCCTACTATCCTCGGATGCACTTGCAAGAAGTGTCCATGATTTAATGCCACAATGCTGTATGATCATAATTGATGTAGTGACGACCGCTTCTTCCCAAACCTCTTTTCTTTAAAACTTTTCGCGGAATTACTTGGAAATACCGTTCTCTCTTTTTTTCCTCTTCCACTCGAACCAATCTTTGCTAGAAGCCTAGTGTCATCTCTTTTTCTTTCTTGGTTGATTTTATTTACCCTTAGTTATTTATCCACTCATTAGTTTATTTTCAAAAATCTCTTTTTTTTTTTGAAGGTGTTCATTTTCTTTTCCTAGGTTTTCGAAAAATGCTTGAATCGAAAACTTAGCCCTTCTAAGCCTAAGGGTCCATTCTTGCTTCTAGGCTCCGTTGGAGAGCTCTTACACTTTTTTTTTTTCCTCTTTTTAATTATCGCATTTAAAGTGTACATACCCACGTACTTGAAAATTCGCATTCGTTTTGTTTCCAAAATAACGCGTCGAGGTATTGTGTCATCCATACATCATTTACATCATTTAAATTTGCGCATAATCTCTACATGCATATTGCGTCATCCATACATCATTTACATCATTCAAATTACTCGTAATCTCTACGTGCATACATGCAATCTCATTCGCAACATTTAACATACTAGAGACATCCAATATAACATCACACAACACATACTACTTAATATTACAACAACATCATTTTAAACAAACATTTCAATCAACACACCATCTCAAGGATGCTAAAACTCATTGGAGAAGATTTCCCTTACCTTAGGTGCTTTTCTTCCAAGTTAAAGCTCTTACTCTAAGTCCACTAGTACCTAACCACCTTCAATCAACATAGCATAAACTTAGAACACATGTTGGGGTCTTAAAACCCTCCCCTAGCTCTCGGCCATATGCTTCATTTTTAGGGAAAAATAGTTATTTTTATTCAACCTTGTTTAAAGTTCATTTTAAGCAAAGATGCAACACAAAGGATCACTAAGTAACATCCTTAGTTCACTTCCAAAATCCTTGAAATTTTTAGACAAGATCAAGTGGTCAAAACACAACTCTTTTAGAAAGTTTTCAACTTTAGACACTAAAATATTTTTGAAGACACACCCTCATCTACCTTTCTAAGGATTTTAAGCTTCATGCTCATTCCTCATCACTAAGGTCCAACACAAACATTTTGATCAAAACTTTGGCAATGTTTCAAAACTTGTGAAAACACAAATCTGTACCCTAACTTTACCGATTTTATTAACATAGCAAATGACGTCGGATTTTACCGATTTTATCATCACTAAGGTCCAACACAAACATTTAGATCCTAGCCTAGGAAGGGCTACACACCAAAAACCACCTCTTTAGCCAAAATCCAATCATTTTGGAAGCCAAATCTTCCCACCTCCCCTTGTGCCCAATTAAAATTAATCCTAACCTGTCCCAACAGCTATCCCTCACGAAATTTAGGGGTTTTTCGTCCCCGTTTCATAGCGCGTTCGGTTTTTTTTACACGGCTCGTGTTTTACCCGCGCAGAAAATACGGTAATACAAAATGTCATCCAAAAATTATCAAACCACCACCAATAAATCTAAAATAATATATAACACTCAAATCCCAAATTTTAGAATATTCGGGTCGAATTAAAGTCTTATGTCGGGTAAAATCTTGTCAGGGCAGTCTAAAACTTGACCGAAAAACAGTGGAATTTTTAACTGAAAATTTTTACCATGGCTTAATAAATATATTAAGTCCCAATTATGATTTTATTTTTGTGAAATTCACTCACTTGATTAACAACAAAAATACGTATTAGTAGCGTAATACGCATGTTACAGAAGGCAGACGAATTTACTGACAGTGAAAAAAAATGAGGGTGTCACAAGAAACAAAGTAAGATTAGTTGCTCAAGGTTACTCACAGGAAGAAGGTATTGATTTTACAGAAACTTTTGCACCTGTTGCAAGGTTAGAAGCTATTCGCATTTTACTATCATTTGCTGCACACCATGAGATAATTCTTTATCAAATGGATGTGAAAAGTGCTTTTTCTTAAATGGTTTTATAACTGAGGAAGTTTTTGTGAAACAACCTCCTGTTTTTGAAGACATTGAATTTTCAGAACATGTTTTTAAGCTTAAAAAGGCTCTATATGGTCTTAAGCAAGCTCCTCGAGCTTGGTATAATATATTGAGTTCCTTTTTAATGGAAAATGGTTTTATCCGAGGTCAAGTAGACACTACTCTGTTCAGAAAAATATCAAACAAGTATTTTATACTTGTTCAAATTTATGTTGATGATATTATATTTGGAGCTACTAATGAAAGCCTTTGCAAAGAATTTTCAAAGCTAATGCAGGCTTAATTTGAAATGAGCTTGATGGGAGAATTAAAGTTTTTCCTTGGAATTCAAATCAAGCAATGCAATGATGGTATTTACATACATCAAAGCAAATACATCAAGGAATTGCTAAAAAAATTCAAGATGGTGGATTGCAAGCCAATGTGCACACCTATGCATCCCACTTGCATTCTTGGTAAAGATGAAATTGGTAAGAAAGTAGATCAGAAAATATACAGAGGTATGATTGGATCTCTACTTTATCTTACTGCTTTAAGACCTGATATTATGTTCAGCGTCTGCCTGTGTGCGAGATTTCAATCTGATCCTAGAGAATCACACTTGATTGCTGTTAAAAGAATATTTAGATATTTACAAGGATCTACTAATCTTGGTTTGCTTTATAAGAAATCAAAAGATTACAAGTTAGTAGGTTTCTATGATGCTGACTTTGCTGGAGACCGAATTGAAAGAAAGAGCACAAGTGGAGGCTGCTAATTCCTTGGAGCAAATCTTGTGTCTTGGTCAAGCAAAAGACAAAGCACTATTACACTCTCAACAGCAGAAGTTGAATACATCTCAACAGCAAGTTGCAGCTCTTAACTTCTGTGGATGAAATATCAACTTGAAGACTACTTAATAAAGGAGAGTAACATTCCTATCTTTTGTGATAATACATCTGTAATTTGTCTTATTAAAATTCGATATTGCATTCTAGAGCAAAACACATTGAGATTAAACATCACTTCATAAGAGACTATGTTCAGAAGCGTATTCTTGAAATAAAATTTGTAGACACTGATCATCAGTGGGCTGACATCTTTACAAAACCTCTTGGTAAAGATAGATTAAATTTTATAAGAAGAAACTTAAATTTTCATCTTATAGAAGAATGATTAATCTCAGCGTCTTATGATATGTATCATTCAGCATCTGGTATGACATAAGCATTCACACGTATATACATATAATATGTCATTCACATCACATAACTCATCGTCCGGTGAATTCATTTGCGTGCATCCGAGCACACACGTGTCATGCACGTGTGGGACTTAAGCGTCTCATCACACCTAATTTGAGTCATGATTATTTAGGTTTTCAATAAAATCTTTTTCTTGATTTTATCATCATTTTGGCAATTGCATTTAATGAAAAGGGGATTCTTTATTTTATTTTCTTTTTGATTTATTTTCATTCAGAGGAAATGTGAAGAGGTTTTTGAAAAAGTAGTTGTACTATTTTGTCAAAACTTTCCCACTACTCCACGTCTTTCGTTCCACAATCACTTTGTTTTTGTCTGCGAAAACTGTTTTCTCTCTCTCTCTCTGTGGTTTCTCTGAAACCCTAAACCTCCATCACCTACTCTCCAACTGCAACCATGACTGATGTTAAGGTGGAACAATACACTGCTATCTTCGACACCATGAAAGAAGCAAAGCTTTTGACTGAGAACAGAATCGACTTGAAAAGTTTCAAGCTTTATGGGTTTGATTTAGATGAAGGTTTGACGAATCTGGGCTGGAAAAACTACTTCCTTTGGGAACCTGTTGATGTGTTAGCTAATGCTATCAAGGAATTATGGGGAAACGTTCATATGCTTCCAGGTGGATTAATTGAAGGTCATGTCAGAGGTTTCAAGTTGGTGTTCACCATAAACACCATTGCTGAAACGATTAAGTGTCCCTGTGAAGGCATTAGTTACTATGTTGGTTGGGAAGATGCTTTCAAAGGAATGGAAAATGTCAACGAGGCTCTGTTCGAGAACTATCGCCAGTTGAAGGAAAATGATGTAACTCCTACTGGCAAGAATCTGAAAAGTCATTACAGAGTTCTACACAAAGTTATTGCTAAGAGCGTTATTCTAAAGACTGGGTCAAGTGACATAGTGAACTATGAGCAGAAGTTCATTATGAGAAATTATATGGCTGGTCACAAAATCAACTTGCGTAAGTTGATTTTCAACAATATTGTCAATGCGCTTGTTGGTTCAAGGAAGGGTTCTACTGACAAGAAGAACATTGTCAAGGTTATTCCTTATGGAGTTCTTCTTACTGCTATGATGGTCAAGGATGGAATTACGAGAAGATTCAGTGCCTTGATAAACAAAGAAGAAAGAGATAAGTATTTTGGAATGGGTGCTATTGTTTGTCTTGAGGTTTTTGGAGTCAATAGCCTGGTGAGAATGAAATTGATCAATGCTGATATGATCAAGAAGGTGAAAAAAGAACAAGGACAAGGAACAGAAACCAAAGTTGGTGAAGAAGCTGAAACAAAACCTACCAGAAGTTCAGCATCTGGTGTGAAGAGAACTGGTGAGTCTCTAGCAAGGGAGACAAGAAGCAAAAAGCAGAAGGTGCCTCCTGCACCAAAAGGTAAAACAGTACTAGAAGAAGATGAGGACCGAGTCCCCATCAGAAGGATTATGGAGAAGAAGAGAAAGCCAGAAGTTGAAAAGCCTGTTTCAGCGTCTGGCCATAAGAAGCAATTTCCTCCACCACCTCCTCCTGCTTCTGCCCCACAAGGAAAAAGGAAGAGATTAGTTAGGCATTCTGAGATGCTTAATCCAAAGGTACTAGATTTTACCATTGATGATTCTATTACTACCTTTGGTTCTGATGACACTATACCTACACCGCCACTCTCTGTTTCACCACCACAACCTCCATCCAACGAACCACAAGCCTCCCAATTAACCATAAAACCCAAAACACTTATATTTCCCTCACAACAAGTCTCTACCTCATCAAACACATCCCTCACTACATACATATCCGCACTCCACTCTCACCCATTCAATCAACTTTTCAAAATCCCTCCAAACAAACCAAAAACATACAAAGTCAAGGTGACTTCCTCTCTCCCACTTTCTCTCACTCTCAAACCTACCGACTACTATGGTGTCAAGAAATCTATGTCATCCATAAATAAACCACGGTTTGTAAGAGAATAAGCATATCATTCCATCTATAATCGCCCTACTATGTGGCACTTGAAGACTTTCACATCTGGGGTTGCAAGACTGGAAATTGCCCCTCGTTCAAGCCTCACTATCTCTGAAGATGGTGAGAAAGTGGAAAGGTCATTTGGTGGAAGGTTAAGACCTCTCTCAAACAGAGGAATTATTCCTTTCTCTGTTGATCTTCCTCATGTTCTGCCACAACATGAACTTTTTACTCTGGAGGAATGCGGCAGATGGATCACAGATGATGAGAAGTCATTTATGGCTCACTGTCTTGAAAAGAAGAAGATGGAATTGGTTTACCTAAACAAAGATCATGCTTCTGTGTTTGTGAAGATTGTGCCTGATAGGCAAAGATGGCTACCCTGGACTATCCCTGGTAAAAGGAAGGAACCAGCTCCTGGTAAACTTCAACATCTATTGGTCTCAAGGAGTATGAAGAAGCTTCTAGGAAATATGATGTCAAAGCATTCTATGAGCTTCGGGTTAATAAGCTGTCTGAAGACCATGCTCGGCATGTGTATCTGAACCTCCTCAAAATAGATGATTAGAGAACTGTTTCTTCTGGCTGCTGTAACACAGAAAAAGCTACCATCCCTACTGTTGGCTCAATCAGCAGGGTAACAGACACAAACCGAGCTACTATTCATCTGGATGACATGTTTGTGTGTTTTGTTATTAGGCCTCTGAGTGTTATGAAAATAGAAGATCAATGGGCTGCTGTTTGTAAACACTTCGACATTGGATTCAGTTGGAGTAACATGCCTATGTCTTGGAAAGACAAAGCCATTCTACCTCGTCTCAGGCCTCTCAAAATTGAAGAAGATGATAGGGAGAATTTGCATAGGCTGTACCTCGGTGAAAATGAAGGACTTATCTTCATTTTTTATGGAATAGGAGTTTTTATAAGAAGCAATTTTGGAGAAGATGCTTTTGCAAAATTTGATGCATATGTTGAAGATCTGCTTAAGCACAGAGAAACTATCTTTCTGCGTATGCATTATCCAGAAGAGATTGTGCAAAGATGGGAATGGACTATGGAAATTGAGAAACAGAAGCTGGGAATATCATCAAATGGAGCTTACCAAATGATGGTGTCTTTCAGATCAAGGAAAGAAAGGATTTGAAACTGAGTTTGTCACAGGCAGTGCCAGCAGAGCACCAGAAGATGGAATCTCAACGAGCTGCTATTGTTGAACCTACTCCAGAAGCTGAACCTTCTTCTACTCCTCTTGCTGCAAATGATGATGTTGTCATCTTGCCTAGAGCTGATTTTGAAGCTATCATGGCTACAAATCAGAAGGTGTACCAGCTGGAAAACACTGTGAATCTTCTCTTGGAACGCTTCAATCAACTTCTTCCTCCTCCTCCACCAAATCCTTAAAAACATTTCTTTTTTTTTGTTTTCTGTTAACTTGGTACAATTTTTTACTTGGTTCATATTTTGAATGATCTAGCCTTACTTGATCTAATTTTTTTTTGGTACAATTCAAATTTTTTTAGTATTATTACTTACTGTTTTAATTGTGATGTTGTTTACACTCTTTTTGTCTGATGACAAAAGGAGGAGTAAAAGAAAAGGTCTGATGAACACCTTGGAAGTCTGA
The DNA here is from genome assembly GCA_037113605.1 of Calophaca sinica. Taxonomy (NCBI): domain Eukaryota; kingdom Viridiplantae; phylum Streptophyta; class Magnoliopsida; order Fabales; family Fabaceae; genus Calophaca; species Calophaca sinica. Next base: position 101,358,246 of record CM073733.1, on the reverse strand, counting down.
TGAACACACTGAAGTATTACAAATGTCATGCATAAATCATTTCATAACATATTCATTGTATGTGATTCGTTGTTCTGATACTCATTGATATTCATTGTCTTGTGATCTAATAATCTTTAATCATTTGCTGGCACAATTTTATAATAATTGGTACAATAAATTTCAGCATCTGATCCTCGAAAATTTGTTTGAGTATATTCGGTATTGGTACAATGATCTCAGCTTCCGTTCTCATCGTTTAACTGAATATATGCTCTGATACTTGTATGACTTTTGCGATCACAATGCTCCAATTGTTATAAATCGCTCTGATACCTGAATTATTTAAGTTTATCTGAGTTGTTGAACTCAGGGGGAGACCCTTGAAAATATATTTGAAATCAAATTGTTCATCAACCTTGGATATTTGTCATCATAAAAAAGGGGGAGATTGTTGGAACCTAAACGATTGAGAAGTTTAGATCCTCATTAATTTTGATGATAACAAAGTACTTTCAAGTGAACAAATTATCTTCTAATAAGTCTTGAAGTGTGCAGATATTAAAATTGTTTACGCTTTGTATGTCACTCAAGCAAGAAGGAGAAATTCACAAGAGATTGAATACATTCTATGTGTGTCAGCATCCGGTTCACTCAAGAGTCTTGTGTATAGCGAGCGTCCGGTAGTGTTATTCCTTGACACGTAAATTACTCAATTGCTGCGAGCGTCCGTCCCTTGTTCTAAGTAAGCATCTGATCTTTTAATGAAGCACGTGATGGTCACGTTTATGCTCTCCTATCTCAGCTGTTTTGGAACGGAATTCAAATTTGATTTTTGTGTGCTCATTTTGATGTACGAGGTATCAAAGGTGACACTTTTGGTATAAGACAAAATTTGTACAAGGCAATTGTGAAAAGCAGATAGTACAAAAACGGTAATATGTACTATTCTGATATTCTCTAGAAAGGAAGAAAATGATAGCATTTCAAAATACCTCACTCAATGATATGATGCTGAAATTTACTGTAACAGTAATATCCCTCAGAGACTCCTATAAATACCCCAAGGTATTCATTGAAGAAGGTTGCCAAAAACTACTAGAAACTATTTCTGAAAGAGCTATTACTCAAGTGAGCAATCAAGTTTCGTGCCAAGTTTCTGGACACCAAGAACTGAACCTCATCGTCCGATATTCTTTCTTTTAGAAAGTTATTTGTTTTGTGCTTAATCTTTTCATCCTCTCTGTGAAAGTTATTTGATTGTATTCAAAAGAAAATCACTTTGTGAAAGTTGTATTGCCTAGTTAAGACTTTGTTCCTCAAAGGCTCAAACGTACTGAGACGTTTTGAGAAGTTAAGAGTATTGTCAAGTTTTGACAGTAGAATGCTCTTATGGAAATTTGTAATCAGTTGATTATAGTGAAAAATCCTTAAGGAACGAAGGGACTAGATGTAGCTACCAGGTTGGTGGTGAACTAGTATAAATCTCTGTGTCTCTTGCTTTACTGCTTTACACTTACTTTTATCTTGCGCATAAAAAACAAGTTTTCATAAACTTTATTTCCAGCGTCTGGTCATACTCCAACATCCGTTTTCAAACAGATTGAAAATCCAGTGTTCTAAAGTGTTTTTAACTTAAAGTTTGCGAAAAGTTTTCAACACAATTCAACCCCCTTCTTGTGTTCACGTTCAAAATCAACTTGAAAACTACTCCATGTGGTACCCATGTATTTCAATTTATTGTGATAATACTAGTGTCATTAATTTTACAAAAAATCCCATTCAACATTCTAGAACCAAACACATTTTAAGCATTATTTTGTAAGAGATCATGTTCAGAAAAAGGAAATTGAAATGATTTTTGTTGATACAAAAAATCAATTGGCTGATATTTTTACTAAACCTCTTGTTGACGAAAGTTTCAGATTTATTAAGAGTAAGTTGCATATTATCAGGTCACCCTGATTAGAGAATGTTTCACAGAACTATCTCTAAACTCTCTCTGAAATGTTCCTTTATAACTTTCACTTAAACTCTCTTTAACCACTAAATAGTGTCAGTTAGGAAAGTTAAAATAAATAATTATATATTTATTAAATTTCTTTTATTTTCAAAATCACTTGAATTTCGCGCCTCAACAGCTCTTCAGCGGTTCTCAGAGTTAGCATTAACTGCTTCTCTCTCCGCTCCTAACGGCTAGTTACCAATGGTTAATACAATAACCATTCCTTCATTTGTATAAATGAACACCACTCAATTAACCTTCTCTCATTTTTACAATCTATTCAAACCTTTTCTCCACTTCAACTTTTCCCATCTTCATTCTGAGTTTCTCAAAATGGTACGTTGCAAAAAGGCCACTTATACCTTGACATCAAAAGAGAAACCTCCTCATATCATTCCTGATTACCCTCCTGACCAACCCGAGTCTTCATCTGTGGTCTCCAAGTCACAGAAGAAACCCAGAACCTCCCTCACTCCTTCTCGAAGATCCACTCACATATCGTCCATATCTACAACCAGGCAGACCACCGGACCTTCAACAGAGAAGGCAATTATAGTTGTTCATAAGGATGAAGATATCCCTGTTTCTGTAGAGCCAAAGTCTGCAAAGAAGGATAAGAAGAAAAAAGGGTCTCTGGAAAAGGTTTCAGAGAAGTAGGAGAATAAATCTGTTCTCCCTAGAAGAATCTATCTCCTATTCGAGCTACAAGGTAAAGGGTTGAATTTCTTCCCCTACACTGATGCTCAAAAATGGACTGATCTCCTTCAAATTGTTGAACCTACTTGCTCGTCCATGGTTAAAGTCTTCTACTCCAACCTTCGATGCAATAAGGAAATAAACCAGCCGACAAGTGTTGTTCGGGGTAAAAGATTGGAACTCTCTCCTGAGAGTATTGGGGAAGCTTTGTAGATTCCTCATGAAGGCAACCGTGTGTATGATGATGATTGGTTGAAACTTGCAAATCTTTCTATGGCTACTGTCAAAGAAAAGATTCTCACTGACCCTTCCTCTGAGATCACAACTCAAAATATTCTGGGCTTAGCCCGAGTCTTTCACAGCATGAGTATCCATCACCAAGCTGCCAGAGGAGGAAGTTCACACAAGATTTCCAATATTGATCTTATCGTTATATATCACCAGATTACCAAAACCCCTCTCTATCTTCCCTATGTTATTCTTCGCTACATGCTACAAGTGGCTGCTTCATCTAGAGCCACAACTGCTCTACCTTATGGCATGATCCTGTCCAAGATCTTCAAACATCATGACATTACCATTGATGAAAAGGAGGCATCTTGTGAAAGGCCTACCTTCTACTCAAAGAACATCAAGCAAATGGATGTCAACCTACCTACTGAGGAAACAGAAGCGGATGTTGGACAAGAGGTAGTTGCTGCTAAAGAACAGACCACTGATGTTCAAGTGCCCAAAAAGAAAAAGATGAATTCTATGGTCAAGAGAGTCGCAAGGAAAATCTCTCTCTTGAAGAAGAAAAACCATTTGAGGAACCTCAGATTCAAGGAAAACCGCACAAGTCCCCTCTTAGGATTGAAGGAAAAGAGGAAGAAAAGGTTGAAGAAGTTGTTCCACAAAAGGAACAAGTTGAGGAAGTTGCTCCTGTTGAAGAACAAGCTGCTGAGGAAACAGTTCCTGTAGCAGAACAAACCGCTGAAGAGGAAGTTCAACCAAAAGAACTATCTCCTGTGTTGGAACCTAAACGATTGAGAAGTTTAAACCCTCATTAATTTTCATGATAACAAAGTATTCACAAGAGAACAATTTATGTTCTAACAATTCTTGAAGTGTGCAGATACTAATATTACATATATTTTAAAGCCACTTAAGCAAGAAGGAAGAAGTTCACAAGAGAAGGATACACTCCATGTGTCAGCATCCGGCTCATCCTAGTATACTGTCTTCGTGAGCGTCTGGAATTATCTTTTCATGACACAAGGCTTATCCATTTGCTACGAGTGTCCGACCTTCCTGTTCTGAGCGAGCGTCTGAACTTCATTTTAAATCACGTGATGGTCACGTAGTTGCTCTTCCTCTCTGAAGCTTCTGGAACGGATTTCGAATTTGATCTTATGCGCTCAAATTGTTGTACGAGGTATCAAAGGTGACACCTTTAGCTAAAGACAAAAATCATACAAGCATTTGTGAAAAGCAAGGTAGTACGAAAACGGTAATGTGTACTACTGAGATATTCTTTGGAAAGGAAGAAAGAGACGACTTTTTTTGAAATCACCTCACCAATGGAAAGGAGCCATTTTCTTTACAGAATTGGTAATATCCTTTAGAACTCCTATAAATACCCCATGGTATCCACTGAAGAAACTGCCGAAAACTCTACAAGAGAATATTGCTTCACTTACTGAGAACAAGCATTGTTGCTATACACTACAAAGAGTCAATACTCTAAAAGCGCTGCTTCTGTGAGCAATCAAGTTTCGTGCCAAGTTTCTGGTCTACATTGAACTGAACTCAGCGTCTTATACTTTCTTTTAGAAAGCATTTCGGTATTGAGCTTAATCTTTTATCCTCTCTGTGAGAGTTATTTCTGCTTGTATTCAACTTACTTGTAAAAGTTGTTTTGGCCTAGTTAAGGCTGTACCCTCAAAGACTCGAATGTACTGAGTCGTTTTGAGAAGTTGAGAGTATTGTCAAGGTTGTGACAGTAGAATACTTTTAAGGTTTTGTAATCAGTTGATTATAGTGGAAAATCCTTCAGGAACGAAGGGACTAGACGTATCTACCAGTTTGGTAGTGAACTAGTATAAATCTCTGTGTCTCTTGCTTTATTGCTTTCTATTTATCTTTATCTTGTTCTGTTAAAAACAAGTTTTCACAAACTGCTTTTCCAGCGTCCGGTTTATTTCCAGCGTCCGATACACAAACTGTTTTGAAAAACCTGTGTTCTAAGTGTTTTTAACTTAAAGTTTGCGAAAAGTTTTCAACACAATTCAACCCCCCTTCTTGTGTTCACGTTCAGTTGGTATCAAAGCTCGGCCTCTTGGTTGAGCACTTAACAGTGTTAAGAGTAAAGATCCTACTGTGAACATGTCTGCTGAAGGTGGTCATATGAACCGTCCTCCTCTATTCAATGGAGAAAAATTTGATTACTGGAAAGATAAGATAAAAGCATTCTTTGAGACACAAAATCTTGATTTGTGGGATATAGTTGAAAGTGGATACATTTCTCCCACTGATGCCCTTGGTGTTGCAATACCTAGGGAAAACTGGACTGATGATCAGAAAAAGAGATATCAAACCAATCGAAGGCTAGATTTATCCTCATCCGTGCTATGTGAGAAAGAGAATATGATAAATGTGGTAAGTTTGATACCGCCAAAGAAATGGGGATTCTCTTGTTTTGTCTTATGAGGGTTACGCCAAGTAAGAGAAACAAAGGCTAGCATGATGGTTCGCCAAAGATGAGCTATTCAAAATGGAAGATGGAGAAAACATTGAAACTATGTTTGGAAGGTTCCAAACACTTGTTCATGGGTTGCAGGCCCTTGGAAAAAGTTATACTACACCGACCATGTGAGAAAGATCTTGAGAAGTTTGACTAAGCGTTGGAGACCCAAAGTCATCGCTATTCAAGAAGCAAAAGATCTAAATGTCCTTCGGCTTGAAGATCTTATGAGTTCTTTGAAAGCTTATGAACTTGAGCTAAATGAAGAAGAACCTACCAAGAAGAGTAAGTCTATTGCTTTAAAAGTTAATCAACATAAACCTAGTACTTCTAAAGCTTTTCAGTCAAGAAGAAGAATCGATGATGAAGCTTGAAGGAGATTATGATGGATCAGACGATGAGCTAGCGCTCATATCTAAGAAGATCCAGAGAATGTGGAAGAAGAGAAACTTGAGAAGGAGGTTTAGTAAGAAAGATACAAAGGACAAGAAGGAAAGCAAAGACAAGGACAAAGCCCAAGTCATTTGCTATGAATGTAAGAAGCCTGGACATTTCAAGTCTGAGTGTCCTAATCTTAAGGAAAAGTCCACAAGAAGCTCCTTCAAGAAAAAGAAGAAAGGTCTCATGGCAACATGGGAAGATCTTAACTTATTCTCCTCTGAGGAAGATAAAGAAGAAGAAGCTCACATTGCCCTCATGGCGTATTAATCGATCTTGATTCAGAAGAAGAAGTTGAAGAGGTAATAATATATGATTCTTATTCTGAACTTCAACTTGCATTTGATGATCTATTAAAGGACTCTGCCACTCTCTCTATTGAGTATAAGAATTTGAAAAAGAAATTTTCAAAACTATCACAAGATTTTCATTCTTTATACAATGAAAACTCTGTACTCAATGAAGAAGAGAACTGTTTCAAAATCGAAAATCAAAGATCGGTGGATAACCAGCGTCTGAAGCCAACAAGCAACCGTAAGTGAGAGCTCTCAAGTTAAAAGCTCTGTAGTTACAGGCAATCCTAATCGCAAATCAAATGACTATGAACATGCATTTCAAAAAGTTTCTTGCAGAGAGTGTAACTTGAAGCAAGCAAGCTTCTATGATTTGGGGTGGCAGGAAAACGACAACTCATGGGCTTGGTTATATACTAGATAAACCTCCTTTAGAAAATGATTCAGCATCTGATAACACCAATGATCATAGTGAATGCTTGCATTGTACTTATCGCAATAAATCTGGTCATTTGAAAATGCGTGTCTTGTGTTTACAACTAAGAAGGACAAGTATCCTTCAAGAACTAACAAGAAAGGACCCAAAAGATATGGGTACCTAAAGATAAAATAGTCTATGTTGCAAACTTGCTTAGCAACAAAGTCAACACACCTATCTTGGTACTTATACGGTGGATGCTCGCGTCACATGACGGAGAAAAGCATATGTTCCAAGAACTAAGACCTAGAGAAGTTGGATTCGTTGGTTTGGAGGAAACCAGAAAGGTAAAATAGTTGGAATTGGTCGCATAGGTAAAGGCTCTCTTCCTTCTATTGATAATGTTTTATATGTTGGAGGACTGAAACATAATCTATTGAGCATAAGTCAATTATGTGACAATGGTTATAATGTTGTCTTCTGAGAAAATGGATGTTCAAAAAAGCAAAAATGATGGATCTATATTCTTTACAAAGAAAGAGGAAACAAAACATTTATAAAGTTGATCTTTCTGAACTTGCAAAACAAGATGTCAAGTGTCTTCTGTCTGTTGAAGATGAGCAATGGATTTGGCATAAAAGATTGGGTCATGCCAATTTGAGGTTAATCTCAAAATTAAACAAGCACAATCTTGTTAGAGGCTTACCAAATCTTAAGTTCCAATCTGATGCCCTGTGTGAGGCTTGTCAAAGAGGAAAACAAGTTAAAACTTCCTTTCATTTAAAAAAATGTTGTTTCAACCTCTAGACCACTTGAACGTTTACATCTTGATCTTTTTGGTCCCACAAGGACAGCCTCTTTAACTGGAAAGAGATATGGATTAGTCATTGTTGATGATTTTACTAGATGGACATGTGTTAAATTCCTTGCCCACAAGGATGAGTCTTTTAAGGTATTTACTGTATTCTGTAAATCAGTTCAAAATGAAAAAGGCATCTGTATTTCTTCTATTAGAAGTGATCATGAGGGAGAATTTGAAAATGAAAACTTTCAAAAATTTTGTGAAGAAAATGGCATCACCCACAATTTCTCCTCTCCTAGAACACCTCAACAAAATGGTGTTGTAGAAAGGAAAAATAGGTCCCTCCAAGAAATGGCCAGGACCATGATCAATGAAGCTGATATTGGGAAACATTTTTGGGCAGAAGCAGTAAACACAGCTTGTTATATTCAAAATAGAATTTGTAACACCTGAGGACGAGATCGACATCGTATTAGGACGACGTATCGAGACCTCGACCAAGACCTTGTGTCGAGATCCCGTGACTAGATCGTTTGCCGAGATCATTTGCCGAGCTGAGGAGACCACGTGCACTAGCTGCTAAGCTGAGGAGGTCGCGTGTCGAGTTGATGAAGTCGCGTACCGAGCTGATGAGGACGCATGTCGAGCTGAGAAGGCCGCGTTCACGAACTCGTGTTAGAACCTTGTGCGCTTGCACGAGCACCCTTGTCGACATCGTGTCGAGATGATACCTCGTATTCTTTCGAACGTTATTCAGCGTTATTATTATATTGTTTGTAATAATTATATTGTCGGCTTGACCGTTCTCGTCGCGTGTCTAGACCGTTGACCGACAGAGTAGAGGGTAATTATGAGAGGAACGATTAAACGGGTAGATGATTGATGGGATTGGCATCTTATAGCTGGAGTTACGATTATGCCCTTCCAGCTGTATTCACGATCGGTTTTCCCTCAAACACTCATTTCTCTTTTCTTCTTTCTTCTTCCTTCCTTCTGCTCTGTGTTTCGTTGTTTTCTTCAAAAACTTCCATCGACGAAACCGTGAGTTCCATCGAGATTCTGCACAAGCTTTCTTCATCAACCTTGTTCATCATCATCTTCTCGACATATCTCGTCTGCTCGATCACCATTGAGGTATGAAGAACAGATCTTTCTTTTCCTCTGTGCTACTGTTTAGCGCTAATTCTTCTTCCATTTTTAACCAGTTTTATGCTTCCAAATCATGTCAAATTGATGGGTTTTCTTCTTCACAATATTACCTATCTTTCTAACCGATTAATTGGGCTTGTAAAACAAATTTTCTTCCTCTGTTTTTCTGCAATCGGCAGTGCCCAGAAACCTCCATTTTTGGTTCGTTTCGATTTCTTGTTTTTCATTCGTTGCTTCTGGTTATTGTTGTTGTCGATCTATCTGTTGAAGCATCAGATAACTTTTTCATGAACTTTGATCGAAATCCCTAACTTTGTGTTAGAGGAAAAATATATTCAGTTCTTGAGTATTATATTTTCTGGGTCAGGTTAAGTTTGGGATGAGAGCTAGATGTATTGGAACCCATGGATCGATCTGAGTTATGTTTGTTTTAGGAAGTCTGATTCCCGAGATCGAGTGATTTCCGAATCAAGGTGTACGGGAGAGCGAATCCAAGGACGTGGAAGCAGTGGGATCCAGATCGAGAACTGTACGTGTCGAGGTCGACTGAGAAGCGTACGTGTCGAGGTCGATTGAGGACGGTACGTGTCGAAGTCGTTGTCGAGCTCGTTGAAGACAGCCGTGTCGAGATCGAGTAAGAGAAGTCGTTGTCGAGCTCATTTGAAGACAAATTGTGTCGAAGTCGTTGTCGGCGGCATTAACTTGGAGTTCGGTAGCGGCAACTTCTAGATATCGCTAAGCCTTTATTTTTATTGTTATATTTATGTATGGACTCCTTGATTGGTGTCGAGATTGGAATGTTGTGATATGATTGAGTTTTTGCATGTATTTGATATGTGATTGAATATATGTTGTGAATGGTGTATTCTTTGTCGAATTGCGTTTCTTCATGCGAGAATGTTTTATTGCTTAAATGTCGAATTGTGTTTTCTTCATGTTAAGCATGCTCTCTTTATTTGATATGTGATCAAGTAAGTTGTGTTACTCTTTGACATGCGGCGAGCTAATCATCGAGTGAGAGAGCTAGGAGTCGTATGGCGTTTTGAGCCTGACCCAGATAATCGAGGTGCTAGGTCCCCTTTTTGTTTATGGTGGATTGGCTGGCGTCGCATTATCGGTTTGGGGTTGGACCTTGATTAATGCATGGTATCGGTTTGGGGTTGGACCTGCCGTTTACCTATTACGTCAGTTTGGGGATGGACCTGCTGACGATATTCCGGAATAAGAGTTGTGTCGAGTCTAGAGTGAGATGGTCGAGTCACGTGTGGTGATTGAGATATATTATTGTGTTGCTTATTTCTATATGTCGAGCTTATCTTGTATTGTTGAGAAGTTGACCCTTTCCCGTGGTGCCTTCAATCCATGACGGTTACCCAGGCGATGTCGAGGGCGCAGTAACTCGGCGATGAGACGATGCCGAGGAGGAGCTCGGCGAGGACCCGAGTGACGACCTCTATCTATCGTGATTGTTGTTTGTTGGATGTTTGTTTTTAAGACTGCGCCGCTTTTCTTTTGTGTTCGAGGTCGTGACCAGTTTGGGCAGTGTTGTTTATTGCTACAGGGTAGACTGGTGGTCTTACTTTTGGAGCAGCCCCCTGCGTGGGAGTCTGCCGGAAGTACCCCCAGGGTATGATGGCTCTTTTGAAGTTGTCGTACCTTAGGTGTATTTTCTTGCACATTTGCTACTCTGTATTTGTATACATTATTATTCGAGTGATATATATATATATATGTGTATGTTATGCATGTATGTTTTATTTGAATTTAAGTCTTGTGTCTTAGTTGCACCATGTTTCGAAAAGCTGTAATTACTCTGATGTGCACGAGTTGGTTTTATAAAAAAAAAATATATCGTATTTTTAAAAGGCACAAGAGTTTTGTTTTTAAAACACATCTCATATAGGTTTATGTTGAGCTTGGTGTGTTGAGCTCGGTAACTCGAGCTCGGTATATTGAGCTCGGTAGCGGTCAGGAAGCAGTCGTTACATTGTTGGTATCGAGCGCTTGATTCGGTTACGTAGAAATTGTGCATAAAATTTGGGTAGTCCTTGTGTCGGGTTATATGTGTTGGGTACCTAGTTGTATTATGTTGATTCTTTGTTTGATTAAGTGAAGCACTTATTGCTTGAGAAATTGTTTGAGCTGTTTCTTGATTGAAGCGGTGTTTTAACACATCCTTGTTGTGAGATTCAGCGGGGTTTTGAACTTTGTGGAATCTAATGCCACCGTAGGAATACGACATCCGCAACCGAGAACGTCGACATGGAACGAGCTATTCAAGCTATGACCGAGATGGCGGCAGCCATGGCTCAACAATCACCGCGAACTCAACAATTAACGCGATGGCTCAGCCAGACGGCGGCGTTAACTTCAGAACTTGCAAAGAACAACAACGAGCGAGCGAAATCTCAAGCGAGAGGATTGGCAGACTTCAGGAAGCATGATCCACCGAAGTTCTACGGTGAGCCAAATCCGGATAAAGCTGATCTTTGGATGCAAGAGATCGAGAAGATCTTCGAGGCACTTCATTGCCCGGATAACGTGAAGGTCGACTATGCCACCTACTTACTGCTAGGAGACGCAGAGTATTGGTGGAGAGGAGTGAAGCAAACATTTATAGCAGAACATCGCGAGATGACCTGGGAGCTCTTTCGTGAAAGGTTCTTGGACAAGTACTTCAGGACATCGCACGAGCCGAGAAGGAACAAGAATTTCTTCAAGCTGCGGCAAGGCAACTTCGACGGTGTCCGAGTATGCGCCAAGTTCGAGTCGTTAGCGAGGTATTTGATCCATTTCGTGATCGAGTTGACCAGAGATGGTTGAGTGAGAGATTCCAACGGGGATTGAGATTCGACATTCAGAAGTCAGTGGTGTCGTTGAGGATCCGAAACCTCCAAGAGCTGATTGATCGATGTGTCGAGGTAGAAGGAGTACGGGGCCACAAGAAGAAGGCCTGTGGCGGACGGTGAGACCCGAGTGCGGGCGAGATTTGCCTGAAAGGAAACCACCGCAGAAGAAGCCTTACGACCGACCGCGGGGAACGACAACGAGGGACAATATCGTCCGATGACCAGTGCAGAAGCGGAGGGCGGAGACGGTGTCGAGGTGACTTGTTTCCGTTGTGGAAAGAGCGGGACATTACGCCAATAATCGTACTCGGAAGGAGGGTGTGCTACAACCGCAAGAAGCCAGGGGCATTTTGCCAAGGATTGTCCTACACCTAAAGTCGAACCGACTATGCTTATGCAAGGCCAAAGGAAAGCGTCAAGTGGCTAAAGGCGAGTTTTACGCATGAGTGGCGAGGAAGTCAACGAGTGAAGATCTTATCCAAGGTGAATGTGAGATCGAGGGTAAATCCTTATCCGTTTCTTTTGGATTCTGTGCAACCCATTCCTTTATTTCTTTTGATTGTGTGAACCATTTGAACTTATTGATCGCTTTTGCTTTAAATTAGTAGTTACAACCCGGTACTAAAACCTTAGTCACAAACACCGCATGTCTTAATTGTGTAGTGGTTATTGAGTAGAAAGTTTGTGGTCAATTTGGTTTGTTTGCCTCTTAAGGGCTTAGATGTCATTCTCGGGATGGATTGGTTGTCACACCACCATGTCCTTTTAATTTGTGCCCGTAAAGCGTAATTTTTCCAGACCTTGGAGTCTCCAATTATCTTTACGCGAACGTATTGGAGTTTCTTTGAAAGAAGGAACTAGGGAATACATGTATCCGCTAGTTCGGAAGTTTTCCAGCAGATCGGCGTGAAGAATGTTCGGTGGTGTGTGACTTTGAGGGCGTTTTTCCCGAAGGCGTGCCAGGGTTACCACCGGGCGAGAGGTCGAGTTCTCCATCGACCTGGTTCCGGTGAGCAGGACCGATTTCCAAAGCGCCATCTGGGATGTCTCTGCCGAGATGAAAGAGTGAAGTCCCAGATCGAACACTTGGAGTCGAAGCAATTCATACGACCGAGCGTGTCACCGTGGGGAGCTCGGTGTTGTTGGTTAAGAAGAAGGATGGGCGATCAAGGCGTGCGTAGATTATCGTGAGCTCAACAAGGTTACCGTGAAGAACCGCAGTTATCCGTTACCACGTATTGACGACTTGATGGATCAACCGTGAGCGGCGATCTTTTCCAAGATAGACTTGAAGTCGGGCTACCATCGATTCGCGTGAAGGAGGAAGATGTCGCCAAAGCGACTTTCAGGACTAGATACGGTCACTATGAGTACTTGGTGATGCCGTTTGGAGTGACGAATCGCGCCAAATTGTGTTTATGGACTACATGAGCAGGATTTTTCATTCGCTTTTTGGATCGATTCGTTGTAGTGTTCATCGGCGACATATTGATTTACTCGAGGAACCGAGAAGAACACGCAGAACACCTATGTCGAGTACTACGGATATTACGAGATAAGCAACTCTATGCCAACCTGTCGAAGTGTGAATTTTGGCTTGAAGAGGTGAATTTTCTTGGTCACGTGATTTCCAAAGAAGGGATAGCCGTGGATCCAACTAAGATTGAAGTCGTGCTAGCGTGGAACGACCTAAGGCGGTTCTAGAGATCGGGAGTTTTGTCGGCTTAGCCAGGCTATTAGAAGATTCATTGAAGGTTTCTCGAAGATTGTCGCGCCTCTTTACACGATCGACGAGGAAGGATCAACCTTTGCCTGGACCAGGAGTGCGAAGCCGATTTTCAACGGCCGAAGGAGCTTTTGACGGCAGCGCTGTGCTGATTTTACCTCAATCCAAGAGCCTTACGAGGTGTATTGTGATGCGTCACACCAGGATTGGGATGCGTCTTTGATGCAACATCGGAAGGTGGTCGCGTATGCTTCAAGGCGACTTAAGATTCACGAGAGGAACTACCCTACTCACGACTTGAGTGGCTGATGGTAGTTTTCTTGGCGAAGATATGGAGACACTACCTTTATGGGAGCACTTTACATCGCTTTCAGCGATCACAAGAGCTTGAAGTACTGTTCGACGAAAGAACTCAACACGCGTCGTAAATGGACAGAATTTCTCGAGGACTACGACTTTACGTTGGAATACCATCCGGTAAGGCTAACGTAGTAGCGAGATGCGTTGAGTAGGAAGAGCGTTTTAACCTCGGTAATGATGATCAAGGAGTTGGAGATGCTCGAGAAGTTCAGAGATTTGAAGTTGAGTGTCGAAGTTTCACCGGAAGGCGAGATTTGGTATGCTTACCATTTCTAGCATTGTTGGGCGAGATCCGAGACCAGCAAGTTCATGACGAGCTTCGCAAGAAGATCGATTGATAAGCGCAAGGAAGGCGGCGAAATTTCAGGTCGGACGACATCTTGAGATGCAATGGCCGAGTGTGCGTACCTAACGTATCCGAGCTGAGGAAGTTGATTCTCGACGAAGCGCATAAGAGCAACTTTAGTATTCATCCAGGAGTTACGAAGATGTATCAAGACTTGAAGAAGCATTTTTGGTGGTCAGGAATGAAGAAGCAAGTGGCGAGCACGTAACCGTGTTTGGCGTGTCGAAGCGAAGGTGGAACACCAACGCCCTCCGGGAATGCTCCAATCGTTCGACCTACCAGTTTGGAAATGGGATAGTCTTTCCATGGACTTCGTTGTAGGTTTGCCGAAGACGCAGAAGAGGAATGATTCGATTTGGGTGATCGTCGACCGATTGACCAAATCTGCTCATTTCTTGCCCGAGGTCGACATACAACGCGTGGAAAAAGCTGACCGAGATCTACATCGCGGAGATAGTACGACTTCATGGAATACCCTCTTCGATCGTGTCGGACCGAGATCCGAAGTTCACGCCTCATTTTTGGAGGGAATTGCAAGGAGCGATGGGAACCGAGCTCGAGCTTAGCTCGGCATATCATCCACGCATCGATGGTCGATCGAGAGAACGATCCAATCACTTGAAGATTTGTTGCGAGCTTATGCGTTAGATCACCGAGGAAGTTGGGACGACGTCTTACCATTGGTGGAGTTCACCTACAATAACAGCTTTCCATGCGAGTATTGGAATGGCACCTTTTGAAGCGGCTGTATGGGCGTAAATGTCGACGCCTCTTTGTTGGTACCAGGACGGCGAATGAACCGTCAGAGACCAGGATATGATCCAGCAGACTACCGAGAAGATCCGTTTGATCGAGAGATCGGATGCGAACATCTCAAAGTCGGCAGAAGAGTTATGCGGACCAACGGCGTCGACCACTCGAGTTTGAGGAAGGAGAACATGTATTTCTTAGAGTCACCCCCACTCATCGAGTTGGTCGAGCGATCAAATCCAAGAAACTTACCCCTAAATTCATTGGACCTTACCAGATTCTTCGTCGTATTGGTCGGTGGCATATCAGATTGCCTTGCCACCATTCTTGTCGAACATCCACGACGTCTTCCACGCGTCTCACAATTGCGAAGTATGTTTCAGGCCCTCTCATGTCATCGAATCGGATGTGATTCAAGCGAAGGGCGACTTATCTTTTGAAGCATTACCAGCAAGGATCGTTGATCGGAAAGCCAAACGATTATGAACAAAGAGATTCAACTTGTCAAAGTTGTGTGGGATCGAGAAAGGCGGGAGATGCGACTTGGGAGTGGAGGAGAAGATGAAGACTCAAGACCCTGAACTTTTCTCGAGGTAAGAATCTTATTTGCAATTTCGAGGGCGAAATTTTTTAGAGCGAGATTGTAACACCTGAGGACGAGATCGACATCGTATTAGGACGACGTATCGAGACCTCGACCAAGACCTTGTGTCGAGATCCCGTGACTAGATCGTTATCATTTGCCGAGCTGAGGAGACCACGTGCACTAGCTGCTGAGCTGAGGAGGTCGCGTGTCGAGTTGATGAAGTCGCGTACCGAGCTGATGAGGTCGCATGTCGAGCTGAGAAGGCCGCGTTCACGAACTCGTGTTAGAACCTTGTGCGCTTGCACGAGCACCCTTGTCGACATCGTGTCGAGATGATACCTCGTATTCTTTCGAACGTTATTCAGCGTTATTATTATATTGTTTGTAATAATTACATTGTCGGCTTGACCGTTCTCAAGTCGTGTGTCTAGACCGTTGACCATTGAGTAGAGGTAATTATGAGAGGAACGATTAAACGGGTAGATGATTGATGGGATTGGCATCTTATAGCTGGAGTTACGATTATGCCCTTCCACCGTATTCACGATCGGTTTTCCTCAAACACTCATTTCTCTTTTCTTCTTTCTTCTTCCTTCCTTACTCGCTGTGTTTCGTTGTTTTCTTCAAAAACTTCCATCGATTTAAACCGTGAGTTCCATCGAGATTCTGCACAAGCTTTCTTCATCAACCTTGTTCATCATCATCTTCTCGACATATCTCGCCTTTCGATCACCATTGAGGTATGAAGAAGCAGATCTTTCTTTTCCTCGTACTCTTGTTTAGCGCTAATTCTTCTTCCATTTTTAACCAGCTTTATGCTTCCAAATCATGTCAAATTGATGGGTTTTCATCTTCACAATATTACCTATCTTTCTAACCGATTAATTGGGCTTGTAAAACAAATTTTCTTCCTCTGCTTTTTACGCAATCGGTGCCGAAACCTCCATTTTTGGTTCGTTTCGATTTCTTGTTTTTCATTCGTTACGGTTATTGTTGTTGTCGATCTATCTGTTGAAGCATCAGATAACTTTTTCATGAACTTTGATCGAAATCCCTAACTTTGTGTTAGAGGAAAAATATATTCAGTTCTTGAGTATTATATTTTCTGGGTTGTGGTTAAGTTTGGGATGAGAGCTAGATGTATTGGAACCCATGGATCGATCTGAGTTATGTTTGTTTTAGGAAGTCTGATTCCCGAGATCGAGTGATTTCCGAATCAAGGTGTACGGGAGAGCGAATCCAAGGACGTGGAAGCAGTGGGATCCAGATCGAGAACTGTACGTGTCGAGGTCGACTGAGAAGCGTACGTGTCGAGGTCGATTGAGGACGGTACGTGTCGAAGTCGTTGTCGAGCTCGTTGAAGACAGCCGTGTCGAGATCGAGTAAGAGAAGTCGTTGTCGAGCTCATTTGAAGACAGCTGTGTCGAAGTCGTTGTCGAGCAGCATTAACTTGGAGTTCGGTAAGGGCAACTTCTAGATATCGCTAAGACTTTATTTTTATTGTTATATTTATGTATGGACTCCTTGATTGGTGTCGAGATTGGAATGTTGTGATATGATTGAGTTTTTGCATGTATTTGATATGTGATTGAATATATGTTGTGAATGGTGTATTCTTTGTCAGTGCGTTTCTTCATGCGAGAATGTTTTATTGCTTAAATGTCGAATTGTGTTTTCTTCATGTTAAGCATGCTCTCTTTATTTGATATGTGATCAAGTAAGTTGTGTTACTCTTTGACATGCGGCGAGCTAATCATCAGTGAGAGAGCTAGGGAGTCGTATGACGTTTTTGGCGGACCAGGATGGCGAGGGTGCTAGGTCCCACTTTTTGTTTATGGTGGATTGGCTGGCGTCGCATTATCAGTTTGGGGTTGGACCTTGATTAATGCATGGTATCGGTTTGGGGTTGGACTGCAGTTTACCTATTACGCCGGTTTGGGGATGGACTTCTTGGCGATATTAGGAATAAGAGTTGTGTCGAGTCTAGAGTGAGATGGTCGAGTCACGTGTGGTGATTGAGATATATTATTGTGTTGCTTATTTCTATATGTCGAGCTTATCTTGTATTGTTGAGAAGTTGACCCTTTCCGTGGTGCCTTCAATCCATGACGGTTACCCACGCGATGTCGTGGGCGCAGATAACTCGGCAGGAGACGGTGCCGGGGAGGAGCTCGACGAGGACCCGAGTGACGACCTCTATCTATCGTGATTGTTGTTTGTTGGATGTTTGTTTTTCTGAAGACTGTACTTCGTTTTTCTTTTATGTTCGAGGTCGTGACCAGTTTGGGCAGTGTGTTTTATTGTTTCAAGGTAGACTGGTGGTCTTACTTTTGGAGCAGCCCCCTGCGTGGGAGTCTGCCGGAAGTACCCCCAGGGTATGATTGCTCTTTTGAAGTCTCGTACCTTAGGTGTATTTTCTTTGCACATTTGCTACTCTGTATTTTGTATACATTATTATTCCGAGTGATATATATATATGTGTATGTTATGCATGTATGTTTTATTAGAATTTAAGTCTTGTGTCTTAGTTGCACCATGTTTCGAAAAGCTGTAATTACTCTGATGTGCACGAGCTGGTTTTATAAAAAAAAAATATACCGTATTTTTAAAAGGCACAAGAGTTTTGTTTTTAAAACACATCTCATATAGGTTTATGTTGAGCTTGGTGTGTTGAGCTCGGTTACTCGAGCTCGGTATATTGAGCTCGGTAGCGGTCCGGAAACGGGTCGTTACAGAATTCTTATAAGACCTATTTTGAATAAGACTCCTTATGAATTGTGGAAAGATAGAAAACCAAACATTTCTTACTTTCATCCTTTTGGTTGTATTTGTTATATTTTGAATACTAAAGATCAGCTTGGTAAGTTTGATTCCAAGGCTGACAAAGGAATCTTTTTAGATACTCTGAAAGATCTAAAGCTTTTAGAATATACAACAAAGAAACTTTGACAGTTGAAGAGTCCATTCATGTCAAGTTTGATGATAAGAAGCCTGACACTGCTATGTCAGAGCTAGATGAGTTATTTTTAGAATTAAACCTCGGTGACAAGTCCGACGGTGAACGTGCATCTTCATCATCCGGTGGTGACAAGACGAAGAATTCTACTCAAGCAGAAGCTGAAGCAAGAAAAAGCTGGAAGTACAAAACCAATCATCCAAAAGATCAAATCATAGGAGAACCTGGTGATAAAGTACGAACCAAATCCTCTTTCAAGGAGCATGCTGATTTTACACTTCTCTCTGAAATGGAACCTAAGACGATTGATCAAACATTGGAAGATGAAGGGTGGTTTCTAGCAATGCAAGATGAGCTAAATCAGTTCCAAAGAAATGATGTATGGAAGCTAGTCACTCTACCAGAAGATAAGCAAGCTATTGGTACTAAATGGGTATTTAGAAATAAGCTTGATGAAGATGGTAAAGTTGTGAGAAATAAAGCAAGGTTAGTTGCTCAAGGTTACTCACAAGAAGAAGGTATTGATTTCACTGAAACTTTTGCACCTGTTGCAAGACTAGAAGCTATTCGCATTTTACTTTCATTTGCAGCACATCATGAGATAACTCTATATCAAATGGATGTGAAAAGTGCTTTTCTAAATGGTTTTATAACTGAGGAAGTTTATGTTAAACAACCTCCTGGTTTTGAAGATATTGAATTTTCAGAACATGTTTTTAAACTTAAAAAGGCTCTATATGGTCTTAAGCAAGCTCCCAGAGCATGGTATGATAGACTAAGTTCCTTTTTAATGGAAAATGGATTTACAAGATGTTTAGTTGACACTACTCTTTTCAGAAAATCTTCTAACAAGCATTTCATACTTGTTCAAATCTATGTTGATGATATCATTTTTGGAGCCACTAATGAAAGCCTTTGCAAAGAATTTTCTAAGCTTATGCAGGCTGAATTTGAGATGAGCATGATGGGAGAATTAAAGTTTTTCCTTGGAATACAAATCAAGCAATGCAGTGATGGTATCTATATACATCAAAGCAAATATATCAAAGAATTATTGAAGAAATTCAAGATGCTGGATTGCAAGCCTATGTGTACACCTATGCATCCTACCTGCACTCTTAGTAAAGATGAAATTGGTAAGAAGGTAGATCAGAAAATGTACAGAGGTATGATTGGATCTCTACTTTATCTTACGGCTTCAAGACCTGACATTATGTTCAACGTCTGCCTGTGTGCTTGATTTCAATCAGATCCTAGAGAATCACACCTGAGTGTTGTTAAAAGAATATTCAGATATTTGCAAGGAACTACTAATCTTGGTTTGCTTTATAAGAAATCAAAAGATTACAAATTAGTAGGTTTCTGTGATGCTGACTTTGCTGGAGACCGAATTGAAAGAAAGAGCACAAGTGGAGGCTGCCAGTTCCTTGGGGCTAATCTTGTGTCTTGGTCAAGCAAAAGACAAAGCACTATTGCACTCTCAACAGCAGAAGCTGAATACATCTCAGCAGCAAGTTGCAGTTCTCAACTTCTGTGGATGAAGTATCAACTGAACGTGAACACAAGAAGGGGGGTTGAATTGTGTTGAAAACTTTTTGTAAACTTTAAGTTAAAAATACTTAGAACACAGGTTTTTCAAACAGTTTGTGTATCGGACGCTGGAAATAAACCGGACGCTGAAAAAGCAGTTTGTGAAAACTTGTTTTTAACAGAACAAGATAAAGATAAATAGAAAGCAGTAAAGCAATAGACACAGAGATTTATACTAGTTCACTACCAAACTGGTAGCTATGTCTAGTCCCTTCGTTCCTGAAGGGTTTTCCACTATAATCAACTGATTACAAAACCTTAAGAGTATTCTACTGTCACAACCTTGACAATACTCTCAACTTCTCAAACCGACTCAGTACATTCGAGCCTTTGAGGGTACAACCTTAACTAGGCCAAAACAACTTTTACAAGTAAGTTGAATACAAGCAGAAATAACTCTCATAGAGAGGATAAAAGATTAAGCTCAATACAGAAATGCTTTCTAAAAGAAAGTGTCGAACGCTGAGTTCAGTTCTTGTAGTCCAGAGACTTGGCACGAAACTTGATTGCTCACAGAAGTAGTGTTTTCAGAGTATTAACTCTTTGTAGTGTATAGCAACAGTGCTTGTTCTCAGTAAATGAGGCAATATTCTCTTGTAGAGTTTCGGCTATTTCTTCAATGGATACCATTGGGTATTTATAGGAGTTCTAAAGGATATTACCATTACAGTAAAAATGGCTCCTTTCCATTGAGTGAGGTGATTTCAAAAAACTGTCTCTTTCTTCCTTTCCAGAGAATATATCAGTAGTACACATTATCGTTTTCGTACTACCTTGCTTTTCACAAATGCTTGTACGATTTTTGTCTTTAGCTAAAGGTGTCACCTTTGATACCTCGTACAACAATTTGAGCGCATAAGATCAAATTCGAAATCCGTTCCAGAAGCTTCTGAGAGGACGAGCAACTACGTGACCATCACGTGATTTAAAAATGAAGTTCAGACGCTCGCTCAGGACAGGAAGGTCGGACGCTCGTAGCAAATGGATAAGCCTTGTGTCACAAAAAGATAATTCCAGACGCTCACGAAGACAGTATACTAGGATGAGCCGGATGCTGACACATGGAGTGTATCCTTTTCTTGTGAACTTCTTCCTTCTTGCTTAAGTGGCATAGAAGTATATGTAATATTAGTATCTACACACTTAAAGAATTGTTAGAACATAAATTGTTCTCTTGTGAATACTTTGTTATCATCAAAATTAATGAGGGTCTAAACTTCTCAATCGTTTAGGTTCCAACAATCTCCCCCTTTTTTATGATGACAAATATCCAAGGTTGATGAACAATTTTAAGTTTCAAATAAGAGTTTTAAGGGTCTCCCCCTGAGTTCAGCAACTTAGATAAGTATAGCAATAAAAGACGCTGAGATCGAATGCTGAAATAATGTTATGAATGATTGATTAGCATGTATATCTATCCTTAGCGTGTTTATCTTAGCGTTCATCAAGCCTTTCTTTTACTCCCCCTTTTGTCATCAGACAAAAAGAGTGTAAAAACACATCATAGTCAAAAAGCAAAATAGAAGAAAAATTTGAGTAATAAATTCACAATATAATTGTACCAAAGATTAAGTAATATCACTCAGTACCAAAAAATTTAAAACAAAACAAAGTTTAAGGGTTTTGAGGTAGCAGGTTGATTCGTTCCATGATGAGTTTCAGCTGCATTTCAAGCTCAGGAACTTTCAAACAGGTTGCCTTCATGGTTTCAAATTCCTCCTTAGGAATTGTAATCATTTCCACTGAAGATGTGGAGGGAGCAGATTCAGCTTCTAGCACACTAGCAACACCTGCAGCTTCTGAATTAATCTTCTTATGGATTTCAAGAACAGTTGGATTCAGGTACCTTCTTGATGATTCCAACAGTAGGGATTGTTGCCTTCTCTGCATTACAGCAGTTGGAAGATCCAGTTCTCCATTGATCTTTCTTCAGAGCATTCAGATAATACCTTCTGGCATGATCTTCAGAAATTTTCTTTACCGGAAGTTGGGTGAACTCCTTGACCTTATAGTCTCTGGGAGCTTTCTCGTATTCCTTAGGGCCTATCTTATTGAATGGCATTTTGCCAGGTGCAGCTTCCTTTCTTTTTCCAGGAATAGACCAAGGTAACCACCTTTGCCTATCTGGAACAATCTTTATAGAGACAGATGATGGGTCTCTATATTCGCCAATGACTTCAAGCCTTTTCTCTCGCCATAACAATGAGCCATCATACAAAGCTTCACGTGGATCCACCTACCACATTCCTCTAATGTAAGAGGTTCATTCTGGAGCAGGAACCTTGGTACATCAATAGAAAAGGGAATAGCCCTGCTGTTTGGTTTAGGTCTCAGCCTTCCTTTAAAGGACATCTCAACATTGTCTTTTCCATCCTTGAAGACAACATTCATTGGAGGGGGTATCTGCAGTCTTGAAACTCCAGAGGTGAAGGTCTTTAAGTACCATAAAGATGGGTGATTGTAGATAGAGTTATATGACTCATATCTAATAAATTTTGGTCTAATGTCAAAAGGGACAGGTTTCTTTGGAATTAGGGCAGTAGTTTTTGGTGTCACTACTGTGATATTGTACTTGGGGGGAATGTAGGGTTTGAAAGGATTAAATGGAGGGACTTTGAAAAGGAGGTTAAAAGGATGAGAATGAAGTTTGGAAATGTATGAAGTGAGGGAGGTATATGTGGAGGTTTGAGGTGAGGAGATGGTGAGTGTATTGGTCTGTGTTTGGGTAGGTTGTTTGAGGGCTATGGTTGTGTTTCTGGCTTTCTGTGCACGGGGTTGAATGGTTGATGGTTGTGCAGCAGATATAGGTGGAGCAGGAATGGTATCATCAGTTTCAAAAACAGATACAGAATCATCAGGAAAATTCAGGACCTTTAGTTCAAGCTCGCATCGCTGACCAATCTCTTGACTGTACAGAGGCGGTGGAGGCGACGTTGAATTGCCTTCTTACGTGCACAGGACCTGAAACTTGTTTCTCGACCGGCTTGCTTCTTTTCCTCAAAATCTGACTGATGGGAACGCGGTCCTCATCTTCTGATTCAGTCTTTCTTTTAGGTGCAGGAGCCACCTTCTGCTTCTTGCTTCTTGTCTCCTCTTCTGGAGAATCAGAAGTCCTTTTCACACCAGTTATTGAGCTTTTGGTGGTTTTGTCAGTAGTAGACTTCTTGCTAAGAGAGGGACCGGATTCTACTCCCTGTTCCTTTTTTACCTTCTTCATCTGTTCACCAGTGATCAATTTCATTCTGACCAAGCTGTTAACTCCAAAGGTGTCAGGAATCACAACACTCTCAGTGCCAAAATACTTCACCTTTTCTTGATCTGGCAAAGCAGTCAGCTTGTTTACAACCAGATTCTTGGCCATCATCTTAGTGAGCAGAACACCATAAGGAATGCACTTGTAGGTATTTTTCTTGTCAGCAACACCTTTCCTCGAATTAACCAGTGCATTAATCAGGTAGTTGTAGATCAATCTTGGCAGGTTTACCTTGTGACCAGCCATGCAGTGCCTCATAATGAACTTCTGTTCATAGTTGACTATGTCACTAGAACCAGCCTTCAACCAGATGCTCTTAGTGATTATCTTGTGAAGAACTCTGTAATGACTCTTCAAATGCTTTGCGATGAGGGTTTCACCAGATTCTTTCACCGCTTTATAATTCTCAAACAAATCCTCATTGACCTTCTCAAGGCCATGAAATGCATCACCCAATCTGTAGTAAATGATACCTTCACGGGGACAACCGATGACTTGAAATGTTGGTAATGGTAAAAATGAACTTGTAGCCTCTCACAGTTCCTTCAAAGATACCACCTTGGTGTAAACGAGCATTACCCCAAAATTCCTTGATAGCAGTAACTAGAACCTCAACCTGTTTCCAAAAGAAGTAGTGTTCCCAACCCATTGCTTTGAAACCACTGTAGAAATCGAAGCCATAGAGTTTGAAGTTCTTTAAATCAATTCGATTTTCCAACAGAACCTTTCCTTCAGCCATGGTGTCGTAAATAGCAGTATACTCAGAGGTTGTTACACCAGACATGATTGCAGTTAAGAGATAGAGAAATGGAGGTTTAGGGTTTCTGAATAGTCACGAAGAGAAGAGAAAACTGTTTTTCAGACTGAAAACAGAGCGAGTGATTGTGGAGCGAAAAAGAAGGAATAGTAGGAAGGTTTTGTAATTGGTACAGTTACTTTTCAAAAACCTCTTCATTATCCGAGTAATAAAAATAAATTTAAAAAGAAATTAAAATAAAGATACCTCTTTTCATTAAATGCAGTTGCCAAAATAAAGTAAAAGATTTTATTGAGAACGGAAAAAATCATGACTCAAATTAGGTGTGATGAGGCGCTTAAGTTCCACACGAGCTTACCACGTGTGTGTTTAGATGCTCATAGTGATTCATCGGATCTTTGAGTTATGATGCAGTTGGCATATAAAAATGCTTACTCGTATGATGATGATGTCATACCAGATGCTCAAATGATATCTATCATAAGACGCTGAGATTAATCATTCTTTTATAAGATGGAAATTTAAATTTCTTCTTATAAAATTGAATATATCTTCAGCAAGGGGTTTTGTAAGAATATTAGCCCACTGGTGATCAGTGTCTACAAATTTGATTTCAAGTGTCCCCTTCTGAACATAGTCTCTTATAAAATGATGTTTAATCTTAATGTGCTTTGCTCTAGAATGCAATATAGGATTTTTAGTAAGACAAATGGCAGATGTATTATCACAAAAGATAGGAATGTTACTCTCTTTTATCAAGTAGTCTTCAAGTTGATACTTCATCCACAGAAGTTGAGAACTGCAACTTGCTGCTGAGATGTATTCAGCTTCTACTGTTGAGAGTGCAATAGTGCTTTGTCTTTTGCTTGACCAAGATACAAGATTAGCTCCAAGGAACTGGCAGCCTCCACTTGTGCTCTTTCTTTCAATTCGGTCTCCAGCAAAGTCAGCATCACAGAACCCTACTAATTTGTAATCTTTTGATTTCTTATAAAGCAAACCAAGATTAGTAGTTCCTTGCAAATATCTGAATATTCTTTTAACAGCACTCACGTGTGATTCTCTAGGATCTGATTGAAATCTAGCACACAGGCAGACGCTGAACATAATGTCAGGTCTTGAAGCCGTAAGATAAAGTAGAGATCCAATCATACCTCTGTACATTTTCTGATCTACCTTCTTACCAATTTCATCTTTACTAAGAGTGTAGGTAGGATGCATAGGTGTACACATAGGCTTGTAATCCAGCATCTTGAATTTCTTCAATAATTCTTTGATATATTTGCTTTGATGTATATAGATACCATCACTGCATTGCTTGATTTGTATTCCAAGGAAAAACTTTAATTCTCCAATCATGCTCATCTCAAATTCAGCCTGCATAAGCTTAGAAAATTCTTTGCAAAGGCTTTCATTAGTGGCTCCAAAAATGATATCATCAACATAGATTTGAACAAGTATTAAATGCTTGTTAGAAGATTTTCTGAAAAGAGTAGTGTCAACTAAACCTATTGTAAATCCATTTTCCAATAAAAAGGAACTTAGTCTATCATACCATGCTCTGGGAGCTTGCTTAAGACCATATAGAGCCTTTTTAAGTTTAAAAACATGTTCTGGAAATTCAATATCTTCAAAACCAGGAGGTTGTTTAACATAAACTTCCTCAGTTATGAAACCATTTAGAAAAGCACTTTTCACATCCATTTGATATAGAGTTATCTCATGATGTGCTGCAAATGAAAGTGAAATACGAATAGCTTCTAGTCTTGCAACAGGTGCAAAAGTTTCAGTGAAATCAATACCTTTTTCTTGTGAGTAACCTTGAGCAACTAACCTTGCTTTATTTCTCACAACTTTACCATCTTCATCAAGCTTATTTCTAAATACCCATTTAGTACCAATAGCTTGCTTATCTTCTGGTAGAGTGACTAGCTTCCATACATCAATTCTTTGGAACTGATTTAGCTCATCTTGCATTGCTAGAATCCACCCTTCATCTTCCAATGCTTGATCAATCGTCTTAGGTTCCATTTCAGAGAGAAGTGCAAAATCAGCATGCTCCTTGAAAGAGGATCTGGTTCGTACTTTATCACCAGGTTCTCCTATGATTTGATCTTTTGGATGATTGGTTTTGTACTTCCAGCTTTTTCTTGCTTCAGCTTCTGCTTGAGTAGAATTCTTCGTCTTGTCACCACCGGATGATGATGACGCACGTTCATCGTCTGACTTGTCACCGAGGATTAATTCTGAAAATAACTCATCTAGCTCTGACATAGCAGTGTCAGGCTTCTTATCATCAAACTTAACATGAATGGACTCTTCAACTGTCAAAGTTTCTTTGTTGTATATTCTAAAAGCTTTAGAACTTTCAGAGTATCCCAAAAAGATTCCTTTGGCAGCCTTGGAATCAAACTTACCAAGCTAATCTTTAGTATTCAAAATATAACAAATACAACCAAAAAGGTGAAAGTAAGAAATGTTTGGTTTTCTACCTTTCCACAATTGATAAGGAGTCTTATTCAAAATAGGTCTTATAAGAATTCTATTTTGAATATAACAAGCTGTGTTTACTGCTTCTACCCAAAAATGTTTCGCAATATCAGCTTCATTGATCATGGTCCTGGCCATTTCCTAGAGGGACCTATTTTTCCTTTCTACAACACCATTTTGTTGAGGTGTTATAGGAGAGGAGAAATTGTGGGAGATGCCATTTTCTTCACAAAATTTTTGAAAGTTTTCATTTTCAAATTCTCCCCCATGATCACTTCTAATAGAAGAAATACAGATGCCTTTTTCGTTTTGAACTGATTTGCAGAATACAGTAAATACCTTAAAAGACTCATCCTTGTGGGCAAGGAATTTAACCCATGTCCATCTAGTAAAATCATCAACAATGACTAATCCATATCTCTTTCCAGTTAAAGAGGCTGTCCTTGTGGGAAAGATCAAGATGTAAACGTTCAAGTGGTCTAGAGGTTGAAACAACATTTTTTAAATGAAAGGAAGTTTTAACTTGTTTTCCTCTTTGACAAGCCTCACACAGGGCATCAGATTGGAACTTAAGATTTGGTAAGCCTCTAACAAGATTGTGCTTGTTTAATTTTGAGATTAACCTCAAATTGGCATGACCCAATCTTTTATGCTAAATCCATTGCTCATCTTCAACAGGCATAAGACACTTGACATATTGTTTTGCAAGTTCAGAAAGATCAACTTTATAAATGTTTTGTTTCCTCTTTGCTGTAAAGAATATAGATCCATCATTTTTGCTTTTTACTGAACATCCATTTTCTGTAAAGACAACATTATAACCATTGTCACATAATTGACTTATGCTCAATAGATTATGTTTCAGTCCTTCAACATTTAAAACATTATCAATAGAAGGAAGAGTGCCTTTACCTATGCGACCAATTCCAACTATTTTACCTTTCTGGTTTCCTCCGAAACCAACGAATCCAGCTTCTCTAGGTTTTAGTTCTTGGAACATATGTTTTTCTCCCGTCATGTGACGCGAGCATCCACTGTCTAAGTACCAAGATAGGTGTGTTGACTTTGTTGCTAAGCAAGTCTGCAACATAGACTATTTTATCTTTAGGTACCCATATCTTTTTGGGTCCTTTCTTGTTAGTTCTTGAAGGATACTTGTCCTTCTTAGTTGTAAACACAGTACACGCATTTTTCAAATGACCAGATTTATTGCAGTAAGTACAATGCAAGCATTCACTATGATCATTGGTGTCATCGGATCTTGAATCATTTTCTAAAGAAGGTTTATCTAATATATAACCAAGACCATGAGTTGTCGTTTCTTGACACCCCAAATCATAGAAGCTTGCTTGCTTGAGTTACACTCTCTGCAAGAAACTTTTGAAATGCATGTTCATAGTCATTTGATTTGCGATTAGGATTGCACTGTAACTACAGAGCTTTTAACTTGAGAGCTCTCGAACACGGTTGCTTGTTGGCTTCAGTGGTTATCCACCAGACTGATTTTAGTTTTCGGTTCTCTTTATTAGTCTGAGTTTTCATTGTATAAAGAATAAAAATCTTGTGATAGTTTTGAAAATTTCTTTTTCAAATTCTTATACTCAATAGAGAGTGGCAGAGTCCTTTAACAGATCATCAAATGCAAGTTGAAGTTGAATAAGAATCATATATTATTACCTCTTCAACTTCTTCTTACGAATCAAGATCGATTAATGCCATGAGGGCCATGTGAGCTTCTTCTTCTTTATCTTCCTCAGAGGAGGATAAGTCAAGATCTTCCCATGTTGCCATGAGACCTTTCTTCTTTTTCTTGAAGGAGCTTCTTATGGACTTTTCCTTAAGATTAGGACACTCGGACTTGAAATGTCCAGGCTTCTTACATTCATAGCAAATGACTTGGGCTTTGTCCTTGTCTTTGCTTTCCTTCTTGTCCTTTGTATTTTTCTTCTGAAACCTCCTTCTGAAGTTTCTCTTCTTCCACATTCTCTGGATCTTCTTAGATATGAACGCTAGCTCATCTCTGATCCATCATAATCTCCTTCTGAAGCTTCATCATCTGATTCTTCTTCTTCAGCCTGAAAAGCTTTAGAAGTACTAGGTTTATGTTGATTAACTTTTAAAGCAATAGACTTACTCTTCTTGGTAGGTTTTTCTTCATTTAGCTCAAGTTCATGAGCTTTCAAAGAACTCATAAGATCTTCAAGCCGAAGGACATTTAGATCTTTTGCTTCTTGAATAGCAGTGACTTTGGGTCTCCACTGCTTAGTCAAACTTCTCAAGATCTTTCTCACATGGTCAGGTGTAGTATAACTTTTTCCAAGGGCCTGCAACCCATGAATAAGTGTTTGGAACCTTCCAAACATAGTTTCAATGTTTTCTCCATCTTCCATTTTGAATAGCTCATACTGGCGAACCATCATGCTAGCCTTTGTTTCTCTTACTTGGGCAGAACCTTCATAAGACAAAACAAGAGAATCCCAGATTTCTTTGGCAGTATCAAACTTACCCCATTTATCATATTCTCTTTCTATCATAGCACAGATGAGGATAAATCTAGCCTTCTGATTGGTTTAATATCTCTTTTTCTGATCATCAGTCTAGTTTTCCCTAGCTATTGCAACACCAAGGGCATCAGTGGGAGAAATGTATCCACTTTCAACTATATCCCACAAATCAAAATTTTGTGCCTCAAAGAATGCTTTTATCTTATCTTTCCAGTAATCAAATTTTTCTCCATTGAATAGAGGAGGACGGTTCATATGACCACCTTCAGCAGACATGTTCACAGTAGGATCTTTACTCTTAACACTGTTAAGTGCTCAACCAAGAGGCCGAGCTCTGGTACCAACTGAACGTGAACACAAGAAGGGGGGTTGAATTGTGTTGAAAACTTTTCGTAAACTTTAAGTTAAAAACACTTAGAACACAGGTTTTTCAAACAGTTTGTGTATCGGATGCTGGAAATAAACCGGACGCTGGAAAAGCAGTTTGTGAAAACTTGTTTTTAACAGAACAAGATAAAGATAAATAGAAAGCAGTAAAGCAAGAGACACAGAGATTTATACTAGTTCACTACCAAACTGGTAGCTACGTCTAGTCCCTTCGTTCCTGAAGGATTTTCCATTATAATCAACTGATTACAAAACCTTAAGAGTATTCTACAATCACAACCTTGACAATACTCTCAACTTCTCAAAACGACTCAGTACATTCGAGCCTTTGAGGGTACAGCCTTAACTAGGCCAAAACAACTTTTACAAGTAAGTTGAATACAAGCAGAAATAACTCTCACAGAGAGGATAAAAGATTAAGCTCACTACAGAAATGCTTTGTAAAAGAAAGTGTCGAACGCTAAGTTCAGTTCTTGTAATCCAGAGACTTGGCACGAAACTTGATTGCTCACAAAAGCAGCGCTTTCAGAGTATTGACTCTTTGTAGTGTATAGCAACAGTGCTTATTCTCAGTAAGTGAAGCAATATTCTCTTGTAGAGTTTTCGGCAGTTTCTTCAATGGATACCATGGGGTATTTATAGGAGTTCTAAAGGATATTACAGATTCTGATAAAAATGGCTCCTTTCCATTGAGTGAGGTGATTTCAAAAAAAAAGTTGTCTCTTTCTTCCTTTCCAGAGAATATCTCAGTAGTACACATTACCGTTTTCATACTACCTTGCTTTTCACAAATGCTTGTACGATTTTTGTCTTTAGCTAAAGGTGTCACCTTTGATACCTCGTACAACAATTTGAGCGCTTAAGATCAAATTCGAAATCTGTTCCAGAAGCTTCTGAGAGGAGGAGCAACTACGTGACCATCACGTGATTTAAAAATGAAGTTCAGACGCTCGCTCAGGACAGGAAGGTCGGACGCTCGTAGCAAATGGATAAGCCTTGTGTCACAAAAAGATAATTCCAGACGATCATGAAGACAGTATACTAGGATGAGCCGGATGCTGACACATGGAGTGTATCCTTTTCTTGTGAACTTCTTCCTTCTTGCTTAAGTGGCTTAGAAGTATATGTAATATTAGTATCTACACACTTCAATAATTGTTAGAACATAAATTGTTCTCTTGTGAATACTTTGTTATCATCAAAATTAATGAGGGTCTAAACTTCTTCAACTTTGACAGTTGAAGAGTCCATTCATGTCAAGTTTGATGATAAGAAGCCTGACACTGCTATGTCAGAGCTAGATGAGTTATTTTCATAATTAAACCTCGATGACAAGTCAGACGGTGAACGTGCATCTTCATCATCCGGTGGTGACAAGACGAAGAATTCTACTCAAGCAGAAGCTGAAGCAAGAAAAAGCTGGAAGTACAAAACCAATCATCCAAAAGATCAAATCATAGGAGAACCTGGTGATAAAGTACGAACCAGATCCTCTTTCAAGGAGCATGCTGATTTTGCACTTCTCTCTGAAATGGAACCTAAGACGATTGATCAAGCATTGGAAGATGAAGGGTAGATTCTAGCAATGCAAGATGAGCTAAATCAGTTCCAAAGAAATGATGTATGGAAGCTAGTCACTCTACCAGAAGATAAGCAAGCTATTGGTACTAAATGGGTATTTAGAAATAAGCTTGATGAAGATGGTAAAGTTGTGAGAAATAAAGTAAGGTTAGTTGCTCAAGGTTACTCACAAGAAGAAGGTATTGATTTCACTGAAACTTTTGCACCTGTTGCAAGACTAGAAGCTATTCGTATTTTACTTTCATTTGCAGCACATCATGAGATAACTCTATATCAAATGGATGTGAAAAGTGCTTTTCTAAATGGTTTTATAACTGAGGAAGTTTATGTTAAACAACCTCCTGGTTTTTAAGATATTGAATTTCCAGAACATGTTTCTAAACTTAAAAAGGCTCTATATGGTCTTAAGCAAGCTCCCAGAGCATGGTATGATAGACTAAGTTCCTTTTTAATGGAAAATGGATTTACAAGAGGTTTAGTTGACACTACTCTTTTCAGAAAATCTTCTAACAAGCATTTCATACTTGTTCAAATCTATGTTGATGATATCATTTTTGGAGCCACTAATGAAAGCCTTTGCAAAGAATTTTCTAAGCTTATGCAGGTTGAATTTGAGATGAGCATGATGGGAGAATTAAAGTTTTTCCTTGGAATACAAATCAAGCAATGCAGCGATGGTATCTATATACATCAAAGCAAATATATCAAAGAATTATTGAAGAAATTCAAGATCTTTGGATTGCAAGCCTATGTGTACACCTATGCATCCTACTGCACTCTTAGTAAAGATGAAATTGGTAAGAAGGTAGATCGAGAAAATGTACTGAGGTATGATTGGATCTCTACTTTATCTTACGGCTTCAAGACTGACATTATGTTCGGCACTTTGTGTGCTAGATTTCCATCAGATCCTAGAGAATCACACCTGAGTGCTATTAAAAGAATATTCAGATATTTGCAATGAACTACTAATCTTGGTTTGCTTTATAAGAAATCGAAAGATTACAAATTAGTAGGGTTCTGTGATGCTGACTTTGCTGGAGACCGAATTGAAAGAAAGAGCACAAGTGGAGGCTGCCAGTTCCTTGGAGCTAATCTTGTATCTTGGTCAAGCAAAAGACAAAGCACTATTACACTCTCAACAGCAGAAGCTGAATACATCTCAGCAGCAAGTTGCAGTTCTCAACTTTTGTGGATGAAGTATCAACTTGAAGACTACTTGATAAAAGAGAGTAACATTCCTATCTTTTGTGATAATACATCTGCCATTTGTCTTACTAAAAATCCTATATTGCATTCTAGAGCAAAGCACATTGAGATTAAACATCATTTTATAAGAGACTATGTTCAGAAGGGGACACTTGAAATCAAATTTGTAGACACTAATCACCAGTGGGCTGATATTCTTACAAAACCCCTTGCTGAAGATAGATTCAATTTTATAAGAAGAAATTTAAATTTCCATCTTATAAAAGAATGATTAATCTCAGCGTCTTATGATAGATATCATTTGAGCATCTGGTATGACATCATCATCATACGAGTAAGCATTTTTATATGCCAACTGCATCATAACTCAGCATCCGATGAATCAGCTATGAGCATTCGAAACACACACGTGGTAAACTCGGGTGGAACTTAAGCGTCTCATCACACCTAATCTGAGTCATGATTATTTACGTTTTCAATAAAATCTTTTACTTTATTTTGGCAACTGCATTTAATGAAAAGAGGTATCTTTATTTTAATTTCTTTTTAAATTTATTTTTATTACTCGGATAATGAAGAGGTTTTTGAAAAGTAACTGTACCAATTACAAAACCTTCCTACTACTCCTTCTTTTTCGCTCCACAATCACTTGCTCTGTTTTCAGTCTAAAAAACAGTTTTTTTTCTCTTCTCTTCGCGACTCTTCTGAAACCCTAAACCTCCATTTCTCTATCTCTCAACTGCAACCATGTCTGGTGTAACAACCTCTGAGTATACTGTTATTTACGACCCCATGGCTGAAGGAAAGGTTCTGTTAGAAAATCGAATTGATTTAAAGAACTTCAAACTCTATGGCTTCGATTTCTACAGTGGTTTCAAGGCAATGGGTTGGGAACACTACTTCTGTTGGAAACAGGTTGAGGTTCTAGTTATTGCTATCAAGGAATTTTGGGGTAATGCTCGTTTACACCAAGGTGGTATCTTTGAAGGAATTGTGAGAGGCTACAAGTTCATTTTTACCATTACCAACATTTCTGAAGTCACTGGTTGTCCCTGTGAAGGTATCATTTACTACAATGATTGGTGATGCATTTCATGGCCTTGAGAAGGTCAATGAGGATTTGTTTGAGAATTATAAGCGGTGAAAGAATGCGGTGAAACCCCATCGCAAAGCATTTGAAGAGTCATTACAGAGTTCTTCACAAGATAATCACTAAGAGCGTCTGGTTGAAGGCTGGTTCTAGTGACATAGTCAACTATGAACAGAAGTTCATTATGAGGCACTACATGGTTGGTCACAAGGTAAATCTGCCAAGATTGATCTACAACAACCTGATTAATGCACTGGTTAATTCGAGGAAAGGTGTTGCTGACAAGAAAAACACCTACAAGTGCATTCCTTATAGTGTTCTTCTCACTGAGATGATGGCCAAGAATCTGGTTGTAAACAAGCTGACTGCTTTGCCAAATCAAGAAAAGGTGAAGTATTTTGGCACTGAGAGTGTTGTGATTCCTGACACCTTTGAAGTTAACAGCTTGGTCAGAATGAAATTGATCACTGGTGAACAGATGAAGAAGGTGAAAAAGGAACAGGGAGTAGAATCTGGTCCCTCTGTTAGCAAGAAGTCTACTACTGATAGAACCACCAGCTTCGATGGCGGTGTGAAAAGGACTCCTGATTCTCCAGAGGAGGAGACAAGAAGCAAGAAGCAGAAGGTGGCTCTTGCACCTAAAAGAAAGACTGAATCAGAAGATGAGGACCGCGTTCCCATCAGTCAGATTCTGAGGAAAAGAAGCAAGCCAGAAGCTGAGAAACAAGTTTCAGTGTCAAGTGCACAGAAGAAGGCAATTCAACGTCTGCCTCCAGCTGCCGCCTAAACGTGTGAAGAGATTGGTCAGGCAGTCTGAGCTTGAACCAAAGGTACTGAATTTTACTGATGATTCTGTATCTGTTTTTGAAACTGATGATACCATTCCTGCTCCACCTATATCTGTTGCACAACCATCAACCATTCAAACCTGTGCACAGAAAGCCAGAAACACAACCACTCCCATAGCCCCCAAACAACCTACCCAAACACAGACCAATACACTCACCATCTCCTCACCTCAAACCTCCACATATACCTCCCTCACTTCATACATTTCCAAACTTCATTCTCATCCTTTTAACCTCCTTTTTAAAGTCCCTCCATTTAATCCTTTCAAACCTTACATTCGCCCCAAGTACAATATCACAGTAGTGACACCAAAAACTACTGCCCTTATTCCAAAGAAACATGTCCCTCTTGACATTAGACCAAAATTTGTTAGATATGAGTCATATAACTCTATCTACAATCACCCATCTTTATGACACTTGAAGACCTTCACCTCTGGAGTTTCAAGACTGGAGATACCCCCTCCAATGAATGCTGTCTTCAAGGATGGCAAAGACAATGTTGAGATGTCCTTTAAAGGAAGGCTGAGACCCAAACCAAACAGCAAGGCTATTCCCTTTTCTGTTGATGTACCAAGGTTCCTGCTCCAGAATGAACCTCTTACATTAGAGGAATGTGGTAGGTGGATCACAGAAGCTGAAGCCTGTATGATGGCTCATTGTTATGAGCAGAAAAGGCTTGAAGTCATTGGCGAATATAGAGACCCATCATCTGTCTCTATAAAGATTGTTCCAGATAGGCAAAGGTGGTTACCTTGGTCTATTCCTGGAAAAAGAAAGGAAGCTGCACCTGGCAAAATGCCATTCAGTAAGATAGGCCCTAAGGAATATGAGAAAGCTCCCAGAGACTACAAGGTCAAGGAGTTCACCCAGCTTCCGGTAAAGAAAATTTCTGAAGATCATGCCAGAAGGTATTATCTGAGTGCTCTGAAGAAAGATCAATGGAGAACTGGATCTTCCAACTGCTGTAATGCAGAGAAGGCAACAATCCCTACTGTTGGTATCATCGAGAAGGTACCTGAATCCAATCTTGGACCTGCTTATTTTGATGATATGTTCATGTGTTCTGTGATTAGACCGCTCAACTTGGTGAAGCTATATGCTCCATGGGATCTAGTCTGGAAACACTTTTACATTGGATTTGGTGGATGCAATGGTGCGTCTTGGAAAGACAAAGCCATTATGCCTTGTTTGAGCCCACGACTATTGACAAAGATGACAGAGAAATTTTGAGGAGACTATTTATTGCGAAAATGAAGGCCTCAACTTCTCCTTTGATGCCCTAAGTGTCTTCTTAGGCAATGTGTTTGGAGAAGCTGCTGCTGAACAATTTGATGGGTATGCCAGAGACATTCTTCAACACAGAGAAATGATCTTCAATTATCTTCTGTTTCCTGATATTGTTGAGCAAAGAAATGAAGCCCTATATGAGTCTGAAAGAAGAAAACTTGGAACTATTATCAAATGGTTTCCACCAGGAGATAATTATTTCCAATGGGCAAAGGATAGGAAGAAGATAAAATCTGATTTGTCTCAAATTGTTCTTGAAATCCATAAGAAGATGAATTGAAGGCTGCAGTGTTGCTAGTATGCCAAGTGAATCGCTCCTCCACATCTTCAGTGGAAATGGTTACAATTCCTAAGGAGGAATTTGAAACCATGAAGGCAACCTGTTTGAAAGTTCCTGAGCTTGAAATGCAGCTGAAACCCATCATGGAACGAATCAACTTGCTACCTCAAAACCCTTAAACTTTGTTTTGTTTTAAATTTTTTTGGTACTGAGTGATATTACTTAATTTTTGGTACAATTATATTGTGAATTTATTACTCAAATTTTTATTCTATTTTTCTTTTTGACTATGATGTGTTTTTACACTCTTTTTGTCTGATGACAAAAGGGGGAGTAAAAGAAAGGCTTGATGAACGCTAAGATAAACACGCTAAGGATAGATATACATGCTAATCAATCATTCATAACATCATTTCAAAGATCCGATCTCGTCTTTTATTGCTATACTTATCTAAGTTGTTGAACTTAGGGGGAGACCCTTAAAACTCGTATTTGAAACTTAAAATTGTTCATCAACCTTGGATATTTGTCATCATCAAAAAGGGGGAGATTGTTGGAACCTAAACGATTGAGAAGTTTAGACCCTCATTAATTTTGATGATAACAAAGTATTCACAAGAGAACAATTTATGTTCTAATAATTCTTGAAGTGTGCAGATACTAATATTACATATACTTCTAAGCCACTTAAGCAAGAAGGAAGAAGTTCACAAGAGAAGGATACACTCCATGTGTCAGCATCCTGGCCATCCTAGTATCTTGTCTTCGTGAGCGCCTGGAATTATCTTTTATGACACAAGCCTTCTCCATTTGCTACGAGCGTCCGACCTTCCTGTCCTGAGCGAGCGTCTGAACTTCATTTTTAAATCACGTGATGGTCACGTAGTTGCTCGCCCTCTCGTAAGCTTCGAACGGTTTGAATTTGATCTTATGCGCTCAAATTGTTGTCACGAGGTATCAAAGGTGACACCTTTAGCTAAAGACAAAAATCGTACAAGCATTTGTGAAAAGCAAGGTAGTATGCAGCGATAATGTGTACTCTGAGATATTCTCTGGAAAGGAAGAAAGAGGCAGTTTTTGAAATCACCTCACTCAATGGAAAGGAGCCATTTTTATCAGAATTGGTAATATCCTTTAGAACTCCTATAAATACCCCATGGTATCCATTGAAGAAAGCTAGAAAACTCTACAAGAGAATATTGCTTCACTTATCGAGAACAAGCCTTTGTTGCTATACACTACAAAGAGTCAATACTCTGAAAGCGCTGCTTCTGTGAGCAATCAAGTTTCGTGCCAAGTTTCTGGTCTACATTGAACGGAACTCAGCGTCTTATACTTTCTTTTAGAAAGCATTTCTGTATTGAGCTTAATCTTTTATCCTCTCTGTGAGAGTTATTTCTGCTTGTATTCAACTTACTTGTAAAAGTTGTTTTGGCCTAGTTAAGGTTGTACCCTCAAAGGCTCGAATATACTGAGTCTTTTTGAGAAGTTGAGAGTATTGTCAAGGTTGTGACAGTAGAATACTCTTAAGGTTTTGTAATCAGTTGATTATAGTGGAAAATCCTTCAGGAACGAAGGGACTAGACCTAGCTACCAGTTTGGTAGTGAACTAGTATAAATCTCTGTGTCTCTTGCTTTACTGCTTTCTATTTATCTTTATCTTGTTCTGTTAAAAACAAGTTTTCACTGGCGCTTTACCAGCGTCAGGTTTATTTAGCGTCCGATACACTATTGTTTTGAAAACCTGTGTTCTAAGTGTTTTTAACTTAAAGTTTGCGAAAAATTTTCAACACAATTCAACCCCCCTTCTTGTGTTCACGTTCATCTTGTACCAAAAATACCCACTAGTGCCAAGCTTAAATGCACTAAGGAGGAAAAGGGAAGAAAGAAAAATAAGGAAATAGGTGAGGATTGCTAGGAAAGAAAAGGCTGTTGTCACTGAGCAAGTTCCTACTCCACCTTCGCTCTCTGTTGTTCAACCACTTGAGCTTCATGTTCAACCCGAACCAACTGGAGTCGCTGAAGAGAAAGTTTCTGAACTCTCTCAAGGGGAAATTCAAAGCACCATTCCTGCGACTGAAACTCAGGGGGAGCAATCTCCTTCTGAGAAGAACAACACTCTGGATATGGCCATTCTTTAAATAGCTCAAGAAGTAAGTACTCTTGCAATGGGGTCTCCATCTATCTTTCACCCTGGAGCATTTCAATCCCCCACCAAGATTGGCAACACATTCAATTATGAGAATGTGGCCAATTTCTTGTATTCTTCTCCTCCAGTGTTTGATTCATCTCTCAAGCCAACAAAATCGGTATCCATTATTCCGGATCCTACCCTAGAAATGCTTTGTTTTGATCAATCTCCCATCAAACCTACCACTGCCATCCCATCATCCTCTGTTCCCCAACCACAAGAAACTTAAACTGCTGCACCTGAGGCAAAGGAACCTTCTTTTGTGGATCGCATTGGTAAGTTGGAAAAGCAAATGAAGAAGACAAGGAACCTCCTAAAGCAGGTTCTGAAATCCCAAAGACTCATTCAACAGGAAGCTCGCTATAATGTTGCAAGGCATGATGTTTATCAAACTTTGTTGATGCAGCATGTAATTCCTCATATCACCCCAACTGTTCTTCTTCCTACTCTTGCACCACCACAAGTGTTCCCTGATGTCCCTGCACCTGCACCTTCAACTTCCTCTGGTGATTCTTCCCCTTCCAAGTAGTGGCTGTGCACTCTGATGTCCTCCTTCCTTTTGATAATGCCAAAGGGGGAGTAGTATAGTAGTTATATTATGTATTAAGTTTTTATTTTAAGTTCTGTACTAAGCAATGTTCAGGATGTGATATGTTTGGCTAAGCGATCTTTTGATCCCTTTTGTTGTTGGCGATCATACTTATTTGCTGTAGTACATTTTTTTTCAGTACTTACCAAAATGTAACGTTCATATGAGCTTTTGCTCTTTTTGTTGAATGAAAATCATATCAAGTTCTGAAAATGCTTGTTTCATACTCTCTCTTGCTAAATTTTCATGAAATTCATTGCTTGCATAAATTCAGGGGGAGCATAAAAATTTCCCACTGATCCTTGATTGAGTATGTTTATATTTCAGAAAACTTAACACTTTCTCAAAAGTTTGTCGTCATCAAAAAGGGGGAGATTGTTAAGGGGAAATTCAAAGCACCATTCCTGCGACTGAAACTCAGGGGGAGCAATCTCCTTCTGAGAAGAACAACACCCTGGATATGGCCATTCTTTAAATAGCTCAAGAAGTAAGTACTCTTGCAATGGGGTCTCCATCTATCTTTCACCCTGGAGCATTTCAATCCCCCACCATGATTGGCAACACATTCAATTATGAGAATGTGGCCAATTTCTTGTATTCTTCTCCTCCAGTGTTTGATTCATCTCTCAAGCCAACAAAATCGGTATCCATTATTCCGGATCCTACCCTAGAAATGCTTTGTTTTGATCAATCTCCCATCCCATCGTCCTCTGTTCCCCCACCACAAGAAACTTAAACTGCTGCACCTGAGGCAAAGGAACCTTCTTTTGTGGATCGCATTGGTAAGTTGGAAAAGCAAATGAAGAAGACAAGGAACCTCCTAAAGCAGGTTCTGGAATCCCAAAGACTCATTCAATAGGAAGCTCGCTATAATGTTGCAAGGCTTGATGTTTATCAAACTTTGTTGATGCAGCATGTAATTCCTCATATCACCCCAACTGTTCTTCTTCCTACTCTTGCACCACCACAAGTGTTCCTTGATGTCCCTGCACCTGCACCTTCAACTTTCTTTGGTGATTCTTCCCCTTCCAAGTAGTGGTTGTGCACTCTGATGTCCCCCTTCCTTTTGATAATGCCAAAGGGGGAGTAGTATAGTAGTTATATAGTAGTTATATTATGTATTAAGTTTTTGTTTTAAGTTCTGTACTAAGCAATGTTCAGGATGTGATATGTTTGGCTAAGCGATCTTTTGATCCCTTTTGTTGTTGGCGATCATACTTATTTGCTGTAGTACATTTTTTTTCAGTACTTACCAAAATGTAACGTTCATATGAGCTTTTGCTCTTTTTGTTGAATGAAAATCATATCAAGTTCTGAAAATGCTTGTTTCATACTCTCTCTTGCTAAATTTTCATGAAATTCATTGCTTGCATAAATTCAGGGGGAGCATAAAAATTTCTCACTGATCCTTGATTGAGTATGTTTATATTTCAGAAAACTTAACACTTTCTCAAAAGTTTGTCGTCATCAAAAAGGGGGAGATTGTTGAGGCAAATTCCCTTAACTCGAGTTTTGATTGATGATCAAACCTTTTGATTATAGTGTATTGTTTTTTGATCATTGTATACTAATGTCTCTACTTGAGTTTAATGTTATAAGACAGGTTTATAAGACAATCAAGCATAAAGTAAGTTCAAGTTAGTATGGCAAAAGCTTATTAATTAAGAAAAGCCTATTGCTGACTTAAGAAATTTTATCGAGCAAATAAGAGAAAGTTGAAGATACTTTCTCTTATCAAATGAAACTTATTAACTCAGGAAGAGGAAGTTAAAGATATTCTCTCTTATCAAGCAAAGATCAATCACTCAGAAAGAATTGCATTAAAGCTCTGAATCAAGTTTATTTTCTTTTTGCAATCACGTGGAAACACTATTGAAGTTCTGTATGAGGAAGAATGTGTCTGTGATTGCCTCTGAGTTACTCTTGAGAAAGTTCGCAGAGAAGAAAGTTGGATCCACCCGTTGAAGACTGACATGTCTAGCCTTCAAGACTGCACAACAGTTGACTTTACTGACACAAGAGCAGTGCTACGCATCAGAAGCTAATGGTAGCTTTTTCCAATGGTCATAAATGAAGGGAAGCCTATAAATAGCTATCAGAAACTTCATTTGAAGGCAGAGAACTTACTGGAAACATTGAAAGCACATCAAAACCAGTCTTGAACTTTCTCTCATCTACACTCAGCTTAAGCGCTTACTCTCTTTGGGATATATTTTACTGAGTGTTATCGTAGCATACATTTATCTTGTAAACTTAGCATATTTAAAGCTATTCTTTATCCCATAAACAATCATTTGTAACATGTACCCTTGTTTTCCGCTTCTACCAACCTATCAAGGAGGTGAGTGTTGGTGAGAAGGTTTAACAAGTTAACTTTCTAAACTTGTGTAAGTTTCTAAAGTGAGACAGTTAATAGTGTTGTTGAAGAAAACTATCTTGTAAGCTTTTGGGTCTTGGAAGGACTTGAAAAGCTGTGTAGCTATTTGGGAAAATAGTGGAAATACTCACTGGAAGTAGGGAGTGGATGTAGCCTAAGTTCGGTGAACCACTATAACTCTTGTGTGTGCTTTCTATCTCTTATCTCTTTTAGTTTCTGTTTTGCGTGTTAAAGGAAGTTCATTTTACTCTGATCTATATAAAATCAATCTCTACTTTCTCATAGTGAAACTTTACTAAAATCAAACATTCTAATCTTCATTCTTAGCAATCACTAAATTAATTATCAAAGTCCTTCTTTATTTTAACTTAGTCATTTATTCACTCAAGAGAAAGTTTCTACATTATTGTTTATTAGCCTTCATCACTTCAAGAGAACTCTTGAGAGGAAGTTAGAAAATTTTTAGGAACAAATTTTATCAAGTCACAGTTCAACCCCCCTTCTCTGTGACGCCAAATCACTTCAGTAGCCAACTGCTCTTTCAAGAAGTTAGCTCCCTTTCTTCCAAGCAATTCCTTGTTTGTATAGCTGCTGAATATAGTGCATTCTCCAAGGGAAAATAGCTCAAAAACCAGCTCCAAAAATGGGTCAACAATGGTGGAAAATCAAGTGGTGGAGGAAGGTAGATGATGGTAATGGTGGATGATGGTGAAAATGGTGGAGGAGGAAGAAGAAGAAGATGATGATGATGGGAGTGGCAGGTTCAATGTATAGAGGGAAAAGGGTACTGCCCAATCAGTCCTAAGGCTGCATGTGTGTAAAAATATTTCCCTTTTTTGGTTTCTCTCTCATGAGGTGTCCTCTCCATTATCACATGGGCCCTTTTTTATCCAAATAAAATCAAATCAACTAGGGGCTGTAGCGACCGAAAAATCCGGAGGGATTTATTTGAGTTTCATGGAGCCGCCACCAATAATTTATTTTCGAAGGAAAAATATTGGAAAAAACCTTTTTTGAAGAAAAGTGGTCCTTAAGACCGGATTTGGGTTCGGGAGTCGATTATGCGTAGGGAAGGTATTAGCACCCCACGACATCCTTTCGAAAAAGGTTACCTCTAACTAATTGTGCAAAATTTATCAACTTCTAAAAAAATGTTTATTTCCCTTTTATAATAAAAAAATGAAAATTAACCAAGGTAAAAAAAAGAGGACTTAATAAAAGTCGTTTATTTTTGCGCTTGACAGGAGTGGGCTCCTGCTCCTACGTATCTCCGGGTGCAGTGGAGAAATCAAAGGCTACGTAGTTCTTGGGTAGAAAATGATTGTGTGTTGATTGATTTTAATAAATTTTTAATTTTTATGGTTTGCGTAGTGATCAAACCAAAAGTAGATTTGGCGTAATCACTACTAATATTTTAAGATTTTTTTATTTAAGATTTGTGTAATGACCAAACCAAAAGAGGATTTGGAGTGGTCATTGATTTTAGGGTTTTCTAGATCGAAAAAAGTTTGCGTAGTGACTAAACCGAAAGTGGATTTAGTGTTGTCACTACTAATTATTATTAGATTTTTTTTATCAAGATTTGATGATGACCAAACCAAAAGAAGATTTGGAGAAGTCATCGATTTTTAAGTTTTGGAGATTTAAAAATCGCGTAGTGGCTAAACCAAAAGTAGATTTAGTGTTAACACTACTAATATTTATTATTTAAAATTAGTCAAGACAACAAAAATAACAAGTAATAACTACATCAAAAACAAGATAAGCAGATTGGGGAAGAAAAAAAAAGTGGGCCAAGCCCAACGTTTCATCAATAGTTTAAAAACATAACAACTAAAAATCTGGAAGTTTATAACAATTAACGAGGGATGCAAAAATAAAATAAAGAAAAGCAAAAGGGAGTCTGACGGATACCTCATTCTTGGTACCAATTATTTTTTTTAGAGAGGGGCATAAATAAAAAGGAACAGGGTGTGAAAAGAAAAAAATAAAATAAAATAAAAAGGAGCAGAACATGAAATAAGGGGAAATTAAACCTAAACACACACACACACCAACACAAAACAAAAGGAAAGAAAGATGCAGCGCCTTCTTGTGGAAAAAGAAAAAGAAGAGGCGAGAGTGAAGGAGGGAAAGAGAGAAGAGAGAGAGAGAGAGAGAGAGAGTGGTCGAGAAGGAGAAGAAGAGGAGGAACCACGAGGTTGGGATCTGAGGGAGGATCGTCCTCCTTGGAGGTGGAGTCTTGTGGCCGCGCAGCCCTGATCCTTGGCATGTATGAAACAGCAGCGAGGGCGTGCGAGATGTGAAGAAAACAAAGAGGAAGGAGATCGTGGGGGCCAGTCCTAGGCATGTGCCATGGGCGAGCAGCGAGGGACGTGCGAGATGTGAAGAAAACAAAGGGGAAGGGGAGATCGTGGGGAGAGAAAGGAGGAACAAGGGGAAGGTGAAGGAGGAAGAAGAGAAACCTTTTTTTTTCTCTGCTTCTTCTTTCTTCTGTTTGCTTCTTCTGCGTTTTTTTTCTAGTTCTTCTCTTTTTCTCTCAATTTTCTCTCAAATTCTTTGTGTATAATTGGTACCAAGAATGAGATATCCAATTCTGAAATTAAAATGCCATCTTTCCTCCGTTCCCCCTATTCTCTACTGCTATTTATAGAAAAAACAGAGGGCTCAGTTTGTCCACTTAAGGTTGCAACTTGTATGCTAAGTGTGTACTAAAATGATCTTTGAGGAGATGGTAACATGTGCAAAGTCTGAGATGATATCAATGGTTTGAAAAAAAATTGCAATCAGCCGTAACTTTAACAACGGTGCTCCTCCTTTTTTGATTAAATTGCATTGTTTGTCAAACTTGGTTGGCAGATGAAAAAAAAGCAAGAGGCATGTGGGGGACATATAGCTGTAAGACATAGTTTGTAGAGTGGCTGAGGAGATATGCAGAGGACTTTGGTGAAGATATGCAGATGACTTTGTGAAGGGTGAAGTGTGGAAATCTGACTTTGATTTTTTAGTTTTGAATTTTAGGTTTTTTTTTTTTTAATAACGCTTGTAATGAACTGCAATTGGGCTAAAAATGGCCCAGCTCGGCATACGATCTCCCCAGCTCGTCATACGACCTCCCACAGCTCGGCAGGCGACCTCAGCTCGGTACGCGACCTCTCCACAGCTCGGCGTACGACCTCTCCATAGCTCGGCACGCGACTTCTCCACATCTCGGCAAGCGACCTCCCCACAGCTCGGCGTACGACCTCTCCACAGCTCGGCACGCGACTTCTCCACAGCTCGGCAAACGAACCCGACCTTAACTCGGTACGCGACCTCTCCACAACTCGGCATGCGATCTCAACTCGGTACGCGACCACTCCACAGCTCGGCAAGCGACCTCCCCACAGCTCGGCACCCGATCTCAACTCGGAACGCGACCTCTCCACAGCTCGGCAAGCGACCTCCCCATGGCTCGGCACCGACCTCAACTTCGATGCACGCGATCTCCCACGGCTCGGCGTCACGACCTCTCCACTCGAGATCGACCTCATTTCGATGACGCGACCTCCTGACTTCGTACCGACAAAACAAAAAAATGAAAATATAAAGCGGACAAAATTGGGGTATAACGTTTGCCCTCTTTAGTTATATTTTATTAGAAAATGCAAACAACAATGGTTGTTATATTTTTGTCATAAAATAGAGCTAAAGATAAATACACTAATTTTGTCTTGAACTTGACGTGAGGAATGACAATGAGGGATCAACGCTTGATGCGTTTAATCGGAAAGTGATAAGGAAGGAATACGGCCAGGTCGGGTACTGACGAGGTAATCTAAAAGTGATAAAGAGGGATTAACGCTTGGCGCGTTTATCAGAAAACTATAAAGAAGGATCTCCGCCAGGTCGGGTACTGACGCGGTGATCGGAAAGCAATAATGAGGGATTAACGCTTGGCGCGTTTATCAAAAAAAACTATAAATAAGGATCTCCGCCAGGTCGGGTACTGACACGGTGATCGGAAAGCAATAATGAGGGATTAACGCTTGGCGCGTTTATCAAAAAAAACTATAAAGAAGGATCTCGCGGTCAGTCTTGTAGCGGTGATCGGAGAAAGCAATAATGAGGGATTAACGCTTGGCGTTTATCAAAAAAACTATAAAGAAGGATCTCGCCAGGTCGGTCTTGTGCGGTGATCGAAAAGCAATAATGAGGGATTAACGCTTGGCGCGTATATCAAAAAAACTATAAAGAAGGATCTCCGCCAGGTCGGGTACTGACACGGTGATCGGAAGGTTCGACGCCAAGTAGGGTATTGTGGCGTCGATGGAAAGCAATAAAGAAGGATCGCCGCGGTCAGGCGACACGGTGATCGGAAGGTTTGGCGCCAAGTAGGGTATTGGCGTCGATGGAAAGCAATAAAGAAGGATCAACAT
Source organism: Calophaca sinica (assembly GCA_037113605.1). Lineage (NCBI taxonomy): Eukaryota > Viridiplantae > Streptophyta > Magnoliopsida > Fabales > Fabaceae > Calophaca > Calophaca sinica. The sequence continues at coordinate 101,313,317 of CM073733.1, read as the reverse complement.
CAGGTCGGAATCGATATGTTGGTCAAAAAGCAATAATGAGGGACTACCGCCAGGTCAGGTCGACGCGATGATCGGAAAGCAATAAAGGGGTGATGCTCGGCGCATTTATCGAAAAATTATAAAGAAGGATCTCGCCAGGTCGGGTCTTGTAGCGGTGATCGAAAAGCAATAAAGTGAGCGATACTTGGCGTGTCGCTTAGAAAGCAAAATAAAGGACCAATGCTAGGCGCATTGTTTGTAAGCGAGAATGAAGGATCAAAATTTGGTGCACGGACCAGGTGTAACAAAGCGGCTAAAGGTGGTGATATGAAGATGATGCACGGATATATGGTATGTGATGCATGTATGCAATGCGATTATTATTTTCTTGATTCCTCGTCCGTATGATCTCTAGTGCTTAAAGATATCGGACGGACTGAGATTCATCGGATTTAGTCATGCTATGCCTTTGGGAGGAGGCGTGAGTTATCGATCTGGCGCTAATTATTTTTAAAGGTAATCCTTTTACCCTTTTTGAAACTTATTTGTTGAGATTTGGCGTTTCCTCGTGATTCTTAAGATGTATATAATAACTGTAATGCTTTCCCATATCATCACATGCTTCACAATTCAGTGCCTATTATCATAAAACAACATTTTGAAATACAAGAACGGAGGTGTTTGGTATTCAAAAGAAAGAGTCATGTGTACAAGGGTGAAGTTACACAGACTAAAAATACATCAAGAAAAATGCTGGAAGAAGAAAAAACAAAGAAAGACAATAACTAAGCAGATATTTTATAGTTTGTGTCTTTGTAGGAATAAATGCCAGCGTCCCACATCCATAACTTTGATTGCTCATTACTCTACTTACGAAAATATATAGAAGCGCCTAGTGGATAAGAGCCCCTTGATCGTCGGCCTTCTTCAATGTCCGATTTGGACCCTAACTTTTGCTTGGATTGCTCTTTCAAGTTTTCAATCAGCGGGTTGCTCTAATTTTGCCTAGGTCGCCCTTTCAGGTTTTCAACCTAGCGAGCTCACTTTTGCTTGGTTTTTATATGCTTTTTTAGGCATAATATTTTTGACTGCATCGAGTTTCTTGGGGCGGGAGATCTTCACCATCCATCCTTGTGAGGATTAAGGCTCCTCAGAAAAAGCTTTTTCACAACATACGGACCTTCATAATTTGGAGTCCATTTTCCACGAGAATCCTTTTGGATGAGCAAAATCTTCTTGAGTACAAGGTCTCCTTCTTGGAATTCAGAGGCGAACTTTCTTTTCGTAAGCCTCTTCATCCTATCTTTGATATAGTTGCCCATGACATAAGGCCATCACTCTCTTTTCTTCAATGAGATTCAATTGATCCGGTAGAGCTGAACCCATTACGCCTCTTCTAGTTTTGTCTCCATCAATACCCTTAACGAGGGATCTCGACTTCAATGGGAAGCCTTGCTTCCATTCCATACACCGAGAAAGGGGTTGCCCTGTTGAGGTGCGAATCAAGTCCGATAGCAGTGCAAGGCGAAGGAGCATTTCGTGCCGATCTCTAAATGTTACCACCATCTTTTGGACAATCTTCTTGATGTTCTTATTTGCGGCTTCAAGCGCCCCATTCATCTTTGGGCGGTATGGTGAGGAATTATGATGTTGGATCTTGAAGTCATTACACGGCTCCTTCATCATCTTGTTGTTCAAATTAGTCCCATTATCGGTGATAATCTTATTTGGCAAACCATAGCGACAGATCAAATCTCTCTTGATGAATTTGACAACCACATTTTTGTCACACTCAAATATGAAGCCGCTTCAACCCATTTAGTGAAATAGTCGATTGCGACAAGAATGAAAGCGGTGTCCATTGGATGCCTTAGGTTCAATGGGTCCAATGACATCCAATCCCCACATTGAGAAAGGCCATGGTGCTTTGTCAAGATGTTCAAAGAGATTGGTGGCACATGGATATTATCGGCGTAAATCGACATTTGTGGCATTTCTTCACATAACAAAACAATCGGTCTCCATAGACAACCAATAATAGCCACCCTCAAGATTTTTCTTGCCATTGCGTGCCGTTTGCGTGAGTCCCAAAGGAACCTTCATGAACCTCTCGCATAATCTTTTCGCCTCGGTCTTATCAACACACCTAAGAAGTACCATGTCATGGTTTCTCTTGTAGAGCACTTGCCAGTTTAGAAAGAATCCCATTGCCAAACGCCTTAATGCTCTTTTATCATTCTCTGAGACATTAGGAGGATATTCTCTATTCGTGATGTATCGTTTGATGTCGTAATACCAGGGTTTGCCATCAGGCTCTCCTTCTATTGCTAGGCAGTGTGCTGGTCGGTCGTGATTCTGTATTTTTATGAGCGGTAGGCTATCACATTCGATTTTGAACATTGATGATAGAGTAGCTAAAGGCGTCCGCTGGTGATTATCTTCACGCGGAATGTGATGGAAGGTGACTTCATTAACCTGTTCCATCAATTCTTTGATGTAATCGTGGTAAGGAACTAATTTGGAATCTCTCGTTTCCCATTCGCCTTTTAACTGATGGATAACCAAAGCCGAGTCTCCATATACTTGAGAATCTTGACCTTTGATTCAATAGCGCTGAATGCCCATGGCACATGCCTCATACTACGCCATATTGTTTGTACAATCAAAACACAATCTTGTAGTAAATGGAATGAAATGATTTTACGGGAAATCAGCACGGCTCAATCCCATGTCCCAATGCATTAGAGGCGAGTCAAACAACAAGATCCATTTTTCGCCATCAGGGTTTCTTTTCCTTCAAATAGAGCCATTATGTCTTCGTCTGGAAATCTGCTTTGCATTGGTGATAGTCTTCCACAGGTTGATGAGCTAAGTATTGACTAAGGTCTTGCCTTTAATTTCCTTTTGGGTGACATACACAATATCGTACTCGAGATAACAACATTTGCCAGCGGGCAATTCTTCTGTGAGCGGGCTTTTCAAAAATATACTTGATCGGATCCATTTTGGACACCAAACAGGTTGTATGGGATAGCATATATTGTCTCAAAGCGATGTGCGGCCCAGGTTAACGCATAACACGTTCGTTCTAACAATGAATACCTCGTCTCGCTGACTAGTGAATTTCTTGCTCAAGTAGTAAATGGCATGCTCCTTTTGCAGATTCATCATGTTGTCCTAGCACCTGACCCATTGATTCGTCCAATCTTTGTTAAGTACATGATGAGGGTCTCCCTGGCACAGGGGTACCAAAACAGGTGGATCTTGTAAATCTTGTTTGATTTTCTCAAAAGCTTTACGGCAATTATCGTTCCATTTGGTTTCTTGATTCTTACGCTGACTTGAAAATTGGCTCACAAGTAGCGATTATTGGGATATAAACCTGGCGATGTAGTTGATCTTCCCAAGAATCCACGAACTTCTTTTTCGGTGAGGAGTCGGCATTTCGAGGATTGCTTTTACTTTGGCGGGTCAACTTCTATTCCCTTACGGCTAACTATAAACCCTAGCGACTTTCACGACCTTACACCAAAACTACACTTAGCTGGGTTTAACCGGAGTTTATACTTCCTCAGTCGCTCAAAAAGTTTTTGTAGGTTAATGGTATGACCTTCCTCTGTTTTGGACTTTACGATCATGTCATCCACATAGACCTCTATCTCTTTGTGCATCATGTCATGGAACAAAGCCACCATTGCTCTTTGGTATGTTGCCCAGCATTTCTTAATCCAAACGGCATTACTTTGTAACAGAAAGTTCCCCATAAAGTGATAAATGTGGTTTTCTCCATATCTTCGGGAGCCATCTTGATTTGATTATAGCTAGAATATCCATCCATGAAAGAGAAGGCAGTGTTGGTGTGCTATCTACCAAGACATCAATATGTGGCAAAGGGAAGTCATCCTTAGGGCTGGCCTTGTTTAGATCTCTATAGTCAACACACATTCGGACCTTTCCATCTTTCTTTGGGATTTGGAACAATATTAGCCACCCATTGAGGGTATTTTGCTCTGACCCGAGAAAAACCGGCGTCTGCTTTTTTTTTACCTCATCTCTAATCTTGAGTGACATCTCCGGCTTCATCCTTCTCGACCACGCTTGTGGGGTGGGCACTCGGGTTTTAATGGTAATTTGTGTTCGACTATGCTATTATCTAATCCAGGCATATCTCGGTATGTCCATGCGAAAACATCTGCATATTCAAATAGGAGTTTAACCAATTTTTCTCGCTCCTTTGCTTTTCATTGTGGTTCCAATCCTAACTTCTTTCTTGTCGTTTTGGTGCCCAGATTGATTGTTTGATTTCTTCCTCGTGGGGTTGAATCACTTTAGCTTCTTGTTCCACCAACTTCATTAATTCGGAGGGTATCCCAATTGTCTTCATTATCTTCCTCGGTATGATTAATGGGGTATTCAAAATTATAGTATGAGTTCTTGGCATCATTATTTTCAAAGACAATGTTTTTGGATCTGCATTAGTTAAAAATAACGAAATGAAAAAGCGAAAAAGATGAAGAGAGATGGAAAAGATGGAAAAGGAAAGAAAAGAGAAATGATTGGAAAATTCAAAGTGCATTTTATTGATAATGGTCTTGAAATGAAACATGTGCGCTTTTGACAATAAATTATTCTAAAGCCTTGGCAGAGCAATAGAATTTGCATTACATAATTACTTTGAATCAAAGATCACGGAAACTTCAACGATCTCCCAATTTCCAAGTTCTTCATTCGGCGAGCAAGGGTGGACAAGGTTGACATTGTCGTTTTACGCCTTTGTGATCGTCCTTGATACATGCTATCGATTCGGATTCAATATTCTGCACTCAAAGCTTTGCACGATGTCACAGATGGGAATACTCTCATTTTTTGGCTCCCTGCCTTCCAGTCTAGCTATCCTCTTTTCTTTTCTTTCTTTGGCAATTCTCTTTTTGTCAAATCTGTTAGGTTTGTATCCCAACCCATATCTGTTTCTGTTATCTGGAAGTTCTACCAGCATCACGATCCCTTGTTCATATCTTCCCAATCCACATCCGGCCTGATACCCTCCTTTCATCATAACTTTAGCGATCATCGTGGAGGTTTCAGACAATTTTGGTTTCTTCGTTAGGACTCCTTCTCCTGCGAAAGTGGCATTTGCAATCTCCAACATTTGAAAAGACGTCTCAAGAGCTTCTTCTGCAGCCTCAATATAGCGCGTGGAGGATGGCTTGCTTACTAGCATCTCTTCTTCACCAGAGACAGTCACCAACTTATTATCCATTGAAAATTTCAGCTTTTGGTGTAAGGTTGAAGGCACAACTCCAGCTGAATGGATCCATGGTCTTCCAAGGAGGCAACTGTATGCTGGTACAATTTCCATTACCTGAAAGACTACCTCGAATGTGCGAGGACCGACTTGTATAGGTAGCTCGATTTCTCCAATAACCTCTCTTCTAGACCCATCAAAGGCTCTTACCACCATGGTACTGGGCTTCATATATGATCCGTTCAACAGACAACTTTGCCAAGGTAGATTTTGGCATAACATTTAGAGATGACCCATTATCGATGAGTACCCTAGCAAGGATATAGTCTCCACACTTCACAGAGATATGCAATGCTTTGTTATGCCCCATTCCTTCAACTGGAATTTCTTCATCAGTGAAAGTAAGGTAATTACTAGCAACAATATTACCCACAATCCCGTCGAATTGGTTCACCGTGATGTCGTGGGTGACATGAGCTTCATTTAGCACTTTCATCAATGATTCCCTATGGCGCTCAGAATTGATGGCAGTGATAACACGGATATTTTTGCGGAGTATGATTCAGTGATCCAACACCTTGTATTCACTCTGCTTCATAAATTTGAGGAATTCACAAACTTCTTCTTCAGATACTGCTTTCTTATTTTCTTCTGCTTTCTTTGCCTCATTACCCATATCTCTATCAATGGATTCTTCTTCTTTATCTTTTCCCTTGTGAGCTTTGTCCATGGAGTGCGATAGGGGTATAAATTGGCCCACTTCGGGTCATCCCACCGATTCCCGAGATGTTAGTGATAGCGGGATTGCGGATCCAGATCTTAGTCTTTAGCTTGGTCATCCCTAAATTGTCCACAAAGACCTTCATCGTAATCCCATGGCCTTTGCATTAGCGTTCTTGAAAGGGAAATGAGTTGGTACATGAATAGTTATCGGTTTAGGCACGCCTCGGACTGGCTTGTTGTAACAGATCTCCAATGGTTTTGGGAAGGTCGTGTTTTTATCTTCACTTGACTGAAGGGTCAATATATTTTCATCTTTCTTCACACAACCTACTGTATCAAGTGTCTGTTTAACAATTCTTGGAGAATTTATGCGAATTCCTCGCATTTCTCTATGCAATGACTGTCATCAGGATGCAAGCTACATAAGTCCCTCTCATCATATTTCATCTCAATTATACTGAACTCGCAGAGTTTGGCATAAATGATCTTCAAGGGAGTACGGACATCCTCTACTTTCATTATCAGGGGCTGATCCCTAAACTCTTCAATAATGGCGTTGACTGCTGAACCTCCATGACCTGGAAGGGGATTATTACCCACATTAGGTCCATCCTCCTTAAAACTCAACCATTTGGCATTGATCAGATCTTGAACCACGTACTTCAAAGCTTTGCAATTTTCAGTTGTGTGACCTACTGCCCCTGCATGAAACTCACACTTGGCATTTGGGTCATATCCTCTTGGGAAGGGAGGTTGGAGTGGTTTCATTGAGCGTGGAGAGATCAAGGAGTTACTGATTAGGTGCTGGAACAAATCCGTATAGGTCATGGGAATAGGATCAAATTGGACTGCTTTCTTTTCTTGGTCATTTGGTTGTTTCTGGTTTTGGTTCGGTTGGGTGGGAGCAACTGGCTGTGCTTGTGTTTGAATGGGAGAAGGTGGTCGAAATGGCATCATTGGTTGGTTTGGCCGGGGGGTAGGATTATGAGAGGCGGCGGCAATGTATGGAGGTGCGAAGTAGGGGTATGGAAAAGGATGTGGGAAATTGGTAAAGAATTGGGGTGGTTTTCCTTGTGTTTGTCCTCCCGGGCTCGTCGTCACAGCATTGGTTTCCCCTTCTTTCTTCTTTACGAAGTTTGTTGGGGGTCTCTTGATATTACTAGTTCCAGCAAAACTTTGGGCAATCTTTCCATTTCTCATTCCTCCTTCAACTCTTTCCCCTACGATGACCATATCTGAAAAGTTTGAGGATACACTTCCGATCATTTTGTCATAGAAGGGTGATTGAAGAGTATCCATGAACATGGCCACCATTTCTTTTTCAATCAGAGGTGGTTCCACTTGGGCTGCCAGTCCTCTCCATCGTTGGGCATATTCTTTGAAAGTCTCATTGTCTCTTTTTGCCATGTTTTGCAACTGCATTCTGTCAGGAGCCATATCAATGTTATACTTATACTGCTTCAAGAAGGCATCCGCCAAATCTTTCCAACAGCGAATGTGAGATCGCTCAAGGTGTGTATACCAACTCGACGCTGCCCCTGTTAAACTATCCTGGAAGAAATGAATCAGAAGTTTGTCATCATGTGCATAGGACGCCATCTTCCTACAGTACATGGTCAAGTGACTTTTCGGGCAAGTTGTCCCTTTATACTTGTCGAAATCCGGCACCTTGAACTTTGGCGGTACAACCACATCCGGTACGAGACAAAGATCTGAAGCGATACTTGAACCGAGATAACTTACTCCTTCTACAGCTCTTAGCCTATCTTCGAGGATTTGCAACCGTGTCAGATCGTGATTCCCAACTGGGATGCTTATATTGGGCCCCCCCATAGCTGGAGACCAGGCAATGCGGTTAGTCTGGGGATTCAATGGATTTCCTTGAATATAATGGGGGTAACCAAATGGTCGGTGATTCACCACGGGGGTCACTACGGGCGTACTGATTCCTTGAGTATTCCCGAGATGGGATGGTGCATAACCAGGTGGAAAGGTGTATGTCATGAAGCCAGGAGTTGAGCTTTGAGCGGTGTGGTTTCGATCGAGCGGATCCTTGAGCTACATCTTGCACAACAAGTGCTTGGGAATCAGTTTCTGCAGAGTTATTGTTAGCACCTGGTGGTGTGTAACCGGGCGGGAGACCAAATAGTGGGAACTGTTGTGCCTGTGGGCCTTGAGGGTTATGGTTCGCAGTGTCATCATTGGCCATAGGTGGCGTGTAACCAGGCGGGAGTCCGTAAAGTGGGAATTGTGGTACTTGATTCTGAGGGTTGTTAACTGGTGACTGTGTAGGACCCTGCGGGTAAATTGCAAAAGGTACCATCATCCCTTGAGTATTGAGACCATATTGCAACTGCATAGGACCGAAGCCAGGTGGGTGGGAAGGTGTAGCTTGACTTTCATCATTCACTGCTGGAGAAGCCCCATCTGCAGCCTTGTCTTTGTTTAGGGATTGCAGAAGCTCCAAAACTTTGCTCATCTGTTCCTTCAGCTGGTTGACGTCCTCTTTCACCTCTCGGTCATCCATGATCTTTGATTGAGAGCGAGTTCGATAAGGGTGTCGAGGAATCAGTTTGTTTGATTATTTTCTGAGTGATTAAAAAAAATGATATGAGTATGTAAGAAAGAAAAAAAAAGAGAAAAAAAAAATGAATGAATGGATGTGGATGTATGAGTCTATTCATTTTGTACCAGGGAACCGTAGGCCTCATTGCTTTGTTGTAATTATCCATTTTTTTTAAAAGCGTTAAGTAATTGGGAGAGTAAAATGGGATCAATAAGCAAAGTGGCAAATTCTTTGTTGATGAGAAAGACAAGTAGTACAATTCACTCAAACTAAAGCCTTATCAATTAGCTGCCCTTTTTTTCTTCTTCATAGGACAACCGACCTTTTCTCTCAATTCTTCTATCAAACTTTTACAAAATTCAATAAACTTGTAAACATTGACTGGAGTATTCAGTGGGTGCATCGCCGCATCAGCCTCCTCTAGACGCCTTGGGATATCTATGACTGCTTGATTGGCCAAACTTGCCAACTTTGAAAAACAGTCCCTCCAATGCATGCCTTCGTTCCTCAGTTCATTAAAGAGCGCTTGATTTTCTACCTGACTGACCAGTTTTGTAAAACACTTCTCCCAATACATGCTTTCATTTTTTAGGTCGTCATAGATCTTCTCTTGGTATTCAATATAATTCTGCAACTCATTTGCACCTTCTTGTTCTTTTTTCAGCGCCTCTTGATACTTCATAAGCATCTCTTCCATTTCTTCCTTGCATTGCTTCTCCTTTTGGGCTCGGTTCTCATACCCAGCTACCACCTTCTCAAGATGTTGCTTTAAACCTTCAAGCTCCTCTTGCAAATTCTTTTCGGTAACTGAAGATTTTTTCCACAATCCTTTCCATATATAGGCATTATCTATGGCCCTATCTCTCTCTCGATTCCGCAAGCTCCCCTGTTCTTTTGCGCCTCTTAGACAAAGTTGTATATCTTGCTTTTTTTTTTTCTATTGCAGCTCTTTTGTTGCTTCTTTCGATGAATTGCCCTTTAAGAGTGTTTTACGAGCGTAAGTTCCTATTCTCTGAAGTGCTTTTTCTAACTTTGCTTGCAAACCTCCTTTTTCCTCTTGAGACTTCAGTTGATGCCTTAAGTTCTTGTACCTCTTCATTTGTAATAGGGATAGGTTCAGGTGTCTCTTGCTTGGGAGGAGGTGTCCCATTGAAAGGTAGCTTGATTTCTGAACTCTATCCTTAACCCACTTGACGGTAGCTTTCTTTGGCGTCGGTGCTTCTTTTCCCAAGTATTTTCCCCTTTTCGGATGACTTGGCTCCATGCCTGCTGATCCTTTTGTGCTCCTCTATATCTTTCTTATCTATCCCATACACAATAAAGGGGTTATCAACTCTTGGTGGGGATGCATGATGGGATAACACAGTTGTCTTAGTGATATAGAGGGTTATAATTTATGCAACCCTTCGTTCCTAAGAGCGGCACATTTGGGAAAGCGCCACACTTGGTAGATTACCTCATTCACTTCTTGCCATTTGGGATACCAACGAATAGTCTTCTCATCAAGGCCACGCAGAATCGAGCCCACTCTGGTTTGCTCTTAGTTTTCACAGAGCACCAATTGGAATCAACAATAGGGCATAGTGCTCTTCGCCTCATGAAATACATGGGTGACAAGCCATACATAGGCTGGTAGGCAACAAGATATCCTCTTCTTTTTCTTCTCATGACAGTATTAAGGATGTGATACGTGTCGGTGAGCACAGTAGTCTGAGGGTTCTCGCCCTTGTTTTTTGCCATGAAAACATCAATTCTTTGCAAAATCAACATGGTCTTCTATCCGTGGGAGCAGAACTATCCCAAAAATGGCAAGTGGCTAATACATCCATGAAAGCAACCCATTCCCCACCTTGAGATAATGACTTTAATCTCTCCTCTAGGTATGCTGGTGGGAAGCCATCAACACCATTTGGATTTTTCATGTTGGCTTTCAACTTACTTTCCTCAACTTTTAAAATTGAAGCAACTGTTGGGTAGGAGGGATAATGCCCTATATAATGGTAAGGCTTAGCATTTTCCAAAGGGTATCCTAAAATTTGCTCATACTCTTCTAAAGTGGGCGCCATTTGGAAATCTTGAAATGTGAAGCACCTCATCGGGGGATCATAAAATTGAGCTAGTGCGAATGACCTCTACTTGTACATCTACCTCCATCAATGCAAGAATCTTCCCATATTTATCATTGAAGGCTATGCGGTTTTTCCCTGTTAGCAACTTCCCAAATTCTTTTAAACCTTGTATTTCCGGCTCCTTTGCTTTGGCATGTATGAGCCTTTTTGAAACTGTTTCCTTATTTGATCCCATATTATTTTGTTGTAGATACTTACAAGCTAGCTCTTCCTTACGATTCCCTAGTAAACCTATTCAAAATAAAATGAAATGATGATGAATGCCATATGTTTGAACTTTTATCATGTTTGATTGAAAAAAATGCATGAACATGACGAGCGATGCAACTACTAGTGAGAGGGACATATTTTGAAATGTTTGTAAATGATGGGATGCCTATACTACTTTGAAAAGAAGCATTTAAAAAGGTCAACCAAAAGTAAGATTGCCTCTTTGTGTCCTAAACAAAGTCACTCTAAATTAGAGGATTTCTATTTCTGATGATCTATAGGTCATTCAACTTGTGAACACTTTCATAGGTGGTACTAACATTTCCTCACCAAAGGTCTCTAGAGCCAAGTACCATTTCGGGATGCGACCACCAATAGGAAGAGGATCCTACGTGTGGGCATCCACGAAGCGGTCGCACTCTAGACGAGGTTCTCGTGATACCCAAATCGAAAGTAGATCCGAAGTGACTATCACTAACAACCTCTCACTCCCTAAGCTGCACTTTCGGGCAGGGTATAGGGTCCCACTCATAAGTGTGTGTAAAAAGTGTGTAAGTGAGGTGTGTGATGGAGGCAACCTAAAATTACCCAAGCTGCAAAACAAATGAAATATATAAAATATGGTCTTCTAACCTAAGGTTCAATATATGCATAATATTCACAACAAATATTCACAAAAGAACAATAAATAAAATAAATAAATAAATAAATAAATAAATAAATAACTAAATAAACAAATAAATAAATAAATAAATAAATAAATAAAAACAAGGGAAACTAAACATAGGAGTTAACTATTTAGCACAATCAATTATTTAGGCTTGACTCTCTAAAAAAAAATATCCCCAGTGGAGTCGCCAGCTGTAGCGACCGAAAAATCCGGAGGGATTTATTCGAGTTTCATGGAGCCGCCACCAATAATTTATTTTCGAAGGAAAAATATTGGAAAAAACCTTTTTTGAAGAAAAGTGGTCCTTAAGACCGGATTTGGGTTCGGGAGTCGATTATGCGTAGGGAAGGTATTAGCACCCCACGACATCCTTTCGAAAAAGGTTACCTCTAACTAATTGTGCAAAATTTATTAACTTCTAAAAAAATGTTTATTTCCCTTTTATAATAAAAAAAATGAAAATTAACCAAGGTAAAAAAAAAGAGGACTTAATAAAAGTCGTTTATTTTTTCGCTTGACAGGAGTGGGCTCCTGCTCCTACGTATCTCCGGGTGCAGTGGAGAAATCAAAGGCTACGTAGTTCTTGGGTAGAAAATGATTGTGTGTTGATTGATTTTAATAAATTTTTTAATTTTTATGGTTTGCGTAGTGACCAAACCAAAAGTGGATTTGGCGTAATCATTACTAATATTTTAAATTTTTTACTAAGATTTTTGTAATGACCAAACCAAAAGAGGATTTGGAGTAGTCATTGATTTTGAGTTTTCTAGATCGAAAAAAAGTTTGTGTAGTGACCAAACCAAAAGTAGATTTAGTGTTGTCATTACTAATTATTATTAGATTTTTTTAATCAAGATTTGATGATGACCAAACCAAAAGAAGATTTGGAATAGTCATCGATTTTTAAGTTTTTGAGATTTAAAAAAAAAATGCGTAGTGGCTAAACCAAAAGTAGATTTAGTGTTACCACTACTAATATTTATTATTTAAAATTAGTCAAGACAACAAAAATAACAAGTAATAACTACATCAAAAACAAGATAAGCAGATGGGGGAAGAGAAAAAAAAAAGTGGACCAAGCCCAACGTTTCATCAATAGTTTAAAAAAAACATAACAACTAAAAATCTGGAAGTTTATAACAATTAACAGGGATGCAAAAATAAAATAAAGAAAAGCAAAAGGGAGTGCGACGGATACCTCATTCTTGGTACCAATTATTTTTTTTTAGAGAGGGGGCATAAATAAAAAGGAACAGGGGTGTGAAAAGAAAAAAAATAAAAATAAAATAAAAAGGAGCAGAACATAAAATAAGGGGGGGGAATTAAACCTAAACACACACACACACCAACACAAAACAAAAGGAAAGAAAAGATGCAGTGCCGCTGCTGACAGAAGAAAAAGAAGAGGCGAGAGTGAAGGAGGGGAAAGAGAGAAAGAGAGAGAGAGAGAGAGTGGTCGAGAAGGAGAAGAAGAGGAGGGAACCCTGAGGTTGGGATCTGAGGGAGGATCGTCCTCCTTGGAGGTGGAGTCTTGCCGCCGCTGCCACCTTGAGTCATGGCCGTGTGAACAACGGCGAGGGACGTGCGAGATGTGAAGAAAACAAAGAGGAAGGGAGATCGTGGGGGCGGTCCTAGGCATGGCGCGTGTAACGGCGAGGGACGTGCGAGATGTGAAGAAAACAAAGGGGAAGGGGAGATCGTGGGGAGAGAAAGGAGGAACAAGGGGAAGGTGAAGGAGGAAGAAGAGAAACCTTTTTTTTTTCTGCTTCTTCTTTCTTCTGTTTGCTTCTTCTGCGTTTTTTTTTTCTAGTTCTTCTCTTTTTTCTCTCAATTTTCTCTCAAATTGCTGTGTATAATTGGTACCAAGAATGAGATATCCAATTCTGAAATTAAAATGCCATCTTTCCTCCGTTCCCCCTATTCTCTACTGCTATTTATAGAAAAAACAGAGGGCTCAGTTTGTCCACTTAAGGTTGCAACTTGTATGCTAAGTGTGTACTAAAATGATGCTGAGGAGATGGTAACATGTGCAAAGTCTGAGATGATATCAATGGTTTGAAAAAAAATTGCAATCAGCCGTAACTTTAACAACGGTGCTCCTCCTTTTTTTGATTAAATTGCATTGTTTGTCAAACTTGGTCAAGATGAAAAAAAAAGCAAGAGGCATGTGGGGACATATATTGTAAGACATAGTTTGTAGAGTGGGTGAGGAGATATGCAGAGGACTTTGGTGAAGATATGCAGATGACTTTGTGAAGGGTGAAGTGTGGAAATCGACTTTGATTTTTTAGTTTTGAATTTTAGGTTTTTTTTTAATAACGCTTGTAATGAACTGCATTTGGGCTAAAAATGGCCCGGCTCGATACGATCTCCCAACTCGTCATACGACCTCCCACGGCTCGGCGGCGACCTGTTCGGCAGACGCGACCTCTCCACAGCCTCGGCGTCACGACCTCTCCATAGCTTCGACGCGCGACTTCTCCACATCTCTCGCAGCGACCTCCCCACGGCTCGGCGTCACGACCTCTCCACTAAAGACGCGACTTCTCCACTCGGCAAACGAACCCGACCTTACCTCGGTACGCGACCTCTCCACAACTCGGCATGCGATCTCAACTCGGTACGCGACCACTCCACAGCTCGACAGCGACCTCCCACACGGCTCGGCACCGATCTCAACTTCGAACGCGACCTCTCCACGGCTAAGCGACCTCCCCACGGCTCGGCACCCGACCTCAACTTCGAGACGCGATCTCCCCACAGCTCGGCGTACGACCGCTCCACAGCTCGGCATACGACCTCGGCTCGATGCGCGACCTCCCATTTCGGCGACAAAACAAAAAAAAAATGAAAATATAAGCGGACAAAATTGGGGTATAACAGGGGCCATTCACAAATAAGCATCTTTTCTTAAAGGCTAGCAGGGACCACTATTTCTATGAATTTATGGCACATGGAGGTTGCACTTTTACAGTTTGGACCACTTCCAAAACGTGATAAATTCCAGCTGGACATTTTATACATCAGATTCATGCTTGGGGCTACAACACCAGATAACACCTATTCCAACTTCTTTGAATTTCTCTTGCACACTTCGGCAAACATTTTAACTCCTAAAAGATGGCACCAAATGTTCCAAAAACCTATTTTCACAGTTATTTACAAACAAAACATATTTAACTAAAACATAACAATTACCAACACTAATTACTCTTGCACTTTTTAAGTTAATCAAGGCATGAATAACTCTTATTTCTAAGAGTCATCACACCCGTGAACTTAAACTGTTGCTTGTCCTCGAGTAATGACAAGAAAAAGAAATAAAGCTTGAATTTGAAAAGCATACAAACAACTTACAAGACTCTAAAAAATTGACTCAACAAATACTCAACATGACTCAACCACACAAGGATTTTTGGACATTAAGATCAACGCTCAGACTTACTTCTTTCAAGCAAACCCACTTGACCTCAAGATTTTAGCTTACCCCACTAATTCACAATGTGTATGTGTCATCCTGCAACAAATTTAGAAACTCGGGATAGTCCAACAAGTTTGGATCCACATCCCTCCTAAAAACCTTCCTAACTTGCTCCTCCTCATCAAACAAAAGGGAACTAGGCATTGCAATTCAAACCAATGGAGGTAATGAAACAATGGGCTGCTACATCACTGAATTTTCAAACATATATTTAACTAAAACTCAACAATTACGAACATTAATTACTCTTTAATTTGCACTTTTTAAGTTAATCAAGGCATGAAGAACTCTTATTTCTAAGAGTCATTACTAAGCAAAAAAAAACACTTATATTCCTATGTTCTTCTAAAATCAATCTCTTGAGCTCTAGAACACTCAAGACACGAAGCCTACTTTGATTCCTCAAACTCTTTCACTCTAACAATGATCTATTACATTCCTAGTCAGATGCTCTTTAGGGTTTCTCCTCAAGTTAGAATCAAATTCCTAAAGTCCTCATTCAAAAAGATCTTTATATAACTATTATGGTGGACACAAGCAAGGCTTCTACTTAGGTATTAATCAATGTCTTGGTTCTTCCTCGACTCAAAATCATAGCCTTACATGATATCCACTTGTCTATGCTACAACAATTGTAATAATACTTCAAACTCTTTCGGTTACTAACCATATCATATTGGGTTTCATAAGGAAAATGCCTCTAGAACTTCCACAAATTCCAACTTAAGGGTACCAGTTACTACCCTCATAAGTCACATCACAACACATCCTAATCTTATTCAGAAACATTACAACATACAATTAAAGCTCTACTATGGTGATGTGTAACTAAATGAGCTTATCCCAAGAAAACTAATCTCACAAAATCCTATTCCCAATCACCAACCCCTAGACTTCCCTGTATTACGACTCTCCCTTTAGCTGAGACGTCGTACAACTCAGTTAGGGTGTTATTGGTTCACGAGAAAAATTGTAAAGAAAGAGTATGAAAAGAGAGAAAAATGTGAGAAATAAGGTAGATTTGGGGTATTGATTGGAATAAAATAAAGAGAAGAGAAAAAGAGAAGAGAGAAGTGTTGATTATTTTTTAAAAGACATCAACACTACTAGAAATTAGCTATTCAGTGACCGATTTAGAGACCAAAAAAATTGGTCACAATAGAGACTAATTTAGAGACCGAATTCTTAGAATTATTGATAAAAAAAGTGTGGTCGCTAAATCGGTCGTAAAAAATATATTAGCGACCGATTTAGAGACCGATAATGAGCGACCGAAATACGGTCTCTAAATCAGATTTTTATTCGCTATAAAAAAATTTAAAAAGTATTTGCCAATTTTAGCAACCGATCTAGAGACCGATAATTAGCGACCGAAATATCGGTCTCTAAACCGGATTTTTATTCGCTATAAAAAAATTTAAAAAATATTTTTCAATAATTAGCAACCAATTTAGAGACCGATAATTAGCGACCGGAATTTCGGTCGCTAAAAATCAGTTGCTAAATCGGTCACTAAAATAAATATTTGTACATTTATTTTGAACCATTGGATTAAGCTTCTTTGAGAAGCTTTGCACTTTATCTCCCTCTCTCGGCTAGACTTGAACCCCAAATCACGCTCATTCATTTTATCTCACTGACTTTTACTCATTAGAAAGCTCTCTCCTCTCTCTCATCAAGGACCACCGACGCTCCACTTCCAGCGGCCGCTCTGCCCCCGTCCAGCCTCAGTTGGCCACGAAACCACCACCATTCTTCTCCTCTCTTCATTCTCTACAAAACCCATATCAAGATTTCACGAAACAGGGACCAAAACAAAACCCTAACCGCGAATCGAAGAACCACCACCACTATTCTTCTTGTTTCCTCCAGTTCTACAAGATCCATGGTCGTTCTCCATGAAAAGGTCCAAAATGGACAGATCTGAAAACCTTATGCCCGCCGCCTTCTGTCCTAGATTCCGGCCACCGTGAGCCTCCAATTGGAAAATAGACTGGATATTCATGTTCTCCTCTCTGTCAGCAACAAAACCCCTCAGCCAGAGCTCAAAACGAAGCACCTTCGCCGGAGCTCCACCGTTCAGGAAATCGTCACCATCGCGCCGGAGTTGCTGGCCGCAGTGATTTCTTTCTTTTTTGGTAAGTTGATTCCTCTCCTTGCTTCAACACAGATTGTGTGTGTGAACCGGTGGAATTTTTTGTTTGTGAATTTTGAATGGATCTGTTCTTTTGGCTTTTTTCGTGTGATTTGTCGTTAGATCTGATAGCTGAATTTATTATTTGGAAATTCTTATTCCATAATTTGTCTCTTGTTTCATGTGTGTTTGTGCTTGTGTAGAAACCGAGGATGATGGTTGAGCTGAACATTTAAATAGTTTTTATTTAACCATTTTGCATTTTCTTCCCCGATTAACCTCTGGATCTGTGAATTTTTTCCATTAATATTATAGATCTCATTCTCAATGTGATCACACTCATGATTTCTCAAAGTACTCGTGTTTCTCCAATGTTTATTATATCTATGGATATTAGATGAATTTTTCATTGTTTGATCTTTTCAATTATTAAGCTTTGGATCTTAATGTGGTTATATCTTGTTAACAAGTAACAAATATTTTGAGTGTGAATTTGCATTTGTTGTGTGTTGTTTTTTAGTTTGGACTATTTGTGTCATAATAGGTTGCTAAGAAGTTGAAAAAAAAAATGGTGAAGATTTGCTACATTGGAGCTGGCTATGTTGGTGGTCCAACCATGGCGGTGATTGCCTTGAAGTGTCCTAAGATTGAGGTAGCTGTGGTGGATATTTTCTCGCCTCGAATCAATGCTTGGAACAGTGATCACCTCCCTATATGTGAGCCTGGCCTTGATGATGTGGTGAAGGAGTGCAGGGGAAGGAACCTTTTCTTTTCCACTGATGTGGAGAAACATGTTGCTGAGGCTGATATAGTCTTTGTCTCTGTGAACACTCCAACAAATGTATATGGCTCCTCTGTTTTTTGTCCGTTTAGATTTATACGAAGGCTGATTAATAGAGTGAATCACTTGAGTTACTTTACTTTGGGAAATGGAGTTTTTAGTAGGGAATTCAATATCTAACCATCAATTTTTTTAAAAACTAAACGCAAATTAGTGACTGATTTATAAAAAAAGTATCAAGTCAAATCAGTCACGAAATCGGTCGCTAAATCGGTCTCTAAAATCGGTCGCTAAATCGGCCTCTAAATTCGGTCTCAAAATCGGTCGCTACAAAATCGGTCGCTAACAATTAGCGACTAGTAGTTTAGCTACTGATTTTTATTGGTCTCTAAATCAGTCGCTAATATGATTAGCGAATGATTTTAGAGGTTTAGCAACCGAAAAATCGGTCACTAAAAGACGATTTTTTTGTAGTGCAATGTCTTTGACTAAAAATTTAAATAATTTGAGATATAAAAAGAGAATAGGGGTAGAAATGACAAAAGGGAAGAAAAAGCGACGCTGACACATTTTCTCGCCTCTTTCGCGGAGAAAAAAATTTCGCATGGGTCTCACCTCTTTTTTTTTTTTCTCTCTTCCCATTTTCACGCACCACCAATCAGACGAAAATGACATTCACTCGCCATTAACTCTTGCGGAAATCTCTCTCTCGCCGTTTTCAGCGCAAACAATCACACCCTTACTCAGATAAAAATTGTCTCTAGGTAACTTAGCATACAACAGTCTTTCCATACACGTTTGCAAAACTACCCACAAATATCTCGCTCGATCTTCCCCGCGCGTAGAAATTAACAAAACACTATCTACTCCAGAGACATGGTACTTATTCTTCATTGCCACTATATTAAGTTGTCGGTAACTTATACAAGACCTCACGCTACCCACCGACTCTTTACTAATAAAACTGAGGTTCTTTACGGAGACACTGATCCACTAGATCAAAAAATTTCCTTCAAAAATTTCAAGAATTACTTCTATAGCTTAGCTAACTCAAGAGAAAGAATTCTACATGACACTATTGATAAGGTTCGATCTCTGGTGTAACGCCTACGACAAGTTCTATTCTCCTATAAGAAGGTAAACAAAGAACACTTCAGGTCGAACTAAGGTTTCTTCTCGTAAGATACTCAACTTGGGTGGTGGTTATAATTTTAATCCTTAGAATCTTTTATTTTCAAGCCCTATGTCCTTACCAACGGTTACTAAGGATATAATATCAAGGCAACTAGTATCTACCCAAGCTCATGTTTGAACAACTAAGGCAAACTAACCATATAACAACATCTGACCACAATGGTAATCATTGTGGTAATTATTGAAGCGATTAACAACATCTGACCACAATGGTAATTATTGAAGCGATTAGTCCCTCCAACTTGTTTAACTAAGTAACTCAAGCAAACCACCTAGTTCCGCTACAAGGGTCTTCGTTTAGAAAATGAGGATGTTACAGAGCATGAAGCATGTGTACTAGGAATATATGAGATAAATGACACAATATTAACCAAAAATTATATAGAAAATGGATAATCCTCAGATATATTAAACGATATCTAATTAATTGAATTCAATTTTATATTGCCATATTATTATAAAATATATTATGTTATATTAAAAATTTGAAAAACCATTTTACATTTTCAAAATCCTTAAGATATTGTTAAATAATTTTTTGGTTGCCATTTTATTATAGGTGCAAAGTATCAATCGGCTTCGCCGACGATTAGTCTTTGTCGGGGAATCTGGCTGGCCAGCTCTAGTGGGGTCGCCCATCCCACCCACATTTTTTTTCCTATCTTGAAGGCTCAAACATGAGATCTTGTTTAAGGGGTCTGAGTCATGTTCGATGTGACATCCTAATTTGTAAACAATATTAGCAAAATAATTAAACCAGTAATTAAGTGATAAATGGGAGTTAGAAACTCTAATTAGGAATGAAATAGGCTTGAAAAAGACTTAGAAACCCCTGGTAAAGCATGGAATACGCTAGAATCTTCTAGAAGGACGAAAATAGAATTTTTACTCTTTAAGGACCGTCGCGATGTGATAGAGATTACAAAGGAAACCGTCGCGACGCGATATATGTCGGTAGATAAGTCGGTGG
Source organism: Calophaca sinica (assembly GCA_037113605.1). Lineage (NCBI taxonomy): Eukaryota > Viridiplantae > Streptophyta > Magnoliopsida > Fabales > Fabaceae > Calophaca > Calophaca sinica. The sequence goes on along the minus strand of CM073733.1, from coordinate 101,293,235 downwards.
ATCAGAGCGTGGGATTGCTGACACGTGTCCCTCATCGCAACGCGATGGCCTCTGTGCCTGGAGACCATCGCGATGGACACAAAATGGCTATAAATACCACCCTTCACTCTCCATTCTCCTCACCTTCTTCCAAGGCATTCTTGGGAGCACGTGGAGGAGCTTTGGAGGCACGATGGGACGTGAGAATGGGACACAAGCGGCAGCGGTCTTCTAAGCTAGGTAAGGGGAAGATACCTTAATCACTAGGAAAAATATGTAATAGAGTAGTACTGTTAGCATGTGTAGGGGACCTTAACCCTACTAGGGGTTGATAACAACAATACCTCAGGAGAGGGGCTGTGACCTGTGATAGCTGAGGACAGTTGTCAGAGGTCTGTCAACCATAGGAATGATCTATTGAAATCTATGGTTTGATGTTGATTGATATGACGCTGATTGACATGAATGCTTTATGATTGTGTGACTGTTGATGTTCTGATTGATAACATGTCAGTAGTAGGTTGCCTGAGCGACACTAGGGTTGATCCTTATGATGATTAAGGATGGTTGATAGTGTGATTAACATGCTGATATTTATGTACTGGTTGTATATGATACATGTGAATTTGATGCATGGTCTTAGAGTCAAGGGTGCCGCCCTCTAAATAGAGATTTGCGAATCCCTAGACGGTAATAGCAAGTATTACTGTCGGTACTCTGTTTGTCAGTGGTGATAACCAGGTCGGTGTACCCGAGGTTGGTGTACCTGAGATGGATATGATCGATGGTACGGAGTAGTATGGAGTAGGTGTATATGACTGAGCTCCAAGACTCCACGTCTGACGGGTGGACAATCTTGGCCATTCCTGGTATAGGGGATGCCGTCCGAGTGCACGAGACGCTGCCTTACTCTGGTAATTGGATATGGTAGTATGGGATGCCATAACCGATAATTAGAGATGGTAGCGTAACAGGAGATGTTCCCGAGACAACCAACTTATCTGATTTGGTGCCCTGAGACTGGTAATCGTTCTAGGTAGTAGGGCGTTAATGGATAGCAGTATTCACCGATAGTATGGGTCAGTAGGGCTGGTAATTGAGCCTGAAATCTCTGGGATAGTAGGGCTGGTAATTGGGCCTGAAATGTCTGGTGGTCTGGGTCTGTAGGGTTGGTAATAGAGCCTGAAAAACCAATGACATGTGTCAGTCTGTGATATCAGAGTATGATGGGGTCTATGACCATGCGGTCAGGATTGTCAATATGACGTATGGTTTGGTCTGTGACCGTATACTCAAGATTTTGAGTGTGTATTTGTGGTAATAGTCATGTTGATAAGTTGTGATGTCTATGATGACAATTACTATGTCTATGGTTGTGCTGTGCATGATGACAACAAGTCTGCTATGCTGTTTTCCTGCTTAATGGTGATTGATGAGTGTCATAACCCTTCGTTTTCTGTGTTTTCTATATTATATGATGATGGATAACAGATAAATGAGAAGTTTAAAACCTGGGAAGCAGTGTTGCATTACGGCCAGTGTGTCCTGTTGCGTACTCTGATATTGGATTGAAAATGTGTTGCTGCTGAAGTCAGGATAAAGTGACGCCCTGTCTCGGCGAGGTGTTACATTCGACCCGAACCAACAAAACGTTGGTATATTGTTAAATAATTTTCAAATACAAAAATAATGTTAAATTTATAAGAAAATATAAATCCATATAATCAATTTAAAAAATAACTAATATAATTACCAATTTATAAAAAAAAACTAATATAATTAACAAATAGTATTTGATATTTAAAATTTATTGAACTGTAATAAACATTTCTTGTGTAACATTTTATATGTTATATAATGGCTTAATTGCACTTTTCGTCATCAAGTATCGCGATTGCGCGATTTTGGTCCTTCATATTCTAATTGAGCGAAATTGGTCTTCTAGGTATCGCAATTGTGCGACTTTGATCTCCCATGTTCTAATTGAGCAAATTGGGTCCTCTAGATATCACAATTGTGCGATTTTGGTTCCGCCGTTCAATTTTCATTCGATGAATAACCAAAAATGTTGTAAGAGAATTTTATTTTTTAAACCAACTAATATGCCATTAAGACCAATTTATGTGTCAGATTATACCCATACGTGACACATTAGCATTTTCAATTAGAAATTGAACAGCAAGAGGGGCTAAAAATGTACAATCGCAATAATTTGAGGACCAAATTCATACAATTAGAACATTGTGACCAAAATAACACAATCACAATACTTGAAGGACCCAATTCGCACGATTGAAATTCGAGAGGCCAAAATCACACCAAATAGTATTCATCAATTAATACCAGTAATAATTAATGGCTGAACTGTAATAAATTGTTGACAACTTTAAGGTTCCAATATCAGCGACGGAAGTTTATAATTAGAGACGAATATATTCCGTCGCTAATTAGAGACGGACTAGAAAATTTCGTCGCTACCTATTTTGCGACCGCATATTCTGCCACGGAACGTGTTCCGTCTCTATGTCCGTTGCTAACAAGCTTAGAGACGGAATTTGTCCATTTTAGAGACGGAATTTGTCCGTCTCTGTTTCCGATTTTTCTAGTAGTGATAAAGCACAAAATTGAATAATTTATCTAAATTACAGTAAGATAACTTCAAAATAAGTAACATGAAAAAGAGATAATAATTTATCTATGTTGGACAACAAATTAATCCTGGAATAAATTATGGTTTCTATCGTGTATAGTATCCAAACTTTAAGAAGAAAAAATTAAAAATACATATTGATTTAGCATGTATTATAATTAAACATAGACAATCATGTGAGCACTGGAATCCTGGGAATATTTATACTCCAATGAAATGTTGGAAATTTAAAATTTTAATAATATGTAAGAGATAAAAGAAATTATAAAAATGAAAATTTAACATATGATTTTTCTATTAAATTTTATGATGTGCATAGTAAAATAAATCAATTATGAAAAGTTATAAAATTAAAAGTAATCAAATTTGTATGGTAAAATAATGATGAATAGTTAGTAATGATTGATATAATTAATAAATAAAAATATTTAAATCATTTAAGAGAATATATTAATGATTTACAATTTTTTTATGAATAAAGGAAATAATAGAAGAACTACGACATAAGCTTAGGAGTAGCACATCCCATTACATGAGAAGGTAAAACAAGACTGAGAGAGGAGGAAGTGGCATCTACAATAGTCCACGTAAAATCACTCTGATAATCCATATTGGCTAAAATATCTGCGCAAGAATTCGTTTCTCTGTTATTAATGATCTACATTACGAAATTATTGTTTGACATGAGGTGATAATGGTTGATACAATTAAAACAATAACTAAAAAAATTAAATTGATTTAGACAAAAAGATTAATAATTCTTATGTTATCACATGACTAAGATAATATTTTGATTTAATGACAAATGTCCAGATATGATAATTAATTGATTGATATGCTTTAATTTGTTACATTTTGAATTTGAATCTAAATTTAATTTAATTTAAATTTGATTGAATGATAAAAATCTAAATATGAACAGTAAATGATTAATATGCTTTAATTAATGAAATATCGTGAATTAAAAAAATAAATTATTTTTTATTTTGGCAGGAAAAGAATGAATATAGAGCTGCCACGTGGAATGAGTCTGTGTAGCAAAACTTCATTTTGTATAATATAGTAGATAGTATATTACATGTAGTCCAAAACCTGACTGTTATATTCGTTATTAAGTTAATATTGTAAAATATTTATAAATGTATATTATCAATTGAAAAATATACTTAAAATATATTTTTGCCATTTTGACATTTTATACTATTTTTTTTTTGATATGAGAAATTTTATAATATTTGATCATAAAAGAAGTATTAAGTGTAATCGTAAAAGAAGAAGTATTAGATGTAGATGTTAAAATTTTATATAAAAGAAATTCATTAATATTTTAGGTAAATTCTGATGCACCTTTGTGTTTCAATGAGTAGGATACCCAAATGATGTGGATATACATGTGTATTCTACGTGTATCTTACTTGACTTGTCATTAAAATAATGGTAAATTTTTTTTACTTTTCTATATTTTTCATTCAAATTTTTTTAATTACATATGAATCCTTAACAAAAAATCCGGTGTATTTGAAATGGATTGGTAGAAAGGGAAGGGGCTGCAACTTCAAATCTTCCACCCACAATTCACATACATCATCCAAATTATTACTGGAAACAAAAATCAATCAAAGTCATGAATTAGAAAGAAAGGAAATGAACATATCATTGATGGCAAATGTTAGAGCAGAGAATATTTGGATGGGAAGAAGCTCAAAACGGACATGTCCTTAACAGCGGCAGAAGACCGCTCGCAGCGCCAGAACACCGGCAATAGAAGTGCGCCGTGAGGCGCTACGGTGGCCAGCAATTATCACGCCACCTCCTCTCTCTCTCACTCCCCTTTTGCTTCTTCTTCCCTCTTCTTATCACTCTTTTTCTTCTATTTTTCTGCTAGTGCTATGATTTTTTCCTCCCTTTTGTTTAATCTGTTTTTTATTTTCGGTTTTGACAGGGGCTTGGTAGGAGAGAGAGGGGAAGTACCCTAACTATCAAAGATTGGCATCTTTGCGAAGTCGCACAAATCATCATTCTATTATGAGAAATCTGTTAGTTTACATTCCAAATCTATTAAAGTTGTTGCATTTGTATTTGATCACCCATGTCATCTTTTCCCTCCGATGCGTCTTATCCTTTGCCAAAACACCGACACCGACGAATCCTACTCTGATAAGCGGGTGCAGCGAATCCTAAAACAACACGCGGAGAAGTTGTTACTGTTGCACCCTAGCTAGTGGCCATGTGAGCAACCTATGGTGGCAATCGACAAAGATGAAATGAGAGAAGAGGGGTGGAGAAGAGTTGGATGAGTTATGAGCAGCGAAGATGAAATGGGGGCACAACGAGGGTAGTGGGTGGGGAAGGGGACTTAATAATAATTATAATTTTATTTTAAAGCCCTTTTGTATTGTGCACAACCTGTCATCCTTTTGCACCATAGACACCGCCGTGTTTTTAATGACATGTGGGTATGCTACCTATTGGGTGTCGGAGTGTTGACCAATATTTTAACATATAATTCAAAAGAGTTTTGATTGTGTGACTAGTATTGAAATATTTATTGGTATTTTTGTGACTAATAAGTAAATAATTTTTTTTTGGATTGTGTAATAAATAACAGATTGATTGGATACTTTTCTTTATTCCCTAAAAAAATAAAGAACCCATATTTATAACACAAACAAAAAAAAAATTATTACAATAATAGATTTTTTTTGTTCTGCGTCATCCTCCTCCGGCTCCTTTGATTACTCAAGTGAATTGGTATCCTCCAAACTGTAATTGGGTGAAATGTAATACAGATGGTGCTGCTAAAGGTTCTCCTGGTATTGCCGCTTGTGGGGTATTTTTAGAGATAAAAATGCTGCAGTGATGGGTTGTTTTGCTCAAAACCTTGGTATTTTAGATGCGTTCCAAGGTGAGTTGCATGGTGCCATAATGACAATTGAAATTGCTTACTCTAAAGGTTGGCATAATCTTTGGTTAGAATATGACTCCCAGTTGGTTATTGCTGCCATCAAGAATGATTATCTGGTTGCTTGGAAGATGCGTAATAGATGGTACAATTGTATGGCTCTGGCAAATAGGATGAGATTCATTTATTCTCATATCTATAGGGAAGGAAATGATTGTGCTGATAAATTAGCTTCTTTTGCTACTACTATACAGAATTTTTGTTGGTGAGATTCAGTTCCTAATTTTGTTTGTATATAGTTTTTTCAAATTAGGCTAGGTTTACCTTCCTATAGGTTTAGCTAATTCTTTTCATGGGTTTGGTTCTTTTTCTTTTTGTTATTATGCTGCAGATGATTGTTAGGAGTCTTGGTGCCAGCCTAGCTGAGATTATTTCTCCTATAGTGATGTTTTTGCACAATAAGCTGCTTAATAATAGCATTAGTTCTAGTTTCTTCATTATAAATTTAGTTTTCCTTCTTACTGGATTGATTTTTATTTTTGTTCATGGGTTTTGGCCTAATCCTCCATATTTCTTTGTTTTCCTTTTTCCTTTTTTTTAATAAAATATAGGGGGTACTCTTTTTCCTTCTAGATATTTTTTTTCTTAAGGAAGCTTTTGCATCAGAATGTTTTTATGAGACTCATTTCCTTTCTTTTGCTTAAAAAAAAAAGACTTACGCTTTATATATAACTAATTGCATGTAGTCCGAAACCTGACCTATATGCCCTGTTTGTTATATTCGTTATTAAGTCAAAATTGTAAATATTTATAAATTTATATTATCAATTGAAAATATACTTAAAATATATTTTAATCATTTTGAAATTTTATACTTTTTGATAAAAAAAGAAGAAGTATTAAGTGTATATATTTAAAATTTTATATAAAAGAAATTCGTTAATATTTAATCATATAATTCAAAATTTTAAATTTTGTGACTAATAAGTAAACATTGAAATCTTTATTGTTATTTTTGTGACTAACAAGTAAATACCTTTTTTTGGATCGTGTAATAAATAATAGATTGATTAGATTCTCTCCCTTTTTCCCCTAAAAAAAGGAACCCATATTTATTACACAATCCATAAAAAATTATTCCAATAATATATAACTGCTACCTCAATTATATAATCATTAGTTTTACTTACATTTAATGACTTAAAGTTATATACTTAAATTAAAAAATATAGATAATATTTAAATATAAAAGGAATATTGAGAGAAACTAACTTAATTGTCTTGATGAAAAAATAAAATCTGAAATATGACTATTTTTCAAGTTACAATACTGGTTACATATCACTACAACATTTAGGACTTACGACAACACATGTTTCTATAGCAACCGAAAAACTGTTCCCATAAGTCTAATATACAACGTTTTTAATATTCCGTTGGGGTGTCTGGCATAATTTTATAAATTTTTAATGCAATATTTAATAATTGTTCTCTAAAAGTGATAGACAACGGTTTTCGTTCATAACCATTTTGATTCTTTGGAGAACGGTTAATAATCGTTCCCTATTTAATTATTTATTTTTTAAAAAATATGAAATTTATTTATTTCTTATAAAATATGAAAAAAAAAATAGTTCAATAACTGCTTAAATTTTCCATTCTTTCCTATGCCCGCCGCGTTTACAACTCTAGTGAGCATCGCTTGTGGCTCTCCTCAAACCCTTGTATCACTACATCACTTTCAGATCCTTTTTCACTATCCGAACGCGTGGTTTATTACTGCGACATCACCTTGTATCTCCCATTCTTGGTTTGCTTGAGTTATTTCGTGGAATGATTATGGCATCAGTTGGGGTTTCTAAAGCATGTTCCGGTATAGCGTTCATGGCGGCAGGGACAGAGGGCACGACCATATAGGCTGCTGCATCTTGAATAGGAGAGCAACGGGATCTGATTACCCTTTATTCGATATCTGAATCTGTGTTTTCTACTACAAGTAATTCGTTTCTCATTTTCAAAAACATATTCTCTATTTTACTTGTTTTCCACCCTTCCCCTTTAATTTCTTAGGTTTCAACTTCGATTTCTTTGATTTTTAGAAAATCTAGGTTTCAATTTGGTTAATGGTTGAGTTCAGATTTGGTTAGAATTGAAATTGGTTGGAGGTCAATCGGAATTCTAGGGCTACATTGGTGAGGAGGTACTTGCTCAATCCATTTGTGTTTTGGTATTCTATATTTGTTATGCTCATTTTGGAGATATCTGTTCGATTTTTGGTAATGAGTTTCATAGATAACTGCTCGATTTTTGTTAAGATGCAATGTCGTTTCTTCTGCATTTGATTCATATTGGTTTCTTGACATCTGCTTGCTTTTTGTTGAATCAATATTGATTTGTTCTCCAGAAGTTATTTTGTCACCCAATTTTGTTCCCTTGTCTCTGGTTGTTGATGCAATGGTACTTTACTCCTGAAAGCATGAAAAATAAAGTGAGTAAAACAAAAGATTAACAAGGTCACGTGCCTAACTTGCTAACAAGCCCAGATTTTAGCCTTACTGGTGCAAAATTTTCATTTTTATTACAGATTATAGATATTTGTCACATGGTTTCTTCTTGTGTTTTAGTTGAAGGATCGGGCAAGATTTTGCTGGAATCGGTGGACAAGCAATTGTTTTTCTTATGTGAGTATATAAACTATGGAAAACTGCAACCTTACTAACTCATACTACTTGCTTGCTTATTGCATAAATAGTGTGTTTCATTATTGTTCATGCTATATGGTTAACAGAGGCATATTTTGGTTAATTGTTACATTGACCTTTCCACTCATTACAGGTTTATTGTTACCTTTGACTTTTCCACCCTGCCAGGGAATGCTAGCTAGTCACGTTGAAGGCAAAGAAAAATTAAAGGTAAATATAAAACTTCCAAAAATAAAAAAGAACTAAAGGCAAAAAGAGCAACAGTAGAACTCCTGAATAAGGTTTTTGTAAATGTTCTGTTGTTCTGCTGTTTTATCTATATATTGTTAAATCATTTGGGACAATGTCAATTATGAATGATCACCAATCAATTCCATGTTACTAAGAAAGCAAAGAAGCTTACCATTTTTTTGTGTTTCTTTTCGTAATGTTTATTTGTTTTCCTATTGTTCTGATTCTAGATTGCAAGTTTGTTAAGTGATCATGACATATTTATCACATATCGTCTCTAGATGACTTTTAGAGATTTCACATCAATGAATCATGATATATGAAACAAAATTAAATTACTGTCCTTTTTTTTCCCTGAATTATTCAATTAAGTTTTGTTAATCAGTTGATCCTTATTTTTCTTCTTTTAAAATGTAATTATTTTATTAAGTTTGTCAATAATCTTCTCTTTCAAGGATCCACTTTGATAGTAGGTACTTGGGAACAATTGCAATGCATATATATAGATTAATAATGAAGTGACAGAAAGAAATTAAGATCAGATGATTAGATAGATTAATGGTGACTTTTAACATCTAGTAATTTATTGTCTATGATTGACTCAAATTGCTGAAACTTTTTTAGTTCTCTTACTTTTAACTTTTGAGTAGAGACAGTCTCCCTTGTTTCTTTGTGGCAAGCTATGTTTTAATTTCTGCAGCTTTGCAAGGCCTGTTATTTAGTTTCTACAACTTTACATTATTACTAGATGTTAAAAGTCACCATTAATCTATCTAATCATCTGATCTTAATTTCTTTCTGTCACTTCATTATTGAAATCTAAGCAAGGCATATGGAATCACAAAAGGAGCGAACGAGAATAAAAATGACCATGGGTACGTATTTAAAATTGTGTTCGTTTCTTTATCTTTTTTCTTGACATCTAAATATCAACAGCTATTTAACAAATGGCTGTTTTTGCTTGATTACAGGGTAATGATTATTTGAATGTGGCAGTGAAAAGTTTTCCTAACTCGTGTGAGTGCTCGCAAACAGACCAGATGGTAAGAAGCCAGTGTGTTAATAACTTTTGGACTGAGATTTTCTTTGTGGCTTTTGTAGTTAATAAGCGTTGTGTTTCAAGTGGGTGGCTTCAATCTTATTCACCACAATTTTAGTATGTTTCAAGTGGGTAAGCAGCCTAATGTTTCAAGTGTGTTTCAAGCTATTATACCTTCATATTTAATAAACAAAAGGGTCAGGTTTTATTTTTTACTAAGGCCAAACTTATATAAACTATAAAGCCTTTTATGTTTGGTGCTATTATATTTTTAAAAAAGGTTTTTACTATTGACGTATGCAAAATTTTCTGAGATTTTGAACATGGTGTTATTTTTAGGAGCTTTAGTAAAACTTTAGAAATGTGGCCTGAGACACCGGATCTGTTGGAAAATATGCTTATCTTTGATCCAAACAAGCGCATTAGAGGTATGTATTATTGAAGAATTTGAGTTTCAACTTTCAAGAGGAGATTTATAGCTTACTTATTAAATATAATTTCTCTCATTTATTTCATATTTATGTAAGATTTCACTTATTCAAAGTTGATGAGGCACTGTGTAACCCAGATCTTGATTAGACAACAAAATCTGGGTTACAACTGGTTTTGATTAGACAACAAGCACTAAAGAGCACATCAAGGAGCTCATCTGGAGGGAATCCGTGAAGTTATATCCAGATTCACCCTATCAGCAATCTGAATAGTACTGAGCTTTTGGAGGACATGACTACATTTACTTCATGGCAGAAATGGAAGTTCTGGTAAAGCAGAGGCTATAGCATAAAAAATTAAGTTTTTTGTGTATTTTTTTTTCTTCCACTCACCTTTGAAAATTGTAGTTAGAGCAATGAATAGAGGGAGATGATTAGCATTTATAGGAGTAGAGGCAATTTTTATTTTTCTTAGTTTGTATAAAAGAAGATGATAACAATTTATATCAGTTGATATAAAACAAAATTGAAGGTAGTTGAAGTGTTCTATTTTATTTGTGTTTTAGCGATTCACTCTATATACTTGATGGCATTCAGAAGCCAAATAAAAAATGGTTGCTGAAGTTTAAACAAAATTCTAAAATCAATGGCAACAGTTTTATAGGTGTTGTCTCTGATAGGTACAGTTAAAAAAAGTTGCCGTTGATGGCAACGGTGAAAAATAGTTCTCGTAGTGATATCTAAAAACCGTTGCCTATAATCATGACAAAGGCTATAATTTTTTTTTCTTAGTGTTGCTTTTTTTCAAATAACTGTTGTTTAAAGAATAGGCAACGCCTCAGAACACCAAAGTTTAAAAACTGTTCCTGAAAGTAATGGCAACTGTTTTTTCAATTTCAGCTACGGTTTTGACGTGTTACTATAGACAGAAAATGTTTGTAGTGCATAAACTACATTTTTAATATTTTAAAATATACATTTATATTGTGTCAAAAAAATATACGTTTATAATTTTGTATATTAAAAAATGATTAAAAGAGCTCGTTGATATTGTTATATAATTCAAATTTTTTAATTCTGTTACCAAAGTGTTAAAATGAAAATCTTTAATGTTTATGGTAACTAGTGTATTTACCCGTGCTCGTACAGATTATCTGTATGAGTTGTAAAAGTATTCAACGTGAAAGAATAAATTCAAAAAAAAATTTCAAAAAAAAAATTATTAGCAAATTTAAATTTTTCAAAAAATATTATAGATAATTTATTATAAAGTAGAGAATATATGTTTTTATACATAAACTCCAATTTTAAAATATAATAAATAAAACAAACAATATTGATTCTATTTTCTTTATATTTAGAGATGGTTTTTCAACTATGCGTTTAAACAAAAAAAATAAAAAGCACACAATTGAATGATTTATCTAAATAACAATAAGATAAATTCAAAATAAGTAGCATAAAAAAAGATAATTAGATATCTATGTTGGACAACAAATTAATCCAAAAATAAATTCTGGTTTTTCTCACATATAATATCGAAGCTTTAAAAAGGACAAAAAATACATATTGATTTAGTATTTATTATAATTAAACATAAACAATCATGTGAATGATGAAATGCTGAAAATATTTATATTCCAATGAAATACTGAAAATTTTTAAATTTTAATAATATGTAAGATATAAAATATACAAATTATGATAAAAATAAATATTAAATTTAATATTATATAGTTATGATTTTTAAATTAAATTTTATGATATGAATAATAAAATTAATCATTCATGAAAAGTTATAAAACTAAAGTAATCAAATTTGTATGGTAAATTAATGATGAATAGTGTTTGTCAAAAAAATTGATGAACAATACTAATAATTGATATAAATAATAAATAAAAATAGATAAGTTATTTAAGAGAATATATTAATAATTTACCCTGCGAAATTATTGTTTAATTTGACATGAGGTAATAACGATTGCTATAATTAAAACAATAACAAAAAAATAAAAAATTGAAACTAAAATTGATTTAGGTAAAAATATTAATGATTCTTATGTTGTCACATGACTTAGATAATATTTTGATTGAATGAAAATGATACTGATATGAGAATTAAGTGGTTGATATGCTTTAATTTATTACGTTTTAAATTTGAATTTATTTAATTCAAATTTGATTGAATGGTAAAAGTTCATATTTGAGTACTGATTGATTGATTTTTCTAACGTGTGTAACCTTGTACAGGTTAAGAGTCATTAATTATCTACTTTTTTTTTATTAATCACCTACTTTCCTGCTTATTTTATGTATGTTATCTCTCTATTCTCACCAAATAGGAAAGTGGTTAGTTAATAAAAAAATTTGGGTAATTAATGACCTTAACATGTGCAAAGTTGCACACGTTAGAAAAACTATTGATCGATTGATATGCTTTAATTAATTAAATATGATGAACTAAAAAATAAAATAAAAATATTTTATATTTTGGTGGGAAACGAATGAATGTAGAGCTGTCATGTAGCATGAATCTACGTGACAAAACTCAATTTTATATAATATAGTAGATAATCTGACTTTCGCGTTCTGCGATGTTGTATGACAATTCATGTAATTCATGACAATTCTTTTGACGAAATTATTTATTACATAATGAAAAAAAAAAATTGAATGAAAAAAGTTTATTACTATAATATAAAATTACTATCTTAATATCAAATCATTAATTTTACTTTTGTTTGATGGATTCAGGTCACCTAAATCAAAAAGAGAGAGAATAGTTAAAAAAATTGAATATTGAGAGAAAACTAATTCAACAGACTTAGTGCAAAGAAATAATTTGAATCATAACTATTTATGAAAATATAATTCTTTTTAAATAATTATACAATCTTAATATTTCAAGTACATTTTTACCTCTCTTAAATTGTACTACCCGATATCCTAAAAAAAAAAATTGTACTGCCCAATAATTCGTAACTAGCATAATTACTCGTGCCTTGCATGAGACTTAATTAAATAATTACATATATTTGATATTTAATTCATCATATCATTTATAAATGCGTTTTTATATATTTTTTTGACTTCACCATATATATATGTGTTTATAAACGTGAATATAAATATTTGAACATATATTTTTTATTCAATATTTGCACATATTTTTGTACATACTTATAGGTATTAATATATATTTGGTGTATAGTAACCAATATATATATATATATATATATATATATTTGGTGTATACTAATTTGAATATGAATTCAAAACTTACCTTTGACCAATTTAAATCTAGGTAAATAATAATTTGATCTGTTTACAATTAATTATATATTTGAATGAATCGTTTCACTCACATGTGAATATTGTGATTCCCATTATTTTTGATTGGTAAACAACAAATCAATCCAAAATATATTTGGTTGAAATCTTGTCAAAAAAATATATTTTGTTGAAATTGTCACAAAATATTATAAGCTAATTTTTATGTATTCTATTTTGGTTTTATTTTCAGAAAAAGCTTAAAGAAGGAAAATCAATATATTTTCAATTTTTTTGGGATTACATTTGTAGGCTTTTATATAATTGTTTTTTAAAGATTTATTGCACGTCTCTCATTTATAAATCGATTGTTGTTTAAAAAGGAATTTTTTAATATAATGTTTGAAAGTTCCTATTCAATTAACACATTATATGAATTTTTTTTTTCCAAAATATTTTGTAATAGGGTATCTGAGGACAACAAATCATGTATACACCAAATTAGTATTTAGTGTATACCAATTTGAATATGAATTTTGTAACGCCCATACTTCAAGATTAATTGAAATAACGACAATTTACATAAATAGTACAAGAGTTACCACTAAATTAAAACTTGGTAGTTAACAACAAGTTCAACGTCGACCGCTGTCAATAAACTAAAGTTGGAGTACAATATTCCAAGATATAAATACTGAATTACAAAATACAAATAGAAAGTCTCCAAAAGATAGATGAGTTCGTACACTCCATGATACAATACTAATCTTAAAAGGATTCAAGCTTTTAGCTCGCTTGGTTATCTTTCGAATCTTGCTTATTTGAAAACAAATAGAAAGGAATGAGATAAAAATCTCAGTGAGTCCTCCACGAACCCCTCACCAACTCTAATCCCAACACAACATTATTATTTCATATCAAGAGAATTCACAATGGCCACACACTACGCAATATCACATCAAGACATAATTATCAGAATGTGCAAGCAAACCTTAATGAATCCCATGGACGTATAAAATTGACTCCTATTGGGGTTCATTACTAAATCCGCCGTACCTTATAACAGCACGGACCAGAACTATCCGCCGTACCTTATAGCAGCACGGACTGGCATCAACAACACAATAAGTATTCAAAATGCACAATGAATCCAAGAAAGTACATATTTGACTTCCAGAGGAATTCTTCAACAAACAATACTCAATGAATCATAAAACATCATTAAATTCAATCATATCAAACTCTTAACCATTCTTACAAGCATTTTAATAGCTCAATCATGTAAACAACCTCCCATAAGGCTATAGTAATATACAAGATTGAATTTAAAAGAAGAAAGGAATTTCGAGAATTTGGAGAAAATTGCCCAAAATTTGTTTAGCGCAAGACTGTCGCTTAGCAAGATTCTCGCTTAGCTCAGATATTTTGCTTTAGTGAAACTGGGGCAGAACTGACCCCCTAACAGCAGCACTGAAGGTCGCTCAGCATGATTCTGCGGCTTAGCGAATTTAGCGGGGTTTAAAACATTAAAACTCAGATTTTTCAACCCAAACCTCTTCCAAAACTCAAGTCATTGATTCCAATCAACATCACAATCAACCAAATGGCACTCAAACAAGAAACAAATTGATCTATCACAATCATTTCAACATGCATTCAAGTCAAATATTGCAAAACTCATTTTTATGCAACCCACACTCAAACATATATTTCAAATCCACATTTTCATGCTTCCAAATCAATCATACACCCACTAATCATGCTTGAAGTCAGATCCATCATGCAAAAAGGGAAGGAAAAGAAACCCTAAGTGTTGGGTCTTATTGGTTGCCCAAACTCTAAGTGAGGAGAACTCACAATGAGCTCAAGAAGATGAGCTAGGAAGTTTGAAAGCTTGAGACCTTCTCCTCCTCTCCTTCTTCAAGTTCGAGCTCCACACCCAATGGTCTAGGGCAGCTCCAAAGCTTCACTCAAATACCAAATCTTCAACTCCAAATGCTAAGAAACAAGGAAGAGATGAAGAAGTCACCAACTCTTCTCTTCTCCTTCCCCAAAATCGCAAACCCTAGGCCCCATCTTCTTCCTCTTCTTTTCTTCTTTCTCAGAAAATCGAGAGAGAGAGTGAGAATGAGAGGCTGAGGGTCAAGAGGTGAGGGAAAAGAGAGAAGGGAAAAGTGGCTTGACCAAGTTACCCCTCTTTCAATCTCTTATTTACAGTATACCTTGCTAATTACACCCCCAATATTATAATTGTTCCCCTAATATAATTACTCAACTATTAATTCAAAACATATTAATGCCTAAATTAATAAAGTCAAATAATTAAATCAGACGGGGTGCTACAAATTTCAAATCTTACCATTGACCAATTTTAATCCAGGTAAATAATAATTTGATCTGTTTACAATTAATTCTGTATTTGAATGAATCGTTCCACTCACATACGAATATTGTGATTCCCATTATTTTTGACCGGTAAACTACAAATCAAACCAAAATATATTTGGTTGAAATATTGTCAAAAAAAAAATATATTTGGTTGAAATTGTCACAAAATATTATAAGCTTTTATTTTATTTTATTTTGGTTTAAAGATCAAAAGAAGTTTAGAGGAAGAGAATCAAATATACTTTCTATTTTTTTGGATTACATTTGTAGGCTTTTATATAATTGTTTTTTATGATTTATTGTCCATCGTGGTTTTAAAAGGAATTTTTTAATATAATGTCTGAAAAGTTCCTATTCAATCAACTCATTATGTGGATATTTTTTTTCCAAAATATTTTGTAATAGGGTATTTGAGGACAACAAACGATGGATGAAATCAATTGATGGATCTAATCAAAATAGGATTACAAATCTGATTTATTGGTACATTCTAATTAATAATTAATAAATCAATCAGAAAATATAAATAAATTAAAATAAAATAAAAGTTATGTTTTAGCGGGAAATGAAATGACCAGGTTTTGACACGTGACATGGTCCTACGTGGTAAAACTCCATTTTATACAAATTTTATAAAAAATTTCATTAATACACAAATCTTTTAATTTTGTTCCTAATAAAGTAAATAATAAAATCTTTTAATTTTTGTTCCTAATAAAGTAAATATATTTTATGTAATATAGTTGACTCTTTATATACAAATTTTATAAAAAATTTCATTAATACACAAATCTTTTAATTTTGTTCCTAATAAAGTAAATAATAAAATCTTTTATGATATCTTTTAATATATATATATATATATACACACATTTTTTCTAGTTCTTTCTGGTGATAACGATTTCAGAGTTGACACTTATATTCTTTTTGTCAGTGGTCCTGTGGATTATATTGTTGTAAGAAAAATGTCATTCTTACGCAAGATTGTAAAGACAAGGTTAGTCAAGGACTAAATTTTCTTTCACCATGATATATAAAACTATACTAGTGTATTTCCCAAAAAATGCCAACCATTTACATGTTTTGTAAATGAATCACTTATCATACTCTCTTCCACCTTCACTTTGTTTTCTATTGCAGTGTAGCAGTCTTTATGCTGGAGATTTTTCTGGTTTCCTTGCTCACAGGGGTGGCTCCCCTTGAAGCCATGAGGTAGCCATGGCGACCAAAAAAGAAAAAAAATTATATATTAGGTATATAAAAAGTTATTTTAGCCTTTAAAAAATATATTACAGAGAACAAATACATATTTTAGCTGAGGGATGAGTCCCGAGTCACAACATGATTTCTTGATTTGAAAAGTTACAGGGTCTAAAAGTTAGTGATTAGTAAATTGAGTTGGACTTCTAGTTTTGTTAAAATAGGGAGTTCATTATTATTTTTTAATTACTATTTGTATATAAACACCTAATATTTTTGTTGCTCTTTTATTGTAATGAATTTGTTTTGCTTATCAAAAAAATTTATTCTTTATATTTGATCCCTTCATCAAAATTAGACTAGTTCCGCCCCTGCTTGCTCATTTGTAATGTTCTCTAAATGTCATCCTGAAAAGTTTAGAGAGTACTTATTAATATATTTGTTTGCCTTTCCAAAAAAAAAACCTATGTTAAATTTGATTCTAGCATCAAAAACCTTTTATACATAACATTCCATGCAGTTTATCATCGATCCCAAATCAAGTTGTATATTTTGATACATCTATGAAATTGTCAATTTTCTCCTCTGAGTTACCTTGGCTATATACTGGAATAGGGTGATATGGAAGAGAAGTTGGTAATGGATTCATTTACATGACATATAAATGGCTGGCATTTTGTGAGAAATACACCAATACAGTTTTATATATTAGTGGTAGAAAATTTTGTACATGACCAGCTTTGTCTTTACAAACTTGTTTAGGATCAACATTTGACAACAATAGAATCGGTAGAACCAGTAATGAAAAGAATATACAAGTTAACTTAATATATATGGTGATATGAGTCAAGAAGAAAGAACAAGTAATTTTTTTTCTAATGATGGTACTTCTCATTGTGTGCGCACACATATACCTTGTTCATGCCTATTTGGTTGTCAAAACAATCTTTAGAAAGTTCAAAGGTAACACATTGCTTTTCAATCACAAGGCTCATTGTTATTTGTGATCTCTTGTGTGAGATCTAGAAGAGATTGTCATTTTATTAATGTTTGGTTATACCACCCATGAAAGTTGTTCTTACACCAATGAGTAGATCAAAATAATTGATGCTAATGTTGTTATCTCAAGCACTCTAAGTTCATGTTTGCCATTATTTTGAACCCCTACCATACTTTTTTTTTTTGAAATAAACCCCTACCGTACTATTTGATTTTAAGAAATCTTGACATCATTTATAGTGATAATCTCTTTTAGGATTTGCACAAGTGATCACGAATAATGAGCATAGTGATTAATGAATGATGTGTTACATTTAAATTTTCCTAAAGATTATTTTGATAGCCAAATAGACATGAATAAGATAGATTCATTGTTGAAATATCTGAGTTTTCTGTTATGTAGAGCGTCTTCTTTACGCCGATGAAGACGTTGATCTCACTACAAGAAATCATGGGTATACCGACGGCCTTTTACCGACGGTCTGTGACCGTCGCAAAAAACACGGCTTTTCCGATGGCTTTGCCCGTCGGTAAGTCCAATCCATCATACGCTCAATGTTACCGACGGCTAGGCCGTCGGAAAGCCGTGTCTTTTTCGACGGCTACAGACCGTCGGTAAAAGGCCGTCAGTATACCCGATATTAGTTTTCGCTTTCATTGTTTTCACATACCGACGGCATTAACCCGTCGGTATTTGAAAAAGCCATCGATAAACTTCGAGGAAGTTTCCGACGGGTTTAGCCCGTCGGTAATGTTAATGTGGCCGTCCGATAAAGTCCAGATCTGACGGACAAAAACCGCTTCTTCCCTTTTCTTTCGTTCTCCTTTACTTCTCTTCTTCTCCTCTCTCTCTTTCGTTCCCAGCGCCGCCACCACCACCTCTCTTCCGCCCTCTCCTCCCAGCGTCGCCAGCCCACCACGTCTGCTTCTCCGCCAGGGCCGTTCTTGAAGGGAGCAATAAAAGGGTTCTGAATCTTCCAAGAAACCTTCGCGCACCGCGTTCGCCATCCTCCACGCTTTCTTCATCTTCCACGTTTCGCCTACCGGCGTTGCGTCGTCCTCACACTTTTAGCTTTGTCAAGGTAACTTCCTCTCCATTCCCCTGTTTCATTGTGTTTAGGTGGAAAACAATTTCGCTTTTTGCAAAATGCGCTTATTCTGCTTTGTGTTTATGAATCTAATCAAATGGGTTTCACCTGGGTCATAGAATTTTGCTTGTTCATATGCTTTTCTAGATTGTTGTTATTCATACCCACACGCCCGCCTCTGCCAGTGACGCAGATCGAGTTTTCTTGATTCTTGAGTATGCTCATAATGGTGAGCTTTATAGAGAGTTGAGAAAGAAAGGGCATCTCACTGAGAAGCAGGCTGCCACGGTAATCCACTCTTTCTTTCTTAACTGTCTGCAATGTGTTTTGGAAACTTTGTGATAATAACTCTTTTAAGTGTCCTTGCTACATAGTGCCCTTAATGTTACATTCAGATTGTAGGTTTTTGACTTTTGAGAAAAGCTAGGTATGAACAGAAATGAAGCCATAGAGCCAGTTTGGATATGTTTTTCAACGAATATTTATAGGAAAAGTTAAGTTGAAATGATCTTGTGAAAACTGAGTTTTTTTTTTTTAAATCATAGCTTCCAGTGTAAAGTTGAAATCAGCTTGGCTTATGTATCTCAATACTCAACTTTTTTAGAAACTCTTTCATTTAACTTTTCTATAAATATCTATAATAGACTTATAAGGATTTTTGTGTGTTAGAAACCAAATACTTATCTCAGTTTAAAAACTCCTATAAGTTAGAAGCTATTTTAAGTCCAAACTAGGCTATAACATGTTTTGTGAGAAAAAGGATTGCTTATCTGAAGAGATTGAGTGGACGAAAATCTTTTTTATGAAATTTTTAATATTAAATTATGAGATGTTTATGATGATTGCAGCAAATAAACTAATTGTAATGAGTCTCTTGACATCTTTGTGAAATATGAAACTATAGAGGCATTAATTGAAGATGGGTTGGAAACTTGAAAATTTTCCAAAAATCTTCCAAGCATGGATTATATTATGTTGTATTGTATGCATCATTGTGCTCCTTCTTCTAGATGCAACCCTTTCTTTTTATGTTGACCCTTAACTTTTTTTTTTGTTTTTTTGTTTTTTTGTTTTTTGAAAATTGTAGTATATACTGAGCCTCACAAAGGCATTGGCTTATTGTCATGAGAAGCATGTTATTCATAGGGATATCAAGCCAGAAAATTTGTTACTTGACCATGAGCTACGCTAAAATATCCTTATCCTTATTTCACTTTCTTTAACTTCTTGATACCTTCCTTGCCTTTTCTTTTGCTAATGATGTACTTTTCGTACTTTGTGTCAACTCATGGCAATATGGCCGGAAGAAATTGAATACCTGCACAATATTAAGTATAAAACATTTTGCAGTTCATTTGAATGCATTTTTCTGCCACATCCCCCCCTTCTTTTGGTTCATTTTGTGTTTCTTTCTTTAAAAGCTTCGCTCATGTTAATGTTGTTTATGTTTGATCATCTTACTTACCACTTACCAACTTACACCAGTGACACAGGCAAGACAATCACTTATTATAAGAGGTCTCTTTCCAGGCTTCTTTGATCCCCGACATCCCGTAAGTTCTTGATCTTGTGGGGATATTGTTTCACGTTAAGGGTTGTACTTTTTGGGGGGGGGGAGGGTTGAGCATTGGATGCTGAATATTTGATCAATCTAATAGAGAAGCTAGACTATAGGTGTTGGGTTCTGTTTATGTGTTCATCTTCAATGCATATTCTGGCTCTAGAGGTCCTTGTAGTCTCTCTAGGTAGATCTGGAAATGGGACAAGTTTTGTATATTTGTAATAATGGTCACATTCGCGGTTAACTACTTAAGATACAACCTAGGCTATGATGTTAAGACATGGACATCATTCTTCATGAAATATACACATGCTGATTTGCAACCATCCGTCACTTGATGATCTGAGACTAACTAGTGTATCTTAAAGCCATGAATGTAATAATAGAAAAAAATTTGGAATTTGAATGTAGACTAACTTGAAAAAAATTTGATGTGATAATAGAAATGCTAGGTGCTGAAATCTGAAGCCATGAATGTAGACTTTTGGAATTTGAATGAGCCATATATGTGATATTGGTAAGCTGCAGGTACTGCAAGTTTTAGGTTTGCTAAATCCTTGAGTAATGTATTAAATACGTTAGTAATGAGTTGAGAAAGTGCCATTTTAGTTGGATAAAATTCTGGGTTGATTTTGTGGCTTAAAAGTGATAAGAACTATGTGAAAAATGTAAATATAACACTTATAATTTTTGGTTGTATTACATTTCTTTTTGCAGAATTTTAGAGCTTTTCAAGTGTGGAAAAGTAGCTTAAAATGTTGAGTTTAGTGATAGAGAAAGATATTTCAAGTTTTGTTAACTTTGGTGAAGGTTCTGATCTGCTAAAGTCATCTACAATAATATATTTGGTGTTAGAGAAACTTATGTTCAATTTTTTAAAGGAAGAAGCTTAAGTTTATAGATAAAATGATTCCCTAAAGTTAGAATATCCATATGGATTGTTACGAGAAAGTTGATGTAATTTGTTGGTGTTCTTGATGATTCTATGGCTTGTGATTTGAAAATCTGATTTGGTGACTGATATATCTGCATAATTAGGTTCATATATGATTTGAAAATGTTTTAGATGAAGGAAATGGTAAGTTATAGGCTGCATCAAGACTTGAGGAAAGTAGGCAAAAGCAAGAGAGTTGAGTTGAACCAAAATAGTGGTTGATTGCTATGTGCATTCTGGTTAAATTTCTTTTATTGGAATTCTGTTAGTTCCATTTTCATCTGCATCATTTGAGTTTAATTGGGATTAGAGAAAAGTATTTGAGGGTCAAAAAGGTCTTATAAACAATTATCTATAATAATGCAAACAATTTAGGACTCCAAAATTTTGGATAGGTAAATGATTTGTGCTTCAAAAACATATTAAGTATTTGCTCCACTTCAATAAGTTTTCTACAGTACTGTTAGGAAAAAAGTTAGGATTTCCAAATGTTGGCCAAATATGCTTCGAAACCCCATACAAAACTTAGATATGAAGTTTCTTGAAAGTTTAATGTAAATTGACCCTGAAGCTATGAATATTTTGTTAGTAGCATCAGGTGTGAACAATGAATTTCTATGATGTTTAAAAGAAAATTAGTGTAAGATTTCATATTTAAACTGCATTATCTCCATTGGATATGCCTCAAAGGAAGTGTTGGACCACTACTTACAGCTTCTGAATTTAAGTTGCCTCTAAACTTGAAAATGTCAACCCTCTAAATCTGATGTAAATAAATATTTGACATCACTTGAAATAGAAACGTACTATATAGTTCCTCGTTAAGAAATAAAAGTAGAATCTAATGATGATTTGGGCTTGTAAAGATAAATATCTATATCCATAATAGGTATGGCAATTTGTTACCCATTTTGCATGTGGCTTGATTATCTCATTTTGTTTGGATCTTTCTTGCATGCTTGACCTATTATGATTAATTGCTTATCTTAATTGGAATTCCTTCATTTCCTTGATCTCAATCAAAATGAAATTGTTTAATTACTGATTCCATATGACATTTTCTTATATATGTTTTAACTGCTAATTTAATTTAATTTAATTTAATTTATGCATTTGATTGATAAATTATTGTTGTTTTGACATAAGATATGGGGTTTGTATGATAAGAAAGAGAACATGAAGTTTCATGTACATGGATCTTGTGATTGGAATTAAGTTGTTGCTTATGAACAGGGGATTACGGATTCCTTTGGTGTGACAAGGGTTTTACATTGCATTTTCTTTCTTTTTAGGTTTTTGGATTCCTGGGTTTCTGGATCTACTGGTTTTTAGGTATGTTGCATTCGAACTTGTTTGGATTCTATCCTTATTTACATTCTGGTGTGGTTTTGATATTCTTGTTTATATCTTATTAGTTTCTGCTAACACAAAAAGCTTTGTTTCATAGGCCTCTGAGTTCGCCACCTCCACCAGTTCGCCACTTGTACCACTAGGTATGCACTCTAACAAAATGTCGGGTAACTCATTGGGTGGAAAAGGGTTGTCTGCTGACCCCACACCGACATATTTATTTGTTTTCGCTCATAGTTCTCTCCAAAGAGGGATTTTGAAGTGTATTGTGTAATTGTGTAAATGATATGTACTGTGTAATTGTCTGTCAGCTCGCTTATCACTCATCACCACAATGCTTGTGAGTAAAGAGTGCAATTTTAATTTATAATTTAGAAATGGTCCATGAACTTCTCTGTAATAGATTTATACCTTAAACTTTTATAGTTTAGATTTCTTTTAATCCCAAAGATCAGTTTTCTCAACATGTAAGTAAATCAACATGAGATAGCTTATCACGTAACAGATTTAAAACAAAAAGATAGTTGGAAGAAATCCAATGAAATCCACATGCTGCCATTTTAAAATCTACAATGCCGTTTGCGATACCATTAGACTCTTTTCCCTGTTTTCTTAGTATTCGATGCACTTAAAAATTATATATTTTTATTAAAAAAAATAAAATAATAATTTACTTAAAAACTAGATAAAATTTCTTCAATTTAAGAAGTTTACATTGGTGATGTTGCTTGGTTGCAATTTGCTTTGCACATCTCTCTGTACTTCTTTCCCTTGCCACTTCTGCTTGTCTAATTCTATCCTCTTTAAATGACCTAGTATATTTTTCTAATTCCAGTGTTGTTAATCGAGGATCATGAAAAATAGCGTAAAATTGGTAGGATAGCGTAAAATAGCGAGCGAGATAGCGTAAGTTAAATAGCGGGTGAAATAAATAAAATTATAAAATTATATATTAAAAAGTGACATATAATATTTAACGCTCAAAGACAAAATCTGAAATGACAAAATAATATTTTTATTTAATGAGCTATTTTTAGAAACTTAAGTGATTATTTATTCATAAATTACTTTAGAGGCTTATTAAAATAAAATGAAGAGATAATATTCAAATATATTTTTATGTTGATATATTTGAATATTAATATCAGCATTTATTTTAAGTGATGTAAAATAAGTTTAAATAAACCCTGAATGAATAAGTAGCTCTTCCGTTTTAAGAAAATAAAATATATAAATTAAAATTGCAATATTGATTGAATTGTTAATAATTATTATTTATTGAAAAATAATTTTTTTTTATTATATATGGCGGATGGCGTAGTGGCAACTAAATGATTAATAAAACTACACACACAATAAATGGAATAAAACTACACACACAATAAATGGAGCATTGCTCAAAGAAACAAGACAGATTTGAATTGGAAAGGATAAATAATAATAGAATTAAAAAATAGATTTAAAATAAAAAATAATTAAAAAGCAGAATTTTTAAGAACAATAGAATAAAAAAGCAGATTTTGAAAAAGAAATAAGAGAATAACAAAACGAAATGAGATAGAGTTAAAAAATAACATAATTAAAAAACTAGACGGATTGAAAACAGAATTGTAAAAATAATTATGATGAGCAGAATTAAAAAAAGAGAAACAAGGGAAACAATCGTTAAAAAATATGATATAACAAAAATGAAAAAAGATCTGAAGAAGTGAAGAAGAGAAGAATTAAAAAAATTTCAATAAAAAGGAAATAAAAAATAACAACATTAAAAATTATCATATAAAAAATTAAATGAAAAAGGAAAATAAAATATTTTTTATTATATATATATATATATATATATATATAATAAAACTAATTCTACCCTTGTCACTTCTGCTTGTCTAATTGTTATGTTAATCATTGATCGAATGGATGTTTGATATTTGTTATTAGTATCGGAGAGAAGCCTTAGCTTCCCGTTTGAGGTTTAATATATTATTGAGTTCATATACTCTTTTAGGGTACCATGTGCTCATTGTATATTGAACCTTGAATTGTCCAAGTCGGACAGTTTGGGAAAAAACTTTTTCTTTACTCGTATAATAGTTGTTGCTTAATTCTCGTATCCTTATATTTGATGAAATTTCGGTTCGATTCATTTCCTTTTGTTCTCTGGGTGCATACTTGATTGCGGTGTTCATAACTGCGTTCATTTTGTGTACTCAGAGACCAATGGGAAATCTTTGCGAAATTTTGTCAAGTATAAGATACGAGAATTAAGGAATGATTATTATACGAGTTCAAAAAGTTTTTGACGAATGGGATAGGGTCATACCATTTAAAGAAAGAGAGCGGTTGTAAGAACGTCGTGCTGCTGAAATTGTGATTTTTTTTGACATGCAGAAGATGGAATATATTCTTTCGAGTCGAAGTTGGATGTACGATAGGTTGTATTCGGGGAGAGGGGTTTTGAAACCAGATTTTCTTATTTGGGGTTGCGTACTTTGTCCAAGTCGCAATGGCACATAAAGATTTCAAAACTAATGGAGGGATTAGATGTCCGTGCTTTAATTGCGATTGCAGAAGGATTAAGAGCCCAAGTGAGGTCACGCACCACCTGTATTCAGTTGGATTTAGGCTTAATTACTGGATTTGGACTAGACATGGTGAAAAGTTGCCTCACGTTGATTTAGGGGTTGGTGATAATTGCGAAGGTGCTTCAACCAGTTACGTAGATTCGGGATGTGGTGAGCAGATTGAATTGATGCAAGATATGGTTTGTGATGCCTTGGGGGTGAACGTGTTATTCGAGGAGCAACAGTATGATGACACAGATGAACTTCCAAATGAGACAGCACAAAAATTTTATAATCTATTGTTAGAAACAAATAAGCCGTTGTTTGAAGGGTCTACAGACTCTAAGTTATCAATGTGTGTGAGGCTCTTAGCTCTTAAGTCCAACTGTGGTGCTACCGAAGTGTGCTTGGATCTCGTAACGAAAATGATGTTGGACTCGTCACCTATCAAAGATGGTTTGCCAAAAAGTTATTACGAGGCTAAAAGCTTAGTGTCCAAGTTGGGGCTGGAATCTAAAAGGATTGATTGTTGTGTGAGAGGGTGTATGTTGTATTACGACAATGAGTTTGGTAAAACGGATGGTGCGCTAGTTGAATGCAAATTTTGTGGTGAGCCTAGGTATATGTCACATACTAATAATCGGACGGGTAGACAAAAACTAGTTCCAGTGAAGGCAATGTTTTATTTGCCAATTATTCCAAGGTCTGCAGAGAATGTTTGCATCACCACGCATCGCAGACAAAATGATATGGCACTATGAGAATAGAAGCACTGGTATGTTGCGCCACCCTTCCGATGGTGAAGCTTGGAAGCACTTTGATCGTGTGCATCCCGATTTTGGCGCAGATCCACGTAATGTACGACTTGGCTTATGCTCGATGGTTTTACCCGTATGTTCAATCCACGGCGAAACCTTATTCTTGTTGGCGATTATCGTTACTCCCATACAATCTTCCTCCCGAAATGTGCATGTCTAAGCCTTATATGTTCTTGACTGTGTTATAACGGTCCAGATAATCCGACAGATGGTATTGACATCTATTTAGAGCCTCTTATTGACGATCTCAAAAGGTTGTGGAATGGTGTTGTGACGTACGATATTGCACGAAAGAGGAATTTTACAATGAGGGCAGCGCTTATGTGGACCATTAATGACTTCCCTGCATATGGCATGTTGTCTGGTTGGGGTACTCATGGTAAAATGGCATGTCCGCATTGCATGGAGCATACAAAGGCCTTTACCTTGAAATTTGGGGGGAAGAGTTCTTGGTTTGACTCACATCGCAGGTTTTTACCCGATGATCATGCATTTAGACGGAATAAGAATGCTTTCAAGAAGGGGGAAGTTGAATTAGATGGCCCGCCCCCAAGGTTGACGCCAGAACAGATCTGGGAAAGGGTTATGGAACTGCCCAAAATCACAGATTTTGGCAAGTTGGATCGATTTGAAGGATATGGACAATGGCATAATTGGACAAAAAGAAGTATTTTTTGGGATCTGCCATACTGCAGAGATAATTTATTGAGACACAACCTTGATGTTATGCACATTGAGAAGAACTTTTTTGACAATGTTTTTCTCACAGTGATGAACGTCAGAGGAAAAACAAAAGACAATGAGAAGGCCAGACTAGACTTACCACTTTATCAGAGGCGAAAGGACTTGCATTTGACGAATCGATCGGATGGGAAGACCACAAACCCAAAGCCTGTTACTCTTTAATCACGAGGAAGCCAAGTCGATCTGTCGGTGGATAAAAGAACCGGATGCCAGATGGTTATTCTTCTAATTTGGCAAGATGTGCCGATGTGAACAAAGGAACCATGATTGGGATGAAAAGCCATGATTGTCATGTATTCATGGAGTGTTTACTTCCTATTGCATTTAGTTCCTTGCCGTCAAATGTTTTAAATCCACCGTTGAAGTCAGCCAATTCTTTAAAGATTTGTGTTCTGCGACACTGAGAGAGGATGATCTCATAAGGATGGAACAGAACATACCAGTCATTCTTTGTAAGTTGGAGAGAATATTTCCCCCTGCTTTCTTTGATTCTATGGAGCATCTAGTAGTGCATCTTGCACATGATGCTAGGCTTGGTGGACCGGTTCAATACAGATAGATGTATCCATTCGAAAGGTACTATAATAAAGTATTCTCTAAAATAAATATTTATTTGAAGGGTTAAATGTATCAATTTTTATCATCAACGTTGTTATTTTGTAGATTTATGGGTGACTCAAAACGGTCGGTGAAAAATAAGGCCAGGGTTGAAGGATCTATTTGTGCAACTTACTTACACCGTGAGACAATCCATTTCTGTTCCCATTATTTTACGAACTTCATGTTGACACCAACAAATAGTAGGAACGAAGTAGAAATTGAAAGTGAAAGACACCCGCTTGCCTTATCAAGATTTTGCCTTTCCTAGTCATGGTGGAAAGGAGGTGGATAATCGGATAACAGGCGAAGTGTGGAAGTCACCACGTTCACGTGTTGATCAACCGTGCGTAAGTATCACCGTGATCTAACGTATGTATCATTTTGACCACTTTAAATTTCTTTAATCCACAATTGCTCTTGATCATTTGTTTGATAATGACTTGATCAGGGCATTCTTGTTAACTAAGCCCACAAGCGTACAAGACTCTTACGCTTATATTCATGAATATTTCCCAACGTGGTTTAGGAACCAGGTATGTTTTTGAGTCGTCATATATATATTATTATTATTATTTATTGTTTGAAAATACAAAAATATTGTTTGAAAATAGGAACCATAATTTGTTTGCACATGGTGTGTACACAGTGTATAGCGAGGCGTAATCCCTAAAATCCAACACTTGAGAAATTTATCTCATGGTCCTAAATCACGTGTAAAAGAATGGCACACATTCTTTGTAAATGGATACAAATTCCAAACCAGTCAAAAACAGAGGGGAAAAAAGCGATTAAATGGTTTATGTAAAAGGTGCCACAGATGGAGGTGAAGATGACTTTTACGGCGTGATTCAACATATATATGAATTGACGTACAATACTTTAGACTATACTAAAAAATAGTGCTATTTTATTGTAATTGGTTTGATCCGTCAATAGAGGCACAAGAGTGGATCGAAAATATAATACTGTTGACATACACATGAGCAGAAGATACCAAATGTTTGATCCGTTTATCATGGCACAACATGTAAGACAAGTGTATTATGTCCCTTATCCATCAACTCGAAGGGACAAACAAGGTTGGTGTGTCGCAATAAAGATAAAACCACGTGGTCGCATTGAAGCAGATGATACACAGGAAGAAGTGGCTTATCAAGTGGATGAGATATCTCATGTCAATGTAGTAAATGAAGTGGAACCCATTACTCGACTACGTGACAATCCAATCACATATGAAGATGTAGATGGGGATGAGGAATTAAATGAAGAAGTGGCAGAACCATCAAGATCTGAAGACGATCTTTGAAATTGAGTGGGCGAATGAGCAGATTGATATTGTTTAACTTTTTACAATTTGAGAAATTAATGTGTAACAATATATTTTAATTTGTCAGTTATTTTCATAACTTGTTTATTTTTATGGAATTCATTTGTAATATTGTTATGTTTAAATATAATATTTCATGACTGTTATTATTCAATTGCTCTATAGACAGATATGGCATCGCAAGGTTCAGGAGCAGACCCCCCCGACCACCCAGTGGTGGTAAATGGAAGGGAAGGGAAGGGATCGCCTCGACCCTCGTCGCCGAGGCCGACCATCATTAGGCGTGACCTCATCGGGTTTTCGACGTTGTCATCTACACGTCGTCCTAGTACATCTACGCCGAGACAGCCTGATACACTTCCTGCACCTAGACAGCCTTCTGCACCACCTACACAGACTCAGGCACATTGGACACCAGCTACACAGACTCGGGCACGTTCGGCACCTTTGCCTCACATTGACATGATCCCCACCCCGGGGTTCCAGTTTGCACATGGCGCTTCGAGTTCCCATGTTGTGCCTGATCCGGTGGCCGATGCTCATCAGTCCGACCATGATTATAGTACGGACCATACACCTAATGACACTGATGTTGGGCAGGACGGGGAGGAGCAGGAGGTTCAGCAGGAGGAGGTTCTTGAGCAGGGGGAGGGCCAGGAGCCTGACACTCTTGAGATGTTGTATGATGGTCGAGTTCTTATCAGGCCATCTGGTAAAGGGTAAGTATTTGCAATTTTTTCGAGTTATTAATAATTTTTATTAATAATTTACATGTATATATATATATATATTTTTTTATTTAACATGTTTTTATTGTTCAGGTTTCTTCCCTCAAAGCTTTGCGTTAGCTATCACAAAGAACAATTGAGGAGAATTACTGTGAGTTTTGGCCCACCTGGGACATCAAGGATTTTGAGCGGGACCATATGTTTAATTCTTTCAGAGTAAGCTGCAATTTTATTTTATTGCATATTTTATTTTCGTAAATTTCAATTATGTTTAATAATGTTTTATATTGATCTGCACGAGGGTTGCTTGGGAGGAAAAAGATGAGGAGGCGATGGAGAAGAATTTTCATATGAAGGCCTCCCACCGCTTTCGACATGCTTCGAGATGCCCGCATCGAGGATCGCCACCAGCTTGGATAGGACGAGCTACGGCAAAGAATGGTAGCGCATCGAACTCCCACGAGTTCCAGCGACCCACAAGGCCAAGAAGAATAGGGCCTCTGAGAAGGGTGGCAGCTTGCACACTGGAGGCAGTGTCAGTCAGGCGCAGCACGCAGTTAGACTTGTACGTGTTATAAAATTGTTATTATTATTATTATTATTTTATTATTATTATTATTATTTATTTAAATTTTTTTATTAATACAATCTCAGTCGAGGAGGTTGGGGAGAGAAGTTCAGTTGCACGAGCTTCATCTTGCAACTCATACGAAGAGGAGTACTGGTGATTTCGTTGATGAGCGTTCGAGGCGGACTCAGGTAATTATAAAATATAATAAATATTTTTTAATAATGTTTATATTGTTTTGTTAAAAAAAAAAGATTTGACTTATTTGTTTGTTTAACAGAGGAGTTTGAGGCGAGGATGTCTCACCTAGATCTCAGAGCTCATCATGTTCTCCATCTCGAGCCCTCGACGATCTATCTACACCGGCGAGGGTTTGGGCGGAAGTGGTTGGCGGAAAGAAGAAGCGCTTATATGGTCTTTGGCGACCTTGCCAAAGAACTACAAAGGGGCCCACCGCCACACACCGGAGAGTCGTCGAGTAGTAGTCTTTGGTCGCTCTGCCGCGGATGACCAGGAGATAGCCGAGTTGAAGCGGGCCGTGGGCCGGCCAGGAGCTTTTGACTCAGTCTTTGCGGCAGGAGCAGATGTACGATTGCTAGCTCGCCCGGCGACCTTACTCGCCTCGGCCTCGGCCTCACCTCCGCCTCCGCCTCGCCTTCGCCTCCGCGTACTCATGGTCATGTCGATGATGCAGATGATGTAGAGCATCTCGATCATGATCGGAGTACTAGGACTATTAGTTCTTTTTGTACTTATATTTTTCATATTTTTGGATATCATTTTTTTCGTTTTATATATTATTTTAGTTCTTGATTTTTATTTGTTGAATTTTTATTTATTATGTTTTCTTTTTTAATTTGCTTTTTAGTTTACGTTATCACATTTTTATATATGGAAAATCAATTAATAATTAAATTAAATTAAATTACAAGTAATTTTTAATTAAATTAATAAATAAATATTTTTAATATGAGAGTAAATTATTTTTATAATTAAACAAATAAATAATTAAATTATTTAATTAATTAAAGAATAAAATTAATTTGGTTATTAATTAAAATTAATTTATTAATAAATTTAATTAAAAAAATTCCCGACATCGACGCGGCCTAAGCCGTGAAACAATTCAGATTTACCGACGGTCACGCCCTGAAATCGACGTCATTTACCGACGGCTTTGCCCGTCGGTAATCGACGTCATTTACCGACGGGTATAACCGTCGGTATTACCGACGGCGAAGAAGAGTCCGTCGGTAATCCTTTGCGACGACCATATTTCCGACGGGTTTTAGGCCGTCGGTTATCCGTCGGTAAAAGTGGGTTACCGACGGCTTTTATCGCTTACCGACGGCTTTAGGCCGTCGGTAATCCCGTGTTTTTTTGTAG
Source organism: Calophaca sinica (assembly GCA_037113605.1). Lineage (NCBI taxonomy): Eukaryota > Viridiplantae > Streptophyta > Magnoliopsida > Fabales > Fabaceae > Calophaca > Calophaca sinica. The sequence continues at coordinate 101,261,782 of CM073733.1, read as the reverse complement.
TGTCTATTTGGTAAGGACATAGCCAAAGCAAACGTTATCTAAATGTTTAAAATAGTTTAATTCAATATCAGCCTTTGTTCATTATATCCATATATTCCTCTTCTGTGTGCGCTACTAATACTTCCTCTCTGAATACTGAGATCATTTTCTCTCTTTAGTTTTGTTTTTGTCTGCATTTTTCTTTTCGTTCTCTACCTCATACCCTAACGTGTTCTCTGCACAAACATTTTAGGTTCTCTAATTTTCCCCTCCAGAGGAAATATTGGAGTGCTTCGAATTGCTAACATGGAAAGGAAGTACCACCATCAAAGCTTATGGGAGAACAATGAAGGAGTTGAAGAAGGTGATGAATAAAGAAGGAGTTGAAGACTTATTTATAGGGATCCAAATTAAGGCGAAACTAGTTCAACGCATTTAGATAATGTTGCAATAAATTCACACATCTTTCTTAACCAATAATGTTAATGGTAAAAAACACTTAAATATACATTGAATCTGTCAAAAATGCTTAAGTATCACATGTTTAATAGCTAGTTTAATATTGTGTATTACTTATATGTCTGGACTGATATTTTGTATACAGGGAGAATCAACACAGGAAAAAAATTATTTAAAAAAATAATACATTTGGATAACGCTTGTTTAAGAAAGCGTTATTTGAACATCACTCAGATAACAGTTTCTTGAGAATACATTATCTGAAATGACTCAATCAGATGACGTTTTCTCAAAGAAGCATTATCTGGATATCATCAAGAAAATGATTGCTCAAGAAAACGTTATCTAAATGTGTCATTAGAATACGTGTACATGTTCAACTCTGATAACGCTTTGGAACCGTGATGTGGAGGTATGCAGCATCCAATGATGCGTGAGCTTATAACGCTTTTCCATATCTTGAGAATCGAAATTAAACGTCATTTTTATGCTTTTCAGCATAGTGAACATGTATATATTATACAACATATTATAAAGCACTATATATATATTTTAAATAGCGTTGGTATATATAGCGCTTTTAATCATTATTTAAAAAGAAAATTAAGGTGTAGTGTTAGTAAAAGATATGTACTAGTGTGTGAGAGACTAAAACTTAAAAACAAAAATTATACATTAGCTATAATGAGAGGCTAAAAGTGTGATGAACCTGCTTATCCGTAAGATATCATTTATGAAGTGTGGACTATAGAAACACTACATCAAGAAGCTTTCTCATTTCATTTCAAGGCACGTCACCATATTTGAATTATTGTCTACCTTTCATTATGTAACTTTTTTTTTTGTGATAAATTTCATCATGTAACTTTTTATGAGCAATGTCACTCACTGCGACTGTTTTGTTCGCAAAAGCTCACAAAGCTGACACGTATTTTTTAAATAAAATTAGAACCGGCACATTACTTTCCGAATTCGGCAGAAGAAAGCATGGGTCAATCAAAGGCTTTCGTGAGGCTTCAGGAAGTAATAGCTTTGCGATATAAATCATTTCCGTTAGTATTCGTATAGAGGCTATGACTATATTGCTAAAAGATTCTTTGTCTTTAAAACAAAATTAATTAATTCCACCCTTTTTTATACTAGAAAATTAATTCCACCCTTAGAAAGAACATTAATTCAATGTTTTCCTTATCACCTTTCCCCATAACTATTCTGTGCACTTCCTCCGACTCTGACTCACATATTGCGAAAATAAAATACTTTTGTAATAAATCTTTTAATAATTTTTTTGTGATAATAAACTTAATGGTCTAACGTATAAGTATAGATTTACTTTATATTAAAGTGTTTTACAATTCAGTTTAAAAATTATCCCACACCCCCTAAACACACACACGTACACAACGCATACGCTTTTGATGATACACAATGCAGAGGTTTACACCAAATTCTCTCAATAAATCATCTCTCTTATGGTTTTGATGTGTTTGATTGTGAACTTTTTTTTTCGTTAAGGAGTTTACAATAAATTGCAAAAATATTTAAAATAGAATTTAGTCTCATGTCAAGAATGTTCTTATCCATTCATAGTGTTAAAAATTCTCATAGGAAGCAAGAGTGTTTGGATCAGATGTCACATGTCACTTCTAGCTTAATTAGTGGTTTCGAGTTCGAATTCATTCCTGGAAATGTTGTAATGTTAAAACTCTTGAGGGAGCTTTACAGCCCATCTGGTCCTAACAGACTCGATGGATTAGTCTCTACAGTTGCACATGGGGATGCCCGGTTTATACCAAAAAAAGCTTATCATAAGAAATATCATGCTTAAGGTAGAGTCTTTCAAAGATATAAAATATATACCAAGAAAGTGTAATGCCAGTGTTAAGACCTAAAAAATAATTAGTTGGTAGCTGAACACAACAAACATTCGATGTATTTGATTAGTCGACAATGATAGCCGAATTAGAAATAGCCAAATGATAGTAGCTGCCAGCTGATTAGCCTAATGCTTAAGGTTGTGAATTGGGCTAAGGATATTGGTCCAATGGGCCTATGAATGCGTTTAATAGGCTTAGAGGGGTTCAAATATGAAAGATGCTATTGAAGGAAAAGAAGAAAATAAAAGAATTGTCTCTTAGGCCTTGATTTTATGAGGAAGCGGTTGAGGTTGAGATCAGAAGAAGAAAAGAGATGTTGGAGCTAGACTTTTGCAACATGAAAAAGAGGAAAAGACACACGCCTCAATTTTAGGAATCATGTTTAGTGGGCAGCTGCCCCATAAGTCGAATTTTAGCTCAAGTTAGTTGCTACCCTTGTTAGCCATTTGTAATTATAGTTAAGTTAGTGGAGAGCATGACAAATAGGGGTAGATGAAAATTTTGCATTATAAATAAGCATTGTAGAGTCTTAATGAAACACACTTAATCAATCAAAAAACTTATTATAATTTGAAGACCAGTCCATCTCAGTCATGTCTACTATTAACTTAATCAATGCAAATGTCTCCCTAATATGCAATCTAGCAACTGGAACCATGTCTGCTAATGTTGCGAATTTCATGATTTTAAAAAGATTCTCAGTTATAGATAAGGATACTAAAGCTCCTTCAATTAAGCAAGTCTCTTGGAATTCCCCAGTTGTTAATAGGGTTAAATGCAATACGGGTGGGGCTGCTAAGGGAGCCTCTGACATGGCTTCTTGTCGAGGAATCTTCAGGGATATGAATGCCGCTACTCTCGGGGTGCTTTGCTCATAACATTGGTATCACTCATGCTCTTCATGCAAAGTTGCTTGAAGCCATGATAGCTATTAAGATAGCATATAGGAATGATCGGCAAAAATTATGGCTTGAGTGTGATTCTAGCTTGGTTATTTCAACATTTATAAGCATTGGAAATTGTTCCCTAACAGCTAAGAAATAGGCGGATTAACTGCCTAGCTCTCACTAAGATGCATTTTGTATACTCTCGTATTTAAGAAATCGAAGGACTTAATTGTAATTTTAGGGATTAAAAGTTCACACAGAAGAATATGACTTGACCAAATACCTTAGCTACAATACAAATATGATAAATACAAATACACACACACACACCCACCAGAATTGAAAGACACAACATTTTTAAATATATATTCTTGTATGATACATATTGTTTCCCCTCAACAAGGACCATATTTTGTTATTTCAAGAGAGGATCCAAATCCATTTTATAGAGTATCAAGCTCGAGCTATGATACCTAACAACCAACTAAGCAAATTCCACGTCATCCACCAGTGGTTTTGAGTTTGTTGGAAAGGAGGTCACGCCATGAAGCATTTGGTCACACCATGAAGCACTCCAATTGATATTCGCACGTCTATTCATTTGTTCAGACTCTAGTATAAATAACACTTAGTGTACTCATTTTTATTTCAATCATTGAGATCACTATTTCTAGTCTCTTGAATTTCAAACTCTCTAATTTGTTTGGTCAAACTTACTAGCTTATCATGATGTTTAGCTATTCTGTTATGGTATCAAAGCTTCTCCTCTAGAAGGAGCTCTGCTGCACCATTCAGATCTTGATTCCTGGCTCTACTTTCATATCTTTCGATTCATCACTTCAATTCGTTGTTATCTTCAGTTCATGAATTTATAGTCTCAACATGATTCCTAGACACAATGCTTCCACCTTAAACACTGCTTTTGTAGCGACGAATCAACAACAATGCACCGATCCTTCAAAAAAATCCTCTTTCACCCTATCATCTTGCTCCGGGAGAACAAATTGTGAATGCTTTGGTAAATCTGCTTCTAATTGGAATGAATAACTATCATGCTTGGGCTTGTCTCATGAGGAAGGCTCTAATCTTTAAAAACAAGATCAAGTTCGTGAATGGATCAATTCCTTTTTCGGATAAGTTTGATCCAAGATATGAAGCATTTGAGCGATGCAATAACTTAGCTCACTCGTTGACTAAGTAAGTCCTTCGATTGCACAAAGAATTATTGACAATGAGAGTACTTGTAAGGCATGGAAGATACTTAAGGAGCATGTTGCTCAAGGAGATTCAATTAGAGTGGCTTAGCTCGACAAAGAACTCTATCATTCCAAGCAAATGTGCAATCTATAACTGATTTCTTTACTCACTTAACAATAATTTGGGAGGAAGTTGACATTTATATGTTGGAACCAAGACGAGTGATAAGTCTTGACCCTTAATAATTTTGATGATAATATTTACTATCTAAGTGAACAATTTGTCTGAAGGTTTCTAACATGTGCTTGAAGGTTTCTAACATGTGCTTTAAGGTCTGCAGAACATATTAAAGTGTATTGATACATTGTCTAATGATCTAAAAAGAATCTTAGTATTCTTTAAATTGAGTAGACAATCAATGGAAAGAAGCCACACTACACATGTCTAAAGTGGGAAATCAAAGAGAACCCCTCAGGACATGATCTACAAAAACCAGACACAGCAAGTGGAATCACATGTCTGACTACATGCATCATAAAGATCATCACTTTTTTTTCTAGAGGAACTGCACAAGGAGTCTTTTGAGTAGATGTCTGCATTTTTAAAACAGACACTACAAGAAAAGTGTGTATTACCAACGGAATTTTACCGACGGCCCAGCCGTCGCTAATGCGCGGGAAAAAATCTGCTTACGAAATTATTTTTTTGTTACGTTACCGACAGCTTAGCCGTCGGTAATTACAGAGGGCTTATGGCCGTTGGTAACGTAAAAATATGACTGGTGATTTTTTTGGCTACGTTACCGACGGCTAAGCCGTCGGTAATTACAGAGGGCTTATGGGCAGTCGGTAATTACCGACGGCTTAGCCGTCAGTAACGTAAAAATATGACTGATGATTTTTTTGGCTACGTTACCGACGGCCTAGCCGTCTGTAATTACAGACGACCGTCTGTAATTACCGACGGCTTAGCCGTCGATAATGTAAAAATATGAACGTTGATCCACCATACACCTCACTTAACCCTCACACACCCTAGAACTCTCTCATCTCCTCTTCACCCCCTCCCCATCGCGACCTGTTTCAGAAAAAGAAAGAAAGAAAGAAAGAAGGAAAGGAAAGAAAAGAGAAGGAGAGAAGAAGAGTGGAGGCGACGGAGGGAGAAGAGGAAAAAGGGGGCGGAGCTCGCAGCTCCGGCGAGGCCGTAAGGGCGGCGGTCGCGCCACCCTTTGTGGTGGCTAGAGCGAGAGAGAGTTCGCAGAGAGAGAGAAAGGGGTTGAACAGAGAGAGAGAGAGAGAGATAAAGGGGCTAAACAGAGAGAGAGAGAGAGAAAGGGGCTGAACAGAGAGAGAGAGAGAGAAAGATCGAGAGAGAGGTCAGGACAGAGATGGATGCTCGATTTGGAGGAAGAGGAAAGAAGAAGATGGAGGTTTCACCTCCATTAAAGCTTCAAGGATGAAGATTGGAGCTTGAGGAGCCACTTCCATGGAGGTTAGGGCAAGGAACTCGAAAGTCAAAGAGGAGACCATCTTGCATGTGTTGAACTAGTGAAGAACAAGGAAGGAACATCATGATTGAAGAAGAAGAAGAAGAAGAACAATGGAGCTTAAATCCCTAATTTTGGGATTAGAGGTAACATAGATTGGAATTTTGGAATTTTTTCAACCTATATTTTGGAATTTTTTTATGCTATTACATCATAGAGTGTGAAGCCAAGGAACTCTAGATGTGAAGTTAAAACTATTCCTATTCTTCGATAAGTTCTAATCCATTTTCATCACCTCTATATTTGTTCTCTTGGCCAGACAAAAAATTTGATTTCTAAATCCTTATTGCTTCTTTCTTACAAGTTATATCTATATTAGAAGCCTTTGAACATTCAAGGATCCTGAAATTTGACTTATGATCATGATATTTCTTACATCTGTTGTGGCTTCATTGGTGATATTTTATTGTTCTGGATTCCGGAGCTAGTTTAGTGTCTTGGAACTTATTTGCAGTAATGAATTTTAACGCCTTGAAGGGAAACAGCAAATACTTTCAAGAAAATAAGTGTCGGACTCAAACGCAAAGCTGATAGAATAGAATTTTATATGGCTAGGATTAGGGTTTCCTTGATTGTGTAATGCAATGACAGTTGATCAAAGTTGTAGATAAGAATTGAAGAGTTTATGATTTTAATGCAATATAGGGTTAAGAAAGTTATAGATATTTGGGATGTGAATATTATCCAAAAACACTGTTAGATACTTGGAACACTTGCATACTCAATTTCTTACTATAGAATCTCAGTTTTTTAACTCTGAAATTGCATCAGTAAAATGTTGCATTTGTGGATTTGGATTTCAGGAGTTGGATTTTAGGTAGGGTGATTGTTATTCTTTTATTCCCTGGGTGAGGGCACCTAAAATTTCTAAGAGAATATGTAAGCATAAATCTTAAAATGTTATCTTTTCCAAAATTACAGTTATGACTCCAGCTAAAATTAAACCCTTTTAAATTGCACTTGTTGAATTGTCAACTCTGAAATTGCATCAGTAAAATGTTGCATTTGTGGACATAGGTTGAAAAAATTCCAAACTAATTTTGGGATTAGTTTCCACACAGACTCAGTATCTTATGGCATCAATGTTATCTGATGATGAGTTTGTGGAAGGGTTTCTTGCAGAGAGTGCAAAGAGGTTAGCACAAAGGCACAGGGTTTTCACAAGTGGGTTAGTTAAGGTTGGCATAAAGTGTTTACAAAGCAATGGTGGTTTATTTGTGTGGATGGATTTGCGGCATCTTTTGAAGAAGCAGACATTTGAATCAGAATTGGAACTGTGGAGAGTGATTATACATGAAGTTAAGATTAATGTTTCACCTGGTTGTTCTTTTCATTGTTCTGAGCCAGGGTGGTTTAGGGTGTGCTATGCTAATATGGATGATAGGGCTGTGCAAATTTCTTTGCAGAGAATTTGGTCCTTTGTTCTTCAGAATAAGGAGGAGAAGAAACCTTGTTGGCATAGTAATCTGAGGCTGAGCCTCAAATCTAGAAGGTTGGATGATATCATGATGTCACCTCATTCTCCAATACCCCCGTCACCTCTTGTTAAAGCCACCACTTGAATTGGCATGTTTCTCTGCAACATTTAGAAGATATAACTTATAGAAAGATTTTTTGGTTCGTTGATTTGATATTTTGGCAGGGTAAATAACTGCTAGATTTGTTCTTTTTTAACAACAATAATAGGGAATTCCTGATATATCTTGGGGGCATTTTTTTGTTATTTTTTTTCACTTACCCAAAACATGGGTTCATGGTGAAAGAAGTTTATAGAGTTTGTAAGGTTATAGGTTTGGAAGAGTCCAGAAAATATCTGTATTCTGTTACTTAAATTTGTATGGTCAATGATGAATAAATTGTTAAATTCCTACCAGTGTCACTACTCTTAGATTGATCAAAGAATAAAAAGCTCAATGAAATTCTATGGTGATTAAATCTAGAAACAGCTTGGCAACATCATCATATATCAAATTTTCAATTGAAAGCATAATAATAATCATCGAACCAATTTATGAGAGGCCACTTGAACAGATGCATTATGGTGATCTATGTTTTTTATTTATTTTAATTTATAGTTTACAGTGGGCTTAGCCGTCGGTAATATTACCGACGGCTAAGCCGTTGGTAAAGTACAATAGCAAAAATGGTTGTTTTCGTGGATTTTACCGACGGTCACGTGATGACTTTCTGACGGCCAAGCCGTCGGTAACATTACCGACGGCTTAATAGCAAAAATGGTTGTTTTCGTGGATTTTACCGACGGTCACGTGACGACTTTCTGACGGCCAAGCCGTCGGTAATTACCGACGGCTTTTTTGGCCGTCGGTAAATTTTACCAAGGAGGAAAATACCGACGACCCCGAGGCCGACGGTTTTTTAGAATTATCGACAGCCAAAAGCCGTCAGTAATGACGAAAATTCTTGTAGTGAGAAGTGTTTGACTTCCAAGTAAGACAAATAACACATTTACTCTGTCTGACTTGGTTCCACTACTAGAAAAATTAATTTTAGAGAGGGACTTTAGAGAGGGATCTTTATCCGTCGCTAATAGTGACAGATTTAGTGACGGAAAACAAGGTTTTAGGAAAACTTAATTTGGATCATGTTTGTGACATATTTAGTGACAAAAAAAATTCATCGCTAATTTTTTCCTCATTAAATCTGTCACTAATTGACTATTCAGGGACGAAACAATTCCTTCTCTTAAATTTCCATCACCACGGATTTGGCAATCCTTTTCTAATCTTTTATTTTTATGTCTTTTTAACATACCACTAAATCTTCCTCTCAACAAAAAAAAAAACCCAACTCACATTCAGAACTCACTCGCAACTCTCGTCTCTCTCGCAAGTCTCGTCTCCTCTCTGTCTCTCAGATCTGTAACCCTCGTCTCTCTCGCAATGAAGTAGCCAATGCCTTCAGATCTGCAACCCTCGTCTCGTCTCACGTACATCGTCTGCGATAGTGAAATCGCAACTCTTGTCTTATCGCAACTCTCGTCTCCTCTCAGTCTCTCAGATCTGCGACCGGCGATCGCAAATCAGACCACCGCGTGAAATCAGACCACCGCGTGAAATCAGACCACCGCGTCCTCTCCTCTCTCCTCTCCGACCGGCGACTGCAAATCAGGAATTGGTGAGCCTAGATCCCGTTTGTTGCTGCTTCTCTTCTTCGTTGTGCCTTCCCTTTTTCTCATTCCCTGCTTTGAAACCCTTATACTCCCTTTTTAATAATTTTTAATTTTTTTTTGTGAAATGAATTTTTCGTAAATTCTCTTGGTTTTAGTGATTGCAGCTCTGAAAATCGAGAGGTATAGTTCAATCGACAAGGTGAAAGAGGCTTACGACAATCTTGAATCTAAATGGTAATTGATTTATGTCATATGTTCCTTTGGATCTGTCACTGAATGATATTATTGTTGTTTGGCATTTGACAGTGTTAGATTTGAATGGCACTGTTGTTGTTTGATAAGTGAGTTGATTGATATATACTCATATATATATATGCAAATTGCAATTACTCTCTGTCAAATTATTGTTATACATTCCTTCTTTTTGTACTCACATTCCCAACAATCATTTTGAATCCAATTAGCATTATTGTACTTAATAACATGTTTGGTTCAGCTTTTTTCATCATGGAAATAATTGTTCTTATTTTAACTTTTTTTTAAAGCTCTCTGGGGAAGCTGAAAACATGCAATTATTTTCTCAAAATAATATAATCCAAACTTGCACAAATCTTTTAGTGTGAACTTGATTTGAAATTGTGTTGCCATTACAAAAATTACAGTAACTACCATTGCTGAGTGCAAGGACTATAGCAATCCAATGATCACCGGGCATTGTGTTTTTTTAAGACTAATGCATAAGGAAGCTCCTTAATCTCTGCCTGAATGATTTCAAACATTTAGGTTGTGTTTGCACTGTTGTTGCAAACACATGCTTATGTTTAGCCAACTCTATAAATATTTTGTGTCCAAATCTACGTTTGCAGTTTTTCAAACCTAAACCAAATACACACTTTGTCTTGAGCTGTATATATTGTGTAGGAAAAGGGGGTTGATTGTAATTAATTGTTTGATTTCTGTTTGGCTTTGGGCTGTTGTGTGGATGAGTTGTGGCTATGCAACGGGTGCTACTCAGTGCTCAGTCTACTTAGCATGGGTTCTGTAGCATTGTTATCTTATGTTTTATATTTTTCTCAAGTTACCATAGATGGTTGGGATTAGATCTGTTCTAAGTCTTAGGATTTGCTTTTAGTTAGGGTTTTTATACTATGTAAAGGAATTTAATGGCTGTAACATGGGGAGTTAAGATTCTTTTAGTAAAATAGCTCAAATAAAGAGCAATGATTTTTGCTTATGATGTAGTTTATTAGTAATGGTTTGTTCTGAATGTAAAAAACATTTATGTGGTATCTTTTATGACACTTTTTAGCAGCATGCTTGTTAATGATCTTATGAAACTAGTTTCATGGTCTTTCAGGAATTCGGCTTTGGAAAGTTTATGATATTCATCAGTTTTTAAAGGTTAGTTTTGAGAGGTCTTTTATGAGCTATCTGGTCTATCATTTAAATTGTTGTATTGTGCACAGAATCCTCAAAATAAAAGATCTTTAATACAGAATTTGTGTTTAGATTATTTCTGGATAATTCTTAACAAAGCCTTAAAAGAGGAATAGCTATGCCTATGTGATAATGTGAAATGGGTTTCTATTTAATATGGCTCAAACACTTTGATCAGGATAATTCTATTCCGTTTCAGCTTTGTCTGAGTCTAGTTTAAGTTTATTGTTTTGGTTTTCTGATTTAATTTATTTTCTTAGGACCAGTTTAATTCAAGCTGAATAATAATACTTTATTTCTTAAAGACTAGAGAGTGTTGAATTCATTTGAGCATTGTAGGAAGAGAGCTTTGCAAGTATATGTCAATGCCATCATTATGGTTCTAATGCATTGAATCTGCTAAAGCCAGAGACCTATAGTTACAGCCTTGACATTATGAACTGCACCTCCCATAAAAAAGTTGGTGTGAACACTTTATTAGAAGTGATATTGGGAGAGGTGTGCTTTGATTACATATGAGAATGGTTTTGCATTTTTAGAATGGTATTGGGGATGTTTTAAAAAAGTAGATAATTGTCTTCCTTGGATTTCTTCAGACTAATGTATCATGGATTGATGGCGAAGCCACTATGTAGTCGATAGCGCTGCGATCACACGGCTTAGCAGAGCAATTTTAGGGTCTGGTGCGATGTGATTTATGCTGAAGGGCTTATCATGTTGCAGCAATTCCAAAAATAATTTAGATGGAGTTTACATGGTGATAGTGTAGGAGCCTGTCTTTGTAAAAGATTCTGACATTCTTCTTTTGGTCTTCCAACGAGTTTCTTTAGAGTAAATTTATTTATGTACTATTTAAGGTCTTATATGGTAAATGATTTTGGTAGCATCAGTTTCTCATTTTTTATCTTGTTTGTTTTTTCTGTAGTGTTGTTTCCTGGTGTGAAAAACTGAATGCTATAGCTTGTGCAGCTGAAACGTGTGCCAGAATTCCAAGGTTTGTATTTTTCTTAACCCATTTGGACATGTCTCCTTTCTGAAAATCTTAGACCATGTGCTACACGTGTCATTAAGAAGACTCTTCGTACAAATGAAAATTGGAGGGAAATTTAAGAGCTGAAGAATTGTTTTGCATCATGCTTTATCGACAAAGTCAATAGACTTAATTTGGTTGATGAACATTTTAAGCTGTATAATTTACTTTTTTCCCATGTTGTGATCTAAATGAAGTACTGTAAAAGATATCGTGGATGTCTTTTCATATATTTATCATTGTCATTAAGCTTGTTCATTAATAGGCTTATATATTCTATTTTCTGCTCTTAGCCAGTTTCCCTGTTTGTTGACTAATTAATTTGCCAATGAAACTTTATATGGTTTAAGCTTTGGACTAATCTTAATATACTAAGATTTCATATTATTTTAGGATTTGTCACTATCTAATAACCAAATAATCAACATATTAAATGCTTCAGTGGCCATTTTATTTTCATCTTAAAATGCAGAAAGTAGAATATTGTTGATTCTTAAAATTTGAATCATTCTGTTTCTTACTGTTCCCAATGCATGAGTTTTGTTGTAAGTTCCTATTCATGAGTTTTACTATGTAATTGTTATAAGATTTCTTAATATTTTAGGATTTGTGTCTATCTAATAACCAAATAGGCAACATAATGAATGCTTCAGGGGCCATTTTATTTTCATCTTAAAATGCAGAAAGTAGAATATTGCTGATTTTATTTTCATCTTAAAATGCAGTAAGTATGGAGGATTCTCTTGTAATTCCTTGGTTGGTGAAGTTGGAGCTGCTCATGATATTGATTTTGGTGATTGTTATTGTGTTTATGAGAATCATTCTTTCCTGTTGACCTCCTAAAACCGCGGGCTCTTTGAGGATTTTTAGGTGATTACTTTAGTTCTTTTGCTTTCAATTCTTGTATTGTTGAAGATGATCTTGTTGGTGATTATTTAGTAGTAAAAGTTTGAAAGGTTCTACTTCTACTTCTAAATTGTGTTTCATAGTAATTGTGTTTGAATATGCAAGTTTGGCTCCTCATGTATTGGTTTATCATGCTCTATGAACTACAAGTAGTGAAAATTAGAGCAAACTGTCCTTTGTAATTATATTTGTTGAGTTACTAACAAGAATAATGAACAAATATCAAAGGCAACCAATACTAAATTTAATAGCAACCAAAACAATGCAATAAAGTCACTCAAACAAGGAGTAGAGAGTAGGAAGAATAACACTGCTATTTGGTTACGCAGTTCGGCCCCAAAAAGATGACCTACGTCTGCGGGAGAGAGCAGCCCTCCGTTTCACTATCAAAGAGTCTTTACAAGAGATTACAATTGCTTTGAACCCCTTCCAAATGTCCAAGAAGAACAAACCCAAGAGTTCCCAATCCCTCTCTCTTTTCCTCTATGAAAACCTCTCAAGAACAACAATAGAGAAAGCCTTCAATCCTCCCTCTATGATTTCCTAAGACCCCAAGGTGTTTAACAGTGTTTCCCAGCCCCTAAAACCTCACAAAGACGCTTAAGAACGGCTGCACACAACCCTAGAAAGACTGCACCTCTTCCTACACGTTTCTGCAGCGTCAGGTTTATAAAACCCGACTGTGAATCGATTCACAGACATAGGTGAATCGATTCACCTAGTTAAAAAAGGCCCCCTGCACGAATTAATGAAATGAATCGATTCCTGCAAGCTTCCCATGCGATTCACAGAGGCGTACTTCGATTCACAGAGACTCAAACATGCTTGAATCGATTCACATAGCTAGGGAATCGATTCCCAGTGTTCAAGAAACACTTTCAAGCAATTCCATGATCCTCCAAACTGATTTTAAGGCACTCTAAACTCCACAATATTTAAAGTTTTGCTGCCCAATGATGAACAATAAACGATTGAGTGGCTACATGGCTTTGTTCATAGCCCGACCTGCACCATTGCCTCTCTTCTCTCTCTCTCTCCCTCTCTCTCTCTGTGTACTCCCTCTGTCTCTTTATACTCCCTCCGGACTTGAATTATAAGCATAAGCACATACATATATACAAACACATATATAGATGGTGCATGGTCGAAGGTTGTAAATGGAACCAATGTCAAAAGCTGCTGCAGATGACTTATACTTAGCTATGAGATCTGAGGGCTCTGCATTTTTGCGGTTATATTTCTGCCAGCAGCAGTACAAGTGTTACAAATAGCTGTGATCATTATTTCCATATATCTTTACTATGACATAAGCTTTATGAATGGTTGCTTCCTTATGTGTTCCTGTGGTCACTGATTAGTCTTTAATGCAAATTATAGCTTTTATCTTTTGTTTAGTTTGACTTTGTACATTTGCTAATCATTTTTTGTGTACTCAATGATTGAAGGCTCAATTGATGTTGTAATATATTTTTTTTTCGAGAAATACCTTTAGTTCCTTATGCTTCAACCATTTTTCCTCCCTGTTGAACACTTGAGTTCACACAGATCTTATTTTAATTTTAACATGTATGTTTTGCTAAGAACGAAAGTTCTAAAAGAAATAAAAAGATTTCAGCTGTTTATTGTAACATGATGTATACTATTATGCATGAGACAGACAGGGCGGATAAACACCATGTTTTGTTGCTTGGTTGGGAAACTTGGGATTTCTCATTTTGATATTTGCATAGTATATATTTTTTAAGTAAAGAAACTAGATGTTGCTGCCGTGGTGAAAGTTAAAATTGAAATTTAACAATTTATGAGAGTCTGCAGATTTTTAAACTTCAAATTACTGCATAATTTTATTTCACGCATTATGTTGCTGCCATGTCTCATAGTAAGAGATCGTGTATGGGTTCAAGGGAAGTCACACTCCCACGCACTGAATGTGGAAGTTGAATTGAACTTAAACTGTCCTTTCCCCTTTTATTTTTTCAACTGAGAATCATGCTTGTTTTTTGTGTATGCTTGTGGATGAATAAAATCATTATAATAAACCTTGGGTGATAGCAATGGTTTTACCTTTTTTTACAAGACACTCTTGCTACCTATAAGGATTTTAATTATGCACTATACTTATAGAAACTACTCTTTTCGTTGCGTCTCCGTGTTCACTGAGCACATGGGCTTGCGAGTACTCTTTTTATTGGTGCCAAGATGTCTTTGTTAGTTACGATGGATTTGTGATTTAGAGTGTGAGAATGTTTGTTCTTTTACACACACACACATGCTACGATTTTTTTTATCAATTATGCTACGATTTTTTTAACAAATTGTTGATGTCAGTAAAAAATTTGAAATTTTATTTATTTGTGTTGAGTTTTTCCGGTGCTTTAGGTATGTCATAGTCCAGAGCTATGTGCATTCAGTATTATTTTCATGTGTAGAATGCGTTCTGAGCAAAATGGCAGCACTGCTTAAAATTATTGAACTCATTGTTCTATTGGCTAAATTGTGCTTTGATCCAACCAGTCTTTTTCACCTAATTGGAAAAAGTATGATTGTTTTAGAATTTCATTTCTTGCACAACCCATAAATGGTTCCCTGTCTCAATTAGGGGAGGACTATTTTCCTTATATCAATATGGAATTGTGTTTTCCAATTTTGCTATTGCCAACTTGTTCTGTTAACTTTTATCTCGTTGGTGATGGATGGTGTGATTGTTCAATAGATCTGGTTTTTTGATTGGGCAACTAGAACAAGAGTCTAAAGAATTTGTAGGTTTTAGTGGTATTATAATTAGTGAATAGAATTTTTTTCTTGTTAAAAACTACTTGCCGTTAGATATGCTCAGGTTCTGATGAAATGCACATAGATCCCCTTTCCCCTTTGCTTCTTTGCTGTGCTGCTTCGACGCTTTGCTTCTTTGTTGCTGTTTTTTTTTTTTTTTGCTACTTCTCTTCTTTGCTGTGCTGCTTCGAAACCCTTATAGCTCTTTCTCATTCCCAATGCCTTCCCTCCTTCTCATTATCGAAACCCTTATAGCTTTTTATTATTTTAAGCCAACAATTTCTATCTAAATGAAAAATGTGCTTAGGATTCCTCTACAAATAACATATTTTAAATTAAAACTATAAGAGTTGAGAAAAAGACTGTTTTGAGTAAACAAATTTCCTGTGCGAAAGGATAAATCTTATTCATTTATTCTGTTTCTGAAACATTTTTCTATCTTAGCCATGCTCTCTTGTAATTGTGTATCAATATTTGATATTTGGTTGTGAATTGTTTCTAGAAATCTCTTTCCAAATAAAAGATGTCTGCTTTGAAATGTTTCAATTAAATCAGTTTACTCATATGGAGTGGAATATGATTTTGTGATAACAAAGTGTAAGATTTTACAAGGTCAATGACTGATTTTTATTTAAATGAGTTAGTGTCCTTATTTTAGCTCACTATGGTTAACCTTGGGGCAGGCATCTCAGACCCATTTCTGCACTGTTTGTACATTTATTTTTTCAATGCATTAAGTGTTTATGTCTCAATTGGCAACGGATCTCCCTTTTCTTTGTAGGCCTCTGGAAATTGATTCGTGAAATTTAAATCATGTTGTTTCTTATTGTTCGTAGTGCATGAGTTTTGTTATACTGGCTCCTTTTCATGAGTTTTGCTATGTAATTGTTATAAGTTTTTCTTAACACATGTTCTTAATAGTGCCTAACGGCTAATAGTTGAGAAAGTGGGGAAATGAATAATAGTGATGAAAAAATATACTATTACTAAGATTTCATAATATTTTAGGATCTGTCACTATCTAATAACAAAAATAGTCAACATATTGAATGCTTCAGGGGCCATTTTATTTTTATCTTAAAATGCAGAAAGTAGAATATTGCTGATTTTATTTTCATCTTAAAATGCAGTAAGTATATTGCTGATTCTTGAAATTCGAATAATTCTGGTTTTTTATTGTCACTCAAGTAGTTTCAATTTCACAATGCAGATCACGTACTATGTCTTACCTATTTCTTATTTTTCTTATTTGTAGAATATCTACTGAACAAGCTTTTTCATATTTGAGATGACTTTGGAGGAGGATTCTCTTGTTATTTTGTTGAAGGTTGAGCTGCTAATGATATTGATTTTGGTGATTGTTTTGGTGATTATGAGAATCATTCTTTCCCGTTGACCTCCTAAAACCGCGGGCTCTTGGAGGATTTTTAGGTGATTACTTTAGTCCTTTTGCTTTCAATTCTTGTGTTGTTGAAGATGATCTTGTTGTTGATTATTTAGTAGTAAAAGTTTGAAAGGTTCTACTTCTTTTTTGTTGTATATAAAAAAACGATTTCAAGGTTTCTTATTGAATATGGCTATGACGAATATGGCTATGATGAACTTGAATGCCGATGATTATGTTTTGTGTTTTGTTTGAACCTTTGGAATTGGATGTGAACTTTTGAATTACTATATGGACTTGTTTGTTTGGCCTTGTGGAAATGAACTTTCTGTTGCATGATATATAATTTTGCTAGTGACATAACTTGATATGCATGAGTGACATTTACTTGATAGCCCATTTATTTGTTGAGTAAAATGACAACTACATATGCTAATATTATTGTAAGATACTTGGTAAATGTATTTTCTAAATTGCAATTCTCAATGATGATTTTCCCTTCTTTTGATTGTTTCTTCATGTACTGTCAATGATTAATGCTATATTGTGTAAACAATGCATCAGCAATGGAAGTACCTGAAAATAGAAAGTGGATGGACAACAGAGTGGATTGTGACAAGGCATCTTGAATTTGTTAAGTTTGTCGTGGAACAAGATACAGATAACATATGAATTTGTTAAGTTTGTCGTGGAACAAGATACAGATAACATTGGAAGAGGGAAGATCAGATGTCCTTGTAAGAAATGCAAGTGTTTGCCTCATGAAACACCGACCATAGTTAAGGTACGTCTATGTAGGAATGGTTTCATGAGTGATTATTATCGTTGGACAAATCATGGTGAACCTAGTCCCCCGATTCCCCCAGTGGTTGTTGATCAATCATATTATGGTGGAAGTGGCCAAAGGGAAATGTTCGATAATTATGAGCAGTTGGTAATGCATGCTGTGGGACCATCAATTGGCAACTATCTTGAGCGAAAGGGTGACGATGAAGAAGACACAATGACAGAA
This sequence comes from Calophaca sinica, assembly GCA_037113605.1. NCBI lineage: Eukaryota > Viridiplantae > Streptophyta > Magnoliopsida > Fabales > Fabaceae > Calophaca > Calophaca sinica. Next base: position 101,244,166 of record CM073733.1, on the reverse strand, counting down.
GATCCTAGCCCAGAAACACAACAATTCTTTGAAATGTTGAAGGCTGCACAATCTCCTTTATGGAATGATTGCGACAAACATTCTGTGTTGTCAGCTTCTTTAACGACATTAAGTTTGAAAACAGAATATAATTTATCTGAGGGTTGCTTTAATGGATGGATGCAGTTATTGGGAGATGTAATGCCAGATGGTAATAAGATGCCCAAAAATCTTTACCAGGCAGAAAAATCAATTTCTGAACTAGGATTAGAAACTGTGAAGATTTACCGTTGCCCGAAAGGATGTATGTTGTATTATAAGGAATATGAGATGCTCCAAAACTGTAATTTTTGTGGAGAAGAGCGGTATAGATGTGTTACGAGACGGGGTAAAGTGAAATTAGTGCCACTAAAAAGTATGTGGTACTTCCCACTTGTTCCAAGACTATGTCGATTGTATTCCTCAATACAAACAGCTCGTGAAATGAGATGGCATCGTGAAAATCAAAGGGAGGCAAAAGGGAGGAAAGTTCTTTATCTCATCCATCAGATGCAGAAGCTTGGAAACACTTTGATGAAGCATGGCCTGCATTTTCTTAAGATCCTCAAAATGTTAGATTAGGCCTGTGTTCTGATGGCTTTGCTCCATTTGATAAAACTGGTAGGAAATATTCTTCCTGGCCCGTGATTATCACTCCTTAAAATTTGCCACCATGGATGTGTATGAGAAGGGAGTTTATGTTCTTAACTGTTTTAATTCCTGGCCCTTCCAATCCTAAGAGGAAAATTGATGTGTATTTGCGCCCCTTAATAGATGAATTAAAAAAGTTGTGGGAGGAGGGATATATGACTTATGATGTGTCCTTAAAGCAAATTCTTTTGATGAAGGGCGCTTTAGTGTGGACCATCAATGACTTTCCGGCCTACGGGATGTTAAGTGGGTGGATGACAATGAGTAAACTAGCTTGTCCAATTTGTATGGAGCGTTCCAAGGCATTTAGCCTCGCATATAGCCGAAAGATCTCATGGTTTGATTGTCATCGCAAATTCTTACCACAAAATCACCCATATAGGAGGAATAAAACTGCATTTACAAAAGGCAGGGTTGAAACCTCTACTCCTCCACAAAGGTTGAGTGGTCAAGAAGTCTGGGAAAGGGTAAAACATTTACAAAGTGTGGAGGAATCCCCGAAACAAAATAATACACCAGGCTATGGGGTAGAGCACCATTGGACAAAGCGAAGTATATTTTGGGAATTGCCATATTGGAAAACTCATCTTCTCCCGCATAATTTTGACTTGATGCACATTGAAAGAAATGTGTTTCTCAATATTTTGTTCACAGGGATGGACACCAAAGGGCTGACAAAGGATAGTTGCAAATCTAGAAAGGACTTGGAAATACATTGTCATCGGACTGGATTGGAACTACAACCTAGTAGGGGTGGAAACTTTGTAAAACCAAAGACAAACTATACACTAACCAAACAACAAAGACTTACTGTTTGTGAATGGGTTAAAAATCTCAAACTTCCAGATGGTTATGTTTTCAATTTGAGTAGATGTGTTGACTTGAGGGAAGCGAAGTTGAGTGGCATGAAGAGTCACGATTGCCATGTGTTCATGCAACTATTGCTTCCAACGGCATTCAAAGCCTTGGCTAAACCTATATTGAACACGCTTACTGAATTTAGCCATTACTTCAAAGAAATTACTTCATCATTGTTGAGAGAAGATAAGTTGCGTATGTTGGAGGAAAACATCCCCATCATTATTGAACGTGAACACAAGAAGGGGGGGTTGAATTGTGTTGAAAACTTTTAGCAAACTTAATGTTAAAAACACTTAGAATAAAAGTTTCTCAAAAACTGTTTGTTAATCGGACGGTGAAAATAAATCGGACGCTGAAAATCAGTTTGTGAAAACTTGTTTTTAACTCAACAAGATAGAAATGAATAAGCGATAAAGCGGGAGACACGAGAAATTTATACTAGTTCACTACCAAACCGGTAGCTACGTCTAGTCCGCCGTTCTGAAGGATTTTCCACTATAATCGGTGATTACAATTTCCTCAAGAGTATTCTCACATCACAACTTGACAATACTCTCAACTTCTCAAACGACTTCGATCTGATCGAGCCTTTGAGGATCTGACCTAAACTAGGCCAAAACAAACTTATACAAGTGAGTTGAAATCTGATTGAAAATAACTCTCACAGAGAGGATAAAAGATTAAGCTCAACTAAAGAAAAACTTTCTTAAAGAAAGGGTAGGGCCGAATTGATTCAAGAGTCCAGAGACTTGATTGCTCACGAAGCGATGTATGTTCTCAGTGAATTTGTGAAGCTTTTCACGAATGTTCTCTCTATGTTTTCTTCAATGGATACCATGAGGTATATATAGGAGTTCCAAGGATATGGCCAGTTAGAGTAAAAAATAGCTCCTAACCATTGACTAGAGTAAATTCAAAAATCTTTGTCTCTATCTTGCTTTGCAGAGAATGTCCCAGTAGTCCATGTTACCGTTTTTCTTGTCTGTACGATTTTTGTCTTGTAGTTAAAGATTTCAACTTTGATATCTCGTACACCGATTTTAGCGCTCAAGATTAATTTTGAGATCCGTTCCAAAGACTTCTGAGAGGTAGAGCAGCAACGTGACTAACACGTGATTTGAAGTGAGGTTCAGACGCTCGCTCAGAGTTGGAAGTTCGGACGCTCGTTCAAAGTTGGAAGTTCGGATGCTTGTAGCAATTTGATAAGCATAGTGTATAAAGAGGAATTTCCAGACGCTCACTAGGATGAGCCAGATGCTGACACATAGAATGAATCCTTCTCTTGAGAATTACTTTCTTCTTGCTTGAGTGGCTTAGAAAATACATATTTATTAGTATCTGCACACTTCAAAAAATGTTAGAACATAAATTGTTCTCTTGTGAATATTTTGTTATCATCAAAATTAATGAGGGTCTAAACATCTCAATCGTTTAGGTTCCAACAATCTCCCCCTTTTTGATGATGACAAATATCTAAGGTTGATGAACAATTTATTTTCAAAAAGACATTAAGGTCTCCCTGAATTTATGATTTAGATATATAAGAACAATTCAGGTTTTAAGGTTATTGTCGATTAACAAATTCATTTAAGTGATTACGAAAGATTCGTAAATGTATCAGAGCAGATATTTAATACAGTGAGATCGGATACCAAATAGATTGATTTAATCAAAGTATATTTCATTGTACCAAATAAAATTTATTAAACAATACAAGAGCACTAGATCAAAGAATATTAGCGCATACAGATGCTATGTATGAAGTGCTATGCATGATACTTTAGTTCTAGTGTATCCATCGGACAGTGGATAATCGATTCTCAGGTGTTCATTATTCCTTTCTTTCGTGTTCATCATACCTTTTCTTTTACTCCCCTTTTTGTCATCAGACAAAAAGAGTGTAAAAACAAATCATAGTCAAAATACTACTTAGAAAAATTTGAATAAGAGATGATAATAAGATCAAAACAGTTATATATATATATATATATCAACCAAATAAAACATATTTTATATCACACACAAGAAAAAAAATAACAAGAGTGTTGAAGAGGGGGAGGTGGGATATTGAGGCGTTCGTAGAGAAGCTTGATCAGTTTCGGTGAGTAACTTTCAAGTTTGTAGCCTTCATTTCTTCAAACCGCTCTTGGAATGGTGACCATCTCAACTGCAGTAGAAGTAGAAGGTCCACTTTTGAGTACAGTCTGCAGACTTCATCTTCTGATGCTCTGCAAGCACCCAGTTGGACAACTCCAGTCTCAAATCCTTCTTCTTTTGAGCTCTTAAGAAGAATCCATCATTTGGTATAACCCATTTGATGAAGTTTCCGAGTCTTCTTAGCTCAGATTCTGTCCGAATCTCCCACTGATGCTTGACATCTTACGGATACAAAGAAAATCATGAAGATGGTTTCTCTATGACGACCAACATCAGCTGTGTAAGAGTCAAATCTATCTCCAGCGTCTTCTCCCCATAGATTTCTGATAAAGACACTCAAAGCTTCATAAGTGAAGGAGAATGCTTCATTTTCAGCCAGGTAAATTCTTCTCGATTTTCCTGTCATATTCTTCAACCTGAGGGGTCGAGGCGTGGTAATAGGGCTTTGGCTTTCCACGATTCGGACCATTGACTCCACGTAAACCCAATATCGAAGAGTTTGGTCCTGACCCATTGGTTATTGATCTTCATGCGACCCAGTGCGGTCCGACATCGAGCATCTGAACACATCATCGAAGTATACCGTTCAGAAGTTGATGTCGATAACTTTGCCGATTTTCCCAGCGGTAGGAATAGTGGCCTTTTCACATTGCGGCGGCTTGAGGAGCGGTTCTCCATTCATCTTGCTTGAAGAAGTCGGTAGAACCTTGGCGTGATCCTCGTAAATCTTGGCAATAGGAAGTGTGAGAAATCCTTAATATTGTACTTTGTAGGTGCCTTCTCATATTCCTTTAGCCCTATCTTCTTTGAAAAATTTGCTTCCCTGGAGCGGGTTCCTTTCTTTTCCCAGGAATAGACCAAGGTAGCCACCTTTGTCTATCTGGTACTATCTTGACAGAGACAAATGATGGGTCTCGATATTGCCTTATAACTTCAAGCCTTTTCTGCTCAAGGCAATGTACCATGAAGGCAGCTTCATCATACATTATCCACCTTCCACATTCTTCCAATGTGAGTGGTTCGATCGAGGAAGGGATAGAGGAAGATCGACAGAGAATGGAATTGCCCCGCTTCCTGGTCGGTCTCAACCTTCCTTTGAAGGACATTTGGGCGAGGTCATCTCCATCCTTGAGGTTGCACTTATAGGATTGGCAATCTCGATCTGGCGACTCGAAGTGAAGGTTTTTAAATGCCAGGTTGAGGGGCGGTTGTAGATCTTTGTTATATATCTCATACTTTACAAACCGAGGTTTGTATGAGATATTTTTCTTTTCACCAGCGTCTGTTGGTTTTATGGTAAGGGTAAGTAAGGTGGGGTGGCTTTGGTGATCTTATGGGCTTTTGGTGAGTGGGGTTTGAATGGATTAATGGGAGGTGTTTTGAAAAGGAGGTTAAATGGATGAGAATGAAGCTTGGAAATGTATGTAGTGAGTGAAGTGTTTGGGAAAATTTGGGGTAGGTTAAGATTGAGTGAAGTGGATGATGGTTGGATAATGGGGGTTTTTACGTGTAAGGGTTTGATGTTGTGATGGTGAGCAAAGGATAGTGGTGGAGCGGGAATAGTATCGGATGCAACAACAGATCTGATTCATCAGGAGAATTCAGTACCTTTGGTTGAGTTGATTACCTGGCCGATCTTTTGAGTCATGCGAGGGCGGAGATCTTTGGAAGCGAATCTTGAATGTCCTTCTTGATGGTCAGGATCTTTGAGGCTGGCTTCTCGGCTTACGGTTTGCTCCTCTTCCTCGAACCTGGTGATGGGAACGAGGTCCTCATCTTACGGTTCCTCAGCGGTAGGTGCAGAGCCACGCCACATTTTTGTTCTTCTGGTCTCTCTCGAAGGAGACTCAGCGTGTCTTTTCTCACCAGGCTTTGAGCTTCTGGTGGTTGTCTTTTCCGTTTCCTCTTCCTGTTGCTCAACTTTCACTTTCTTCATCATGGACCTAGTAAGCAATTTCATTCTTACTAGGTACATTGACTCAAAGTGTCGGGAATCACAATGTTATCGACACCAAAATACTTTGCCTTTACTTGATCTGGTAAAGTCATCGACTTGTTTATGACCGATTCTTGTCCATCATTTTGGTGAGCAAGACACCATACGGAATGAACTTGTAGGTGTTCTTCTTGTCGAACACCTTTTCTTGAGTCGACAAGAGCATTGACGAGGTAATTGTAGATTAACCTTGGCGAGTTCACCTTGTTGCCCGCCATGAAGTGTCTCGGGATGAATTTACGCTCGTAGTTGACAATATCACTAGAGCCAGCCTTTAACAGGACGCTCTTGGTGATAATCTTATGAAGAACTCTGAAATGACTTTTCAGATTCTTGGCGATGGAGTGTTACACTGCATTCTTTCATTCTTTGTTAGTTCTCAAACAGATCATTGTTGACCTTCTCAATCCCATGGAATGCGTCAGCCCATTCCGAATAGAAGACGATGCCTTCACACGGACACCCAGTAACTTCAGAAATGTTTTTGATGGTAAGGACAAACTTGAATCCTTTCACTGTTCCTTCAATGATACCACCTTTGTGTAGCCGAACATTTTCCCAGAATTCTTTAATCGCCGACACCAGAACCTCAACCGGGTTCCAGAAGAAATACTGTTCCCAGCCCATTGCCTTGAACCCTTTGAAGAAGTCGAAGCCGTAAAGTTTGAAGCTTTCCAAATCGACTCGATTTTCCATCAAGACTTTTCCTTCAGACATGGTGTTATAGATAGCTGTATATTCAGAAGTTGATACTCACCATGAGTGCGATTGAGAAATGGAGGCGATGAAGGTTTTAGGGTTTAAGCACACAGAGAGAGAGAGAGGAAAGAGAACGCAGTACGTCTTTAGCAGAAAGCAGAGAGTGGAAGCGAAAGAAGTGGAGTAGTGGGAATGATATAGAAGATGTCTGATACTTTTTCAAAAACCGCTATGTATTTTCACATGAAATTTAAATCAAAAAGAAAAGAAAATAAAAATTCGCTTTTCATTAAATGCGGACGCCAAAATAAAAGTAGAAAATTTTATCGAAGATCGTAAATAATCATGACTCAGTAGGTATGATGAGACGCTTCAGTCCGTAACACGTGTGACACGTGTGGGTGTGCTTTCGGACGACGCAATCGACTTCTGGGATGATGAGTTATGATGCGTATGACAAATAAGATGCGGATGCACATACATGCTTACGTCATATCGGATCTTTGAAATTTAGCTTATTATCAGGCCGAGATTAATCATTCTTTTATAAGATGAAAATTTAAATTCCTTCTTATAAAATTGAATCTATCTTGTGAGGGTTTTGTAAATATGTCACCACCGATGATCGGTGTCTACAAATTTTATTTCTAAAATACCCTTGAACATAGTCTCTTATAAAATGATGCTTAATCTCAATGTGCTTTGCTCTAGAATGCAATATTGGATTTTTTGTCAGACATATGGCAGATGTATTATCACAGAAGATAGGAATGTTACTCTCTTTTATCAAGTAGTCTTCAAGTTGATACTTCATCCACGAAGTTGAGAAGCGCAACTTCTTCTTTGAGATGTATTCGGCCCAGTTGAGAGTGCTATTGTACTTTGCCTTTTGCTTGACCAAGACACAAGATTAGCTCCAAGGAATTGGCAGCCTCCACTTGTGCTTTTTCTTTCAATTCGATCTCCAACAAAGTCAGCATCACAGAAACCTACTAATTGGTAATCTTTTGATTTCTTATAAAGCAAACCAAGATTAGTAGTTCCTTGTAAATATCTAAATATTCTTTGAACAACACTTATGTGTGATTCTCTAGGATCTGATTGAAACCTAGCACACAGGCAGACGCTGAACATAATATCAGGTCTTGAAGCCGTAAGATAAAGTAGAGATCCAATCATACCTCTGTATAGATTCTGATCTACCTTCTTACCAATTTCATCTTTCTTGAGAGAAGCGGTAGGATGCATAGGCGTGCTCATCGACTTGCAATCCAAAGATCTTGAATTTCTTCAATAATTCTTTGATGTATTTGCTTTGATGAATATAAATACCATCATTGCATTGCTTGATTTGTATTCCAAGGAAGAACTTCAATTCTCCCATCATGCTCATCTCAAATTCAGCCTGCATAAGCTTAGAAAATTCTTTGCAAAGGCTTTCATTAGTAGCTCCAAAAATAATATCATCCACATATATTTGGACAAGTATGAAATGCTTGTTTGAGGTTTTTCTGAAAAGAGTTGTGTCAACTAAGCCTCTAGTAAATCCATTTTTCATTAAAAAGGAACTTAGTCTATCATACCATGCTCTGGGAGCTTGCTTAAGACCATATAGTGCATTTTTAAGTTTAAAAACATGTTCAAGAAATTCAATATCTTCAAAACCAGGAGGTTGTTTGACATAAACTTCTTCAGTTATAAAACCATTTAAAAAAGCACTTTTCACATCCATTTGATATAAAGTTATCTCATGATGTCTTTGCAAAGAAAGTAAAATGCGAATTGCTTCTAATCTTGCAACAGTGCAAAAGTTTGATGAAATCAATACCTTCTTCTTGTGAGTAGCCTTGAGCAACTAACCTTGCTTTATTTCTCACAACCTTACAGTCTTCATCAAGCTTATTTCTAAATACCCATTTAGTGCCAATAGCTTGCTTATCTTCCTGGTAGAGTGACTAGCTTCAGGACATCATTTCTTTGGAACTGATTTAACTCATCTTGCATGGCTAGAATCCACCCTTCATCTTCCAAGGCTTGATCAATCGTCTTAGGTTCCATCTCGGAGAAGTCTGAAGTCGGCATGCTCCTTGAAAGAGGATCTGGTTCGTACTTTATCACCAGGTTCTCCTAAGATTTGATCTTTTGGATGATTGGTCTTGTACTTCGACTTTTTCTTGCTTGACTTCCGCTTGGGTAGAATTCTTCGTCTTGTCACCGGATGATGAAGATGTATTTTCAACTGTCTGGCTTTTCACCGAGGTTTAAATCAAAATAACTCATCTAGCTCGACATTGCGATTGTCAGGCTTCTTATCATCAAACTTGACATGAATGGACTCTTCATTGTCAAAGTTTCTTTGTTGTATATTCTAAAAGCTTTAGATCTTTCAGAATATCCCAAAGATTCCTTTGTCGACTTTGGAATCAAACTTACCAAGTGATCTTTAGTATTCAAGATATAACAAATACAACCAAAGAATGAAAGTAAGAAATGTTTGGTTTTCTTCCTTTCCACAATTCATAAGGAGTCTTATTCAAAATAGGGCTTATATAAATTCTATTTTGAATATAACAAGCTGTGTTTATCGCTTACGCCAAAAATGTTTCGCAATATCAGCTTCATTGATCATGGTCCTGGCCATTTCCTGGAGGGACCTATTTTTCCTTTCTACAACGCCATTTTGTTGAGGTGTTCTAGGAGAGGAGAAATTGTGAGAGATGCCATTTTCTTCACAAAATTTTTGAAAGTTCTCATTTTCAAATTCTCCCCCATGATCACTTCTAATAGAGGAAATGCAAATGCCTTTTTCATTTTGAACTGATTTGCAGAAAACAGTAAATACCTTATAAGACTCATCCTTGTGGGCAAGGAATTTAACCCATGTCCATCTAGTAAAATCATCAACAATGACTAAACCGTATTTCTTTCCAGCTAAAGAAATTTGTCCTTGTGGGACCAAAAAGATCAAGATGTAAAAGTTCAAGTGGTCTAGAAGTTGAAACAATATTTTTTAAATGAAAGGAGGTTTTAACTTGTTTTCCTTTTTGACAAGCTTCACAAAGGGCATCAGATTCGTACTTAAGATTTGGTAAGCCTTTAACAAGATTGTGCTTGTTTAACTTTGAGATTAACCTCAAGTTGGCATGACCTAATCTTTTGTGCCAAATCCATTGCTCATCTTCAACAGACATAAGACACTTGACATCTTGTTTTTCAAGTTCAGAAAGATCAACTTTATAAACATTTTGTTTTCTCTTTGCTGTAAAGAATGTTGATCCATCATTTTTGCTCTTTACTAAACATCCAGTTTCTGTAAATATGACTTCATAACCATTGTCACATAATTGACTTATGCTCAATAGATTATGTTTCAGTCCTTCAACATATAAAACATTACCAATAGAAGGCAGAGAGCTCTTACCTCTCCGTCCAATTCGAACTATTTTCCCTTTCCTGTTTCCTCCGACACTAACGAATCCAGCTTCTCTAGGTCTTAGTTCTTGGAACATATGCTTTTCTCCCGTTATGTGACGCGAGCATCCTTTGTCTAAGTACCAGGATGGTGTGTTGACTTTGTTGCTAAGCATGTACGCAACATAGATTATTTTATCTTTAGGTACCCATATCTTTTTGGGTCCTTTCTTGTTAGTTCTAGAAGGAGGCTTATCCTTCTTAGTTTTAAAAACATTACATGCACTTTTCAAATGACTGATTTATTACAAGAAGTACAATGTAAGCATTTACTATGGCTATGGGATTTATCGGATCTTTGAATTATTTTCCAAAAGGGTTTCATCTGGTATATAGCCAAGACCATGAGTTGTCGCTTTCTTGACACCCTGGATCATTGAAGCTTGCTTGCTTGAGTTACACTCTGCAAGAAACTTTTGAAATGCTTGTTCGTAGTCATTTGATTTGCAAATAGGATTGCTTGTAACTACAGAACTCTTGGCTTGAGAGCTCTCGAACTACGGTTGCTTGCTAGCTTCCAGGACCTTGGTTATCCACCAGGATTGATTTTAGGTTTTAAACACGGTTCTCTTTAATGAGTCTGAGTTTTTATTGCGTAAAGAATGAAAATCTTGTGATAGTTTTAAAAATTTCTTTTTCAAATTCTTGTACTCGATGAGAGAGTGGCGAGTCCTTAAGAAGATCATCAAAAGCAAGTTGAAGTTGAGTAGAGTCATATACTATTACCTCTTCAACATCTTCTTCTGACTCAATGTCCGTGTCTGCCATGAGAGCAATGTGAGCTTCTTCTTTATCTTCCTCAGAGGAGGATAAGTCAAGATCTTCCCATGTTGCCATGAGACCTTTCATCTTTTTCTTGAAGGAGCTTCTTGTGGACTTCTCTTTAAGATTAGGACACTCGGATTTGAAATGTCCAGGCTTCTTACATTCATAGCAAATGACTTGGGCTTTGTCTTTGCTCTCCTTCTTGTCCTTTGAATCTTTCTTCTGAAACTTCCTTCTAAAGTTTCTTTTCTTCCACATTTTCTGGATCTTCTTAGATATGAACGCTAGCTCATCATCTGATTCATCAGAATCTCCTTCTGACGCTTCATCATCTGATTCTTCTTCTTCAGCCTGTAAGGCTTTTGAAGTACTAGGTTTATGATGATTGACTTTTAGAGCAATAGACTTACTCTTCTTGGTAGGTTCTTCTTCATTTAGCTCAAGTTCATGAGCTTTCAACGAACTCATAAGATCTTCAAGTCGAAGAACAGTTAGATCTTTTGCTTCTTGAATAGCAGTGACTTTGGGTCTCCACTGCTTAGTCAAGCTTCTTAAGATCTTTCTAACATGATCAGGTGTAGTATAGCTTTTCCAAGGGCTGCGACCCATGAACTAGTGTTTGGAACCTTCCAAACATAGTTTCAATGTTCTCTCCATCTTCTATTTTAAATAGTTCATACTGGCGAACCATCATGCTAGCTTTTGTTTCTCTTACTTAGGCAGAGCCTTCATAAGACAAAACAAGAGAATCCTGATTTCTTTGGCAAGTATCAAACTTGCCACATTTGTCATATTCTCTTTCTGTCATAGCTTACGGATGAGAATAAATCTAGCCTTCTGGTTTGTTTGATATCTCTTCTTCTGATCATCAGACCAATTTTCCCTAGGTATTGCAACACCAAGGGCATTAGCGGGAGAAATGTATCCGCCTTCAATTATATCCCACAAATCAAGATTTTGTGCCTCAATGAATGCTTTCATCTTATCTTTCCAGTAATCAAATTTTTCTCCATTGAATAGGCGGGGACGGTTCTTATGACCACCTTGATGAGACATGTTCACAATATAGAATCTTTTCTCTTGACACTGTTAAGTGCTCAACCAAGAGGCCGTGCTCTGGTACCAACTGAACGTGAACACAAGAAGGGGGGTTGAATTGTGTTGAAAACTTTTCGCAAACTTAATGTTAAAAACACTTAGAATAAAAGTTTCTCAAAAACTGTTTGTTAATCGGACGGTGAAAATAAACCGGACACTGAAAATCGGTTTGTGAAAACTTGTTTTTAACTCAACAAGATAGAAATGAATAGAAAGCGAAAGCAGAGACACAGAAATTTATACTAGTTCACTACCAAACTGGTAGCTACGTCTAGTCCGCCGTTCCTGAAGGATTTTCCACTATAATCGGTGATTACAATTTCCTCAAGAGTATTCTACTGTCACAACTTGACAATACTCTCAACTTCTCAAAACGACTCAAGTCTGATCGAGCCTTTGAGGATCTGACCTAAACTAGGCCAAAACAAACTTATACAAGTGAGTTGAAATATGATTGAAAATAACTCTCACGAGAGAGGATAAAAGATTAAGCTCAACTAAAGAAAAACTTTCTTAAAGAAAGGGTAGGGCCGAATTGATTCGAGAGTCTAGAGACTTGATTGCTCACGAAGCGATGTATGTTCTCGTGAAATTTCAGCAAGCTTTTTCACGAGAATGTTCTCTCTATGTTTTCTTCAATGGATACCATGAGGTATATATAGGAGTTCCAAGGATATGGCCAGTTAGAGTAAAAATGGCTCCTAACCATTGACTAGAGTAAATTCAAAAATCTTTGTCTCTATCTTGCTTTGCGAGAGAATGTCGATAGTCCATGTTACCGCTTTTTCTTATGCATGCGATTTTTGTCTTGTAGTTAAAGATTTCAACTTTGATATCTCGTACAATCGATTTTAGCGCTCAAGATTAATTTTGAGATCCGTTCCAAAGACTTACGAGAGGTAGAGCGACAGCGTGACTAACACGTGATTTGAAGTGAGGTTGAGACGCCGCTCGAGTTGGAAGTTCGGACGCTCGTTCAAAGTTGGAAGTTCGGATGCTTGTAGCAATTTGATAAGCATAGTGTATAAAGAGGAATTTCCAGACGCTCACTAGGATGAGCCAGATGCTGACACATAGAATGAATCCTTCTCTTGAGAATTACTTTCTTCTTGCTTGAGTGGCTTAGAAAATACATATTTATTAGTATCTGCACACTTCAAAAAATGTTAGAACATAAATTGTTCTCTTGTGAATATTTTGTTATCATCAAAATTAATGAGGGTCTAAACATCTCAATCGTTTAGGTTCCAACAATTATGTGCAAATTAGAACAAATATTTCCACCAAGTTTTTTTGATTCAATGGAACATCTTCCAATTCATTTAGCATATGAAGCTAGAGTTGGCGGACCTGTTCAATATAGATGGATGTATCCATTTAAAAGGTTAGGTCCTCATAATATCTAATATCTTGTTCATGTGTCCTTATTTATTTTCTTTTCCTTTAAGCTTAATCTTGATTTACTCAATAGGTTTATACGATCTTTAAAACAAAAGGTGACAAACCCGGCTTCTATGGAAGGCTCAATTTGTAAAGCATATTTACTGGAGGAGATGTCTACATTTGCTTCATATTATTATCCTCCTGATGTTCTATCAAGGAGAACAAGAGTGCCACGAAACGATGACGGAGGATAAGGTCCTTCTGTGAATCCTCCGTTGTCAATCTTTAATTATTCGGGTCCTTCTATCGAAAAATGTGCCACTTCTACCTTGGATGATAGGGAAATGAAAGCTGCATATTTGTATATTCTTTTAAATTATTCTGAGGTAGTGCTTTACTTGAAGTAAGTACTTTCAATTAATAGACAATATGATACATTTATCCTATGTAGGGTCATGTTTAATTGTTATCTTGTGTGTGTAGTATGTACTCAGATTTGTTACGAAAACTAAATCCTGAAACAAATGAAGCAAACCTGGACAAAGAAATTTCTGCAAAGTTTACCTCATGGTTTAAAACATATGTATGTGATTTTATTCAATTTAAAAAATTAGAGTATCGTAATTTGTTAGGTTGAAATTAAAAATTGTTGTCTAATGTAGGTGCTTGACTCAACAAATGCAATTGATGATGTGCTTTAAACGAGTTTGGCATGGGGTCCTATTAGGAGAGTTACCAAGTGGCCTAATTATGTTATTAATGGCTACAAGTTTATGACAAAATCTCAAACTGAGGGATGAGTACGACAAATCATGGTGTATGTGTTCGAAGTGGGCAAGGTGATACAATGGAAAATGATTACTTTGGGGTGTTGATTGATATTGTTGAATTGGAGTACACTGGTCACCCTACCAAGAAGGTGGTTTTATTTAAATGTGAGTGGTTTGATCCTAGTCCTCATGGGACAAGGATAGATAATTATGGCAATGTTGAAATTAAAAAATCACGGAGATATCAAAATTATGATCCTTTCATATTAGCTCAACAAGCGGAGCAAGTCTACTTTACATCCTTTCCTGAAGGGCAACAATGTTGGTTGAGTGTCATAAGAACAAAGGCAGGCAATATAATTCAAACTTTGGAAAATAATATACTTGAAACAAATGATGCATACCAAGATGATGATGCAGAACAAGTGCCTATAATTGTTTCAAATGAAGATTTTCTGCAAAGTCTTGTTGACACTGATGGTGTAGCAGAGGAAGTACCAAGCTCCATGTTGAACCTTGATTTAGAAGAAGAAGAAGAAGAAGAAGAAGAAAAAGAAGAAGAAGAAGAAGAAGAAGATATAGAGCTCATATCAGATAGTGAAGAAGAGGAAGATGATTATGATTATGAATAATCTTATGAAGAGACAGATGCAAACTTAGTTATTCAGTCAACATGTGTTATTCTTGTGTATTACTTTTGAGCATTTTGTGTGCTACTCCAATGTATATTAAATGAAAATGTTTAATTTTATGTGACTTTTTAGAATTTTTTTATATGCCTTTTTGAGTTTTTTTATCCATAATAGTTGGTTGTAACTTTTGGTTATTTTTTGTCCATAACATTTGCTTTTTTTATAGATGGCAGACAATGATAACACAAGGGGTAGAGGAAGAGGTACTGGTTGAGGTATCAGTAGAGGTAGGGGAAGAGTGAGAGGTAGAGGTACAACTACTTTGCCACAACCTTCTGTTTTGAAACCCACCCATCATTCTACAGGGCAATCCACACATCCTTCCACTTCTCACACACATGTGGCTCCCCAATCTCCCCGATCTACACCTAGCCCTCATCCTTCCTTTACAGAGATGTTGCATTCCTCAGCCAACCCTTCTACACCTAGCACGCATCCAACTGATGTTGCATCTGGTGATGATCCCCGTGTGTCATTATCATCTCATGTGGATTCATCTCCACAAATTGGGACTAGAGACACCGATGGACGTATATGGATTCGTCCAGGTCCGGGGAACACGTAAGTAATTGTAACTTTTTTTCTTTAAGTTATAAAATAACTTATATGCTTGTGACTTACAAGTTGTTTAATATTATTGGCATAGGTTCGACCCTCCCATTCAACCTACGCGTGAAATTACAAGGATAATTAAAACTAAGTTTGAAGGGTGCTGGGAAACATATGGAGAAGTGAAGAGCAAAGACAAACAATTAAAAAAACTGTGGTGGGGGGAGTTTCAGGTATGAATTGGAAGTATTAATATTTGTGTAACTTGATATTTATATTTTCTTTTCATCACGTTGCACTCTTATAATATTATTCTAACTTTAGTTAAATTTCTTTGTATTGCAAAGGAAGTTTAAGTGGCTACCGGAACATAAGGCACAGATTAAAAAGACATATCATCATAAAGCCTCCGATGGGTACTCTAACGCAATGTATATGGTATGACGTAAGATAGATTCAGGAAGTTGGATTACTGCCGAAATGCATGAGCAATTGGAACAAAAATAGAACACGGATGATTGGAAAGGAAAGGCGATAGTTAACACTAACAATAGAAGCTTATCTGATGGTTCCCTACATACAGGAGGGTTAATTCCAACAACTGAACATTATAAGAGAATGGTAAGCAATTGAGTTATATATAGTTTTGTATTTTCTGATAACACATTTTAATTGACATTAATCTATATTTTTTTTATAGAAAAAATCCTCAGATCTAACTCCAAGTTGTTGGGATCTATTTCAAAAGACCTACAAAATAAAAGGCGATACAGTAAAGTGGGTCTCCTCCAAGTCAGAGAGTATTGTTGTAAGTAACTTCTTAGGCGTGTTGTGAATCGATTCATGTGTTATGTTCAGCTAATCGATTCAATGAATTTATATTCAATCAAACAGCCACACCCCTTTTCACATGTTATTGTTTGGTATTGTTGTTAGACAACTATGGGGTTAGAATTGGAAGAAACTATTGTGAGGTTGAACTGGAAGAAATTACTAGTGTAATTAAGTTAAAACTTAAAACAAGTGTTGGTAGATTGTAATGGCTAATTATTTCAATTTTGAATGTTTATGATTTGGTGATTACTGATCTTAGGAGTAATTCTGACCTCAGGAAATTGTTGATTGTTCCATACTTTCCGTAGCTTTATAACAATGTTTTGATTGGTGACTGGTTCAATAAAATTAATTCTAATTTTGGTCTACTACTCAATGAAAAATTATAAGGAGCTTGTAAGTGTTATATTGAATTTTGATACTATTACTCAATCTAATTTTTTGAGATACTTTTTGGATTGAAACCTATATAAATTATGAAAGACTAGAATATTGTAGTTTAGTCTAGTTCACCCATGTTATGTAAATTAAAGTCCTGCAATTTTGCAATTAAAAGTTCAGTCTAGTTCAGTCTAGAATATGGCTGAAAACAACCCCTCAATCCCAATTCCATTTATTATTTATTTTATAATTAGCTGGGCTATTTATTTTACCAATGGCAGCTCACTTATTGTTAGGTCTTTTTTTTTTCCTGTAATGAACTGATAATGCTGATTTTAAACCATTGAATGGCATAAATTATGAATGATTTGATTACTCAATTTGACCCTTCTATTGTGCTGGGTGTTTTTGTCATCATCTGATTGGTTATTTGGTTAAAGTTTTATTGTTACATAATCTTTCAGAATGAGTATGAAAGGCGCATTCTTGAAAGGGACTCCCAAGAGGCATTAGGGGATGATGTGTCCAGCCACCAGTCCGACAACAACATCTTCTTAGAGGTTGTTGGTGGTGCGGACAAGAAAGGAAGAATTTATGGTTTAGGTCCTGAGGCTGCAAAATACAAACCTTCTTCTTCCACATCATCGATTGGGATTTTGCCATCTGAATATGAAGAGATGAAGACTCAAGTTTCTAACCTTACAACTGAAAATAAGGCCCTTAAGGATAAATTGGATATGCTTGCTGCAACACAGAAGCAAATGCGTCAATTTATGGAAAGTTTTTCATTAACTCATCCATCTCCATTGGTTCTGCCACCACCTCCACCTCCACCTCCGCCTGCACCTACAAATGAGGATGATCAACAAGATGATGATGAGTTATATGATGAATTGGGTGCAGATCTTTGATTGTTCATCAGCTTTCTGAGGTATATTATCCAAATTGTTTCCTTCTTATAATTTTTACCTTCTCATTGTTGTTTCATGTCCTAATCCAGATTTCTTTGCTCTTAACTCCCCTGCTTTATTAATCAGTTATTGTTTTATTATATGATTGCTCTCATATGTTGCTATTTAATTGCTGTGAAAACAATGAGGAAGAAAATCTGACTTTCTGTTATTTACCTTGGAAAGGATTTGCCTCATGAATTTATTGTGATGTAGCTGAAAGTATTTCTAACATTTACATTGAAAAATGGATTCTACTGCTAAAATATGTAGTAATACTTATGGGTATTGTTGGGTCCTGGATAGAAAAGATGGAATTGCTCTCCAATTGATATTGCTGATATTGCTTTCCATGAGTACTAGCAAAATCTCATTCATTTTGATTCATAGAACAAAATGAAGTGAAAACCCTATGCTGACAATTGATTTTGGTACTCCAAATAGCATGAATTTGGTTAGATAGGTAAATTGAAAAATAGTTTGCAAGCTATCATATTAACATAGAATTCATTCTATTTGGCTAAAAATGGATATGAAAACAAATAGGTGTATTGAATTCAGAAATTTACCTCGTTGGGTACATGTACAGTGGTGAAGCATCCCTTTATCTCTTTGTTTAGAAGCCTCCGTGTTAGTGCCATTGTTTTGTTATGCTCAACAAAAACCATCCTGCTATGAAGGAACTTTATTTGAAATGCTATTTAGTATTGAAGGGTACAGATAAGCCTTTAGGGTATGCTCAATAAAAACCATCCTACTATGACATGAACACACCAATAAGATGCAATAGATTATAATTTAAACAAAACAATAAGTTACAATATCGACAGGTAAAAAATCCATAGAAATTTATCTCTCTCACTTGTGACTGTTGATGGAGTTATAGAATCAGCAATCCCAATCCCAGGGAAAAAATCCAACTTTTCAGGATCGCTGGGAGGACCAAAAACCTATTATACAGGACAAGAACAGAAACTGTTAGGTTTTCCTGTGATAAGCATAGTTGATAAACACCAAAATTGCATCATTTTTACAAAGATATTAGAATGTGATTTGAATAATTATTGAATATTATCAGTTGAAATTCACTCTCTTTTAATCTACATTAGCTAGAAATGGAAAATTAGGCAATACGGTGGTCAAATACAGTTATTGGCTTGAAATTGGGTCAAAAACTAGGCCCAGAATGCTAAACCGACCTTCAACATGGCTTGTACATGGCAGCACAGCCTTGAGGCAGTTTAAGAAGCAGAGCACGGCCTCTTCATTGACCAACACGGCCTCTTCATTTGACCTGTATATGGCAGCACAGCCTTGAGGCGGTTTAAGAAGCAGAACACGACCTCTTCATTGACCAGCACGATCTCTTCATTGACCAGCACGACCTCTTTATTTGACCAGCACGACCGTGCTCAACCAAAAATATCAGAAAATCATGTCAGCAAGGTCGGTGACGCGTAAACAGGTGTACAGGGAGCACGGCCGTGCTGGTGTCATGCTGAGCCCAAATTTTGCCTATAAAAGGAACGCTCAACAGAATATTTGAAGGTTCCCCGGGATTGATTCTCTCCCGATTCTCTTCTTTTCTTGTAATCTTCTAGTCTTACTTTATAGTTGTTCTGCTAGTTTTAGTTTTAAATATGTCTTTAGTAAACATGTTATTGCTATCATCAAATATGTTTAGAAACTAATCCCATCATTGAGGTGACGGGGATCTTTTACTTTATCTGTGATATCTTTACGATTTATAATATGAGTGTTTAAATCCTTTTGATTAAATTATTCCTGGTAATATTATTTTAAAAAGAATTAGCTACTCTTTACACAGTTAATTAATTGTTCGGCGATCGTACCTTGAATTAATTAACAGAACTCTAGGAATAATTGAATCTGCATGCTCTACCGGATCAAGGATTGCGTGTTCATTTTCAGTCAGTCATTGAATTGATAAATCTATTGACACTTCATGCTCTTTCTGTTTAATTACTTTACATGATCAAACTGAGTAATAAATTAGAAAGAAGACTGTTAATATTTCATGATCATTGGGTATTAATAGCTTTTAAATAGGTAATTGGTAATCAGTAAGAATTGTTACTCATGTTATAAATTAATCAAATACACAGATATAAGTATTAGTGAACCCATTACCTTAGTGTTTTTATAATCTAATTCCTTTCTAAAATATTTTATAATCTCTTTTCTACTTAATTTTTATACACTCTTTATTCAAAGTTCACTTCGAATCATTTGTCTATATAACAAATTGATCTAAGTAGAGCAGTAGTCATTTCAATTCCCTGTAGAGACGATAATCTTTTATACTATAACTTGATAAGATCGTATACTTGGATTTTGACCGAACAAGTTTTTGGCGCCGTTGCCGAGGAATTGTTAATGATATTGATCGAAATGATTAATTGTTAATTTAGACGCTTTTTGTAATTATTTTCCTTTTTCTTATTCTTATTATCACCTCCTACATGGACGGTTAGCTTTTATTTTTATATTTCGTCTCCTGGTTGGAAGACTAGATTTTATTTTTATATTTCATCTCCTGGTTGGAAGACTAGATTTTATTTTGTGTAGCGTCTCCTGGTTGGAAGACTAGATTTTCTTACTATTTTATTACTTAAACTTATTATTTAGCGTCTCCTGGTTGGAAGACTAGATTATTTCTTCTTTCTTTTAATTTTTCTTTTCTTTTCTTTAAACTAACCTTAAAAATAATTAAAATTTCAGTTTTTGATCACGTGATCCAGCTTTGTTGCAGTGTATGCTAACACGCTCTCAAGATCCTATCCTTCAGTTTGATCCTGAAATTGAAAGAACTGCAAGAGCTCTCAGAAGACAAAGAAGAGCTGTTAGAAGACAAAGAAGAATAATGGCAGAACAGGAATTGACTATGAATGAATACTTCACACCGACTTGTGAGGAACATGATAGTATCCAATATCCAGCGGTGGAAGCCAACAATTTTGAGCTTAAACCAGGCCTAATTTCTATGGTCAAAGATGTGCAATTCTCAGGCTTACCACATGAGGACCCAAATGCCCATCTAAAAAGATTCCTGCGGATTACAAAAACTGTAAAAATTAATGGGGTTCCTCCGGAAGCCATTAGACTCCACTTGCTTACTTTTTCTTTGCAGAGAAAAGCTCAACTCTGGTTGGACTCATTGGAAACCAATTCCATCACAACTTGGACAGATCTGAAGAGTAACTTTTTGAACAAATACTTCCCACCTGGGAAGTCTGCTAAACTAAGAGCAAAAATTTCTGGATTTACTCAGAAAGATGGTGAAACTATGCATGAAACATGGGAACGATTCCAAGATCTAATCTTAGCCTGTCCCCATCATGGTTTTAATAAATCCCTGTTAGTTCAAATTTTCTATAATGGTCTTTCTTTTCAGGATAAGGCAGCTATAGATGCAGCATGTGGAGGATCCTTAGGCTACAAAACACCATCTGAATGCTATGAGATTATGGGCAAGATTGCCCAGAATAGTGCTCAATGGGCACAAGGAGAGAGATATATCCCGAAAAAATCTCCGCAGGCAGGTATGTTTAAAGTAGATTCTAATACTGCTTTAGAGGCCAAGATTGAGGCAATGAGCAAGAAGTTAGAGGCTCTCTTAGCCTCAATGTCTAAAACAGTTGCCTCAGTTCCTCATGACAAAGATGAATGGCCTATTGAGTTTAATGGCATGACTGAAGAAGTTAACGCCATCAAAGATTCTGATCCAAAACTTGAAATGCAAGAAGCAATGCTCAAATACATGCAAAGGCATGGACATCCGTGTATGGGTGTCTTAGCTAGTTATATGGAGAAAACCAATGAAAGGCTAAAAAGCATTGAGAAGAAGAGCCCTATGGCCTCTTGTAATTCTTGTGGAACAGTGGGTCATGAGACCAAGGATTGTTTAGAAGAAATTAATTTTGTAGGCACTAGCTCTAGGCCTAGAAATGATCCACATTCTAATAACTATAATCCTGGTTGGAGGGACCATCCCAACTTCGCGTGGGGGGACAACAAAACCAGAATCAGAATCAGAATAAAAATCAGATTCAAGCCCCCTACAAACCCCTTAACATGCAAGTCCAACGTCAACCACAGAGAAGGCCATACCTTCAAGATCAAATTGATAGCCTTGTGGGAACTGTTAAATCACTAGAAAATACAGTAAATACTTTAGTTTCCAACAACAAAAATTTAGAAAGCCAAGTTGCCACTCTGGTGCAACTAATGACCAAAAGGGAGCAAGGGTCGCTCCCCAGCCAGCCTGAACAAAATCCTAGGGAGCAAATGAAGGCCATGAGTACTAGAAGTGGTAAAATTCTTAATTCACCGATAAATGAGAGTAGTTTAGTCCCTACTGAAAGGGACTCAATGAAAAAATTGAAGAAAAAGAAAGAAATGAACAAACTTCACCAATTCCTGCAGTTTCATCACTTCCACCCCAAAACCCTAAGCCAAATATCCCATTTCCACAAAGGCTAAAAGGTAACATAGTTGATCCACAATTTGCCAAATTTTTGGATATGTTAAAACAACTAACAATTAACATACCCTTTGTGGAGGCATTTTCTCAAAGGCCCAAATATGCAAAATTTCTGAAGGACATTGAGTCAAAAAAAAAAGGCTAGAGGAATTTGCCACAGCCAAACTTAATGAGGAGTGCTCTGCTATATTTCTGAATAAATTACCTCCTAAATTGAAAGATCCAAGTAGTTTTACTATTCCCTGTTCAATAGGTGATTTACATTTTAAAAAGTGTCTGTGTGACTTAGGCTCTAGTATCAACTTGATGCCTTTGTCCATTCTGAGAAAGTTGGGGATTCAAGAACCAAAACCCACAACTATCCAAATCCAACTGGCAGACAGATCTGTGGTGTACCCACGAGGTATAGTAGAAGATGTTCTTATTAAGGTAGATAAATTTATCTTTCCTGTAGACTTTGTGATTTTTGATATGGAAATTGATAAAGAACCGATTCTTCTGGGAAGGCCATTCTTGGCCACGGGTAGGATTCTAATTGATGTCCGCCAAGGGAAACTTACTCTAAGGTAAAATGATGAGGAGGTTGATTTTAAAGTTTTTAACTCTATGAAAACCCCGTCTACTTTTGAATCCTGTAATTTTATATCTTCTGTGGATAACACTAGTGCTTTAACTCAATATAATTTGCAGGAACTATTAAGTAGTAACAATCTTGAAAAAGCTTTAACAATGAGTAAGTTTGATTTTTTGGATAATATGGAAATGGTGGATAAAGTCAAAGCCTTGGATGCTGGAATAAATCAAGGAGATGTCAAATGAAAAGGGCAATATGAAAACTTGGAAAGAGATAATCTACAAAAGCCCAAGCCTTCCATTGAAGAACCGCCAGAGCTTGAGCTAAAACCTCTGCCTGCTAATTTAAAATATGCATTCCTACATCCCCCTTCCTCTTTGCCTGTTATTATTTCTTCATCTTTGACAGGTTTAATGGAAGAAAGGCTATTGAGAGTTCTTAGGGAACACAAGGAGGCATTTGGATGGACTATCCATGACATCAAAGGAATAATCCCATCCATTTGCACTCACAGAATCCATATGGAAGAGGACCACAAGCCAAGGGTTCAACCCCAAAGAAGGCTCAACCCAAATTTAAAAGAAGCGGTAAAACAAGAAGTTATCAAACTTCTTGATGCAGGTATAATCTATCCTATATCTAATAGTCCTTGGGTGAGTCCTGTCCAAGTGGTCCCGAAAAAAGGAGGGACGATGAATCGAAAATGATAAGAAAGAATTAATTCTTTGTTAGAAAAGTTACTGGGTGGCGTGTTTGCATTGATTATAGAAAATTAAATGAAGCCACTAGGAAAGATCATTTCCCCTCCCCTTTATTGATCAAATGTTAGAAAAATTGTCCGGGCATGAATATTATTGTTGTCTAGATGGCTATTCCGGATATATGCAAATACCCGTGGCTTTTGAAGATCAGGAAAAGACCACTTTTACGTGCCCATACGGAACATTTGCATATAGACGAATGCCATTTGGTCTATGCAATGCACCTGCCACCTTCTAGAGATGCATGATGTCTATCTTCTCTGATATTTTAGAAGATTGCATAGAGGTATTTATGGACGATTTTTCTGTGTATGGTACATCATATGATGCTTGTTTAATTAATCTGGGACTTGTCTTTGAAAAGATGTACGTAAACAAATTTGGTTACAATCGGGAAAAATGTCAATTTATGATTAGTGAGTGCATTGTACTCGGGCATAAAATTTACGAAAGAGGGATTGAGGTAGATCCCGCCAAAATAGAGGTTATTGTAAAACTTCCACCTCCTAATTACGTAAAAGCTATCGAAGCTTTACGGGTCATCTTTGGATTTTACAGAGGTTTATAAAAGATTTTTCAAAAATTGCAAAGCCTCTATCAACCCTTTTAATGAAAGATATGCCCTTTCAATTTTCTCAAGATTGTTTGAAATCTTTTAACACTCAAAACAAAGTCGATTGAAGCACTGTTGTTATGGCTTTGATTGGTCACTGCCTTTTGAACTAATGTGTGATGCTAGTGATATGGCAGTGGGGGCCATTTTGGGCCAGAAAAAGGATAAGGTATTTCATGTCATTTATTATGCCAGTCGTACTCTTGATGATGCGCAACAAAATTATACGACAACTGAGAAAGAGTTACTGGCAGTAATATTTGCTTTTGACAAATTTCGTCCTTACCTGGTTTTATCTAAAATAATTGTTTATACTGATCATGCGGCTATTAGACATTTGCTTGCCAAACAGGATACTAAGCCAAGACTAATCAGATGGGTACTCTTGCTTCAAGAGTTTGATGTAGAGATCAGAGACAAAAAGGGAGTTGAAAATGTCATTGCTGATCATCTGTCTAGGATTGATCCTGAGGTAAGACCAAAGGTTGTTGAAGGGATAAAGGAAACTTTCCCTGATGAACAATTGCTGGGAATTTCTGAATTACCATGGTATGCAGATTTTGTAAACTACTTGGCTGGTAATGTTCTTCCTCCTAATTTATCTTATGCTCAATGAAAGAAATTATTTTCTGATGTTAAGCATTATTTTTGGGATGAACCATACTTATTCAAGATCTGTGCTGACAATATCATTAGAAGATGCATTCCAGAAGTGGAATTTAATTCTATTTTAGAGCATTGCCACTCTAAAGAAATGGGAGGTCATTTTGGTCCCACAAAGACTGCACACAAAGTTTTGCAATGTGATTTTTACTGGCCTAATCTTTTCAGGGATGCATACAATTTTGTCAAATCTTGTGATAGATGTCAAAGAAGTGGAAATATTTTCCGTAGACAGGAAATGCCCCTAAACAGTATTTTAGTCTATGAATTGTTTGATGTTTGGGGCATAGATTTCATGGGACCTTTTCCGTCTTCCTATAATAATGTTTATATCCTGGTTGCAGTTGACTATGTGTCCAAATGGGTAGAAGCGGTGGCTCTAACTAAAAATGATGCTAGGGGAGTGATTAAATTTTTAAAGAAAAATATTTTCACTCGTTTCGGTACTCCCCGGGCAATCATAAGTGATGGAGGCTCCCATTTTTGCAATAAACAATTTGAAAATCTGTTAGCAAAATATGGAGTAACTCACAAAGTAACCACTCCTTACCATCCACCACTACAAGAAAACACGCATATACCGACGGATATTACCGACGGCCATTGACTGTCGGTAAAATCGCGGGATTTTCGACGGCTTTTACCCGTCGGTAAAGAGAGAATACGACGGGCCACCATGGTTCCCGCTTTTTTAAATTACCGACAGCTTAGCCGTCGGTATTTGAATATTTTCGTCAGTAATACCGTCAATGAACCGACGGGTTAAACCCGTCGGTAATGTTAATGAGCCCGTCGGTATGTTTTAAATACAATCAGAAGCCCTCGCCCTTCGTTCCACTTTCCCTTTTCGACTTCTCCTTCTCTTCTCTTCTTCTAATCTCCCACCGTCACCTCTCCCCTTCCACCACCGTCCCTTCCACCACCGCGCCCTACTATCCCTCCCTCTTTAAAACCCTGAGAACCACCACGCCACCACCACTTGTGGCCTCACTTCCACCGCCGTCGGGCATCGCCTGGCCGAGACAACACCACTGCTATTCTCCTTCATATTGCACCGAATGATTTTGTTAAAAGGAGTTCAAATAAAAAAACCCTAAATCTTGATCAGAGCAACATTTTCCATTTTCGAAGTCACTGCCACCCTAATCGCCAAAGGAGCATGAATCGCACATGGGGAGCAGCCATCGATGCTCTGCACAATAAGGAATGATGGGTTGGAATCAGAAGTTCCTGGAAGCATCGACGATGGTACTCACGACAACGATTGGCTGAAATTCTATAGTTTGGACCGGTCTGCCTTTTTCCTTCTAAGCTAGGTACGTATTCAACCTTGGATCTACGATTGTTTCTGCTGAATTGGTATATACAATGGTTGCTAGATTGTGGATATTGGTATATACAATGATAAAGGTTTTATCGTTATTGGAATGTAAGAAATATAAAATGATGTTGTTGGCAGGACAACGTGTTTGTGCAATTGCTTTCTTCTTTTATTTTCAACTTTTTTATTTTTCTTATGGGGTGTGTTGTGTGTGTGTGGTTTGTTGTTTTTGCAATGGCACATGCTATTGTTCTGAGGATGAGTTTGGATTAGCTGTTTGGGCAAAAAGGTCAGGTTTCCGAATCTGTCTTCGAGGAACTTGAAAAGGTAACTTAGTGTTTCTTTCTCTTTTGGATCTGTACCCTTACCATGTTTTCCCCTCTTTTGGTGTGGTGTATTTTTTGTTGAGGTCTTTTTTTATGATTGACTGTTTTTTTACACAATAAACTTATTTGGTATTTGGTCTGAATATGTTTTAGTTGTTGTGCACCCACTTCATATGTTATAGAAATTTATCTCGGTTATTAATGCTATGGTCTCAATTTACATTTTTTTTGATCTCCAGATAAAGGAGAAAGACACTGCATAGTTTGTGAAATTCTGCGTTCCTTGGTGCAAGCATTGGTGAGTAATTCTTTCATAGTCCAAACTTGATGTTAACTTGCTGTTTTTTATTTATTTATTGAGAAAAAGAACTGTTTGCTAACTTGTAAAATAATAATAATGATTGCTTGCTAGTAAGAACCTTGGTTCACTGTGGGATGATTTGGGGAAGGCAATGGAAAATGAAGATGAAATAGAGATTGGAGAAGTGGACTGCGGCATAATAATAAATTAAAAAACAATAAATTAATTCAAATACACATAATAATAAATTTTGTTAGATGATTTACTTATAGTTATGATTTCTATGAAAAGTATTGACGGCCTTTCATTTTTGTTGATTGCTATTTGGTAGCTTGTTAGTTAAAATTTTCTATGTTTTTTCAGTATTTTTAGTTCGAGGCCACCACTTTGCCCGAGATCGCCATCGACATCGAAGGACGTGGACACTCTCTTGTTCTGAGAATTAGGTATGCACTCTAACGAAATGTCGGTTGACTCATTGGGTGGAAAAGGGTTGGCTGTTGACCCCCACACCGACATATTTAGTTTGATTTGCTTCATAGTTCTCTACAGAGAGAGAATTTTGAGGTGATGTGTGTTTTAACTAACAATGGATGTTTTATGTTGAAGTGATGTATAGTTCTCTCCACAGAGGGAATTTTGTCTGATGTATATTTTATGTTAGAGTAAGGTAGCATGTAGATTATTCAACAGAGGGAATTTTGTCTGATGTATATTTTATGACCTACAAGTGAAAATAGAAAACTAGTAATATTTTATGCCTTTTGTTGTATTATCAATCTCTTTCAACCAAATTTCTAGAGTTTTCTTCTCATTAAACTACAAAATGAAGGGGGGGCGGGGGGAAAAAACAAAAAAAACAAAATCCATAGATTGCCAAAACAAGCTGAAATCTTGAGATTTTCTCTTGTTTGTTGATAAGGATTTGTTCTGAACGGTGCTTTCGAAATGATAATTAAAAAGACAAAATACCCTTCAATTTTTATTCCTAGGCTTATCATCAAAATATTCAGATCAGAACATAAAGCGAGTAGGATCAAAATTGAAACCACTCATAGCCATACATATACACAATGAGGTGCTTAATTTATGTGTCCTATGCTGCCACATTTCCCATTATGAAGCCAAACACTAACCGTGCATTAAGCTAAGGCTACAAATCATTCTCTCAGCTATCTTTTCTGTTGTTAAACAATGAATCCACACGTTTCTTCAGAGACCACGCCATTATGCAATGTCATGTGTTGCAAGTCAATGTCACTTGTGCAGTATTGCTCTTTGAAATGTACTTGAACAGAACATTCTTTCTGTTTTCATTGTTTTTCTGTGGCTGAATTTATTAGGACTGAACCAATTGGGACACATTTTGATGGTGAAAACTGTTCCTTGCTAGTATAAACTCACTCTACCAGAACAAATATGACAAGACTTGACATTCATTGAAAAGAATTTGACATAGAAATGCTGTAATACTGATGCAGATTGAAAGCCACTCAATAGGACCTGATTTGGGCTCTTCTGCTAGATATATGTTCAATTTTTACTTCCTAATAAACAAAGGTTTTAATATATGGTTCTCCATCTTTGAAATTGGGAAAAAAATTGTGATCAAATGTGGTGCTAGAACTAATCTCTCAAAACCTTGATTTTTTTTTGGGGAACCCGGGGTATTTCTCGGCAAGGTGCTAGAACTAATCTCTCGAGATACTGAGATCTATTTAAAGATCTGAACTTTTTTAATAGATTTTTTTCATATACAAAGGCCTTGGATCGAACCACTGACCACATGCTTAAAAGATCTCATTATCTGTCAATGGTTCCACACCATGTTAGTCCTCAAAACCTTAATATTGCATTTGTAACTGTGGTCGTAGATTATAGTTGGAAACCTAGTTTTTAATTAATAGGAAAAGGGTACAACAAAGGATATAGAATGGTTGAGTTTTATTGAAGTTTAATAAGTATAATTCCATGATGCAAAGGTCATCTTGTTTTCAACTTTATCCTGACAACTAGTCGCAAATACTCGTGATTCACTAAAAGCGCAACACATCCGAAAAGAAAAAATGGGGGAAAAACAGTTTTGAACAAGTGAATAAACTTTCGGTATGTGTCATCACTGTAATTAACTTTTTTTATTTTTAAATAGATAATAGAATACTTGACATATGATGTGTGCTTTTGTAAACAACACATTAGAGTGCTCTATTCTATGATACTATGTGAAATTAATTATAACCGGTTGGTAGAAATCTCAGCATTTATGGGGCATTACATGTGCGCTCCAATTATTGCAGCCACACAATCACAATTCACCAACCTTGAGAAAACCCATCATTCTTCACTATAGAATGAGTTTTGGCCCTCAGTACAGTACTAGCTTTGTTCATACTTTTTGTTCAGTACATCAAATTTGAGATGTGATGACATTAGACTTTGTGTTTGCTTCAACCATTTTCGAATTTAATTCCTTAAAAAAAGAATATAACATTTAAATATGTTTGTTTGCAACAAACATATAAAAAGAAAACACACCATTCACCCGATTAGATGAAAGTTGAAAACACATAGAAGAAAAACCTTAACTATGAGATTCAAAATAATGTTTCTTACCTCTCAGATGGCAAGAAAAGAAAAAAGAAAAAATAAGAAAAAAAAGATAACTATTTTTTCTTTTAATACTACCCTCATTATTATTCTTTTCATTACGTTTTATTTTCATAATTTTATTTGAGGCATTTTTATAATTTTACATTTGCATATTTGAGGCGTAAGCCAATATTGTTAGGCTGGACATTTTTCGTGGTTGTCTGGATTCGAGTCCGGGATCTCCACTTTGCGTGTGTGAGTTTACGGACGGTGCTTGCCACTCTATCTGCAAACCCAAAAAAAAAATTAAGAAAAGTTAACTTTTTTCTTCTATTTTCTCTCCTGCCAAACTAATAAAAAAATTATCCCATTTTTCACTTTTTTTTCATTCCCTCCACTTTCTTTTCTTTTACATTATTTCCTACTGCTTTCTTTGCAGAATCAAACTAAACCTTAAAACAAAGTTATGAAGTATACTAGCTTAAATTGTAAAAACATAAGCACTCAAGTTAAGCATTTGGGAAAACTTATAAAATTAACTTACAATACACTCATTAGCTGTTTTTAGCTTGTGAAAATAGCCACACAAAAAATCTTACATTTTAAGCCTTAACTAATAATTAATCTATGGGATAAAGATGCATGAATAAGTAAACATTAAAATCAGATATCTATTACACCCTCATATAGGAGCTCTAATTGCATGGCATATACCAAGCCAAACCACTATGAAAACAAAAATTGTTAAAAGGATTTATGCTTCCCTTGCCGTCGGTATGCTTGTTTAATTCTATCCTTTAAGAGGATGTCAACTTTCAACATGTTACTTTTTAATTATTGATGAAATGGATGTTTGATTGTTGTTATTAGTATCGGAGAAAAGCCTTAGCTTCCCGTTTGACACTACAACAAATTCTAAAAAAGATGGCGCTACTTTAAGCAGCGCTTAAAATAAAAAAATGCTATTTTATGTCATACGTAAACAATAAACAACGCTTACTAATTAAGCGCTACTGTTTAGTTCATACAATAAACAACACTTAGTCCTTTAAGCGCTGTTTTATCTTTAAATAATAAAAAATGAACTGGCACATTAATCAGCGCTTCAAACATGAAGCGCTGTTTTTGATCATACGAACAATAAACAGCGCTTTATAGTAGGAAGCGCTGTTTTTGGTGATACAATAAACAGCGCTTTTAGACTTAAGCGCTGTTTTTGTGAAACAATAAACAGCGCTTTTTTATTAAGCGCTGTTTTTGGTCAATTTATTAAATATATGTATTTCCCTCCTCTCTCATTTCGCATGCAGAAGCACTGTTTCTTTCTCTGTCTGTCAACTCTCTCTTCGCAAACCCCTCCGTCGTCGCCTCCATCTCCCAAGTCCCGACGTGCTTTTTCCTCAACGAGATCGTGTGCTTCAAAAGCTGAAATCCAAAAGCTGAAATCCGAGCTCGTCCAAAAGCTGAAATCCGAGCTCGTCCGTCGTCCTCCAAAAGCTGAAATCCGAGCTCGTCCAAAAGCTGAAATCCGAGCTCGTCCAAAAGCTGAAATCCGAGCTCGTCCGTCGTCCTCCAAAAGCTGAAATCCGAGCTCGTCCAAAAGCTGAAATCCGAGCTCGTCCGTCGTCCTCCAAAAGCTGAAATCCGAGCTCGTCCGTCGTCCTCCAAAAGCTGAAATCCGAGCTCGTCCGTCGTCCTCCAAAAGCTGAAATCTGAGCTCGTCCGTCGTCCTCCAAAAGCTGTTGGCGGCGCTCGGCCTCCATCCTCCCCCTCGCCTCCATCTCCAAACTCCTGTTTGCGTCCATTTCCAGGTATGGCCACTGTCTCCATTTTGTATCTCGATTCCACATTGGTTTCTGTTGGTGGTTCGTTAGTTTTTGGTCTCTGTTCGATTTTGTTTGATTTTGTTCACTGTTAACCAGTTTGGAATCAGCAGGGTTTGATTTTGTTTGATTTTGTTCACTGTTGTCCAGAGATAAATTAGAAGTGTTAAAGATGCTTGGAATCAGTTTGTTAAAATGTACAGTTAGTAAATATATATGCATATCAGATGGGAATCAATGGAAAAATGACCAATGAATTTTGTTGTGGAACCTGATTTTGGTTTTTTTTGTTTTGAACAATGAATTTTGGAATGTTACAGGTATTATATATATTTTGGAATGTCCATATTTTAGGGGAGACTCTGCCAAAATTTTGTTAGAATTTTGATCTAGTCTGCGTGTTGATTTTAAGAGCAGTGATAGTTTTAGTCTTGCTTTATTTAAATGGGGTTTTTCTGTTGTTTTACCTCTCAATCCATAGGTAAAATATGGATCGAAAGTGGATGTCTGCCAATCGTTTGTAGAAGGAATATAAGGATGGAGTGAAAGATTTTATTGAGTTTGTAGTTGGGCATACAACAGACCATAGTAGAATCATATGTCCTTGTTTAAGTTGTTGTTATACAAACAAAATTAGTGTTCGGGAATTGGAATGGCATTTAGTGAGCAATGGGATTGATCAAACTTATACCTGTTGGACAAAGCACGGTGAGACAAGAGATGAATCTTCTAATATGGGGAATAGTGGGAGATATGCGTCATAGGACACCGCTACAAATACATATGATGGTGACCGTTTTGAAGATATGGCAAATGCGATTGAAGAAGATCTTCGTGATTGTCCTCAAATGTTTGAGAAGTTGATGAGTGATGCGGAGAAGCCATTATATGAGGGTTGTACTAAATTCACAAGATTGTCGGCAATGTTAAAGTTGTTTAACTTGAAGTCGGGCAATGGATGGACTGATAAGAGTTTTACGGACTTACTTACACTGTTGAAAGATATGTTGCCTAATGATAATGTGCTTCCTAGTAGGACATATGAGGCTAAATAAATGTTACGCTCTATTGGCATGAGCTATGAGAAGATACATGCTTGTCGTAACGACTGCATTTTATTTCGTAATGAATATGCATCGTTAAAGTCGTGTCCAAAATGTGAAGCCTCACGGTATAAGAAGGAAAATTCGGCTCCAGAGAAGGTATTGTGGTATTTTCCCATAATTCCCAGATTCAGGCGTATGTACCGTAGTTCAAGATGCAAAAACCCGACATGGCATGAGGATGAAAGGATTCAAGATGGCAAGCTACGGCGCAGTAGATTTTCCTCAATGGAAAAAATTGATATTGATTATCCCGATTTTGGGAATGAACCAAGAAACTTACGACTTGCATTGTCTCATCGATGGATTTAACCCACATGGTGTTCAAAGTAGCTCTCACGATTACATGGCACGTGATTTTGGTGATTTATAACCTACCTCCATGGCTATGCATGAAGCGAAAATATATGATGTTGTCTTTGTTAATTTACGGGCGAAACAACCAGGAAATGATATCGATGTATATTTGGCTCCTTTAATTGAAGATTTGAAGCAAATGTGGGAGACAGGTGTGGTGGTGTATGATAGGTATAGAGAAGAAAGTTTCACCTTGAGGGCTATGATTTTCGGCACAATTAATGATTTTCCAAAGATATGGTAATCTGTCGAGATATAGTACCAAAGGTCGGTGTGCATGCCCTATATGTGAAGATAGTGCAGATTGGATTCGGTTGGAACATGGTAGGAAGAATGTCTTTCTTGGGCATCGCAGATTTTTGCATCCAAATCATCATTATCGGTCATGGAGAAAGGTATTCAATGGGAATACGTAAGAACGGAGAGCTCCTTTGCCTCTGACGGCACACAACTGTTAGAAAAAGTAAAAGATTTGAATATTAAATTCGGTAAACCTTTGCAGGGAGACCTTGCCACACGAGGGTGGAAGAAAAGGTCGATTTTCTTTGAGTTGCCATATTGGAAATCATTATACGTAAGACATTTCATTGATGTGATGCATGTTGAAAAAAATATTTTTGATAGTCTCAGTGGTACCTTACTTAATGTGCCCGGGAAGCCTAAAGAGGGGATCAATGCAAGGTGGACTTGGTTAGTATGGGATTGAGACGAGAGTTGGGACCAGGTAAAGAAAGGAAACGTCGTACATATCTACCTTCTACGCCATACTCTATCTAGAAAAGAGAAAAGAGATTTTTGTAAGTTTCTTGATGGAGTTAAGGTTCCAAAGGGGTACTCTTCAAACATTAAGAACCTCGTAACGATGAAAGATCTCAAGTTAAAGGGTCTAAAGTCTCATGATTGTCATGTTCTTATGGAGAATTTGCTACCCATAGCTATACGATCTATTTTGCCTGACAAAGTGCGGAATACCTTAAGTAAACTTTGTTTCTTCTTTAAGGCAATTTGTAGTAAAGTGATTGACCCTGGAAAGTTGCCAGCCTTGCAAAAAGAAATTATTCTGACTTTGTGTGAGCTTGAGATGTATTTCCCGCCTTCATTCTTTGACATAATGATTCATCGGCGATTCATCCGGTTAGGAGACACAATTGTGTGGGCGACTTACATGAGATGGATGTACCCGTTTGAGCGTTACATGAAGATATTAAAAGGGTATGTGAAAAACCGATCACGGTCAGAGGGTTATATTGTTGAGCGGTATATAGTCGAAGAAGGCTGAATTTGAACATGCAGTATGTATCCGATATTGAACATTCTATAGGGCTGCCGCGGTCTCGTCCACACAGGAAGAAGTGCAGGGGAGGATTCTTGGACTTGAAATATTGACTATATCAAGGAAATAATGGGAACAAGCACACTTATATGTTTTACGCAACGCCGATGAAGTTGAGTCATATGTTGTAAAACAGAAGGACATACTCAAGAACTTGTTCCCCAATAAGAGGCAAAATTGGTTAACAATGAACCTGATCGGTGTTTTATAAAATGGTGAAAGAATACATTTCTGCAGAGTTTATTGCAAATCCTAGCTCGGTTTGAAAGATTGAGATGGTTAGCTAAAGGTCGGATATACATGTTAGTTCTTACACGTTATCCGATGAATGGGTACACTTTTTATACAAAAGAACATGATGATCGGAGGAGAATACAAAATAGTGGAGTGACTCTTGTAGCTGAAGCTATGCATATATCAAGTGCTAAAGATAGAAATCCCATATATGCGAATATGTCATACTTCGGGGTCATTGAACGCATATGGGAGTTGGATTACAAGATGTTTCGAGTGCCTGTGTTCCAATGCAAGTGGGTTGATAATAACAACGGTGTACAAATGGATGAGTTGGGGTTCATGCGGGTGAATTTTAATAAGTTGGGATATAAGGATGAGCCCTTTATTTTAGCATCGCAAGCTCAACAAATGTTCTATGTCACCGATCCAATTGATATGAATTGGTCCATTGTTCTATTGAATAACAAAAAAAATGTTAATGAGATTGATGATGAAGCACATGAATATACTGACATTGAGGATGACCCTTTCTTCGGGACATCACAATCATTGTTTGGGGCAAGTACACCTACAGAGGATGATGTGTATATTAGAAATGATCATAATGAAGGGCTTTGGATCAATCCATTATTTCATAAGGGATGCGCAAATCTGAATAAAACGAGAAAAAGGAAAAGAGTTGCTTAAATGTACATGTATGTAGTGAATGCTATTTAATTTTTATTAATTTATTGATCAATTAAATGTGTATACATTGATTTCTTTATTAATTTTTATTAATAACTTATGTGTATAATTTTTTTCAGGTAAATGGCATCTGAAGGTGATGATAGTGCTCCCGAGGCCCCCAAAAGGGGACGGCGTCCCGTGGACCGACTTTTAAGAAGAAACTCATCCGTGAGAGGAGTAAAGGAGTTGCAAAACGTGTGGTAAGATACTTATCGATTAATCTAATTTTTTTTAGTTGAGTATCTAAATTTGTACACTAATACTATTTTTTTTATAGGTTATATGGAATGCTAAGGGTCAACCAATTGGTGAAAATATTAATGACTTTATTCAATTCATTAGGGCCACAGTACGGAAGACGGTCCCAATTAGCCGCGATAATTGGAAGGATAAGGATCCATATTTGAAGGAGCTAAAAGATGAGATATGGGTGAGATATGGTATATAAAAATGGGATTAATTAACATTGGTTAGTTGTATTGTTTTTTAATTTATCTAAACATACTTATAGTCTACCATTTTGTTTATAATGTTCTTGCAGAAGCATTTTGATGTTGATGAGACCCGGAAGGATATTACACTTAGGTTAGCTGGAAGATCACACCAGAATTTCCGAACTGCGTTAGCGAACAAGTGGTTGAGAGACCAACACGGGAACATCAGACATCAGCCTCCAGCAAAATATGCATCGTTCATAGAACAGGATGATTGGAGCGCTTTTGTAAGAAGACGCACAAAAGATGAAGAATATATAGTATGTACAATAATATTTATAACTTTTATATATGACGTTAAACCATGCATTAATATATTCTTATGTTTTTATGTAGAGAATAAGCAATGAAAATCGGCAAAGAGCGTCAAATCCTCCATACCCTTACAGAGGAGGGGTTAAAGGGTATCCCCGCATTGAGAAAGAAATGGTATGTACAATATCTTTAATTATAACTTGTTTTAACGCATCTCTTGGTATGTACAATTTCTTTCTTACTTTCTCTCAATTTCTTTGTTCATATGTATAGCTGTTGGAGTCAGGAGAAGATGCAACTTCTCAATCCATTGATCGATCTTGTTTGTGGATAGAAGCCCGACGAAACAAGAAGGGTGACATTAAACATCTACCCACTAGAGAAGTGGCTGACAAAATTGTAAGTATGATAACATTAATTAACGTTTAAATTAATGATATTATTTAATAATATTTAATAATATTTGTGTCTTGCAGAATGAACTTTCAATGTCTATGTCAGATTTATCTGGTCAAGACATCCTTTCCCAAGCCATACCCATCAAGGAGTATCCTGGTCGGGTAAGAGGCATGGGATTTGGCGTCTCCTAGGGCGCTATCTTTGGATCACAGAAGCGCGTAAGACGCCATGCTGATGCTAGTGAAACAGAAGAATTGAGGAGAATGGTAACTCAGCTATACCAAAAAGTTCAGGAATTGGAAGATAGAAAGAAGGATAAAGATGAAGTGGAGAGGAACGAGCATCAGTCACCTATCCCTAACCCAAAGAGTGTTAGAGATAGTTGCACTATTGTGAGTCCCGAGGTAATAATCGTTACATTTCTTTTTATACTTTCTCACCTAAGTATTCAAAGATTTAACATATTAATATTTCGTTTATCATTGGTTTAGGGCATTTATGAGTGCAGTCTATATTTGACAAGGCCAGCATAGCGAATGGTTGGTAAGGAATGTTGTATAATGAACCAGGTGTGTCACTACACAACCTACCCTTACCTCCTAATCATGTAAAGGTTAGAGTTGACGTTGCACTTGAGGGAGATGCACTATTGCCTGTACCATTGGAGGCGGCAGATGTGATGACAGTGGAATAGGCAATAGGAACCTATGTGGCATGGCCAAACCACCTCGTAGTTACAAGTGATATGGTACGTATATGTTAAAGTATATGCTTCACTATCATATACTGCATATATTTATTAAATTAGGTGATCACTCACTAACTAGTCAATATGTTGGAATGCAAAATATGTAGGTATCTCCAACATCCAAAGCCAAGGACAAAGGCAAGGGCAAGCTGCCTATAGCTAGCAAGAGTGTTGGCAAGCAGCCAACAAATGGGTCATTCACATCTCCAGTGAAGAAGGTCATGGTATCTCGGCCTCCTCTGACTCCCTGCTCTGATTTTACAATTTATCTTAGAGTCCATGTGGCAACAAAGATGGAGGCGGCAGATACCATTAAAGTACCAATGGATGAATCAATTTTGGGTTATGAGCACGACCTGAGCTGGTGTTGATGGTGCACTTCAAGAAATTCTTAATGACAACCTATGGTTAAGTGAAAGCTGTTATTAGTGTATATCTCAGTCTTGCATTAAATTTTAAAGTATCCAATGTTTTTTTATTTTTTCAACTAAATATTTATGTTATTGTTAATGCATTAATTTGTATGCATGTTTTAATTTAAGGTACTTGTATCAAGAGATATTGATCCCACAAGAACAAACTCAAAGGTTTGTGTTTTTGTGCCCACAACGGACACATATGGGATCATGGAATGCTGACATGTCTGAGTATGTGATTCACCGCTTGACATTAGCAAATCCTGACTTTGAGAGACTGTGTGTGTCACCTTGCAACGTAGTGTAAGTCATTTAATTTAATCAATATTACTAAATTTATTGAAATGTGTTTATTTTCTTATATTTTTTTGTCCAACATTTTTGTAGGGATCATTGGTTATTGTTAGCGATTAACTTGAATCAAAACGTTGTGTACTATCTTGATCCATTGCGTGTACATATCAACATGCGCAAAACAATGAAAGATAAGTACAATCAGTAAGTGTGTATATATATATATATATATATATATATATATATATATATGTATGTAATTTCTTAAACGTTTAAGTTACTTGTAATATTGAAGT
This sequence comes from Calophaca sinica, assembly GCA_037113605.1. NCBI lineage: Eukaryota > Viridiplantae > Streptophyta > Magnoliopsida > Fabales > Fabaceae > Calophaca > Calophaca sinica. The sequence goes on along the minus strand of CM073733.1, from coordinate 101,206,755 downwards.
GTTTATTTGTTTATGTTTGGCCTACGTGACATCTTGTGCTGGCTGGTATGATATTTTCTGTTGTTACAGGTGTTTTATAAATTTTGGAATGTCCATATTTTAGGGGAGACTCTGCCAAAATTTTGTTAGAAATTTGATATAGTCTATGTGTTGATGTTAAGAGAAGTGGTTACCAATGTATTGGAATGATATTTTTTGGTAGGTAGAAATTATTATGAGTGTGGTTCTAGATATTGAATGATTTTGTTTGATTTTGCACTTAGGGCAATCCTACTGTATCGAAGAAACAAGTCTCGATTTTCTAAATTTACTCCACCTAAATAGATACCGATAAAGGTATTTATATCAAATTTTTTATGCAATTATTCAAATTACCAAAAATAAAAACAATTAATTTCATATTTTTGGTTTTATAGTGTCCTCGCCAACCGAACTCTGATGATTGTGGCCGATATGTTTTGAAGTTTCTCAAGGATATTGTCGTTCATAATCAAACAAAAATTCCAACAGAGGTATGTATGTAATAATTTCGAAGTTTATATAAGTTTTTTTCTTTTACGCATACCATTTGAATGCTTATGTTCAATTCTAACTTCATTTAATTTTCATTTCGCAAGATTATCCTCGATTGTCAATTCGACACATACACTGATCATACCGAACTCAAAGAAGAGTGGTGTCGATATTTTACTACAAATTTTATCATTTATAAGCAGATAGAAGAAGATTAATATTAATGTTTACGTGAGTTTTTGTTAAATTTGGTTTTTTTTTAGTTTAGCATACTTGAATTGGAAAAGTTCACATGAATTTAGGAATAAAATTCCTTTTTATGTTGGCTAATATTTTATATATTTTATGTTGGTCATTGGTATGGTATCTTATGTTGTTCTGGTGTATTTTATATATTTTGGAATGTCCATATTTTAAAGAAAACTCTGCCAAAATTTTGTTAGAATTTTGATCTTGTATGCATGTTTAGTTGCGTGTGATGTAAGAAAAAGATATTACTATTTAGGTAGTATTTGTAGCATGACATGTGCAATATTTTAGTGATCTATTCTGTATAATTGTGAATTTGACTGAGAAATATATTGTAATTTATTTATGTTAATGTAAGGATATGTAGGAATCTATGAAAAAATTACATTATAATGTTAAATTTTGATGTTGATACAATTGGGTGTTGATGACAATTTTGGTTGCATTTTGTGTTATCAATATTATGCAACACAGATATAATGTAAATGTGAGAGAATTAAATTAAAAAAAAAAAAGAATAAACAGCGCTTCAATAATGAAGCGCTGCTTATTGTATAAAAAGACAGCGCTTCAAAAAGGAAGCGCTGCTTATTGTTCAAAATAAACAACGCTTCCTTACTGAAGCGCTGTTTATTGTCTATACAATAAACAGCGCTTTATTATTGAGGCGCTGTTTATTGTGCAGCGGCTTAATTTTCAGCGCCTTTAAGCGCTGTTTTAGGCTAAAAATAAGCGCTGTTTATTGCCAAAACTTGTTGTAGTGTGAGGTTCAATATATTATTGAGTGCGTGTACTCTTTTAGATACCACGTGTTCATTGTATATTGAACCTTGAATTGTCCAAGTCGGACAGTTTGGGAAAAAACTTTTTCTTTACTTGTATAATAGTTGTTGCTTGATTCTCGTATCTTGATATTTGATGAAATTTCGGTTAGATTCATTTCCTTTTGTTCTCTGGGTGCATACTTGATTGCCTTGTTCCTAACTGCGATCATTTTGTGTACTCAGAGACCAATGGGAAATGTCACTAAATTTTGTCAAGTATAAGATATGAGAATTACTGAATGACTATTATACGAAGTTCAAAAAGTTTTTCCTCGAATGGGATAAGGTCATACCATTTAAAGAAAGAGAGCGGTTGTAAGAATGTCGTCTTCTTTGAAATTGTCATTTTTTGACATGCGAGAAGATGGAATTTTTTCCTTCGAATCGTAGTTGGATGTACGATAGGTTGTATCCGGGAAGAGGGGGTTTGAAACAATCTTTTTGCGATGGGATTGATCACTTCGTTCAAGTCGCAATGGCACACGAAGATTTCGAAATTAATGGAGGGTTTAGGTGTCCGTACCTTAAATGCGATTGCAGAAAGATCAAGAGCCCAGGAGAGGTCATGCTGCACCTGCAGAGACTTGGATTTATGCCTAATTACTGGATTTGGACTAGACATGGTGAAGAGTTACCTCGGGTTGGATTAGGGGTTGGCGATAATTGCACAGGTGCTTCAAGTAATTGCGTAGATACGGGATATGGTGAGCAGATTGAATTGATGCAAAATATGGTTTGTGATGCCTTGGGGGTCAACGTATCATTCGAGGAGCCACAGTATGATAACACAGATGAACGTCCAAATGAGACTGCACAAAGATTTTATAATCTCTTGTTAGAAACAAATAAGCCGTTGTTTGAAGGGTCTGCCGACTCTAAGTTATCAATGTGTGTGAGACTTTTAGCTCTCAAGTCCAACTGTGGTGCTACGGATGTGTGCTTGGATCTCGTGAACTTGAAGATGATGTTGGACTCGTCACCTATCAGAGATGGTTTGCCAAAAAGTTATTACGAGGCTAAAAGCTTAGTGTCCAAATTGGGGTTGGAATCTAAAAGGATTGATTGTTGTGTGAGAGGGTGTATGTTATATTACGACAATAAATTTGGTAAAAACGATAGCGCGCTGGTTGAATGTAAATTTTGTGGTGAGCCAAGGTATATGTCACATACTGATAATGGGAAGGGTACACAAAAACCAGTTCCACGGAAGGCAATGTTTTATTTGCCAATTATTCCAAGGCTGCAGAGAATGTTTGCGTCAACACGCATCGCAGACAAAATGACTTGGCACTATGAGAATAAAAGCACTTCAGGTATGTTGCGACATCCATGTGATGGTGAAGCTTGGAAGCACTTTGATCGTGTGAATCCCGAATTTGCAGCAGATCCACGTAATGTACGACTTGGCTTATGCTCTGATGGTTTTACCCTATATGTTCAATCAACGGCGAAACCTTATTCTTGCTGGCCAGTTATTGTTACCCCATACAATCTTCCTCCTGATATGTGCATGTCTAAGCCCTATATGTTCTTGACTTGTATTATACCAGGTCCAAATAATCCAACAGATGGTATTGACATCTACTTACAAATTTCTCATTGACGATCTCAAAAGGTTGTGGAATGGCGTTGTGACTTATGATATTGCACGAAAGAAGAACTTTACAATGAGGGCAGCTCTTATGTGGACCATTAATGACTTCCCCGCATATGGCATGTTGTCCGTGGGGTACTCATGGTAAAATGGCATGTCCCATTGCATGGAGCATACAAAGGCCTTTACCTTGAAATTTGGGGAAGAGTTCTTGGTTTGACTCACATCGCAGTTTTTACCAGCAGATCATCCATTTAGACGGAATAAGAATGCCTTCAAGAAGGGGAAGTTGAATTAGATGGCCCGCCTCGAGGTTGACATTGAACATTTTTACGAGTTATGGATCCGCCAAAAATCACAGATTTTGGTGAATTGGATCGATTTGAAGGATATGGACAAGGGCACAATTGGACTAAAAGAAGTATTTTTGGGATTTACCGTATTGGAAAGATAATTTATTGAGACACAACATTGATGTTATGCACATTGAGAAGAACTTTTTTGACAATGTTTTTCTCACAGTGATGAACGTTAGAGGGAGAAGGAAAGACAAAGAGAAGGCAAGACTGGACTTACCACTTTATCAGAAGTTTAAAGGACTTGCATTTGACGACTCAGTCGAATGGGAAAACCCTTAAACCCAAAGCCTGTTACTCTTTAACTGTTGAGGAAGCTAGGTCAGTCTGTCGGTGGATAAAAGAACTTCGAATGCCAGACGGTTATTCTTCTAATTTGGCAAGATGTGCTGATGTGAACAAAGGAACAATGATTTGGATGAAAAGCCATGCTTGTCATGTATTCATGGAGTGTTTACTTCATATTGCATTTAGTTCCCTGCCGTCAAATATTTTAAATCCACTTACAGAACTCAGCCAATTTTTTAAAGATTTGTGTTCTGCAACATTGAGAGATGATGATCTTATCAAGATGGAGCAGAACATACCAGTCATTCTTTGTAAGTTGGAGAGAATATTTCCCCCTGGTTTCTTTGACTCTATGGAACATCTCCCAGTGCATCTTGCACATGAAGCTAGGCTTGGTGGACCGGTTCAATACAGATGGAAGTATCCATTCGAAAGGTAATATAATCAAATATTCTTTAAAATAATTATTCACTGCCCCGGGTTAAATGTTGAAATGTTGATCACCAACCTTGTTATTCTGTAGATTTATGGGTGACTCAAAACGGTCGGTGAAAAATGAGACGAAAAAGATACACTCAATAGTGCAGATATAACAAATTGAAGCTCAAATAATACAACTCAAATTTTGTAGAATAAAAAGACTCTCAGAAAATTGTGCTCAAATAAGTGTGAGTGATGAAAAATATTTGACAGAGTTTTTGGCACAAAAATTAAGCACTGCGTTGTTGTTTTTTTGTGTTATAAGAAAGAGCACAGCGTTGTTTATTTATAGACCGACTGAGGAGCGTTTGCCCGTTGAGTTGATTTGTCCGTTGGAAGATTTGACCGTTGCATAGGGATCTGTCCGTTGGAATTTGTCCGTTGCGTTGAAAACACGGAGACGGCTCGGCATACGACCTCACGAAGGCGGCTCGTGAGGCGACCTCGCCACACAGCTCGACAGACGACCTCGACACAGCTCGGCATATGACCTCTGAACAGCTCGACAAAAGACCTCGGCACACAGCTCTGTATACGACCTCCTCATCAGCTCGGTCCTCATAGCTCGGCACGCGACCTCATCAGCACGACACGCGACCTCGGTAAGCGACCTCATCAGCTCGACACGGATTCCTCAGATCTCGACATCCGACTTCCTCAGCTCGACATCCGACACGAGATATGCATGTCAAAATATTTTGTGCGTGTGTGATTTAATTTTAATTGAGAACTTTTTATTACTACTTACAAATTGTCTTAATAAAGATAAATAAATACCCAGAACCCAAAGTCTTGAAAAACTATCATTTTTGATACGCGTCTTGGTATTCTTTTCCACTTTTTGCACGGTTGACTATTTGCAAAGCTCCCTTTTGTCAATCATCAAAACCATCCTGTCAAGGCATGTATTCACAGACTCCCCCTTTTTGATGATGACAAACATCTCATGGAGGGAATTTAGTAAAATATAATCATGATATAGCAATGAGATATAAGCATGGTTTTTCAATAAAAGATATCAGAGTTTAAGCACAATATTTAGAAAAACTCCCCCTCACAATAGGCAATAAGATCACTCCCCCTGAATCATGCATTCATGTAACTCTCCCCCTTTTGGCAACATCAAAAAGTGGGAAAGACAAATAAAGCAAGGCATATATTCAGGATTAAACAAGCATATTTTGATAGTTACGTGATACCAAGCTTGGTGTGTGACAGATGAGCTGGTTGGACATGATTAGCTAGTTGCATAAGACAAATGCGTCACCCACTCATTATTCCGTACTTAAAGAAAATGGAAGGGGAAAAGACCTGCATAAACTCGTTAGCACACTCAAACGCCCAAGTTAGAATTTATTCAAAAAGAAAATGCAATCACAGGCAGTCACTCAATGCATGATTGGTCTAAAATTCCCAACTCGGTTCTTATAAAAAAGAAGCTTTCTTTAGGCAAAGGTTTTAAAAAATATCTGCAAGTTGTTTAGATGTTTCCGTAAACTCAATCACACAATCTCCTTTTTGAACATGATCTCTAATAAAATGGTGCCTAATTTCTATGTGTTTGGTGCGGGAGTGATAAACTGGATTTTTCGTGAGGTTTATGGCACTAGTATTGTCGCACTTAATTGGAACAGTTTTCAGATTAATCCCATAATCATTCAACTGTTGTTTCATCCAAATAATTTGTGCACAACAACCGCTGGCAGAACGTATTCCGCTTCAGCAGTGGACAAAGCCACACTGGCTTGTTTCTTACTATGCCATGAAACCAAGGCATTCCCAAGTAAGTGACATGTCCCACTAGTGCTTTTTCGGTCCAATTTACAACCCGCAAAATCAGAATCCGAGTACCCAATAAGTGTGCAGTCAGCACCTTTGGGGTACCATAAACCCATAGTTTGTGTGCCAGTGAGATATCTCATAATGCGTTTTACCGCTAAGAGATGTGATTCCTTAGGACTAGCTTGAAAACGTGCACACATACAAACACTAGACATAATATCCGGACGACTAGCAGTGAGATAGAGAAGAGATCCTATCATACCTCTATACTTACTTACTTCGACCGACTTACCACCTTCATCTTTGTCAAGATAGCATGAAGTGCTCATTGGAGTTGAGATTTCTTTTGCATCGGTCATTCCAAATTTCTTGAGTAAATCCTTGCAATATTTGGATTGATTGATGAATATTCCTTCCTTTGTTTGTTTGATTTGAAGTCCAAGGAAGTAATTTAGCTCTCCCATCATTGACATTTCAAATTCACTTTGCATGATATCAGAAAATTCCTTGCACAAGGATTCATTAGTAGCACCAAATATTATATCATCGACATAAATTTGAACAAGTAAAATGTCATGCTTTTTGTGTTTAATGAAAAGAGTGGTATCAACTTTTCCTCTTTCAAAACCTTTTTCAAGTAAATATTTGCTCAACCTCTCGTACCAAGCTCTCGGAGCTTGTTTTAAACCATATAAAGCCTTTTTCAATTTGAAAACATGATTTGGAAATTCAAAATTTTCAAAACCGGGGGTTTGATCAACATATACTTCTTCTTGAATAAAACCATTTAGAAATGCACTCTTAACATCCATTTGAAAAAGTTTAAAATCCATGATGCATGCAAATGCGAGAAGCATGCGAATAGCTTCTAATCTAGCCACGGGTGCATAGGTTTCATTGAAATCTATGCCCTCTTGTTGATTATAGCCTTTTGCAACAAGTCTAGCTTTATTTCTAACAATGATACCGTTTTCATCAAGCTTGTTGCGAAAGACCCATTTGGTCCCAATGACTAGGTGATCTTTAGGCCTAGGGACAAGTTCCCAAACATCATTTCTCTCAAATTGATTTAATTCCTCTTGCATAGCAAAGGTCCAATGCTCATCAAAGATGGCTTCATTGACGTCATTTGGTTCAATTTGAGAGACAAAGGCCATATGATGACATGCATGATTAAGAGAGTTTCAGTCGTTACCCCTTTTGAGATATCACCTATTATGTTGTCAAGAGGATGGTTCTTTGAGACTCTCCATTCCTTTGGAAGATTTGAGTGAGAGAGTTCTTGAGAGGTTGAGGCAAGGACTCTTGATCCTCCTTTGAACTTTTGATCTCTCTCGTTCCTCTAAATAGGTATCTCCAAATACTTCGCAAGATCATCAACACTTTCTTCATCAAGATTTGGGGTTAGATTCATCAAAAGAAACATGCACAGATTCTTTAACACCCAAGTTCTTTTATTAAAAATTCGAAAAGCTTTACTAGAAGTGGAATATCCAAGAAATAAACCTTCATCGCCTTTAGCATCAAATTTACCAAGGTTATTCTTACCATTGTTTAGGACAAAACACTTGCATCCGAAACGTGAAGGTGGGAAATGTTGGGCTTCCTTCCTTTGTAGAGTTCATACGGTGTTTGCTTAAGGATCGGCCTTATAAGAACTCGATTCATCACATAGCAAGCGGTGCTCACTGGCGTCGCCCAAAAGTACTTAGGAAGGTTAGTCTCATTGAGCATCGCCCTCGCTAGCTCTTCAAGAGACCGATTTTTCCTTTCAACCACTCCATTTTGTTGCGGTGTCCTTGGAGCGTAAAAGTTGTGATCGATGCCATTTTCTTTGCAAAATGCTTCAAATGCTTCATTCTCAAATTCCCCACCATGATCACTTTGAATGGAAGCAATGTTAAGTCCACTTCTCATTTTGTATAACCTTTGCAAGTTTTCAAAAGCATTAAAAGCATCATTTTTGTGAGAAATAAATAAAGTCCATGTATAGCGAGAATAGTCGTCCACAATAACAAGAGCATAGTAATTGCCACCAAAGCTTTTAGTTCTAGAAGGGCCAAATAAATCCATATGTAAAAGTTGTAAAGGCCGGTTTGTAGAAACAATATTTTTAGATTTGAAAGATGCCTTTACTTGTTTTCCTTTTTGACATGCATCACAAAGTTTATCTTTTTCAAAACGAAGCTTTGGTAAGCCAATTACTAAGTCTTTACTTAACCAATTTATTAAGATGATCCATGTGAATATGAGCCATTCTTCTATGCCATAGCCAAGATTCATTCTCTTTACTAAAAAGACAAAGATGCATCATTTGAAGGTAGTTCATCTAAATTAACCATATAGATATTTCCAATTCTAGATCCAACAAAAACTGTACTTTTATTAAAAGAATTTACGACCATGCATTTTGAAGAATCAAATATAACATTATTGCCTTTGTCAGAAAGTTGACTAATACTTAGCAAGTTATGTTTCAAACCTTCCACATACAAGACATTCTCTATAATGGGATTAGGAGTCTTACCAATAGAACCAATCCCAAGAAAGTTACCTTTGTTGTTGTCACCATACCTGACATAACCACTATTCTTAGGTACCAATGAGGAGAACTTGCTTTTGTCTCTGTCATGTGCTTTGAACAGCCGCTATCAAGATACCAATTTAAGTCCTTGGCTTTCAAGCACACCTACAACAACAAATCATATTTTAACCTTTGGTACCCAAACCATCTTGGGTCCATATGAGTTAGTCTTGGGCAAGGTGCCCTTTGGAATCCACATATTTTTGCCAACTACATTTTTATTCTTTCTAATATTGCAAATAGAAGCGGTGTGACCATTTATACCACAGTGAAAGCATTTAATGAAAGGACTACTTGAGGGTTTGTTGTGATTGAAGAGTTTAAAAGATTTTTCATGAATTTTTGGATGATAACCTAAACCGACTTTTCCAAAAGTACCTTTTGGTTTCCTAACATAATGTTTAGATTATCTCTTCCCATCGTAAATTTTGCAAGAGTGTTATTTAAATCCTTAACCTTATTTTTCAAAACACTACACTCATTGCATTTTAAAACTTCATCCTTTTTATTTTCACAAGATATGGGAGGAGAAGGTTCAATCACAAAGAACTTGTTTTTCTTTAAGAATCACTATCTCTTTGTTTAAAATTTCAATTTTTGATTCAAGAGAAGAGATGGTTTTCTTAGAAGAAAGAACAATTTTTCCAAGTTTAATCGTTTCATTATTTAATTCTTCACAAGCAATAAGCAGCTCATCATAAGTTAAAGGAGATTCGAGTTCAAGAGCATTTACCTCATCCTCCTCGTGTTTTGCCATGAGACATAAGTTGGCCTCGGTAGTACCTTCATGGGTCAATAGAAGAGTGTCCCACATTTCCTTAGCGCCTTGCAATTTGAGACCCTATAGAACTCATCGTAGCTTAAAGCGAAGTGATGATGTTCTTAGCTTTCAAATTGTATTGGACCTTTTCTTATCATCTTCGGTCCAAAGTGATCTTGGTTTGTCTACCACTGCATCATTAATTGATTGAGTGGGGACAAATGGACCATTTTCCACAAAGATCCCAAATATCAAGATCAACACCCTCAAGAAAGATTTGCATTCTATCCTTCCAATAACCATACCCCTCACCATTGAAAAATGGGGTCTGCTCATGGAAGTTCCTCGTAATTGTTTGAAGTCATTCTCTTGAGACTAAGTTAAGTCCTTTATACAAGATTCTAGCTCTGATGCCAATTGTTACCAATTGACTTCAAACACAAGAGGGGGGTGAATTGTGATAGCGGTGCTTATATAAAAAATTACAGAAAATAAATGACCGAATAATAAATAAAGAACAAAAATAAATAAAGTGCTTGAATGATAAAGAGACAGAGAGAACAAAGAAGAGCAGCGACAATTTATACTGAGGTTCGGCCACCAAACACCCCTGTGGCCTCCGTCCTGTCCCCAAAGCAAACCACTATGGGATTTTCACTAAAACACTAGCTTTTAAATCAGGTTCAGCTAGAAACCTTTACAACTCTAAACCAGAGCAATACGTTCAAGAGATATCACCTCTCTATGAACACCTTGGGATTCCTACCCAAGGTGTTCATAGAGAGGTGATATCTCTTGAACGTATTGCTCTGGTTTAGAGTTGTAAAGGTTTCTAGCTGAACCTGATTTAAAAGCTAGTGTTTTAGTGAAAATCCCATAGTGGTTTGCTTTGGGGACAGGACGTAGGCCACAGGGGTGTTTGGTGGCCGAACCTGTATAAATTGCTGCGTGCTCTTCTTTGTTCTCTGTCTCTTTATCATTCAAGCACTTTATTTATTATTCGGTCATTTATTTTCTGTAATTCTTTATATAAGCACCGCTATCACAATTCACCCCCCTCTTGTGTTTGAAGTCAATTGGTAACAAAGGCCAGGGTTGAAGGATCTATTTGTGCAACTTACTTACACCGTGAGACAATTCATTTTTGTTCCCATTATTTTACGAACTTCATGCTGACACCAACAAATAATAGGAATGAAATAGAAATTGAAAGTGAAAGACACTCGCTGGCCTTATCAGTGTTTTGCCTTCCCGGTCGTCATGCTGGAAAGGAGCTGAAGTCCTGGTTAACGGGAGAAGATTGGAAGTTAGCACACGTTCACGTGTTGATCAACTGTGCCGAAGTATCACCATATCTTACGTATGTATACTTTTGACCACTTTCAATTTCTTTAGTCCACACCTATTCATGATCATTTGTTTGATAATGACTTGTTCAGGGCATTCTTGTTAACTAAGCCCACAAGCGAACAAGACTCTTCTGCCTATATTCATGATTATTTCCCAACGTGGTTTATGAGCCAGGTATGTATTTTTAGTCCTATTTCAACTATTTGTTGTTTGAAAATACAAAAGATTGTTTGCAAAAAGGAACCCTAAACCACTTGTGCATGTGTATACGCAGGTGTATAGCGAGTCAGAATCGCCCATAATCGAACACTTGAGAAATTTATCTCATGGTCCTAAATCACGTGTAAAAGAATGGTACACGTATTTCGTAAACGGTTACAAATTTCAAACTCAGTCAAAAACAGAGGGGAAAAAAACAGTTAACAGCGGAGTTTATGTAAAAGGTCCACAGAGGGAGGTGAAGACGGCTTCTACGGCGTGATTCAACATATATATGAGCTGGCGTACAATACTTTAGACTATACTAAAAGAATAGTGCTATTTTATTGTAATTGGTTTGATCCGTCAAGTAGAGGCACAAGAATGGATCGCAAATATAATACTGTTGACATATGCATGAGCAGAAGATACCAAATGTTTGATCCGTTTATCATGGCACAACATGTAAGACAGGTGTATTATGTACCTTATCCGTCAACTCGAAGGGACAAACAAGGTTGGTGTGTTGCAATAAAGACAAAACTAAGGGGTCGCATTGAAGCAGATGATCCACAGGAAGAAGTGGCTTATCAAGTGGATGAGATGTCTCATGTCAACGTAGTAAACGAAGTTGAACCCATTTCTCGACTACGTGACGATCCAATCACATATGAAGATGTAAATGGAGATGAGGAATTAAATGAAGAAGTGGCGAGAACCATCAAGATCTCAAGACGATGCCAAGCAGAGTGGGCGTAATGGGCGTAATAAATTTGTTTAACTTTTTACAATTAGAGAATTTAATGTCTAACAACATATTTTATTTTGTCGATTATTTTCATATAACTTGTTTATTTTTTGGAATTCATTTTTAATATTGTTATGTTTAAATATAATATTTCATGATCAAGTATTATTGAATTGCTCTATAGACATATATGGCATCGGGAGGTTCAGTTCGACTTCCGACCACCCAAAGAAGTGGTCAGCGGAAGGGAAGGGCATCATTGTCGACCCCTCGCCGTCGGAGGCCGAACATTATTAGGATTGATGATGTTGGCTATGCGATGTTGTCATCCACACAATCCCAGATACATCTACGCCTACACAGGCTCCAGCCGAGTTCGCCCCTACGCAGCCTCTACGTCACATTGGGCACCTACACAAAGATGCGGACCTTACGCATCGACACCCATTTACATGATGCCCACCCCAGTGGTTCCAAGAGACACTTGCCGCTTCTTCCTCTCATTTTGTGTCCGAGACGGCGTTCGACACTCATGTGTCCGATCAGAGTATAGTGTGGGCCAGGCACCTGATCGACGGGTTCAAGAGAGACGAGGAGGTTGAGCAAAGAGCAGGATGAGCAGGAGGTCGTTGATGATATTCGGATGCTACATGATGGCCGAGTTGCTATCGTGCCACCGCAGTAGGGTGAGTATGTAGGTTGAATACACATTTTTGCCCCTTATCTTTTTTTTAGTTTTCAATTTCGTCCCTTATCTTTTTTTAGTTTTCATTTAAGTCCCTTAAACTTCAAAAATCACATCAATTTCGCCTTTTCTGTTTATTTATTCATATTTTCTTAGACAAATCACCATCTGACACGTGGCAGAAAATAAAATAAAATAAAATAAAATAAAATAAAACAAACTGCCACGTGTAAGATGGTATTTCGTCTAAGACAAAAAAAGAATAATTAAAAAAAAGGACGAAATTGAAGTAATTTTTGTAACTTAATGGACTTAAATGAAAACTAAAAAAAAGGATAAGGGACGAAAATTACAGTTTAACCTATATTTTTTTAACTTGTTTGGTATGTTGTTATTGTTTAGGTTCCTTCCGTCAAAGCCAGCTGCGAAGGCTATCACGGAAGTAATTGAGCAAAATTACCACACCTATTGGCCCACCTGGGGGACGCTGACGGTGGATGAGCGGAGGCACATGTTCAATTCTTTCAGAGTAAGTTGTTTATTTTTTTTTGTTGCGTATTATTTTTTTATTTCATGAATCTCAATTATTTTTAATAACGTATTATATTCATACAGGAGAGGGTTTCTTGGAAGGAAGAGCAGGAGGAGCAGATCAAGAAGAACTTCCATATGAAGGCTTCCCACCGCCTATCTGATATGCTTAGAGATGCCCGCCTCAATGGGCAGCCCACTTGGATAGGAGATGAGATCCGGCAAGCTACAGCGCACCGAACTCCCACGAGTTCAAGGCGGTAGCGAGAAGGCGAAGAAGAATAGAGCCTCACGAAAAAGGTGGGAGCTTGCATATCGGAGGTTCGGTTACCAGCAAAGACGCAAATTTCGACTTGTACGCTTTATATTATTATTATTATTATTATTTAGTTAAGCTTTTTTATTAAATAATTACAGCCTCGGCGGTTGAAAAGGAGGTTCGATTGCACGAGCTCCATCGTGCAACTCATATTAGGAAAGGTGCAGGTGATTTTGTCGATGAGCGGTCGAGGCGGACCTGTAATTATAAAACATAATGAATAGTTTTTTAACAATGTTTATATTGTTTTATTACAATAAAAATTGACTAATTTGTTTATGTTTGACAGAGGAGTTTGAGGCGAGGATGTCTCAGGTTAGATCTCGACATCCTCATGTTCCCCGCCTCGTGAGCCCGAGGATCCAGCCGCATCGCCGATGGTTTGGGCAGATGTTGTTGGCGGCAAGAAGAAGGGTCGCTTATACGGTCGGGCGACCTTGCCAAAGAACTACAAAGTGTGCGGCCCGCCGCTTCTCTGGAGAGTCGCCCAGCCGTGGCCGCGGATGAGCGGGAGATAGCAGAGTTGAAGCGGCCATGGCCGAGCAGCGGCGATTGGCGGTCGAAAGCAAAGATGGATCGCGCCCAAGAGCGAGGAGGAGGCCCGGACGGCCGCCATGTTGGCTCAGTGCGGCACGACAGGAGGATCTGTACCATTTGCTAGCTCGCCACCGCCTCCACCGCCTCCGCCTCGCCTCATAGTAATCGGTGATCATGTCGATGATGCAGATGGTGATCATGATCATGATTATCGTGACTATTAGTTATGTTTGTATCGATATTTTTTATATTTTTGGATATTTTTATTCTCGCTTTGTTCGCTTAATTTTTTTATTTATTTGTTACGCTTTTTTTAATTTGTTTTATAGTTATGTTATAGCATTGCATTTTTAAATACAGGAATAAATTAATAATTAAGTATGTTTGTATCGATATTTTTTTATATTTTCGGATATTTTTTATTACTGTTTTGTTCGTCGAATTTTTTTATTTATTTGTTACGTTTCTTTTTTTTAATTTGTTTTGTAGTTATGTTATCGCATTGCATTTTTAAATACAGGAATAAATTAATAATTAAATGTGATAACTAGTAATCGTTAATTAAATGGATAAATAAATTAAATTGATTACAGAAATTAAAATTAAATAATTTAAAAAATTAAATAATTTTAATAAAAATTTAAACAATTTTCAATTCAAAAAAAAAATTTAAACCAACATAGAGGAGTCCTACACTTGCGACCGTAGAGAGCCTCGTACGGTGCCATTCCTATGCTAGAGTGATAGCTGTTGTTGTATGAAAATTCAATTAATGACAAATACTTGCTCCAACTACCGCCATCCTCTAAAACACAGGCTCTAAGCATATCCTCTAAGGTTTGAATGGTTCTCTCAGATTGACCATCTGTCTGGGGATGGTAGGCTGTGCTAAGACTTAACCTCGTCCCTAAGGCTTGATGAAGTGCCTTCCAAAACCGAGAGGTGAATTTTGGATCCCTATCAGAGACAATGTTAGCTGGAACTCCGTGGAGTCTAACAATTTCTCTGATATAGATCTCAGCTAACCGGGCGGTTTTGTAAGTGGACTTTATGGGAAGAAAATGAGCAGATTTGGTTAATCTGTCCACTATGACCCATATAGAGTCATAGCCTAACTGAGTGTAGGGTAATCCTCCCACGAAGTCCATTGCTATACTATCCCACTTCCATTCGGGAATTTCTAAGGGTTGGAGAAAACCTGAAGGCTTTTGGTGTTCTATCTTGGTTTTCTGGCAAACTAAGCATTGAGCCACAAATTCTGCCACATCATTCCTCATGCCTGGCCACCAATACCTCTGTCTAAGGTCCTGGTACATCTTGGTGGAGCCAGGGTGTACCGAGAATCCACTCTTGTGGGCTTCTCCTAGAACCTGCTGCTTAATGGAATTATCCTTTGGTATGCAGATTCTCTGATGGAACAATAAAGTGCCATCCTCAGCTTCAGAGAAACCGGGGCGGTGCTTGCTAGATTGCAACTCTACATCTAAGCTCTGAGCAGACCTAATCCGTTCCCTAAAATTGCAGGAAATTTCTAGATGGCAAAGCATGAGACTATTCGCCGATGGGAAAATCCCAAGATTAAGGTCTCTAAAAGACTCCAACAACTCCATTTCTTTAATCATCAGTGAAGACACATGCAAGGATTTCCTACTCAAGGCATCAGCGACCACATTCGCTTTGCCCGGATGGTACTTCAACTCAAAGTTATAATCTTTTAGGAACTCAACCCATCTCCTCTGCCTCATGTTAAGTTCCTTCTGATCAAAAAGGTATTTCAAGCTCTTATGATCACTAAACACTTCAAATTGGGCACCATACAGATAGTGTCGCCAAATCTTTAGAGCAAAGACAATGGCTGCTAGCTCTAAGTCATGAGTAGGGTAGTTCTCCTCATGGGGCCTTAACTGCCTAGATGCATAGGCTACAACTTGTCGGTTCTGCATAAGAACACATCCTAATCCTTTCTTGGAGGCATCACTATAAACTTCAAATCCCAATGCTGGGTCAGGGATAGTCAAGACCGGGGTGGAAGTCAACCTGATCTTAAGCTCTAGGAAACTATTCTCACAGCTCTTAGTCCACACAAATGGCTCCCCCTTTCGGGTTAACCTTGTTAGGGGAAGTACCATCTGTGAAAATCCCTTAATGAACCTTCGGTAGTAACCAGCTAATCCTAGAAAGCTCCTAACTTCTGTGACTGTGGTTGGTCGTTCCTAACTAAGGACTGCTTCTACTTTACTAGGATCAACCGATACTCCCTCTTTAGAAATCACATGACCCAGAAACTTGACTTCACTGAGCCAAAACTCACATTTCTCAGGTTTAGCAAAGAGGCTCTTTTCCCTAAGGGTACTGAGAACAATTCTAAGGTGTTCCTCATGCTCTCGAGGATCCTTAGAATAAACTAAGATATCGTCTATGAAGACCACTACAAACTTGTCAAGAAAAGGCCTAAAAATTCGGTTCATATAGTCCATAAATACGGCTGGAGCATTAGTCAGACCAAAAGGCATAACTAAATACTCATAATGCCCGTATCTAGTCCTAAATGCCGTCTTTGGAACATCCTCTACCTTAACTCTAATCTGGTGATAACCAGATCTTAGATCAATTTTAGAGAAAACCGAAGCTCCCCTAAGTTGATCTAACAAGTCATCTATTCTGGGCAAGGGGTACTTATTCTTCACTGTGACTTTATTGATTTTTCGGTAATCAATACATAACCTCATACTCCCATCTTTCTTCTTTACTAAAAGGACAGGTGCGCCCCAAGGAGACACACTAGGTCTAATAAACTGCTTAGAAATCAAATCCTCCAACTGTACTTTTAGTTCCCTCAACTCCAAGGGTGACATCCTATAAGGTGCGATGGAGATTGGTCCCGTTCCGGGAACCAGTTCTATTGAGAACTCCACTTCTCTCTCAGGGGGTAAGGTTGCTACCTCGCTAGGAAACACATCTAAGAATTCGTTCACTATAGGGATAGTGTCCAGATCTAGTTTAGCCTCTACAGTTGAAGAAAGTAAGATCATATATCCTGCAAGACCTTCCATTAGACAGCGACTCAATAAAAGATCACTACTCTGTGCAACATAACTAGACTCTTTAGTAGTAGAATGCACGCATGGAAACTCAATCGTTTTACAGAAACAGTTCAAAACAACTTGATTGGCGGAAAGCCAATCCATACCCAGGATAATGTCCATTCCCTTAAGAGGTAGACACACAAGGCTTACTAAAAACATTCTTCCTTGAATTAGGAGAGGGCAATTCTCACATATCAAGGAAGTAGAAATACTATCTTCGGTGGGTGTATACACATGCAACGGGGATTGTAAAGAGGTAAGACACAACCCTAGCCTTTGAACACATGTACAAGAGATAAAGGAATGTGTTGCTCCCGAATCAAACAAAACAACTAGAGGTTCATCCTGAAGGAAACAAGTACCTTTCATCAGATTTTCCGCTCCCTTTGCTTTCTGGGCGTCAAGAGTAAAGACTCTCCCTTGGTTAGGATCACCAGACTTGGCTCCTTTCCCTTTAGTGTATTGGGGGCACTCCCTAGCCATGTGCCCTGGCTGGTGACAAACATAGCAAACATTTTTGCCCTTCATACACTCTCCCGGATGTACCTTCCCACAGTTCGAGCATGCATGATAATCAGACTCGGAGGTTTGAACCTGCTTCCCTTTGAAAATATTTCCTTTCGGTCTCATGTGTTGAGCACTCTTATCCGCCTCCTTCTTTTTGTTCTTATCTTGCCACCTAGTCTGCCTATCCTCATACATCCTCTTCAGGCTTGCTTCAGCCACATAACTCTGATGGACTACCTTGGCGAACTCGGTGAATTCAGTCTGCGAAATGCTATTCTGGATGTCTGGCCTCAGTCCCCACCTGAATTGCTTGATTTTCCAATTGTCATTCGGAGCAAATTGAGCAACCGATGAGTACCTTACCAGCTCCTCAAACTTGTTCACATATTCTGAAACAGTAGATTTTCCTTGCTGAAGTTGGACTAACTCTCTATCCATCATATCTTTCACAGTCTGTGGAAAGTACTTCTCCAAGAAGACCCTCTGAAAGTTCACCCAAGTTAGTGGTGTCCCTTGAGCCACCATGTAAGCTCGGGTCCCTTTCCACCAATTTTTGGTATCCTCTATGAGCACATGGGTGGCTAGCTCGACCTTTTGTTCCTCGGTACAATGGACAACCTTAAAACTCTTCTCCACGGCTTTTAGCCAGTGTTGGGATGCCATGGCTTCTACCTTTCCATTGAAGGTTGGTGGCTTTGTCTTGAGGAACTTAAGAAATTTTCGGTCCAATTCCTCCTCTTGAGGGGGAGGTTGGGCTTGGTACTGCTGTTGTTGGGCTAACTGAGCTGCAAGATTGTTGGTTGCAATACTCTGATTCTGAATAGCCTGCAATATCCCTTGCAGCCAAGCATTCTCTTGTCCCGGCGGATTCGGAGGTATTGCGTCATTCCTCCTGGGCCTTCCGCGCCTTCCAGAACCTGAAGCCATAATTCTGCATAGAATGCACCAAGCATTGGGTTGATCAGGCTCAATATCTCTTAGCATAATAAGTAGAAAGACAACAACAGACTCAAGAAATTCACGAAACTATTCCTAGCAATCTCCACAGTCCGATTAGAATCGAACTGCTCTGATACCATAAATGTAACACCTTACTTTCATTAACTTGAAAATAGGATAATTAACATTAGGTACAGTATTCCCAAATTTAAACTTAAAGTCCAACATTAAGTTCAAATGTCATAAAACTAAACTTAAATACATAAATCCATGTCAGTACAACACCAATACATAATTTTAGAGATTACATATTAAAGGTGCTACTTAAACTACTACAAGAAACAAGGTTCCTAAAGCAAGCAGCTGTCAGCCTTCCTTTGGTACCTGTGCATCTGTAAAAAAATTAAATAAGGAGTGGGGGGAGATAATAATCTCAGTGAATCCTCCCTCCGACTCCTCACTATCAACTCATACAATTTATCATCAGTCAAGAGTTTATATGACACGTTTATGCAATGCATATACTTACTATGAATTTCTAATTCATCTTTGGTTCGTATTCATGGGTAGTGTTGTATGCTTACGTCCATACAACCCCATAAACACGCTTTCGATATGGTGGTTAGACGTCTTAACCGTCCGAGGGCGTCCCACACGGCTAACCATATCGATCACCCCCTTTTTGAGGCATCTTAGTATCTTTTAGGGAATTAAATTCATCAACTATGTCCTTAGATGCATTCTTTATTCCAATGTAGAGATACAATTAAAAGTTACTCTAACTTAACATGCAACGGAACATACTCATGTGGAGAGATATATTTCAGACTTAAAAGAAAACATATATCACATTAAATCAAGGAAAATACATCAAGACAAAAAGCACTTCCATTAGAGCTCCATGGAGCTCTTAATGGTCAAACATTCATCTCCTCATCTATGGGGGGTACAACATTACCCCCTTAACCAGTCCCAATAACACATGCATAGCAATTTACGCTAAAAACTGTACATCAAATAGGGATTTGGGGAACTTCCTAACATAGGGTTCATGGGTTTTCGCCAAGGGGACCCTAATGTAGGACTTATGGGTGCCCAACACCTAAGAGAAGGAAGAACTCACCACAACTTCCAAGATTCAAGTTCAAAGTTGATGCTTAGCTTCTTCCTCTTCCTTCTTCACGTTCTTCCTCTTCTCCTTCAAGCTGGCCTTCTAGGGATTTCCTTCAACTTTCCAATCCAAGCATAAACACTCCCCAACTTGGATTCAAGCTAAGATTGAGGATGAATCTAGCATGAATCCTTGTTTTTCCCTTCTAATTTGTGAACCCTAAGTGTTTTAACCCTTTCTCCTTCTTCTCTCTGTCGCACCCTCTCTCTCTAACCCTCTCTCTCTAACTATCACGTTCTGTTCTTTTTCTGCTGAGTTTTTACGATATATCAGAATGTGAATCGATTCACAAAGATAGGTGAATCGATTCACTCGGTGTAAAAATGACAGAATCGCAGCTTTAAGTGCAGGAATCGATTCTCGCGGTTCCCAGATTCGATTCACAGAGAACCGTCTTTTGTGAATCGATTCACGCTGCGATTCACAGAGGATCAACCTTTGTGAATCGATTCACTCTGCGATTCACTGCAAACCTAATCGAGTCCCAGCAAACTCACATCCCTGAATCAATTCACAGGGGCCTGGGAATCGATTCACACTGGGCAAAAATCATCCAAACACAAAATTCACACATTCAATTTGACAATCAATGAGAAAATCACTTAAAATTCATCATTAAGCCATATTAAGCTTATGCATGCATATCAACCAAGCTTGAGGGAATTTGGGGTGTTACAGTACGTATTTGCGACGCGCATTTTACAGACGGATATTAGCCCGTCGGTAATCCGTCGGAATTTTTTTATTACCGACGGCATTTGTGGATTACCGACGGCTTTTGGCCGTCGGTAATCCCGCGATTTCTTGTAGTGCACAAACAAGCGGTCACGTTGAAATTTCCAATCGAGAAATAAAGAAAATTTTGGAAAGAACTATTAACAATTCTCGAAAAAATTGGTCATTAAAACTTGATGACGCTTTGTGGGCATATAGGACGGCATTTAAAACTCCTATTGGCATGTCTCCTTATAAATTGGTTTTTGGAAAAGCTTGTCACTTACTTGTAGAATTGGAACATAGGGCCTATTGGGCCATCAAATATTTGAATTTTCAAATAAAAGATGCAGGTGAGAAGCGGTTGTTACAACTAGATGAGATGGATGAATTCCGTCTAGAAGCATATGAAAATGCTAAGCTATACAAAGAACGCACAAAGAAATGGCATGACAAGCATATTCTGAGATGAGAGTTTCAAGTAGGTGATAAGGTTTTAATTTATAACTCTCGTCTGCGTCTCTTCCCAGGTAAACTTAAATCCAGATGGACTGGACCATACAAAATAATCAAGGTATTCCCATATGGAGTTATTGAATTACAAAAAGATAATGGGGAAACTTTCAAGATAAATGGTCAAAGGGCCAAGATCTATGAGGAGGGTTTCCAACAAGAAAACCTTACTGTTTAAGCTAAGCTTTGTGAGAAATATATCTGTCAGGCTCGGGACGTTAAACACGCACTTTGTGGGAGGCAACCCGTATTTATAAAAGTTTTGTTATCTGTATTTTTGTTTAAAAAAAAAACAGCGCGGCCGTGGTCAAGGATGCAAAGGCCGTGCTGCGCGTCTTTCGTCTTAAAACCAGAATGAAGAGGCCGTGGTTCTCATTAGCACGGCCCTCTACTATTCACTCCAGAGAGAAAAACGAGAGAACGCTTGTTTTCTTGATCTTTTGTGCAATTCTTTGTATATTTCTCTATCAATCCAAGCCAGGTAACATCCACATCTCTATTTCCTCTAAAGATCTATGGTAGTTTAGGGATTTGATGGTGTTTTTGGAGAAATCTCATGACACTACATACCCTAGATCCTAAATACATGATATAGATGTGTTTTAGACTTAGAAATCCAAATAGAACTCGTTTTGCATGTTAGGTGAGGTCTATTTTGCATGATTCTAGTTCAAAAATGGTGAAAGTTGCTGTTTTTTTTATCTGGAACTGTTTCTGCGATCTGGAAATCGCATCTGACAAGGGAGCACGGCCGTGCTCCTCATGGACAGGCCGTGCTTCTAGGTCGTGCTGACTTTCTTTTTAGCTTAAAGGCCCTAGAATGTTATTCTGACAAAATTATATTTTTCCTTGTTATATTGTTTAATCTATTTTTCAGGAAAAATGCCTAAAAGGGCCAGACATGACCATGCTGTCAGATCCAGATTGCTAGCTCCTGTTCCAGGTCATATCCCTCTGAATATGAGGGAAAGATACCGCCAGGTCCGAGGATTTGAGTTCCATCCTACCAGGTACCTAGACGAGCACACCTTACAAATTTCATATGCTAGGCACAGTCACCACCTGGCTGGAGAGGATCAGATGGACGAGGGTTGCTGCCATACGACATCCCACTGATACACTTTAGAGGATCAGATTGTGTGAATTTCTCTTACCCATTGATACACTTGAGAGATTGAAAGGGAGTGACATATTCTTGGTTGGTTTGATTTTAAAGGTGCTTATTTTTTCCAATTATCCAATCAAGTAAAAAATATTTTTCTCGAAGAGATAAAAAGCTATCTTTCAAAAAAACATTTACTCTGCCCCATTAATTGGTCAACTATCCTTGCTAAATTTTTTGAGAATTCATAAACCAATTATTTTTGCTTGAGGGCAACCAAAATTCAAGTGTGGGGGAATTCATAAACACCAAAATTGCATCATTTTTACAAAGATATTAGAATGTGATTTGAATAATTATTGAATATTATCAGTTGAAATTCACTCTCTTTTAATCTACATTGTGTAAAAATAGAAAATTAGGCAATACGGTGGTCAAATACAGTTACGGGCTAGAAATTGGGCAAAAAACTAGGCCCAGAATGCTAAACCAACCTTCAACACGGCCTGTACATGGCAGCACAGCCTTGAGGCGGTTTAAGAAGCAGAGCACGACCTTTTCATTGACCAGCACGACCTCTTCATTGACCAGCACGACCTCTTCATTTGACCTATACATGGCAGCACAGCCTTGAGGCGGTTTAAGAAGCAGAACGTGACCTCTTCATTGACCAGCACGACCTCTTCATTGACCAGCACAGCCTCTTCATTTGACCATCACGGCCGTGCTCAACAAAAAATATCAGAAAATCATGTCGGCAAGGTCGGTGATGCGTAAACAGGTGTACAGGGAGCACGGCCGTGCTGGTGTCGTGCTGAGCCCAAATTTTGCCTATAAAAGGAACGCTCAGCAAAACATTTGAAGGTTCCTCGGGATTGATTTTCTCCCAATTCTCTTCTTTTCTTGTAATCTTCTAGTCTTACTTTATAGTTGTTCTGCTAGTTTTAGTTTTAAATATGTCTTTTGTAAACATGTTGTTGCTATCTTCAAATATGTTTAGAAACTAATCCCATCATTGAGGTGACACGAGATCTTTTACTTTATCTGTGATATCTTTACGATTTATAATATGAGTGTTTAAATCCTTTTGATTAAATTATTCCTGGTAATATTACTTTAAAAAGAATTAGCTACTCTTTACACAGTTAATTAATTGTTCGGCGATCGTACCTTGAATTAATTAACAGAACTCTAGGAATAATTGAATCTGCATGCTCTGCCGGATCAAGGATTGCGTGTTCATTTTCAGTCAGTCATTGAATTGATAAATCTATTGACACTTCATGCTCTTTCTGTTTAATTACTTTGCATGATCAAACTGAGTAATAAATTAGAAAGAAGACTGTTAATATTGCATGATCATTGGGTATTAATAGCTTTTAAATAGGTGATTGGTAATCAGTAAGAATTGTTACTCATGTTATAAATTAATCAAATACACAGATATAAGTATTAGTGAACTCATTACCTTAGTGCTTTTATTATCTAATTCCTTTCTAAAATATTTTATAATCTCTTTTCTACTTAATTTTTATACACTCTTTATTCAAAGTTCACTTCGAATTATTTGTCTAAATAACAAATTGATCTAAGTAGAGCAGTAGTCATTTCAATTCCCTGTGGAGACGATAATCTTTTATACTATAACTTGACAAGATCGTATACTTGCGATTTTGACCGAACAATAGTGGATTAGTAACTATTAGTATACAATGAAGAAACTATCAGGCTGTCAAAAAAGTATACAATGAAGAAAAATCACATAATGATGAAACAAAGTGACAGCTAGGAATCCCTAGCCAGCGTGGTGTTTCCAAAAGAAAACTAGCGCATTAAGAATCTCATATATAAAATTTGGATGATGCACCAAATAAATTAGCTATACACTTGCACTATATAGAGTTGAAAATAACTTGAAACAGTGTAAGTTTGAATCAGCATTTCCAATAAACAGAAGGTAAACACACTTACAAGATGCTTGAACCACTGCCTCCCTTGAAGTCCATCAGTATCTAGGAAGCCTTTTTCTGCAATCATTAATCTATCATTCAATGCTCGCTTTTTCATATCTATAAAATAATCTGTAGTTTCTTGCAATTTAAGTTTCTGCAATTCAAAACAAAGACAAGTATAAATATAAGGGGATAAGGAATAATAGGTAGGGAGTGATTACAGAATTAAAAGATATATTAATACATGACCCCCATTGTGGTTAATTTTTGTTTCACCTTACCTTTATTTCATCATCAGCTTCTTTGGCAGCAGAAGCAAAGTCTTCAATTGACGTGGTTAATGGAAGCAGAGAAATTTTCTGGTTTAACAAGTTAATCAATATGTCCTTATACAACTGTCCAAAGCAGGGGAAGATTATAAAATTAATATATGAATGCTCTGCAGTTGCAAAAACTTTCTTCAATTCACTTCTTACTCTGTCTCTACCCTATAGTAGTCTTCTATTCTTCATTATTAAATAAAAATAATACCTTTTTTAGATAGAAATCAATATCATTAATTTAAAGGAATTATCATACATTCAATTTTATATAACCATCCTACTTTGTGTGTTGTATGAGTGATGTAAGAGATAGAGAAAGGATCATTTTGTGGCCCATTAAATTTAAATTGATTCTCATAGAAATTTTATATTATATATCATTTCAGGATCAAGGTTGGACACATACAAGACATATTGCATATTTTGGTGAAGAGGGAAGTGTATTCCAGCAGGTGTGTGAACAATGATAATGTGTGTTTTCAACTTTTACTACACTTGATTGCTGTAAAGCTCAGTGCAGATTTTAGTTGAATTATGTAGTGATGTGCAGTTTACACTTGATAATGTGCGTATGAGTGTTGTGCAGTTTGCAGGTTTTAGGATTATGTAGTGATAATTAGTTGAATGGTTCTGGTTGCTGTTGGGTTACTTTTAATGGGGACATTAAACTCCTTGCTTGCTATAAAGAAAGGGGCTTACTTGCTTAAGTATGGAAGAATGCCTTAGAAACGCTCGACAGCTGATACATAGGCATTCAGTCAAGCCTATAGGGACTAAATTAGTTAAATGTCTAATGTAATATGAAAGCACTTTTTGAAATGCCTAATTTTTATTTGGAAAACACTCTTGAAATGTCTTATGAATCAACGTTAGTTTTATGCATGTTGGTTATGCATGTGACAAGTTGCAAATTGCAAATAGCTAGGTTAATGAATTATTAATTGTTCCTGCTCTTTTAATATTTGATATACCAAATCAAGTTGCTACTGCTGTTTTTTTTCCTCAATTAGCTTAATAATTGAGTTCTTTTCATAAGTCTCTGCCTTTGATTTTGAATATAAAAGGATCATTGCTCAAATATTTGCTTTTCCAAAAAACAAAACAATTAATATTCAATTTTAGTTTTAGAAATATTCGTAGTAACCAACCCGACGCGTCCCGTGCGTATGCACGCCCATACGACTAGTTTATTTTTAAAGATTTTGTAGTAGGTATTTTATTTGAAAAATAAATTCTTTAATTAGAAAAAAGAATAAAATGGTAATTTTAAACCCAAAAAAAGAATAAAATAGTAATTTAGAGAAGGAATTTGTCCCTCACAAATTAGTCAAAGTTTATTTTAACAAATCCTTCACTAATAGCTAGGGAACATATTCCTCACAAATCTCTCACAAATAGCGACGGAAAACATCTCTCACAAGTTGGAAGGCGGAAAAATCCCTCGCAAATAGAGATGGAAAAAATCCCTCGCAAACAGAGATGGAAGAAATCCCTCGCAAATAGCGATGGAAACTATCTATCCCTCGCAAATAGCGACGGAAAAAATCCGTCACAAATAGCGAGGGACAAAATCCCTCACAAATAGCGACGGAAATACGATTTTTTGCTCTAATCTGTTCCTATTTTTGGCGACGGAAACTATCTATCCCTCGCAAATAGTGACAGAAAAAATCCCTCACAAATAGCGAGGGAAAAAATCTCTCACAAATTGCGACGAAAATACGATTTTTTGCTCTAATCTGTTCCTATTTTTTGCGACGGATAAAATAAATTTGTGAGGGACAAATTCCGTAGCAATTTGCGACGGATTTAACTTTCCCTCTCTAATTTTTTTGCGATGCCAAAATCAGTTACAAATCTGACTCCGTCACAAAATTCCGTCGCTAATAGGTTTGTGACAGATTTTTAATGATTTAGTGAGTGATTTCTTCCCTCTCTAAAACTGATTTTTCTAGTAGTGTTCAAGGAATATTTATTTACGCAATCAATCTCGAAGTCTGAAGAGTACATACAAAGAAAGGTCAAACGGTAGTTATTTCAAATTTAGCCAGTTAGCAACATTGGGAAAGCCATTGGAGACACAAAAGTATTTTATACAAAGAGGGCAACTACTTTTCCGTAAAAGTAGGATCTTGCACAAAAAGTGTCATCATTACTTAGAAGACGACAAAGGCAACGGATAAATTCAAATTTTTTAAGCCCGCGTCTCACAACAGTATTGTAGCTGGGTCACAACGTCTCTATCTCAGAAAAAGCTATAAATACCTCAAGTCATGAAGGTAGAAGCAGTGAGACCGATTGAATCAAGTGCCAAAGCTCTGCCTGTCTAAATCTCAGCGAACTTCATTGAAAAATTCTTTCTCGTTTTTGTGCTTATTTGTAAATCCTCTCCTGCGTGAGAGTTTACTTTGATTTCAAAAACACTTACTCAAACTTTGTAAAAGCCAAGTGAAGGCTTGTTTCTCAAAGGCTCGACTGTGTTGAACCATTTTGAGAAGTTCTTTGTAAAAGCCAAGTGAAGGCTTGTTCCTTAAAGGCTCGACTGTACTGAGTTGTTTTGAGAAGTTAGGAGTATAGACAAGGTCTGGCAGTAGTATACTCTCAAGGTCGTCTGTAATCAGGTTGATTATAATGAAAAAATCATTTTGTAACGTAGAGACTGGACTTAGCTATCAGTTGGATAGTGAACTAGGATATATCGCTATGTCTTTCTTAGCTTTCTGCCTATTCGTTTTCATCACCTATCTGTTTTATCTAGTAAACTTGTCTTCAAACTTGTTTTCAAGCTAACACATCTTTGTTTTTGAAAAAGATTTTCTAAAACACAATTCAACCCCTTTATTGTGTTTTATTTTATTTACTTCATTATAGGCCTTCTCTTGAGCGTAAATGTTTAGCAAATGTATTATACATTTCAAGATATGATGAAATATAAAGATGATTGTGTGATTAGATTTGTTACTGTGATGGTGAGATCTCAAATTCTATTATTAGGGCCATTGTCACCTCTAAAAATATCCTTTTCTCTTGTAGTCAAAATGGATTATATTCTGAAGATATTGAGAATTCAGTTATGGTAAATGACGTTGGTGGAAAGAAAACTCAAAAGTTATGGTCGAGGAAGCAGATATAATAGGAAAATTTGTATATTTTGTGGAAGGATTGAACATATTATGGATACAAGTTACAGGCAACATGAATTTAATTTCCTCCAGGTTTTCGGTTTAAAAGGAACAATTATGTGCTTGGAAATGCCTCTAGTAATGCAGTAAATGTTGACGATACTGAGACAAAATCATATGCAAAATTTGTTGTCAAGGAACCATCAATTGCCACACTTACTCAAGAGGAGTATAAGGCATTGATGACATTTTTGAAGACCACAAGCTTGAAATTCTGATGATGTCAAGGAGACAACCCTTGTAAATAATGCCTACACAGATCAAAGGTTTGCTGATAGTAGAGAAGATTGTCATGCCGATATTCACTTAGGCTTTTATGCTTCTATTAAAGGAGATAATAATATATGGATAGTAGATTCTAGAGCCTCATATCATATTTGGTGTTCCCTAAGTTGGTTTAGTTATCATAAAAGAATGAATCCAATTCTAGAGCCAAAGTTTTATAGCTCTAAGGGAATCTTATATCAAAACAATTGTGTTGCCACTCCTCAACGAAATGCAAGGGTTGAGAGGATGCACCAGCACATTTTGAATGTGGCTAGAGCACTGCTCTTTTGGTCTCAATTGCCTGAGAAGTTTTGACCACAACTGACCCTGGCATCAGTTTTGTTACCTAGCAACTAAGTCGGTTCTTATCACAGTCCACCAATGCTCATTTTAAGGCTGCCTATCGTGTACTTCAGTATTTGAAAGGTTGTCTTGGTCAAGCTTTGTTCTTTCCTCGCTCTTCCTCCATTTGTTTGGATTTAGTGATGCTGATTGAGTGGTTGTCCTAACCCCCCCGCAAGCTGAGAATTGGAAGATATTGAGCAACCCTAGCTTGGAAACAAAGCGGGTGGACAACTTAGGAATCAAACTTAGTAAACAAGTCAGTAAGCTAGTCGGTGGAGGGAATTAGGAGCAATTTCATGAGACCAGAAGTGGCACACTCTCACACAACATGGCAATCAGTTTGATTGATTTTACCAACTTATCATGATGTTTAGCTATTCTGTTAATACCAAAAGCTTAAATGTACAAGGATAATGAAACTTTAGTTCTTGATGTTTTTAGATAAAATTTATAGGGATACTGCATCTATTATAGTGCTACTACTCATTGAAATGTTAAGCTCAAGAAGAAATCTAATGGTGGCCGCTGGTATGATTATGTCAATAATGCCCTAATATGACCCCACTTTTAGGATGAAGCGCAATTACCACATAAAAAACATAATTTCATGGGATAAGATGTTGAATATATAATTAAGAATCCGAAAATCATGTTGCCCTGTATATATCACTGTTTGTATCATGTGGCTATAAGAGGATGCATGCAGTGTTATTACTGAGAGTGCATTGCACGTCACAATCATATCTATATGTCAACAGTCATTGAAGATTAACAAAGAATAATACTTTCAGTTGTTTATTTATCATAAGTTCTCTGGTGGATTGATGAAAAGTGAGCTTTTGAGCATTTGAAGATTTTCCAGGAGAGAAGGAACAGATGAAGTAAAGGGGCAAGAAAACAAAAAGGTAAATAACACTAAAGATCTAGGTAAAACCAAGACAACTTCTAAGAAAATCTTACTACATACCAAAATTTTAATCCAAACTCACTAATCTATGGCTATGACAAAAAGATTGTACAGTTTTCTGTTGCTTGATGAAGCAGAATGACAACAGATAATTATGAATTGATGCTGTGTGAAATGCTTTTTTAGAAGTTCTCTTTATGAAATTGAAAACGAGTAGATGAGTTTAGGCTGAACTCTTGACAAAGGCTCTTCAATGTTTTTGTAAGAGTAGGACTTCCACAATAAAATACACCTGCATCAAGAAAATAGCAGACAATTTATTTTATTTCTTTCATTGAAATTTTTATTTTCTTTTCTCAAATTTAGAATTTCACAAAGCATCATAGTTATGTATTTACCTATCCGAGAATTTTGATGTGTGCTAGCTAACTGAGAGAAGACTTTTTTCCAGTTTGGTCTTGCAAAATGAGTTCGTATCTGGCATATGGTAACATCATATTCATAACAAAAGCTTAATCTTTGGTTGCATGATGAAAACGGTTTACTCTAAATGAGAACTAAATCAATACATACCCGGCTTTCTGAAACTACATCAACTCCATTTTTAGCATGTTGCAGCTTCTGAATCATGGCGATGAGCGCGGACCGTGCATCACCTTCCTCATAGACACTAGTCAAATAGTTGTGCATTTCTATAACACCCTGCATCATTTAAACATGCCAAAACTTTACTATAGAGTGAAATATTGTGAACATGTAGGCAACAAAACTAGGGAAAAAAAAAATTTGAGTTTTGTCCTCAATCTCACATCATGGTCATATTCTGCAATATCATCCATGACACCTTTGAACCATTCAAATGAAGCCTGCTCCCTTGTTACCCAATAAAAGTATGCTCTGTCAGGACCTTTTTTATCTTCATCTGACCGATTGCTATGGAAGGAGTCCTTGTCATAAGTTCCCTGTTAGGTTAACTCTCAATTAATGGGTACTTTATGTATAAAATATAAATATACCACCAACCAAAATGTATATAAGATTTTGTGTCCCAGTTTGGATTAACTTCTAGTTTATAAGAGTTTTTCAATTAAAACAAGTTTATGCTTCTTCATGTACAAAAAACTTTATAAGCTTGTATGTTTTTATGCAGAATTTTTTTTTTTTTTCGTAAAAAGGGGAGGGGGATTTTTATTAATAGGGAGAGGGAGGACGCTTAGGTCATACAAACTATCCCCGAGGGGATTTGAACACAGTCTCTTGGGATTACAAAGCTATGCAATCACCACTGCACTAGCACCCTGGGATATTTATGCATAAGTTGGACGAGAGAGCTTTAGAAAATTTGAGATGTAGAAACTAACTGTAACTTATACGCGAAGCTATAGTTTAAAAGCTCGCAGTTATTGCAAGACTTTTTCCATGTCACTTACCTCTTGTTGAGGGCTTTCCATCTTCATGTGGTTCAAGATATCTTTCAAAATGCTGATCATTGGAGTGGCCCCAATTCCTAGACCTATGAGCAAGAGGACATCATAATGCCTATACTTTTGTGCTGGGGCTCCATAGGGCCCTTTGATGAGGATCTTTGGATATCTAATGCAAGAAAGAGTAAATAGTATCAGTACGTACATATATAATTTTAAAAAGTTAAGAACCAGGAATTTTTATTCACCTTGGTCTTGATTGGTCATAGCTTGAATTTGCTCTAGTTTCCATCCTCACAAGCCTTCCTCTTCTTGATTGTGTGTTCTGAGGCTCACAAGCCTGCATGTCTAAGTCTTAGTACAACTAAATGTTCAACAATTATCATATTATTACTATTAGCCTTTGACTAATTGAATATATAGCTATATGTTCACAATCCACGCATAAAAATCACCTTTTCAAATTTCTTTCTAAGCTCTGTAGTCCAATCTCCCAAGGTTCTTATATGAACACTCAAGTAGTCATCACCAGGTGCAGAAGTGATGGAGAAAGGATGCCTGCAACAATAGTAAATTCGATTACGAAAGCGATTTTGCAGCAAAATAATTTTTGTAATCACTATTAGCCAAGTAAATCATTATTACCATTCAAAACTAGATATATCTGGACACTTGACAAAAATATACATTCCACTTTTATACTTGAATCCTGAGGGTTTGGTCATGTATAGTGCTAGAACATTTCCTGTGTATATTATTGCCTGAAATTTCCATATAGTAAAATCATTCTCCTGCTTCAGCATAAAGAACCAACGTGTAGAAGTTGTTGTACACACCTTAATGATGCTCACACGGTGATCTTTACCCCGAAAAAATGGATGAATTCTCTCAAAAGCATAGAGTACTAGTGGAACTACAAGGTACATCCAAGTCTGCATTAATAAAAGATGGTGTTAACTGATTTACAAACATTTTCAGATCTCGAATATAGAATGCAAAAAGCTGTTGTAACTAAACAAAAAACTTTTGGAAAATTGAAATCAGAATATGACAAATTCTACTGTGGACCACGATGGACCAGTACTTGAAAATCGTCTAAAGCTCTAATAACGATTGACGCTGCCCCCCGAAGTAGAAGCTCATGCTCCTCCTTGTCCTCACGATAGTGAATTAATCAGTGACGGTTCAACAAAAACAAGGGGAAATAAATATGAATGCGTCAGAACTCAAATCATATTTATCTTTTCCCTTGTTTTGTTGAACTGGCACCGATCAAGTAACCGCCTCAGCCGTGGGGATGAAGAGGACCGTGAGCTTCTACTTCTAGGGGGCGGTGTCGGTAGTCGTTGGAGTTTCGGACGATTTTCAAGTACTGGTCCACCGCGGACTCCAGAACCCGCCATTAGAATCTAGATGCTCCAGATTCATTTGGGAAAAGTGTAGTTTCTTGGTAGCTGGAATAATTAAAAAAATGATAGAGCAACACATACCGTTTTCTTTTTCCAATCCTTGTTGAGAAACAGAAAGTATCCATGTATGACCAGGAGTATGTAAACCACAATAAGCAAATGATGTGCATACCAAAAAGAATTGAAACCAGCCAAACGGTGCAAAGGGGAAGGTAACTTGACAACACTTTTTCTGAAATAATGTGTTGCTAGAGTGAAGGTAAATGCCATAATCAAGACCATAAAAATTCCAGTTATACCAGGAATACTTTTAACAAGGTCAATGTAATTAGGCTGGTCATAGTCAAAACCTGATCCAAGTGTCATCATGAACTTTTCTTTTGGGCAAGTTATTATTCTTGGAAAATCACAACTGACATGCATTACTACATGAACTGAAGTCCCTAAAACTACACCAACTGCAATCATCTTGTGAAAGTTTATGTTGTCATCAAAAGGGATGATTTGACTAAGAAATGTTCCTCTTAGCTTTGTTAGAGTTCTTCTGCACATTGTAAGGACAATGAGAGCCATGTTGAACTTGAGTGTCTCAGCAGCACCCTTTGCATAGCAGAGACAGGATCCCATGACTTCATATGCTGCTCTTTCCTTGTATTGCAGATACTTCCAAATGAAAAGTACCAAGTTTATGGCCAACCAAAGTGAGATGATCCATATTTTTTTCCATTTATCATATACAAACTCTGTGGTTGTAGAGAGAAATTTGCTAATAGGAGTTCTATACTTTCTTGGTATCATAGCTCTAGTCAAAGTCTGAGTCTTGGTACTAAGTTTTGTGGTGCCCTCTTCGGCATTAACCATTTCCTTCAGTAGAGTTTCTAGCTGCCACATCTGTTTAAGGAGAATACAAAAGATGAAGGTAAAAGATATAAAAGGCGGCCCCGTGCATGAGAATTCCACCAGGTGAGACCTGGGGAAGGTAAATGCTCGTAGCCTTAACCCCAAAAGCGAAAAGGTTGTTTCTAGGATTTCTCCAGGCCACAAGGCAACAACCTTACTGTTGCGCCAAAGCTGGCCCTCTATGAAGGTAAAAGATATATGTAGTTAAAATTGGTAGGCTTTTGATACTAACCTCTATATATCCATTTTGATCTGGATCAAGTTCTTCCATGATCAAAGATGCATATCCAGCAGCATGTTGTTTGAGATTTCCTAACTTATTTGCAGAGGCACTCAACACTATAACCTTTAACACAATAACAGTTAGAATTTTGTTTCACATAATTGTAAGAAATAGAAAGAGGAAGTAAACTTAAAGAATTTACATGGTCTCAGTACTCACCTCCTGAACCTCCTCTTCTGTTAGCCTACCATCTCCATTCTTGTCACACCTGAAAATGACTTTAGTTCATTTATGCCGCTCCACTCAAAATGAAAAAAATTAACATACAAAAGGTGGATTCGTCTTTACATGTCAAAGAACACTTGAAGTCTGGATTCAAGATCTTTACTTGTCATGTCCTCCCAAAATACTCTAACTTCATCAAGAGTTATTCCATTTTCCGCATAGATTTTCCTGCGCCTCGCCAAGGCCTCATACAGTTCTCCAGCAAAATCCTTTGAATCTGCCCCCATGCCTGTGAAACAGTGTTTTTGATGCATCATTCACTAATTAAAACAACTAAAAACATCAACAACAGAAAAAGAAAAAAAAATGAGAAAAAAAAGACAATAAAACATAAGATATAATGATACCAATGCAGGTTCCAAATTTGTCTTTTGAGAGCTTTCCATCAACTGCATGTTGAGAAAAGCGCTTCTCAATAGACTTCCATGCATCACCTTCTTTCCCTGTAACCGTTCTATCAAGAAACCGTAAACCCTTAAGCCCTCTGGCAGCTCCTGATTGCAACCTCACCATTTTGCTGTTGCCATTCCCAATATTATTATGATTTCTGCTCCTCACATTGCTCCCAATATTATTGTTATTCAAAACAGCCCCATTTGGAGCTTTCACCACCGTGCTTTCTTGGGTTGTTTCATCATCATTTTTAGGCACTTCCACAATAGGATCAATCTCAATGCTCTCAAGAATCCACTTTGATGATTCATCATGGCCTTGTTTTTCTGATGACATCAATTAATTATAAATGATTATTACCAGATTGTGTGAATTTTTGGAATGAAAATTGAAAAGAGTTCAAGGTGGTGGTGGTTTTGGAATTGTTAAGAGAAAAGGGTATTAGAGGGAAAGCTGAAATAGTCAAACTAGCTAGGATTTGTGAGAAAGAGAGAGAGAGATTGTAACAGTATGCAAATGTTTTGTGTTGTTGGTTTGCTAATAATAGGAAAATTGGTTGATAACACACTTTTGTGTCTGGTCCAACCAATTTAACTATGCCTTTTAACCAACAATACAAATAAAATTACGTACAAACTTTACAAACAGTTTTTTGTTTTTTGTTTTTTTTTTCCTTTACATGCTTTTCTGTCGGCAATAATATAGCCCTTGAAAAATCTTCATTTTTGGATCCTTTCACCACCCATAGATTCTATTGTGGTATCATCCATCATAAGTCATTTGCTTTTGAGTAAACAGCTTATTGAGATAAGCGCTTATTGCATAAGCACTAATCGTACAAGCATAGCGCTTATTGCGTAAGCACTTATCGTACAAGCATTTATGTATAAGATGTTTTTATAATCGAAGACGAAATATGGTTAAACTTTTTTAGCACAAGCCATAAAATATTTTCATAAGCTATTCTAGAGAGCTTATTAAAATAAGCTGAAAACAAACATATCATAAGCTATTTTTATAAATTCATTCAAACATTTAGGGTTTGTTTGATACACTTTTTAAAAAAACAGTTTTTCTATTTTTAAAAATAGACAAAGAACAAATTTTGTACTTGTTAAATTTTTAAAAACAAAAAACTCTTTTTAAAAAGTGTAATCAAACATGACCTTACACAAGTGTTTATGCCATAAGATAAGTTTAAATAAGTTGTAAATAAGTTATTCTAAACGCATTGTAAGGGTAGTTAACTTATATAGAAGTATTATTTGACTTTATCACCCCGAACATATCATTTTTGTTAGGTAAAATTCTTTTAAAAAACAAAATTAGTACGCAAAAGCGTCACTAAAAAAAAAATTAACTATATTGGCACTTCAGACCTTACCTATCATTTGCATTACACTAAGATTTTCTTAAAAAATAGAAAATTATGAATAGGAAAATAGATGGAGACCAGACCAATACCCCTGTCAAATAGCCAAAAAACTGAATATGGTTTCTCTATGTAAATGCTAATTTTTCCAGGACATCTCTGAATCGTGTTTCAGGTCGTGGTGGTTACGAGCAACCTTTCTTGTGATATTATATTGCCGGTATTATTTATTATTAATGTGTTTACGTGGGAGCTTAATTTATTGACAACCAGTTGCAATGAACTGAAGGATGCTTGAGTGAGTAATTGACTTTTCAAATTTGGACTTTGCTCCAACTTTTGTTAGCAACAATATTGGTTAGAAGCTGCTGATCATGATAGCGTAAAAAAACGTGTCATTTCATCAATATATCGCTTTATGTAAGATATTCTTGAATTGATAGGAGAGAAACAACGTGCCCCCATTATACCTAACACATGTTTGATCTCTCTCTCTCTCTCTCTCTCTCTCTCTCTCTCTCTCTCTCTCTCTCTCTCTCTCTCTCTCTCTCTCTCTCCTTCTCTCTCTCTCTCTCTCTCTCTCTCTCTCTCTCTCTCTCTCTCTCTCTCTCTCTAAGTTGCCTTGTTAGTTTGTACAATGATGATGCGTTTGAATTGAAAACAACAAAAAGTTGCCGGACACCGTATATAACAAGTTTGTATTAATTCCTTAATTTGATTATCTGCTATAGAAAGGTATTTAAAGATACAAGAGAGCCTTGAGGGTTTAAGCCGATTCCTCAATGTTAGTCTAGACAGGCTCTACTGCTAATACAAATGATTGAGAGAGATTTGCTCTACAGATTACAATTATTCTAGTCAATCCTAGATATAATTAGCAAGATAATAATACAATTAAATGCATAAGAGTCAATGAGAATAATCTCATTTAATGCACATGAGACAGCATGAATCAGAGGTGATTCAGTCCGGATTTGTTGCAATTGTCTGATGCAGTCTATGCGATCTGTTACTGTCTATTACGCCCCTCAAGATGGTGTCACCATCGAAGACACCAATCTTGTCTCTTAGTAATGTGAACCTGATCCTGGACAGAGGCTTGGTTAGTAGGTCAACTAGCTGATCTTTAGTGGAGATATGTAGCACTTTCAAGTTACCCATTTGAACCAATTGCCGCACATAGTGATAATCAAGGGCAATATGTTTCATTCTTGAGTGAAAGACAGGGTTGGAACAAAGATAGGCAGCTCCACTGTTATCACAAAACAGTGATGGGGTGTTTGTTTTGGCACCAAGTTCACCCAATAAGTTAACCAGCCACATAATTTCTGCAGAAGTATTTGCAACTGAACAGTACTCTGCCTTTGTGGATGATCTAGCTACCATGTGTTGTCTTTTTGAGAGCCAAGAAACTAGATTGCCACCAAGATAGATGAGATAGGCTAAAGTTGAGGTGCGGTCATCTAAGTTGCCTCCCCAGTCTGCATCACAAAAAGCTTGTAGCTGCAAGTGAGTTGGTTTCTTGAGTTTCAAGCCATAGTTGATTGTGTGCTTGAGGTGCCTAAGTACTCTTTTGAGTTGCTGTAAGTGGATTTGAGTAGGTTGATGCATGAATTGTGAGAGTTTGTTGACAACAAAGGATAAGTCTGGCCTGGTTAGAGTAGTATACTGAAGAGCACCAATAATGCTGCGAAAGGACTTAGCATCTGCAGGTGCTGATCCATCCATTAGTTTGAGAGGTGTGGATGTGCATAATGGAGTGATAGTTGGTTTAGCTCCTGCCATATTGAATCTGTCCAGGATTTTTCTGATATGACCATGTTGTGAGAGAAGTATACCATCTTGAGTTGGAACCATTTCGATGCCAAGAAAATAATGGGGGTAACCAAGATATTTTAGAGAGAACCGATTTGTCAATTCTGTCATGAACTGATTGAGGAATTGAGAGTGGCTACCTTTCAGAATGAGGTCATCAACATACACTAAGAGGAATGCTCGCACTCCATCTTTGTTGAAGATGAAGAGTGATGTATCACTTAGGCTTGTTTTAAAACCATAGGATAATACAAAGGACTTGATGGCATCAAGCCATGCTCGAGGTGCTTGTCTTAACCCATAGATTGCCTTTTGGCCTTTTGAAGTTTGCATACATGATTGGGAAGGTCAGTATCAATAAAACCTGGTGGTTGTTCCATATATACATCTTCAGTTAGCTTGCCTTGAAGAAAGGCATTGTTGACATTTAGTTGATGCATAGACCAAGCATTGGCTAATGCTATAGTGAGGACTACCTTGATAGTTTGAGGCTTGACAACTTGTGCAAATGTTTCTTTAAAATCAAGACCCGGAGTTTGTGTGTAACCCTTAGCCACTAACCTGGCTTTGTACCTTGCAATGCTGCCATTTGGATTTCTTTTAATACGAAACAGCCACTTACATCCCACCAAGTTCTTTGTTACATCTCTAGGAATCAATCACTACAAGAAATAGCGGGATTACCGACGGCCAAAAGCCGTCGGTAATCCACAAATACCGTCGGTAATAAAAAAATTCCGACGGATTACCGACGGCCTAATGTCCGTCGGTAAACTGTGCGTCGCAAATACGTACCGACGGCTTTAACCCGTCGGTAAATTTCCGACGGTTTTCTCCGACGGTTTTAACCCGTCGATAATTCCGATGACATTTCCGACGGCTTTAACCTGTCGGTAAGTTTCCGACGGCTTTTCCGACGGTTTTAACCCGTCGATAATTCCGATGATATTTCCGACGGCCAGGCCGTCGGTAAATCCGAACTTTAAATTTTTTTTGAAAATTGTTTAAATTTTTATTAAAAAATTATTTACTTTTTTAAATTATTTAATTTTAATTTCTGTAATCAATTTAATTTATTTATCCATTTAATTAACGATTACTAGTTATCACATTTAATAATTAATTTCTTCCTGTATTTAAAAATATAATGCGATAACATAACTATAAAACAAATTAAAAAAAAGAAACGTAACAAATAAATAAATAAATTCAACGAACAAAACAGTAATAAAAAATATCCGAAAATATAAAAAAATATCGATACAAACATAACTAATAGTCCTGATAATCATGATCATGATCACTATCTACATCATCGACATGATCACCAGTACTATGAGGCGGAGGCGGTGGAGGAGGCGGCTGGCGAGCTAGCAAATGGTACAGATCCTCCTGTCGCTGCAGCACCTGAGCCAACATGGCAGCCGTCCGGCGGGCCTCCTCCTGCTGGACGGCCGCGATCCGCTGCTGCTCAGCCGCCAATCGCTGCTGCTCGGCCATGGCCCGCTTCAACTCTGTTATCTCCCGCTCATCCGCGGCAGCACGACTGCTGGACGACTCTCCAGCAGAGAGGCAGCGGGCCCCTTTCTTGTAGTTGCTGGCAAGGTCGCCAGCACCGTATAGGCGACCCTTCTTCTTGCCGCCAACAACATCTGCCCAAACCATCAGCGACGCAGCTGGATCCTCTGGGCTCTGAGACGGGGAACATGAGGGTGTCTGAGATCTAACCTGAGACATCCTCGCCCCAAACTCCTCCTGTCAAACATAAACAAATTAGTCAATTTTTATTGTAATAAAACAATATAAACATTGTTAAAAAACTATTCATTATGTTTTATAATTACCTGGGTCCGCCTCGACCGCTCATCGACAAACTCACCGGTACCTTTCCTAATATGAGTTGCACGATGGAGCTCGTGCAACTGAACCTCCCTTTGCAACCGCTGAGACTGTAATTATTTAATAAAAAAAGCTTTACTAAATAATAATAATAATAATAATAATAATAATAATAATATAAAACATACAAGTTTGCGTCTTTGTGCTGTTGATCGACCGAACCTCCAAAGTATGCAAGCTCCCACCCTTTCGTGAGGCTCTATTCTTCTTCGCCTTCTCGCTACGCCTTGAACTCGGGGGAGTTCGATGCGCTTGTATTCTTGCCAGATCTCATCTCCTATCCAAGTGGGCTGCCCATTGAGGCGGGCATCTCTAAGCATATCAGATAGGCGGTGGGAAGCCTTCATATGGAAGTTCTTCATGATCTGCTCCTCCTGCTCTTCCTTCCAAGAAACCCTCTCCTGTATGAATATAATACGTTATTAAAAATAATTGAGATTCATGAAATAAAAAAATAATACGCAACAAAAAAAAAAAAACAACTTACTCTAGAAAAATTGAACATGACCCTCGCCACCACCGCCGTCCCCCAGGTGGGCCAATAGGTGTGGTAATTTTGCTCAATTACTTCCGTGATAGCCTTCGCAGCTGGCTTTGACGGAAGGAACCTAAACAATAACAACATACCAAACAAGTTAAAAATATATAGGTTAAACTGTAATTTTCGTCCCTTATCCTTTTTTTTAGTTTTCATTTAAGTCCATTAAGTTATAAAAATTACTTCAATTTCGTCCTTTCTTTTTAATTATTCTTTTTTTGTCTTAGACGAAATACCATCTTACACGTGGCAGTTTGTTTTATTTTATTTTATTTTTCTCACACGTGTCGGATGGTGATTCGCCTAAGAAAATATGAATAAATAAACAGTAAAAGACGAAATTGATGTGATTTTTGAAGTTTAAGGGACTTAAATGAAAACTAAAAAGATAACTGACGAAATTGAAAACTAAAAAAGATAAGGGGCAAAAATGTGTATTCAACCTACATACTCACCTCTACCACCGGCACGATAGCAACTCGGCCATCATGCAAAGATCTGAATATCATCAACGACCTCCTGCTCATCCTGCCGCCAACCTCCTCGTCTGCTTGAACCCGGCCTGATCAGGTGCCTGGCCCACACTATACTCCCGATCGGACACATGAGTGTCGGGCACCGTCGCAAACACAAAATGAGAGGAAGAAGCGGCAAGTGTCTGCCGGAACCCTGGTGGGCATCATGTAAATGGGTGTCGGCGCGAAGGTCTGCATCTTTGTGTAGGTGCCCAATGTGGCGTAGGCTGCGTAGGGGCCGAACTCATTGGAGCCTTTGTAGGCGTAGATGTATGCGACGCTGCGTGTGGATGACAACATCGCATAGCCAGCATCATCAATCCTAATAATGTTCGGCCTCGACGGCGAGGGGTCGACAGCGATGCCCTTCCTTCCGCTGACCACTACCGGGTGGTCGGGGCCTGAACTGAACCTCCCGATGCCATATATGTCTATAGAGCAATTCAATAATAATTGATCATGAAATATTATATTTAAACATAACAATATTAAAAATGAATTCCAAAAAATAAACAAGTTATATGAAAATAACTGACAAAATCAAATATGTTGTTAGACATTAAATTCTCTAATTGTAAAAAGTTAAACAAATTTATTCTGCCCATTCTGCCCACTCTGCTTCGGCATCGTCTTCAGATCTTGATGGTTCTGCCACTCCTTCATTTAATTCCCCATCTCCATTTACATCTTCATATGTGATTGGATCGTCAAGTAGTCGAGAAATGGGTTCAACTTCGTTTTCTACGTTGACATGAGACATCTCATCCACTTGATAAGCCACTTCTTCCTGTGGATCATCTGCTTCAATGCGACCCCTTGGTTTTGTCTTTATTGCAACACACCAACCTTGTTTGTCCCTTCGAGTTGACGGATATGGGACATAATACACCTGTCTTACATGTTGTGCCATGATAAACGGATCAAACATTTGGTATCTTCTCGCTCATGCATATGTCAGCGATATTATATTTGCGATCCATTATTGTGCCTCTACTTGACGGATCAAACCAATTACAATAAAATAGCACTATTCTTTTAGTATAGTCTAAAGTATTGTACGCCTTGACTCATATATATGTTGAATCACGCGTAGAAGTCGTCTTCACCTCCCTCTGTGGCACCTTTTACATAAACTCCGCCGTTAACTGCTTTTTTCCTCTGCTTTTGATCGAGTTTGAAATTTGTAACCGTGACGAAATCGTGTGCCATTCTTTTACACGTGATTTAGGACCATGAGATAAATTTCTCAAGTGTTCGATTATGGGCGATTCGACTCGCTATACACCACAGATACACATGCACAAGTGATTTAGGGTTCCTTTTTGCAAACAATCTTTTGTATTTTCAAACAACAAATAGTTGAAATAGGACTAAAAATACATACCTGGCTCCTAAACCACGTTGGGAAATATTCATGAATATAGGCAGAAGAGTCTTGTTCGCTTGTGGGCTTAGTTAACAAGAATGCCCTGAACAAGTCATTATCAAACAAATGATCATGAATAGGTGTGGTCTAAATAAATTGAAAGTGGTCAAAAGTATACATACGTAAGATATGGTGATACTTCGACAGAATTCATGTCTTTGTGTAATAATATGTCTTTCATATGTTAAATTTTTTAGTTTAATAAACGTTGTTTGTATTTACAGTATAGTATATAGTTATAATCTGTAAATATTTTGGAGATTAATATGGTTACTATCTCAATATAAATTGGTTTCTATAAGTATAGCGAGACGTAGCATGAACATAGGATCAGAGATTCACTTACTGAAATTGAGTTTATGTGTTGCTTGCTAAATGAATAATCTACATGCTACCTTACTCTAACATAAAATATACATCAAACAAAATTCCCTCTGTGGAGAGAACTATACATCACTTCAACATAAAACATCCTTTGTTAGCCAAAACACACATCACCTCAAAATTCTCTCTGGAGAGAACTATGAAGCAAATCAAATAAATATGTCGGTGTGGGGTCAACGACCAACCCTTTTCCACCCAATGAGTCAACCAACATTTCGTTAGAGTGCATACCTAATTCTCGAGAACAAGAGAGTGTCCACGCCCTTCGATGTGAGTGGCAGCCTCTGAGCAATGTCGTGGCCTCGAACTAAAAATACAGAAAAAACATAGAAAATTTTAACTAACAAGCTACCAAATAGCAATCAACAAAAATGAGCAGGATGCCAACCAAACAACAATCATGTTATAAAATAATTCCAAATAAACCCCAAGTAAGCTTTTTGGCTTTCACTATTTTTATCAAATCATGAATTCTCAAAAGCTATTTAACCTCCTCATGTAAAACATATAATAGAGCATAATAGAGTGGTGGTGGTGGTGGTGGCGGCCTGGTTTCGCGAACAATCGTTGAAACGTTGGAATAATTGGAACTTAGGCTTAACACAAAAATTAAATAGAAAAGCACAAATGTAAAGACATACATCATATATTATCCTAATACATTTATCCAATTAAAATGTTAAAGCAGTCAAATACTAATGTACATAACATGCATAATATAAAATAGAGGCTAGCTAGTGGCGGCTCCTTGAGGGGTCCCCAGGACAAAATCGGGCGGTAGAATCCTCCGAAGGAGTCGATGGAGTGTAATCTGCTACGGTGGGAGAATATTTTGGTGTGGACGGAGTGTAATCCTCTCCGATTGGAGAATACTCCGGTGAGGTCGGAGTGTAATCCTCTCCGATTGGAGAATACTCCGGTGTGGATGGAGTATACTCCAAGATCTCATCGTCATCGCTGGAGACCTGAACGATGTATGTCCCTCGATGAGCATCACCGGTAGCTACAGGCCTCCTGGGATCACCATGCTGGTTCATCAAATCATGATCCTCAGCACGATCCTTAGTCCTGATGACAAAGCTATTTCGATACTCCCTCGCAGACATCATCGGCCTCCTGGAAGGCATAGGAGGATCACGATGGCGAGCATCGCGATCCTCAATCGTCACAAAGCTATTCCGATACTCCCTTGCAGACATCATCGGCCTCCTGGAAGCCCTACCTCGACCACGGTTTCCATCTAAAGACATTGTCTGTTTGTTGTCAACATTGGTCACCATGAGCATATAAAGCGAAAATAATCGAATTACAACAAAACGAACAAAGGCATAGGTTTGCAGATTTAAGACTTTATTCCAATATTTTTTCAATATTTTTTCAAATCATGATGCTAACCTGAGCAGATGCGCTAACTAGAATTCTTTTTTTCCCTTCTAATTAGCATGCTTAAGACAAACTTTTAACCTTGGACATAATATAAGTATCCTAAACTTTTAAAACAACTAACAATCCACAAAATCAATA
The DNA here is from genome assembly GCA_037113605.1 of Calophaca sinica. NCBI lineage: Eukaryota > Viridiplantae > Streptophyta > Magnoliopsida > Fabales > Fabaceae > Calophaca > Calophaca sinica. Next base: position 101,163,842 of record CM073733.1, on the reverse strand, counting down.
AGAGCAGAGCAACCGTCAAACAACTAACAATCCACAAAATCAATAAGAGCGAGAACAACCATCAAACAACTAATAATCTCACGCGAAAGGCTACTCTTGCAAAGCTACTAAAACAAAAATCAAATACCAACAACAGGGAATACAAACAAACCTTAGTTCCCAAAATCACAGAACACAAAATTGGAGGTCAAGCCATAAAAGAATACGTGATGCACCAAAAACCTTCAAAATCACGTCAAAACCTTCAAATCACTTCAAGAACCTTCAATCGTTCATGAAACATCGAAAAGGAACACCAAATCAATTTGGGATTCGGAAGAAAAAACACGAACAAAGAAGGACGAATAGAGACAGAGAATAGACGGTGGTGGCAGAGGTGACGGCAGACCACGGTCTTGAGGTGGTGGCGCGGAAGGTCTTGTGGAGGTGGCGGCGACGGTCTTTGTGGAGGTGGCGGCGTGACTGTTACGTGGAGGTGGCGGCGGATAGAGAGAGAGATGAGAGACAGAGAGAGAGACACGGTGGTGGTGGTGGTGGTGGCAGAGAAACGCGGTGGTGGTGGCGACTAAGACGTGGTGGTGTGGGCGCGGTGGTGGTGGTGGTGGAGAGAAAGAGTGAAAAAGTGAGAGAATAGAGAGAATAGAGATAATAGAGTGGTGGTGGTGGTGGCGGCGGTGGCGGCCTGGTGGTGGTGTGGGCGTGGTGGTGGTGGCGGCGTAGTGGTGGGGGCGGAGGAAGAGAGGGAAGTGAAAGAGAAGAGGGATGAAGATGGAGGAGAAAGGGAAGGCCTGGCTTCTGGTTATTATCGCGCATTACCGACGGCTTTTTACCGACGGTCTAGGCCGTCGGTAAACTGTTCGGCATTACCGACGGGTTTTTTAACTTACCGACGGTATAAGGCCGTCGGTATTTGAAAAATAGGCGCAAAAATGAAAAATCTTTGAAATTACCGACGAGCATTGACCGTCGGTAAATCAGATTCCATTTACCGACGGACTTGTTGTTTTACCGACGGCTTGGCCGTCGGAAAATCCAACGTTTAACCGACGGTCTCTGACCGTCGGTATATGCCCGTCGGTAAATCCGAATTTTCTTGTAGTGAATGTCTAGGTGCCATTATTTAGTAAGGCATCAAATTCTTCTGAGCAAGCCTTTCTCCAATGAGGTATTTTTAGTGCTTGTGTCACTGTGGAAGGTTCAAGGTTCTGTGGGAGGTCATGCTTTGTGGCAGCAAATGCTTTCTTTGGTTTGAAGATGTTGTTTTGAGGCTTTGTGACCATTGGGTGCCTAGGAGGTTGATTAGCGATAACACAATCATTGGGAGAAGGTGAATTAGAATGATTACCTGTTGAAGTGCTGGAAGGTGGATCTTGCTCCTTTGTAGGGACCACTTCGGGAATCAGAATTTGCTGCTGTTGCATGGGGGTGGCTGAGGTGGATTGTGGAATAACTGTGTGTAGTGAAGGGTTTGTTGGAGGGATGGTGGTTGCTGGTTGGGAGGTTTGAGTGATGGATTGATAGGGAAATGAATTTTCAATGAAGTTTACATGTCTAGAGACATAAGTTCGATGTGATACTGGTTCTAAGCAGAAAAATACATGTTGAGACTATGAGTATCCTAGGAAAATACATGGTGAAGACCTTGATTGGAGTTTGTTTTTTGTGTAAGGTTGTAACCAAAGGAAGCAAAGGCAACCAAATGAATGGAGTTTGGTGTAGTCTGGTGGTTTATGGAACAACACTTCAAAATATTTAAGTTTGTATTAATTCCTTAATTTTATTACCTGCTACATCAAGGTATTTAAAGATACAAGAGAGCCTTGAGGGTTTAAGCCGATTCCTCAATGTTAGCCTAGACACGCTCTACTGCTAATACAAATGATTGAGAGAGATTTGCTCTACAGATTACAATTATTCTAGTCCATCCTAGATATAATTAGCAAGATAATAATACAATTAAATGCATAAGAGTCAACGAGAATCATCTCATTTAATGCACATGAGACAACATGAATCAGAGGTGATTTAGTCCGGATTTGTTGCAATTGTCTGATGCAGTCTATATGATCTGTTGCTGTCTATTATGTTTGACCAATATGTGTGCAAACAGTATGTATGGTATAGAGTATATGAGAAAAGATTTTCCGACAACAAAAAGTTGTCGCACCGTATATTGATACGGTTTTCGTTTTTTTAATTATTTTTTCTCTAATCCCAGTCAAATCAATTGGTACTCTGTGTGTGTGTTTTTTATACGGTGTCGACTTCGGTTGTCAATTTTCGTTGTCGAAATATTAATGCTGTAGAGCATACAAACCTCTTTAAATTAAATTAACTATGTATAGCTTCTTATAATCTTAAATATTTTTAATATATATTTTGAAGATTCTACATTAATTACTTATGATTGCTTTCTTTGTAATTATAGTTAATCTTTTTCTAAAATATGGATTTGGACATGACCCTCTCATGTGAAATCCCCACATGTGGAGATTCAGACCCATATTTTAGAGAAAGAATTAATTAAAATTACAAAGAAAGCAATCATCATTAATATAGAATCTTCAACATATCTATTAAAAATATTTGAGATTATAAAAATATATACATAATTAATTTAAAATTAAAACTTAGAGAAAACAAATTAAAATTGGTGATAAAATTGTAAGTCATTAATATGATAATTTTAAAAACATAAAAAATTTATTTTTTAAGTCAAATTTGTTAAAAAAATAAAATACGTATAACTAGAGATTATCTCACTGTTAAGAATTATAAATACACTTGCCACAAAAAGAATTATAAATACTAACTTTACTTTATTACATATATAAGAAAAACAAACATAATAGTTAACCTTTTTTTTTTTGATAAAATCAAAATAGTTAACCTAAAAAGTAAAAACCACCCACATTGAAATTTTAAATAAAGACATAAGCTAATTTTTTCAGTCAGTTGGATTTGGCTTCTCTAAAGTTGGTAGAGAGTAAAGTAAGTAATCAAACTGTTAATGAAAAAATCTGTGGTGATTTGTTATGGATATGTGGTTAATACCGATACTTAATTTTCTCATTAATGGTTGTGATTGTTTACTTTACTATTTTAAGTGAATTACTCACTTTAGAAGAGGCGGATCATTTTCAGTCACCCAACCCAAAAAGTCTAATTAAACAGATAAATAATATCGTGAAAATTTATCTCAAGTCGTTCATCTCTTTCTTTCCAAATATGCATAAATAATTTTACAATAACTAGTTATTTCTTATTTATTTTCAAAGTGCATGCGTTTCTAATTTCATAAAACTATTAAAATAATTAAAAAAACACTTTTACAAGTCTACTTTTTAAAAAGTAACTAAATATAATTTAATGATTAAAATAATCATTATTTGTAATTTTTGTTTTCCTCTCGCCTTCGGGCCTCCCTTCCAGCAAAAAAAAAAAACATTATTTTAATTTATCATTTAAGTTCAGCTTTTTTTTTTTTTTAGAAAACCGCTATTACTGTATTTAGTTTTCTATGCTAACAATAATTTGCAGTAAATAATGAAGTTAATTATTAAAATTTAGCAGGTATTTACAAATTTGAAAAATATTATAAACATTTATTTTTCAGCAATTGAAAAGTTTTTCTGAAAAAAAAAACGATCATTATACTTCTGTATTTATTTTTTGATAATGATTATACTTCTGTATTTCTGATGTAACAAATGTTTTCTTCCTCAATAAAAAAAATTTGTTATATTCTTAAGGACTAGCCTAATAAAATCACTAGTTTAAAATTATTCAATAAAAATACAAGTATTTAATATTTTAAAAGATCTAATATTTTATTTACATAATAAAGTAAATAATTATTTTTTCATTCTTAGTTTATATTAAGAATAAACATTAATACTAATACTACTGCTGCTACTACTAATACTAATACTAATAATAGTAATAATATTAATAATAGTTATAATTTTACTTTTATATTCTTTAACATTAAGACTCTTTTTGGTAGGTATAATTAAGCTAGTTTATAGTTTATTTGACTAGCTCAAAATCTTATTTGACCAAAATAGAGGTGTTTGGTAAATGAGCTTCTAGTTATAGTTTTTCTCGAAAAGTTACTTCAAGTAGCGTTTGTCTTTATAGCTTATGCCTTTTTTTCTCTCTCTCACTTTTATCCTTACTATTCTGATTTCATTCCTTTTCTACTCTCTCGACATATAGAACAAGTTTTCCACCTATAACAAGAAAATAAAATTTATATTAAAAATTATTAATGTGTATTTTATTAATATTATATTATATTACTTAATTAAAAAAATAATAATAAAATTTTAAAAAATTAACATTCTAACTTTTAAGATGATAAATGATTTGAAATAAAGTAAAATATTAAAAGTAATTATTTTAAAATAAATAATTTATATTAGTAGAATATATATAAAAATCAAATAAGAACCTTTTTTATGTCATTTTATATTTATTAGTTAGTTCACAACTAATTTTAACAAATGTTTCAATTTTTTTGGCAGAACAAACGTTTCAATTTTAATCAGCAAGTTTTTCAACCATATAATAACTTATGAGCTATTGGCTAACTTATTTATAATTTATTTTTACTGAATAGAGCCTAACGCGCTAAAGACTTTTTTTTTTGTTACCATGTTATATAGGTGTGAAGTATCCGTTGGCTTTGTCGATGACTGACATCCACCAGACAACCTTGGGGCCACCTTTAGTGGGGTTTTCCCTCACCACCATGCTTTTCCCATCTATGAGCTCGAACTAGAGCCCTTGATTAAGAGATATGAGACTAGTTCTATTCAGACCAACTATCTACAAATACATATCCGAATGGATCCACACAAACCAGTCATACCAGACTTACCCCTGCCAAGATCAAACCGTTCTATGACACATTTTTTGTCCCTCACTAATGACAATTTGCCACATAATAAAATAAAATTATAACTTATTAACACATATGCGTATCCCCAGCTTTTAATTGGTGAGAAACAGAAAGATACCATTTTCTAGGACAACAAATATTTGTTCCATGACAAGACCTGAATCCGCTCCGCCAACTCCTCGCACCTCGTATATTATCATAGTCATATCTAGGCGTGTTTTCAAAATGGGAACCTTTTTTCAACCGCTAAAATCACATTTCAACCTTTTACTATATGCAAAAAAGTAAATGGATAAATAGACTGATGCAACCAGTCCCCCCCCAAAAAAAAAAAGTCGGATTCCCACCCTCCTGTCAAATTCTAATATTTTGATAAACAATCGGATTGAATCACAGTGATATTTCGCATGGTCACATAAGAGTTTTTGTGCATCATGGGCAAATAGACTCATGACTTTCTATTAACTGTTATACCTGTTTATGCAATAATTACAAAATTGGCCCAAAAGTTCCACAAATACAATATTTCAGCCCAAATAAATTGACATTTTTTTGTTCAAATTGACATTTTAACATACCGTCAAAAAAACATTTCGTTCTTTTTATCTGCAATTTCTTTTTTATTTGTCGTTATTATAAGTCTTTCACTTTTCTTCATAATGTACCATTAATGCTGCAACTGATTTTGTCAACAAAAAAAAAAAGTTTAATGCTGCATCTGATATATTTTCAAAATCTTTTTTCTCCCAAAAATCTGCATGTCCTGAGATAATAAATGATTTACTCAAACGAAAAACCTACCGACCCACATAGATAACGCGGAAAAAGGTTAATTGGTAATGGATAATTATAAAAATAATAAAAATAACAATAATAATAATGCTTTAATTTAAAATATAAAAAAGATATTTTTAATTTTAATATAATTAACTATAATAACATGATGCTAACCGCAACAAAGACCATATTCTATCAAAAATAATTGATCCGAAAATAAATAAGCAAAATCAAATAATCATCTATGAAAAACGACCAACAAATAAGAAAGCTTTAGCCATTAAGCCCAGTCCATTATTAAATATTATTGGCAAATGCTAATAAGTGCCCTAAGAGCACTTGTTAGCAAGACCCAATATTATTTAATAGTTATAAATTTATGATAAACTACATAAAATTCAAGAATGATTGTTCAAGAGGCTGATTGAGTAAACTTAAAATTGTGAATGTCTCGTTTGATACAGCATAGGTTATACATTGGGTATATAACGGGATTATTAATTACAGAAAAAAGGGTTTCATATTTAAATTATGAATGTCAAGTTGTTTTTTTTACAACAAAAATCATAATGAAGTTACAGTACCATCAATTAAGTATATCAATTAATTTTATTTTTTTTGAAAACAAGTATATCAATTTATTAAAAAGGCGTTAATATATGGAGATATCTTCCAAAAGATGACCTAGCCGCTAGGTCTCCTCAGCACTCTCTTCTCTCTCTTCGACTCCTATTTTTCTCCTCCTTCATCCACCACTGAAGGGGGTATTCTTGGCCATTTTTTGCTTGAACCCCTCTATACCGTTTTCTTTTTTTGTTTTATTTAAATAAGTGGTTTTCTAGATCTGAGTTTTTTTTTGTTGTGTTTTTCCTTTGATTTAGTTGTCTTAGTGCGGCGTTGTGTTGCTCGTCTTTTTGGTGCGGCTTTGTTTTGTTTTCTCGTCTTGTTACGGTGTTCATTTGGTTCAGATTGGCAGATCAGCTTCGAACCATTACAGATCTAATGAAGACTTGGGCGTCAATGTTGCAGATCCGGAGACATGGGTACTCCGGTCACTTTAATTTTGTCATAATTGTAGGCAATTTGCCGTTTTGTGCTATTAACCTGGGTGCTGTGAGTTTGTTCACAGATTCATTCTTTTCGGTTTTTAGCGATATTGAATTTGTGATGTATTCGATGTATTTACTAATTTGAATGAATAAATATCTTTTTTTAAGTAAAAAAAGGCGTTAATATATAGCTAAAAACAGAGCTAGAAAGATGGAAATAAAAATTATGCAGTCACAAAAACTTTTTGAATAACTTTTATTTAGGTACATGGATAAAATAAAAAATAATGAAGTTTTATTTAATTGCAATTTTACTATCTGTTACTTTAAAAATACAAAAGGAAAAAAAAATTGTAATTAACCTGACTTTGGGTAACCGTAAATTGACTTCCGGTACATGCAAATAGTAAATAATATAGGGGACAAATCCATAAATTGAGTCCTTGCAAATTGTTTAAATCCAAAAAAATGAATAGCCATATCCGCAAATATGCATTAAACAATTAATTACCAAAAAAACAGGTTGTCCGTCAGAAATCATGTCCATTGAATAAACAAGTAATATATCAATGGTTCTGACTCCATTTGTCCATAATGCACAAAAACTCTTATATGGCCATGTTAAATGCCACCTTGAATCACTGATTGACCAAAATCAATTGTAAAAATAAACCTAAAAATCTAACAACTCTTGTCGAATACTTTGGTTGTTAAGGCCATCCAATCTAACAACTATTCTGTGTCGGTTTTATGAATTCTAGCCCACAACAATTTTTTTAATGACTCGAAAAGCATTGTTCAAATTAATAAATTCTAATTTTATGAATAACTTCTTTTTCTTGCTATTTTATCATGAAAAACGACAGCATATAATCACAGAAACCAGTCATCATTGGATAGTGATCTGAAAATGAAAGATCACTTGTAGGAATATTCGTGTTAAATCCACAAATTTGTCACTTCTATGATAGCAGCCTGGCACCGGATGCTTTCTCAAATAAAAGTAGTTTGCTATGCCAGTGTGATGTTCAATCATTTTTTTATCATCCCTCTCTCTCAGTATATATTCTTTTTTGTTGCACCTCTCCATAAGTATATATATATATATATACACACACACACACACATACATATAAGTCAACGATTGTGATGTTTTTTTTTTGACTCAACGATTGTGATTTATGAACCTTAGAAATCAAATAATCACATCTTTTCATACATATAAAGAATTAAACATTAAATGTTTGGTGTACCTTCGCAATTTCATTGAATATATATATATATATATATATATATAAGTCAACGATTGTGCTGTTTTTTTTTTTTTTGACTCAACGATTGTGATTTATGAACCTTAGAAATCAAATAATCACATCTTTTCATACATATGAAGAATTAAACATTAAATGTTTGGTGTACCTTCGCAATTTCATTGAATATATATATATATATATATATATATATATATATATATTCAGATCTATTGAGACTAGGTGTAAGTCAAAAGACTTACACTAAATATCAACCATTAATTCTAATAAATCTGACTTACACTAAATATCAACCATTAAATCTAATAAATCTTATGGTTCAAAATTATACAAGCTGCCAAACTAAAAAAAAAATTAAAAAGAGGAGCATGTGATTGGACTCTCCTCTGTTTATTGTTCCTCCTCTGTCTTCTCTATCTCAAAACTGTAAATCTATGAACTTCACTTTCATTGATGGAGAAAAATCTCTAGTTTTATTCCCCCATTTTTTTGGTTTTTGCTTTTTTTCTCACGAGGAAAAGCCTCGCAACCTGTGAGAGGTACTGTGTAAGTTCAATTTTATATTGGTTAAAGGATTATTAGAAACAGTACAATCCCTTGTCAGCGTTGTACAATTTGAGTTGAAATTCAATTAGAACATTGCACCTCACTAGATAAATTGATCCAAACAAAAAATTAGAAAAAGAAAAGTATTGATCGATGTTTTCTATTGTTAATAATTATTGAAAGCGTATACACTGAAGTTGTTCAATGGCGTAAAAAATACAATCAATACAACTTGTTACTTAAATAAAAAACAAAAATAAAGCTTCGCCTTTCTAAAAGAACTTCTTGCAAATTAGTTTAGTTTTGGAAATTTACACTATAGCACAAAACGAAATAGATAACTTTTATTTTTTTACCTTCGCTAACGCTTAAAAGCACTTCCTATTCAGCCGCTAGTGATGCCTATTCAAAAAGACTGCGTTTTAAAAATGCTAGTGATAACTGGAATCGCTAGGCTTCCTTGATAAAGCACTATCTATTATTGATAATAGATAGTGCCGCTTTATCAAGGAAGCACTATCGATTCACTGAGAATAGATAGCGCTTTCTTTAAAAGCGCTATCCATTATCAACATTAGATAGCGCTTTCTCAAGGAAACGCTATCTATTATCCTTTTTTTTACAGTAGCAGTATAATACAACTACTAATATTCCCACAACCCAGCCAATACAACATTTCTACCAAAATTTTGGCAGAATTTTCCCTAAAACATGGACATTCCAAAATAACATAAGTACCTGTATAATTACAATAAACAATGCTAACCAAAATAATGTCTCGCATGGACCAACAACATATATCTAACTACTTATATTAATGTGTATGTACACAATTAACGATCAAAGTTTTAAAACAAGAACCAAGAACATACAACAATTAAACTGAGACACATACATGGTAATCACAACAATTAAACCAATTACAAGGATCTGAAAAAAAATGATGGTATCTTACGGTTTGATAACATGATGTCGAGCCATAGTGCATGAGACGCCAAACCAATTAGAAGGATCTGAAAAAACAAAAAACAGTGCAAACACTTCATTTCTATAAATACATTCTCGAAAGTTCCAATTTCACACAGAAAACAATGCTTGCCATCTTTGCTACTTACTTAATGACACTTCAAATAAATTATTCACTCGCAAGTAATTAATCAAGTCCAGAAGAAGCCATCTATCTATCTGCAAAAAAATTAGACACAAGTAATTAGACACACAAGTAATTTAACAAGTACATAATTCATAGTCATTTAACTAAAATAACACAATCTACCTTTCCTTTTTCTTTTCCTCTGACTGATCCAAAGGCCCTCTTTATGATCATGTCTAATATATGTATCATCCTCTCTTGATGTACTTTCCTCACCTAACAGTGATTGTATCACAAAGAACGGGTCATCTTCAATATCAGCATCTTCAATTACTTGATCATCATCAATCCCATTGAAACTTTTTTTGTTAATCAACAAAACAACAGACCAATTCATATCAGATGGATCGGTGACATAAAACACTTGTCGAGCGTGCGATGCCAAAATATGAGCGTCGTCTTTATATCCCAACTTATTGAAATTCACCCGTATGAACCCCAAGTCATCCGTTTCTACACTGTAATTATTGTCAACCCCCTTACATTGGAACATAAGCACCCGAAACATCGCATAATCCAATTCCCATATGTGTTTAATGATCCCTGAAGTATGATATACTCGCATAAATGGGATTTCTGTCTTTGGCACTTGAGATATGCATAGCTTGAGCAACAAGAGTGACCCCATTATTTTGCATTTTACTCTGATCATCATGTTCTTTTGTATAGAATGTGCACCCGTTCATCAAATAACCGGTGTAAGAGATAACATGTATAGTTGGACCTTTAGCTAACCATCTCAATCTTTTTGAAACCGAGCTAGGATTTGCATTAAACTCTGCAGAAATGTGATCTCTTAGCCATGTTATAAAACACCGATTGTGTTCACTTGTTAACCAATTTTGATTCTTATTTGGGTACATAATCTTGAGCAATTCGTTGTGTTTCACAACATAGGACTCAACATCATCGATGTTGTGTAAAACATGTAAATGTGCTTGCTCCATCTATTGCCTTGATATAGTCAATATTTTACATCCAGTAATCCATTTCCCTTCGCTTCCTCCTGCGTGACGAGATTTTGGCATCCCTATGTTACATCCAACGTTAGATAGGTAGTTGGTAAGGATTTCGGCAAGTGTACCGAATCGTACAAGTAATAAAGTGATAAGTAGAGTATCGTCTCCACGAAGATTATGATCGATTAGTCAACGAAAGCAAGTATGTAATTACTTTGAACGGGAATGATAATGGTGTTTTGTAATCAACTGTAACTTGAAACAAGTGAATAAAATGTTTTTGGATTTTTTAATAGAAATATAAATGGGTAAAAATGACTAGGGGTTGAATCCTCTTGTATCCACTCTCATGCAATTAGTTCAACATCAACTTAAGCAATTTCATACAAATTGAGAATCAACTAAATTAGTTTAAGGACAATCTATTGCCTCATAAACCCTTTGCTCTAACTAAAACCCATAATCCTTTAGGTGATTTATAATTAGGTTAAGCAATAAGAGTAGTGATTCATAAGAACACATAATCACAAAGTTATATTCCTATACTCATCATGATTATGACTACTAATCTCAGTTCAAGTTCATTCACCCAATTTCCTAATCAAGATGAAAAACCCTAAATCAATTCAATAGTGATCAAGTATTGAAAAGTATGAAGCATAGAGATTAGAAGCTCAAATGACATGAAATAAACTTGTATTAATTTAAGAAAACTAAATACATAAGAGTTTCAACAAGATTCATCAAACCCTAGTCTAAAAAGATCTAGCTACTCATAGTGGTAGAAGAACAAAACCAGGAAAATGGATAAAGGGAAAAAGAAGACTCCATTGAAGACTCAAAACCTTGTTCCTAAGCTTGAATCCTCTTTGGAGATGGAGAAAGGTGAAGCCCTAGCACTCCTTGACAAGCCTCCCAGTGTTTTATGTCTTTGAAATGGTAAAGAATCCCAGTTTCCCCCCTAGACAAGTGTTTAAAGTGTCTATTTATAGTTTACGGGTGAAAAAAGGGTCGAAAACCAAGCTAAAACGAATAAAAACGCGCATTTGTGAATTCTAGCCGCTCCCGCAGCACAGCCGTGCTTCTTGGCATGGGCCGGCCGTGCTTCTTGGAATGGATAGGCCGTGCTTCATGCAGTTTTGCATTTTTCACCTCTGTAAAGTGCATGAAAGTTGAAGCTATGGATCTTAGTTTTCCAATGGCACCAATTTCATCTCATTTGGACACCTAAAACTCCAGATATGATTAAAAGATCAAACATGTGTCAGGCTGGGACAACATCACCTTATCAACTTATAGTACAAATTACCCCAACTTAGAGATTGATTTAGGTCTCAATTTGTTCATCAAAGTTGTAGATAATTATTCTATCTTTCCAACAAGACCAAGATCATCTCATTCGGATTAGTGTGGCTCAAGATATAGCTTTTGGAATATTTCTTTGTCAGGAAACAACGCTTCTAAGTCAATCATTTGGCTATGTTCCCATTCTTGTGCATTAGAGATAAAAAATCATAGAAAACACTAATACACAAACGTTGGAATGGGATCAAGTGAATACACTGAATCACGCAATTTAAGCTTAAATTTACTTCAAAAGTTCTTCATGCATCATGCAAAACTCAACTTTGGCTTTATAAATATTCATGTGATGAAGAATTAGCACAACTCCAAACTTAGCTTTTTGCTTGTCCTCAAGCAAATTCAATAAAAAACAAGGGTTGGATTTCGAATAATTCCAATTCATCTGGTGAGCTTTTCAAATAATTTTCAACAATCAATGCACAATCAATTCACCTACTCTTTTGAATTCATGCTTTCCAGTCATTACAACTCAAGTAACCAAAATGAATTTATTTACTCAGAGCACAAATCGATTCCCATTACACCTTTCCAGGTAATGTGTTTCACTCTACTCAAGTGTCTCAGGGGTACTGTTTACACTCAATTCACACCAAATGCAATCAACTACCATAAGCTTGACAAAATTCTAGGAAAGTAAATACACACAAATGCCATGCACATTACCAGATCTTTTCAAAGGGTGAAATGGAGCTTAGGTAAGGGAGAATATTTTTTTGGATCTAGACTAACTTAATTAGAGTCAAGAGATGCCTCTATTATTTCTTATCCATACCTTGTATCAATTCACAACTTCCCCCAATTACCACGCTTTGTATACCGACAAGCCAAATGAGAACTTTTTCTTTGTTTTTCTCATTGATTTCTCTTTTCTTTCTTTTTTTTTCTTTTTTTTTTGAAATCACAATTTGGATTTTTCTATTGTTGTTCTCCTCTGGCCTGTTCATTTTTTTTCCTGAAATGAACTACATATATTGTGTAGCCACCGCAAACTTAAGATTGTTGCTTGCTCTCAAGCAACCCTAAACTTAATTTACAACCAAATAACCAATTTTATAGAACACAATCTCTCAACTCCAATTTAAAGTGATAATTGGTTTTTTCGGTTATTGGCTTGTATTGTGCTTTAAAATTCAATAAAAAGGCTTAAGGCTCAAAAGGGCTAGCAAAGGATAAATTCACAAGGGTAGGCAATCAAAGGCTCTGGCTATTCAGACAAAAACAAAGATCTCAATCATCTGTGTGTCTGTTCACATGTAATGCAAAAGCAATCAAGAACTGAGTCAAGTTCTAAAGAATTCATACAAATGGTGGAGCACTCAAGAATAAATAAAATTCTGTTTAGGCTCAAACACTCACATATTTTTGCTTTTTGTAATGAGAAAAGATTCATGACCACTGAAGTTCTCAAAAGTTACGGTTACAAGAAGCTGCTTAAAAAGGGTCATGTCAACAAAAGTTTCAGCTCCTTGATTATACACATCATGCACACAAGAAGAGTAATAATTCACACAAGATGACATGGAACGCCATAGAGTAACAAAGAGTTCAGTCAGCCATAGGGTGCATGGAATCAACTTCACACACAAAAGAAAATAAATTCGACATAAAATAAATAATAAAAGAAAAGAAAGAAAGATAAAACCTGTGCGGTGAGCTGCTCGACTCAACCACTAACTTGAAACGAGAAAGGTGGGCCGCCAGACGCTTAATGGGTTGCCTCCCATGAAACGCTTCTTTAACGTCAGTAGCTTGACGCTTCAACACACAAGTTAGGGTGTATAATATGACAAAAAGAAGATTTCATCCTTCCACTTCCTTCTTTTGGGGAGAATTCCCATGTACTTGGCATAGGGAAGTAAGTGTTCCCATGCCCCAACAATTAGACATTTGGGATGATGTTTCCCACACTCTTTATCTTGAAGCACATCAAATTCAGCTTGCGGAGGACCATTCTCTTCAATGACCAAGGGTTGAGCTGTCACATGAATCTTTATGACTCACCCTTGGGTCCTCTTCCATGTCACTATTTTTGTTTTTCAATTCTTCTTCCAATGCCACAATGAAGTTATGTTCACTCTCTATCTCCACTTTCTTCTGCTCAAATTGGGATAATTTCTCTGATAGCCTCTCACATTGAACCTTAAATCTATCAAATGAAGCTTGGTTGGCTCTCATGAATTCAACAAGAACATTTTTGAGGTAAGTGTCTCTGTCATGTGATTCTTCAAATTGAGTTTGAGGATGTGACTCTTCTTCTCCCATGATACTTTCCATGCAATAATCCTCTTCTTCTTCCACCATGACTAAGAGATCCTCATCTTCTGGTGATATGACCAAGAAATCCTCACAAGTGCCATTTCTATGTTTTCCTCCACAAAAATCACATCTAAGAGGCTGTATGCTACAGAAGCTAAGAGAATTGTGAGCAACACAACAACTTTATAAGAAGAGAAAACAAATTTTAAATTTTTGGTTTTATTTATTTATATATAAACAGAAATTAAAATTGTTCAAAATAATACTATTTTGCCTTGTTAAAAATCAATTCAACAATCCCTGGCAACGGTGCTAAAAACTTGGTAAGGATTTCGGCAAGTGTACCGAATCGTACAAGTAATAAAGTGATAAGTAGAGTATCATCTCCACGAGAATTGTGATCGAATCAACTAATTTAGTTTAAGGACAATCCCTTGCCTCATAAACTCTTTACTCTAACTAAAACTCCTAATCCCTTAGGTGATTTATAGTTAGGTTAAGCAATAAGAGCAGTTATTCATAAGAACACATAATCACAAAGTTATATTCCTATACTCATCATGATTATAACTACTAATCTTAGTTCAAGTTCATTCACCCAATTTCCCAATCAAGATGAAAAACCCTAAATCAATTCAATAGTGATCAAGTATTGAAAAGCATGAAGCATAGAGATTATAAGCTCAAATGACATGAAATAAACTTGCATTAATTTAAGAGAACTAAATACATAAGAGTTTCAACAAGATTCATCTAACCCTAGTCTAAAAAGATCTAGCTACTCATAGTGGTAAAACAACAAAACCAGGAAAATGGATAAAGGGAAAAAGAAGACTCCATTGAAGACTCAAAACCTTGTTCCCAAGCTTGAATCCTCTTTGGAGATGGAGAAAAGTGAAGCCCTAACACTCCTTGACAAGCCTCCCGGTGTTTTAGGTCTTTGGAATGGTAAAGAATCCCAGTTTCCCCCCTAAACAAGTGTTTAAAGTGTCTATTTATAGTCTAGGGTGAAAAAAGGGTCAAAAACCAAGCTGAAACGAATAAAAACGCGCATTTGTGAATTTTGACCGCTCCCGCAGCATCACCGCTTCCTGGCACAGGTCTGCCGTGCTTCTCTCTGTTCCTCGTGCTGTTCAGCAAATTTCGTAACACGAACCATGTTTCATGCAGTTTTGCATTTTTCACTTCTGTAAAGTCTGAATTAGCTCAAGGTGCCTTCATGAAAGTTGAAGCTATGGATCTTACCTTTCCAATGGCACCAATTTCATCTCATTTGGACATCTAAAACTACAGATATGATTAAAATAACAAACAGGCGTCAAGCTAGGGCAGCATCACCTTATCAACTTATAGTACAAATTACCCTAACTTAGAGATTGATTTAGGTCTCAATTTCTTCATCAAAGTTGTAGATAATTCTTCTATCTTTCCAGCAAGACCAAGATCATCTCATTCGGATTAGTGTGGCTCATGATATAGCTTGGAATCTTTCTTTGTCAGGAAACAGTGCTTCCAGGCGTGCTTCTAAGTCAATCCTTTGGCTATGCTCTCATTCCTGTGCACTTAGAGATAAAAAATTATAGAAAACACTAATGCACAAACGTTAGAACGGGATCAAGTGAATACACTGAATCACGCAATTTAAGCTTAAATTCACTTCAAAAGTTCTTCATGCATCATGCAAAACTCAACTTTGGCTTTATAAATATTCATGTGATGAAGATTTATTAGTAGTCGGAACAGAATTCAACAGCTTCTTCGACTGTGTACCGCTCAACAATACAACCTCTGGCCTTGATCGGTTTTTCACATACCCTGTTAATATCTTCATGTAACACTCAAACGGGTACATCCATCTCATGTAAGCTGGTCCACATAATTGTATCTCCCTAACCAGATGAACTATTAAATGAATCATTACGTCAAAGAATGCAGGTGGAAAATACATCTCAAACTCACACAAAATCAAAACAATTTCCGTTTGCAATGCTGGCAACTTTCCTAGGTCATCACTTTGCTGCAGATTGCCTTGAAGAAGAAACAAAGTTTAGTTAAGGTCTTCCGCACTTTGATGGGCAAAATGGATTGTATACCAATGGGTAGCAAATTCTCCATGAGAACATGGCAATCATGGGACTTTAGACCCTTTAACTTGAGATCTCTCATTGATACAAGGTTCATAATGTTTCAAGAGTACTCCTTTGGAACCTTAGCTCCATGAAGAAACTTACAAAGAACCGTTTTCTCTTTTCTAGACAAAGTATGAGGGATGGAGGTAGATATGTACGTAGTTTCCCCTTCTTTACTGGTCCCAATTCCCGCCTCGCTCCCATACTAACCAAGTCCCACCTTGCATTGATGTCATCTTTAGTCTTCCCGGGCACATTGAGTAAGGTACTAATGACACTTTCAAAGACATTTTTTTCAACAAGCATCACATCAATGGAATGTCTCACGTACAATGACTTCCAATATGGCAGCTCAAAGAAAATCGACCTTTTCTTCCACCCTCGTGTGACAAGCTCTCCTGCAAAAGGTTTTCAGAATTCAATACTCAAATCTTTTACCTTTTCAAATAGTTGTGCACCCGTCAAAGGCAAAGGAGCTCTACATTCTTCAGTATTTTCATTAAATGCTTTCCTCCATGACTGATAATGATGCTTTTTAGGCAAGAATCTACGATGTCCAAGGAAGACATTCTTCTTACCATGTTCCAACCGCATCCAATCAGTGCCATTTTCACATATAGGGTACGCACACTGGCCTTTGGTACTATATCTAGATAAATTACCGTATGCCGAAAAATCATTAATTATGCCGAAGATCATAGTCCTCAAGGTGAAACTTTCTTCTCTATACCAATCGAACACAACTATACCCGTCTCCCACATTTGCTTCAAGTCTTCAATTAAAGGAGCCAAGATGTCTATATCATTTCCTAGTTGTTTGGGCCCAGAAATTAACATAGACAACATCATATATTTGTGCTGTGCTCCATGCATAACCATGGAAGTAGGTTATAAATCACCAAAATCACAGGCCATGTACTAACAGAGCTACTCTGAACACCATCAGTAGGTTTAAAGCCATCAGTAGACAATGCAAATCTTAGGTTTCTTGGTTCTTTCCCAAAATTAGGATACTCAATATCAATTTTTTCCATTGAGGAGAATCTGCTGGTTGCCACAGCATGCTATCCTTAATCCTTTCATCCTCAGGTCATGTCAAGTGTTTTGCATCTTCTGAACTACGGTACATGCGCCTGAATCTACGAATTATGGGGAAATACCACATAACCTTCTCTGGAGCTTCCTTCTTCTTATACCGTGAGGCTTTATATTTAGGACACGACTTTAACGATGCATATTGATTTCTAAATAAAATGCAATCGTTAGGACAAGCGTGTATCCTCTCATAGCCCATGCCAATAAAGCGTAACATTTGTTTAGCCTCATATGTCCGACCAAGAAGCACATTATTATCCAGCAACATATCTTTTAATAAGGTGAGTAAGTTCGTAAAGCTTTTATCAGTCCATCCATTGCCCGATTTCAACTTATACAACTTTAACATCGTCGATAATCTCGTGAATTTAGTACAACCCTCATACGACGACTTCTCCGCATCACTTACTAAATTCTCAAACATTTGAGGACAATCACAGAGATCTTCTTCAACCGCATTTTTCATCTCTTTAAAACGGCCACCATAATATGTATTTGTACAGGTGTCATCTGACGCATATCTCCCACTCTTCCCCATATTAGAAGATTCACCTCTTTTCTCACCATGCTTTGTCCAACAGGTATAACTTTGATCAATTCCATTACTCACTAAATGTCCTTCCAATTCCTGAACATTAACTCGGCCTACATAACAACAACTCAAATAAGGACATACGATTCTACTCAGGTCTAATTATTTTTCATGCTGAACTACAAACCTAATAAAATCTTGCACTCCATTCCTATATTCCTTCGACAAATGATTGGTAGACATCCACTTCCGATCCATTCTAACTTCAACCTTTACAAATTCAACAGTCATTCCCATTAATATAACATATTAAACGTATTTGTATTCTCAATATTTTACCACTAAACATCCACAATTCACAGATCATATTCAATTCACAGTTTGAATTTTTAACAAAAATTTGGCAGAGTCTCCACTAAAATATGGATATTCCAAAATATATCCAATTCAATCAAACATAAAACACTTCAAAGTTCAAAGGAAGCAACAACTCATTTCCTTATAACCGCATGTGACTAGTCTTACTATTTTATCTCTAGTTACCTTTCTTTTTGAAACTAGGTTAAGCTTATGATACAGTCATATAATATTGCAATAGCTACACCAAACAAAGAGAGAATCACATTTTCAACACAAATATGCACATGAATCAGACCCATGAATCACAAAAAGGGACAAACACGCAGAGCTTCCTTCTATGAATCAAACAAAGAGAGAATCAAATTTTCAGCACAAATATACAGAAACAAGTTAAAAAGAGAGGCTGGTACCTCAGAAGTCAGAACCCGAAAAAATACACACGGTATCAAGCACAAAGCAGTTTCCAGTATCCAACACCACTGAATCGGTTGAAAGCCCCGTCGTTTTCCAGTATCCAACACCGTCTCTTCGTCGTTTCGTTCTCAGAGAGAGAGAGAGAGACAGAATCGAAAAAGGGGCGATGGTGGAGGGGAGGACGAAGCTCAAGGAAGGAGAGGAGGATGGCGATGGTGGTTTTTCATGGTGGTTTTGCGTGCGACGGAGAAGGACAGAGTGCGAGATTTAAAGACTAGCGGCGTTCGCGAATGGGAAGAGGGGCAATGATGGAGAGGATGACGAAGCTCAAGGAAGGAAATGAGGACGACGGTGGTGGTTTTTCGTGGTGGTTTTGTGTGCGACAGAGAAGGAGATAGAGCAAGATTTAGAGACTGAGAGGTTTTATGTGAGCAGAGAGGGAGACGTATGTGCGCGTTCTTGTGTCATTTGGGTTTATCAGGAAAGTATATTAACAAGTGCTTCCTTGGAGAAGCACTAGCAAAGGCCAGTAACAAGAATCATAGATAGTGCTTCTCCAGGAAAGCGCTACATGTTGCTGCTTAGCTTAAGCATTTATTTTATGATTGTTGGATAGTTATCATTACTATTTTATTTGATGTATCGAACATATGGTAAAGTTCTGAGACATGTGACATCGAGATTTTGGGTTTTACCATTGTTTCACTTATCTAATTTTGAATTTCTTGTTATTCAGCATTTTGGTATTTGATATTGTTGAAGCGATATTTAGCCTTTTGAAATGATTCAATTAAATTACTATATTTCCAATGATATTTCTGCAATGTTTACGCTTAAACGTTTCATGGAGTAGTGGGTGTCACAAAGGTTGTATCGATAATTTTAGCAAGTAAAAAAAAAAAAAGATAACTTTAATAAGTAAAAAAAATATAGGAATTCAAAATGTTTGGTTTATAAAATATATATGAAATAATAAGCCTAACAAAAAATGAATAAAGAGATGATGCAAAAACTCATTTGTATTGTGGAATAAATTTAAAAAAAAGTTTATAAGTGAAAGAAATTTACAAACTACAAAGATTTTGTTTGGTAAGTTCAAACCGTTAGCGTATAGTGAACACTAGTTGAAGTAGCATTTGGGCTTATAGCTTATAGCGTATAATTTTTTCTCTCATTTTTGGCCTTATCATGTTAATTAAATTCTCTGTTTATCCTTTATTAAATGAAATAAAAAATTATTAACACTTTAAGTCTCTCACTATAAACTTTTATGTTGTTGTGTATATTTCTATAATACATATATTTTTATAAAGCATAAAAAATAAATTAAAATGATATTTAAAATAATATTTTTAACTAATATAAATCATTTTAATGATATTAAATGAATAAATAAGTAAACCAATTGGATTGTTAAAATATAAGTTTCAAAATTTTTAATTTATAAATATCTTAAGATTATCTTACTTAATATAAACTTATTTGAATAATAATTTACAAATATTTGGTCAATGGGGTGTTAGCTTAGTGGTAGGAGCTTGGCCTTGTAACCCCAAGGGACATGGTCCAAATGCCCTCGGATACATTTGTAACATGATCAATAGTACTACTGAAATAATAATATATTCGCAGAAATTTAAATGTGAATTAAAAATGTGTTTTTATATCATTTTATATTTATCGATTAGTTCAATTATTAATTTTATCAAACACTTTAAATTTAATCTGTTAGCATATCTGCTATCTGTAACATCCTCGTTCTCGTTTCCTAAGACTTCAGATATGTTCGTATGTGTGTTCATGTTTTCTAAGTGCCATGATATGTTTGATGATGTTTTTGAATGAATAGGACACTAGTTAGGATGTTTAGAACCCAAATAGACAACCCAGATCTTGAGCCTATCTCATACAACTATTGTCTTTTCAAGTTTTGACACTTTTAATTATTTAATATGATGGAGATCTTTCATGAAAGTTCTAGATCATTTCTCTAGCTTTCTAACGCCTCAAAGAACACCTTAATCTGACACCCGTAGCCCAAGTTATGGGTAAAATAGTGAGAAGGGACTAAAACTGAAATTTTTTGCAAAAACCAGAGCGCTCTACGCTCAGACCCGAGCACCAGGTGCCCTGCTTCTGATTCCCAAGCACCAGGCGCCTAGTTTTAGGCGCCCAGTACCTGTAAAGTGGTGTGTGTTTTTATGCGTTTCAGTGTGTTTCGACGCGTTAGACCCGACCCCTATGACTCAATTTGACCAAAATGCCTATAACTTGTGGAGCATGATTAGAAGATCTTAACCAAGGTCTAGTTAGTCAGAATTAGGAAGATAATTCGTGCTCAAGGCTGTCATGATTCCTAAGCACTGTAGAAACCATTTATGCTCTTTCTATCCTGTTTCTCATCGGAATTCGATGTCGTTTAAAGGGCTGCGACCGTAGAAAGATTTTCTATATAATCTCATTCCTTCTCTATTTTTCCAAAGGAAATTTCATGGGTAAACCATTCCTTGGTTCTGTTTTACTTTCTTTTCCTATTTTGGGATTTCTAATAACGTTTTTGGGTTTCCCGGTGTTCATGACTATAGGAACCGGAAGCGAAGCTTTCATCTATACTTCATAGCTGCAGGAACTAGCGAATTTGGTATAGGTAAGAAGAGGGTGGAGGATTTCTAATGAGTTTTGATAGTTAGGGATTTCAATGATGTGATTAGGGTGTCCCATGACCCCTAAGTCTCGCACAACATTGATAAATTGCCCTAGATGCCATTGTATGACCAGTGGCAATACCTTTTATCTATATATGTTTTAATGATCTATGATCCTTATAGGAGCAAGGAGTCATATAAATTTTGATTTAAGTTTTGTGGCTATTGTTAAAACCATGCTTATATGCTCAATGGTGATTGATTGTGGTTATTTGATTCAATGTGTTATGTTCATGATTTTAATCAAATGATTTGCCATTGTTTTAAGATCCTTGACATGTTGATTGGATGAATTTAAATTCTCTATGACATTATTATGACATGTTGATATGAATAGAGGATGATTAGCCTTTTTTGGTTGCCTTGGATCGTTGTTGTTACAAGCTTGGCTTGTCTATTTCGCCTCGAGCTGAATTTGTGGGGTTACATCTTTTGTTTAGTCTTGGTGCTACCTTAATTTTATCAATTCTAATCAAACAAGGTGATACTAAGATGATTAGGACTCTTAGACTAGGGATTGGGAAGTTAGTTGTTGAATTTAGAGGGTTTAGGTGTGATTATGCAGTAAATTAGTCTGAAAGTGGTTAGGCTAAGTAAAAGATAGTTGGCAAGCTCACTCATTGGGGTGGTTTGGGTTTGGTTTCACCTTAGGAAACATTGATTTAAGTTTGAGAAGGTTTTACAAGAGGTAGGATGCTAAGAGTTATAATTATGCAGAAAAAGAAACTAAGTTAGAGTTCATTGACTAGTATGCTATAACTTAGGCTCGAAGAAATGAATTAAATAATTCATATGAGTTAGATAATGATGAAAGTGCTTTAGAATATTGTTATACATTAATTTAGGGATGTCTCGATGTGTACGTAAAGGTCCAAAGCCCACCAGGCCAAAATTTGAATTTTGGAGATAGAGTTAAGGCGCTAGGCGCCTAGCACTACAACAAATTCTAAAAAAGATGGGTCTACTTTAAGCAGTGCTTAAAATAAAAAACGCTACTTTATGTCATACCTAAACAATAAACAACGCTTACAACATTAAGCGCTACTGTTTAGTTTGCACAATAATCAGTGCTTAGTCCTTTAAGCGCTGTTTTATCTTTAAATACTAAAAAATAAACTGGCACAATAATCAGCGCTTCAAACATCAAGCGCTGTTTTTGATCATACGAATAATAAACAGCGCTTTATAGTAGTAAGCGCTGTTTTTGGTGATACAATAAACAGCGCTTTTAGACTTAAGCGCTTTTTTGTGAAACAATAATCAGCGCTTTTTTATTAAGCGCTGTTTTTGGTCAATTTATTAAATATATTTCCCTCCTCTCTCATTTCGCAGAAGCACTGTTCTCTCTCTGTCTCTCAACTCTCTCTTCGCAAGCTCATCCGCGAGACCTCCGTCGTCCCTCTCGCCTCCATCTCCCAAGTCCCGGCGTGCTTCTTCCTCAACGAGATCGTGTGCTTCCCCTCACCTGAAATCGGACCTCGTCGTCCTCCAAAAGCAGCTGGCAGCGCTCGGCCTCCGTCCTCCCCCTCGCCTCCATCTCCCAACTCCTGTTTGCGTCCATTTCCAGGTATCGCCACTGTCTCCATTTTGTATCTCGATTCCACATTGGTTTCTGTTGGTGGTTCGTTAGTTTTTGGTCTCTGTTCGATTTTGTTTGATTTTGTTCACTGTTGTCCCATTGCTGTCAATGGTGTTAGGTTACCGTGGCAAAGAATGCAAGTGTTGGCTAGAAACAAGTTAGATTGAGTATAGAAGAGATAAATTAGAAGTGTTAAAGATGCTTGGAATCAGTTTGTTAAAATGTACAGTTTGTAAATATATATGCATATCAGATGGGAATCAATGGAAAAATGACCATCCCAGTTTCGAAAATGTACACTTGCATGCAGGAGAACAGTTTTTTTTCAAAAGTTATGTGAATAACATAGATTATGGAAAAGTAAAAGAACAAATAAAAAAGAATGGAAGAGTAAAACTGAAGTAAATTTCGTTTAATTTGGTGTTTGTGGTTCTAGATATTTGAATGCCTTTAATTTTGGGTTTAGAAATTAATATTGCTGTAAGTTCTAATTGTGATCCAACTTTGTCGTGGTTAGCAGTTGTGGAACCTGCTTTTGGTTTTTTTTGTTTTGAACAATGAATTTTGGAATGTTACAGGTATTGTATATATTTTGGAATGTCCATATTTTAGGGGAGACTCTGCCAAAATTTTGTTAGAATTTTGATCTAGTCTGTGTGTTGATTTTAAGAGCAGTGATAGTTTTAGTCTTGCTTTATTTAAATGGGCTTTTTCTGTTGTTTTACCTCTCAATCCATAGGTAAAATATGGATCGAAAGTGGATGTCTGCCAATCGTTTGTCGAAGGAATATAAGGATGGAGTGAAAGATTTTATTGGGTTTGTAGTTGGGCATACAACAGACCATAGTAGAATCATATGTCCTTGTTTAAGTTGTTGTTATACAAACAAAATTAGTGTTGGGGAATTGGAATGACATTTAGTGAGCAATGGGATTGATCAAACTTATACTTGTTGGACAAAACACGGTGAGACAAGAGGTGAATCTTCTAATATGGGGAATAGTGGGAGATATGCGTCAGAGGACACCGCTACAAATACATATGATGGTGACCGTTTTGAAGATATGGCAAATGCGGTTGACGAAGATCTTCGTGATTGTCCTCAAATGTTTGAGAAGTTGATGAGTGATGCGGAGAAGCCGTTATATGAGGGTTGTACTAAATTCATAAGATTGTCGGCAATGTTAAAGTTGTTTAACTTGAAGTCGGGCAATGGATGGACTGATAAGAGTTTTACGGACTTACTCACCTTTGTTGAAAGATATGTTGCCTAATGATAATGTGCTTCCTAGTAGGACATATGAGGCTAAACAAATGTTATGCTCTATTGGCATGAGCTATGAGAAGATACATGCTTGTCGTAACGATTGCATTTTATTTCGTAATGAATATGCATCGTTAAAGTCGTGTCCAAAATGTGAAGCCTCACGGTATAAGAAGGAAAATTCGGCTCCAGAGAAGGTATTGTGATATTTTCCCATAATTCCCTGATTCAGGCGTATGTACCGTAGTTCAGAAGATGCAAAAAACCTGACATGGCATGAGGATGAAAGGATTCAAGATGGCAAGCTACGGCACCCGGCAGATTCTCCTCAATGGAAAAAAATTGATATTGATTATCCTGATTTTGGGAATGAACCAAGAAACTTACGACTTGCATTGTCTACTGATGGATTTAACTCACATGGTGTTTAAAGTACCTCTCACAGTATATGGCCTGTGATTTTGGTGATTTATAACCTACCTCCATGGCTATGCATGAAGCGAAAATATATGATGTTGTCTTTGTTAATTTCTGGGCCGAAACAACCAGGAAATGATATCGATGTATATTTGGCTCCTTTAATTGAAGATTTGAAGCAAATGTGGGAGACAGGTGTGGTGGTGTATGATAGGTATAGAGAAGAAAGTTTCACCATGAGGGCTATGATTTTCGGCACAATTAATGATTTTCCAGCATATGGTAATCTGTCGGGATATAGTACCAAAGGTCAGTGTGCATGCCCTATATGTGAAGATAGTACAGATTGGATTCGGTTGGAACATGGTAGGAAGAATGTCTTTCTTGGGCATCGCAGATTTTTGCATCCAAATCATCATTATCGGTGATGGAGAAAGGCATTCAATGGGAATACAGAAGAACGGAGAGCTCCTTTGCCTCTGACGGGTACACAACTGTTAGAAAAAGTAAAAGATTTGAATATTAAATTCGGTAAACCTTTTGGGGAGACCTTCCCACACGCGGGTGGAAGAAAAGGTCGATTTTCTTTGAGTTGCCATATTGGAAATCATTATACGTAAGACATTTCGTTGATGTGATGCATGTTGAAAAAATATTTTTGATAGTCTCGGTGGTACCTTACTTAATGTGCGGGAAGACTAAAGATGGCATCAATGCAAGCCTGGACTTGGTTAGTATGGGATTGAGGCAGCCAGTTGGGACCAGGTAAAGAAAGGGAAACGTCAGACATATCTACCTCCTACCGCTCATACTCTATCTAGAAAAGAGAAAAGAGATTTTTGTAAGTTTCTTGATGGAGTTAAGGTTCCCAGAGGGTACTCTTCAAACATTAAGAACCTCGTATCGATGAAAGATCTCAAGTTAAAGGGTCTAAAGTCTCATGATTGTCATGTTCTTATGGAGAATTTGCTACCCATAGCTATACGATCTATTTTGCACGACAAAGTGCGGAATACCTTAAGTAAACTTTGTTTCTTCTTTAAGGCAATTTGTAGTAGAGTGATTGACCTGGAAAGTTGCCACCTTGCAAAAAGAAATTATTACGACTTTGTGTGAGCTGGAGATGTATTTCCGCCTTCATTCTTTGACATAATGATTCATCCGACAGTTCATCCGGTTAGGGAGACACAATTGTGTGGGCGACTTACATGAGATGGATGTACCCGTTTGAGCGTTACATGAAGATATTAAAAGGGTATGAGAAAACCGATCACGACCAGAGGGTTGTATTGTTGAGCGGTATATAGTCGAAGAAGTTGTTGAATTGCATTGAGTATGTATCGATATTGAACATTCTATAGGGTCGCCATGGTCTCGTCACACGTAAAGAAGTGCGAGAGGAGGATTCTTGGACTTGAAATATTGACTATATCAAGGAAAGAATGGGAACAAGCACACTTATATGTTTTACGCAACGCCGATGAAGTTGAGTCATATGTTGTAAAACACAAGGACATACTCAAGAGCTTGTACCCAAATAAGAGTCAAAATTGGTTAACAACAGAACACAATCGGTGTTTTATAAAATAGCTGAAAGAATACATTTCTGCAGAGTTTATTGCAAATCCTAGCTCGGTTTCAGAAAGATTGAGATGGTTAGCTAAAGGTCCAGATATACATGTTAGTTCTTACACCGGTTATCTGATGAATGGGTACACTTTTTATACAAAAGAACATGATGATCGGAGGAGAATACAAAATAGTGGAGTGACTCTTGTAGCTGAAGCTATGCATATATCAAGTGCTAAAGATAGAAACCCCATATATGCGAATATGTCATACTTCGGGGTCATTGAACGCATATGGGAGTTGGATTACATGATGTTTTGAGTGCCTGTGTTCCAATACAAGTGGGTTGAGAATAACAATGGTGTACAAATGGATGAGTTGGGGTTCATGCGGGTGAATTTTAATAAGTTGGGATATAAGGATGAGCCCTTTATTTTAGCATCGCAAGCTCAACAAGTGTTCTATGTCACTGATCCAATTGATATGAATTGGTCCATTGTTCTATTGAATAACAAAAAAATTGTTAATGAGATTGATGATGAATCACATGAATATGCTGACATTGAGGATGGCCCTTTCTTCGGGACATCACAATCATTGTTTGGGGCAAGTACACCTATAGAGGATGATGTGTATATTAGAAATGATCATAATGAAGGGCTTTGGATCAATCCATTATTTCATAAGGGATGCGCAAATCTGAATAAAACGAGAAAAAGGAAAAGAGTTGCTTAAATGTACATGTATGTAGTGAATGCTATTTAATTTTTATTAATTTATTGATCAATTAAATGTGTATACATTGATTTCTTTATTAATTTTTATTAATAACTTATGTGTATAATTTTTTTTCAGGTAAATGACATCTGAAGGTGATGATAGTGATCCCGAGGCCCCCCAAAAGGGGACGGCGTCCCGTGGACCGACTTTTAAGAAGAAACTCATCCGTGAGAGGAGTAAAGGAGTTGCAAAACGTGTGGTAAGATACTTATCAATTAATCTAATTTTTTTTTAGTTGAGTATCTAAATTTGTACACTAATACTATTTTTTTATAGGTTATATGGAATGCTAGGGGTCAACCAATTGGTGAAAATGTTAATGACTTTATTCAATTCATTGGGGCCACAGTGCGGAAGAAGGTCCCAATTAGCCGCGATAATTGGAAGGATAAGGATCCATATTTGAAGGAGCTAAAAAATGAGATATGGACTGAGATACAGGTATATAAAAATGGGATTAATTAACATTGGTTAGTTGTATTGTTTTTTAATTTATCTAAATATACTTATAGTCTACCATTTTGTTTATAATGTTTTTACAGAAGCATTTTGATGTTGATGAGACCCGAAAGGATATTACACTTAGGTTAGCTGGAAAATCACACCGGAATTTCCGAACTGCGTTAGCGAACAAGTGGTTGAGAGACCAACACGGGAACATCAGACATCAGCCTCAAGCAAAATATGCATCGTTCATAGAACATGATGATTGGAGCGCTTTTGTAAGAAGACGCACAGAAGATGAAGAATATATAGTATGTACAATAATATTTATAACTTTTATATATGACGTTAAACCATGCATTAATATATTCTTATGTTTTTATGTAGAGAAAAAGCAATGAAAATCGGCAAAGAGCGTCAAATCCTCCATACCCTTACAGAGGAGGGGTTAAAGGGTATCCCCGCATTGAGGAAGAAATGGTATGTACAATATCTTTAATTATAACTTGTTTTAACGCATCTCTTGGTATGTACAATTTCTTTTTTACTTTCTCTCAATTTGTTTGTTCATATGTATAGCTGTTGGAGTCAGGAGAAAATGCAACTTCTCAATCCATTGATCGATCTTGTTTGTGGATAGAAGCCCGGCGAAACAAGAAGGGTGACATTGAACATCTACCCACTAGAGAAGTGGCTGACAAAATTGTAAGTATGATAACATTAATTAACGTTTAAATTAGTGACAATGATATTATTTAATAATATTTAATAATATTTGTGTCTCGCAGAATGAACTGTCAATGTCTATGTCAGATTTGTCTGGTCAAGACATCCTTTCCCAAGCCATACCCATCAAGGAGTATCCTGGTCGGGTAAGAGGCGTGGGATTTGGCGTTTCCCAGGGCGCTATCTTTGGATCACAGAAGCGCGTAAGACGCCATGCTGATGCTAGTGAAACAGAAGAATTGAGGAGAATGGTAACTCAGCTATACCAAAAAGTTCAGGAATTGGAAGATAGAAAGAAGGATAAAGATGAAGTGGAGAGGAACGAGCATCAGTCACCTATCCCTAACCCAAAGAGTGTTAGAGATAGTTGCACTATTGTGAGTCCCGAGGTAATAATCGTTACATTTCTTTTTATACTTTGTCACCTAAGTATTCAAAGATTTAACATATTAATATTTCGTTTATCATTGGTTTAGGGCATTTATGAGTGCAGTCTATATTTGACAAGTCCAACGCAACGAATGATTGGTAAGGGAATGTTGTATAATGAACTAGGTGTGTCACTACACAACCTACCCTTACCTCCTAATCATGTAAAGGTTAGAGTTGACGTTGCACTTGAGGGAGATGCACTATTGCATGTACCATTGGAGGCGGCAGATGTGATGACAGTGGAACAAGCAATAGGAACCTATGTGGCATGGCCAAACCACCTCGTAGTTACAAGTGATATGGTACGTATATGTTAAAGTATATGTTTCACTATCATATACTGCATATATTTATTAAATTAGGTGATCACTCACTAACTAATCAATATATTGGAATGCAAAATATGTAGGTATCCCCAACATCCAAAGCCAAGGACAAAGGCAAGGGCAAGCTGCCTATAGCTAGCAAGAGTGTTGGCAAGCAGCCAACAAATGGGTCATTCACATCTCCAGTGAAGAAGGTCATGGTATCTCGACCTCCTCGACTCACCTTTCTGATTTTACAATTTATCTTAGAGTGCATGTGGCAACAAAGATGGAGGCGGCAGATACCATTAAAGTACCAATGGATGAATCAATTTTGGGTTATGAGCACGACCTAAGAGCTGGTGTTGATGGTGCACTTCAAGAAATTCTTAATGACAACCTATGGTTAAGTGAAACTGTTATTAGTGTATATCTCAGGTACTGCATTAAATTTTAAAGTATCCAATGTTTTTTTATTTTTTCAACTAAATATTTATGTTATTGTTAATGCATTAATTTGTATGCATGTTTTAATTTAAGGTACTTGTATCAAGAGATATTGATCCCACAAGAACAAACTCAAATGTTTGTATTTTTGTGCCCACAACGGACTCATATGGGATCATGGAATGCTGACATGTCTGAGTATGTGATTCACCGCTTGACATTAGCAAATCCTGACTTTGAGACTCTGTTTTTGTCACCTTGCAACGTAGTGTAAGTCATTTAATTTAATCAATGTTACTAAATTTATTGAAATGTGTTTACTTTCTTATATTTTTTTGTCCAATATTTTTGTAGGGATCATTGGTTATTGTTAGCGATTAACTTGAATCAAAACGTTGTGTACTATCTTGATCCATTGCGTGTACATATCAACATGCGCAAAACAATGAAAGAGAAGTACAATCAGTAAGTGTGTATAAATCATAGATATGTATATATCTATGTATGCAATTTCTTAAACGTTTAAGTTACTTGTAATATTGAAGTGTTTATTTGTTTATGTTTGGCCTACGTGACATCTTGTGCTGGCTGGTATGATATTTTCTGTTGTTCTGTGTGTTTTATAAATTTTGGAATGTCCATATTTTAGGGGAGACTCTGCCAAAATTTTGTTAGAAATTTGATATAGTCTATGTGTTGATGTTAAGAGAAGTGGTTATGAATGTATTGGAATGATATTTTTTGGTAGGTAGAAATTATTATGAGTGTGGTTCTAGATATTGAATTATTTTGTTTGATTTTGCACTTAGGGCAATCCTACTTTATCGAAGAAACAAGTCTTGATTTTCTAAATTTACTCCACCTAAATGGATACCGATAAAGGTATTTATATCAAATTTTTTATGCAATTATTCAAATTACCAAAAATAAAAACAATTAATTTCATATTTTTGGTTTTATAGTGTCCTCGCCAACCAAACTCTGATGATTGTGGCCGATATGTTTTGAAGTTTCTCAAGGATATTGTCGTTCATAAACAAACAGAAATTCCAACAGAGGTATGTATGTAATAATTTCAAAGTTTATATAATTTTTTTTCTTTTACGCATACCATTTGAATGCTTATGTTCAATTCTAACTTCATTTAATTTTCATTTCGCAAGATTATCCTCGATTGTCAATTCGACACATACATCGATCATACTGAACTCAAAGAAGAGTGGTGTCGATATTTTACTACAAATTTTATCATTTATAAGCAGATAGAAGAAGAATAATATTAATGTTTACGTGAGTTTTTGTTAAATTTGGTTTTTTTTTAGTTTAGCATACTTGAATTGGAAAGGTTCACATGAATTTAGGAATAAAATTCCTTTTTATGTTGGCTAATATTTTATATATTTTATGTTGGCTGGCTGGTATGGTATCTTATGTTGTTACAGGTATTTTATATATTTTGGAATGTCCATATTTTAAAGAAAACTCTGCCAAAATTTTGTTAGAATTTTGATCTTGTATGCATGTTTAGTTGCAGTGACAGAAGAAAAAGATATTACTATTTAGGTAGTATTTGTAGCATGACATGTGCAATATTTTAGTGATCTATTCTGTATAATTGTGAATTTGACTGAGAAATATATTATAATTTATTTATGTTAATGTAAGGATATGTAGGAATCTATGAAAAAATTACATTATAATGTTAAATTTTGATGTTGATACAATTGGGTGTTGATGACAATTTTGGTTGCATTTTGTGTTATCACAATATTATGCAACAGATATAATGTAAATGTGAGAGAATTAAATTAAAAAAAGGAGAATAAACAGCGCTTCAATAACGAAGCGTTGCTTATTGTATAAAAAGACAGCGCTTCAAAAAGGAAGCGCTGCTTATTGTTCACAATAAACAGCGCTTCCTTACTGAAGCGCTATTTATTGTCTATACAATAAACAACGCTTTATTATTGAGGCGTTGTTTATTGTCCAGATAATAAACAGGGCTTCCTAATTGAAGCGCTGTTTATTGTCCATTTTCAGCAGCGCTTAATAAACGTTGTTTTTATGAAATACAATCAGCAGCGGCTTAATTTTCGGCGCCTTTAAGCGCTGTTTTAGGCTAAAAATAAGCGCTGTTTATTGCCAAAACTTGTTGTAGTGTAGGCTGCTGGCATTAGGCATGTAGCCACTGACCGTGGGTGCTAGGCGCCCTTCAATGTGTTCCAGTTCGTCGTTTTTCTGCCATGCCGACTCGTTAGGGTCCCAACCTAATAGATACTCGATAGTTCACCTTTAATTAGAGTTTCTAATGTTAATTAAGAGTATGAACTAGTGGTTGGTTTTAGTACTAATTAATTTAATTAGATTCCTAAGTGATCTAAGTTAAAGAAAAGTTAATTTGCTAATGAATAACTTGCTAATGAATAACTAGGGAATGTTCTATTTGGATTAAAGGTAACTAGCTATGACTTAGTAAGGGATAAGTCGTTGTAATTAAGATGATTCAAGGATGTTAGTTATTAGTAATTAGTGTTAATGGTAGTTACAAATTGTTAAGCAGACTTGTCCACAGTTGGAGGAAACCTTGTTACAGTATGGGCGAGAAGCACCTTGTTACTTTAGGACACACTCGCGTGCCCGCCGTGTGGTCGAGATTAAACCACGAGTTATTGTTTGACGCTTAGGCTAGATTGCCATGCATCCTCATTGTTGTTAGTTGGGGTGGTAAGCAAACATCGGAACAATGCGGTGACAACCACAAGGAGGTTTTCTCGGCCTTGCAGGTAATTACTAGTACGGGGTCTTACGTAAAGGCGGGGCACCGCTGAGGCATCTCACAGATACACTGGATCACCCTGACTAAAATTTGCTTGTCTCTATGGACAGAAAGGGCACTCCTATTCGTTCACCCGAAGTTAGATTGGATTCGAGTGCATAGTCGGAGTAGTTGATAGTTTGAGTCTTGCATTAGACGATATGAGGTAGTAGTGAATGGAGCTACACCTTGATAGATGTGATGGTAGGATATGTTGTGACTGTGTGCACATCATGTTGTTGTTTCTCCTGCCATTTATTACCTGTTAGAGATGGGATTCCTCACTCTTCTTGTTTCCCTTGTGGCTACTAGTGCACCATGGTGTATGAGTAGGTGATGAGGTTGCAGGTACTAATAATCGTGTAGACGTGGATGCTGAGGAGTAGTTGACTCACTACTACTTCACTTAGGACTCGTTATAGTTATTATTGTTGATGTTGAATTATTAATTATATGTTAAAGCACTGATGATTGTGACATCGGGATTTAGGTTTTATCCGCGCTTTGCATTTGATTTGAACTATGTTATTTTCGCGTTGATATTGTCTAGATTTACGGTGATATTTGCTACCATGATAAACGATTTTGATAAACTCGTATTTTCTACTAAATTTCCGCTTATGTTTTACTATTAAATCACTGTACGGGGTAGTGGGTGTCACGCTATCCGCTAGCTTATCCACTATGAATTAGTTTATCTGCTATGAGCTAGCTTATCCGCTATTAGCTACTTTTTACCAATTGGAGTTTGGTAAGTTCAATCCGCTAGCTTATAACGTATTTAATTAAGGAATAACGAATTCAAAAAAAAATAGAGTTGTTTAGTAACTAGTACTCCCTCTGGAATGAATTATAAGCAAAAAAGTACATGTATCTGGTCCAATCCAAATATGGACCAAATATATGTACTTTTTTTCTTATAATTCACTCCGAAGGGAGTAGCATATAGTGCTTTTTAAGTAGATTATAGTGTTTTTCCATACTCTACTTAAAGTAGCGTTTGTGATTATAGCGTATGTATCACTTTTGTTATCCTTTTTACTATCATTATTGTAAATAGATTCCTTCACTGTCCATTATAAATTAATGATAATAATAATAATTGAACATTAATTAAAAATATTCTTTTATGTTATTTTATATTTATTTTATATTTATCAATTATTTCAACTGCTAATATTATCAAACACTTCAAATTCTATTTTCTAGCTTATATATCATCCGCTATAAGTTAGTTTATCTGCTATTAATTACTTTTTACTAAACAGAGTCTAATACAGCTTTACGTTTATTTTTAAAACTTTTATTTTTTATTTTAATTTAAATTTAAAATAATTAAATAAACGTAAAACTATCTAATAAAAGTTGAACAATTAAAAGACTACTAAGGGTGTTCACAAACCGATCCAATCCAATTCAAACTGTAGCCACCGAACCCAAAAATCACAAAGCGAAAACCACAAAAAACCAAAATTTTGGATTGGATTGGATCGGTTTTCAGTTCCTTCTCATGGAATCGATCCAATCCAAACTGATCCAAAGTATTATTACATAACATAATATTATACTTATAATTACCTTATTACCCATATTTAAATTACTCTTTTCCAATTTTCCCAATGCCTTTTAACCCTAATTTAACAACCCTAATTTTACAACTCTCTCATTTGACACTGTGCCTGCCACTCACACGACACTCTCACTCTCTAAGGCTCTCACTCTCTTGAACTCTCACTTTACTCTCTAATAGCGACGCTGCTTCTCGGCTTCTTCTTCCTTCCTGACAGCGACGACGACATCGACTCTTCTTTGCCCAGGTAAATGCTTCCTCTTCTTCTCCCTCTCTGCTTCTTCTTGACTCTTCTCTGATTCTCTCCCTTTCCCTTAAGGATGGCAAAGTGGGCGCCCCGACCCGCCCCACCATGAGCCACCAAAAATGGGGTGGGGCAGGCCGACCCACCAATTGGTAGTGGGTTCAGAATATGAGCCCAGCCCGCCCTGCGGCGAGTTGGCAGGCCGACGGGTTGACCCGCCTAAAAATTAAAAAATTAAAAAATTTAAAAAAATAAAATTTGGCGTAAAAAATGGTGGGTTGGCAGGTTGGCCCGCCTAAACC
The DNA here is from genome assembly GCA_037113605.1 of Calophaca sinica. Classification (NCBI taxonomy): domain Eukaryota; kingdom Viridiplantae; phylum Streptophyta; class Magnoliopsida; order Fabales; family Fabaceae; genus Calophaca; species Calophaca sinica. Next base: position 101,129,434 of record CM073733.1, on the reverse strand, counting down.
CGCCATAAAATGGGCCAAAATGGCGGGCTAGCAGGTTAGCCCGCCTAAGCCCGCCAAAAAATACAAAAAACTATAAAAAGTAGTTTAAAAAATTAAAAAAATATATATAGGCCCGGCGGGCCGGCCCGTCCTGCCCCACCTGTGGCCTGGCGGATTGGTGGGCTAGGCGGGGCGAGTTATGTGGGTTGGCGGGCTAAAATATCCAACGCAACCCACCCCATTTTGGCAGGTCGGCCTATTGCCATCCCTACTCTCCCTCTCCCTCGTAAGTCGCAACATCAACCCCGCCTCCGTCCTCACAACAACAATGCCACCCTCATCCCCGCCTCTGTCGTCGCAACAACTCCGGCCTCTCCACCTCTCCCATTGAGTTCACTCAACAGTCGCCTCCCATAGATTTTTATTTTAGGGTTTTCAGTTTCTTTTCTTGTTCACTTTAATGATTTAGGGTTTTCATTTTTCTTTTTGCTCTATGTTTTCAGGTTAGTGCTTCTGAATTTTTGACCGACAAAGCTCTCTACCTTACATTTTACTAAAAATGTCTAGGGTAAGTTTTGATTTGTAATTCTGATTTCAGTGATTTCAGTAATTGATTAGTTTGATTATTTTCTAATTTGCTTGTTTTGTATGCAGACACAAAATACCCAAGGTGTTGAGAAAATGGATGAAAATGTTGGAGAAAATACACCTGGAGCCACTGAGATAGAGCAACAAATCCCTTCAAACAAGAGGAAAGGTGGATAAACTGCTGTTGAAGAAGATGAAGAATCAAGTAAGAGAAAACCCTCAAACCTAGATCTTGTACATGGGATCATTTTACTGAAGAACTTGATCCTAAGTCATTAAGACCCATAGCTAAATGTAAGTGGTGTGGGGCTACATATGCATGTGATACACATAAAAATGGCACATCTAATTTGAAAAATTATTTGTTGACTATATGTAAAAAGTTTCCAAGAGAAACTACTGAATCAAGATAAATAATTCTTAGTTTTCAGCAATTAAAAAGGGAAGATGGGAATGGGATTGGTCATACCTTAAATATTGTAGCATTTGATGTTGAATTATATAGACAAGCTCTTGCTAGGATGATTCTTGTAGATGAACTTCCTTTCAAGTTTGTTGAAGGGGAGGAATTTCGGTATTTCATGAGTGTTGTACAGCTTAGGTTGACAATTCCTGGAAGGATCACTATTGCTAGGGATTGTTGGAACCTTTATATGGATGAAAAGAAAACCCTGAAAGTTGTACTTGGTCTTCCAAATCAAAGTGTTTGTCTAACTACTGATACTTGGAGTTTTGTACAAAATTTGAATTATATGTGTCTCACTGCACACTTCATTGACAGTGACTAGAAATTGCAAAAGATTATACTGAATTTTTGTTTGATCAAACATCATAATGGTGAAACTATTGGTAGGAAAGTTGAGAAATGCCTTTTGGGGTGGGTATCTCTAGAGTTTTCACTCTTATAGTTGATAATGCAAGTTCAAATGATGTTGTTATTCAATATTTGAAAACTAGAATGGAGGATTAGAATACTCATCCATTGAAAGGTGAATATTTGCATGTTAGATGTTGTGCTCATATTTTAAATCTTGTTGTATGTGATGGAATGAAGGATTGCATGATTCAATCAGTAAAATTAGAAATGTTGTTAAATATGTACGTGCTTCCCCTGGTCGTTTTGATAGATTCAAAACTTTCATTAAGGATTGTAGGATTCAAGAGAAATCCATAGTGCAATTAGATGTCCCTACTAGGTGGAACTCCACTTACCTTATGCTTAAAAGTGCTATAAAGTTTCAAAAGGCATTTAAAAGGTTGGCAGAGCAAGACACTGAATTTGCATTGAGTTCAGGTGGTATTCCAAAATATGAGGATTGGGATAATGCACGAGTGTTTGTGGAATTTTTGAGAGTATTTTATGAAGTCACTCTGAAAGTTTCAGGTTCTTTATTTGTGACTTCTTCTCTTTATTTTCATGAATATTGCTATATATTGAGAACTTTAAAGACTTTGACAAATAATTCAGATCGATTGCTTGGAAGCATGGCTGAAAAGAAGAAAGCTAAGCATGATAAATATTGGGGAAACATTAAAAATATCAACATGATGATTTTTATTGTTGTTGTACTTGATCCTCGATACAAGATTCGATTTGTGAAGTGGAGTTTTGATAGGCTTTATGATAAGGAGGAAGCTGATCTTTTAATTGGAAAAGTAAGTGAAAATTTCAACAATTTGTTTATTAGCTATAAACTTTTTAGTGGAAGTGGTGAATCTCAAACTACACAGACTACTAAGATGGTAACTGACATGGTAGTTGGTGGCAATGCATCAATATTTACAATGGAGTTTAATAAGGACATGAGTAACAGTGAGAGTGTAAATAAAAATGAGGTGGATTTGTATCTCATGGAGACATTGGAGAAGGATACATCAAATTTTGGTATTTTAAACTGGTGGAAGATTAATTGTAGTAAATACCCTACTCTTGAGCTTATTGTTAGGGATGTATTGGCTATGCCATTATCCACAGTTGCTTTAGAATTTGCATTCAGCATTGGGGGTAGAATTCTTATTAGTTACAGGAGTTCCCTTACTCTAATAATAGTTGGGGCTTTAGTGTGTACAAAAAATTGGCTCCGAGCCTCTCCAATTCCATTAACAATTGACATTGAAGAACTTGTCCAGGAATTTGAAAAGTTGGAGATAGGTATTTTACTTTAATCTAATTACTTATATATTTATTTTTATTGATTCTTATTTTACTCATTATTTACAAGTTTTTATTTTAACTATTTTTTAGAACTAATGCCAACTACACAAGCCAATGAAGATAATTCTGGTGCTGAGTCTGATTAACTGTTGCTGCATGCTGCTGGTATAGTTTATTTTTGTTTATTCACATGGTTTTGTTTCATTAATATATATTTAATTGGAGTTGCTTAATCTGATATTCTTTTGCAGGGAAAGGTGGATGTTGTTTTCAAGTCCTTTAGCTTGGAGTTACTTAATCCAGAGTTGCTGTTTTGATTTTATTTTTTGGCTACTTTACTAATTATTTAGTTTTAGCTAATGGCTATGTATTTAGCTACATTATTAATGATTTAAAACTTGTTGTTGTTTTCATTTTATTTGGGTTTCAATGGATTTGAAGTCTATTGCTGCTTTGGGTTTTTTTTTGTCATATTGTCATTGGATTCGACTACTGCCCTACTGTTGGCTACTGCCCTAATAGTTTGATGTTATGAAATGCTGTCAGTTTGATGTTATGAAATGTAAGTTATCGTTATTGTGATAATTTCACCATTTAGAAAAATATAAAACAGGAGATTAGATTATAAATAAGAAACCGAAATCCAATCCAATTCAGATGAAGTAAATTGAATCGGGTCGGATCCAATCGGATTGGATTGGATTTGATTTTAAAACCAAACAGATTGGATGATCAGAGTAAAAACCGAAAGGATTGGATCGAATGGTTTTTTCCATTAAAACTGATCCAATCCAATCCGCGAACACCCTTAGAGACAACTGCAATTACGTGAAGTGGTTCGATCTGTATGCAAATGAAGTTCTTCACGGTGTACAAAGCAAATATCCATGCGTCCATTCATATGATACAAATGGGAGGAGGAGGGTTTAGGTTCGGCGAGAAAGGATTTTCGGAGAAACAAAACATTAAATGCAGCCACTCAAATTAAATTGCGTCAATTGGAGTACTCCCTTCGTTACCTAATATAAGCAAAAAAAATTAATGTATTTGGTCTAAAATTTAGACCAAATACATTGACTTTTTTGCTTATATTGGGTAATGGAGGGAATATTAAACAAATGGTCATGCTAACAAGTGCCCTAAGGTATTGGTTAAGGATTCTAAACAAGGTAAATACTCATTGTAAAGCTAAGTTAATCTCTTCCCAATGTATTAGAGACACAACTTTGTTGAAACCTAAACGATTGAGAAGTTTAGACCCTCATTAATTTTGATGATAACAAAGTATCTTCTGATAAGTCTTTGAGTACGCAAGTATTAAAATCTCTTATGTTTTATCTCACTCAAGCAAGAAGAAGAAAATTCACAAGTACTGAATACATTCCATGTGTGTCGGCATCTGGTTCACTCCAGTGTCTTGTGTAAAGCGAGCGTCTGGTAGTGTTATTCTTTGACACGTGGATTACTCAATTGCTGCGAGCGTCCCTCTCCTGTTCTGAGCGAGCATCTGGTCTTTTAATGAATCACGTGATGAACACGTTGTTGCTCTTCATCTCAGCTACTATGGAACGGAATTTGAATTTGATTTTGTGCGTTCAATTTTATGTACGAGGAATCAAAGGTGACACCTTTAGAATAAGACTAATTCGTATAAGGCAATTGTGTGAAAAGTAGATAGTACAATAACGAAAATATGTACTATTCTGATATTATCTAGAAAGGAAGAAAAGGACAAAATTTCAAATTGCCCCACCCAATGATTTCGAGCTGAAATATTTGCAACGGTATTATCCTTAAGACTCCTATAAATACTTCAAGGTATTCATTGAAGAAGGGCTAGAGAAACTGCAAGAAACTACATTCTGAAAAGGTTATTACTCAAGTGAGCAATCAAGTTTCGTGCCAAGTCTCTGGACTACAAGAACTGAACCTCATCGTCTGATTCTTTCTTTTAGAAAGCTATTTGTTTGAACTTAATCTTTTCATCCTCTCTGTGAGAGTTATTTTGATTGTATTCAAAACTATCTTTGTGAAAGTTGTATTGCCTAGTTAAGGCTTTATTCCTCAAAGGCTCGAACGTACTGAGTCGTTTTGAGAAGTTAAGAGTATTTTCAAGTTTGTGACAGTAGAATACTCTTAAGAAAATTTGTAATCAGTTGATTATAGTGAAAAATCCTTTAGGAACGAAGGGACTAGACATAGCTACCAGGTTGGTGGTGAACTAGTATAAATCTTTGTGTCTCTTGCTTTATTGCTTTATACTTACGGTTATTTTGCGCATAAAAACAAGTGTTCAAAAATCTTATTTCCAGCGTCTGGTCCTACTCCATCATCCGATCTCAAACAGATTCATTTTCACTTTTTTAAAGAACAAAGCATATGCAATGCACACAACTGAAGTAGATAAATAATTCAACTTTTGATAGCACATCCCTTACATTCAAATTGAAATCTTAATAATGGATAGGTAAGATTAATTAAAAATTACTGAAAGGAAATTGCTATAATTATCCATGTATACCGTTAAATTCCGAGTGCATGTACAACAAGACAGTTAAATTTCTTATAGTTTTTATTTTCCCATCACAGCCTTTTGTAATGTTGAATTTCTACATTTAGAAGAGGTATTTTTCTTTTTTGGTGAAAACAAGGGGCACAAGGGCCCAGAAGAAACCTAGCTAATGCCAATTAGAGGCGACTGACCCTTATTCGCTAGTAAAGCAGCAGCCAAGAAAGGGGGAGGCTCATCAAAAATGGTACAAGGGTGAAGCATTCTAATACTCTCCATCGCAAGGAGATCAGCAAGGTGATTAGCATCTCGGGGAATGTATCTCCAGTCGATCACAGCAGGCAGCGAAATCATACTCTTAATTCCACTGACCAGATGAGAGAGAGCGTGAAGATGATAGTCAGTGCCTTAGAGAAGTTTAATGGCTGACTCCGAATTAGACTCAACGATGATCCGCCTGAAACCTCTGCCCCAAACCAAGCTAAGACCATGGTATATGGCCCAAGGCTCGGCCTCAAGAATCGAGCACCCGTTTAACTTGTGAGAGAAAATAAGAATGAACTCACCGGAGCTATCTCTGAGAATACCACTACTATCAGCGATTAATCCTGCACCAGTCACCGCATCGTCACATTTAAGCTTGAAGAAGCCTTGCTGAGGACGGCACCAACGTGAGACCCCATTCTCATTAAGAACCAGATTAGGTCCCCGAAGTTTGATGTTTCGAGTCCTGCTCTGGAGAATCGCATCCACTTGCCCTTTGATCTTCCAAACGATCGCTGGAAATGGGAGAGTAGATTGATTAAAAACAAAGTTATTCCTAGCCTGCTACATCTAGTCTATAGCTACACCGAAAGTCAACTCCCACGGTTGTATTCTTTTGCAGGCTTGATTGTATTCCAAAGCAGATGCATCTTAGGAGTGAAAATACAATAGTGAATGAGTTAGACAATCTTCTGAGGGAGGCCAATGTCTTCCAGCGTCTCTTTCACAAAATCCCATTTCAGTCTATCAAAAGCTTTCTCTAAGTCGATCTTGATAGCCATCCACCCTTTTTTTTTCCTTTTTTAGACCTCATGGAATGAAAGATCTCTTGGGCCATAATAATATTGTCATGACTATGTCTTTTAGGAACAAATGAGCACTGGGCCGATCCAATAAGGTTATGAATTGTTTCCTTAAGACGGCAAGTTAACAACTTAGTGACCATCTTATAAGAAACATTACACAATCCTATTGGACGAAATTGTTTCATGCATGAAACCTCCTCAACTTTGAGGATGAGGGTGATAAAAGTGTCATTTAAGGCATCAGTCTTCCAAGGCTCATTGAAAATGTCCTTCACCAAGTGGAACACTGAATCCCTGAGAATGGGCCATTGAGATTGGTAAAAAATTGCTTGGAAGCCATCCGGGCCTGGAGCTTTGAAAGGGCCCATAATTTTAATGATGGAATCGACCTCTTCCATCGTAACACCTCTGGCCAGAGATTCGAGATCCCCAGCTTCCAACTTCTGAAAAGCTCCCTGCAAACAAAAGGGGTAAAAGCAGTATCATCATGAAAAAGATTCTTATAATAATTAATAGCCAATTCTTCAAGTCTCTCCCCATCATAAACCCAGGCACCACTATTGTCCTTTAGGGCTGAAATAAAATTCCTTCTTCACCGAATAGTTGTCACACCATGGAAGAAACGGGGTATTTCTATCTCTAAACTCCAGCCATTTGGATCTAGATTGTTGGTACCACATTAATTCCTCATTTGCAACCACTTCCTTAAATTCTTTCCACGTGGCTTTTTGAAGCTCAAGTAATTGATAGCTCCACCCTTTAGCCAACTTACGATCAATATTGTCAAGCTTGCGCATAAGAGCCTTTTTCCTCTCAAAAATATTGCCGAAGGTGGACTTGTTCCGATCTTTAAGAATGCCTAGAAGCTCATTAATTTGCAAGTTCCAATTGCTACACTCTGTTCTCTAGTTGTCTTTGATAAGGTCGCCGAAACCATGGTGTGTCAACTATGGCGCCTAAAGCGGAAGGGGCAACGACCCCGCTTAGGCCTAACAGGTTTCTGCAGCTGGATAAGGATAGGTCGATGATCTGACTTGAATTCTGGGAGGTGAACCACGTCCACGTCAGCAAAGTGCAGCCGCCAATCCAAATTCATGATGAAGCTCGACGGTCCGTCAATACCCACGGCCCGTTAATACCATGATGAAGCTCCACAAGCTCGTCCCATAAGTATTGTCGTTGAGTATAATGGGGGCTATCGTACACTACCGTTAAAAACCAGGGAGATTCATTCCTTCTATTGACCTCCATGTCGATCAATTGAGAGGAAGTGGAAATGATTTGAATGGTCCAAAAGGATGTTTCCCACAGACACCACAAGCCGCCTGCCTGACCCACACCATCACGCCTGAAGTGCCATCAAAGCCAAGCTTCTGAACAGCTTTACTTGCCCTATCACCAGTAATATGAGTTTCTACTAACATCAGAAGAGAGAAAGCAAATTCCCATCGCATATCCCTAATGAGACCAGGGAAACCCTTAGTAGCCATACCCCTATAATTCCAGCATAGGGCATTCATTGACTAAGCTTAGTTGAGGAGGCCCTCACCAGCCCGGAAGTTTCAATGGGATGATCTCCCTCCCTCTCAGTGACAAAAACGCCACCTCCTTATTGACCAATCTGGCTACACAGAGTAATCGGATTAGTTGTTGCATTCCGCTTAGCTTCAATTTCTTTTTTCCGATGATCCTCTATGAAACCGATGATATTCTCATCAATAGGAACCAGCGCTTTTCGAAGAGGGGCATCAACCTCCATCATCAAGAGGAAGTTTGCACCATGCACCTTATTCTTCTGCCTCATGATCCCAAGGATTTCCTCTTCTTCTTCACAAGTGGCCTTATATGCGGAGTTCACCTTCTGGTTAATGGAAGCAACATCCGCTTGAGGATTGGGAGCTGGATTAGCTTTTGGGCCGGCCTGCACCGTGACTGGTCCAGATGGACCTTTAGGAGGTCTCACATCTTTGACAGTGGGCCCTTTCCCACTTGTCTTATTATTCTTCCCACCAGACCCATTTTGAGTGTTTTTCCCCGCCATTGGGTCACGGATTCGGTTCTGTATCTGGTCCTTAGCCGTTTTGGTGAACGAGCCATGTTTTGCTAAATGGGCCGTTGAGGATTCCCCCAATTCAAAGTTTAGCCACGTGCTAATCCGGTATATCAGGCTCAGCAGTAGCCAAGACACCAAATCGCGTTTCCTTTGCAAAGTTTCCTTCTTTAGACTTATTCGTACCTTTCTTTGTCCCCTTAGTAAATGCCGATTGACCTCGCCCTCCTGGAATTGAGGAATGCCGCCGAAAATTGCTCTTGGGCAAACTCCACGGCCCAAAATCCATTTTGTGCAGATCCTCCTCATTCACTTCCAGAATTTTAGTTGTTTCCAAATATGGAACGTTAGGGCTGATGTCAGCTGCTCCTTTGGAATTATCTATCACCATAGTCTTTGCCATACCCTCATCTTGACCTCCGGCCATCGCCTCGAATTCATCCACCTCCAGCAATTCACGACATTGATCTTTCTTGTGGCCATATTTGCCACATCTGAAGCAAATCGAATGCAAGCCTTCATACTCAAGGTAGAGTTTGAAACCCCAAATGGTGATATGCGATTGTAGTGGTTTCTCCAGATCCAATTCAACGCAGATTCGAGCGTACTTACCTCGATCATGTATTGAAGTTAGACGATCAATCTTCAGCATAGTCCCAAGGGATGACCCCACTCGCTTAAGAAACTTGTCGTGGCAAAGTTCAATAGGAAGCTTGGGTATTCTGACCCACGCAACGATTTTCTTTGTCATGGACCCGGTTAGAGAAAAGAACGGTCGCCATCTTTGCACAATGAGGTAGTGATCAGCCACTTTCCAAGGACCTTCAAAGAGAGCATGTCTATAGTCATCAGCGGATGAAAGCCTTACTATATAAAAATCATCTGCCATGTCTGTGATTTTAATAGTTCCATCTTTCTGCCAATATTGCTTCAACTTGCTCTCCAGTAAGTGAAAGTTGACTCTTTTGCCCAGCACCTTGACTATTAGAGTGTTTTTCCATGGCTTGGACCACTGGCGCAACTCCTCCTCTGTGAGAGGAACCTCGGGTCCCGCAATGTAAGGTTTTGGTGTCCCACGTTCCTCCTCCTCCTTGTACCACTTATTCTCCGACAAATCTTCATCCATGCACACCCCCCAATCTTCTTCATCCGTGCTTTCCTCACCAAAGACGTCCATGAGGACTTCTTTGTAAGAGGTTGGCGATTTAGTATTTTCAACACCCTCCATATCCTCTTCTTCATCATCGACCCAATCCTCAACTGCTCCTTCCTGTCAGATCCTAACCTTCTTCTTGCTATGTTGCAATAAGTCTGCCTCTTCAGTAGATGCATCGCCATCGTCCACCCTAGCAGCCTTAGAAACCCTATGAGAGCTCATGTTAGCGTTTTTTCTTGAAAATATAATGCTTAGAAGAGGTATGAATATATGATGGTTAATGTGCTTAATTTGCTATTTTTTTAAATATTTTTTAATAACTATGTCTTATAATTTGTTTTTGTATAACTCTTGAAGGTTTACGCCAAGGTTATTAATTTTTCCAATTTACTTTTCCGTTACCTAATATAAGCAAAAAACAAGCAAAATTTTTGTTGCATAATATAAATAAAAATTAATTAATATCATCTTATTTAATGCTTAGTTTCCACAATTGTCCTAAATTAATTCAAAATTTGTTTTCCAATGACCCTATTTAATAAGTAATCATCATTAAGGGTAGTTTAGAGAATATACTTGTTTATTTTATGAGATTGAAAAAATTAATTACAGTTAACTAACTTTCATAATAAATGTGAGTTTATTTATTTTTGCTTATATTAGCGAATTGAGGATTGGTACATGGTATATGACGTGTTCGAGAATTGTCGCAAGCTTCAAAATTTTCTCCTTCATAAGCCTCAACTTTTAAGACCATTTGACGCGCTTTGGTTTGAAGCACGGGTCGTTACCATTTACCAAATGCTTTTCTTTGCAGTTTATAAGAAAGTTCACAATTACAAATTATTGGTATGAACTGGAATTTGTAAAGTACATTATGCAGAATTCAACATCTTTACGGACCATGACAATCTACACTCCCCCTTCTTTGAATCCACTAGAGAAGCTTCAAATTCATAAAGAATTATTGTTGTGCGCAGAGAGCTGTCCAACATGCCTTGTAGCTGCAAGTTACTCCTAGATGATTGCATTTGGATTTGGTTTCTTTGAATAATGCAACAGCTGGTTCTAAATGCTATGACTTTTTGTCTCATTTTGCAAAATTAAATAAATGATGGTCGTTGATACTGGTGGCTTTTAACCTGCACAAATGATTAAATTTGTGCATGATGGGAAAATGCCTCTACAACTCTTGATTTAATATATAAAGAATTGGATGGCCAAGATCCAAGAAGGGCAACCTGACTTCTCCCTTTATGCACATGTAAGAGTTATTTACAAAATAAGGCTTGCTAAATCATTTATTTACAAAATTTAAATTCATATAATTATTCTTTGGCAGCTGAATTTTTATTAATATTATTAACAGACTCGGGCTTAAATTGTTTCGAAGTTTGTCCGGATAAAGACAATCCAATTAACAACAATTAGGATGGCTATCCTTAAATTAAATAGAAAATTTGCAATGAGGCATCTTGGTCCAACGAGAAAACTTGCATCTTTATAGTGTGGCATCTTTATACAACGAGAAAACTGGTGCATGAACGTTAACATCAAGGAAATGAGTCTACAAATGATTTTGAATGTCTGATTTTTCTTTGAATCAGAAACCGGTTAAATTTCTGGGCATATACAAATGTCGTTAACCGCAATCACACCATTGCAGTGTATCGTTTCAACACATTGAACTGTAAATGTCGTTACATGTCCGAGTTTCTTACCTTAGATTTGAACTCAGAACAGGACAGAGACAGGTTTATGGAAAACAGACAAGAGGTTTGTTTTTCTTCGTATCGAACTTGATAACGAAAGATCCCTTTGTTCTTTGGTCTGGAGCGGTGATGGGCTCTGAAGTCAGATGTGGGTTTAGGGGCGGTGGTGGACTCTAGTGGTCTGTCTGGGAGGGTGGAAAGAAAATAGGGGGAAGGAAAGTTTTTGGTAAAGTGTAAAAAAAATACATTAATAAATGTAATAGACCAATAATAATATAATACATTATTAATTTTACACTTTAACTAATAAACTTTTTTTTCCGCACTTTTTTTCTTTCTACTTTCTTACATACCAAACATACCATAGAGCTTGTTGTTAGATTATTTTTAATAATCTATAAATGTGGCCCATGTAACTTATGGGTCGGTTTTAAATAAAGGATAGTCTAATCAGGAACGGATGCAGGTACTAGACTTTGGGGCATATGCCCCCACTTAAATTCTAATAACATTTTTTTTATACATATACATGTTTTATAAAATAAAATAAATGACAATCTATTTGATGAAAGGCCCACCACACACAGTTCAAAACCAATCCTGTGGGTTTCACTAAAACAAGAAATGAAAGTCAAATGGGGAAGGCCCACCACATCCAAACCTTTTATTATTTATTATCAATTTACAATTGCAATTCTTTTGAAAAGGAAGAAGTTGCAGGGACAGGGACCACAGCAAAATATCACCTAGCTTGTGTAGCTTCTCCTTTGAGACGTTTCCACTCTGGACAACCACCTCCCTTACAGACTTACAATCACCGGCCACCTGATGCCCACCCTCCACTCTTCTCTCTTCCATTGTTTTCCTCTTCCTCCATCTTTGATCTTTTAAGAGGTAAACCAAAAACCCCCCACTGTATTTTGTAGTTTTTTTTTCTTCTTTTGATTTTTCCATGATGCATTCATTATTTGTTTTGTTGTTGTGATGATAGTTGAACATAGGTTCTTAGCTTGTTGAGATTGAATTTGTGTCTGGTCCATTGTTAGGGTTTGGTAGAGCTTATTTTGGGTCATTGCATATGAGCTTTTTGATTGATTGGTTGTGCAATTAAACTCATTGACAATGTGTTTCTAGAGTCAATTGGTTGAAATTTATTTTTGATGATGAGTAATTGCAATTTGCAAATTTTTAAATTTCTATTTTACTCTTTTTTACTATCAACTATTGATTTTAGTCTATGGACATGAACTTAATTGTGGTGGTTATATTGATTTTATTTATAGCATTAAGCAATGGAAAGATTTTTTAAAAGAAAGTTACCTTCAGAGCCATCATCTCCTCCTCCCATACTTGATGAATGTGGAAGTAGAACATTGGGTCCATGTCCATCTGTGAAAAAAAGATTTTTGGAATTTGATTTGGAAAAACTTCCTAATGATCCTGGTTTAAGGTCAAATATTTCAGATTATCATCCAAGTGATAGAGATGAAATTAGGAGATATTATTTGCAAAAAGGTCCTTGCCAACCAAAAGAGATTAATTTTCCACAAAGACAATTTGGAGATACTTTTCGTAAATTTAATCCGGATTGGTATTCAAAATATGCCGGATGGTTAGAATATAGTCAAAAGAAGGATGCAGTGTATTGTTTGTGTTGTTATCTTATGAGATCACATGTTGGACAGCATAAAGGTAGTGGTGAGGCATTTATAATAGAAGGTTTTACAAACTGGAAAAAAAGTGAGAGGTTTCAAGTTCACATTGGAGGTCCAAATAGTGCTCATAATCAAGCATGGAGAAACTGTCAAGATCTAATGAAACAAAAGCAACATATTGAAGGTGCCATATGTAAACAGTCTCATCAAGTTAAAGAGGAATACCAGATTCATTTGACTGCAGTAATTGATTGCATTCGATATTTGTTGTATCAAGGGCTAGCTTTTCGTGGTAATGATGAGTCAGTGTCATCTAGCAACAAGGGGAATTTTCTTCAACTTCTGGATTTTCTTGGTAACCACAATGAAACTATTCATAATGTATTGAAGAATGCTCGTGGAAATCTAAAGTTAACATCTCCTGCAATACAAAAGGATATTGTTAGAGCTACTGCTAGTGAAACTAGTCGAGTTATAATTGATGATCTAGGAGATAATTTATTTGCTATTTTGATTGATGAATCTCGAGATATCTCAGTTAAGGAGCAAATGGCTGTGGCTTTACGTTACGTGAATAAGAAAGGACAAGTTATAAAGTGTTTTCTAGGTCTTGTTCATGTTTCTAATACTAATGCTCTATCATTAAAATCAGCTTTGGAGTCATTATTTGCAAGATATGGGTTAAGCTTGTCAAGGATACGTGGACAAGGATATGATGGAGCAAGTAATATGCAAGGTGAATTCAATGGTCTCAAAAGCTTGATATTGAAAGAGAATTGTACTGCATTCTACATTCATTGTTTTGCCCATCAACTCCAATTAGCTCTTGTTGCAGTAGCAAAGAAACATTCTGGAATTGCATTATTTTTTATCTTAGTTACTAATTTGTCTAATATTGTTGGAGCATCATGTAAGCGTCGAGATATTCTTCGTGAAAGTCAAATTGCAAAAGTAAAAGAAGCATTGCAAGAAGGAGAAATTTCTAGCGGACGTGGCTTGAATCAAGAAGCTACAATCAAGAAGGCAGGGGATACTAGATGGAGCTCACATTATGGTACAATACTTAGTGTAATTTCTTTGTTCTCTTCCATGGTTGATGTGCTTGAAATGATTGAGGAAGATGCCACAAGTTTAGATCAAAGAGGTGAAGCATTGGCTCTGTTGAGTTCTATCCAATCTTTTGAATTTATTTTCATCTTGTACTTGATGAAAAATATTCTAGGGATTACTCATGAGTTAGCTCCAGCATTACAAAGAAGTGATCAAGATATTGTAAATGCTATGAAATTAGTTTCAGTGTCAAAACAGAGGTTACAAGCTCTGAGGGATAATGGTTGGGTTTCTTTACTTAATGATGTTTCATTGTTTTGTGAAAAGCACAATGTTGTCATTCCAAATATGAATGATACATTTCAGGCACAAGGAAAGTCAAGGCGCAAGATGGAGAAAGTTTCTAATTTACATCATTTTCAAGTTGAATTATTCTATCAAGTGATTGATCGACAGCTTCAAGAGTTGAGTAATCGCTTTACGTATGAATCTTGAGTTGCTTCTTTGTGTAGCATGCTTAAGTCCACGAGATTCATTTTCTGCATTTGATAAGGAGAAATTGATTCGTTTTGCTCAATTTTATCCTTCAGAGTTTTCTTCTTTTGAACTTTTGGCACTAGATAGTCAGCTTGAAAATTATTTCATAGATGTATGCTCTGACAGTGCATTTTCAGAATTGACGGGGATTAGTGATCTTTCTATAAAGCTTGTGGAGACCAGAAAACATGTTGTCTATTCGTTGGTATATTTGCTTTTAGAGTTAGCTCTGATATTACCAGTGGCAACTGCAACAGTTGAAAGAGTTTTCTCTGCTATGAGTATCATCAAGAATCAGGTGCGAAATCGTATGGGGGATGAATGACTCAATGACTGTTTAGTTACCTATATAGAGAGAGAGATTTTTGACAAGGTTGAAAATGAGAAAATCATTCAATGTTTTCAGAACATGAAAACTCGTAGAGAACAATTATGATGTATGTTGATACTCTCAGAAGTGATCTATTATAATTTTTTTTGGGTATATAGTGATCTATTATATTTTTAATCTTATAAATTTATGTTTGAAATTTGCCCCCACTGCATAGAATTCCTGGATCCGTCCCTGAGTCTAATGTGATGGTTGTTAGGCCTAATGGTAATTAAAATTAATTGAGGTTTTTTTTTTTGATAAGCAAATTAATTGAGGTTTTATTTTGAAATTCAAAATAACTTAATCCCTCCCTTTTCCTTTCAATAAGTAGTGGGTAATTACCAAGTAAGAGAATAACTATTAAAAGGCACTACATGAAGTAGATACGGTTTTTTCTTAAAGCACTCTACAAGATAACATTGTATCTTCACCATCAAAGGTACAAGAAAAGAAAGGCACAGAGAGAAGAATAACTTCAAGTAAAGAACTAAGAAGACTCAAAAAATTTGCATCATGGATTTAGGTAAGTTCTTTGAACTATCTCATAGAAATTCAGAGGATGTGAGACTCATAATATTTAAAATCTTTTTAAAGTTTTTTTGCTTACAATTGGTATCAGAGCCACGTTTAAAGATATTATGATTCTCGTTGTATAAATGTTTTTCCTAATTTTTATAAACCCTTGCTAAGATTTTACGCCGCGTTCATGAATTCCGATTTGATTTACTGGGCGTAAAGTGCATTTGAAAACTGGAAGTCCAGAACTGTGTTCGCCTTTATTTATTTCGCAAGTTTTGTCCTCACATGAATGTTTCTTTTAATAGATTTATATATTTTATATATTCATACAGCCATTAAGGATGCTTTTGAAAGTCTCGTATAACTTTCCAGTTAAGTGAATCTTTAAATATATATAAATTCTTTGGGAAGGTTTTGAAAAGCATAATTGTTTTGTGATTGGACTTGCGAAAGTATGTATCCGGTTTGCCGAACATTGAACGGAGAAGGGCCGAACACTGGCTGCGAATTGATTTTACCGAAAGAAACAAAGTATGCCCGTATAAATTGATATCGGTGTGTTTCGGAAAAGAAAAATAATTATATTAAATTTTATTTTGAAATTATTTATTAAAATGGGGTTTGTTAATCACCAAAATGGTCAAATTCATTAAAGTGGATCGTTGCTTGTAAATAATGATATTA
Source organism: Calophaca sinica (assembly GCA_037113605.1). Lineage (NCBI taxonomy): Eukaryota > Viridiplantae > Streptophyta > Magnoliopsida > Fabales > Fabaceae > Calophaca > Calophaca sinica. The sequence continues at coordinate 101,113,397 of CM073733.1, read as the reverse complement.
AAACTTTTGTTGACATACTTGGTGCTTGTATATCCAAAGATAGACTTGCATATCATTTTTTTAGTATGTTGGTTTGCCCATTAAAGTATGTTTATTTAGCATCATTGTTGTTTATATTTAAGTATCACCCAAAGGTGAACTTAGATGAGTATTAAAGTTGATATTAGTTTGAATCCATTAAGTTTACTCAAAGCATTAATGTGTGAGCTTGTTTTAAATGTTTGCAGTTATCCCTAACTTGTTTCCTTTGGGCAATGTAATGATCAAGTTCACTGGGCTGAATTATGCTGACTGGTTTGAAATGATTCAGTTTCAACTGGGTGTATTGGATTTGGACTTGGCATTAGTAATGGATGAGAAGCCCGTAGCCATTACAAAGACCAATACTGAAGCCGACAAGTCTCTTTATGAGGCTTGGGAGCGGTCTAATAGGCTGTGCTTGAACTTGATGAGACTGACAATGGCTGAAAACGTTAAGCCATCAATGCCCAAAATAGATGATGCTAAGGAATTCATGAAAAAGGTGAAAGTGTATTCTCAATCTGACATAACTGACAAGTTTGTTGTGAGTACTCTAATGACTGAGCTGACGAACAAAAAGTTTAACTGGTCTCAGCCCATTCATGATCATGTGACTGAAATGGCAAATCTGGCAGCAAAGTTGAAAGCCACGGGCATGGATGTGAGTGATTCTTTTCTGGTAACGTTTCTCATGAACTCACTTCCTCCTGAATTTGGCCAGTTCCAGGTGAACTACAACACCCTAAGGAAAAATGGAACTTTCAGGAAATTAAGGCCATGTTAATTCAGGAAGAAGGGAGATTAAAGAAGATCAAAGATCACTCTATTCATTTCGTGGCTCATGATGGAGCCAGTAGCAGTAAAGCTAAGCCTGGTAAGAAGGACAAGAACAAGGCAAAGCCCCTATGAGGGTTAATGATGGTGGAGTCCGAAAGGAAAAGAAGTGTTACTTCTGCAAGGAAAGTGGACACTTCAAAAAGGATTGTCCGAAAAGGAAGAGTTGGTTCGAAAAGAAAGGTACATATTATGTTTCTATGCATTTCGAATCATATCTTATTGAGGTACCTTATAATACTTGGTGGCTTGATTCTGGTGCAACTACTCATGTGTCACATATTATGCAGGGATTCCTTTCGATCCAAACCATAAAAGGAACTGAAAAGTTTCTTTATATGGGCAATAGGATGAAGGCATGAATAGAGGGAATTGAGACGTATAGATTGGTCTTGGACACTGGGTGTCATTTAGATCTAGAAGGTTTTCTCTATGTACCTGGATGTGCTAGGAATTTAGTTTCTGTTGCAAAGTTGGATGTATTAGGATTTAATTTTAAGATTGAAAACGGTGTTTTTTATTTGTTCAAGCATATGTACTATTATGGTTCTGGTACTTTAATGGATAGTTTGTATCGTTTCAATCTTGATGTTAAATTTGTAAAATCCTTGTTTAATGTTGAACATGTTGTTGGCAGTAAGCGTAGTGCTCATAGTGAGAGTTCTGCTTATTTGTGACATCAAAGGTTAGGTCACATATCCAAAGAAAGGATAATGAGACTAATGAAAAATGAAATATTACCTCATTTGGATTTTGATGACTGGCATATACGTTTGGATTGCATTAAAGGAAAGCAAACTAAACAAATATCAAAACATTCAGCCACAAGAAGTAGTGAACTCTTAGAATTGATACACACTGATATTTGTGGTCCCTTCGACGTCCCATCTTGGGGCAGTGAAAAGTATTTTATCACCTTTATTGATGACTTCTCACGTTATTGTTACTTATATTTGTTGCATGAAAAATATCAGTCAGTGGGCGTCCTCAAGGTGTTCATTGATGAGGTAGAAAGGCAACAAGTTAGAAAAGTGAAAGTTGTGAGGTCTGATAGGAGTGGTGAATATTATGGAAAATATAATGAGAATGGACAATGTCTAGGTCCATTTGCTAAGTTCCTTGAAAGTCGCAGCATATGTGCACAATATACTATGCCTGGCACACCGCAACAGAATGGTGTAAGTGACAGGCAGAATCGTACTCTTATGGATATGGTTAGGTCAATGTTAAATTATAGTAATGTACCTTTATCTTTGTGGATGCACGCATTAAAGATCGCTGCATATATGCTAAACAAGGTTCCTAATAAGGCAGTTTCTAAGACTCCTTATGAGCTGTGGACAGGAAGGAAACCCAGTTTAAGGCATCTTCATGTTTGGGGTTGCCCGGCAGAAGTAAAGATGTATAATCCACATGAAAAGAAGCTTGATGCAAGAACCATTAGTGGTTTTTTTATTGGCTATCACGAAAAGTCAAAAGGGTACAAATTTTATTGTCCTAATCACAGTACAAGAATAGTTGAGTCTGGTAATGCTCGGTTCATTGAGAATGGCCAGTTCAGTGGGAGTGATATATCACGAAAGGTGGATATTATGGAGACTTGTGGTGAATCTTCTTCACCTAAAGTCTCTTCTCAGGTTGTTGTTCCTCTTGTTGTATTACCGTCACACAACATAGGAAGACAACAAAATAATATTCAAAAGCCACAGGATGAACATATGGTTGATGAACCAGCTGACAACATGCAAGTCACAAATGAGCAAGTGATAGAAGAAGTGTTTGAAATAGCAGTAAGAAGGTCTGAAAGGCAGAAAAGGCCAGCTATTTCAAACAATTGAACATGAATGTGACTTAAGCATTGATGAAGATCCGGTCTCGTTCAAGAATGCCATGGATTGTAACAATTCTGAAAAGTGGCTCAATGCTATGAAAGAAGAGTTGAAATCAATGGATGACAATAAGGTATTGGATCTAGTTGAGTTGCCTGAAGGTTCTAAACGAGTCGGTTGTAAATGGGTCTTTAAGACTAAACGTGACTCGAAAGGCAACATCGAAACGTATAAAGCTAGACTCGTCGCAAAGGTTTCACTCAAAAAGATGACGTTGACTACAAAGAGACCTTCTCCCCTGTTTCAAAGAAGGACTCTTTGAGGATTGTTTTGGCCTTGGTAACTCATTATGACTTAGAGCTTCACCAAATGAATGTAAAGACCGCCTTTCTGAATGGTGACTTAGAGGAAGAAGTTTATATAGACCAACCTGAAGGGTTTGTGACTACAGGAAAGGAAAATCTGGTGTGTAAATTAAAGAAGTCAATATATGGACTAAAACAGGCTTCTAGAGAATGGTATCTTAAGTTCAATGATACCATTACATCGTATGGTTTTGTAGAGAACAATGTTGATCGGTGTATCTATATGAAGGTTAGTGGGAGCAAATTCATAATTTTGGTCTTGTATGTTGACGATATACTGCTTGCTGCCAATGATGTTGCTTTGTTACATGATGTAAAGAAATTCCTCTCTAATAACTTTGAAATGAAAGATATGGGTGAGGCATCCTATGTGATAGGGATAGTAATATTCCGTAATAGATCACAAGGATTGTTAGGATTGTCTCAGAAAGGATATATCAATAAGGTATTAGAGAGATTCAGAACGAAAAAATGCTCCGCAGGAATTGTTCCAATTCAGAAAGGGGACAAATTTAGTCAAATGCAATGTCCCAAGAATGATTTGGAAAGAAAGGAAATGGAGTCTATTCCTTATGCATCGGTGGTTGGGAGTTTGATGTATGCCCAAACATGTACTCGACCGGATATTAGTTTTGCCGTTGGAATGTTGGGCTGATATCAAAGTAATCCTGGAATGGATCACTGGAAAGCTGCAAAGAAATTTCTTAGGTACTTACAAGGCACCAAAGATTACATGCTTACGTACAGAAGGTCAGATCACCTTGAAGTGGTTAGCTACTCGGATTCAGACTTTGCTGGTTGTGTGGACTCAAGGAAATCCACATTTGGATATGTTTTTCTAATGGCTAGAGAAGCGGTATCATGGAAGAGTGGAAAACAGTCCATGATTGCCACTTCTACCATGGAGGCAAAATTTGTGGCATGCTTTGAGGCCACAATTCAAGCATTGTGGTTGCAGAACTTTATCTTGGGGCTTAGTATTATCGACAGTATAGCTAGGCTGCTAAGGATGTATTGTGATAATTTTGCAGCTGTCTTCTTCTCTAAGAATGATAAGTACTGAAAGGGTGCTAAACACATGGATCTGAAGTACTTGTCAGTTAAAGAAGAAGTACAGAAATGAAAAGTGTCATTTGAGCATATTGGTACAGATTTAATGATAGCAGATCCGTTAACTAAAGGGTTACCGCCCAAGACATTTATTGGCCATGTTGAAAGGATGGGAATTATGGATAAGTCCTTGTTAACATTTTAGTTTGATGTATGTATATACATGTATGGTTGTAATGCTCGTATTGTATGACACTTGTGAATTCAATTAAAGTTATGTTTCTGCTTTATTTCTTGTTATGCACATTATAGGGTATACCTTTATTGTTTTAGTGTAATGACAAGATGTGTCTTTGAAAGGCATTAAAGACACAAATTACAGTATCACTTAAAGTTGAGTTGAGTTGGTTTGTGATACATGGAACGAATCAAGTTGATGGATAACTTGTGACCGCCATGATCCAATCATTTTAATTCAATTAAAGATTATGACTTGATCGTTTCAACGTATGGTGCGCAATTATGGTTTAATGTTGAATCTTTAAGTCGTCACATGGGCCAAATGGGAGATTGTTAGATTATTTTTAATAATCTATAAATGTGGCCCATGTAACTTATGGGCTGGTTTTAAATAAAGGATAGACTAATGTGATGGTTGTTAGGCCTAATGGTAATTAAAACTAGTGGGGGTTTTATTTTGAAATTCAAAATAAATTAATCTTTCCCTTCTCCCTTCGTAAGTAGTGGGTAGTTATTAGAGGATAACAACCAAAGTTGAAATTTGAATAAGACCAGATTAAATTGGTTTGTTAAGTTGATATAGATAGGATTAGTTTTTATCGGACTTGTTGATAGATATTCGAGTTGTTGATAGAGTTTGTTATCCTAAGAGTTTGTTTCTCACTCTAGGATTGGTTTTCCTATATATAGATATTGTTTTGTAACACTTTCTTCAAGCAATGAAATACATATCGCTATATTTTTAATATGGCATCAGAGCAGGAAGACAATCACGAGAAGGGTGATCTGAAAAAGAAAAAGGCGCATGCCGCCGATGATGAAAAATCAGAGAAGAAGAAAGCACATGCTTCCGGTGGCGAAAAGCGACCACTTGCCCTTACCCCAAACTCGCCCTACTATCTGGGTAGTTCTGAAAATCCAGGGACGCCTCTGGTTGCAGTCACCCTCAATGGAGAAAACTATCGAACCTGGGCACGATCAATGAAGACTGCGCTTCGTGCAAAGATGAAACTTGGATTCATCGACAGAATGTTGACCGAACCTGAATGATTCACAGAAGATCATTCCAACTAGGAGAAGGAAGATTCCATGGTCATGGCATGGATCATAAATGCCACAGACTCAAAATTACATAGTAGCATTTCACACTCAATGACTGCGAGAGATGTCTGGCTTGACTTAGAAGAACGTTTTGCTCAAGAAAATGCACCAAGGGTGCATCATCTATGGAGAAATCTCTGCTTGCTGCGAAAGGAGGATGACATGAGTGTAACAGAATTTTACACCAAATTCAAAGGCTTGCTTGAAGAATTAAGCGAGCTTCAGCCACTTCCAGAATGCACGTGTGGGACCTCAAGAAAATTAATGCAAAGAGAAGAGGACCAGAATGTGCACCTCTTTCTTGGAGGTCTCGAGAGTGAAGAGTTCGGGCACGTGAAGGCAACCATTCTGAATACAGACCCGTTGCCTTCACTCAGGAGGACTTTCAACCATATCATGAGGGAAGAAGGGCGTCTATCAGCAGAAAGGGAGAGGTGTAATGCCAAGCCTGAAGTAGGGGGAGCTTTTCACTCCTCTTGGAAACAGAAGGGCAGAGACGGGCCCAAACCCAAATGTGAGCATTGTGGGAAGATTGGGCACATCAAAGCAAAATGCTTTGAAATCATTGGCTACCCCTCCCACTGGGATACTCGACGTACACATAAGGGAGGAAGCAAACAAGGAAATCCTGCAGCACATGTGACTCTTGCTGATGACAACCTAAGAATGGAAGAAAAGGAGGAGCCAATCAAAGCTCAAGCATTGCATGGCGTGCGGCTAAGAAGTACCTCATCTTCTCAGAATAATATGGCTAGTAAAGGAAGGATCCAATGGATCCTAGACAGTGGTGCCTCATACCACATGACCCCACTTTTCTCTATTTTGAAGGGAATAAGGAAACTTGATAAACCCTTCTATATTACAGTGCCCACAGGCAGCACTGTATTGGTAAAAGAAATAGGGAATATTCAGATTGATGAATGCATCGAGCTGAAAAATGTGTTGCATGTTCCTGAATTTAGTTGCAATCTAATTTCCATACACAAATTAACTTGTGACTTGGATTTCACAGTAATTTACCGTTCTAATTGTTGTGTGATACAGGACCGTACCTTGAAGAAGATGATTGGCTCGGGTAACATGCAAGGTGGGGTTTATGTGCTGGAAGGAATCTCATGAGGAGCTTCACATGCAGTGACTCATGAAGAAACCACTACTCTTTGGCACTCAAGAATGGGGCATCCTTTTTTTCAAGCTTTGCAAAGTATTTCTAAGTTTCTTAAATGCAATTTTAATTCCAATAAAGTTGATTGCTGTGATATTTGCCACAGAGAAAAACATTGTAGAACTCCTTTTCCTTTAAGCAATAATAAGGCCAAGGAACCATTTGATTTGATACACTGCGATTTATGGGGAAAGTATAATACCCCCTCACATGATGGTTCTCAATTTTTCCTCACCATTGTTGATGATTATTCTCATGGGACATGGGTCTATTTAATGAAGCACAAAGATCAAACAACTGAAATTCTAATCAACTTCTACAATATGATAAGAACTCAGTTTGATAGAAGTATTAAGAAGATGAGGAGTGATAATGGGACATAGTTCACAAATTCTTCTTTGCAGAGGTTCTTGCGTGAAAAGGACATAATTCACGAGTCCTCTTGCGTGGGCACACCCCAACAAAATGGAAGGGTAGAACGAAAACACAGGCACATTTTAAATGTTGCTCGGGCCTTGAAGTTTCATGCCAATCTTCCCATAAGCTTCTGGGGGGACTGTGTACTAGCTGCAACTCACATTATCAACCGAACTCCCACGAGTGCCAACCAAGGAGTAACCCCTTATGAGATGCTTTTTGGGAGGCCACCCACTTATGATCACATGAAGGTTTTGGGATGCCTATGTTATGTGGGGACTAAGTCCAAGCACAGAGACAAGTTTGATTCAAAAGCAGAGAGATGCATTTTCATGGGATACCCACAAGAGCCCTACATTAAGGACCAAGAGAACACAGTCCAACAGCTGCAACAGCTGCATGCAAAGACCTTTCATGATGTTTCTAGCCCTCAAGATGAGGAGAACCACGTGCATGAAGAGGAGAACAGGGATCAGGAGGTGGAACAGGAAATACAAATCATGGAAGAGCCATTTAACAGTGAGGGGGAGACACATGAAGAAGCTCAATCCACAGATCTTGGCCCCTGGACGAGACAACCACCTAGTTATCTTCGTGATTATTATTGCCACGCAGCTCAAGAAACCCCCACTCGCATGCACTTGGACCACTCAGATTCTTCAGGTAAGACCTACCCTATCACTAACTACATTAGTTATAAATGTTTCACAGGAACTCATCAAGCATACCTCGCTGTAATAACAAGCCATGAGGAACCTCGTACATATCAGCAAGCCGTGAAGAAGCAAGAGTGGAGAGAAGCCATGGCACTAGAACTCAAGGCATTCTAGGATAACAACACTTGGGACCTTGCACTTCCACCCAAAGGGAAGAAAATTGTAGGGTGCAAGTGGGTCTACAAAGTCAAGTACAAAGCATCTGGAGAGGTGGAGAAATATAAGGCCCGCCTTGTGGCCAAGGGCTATACACAAGTGGAAGGGGAAGATTTTAATGAAACCTTTGCCCCAGTCGCAAAAATGACCACAGTATGTTGCTTGCTTTCAATTGCCATAGCAAGAGGATGGGAGCTGCATCAAATGGATGTGAGCAATGCCTTCTTGCATGAAGACTTAGAAGAGGAGGTATACATGCAAGCACCAGAGGGATATACCACTCCAAAGGCGGGCATGGTATGCAAATTGAGAAAATCGCTATATGGGTTGAAGCAGGCTTCTCGTAATTGGTACGCGAAGCTATTGTAAGCTCTTTTGCTGTATGGTTTCAAGGAGTCACCTGCAGATCATAGTCTTTTCACTTTTTCAAAGAAAGAAACCTTTCTTGCAGTGTTGGTATACGTGGACGACCTCGTAATAGCAGCTAATGATGGGAATGTTTGCAGTGACTTCAAGCAATACCTATGCCAGTGTTTTCACATGAAGGACCTTGGCAATCTAAAGTACTTCCTCAGCCTGGAGCTTGCACGAGGGCGTACTGGACTCTTCATGTGTCAACGTAAGTATACATTAGACATCTTGAGTGAGTGCAACATGTTGGACTGCAAACCCGCTTCATTTCCCATGGAGCAAAATCATAAGCTCGCTCTTGATTCTGGACCAGCTTATTCGGACCCACCACAATATCGTCGTCTCATTGGTCGCCTCATCTACCTCACACTATAACCCGTCCAGAGATCACTTATTCAGTGCATATTCTGAGCCAGTTCTTGCAAGCTCCTCAGCAAGGTCACTGGCATGCGGCCATGAGGGTGTTGCGCTACTTAAAGGCTTCACCGGGCCAAAGTATTGTTCTTCCCAACGAAAATGATCTCACTTTAGAAGCATACTGTGATTCGAACTGGGCATCATGTCCACTGACTCGAAAATCCATATCCGGATACTTGATGAAGTTAGGCTCGGCCCCCATCTCTTGGAAGACCAAGAAGCAAACAACTATGTCAAAATCTTCTAGTGAGGCAGAATATCGAGCAATGGTTGAAGCGGTAAAAGAGGTTATTTGGCTATGAAGTCTCTTCACAAGTTTGAAAGTTGAGTGCAAATTGCCCACCACCTTATATTGTGACAACCAAGCCGCTTTACACATCGCAGCTAACCCAGTGTATCATGAGAGAACGAAGCACATCGAAGTGGATTGTCATTTCATTCGAGCACATCTACAAGAAGACACAATTGCTACTAAATATATTCCAACAAGGAAGCAGCAGGCGGACATTTTCACGAAGGCCTTAGGTGGCAAGACATTTCAAGAACTAACGGTCAAGCTGGGCGTTCATAGTCCTCACGCTCCACCTTGAGGGGGAGTATTGGAGGATAACAACCAAAGTTGAAATTTGAATAAGACCAGATTAAATTAGTTTGTTAAGTTGATATAGATAGGATTAGTTTTTATCGGAGTTGTTGATAGATATCCGAGCTGTTGATAGAGTTTGTTATCCTAAGAGTTTGTTTCTCACTCTAGGATTGGTTTTCCTATATATAGATATTGTTTTGTAACACTTTCTTCAAGCAATGAAATACAGATCGCTATATTTTTAATAGTAGTTACCAAGTAAGAGAGTAACTATTAAAAGGCACTACATGAAGTAGTGATACGGTTTTTTCTGAAAGCTCTCCACAAGATAACATTGTATCTTCACCATCAAAGGTACAAGAAAAGGAAAGCAGAGAGAGGAGAACAACTTCAAGTAAAGAACCAAGAAGACTCAAAGATTTGCATCATGGATCCAGGTAAGTTCTTTGAACTCTCTCATAGAAATTCAGAGAATGTGAGACTCATAATATTCAAGATCCTTTTAAAAAAAATTTGCTTACACTCGTGGCCAGATGATACAGATTTCATAAATCAAATTTCATAAATCATGTATCGATAATTTTAGAAAGTAAAATGATAATTGTTTGCTCATGTTATTGTTTGCACATGTTGAACTTGTTTTGCTCAATTTTTTTGCCTTAGTTTATTTTATATTAAAAAATTTTGATTAATTGAATAAGTTTCGGGTCTAGATTAACCGATCGATATATGCTATATTCAAATATGTGTGGGATCTTCTTACTAATCTCTTGAAATAGAAATAAATGGGGAAATGCACCCAAAATAAATAAATAAATAAATAAATGGGGAACTAAGTGAAGTTCTGCTTCATTCCACTTTGGTCATAGCACATTTAGCGGTGAGGAAAGAGAAAATTTAGGCCCAATGCTAAAGAAATAGCACCCAACATCAGGTGTAATTGTAGCCTTGGTGTTGCACAGTTGCCATGGACATGTGCAAAAGCAATATTTAAGTAAGTGGCCACAATCTCTTATAATTGTTAGCATGAGCTTATAATTTGAGATTAAACGTCATAGATGAGTTAAAACTTCTTTAGTGAATGAATAATTGTTGTGAGTAAATGGATGATACTTGTTATTAATTCTAATGAGGTTTAGCTAATTCTTCTCCAAGGAACGAGGAACTAAATGAGGTTCTTCCTAGTTAGAAGAAATTTATGTAAAATCCTAAAAGACATGAGGATTATCCTTCAAAAAGGAAGAAGGGTAAGATTACGTTCTTCACAAAGGAAGGAGCAAGGGGTACATGTTAAGCAACCTTGCAGTAATAGATGCCTGACCAGCTGTACCTAAAAGGATTAAGAGAAAATAGGCTAATTTTATTCCTTATTAACTCTTGTAATGATATGAATATGTGATCTTACTGATGTGGGATCTTAGGGTAGACTCACTAAAATTTTATTTTATTGTTTATTTCTTTGTTTTCGAATAAAAAGAAATGGAGGAGATAGAGGAATACCACTTTGACTGTTTTAGCTTCTTTCTTAAGTCCTTGTTGTAGTTTTGTTCAAATGGAACCTTCTTCTGTAAGGGAACATAGTATAGTCGCTCTAGTATGTGATTACAAGAACAAAATATTCTGTATTTTGGATGTAATTTTGGTACAATGTACTCGTTTAATGGGCTTTCCCATTGACTAATCTATTATCCAATTCCTTATTGTAGATAAAGGCATAGGGTGTTACAATTTGATGGTGGATACATATATAGTTGTTAGTAACATATCACTTAGCTGATTAAATATGTAGTATTTGATAAAATTAACAGTTGAACAAACTAAATATCAAATGGTATGTTTATACATAAATTGTGTTTTAATATTTAATATTAATTTTAAAATAAATTTCACTTTTAATATTTTTTAATACTTTATAGTATTATTAACAAATAAAAAGAAAACATTATTCTAAATACAAAAAAAAAGAACACATTACTCTAATAATAAATTTGAATAAAGAATTTTCATTCAATTCAATGAATTACAATTTTATAATTACGACATATTTATAAATAAATTTCTCATCTGAAAAAATGAAAAAAGGTTCATCCTCAGCCACATAAATCAAGCCTCACCTCCAAATTTAAAAAGAAATAAAAGATACTAGTGAAAAACATTGCAAAAGGGCCAAAATGTTGAAACAAATTGAAACAATTTCAAGTTGAAGTTAACACTTGGGAAGATCAGCTGGTGGTGGAGGCAGCTTCTGATTTGGAAGCTTTCCATCCAAGACAATCCAGGCCGTCTTAAGACCCCAACTTGTTTCCAAGTGATGACAATGCATGAACCATACACCTGCGTACACAATTAAACATGATGTCACGTTTTTATAATTTTATTCATTTCTAAAAATGAACCAAAACATTGTTGAACTGAAATGCAAATTTTGATAATGTGATTTAACTACACTAACCTGGATTATCTGCTAGGAATCTGATAGCAACCCATCCACCAGATGGGACACCAATAGTGTTCTTTTCAACAGGATCAACAAGATTGAACTTTGCAGGGTCCTTATTTGGATCAAAGTTACCAAATCCTTGGCCCACAACAAAGAAGTTAAATCCATGCAAATGGAGAGGGTGACTTTCTGCACCAAGAATGCTAGTATTCTGCATCACAAGCTCCGCACTTGTGTTGAAAGGAAGAACCACAACCTTTGTCCCATTGCTCACCATTGTGTTGTTTGGTGGGGTGCCAGTATAGTTGAATGGAATCAAGGGACTAGTTTAGAAGTCAGGGGTGTAAACCCCATTGGATTGGCCAAAGAAGTGTGCTTGAAGAATTGCAGTGGTTGGGAGTGTGAAAGATACATTGTTCACTGATGCTGCAAACATTGTTCCATTGGGTCCCTGGCATGTTTGGTTGTGATTGCAAGGATTGGTACCAAGGCCTACTATGAAGAAAAAGTGCTTATCAACTTTCTGAGGAACATTAGCTGGAAAGTGAGCATTTGCTAGGCTGCGGAGTTTATTGGTGAAATTTGTTGCAAAAGAAGTGTCATTAAGTGGAGGGAGAATATGTTTATTAGAAAGGGTTTCATATTGAAGGATACCAGCAACTATTGAGTTGTCAAAAGTGCCTTGGCCAGTAACATATGGTCTAGCAGTCATTAAGAATGTGTCATTGGGATAATGAGGTTTGGTGTTGAGAAGAGCATTAGTGGTTTGGCCAGGGGCAATGAGGATTGTGTTAGTCACAAAAGGTTTTGCATAAATTGTATCAACTTCAACAACTGTGAGAGTGTAATTTGCAATGCTAAAGAATAGCTCATCATTTAGTGCAACATTGATCAAACGTAGATGGTAGGTCTTCCCTAGCTTCGCCTTCAGCTTGAATGTATATGTGAAGAATATTGATCTCTTACAATGATTTAAACTAGTTTGCTAATACCATTTCATAAAGAAGTCTCATTTCTATTTGCTAGTACTATGTGCTATTGCAGAAATTGGAGCCTAAAAGAAATAGCGAATGTGCACTTGGTGAGTGCCATTTTTCCAATTAAATGGAACTATATGTATATAATTATAAAGCTTCATACTTTAAATTCAAATTCAAGTAATTATTTGATTCAATCTTGTATTAACTGGTGATTATTCCTGAAACATGTAATGATTAGAACTTAAGTTATAGAATGGTCCTGGAAGACCATTAATTATGTAGGCATCAGAGACATTTGGACCTCTCCCAGTTTAAAGGGTTTGTGCTATGACTGCCTCGGTATCTGCATCGAACCATTCTCCTAAAAAGCAAAATCAATGTTTAATTAGTATATGGAAATTGAAAATTTGGTAGACCAAGGTTCGTCCTTTTAGTAATTTAATTGCCAAATATGATAGGAACTTCCTTGTGGGGTTTGGCAAAAGGATAATGAGTGGACCATAGAGTGTTGATCTTAACCAAGATATATGGGCATGCCAAAAGAGTGTGCCTCACTGTTCTTTAATTGTATAATTGTAAACATAGCTTTGACCTGTTTGGATGGGGCATTGTGTCACATATGGTGGTCCATCAGCTCACCCTGATTGAAGCTGTCTAATGACATGCCTAATCGAAACAATGCCAAGTTTTTGACACAATTTACCTTCATACTCAAAGCTTAACGAAGTCATAATAATTAAGTTTTTAGAAAGTTTTTTCGGTTAAATAGTTTTTAGTTCCTATTAAATTACGACTTTTTAAGTTTGGTTCCTGTATATTTTTTAGGGACTAAAAATGCAGTTTTGTAAAAAGTAAGGACTAAAAATGAATAAAATTTTTAAGGGGACTAAAAACATATTTAACATAATTTTTTTTAATTGCAAAACAAAAAGTTATATACCAGTGAATGGAGATGTTGTTGTGCACATGGTTAACCACTTTGATGAGAACATGGTTAACCACTTTGATGAGAAGACAGTCTCCTTCCCTAGCTACAATGCGAGGTCCTGAAAACATACCATCACTGTCACTATGCTCTTTCTGTGGCAAAGTCTTGTCACATTTTCATATCATATCTGCATCAGTATATAACCTCAATTTTGTTACATGTAGCAAAAGCAGAACAAATAGATGACTAAAAGTAAAACACCAAAGCATTGTACAATTGAAAAGCTTAAAGAGTTCTTTTTAAGGAAGTACATCAAAATGGTAGTGTCTTTGTTGACTATAATGTAACTTAGTCGATGAATCGACTAACTCCGCAACAATGATTCCCTTTTCTTCAAGCGACTACGCTGAGGAAGGAACTCTGTTCCTCAACTATGGGTCCCTTAACTCACTCTAGAAAGGGTTAAGTGTAGTGAACTAAACTAAAATAGGAACGTAAAGGTAAACATAAAATGCGATTGAGCAAAAATAAGTTATTTGTATTGATTGATGTGTTTAAAAATTATGTACAACTTGAGTATTTATAATAACAACTAAGAACTACCCCTATTTGCCACATTCAGATGGCTAACAACAACAATATCCTAGTTGACAGTTGATCGGCTAAGTCGTGCCTTGTTCCACTAACCACGCCCTTAAATTCTAGGAGCTATCTTGCTTCATGTCCACGTCTCAACCAACGGCTCTATCAGCTTGACCTTATCTCTTTATTCCCTTGCTCAGCTCCTAAATTCTGAATTTCAATTTCTTTTGAATTTATATTAATTCAAAGCTCATCTCCCTCACTTTTGGCTCATGGAGCAACTCCTAATATTGGCCCAATAATGACTTCACTCTGGGCCAATGGGAATAATACCCTCATATCAGCCCAATAAGCCCAAGACCTTTACCCAGCTCTTAGTTTCCTGCTTTAGGCTTATTAGCTGCAAATTCGGCTGACCTGTGAATCAACTGGTATCTATTCGACTAGTTTCCTCCAATCGGCTACTGTTGAATTCGGCTGACACTTAGGAATATTCTGGGTGTAAACAATTGCCTCCCTACGTTGCTTTAGCTGTAAAACTTTAAGTTTAGGCTAATGTAACGTAATGATTACTGTCAATCACCGCCTAGATCATTAATGCTAAGTTATCCATTTGCAACAAACTTTTAAATTAGCAACGGCTAACTTGATAAGCTAATCTCATCCGATTAATCTTCAATAAACTCTATCAACAGTAATCGAAATTTCCTTTAAATATCCCTTAGCCGAATTACCCTAATTACTCTTCTAAAAGCACTGTTGCTCTGTAGTTTTACCTTCTTCCTTGCGAACACCATCATCATGTCTTCAGCTTCTCATTCTCAAAACCGTTCCTACGAGTATGATGATGAGAAATCATCTACTTCTGTTAGCATTGATAGTTCTCGAAGTCCCCCAACAGCTTCTGATCCTTCCTTTGAATCCCCCCTCTTCGAAATTCAAGATTTCCTATCCCTAAATCCTTCTACCTCAGAGTTACAAGAAGGAGCCGTTTTCCTAAATGAATACATGTCTCCATCACTCTATGTCCTACCAATCTCTTGTGATTGGTTTACCACTAAGTCCAAGCCAACAGATCTTCGATCCTGGCCCCACGCGAATCAACCCTATGTCAACTAGGTTAGCAGATTGGAAAAGGCCAAGTCTAACAAATGGAAGTAATGGGACCTTTATGATATGATCATACTGTCTAGGCATGACATTCCACTCAACTTAGACCTACTCTATGGTTTTTTTGGCTTCTGGTCCGTCCCCACCAACACTTTCACCTTTCCTTGGGGTATGATTACTCTAACCCTGTTGGACGTGGCGGCTATAGTGGGACTTCCTCTTATTGGGGATGAGGTTCCAGCTCTGTATTCCTTCACCATTCCAGCATTGGGGATTAGCTTCTTCAAGAACACCTCCGGTTATTCCAATTTCCTTGCTCATAATACCAAAACCAAAGGAACAGTTACTGATGCTGAGCACAATGTCTTCCTTTTGTATTGGTTCAGCAAGTACTTCCTATGTTCAAGCTCCATTGCGGTGGTACAAGAGTTGCAACTCTATGTGGCTCTTGTCACCTCAGATATGAAGCTATCATGGGGATTTCTCTTCCTTTCTTACCTCTATCGATGCCTCTTCACCATCCTGAATTGGCTGCAAAAGGAAGAGGATATCAAAAATGTTCAAGGACCTCTTTGGTTCCTTCAACTCTGGATCATGCTGTACTTTCCAGAGTTTGTTGAAGCTCATTTTAATCCACACACTCTTCCTCAGAATGTGAGGATTCTGTGGACTCAGCTTAGGCTTATTCCTTGTGAGCCTACTTATGCCTTCAATGTAGCTGAGCGGCTCTTCAATCTCAATCGCATATCGACTGACTGGCGCCCTATTCTTGAAAAGGGCATTGGGCCCTCTTGGATATTTTCAACCAACGAAGACCTCGCAGTCGAACAACATGATGTGATAGAGCTGAACTGGAGCATAATTTTCACAGCTCGTGATCTCCTGTGTGGTCTCAAGCCCATTTCCAAAAACAACAAATCTTCTGCAGAGTTCTACTATCCCAACTGCATGGCTAGACAGTTTGGGCTTCTGCAGCATGAGCCTCTACTATATGACTCCAAGCTTGACAGTCTTGGTCGGCTGAGCTTTTCACTTAATGATGTGGAGGATTTGGCCAAGACTAATTTGGCCAAAACCAAGACCTTCAAGTGGATTGCCTTCACTCATACCTCTGGAGAAACTTCAACCTTTGCAAATTGGTGGTCATCTATGACTACCAAAATGTTTCCAGATCGGCTGGAGAAGTATGTCACCAGGATTATCATCACTGAGAGTGATGAACCAGAAAGGGAGGAACCTAGGCCAGCTGCTCAGCCTAAGAGCACTCCTGCTAAGGCTAGGCCTCAGGTTCACAAGAGGTCATCTTCCAGAATCAAAACTCCAGTGGTACCAACCAGTAAGTTTTCTTGAGCTTAACTCCTCTATTTCATTTTTCTTTTCCTCAAACTTATCTCTTATTTTCTATTATCTCTTGGCAGCTAAATCCACCCCAAAGTCATCATTGTTGAGGATGAATCAACCACTCCCCCTTCCAAAAAGAGGACAAGGGACCCTGGCATTACCATAGAAGAGCCAGCCCAAGTTCCTATCAGGCCCAAGGAATCACATAAGGCTCATTCGGCTGATAAGGGGAAGCAACCAAAGGTAAACTCCTCTTTGTGTTTTCCCAAAGTCTTTTCATACTTTCTTCTTACTAGTCTGAATTTAACCATTCTTGATGTTTTCAGAGACCACGTGTAGTGCTTCCCATTCCTGACATCCTAGAATTTATTCAAGGCACTAGTTCATAGGCTGCCCCAATGGTATAACCGATTTCCACTTACTTTTATGCACCTTTGCTTATCTATTCGTTGACTAACCTTTTGTTGGGATACTCAAGCTCCCAAGACTTCTGCTGTTCCACCTCCTACTGCAGAACTTGTTCATGATATTCCTCCTGCACCCTCTCCACCTAGAGCTCCATTGGTCAAAGTTTCTGAAGAGGAATTGGCCACATACTTCACCTCGGCTGACCCCCTTCCAATGGTTTCCTCTCCCATCTCTAACCACTTAAAGAGAGTAAATTCAGCATTGATGGGAGAAATTCCAACCAGCAGGTTGCAGCCTTGAGAACTTCATTGTTCAAACTGGCCAATTCGGCTAACATCCCTACGGCTAGCTAAGAGGTATATAATGCAATAGCTCTTCAACTCAATGACTTGGCTCATCCAATATGGTCTCTCCAAGGAGATTCATAACATAGCCTCCCATGACCTCAAAAGGCTGAGGGAACTTCAGGAAAAGAAGTCTTAGTTACAGGCTTCTTATCAAACCCTTAAGGCGGAACGCCAAGAGGCCTTGGCTCAGCATAAAGCCATAGATGATCGGCTAGCCGTTTTGACAGCTGCGCTCGATCAAATAAAATAGGAAATGGGAAAGTTGGCCCCCAAATCGAATACCCTGACACAGAAGATAGATTCCTTTTCTGACTAGCGCCTCACCTTGTATACTCAATCCTCTTCTCTAGATAGTGAGATATTGGTGTTTTTTTTTTCCCAGAAGGCTGGTTTGGAAAAGGATTTGAAGACTGGAAGTGATGGCTTAGCTGAAGCCAACAAGACATTGGACTCCTTCAAGCAGCAGCTAGAGGAATCAAAGAGGAAAAAAGTTCCTACTGCAGCTGATACCTCAACCAATCAGCAAGATGAGTCCATTGATCAAGTTATACCTTTGGTGGAGGCCCCAACTAATCCTATCCTTGAAGTTATTGCCCCTTCGGCTACAGATGATCCCTCTGCAACTCCAGACCCTTCTGCAGCCGAACAAGGCTCAGTGCACATGGAAGAAACTGCAGGTGGTTCACCTGGTGCAGCAACTGCCTAGCCTCTTTTCAAGTTTTTCTTTTATTTTCCTTCTAAGTATTTTGGCTAGGTGGCTGGCCTGTGGTCACCATGACATTACCTTTTTTGAATCAATTTCCTTTATTCCTCCAATATGCCTTGCCATATAGTATGGTAGTATCTTTTAAGGTATTTCGCATTTATGCTTCTATTTAACTCTTCGCCTTGCATGTTAACTAGCCGATAAGCACCACCATTATAAACTTTACTAACAATAAATGACCCTTCCCAGTTTGGTGACCATTTCCCAAACTTAGGATCTTTAATCCCAATAGGTAATATGGTTTTCTAAACAAGGTCCCCTTCAACAAACTTTTTCGCTTTTACCCGCTTGTTGTAGGATCTGGCCATTTTCTGTTTGCTGCGTTCAATTCTATTCAAAGCCATGAGTCGATCCTCATCGACTGAATCTAAATCCATAAGCATGGCTTGTTGGTACTCATCTAGGCTTAGCAGGCCTTGTTTCGCTACTCTTAATGAAGTCACATTTATTTCTAATAGCAACACTGCATCTTGTCCATATGTTAGCCGATATGGAGTAAATCCAGTCGCATTGCACTTGGAATTTTTTACAGCCCACAATACTTCATTTAGCGTCTCGTGCCATTTCCTGGGCTTATCTTCAATATTCTTCTTGATTAAATCAATAAAAATTTTATTAGTAGCCTCTGCTTATCCATTAGCTTGTGCATAATAAGGGGATGAATGAATCATCTTAATCTCAAATTACTGTGTAAAGGCCACCACCTTTTCTCCAGCAAACATAGTGCCTTGGTTTATGGTGATGGTTTCAAGAATACTAAACCTATAAATGATTTGGCATTGTATAAATCTAATCACATCATCCCAAGTCACATTCACCATCGGCTGTGCTTCTACCCATTTGGTGAAGTAGTCAGTCACAACTATGATAAACGCATGCCTCTTGGAAGAAGGTGGATAGATTTTACTTATCAGATCCATTGCCCACCTTCTAAATGGCCAAGGTTTTATCACTGGATGTAAATTCTCAGCTAGAACCCTCTGTATTGGACCATGCAGCTGATAGGCTTCACACCCTTTGACATATTGGTAACAATCAGCTGCAATGGTAGGCCAATAATACCCATGCCTGTATATTAGCCATTTCATAATGGGTCCAGCCCTATGAGATCCACAAATTCCTTCATGTACTTCCCCCATAACCTTCATGGATTCATCCTTATTGATGCAGCTAAGTAATACTCCATTGATAGCCCTCCTATAGAGTTCATCATCTACCAAAACATACTTAAGTGCTTTCTGCTTAAGTTTTAAGTCAGTACTACTTGAAGGATCTTTTAGATTGTCGATTAACTCTTTCTTCCATGAGTCGATCGCACCTATAAGGGTACATTCCCATAATGGGTACTCCTTATGCTTCAATTCGACTATCATGTCTTTGTACCCTGAGGCTTGTTGAGCCAAGTCGTTAGCCTCTTCATTTTCCTCTCTAGGAATGTGATATACTATGGCATCAGCAAATAGGCGCAATAGCCTACTAGCCGTTTCATAGCATTCTTTCAAGTTAGGATTATTACGCTTATATTCCCTAGTTAGTTGCTTGATGACTAACTATGAATCTCCCATGACTTGAACATAGTTTGCTTTCATGGCTGGCAGGATCTTAAGTCCCAAAATCAATGCCTCATATTGTGCTTGATTATTGGAACAACCAAGATCTAGTTGACATATGAATTTCCAACTCTTTCCTGTTGGACTTGTAATGGTTATACCATCATCTACCCCTTTTTTAGTTCTTGACCCATCAAACATCAAAACCCAAGGTTTCAAGTTGATACATGCAACTTGATCGACTAAGGGGTCACCCACCTCAACGCAAGGGTGCTAAGCTAAGAAGTCAGATACCACCTGACCCTTCATTGCTCTTAATGGAACATATTTTTGCACAAAAGCATTTAACTTAATGGCCCACTTCATTAGTCGACCCTGTAAGACAGGCCTATTAAGTAAATACATAACAATATCAATTTTGCACAAAACCAATATTTCTTTAGGTAACAAATAATATTCTAGTTTTATACAAGCATAGAACAATGATAAATATAATTTCTCAATAGGGGTATATCTGGTTTCTGCATCATTCAGTATTTGGCTAAGATAATACACAGCTCTTTCTGTTCCATTATTAGCATCCAAGCAGCCGATTGACTATTCTTCTGCAGCTATGTATAGTTTGAGCGGTCTTCCTGACATTGGGGGTGTTAGCACAGGAGGATTGGCTAACACCTGTTTGATCTGATCAAATGCTTGTTGTTGCTCTTTTCCCCATATCATGACATCCGCATCCTTTAGCCTCATGCAGCTAATTACTGGCTCTATGATCAAGAAAGTGAAAATAGAGCAACAGAAAGGAGAAGCTGAAAAGAAAACCACCAGAAGCTCAATGACTGGTGTGAAAAGACCTGCTGAGTCTCCTTCAAGGGAGACAAGAAGAACAAAATAGAAGGTGGATCCTGCACCTACTATTGAAGAACCAGAAGATGAGGATAGAATTCCCATCAGAAAGGTCTTGGAGAAACAGTTTAGACAGGCAGCTGAAAAGGATGCTTCAGCGTCCGGTCAAGGGAAGCAAATCCCTCCTCCTCCTCCTGCTGTTGTTGTCACGAGAGGATCGAAAAGAAGGCTGGTTAAGTCTTCAGAGGTTAACCCAAAGGTACTTGATTTTACTGCTGATGAATCAGTATCTGTCTTTGATGCTCATGATGTTATTCCTGCACCCCCATTGTCTGTTTCACAACCACAAACACAACCACAAATCAAGAAAACCAGAATGAGACTCCGACAAACCTCTACCCTCCCTAAACCTACCCAACCATCATCCTCTACACTCAACCTTGACCTACCACAAAATTCTTCAAATACTTCACTTACCACATATATTTCCAAACTTCACTCTTATCCCTTTAATCTATTATTCAAAGTACCTCCCGTTAATCCCTTCAAGCCCTACACACCTAAAACCTATAAAATCACCAAAACCACTCCCACCTTACTCACCATTACCCATAAACCTACAGACACTGGTGGAAGGAAGAATGTCTCATGTATTAACAAACCACGGTTTGTTAAGTATGAGATATATCATAGCATCTACAATCGTCCCTCCACATGGCATTTGAAAACCTTCACCTCTGAGTCGCCAGACCGAGATTGCCTCTCCAATGAGTGCTACCTTCAAGGATGGAGAAGACCACTTTCAGATGTCATTTAAAGGAAGATTGAGACCAAAGATCTGGTAGCAGAGCAATTCCTTCTGTTGACCTTCCTAGATCCCTACCACAAACCGAACCGCTCACATTGGAAGAATGGGGAAGGTGGATCACAGATGAAGAAGTCGCCTTCACGGCTGCTTGTCTTGAGATGACGAAGATTGAAGTAATCAGACGATTCAGTGATCCTTCATCTGTAATGTTGAAGATTGTACTGCATGCACAAAGGTGGCTACCTTGGTCTATCCCCTGGAAAAGGAAAGAACTCGCTCTGGCAAGCGACCATTCAAAGAAGATCGGGCTCACGGAGTATGAGAAGGCTCCCAAGAAGTACAATCTTAAGGAATTCTCTAAGCTTCCGATTGCCAAGATCTCTGAGGATCATGCCAGAAGGTTTTACCTGAATTCTCTGAAGGAAGATGAATGGAGAACTGGCTCCTCAAACTGCTGCAATGCCGAGAAGGCCACTATTCCAACAGTTGGCACAATCAGCAGAATTACTGACATCAATTTAGGAACAGTTTACTTTGATGATATGTTCAGATGCTCAGTAATCAGACCATACAACTGCATGAAGACTTATGTCTAATGGGCTGCAGTGACAAAGCACTTTGACATTGGATTCACTTGGAGTCAATGGTCAAAGACATGGAAAGACAAAGCCTTGTTACCAAGCCTCGTCCCCCTGGTGCTTACAGAAGATGACAGGGAAAATCTGACAGGATTGTACCTGGCAGAAAATGAAGGAATCTCTTTTGCTTCTGAAGCATTAAGTGAATTCATCAAAAGGATATGGGGAGAAGAAGCTGGGAATAAGTTTGAGGCTTTCACTGCCGACATGCTTCTGCATAGGGAAACGGTCTTCATGGATTTGCTGTATCCAGAAGAGGTGGAGAAAAGGAGAAGAATTTAGTCAGAATCTGAGCAGAGGAAACTTGGAAGTCTCATCAAATGGTTTATACCAAATGATGCATTCTTTCAAAAGGCTCAACAAAAGAAGGACTTGAGATTGAAGCTTTCCAACTGGGTGCTAGCAGAGCATCAGAAGATGAAACCTGCACCAGAAGCTGGACCTTCTACTTCTACTCCTGTAGTTGAAATGGTCACCATTCCTAAAGCAGAGTTTGAAGAAATGAAGGCTACTAATCTGAAAGTCACTCAGCTGGAGAATGCACTGAAACTTCTTTATGAACGTCTTAACATCCCTCCTCCACCACCAAACCCTTAAATTTTTTTTGTGTGATATAATTTTTTTTTGGTACTCTCTTATCTTTTAATATATATTCAGTGTTTCTCTGATTATCTGACTATGCATGCCTTTATATGATTATTTGTTTATATACATTCAAATTTTTCTAAGCCATCTTTTTGACTATGATGTGCTTTACACTCTTTTTGTCTGATGACAAAAGGGGGAGTAAAAGAAAGGTCTGATGAACACGTGAGAGTCTGATTAAGTCTGATTAACAAATTCACCGTCCGATGAATACACAAAAACTGAATTTATCATGCATATCATTTCATACATAGCATTTGTATGGTTATTCATTGCTCTAATATCTATTAGCTGTATTGATATTCATTGACCCAATAATCTAATAATGATCAATAAAGTTGGTAATATAAAAATCTTTTTGATAAAATCAGCATCCGATCTCACCTTGTGAAAAATATGCTCTGATTCATCTATGTAATTTTTGCAATCATTTAAATGAATTTGTTTATCTACAATCGCCTTAATACTAGAATTGTCTTATACATCAAAAGTGTTAAAGTTAGGGGGAGACCTTTAATGATATTTTGAAATTAAATTGTTCATCAACCTTAGATATTTGTCATAATCAAAAAGGGGGAGATTGTTGGAACCTAAATGATTGAGAAGTTTAGACCCTCATTAATTTTGATGATAACAAAATATTTCTCAAAGAGAACAATTTATCTTCTAACATATCTTTGAGTGTACAGGTATCAAAAGCTTCATTTATATATGTACAAATCACTCAAGAAAGAAGAAGAAATATACAAAAAAATTGAATACAATCCACTAGTGTCGATCCGAACCCACTTCGCCTTGTTAACAAAGAAGCGTCCAACAGTGTGACTTCTTGACACGTGGAACACTCAATTGCTACGAGCGTCCGTCCTATGTTCTGAGCGAGCGTCTGATCTCTTTAATGAAGCACGTGGTGATCACGTTTTTGCTCTTAGCCTCAGACTGTTCTGGAACGGAATTCGAATGTGATTTTGTGCGCTCATTTTGATGTACGAGGAAGCAAAGGTGACACCTTTAGCATAAGACAAAAATCATACAAGGCAATTGCAAATAGCAGATAGTACGAAAATGGTAATGTGTACTATTCTGATATTCTCTGGAAAGGATGAAAAGGACTACATTTCAAATTACCTCACTCAATAGCAAGGAGATATTTTTACTGCAACGATAATACCCTTGAAGACTCCTATAAATACCCCAAGGTATTCATTGAAGAAGAGTTAGAGAAACGTGAAGAAACTTCATTGTGAAAGCAATATTACTCAAGTGTGCAATCAAACTTTGTGCCAAGTTTCTGGTCTACATTGAACTGAACTCAGCGTCTTATACTTTCTTTTAGAAAGATATTCTGTTTTGAGCTTAATCTTTTCATCCTCTCTGTGAGAGTTATTTTGATTATTATCAAAATCATAATCTCTTTTGTAAACTGTATTTGGCCTAGTTAAGGCTCTGTTCCTCAAAGGCTCGACTGTACTGAGTCGTTTTGAGAAGTTGAGAGTATTGTCAAGTTTGTGACAGAAGAATACTCTTGAGGAAATTGTAATCAGTTGATTATAGTGGAAAATCCTTCAGGAACGAATGGACTAGACGTAGCTACCAGTTGGTGGTGAACTAGTATAAATCTCTGAGTCTCATTCTTTACTGCTTTACATTATTTATCTTTACCTTGCTCAGTAAAACAAGTTTTTATAAACTGTTTAAATTTCTGCATCCGGTCCTGATTAATTCTCTGCATCCGATAAACAAAACTGTTTTGAATAACTTGTGTTGAAGTTTTTACGTAGCTTGCGAAAAGTTTTTAACACAATTCAACCCCCCTTCTTGTGTTCACGTTCAGAGTGATTCGCTTCAACGATCTTCTTGGAATTGTTCTTCTTTGAAGTTGACATAGGCTGGTCCATGTTGCTTAGGCTCTTACCAGATCGCAAGTGCATACGCCAATGGTAATCCTGACCAGGGGATTCGAATGGGTTGATTCGTTCACCAATGGTCCCACCAGGCGTGCCAATTTTGTTGACTGTGTAACTTAGCCTATGAATCACTAGTGCAGAAAAAGGATTTTACACCGGTTAAAATTGACTTTTTACACCAGTTTTGGTGCCAGTGTAGATTCTCCTGGTGTTGTATGTTGGGGTTTTTACACCGATTATTTAACCGACATAAAATGTCAAATGTTTTACACCGGTTATATATCCGATGTAAAATTTCAATTTTCATTTATTTGTTAATTTTTTGAAGGACTTTTTATACCGGTTATTTATATAACCAGTGTAAGAGGTAGCCTTTTACACCAGTTATTTATAAAACCGGCGTAAAAGGTTACCTTTTTATTTTTCCTTTTAATTACTATCCATTCCTGCCCAGAGACTTTCTAAAACGACAAATAATGCAGGAAATTTGACAAGAATTCACAGCAGAATATATTGACACTAAATTTGCCCAAAATTCAAACAATAATCTAATTTTAACAGTCAATTGTATACATCTATAAAAAAGGAATGACATATCTACATTATACTAATTAAATTTTTCAAAACAAGGAAAGATCTACATTACTACATTATTTACATAAATAAAAAAGCAAGAAAGATCTATATTACTACATTATTTATATAAATAAAAAAGCAATGTCGCTTGGAATCTACTGCCCGATTTTGTCCAAGTTGCTTCTCTAGGACTGGCCAAAACTAGACTCAAAATGACATTCGTCATCGCTGTTGTCGTTTGCGTCAGTCCCTCTACTGATTCTTCAACTTCAACGTTGCCAATTAGGAGACAGAACCTTTCAAAGGCTTCATGATTCTTCTCCACATAATGCAAGAATTCTAGGGTTGATGCGTTAGTTGAAAACATACAATGAAGAGCAACTTGATGCATTTTGTCCACCAGATGATGACGGAAATAATGAGTTCTTCTCTGGATTCTATAATGGTGTCAGGAAAATAACTCCCTGGTTTTCCCATCATCTTTGGACAAATTTATTCAGCGAGGAGGAAAACCAGGGAGTTATTTTCCTGATACCATTATAAAATCCAGAGAAGAACTCATTGTTTTCGCCACCATCTGGTGGACAACATGCATCAGCTTTCTCTTCATTGTTTCTTTTCAACTAATGCATCAACCTAGAAAATATGCATTATGTGAAGAAGAATAATGAAGCCTTTGGAAGGTTCCGTCTCATAATCGGCAACATTGAAGTTGAAGAATCAGTAGAGGGATCCGACACAAACAAAAGCAGCGACGACGAGTATCCATCTTGAGTCTAGTTTTGGCCAGTACCAGAGGAGTAACTAGGACAAAATCGGGCAGTAGATTCCTCCGATGGAGTCGATGGAGTGTACTCAGGTGTAATGGGAGAATACTCCGTTGTGGATGGACTATACTCCCCGATCTCATCCTCATTACTGGGGATCTGAACAACGTCTGGCCTTTGATGAACCTCCCTGGCAGCTACGGGCCTCCTGGTAGAGGGTGGTATCCTCTTAAGCATATGCATACGAAGGCTTGGGCCCCAACGGTCAGCATCAGTATGGGGATCAGCATACTGGTTCATCAAATCGCGATCCTCATCGTGATAAGGATCGCCAGACGAGCATCACGTTCCTCATTCCTCACAAAGATAGCACGATACTCCCTTGCAGTCATCGGCCTGCTAATAGGGGGACGTGACCTCCTGGAAGCCATATGAGTACGACGCCCGCCACAACAACGGTTTTCATCTAAAGACATCGTCTGTTGTTAACAGTAGTCAATTATTAAGCAAAAAGGAGATAATACATTTTACTTTTACTTTTAACTATTAAAGAACAAGGAGATAATACACACTGTTACATAATAACCCCATCCATAACATGAATAACAATCTCCCTTTTTCTAACATCTACTATTTTCGACCGAATCCTAATTAACAACCACCATTCCATCGACATCTTTCGACATGTACAAGGGAAACCCAGACAAAGAATCATACAACACAAGCTCACCAAAACGCAAAATCAACAGAGCAAAAATCAGCGAAAAAGCAAAATAGCAAAACAAAAAAATGAAAGAAAATTAAAAAAAAAAAGAAGCAGTGACGCATCTATAGAAATGGAAGGTTGGTTGAGCAGAAGAGAGAATGAAGACGAGAGATTCTTCTTCTTCTATTTTTTAAGCTTTAATTAGAGGGAACAGTAGAGTGTACAGTGAATCTTAAAGAGATTAACAAACAGATTAAAACCAAAAAGCGCCAAAGCTATAAGGTAAAAGAACAAACCTATAAGCAAGGAGAAGGAAACTAAACCAGATATGCGACAAGGCTTCAAAGGAGAACGATGAGAACCATGAGAAGGAGCACGACGGCAAGAACCACGTGAAGTAAAGGTATTCGAATGGCTACGAGAGAGGATGTGAATGACGACAGTGCAGCGATGAGAGATAGGTCTCGAACGGTGGAGAGAAGAGGAGCAACGACGAGAGAGAAAGAGAGAACAAGGAGAGTGAAGTAGTGTTATCTCAGATAAATGCTTTGCGCGTATCAGAAAATGAGAGGGAGAAAGTTATTTTAATCAAAAGAATAATTTTTAACACCAGTTATATAAATAACCTGTGTAACAAGTGACGCGATAATTTTAAAATTGTCACCGCGTCACTTTTTACACCGGTTAAACCTAAAACCGATGTAAAACGTTTTTAGTAAAACGTTTTTCTTTCTTTTAAAACGCATTTACCACACTGTCCAGCAACTCTGACGTTTTCATCTGCACCAATTTTTTAACCAATAGATGTGTTTGGCATTAAATATTCCTTCAATTCCTTTCATTATAAATACACATTTAGTTTGTTGATCTCATCACCAGTTCACAACTTCTTCCTCATCATCATCACAAGTTCATTTTCATGTTAATCCCCTATTTGATGTTTGTTGTGTGCGTTCGTCAAAGCTCTAGAATCCATATACACTATCTCGTTCAAATGGCAGAACATTTAAATCCTTTGTGACACTTCCAAATTTTTCGGTGTCTACACGATTCAGTACGTTATTTTTGCAATTAAGTACGTCGCAAAAAAGTGACTTACATACTTAATCGTATAGGCAATGGAAATTTGGAACGTGACAAAGGATACAGGGGTTTACCATTTGAATGAGATAGTGTAAAAAGTCTTTTTACACCGGTTATTTATTAAGACCGGTGTGAAAGAATTAGACAAATCACGAATTAATTGCAAAATTGTCACCGCATTTCATTTTACATCTTATCTCTTTATTCCCTCGCTCAGCTCCTAAAAACTTAGAGACAACTGTGAATTTCAATTTCTTTTGAATTTAAATTAATTCAAAGCTCATCTCCCTCATTTTCGGCTCATGAAGCAACTCCTAATATTGGCCCAATAATGACTTCACTCTGGCCCAATGGGAATAATACCCTCATATCAGCCCAATAAGCCCAAGACCTTTACCCAGCTCTTGGTTTCCTGCTTTCGGCTTATTAGCTGCAAATTCGGCTGACCTGTGAATCGGCTGACCTCTATTCGACTAGCTTCTTCCAATCGGCTACTATTGAATTTGGCTGACACTTAAGAATATTCTGGGTGTAAACAGTCTTAGTAATCAATGAGAATAAGAACACTAGGATTTTAAATGATGAATGAAGGTAAACACAAACACCCAATTTTCTCTCTGAATTGTTACTTGGAGATTGAAACTGTATTGATGGACCGTCGAAAAATGCCGGTGATCTATAAATACGTACGCGGTTGCATGATTAGGTGGCTAAAATACTATGTAATTCAAAGAGAAGTTGAACTCTCTGTTGCTACCTTTGAACCGTATCAGTAGTTAGAACAACTTTAGAGTGGTGTCAAAGACATCCAATTTCGTTTGATCTCCTTCTTGTGTGAGACAATGTCCATATCAAAATTCTATTGTTCTGATTATTATTACTTGTGGTAAGATAGGCACTACGATGCCGTATTTTTTTTGCGCTACAATAAATATCTACCAAAAAGCAAGAAGTACAATACTTCAAGCAAAGAATATGCATAATTTATTTTTTCGTACAGTTATTTTTGTGATAAACTGCCCAATAATAAAATAGAAAATAAAATAGAATACAAAAATAACTTATCAAAGGTAATCGTCATGATGTGGGTGTAAGATTGCATCTAATGGGAACTGAAGTGAAGATTGAGTAGGTTATTGGTCAGATGTAACTCTCTCAGCCAATGTTCTTGTCAGCAAAGTAAGAGAATTCAATCTAATCTGTCACATCGGAATTCAGGGCCTAATATTCTTGTTTTATATTTTTGTCTTACCATATTAACGATAATTTGCACGAAATATATATAGCCGGAATTCAACTGAATTACTAAAATATTACAAGGTTAAGTGGTCATGCGTGCATGGAGTATTAAAGAAAAAAAATACCCTATCAATATACCCTAGTTAGTAGCTTGCTTAGATGTGGTGTTACTTTGGTAATGGGTTACATCTCTATTCAAGAAAATAATTAGTTTTTTCGACTTTTTGAAAGACTAAAAAAATAGTATTTCTCATGTGTGCATGGAGTATTAAAGAAAAAAAATACCCTATCAATATACCCTAGTTAGTAGCTTGCTTAGATGTGGTGTTACTTTGGTAATGGGTTACATCTCTATTCAAGAAAATAATTAGTTTTTTCAACTTTTTGAAAGACTAAAAAAATATTATTTCTCATGATTTAAGTATGAATATATGTCTTATATATATAGTTTTCATGACAAGTCTTGTAATTAGTGTATATATTTTTATTTGTGAATAAATTATTTTATTTCCCATAAATTAACTTCAATGGGCTGGTGCAATTATAGCTTTGAATAAACAGAACAAAATGTTTTCGACTTCAGAAGATATTAGTGGTCTACGGGGCTTTCATTGGTCCTCAATCCATAGGAATAAAAACATTTAGGGAATTATTAAATGCACCGCCAATTTTGCTAGGATACACCCTCAATTCCTTCCTTTTTTTTCCCTTTTTACCCTCCTCCGCAAATACATTTACGGAAGCAACTTTGTCCATAAATGTAATTTTGGAAATTCACTACAACTCGTTTTTAAAAAGTCCCCCCCCCCCGCCCGTTTGTCTCTTCTTCTCCTCTTCCTCTCCACCTTATCTCCATCTGCCATTTCTCTTCTAAATCACCCCAACCCAATCCATCAAAATCCCAACACTATTCTTCGATCTCATCAAAACAAACCTCAAGTAATCCCTCTTTCATTTTCTTCCCGTTTTGTCACGTTTTTATATTTTTTCTAGTTTCTGTTTGTGTCCAAAAATGGTCTTTCGGACACGATTACGCTGTCTCCATAACTGTATTTATGGAGTAGGAAAAACTTGTGTCCGTAAATACATTTATGGGTACTCAAATATTTTTCAAAAATGTACCTTCCGTAAATGTATTTATGAACGCAAGTTTTACTTACTCCGTAAATACATTTACGGAGATTGTGGAAACACACATTCGTAAGTCTATTTACACAATTATTAAAAAAAACACATCCGTAAATGTAATTCCAGAAATTGTAGGTACTTTGAAAAATGATTTTAACTGTCTTCTACCATGTGTAGGTAAGACAAATGCCAATGAGGGAGGTTTGCGACGAGGACGACCTAGGAGGGAGGTGTATATGGCTTCCTCCCGCAAACGCAGAGCGTAGTAGGTTTAGGTTATCCCCGCGGCCCAAGGAGCGATCTTCCTTCACAGCAGTAGGGAGGAAACATGCACATTCTTCAAAAGCTAGTGACAGATACATGTACCTACATTTTGCAGGTCACGAACTCTCTCTATTGAGATGAATGAGCAAAGACCCCATTCTTCATGTTACAGACGAGTGGGAAAGGAAATGTTCACATCTTATGGGTGGAGAGATGAAAAATGTTCATGGGTCAAGTTGAGCCATTCAAGAATTAAAGGCAAGATGGTTTAGGAATTGGAGGAGACACCGACATGAAGGACATACATCACACTACATTGTGGTGGAACCCAAGCCACTGTACAAACCCAGTGTTTCTTTAGCTTCCAATATTAAATGGCGTTCTTTTTTCGTGGCAGAAATGATGGGTTGGTTTGGGATGGCAATACGGGTTAGGCACGCCAGGCCGGCCCGCCATCCCGCCAAATCGGGGTCGGGTAGGTGGGATATATCAGCTCGTCTCTCAGCATAACCCGCCTCGCCTAGTCTGCCAACCCACTGGGCTTATGTATATATTTTTTATTTTTTAACCAATTTTTTATTTTTTTGTATTTTGGACAGGCCAACCCGTCATTTTGGTTTGTTTTATGGTGGGCTTAGGCGGGCCAACCCGCCACTTTTTTAAGCCAAATTTCATTTTTTTAATTCTTTTATTTTTAAGGCGGGCCAACCCACCGGCCTGCCAATCTGCAACGGGGCGAGATGAACTCACTTTCTCAATCTGCCACCAGTTGGCGGGCCGCCACGCTTTGCCATCCCTAGTTTTGGTTATCCAGGTAAAAACCCTTCAGTGACAATTGGGCTTGGGCTTTTAGGTGACAACTTTGATACCTTAGAATTTCATGGATACGGTACCTAGTGTCCAATTATTTGACGTTACATTATTATTTTTTCATGTTTAATTATTTTTTAAATAAAATTAAGCTTTGAGTTATTTTTGTCTTATAAATAATAGTACACATCTTTCTTCGTCCGTGCCGAAAAATTCTCTTTTTAAATTTACTTAGAGGGTTACAGGAGAGGCATTGAATGCAGGGTAGTAGGAGAGGTGAACTAATACGATGACATTACGACACATCAACAATTTTCCTCAATTGGAGAGTAATTAAGAACAGATGTTTGCTAAGGTGTCAGCACAGTATTCGCTTTAAAATTATATAAAAATAAATGGATTTGGTTAACGACGAACAATATCATATTTAATAGTTACAGTTTTGACTTCATCACAATTTTAGATTTGATTAAAATTACAACTTGGGCTTGGTTATTGGCTTTTTATGGAGGAGCTGTTTTAATTTTGTCTAATATATTGGTGTTACAATCCTTTAGTCCCTATAAAAAATTTATATTTTTAAGTCCCTAAAAATAAAATAAATTATGTACTTTTAGACCTTAATAAGGGAATAGTGAGAGACGAAAAGTATATTATTTTTATTAAAATGCAAGGACTAAAAATATATGTATAATTTGTTTTTGACAAAAATTAACATATTTAATGAGTTGAAATACTCATTAAATAATTAACCATCCATCTTGATTGGTTTTGTTTAGATTTGTATATGAGTTGAAATACTCCTTATACTCTTATTAATATATTTTCATTTAGCAAAAAAAAAAGAAGTTATAACTAAATTAATATGTACATGATCCAAGTTGAAAGGTAAATATACGAAGATGGATGTCATATGAAATATGAATTTGTGATTGGTTGCCTAATCAAGTGATTAAAAAGTGAGGGGATCTAGCTTTAATCCTCAATCCGACAACAGATTAGGATTACTCAAGAGATACTTTCCGTTAATCAAGAAAAAATTAAGCTCTGGTAAAGTGAGGAAGCATAAGTGAAATTAAAGGAACCTCTTTCAATTAAAAAGTAGAACACATAGAGCTAAAACATTTAAATATTTTGGAATATGCACTTTGTGAGCGGGTCAAGTTAAGGATGATCAACAATCAGAATGCCTATATATATATTCTATATTAAGACGAATAAGTGCAACAAGCAATTGAGATTTTTTGTGCTTGAAAGACAGCAAAATGTGGCTGCTGAAGAACAATGGAGAACAATTCCTCTTTTGCTGTGTGCTTTTGCATGTTCTTGTCGCTGGAGGTCAGAGCCTAGAAGCACCACAACAGATCAAGGTAAGTAGTAATAGGGCTATGCTTATATGTATGCATTCAATAAAAATGAATCAATTTAAACTTTTTGAGAAAATATTTTTGAATATTTAAAAATTTTACATGTATATTTTTAGTCCTTACATTTTAATTTTAATAAAAATAATATATTTTTGCCCCTCACTATTTCCCCATCAAGGTCTAAAAGTATTTGATTTATTGTATTTTCAGGACTAAAAACATATAAATTTTTTAGGTTTAATTGCATTTTTACTCCCACAACTTTTTCAATTTAGCGATTTTGGTCCCTCTATTTTATTTTTGATGATTTTAGTCTCCTCAGTTTTCTCAATTTGGCGAATTTGGTCTATATACTTTTTAATTGTACTTTTAGTCCCTCAAAATTATAGACTTTTTGCACTTTTTGTTCTAAAAAATCTTGGATTTTGGGAAAGTGGGGACCAAAAGTGCACAATCCACGATTTTTTGGAGACCAAAAGTGAAAATAAAAAAATCATAAGGAGCAAAATCTCTAACTTAAGAAAGTTAGGAGACCAAAATGTGAAAAAAATAAAATAGGGAGACCAAAATTGCCAAATTGAAAAAGCTAGGGGACCAAAAGTGCATTTAAACCAAATTTTTATAGAACTAAAATCAACTTATTTCAAAATTTATAAGGAAAAAAAACGTACCAACAAGAAACACTGTTTTTTTTTTTTAACAAAAGTCTACATTAATGAAAAGGACCAATACTAATAGCATAATATCCTGATTAATTGCCAATATGGGACCCATTAATTGTAATTTCACAGATATTTGAGTCCCATCACCAGTTAAATTAATTTCTTTAATAGCATTCAAAAAAAATTCTCTAATAAGCTTTGTCTTTGCCCATAGCTGAAAAATTGCACCTATGTGATCACCATAGAAACAACATGCACATGAGGAGCTGAAACCTCAAACCGTGTGAGCCTAAGATTTGGAGGCACAAACTCAAGTGAAATATTAGTTAGGCACCTAAATTCAAAGCACCTAAGGAGAGTTGATCCATTGGAGCCTGAAGTTCTTGATGACATTCCAAGGAAACCATTTCAAGCATGCATGGTAGATCAATTTGTGGTCACGGCACCATGCGTCGAGTCTCCCATTTGTTACTTGTATCTCAAGTTAATTGGCAAGGATGATTGGAGGCCAGGTTTTGCTCAGGTTCAGGTGCCTGAGGGCTCCCACCTTAGCTCTGATTACTTCTATTTCCGGCGATATGTGCCTAGGCTTGTTTGGCATGGTTTAGATGTTTGTGATAGTGAGGTTACTCCTTTTGGACTCAAGAAGAAGAGAAACGTTCATGTGAATAATCCATGAGTCATGTGAAAACTCCATACAACTTTTTATTTTTACTCTTTCTTATAATCAAGTAATTAGTAGAGAAAAATTGGTAATGTTAAACTCTCCTTGAAAAATGTAAATTATTGAATAGTATTGTCTTTGAAATTTATTGGACAATTATGTAGTAGTGTTCTGTAATGTATATGAATTTTATTACTATACACTAACAATATGAAAATTTGTACAAATGTCCAATCATATTTCATAATGTATAGATATTTTTTAAGATAATTTTAGAAAAAATATTAATTACAGTTTGACATCATAGTTGGAATGATTAAATGTATATATGTGTAAAAGATTTTTTTTACACTATCAATGCTATTAATTACTTTCCTAATCTGTAGCTAATCCTTGTCTAAATTTTTAAAATACTAATAATGCATATAGCCAAAACGTCACTATATACTAGAATTCTCCATACTTCTCCAACGTTGTAGATGAGTCCTAAATGAGAAATCAAAAATATTTACCCAATTTGATTGCACAGTCCTCATTATCTCAATTATGAGTCACCAACTCAAATTAGAAGGACCATGTAACCAATCCAAATTATCTAATGAGTCAACGCATGATTTATTCAAAAAAATGGTTTACTGTGACACTTATCCTCAACGAATTGATACATGTTTCAATTAAGCATTTTTTATCCTCATTTCAGCATTTTAGTTTTTTAGGGCAAAAATAGTTTATTGAATAGATGCAGCCCATCTTTGGCAAAAGATGTATCAAAGTTATCAATATGGGATTAGTTGGGGGTGGCAAGTGACATTGGTGTCTAGTGAGGAGAACATGGTTTGAATCTTAGAAATGACTAATTTGAGAGGCTAAGTAACCGAGGGTTAACTCTCTCGCTCCCTCGGCTGAACTAAGGATGACTCTTATCGTCATTCCACAGGGCCGAAGCTTGTACAGATACCTTAGAATGTTAATGTGGAGTCAACGGTCTAATTACTTATTGTGGTTTAACAAAAAAAAAAAAAAAACAAGATGTATCAAAGTTTAACAAAAATAATAATGGTACAAGAAAAAACAGAGGATATATCAAAAGAAAACCACCCACCAAAGACTAATAAAACATTCGCCATGCAACGTTAGGTGCGAGTGGTTAACGCACTCCATCTAAAAGGACGAACTCGGCTAGTATTCGAGTTCGATCTTTGGCGATGAAACAATTTGGGGTCAGACTTTATTTACCTACTGGCCGAACTCCGGATTAATCAGGGCTCTTTTCCCCTAGACGTCGGAGCGGGGTCAAAGACCTCTGGAAAAAGGGGGGAAAAACATTCGCCACACAAGCAGACTATATCCCAAAGCCAAAATTACATGAAATGAGAAACTTCCTTAGACAAAGCAAACCAAAATATATACAATATCAGAAATGATAAATGAACACCCTAATTGGAACACCCCTTTAGGACACCGTATGTCCGTACGGTATGGACATGTACGGAACCGTATGGAATATGTACCGATTTTTTTTTTTTTGCAAATTTTTTTAATCACTTTTTACAAAATTATTACCTATGTGGTTAATGCAGTTCATGTAAGTGGTTAATGCAGTTCACTAACTGGTTAATGTACTACTCTGATGTTAATTTATCAAATTGCACTCATTAACCACTTTCAATACTGTATTAACCACTAATATCAATTATGTTAACCATTTATATCAACGAGTGTACTTACACCCATTAGCCACTTCCAACATTATATTAACCATTTTCAATACTATATTAACCACTAATATCAACCTTGTTAACCAATTGCGAAAGTGGCTAATGTTGTGTAAGTAAGTGTTTAATATAGTTCAGTAATTGGTTAACGACTACTCTGTATCTGTATTAACCACTAATATCAACTATGTTAACCAAAAAAATATTTCGTATAGTCCGTACATGTACAGACATACGGTATCGTATACGATGGCTGGGAAAGTGGTGTTCAAATAACAGAAATGTTTTGTTAACAACAAAATTCGACAACTGTACAGACGACACCGTATGTCCGTACTGTACGGACATACATACGAAATTTTTTTTTCCTTAAACACTCACCGCATGCGGTGGCTGTATTTTTTTTGCTGAAATTTTTTTTGTCCATACATATACGGACATACGGTGTCAAAAGTGGGTGTCGCCCTTTGTTGTCAATTTAGTGCGACCCTTCAAATAACACTACTCATTAAATATAGAGATGTGTTATTTCGACAACTTTTTTTGACATTGTTATCGACATCGTACTCCACACAGACACAAGCCACTCTTTATTTTGCGAGTCGGGAGAGAAAAAAGTATTAAAAAAAAGTAGGGATAATATATATATATATATATATATATATATATATATATATATATATATATATATATATATATGCACACACACGGTGTCCCGAAGTTTCAGTTGAAAAATCATTTATGGGATAGATTGCACCGACAGAACAGATAGCAAACATAAATCAAGGTGGAGAAAATAGATTGCAACCACCTAAAAAATTTGATATCCGCATCAAATGTGTAAGATTAGAAGGATTATTACTCAAAGAAAAGTTAAGTCCATCAGATCCCAATCAAAGTGCCAAAATCCGTACATTGTCCTCAAAGGCTAATTGTTCCTGTAGGGCTGTAACAATACTGCAGCACTCTGCCAAATACAGCACCGAGCAGTAACTTGTATTTTTCCTTTCTCGGATTAGCTAGCCTACTACAACAGTAATATAATAAAACCCCTTTGCAAAAAGAGGAATGATAAATTTTTAGCACCCAAAAAAAAAGACAATTTTCGCGACAAATTTTTAAGTGGTTAATACAGTTTAAATATGTGGTTAACAACTATTAACGTAACTTTATTAACCACGAATTTAAACTTGATTAACCACGATTATTCAAACTTACATATAGTTGAAAACTTGGAAATCGTGGTTAATCACGTTTAAATTCATGGTTAATGAAGTTACGTTGATGGCTAATGAGTTTCAACACCTTATATATTCATTAACCATTTACTGAACGTAATTAACCACGTATTTGAACTGTGTTAACTACTTAGAATATTGTCGCGAAAGTTGTCTAAATTTAGTTGCCAAAAAATCATTTCTCTTGCTACAAGCTTGACTCTGCTTTCAAGTTCCTGAATAACAACTGTATACGCTTAGAGGCTGATGTTGGGAAATGCCGATATAAATTTCTCTCTCTGTGTAA
This sequence comes from Calophaca sinica, assembly GCA_037113605.1. Lineage (NCBI taxonomy): Eukaryota > Viridiplantae > Streptophyta > Magnoliopsida > Fabales > Fabaceae > Calophaca > Calophaca sinica. The sequence continues at coordinate 101,076,291 of CM073733.1, read as the reverse complement.
CTTAAAATAGGCAATAATAAAATAATCAGAGTAAGGCAAGCAGAAACACGTGTAAAATTTTTAGCGTGGAAAACCCTTCAATGTGAAGGTAAAAACCACGGGACCCGTAGGCCACTTAAAAAATCTTCACTATAATAATAATGGGTACAAACTTCACTCTTAGGTGGATCTCTCAAAAATAACACTCAAATGTGTCTTCAATTTGTGGCTAAAACTTCTCACAAATTGGCTCACTATTTTTTTTCTCTCACTCAGTAGTAAGGATATCACTATTTTTCTCTCTCACAAAACTCTCTCTGTGAGACTCTCTAATTTTTTCTACGAGGCTTTATTATTTCTCTCGTAATTTTTTTTTGACCTCTCTGATGCCAAATGCCTTCTCCTTGCTCTATTTATAGGAAAAATTGCACAGAGTGCAATTGGTTGGGTGTTGCAAATTCAATGCACCGTGTGGAAAATTTGCAACCGACAGTTAGGCACTGAACGAAAAAATTCCATGCGCCGAATTTTGCACCGAACACACAGCTCACGTTTGCGCCGAATGAAAAGAAAAATTTACACTGCTTCACGTGATACTTTTGGAAAAAATGAGACTTCTTTTTCTTTTGGCTGGAAACACTCATGTGGGTAGGCCCACAATTCTCCCCCTCCAGCCAAAGGAAAAATTCCTTGGATCAATTCGGAGTTGATGTTAAGCCTGCAACTTCCTTACAGACTTCTAACTTCTCTTTAGGTAGAGGTTTGGTCATCATATCAGCTCCATTATCATCAGTATGAATTTTCTCAATCTGCAGCAGTTTCTTTTCCAACACATCACGGATCCAATGATACCTTACGTCGATGTGTTTCGACCTTGCATGGAATGTCGAGTTCTTGCTGAGATGGATTGCGCTCTGACTGTCGCAATAAAGAACATAGCTTTCTTGATCTTGGCCTAACTCTTGTAGGAACTTCTTCATCCACAAGATTTCCTTACAACCTTCTGTGATTGCGATGTACTCGGCCTCTGTGGTACTCAAGGCGACACACTTTTGTAGTCGTGATTGCCATGATCTGACTCCGCAAAAGTAATCGGATATCCCGATATAGACTTTCTTGAGTCAACATCCCCGCCATGTCTGCATCAAAGATACCCAAGAAGCTTTAAATCTCCATTGCCAAAACATAAACACTTGTTGGCGGTTCCTTAGATACCGTAGTATCCATTTCACAAAGATTCCAATGCTCCTTTCCTGGATTCGATAGGAATCTACTAACAACTCCTACAAAGATAAGCAATGTCCAGTCTTGTGCAAACCATTGCGTACATAAGGCTACCCACAGCAGAAGAATAGGGTACCTTGTTCATTTCTTCTTTTGCTTCTTCATTCTCTCGGACATTGTGCCTTCACGAGCTTGAAATGACCAGGTAATGGAACATGCACAGATTTGGCATTATGCATGTTGAACCTTTCAAGAACCTTCTTGATGTAGTCTTCTTGTGACATCCACAACATTCTTCTAGAACAATCTCTGGTGATCTTCATTCCAAGAATCTTCTTTACTGCACCCAGATCTTTCATGGCAAAAGACTTACTCAATGCCTTCTTGAGAGCAGCTATCTTCAACTTGTCTTTCCCAACAATCAACATATCATCAACATACAACAGAAGTATGATGGACTCACCATTATCATAGTTCTTCACAAACACACAGTCGTCTGTGGATGTCTTTTTGAAATTATGTTGGGTCATGAAGAGATCAAACTTCTTGTACCATTGTCTTGGAGCTTGCTTCAGACCATAGAGGCTTTTCTTCAGACGGCACACAAGATGTTCTTTGCCTGGTTCTGTGAAACCTTCAGGTTGTTCCATATATATTTCTTCCTCTAGGTTTCCATGTAAGAATGCTGTCTTAACATCGAGTTGTTGTACCTCCAAATCTAGTTTTGCAGCTAGACCAAGGATTGTTCTAATGGATGTCATCTTCACCACCGGTGAGAAAATTTCTTCATAACCTATGCCTTTCTTCTGATGGCACCCCTTCACCACAATTCGTGCTTTGTACTTGGGATTTGGACTGTTCTCTTCACTCTTGAGTTTGAACACCCACTTGTTTTTCAACGCTCTTCTTCCTTCTGGTAATTCTACCAGATCATACGTCTGATTTTCTTTCAGGGACTGCATTTCTTCTTGCATGGCTTGCATCCATTTTTCTTTATCTTCCATCTCAATGGCTTCCATGAAGCTTTGAGGTTCCCCTTCATCGGTGAGAGTGACATAATCCTCCGAGGAATACCTTGTTGAGGGTTGTCGGGCTCTCATTGACCTTCTCGGTTGAGGTTCTTGTTCCGTCTCATCTGTCTCTATCATCTGTTCTGTCTGGTCAGGTTGTTCTGTCTGATTTGGCTGCTCCATCTGATGGGGTTGTGTTGTCTGATTAGGCTCATCATTCTTTTGAGGAATCTCTCCCCCTGAGTTACGCACCATAATGGTCTTTGGCTTCTTGGACTGTTGAATGTCCTGGATTGTCTGGTCTTCATAAAATACCACATCTCTGCTTCGAACAATCTTCTTGTTTGAAGGATCCCATAATCTAAAGCCAAGTTCATCTCTTGGTGAACCAAAGTATATGCACTCCTTCGTCTTAGCATCAAGCTTTGCTCTCTCATCTTTGGGAACGTGGACAAATGCTCTGCATCCAAAGACTCTCAAGTGACCATAGGAGGCTTTCTTTCCAGACCATACTTCCTCTGGTATCTCTCCATTTAAAGGTCTTGAAGGAGACAAATTTACCAAATCAACCGCTGTTTTCACCGCTTCGCCCCAAAATGATTTGGGAAGTTTTGCATGAGAAAGCATGCTTCTAACTTTCTCTGCAATCGTTCTGTTCATCCTTTCTGCTACTCTATTCATCTGAGGAGTCTTGGGAGGTGTCTTCTCATGTCGTATCCCATGAGCTTTACAATAGGCTGCAAAAGGACCTATGTATTCTCCTCCATTGTCTGTTCTTAAGCATTTCAGCTTTCTTCTGGTTGCGCGTTCTACAGAAGCATGGAATTCCTTGAAAGCTTGAAGAACTTGATCTTTCGTCTTCAATGGATACACCCACACCTTTCTAGAGTGGTCGTCAATGAAGGTAACAAAATATTGAGCACCACCAATGGACCTTTCAGATGTTGAGCACACATCTGAATGAACAAGATCTAGGATATGCTTTCTTCTGCATCATCCGATCTTTTGAAAGATACTGTGTTGTTTTCTGCTAGACAATCTTCACAGGATTCAAGTGGCTGCCCCTTTATGTTTGGAAGATGATCTTTTGCGAGAATTTCCAGAGCTTTTCGCTCATGTGGCCTAGTAAATGCGTGCCACAATTCTTTGGTTGCGTCTTGAGCAATGTTCATCTCCTCTTTGCATATCTTTCCTCGCATGATGTACAGGAGTCTTCCTTTTGCCTCGAGCAACAATCATGCTTCCTTTATCGAAGCTTCCATCCGCCAAAGACTAAAGTGGTTTATCATCCCAGCTTCATCTAACTTTCCTGCTGAGATAAGGTTTAGACGCATGTCTGGTACATGTCTCACCTCCTTCAACACGAGCTTGCTTCCATTCTCTGTAATGAGAGTTACTTCACCAGTGCCAACAATCTTGCTTGTGACATGGTTGCCCATCTTCACCGTACCAAAATCTCCTTTTTGATATGATGAGAAAAATCCTTCATGAGGAGTTACATGGAAGGATGCTCCCGAGTCAATTATCCAAATGCAGTCATCAGATGCAACATTTAGATAATTTTCATCTCCGATAAAAAACACATTTTCATCTTAGAAGCCCGCTGCGATAGTGGTTCCATCTTCCTTCTTCTTCTTTGGGTCAATCTGGTCAGGATGGACTGTTCCAGCCTGTTGATCTCTCTTCAAGAATCTGCACTCGGACTTTCTGTGGCCTGGTTTGCCACAATAGTAGCAACTCAGTCTAGTGCGAGACTTAGATCTACCATGTGATTTTCCGCGACCTCCTTTTTCTCGATTCTTACTCCTTCCTCTGTTGTCGACAATGTTGGCTTCAAACTGGTTGTTCAAGCCTCTTTCCCTCCGTCTTGACTCTTCATTTAGCAGGCAGTCTGTAACAGAATCCATGCTAAGCTTTCCATCTGGAGCAGAATTGCTGAGAGTAACAACTAGAGTGTCCCAACTCTCTGGTAGAGAACTGAGGAGTAGAAGAGTCTGCAACTCGTCATCTATCTTCATTTCTGCCTTCGTCAATTGGTTGACAATACCTCTGAAGGTATTTAGATGCTCGATCATGTTCTGACCGTCTGTGTACTCCAACTTTGCCAGTCTCCTGACAAGGTGGGCTTTATTCCTGGGCGTCTTCTTTTGAATCAAAGATTCAAGTTTCGTCCACAACTCATACGCATTAGTATAAGTTGATACATGCTCGAACAAACTCCGGTCAATATATTTCCGGATCATAGCTATCGCCCGATTCAGGGTCTCCCATTCTTTGTCGATCTTCCCTGTTGGTATTTCCTTCTGGGTGATGGGATCATGCATATCTTTGCAGTATAAATGGTCTTCCATCATCGGCTTCCAATAAGTGTAGTTGTCGGCAGTGAGCTTGAACATGTCGCCATCATGAACGGTAGAACTCTCCATCTTAAATTACACAGGATAATAGCTTCCCCGGTACAGTGGCTCTGATACCACTGTTGGGAAATGCCGATATAAATTTCCCTCTCTGTGTAACTTAAAATAGGCAATAATAAAATAATCAGAGTAAGGCAAGCAGAAACACGTGTAAAATTTTTAGCGTGGAAAACCCTTCAATGTGAAGGTAAAAACCACGGGACCCGTAGGCCACTTAAAAAATCTTCACTATAATAATAATGGGTACAAACTTCACTCTTAGGTGGATCTCTAAAAAATAACACTCAAATGTGTCTTCAATTTGTGGCTAAAACTTCTCACAAATTGGCTCACTATTTTTTTTTTCTCTCACTCAATAGTAAGGATATCACTATTTTTCTCTCTCACAAAACTCTCTCTGTGAGACTCTCTAATTTTTTTCTACGAGGCTTTATTATTTCTCTCGTAATTTTTCTTCTGACCTCTCTGATGCCAAATGCCTTCTCCTTGCTCTATTTATAGGAAAAATTGCACAGAGTGCAATTGGTTGGGTGTTGCAAATTCAATGCACCGTGTGGAAAATTTGCAAACCCAGGCTAGATCAACTAAAAATTCTATGCACTGAATTTTGCAATCGAACACACAGCTTTCACGCATACTAATGAAAAGAAAAATTTACACTGCTTCACGTGATACTTTTGGAAAAAATGAGACTTCTTTTTCTTTTAGCTGAAAACACTCATATGGGTAGGCCCACAGCTGATTGGAACGTGTGATTTACCGAAGAGAACAAGAGAAAGAGGGGAATGAGAAATAGGGGAGAAATGGAAGAATTCTCTTGATTGGTTCATGTAAGAAATAGAGGAGATCATCAAAACATGTGGGACCTCAGGGTGCTTAGAATCAACAAGATTATATTGTGCTCTTGGTTGTAACGGGTTGAAATACCCTTTGTACTCTTTTTTTAATAAATTTTTGCTTATAAAAAAAAAACATGTCGGACCTTCCACCTTTTGATTTCTCTTCAAACTTGCAGTGAAAGGAGAGGAAGAAGAGAATTTTCCCAATTGTTCCATTTTTGTCCTCCAGTGGCTACGTTGATGTTACTTGAGTTTTTTATTTATTTATAATTATTTATTTATCTAGTTTTTTCCTTCTGCACATTCACACCCTTTAACCAAAAAAAATTCACGTTTTTAATTATTTATTTGGTTTAATAAGTTAGTTTAATAATTTAATGAATCAATTAACTTGATTATATTTTAGATTAACAATTTAATTAAATTAAAACTAATAATTAAATTAAAACTAATAATTAAATTAATTTAGTTTAAATAATTTAATTACTTGAATTAAATTGATTAAAATAAAATAAAATAGATTTTGATGAATGTTTTTTTTTAATTCAGGGTATTTTTGTACTTTAAAAAACAATCAAAACTTTTCTTTCTTCTATTTCTCTCATATTTCTCTTATACCAATTAATACATCAAATCTACTATATTTCTTGTCTCTTTCTCTCTTCTCACACACTTTCTCACCTCTTTCTCTCTTCACAATTTCTTCTCACAACCAAAGATACCATTAAAGTCTTTTTCAAAGTACATGTGTTTATTTTTATTTTTAGGAGAGTGCCAAATAGACTTCGACTCAAGGTCGTTAAAACCAGACCGGCCATTGAATCGAACAGGACACCGGTTCATGGTTTAAGGGTTCGATCGGGGTCAAACCAGGGTTAGACTAGAAATAAATTAAATAATATTTTTTATTTTTTAATATAATATATCAAACAATAATAAACAAAAAATAATATAATATTCAACAATTACAAATACTACAACTGTAAGTACTCATCATATAATAATATTAATGTACAAATGTATTTTAAATTTATAATATTTGATTTAATCCATCATCGCAAAAAAATGGATAAAAAATATCTCATGTGTCAAAAACGTCATTTACCATATTTTAAAAAAAAAATTGGATTTTGATCGAACCGTCGGTTTTCACGATTTTTTTCCAGTTTTTGCCCAATTTTCCGGTTTGATCCCCAATTTTCATACAAAGCAATTCTCATGTTCATTCGGACCGGACAGAGGCTCGGTTCCCGGTTCAACCGGTCGGACCGCCCGATCTTGTTTTGATAACACTGATTTGACCATTTTTATTCCAAAAACCTTAATGTAGGAGTAGGTTAATAGATTTAGCCTCTTATATACTTTTTATTTTATTCATTATTAGGCGATATGAGACTATATCACACTTACATACCCACCAACACACCATTATATTACCCCTCATTAATGAAAATTTGAGTCATCAATCAATTTAGTACAATTGCAAACAAGATGCAGGGTTTAATTAACTAGTTGGTGGATAATTAAACCTCAATACATTTGCAATCAACCAGTTCCAGGCCCTCAATTTGCCTGCATCAACAATCTCTATAACAGTTGAAGACTGCTACTTGAAAATCAATTCATTGCGGGTCAACCGTATAGACCTCACTACTGCAAACCAAACTAACTGCCAAACATCCCTTAAAAGCAGCAGGACAGGAAGGTAAACCTATGAATTGATTAAATTGTTGAATCCTATTTTCAGCGATGGAATCCTAAGTCACCAATAATCCATCATTAAGTGCAAGGATGGGTCACAATGACTTTTATTTCTTTGCCCGTTGCTCCAAGGCAAAGCAGAAAGCGACCATCATCATAAAGCAGTTAATCCAATACAAGCACACGTATGCATTTCAAACTAGCTTCCTAATAAAACAATACAAGCTATGTAATCTTTCAGGTGGAAAATCATACGTATGTAAAATTCCTGATTTTTTAGCTAATAATTAAGTTTTCTCCTTATTAAGATTTTCAGATTTTAAAATATTATATGCTTTGCTCTAACTTCGCTTCAATTATGTTACCAAAAAAAAAAACTTCACTTCAATTAGGATATAGCTACTAGTTCCTCGGTCCCAATATATATGTCACGTTTAAAAAAAAAAAATTATCTCAAAATATATGTCATTTTATATTTTCAATGTATTATTAAATGCTTTCTGCTAATTTTATTCCTAATATTAAATACTTTCTGTCAATGTCACGTAATATTAAATGCTTTTTGTCAAGGTTAATTTGGTAAAATTGTTGTTCTTTTTCTTTTATTTATTGTTTTTTCTTAAACTATGTGATTTAGCCAAAGATGACATATATAATGGGACGGAGTGAGTACTAAAAATTTGCTATTTAGCGACCGATTTAGAGACCAAACAATTTCGGTCACAAAAGCAATCGATTTTGCAACCGATTTTCAAAATCGATCGCTAAATCAGTCACTAAATCGGTCACTAACCCGATTTGAAAAAGTCGCTAAATCATTAGTCGCTAATGTTAGCGACCGATTTGAAAAAATTAGTCTCTAAATCAGTCGCTAAATGACAATATTTTAGTAGGTTGGTGTGCAATTTTCTAGACCAAGAAAAGAAAGAAGAACAAAAAATAAGGATTCATTATAGTTAGAGGGGAGTTCATATTGACCTAGGCAAAAATCCGTTAATTCAGATAGGTGATGTCATAATTTATTAGGTACTTTAATTTGTATAAATATATTTAAAATGTAAAAAAAAATGAATTCAACAGTTGCAAACATACGGGGTGCAAAAGTTTTCAAGTTTCACGTAACACTTTGTCACACTAGCAGACGCGTATACAAAAATCACTAGCGATGCTCCCAAGCATGACCTTCTCAGCCCAACAGAACCCTCCGCTGCCCGAAAAACCACCGGATGATGGAGGAGGAGGAGTGCACCTTGAAGAAGAGAGACCCCTCTCCTTCAGAGATAAACTAATGGACAATAAAAAGGCGGCACCACCAAAAGAAAAATCAGATCTTGTCAAATAAGGCTTGGTCAGGATAGAGCATGTGGGGGGTAATCGCCTATTCCCTCATGTTATTATTGATGAAGCCAAGTTCAATGATCTCTATAACCCCTGGAGAGAGGCCTTAATCGTGAAAATACTAGGCAAAAACTTGGGCTACAGGACCATGCAATACAAGTTGGAGAATACTTGGAAGCTCGCGGGCGGCTTTGATCTCATGGATATTGATAATGGTTTCTTTATGGTCAAGTTCGATCTGGAAGAGGACAGAGCGAAGGTTATTGGGGGAGGACCATGGATGATCTTCGATCACTACTTGGCGATATCAACTTGGTCTCCAGACTTTGTGTCATCTACTGCAAAGGTTGAGAAAACATTGGTGTGGGTTCGTTTTCCAGGCATGAACCTCATTTATTATGATGAGAGTCTCCTTTTCGCTATGGCATCGGCAGTGGGCACCCCTATAAAGGTTGATGGTCATACTCTCAACGTGGAGAGGGGACGCTTTGCTCGCGTTTGTGTTGAAATCGACCTCAACTAACTGGTAGTTGGCAAGATTTGTGTCCAAGGGACATGGTATAACATTGCTTATGAAGGGCTACATATCATTTGCAGTCGATGTGGCTGCTACGGACATGTAACCCAGAATTGCACTGCCCAGGTAATGCCACCGGCAGTGATCCAGGTGCACTCAGGGAGCAAGCAGGGTGTAGCCCTAAATGGAAAGTCTGGAAATTAAATGCAAATTTGAAAAGTGGCGAAAATTACGAATTCCAGTTGGCTGATACATCAAATGTGGACAATAATGATAAGGAGAAAATCATGGTCAAATCGCATGGAGAGTATTTGGCTGCTAATAGAAAGAAGACGCAGGTGATTGGGGGAGCCCAAAAAGGAAAGGTTGGACCAAGTAATATCCCGATTTTGAAGGGCATGGCAAATCGCTTTTCAGCTCTGGCTTTGGAAGGAGAAAATGCTGATGCACTCCACAAGAAAGTTATTTATAGGAAGGATGGAAAATTAGTAGAGCTGGGAAATTTTACACCATTTAATGAAGGAACGAGCACGACCCCATAAAGTGCCAAGAAAGATCATAAGAAGCGTCCCAGCGTGAGCCCGATCTGGCAAAATCTGGTGTTACTAAAAGTGAGCAAAGGGTGCCTAATAGTAAGCTTGTGATTGGGGGCATTAAAAAGGTGCATAACAATCTCACGGGACCCACAAAGAATTACGATCCTAGAAAGAATCAGCCTCAGGTGCATTATGCGGGTAATGGAGCATGGTCAACAGTGAAATTAAAGCACATTGAGGGGGCGAGATATCAATTTGTTGATGATATGGAAGAAGAGAACATAGGCCAGATTGAGAAACATAATCAATCGGACTTAAATGGGCCTGATATGGTAGTCATTAACACTTTATCTGATCCACCTAGTTAACAACAAGGATCAGGTATTGTTAAGACAAATAATGCAGATGGCCATCAAAAGCCTGTTCACGCCAATACGGGGAAAGGATGGAGACTTGGATCTCAGGCAGGATGATGGGACGTAGACATGTAATTCGTTGGTACCTCCTCTCCAATTGTTTTAACATGTCTAGTCCTTATCAAGATATGTGTATTCTTAGTTGGAATGTCTGGGTGCTGTTAGTAAGGATGGGAAACGTCACACTCGCCAGCTCATCCGCAAACATAAACCTACAATAGTGTTTATTATGGAAACTCATTGCCCTTTTGCTAGGGTTTCTCGATTCTGGGATAGCATGGGGTACGTTCAGTGTGCGATTGCTAAAGCCTCAGGCCAGGCTAGCGGACTCTGGGTCCTCAAGAGTAAAGAGTGCACTCTTGACATCACAGTTGTCGATATCTACTCCCAAATGGTGACAATATCAGTAAAGTTTGGTAGTCGTGAGTGGTGCTGCTCCACGGTCTATGCAAGCCCCCAAGCAGTTAATAGGGACCTCCTTTTTTGGCCTTATCTGAGATCTCTCCACCATAATATCTGAGCTCCTTGGTTCCTTATGGGGGATTTTAATGAAATTCTCCTCCCATCGGAGGTCCGTAATGGGGATTTTTCGGCCAAAAGAGCCCTTAAATTTGCTTCAGTCCTTGAGGAGTGCAATCTCATGGACTTAGGAGCAACCGGGAGTACCTTTACCTAGTATCGTAAAGTGCGTGTTACCCACACTACTGCTAAGCATCTTGATAGAGCTATGGGTGAGCGTGAGTGGCGCCATTTATTCCCGGAAGCTTATATTGAAAACTTAGCCCATCCCTTCTCTGATCATCACCCTCTTTTGCTCAGGTTTACAGGTTTCATTCCGGACAAAAGCACGCGACCTTTCTGCTTCTGGGCTGCCTGGCTGAATCATAAGCAGTTTCTGTCTGTTGTTAAATCAGCTTAGGACCGAGGGGAGCACGTGGTTCCCATCAGTCTTGACCATGTCCGCGTGGATGCTCTCAAGTTCAATAAAGAAGTCTTTGGTAACATCTTTGCTAGAAAGTGGGAGCTAGAGACCCAATTAAGGGATGTGCAGAGAAAGCTTGAAAAAGTGGACTCTGCTCATCTCACTTTGCTTGAATCCGACCTCCAGAAAGAGTACAATGATGTCTTAAAGCAAGAGGAGATCTTGTGGTACCAAAAATCTAGAGAGAAATGGGTCAAATTGGGGGACCGCAACACCAGTTTTTCCATACTCAGACTGTGGTTAGAAGGAAAAGAAACAAAATCCAAGCTCTCTTTCTTGGAGACGGCAGTTGGTGTACGGAGGATACTAGACTTCAGGAGGAGGCAATTTGCTACTATCATGAGCTCTTCTCTACTGACCCTTCCACCTCACCGCATAGCATGGACGTTCATATTCTTCCTCAGCTGAGTGATCTGGGAAGAACCATGCTCTTGGCCCCAGTCACTAAAGCGGAGGTTAGAATGGCAGTCTTTAGTATGAAGTCTGTTGTGTGAAATAATAACACAATTGTGCAAGTATACACAATCGCAACAAGTAGTAAAGATTAAATCAAGATCGTTCCCACGAGGATTGATTAATTGAATTCACAAGTTTTTCCATTAGTAAATGAGTTAGTGAGTAAGTAATAAAAACAGAAAATAAACATCAAATTTTTGTGATTTTAATAATTGAACAAGACAGAATTAAACAAGTGATTTGAGAAAAATATGGATAAAGGCAGTTAGGATTCAGTTCATTCATATTTCCACTAGGTTGGTTTCAGTGCCATAAGTCAGTGCCATATGGCACCTAGGCGCAGGGCACTAATGTGTGTGCCTTTCATCACTTTCACCAGGGTTAAGTAAAGGGTTCCTTATGTCTAAGCCCCCATTATGTTCCCCCTTGTCTAATTAATGTGGCCAAGAACACCCTATAAGTCAGATTGCCTATGTCTAGTTTAATCTAAATCAATTAAAGTGTCCTTTAAATTGATAATCCTTATAGTGCCTCATGAAATCAGTATGTCACCACCTTTCAGCACCTAACATACGTGCACCTAACTAAAGTTGATCAGGCTCAAGTTAAGCATATTGTAAATAAATGCGCATGAGACACAAATTCATAGGCAAGGACATATAGACATTCACCAACCAAGTTTTAATACAAAATCACTTCATCCTAACTTAAGAAAATTAGCTCATAATGAGCCTAAAAACAAAACAACATAAACTGGTGCCGCAAACAAAATCCATGGCACTAGAGTAGAGTATAGAAACTATTACAGCTATGAATGAAACAGAAAAAACAGAGTTGCTCCCAGCCTTGTGAGCTCGAAAACCACTCTTTAAGCAGCAATGCCTTGCTGTCTCTGCTTCAATCTGCACTGAGCAAGTGACTTCTCTCCATGGACAAGGTTGATAGCTTGAATCAATGGTGTTTGGAAGAAGAGAGATGAGATGCGGCTGCTTCTATTTTCAGGGGGGACAATTGCTGCCCTAGCAGAAAAGAAATATTAGAACCAGCCTCCCTGCTTCATTAGGTCATTGTATTTATATAGACTCTTCCTTAAATGGGCTAACATTGTGGATCCCATAAAGATGTTGTTTTTGGGCCCAAAAATGAGAGCTTTTTGTCTTGTAGTGAGCTGAGAGAAAATGCAATAGGACAAGGAGGGACCACCAAAAAGCACGCTGCAGCAGCATACATGAGGACATAGTCCTTTGTTTAGCTTCACTAAAAGATCACACGCTGCTGCTTCAAAGTCCAGGGCTGTTATCAACACAGTGCCGTGGCATGGCACTAGACTTGGCACTGAGCAATTCTCATAAAAATCTGCACAATGTCATAAAAACATCAAAATGCTCACAAAAGCACCAAAGTGCTTTAAACAGCTCCAAACCAGGGAAACCACATTATTTACATGAATCTAATAATTAAAGGATCTAAATTACTCTTAAACTCACATGATTCATAGTCATAAAAGCATAAATAACTCTTATTTCTAAGAGTTATCACACCCCCAAACTTGAACCATTGCTTGTCCTCCAGTAATGACACATGAACAACAACCGAAAACAGACAAATTATCACAAATGCAGCAGCACTGAACAAGTGATTTCAAACAGAAAACTTTTTATTGGGTGGTTTTCACAAGGCTTCACTTTCAGACTAACACTTTGCAAGCAATCCCTTTGTGCATCATGCTTTCTTGATTTGTTCCACTGAATTCAAGTGTGTGTGTGCACCCCCTATGCTCAATCAAAAAGCTAGTATAGATCCATCAAGTTCATCTCAGTTTTCCCCCAAAGAATCTTCCTAGTTTGCACCTCCTAATTCTAACAAAGGGGACTAAGCTTACAATTGTAGGAAATAGGGGTTACATGATAAGCACAACAGCACCAAGAAACATGGGATCAATGCACACTCATTCAACTTTTAATCTTTTTGCCTTTTTCTATGTTTCATCTCTTTGCCTTTTGACGCGAATAACAACAATTGTAATGAAGTTACCCGGTTACTCAACAAAGAGACTTTTTCTTTTCTCTTTTTTTTATGTATTTTTGGCTATTTCTGATTACTAATGTGTGCATTGTCCTATTCTTTAATTCTTTACAATGAGCATACCCCCAAACTTATCTTTTACCCAATCCTCCTTCATTGATCAAATTTAGCACAAGGTTCAGTTCATTCTAGGGGTTCAACATCAACTAGTTTAAAGGCTACCTATTCTTCCCTCTCAAGCTAAGGGTTTGTGTCAAAAATCAGTGTTCCAACCAATTGCCAATCAGCACAAAGTTCCAACAACACCATGCATAGAATCCTCATCAAGTTAAGCCATTGTGTCAACCAAATTTTTTTTTCTTTTTTCTTTTTTTATATAGTAAAAAGAACACTACTGCAAGTGCAAAAATTAACTCCTAAAATATCCCTCCCCCTAACATAATTCCTTGCAGTGTCCTCACTGCAAATACATTATGTTAGAGAAAGGGATGACTCAAAACAGACTAATTAAGCAACCTTCAAACAACAAAATTCAGCAAACACAAAGAAACCTACTAAAAAAAATATTTACTGCAACAAGAATTATTGGTAAAAGAGTAGGGTTAGAACATCCCTATTTGGAGCCGTGAGCTCCTTCTCCTGGGTGTTCTCATCAGATTAGCAATTGGCTCCTCCTCCTCATCACCAGTGATGGTGATGACTGCCTCTTTAGCAGCTTTTTTTTTCTTCTTGAATTTGTGTGGATCAAATTGTTCATCCTTTACAATTTGAATGCAATCCTCCACAATAATGATAGCAGCCATGATTACAGGAAGTGTGTTTTCCTCTCCAAAATGAGCATACTTTAAGTGTGGAGGCAGCAGCTTCAACTCTACTTCAGGAGGCTTTTCCACAGAAGGCACATAGGCTTGGAAACTTTTATCATTGAGCTTCAGTAACTCATATTTTCTAGCCCACAATTGATTCACAACTTCTTTCTTTTCTGATTCCCTTTCTTGCTCGATCCCACTGTCAATGGCAGTCAATTCTTCTTTTAACACATCTTTATCCCTCAACAGCTGATGTTGAGCCAAAGAATCAATAGTTCTGACAAAAGAACACTCCTCAACATTTTCTGCAGGATACTTGAGGGCTTTGAGAACATTAAACTTGATTTCTTGGTTATTGACTCTCATTGTAAGCTCACCTTTCTCCACATCAATTAGTGTCTTCCCTGTAGCAAGGAATGGCCTGCCTAAAATGATAGGTACTTCAGCATCAGCTTCAAAATCAAGAATAATAAAGTCAGCAGGAAATACCAATTTGTCAACTTTTACAAGAACATCTTCAATCTTCCCTTCTGGATAAGCCAAGGTTCTGTCTGCCAGTTGTAGAGTCAGTGTTGTAGGCCTGGCCTTACCAATTCCAAGCTGTTGGAAGATGGACTTAGGCATTAGATTAATGCTTGCCCCTAAGTCACACAGAGCTCTCCCACAATAAGTGTCACCAATAGTGCATGAAATGGTAAAACAACCAGGATCTTTTAGTTTCTGTGGAATCTTACTCTGCATCAGCATACTGCACTCCCTAGTCATAGCTACTGTCTCGAATTCTCCCAACCTCCTCTTCTTTGTTAGAACATCTTTCATAAACTTAATGTAATTTGGCATTTTCTGAAGTGCTTCAACCAAAGGAATGTTGATATGCAGTTGCTTCAGGGTCTCCATGAACTTGCCAAATTGTTTTTCTTGATGGGCCTTCTTCAACCTCTGAGGGAATGGTGGAGGTGGTAATTCGAATCGATTTGGGTACAAGGTAGGCGATGTTGATTCTGCAACAGTCTTTGGGACGGCACCAAAGAATGTGTCCTGCTGTAATCTTCATTAACAATTGTTGTTTCTGGGGGTATAGAGTTCCTGCCTTTTATAAACTTGCTGGTGTTAGCCTCAGGCTTCTTTAAGGGATCAGTAAGCTCTGTCCCACTTCTCAAGTAGATAGCCTTTAATTGCTCTTGCTTTGGAGGTTCAATGGTGGATGGCAAGGAGCCAATGGACCTTTGAGTGATAGCAGTAGCTATTTGCCCAATTTGATTTTCTAAATTTCTAATAGAAGCTCCTTGGCTCTGGTATTGGGTTTTAGTTTCATTCATGAAAGCCTTCAAAGATGACTTCCAATGAGTTTTCTACAAAGAAGTGTCGCTTCGCACCGCAGCTTGTTGGTGTCAAGCTTCGCACTACAAAGAACACTGTTGTTGCTCCAAAAAAAATTTGGGTGATTTTTCCAACCAGGGTTGTAGCTATTGGAGTAAGGATTATTGTTTTTGTTGAAATTCCCTACATAATTGATAGATATAGGGTTGCTATGGCACTCCTCATATAGATGACCTCCTCCACAATACACACAAGAAATAGCTTTGGCCTGCACATGTGCAGATTCTGCAGAATTCACAGGTGCTGTGTTGGCTCCAACAATATTCAGATTTTTCAACATGTTTGCAATTGCAGCCACCTGTGCAGATAAGGCTGTCATTTCACTCACTTCATGGACTCCAGCAACCTTCTTTGCAGCACTCAATCTAGCAGTGGGCCACTGATAACTGTTCGCAGCAATGGTCTCAATTTTCTCATATGCATCATTGTAAGACTGTGCCAAGAGGGCACCACCAGAAGAGGCATCAGGCATGTCTCTTGTTCTTCCTGAAAGACCATTATAAAATGTTTCCATTTGAATGCAAATAGGTATGCCATGGTGAGGGCATTTTCTGAGCAACTCCTTAAACCTTTCCCACGCTTCAAACAGTGATTCCTCTTCATTTTGCCTGAAAGATGTAATTTCATTCCTCATCCTAGCATTCTTGATTGGAGGGAAATACTTGGTGAGGAATTTTTCTGCCATACCATTCCAATCAGTGATAGAGTTAGGCTCCAATGAATTTAGCCAAGCCTTGGCTCTATCCTTCAAGGAATATGGGAATAGCCTAAGTCTGAAAGCATCATCTGTAACTCCAGGAATTTTGAAATTACTGCACACTTCAAGGAACAGTTTCAAGTGCAAGTGAGGGTCTTCTTGAGGTGTGCCACCAAATTGGCCCACAGTTTGCAGCATTTGGAACATCATGGGCTTAAATTCAAAGTGATTTGTGGTGATTTCAGGCCTAACTATGCCAGTATGCATAGTTTGAGGATCAAAAACATCATAATCCCTCATTGGTCTGTCCCTATCATTGGCCATGCCTATGATATCAGCATTCACCACTGCAGCTTGGTAATGGCTATGTTGACTGCACTCAAAATGGACACTCCGCTCATCTGGAATTGTTTCCTCAGTAAAGGGACCAGTAGCTGCCATGATTGCAGCAGCACCTAATGCACAAAAACCTTGCCTCTCCCTTAACAACCTTCTGAAAGTCCTATCAATTTTAGGGTCCAACTGGTATTCAAGTGCGGTGCTCACAAGACGTGCGCATTTGTGCACTAATCACGACACAAACACCAAAAGAATTAGAGTATCTCAACTAACAAACCTACTAAATTCAAAACTATGTGAATTTAACCAATTCAATCCCCGGCAACGGCGCCAAAAACTTGTTGTGTGAAATAATAACACAATTGTGCAAGTATACACAATCGCAACAAGTAGTAAAGATTAAATCAAGATCGTTCCCACGAGGATTGATTAATTGAATTCACAAGTTTTTCCATTAGTAAATGAGTTAGTGAGTAAGTAATAAAAACAGAAAATAAACATCAAATTTTTGTGATTTTAATAATTGAACAAGACAGAATTAAACAAGTGATTTGAGAAAAATATGGATAAAGGCAGTTAGGATTCAGTTCATTCATATTTCCACTAGGTTGGTTTCAGTGCCATAAGTCAGTGCCATATGGCACCTGGGCGCAGGGCACTAATGTGTGTGCCTTTCAGCACTTTCACCAGGGTTAAGTAAAGGGTTCCTTATGTCTAAGCCCCCATTATGTTCCCCCTTGTCTAATTAATGTGGCCAAGAACACCCTATAAGTCAGATTGCCTATGTCTAGTTTAATCTAAATCAATTAAAGTGTCCTTTAAATTGATAATCCTTATAGTGCCTCATGAAATCAAGATGTCACCACCTTTCAGCACCTAACATACGTGCACCTAACTAAAGTTGATCAGGCTCAAGTTAAGCATATTGTAAATAAATGCGCATGAGACACAAATTCATAGGCAAGGACATATAGACATTCACCAACCAAGTTTTAATACAAAATCACTTCATCCTAACTTAAGAAAATTAGCTCATAATGAGCCTAAAAACAAAACAACATAAACTGGTGCCGCAAACAAAATCCATGGCACTAGAGTAGAGTATAGAAACTATTACAGCTATGAATGAAACAGAAAAAACAGAGTTGCTCCCAGCCTTGTGAGCTCGAAAACCACTCTTTAAGCAAAGAATGCCTTCATTGCCTCGCTCAATCAAGACCGAGCAAGTGACTTCTCTCCATGGACAAGGTTGATAGCTTAAATCAATGGTGTTTGGAAGAAAAGAGATGAGATACGGCTGCTTCTATTTTCAGGGGGGACAATTGCTGCCCTAGCAGAAAAGAAATATCAGAACCAGCCTCCCTGCTTCATTAGGTCATTGTATTTATATAGACTCTTCCTTAAATGGGCTAACATTGTGGATCCCCATAAAGATGTTGTTTTGGGGCCCAAAAATGAGAGCTTTTTGTCTTGTAGTGAGCTGAGAGAAAATGCAATAGGACAAGGAGGGACCACCAAAAAGCACGCTGCAGCAGCATACATGAGGACAGAGTCCTTTGTTTAGCTTCACTAAAAGATCACACGTCGCTGCTTCAAAGTCCAGGGCTGTTATCAACACAGTGCCATGGCATGGCATTAGACTTGGCACTGAGCAATTCTCATAAAAATCTGCACAATGTCATAAAAACATCAAAATGCTCACAAAAGCACCAAAGTGCTTTAAACAGCTCCAAACCAGGGAAACCACATTATTTACATGAATCTAATAATTAAAGGATCTAAATTACTCTTAAACTCACATGATTCATAGTCATAAAATCATAAATAACTCTTATTTCTAAGAGTTATCAAAGTCCTACAAGGCTCCCGGACCGAATGGCTTCCAACCCCTTTTCTTCAAACATTTTTGGGACCTTGTTGGTGATGACTTGTGGAAGTTGGTAATGAAAGCTTTCTCTAGTGGTAGCATAGATGAGAACTAGGCTGAGACTCTTCTTGTCCTCATTCTTAAGGAGGATAAGCCCACAAGCCTCAGAAACTACCGCCCCATAAGCTTATGTAACGTTTTCTTTAAAATGATTACTAAAGTTATTGTGAGCCGCCTCTGCCCCTTCCTGGACGATCTGGTTAGTCCTCTTCAGAGCAGTTTCATTCCCAAGAGAGGGATTTCAGACAATGCCATCCTAGCCCATGAGTTAATTCACTATATGCACCATTCGCAAGCAAAAAAAGGTATTATCGCTTTCAAAATTGACCTTGAGAAAGCTTATGACAGGTTAAACTGGGATTTTTTGGAACTCATTCTCCGGGAATTTAATTTCCCGAGTATTATTATTAACTTGATTATGAGTTGTGTCGGGTCTAGTAACCTTGCTATTCTTTGGAATGGAGCCAAGACCGCCAATTTTAAACCTTCTACGGGCTTACGACAGGGAGATCCTCTCTCTCCCTACCTCTTTGTGTTATGCATGGAGAAGCTCAATCTTAGTATCCAACAAAAAGTGCAAATGGGCTCTTCGAGACCGGTCCACCTTTCTAGGGGTGGCCCTGGTACCTCTCATCTCCTCTTTGCTGATGACGTGCTTCTTTTCTGTGAAGCCTCTGACCATCAAGTCCAGGTGGTCATGGAGACACTTGATGACTTTTGCTTGGTGTAACACCCCAAATTTCCTCAAGCTTGGTTGATATGCATGTATAAGCTTAGTATGGCTTAATGATGAATTTTAAGTGATTTTCTCATTGATTGTCAAAATGGAATGTGTGAATATTGTGTTTAGTGATTTTCTGCCCAGTGTGAATCGATTCCCAGGCCCTGTGAATCGATTCAGGGCTGTGAGTTTGCTGGGACTCGATCAGGCTTTCAGTGAATCGGAGAGTGAATCGATTCACAAAGGTTGATTCTCTGTGAATCGAAGCTTGAATCGATTCACGAAAATCTGTTCTCGTGAATCGAATCTGAGCCGCAGGAATCGATTCATCCACTTAAAACTGCGATTCCTGTCATTTTTGCACTGAGTGAATCGATTCACCTATGCTGTGAATCGATTCACAGCTGCAATATATCAGAAAAACTCAGCAGAAAAAGAACAGAACGTGATTTTTAGAGAGAGAGTTAGAGAGAGGATGCGAGAGAGAGAAGAGAAAGGGGATTAAACACTAGGGTTCATATTTTTAAGGGGAAAACATGGATTCATGCTAGATTCATCCTCAATCTTAGCTTGAATCCAAGTTGGGGAGTATTTATTCTTGGTTTGGAAAGTTGGAAGAAATCCCTAGAAGGCAAGCTTGAAGGAGAAGAAGCAGAACGTGAAGGAGGAAGAAGAAGGGGCTGAACATCAACCTTTGAGCTTGAATCTTGGTTTAGTTGGTGAGTTCTTCCTTCCCTTAGGTGATGGGCACCCATAAGTCCCACATTACGATTTCCTTGAAGAAAACCCTTGAACCCTAAAGGGTTCAAGGTTAGAATTTTCCAATCCTCCTTACTTCTATAGTTTAAGTGTTAAATAGCTATGCATGTGCAATAGGGACTGATAAAAGGGGGGTTAATGTTGTACCTAAAACCCCCACAAACTGTGAGATTGATGTTTGACCATTGGGAGCTCCATGGAGCCCTAATGGAAATGTGTTTTGTCTTGATGTATTTTCCTTGACTGAGCATGTTACATGTTTCCATTTGAATATGAAATGTATCTTTTTACATGAATATGTTTAGTTCCATGTGAAGTTAGAGTAGCACCAAATTGTATTCTTAATCTTGATTAAAGCATGCATTTAAGGACATAGTTGGTGAAGTAAATTCCCTAAAAGACACTAAGATACCTCTCAAGGGGGTGATCGATATGGTTAGCCGTGTGGGATGCCCTCGGACGGTTAAGACGTCTAACCACCATATCGAAAGCGTGTTTATGGGGTTGTATGGACGTAAGCATACAACGCTACCCATGAATACGAGCCAAAGATGAATTAGAAATTCATAGTAAGAATATGCACTTGCATCAATGTATGATATTAAGTTTTGACTGAAAATAGATTGCATGAGTTGATGGTGAGGAGTCGAGGGGAGGATTCACTGAGATTATTATCTCACCCCACTCCTTTATTTAATTATCCTTACAGATGCACAGGTGGCAAAGGAGGACTGATAGCGGCTAGCTCTCGGGATGTTACTTATTTTGTAATAGTCTTAAGTGGCTCCTTAAATATGTAATTTCTAGAATTATGTATTGGGTTGTACTATCAGGAAACTTATGTATTTGAGTTTTAGTTTTGTGTGGTTTCTGGACTTAATGTTGAACTTAAGTTTGAATTAATTTTTGGATTACTGTACCTAATGATAATTCTCCTATTTTCAAATTAATGAAAGTAAGGTGTTACATTATGGTATCAGAGCAGTTCGATTCTAATCGGACTGTAGGGAATTGTTAGGAATAGTTTCGTGAATTCCTTGAGTCTGCTATTGTTTTTCTACTTAGTATGCTTTGAGATATTGAGCTTGATCAACTCAATGCTTGGTGCATTCTATGCAGAATTATGGCTTCAGGTTTTGGAAGGCGCGGGAGACCCAGAACAAATGCTACGATGCCACAGAATCCGCCAGGGCAAGAGAATGCTTGGCTACAAGGGATATTGCAGGCTATCCAGAATCAGAGTATTGCAACCAACAATCTTGCGGCTCAGTTAGCCCAACAACAGCAGCACCAAGCCCACCCTCCCCCGCAAGAGGAGGATTTAGACCGGAAATTCCTTAAGTTCCTCAAGATGAAGCCACCAACCTTCAATGGAAAAACAGAAGCCATGGCATCCCAACACTGGCTGGAAGCCGTGGAGAAGAGTTTTAAGGTTGTCCATTGTACTGAGGAGCAAAAGGTTGAACTAGCTACTCATGTGCTCATAGAGGATGCTGAAAACTGTTGGAAAGGGGCTCGGGCTTATATGGTGGGCTCAAGGGACACCACTAACCTGGGTGAACTTTCAGAGGATCTTCTTGGAGAAGTACTTTCCACAGACCGTGAAGGATATGATGGATAGGGAGTTGGTCCAACTTCAAAGAAGGAAAATTCCATCGCTTCGTAATATGTGAACAAGTTTGAGGAGTTGGTAAGGTACTCATCTGTTGCTCAATTTGCTCCGAATGATAATTGGAAAATCAAGCAGTTCAAGTGGGGACTGAGGCGGACATCCGTAATAAAGATTTCACAGATCGACCACCGAGTTCGCCAAAGTAGTCCATCAGAGCTACGTGGCTGAAGCAAGCTTGAAGAGGATGTATGAGGATAGGCAAACTAGGTGGCAAGATAAGAACAAAAAGAAGGATGCGGATAAGAGCGCTCAACACATGAGACCGAAAGGAAATCTTTTCAAAGGAAAGCAGGTTCAAACCTCCGAGTCTGATTATCATGCATGCTCGAACTGTGGGAAGGTACATCCAGGAGAGTGTATGAAGGGCAAGAATGTTTGCTATGTTTGTCACCAACCAGGGCACATGGCTAGGGAGTGCCCCCAATACACTAAGGGGAAAGGAGCCAAGTCTGGTGATCCTAACCAAGGGAGAGTCTTTACTCTTGATGCCAAGAAAGCAAAGGGAGCGGAAAATCTGATGAAAGGTACTTGTTTCTTCCAAGATGAACCTCTAGTTGTTTTATTTGATTCGGGAGCAACACATTCCTTTATCTCTTGTACATGTATTCAAAGGCTAGGGTTGTGTCTTACCTCTTTACAATTCCCGTTGCATGTGTATACACCCACCGTAGATAGCATTTCTACTTCCTTGATATGTGAGAATTGCCCTCTCATGATTCAAGGGAGGATGTTTTTAGTAAGCCTTGTGTGTCTACCTCTCAAGGGAATGGACATTATCCTGGGTATGGATTGGCTTTCCGCCAATCAAGTTGTTCTGAACTGTTTTTGTAAAACGATTGAGTTTCCAAGCGTGCATTCTACTATTGAAGAGTCCAGTTATGTTGCACAGAGTAATGATCTTTTATTGAGTCGCTGTCTAGTGGAAGGTCTTGCAGGATATATGATCTTACTTTCTTCAACTATAGAGGCTAGCCTAGATCTGGACACTATCCCTATAGTGAACGAATTCTTAGATGTGTTTCCTAGCGAGGTAGCAACCTTACCCCCTGAGAGAGAAGTGGAGTTCTCAATAGAACTGGTTCCCGGAACGGGACCAATCTCCATAGCACCTTATAGGATGTCCCCCTTGGAGTTGAGGGAACTAAAAGCACAGTTGGAAGATTTAATTGCTAAACAGTTTATTAGACCTAGTGTGTCACCTTGGGCGCACTCGCCCTTTTGGTAAAGAAGAAAGATGGGAGTATGAGGTTATGTATTGATTAGAAAAATCAATAAGATCACAAAGTGAAGAATAGATACCCTTTGCCCAGAATAGATGACTTGTTAGATCAACTTAGGGGAGCTTCGGTTTTCTCTAAGATTGATCTAAGATCTGGTTATCACCAGATTAGAGTTAAGGTAGAGGACGTCCCAAAGACGGCATTTAGGACTAGATACGGGCACTATGAGTATTTGGTTATGCCTTTTGGTCTGACCAATGCTCCAGCCGTATTTATGGACTATATGAACCGAATTTTTAGGCCTTTTCTTAACAAGTTTGTAGTGGTCTTCATAGACGATATCTTAGTTTATTCTAAGGATCCTCGAGAGCATGAGGAACACCTTAGGATTGTTTTAAGTACCCTTAGGGAAAAGAGTCTCTTTGCTAAACCTGAGAAATGTGAGTTTTGGCTCAGTGAAGTTAGGTTTCTTGGTCATGTGATTTCTAAAGCGGGAGCGTCGGTTGATCCTAGTAAAGTGGAAGCAGTCCTTAGTTGGGAACGACCAACCACAATCACAGAAGTTAGGAGCTTTCTAGGATTAGCCGGTTACTACCGAAGGTTCATTAAGGGATTTTCGCAGATGGTACTTCCCCTAACAAGGTTAACACGAAAGGGGGAGCCTTTTGTGTGGACTAAGAGTCATGAGAGTAGTTTTCAGAGCTTAAGACCAGGTTGACTTCCACCGGTCTTGATTATCCCCTGACCCAAAGATTGGGATTTGAAGTTTATAGTGATGCCTCTAAGAAAGGGTTAGGATGTGTTCTCATGCAAAGTCGACGAGTTGTAGCCTATGCATCTAGGCAGTTAAGGCCCCATGAGGAGAACTACCCTACTCATGACTTAGAGCTTGCAGCCATTGTCTTTGCTCTAAAGATTTGGCGACACTATCTATATGGTGCTCAGTTTGAAGTGTTTAGTGATCATAAGAGCTTGAAATACCTTTTTGATCAGAAGGAACTTAATATGAGACAGAGAAGATGGGTTGAGTTCCTAAAAGATTATAACTTTGAGTTGAAGTACCATCCGGGCAAAGCGAATGTGGTCGCCGATGCCTTGAGTAGGAAATCCTTGTATGTATCTTCACTGATGATAAAAGAAATGGAGTTGTTGGAGTCTTTTAGAGACCTTAGTCTTGGAATTGTCCCATCAGTGAATAGTCTCATGCTTTACCATCTAGAAATTTCCTGCAATTTTAGGGAACAGATTAGGTCTGCTCAGAGTTTTGATGTAGAGTTGCAGTCTAGCAAACACCGCCCCGGTTTTTCTGAAGCCGAGGATGGCACCTTATTGTTCCATCAGAGAATCTGCATGCCAAAGGATAATTCCATTAAGCAGCAGGTTCTAGGAGAAGCCCACAAGAGTGGATTCTCGGTACACCCTGGCTCCACCAAGATGTATCAGGACCTTAGACAGAGGTATTGGTGGCCAGGCATGAGGAATGATGTGGCAGAATTTGTAGCTCAATGCTTAGTTTGTCAGAAAACCAAGATAGAACACCAAAAGCCTTCAGGTTTTCTCCAACCCTTAGAAATTCCCGAGTGGAAGTGGGATAGTATAGCAATGGACTTTGTGGGAGGGTTACCCTACACTCGCCAGGATATGACTCTATATGGGTCATAGTGATGATTAACCAAATCGCTCATTTTCTTCCCATAAAGTCCACTTACAAAACCGCCTTGCTACTGAGATCTACATCAGAGAGATTGTTAGACTCCACGGAGTTCCAGCTAACATTGTCTCTGATAGGGATCCAAAGTTCACCTCTCGGTTTTGGAAGGCACTTCACCAGGCCTTGGGGACGAGGTTGAGTCTTAGTACAGCCTACCATCCCCAGACAGATGGCCAGTCAGAGAGAACCATTCAAACTTTAGAGGATATGCTTAGAGCCTGTGTTTTAGAGGATGGCGGTAGTTGGAGCAAGTATTTGTCATTAATTGAATTTTTATACAACAACAGCTATCACTCTAGCATAGGAATGGCACCGTACGAGGCTCTCTATGGTCGCAAGTGTAGGACTCCTCTATGTTGGTTTGAAGTGGGGGAGAAACAATTGTTAGGCCCCGACCTTGTTCAGGAAACCACTGATAAGATTCGTATGATTAGGGAGAAGATAAAGACTGCCGTAGAGTAGTAAAAGTTATGCAGATCGTAGGCTCAAACCCCTTGAATTTGATGAAGGAGAACATGTATTCCTCAAAGTCACTCCCACCATAGGTATTGGTAGAGCTCTTAGGGCCAAAAAGTTGACCCCTCGGTATGTAGGTCCTTTCCAAATCCTCAGTCGAATTGGTCCGGTAGCATACCAAATTGCCTTACCTCTTTCTTTGTCAAATCTCCACAATGTTTTTCATGTGTCTCAGCTTAAGAAATACATTCCAGATCCATTCCACTCTATAGACCATGAGTCTATACAACTGAGATCAGATTGCACGTACCAGCCCGAACCGGCCCAAATAGTGGACCGAGCTTCCAAGGTACTCAGGAATAAGACTATCCCTTTGGTCAAGGTGTTCTGGGATCCCTTATGTAACGTTTTCTTTAAAATACATTCCAGATCCCTTATGTAACGTTTTCTTTAAAATGATTACTAAAGTTATTGTGAGCCGCCTCTGCCCCTTCCTGGACGATCTGGTTAGTCCTCTTCAGAGCAGTTTCATTCCCAAGAGAGGGATTTCAGACAACGCCATCCTAGCCCATGAGGTAATTCACTATATGCACCATTCGCAAGCAAAAAAAGGTATTATCGCTTTCAAAATTGACCTTGAGAAAGCTTATGACAGGTTAAACTGGGATTTTTTGGAACTCATTCTCCGGGAATTTAATTTCCCGAGTATTATTATTAACTTGATTATGAGTTGTGTCGGGTCTAGTAACCTTGCTATTCTTTGGAATGGAGCCAAGACCGCCAATTTTAAACCTTCTACTGCTTCTGACAGGAGATCCTCTCTCCCTACCTCTTTGTGTTATGCATGGAGAAGCTCAATCTTAGTATCCAACAAAAGTGCAAATGGGTTTCTTGAGACCTGGCCCACCTTTCTAGGGGTGGCCTGGTACCTCTCATCTCCTCTTTGCTGATGACGTGCTTCTTTTCTGTGAAGCCTCTGACCATCAAGTCCAGGTGGTCATGGAGACACTTGATGACTTTTGCTTGGTGTAACACCCCAAATTTCCTCAAGCTTGGTTGATATGCATGTATAAGCTTAGTATGGCTTAATGATGAATTTTAAGTGATTTTCTCATTGATTGTCAAAATGCAATGTGTGAATATTGTGTTTAGTGATTTTACGCCAGCAGAATCGATTCCCGTGCCCCGTGAATCGATTCAGTATCGTGGAGTTTGCCGACTCGATCAGGCTTTCATTGAATCGGAGAGTGAATCGATTCACAAAGGTTGATTCTCCGTGAATCGAAGCTTGAATCGATTCACGAAAAATCGATTCTCTGTGAATCGAACTGGGAGCCGCAGAATCGATTCATCCACTTAAAATCGCGATTCTCGCTATTTTTGCATCGAGTGAATCGATTCACCTATCTGTGAATCGATTCACACCGCAGATATCGTAAAAACTCAGCAGAAAAAGAACAGAACGTGATTTTTAGAGAGAGAGTTAGAGAGAGGATGCGAGAGAGAGAAGAGAAAGGGGATTAAACACTAGGGTTCATATTTTTAAGGGAAAAACATGGATTCATGCTAGATTCATCCTCAATCTTAGCTTGAATCCAAGTTGGGGAGTATTTATTCTTGGTTTGGAAAGTTGGAAGAAATCCCTAGAAGGCAAGCTTGAAGGAGAAGAAGCAGAACGTGAAGGAGGAAGAAGAAGGGGCTGAACATCAACCTTTGAGCTTGAATCTTGGTTTAGTTGGTGAGTTCTTCCTTCCCTTAGGTGATGGGCACCCATAAGTCCCACATTACGATTTCCTTGAAGAAAACCCTTGAACCCTAAAGGGTTCAAGGTTAGAATTTTCCAATCCTCCTTACTTCTATAGTTTAAGTGTTAAATAGCTATGCATGTGCAATAGGGACTGATAAAAGGGGGGTTAATGTTGTACCTAAAACCCCCACAAACTGTGAGATTGATGTTTGACCATTGGGAGCTCCATGGAGCCCTAATGGAAATGTGTTTTGTCTTGATGTATTTTCCTTGACTGAGCATGTTACATGTTTCCATTTGAATATGAAATGTATCTTTTTACATGAATATGTTTAGTTCCATGTGAAGTTAGAGTAGCACCAAATTGTATTCTTAATCTTGATTAAAGCATGCATTTAAGGACATAGTTGGTGAAGTAAATTCCCTAAAAGACACTAAGATACCTCTCAAGGGGGTGATCGATATGGTTAGCCGTGTGGGATGCCCTCGGACGGTTAAGACGTCTAACCACCATATCGAAAGCGTGTTTATGGGGTTGTATGGACGTAAGCATACAACGCTACCCATGAATACGAGCCAAAGATGAATTAGAAATTCATAGTAAGAATATGCACTTGCATCAATGTATGATATTAAGTTTTGACTGAAAATAGATTGCATGAGTTGATGGTGAGGAGTCGAGGGGAGGATTCACTGAGATTATTATCTCACCCCACTCCTTTATTTAATTATCCTTACAGATGCACAGGTGGCAAAGGAGGACTGATAGCGGCTAGCTCTCGGGATGTTACTTATTTTGTAATAGTCTTAAGTGGCTCCTTAAATATGTAATTTCTAGAATTATGTATTGGGTTGTACCATCAGGAAACTTATGTATTTGAGTTTTAGTTTTGTGTGGTTTCTGGACTTAATGTTGAACTTAAGTTTGAATTAATTTTTGGATTACTGTACCTAATGATAATTCTCCTATTTTCAAATTAATGAAAGTAAGGTGTTACACTTGGCCTCAGGTCTGAAAGTGAACTACATGAAATCTAAAGCTATGTGCTCTAAAGGAGTGCCTGCCGCTAGAAAGCTTCAGTTGAAAGATATTACTACTATTCGCCTTGTGAATAATTTGGGGGCATATCTTGGGTTCCCTCTCATTCAAGGGCGACCTAATAAAGATGTTTACAATAATATCCTAGAGAAGATGCAACGCCGGATGGGGGCCTGGAAGGACAATCTTTTGAATAAAGCCGGCCGTGTGTGCCTTGCAAAGTCCGTAACCTCTTCTATGTCGGTTTATACTATGCAAATCCACCACCTCCCCGCGAACATTTGTGACCGTATGGACCGTATGACTCTTAGCTTTATTTGGGGTGGTAACGGAGAAACTAGGAGTTAGAGTTTTGTTAGATGGGAAAGTGTTACTTTACCTCGACAGTATGGGGGACTTGGAATCTGAGACTCAAGGCTCACTAATATTGCTTTACTTGGCAAATTAATTTGGAGCTTGCTTCATGCGGGAGACACAAGCTTTGGGTGCAGGTTCTCCTTCATAAATACGTTGCCGATAATTCAATTTGGACCGCAAGTAGTCCCAACAAAGGCTCTATCATCTGGAAGAGCATTCAATCAGCATTGAGCGAGCTCCACGAAGTCTTCAGCTTCTAAGTGGGCTCCAGTGATACTTTTATCTGGTTCAAGGACTGGCTCAAGACCGGCCCAATAGGCCCTCTGCTCGATTATGTCCATATATCTGGCTCTCAACTCAGTCTCAGAGATATTTGGGAACTAGGTTCTTGGAACTTGAGTCAACTATCTACTTCTCTGTTGCCTAACATTGCTGAGAACGTGCACAACCAGCCGAGCCCTCCTTGCCTGAACGCAGCAGTGATCATTGGGTGTGGAATGTCAGAAGAGAAGGCACTTATTCTTGCGCCTCAGCTTATAATTGGCTTCTAGAAAGACACAGAACCTGGGACAATATAGCAACGATTGGGCCTGGGTTTGGAAGCTTTCAGTCCCAACTAAAGTTCAATTCATGGTGTGGCAATGCTTACACGGCGCCCTTCCTACTAATGCTCTGAGACACCACCTGGCATGGCTTCTAGTGCTTACTGCCCACACTGTTCTTCTCAGGTGGAGGATACCATTCACTGTCTGCGAGATTGCGCCCACTCAAGAGAGCTTTGGTTGAGGTTAGGTGTTTTCTGTTGCCCGGACTTCCTGAATAACACTGACCCAATATCTTGGCTCACTCGGATGGCTAAGGGTGAGCATGCCATGCTCTTCTTGGCTGGTCTTTGGTGGGTGTGGCGGTGGAGAAATAATGCTATCTTTGTTGAGACTACCTGGCAAGTGGATGAAGTGGTGAGAAAAGCTCGATTGGCTCATGATGAACATATCACTTTTTGCCTGCCTAGAACCAGTAGCACTAGCTATGTGAACAAGTTCTTCGCTCTTTGGACAGCCCCTTCTGAGGGTTTTGTGAAGATCAACACTGATGGTAGCTTCATCCCTACTACATCAGTCATTGGGTCGGGCGGCCAGCAAGAGATCACTCGGGGAAGTGGTTGTGTGGGTTCTCTAGCTTTCATGGTCAGGGAGATGTTCTCTTGGCTGAGCTTTGGGGGGTAAAGCATGGCCTCCAAATGGCTTATGACCACGAATATGACAAAATCCTTTGCGAGACTGACTCTTTGGACGCGATTACCCTCATTTCCATGGTTTTCACTCTTATGCTTGGCTTCTGAAGGGCATCACAAGCCTTTTAGATAAGAGCTAGGATGCTACAATCGAGCACACTTTGAGGGAAGCGAACTGCAGTGCGGATTATTTGGCCAAAGAGGGCTCTCACTCTTTGTAAGTTTTCAAGATTTGGAGGCTCCCTCCCCCGAGTTTGGGATCGAGATTACTGTTGGACTCCCCTAAGGAGCCTGGCTAGTTGCTATGTTTTGCTATTCTTTTTTTTTCTTTCTTTGGGCGTTTAACGCCATGTACTCAACCAAAAAAAAAATGTATTAAAAAAATAAAAATAGAAACATATTGAAAAGTAATGAGAATCTAATATCTCTTGGAAATTGAACTGGGCTTCCGGAATGATAGTTTTTCATTAGGAGTAATTTTTACTATAATATGACAATCTGAAAAAGCCTACAAATGAATATATTGATGTAGACCTTCTAATAAAGTCAAACTTTTTGTAACTTTAGTTCTTGAACTATATTGCTTGCAAAGGAAACAAGGCATCATAGTGGTGATATATGTATCAAATATAGCAATAGATCTGTGAGGTAAAGGGCATGCCGTAATATTAGCAGGGTTGTAAGTGGTCCCGAAAAAGCAAATCACGTGCATAGATGCATTAAAGTTCTCATATATCAGAAAAGCAAAGTTTCCCGTTACTGAAATGCATTCTTATGTTAAAATTTGATACGGTTTTATCATAAAAAAAAATTGTAAAATTTATTTCTTTTATAAACATTAAGTAGTTGGGATAACAAATAAAAATTTATGAACGTTTATGTCAAGAAAAATATATATATAATTTTCAAATAACAAAATCTGGTAAATATTTACTCATTCCCAAATTAGAGTTTTCTTAAGAAAAAAATAAGTTACCCTCTACGGTTGGACAAGTTTAAAAAAATAATTTATATAAATAACTCTATTTATTATGCTAAAATGATTTGGATTTCCAGTAGTTGTGAAATCTTGCATTTGTCGCAGTCATGCATCTCAGGTCGTCCGATCAAGATCGGGGGCAGTTCATGTTTCAACTATGTATATGAATCTGATTTATCGAGTTAAAACATGAGACATTCAATCAGATTGGACGATCTGAAATGCATGACTGCGACAAATGCGAGATTTCGCAACTACAGGAAATTCATATCCATGCTAAAACTTATAGATCCGATAAAACTAAAGACCGTTAATTATTTGTAAAATCGAACAGTAAGATTTAAAAGAGTTTGAGTCTTGGATCTAACACTTATATCAATATTCTCAGTTCTCTTTGAAATTTTTAACATGTCTGGACACTGGAACGAGGCAATTTCTCATATGCTAAAGTTATTTGTTAACAAAAAAAAAAAATTGTTAATCTGAATAGAATAGCGCAGTTTTTTTGATACACGTCCATAGAAAAGTTGTAACTAATTCGTGACAAAGAAATATCAGTTAGTAAGAGGTATGTATCTATATACTTCTACAAATTACTAATATGTAGGGTGATATTTAGATATGAGTTTAAAGGATATGCACCGTTAGTGTAAACCAATTTTACACAGACATTCAATAAGAACCCGTTATTTTGCCATGTCAGCCACTTCTATAACCACATTTTAAAAATAACTACCAAATAATTAGCTCTTATTGGATGTCAATGTAAAATTGACTTACACTGACGATGTATGTCCCTATTTCTCTTTAGATATATATACCTAACAACTTGTATAACAATATAAAAGTTAATTTGGATATATATATATATATATATATCTATATCCTCTAGGATCCAGTGCATCTTATAAAACTCTTCCAACGTCCACTTTTTGTGAGACAGTAATGAGACACAAACACTGGAAGCAAGAGAAACACATTCCCAAAAGTACATCCAAAGAAGCCAAGAGAAATCATTAAACAAATTACAATAGAGATTTTCATTTGATGATTATAATATTCCAAGGTAAGATCTCTATAAACAATAATGTCCCTTACTCTCTTTCTTACCTATTCTTTCTTTTCCTCTTTTTCATTCCTTGTTCTCTCCTTCAGCATCACATCTTCTCAAGCATGTCAAATCCAGAGGTCTTCCTCATAAAAAATGATGAAGACGACTTGAGCAATTTCGAGATTATGAAGAGAACCACGTTGAAGTTTCATAGTGAGAGCACTGAAAGCCTTTCAAGCAGTTCCAATTCTCATGAGTCACAAGGCAAAAAAGAAGAGAATAGTGATAATCATGAGATAGAAGAAAGCCATGATGAGAGTATAATAGTGTCCAAGCAAGCTGATTTGGAATCAAGAAAAGCATCATCAGAAGAAGTAAAGCTGAGAGTGGAAGATGAAGATGGGTTCAGAACTCCAACATCTTTGGACCACAGGATTTCAGTGGCCATGAAATGTCCACCTGCACCAAGAAAAATCAAACCATCTCTGAAAAGGAAATCACCCTACTACTGCAATTGCAGACACCCACTTGATCTGTCAGAAGAGGTTGAATTATTGTTTCCAACTCAGCATCTTCCACTGCCTGATTCACATCAAAGCACCAAGAAAACCCGAAGAGAGGAACGGAAATGATGCAAGTTTGGTGCAGAAAAAAATACACACGTGTCATAGTTTCGGTGTGTATACGTCAATAAGGGGTGCAATTAACTTGTTCCAAATTTTGGTTAGTATCATTTTTCTATTTTCTTTTTTGGTTAATTTGCCTTGAACCCTTTATTTTCTCATTAACATGGTTTTAAATGTGGCTTGCAACTGCTAAATGTGGCAGTAATACTAAGATATTTGAGGTTTTGGATTTGGTTCTTTTAAAAATGAGCAGAGAGTAAATAATCATAATAACAAAGAAAATTAAGGATGATCATATAATGTGAATCAAGGTTTTCAATTGCGATTGCGGTCGCGGATGCGGTTGCGTTTGCAGTCGCTGCGATTGTAGTCATTGCGGCCGCAATTGCCGTTATGGACCGCAAACCTTAATGTGAATCATTGATTTTCTCATCGGTCTTTTTTTTAGCTTGTTTGTGACTTGGATAATAGTCTCTTCTTTTTATTTTTCTTCTCGGCTTGACCTCAACAGCGCCAGTGAAGAGAGTATATAATCTTAACATTTAAGAAAATTAAGGATAATTTACTATCCATGTACATGTAATATGGAATATTAATTTTCTCATCAGTAGTGAGATTACTTACTTTACACTCTAAAATGAGTTATCCACTTTAGATCAGAGTTGGATCGGGAGATTTTTATATATAATTGTCAACTTCATCTATCTATAATTCTTTATGATTTTAAAGAATCTACAATCATAATTTAAAATCTTATTAATTAGTATTTTAATTAAGATCATTTGTTAAGGTGTAAAGACAAAATTAAGTCTTCAAAAGATCAATGTGAAGTGTGGACTGAGGGTGTATGTCGTTGGTTTTTCTAACTTTATTGCTCCGACCAGCTACTTTTGTATCAGTTAAGATGTTACACACACATACTAAAGGAAGAGAATTTATTCTGCTAGATTTATTCTTAACGAAGAAAACAAAATCATTGTTCATCTCAGTTAAAGTGTTAAATCATGTTTTCATTTTCATTGTGTTCTCCTCAGAGATTCTTCCTTCCAGTTTACGCTTGGAGAAGTTGCTCGGAATCCATTAAAAGAAAGCATATGAATCCATTAATTATTGCACCGTAGCTTGTAGTGAATTTGATTTATACCGAATAATTCGTTTTTTCTGTTTTATTTGATATGTACATCTTTGTCCCCGTGTGTGTATCTGTGTGTTGAAAAAGGGACCAATCCAAGTCCTAATGAAATTTGATACATCTGCCTATTCATTTACTCCTTGTTCCTTCTTACTTGTCATTTAAGGTTAATTTACAATAATTAAGAAAATTAATAAATTTTGTTGTTTGTGATGAAATTATTAATTATTTTCTTATGATACCATTGACCATTTATTACTCTATAGAACACATTTTTCTCTCTGTAATAAATAGTTAAGGGTATAATTGACAAACAAGTAAATAATATAACCTTAAACTTTGAAAATGTCAAGAAATTATAAACAAAATCTCTTTAAAAAGTCGATATGTAAAAAGGAAATGGAAGAGTACATTTTATGATTCATAATAGTTTTTTCTATCTCTAGGTTCAAGTAATTTAGTATTTAATTAAGAGTTATAATGTAGTAAGAAATTAAATTATATTAAATAATTTAATATGTATTAGTGCAATTGATGATTTGCAAAAATAAGCGACGAAGTCAATATAAATGTAAATAGATTTACTAAAAAGAATTTGTCAAAAAAAGTTTTCTGAAAAGAAGTTCAAGTGTTCTTTTGAAAATAACTACCAAAAAACACGGATGAAAATCACTTGTCTCACTTTCCTGTTACATTTTCTGTCTTCCACCAATTACAATTTGTCACGTAATAAAATAAAATTTTTATTATAACTTATTAACACATGCATATTCCAAGCCTTTGATTTGTGGAAAACAAGGAGACACCATCTTTTGGGACAGCAGATATTTGTTCCAAAAACACAAGAAGTATAATTGAATTGGGTTTCTATCAAATTTGTATAAGTGTGACCCTTTTCTCAAACACACTATCAACTTTTTCAAAATATATAGCTGAGACAAATGTATATGAAGGAGTTCAGACGATAGAGGACTTAGACTTTAAAAATAGTTTAAGCAAAGACATTATAAAATCGTTTAAAAATGTTTTATGTTACATTTGCCAAAGACAGACATGTTTACTAAAATAAAACAAGATTGTAAATCCCTTTTTAAAAACTGATTTAATGAAACATGTTCAAAAATGAGTAAACCCTCACAAAAACGAGCTGTCCCGGAACTTGCACACTCTCTCCTATTTAGTCCCTAAAGTGTATAAAAATAATAAGTAGTCCCTAAATTTTGTGAAATCCATTAAATTAGTTTCTAAAATTTTGTAAAATTCGTCTCATTAGACCCTGTAAGGGATTACTTATAAAACTTTAGAAACTAATTTGACAAATTTCACAAACTTTAGAGACTATTTATTATTTTTATATAATTTAGAAACTAAATAGAAAAAATAGTATAAGTTTAGTAACTAAATTAAGGGTTTACCTGTTCAAAAAATAGAAGTAAGCATGGGGCGGCGGATAACATGCACCGCTTGAAAGGTGGTGTGCATTGATGAGCTGTAAAATTATTTCCTGCCCAACCTTTCCCCTTCAACCCACCCATCCCCCACACACAACAACCAAAAAAACAAAAATGTTCATCTATTCAACTTACAGATAGACCACCTGCAATTAATCCCCACCATCTTCCTTCCCTATCCAAATCTCAGACTCAATACCTTTCGCAAAACAACTCTAGCAAGGTCTAAACCACCCTTTATCAAAATTACAAACAAAACTTATTTCTAATTGGAAAATGCTTACCGCCAGAGAGGGAGGGAAAAAATAGAAAAGTGCAGGGAACTGAGGATGCACCTGAAAAGCGTTTGCCATTAGAATGATACACCTGCTACTGTTCAGCTTTAAATGGTCTCTCTTTATTTTATTTTTCCTCTTTCGCATCTCACTTGCAATTGGAGGTTGGAAGACAAATATAATAACACACATTTTTTGTTCTGTCATCCTAAAAAAACACGACCTTTCTCCCTAATTCGACGCAAACCCACCAATATCCTTCCTTTCTGTGCCTCTCCCTTAATTTCTCTAACCCCAATTAGTCATGGATTCTCAGATCCATGTGAACCCATTTTTCTCAAAGTCAATAACTTTATCCAGTTTCTGCGTATCCACACCAATGCCCAGATTCGTGGAGTTGTTAGATCATGTTGAACCAATAATCTTGTTATCACAAGGTTTGTGCAAATCAAAGTAGTGGGAAAATGAAGGGTTCGAGCTGTTTCTTAACGATAGGGTTGGTGCTGATGTGGTACTCCTCCTACATAGTGGTGCTGTAACAAGTACTTGCTTAGCAACTACATTGTCAAGTACCCGATTTTTTTGACCATGTATCACATCTTTGTCGCGCTGCCACAAGCCACCGCTTCAATCCTGTCGTCCTGCTAGTGTTCCATTAGAGCATACAGCATAGCGATGGTGGATATGGGTGATGGGGGGGTGGGTGATGAGGGAAGGAAACGTTAGGCAGGAACTGTAACAATTAAGGGTCAAATTGCAAACTACATAGATTATAGCTACTTTTAAATCATAACCATTCAGTTTTTATATATTATATCATGGCAGAGATTGGTTGTGCATTGATGCACTACTACACAAGCAGTACTTCATGCTATATATAATTGCCCTATACGTATGTAATTTTTTTCACTCCCCAAAAAAATACATTTAGTGGCAATAGATAACCCTTTTAGCGGCAAAAAAACTTGCTACCAAAAATTTTACCTCAATTAATTAGTGGTTGGATGGCGTCTCCAGTGTCGTTGAAAGCTTTACCAACAATTACAGTGATTACTGGTAAAGACTTGTTTAATTTCCGCTAAAAGAAATAACTTTTAATAACAATTCTAATGACAATTTTAATGGCGACAAATATGTCTTTTTTTGCAATACCCACCCGATCTATTTACCAACCTCTGTGTATTGTCGCCAAAAATTGTGTCTTTATGATGAACTATTTGATTAACAACAATTTTAGCGACCATTATACTTACATCTAAAATGAACAATGACATACAAATGTTCCAAATAAATGATAAAAAAATTAATTCTAGACATATATATATCATTAAATTCACAAAAAATAATAAAAGTTATTAGAATACAAATATCAACCATCATGTTCGTAAGCTTGTCAATAAAATATAAAAAATATACATCAATCAAATTCAATAACTAATGTTATTCAAAGTAGTTGAAAAACTTTTCGCCTCTCTGTCTAATACGAAGTCTTCCAACTAGGAATTGAAATAGCGACGAAAATTAGAGATAAAAAAAACGAAATTTATCTCTAAATTTAGCGTGGTGACGAAATTAGCTATAGAGACATATATTGCTTTTTTTCATCTCTAAATTTTCGTCGCTAGTTCAACTTTTTGTAGTAGTATATGGCCTAAAAAAATTAAAAAAATATATAATTTTGAAGTAATATTCATGATCAAACAATTCTATGTAATGTAAGAAGTACATGATTTAAAACAATGAACTAAACTAATTAGATACGTCAAAAAAAAAGTAAACTAATTAGCCACTAATGTATTCTCCAAACCAATCATCCCAACCATGTTAAACACATTCAAAAGCTAAACACGTTCAAAAGCTAAAGTATTGCAATCAAAAGCTAGAGATGGTATGAAAGTGACTTGTGCTCATTTGCAATCAGAAATCAAATAGAGATGTGATTTTTGTAGGGACGGTCAGGGGGTCCTTGATAATATGGAAGAAGATTTGTTTGAATTTAAATATGTGCTCAATGGTAGCGGTTACTGGTGTATCTGGTAAATGGAAGGACATAGTTATTTATGTAATTAATGTGTATTCTCTTTGTTCTTTGTCTCGGAAAAGGAAATTGTGGGAAGAACTATTGGTGTTATAGGGGTGTAGAAAAGGGGGATTGGTGTATAGGTGATGATTTTAATGCAGTGTCATTATGAAGTGAAAGAAAGGGTACTTCTAACAGAAGTAATCATGGTGAAATTGAAGAGTTCAGATCGTTTATTGAAAAAATGGAGCTGGTAGATCCTCCCTTAGTGGGGGAAAAATTTACTTGGTGTAGTGCAAATGGAAAATCGTTAAGTAGACTGGATCAATTTCTTCTTTCTGAAGAGATATTGGCAGTTTGGGGGGTTTCATCACAAAGGGTTGGAAAAGGGACATTTCAGACCACTGTCCAATCCAATTTGGTTGGAGGATTCAAATAGCAACTGGGGTCCTAAACTGTTCCGTTTCAACAATTGCAGGTTAGAACATCCGGGAATTTTAGCTTTTGTGGAGGAGAGTTAGAAGTCGTTCAAAGTGGAGGGGTGGAAAGGATATGTGATAAAAGAAAAAACGAAGTTACTCAAGGAGAGATTAAAATGGTGGATTAAGGAGGTAATTGGATATTTGGATCTGAATATGGAAAGGATAGTGGATTATCTAAATGCTTTGGAAGAGATGACAGCAGAAGCAGCGAATGTTAATCTGGAACACAAGAAAGAATTATCTGTTAAATTTGGGCAGCAGTTGCGTTTTAAGGAAAACTTATTTTACCAGAAATCTAAAGCAAGGTGGGCTTTGGAAGGGGATGCTAATACGTGATTTTTTTAATGCTCGCATTAAGTCTAACCAAAGGAGAAATAATTTGATAGCCTTATAGGTAGCTGAAGATCAATGGACTGAAGGTGAGTAAGACATAAAGGCCGCAGTTAAACAGTACTACAAGAAAAAGCGGCGTTACCGACGACCAAAAGCCGTCAGTAATGCAAAAAACCGTTGATACCGACGAATTACCGACGTCCCCTAGACCGTCGATAATATGGGCGTCGCAAACATTTACCAACGGGTTAGGTGTTAATACACAAATCAGTCTAAATTATTTGGGTATTTTGAGTATAAAATATTATGAACTTATTAGATAAAATATGTTCACTGTTTCCTCATTTGTGCATAAAAGTATAAAAGGCAACATGGAAAGCAAAAGATTGAATTTTAGGAAGATTCTGGCAAGATTTGAGCATATTTTGGCATTTCTGGACAAGCGGTACGGTCTGACAACTTCTCAGTACGACCGTACCTATTCAAGCCCAATAGTAAGGGCATACCTCGTGGTTTGTACGACCTGACGCCGAAGAAAAAGTCCAATACGGCCGTACATAAGGTAGTACGGCCGTACATAATTGTTGTCAGGTCGCACACAATGCACAAGTACGGGCCAACTTCACAACTCAAGTGCAGTACGGCTGTGTATAATTGTGGTACGGCCGTATCTAAGCCCATAACACATAGATTTGAAGCCAATTGACCTAATCGACACCAGAGCCTATAAATAGGCATTCTCAACCCTTTTTGAAAACAGAACTCACTCTCTGAGTGAGGGGCTTTTGTCTTGCTTTTGCCTCTTGACTCTTGCCTCTCATCTTTTCTTTTCTTTTATGATTTCTTGTTTGGATTCTTGTTATTCTGTGTTATTGAGAAATACTATGAGTAGCTAAATCCATCACTAGGGGTGATGGGGGATCTTTTACTACGTCTTTGATATTTGTTTAATTACTATTATGAGTTTTTTATTATCTTATTGAATGTGTGTTCTTAGTATGCTTAATCCCATATGATCTGGCCAATCATTAACAAGTTAGTTTATTGTAGGCGATTGTATCACAATTAGTTAACGAAACTCTAGGAATAACTGAACTCGCTAGTTATGTCGGATCAAGGATAATTGCTTGTTTCCAATCAATCATTAAATTGATAAACTTACAAGTTCTTAATTCTCTTTCTTTTAATTATCTTGCATGATCAAACTGGGTAGTTCTTAGAAAGAAGACTGTTAGCATTGCATGATCAAACGGTGTTAATAATATAAGAGTGGGTGATTGACTTTCAATTAGGGTTATAGCTAGTAATAGTTAATTGGTAAATTCAAGGACTAAGTATTAGTGAACCCGGTTCCCCTAGACTTTCCATAACTGATCTTTCTTCCGTTCTTGCGTGTTTACTTTATTATTATTGTTTGTTTGTCTCGTTCTTATAATCACTACATTCGTTCGTCTAAATAATAAATGATCTCTATTAATTTAGTACTCACGCATTTTCTGTGGGTTTGACATTTGGAGTCTTAAATATACTCCACTTTATTACGATTTACGATCAGGTGCACTTGCCCGAGCCGCAACATTAGGCTGTCGGTAACGTTATGTAATTTTTTTATTTTTTTAATTAATTAATTAATTAATTCGTTATTTATTGTTTTAATTATTTAATTATTAATTTAAAAAATATTAAGAAACGTAAGAAACGTGATAACGTAAACTAAAAACCAAAGTAAAAAAGAAACGAATATAGATGAAAAATATCATCATAATATCAAAATATAAAAAAACATAAGTCAAAACATCATATAAACTAATAATCCTGATCATGCACAAGGTGGTCTAAACCATTCGCGTCGTCGACATCATCAATACGATGAGGCGGATGTGGTGGAGGCAGCGGAGAAAGCTGATGATGAGGTTGAGGCTGTTGGTGCTGGCGAGCTAGCATCTCATACATCTGTTCCTGTCGCTCCAGCACCTTAGCCAACAATGCGTTCGTCTGACGGTTCTCCTTCTCGAAAGCGGGTAGTCTCCACTTCATCTTGGCAAACTCCTGCTCATCCACAATAGAGCGATGACTGCCGCTACTCGATGATGATCCAATGTTGAGGCGGCTGGTCCCTTTCTTGTAGTTGCTAGCAAGGTCTCCAGCACCGTATAGACGACCCTTCTTCTTGTCATCAACAACATCAGCCCAAACCTTGAGCGGTATAGATGGATCCTCAGGGATAGTCGGGCTCTGCGATGGGGAACATGATGATGTCTGAGATCTAATCTGAGACATCTTCGCCTCAAACTCCTCCTGTCATGCATAAACAAACAATCAAGTCAATTTTTTTGTAAGAAAACAATATAAACATTATAATAATATTCATTATATTTAATAACTATCTAGGTCTGCTTCGACCGCTTATCGACGAAATCGCCAATACTTTTCCTAACATGAGTTGCACGATAGAGCTCGTGCAACTGTACCTCTCTACCCAACTTCTTCGACTGTAATTAATGAAA
Source organism: Calophaca sinica (assembly GCA_037113605.1). Lineage (NCBI taxonomy): Eukaryota > Viridiplantae > Streptophyta > Magnoliopsida > Fabales > Fabaceae > Calophaca > Calophaca sinica. The sequence continues at coordinate 101,035,927 of CM073733.1, read as the reverse complement.
ACATGAATAAATAATAATAATAATAATAATAATAATAATAATAATAATAATAATAATAATAATAATAATAATAATACTAATAATAATAATGTGTAACACATACAAGTCGAGCTGCGTGTTGTGCCTGAGTGATGGAACCTCCTGTGTGCAGGCTCCCACCCTTTTCAGATGCTCTGTTTTTCTTGGCCTTCGTGCTCACTACCTTGAACCCATCAAATTTCTAGTACTCTTACAGCCTCTGCCAGACATGATCCCATATCCAGTGGAACTGTCCCCTCAAGCGGGCATCTCTGAGCATATCAGAGAGGCTGTGGGAGGCCTTCATATGAAAGTTCTTCTTGATCCGCTCCTCATCCTCATTCCTCCAAGCACATCTCTCCTCATTGTAAAATTCTTCTTTCGTGCAATATCGTACGTCAAAATACCATCCCACAACCTTTTGAGATCGTCAATGAGAGGTTGTAAATAGTTGTCAATACCATCTTTTGGATTAGTTAGACTTGGTATAATACAAGTCAAGAACATATAAGGTTTAGATATGCACATTTCGGGAGGAAGATTGTATCGGGTAACAATAACTGGCCAGCAAGAATAAGGTGTGGCCAAAGATTGAACATACGAGGTAAAACCATCAGAGTATAATCCAAGTCGTACATTACGTGGATCTGCGGCAAAATCAAGATGCACGCGATCAAAGTGCTTCCAAGCTTCACCATCAGATGGGTGGCGCAACATACCTGAAGTGCTTCTATTCTCATAGTGTCACGTCATTTTGCCTGCAGTCTATGTTAATACAAACATTCTTTGTAGCCTTGGAATAATTGGCAAATAAAACATTGTCTTCACTAGAACTAATTTTTGCATTCTCATCCCACTATTAGTGTGTGCAATAGACCTTGGCGCATGGAAAAATTTGGATTCAACCAGCGTGCCATCATTTGTACCGAATTTATTGTCGTAATATAACATGCACCCTTTTACACAACAATCAATCCTTTTAGCTTCGAACCCCAACTTGGACACTAAGCTTTTAGCCTCATAATAACTTCTTGGCAAACTATCTCTGATAGGTGTCGAGTCCAACATCATTTTCGTAACGAAATCCAAGGACACATCGGTAGCACCACAGTTATACTTAAGAGCTAAAGTCTTACACACATTGATAATTTAGAGTCTGCGTACCCTTCAAAAATGACTTATTTATTTCTAACAAAAGATTATAAAATTTTTGTGCTGTCTCATTTTGAAGCTCATCTGTGTCATCAAACTGCTGCTCCTCGAATGATACGTTCACCCCCAAGGCATCACAAACCATATCCTATATCAATTCAATCCGCTCAGCATATCCCGTATCTACATAACTACTTGAAGCACCTGTGTAATTATCGTTAACCCCTAAATCAACTCGAGACAACTCTTCACCAAGTTTAGTCTAAATCCAGTAATTAGGCCAAAATTCAACTGAATACAGGTGATGCATAACCTCAATTGGGCTCTTAATCCTTCTACAATCACAATTAAGGCACGGACATCTAATTCATCCATTAGTTATGAAATCTTCATGTGCCATTGCGGTTTTGACAAAGTCATCAACCCCTGCTATAAAAGATTGTTTCAAACCCCTTTTCCCCGGATACAACCTATCGTAGACTCGAAGGAAAAAAAATTTCATCTTCTGCATGTTAAAAAAATGCAAATACAATTAAGCATGACAATTTCAGCAGCACGCCAGACTTAGAAACGCTTCTTTCTTTAAATGGTATGATATCACATTTGAGAAAAAGCTTTTTTAGAACTCATATAATAGTCTTTCCTTAATCTCATATAATATACTTGACAAAATTTCGGCAGTATTTCTCATTGGTCTCTAAGTACACTAAATGATCGCAGTTATGAATACCGCGATCAAGTATGCACCCAAAGAACAAAAAGAAATGAATAGAACCAAAATTTAATCAAATATAAAGATATGAGAATTAATTAATAACTATTATACGAGTAAAGAATTTTTTTTCCCTAAACAGTCCTACTTGGACAATTCAAGGTTTAATATACAACGAGCACACAGTACCCAAAAGTAATACACGCGCTTAATAATATTGAACCTTAAACGGGAATCTAAGGTTTTTCTCCGATATTAATAACAAGCATAGAAATAAAACAATAACCTAAATAAAATATATTTAGTAAAATTTAATATCGGTTTTTCTCCGATATTAATAACATTTAATATATTTCATATATCTAATATATTTAATTAATAAAATTTAATATCGATTATTCTCCAATATTAATAACATTTAATATATTTAATATATTTCACATTTCTTATATATTTAATATATCTAACAATAATACATTTAAAATTATTTAATATATTTAAAATTATCTAATAAAACCTAATATAAATACATTGATATACAACCTAATCATCAATAATACACTAGATATAACCCCCGTGCGTTGCACGGGTTTTGTTTATATCTTATATACATATTTTTTTAAAATAGAAGTGTGAAAAATAATTTAAATATTTAAAAACATTTTATATGAACCTCTCAACAAATTGATATTTGACAGATGTATATTCATATTGTAGTATGTTTTCAATTTTTATTAGAGATCTTGATAGGATTATCTTTTTTTAAGATTAGGTAACAATTTTTTTCTTTGGCCTTAGGCCCTCCTTAGTATTAAACACTAGTAAATACAAAAAAAATTATTAATTATAAAATAACATATAATGATAAATACTTTTGTCGTGAAAAAAAATGTATTGATTAGATACTTTTATATTGAAAAATTGTATTAAAATGTTGGTTTTTTTAAATATAACCTGCATAATTTAATATCTGTTATGAGATTTTGGTTATCATCGCTAAATAGAATCAATTTATTGAATATTATTTTATTCTCTAAATAAATATCTTTTGGAGTTATTTATCAGAGCACTATTTATATATTAAGTACTTTTACATTGGTGTTATCTTTTTTAATAATATTTGTTTGAATTATTTAATCTCTCACAATAAGGAGTTGTATTCCATTACATATTCCTAATGAAATATTAATATTTTTAACTATCATAATTGGTATTTTTATTTATAAAAATTGTAAAATTTAAGTGTTCATCAGTCATATAAATTATATTCTCATTCTCATATAAATTTAGGTATAATATTTTTTGTTCTTCAATTATGCTATTAAACTATGCATTATTTTTCAAACTACATTTTATATGTTATACTTCTCAGTAACTTTTGTCACAAAAATATATGTTTTAGTTACTATGATCATTAAATAATAACTAATTAATTACTTTTTAAATTTAATTAACCAATATATTTATAATAAGAAGTTTAAATAAGTAAAAGTAAAAGACACAGCAGACAAAGGCATGATGAACCCACCGAAAAAAAAAGACTTGATAAAAAATTTGATGATATGAATATATAGATGAAAATTAGATTTATTGAGTAAAATCAAAAATTAATAATAACAATAGAAATAATATAATAATAAATATTCTCTTAATAGAAACATTATAGAAATATTTCGTATAATTTTTTAATATTTAAAAAATATGATTTGGCATAATTTTTAGTAAAGTTTAGACACAGGAATATGGTCCCGTTCATAAAAAAAAGACTTTATAACCACAAATAACTAAATATAGGAATAGGAGCATATGTCATAATTAACTAAAAAAATTTCAAAAAATAATAAGGTGAATATTAACACAGGGATAATTATTCTCTACTATTTGTTTGTGTGACGTAAATTTACATGTCACGAATATGTGTTTAAAGAAAGTTATTCATCAATGAGATATTGTTAATATAAAGTACATCTAACTTTACATGTTTGTGTTTGGTATAACCTCCGGTAAAATTAATATTTTTTAACAAACTAATCACACTAAAAATTGAAATTAAAAACCTTTTACTTATCCTTTAAATTTCATTTGAAGTCATTTTACTTAATATTTCTATACTTGGGGTTAGAGTACACCTTGTTAATAGATCGATTTACTTATCAAAAAAATGGGAGTCATTTCAATATGTAATTCATTAAAATTTTATAATACGATAGTTAATATTTAATAATATTTAGTATCATTAATTATATTTAAATGTTTTTTCTCAAGGAATATGTGGGTGTGGGTGTGTGTGTGTGTATTAGATAACATTTGACGATATACAATATCATATAACTAATTTTAAGGTAATTATTTTTTATAGTAAATAGCACTTAGTATTGTAAAAAAAAATTAATTTCATCAAATAGAATTATATTTTATATTTTATAACAACATTTAATAAATTATATTCTAATTAAGTTATATTTTAAGTATTTTTCTCAAATTATAAGTAATAATTAACATTAAAATTAACCAATTTTAATATTTTAAAGAGTTTTTAAGAAATTTTACATTTAATTGTTAATACAACCAATAAAAAATTTAATTTTTAAATAAAATAATATTTCCTAATAATATTTAAATAGAGTGAAAATGATTAAATTGATTAATAAGAGTAATTAAAAGGTTGTAACAGTTTCTAAATAGTTTTAAAGTGACAAATTTATCCATTAACTTGACATTGAAAATTACAAAATTCTCTAAACAACACTCATTTATATATATATTAGCTAATATTTGATAGCATACTATATCATATAATTATTTTTAAGATAATTTTTCAGTAGTAAATAGCCCTTAGTTTTGTCATTAACTAATTTTATTAAATAGAATTATATTTTATTTTTATAATAATATTTAATAAATTATATTCTAATTTAGTTATAATTTAAGTAGTTTTCCCAAATTTTAATTAATGATTAAAATTATCATTAAATAATTTTAATATTTTAAATAATGTCTAAGACGTTTTATGTTTAATTTTTAATATAACTAATAATAAATCAAATTGTTAAATAAAATAATATTTAATAATAGTATTTAAACAGATTAAAAAATGATGAAATTGAGTAACAAGAGCCCTTGAATGGATAACATACAAATTAAAATCAAGTTATATTTAATACTAAATAATTATTTAGTCGCTATGATTATTAAATAATAAATATCTATTTTTAAAATTAATTAATCTTGTATTAATAAGAATAAGTTTAAAGAAAAGTAAAAATATAGTAAAAAAACGACATGATAACAAATTTGATCATAACTTAAGATGAAACATATTTTTAGTAAATTTAATAATTTAAAATAACAATACACACACGCACACGCACACACACATATATGTATATATTAGATAATAGTAAGCATTCTCTTAATAGATTGCATCAATTTTTTTAATGTTTTTAAAAATATGATTTCACATAATTCTCTTGTTGTGATGCGTTAGACATTATGGCCACAAATAACTAAATATAGGAATAGGAGCATATGTCATGGCTAATAAAGAAATTTGAAGAAACAATGAGGTGGATCAATGCTAACATAAAAATAATTATTCTTTACTATTTATTTGTCTGACATAATTTCACATGCTAGGAATATTTTTTAAAGAATTTTAATCATTAATGATATATTATTAATAGAAAAGACTTCTAATTTTTATAGTTAATATAATATTATAGTTGAACTAATATAACCTCCGGTGATTATAAATATTTTCAATATACTAATCACATTAAAAATTGAGATCGAAAACTTTTTACTTATCCTTTAAAATTCTTGTTGAGTCATTTTAATACGTGATACATTATAAATATCATACAATTATTTTAAGATATTTTTTCAATAGAAAGCAACATTTAGTATTATCATTAACTAATTTTAATAAACAACACTATATTTTATATTTGATAATAATATTTAATAATTTATAGTATATGTTAATTGTATTTTTATTTTTTTAAATTATAATTAATAATTAACATTACTAATTAGTAAGAGAAATTGAAAGGTTGTAACTCATGGATTAAAATAAATATGTATTTAATTTTAAAGCTTAAGCTTCTATTATTAGCATTAAATAATTAGCCTTTACTATTTATTTCCATGACATCATTTCACATGCTAATAATATTTTTTAAAGAATTTTAATCATTAATGATATATTGTTAATAGAAAATACATCTAATTTTTATAGTCAATATAATATTATAATTCATCTAATATTTTTAAAGAATTTTAGTCATTAATGATATATTGTTAATAGAAAATACATCTAATTTTTATAGTCAATATAATATTATAATTCATCTAATATTTTTTTTGGTCTGGATAGTTCACCTAATATAACCTCCGGTGATAATAAAGGTTTTTTTTAACATACTAATCACATTAAACAATAAAATCGAAAATATTTTATTTATCCTTTAAAGTTTATGATGAATAATTTTAATACGTGATACATTATAAATATCGTACAATTATTTTTAAGATATTTTTTTAAATAGAAAAGAACACTTAGTATTATCATGAACTAATTTTAATTTTGTTTTTGACATAAATGAACTAATTTTCATAAACAACACTATATTTTATATTTGATAATAATATTTAATAATTTATAGTGTAAGTTAATTGTATTTTTATTTTTTGTTTCAAATTTTAATTAATAATTAACATTACTAATTAGTAAGAGAAATTGAAAGGTTGTAACTCATGGACTAAAATAAATATGTATTTAATTTTAAAGTTCAAGCTTCTTTTACTTATATATAGATTAATACAACTTAATATACATGTCATACAACCTAATATATATACATGTCATATAACCTAATATACATTTAATATATTTACATGTCATACAACCTAATCAATCAATACAAATATAAATTAATATACATTTAATTCATGCCAATCAGAATCAAGAACTTAAACCCCAACTATAACAATATACATGTTCCAAATTTTCTAATAAGTTCCCTACATCTAAAAGCAATGGAAAAGAAAAATTAAGTCAAACAAATCATACCCAAACCAAATTCAATCATTACAGATTCAATTCGAATCTATATTCAATCACTACAAGTATCAATTAACAACTAACACGTCTAATATCTCATTCAAAGAAACCAACCTCGATCCGGTGGCAGAGACAGTGGAGGTTGGATAGTGGCAGTGATAGTGCCGAACAACGACAGTGGCAGTGGCTGGCGAGAGACAGCGCTGCAGTGGTGCGTGATGGCTAGGGCGCAGCGGCTGGTGGTCGGTCGTGGTGGTGGCTGGCTGGCTGCTGTGCGATAGTGACACTACGACAGTTGCAGTGGTGGTGCGCGGTGGCTGGTGGTCACACCAGACAAAAGGGAGTGAGGGTGGTGGTGGCTGCGACAAACAAAGGGAGCGGGCGGTGGTGGCGGTGGTTGTGGTGGTGTGTGGTGGTCGCGCTGGACAAAAGGGAGTGTGGGTGGTGGTGGCCACGATGGACGGTGGGAGTTGCGGTGGTGTGGTGGTCGGAGTTCCACAGAGAGAGATGAAAGAGGGATGAGAGAGATAAAACACAAGTGAAGTGAAGGGGAGAAGGCCACGATTTGCTTCATATCGCAGGTTACCGACGGCCCCAACATGTCGCTAAACCCAACGATCACACGTGGCCTTTTTGACGGCCAAGTTTTCAAATACCGATGGCCCCAGTCAATCGGTAACCTCAACGGTCAATTGACCATTGAGTTTACCGATGGATTGGGGCCGTCAGCATTTGAAAACGTGGCGGGAATAAAAAAGGCGACAAATATACCGACAGACCAAGTCATCGGTAAACTGTTCCGATGGACCTGGCCGCCGGTAATTATCCGTGGATGACTGGTTTTACATGCCGACGACCTTAATTGTCGAAAAGTGTCATTTTGAGAAAGATCATTTTGAGAAAAAATTTTAAGAATCAGATCTTAGCATGCCAGTGCTTAATGGGATCGAATTCAGCCAGATTTTGCTGGAGGATAATCTTAGTCTCACCACACCATTCATTGTTGAGGAAATAGAGGATGTGATATGGAGTTGCAATGGTAATAAGAGTCCTGGGCCTAACAGATACAACTTGAATTTTATTAAGTCTTGTCGAGGGGTGATTAAGGACGATTTGGTGGCTTTCATGGAAGAATTTTATGTGAATGTTAGGCTGCCCAAAGCATTAACTGCTTCATTTCTAGTGCTGATTCCTAAATCAGATCATCCGCAAAGCTTGAGAGAATATAGGCTGATTTGTTTAATTGGAAGCTATACAACAATGTTGCAAACTGCTTGCTAATAGGTTAAAGAAAGCATTAGGAAAGGTAATTTCTTCATGCCAATCAACGTTTCTTTCTGGAAGGCTGATACTTGATGGTGTAGTGGTGGTCAACGAAATTATTGATTTAGAAAAAAGAAGGAAAGATAGATATGTGTACTAAAAGTTGATTTTGAAAAAGCTTATGATTCAGTGAGTTAGAATTATCTAGATTATATGTTGATCAGATTGGGCTTCAATGAGAAATGGAGGAGTTGGATGCAGACATGTATATACTCTAGTTCTATGTCTATCTTGGTTAATGGTAGCCCGATGGAAGAGTTCATTGCAAGGAAGGGTCTTAGACAAGGGGATCCATTGGCCCTTTTTTTCGTATTGCAGGTAAAGATTTGTGTGGATTGGTGAACAAGGCCGAGGAACTTGGATGCATCAAAGGATTTTTGGTTAATCAAGACATTGAATTCTCCATCCTTCAATTTGCCGATGATACTATTTTGGTGTTTGAGGGGTCGTGGGAGAACTTGTGGACAATTAAAACAATTTTCAGGAGCTTTGAACTTGTTTCCGGTTTGAGAGTCAGTTTTTTCAAAAGTAACATTTTTGGACTGAATGTTGATGAATTCTTCATGAATGCTGCATCTGAATTTCTTTCATGTGGAATTGGAAAGCTTCCTTTCAAATTTCTTAGAATACTGGTTAGTGCAAATATAAGGAAAACTGCTACATGAAATCCAGTGGTTGAGAAGATGAAGATGAAGTTGTCCATTTGGAGGGGAAGACATCTTTCAATTGGAGTAGAGTGGTTTTACTCAATTCTACTCTAGTTAGTATGCCATTATATTTTTTATCATTCTACAAAGATCCAAGGAGAGTACTGAATTCCATCATTAGAATACAAAGAGAATTTTATGGGGTGGGGTGGATGAAAATAGGAAGACAAGGTGGGTTAAATGGGAAAAAATATGCATACCAAAAAAGAAGGGAGGATTAGGAGTTAAAAATATTGAATGGTTTAATATTGCATTACTAAGTAAGTGGAGGTGGAGATGTTTGGAGGATAGGAAAGCTATTTGGTGTGATTTACTTGAATATAAATATGAGAACTTGGTAACTAGCTCTCTGTAAGGCGGTTCTACACTGGCTGGCAGCAAATGTTTTACTTGGTGGAGAGACATTATGTCTGTGGATTCTGAATCATGCGTTGTCCCATGTTGGTTTAAGGATGCTATTAGATGTAAGGTTGGGAATGGAACAAAAATCAAATTTTAGGATGATAGGTAGTGTGGAACAATGCCCACTAAAGAATTGTTCCCAAGACTGTACCATGTTACCGCGTTAAAAGAGGGGTATATAGCAGATATGGGGAGTTGGTTGGAGTCGAGATTTATTTTGCATGGGAGGAGGGGAGTTAAAGTCATCACTGGAGGAATTAGTAGAGCAAGTAAAGCTGGACCGTGAGGTGGAAGATGCATGGTATTAGGTCCATGATGGTCTGCGTGGGTATACGGTGAAATCGGGGTACACACTATTGCTAAATTTGCTAGGGGATGCAAATGTAAACTTAAATCTGGTGACGGCATTGCAAGGACTGTAGAGGAATGCGATTCCCTCAAAATTGCTATTTTCTGTTGGAGACTTTTGTAAAATCACCTACCAACTAGAAGCCATGCTCCATAGAGGCATAGACACTTCGGCCTTTGGTATTTCCTATGTCTTTTGCTTTGCACATATTGAAGATATAAATCATTTGTTCTTTACTTGTTCTTTCTCTTATAATGTGTGGCTAGGGGTGTATGCATGGTTGGGACTTTGGAGTCTTTCAAAATAATGAAGTTGAACACTTCCTACAACATGGTGTATTAATTATAGAGGAAAGAGATGTAAGAAGGTGAGTCATATTGCGGAATAAGATAATTTTCCATGGATGAGTGGCTAATTATAGCCATATTAATGACTACATCAAAACTTTGTCATGGAGATGGTTTATTAGGAGGGAGTAGAAATACAGGATTAGTTTTTTCAGATTAATGTTGTAATCCTTTGGGTTGTATCAAAACATTATAAGATGGAGTACCCCTTGTACTCCCTATCAATAAATTTTTGTTGAACTTAATAGGTGTTGTGGCTCAAGCAAGTGCACCTAATCGTAACTCGTAATAAAGTGGAGTATTTTTAAGACTCCGAATGTCAAACCCACAGAGAATGCGCAAGTACTAAATTAATAGAGATCCTTATTATTTTAGACGAATGAAAGTGATAGTTTTGAGAGTGAAACAATTGAATTATAAATGAAGAAAGCAAAGCAATGTCACAAGAACGGAATAGAGGTCAAATAAGAAAAGCCTAGGGGAACTAGGTTCACTAATACTAGATCCTGAATCTATTACCTTGCTATTACGAATTATATTTTCTTATCGAAAGCCAATTACTTACTATAAATTACTAAGAACTACCTAGTTAATAGCCTTCTTCCAAAATAACTACTCTGTTTGATCCAAGAATGTAATTAAAGGAAAGAGCATTAAGAACATGTGAGTTTGTTAATCTAATAATCGATTAGAAACAAACAATAACCTTATCCGGCATACAAAGCGGATTTTGTTGATCCTAGAGTTCCATTAACTAATCGCGATAGTTGCCTCCCATTAATTAATTTATTAAGGACTAGCCAGATCCTACGGAATTAAGCATGCTAGGAAGAACACATTCATAAGGATAACAAAGAATTCAAAATAGCAATTAAATAAATGTCAAGAACATCATAAAAGATCCCTCATCACCCCTAGTGATGAAGTTAATTACTCATATCGTTTCCTAACATAATAGAATAACAAATGTAACACCTTACTTTCATTAGCGTGAAAATATGATAATTAACATCAGGTACAGAAATCCCAATTTTAAACTTAAAGTCCAACATTAAGTTCAAATGTCATAAAACTAAACTTAAATACATAAATCCATGTCAGTACAATACCAATACATAATTTTAGAGGTAACATCTTAAAGGTGCTACTTAAACTACTACAAGAAACAAGGTTCCTAGAGCAAACAGCCGTCAGCCTTCCTTTGGTACCTGTGCATCTGTAAAACAATTAAATAAGGAGTGGGGTGAGATAATAATCTCAGTGAATCCTCCCTCCGACTCCTCACCATCACTCATACAATTTATCATCAGTCAAGAAGTTATATGACACGTTTATGCAATGCATATTCTTACTATGAATTTCTAATTCATCTTTGGCTCGTATTTATGGGTAGTGTTGTATGCTTACGTCCATACAACCCCATAAACACGCTTTCGATATGGTGGTTAGACGTCTTAACCGTCCGAGGGCGTCCCACACGGCTAACCATATCGATCACCCCCTTTAGAGGTATCTTAGTGTCTTTTAGGGAATTTTATTCACCACTATATCCTTAAATGCATGCTTTAATCAGGATTAAGAATACAATTAGGTGCTACTCTAGCTTCATATGGAACTAAACATATTCATGTAAAAAGATACATTTCACATTCAAATGAAAACATGTGACATGCTCAGTCAAGGAAAATTCTTCAAGACAAAACACATTTCCATTAGGGCTCCATGGAGCTCCCAATGGTCAAACATCCATCCCATAGTTTATGGGGGTCTTGGGCACAACATTAACCCCTATAAACAGTCCCAATAATACATGCATAGCAATTAACACTAAAAACTATACATCAAATGGGGATTTGGGGAACTTCCTAACTTAGGGTTCATGGTTTTCTTCAAGGGGACCCTAATGTGGGACTTATGGGTGCCCATCACCTAAGAGAAGGAAGAACTCACCACAACTTCCAAGATTCAAGTTCAAAGTTGATGCTTAGCTTCTCCTTCTTCACGTTCTTCCTCTTCTCCTTCAAGCTGGCCTTCTAGGGATTTCCTTCAACTTTCCAATCCAAGCATAAACACTCCCCAACTTGGATTCAAGCTAAGATTGAGGATGAATCTAGCATGAATCCTTGTTTTTCCCCTCTAATTTGTGAACCCTAGGTGTTTTAACCCCTTCTCCTTCTTCTCTCTGTCGCACCCTCTCTCTCTAACCCTCTCTCTAACAATCGCGTTCTGTTCTTTCTCTGCTGAGTTTTTCTGATATACTGCAGCTGTGAATCGATTCACAGCATAGGTGAATCGATTCACTCGATGTAAAAATGACAGAATCGCAGCTTTAAGTGCTTGAGAATCGATTCCTGCAGTTCCCAGATTCGATTCACAGAGAACTGTCTTTTGTGAATCGATTCACGCTGCGATTCACAGAGGATCAACCTTTGTGAATCGATTCACTCTGCGATTCACTGCAAACCTAATCGAGTCCCAGCAAACCCACAGCCCTGAATCGATTCACAGGGCCTGGGAATCGATTCACACTGGGCAAAATTTCACCAAACACAATTTTTCACATATACAACTATGACAATCAATGAAAATATCACTTAGAGTTCATCTTTAAGCCATACTAAGCTTATGCACACACAACAAACCAAGCTTAAGGAAATTTGGGGTGTTACAACAAACATTCAAACAAGAAATCCTAAAAGAAAAGATGAGACAAGAGGCAAGAGGCAAGAGGCAAAGTCTAAAGTAAAAGACCCTCACTCAGGGAGAATGAGTTCATCCCCAGAGAGTAAGTTAGTTTTCAAAAGGGGTGAGAATGCCTATTTATAGGCTCTGGTACGGATTAGGTCAACTGGCTTCAAATCTATGCGTTCTAGGCTTGCGTACGGTCATACCGAATAGATACCTGGCCGTACCGGACTTTAATTGCGACGCTGGCCCGTACTTGTGCACTCTGCACTCCCTGACACAATTGTGTACGACCTTATTGCCTTTGCTACAGCCGTACTGAACTTTCTCATTGGCGTCAGGCTGTACTAACCAAGGGGGTACGCCCATACTGCTTTTATGATATAGGTACGGCTGTACTGACTAACTGTCAGGCCGTACCGCTCGTCTAGAAACGCCAAAGTATGCTCAAATCTTGCCAGAATCTTCCCAAAATTATATCTTTTGCTCCAAGCGATGTCTTTATGATATTTCTGCATAAATGAGTTAATAGTGAGCATATTTTATCTAATAAGGAACAAAATCATAATGTTTTATACTTAAAATACCCCAAAATAATAGACAAAATGGAGTGTTAACACATCCTCACACTTAAGTTTTGCTTGTCCTCAAGCAAACTACTTGGATAATTATAAGAAAAATTGAATTTACTAACTAAGGGCATAAATGAGATACATAACAACAGAGCAATATCATAGGAAGTGCTAAGTAATAGAATGCCCAATTAGAGATGCAAGTCCAACAAGTTCTCCAAGTCTATGATTTATAAGTCACTCTTCTCACCACTCTCAAAGTGTTTAAATTTGTAGTCATTAACACTCAAATTTTTCCAAAGAAGTGACATTACCATAGGCCTGTACATTGACCAAAACTCTACTATTAAAATCCACTTATCATGCAAAAGAGGGAAAAAGGGTCTTTCATGGGTTGTAATGGGGCAAAGGTAATAATGTTAGGTGGGATAAAAAGAAAGAAAAGATCATGCAAAGGGTTAGAAACAAATCAACCAAACAAGTAACATTTTTCTTTTTAATTATAAAGAGCAGGCAAAAATCCCTCTAATGTTCAACAACATTTTTTTTTCATTTTTTTCTTCTTTTTACTTGCTGAAGGCAAAAATAATTTTTTTTATATAATTTTTTTCTTTTTTTATCTTTCCTTTCCTCCTTTTTTTTTTGGCTTTTTATGCCGCAATTTAATAACTTAATAATTCTAGGAGGGGAAAGTATTTGCTAAGTCTTCCTTTTATAAACTTTCATGAGGGATTTCCAACATTATTGAGTTTTTTCTTTTTGCCACTAATTGCTCTAACAAAAGTATTTTTCAAGGTTACCTCAATAAAAATAATAAGCAATAACAATGAAAAGGGTACCAAAGAAATATAATAATAAGCACAAAAATGGGCAACTAGTGAAAAAATATTTGTAACAAAATTGAAGTGGGCCTGAAAAATTCCTAAAATTGCCCCTACCAGATTCACATGAAAGTAAATTTTTATTCGCTTTGTAATGGTCTCAGTACAAGTTCTAGAATGCACAATATGAGAAAATATCACTCAATCAATGAAAAGAGACAAAAAGTATGATATGACCTCTCATTTAGGCTCAAATCTCACATTTAGTGGTTTATACAGACAAGTTGAAACTCATAAAACCTCAATGCTAATTATCAGTAAATTCTAACACTAGCAACAATCTCATTCCAATAACAAGTTGTCAGAAAAATTTTAAAATAGCCCATTAATCAGAAAAATACCAAATTTTCCAAAACTTAATAGTTATAAGCGTAGCCAAGTAATTATAATTAGGCTAAATTATACTTTTAGTCCCTTAAGTTTATTTTAGGTTTCAGTTTGGTCCATTATGTATCATTTGTTCCGAATTGGTTCCTTATATTTAAAGATTACATCAATGTGGTCCCTTTGTTTCAAAGTGGCCTTTTATGTTACAAAAATTATACCAGTGTGGTCTATTTATTTGCAAAATAAGGGATAAAAAATGGACCATATTGGTATAACTTTTGTAACATAAGAGACCATTTTGGAACAAAAAAAGAGGGACTACAATTAACACATAAGGGACCGATTCAAAATTTTTAATACATAAGAGACCAAATTGAAACCTAAAATAAACATAAAGGACCAAAAGTATAATTTAGCCTTATAATTATAGTTCCCCCCATACTTATTTTTAGCAGTGTCCTCACTACTAACAGTTATAAAATAAGCAATAAAAATTTATCTAGTTAAAATAAGTGCTAAAAATAATTTAAGGTGGAAAGGTACTCCCCTCTGATAATTTCACGAGCAAATTGCGGTAGTGATTCAATTAATGCTATTGTCTTGCCAATGCCCCTAGAGAAACTATAAATCACAATAAACTATTAAAAACATAAAAATAAATTAAATAACATAGGCTGCCTCCTGCAAAACGCTTGTCTAACGTCGTGAGCCTGACGATTTGCTTAAAAGTGGTCAACCAGGCGGCTCTCGAAGAGTGAATTTTGGATTCATTGCATTACCTCTTCTCCATTTTTTAACCATGTGGTTCAAGTTGCTCTTTCTTTTTCCAAGGGGTGGATGAGCTTCAAAATATTGTGGAATTTTTATTTCTTCACCACCCACCAATATGCTAGGATCCTGCAAGTTAGTAGTTTCTTCTAAAAGTTCATGCACTCTTAAATCATCAAAGCTGTTAAAAGCAATCACATTATTGGTAAAATAAGAAAGAGTAAAAGAACATGGATTTTTGGTAGAATTTAAAACCTTTAAAACATCATCTTCCTTACCACTTCTTATAGTTACCTTTCCCTTTTGAGCTTCAATGACTGCTTTACTGATTTTGACCGAAAGAGTTTGCCTCAAATTAATTGGGACTTCCTCCTTTTACTCAAAACCAAGAACTGTGGGGTCTTCCTTGTTCTCTTCATGAGTGCTCCCTTCAGTAGGAGCTTTTATTTCAGCTTGACTCCCTTCAGTAGGAGTTTCAATCGTTTTTGAGATTGACTGTTCTTCACACTTAGGCTTAGACTTGGGCTCTTCAATCAACTCTTCAATATTCTCAAGAATGATGACTTCATCTTCTTCCTTAAGATTAGACTCTATTTGATTGGGCAATGTACTTTGTTCCCTCTGAGTCATCAATGTTGCTGGAGCATAATCCTGACTCTCCATAGATTTAATAGGAGTTTCAAAAACATCAAATGGGTCACCAGGTTTTTCCCAAAATTTAGCCAAAATCTCCTCCATGGTTAATTCTTCATTTAACTCTTCATCACTCTCATGGACGATGACTTCATATTCCTCCTTGGGATTGAGCTCAACTTGAGTGGGAAGTGATTCTAAAGCTTGTTGAGTCGCTAATGCTATCAAGGTAGAAAACTGATTTTTCAGGCATTTTTGTTCTTCTCCATTTTGATTAAATGTTCATTCTAGAGACTTGAATCTTTCATCAGTTCGCTGCATAAATTTTCTCTTTGCCTCCTCAAGTTCTTGTTCTTACTCCTCAAGTTCTGGTTCTTGAGATGGCTAATAAAAATCTTCTATTTGATTCTGACTTCTCCAAGAGTTGCTCATATAATATGCCTTGTATTCAACCCAAGAGTTATATGCTGAACAGTCTTACCATTCGTGTCCTACAACACCACAATACACACAAAAAAAGAAAAGAACCCAACAGTTGTCTGTATATCCTATAAAATAACCACAATACTCACAAAAAGGGAATGAACCCATGAGATTATTATTAAATTTTTTTTAAGAAAATAGAAGTAAAATAAAATAAGATATGATCAAAGTAAAATAGAAAGAATCAAACTAAAAATATAAGAGAGTCAAAGTCTAAAAACAATCAATTCAAAATAAGGAAAGTTGGAATAGAAAAGAAATAACACAAATAGAATCAAAACAAAATAAACAAAGATATTTATCCCGATCCAATCCTTATCAAATCTTTTCTTAAATTCAAATTCAAATTCTATCCATATCTAATCTCAGATTCAAAATAAGATAAGAAAAATAAAGATCGGGATATATATATATAAGAAAGAGAAAAATCTTTTTGGATTTTTAATATCAAATTTAAACAAAACAAAATAGAATAAGATAAAACAAAATAAGATGAGATCTAAACAAACGGATAAAGAGATAAAATAAAACAAACCAAACAAAAATTTAAAATCTAGATAAAGAGATAAAAGAAAAATCTCTTTGGATTTTTGAAGGTAAATCTAGATCTTAAATCTAAATAACCAAACAAAAATTTAAAATAAAACAAATAACTTTATCTACTTTTTTTTAATAAAGAAAGATAATAATAGTAACAATACCAACTAGCAGTTAATAAGCAACTTTTTTTAGATACGAAAATAATAATAATAACTAATAACAATAATAACAAAATTAACAACAACAATAATAATAATAACAACAATAATGATAATGTCTAAATTAAAAAGGACCTCGTTGGTTTAATATCGCTTAAACATTCCCCCGCAACGGCGCCAAAAACTTGTTGCGGCTCAGGCAAGTGCACCTGATCGTAACTCGTAATAAAGTGGAGTATTTTTAAGACTCCAAATGTCGAACCCACGGAGAATGCGCGAGTACTAAATTAATGGAGATCCTTATTATTTTACACGAACGAAAGTGATAGTTTTAAGAGTGAAACAATTAAACTATAAATAAAGAAAGCAAAGCAATGTCACAAGAACGAAATAGAGATCAAATAGGAAAAGCCTAGGGGAACCGGGTTCACTAATATTAGATCCTGAATCTATTACCTTGCTATTACGAATTATATTTCCTTATCAAAAGTCAATCACTCTCTCTAAATTATTAAGAACTACCTAGTTAATAGTCTTCTTCCTAAATAACTACTCTGTTTGATCCAATAAGGTAATTAAAGGAAAGAGCATTAAGAACAGATGAGTTTGTTAATCTAATAACTGATTGGAAACAAGCAATAACCTTGTCCGACATACAAAACAAATTATGTTGATCCTAGAGTTCCATTAACTAATCGCGATAGTTGCCTCCCATTAATTAATTTATTAAGGACTGGCGAGATCCTATGGAATTAAGCATGCTAGGAAGAACACATTCATAAGGATAATAAAGAATTCAAAATAGCAATTAAATAAATGTCAAGAACATCGTAAAAGATCTCTCATCACCCCAGTGATAGAGTTAGCTATCATATCGTTTCCCAACATAATAGAATAACAAACATTCAAACAAGAAATCCTAAAAGAAAAGATGAGACAAAAGGCAAGAGGCAAAGTCTAAAGCAAAAGACCCTCACTCAGGGAGAATGAGTTCCTCCCCAGAGAGTGAGTTAGTTCTCAAAAGGGGGTGAGAATGCCTAATTAAAGACTCTGGTGCGGATTAGGTCAACTGGCTTCAAATCGGTGCGTTCTGGGCTTGGGTACGGCCGTACCGAATATATACCCGACCGTACCGGACTTTAATTGCGACGCTGGTCTGTACTTGTGCACTCTGTGCTCCCTGACACAATTGTGTACGGCCGTACTGCCTTTGGTACGACCGTACTGAACTTTCTCATCGACACCAGGTTGTATTGACCAAGAGGGTACGCCCTCATCGCTTCCTCGATATAGGTGCGACCATCTTCGACCGATCACAGTCGCATGCCGTCGTAAACGTCAAAGTATGCTCAAATCTTGCCAGAATCTTCCCAAAATTATATCTTTTGCTCTAAGCGATGTCTTTATGATATTTCTGCATAAATGAGGAAACAATGAGCATATTTTATCTAATAAGGAACAAAATCATAATATTTTATACTCAAAATACCCTAAAATAATAGACAAAATGGAGTGTTAACAATAGGATCAATACTAGGATTTAGAACACCTAAAACAAATTTTAAATTACAAATAAATTGCGTACCTCTTGAAGACATCTCTACGGGTGTTACTTGTCTCATAGGAAGAACGCACACACTTGTATACGCCAGGAACAAGGTCTTTCACCAGAACTCCCCTTGTATCAAACTGTCTCTTGGATGGAGCAATGAGCAGTTACCGAGAGTGAGAGTCTAGTGGGGATTCTGACCTCTTTATAATAGAAACTATGACCTAATTTCCACCCATCATGGATATTATGCCCAATAGACCCTACACATCATCTCAATACATTTGCCAATCGGGCTTGGCCCAATATACATACATGGTGATTCCCAAAACCGAATAGATCACATAATATAATGGGCTTACAGGGAAAAATACATCAAGTTATACGTTCAACTCATTTTAATAAAATAAAAATACACCAATTAATAGAAGCCCAAAACAAAAATTCTATTCCCCCACTTATGCAATATTAATTGGGTTTTGTTTTTAAAAAAAAATCATTTTGAAAACGACTCTTGAGTTGAAAAACTGTTGCCACAAAATAACCTGAATATATTCACCATAAAAGACATGATCAATACCGCTAACAAAATTATTAGCTAAGAATCATGGCAAAGATAAACTATTCAAAGTTTAGTTTACCGATGACCACATAAGCAATAATTTCATTAGCATGACCACAACACAAGTGTGTAAGTGCAGGTACACATCATAGCATAAATCATGCGATCCTTTTCATGCTACTGTGTATGGATCCTATATTGTGTCTTCCCAAGAAAACACAACCAATCTCCCAAAAAGTGATTTTAAACATGTTTCACAATTTTCATGAAACACCATTTCCATATAGGAAACTTACATCTTTCTGAAGAAAGATCAATATTTTTCCAAGAAAACATCATCATCATCATCATCATCTCCCCAAGGAGACTATGTCATGTTTCTCATGAAACACCATTCCTCAAAAGGAATTAATAAAGCGTCATTTCATCAATAACACAAAAGATGAATACGCGCATCATATTATTGAATCAAAATTACACAAGTCCAATGTAATAATAAAAACATAAAATAATGATAACAACTCCCACTAACCAAATACATTAAAGGACTTTACAACACTCATGTTCTCAATATGTTTCATAAACACTAAGGGTCTAAGTCCCTTAGTCAGAGGGTCTGCAAGCATCTCCTATGACAACCTGATTTTTAAAATAAGTTTTAAATAATTAGTAGAATAATGATTAGATAGAAATTGAGTATTAAAAATTTTAGTTAGAATTAAATTGGGTTTAAAAATGGTTCATAAGAGGTTCAGAAAGGTCTAGAACACCCTAGAGTTCCCTAGAAGGGCAAAAACGGAAATTTACTGCTTAAGGACCGTCACGACGCGACGGACAAACAAAGGAAGGAGATCGCGAAGCGGTTACGAGTGACGCGACGGGACCTGAGTGTAAATGGCTCGCGACGTGATTTTAGTCGGTGGCTAAGTCGGTGCTCAGCGCCACGAAACGTCTGACACGTGTCCTCGAGTCCGTGTCTAGGCCCATTGCGACGTGATGGAGCCAATTTTTGCCTATAAATATAGCTCGCCTCTCCCTATTTGGCAAGACACTCCATTTGGGCATTTGGAGTACAAGGGAGGCTCGGGGAGAAGGAAGAGTGATAGGACACGAGGAACAAAAGTGGCAGCGATCTTCTAGGCTAGGTAAGGGGGAAGATACCTTAATCTCTAGGGAAAATAGGTAGTAGAGTAGTCTGTTAGCATGAGTAGGGTTCCTTAGCCCTACTAGGGGTTGATAGTGGTAACACTTAGGAGAGGGGTTGCGTGCATACGGTGACTAAGGATAGTTGTCGTAGACCTATCAACTAATATAGGAATGATCTATTAATATTTATGGATGGATGTTGATTGTTGTAATGTTTGTTATGACTCCTTTTTCCGTTCCCTAGAAGGGCAAAAATGGAAATTTACTGCTTAAGGACCGTCGCGACGCAGCGGAGAAACAAAGGAAGGAGATCGCGAAGCGGTTACGAGTGACGCGACGGGACCTGAGTGTAAATGGCTCGCGACGTGATTTTAGTCGGTGGCTAAGTCGATGCTCAGTGCCACGAAACGTCTGACACGTGTCCTCGAGTCCGTGTCTAGGCCCATTGCGACGCGATGGAGCCAACTTTTGCCTATAAATATAGCTCGACTCTCCCTATTTGGCAAGACACTCCATTTGGGTATTTGGAGTACAAGGGAGGCTCGGGGAGAAGGAAGAGCGATAGGACACGAGTAACAAAAGTGGCAGCGATCTTCTAGGCTAGGTAAGGGGTAAGAAACCTTAATCTCTAGGAAAAATAGGTAGTAGAGTAGTCTGTTAGCATGAGTAGGGTTCCTTAGCCCTACTAGGGGTTGATAGTGGTAACACCTTAGGAGAGGGGTTGCGTGCATACGGTGACTAAGGATAGTTGTCGTAGACCTATCAACTAACATAGGAATGATCTATTAATATTTATGGATGGATGTTGATTGTTGTAATGTTTGATTTCTTTATGTGACTATGGATACGTTGATTGATAACATGTCAATAGTGGTTCTCCTAAGCGATACTAGGACTGATCCTTATGTTGACTAAGGATGGTTGTTAATCTGATTTGCCTGTATACGAGTCTGACGTGTAAGTCAAGGGTGACGCCCTCTAGATAGAGAATTGTGAATCCCTAGATGGTAATAGTAAGTATTACCATCGTTACCTTGTTGGTAGTGGTGATAGCTAGATCATTGTATCCGAGGTTAGTGGTACCTAAGATGTATATGATCGATGGTACGAAGTAGTGTGGAGTAGGTGTGTACCTGAGATGGATATGATTGATGGTATGACTGAGCTCCAGGACTCCATGTCTGACAGGTGGACAATCTTGGTCATTCTTGTTAAGGGAATGTTATCCTTGCGTGCAAGACGGTGCCTTACTCCGGTAATTGTGTATGGTAGTATGGGGTGCCATAACTAATAATCGGAGATGGTAGCATATTAGGATCTGTTTCCGGGACAGCCAACTTAGCTAACTCTGTGCCCTGAGACTGGTGATAAGTTTAAGGAGTAGGGTGTTAATGGCCCTCAATGTTCAGCGATAGATTGGGTCTGTAGGGCTGGATATGAGCCTGAAATCTTTGGAACCGGCTGACATGTCCATAGGGCTGGTAATTGAGCCTGACATGTTGACCTGGGCTTGTAAGGCTGGTAATTGAGCCTGAGATGTCCAGTAATCGGGGTCTGTAGGGCTGGTATTTGAGTCTGAAAGACTGGTAACAAGTGTCAGTCTGAAAGACTGGTCAGATTTGTCATTATGATATATCGGTATGGACAGGTCGGTGACCGTATGTTCAGAAATTTGATTGTGACATTTTGATATTTATGCTATGTTGTTATGCGTGTACATGATAACAGACTGTCTACTATACTGTTTTCCTGTTTGACTGGAGGTTAATGGATATCTTATCCCAGTGCTTTCTTATGTTTTCTATATTGTGTGATGAATAGCAGATGGACAGGAACAACCTATAAGGAGTGGATTGAAGCTTTTTGAGTAGATTGCTTAGAGGCAAGGATCACGGCCAGTAGAGTTTTGTCTGTCACCATTATGGATGTTGGTTTTTCATTTTGTACTTGTACAATAAACTTATATACTTTTCTAATAATAAATAATATGTGAGTTGTTCTTAAATATGGATTTCTATATTACATAAGTAATGCCCTGTTTCAGCGAGGTGTTACATCTCCTCTGTAGATATATGCTCAACAACAATTTCTCCATTGTCAACCATCTCTCTGACAACCAGGAATTTAATCCTTATATGCTTAGAAGCCGTAGTGGTTCTGTTATTCGTGGTAAAGAATACAGTAGAACTATTGTCACAGAAAATTTTCAATGGTTTAGAAATGGAGTCCACAAGGCCAAGAGCAGAAACAAAGTTTCTCAGCCATAGGCACCATAACATGCAACAAACTCTACATGCATAGTTGAAGAGGCACTACAACGATTTTGGTAAACTACGGCGGTTCTGAAGGAATTCTGCGGCAGTTATCAGTGTCGGGACGTCATTTCGCGGCGGTTATAGCCAACCACTGGTATGACCGCCGGACGAGTAACATGCGGCGGTTACCGCAGAGGTTGGGTTTTTGCGGCGGTTCTCGCGGCAGTTACAAACCAACAGAAACAGGCTTAGTGGTTGGTTTTTCATTTGGGATATTGCGGTGGCTTGGAACCGCCGCGAAGTGCTTTAGTCGTTTAGATGCGGTTATGAACCGCCGCGATAGGTCCAAATTTTTTTTTTGGGGGTTAAAAAATGCAAAATAAAATTGTTTAATTATTACAATTTATTTTTTTATAAAACCACCACAATAAAATTAATATCCAACCACCACCACAATTCCGTATTTTTTTTATAAAATTGCTCAATAAAATAAACTATTTTTATTAACAGACTATTTATTATAATTTATTATTATTATTTTTTGTGCTAAAACTATTTATTATAATTTATTCTATTAATTGAATATCTAACCACCACAGCATCACATTTATCAAAAAAAGTATTATACCAAACAATAGTCAAGTGCAAAATACAGTATCATACTCAAGAGCAAAATATCGTATCATAGTCAAGTGCAGTTATACGAAATAAGTTTAATACATTCCTTAAAAATATCAATTGATTAATAAATCCTTATAAACTAAGGAGAAGATCAATGTAAGGAGAAGATCAATGTCCATCACTTGGAAGATCCTGACTAGCATTTGAAGAACGTACTTCAACAGGTGAGCCTATATCTGAGCCCTGAAAACATAAAATAAAAATAAATAATAAACACACTTTTAAATGACAAGTAATTATGCATGTTATAATAGTATGACAAGAAAAAGGTTTCCTTGACAACACTTTGTGGTATTTTAATATTCTTACCTGGTTAAGTGTAGGTGGAAATTGGCCACCAAATTGTTGCATAAGAAAAGCCACGTGTGCTTCTAAAGTGGGAACTTTTGCTACCTCTTGCTTTAAGGTTGCAAAAGTTCCCAAAATAAGGTCTCACACAGGCCAATAGACTCACATATAAGTACTAAAAATTAATAGAAACTCATAAATAAATAAAGAACTCACACTCTTTTGTTTTGCTTTATCGTTAACAAAACTTTCATCGTTTTTTGTGTGCGCAATAGAATACATTTCTCCTCTAGATTTGGAAGGGGAAAAAAAGTCCATGGATCACATGCATAACAACGGCTAGTAACAAATATTAAAGTATAATCAACATCACACTACCCACTTAACAAGATATTTGCAAAAATTTCAAATGAAGAGCTACTTAATAAAACAAATGAAACAATTCTACACCAAACAATTATTGGTACTTTTATACTAAGACAGAAGAAAAGGAATGCTACTTGAATAGTCCAAGCTTCACTATTATGGGAGAATTTTATCCATATAAATTTTGAGGACAAAGCTAAAATTTTCTCTTAATACTGCATGAAGGCAAAAGGAAGATTCACAAATCACAGTATTTTGGCAGAAAAAGGAGAGCAAAATTAGTGAACAATAATCAAATAACGAAGCCATGTAACGGAGAGACAAAATCTGTCCTAAAATCCATCCAGTTGTTATAGTATATTACCATTACTGCCGCAATTGAAAACACAAACAACTACTAAAACAATAAGTAGAAGTGTAGAAAAACTAAAGGAAACAACCCAGTTGATTGTCCCAGTTGATTCACAGATACATACATGCCTCTTGCCTCTTGCCTCTTGGTAAGATACATAACAATTTAGTTAACAATGAATAAGCCAAACTAGAGATGCAAGAGAATGAAAGACCAGTCATCCACATCTCAGATTCCATCGTCGTTGCCCAATATGTCAGTACATAATGAGTCACATTTAAATTCATGAATGAAAAACAAAACTTTAAAAAAAAAATACACACTTTAAATAGTGGAGGGACCATAAAAAAAAAGTCAACACATGCAAATCCAGAAACAATTGCATAAAGTTGGTGCACATTAATTTGCAAGATAAATGAAGTACTAAACATCCAAATTATGATCCATATAGCTAGCAAAGTGCTCCTTAAACCGCTGAGTTTCAAGCCAATTCAACAACCTGAAGAAGACACCCCAAAATCCAATGCCCTCAAATGAAAAATCAAAACTTTAGAATTGAAAAACCAGTTGCACAACAAACATGGCCTAACATCCACGATCGGATCTAAAACTCCCAAAAATTTCATGATAGGGACCCAAATACATAAAATAAAAAATAAAATAAAAAACTCTTGAGAACAAAATTGCGTATAAACAACAAGCAACCACAGTTAGCAGAAAAAATTCACAAAAACCATGAGATCGGAAGGAGGAACAAAACGAGAAACAGAACCTAAATTCAGAATCTTTAATTTAACATGCAACTCACCTCCCTGGTTGAATTGCGATCAAGTTACAGAATTTGCAGGGAAGAACATTTCCGCGGGAGAATGCACCACCTTGGGAAAGGAAAAAAAAATCAAAATCTGGGAACTGACAGAAGAAGAAATCTATGGAATTGAATTTCAAATCCCAACTCACCAAAATTCTGTTCTTTTTCTTTCTCCCTCTCTCTTTCAAGTTTTCATTTTTAATTTTAATATTACTTTTTTTTTCTGAGAAAGAAAGATAGAATAGATAGAAGATAGGGAGTTTTAGTTTTTGGCTAAATTACAAAATTAGTCCTCTATGTTTATTTTAGGTTTCAATTTAGTCCTTTATGTTTTATTTGTTTCGTTTTGGTCCCTTACGTTTTAAAAGTTACAACAGGTTGGTCTTTTCCGTCACTAAAAGCCAATCGTCCGTAGCTAAAAGCCAAATAACATTTTAGAAAATGGACTTCTAGCTATGGACAATTGACTTTTAGTGACGGAAAGCACCAAATTGAAAACTAAAATATAACGTAGAGGACTAAAACGAAACAAATAAAACGTAAAGAACTAAATTGAAACCTAAAATAAACTTAGAGGACCAATTTTGTAATTTAGCCTTTAGTTTTTTAAGGACAAACAAAAACTACACAACAGTTCCCTCCCTCAAACTCTTTACATTAGAAGAGATAAGCATACTTTAGAACCATTAGCACCAACAAGAGTTGTGGTTTTGGTGTCAAATTAATGAGGGTACTGGCTTGACTACATCTAGGGAGGAATATCTATATAATTATTAGCTATGCACCAAAGAGGATTACAAAAGAAGTCTAGAAAGCCCAACAAGGATGCCAAATCAGAAACCACCTAACCATGAAGGTTCCAAAAGAACTGGAAATTCAAACATAAATGGAAAACTTGGGAAGAAGAATAAAACCAGCAAATAAGGACATCATGCAAATTAGAGGGATGATAAAGGCAGGGGGAATATTTGAAAAAATAAGACTCCGCCGATCAAACATCTTTCCATAAACAAAAATGGCAACCATCCTAATTGGCAAGGAAAGCAAATAAGAGAATAAGGATATACCTAAGATATGAGCTTCCAGAGACTAATGTGAAACAATCATACTACTTTATTAACATTATTTTCACAATTAACAAATATTCAAATTCAAGTAGCAATAATTATGAAACAATCATAGAGATAGAGCTGACCAGAAAAGACCAAAAAGAGGACCTCAAGTCAACTTGGAACCAAATAACTACAAAAATGCAGGTGTTCGCAGGTAAACAAAGTTCTGCGATTTTGAAAAGCTAATCAATGAAGGTTTTTCCCCCTTTAGCCATAATATTAAAAGTCTGATCAATTTTGTTCCTAAAAATTTCTTGTTACGTTTTATTGATAGCTGTACATATATTAGGTTGGAGCCTTGAGTGAGTAATTTTCATAACAAAAATATACGGCACAAAGTAATACTAATCCTTTGTAGAAAATTTGAAAGGCTAAGCTCCCCCAACCAACCCAAAACAGATGAGAACAATAACAACAGTAACAAAAAAGAGTCCTCCTTCAATTCGATGCCCATGCCTAAGTTGTTTTATTATAGATAAATTTCTCTTAAAGCCGATGCCACTACCCACTAATTTAATAGTAGTTGAGAAGTAAATAATAAAAATTGCATAATAAATGCTAAAAGGCTGAACAATATGTTATTAATTCAAGAGACTATATGCTTTGAACCAGAATCCCGTGCCATCTCTATGAAAATTCAAGTAAATAAAGGCAACAACTTATATCTCCACAGTTTCCAGTTAAAGCCATGTTTTGCGGTGCCAAGCAACAAAGTTACGCACAGCAGAATTTGCCAAACAAGTACCAAAGTACAAAGTTTTCAAGTTTTCATATCACTTTCCATCGAAAACATTACTTTGACAAACTGCTCAAGCTTTTTTCAGTGATATTAACACAATACAATTAACAATTACAACAAAATCATCACTAATTCATTCCATCATATTATTTACAAAATACAAAAGCTATTTACAAAATACAAAAGCTATGCTCCTAAGGAAAGAATACCCTACTAAGCATAAGCACACACAAAATGCACAACATCTGTTTCAGAACTTAAACCATCAAATTCAAAAATCAACAAGAATTAAGCAAATCAATCCCAATGAACTAAACCCAGAAAAGGTTTTAAGTTATAATCAACTACAAAGATGAAACATATCCAATTTAGCAACTGATATACTGGTCTTTAGTGGATAGAGTGCATTAGCATGAGAAGAAGCAAAGTGGGTAAAGTGGAAAATGGTTACGTGACACTGATGAGAAATCAATCAAATAAGGTAGATCTCTTCAGTGACGACTTGTCCTGTCCTGTCCACACAGCACCCCACCGTTGCAGAGAAAATAGAAAGTGGGCAGAGAAAATCAGTGTAGGGTTAAGAACAGCAACGCGAGAATCGAACAGGGTTAAGAAGGAGATATTACCTGAGACGGCTCCGACAATAGCGACGACTACAGGGAACGCAGGCAAGGGAGCGCAAGTCGCAAGGAACTCTCGCGGCTACTAGGGTTTCTATTTTTATTTCATTTTGACCGATGATGGAGAGGGAGAGTTAAGAGGGAAAGAAGGGTCTCAATTTTTTTAAAGCAACTAAAGCAACCGCCGTTGGTGGCTAGGGATGGCAAAAAAAACCGTACATGTGGGTATCTGCGGGTAAAATCCGCCACGGATTTTAAACGGGCAGTTAAACAGTACCGCGGGTGTATGCAGGCGAATATTTATTACAGTGTATAAGCGGGCGGGCGGGTATCATACTACCGTGCGCGAGTACCGTGATATATGTAATTACTTAAATTTTATGGATATTTGGTTGTAATTTCCATAAACATTTTAATTTAGGAGCATGAGGTGGTATTTTGTAAATTCTCATTTGAAACTTTGTCTAGAAATCTAGGTAAAAAGTATTTTTTTTTTGAAAATAAGTGTGTTTTTTAAGAATTTATTAAGTATCCATGGATACCCGTGGGTACCCGCGGATTCTCAAAAATCCATTAAAAACCCGTCACGCGGGTACCCGCGGGGGTATGGGGCGGGTGCGGGGGGCAAATTATCCAACGGGGCGGGTAGTGGGGGGCTACTACCCTTGCCTGCCCCGCCCCATTGCCATCCCTATTGGGGGCTAATAACCGCCACAAATATCAACCAGAAGAGTTGAGAGGGAAAGAAGGGTCTCAATTTTTTTAAAGCAACCGCCGCCGGTGGCTAATAATCGCCGCCAATATCAACCAAACCATATCCAGATAATTTCTCAATTATCATAACCGCCGCAAGGTACCATAGAACCGCCACAAAACGAAAGTAATTAAAAGCGGTTGGACGAACCACCGCGTGGACCGCCGCTGCCTTTGAACCGCCGGTGGTTTGTGCAGAACCGCTGCAGTTGAACCACCGCTGGTGGCTGCTTTTCTTGTAGTGAGGCAATCAAAGTCTGTTTCACACTCTTCCAAGATATGGCCCCTCCAGCTAGCATGAAAACATATTCAGAAGTAGACCTCTCATCATTCGGACAACCTGCAAAATTAGAATCAGAGTATCCAACAACATCTAAATCGTCAACTCTCTTGTAGACAAGCATGTGCTCCTTTGTCTTTTGCAAATATCTCATGACCTTTTTAGCAGCAACCCAATGAGCATGTCCTGGGTTCAAAGTGAATCTACCCAGAACACTAACAGCAAAAGACAAATCAGGTCTAGTACAAACCTGTGCATACATCAAACTTCCCACTGCACTGGCATAAGGAATATTCTCCATAGATCTTCTTTCAATATCATTTTTAGGACATTGATCCTTACACAATTTGTCCCCTTTGACAATAGGGACTTCACCACATCTACTATTCTCCATATTGAATTGCTTCAAAACTCGATCAATATAAGCCTTTTGGGATAAACCCAAAAGCCCATGAAGTCTATCTCTATGGATCTGAATGCCCAAAACAAAAGAAGCCTCCCCAAGGTCCTTCATGTCAAAAGACACAGACAGCATATTCTTGGTCTCAACAAGTAGATCATAATTATTTCTAGCAAGTAAGATGTCATCTACATAGAGAACAAGAATAATAAATTTACTCCCACAAACCTTGAGATAAATGCATTGATCAACTTTATTTTCCACAAATCCCATGGATGAGATGGTCTCATCAAATTTAAGATACCACTGCCTAAAAGCCTGTATTAAACCATAAATTGATTTCTTCAATTTACACACTAAGTGCTCCTTACCACTCTCTATGAAACCTTTTGGTTGCTGCATATATACTTCCTCATAAATATCCCCATTCAGAAAAGTTGTCTTCGCGTTCATCTGATGTAACTCTAGATCATAATGAGCTACTAAAGCCATAATGATCCTAAAAGAATCTTTAGAGGAAATTGGGGGAAAAGTCTCTTTAAAGTCGATACCCTCTTTCTGAGTGTACCCTTTAGCCACGAATCTCGCTTTAAACCGCTCCACATTTCCCTTAGAATCTTTCTTAGCCTTAAATATCCACTTGCACCCAATTGGTTTGACACCATATGTAGCTTCTAGAAGCTCCCAAACACTGTTATGATTCATAGAAAATATCTCATCATTCATAGCATTTATCCATTTATTAGATAAAATACTAGAAATAGCCTTCTTGTAATTCTCCAGATCTTGCAAGCAACCAATATTAAATTCTGATTCTCCAAGAAAAGTATGATAATCATCATGATTAACAGGCCTTCTTTCTCTCTGTGATCTCCTTAGAGGAGGAATCTCAGTTGGCTCTTCAGGAGCTAGAGATTGTACATCTTCTACAATTTCTTGTTGTATATCTTCAACAATTTCTTGTTGTAATATCTTCAACCACTCTCTCGGATGGTGGATACACAACTCTTTCTTTAACAATGATAATCGGTATAATACGTTGCTCTTTATTAGAACTTTTCCCTTGATCAACAGTAAAATCAGAACCATATATATCATTTTAAAATCGATTAGAGGAAGCCATTTGAAACTTTCTATTTTTAAAATATTTTTCATTGTATATTATATAGATGCATTTTGTTTGCATTCTTATATTTTGATTTAGGTGATTTAGGTACGTTTTAAAATTTCAACAAACCAAAATCAAAATATAAGAATGCAAATAAAACGCATCTATATAATATACAATGAAAAATGTTTTAAAAATAGAAAGTTTCAAATGGCTTCCTCTAATCGATTTTGCTTAAATGACTAAGATCCAAATGTATTCCTCAATATGAATTCCCTCCAAAATACGATGACATGTCAGGTGCAATTAATAAAATTAAAAAAATCTGAATCAATGCTAACTTTCTTAGGTTTAATTTTTTTTTTGTCACATGTGTATCGAATTGTTTTTTTTACAGGAGGTGTATAAAATTGTTAATTCAAGTTCTCTTTACTTCCCATACTAATTCGCTATGTTAGTTTCGGATATATATGAAGTTTTAATAAATTTTCATTTTGATTTATAATTTATAATGATATATAAGTGTTCACTAAATAAGTATACAATGACTAAACATAAAAAATTGTAATTTATTAGCAGTTAAAAACATATTTAACTCAATTTTTTATATATACTTTTAATACAAATATTAATAAAAACATTTTACACAAAAATATCAATAATTTTAGATAAATTTTTAAAAGCAATTGTATACTTGTACAAGGCATGCGTCAGATACACTAGTACATAATACAAATACAAAATACATATAAAAGGAGGTCACAAATTCTCTCACCAGTAACATGCAAGCCAGACAACTAATCAAACAAGCAACAAATCCAGTAGCCAACAGCCAAAAGTGGCATAATTTGATTTATTAAGAAGAAATTTGTAATGTAACTTAATTAGTTTCTTTTACAAAATATGTATATTAATTATATTTAATTATTATCAATTTCATTTTTACATTTATATAATCTTTAGTTTCCCCAAAATATGATTATAAATAATTCTAACGTTCATAATTTTTTTTAATGTTTTTGTCCATGTTGCTTTCAGATTACAAACAAGTTATCTAAATAAGGAAAAAAAAAGGTTACAATCAAGCAATTTGGGGAATGTTACACATCAATAAGGACCTGTCTTAATTAATGAGAGAGATTCTCTGACAAGATTTACAAATTATATTGATCATAAATCAAATCAGAAACAATCCCAACAATATCAACTGAAATTTTCGATCAATTCGAAAAGATCGTGAAGATTCACAAATTAATTCATTTCTATCTTTCATTTCTCCTTAATTTTTTTTCCTCAAAATTCCTATCTTTTTTCTTTGGATTTTTATGCATTGCGTTGGTACTGGCTTCTGGTAAGAATATGTACTTTTGCCTCTTAAGTTTTATTTCCATCATGCAATTGACAAATGCAAAGAAGAAAAATATGTTATTTGTTCCTTTAATTTTGTTTCTTTTTGGTCTATTACTCAATCTTTCTGTTTCTTTTTTTGAATTTTCAATGTTAGTTTCTGTATATTTCTTGAGAAAGATGTTTGCTAAATCAATAATAGTTTGTTATATTCCTGTAACTTGTAGTTAACACGTAAATCTATAACTTCAAATATGTGATATGTTGATATTCAAACAAAACATGATTTATACAAAAGCAAATCTTTTGAATTTGTGAATTTTGTTCTTATAGCAGGACCCGACAGAGTTTGAGTGATCCGAGAATTGGTTGTAATGGCCATGGGCCATGCGTGCAATGCAATGAAACATGTATTAGCCAGGGCTTCAAGAATGGAGGTGTTTGCTTGGGATTTGCTGTTTGTTGTTGTCGGAAGAGTTGAAATAAATCATATCATTTGTTTTTCCTAAGGAAAAAGAAACTAAATAACAAAAAATGTTCCTCAGTAGCTTTCATTTTCACTTTTGATTGGAGCTATGATCAAGTGTTTTCAAATTTATTTGGCACTCTGTGTAGTTAAGGGCCCTAAAGTTGAGTACTTTTAAGTACATTTGTACACTTCTGCCTACCATAATAAAATAAAATTACTTCCACTATTATTGTATAAATTAATATATTAAAAAAATTGACTAGGACGTCACATGTTACATTATTAGTGTTTTGAAAAAGTTTACCGTGGTAAAATTTTGTAAACTCAATAATGCCACTGTGACTCGATTGTAACAAAACTGTATATAGTGAGAAAGCTTTGACATTATTGGAGAGAAACAAATTCTCGATTTAAACCGGGTTCATTCCATCACGTACCAAACAAAGCATTCACCTTTGTAAATCTCTATCCATAATAAAACCATGCATATCACCTTTCTAATTTATTCACTTACCTAAGCATGATTCTTCAATTTTCGCTTGTTTATCGTTTCTTGTGTTGAGCACGAAAAGTTGTATATAAAATTGTACATTTCAATTGAGTTCTTTTCATTTTTAATGACTTCTTAAATAAACTTCTTCTACCTTTTCATATGTGTTCGTATGTGGTATATTTCTTTTTATCCACTTAACTATTTTGGGAAATTCATTATTAATTTCTTATCATTTAATAATATAACTTAACAAATTTATTAAAAAAATTATTTCATCTAAGCAAAATAAATTATTGAAAATGATATTTCGTTAAAAAAAGATATATTATGATATTATTGACAATTTTTTTCTTCCATTTTTTACAATAAATTACATATAACATAAGAAACTAAATTTACAAATTGTGCTTCTACTCAACCATGTGCGATTCTACCACATGTCAACTACAAGGTCATTTGATTTCCTCAGACCATTTTTTAAATTTTAAAGCAACCTTAATTCAAACATTTCATTAAATGTTAATTGAAGCAAATCGCGATATTATTAATAAATTGTTGGCTTAAATCAAATCAATATTTAACTAAAATTAAATCATATCTACAAATTATCAAATCATATTCTCAATCACATGATTATTTATGTCTAATTATAATTATAATAAATGCTAAATATACACGTATGTATTTTTATTTTTTCTTTCTTAAAGCTTTGAAATTATATACGAGAAAAACTAAAATTTAATCTAGGCTTAATTTGTTGTCAAACCTTGATATTTTTTTTAATATAATAGGAAGAGAACTAAGAACTTGCTCCTCATGAGTCTTCAGCTAACATAATGCCTAACACAGGAAAAAGACTATCAACAATAATCTAACATTGACGATTGATTATCTATTTTTCATGTTACTTAATTTGAATATTTATCTCACTATAATTTAAATAACTTATTCCATTTTATGCTTTATATTTTTTGTTGAAACTCGTAGCTGAAAAACCACCTCTAAATGGAAAATAGAACTGAAATTTTCTTTTTTACTTTTTTATAATTTAAAATTAGAGTCTACATGTATAAGTACATATATTATCCTCTTCATTATGAATTATCTATAATATTTTTCTGAAAAATTCAAATCTACTAATAATCAACTATATTATATAAAAACGAGTTTTGCCATGTGAGACCATGCCACGTGGCAAAACAACAAATACTTTTTTTCCGCCTAAAACTATTTATTTTATTTTATTTTTTATTATTTTAATCAACCATTATTAAAGCATATCAATCATGAATTTGAGTTATTAATTATTTATTTTAATTGATATGGTAAGAAATGAATAATTTTCATATTGATGCCGATATTATTTCAAATCTTTTAATTTTGAATTAATACATTTAATACCTTTTATTACATTATTAATAAATTTTAACTCTCTCTCATCCCCTCCCTCTCTCTCTCTCCCTCCTTTTATTGTCCAAACTTTCTTCTCTTAAGTGTATGTCTTCTCTCTTTTCGACTGCAATTTTAATTCAATATGATGTTATTCAACTATGGAGATTTGTTTGATAACCTCTTAGATTACTTTATTATTTTTTCTGTAGTTCAATTCATTTTTTCTTTCTAGAAATTTCACTTTTAAGTCTTTTGCACTATCTAAAAACATATAAGCTAAAAAAAAGCAAATTACAAATTTAATATATATTAAAAAAATTAAAAAAAATACTTTCATAAGATAAATATAAGCTTGCCTTGAGAAAAAAATAAAACTTAAAATTGGAGAGATTGTTTTTGTTGAGCATTATTGAGCAAATATTACAACAAATGACATCTTTTTTTTACGAGAAATAATGACATCTTGATAATCTAATTCTGATCAATCACATATTTAAAGTGTAGACTCATTCAAATTAATTTTATTTTTTACCGTATTACTTTATGACTTGGCATATATAGATTATGAAGAAAAATTGAGTAAACATAGTTCGTCCACTATTTTTATTTAATATTAACACATAGTATAAAATAAACATATGCTAAAATGTTTATAAACTTAGCTGTGTGAGAATTCAAATTCACAAAATAATCATTTAAGTGTTACATAAAAAAATAATAATCATTTAAGTAATATCTTTTGAAAACTACGTTGTGTTTACATATAACGTTAAAAAAGTAACATATTTAATGTTAAAAAAGTAACATATTTAATATTACAATGTAATTTTATACATAAACAAATTTAATGATAATTTTTTTAGATATTTTTATGTAAAGAAAATGTTAGAGTGTACTCCATCCGTCCCATTATAAATGTCACATTTGTAAAAAAAATAGTCCAAAATAAGTGTCATGTTAAGTATTCAATGTAATATTAATTATTTTTAAAAATTACTTATTAATATTCTTTCTCATTTATTTAATACACTAAATAAAATAATATTAATGAAGTCGTGTATCATCATATAATTTAACTTTTTTATATTCTTAATTCCTACTACAGTTTTTTGACGAATTAATTCCTACGATAGCTAATTAATTTTTATTTTAAACTTTTCAATGGATTTTTTTTTTGTTATAGTTTCATTTATGTGGTCTGATCTATTTACTTTACTACAACTCTAAGAATAATTATATATTAATTATGATCATCCCAACATCATTACCTTCATCATTGGTAGACATATTCTAAATCCATATATTGTTTACAAAATATGTGGCAAAATAAAACATTTTATTACATAAAATATTTTTTCGAAACGTATTAAGATTTGAAAGCAAATACTTACGATGCATAGAAATGAGAAATTTACAAAAATTTTAATAATATGTCAGTCATAAAAGCAATTATAAATAAAAATAGGATACACTAAGGATAAAAATATATCATAAGAATATGAATATTTTAAACAAAAACATCTTAATCACTATGTAAAGATTTATTAATATTAAAAGTAAAGAGTAAAAAATATATTGTTAGGAAATTTAATATTTTATATGAATGAATATTAGTATATAAATTACTATTGATGACTATTTTATTAGAAATACATTAATATAATTTTTGAATATAAACAGAAATATAGTGTACATATATTGTTTTTATTACTTTATACTTTTGGTATACTCAACCTTTTTATGTTTATAATGTAATTCTTAAGGGTGATTTATATGATTTTAATTGGACATATTTATAACTATTAATGGTGTTATACAAAATCTTTTTTTTATTTTAAAACTGGGTAGCATGTGTGTGTGTTTGTATACTACTTCATAATAATTTTTTGAAAAATTCAGATGTTCTAATAGCTTTTGTAATTTTTTTTGTTAAACTTATATTTATACATTAAAGACATTCAAACCCAATATTGATAACTTGTGCAAAGCACGGGTCAATACACTAGTTTTTTTTAAAAAGAACTCAAAACCTATTATTGCACGTTAGATATGTTTCACAACCATATAGTCAACTCGTGCGAGCACAGGTAAATACCCTAGTATTAATAAAAACATTTTACACAAAAATATCAATAATTTTAGATAATTTTTTAAAAGCAATTGTATACTTGTACAAGGCATGAGTCAGATACACTAGTACATAATACAAATACAAAATACATATAAAAGGAGGTCACAAATTCTCTCACCAGTAACATGCAAGCCAGACAACTAATCAAACAAGCAACAGATCCAGTAGCCAACAGCCAAAAGTGGCATAATTTGATTTATTAAGAATAAATTTGTAATGTAACTGACTAATTAGTTTCTTTTACAAAATATGTATATTCATTATATTTAATTATTATCAATTTCATTTTTACATTTATATAATCTTTAGTTTCCTCAAAATATGATTATAAATAATTCTAACGTTCATAATTTTTTTTAATGTTTTTGTCCATGTTGCTTTCAGATTACAAACAAGTTATCTATATAAGGAAAAAAAAAGTTACAATCAAGCAATTTGGGGAATGTTACACATCAATAAAGACCTGTCTTAATTAATGAGAGAGATTCTCTTACAAGATTTACAAATTATATTGATCATAAATCAAATCAGAAACAATCCCAACAATATCAACTGAAATTTTCGATCAATTCGAAAAGATCGTGAAGATTCACAAATTAATTCATTTCTATCTTTCATTTCTCCTTAATTTTTTTTCCTCAAAATTCCTATCAAATGAGTGCTATATAATGAGTAGCAAGTTTGCTATCCATATCCATAAGAACAAAATATAATTGTTTCAAGTAGAAATATATCCTTAAAAAATGGCTATGCGTATTGGCCAATCTTTTTTCTTTGGATTTTTATGCATTGCGTTGATCTTGGCTTGGTAAGAATATGTACTTTTGCCTCTTAAGTTTTATTTCCATCATGCAATTGACAAATGCAAAGAAGAAAATTATGTTATTTGTTCCTTTAATTTTGTTTCTTTTGGTCTATTACTCAATCTTTCTCTTTCTTTTTTGAATTTTCAATGTTAGTTTACGTATATTTCTTGAGAAAGATGTTTGCTAAATCAATAATAGTTTGTTATATTCCTGTAACTTGTAGTTAACACGTAAATCTATAACTTCAAATATGTGATATGTTGATATTCAAACAAAACATGATTTATACAAAAGCAAATCTTTTGAATTTGTGAATTTTGTTCTTATAGCAGGACCCGACAACGAGTTTGAGTGATCAGAGAATTGATTGTAATGGCCATGGGCCATGCGTGCAATGCAATGAAACATGTATTAGCCAGGGCTTCAAGAATGGAGGTGTTTGCTTGGGATTTGCTGTTTGTTGTTGTCGGAAGAGTTGAAATAAATCATATCATTTGTTTTTCCTAAGGAAAAAGAAACTAAATAACAAAAAATGTTCCTCAGTAGCTTTCATTTTCACTTTTGATTGGAGCTATGATCAAGTGTTTTCAAATTTATTTGGCACTCTGTGTAGTTAAGGGCCCTAAAGTTGAGTACTTTTAAGTACATTTGTACACTTCTGCCTACCATAATAAAATAAAATTACTTCCACTATTATTGTATAAATTAATATATTGAAAAAAATTGACTAGGACGCCACATGTTACATTATTAGTGTTTTGAAAAAGTTTACCGTGGTAAAATTTTGTAAACTCAATAATGCCACTGTGACTCGATTGTAACAAAACTGTATATAGTGAGAAAGCTTTGACATTATTGGAGAGAAACAAATTCTCGACGAAACTGGGTTCATTCCATCACGTACCAAACAAAGCATTCACCTTTGTAAATCTCTATCCATAATAAAACCATGCATATCACCTTTCTAATTTATTCACTTACCTAAGCATGATTCTTCAATTTTCGCTTGTTTATCGTTTCTTGTGTTGAGCCTGAAAAGTTGTATATAAAATTGTACATTTCAATTGAGTTCTTTTCATTTTTAATGACTTCTTAAATAAACTTCTTCTACCTTTTCATATGTGTTCGTATGTGGTATATTTCTTTTTATCCACTTAACTATTTTGGGAAATTCATTATTAATTTCTTATCATTTAATAATATAACTTAACAAATTTATTAAAAAAATTATTTCATCTAAGCAAAATAAATTATTGAAAATGATATTTCGTTAAAAAAAGATATATTATGATATTATTGACAATTTTTTTCTTCCATTTTTTACAATAAATTACATATAACATAAGAAACTAAATTTACAAATTGTGCTTCTACTCAACCATGTGTGATTCTACCACATGTCAACTACAAGGTCATTTGATTTCCTCAGACCATTTTTTAAATTTTAAAGCAACCTTAATTCAAACATTTCATTAAATGTTAATTGAAGCAAATCGCGATATTATTAATAAATTGTTGGCTTAAATCAAATCAATATTTAACTAAAATTAAATCATATCTACAAATTATCAAATCATATTCTCAATCACATGATTATTTATGTCTAATTATAATTATAATAAATGCTAAATATACACGTATGTATTTTTATTTTTTCTTTCTTAAAGCTTTGAAATTATATACGAGAAAAACTAAAATTTAATCTAGGCTTAATTTGTTGTCAAACCTTGATATTTTTTTAATATAATAGGAAGAGAACTAAGAACTTGCTCCTCATGAGTCTTCAGCTAACATAATGCCTAACACAGGAAAAAGACTATCAACAATAATCTAACATTGACGATTGATTATCTATTTTTCATGTTACTTAATTTGAATATTTATCTCACTATAATTTAAATAACTTATTCCATTTTATGCTTTATATTTTTTGTTGAAACTCGTAGCTGAAAAACCACCTCTAAATGGAAAATAGAACTGAAATTTTCTTTTTTACTTTTTTATAATTTAAAATTAGAGTCTACATGTATAAGTACATATATTATCCTCTTCATTATGAATTATCTATAATATTTTTCTGAAAAATTCAAATCTACTAATAATCAACTATATTATATAAAAACGAGTTTTGCCATGTGAGACCATGCCACGTGGCAAAACAACAAATACTTTTTTTCCCACTAAAACTATTTATTTTATTTTATTTTTTATTATTTTAATCAACCATTATTAAAGCATATCAATCATGAATTTGAGTTATTAATTATTTATTTTAATTGATATGGTAAGAAATGAATAATTTTCATATTGATGTCGATATTATTTCAAATCTTTTAATTTTGAATTAATACATTTAATACCTTTTATTATATTATTAATAGTTTTAACTCTCTCTCTCCCTCCTTTTATTGTCCAAACTTTCTTCTCTTAAGTGTATGTTTTCTCTCTTTTCGATTGCAATTTCAATTCAATATGATGTTATTCAACTATGGAGATTTGTTTGATAACCTCTTAGATTACTTTATTATTTTTTCCTTAGTTCAATTCATTTTTTCTTTCTAGAAATTTCACTTTTAAGTCTTTTGCACTATCTAAAAACATATAAGCTAAAAAAAAGCAAATTTCAAATTTAATATATATTAAAAAAATTAAAAAAATACTTTCATAAGATAAATATAAGCTTGCCTTGAGAAAAAAATAAAACTTAAAATTGGAGAGATTGTTTTTGTTGAGCATTATTGAGCAAATATTACAACAAATGACATCTTTTTTTTTACCAGAAATAATGACATCTTGATAATCTAATTCTGATCAATCACATATTTAAAGTGTAGACTCATTCAAATTAATTTTATTTTTTACCGTATTACTTTTTGACTTGGCATATATAGATTATGAAGAAAAATTGAGTAAACATAGTTCGTCCACTATTTTTATTTAATATTAACACATAGTATAAAATAAACATATGCTAAAATGTTTATAAACTTAGCTGTGTGAGAATTCAAATTCACAAAATAATCATTTAAGTGTTACATAAAAAAATAATAATCATTTAAGTAATATCTTTTGAAAACTACGTTGTGTTTACATATAACGTTAAAAAAGTAACATATTTAATGTTAAAAAAGTAACATATTTAATATTACAATGTAATTTTATACATAAACAAATTTAATGATAATTTTTTTAGATATTTTTATGTAAAGAAAATGTTAGAGTGTACTCCATCCGTCCCATTATAAATGTCACATTTGTAAAAAAAATAGTCCAAAATAAGTGTCATGTTAAGTATTCAATGTAATATTAATTATTTTTAAAAATTACTTATTAATATTCTTTCTCATTTATTTAATACACTAAATAAAATAATATTAATGAAGTCGTATATCATCATATAATTTAACTTTTTTATATTCTTAATTCCTACTACAGTTTTTTGACGAATTAATTCCTACGATAGCTAATTAATTTTTATTTTAAACTTTTCAATGGATTTTTTTTTGTTATAGTTTCATTTATGTGGTCTGATCTGTTTACTTTACTACAACTCTAAGAATAATTATATATTAATTATGATCATCCCAACATCATTACCTTCTTCATTGGTAGACATATTCTAAATCCATATATTGTTTACAAAATATGTGGCGAAATAAAACATTTTATTACATAAAATATTTTTTCGAAACGTATTAAGATTTGAAAGCAAATACTTACGATGCATAGAAATGAGAAATTTACAAAAATTTTAATAATATGTCAGTCATAAAAGCAATTATAAATAAAAATAGGATACACTAAGGATAAAAATATATCATAAGAATATGAATATTTTAAACAAAAACATCTTAATCACTATGTAAAGATTTATTAATATTAAAAGTAAAGAGTAAAAAATATATTGTTAGGAAATTTAATATTTTATATGAATGAATATTAGTATATAAATTACTATTGATGACTATTTTATTAGAAATACATTAATATAATTTTTGAATATAAACAGAAATATAGTGTACATATATTGTTTTTATTACTTTCTACTTTTGGTATACTCAACCTTTTTTATGTTTATAATGTAATTCTTAAGGGTGATTTATATGATTTTAATTGGACATATTTATAACTATTAATGGTGTTATACAAAATCTTTTTTTTATTTTAAAACTGGGTAGCATGTGTGTGTGTTTGTATACTACTTCATAATAATTTTTTGAAAAATTCAGATGTTCTAATAGCTTTTGTAATTTTTTTTGTTAAACTTATATTTATACATTAAAGACATTCAAACCCAATATTGATAACTTGTGCAAAGCACGGGTCAATACACTAGTTTTTTTTAAAAAGAACTCAAAACCTATTATTGCACGTTAGATATGTTTCACAACCATATAGTTAACTCGTGCGAGCACAGGTAAATACCCTAGTATTAATAAAAACATTTTACACAAAAATATCAATAATTTTAGATAAATTTTTAAAAGCAATTGTATACTTGTACAAGGCATGAGTCAGATACACTAGTACATAATACAAATACAAAATACATATAAAAGGAGGTCACAAATTCTCTCACCAGTAACATGCAAGCCAGACAACTAATCAAACAAGCAACAGATCCAGTAGCCAACAGCCAAAAGTGGCATAATTTGATTTATTAAGAATAAATTTGTAATGTAACTGACTAATTAGTTTCTTTTACAAAATATGTATATTTATTATATTTAATTATTATCAATTTCATTTTTACATTTATATAATCTTTAGTTTCCTCAAAATGTGATTATAAATAATTCTAACGTTCATAATTTTTTTTAATGTTTTTGTCCATGTTGCTTTCAGATTACAAACAAGTTATCTATATAAGGAAAAAAAAAGTTACAATCAAGCAATTTGGGGAATGTTACACATCAATAAGGACCTGTCTTAATTAATGAGAGAGATTCTCTGACAAGATTTACAAATTATATTGATCATAAATCAAATCAGAAACAATCCCAACAATATCAACTGAAATTTTCGATCAATTCGAAAAGATCGTGAAGATTCACAAATTAATTCATTTC
This sequence comes from Calophaca sinica, assembly GCA_037113605.1. NCBI lineage: Eukaryota > Viridiplantae > Streptophyta > Magnoliopsida > Fabales > Fabaceae > Calophaca > Calophaca sinica. Next base: position 100,994,079 of record CM073733.1, on the reverse strand, counting down.
TATCTTTCATTTCTCCTTAATTTTTTTTCCTCAAAATTCCTATCAAATGAGTGCTATATAATGAGTAGCAAGTTTGCTATCCATATCCATAAGAACAAAATATAATTGTTTCAAGTAGAAATATATCCTTAAAAAATGGCTATGCGTATTGGCCAATCTTTTTTCTTTGGATTTTTATGCATTGCGTTGGTACTGGCTTCTGGTAAGAATATGTACTTTTGCCTCTTAAGTTTTATTTCCATCATGCAATTGACAAATGCAAAGAAGAAAAATATGTTATTTGTTCCTTTAATTTTGTTTCTTTTTGGTCTATTACTCAATCTTTCTGTTTCTTTTTTTGAATTTTCAATGTTAGTTTCTGTATATTTCTTGAGAAAGATGTTTGCTAAATCAATAATAGTTTGTTATATTCCTGTAACTTGTAGTTAACACGTAAATCTATAACTTCAAATATGTGATATGTTGATATTCAAACAAAACATGATTTATACAAAAGCAAATCTTTTGAATTTGTGAATTTTGTTCTTATAGCAGGACCAGCAACAGGTTTGAGTGATCCGAGAATTGACTGTAATGGCCATGGGCCATGCGTGCAATGCAATGAAACATGTATTAGCCAGGGCTTCAAGAATGGAGGTGTTTGCTTGGGATTTGCTGTTTGTTGTTGTCGGAAGAGTTGAAATAAATCATATCATTTGTTTTTCCTAAGGAAAAAGAAACTAAATAACAAAAAATGTTCCTCAGTAGCTTTCATTTTCACTTTTGATTGGAGCTATGATCAAGTGTTTTCAAATTTATTTGGCACTCTGTGTAGTTAAGGGCCCTAAAGTTGAGTACTTTTAAGTACATTTGTACACTTCTGCCTACCATAATAAAATAAAATTACTTCCACTATTATTGTATAAATTAATATATTGAAAAAATTGACTAGGACGCCACATGTTACATTATTAGTGTTTTGAAAAAGTTTACCGTGGTAAAATTTTATAAACTCAATAATGCCACTGAGACTCGATTGTAACAAAACTGTATATAGTGAGAAAGCTTTGACATTATTGGAGAGAAACAAATTCTCGACGAAACTGGGTTCATTCCGTCACGTACCAAACAAAGCATTCACCTTTCTAATTTATTCACTTACCTAAGCATGATTCTTCAATTTTCGCTTGTTTATCGTTTCTTGTGTTGAGCCTGAAAAGTTGTATATAAAATTGTACATTTCAATTGAGTTCTTTTCATTTTTAATGACTTCTTAAATAAACTTCTTCTACCTTTTCATATGTGTTCGTATGTGGTATATTTCTTTTTATCCACTTAACTATTTTGGGAAATTCATTATTAATTTCTTATCATTTAATAATATAACTTAACAAATTTATTAAAAAAATTATTTCATCTAAGCAAAATAAATTATTGAAAATGATATTTCGTTAAAAAAAGATATATTATGATATTATTGACAATTTTTTTCTTCCATTTTTTACAATAAATTACATATAACATAAGAAACTAAATTTACAAATTGTGCTTCTACTCAACCATGTGCGATTCTACCACATGTCAACTACAAGGTCATTTGATTTCCTTAGACCATTTTTTAAATTTTAAAGTAACCTTAATTCAAACATTTCATTAAATGTTAATTGAAGCAAATCGCGATATTATTAATAAATTGTTGGCTTAAATCAAATCAATATTTAACTAAAATTAAATCATATCTACAAATTATCAAATCATATTCTCAATCACATGATTATTTATGTCTAATTATAATTATAATAAATGCTAAATATACACGTATGTATTTTTATTTTTTCTTTCTTAAAGCTTTGAAATTATATACGAGAAAAACTAAAATTTAATCTAGGCTTAATTTGTTGTCAAACCTTGATATTTTTTTTAATATAATAGGAAGAGAACTAGGAACTTGCTCCTCATGAGTCTTCAGCTAACATAATGCCTAACAAAGGAAAAAGACTATCAACAATAATCTAACATTGACGATTGATTATCTATTTTTCATGTTACTTAATTTGAATATTTATCTCACTATAATTTAAATAACTTATTCCATTTTATGCTTTATATCTTTTGTTGAAACTCGTAGCTGAAAAACCACCTCTAAAAGGAAAATAGAACTGAAATTTTCTGTTTTACATTTTAATAATTTAAAATTAGAGTCTACATGTATAAGTACATATATTATCCTATTCATTATGAATTATCTATAATATTTTTTTGAAAAATTAAAATCTACTAATAATAAACTATATTATATAAAAATGAGTTTTGCCATGTGAGACCATGCCACGTGGCAAAACAACAAATTTTTTTTTTCCGTCTAAAGCTATTTATTTTATTTTATTTTTTATTATTTTAATCAACCATTATTAAAGCATATCAATCATGAATTTGAGCTATTAATTATTTATTTTAATTGATATGGTAAGAAATGAATAATTTTCATATTGATGTCGATATTATTTCAAATCTTTTAGTTTTGAATTAATACATTTAATACCTTTTATTATATTATTAATAAGTTTTAACTCTCTCTCATCCCCTCCCTCTCTCTCTCCTTCCTTTTATTGTCCAAACTTTCTTCTCTTAAGTGTATGTCTTCTCTCTTTTCGATTGCAATTTCAATTCAATATGATGTTATTCAACTATGGAGATTTGTTTGATAACCTCTTAGATTGCTTTATTATTTTTTCTGTAGTTCAATTCATTTTTTCTTTCTAGAAATTTCATTTTTAAGTCTTTTGCACTATCTAAAAACATATAAGCTAAAAAAAAGCAAATTTCAAATTTAATATATATTAAAAAAATTAAAAAAATACTTTCATAAGATAAATATAAGCTTGCCTTGAGAAAAAAATATAACTTAAAATTGGAGAGATTGTTTTTGTTGAGCATTATTGAGCAAATATTACAACAAATGACATCTTTCTTTTTTACCAGAAATAATGACATCTTGATAATCTAATTCTGATCAATCACATATTTAAAGTATAGACTCATTCAAATTAATTTTATTTTTTACCGTATTACTTTATGACTTGGCATATATAGATTATGAAGAAAAATTGAGTAAACATAGTTCGTCCACTATTTTTATTTAATATTAACACATAGTGTAACACCCAAGTGTATGCCCAAGTTCATGAACATTTGTGAGTTACATGAATTGTGTGAATTGCTTGTTTAATTTAATTTCATGTTACAAATCAACAAGTTAATTTGAAATAGCTAGACTTAATTTTAATATGTGGGGTTGTGCTAGGAATAAATTTGTGGTTAATTTAATTATCTAATTGTTTTACAGTAATACTAATTAACATAGAAATAAATATGTTGAGTATGGTATATGTTAGGAAATAAGAGAAAGCCAAGGTAGGATAAAGAGGTAATAGATGAGAGGATTAGTAAGGGTAGAACTATCTTTTCCTAAACCCACACTTGAGCACAACACAACCAGCAACCTAGGGAGATTGCAGTCGAGCAACTCAGCTGGAAAGGCTGGAAAAAAAACTGAAATGGGTTCCATGGAAGAGAGGGTGAGGCGCTAGGAGAGAAGATGAGAAAACTTGAGTTTCTTTCATTGCATGTTGCTAGAAACTTCACCATTCTCCTCCATTTTCAATTTCCCTTCCATTGATACTAGATTTAACAAGCAAAACAAGCTGGATGAAAAACTCCATCTCCTCTATCTCCATGAATTAGAGGGAGATCTGAAGCTTTGAGCTCCTTTGTTTTCGTTGGTCCAAGAAATCGGTTTTCGAGTTACACGGCAACTAGGTGAGTTCTAGGGTTTTGATTGTGTTTGTCTCTGAATAAATTGCATGAATGTTCTGGGCTGATTGTATTGGACTCCTCTGGTTATGTTTTTTTGAATTTTGATGATGTATTGTGCAAATTTTGTGTGGAAGTTTGAAATTGGAACCAGTCTGATACCAGTTCTGTTTCGTGTAGGCTGGGGACATATGTTAGTCCTAAAATTTTATAGTTTAGCATTCTTGAAAATAGATTAAATGATGGTCATTTTGGCTTTGGTTTGGTCTCATTTGGAGTAGTATAGCTCAAGTTATAGACCCCACAAGTGAGGGTGAAATTGTGGAGGCTGTCTGCAGGTAGGTTCGGTTCTTTTGAAACTGGGACCATTCTGCTTATCTAAAAATTTTGGGGCTTACCTTGTTCGAAAATAGACTTAATTACGGTCATTTTGGCACTGTTTTGGTTTAATTCGAAGTAGTATACCTCCAGTTATGAATGTCCCAAGTTAGGTCAAATTTCTGAAGCCAAACTGTGCATAGGTTCAGTATTTCGGTTATTATGTTGTCAAATGAAATTATTTTTTTATGAATCCAATTCCTTTGAAAAGTAGACAAATTTTGCTACCATTTAGGCTCAAGTTTCGTGTTATTTGAGTTTGTCTTGGTCATTCTAGAAGGCTCCCAACTTAGGACACAGTTGCTGTCCCATTCTGTAAACTTACTGTTTTGTTTCGAAAAACTGCACTTTTTGGTACATCATTCCAAAATTCTAAATACATGGTTAGAAAATAGACCTCATTAGCTTTCTGTAGGTGGGTCGTTTGTTAGATTCCGATATCGTTTGATAGGGTAAATAAATTGTCGAAGTTTATGTTGCTGTGCTGAAAGTTTCTGCATAATGTTTATGCATGATTTTGGTTAACCGTGTGAGATGACTATGTATCCTATACATAAGGGAAAATAAACCGATTAAAGAATGGAGGGTGTACTCGGGGTCGGTGTCATGAACTGCTCCCGGGGTCTTCATGGTTCAGTTACTCGTTATTTACGAGTGTCGGATTCCCTCACAGTGTACGCGGTAGCTTTTATATTATGTAAGTCTATCACGTTAGGAGGGATGCACCCTAGGCTAAGTTTAAAATTTATCAACTGAGAATATTATGGTAAGGGGTCGCGAGAACTCACTGAGATTAAGTAATCTCATTCCTCATTGTTGTTGATTTTTCAGATTCACAGGTGAAGGATCTGAGTAATTCAAGTAAGGGCAAGAGTCTGTATTGAGGTTATCAGATCATGACCAGTTCATGTTCCAGTATTTTGTATCATGGAGACTATATTTAGTCTTATTTGGTGTCATGTATCGGTCTTGAACCGCTTTATGTTTTAGGGGTCTGTGCGCTTATGGATATTTGTATCTTCTCGGTTAAGTGATATGTATTTCAAAAAAAAAAAAACTTCATGTTATTTTGTACGACTGAGACATCACTGGTTGTGAAACTTTATGTAATTCTCTTATGAGATTATCCATTCCGTTTTGTGCACCTCTGATTTTACTAAAAGGTAATGATTCTAGTTTGTATGGTCGACTACGAACTAGGGATGTTACATATAGTATAAAATAAACATATGCTAAAATGTTTATAAACTTAGCTGTGTGAGAATTCAAATTCACAAAATAATCATTTAAGTGTTACATAAAAAAATAATAGTCATTTAAGTAATATCTTTTGAAAACTACGTTGTGTTTACATATAACGTTAAAAAAGTAACATATTTAATGTTAAAAAAGTAACATATTTAATAATACAATGTAATTTTATACATAAACAAATTTAATGATAACTTTTTTAGATATTTTTATGTAAAGAAAATGTTATAGTGTACTCCATCCGTCCCATTATAAATGTCACATTTGTAAAAAAAAAATAGTCCAAAATAAGTGTCATGTTAAGTATTCAATGTAATATTAATTATTTTTAAAAATTACTTATTAATATTCTTTCTCATTTATTTAATACACTAAAGAAAATAATATTAATGAAGTCATATATCATCATATAATTTAACATTTTTATATTCTTAATTCCTACTACAGTTTTTTGACGAATTAATTCCTACGATAGCTAATTAATTTTTTTTTAACTTTTCAATGGATTTTTTTTTTGTTATAGTTTCATTTATGTGGTCTGATCTATTTACTTTACTACAACTCTAAGAATAATTATATAATAATTATGATCATCCCAACATCATTACCTTCATCATTGGTAGACATATTCTAAATCCATATATTGTTTACAAAATATGTGGCGAAATAAAACATTTTATTACATAAAATATTTTTTGAAAACGTATTAAGATTTGAAAGCAAATACTTACGATGCATAGAAATGAGAAATTTACAAAAATTTTATTAATATGTCAGTCATAAAAGCAATTATAAATAAAAATAGGATACACTAAGGATAAAAATATATCATAAGAATATGAATATTTTAAACAAAAACATCTTAATCACTATGTAAAGATTTATTAATATTAAAACTAAAGAGTAAAAAATATATTGTTAGGAAATTTAATATTTTATATGAATGAATATTAGTATATAAATTACTATTGATGACTATTTTATTAGAAATACATTAATATAATTTTTGAATTTAAACTGAAATATAGTGTAAATATATTGTTTGTATTACTTTCTACTTTTGGTATACTCAACCTTTTTTATGTTTATAATGTAATTCTTAAGGGTGCTTTATATGATTTTAATTGGACATATTTATAACTATTAATGGTGTTATACAAAATCTTTTTTTATTTTAAAACTGGGTAGCATGTGTGTGTGTTTGTATACTACTTCATAATAATTTTTCGAAAAATTCAAATGTTCTAATAGCTTTTGTAATTTTTTTTGTCAAACTTATATTTATACATTAAAGACGATCAAACCCAATATTGATAACTTGTGCAAAGCACGGGTCAATACACTAGTTTTTTTTTAAAAAGAACTCAAAACCTATTATTGCACGTTAGATATGTTTAACAACCATATAGTTAACTCGTGCGAGCACAGGTAAATACCCTAGTATTAATAAACACATTTTACACAAAAATATCAGTAATTTTAGATAAATTTTTAAAAGCAATTGTATACTTGTACAAGGCATGAGTCAGATACACTAGTACATAATACAAATACAAAATACATACAAAAGGAGGTCACAAATTATCTCACCAGTAACATGAAGCCAGACAACTAATCAAACAAGCAACAAATCCAGTAGCCAACAGCCAAAAGTGGCATAATTTGATTTATTAAGAAGAAATTTGTAATGTAACTGACTAATTAGTTTCTTTTACAAAATATGTATATTCATTATATTTAATTATTATCAATTTCGTTTTTACATTTATATAATCTTTAGTTTCCTCAAAATATGATTATAAATAATTCTAACGTTCATAATTTTTTTTAATGTTTTTGTCCATGTTGCCTTCAGAATAAAAACAAGTTATCTATATAAGGAAAAAAAAGGTTACAATCAAGCAATTTGGGGAATGTTACACATCAATAAGGACCTGTCTTAATTAATGAGAGAGATTCTCTGACAAGATTTACAAATTATATTGATCATAAATCAAATCAGAAACAATCCCAACAATATCAACTGAAATTGTCGATCAATTCGAAAAGAACGTGAAGATTCACAAATTAATTCATTTCTATCTTTCATTTCTCCTTATTTTTTTTTCCTCAAAATTCCTATCAAATGAGTGCTATATAATGAGTAGCAAGTTTGCTATCCATATCCATAAGAACAAAATATAATTGTTTCAAGTAGAAATATATCCTTAAAAAATGGCTATGCGTATTGGCCAATCTTTTTTCTTTGGATTTTTATGCATTGCGTTGGTACTGGCTTCTGGTAAGAATATGTACTTTTGCCTCTTAAGTTTTATTTCCATCATGCAATTGACAAATGCAAAGAAGAAAAATATGTTATTTGTTCCTTTAATTTTGTTTCTTTTTGGTCTATTACTCAATCTTTCTGTTTCTTTTTTTGAATTTTCAATGTTAGTTTCTGTATATTTCTTGAGAAAGATGTTTGCTAAATCAATAATAGTTTGTTATATTCCTGTAACTTGTAGTTAACACGTAAATCTATAACTTCAAATATGTGAAATGTTGATATTCAAACAAAACATGATTTATACAAAAGCAAATCTTTTGAATTTGTGAATTTTGTTCTTATAGCAGGACCAGCAACAGGTTTGAGTGATCCGAGAATTGACTGTAATGGCCATGGGCCATGCGTGCAATGCAATGAAACATGTATTAGCCAGGGCTTCAAGAATGGAGGTGTATGCTTGGGATTTGCTGTTTGTTGTTGTCGGAAGAGTTGAAATAAATAATATCATTTGTTTTTCCTAAGGAAAAAGAAACTAAAAAACAAAAAATGTTCCTCAGTAGCTTTCATTTTCACTTTTGATTGGAGCTATGATCAAGTGTTTTCAAATTTATTTGGCACTCTGTGTAGTTAAGGGCCCTAACGTTGAGTACTTTTAAGTACATTTGTACACTTCTGCCTACCGTAATAAAATAAAATTACTTCCACTATTATTGTATAAATTAATATATTAAAAAAATTGACTAGGACGTCACATGTTACATTATTAGTGTTTTGAAAAAGTTTACCGTGGTTAAATTTTGTAAACTCAATAATGCCACTGTGACTCGATTGTAGCAAAACTATATATAGTGAGAAAGCTTTGACATTATTGGAGAGAAACAAATTCTCGACGAAACTGGGTTCATTCCATCACGTACCAAACAAAGCATTCACCTTTGTAAATCTCTATCCATAATAAAACCATGCATATCACCTTTCTAATTTATTCACTTACCTAAGCATGATTCTTCAATTTTCGCTTGTTTATCGTTTCTTGTGTTGAGCCTGAAAAGTTGTATATAAAATTGTACATTTCAATTGAGTTCTTTTCATTTTTAATGACTACTTAAATAAACTTCTTCTACCTTTTCATATGTGTTCATATGTGGTATATTTCTTTTTATCCACTTAACTATTTTGGGAAATTCATTATTAATTTCTTATCATTTAATAATATAACTTAACAAATTTATTAAAAAAATTATTTCATCTAAGCAAAATAAATTATTGAAAATGATATTTCGTTAAAAAAAGATATATTATGATATTATTGACAATTTTTTTCTTCCATTTTTTACAATAAATTACATATAACATAAGAAACTAAATTTACAAATTGTGCTTCTACTCAACCATGTGCGATTCTTCCACATGTCAACTACAAGGTCATTTGATTTCCTCAGACCATTTTTTAAATTTTAAAGCAACCTTAATTCAAACATTTCATTAAATGTTAATTGAAGCAAATCGCGATATTATTAATAAATTGTTGGCTTAAATCAGATCAATATTTAACTAAAATTAAATCATATCTACAAATTATCAAATCATATTCTCAATCACATGATTATTTATGTCTAATTATAATTATAATAAATGCTAAATATACACGTATGTATTTTTATTTTTTCTTTCTTAAAGCTTTAAAATTATATACGAGAAAATATAAAATTTAATCTAGGCTTAATTTGTTGTCAAACCTTGATATTTTTTTAATATAATAGGAAGAGAACTAAGAACTTGCTCCTCATGAGTCTTCAGCTAACATAATGCCTAACAAAGGAAAAAGACTATCAACAATAATCTAACATTGACGATTGATTATCTATTTTTCATGTTACTTAATTTGAATATTTATCTCACTATAATTTAAATAACTTATTCCATTTTATGCTTTATATTTTTTGTTGAAAACTCGTAGCTGAAAAACCACCTCTAAAAGGAAAATAGAACTGAAATTTTCTGTTTTACATTTTAATAATTTAAAATTAGAGTCTACATGTATAAGTACATATACTATCCTCTTCATTATGAATTATCTATAATATTTTTCTGAAAAATTAAAATCTACTAATAATAAACTATATTATATAAAAACAAGTTTTGCCATGTGAGACCATGCCACGTGGCAAAACAACAAATAATTTTTTCCGTCTAAAGCTATTTATTTTATTTTATTTTTTATTATTTTAATCAACCATTATTAAAGCATATCAATCATGAATTTGAGTTATTAATTATTTATTTTAATTGATATGGTAAGAAATGAATAATTTTCATATTGATGTCGATATTATTTTAAATCTTTTAATTTTGAATTAATAGATTTAATACCTTTTATAATATTATTAATAAATTTTAACTCTCTCTCATCCCCTCCCTCTCTCTTTCCCTCATTTTATTGTCCAAACTTTCTTCTCTTAAGTGTATGTCTTCTCTCTTTTCGATTGCAATTTCAATTCAATATGATGTTATTCAACTATGGAGATTTGTTTGATAACCTCTTAGATTGCTTTATTATTTTTTCTGTAGTTCGATTCATTTTTTCTTTCTAGAAATTTCACTTTTAAGTCTTTCGCACTATCTAAAAACATATAAGCTAAAAAAAAGCAAATTTCAAATTTAATATATATTAAAAAAAATTAAAAAAAAATACTTTCATAAGATAAATATAAGCTTGCCTTGAGAAAAAAATAAAACTTAAAATTGGAGAGATTGTTTTTGTTGAGCATTATTGAGCAAATATTACAACAAATGACATCTTTTTTTTTACCAGAAATAATGACATCTTGATAATCTAATTCTGATCAATCACATATTTAAAGTCTGACTCATTCAAATTAATTTTATTTTTACCGTATTACTTTATGACTTGGCATATATAGATTATGAAGAAAAATTGAGAAAACATAGTTCGTCCACTATTTTTATTTAATATTAACACATAGTATAAAATAAACATATGCTAAAATGTTTATAAACTTAGCTGTGTGAGAATTCAAATTCACAAAATAATCATTTAAGTGTTACATAAAAAAAAATAATCATTTAAGTAATATCTTTTGAAAACTACGCTGTGTTTACCTATAACGTTAAAAAAGAAACAAATTTAATATTAAAAAGTAACATATTTAATATTACAATGTAATTTTATACATAAAAATTTAATGATAATTTTTAGATATTTTTATGTAAAGAAAATGTTAGATTGTACTCCATCCGTCCCATTATAAATGTCACATTTGTAAAAAAAAATAGTCCAAAATAAGTGTCATGTTAAGTATTCAATGTAAAATTGATTATTTTTAAAAATTACTTATTAATATTCATTCTCATTTATTTAATACACTAAACAAAATAATATTAATGAACTCTTTTATCATCATATAATTTTACTATTTATATTCTTAATTCCTACTACAGTTTTTTGACGAATTAATTCCTACGATAGCTAATTAATTTTTTTTTAAACTTTTCAATGGATTTTGTTGTTGTTATAGTTTCATTTATGTGGTCTGATCTATTTACTTTACTACAACTCTAAGAATAATTATATATTAATTATGATCATCCCAACATCATTACCTTCATCATTGGTAGACATATAATAAATCCATATATTGTTTACAAAATATGTGGCGAAAAAAAACATTTTATTACATAAAATATTTTTTCGAAACGTATTAAGATTTGAAAGCAAATACTTACGATGCATAGAAATGAGAAATTTACAAAATTTTTATTAATATATCAGTCATAAAAGCAATTATGAATAAAAATAGGATACACTAAGGATAAAAATATATCATAAGAATATGAATATTTTAAACAAAAACATCTTAATCACTATGTAAAGATTTATTAATATTAAAACTAAAGAGTAAAAAATATATTGTTAGGAAATTTAATATTTTATATGAATGAATATTAGTATATAAATTACTATTGATGACTATTTTATTAGAAATACATTAATATAATTTTTTATTATAAACTGAAATATAGTGTACATATATTGTTTTTATTACTTTCTACTTTTGGTATACTCAACCTTTTTTATGTTTATAATGTAATTCTTAAGGGTGATTTATATGATTTTAATTGGACATATTTATAACTATTAATGGTGTTATACAAAAATTTTTTTTTTTATTTTAAAACTGGGTAGCATGTGTGTGTGTTTGTATACTACTTCATAATAATTTTTTGAAAAATTCAGATGTTCTAATAGCTTTTGTAATTTTTTTTGTCAAACTTATATTTATACATTAAAGACGTTCAAACCCAATATTGATAACTTGAGCAAAGCACGGGTCAATACACTAGTTTTTTTTAAAAAGAACTCAAAACCTATTATTGCACGTTAGATATGTTTAACAACCATATAGTTAACTCGTGCGAGCACAGGTAAATACACTAGTATTAATAAAAACATTTTACACAAAAATATCAATAATTTTAGATAAATTTTTAAAACCAATTGTATACTTGTACAAGGCATGAGTCAGATACACTAGTACATAATACAAATACAAAATACATATAAAAGGAGGTCACAAATTCTCGCACCAGTAACATGCATGCCAGACAACTAATCAAACAAGCAACAAATCCAGTAGCCAACAGCCAAAAGTGGCATAATTTGATTTATCAAGAATAAATTTGTAATGTAACTGACTAATTAGTTTCTTTTACAAAATATGTATATTCATTATATTTAATTATTATCAATTTCATTTTTACATTTATATAATCTTTAGTTTCCTCAAAATATGATTATAAATAATTCTAACGTTCATAATTTTTTTTAATGTTTTTGTCCATGTTGCTTTCAGATTACAAACAAGTTATCTATATAAGGAAAAAAAGGTTACAATCAAGCAATTTGGGGAATGTTACACATCAATAAGGACTTGTCTTAATTAATGAGAGAGATTCTCTGACAAGATTTACAAATTATATTGATCATAAATCAAATCAGAAACAATCCCAACAATATCGACTGAAATTGTCGATCAATTTGAAAAAGATCGTGAAGATTCACAAATTAATTCATTTCTATCTTTCATTTCTCCTTTATTTTTTTTCCTCAAAATTCCTATCAAATGAGTGCTATATAATGAGTAGCAAGTTTGCTATCCATATCCATAAGAACAAAATATAATTGTTTCAAGTAGAAATATATCCTTAAAAAATGGCTATGCGTATTGGCCAATCTTTTTCTTTGGATTTTTATGCATTGCGTTGGTCTTGGCTTCGGTAAGAATATGTACTTTTGCCTCTTAAGTTTTATTTCCATCATGCAATTAACAAATGCAAAGAAGAAAAATATGTTATTTGTTCCTTTAATTTTGTTTCTTTTGGTCTATTACTCAATCTTTCTGCTTTCTTTTGAATTTTCAATGTTAGTTTCTGTATATTTCTTGAGAAAGATGTTTGCTAAATCAATAATAGTTTGTTATATTCCTGTAACTTGTAGTTAACACGTAAATCTATAACTTCAAATATGTGATATGTTGATATTCAAACAAAACATGATTTATACAAAAGCAAATCTTTTGAATTTGTGAATTTTGTTCTTATAGCAGGACCAGCAACAGGTTTGAGTGATCCGAGAATTGACTGTAATGGCCATGGGCCATGCGTGCAATGCAATGAAACATGTATTAGTCAGGGCTTCAAGAATGGAGGTGTATGCTTGGGATTTGCTGTTTGTTGTTGTCGGAAGAGTTGAAATAAATCATATCATTTGTTTTTCCTAAGGAAAAAGAAACTAAATAACAAAAAATGTTCCTCAGTAGCTTTCATTTTCACTTTTGATTGGAGCTATGATCAAGTGTTTTCAAATTTATTTGGCACTCTGTGTAGTTAAGGGCCCTAAAGTTGAGTACTTTTAAGTACATTTGTACACTTCTGCCTACCATAATAAAATAAAATTACTTCCACTATTATTGTATAAATTAATATTTTGAAAAAATTGACTAGGACGCCACATGTTACATTATTAGTGTTTTGAAAAAGTTTACCGTGGTTAAATTTTGTAAACTCAATAATGCCACTGTGACTCGATTGTAACAAAACTATATATAGTGAGAAAGCTTTGACATTATTGGAGACAAACAAATTCTCGACGAAACTGGGTTCATTCCATCACGTACCAAACAAAGCATTCACCTTTGTAAATCTCTATCCATAATAAAACCATGCATATCACCTTTCTAATTTATTCACTTACCTAAGCATGATTCTTCATTTTTCGCTTGTTTATCGTTTCTTGTGTTGAGCCTGAAAAGTTGTATATAAAATTGTACATTTCAATTGAGTTCTTTTCATTTTTAATGACTTCTTAAATAAACTTCTTCTACCTTTTCATATGTGTTCGTATGTGGTATATTTCTTTTTATCCACTTAACTATTTTGGGAAATTCATTATTAATTTCTTATCATTTAATAATATAACTTAACAAATTTATTAAAAAAATTATTTCATCTAAGCAAAATAAATTATTGAAAATGATATTTCGTTAAAAAAAGATATATTATGATATTATTGACAATTTTTTTCTTCCATTTTTTACAATAAATTACATATAACATAAGAAACTAAATTTACAAATTGTGCTTCTACTCAACCATGTGCGATTCTACCACATGTCAACTACAAGGTCATTTGATTTCCTCAGACCATTTTTTAAATTTTAAAGCAACCTTAATTCAAACATTTCATTAAATGTTAATTGAAGCAAATCGCGATATTATTAATAAATTGTTGGCTTAAATCAAATCAATATTTAACTAAAATTAAATCATATCTACAAATTATCAAATCATATTCTCAATCACATGATTATTTATGTCTAATTATAATTATAATAAATGCTAAATATACACGTATGTATTTTTATTTTTTCTTTCTTAAAGCTTTAAAATTATATACGAGAAAATATAAAATTTAATCTAGGCTTAATTTGTTGTCAAACCTTGATATTTTTTTAATATAATAGGAAGAGAACTAAGAACTTGCTCCTCATGAGTCTTCAGCTAACATAATGCCTAACAAAGGAAAAAGACTATCAACAATAATCTAACATTGACGATTGATTATCTATTTTTCATGTTACTTAATTTGAATATTTATCTCACTATAATTTAAATAACTTATTCCATTTTATGCTTTATATTTTTTGTTGAAAACTCGTAGCTGAAAAACCACCTCTAAAAGGAAAATAGAACTGAAATTTTCTGTTTTACATTTTAATAATTTAAAATTAGAGTCTACATGTATAAGTACATATACTATCCTCTTCATTATGAATTATCTATAATATTTTTCTGAAAAATTAAAATCTACTAATAATAAACTATATTATATAAAAACAAGTTTTGCCATGTGAGACCATGCCACGTGGCAAAACAACAAATAATTTTTTTTCCGTCTAAAGCTATTTATTTTATTTTATTTTTTATTATTTTAATCAACCATTATTAAAGCATATCAATCATGAATTTGAGTTATTAATTATTTATTTTAATTGATATGGTAAGAAATGAATAATTTTCATATTGATGTCGATATTATTTTAAATCTTTTAATTTTGAATTAATAGATTTAATACCTTTATTATATTATTAATAAATTTTAACTCTCTCTCATCCCTCCCTCTCTCTTTCCCTCATTTTATTGTCCAAACTTTCTTCTCTTAAGTGTATGTCTTCTCTCTTCGATTGCAATTTCAATTTAATGTGATTTTATTCAATTATGGAGATTTGTTTGATAATCTCTTAGATTGGTTTATTATTTTTTCTGTAGTTCGATTCATTTTTTTTTTCTAGAAATTTCACTTTTAAGTCTTTCGCACTATCTAAAAACATATAAGCTAAAAAAAAGCAAATTACAAATTTAATATATATTAAAAAAATTAAAAAAAATACTTTCATAAGATAAATATAAGCTTGCCTTGAGAAAAAAAAAAAACTTAAAAATGGAGAGAATGGATTTGTTGGGCATTATTGAGCAAAAATTACAACAAATGACATCTTTTTTACTGAAATAATGACATCTTGATAATCTAATTCTGATCAATCACATATTTAAAGTACAGACTCATTCAAATTAATTTTATTTTTTCCCGTATTACTTTATGACTTGGCATATATAGATTATGAAGAAAAATTGAGAAAACATAGTTCGTCCACTATTTTTATTTAATATTAACACATAGTATAAAATAAACATATGCTAAAATGTTTATAAACTTAGCTGTGAGAATTCAAATTCACAAAATAATCATTTAAGTGTTACATAAAAAAAAATAATCATTTAAGTAATATCTTTTGAAAACTACGTTGTGTTTACCTATAACGTTAAAAAAGTAACATATTTAATGTTAAAAAAGTAACATATTTAATATTACAATGTAATTTTATACATAAAAAATTTAATGATAATTTTTTTAGATATTTTTATGTAAAGAAAATGTTAGATTGTACTCCATCCGTCCCATTATAAATGTCACATTTGTAAAAAAAAATAGTCCAAAATAAGTGTCATGTTAAGTATTCAATGTAAAATTGATTATTTTTAAAAATTACTTATTAATATTCATTCTCATTTATTTAATACACTAAATAAAATAATATTAATGAACTCTTATATCATCATATAATTTAACTTTTTTATATTCTTAATTCCTACTACAGTTTTTTGACGAATTAATTCCTACGATAGCTAATTAATTTTTTTTTAAACTTTTCAATGGATTTTGTTGTTGTTATAGTTTCATTTATGTGGTCTGATCTATTTACTTTACTACAACTCTAAGAATAATTATATATTAATTATGATCATCCCAACATCATTACCTTCATCATTGGTAGACATATAATAAATCCATATATTGTTTACAAAATATGTGGCGAAAAAAAACATTTTATTACATAAAATATTTTTTCGAAACGTATTAAGATTTGAAAGCAAATACTTACGATGCATAGAAATGAGAAATTTACAAAATTTTTATTAATATATCAGTCATAAAAGCAATTATGAATAAAAATAGGATACACTAAGGATAAAAATATATCATGAGAATATGAATATTTTAAACAAAAACATCTTAATCACTATGTAAAGATTTATTAATATTAAAACTAAAGAAGAAAAAATATATTGTTAGGAAATTTAATATTTTTTATGAATGGATATTAGTATATAAATTACTATTGATGTCTATTTTATTAGAAATAAATTAATATATTTTTTATTATAAACTGAAATATAGTGTACATATATTGTTTTTATTACTTTCTACTTTTGGTATACTCAACCTTTTTTATGTTTATAATGTAATTCTTAAGGGTGATTTATATGATTTTAATTGGACATATTTATAACTATTAATGGTGTTATACAAAATATTTTTTTTTTATTTTAAAACTGGGTAGCATGTGTGTGTGTTTGTATACTACTTCATAATAATTTTTTGAAAAATTCAGATGTTCTAATAGCTTTTGTAATTTTTTTTGTCAAACTTATATTTATACATTAAAGACGTTCAAACCCAATATTGATAACTTGAGCAAAGCACGGGTCAATACACTAGTTTTTTTTAAAAAGAACTCAAAACCTATTATTGCACGTTAGATATGTTTAACAACCATATAGTTAACTCGTGCGAGCACAGGTAAATACACTAGTATTAATAAAAACATTTTACACAAAAATATCAATAATTTTAGATAAATTTTTAAAAGCAATTGTATACTTGTACAAGGCATGAGTCAGATACACTAGTACATAATACAAATACAAAATACATATAAAAGGAGGTCACAAATTCTACCAAAGAACATGCATGCGGACAACTAATCAAACAAGCAACAAATCCAGTAGCTAACAGCCAAAAGTGGCATAATTTGATTTATCAAGAATAAATTTGTAATGTAACTGACTAATTAGTTTCTTTTACAAAATATGTATATTCATTATATTTAATTATTATCAATTTCATTTTTACATTTATATAATCTTTAGTTTCCTCAAAATATGATTATAAATAATTCTAACGTTCATAATTTTTTTTAATGTTTTTGTCCATGTTGCTTTCAGATTACAAACAAGTTAGCTATATAAGGGAAAAAAAAAGGTTACAATCAAGGAATTTGGGAATGTTACACATCAATAAGTACTTGTCTTAATTAATGAGAGAGATTCTCTGACAAGATTTACAAATTATATTGATCATAAATCAAATCAGAAACAATCCCAACAATATCGACTGAAATTGTCGATCAATTTGAAAAGATCGTGAAGATTCACAAATTAATTCATTTCTATCTTTCATTTCTCCTTAATTTTTTTTCCTCAAAATTCCTATCAAATGAGTGCTATATAATGAGTAGCAAGTTTGCTATCCATATCCATAAGAACAAAATATAATTGTTTCAAGTAGAAATATATCCTTAAAAAATGGCTATGCGTATTGGCCAATCTTTTTCTTTGGATTTTTATGCATTGCGTTGGTACTGGCTTCTGGTAAGAATATGTACTTTTGCCTCTTAAGTTTTATTTCCATCATGCAATTAACAAATGCAAAGAAGAAAAATATGTTATTTGTTCCTTTAATTTTGTTTCTTTTTGGTCTATTACTCAATCTTTCTGCTTTTTTGAATTTTCAATGTTAGTTTCTGTATATTTCTTGAGAAAGATGTTTGCTAAATCAATAATAGTTTGTTATATTCCTGTAACTTGTAGTTAACACGTAAATCTATAACTTCAAATATGTGATATGTTGATATTCAAACAAAACATGATTTATACAAAAGCAAATCTTTTGAATTTGTGAATTTTGTTCTTATAGCAGGACCAAAGAACAGTTTGAGTGATCCGAGAATTGATTGTAATGGCCATGGGCCATGCGTGCAATGCAATGAAACATGTATTAGTCAGGGCTTCAAGAATGGAGGTGTATGCTTGGGATTTGCTGTTTGTTGTTGTCGGAAGAGTTGAAATAAATCATATCATTTGTTTTTCCTAAGGAAAAAGAAACTAAATAACAAAAAATGTTCCTCAGTAGCTTTCATTTTCACTTTTGATTGGAGCTATGATCAAGTGTTTTCAAATTTATTTGGCACTCTGTGTAGTTAAGGGCCCTAAAGTTGAGTACTTTTAAGTACATTTGTACACTTCTGCCTACCATAATAAAATAAAATTACTTCCACTATTATTGTATAAATTAATATTTTGAAAAAATTGACTAGGACGCCACATGTTACATTATTAGTGTTTTGAAAAAGTTTACCGTGGTTAAATTTTGTAAACTCAATAATGCCACTGTGACTCGATTGTAACAAAACTGTATATAGTGAGAAAGCTTTGACATTATTGGAGACAAACAAATTCTCGACGAAACTGGGTTCATTCCATCACGTACCAAACAAAGCATTCACCTTTGTAAATCTCTATCCATAATAAAACCATGCATATCACCTTTCTAATTTATTCACTTACCTAAGCATGATTCTTCATTTTTCGCTTGTTTATCGTTTCTTGTGTTGAGCCTGAAAAGTTGTATATAAAATTGTACATTTCAATTGAGTTCTTTTCATTTTTAATGACTTCTTAAATAAACTTCTTCTACCTTTTCATATGTGTTCGTATGTGGTATATTTCTTTTTATCCACTTAACTATTTTGGGAAATTCATTATTAATTTCTTATCATTTAATAATATAACTTAACAAATATATTAAAAAATTATTTCATCTAAGCAAAATAAATTATTGAAAATGATATTTCGTTAAAAAAGATATATTATGATATTATTGACAATTTTTTCTTCCATTTTTTACAATAAATTACATATAACATAAGAAACTAAATTTACAAATTGTGCTTCTACTCAACCATGTTCGATTCTACCACATGTCAACTACAAGGTCATTTGATTTCCTCAGACCATTTTTAAATTTTAAAGCAACCTTAATTCAAACATTTCATTAAATGTTAATTGAAGCAAATCGCGATATTATTAATAAATTGTTGGCTTAAATCAAATCAATATTTAACTAAAATTAAATCATATCTACAAATTATCAAATCATATTCTCAATCACATGATTATTTATGTCTAATTATAATTATAATAAATGCTAAATATACACGTATGTATTTTTATTTTTTCTTTCTTAAAGCTTTAAAATTATATACGAGAAAATATAAAATTTAATCTAGGCTTAATTTGTTGTCAAACCTTGATATTTTTTTAATATAATAGGAAGAGAACTAAGAACTTGCTCCTCATGAAGCTTCAACTAACATAATGCCTAACAAAGGAAAAAGACTATCAACAATAATCTAACATTGACGATTGATTATCTATTTTTCATGTTACTTAATTTGAATATTTATCTCACTATAATTTAAATAACTTATTCCATTTTATGCTTTACATTTTTTGTTGAAAACTCGTAGCTGAAAAACCACCTCTAAAAGGAAAATAGAACTGAAATTTTCTGTTTTACATTTTAATAATTTAAAATTAGAGTCTACATGTATAAGTACATATACTATCCTCTTCATTATGAATTATCTATAATATTTTTCTGAAAAATTAAAATCTACTAATAATAAACTATATTATATAAAAACAAGTTTTGCCATGTGAGACCATGCCACGTGGCAAAACAACAAATAATTTTTTTTCCGTCTAAAGCTATTTATTTTATTTTATTTTTATTATTTTAATCAACCATTATTAAAGCATATCAATCATGAATTTGAGTTATTAATTATTTATTTTAATTGATATGGTAAGAAATGAATAATTTTCATATTGATGTCGATATTATTTTAAATCTTTTAATTTTGAATTAATAGATTTAATACCTTTTATTATATTATTAATAAATTTTAACTCTCTCTCATCCCCTCCCTCTCTCTTTCCCTCATTTTATTGTCCAAACTTTCTTCTCTTAAGTGTATGTCTTCTCTCTTTTCGATTGCAATTTCAATTCAATATGATGTTATTCAACTATGGAGATTTGTTTGATAACCTCTTAGATTGCTTTATTATTTTTTCTGTAGTTCGATTCATTTTTTCTTTCTAGAAATTTCACTTTTAAGTCTTTCGCACTATCTAAAAACATATAAGCTAAAAAAAAGCAAATTTCAAATTTAATATATATTAAAAAAAATTAAAAAAAAATACTTTCATAAGATAAATATAAGCTTGCCTTGAGAAAAAAATAAAACTTAAAATTGGAGAGATTGTTTTTGTTGAGCATTATTGAGCAAATATTACAACAAATGACATCTTTTTTTTTTTACCAGAAATAATGACATCTTGATAATCTAATTCTGATCAATCACATATTTAAAGTACAGACTCATTCAAATTAATTTTATTTTTTACCGTATTACTTTATGACTTGGCATATATAGATTATGAAGAAAAATTGAGAAAACATAGTTCGTCCACTATTTTTATTTAATATTAACACATAGTATAAAATAAACATATGCTAAAATGTTTATAAACTTAGCTGTGTGAGAATTCAAATTCACAAAATAATCATTTAAGTGTTACATAAAAAAAAATAATCATTTAAGTAATATCTTTTGAAAACTACGTTGTGTTTACCTATAACGTTAAAAAAGTAACATATTTAATGTTAAAAAAGTAACATATTTAATATTACAATGTAATTTTATACATAAAAAATTTAATGATAATTTTTTTAGATATTTTTATGTAAAGAAAATGTTAGATTGTACTCCATCCGTCCCATTATAAATGTCACATTTGTAAAAAAAAATAGTCCAAAATAAGTGTCATGTTAAGTATTCAATGTAAAATTGATTATTTTTAAAAATTACTTATTAATATTCATTCTCATTTATTTAATACACTAAATAAAATAATATTAATGAACTCTTATATCATCATATAATTTAACTTTTTTATATTCTTAATTCCTACTACAGTTTTTTGACGAATTAATTCCTACGATAGCTAATTAATTTTTTTTAAACTTTTCAATGGATTTTTTTGTTGTTATAGTTTCATTTATGTGGTCTGATCTATTTACTTTACTACAACTCTAAGAATAATTATATATTAATTATGATCATCCCAACATCATTACCTTCATCATTGGTAGACATATAATAAATCCATATATTGTTTACAAAATATGTGGCGAAAAAAAACATTTTATTACATAAAATATTTTTTCAAAACGTATTAAGATTTGAAAGCAAATACTTACGATGCATAGAAATGAGAAATTTACAAAATTTTTATTAATATATCAGTCATAAAAGCAATTATGAATAAAAATAGGATACACTAAGGATAAAAATATATCATAAGAATATGAATATTTTAAACAAAAACATCTTAATCACTATGTAAAGATTTATTAATATTAAAACTAAAGAGTAAAAATATATTGTTAGGAAATTTAATATTTTATATGAATGAATATTAGTATATAAATTACTATTGATGACTATTTTATTAGAAATACATTAATATAATTTTTTATTATAAACTGAAATATAGTGTACATATATTGTTTTTATTACTTTCTACTTTTGGTATACTCAACCTTTTTATGTTTATAATGTAATTCTTAAGGGTGATTTATATGATTTTAATTGGACATATTTATAACTATTAATGGTGTTATACAAAATATTTTTTTATTTTAAAACTGGGTAGCATGTGTGTGTGTTTGTATACTACTTCATAATAATTTTTTGAAAAATTCAGATGTTCTAATAGCTTTTGTAATTTTTTTTGTCAAACTTATATTTATACATTAAAGACGTTCAAACCCAATATTGATAACTTGAGCAAAGCACGGGTCAATACACTAGTTTTTTTTAAAAAGAACTCAAAACCTATTATTGCACGTTAGATATGTTTAACAACCATATAGTTAACTCGTGCGAGCACAGGTAAATACACTAGTATTAATAAAAACATTTTACACAAAAATATCAATAATTTTAGATAAATTTTTAAAACCAATTGTATACTTGTACAAGGCATGAGTCAGATACACTAGTACATAATACAAATACAAAATACATATAAAAGGAGGTCACAAATTCTACTTTTGATAACATGCATGCCAGACAACTAATCAAACAAGCAACAAATCCAGTAGCCAACAGCCAAAAGTGGCATAATTTGATTTATCAAGAATAAATTTGTAATGTAACTGACTAATTAGTTTCTTTTACAAAATATGTATATTCATTATATTTAATTATTATCAATTTCATTTTTACATTTATATAATCTTTAGTTTCCTCAAAATATGATTATAAATAATTCTAACGTTCATAATTTTTTTTAATGTTTTTGTCCATGTTGCTTTCAGATTACAAACAAGTTAGCTATATAAGGGAAAAAAAAAGGTTACAATCAAGGAATTTGGGGAATGTTACACATCAATAAGGACTTGTCTTAATTAATGAGAGAGATTCTCTGACAAGATTTACAAATTATATTGATCATAAATCAAATCAGAAACAATCCCAACAATATCGACTGAAATTGTCGATCAATTTGAAAAGATCGTGAAGATTCACAAATTAATTCATTTCTATCTTTCATTTCTCCTTAATTTTTTTTCCTCAAAATTCCTATCAAATGAGTGCTATATAATGAGTAGCAAGTTTGCTATCCATATCCATAAGAACAAAATATAATTGTTTCAAGTAGAAATATATCCTTAAAAAATGGCTATGCGTATTGGCCAATCTTTTTTCTTTGGATTTTTATGCATTGCGTTGGTACTGGCTTCTGGTAAGAATATGTACTTTTGCCTCTTAAGTTTTATTTCCATCATGCAATTAACAAATGCAAAGAAGAAAAATATGTTATTTGTTCCTTTAATTTTGTTTCTTTTTGGTCTATTACTCAATCTTTCTGTTTCTTTTTTTGAATTTTCAATGTTAGTTTCTGTATATTTCTTGAGAAAGATGTTTGCTAAATCAATAATAGTTTGTTATATTCCTGTAACTTGTAGTTAACACGTAAATCTATAACTTCAAATATGTGATATGTTGATATTCAAACAAAACATGATTTATACAAAAGCAAATCTTTTGAATTTGTGAATTTTGTTCTTATAGCAGGACCAGCAACAGGTTTGAGTGATCCGAGAATTGACTGTAATGGCCATGGGCCATGCGTGCAATGCAATGAAACATGTATTAGTCAGGGCTTCAAGAATGGAGGTGTATGCTTGGGATTTGCTGTTTGTTGTTGTCGGAAGAGTTGAAATAAATCATATCATTTGTTTTTCCTAAGGAAAAAGAAACTAAATAACAAAAAATGTTCCTCAGTAGCTTTCATTTTCACTTTTGATTGGAGCTATGATCAAGTGTTTTCAAATTTATTTGGCACTCTGTGTAGTTAAGGGCCCTAAAGTTGAGTACTTTTAAGTACATTTGTACACTTCTGCCTACCATAATAAAATAAAATTACTTCCACTATTATTGTATAAATTAATATTTTGAAAAAATTGACTAGGACGCCACATGTTACATTATTAGTGTTTTGAAAAAGTTTACCGTGGTTAAATTTTGTAAACTCAATAATGCCACTGTGACTCGATTGTAACAAAACTGTATATAGTGAGAAAGCTTTGACATTATTGGAGACAAACAAATTCTCGACGAAACTGGGTTCATTCCATCACGTACCAAACAAAGCATTCACCTTTGTAAATCTCTATCCATAATAAAACCATGCATATCACCTTTCTAATTTATTCACTTACCTAAGCATGATTCTTCATTTTTCGCTTGTTTATCGTTTCTTGTGTTGAGCCTGAAAAGTTGTATATAAAATTGTACATTTCAATTGAGTTCTTTTCATTTTTAATGACTTCTTAAATAAACTTCTTCTACCTTTTCATATGTGTTCGTATGTGGTATATTTCTTTTTATCCACTTAACTATTTTGGGAAATTCATTATTAATTTCTTATCATTTAATAATATAACTTAACAAATTTATTAAAAAATTATTTCATCTAAGCAAAATAAATTATTGAAAATGATATTTCGTTAAAAAGATATATTATGATATTATTGACAATTTTTTCTTCCATTTTTTACAATAAATTACATATAACATAAGAAACTAAATTTACAAATTGTGCTTCTACTCAACCATGTGCGATTCTACCACATGTCAACTACAAGGTCATTTGATTTCCTCAGACCATTTTTAAATTTTAAAGCAACCTTAATTCAAACATTTCATTAAATGTTAATTGAAGCAAATCGCGATATTATTAATAAATTGTTGGCTTAAATCAAATCAATATTTAACTAAAATTAAATCATATCTACAAATTATCAAATCATATTCTCAATCACATGATTATTTATGTCTAATTATAATTATAATAAATGCTAAATATACACGTATGTATTTTTATTTTTTCTTTCTTAAAGCTTTAAAATTATATACGAGAAAATATAAAATTTAATCTAGGCTTAATTTGTTGTCAAACCTTGATATTTTTTTAATATAATAGGAAGAGAACTAAGAACTTGCTCCTCATGAGTCTTGACTAACATAATGCCTAACAAAGGAAAAAGACTATCAACAATAATCTAACATTGACGATTGATTATCTATTTTTCATGTTACTTAATTTGAATATTTATCTCACTATAATTTAAATAACTTATTCCATTTTATGCTTTACATTTTTGTTGAAAACTCGTAGCTGAAAAACCACCTCTAAAAGGAAAATAGAACTGAAATTTTCTGTTTTACATTTTAATAATTTAAAATTAGAGTCTACATGTATAAGTACATATACTATCCTCTTCATTATGAATTATCTATAATATTTTTCTGAAAAATTAAAATCTACTAATAATAAACTATATTATATAAAAACAAGTTTTGCCATGTGAGACCATGCCACGTGGCAAAACAACAAATAATTTTTTTTCCGTCTAAAGCTATTTATTTTATTTTATTTTTTATTATTTTAATCAACCATTATTAAAGCATATCAATCATGAATTTGAGTTATTAATTATTTATTTTAATTGATATGGTAAGAAATGAATAATTTTCATATTGATGTCGATATTATTTTAAATCTTTTAATTTTGAATTAATAGATTTAATACCTTTTATTATATTATTAATAAATTTTAACTCTCTCTCATCCCCTCCCTCTCTCTTTCCCTCATTTTATTGTCCAAACTTTCTTCTCTTAAGTGTATGTCTTCTCTCTTTTCGATTGCAATTTCAATTCAATATGATGTTATTCAACTATGGAGATTTGTTTGATAACCTCTTAGATTGCTTTATTATTTTTTCTGTAGTTCGATTCATTTTTTCTTTCTAGAAATTTCACTTTTAAGTCTTTCGCACTATCTAAAAACATATAAGCTAAAAAAAAGCAAATTTCAAATTTAATATATATTAAAAAAAATTAAAAAAAAATACTTTCATAAGATAAATATAAGCTTGCCTTGAGAAAAAAATAAAACTTAAAATTGGAGAGATTGTTTTTGTTGAGCATTATTGAGCAAATATTACAACAAATGACATCTTTTTTTTTACCAGAAATAATGACATCTTGATAATCTAATTCTGATCAATCACATATTTAAAGTACAGACTCATTCAAATTAATTTTATTTTTTACCGTATTACTTTATGACTTGGCATATATAGATTATGAAGAAAAATTGAGAAAACATAGTTCGTCCACTATTTTTATTTAATATTAACACATAGTATAAAATAAACATATGCTAAAATGTTTATAAACTTAGCTGTGTGAGAATTCAAATTCACAAAATAATCATTTAAGTGTTACATAAAAAAAAATAATCATTTAAGTAATATCTTTTGAAAACTACGTTGTGTTTACCTATAACGTTAAAAAAGTAACATATTTAATGTTAAAAAAGTAACATATTTAATATTACAATGTAATTTTATACATAAAAAATTTAATGATAATTTTTTTAGATATTTTTATGTAAAGAAAATGTTAGATTGTACTCCATCCGTCCCATTATAAATGTCACATTTGTAAAAAAAAATAGTCCAAAATAAGTGTCATGTTAAGTATTCAATGTAATATTAATTATTTTTAAAAATTACTTATTAATATTCATTCTCATTTATTTAATACACTAAATAAAATAATATTAATGAACTCTTATATCATCATATAATTTAACTTTTTTATATTCTTAATTCCTACTACAGTTTTTTGACGAATTAATTCCTACGATAGCTAATTAATTTTTTTTAAACTTTTCAATGGATTTTTTTGTTGTTATTGTTTCATTTATGTGGTCTGATCTATTTACTTTACTACAACTCTAAGAATAATTATATATTAATTATGATCATCCCAACATCATTACCTTCATCATTGGTAGACATATAATAAATCCATATATTGTTTACAAAATATGTGGCGAAAAAAAATATTTTATTACATAAAATATTTTTTCGAAACGTATTAAGATTTGAAAGCAAATACTTACGATGCATAGAAATGAGAAATTTACAAAATTTTTATTAATATATCAGTCATAAAAGCAATTATGAATAAAAATAGGATACACTAAGGATAAAAATATATCATAAGAATATGAATATTTTAAACAAAAACATCTTAATCACTATGTAAAGATTTATTAATATTAAAACTAAAGAGTAAAAAATATATTGTTAGGAAATTTAATATTTTATATGAATGAATATTAGTATATAAATTACTATTGATGACTATTTTATTAGAAATACATTAATATAATTTTTTATTATAAACTGAAATATAGTGTACATATATTGTTTTTATTACTTTCTACTTTTGGTATACTCAACCTTTTTTATGTTTATAATGTAATTCTTAAGGGTGATTTATATGATTTTAATTGGACATATTTATAACTATTAATGGTGTTATACAAAATATTTTTTTTATTTTAAAACTGGGTAGCATGTGTGTGTGTTTGTATACTACTTCATAATAATTTTTTGAAAAATTCAGATGTTCTAATAGCTTTTGTAATTTTTTTTGTCAAACTTATATTTATACATTAAAGACGTTCAAACCCAATATTGATAACTTGAGCAAAGCACGGGTCAATACACTAGTTTTTTTTAAAAAGAACTCAAAACCTATTATTGCATGTTAGATATGTTTAACAACCATATAGTTAACTCGTGCGAGCACAGGTAAATACACTAGTATTAATAAAAACATTTTACACAAAAATATCAATAATTTTAGATAAATTTTTAAAAGCAATTGTATACTTGTACAAGGCATGAGTCAGATACACTAGTACATAATACAAATACAAAATACATATAAAAGGAGGTCACAAATTCTCTCACCAGTAACATGCATGCCAGACAACTAACCAAACAAGCAACAAATCCAGTAGCCAACAGCCAAAAGTGGCATAATTTGATTTATCAAGAATAAATTTGTAATGTAACTGACTAATTAGTTTCTTTTACAAAATATGTATATTCATTATATTTAATTATTATCAATTTCATTTTTACATTTATATAATCTTTAGTTTCCTCAAAATATGATTATAAATAATTCTAACGTTCATAATTTTTTTTAATGTTTTTGTCCATGTTGCTTTCAGATTACAAACAAGTTATCTATATAAGGGAAAAAAAAAGGTTACAATCAAGCAATTTGGGGAATGTTACACATCAATAAGGACTTGTCTTAATTAATGAGAGAGATTCTCTGACAAGATTTACAAATTATATTGATCATAAATCAAATCAGAAACAATCCCAACAATATCGACTGAAATTGTCGATCAATTTGAAAAGATCGTGAAGATTCACAAATTAATTCATTTCTATCTTTCATTTCTCCTTAATTTTTTTTCCTCAAAATTCCTCTCAAATGAGTGCTATATAATGAGTAGCAAGTTTGCTATCCATATCCATAAGAACAAAATATAATTGTTTCAAGTAGAAATATATCCTTAAAAAATGGCTATGCGTATTGGCCAATCTTTTTTCTTTGGATTTTTATGCATTGCGTTGGTAATCGCTTCACGGTAAGAATATGTACTTTTGCCTCTTAAGTTTTATTTCCATCATGCAATTAACAAATGCAAAGAAGAAAAATATGTTATTTGTTCCTTTAATTT
The DNA here is from genome assembly GCA_037113605.1 of Calophaca sinica. Classification (NCBI taxonomy): domain Eukaryota; kingdom Viridiplantae; phylum Streptophyta; class Magnoliopsida; order Fabales; family Fabaceae; genus Calophaca; species Calophaca sinica. The sequence continues at coordinate 100,965,156 of CM073733.1, read as the reverse complement.
TGTTTCTTTTTGGTTTATTACTCAATCTTTCTGTTTCTTTTTTTGAATTTTCAATGTTAGTTTCTGTATATTTCTTGAGAAAGATGTTTGCTAAATCAATAATAGTTTGTTATATTCCTGTAACTTGTAGTTAACACGTAAATCTATAACTTCAAATATGTGATATGTTGATATTCAAACAAAACATGATTTATACAAAAGCAAATCTTTTGAATTTGTGAATTTTGTTCTTATACCAGGACCAGCAACAGGTTTGAGTGATCCGAGAATTGACTGTAATGGCCATGGGCCATGCGTGCAATGCAATGAAACATGTATTAGTCAGGGCTTCAAGAATGGAGGTGTATGCTTGGGATTTGCTGTTTGTTGTTGTCGGAAGAGTTGAAATAAATCATATCATTTGTTTTTCCTAAGGAAAAAGAAACTAAATAACAAAAAATGTTCCTCAGTAGCTTTCATTTTCACTTTTGATTGGAGCTATGATCAAGTGTTTTCAAATTTATTTGGCACTCTGTGTAGTTAAGGGCCCTAAAGTTGAGTACTTTTAAGTACATTTGTACATACGCCTACCATAATAAAATAAAATTACTTCCACTATTATTGTATAAATTAATATTTTGAAAAAATTGACTAGGACGCCACATGTTACATTATTAGTGTTTTGAAAAAGTTTACCGTGGTTAAATTTTGTAAACTCAATAATGCCACTGTGACTCGATTGTAACAAAACTGTATATAGTGAGAAAGCTTTGACATTATTGGAGACAAACAAATTCTCGACGAAACTGGGTTCATTCCATCACGTACCAAACAAAGCATTCACCTTTGTAAATCTCTATCCATAATAAAACCATGCATATCACCTTTCTAATTTATTCACTTACCTAAGCATGATTCTTCAATTTTTGCTTGTTTATCGTTTCTTGTGTTGAGCCTGAAAAGTTGTATATAAAATTGTACATTTCAATTGAGTTCTTTTCATTTTTAATTACTTCTTAAATAAACTTCTTTTACCTTTTCATATGTGTTCATATGTTGTATATTTATTTTTATCCACTTAACTATTTTGGGAAATTCATTATTAATTTCTTATCATTTAATAATATAACTTAACAAATTTATTAAAAAAATTATTTCATCTAAGCAAAATAAATTATTGAAAATGATATTTCGTTAAAAAAAGATATATTATGATATTATTGACAATTTTTTTCTTCCATTTTTTACAATAAATTACATATAACATAAGAAACTAAATTTACAAATTGTGCTTCTACTCAACCATGTGCGATTCTACCACATGTCAACTACAAGGTCATTTGATTTCCTCAGACCATTTTTTAAATTTTAAAGCAACCTTAATTCAAACATTTCATTATGAGCAGGAGTAACTAAGATATCATCCAAAACCTGCATATTTGGACCAACACAAACCTGTTGTGCAGCTTCAACAAACTGCTCATGTTCTGAATCAGCAGCAATAACATCCTCTAAAATATGCGAATTAGTATCAACATTGATAGGCAAAGATTGAACCTGATTAAGAGCTTGTGGCAAAGATGTTATAGAGCCAGCTACCTTGGATGACGCTGAATCGCTAATGGCACCAAAAACATCTTGAATAGCTTGTGTTGGACTCAAATCCAAACCCAAAGATACAGTAACATCAACAGAATTGTCACCATGGTGAACCTGTTCGCCCTTCCTTGCCTCTTGTGTGTCTTGATCCGCATGAATACCTTGAGCAATCAAACCATGATTCTGAGTGAAACCCAGCAAAGGGTTCTCACGACCAGTCTCAGTTCCGGTGAGTGGTGCATTAGAGACACCCACCAGAGTAGACCTGTTGACTGCAACACGCTGAACCAGAACAGAATTTGATTGAAGGCAGCTTTTGGATTACGTGATGATCCATCCACATTTAGCAGAGGCATCGACACGACCTTTGGAGCAACCATAGATATCTCTTTGTCCTTGCCCTCTACCCTCCTCTTAGGAGTATATTTAGTAACAACATTTTTTTCCTTTGACATGTTTCTCAGCAACCGCTTTATCGTATGTTCTTTTCCTGCAATTCTCTGCGGTGTGGCCAACAATACGGCAAGATTGACAAAAGTCCTGTAGATTCTCATATTCGATGCCAACAAAAAATTATAACCTCTTCTCTCCACCAGAATCTGATTACGCAACGGAGAAGAAGCATCCAGATCAACCATCACCCGAGCATAGTGTCCATATGACCTATCTTCAACGCACTTACTGGTGGCAACAACAAGACAGATAGGAGTCCCGATGCTATTTGTAATGATGAACAGAATCTTCGACTGCCAATATTCCTGTGGTAGAGCGGTTATGCGGATCCAACACTGAACACTTGAGATTTGTTGCGTGGTTGGGTTAAAATCTTGGGTCAAAGCAAACAACTTCAGGTAGCCGGGCTTGAGATTCCAGGAAGAGGCTCGAGCCCGATAATTATTATCAATTTCATTTTTACATTTATATAATCTTTAGTTTCCACAAAATATGATTATAAATAATTCTAACGTTCATAATTTTTTTTTACTGTTTTTGTCCATGTTGCTTTCAGATTACATACAAGTTATCTATATAAGGAAAAAAAAAAGAATACAATCAAGCAATTTGGGGAATGTTACACATCAATAAGGAACTGTCTTAATTGAGAGAGATTCTCTGACAAGATTTACAAATTATATTGATCATAAATCAAATCAGAAACAATCCCAACAATATCAACTGAAATTGTCGATCAATTTGAAAAGATCGTGAAGATTCACAAATTAATTCATTTCTATCTTTCATTTCTCCTTAATTTTTTTTCCTCAAAATTCCTATCAAATGAGTGCTATATAATGAACAGCAAGTTTGCCATCCATATCCATAAGAACAAAATATAATTGTTTCAAGTAGAAATATATCTTTAAAAAAATGGCTATGCGTATTGGTCAATCTTTTTTCTTTGGATTTTTATGCATTGCATTGGTACTGGCTTCTGGTAAGAATATGTACTTTTGCCTCTTAAGTTTTATTTCCATCATGCAATTGACAAATGCAAAGAAGAAAAATATGTTATTTTTTCCTTTAATTTTGTTTCTTTTTGGTCTATTTCTCAATCTTTTCTTTTTCCTTTTTTGAATTTTCAATGTTGGTTTCTGTATATTTCTTAAGAAAGATGTTTGCTAAATCAATAATAGTTTGTTATATTCTTGTAACTTGTAGTTAACACGTAAATCTATAACTTCAAATATGTGGTATGTTGATATTCAAACAAAACATGATTTATACAAAAGCAAATCTTTTGAATTTGTGAATTTTGTTCTTATAGCAGGACCAACAACAGGTTTGAGTGATCCGAGAATTGACTGTAATGGCCATGGGCCATGCGTGCAATGCAATGAAACATGTATTAGCCAGGGCTTCAAGAATGGAGGTGTATGCTTGGGATTTGCTGTTTGTTGCTGTCAGAAGAGTTGAGATAAATCATTTCATTTGTTTTTCCTAAGGAAAAAGAAACTAAATAAAAAAAAAATGTTCCTCAGTAGCTTTCATTTTCACTTTTGATTGGAGCTATGATCAAGTGTTTACAAATTTCTCTAGACTTTATAATGAAGCTTTTAATATGTAATAAGATAGTCATCAATGTATTTTCTTCAATTTTGAAATTTACTTTTATCTTGTGCTGCAAGTTTTTCATTTTAAAAATTAAAGGTGACCAAGATTTAACTCATGTTTTTCAATATTAAAAAGAATGCTTAATTACACTTATAGCCCTTAGCAGAGGCGGAGGGAGGGAGGGACCATTGGGTGCCGTGGTCCCCCCGAGCCTTGTACTTCATTTGAGAGTTGCAAGTTATACTTACTTTATGGCCCCATGAGATTAACAAAGTGTGTCGCGCTGTACTAACTGGCTTTTTTTTTCTGTTTTTTCAACTCATAATACATTGTATGCATATTTTGTGGGGCCACCCATGTTTTGTTATTAAGTGGGTCAAATACCCTGTTCCCAAAGCAAATGTCAGTACAATACTATGTTTATGACACAATATGACACCACGTATTTTATACTTCTCTAGTTTATTTAACTAAGTAAAAAACATAGAATTTGAGATGGATTGTACTTGAATTGAACCCAGGCTTGAGGCCTTTAAAAATTTAAACTTACCACTAGCCTATACTATTTGACTTTTACCATGGTCCCCTTGGAAATTAATTCCTGGCTCCGCCCCTGGCCCTTGGGTATTGCAATTGTGCGATTTTAGTCCATTAAATTCTAATTAAGCGAATTTGGTCCTCTATGTATTGGGATTATGCGATTTTGGTCTTCCAAGTTCTAATTGAGCGAATTGAGTCACCTGGGTATCACGATTGTGTGATTTTGGTCCTCCGTTCAACTGTCGTTCAATTTATAACAAAAAAATCGATGGATTTTTTTAATTTTTAAGCCAACTAATATGTCACCCAGAACAAGTTATGTGTCATGTAATACTCACATGTGACAAATCATCATTTTCAATTATACATTGAACGGTAAGAGGGATCAAAATCGCATAGTCGCAATAACTGTAGGACTTAATTCGCACAATTGAAACATAGTGGACCAAAATCGCACAATCATAATACTTGGAAGATCCAATTCGCGCAATTGAAACCTGAGAGACCAAAATTTTACAATCACGATACTTAGAGGACTAAAAGTGTAATTAAGCCTAAAAAGAAAGATAGTATTACAAAGTAAGTAAAATTCTACATGGAGGGAAAAGACAAATTTAGAAAGAGAATAGTTTAAGAAAGGAGGTAAAAGAAACATAGATTACAATAGAAGAAAGTTGACCATCCATTTTCCATGTAGAAATTTCACAGACGTGTCAACCAGTAATAGCCGAAAGCACGTTCACAGGGAAAGCATAACAAGGCACGATAACAACGATTTTTTAGAGTTAGATAATTAGATTAGATTGCGAAGTGCACAGCACTTTCTCTGCATAAGAAGCAAAGCATGTACAAAATTACACAAAGGCCCTATCTTTATTAATTATTAAAGACGCAAATAGAAACCTGTTGACCGTTTCTTTGCCTCCAAAATCCATAACGGCAACCGACCTCTCCTTCTTCCCTTGATTTCCTCTCTTCCACTTTTCTCAACCCAAACCTTGAAACACAGAACAAACTAAAAAAAAAAAATTAAAAAAACATAAAAACAATTATTATTTTATTATTATTAATTAGTTAATGACAAAAATAATAATAATAATCAAACGGCACATCCCATTGGCTTATTTGTAATCCCAATATTTTCCATTCCGACCTCCTGCCGCCGATGGCCACCATGGAACGCCGGAAAACGCTGACCATGAACTGGGACGGCCTCGGCGACGACGAGGACGACGATCACTTCTTCGAGACCTACAACCGTCTCTCCACCGCCGTTCCTCAGGACTTAGCCTCTTCCTCCGACGAAGAAGACGATGATTTCGAAGACAGCCGACTGTCCTTCGCCTCCGCCGTCTCCTCCATGCACACCACAAAACACCGTAGAAAGCCGGAGACCGCCACAGCATCCTCCATCACCCCAAACTACGACATCTGGATGGCCGCTCCCGGATCTATCACGGAACGAAGACGAAGATTGCTCGGAAGCATGGGATTGGATGAAAACAAAGAAATTTTAAAGGCCACAAGCGCCGCCATTGGCCGCGCCATCACGAAAAAGTTCGAAAACAACACCACTGACTCTCCTCCTCTTCCTTCATCTTCATCAGTTTCATCCAATTCGGTTACAAATTCTTCCGTAACACCAGTTTCCACCACTACTTCCCCAGTTTCGGTTGAACGAAAAACAGAGCGTTCCCCTGTTTCATATGTTCTGGTTCGATCGCGCTCCGAAGGTGACATCGAGTCCTTCTCAATGGCAAAATTGAGGAAAGAAGAGATGATAGGAAAGGTTTCCAAGCAGCGGTTAACAAGAACAGCGACCGAGATCGCCGTGCCGCGTGCTCGGTACGCAGACGGAAGCAGAATTATGGTGAAAGACGCAGGGGAATCATCAAATCGGCAGTTACATTCAGCACCGGCGGTCGCGGCGGGTTCAAGAGTGGGAGCGTTCTTTCTAATTAAAAATTTGGATACAGGAAAAGAGTTTATCGTGAATGAATACGGAGAAAACGGAATGTGGAACAGGTTGAGTGATTTACAAACAGGGAAGCAGTTAACAATGGAGGAGTTTGAGAAAACCGTGGGGCATTCAGCAGTTGTAACGGAGCTAATGAAGCGTGCTAATGTAAGGAGAAGCGATGGCTATGGAAAAAAGCTGCATTCAAATTCTTATATCTTAAGAAGTTTGAGGTTGAGTAAGAGGAGAGGGGCTTCGTTATTGAAGAACATAAAGGGTGTAGCGAGTGGGTTCGTTGGGGAACGCGAGAGGGAGGTAGTGGTGCCGCAAGTGGTGGAACCGAAACCGCAAGCGAAGAATAAATGGGTGAAGGTTAGGCAGAGTGGGAAGTCGCAGAAGGAACTTTCGGCTTTGCATTTGTGTCAGGAGTTTCAAGCGCATGAGGGGTGTATTTGGACGATTAAGTTTAGTTTGGATGGGCGGTTTTTGGCGAGTGCGGGAGAGGATAAAACGATTCACGTTTGGGAAGTTCAGGAATGTGAGGTTATGTCGTTGAGGCCGGAGGAAGGGAATCTTACTCCTATTCATCCCTCGTTGCTTTCGTCTATGGAAAGAGGAGCTGAGGCTCCGCCTTTGGCTAAAAAGAAAGGGAAATTTGGAAGTAAAAGAGGGAGTGCGATTCCTGAATATGTTCATGTGCCTGAAAATGTGTTTAGCCTCTCGGAGAGACCTTATTGTTCTTTCCAAGGTCATTTGGATGAAGTTTTGGATTTGTCCTGGTCCAGATCTCAGGTAAGCATCTAGAATATTTTCAATACATTGCCAAGGTTTTAAGTTTCATTGGCAATTTTTGTTGGAGGGGTTTAAATATCAAGAGTTTTGATGACTATGCAATCACAACACGACTGCAATTGAGGCTACATCAGTAGCAATTGATCTGTGATATCAATGGTTGTGATGTGGAGGCGAGCGCGATTTAAAACATTGGCTGTTGCGGTTGTGATGTGTTTGCGAAAGCCTCTACAATCTTAATGTTGAGGGCTGCATTTTAGAACTTTGGTGGTGACAAGATAAAATGTTGAAATTGCTTTTTTATAAAATTAATTTGGATTTTCTCTTGCAGCTACTTCTCTCATCTTCAATGGATAAGACAGTGAGATTGTGGGACTTGGAAACTAAGACATGCTTGAAATTCTTTGCACATAATGATTATGGTAATGTTCTAACTTTTTTTTTTTCCTCATTGTTTTAATGATGTCTTGTATGTATTTTTCTTTTTCTCTTCTTGGGAGATATGTTGGACATGAATTTTACATAATTTCCTTTCTTTTGTCTTGTTATGTGTTGTGCAATTGGATATAACAGTAACCTGTGTGCAATTCAACCCAATGGACGATGATTATTTTATTAGTGGCTCCCTTGATGCCAAGGTCAGAATGTGGAACATCCCTGCGCGGCTTGTTGTGGATTGGACTGATATCCATGAAATGGTTACTGCTGTTTCTTACACTCCTGATGGTCAAGTATGATTTAATAACTATACATTGATTTTGACAAAGTTTAATGATTTACATTAGCTTTTATAATTATTATAATTTTTTCATTGCTGTAGGGTGTTCTAGTTGGTACACAAAAGGGGAATTGTCGTACTTATGGCATAGAAGGTGTTGATTACTCCACTTGTCTATTACTCATATTTATATCTCGTCCTAAATCATTTTGGAATTTTACCATATTATTTCACTCATAATTTTACAATCTCTAAATTTTTAACTCTCATTTCTATATGGCTACCAGATTTCAAATTAACTCAAACAGCCACAATTGAGCTTAGAAACAAGAAGAAATCTCAGCTAAAAAAGGTTACAGGCTTTCAGGTAAATTCTTTTCTCCATGTGCATAAGAATAGTTTACATGGTTTCCTATCACCCAAAATGGCTTTATATCAAAAATGCAAATTAACTGCTCTTTGCATCTTCATAGTTTGCCCCATGTAATCCGTCAGAAGTGCTTGTTACTTCAGCTGATTCCAGAATAAGAATTGTCGATGGTACAGATGTTGTTCATAAGTTCAAAGGTAATAAATCATATTGTCAATTTTTTCTCTCCTACATAAAAGCTTTTACCTTAACAAGTAAAATTGTGTTTGTAAAAAAGCAGGTTTTAGAAATACAAATAGCCAAATGGCAGCATCGTTTACTCCAAATGGAAGATACATTATAAGTGCAAGTGAAGATTCTCAAGTATATATCTGGAAGCATGAAAATACAAGTTCAGGAAAAGGCAGAAGTGTGCTTATTACTCAATCTCATGAACACTTCCCATGTAAAGATGTTTCAGTAGCAATACCTTGGCCTTGTACCATTAAGGGTGATCCACCACCAGTGCCAAACCATCATTCCAAAAAGAACTCAAAACGTTCTTCAGATGAAACATCCTCTTGTGCAAATAGCAAGAGAATGCTTCCACCTCTTCCAAAGAAAGGAAACAACAACCATGCAACAGAGAGTGCCTCAGCCTCACCTGAAGATGACCCTTCAGCAATTTCGCGTACAGAATCAGGAATTGGTGATTCATTTGCAAACAGTAAGAGAATGTTACCACCTCTTCCCAAGAAAAGCAATAACCAAGCCTCAGAAAGTGACTGCACTCCCTTAGAAGACGACCCTGAAGCAATTTCTAGGACAGATTCAGGAATAGGTGATTCATTTTCATCAGGCTCAGCATCAATTAGATATGGTGATTCACCTTCTATATCAGCTGCAGCTACTCCATCAGGTGCATCATGGTCTTCTTCTTATTCATCATATGATGGTAGCAATGGTGCTTCAGTAATTCATCCTTCAGCTTGGGGTTTGGTAATTGTGACAGCTGGGTTTGGAGGTGAAATCAGGTGTTATCAGAATTTTGGACTGCCTCGAAGGATGAGTAGGCAGGCCAATCTTTTTGGAGGCCCTACATAACATACAGAATTAACTTAGCAGCTTTTTTCCTCTTGAAAGATTGAAAAGAAGGAATGGCACATGATAAATGTAAATTCAGTTTTTGTTATTAGATTGGCCTGTGATGTCGCAATTTTGATATTTGTATCTGTCTGGTTAGTATGCCACATAATAAACATTATAGACGGGATACAAGAAATGCAAATGACATTCAAACTCGACAAACAAAGAGAGAGAAAAAAATGGCAACATAAGAATAGAGACATTAAGGTAAGTGTTTTTTTCCCTGCTTCCTTGAATTTGTACTGTTGTAGGGTGAGTAATCTACTTAAAAGGTGTTAAATTAGTCTAGGAAAAATATATGGATAGATAAAATATTATCGAACAAGAGGGAATACATGCAAGAATATATACATATACAATAGAGAAGGTTCATTGTACTTTTTTGGTTAAATATTTTGATTAAATGGGAGAAGATGGAATTCGTTGGTTATTGCATGTCCTATCAGTCTCTCCTAATATAATTTTTTTGCTTTGTACACTGATTCATTTTAGAAAGCGTTTAGATAAACAACTTAATTAAATACTTATTTGAAAAACGCTTATTTGTGGAGACACGATGGAGACACGAAGATGATCTTATGGAAGCTGATAATCATCATTTTCTCCATGGAGATCCTTTAGTTCTTTCTTCTCTACTCTATTTTTTATTTCTATTTCCATGTCTTTCTAAACCCCTCTTTCATGAAAGGGTGGACTTCAATTGATCTTGCTGATACTTTATTTGGAATCATGTGAATGTGTTTTGATTCTTCTCTTTTGTGTTTAAATCTCTATTCTTCATGTCTTCTAGGGCTTGGTTATCTTTGAATGATTATTGGTTTATGCATTGGATATGAGTTTGATGTGTGAATGTGCTCTGAGATTATAAATCTTGTAATTCTTTGCTCTAGGAATAGTAATTGAACGCTCGTTACCTTCTAGGATTCTTAATCTTAATATATTTTACCCTTTCTAAGCACCTAAGAAATTAGGGTTTTAAATTAGGCATTAAGATTCATCTATTTAGGAATTAGGAGATGAATAATCCTGTGAATCCGGTAAACAAAATAGGATAATCAAGCGGTGAAGGGTTTCAGGAATTTACTAATGTGGGGGGAGATTTCGCTTTAGCCGTAGTATGGGGATGTTATCGATAATTGCACGTGTATTAGAAATTACATGATAATGTATGAATTGTTTAATTTAGATTTTTATGATATTGAGGCATGAACTCTGTAATTTTAACTTTGTATGATGTTTTATGCATGGACTATTTAAATTGAATTGTTTGGGATTGGTTTTGGATTGTGAACATGTTGGTTAGAGATGTTAGTAGGTCATTCGTAGTTTCGTGGATTATTTTTCCTTACCCATAGGCATGGCAATGGGTCGGGTTGGGGGCGGGTTTCGCCTCCCCCATCCTCATCCCAATTTCCAACGGGTTCGGGTTTTGCCTTACTCATCCCCGTCCCGATAGGGTCGAGTTTCCCTGCGAGCCCCCCATTCCTCTCCATATATGTAGGAAAATTGAAAAAATATTAACAAAATATGGTTCAGTCACTTTTATTCCTCATAGGTACACTGTTTATATACACAAAAGGGGCACTTCCAATTTCTCCTAAAATTGTGCCTCATAAATATTACAGCTACTATACATGTGGACCTACTTATAATACAAGCTATTCGCTATTAGAAAAGAGACTATCAAGGGATATGAATCAATTGCCATACAACAATAACTTGCCAATAAAGGTTTACCAAATATAGCCTAATAATCTCATTACCCCCCCTCAAGTTGGAGCATGCAGGTTGCAAATGCCCAACTTGTCTAGTAAGGAAGCAAACTGTGTGGAACCGAGTGCTTTAGTAAAAATATCAGCCAATTGTGCAGTTGTAGGAACATAAGAGGCGATCTCGCCTTTCAAATTTCATCAGAACAAAATGACAGTCAATCTCGATATGTTTTGTACGCTCATGAAATACCGGGTTCTTGGCAATGTGGAGGGCAGATTGACTATCACAATAGAGGCGCATAGGTTGAGGATGCGAAACACCAAGATCGGCAAGAATTCCTTTCAACCACTTTAGCTCGCACACAGTGACCGCCATGGAACGATACTCTGCCTCAGCGGACGAACGAGACACTGTGTGCTGTTTCTTTGTCTTCCACGAAATAGGAGAGCTGCCTAGGTGAACAAACCATCCCGTGAGAGACCTGCGAGTAAGGGGACAACTTCCCCAATCTGAGTCACACCATCCAGTCAACTGTAAATCACAGTTTCTGTTCAAGAGCACACCATGTCCAGGATTCCCTTTCAAATAGCGAACTACTCGCAATGCGGCTTCCCAGTGCTCTCGCCTAGGTTGCTGCATGAATTGAGACAATATATGAACACAGTAGGACAATTCTGGTCTTGTAAAGCAAAGATAGATGAGGCATCCTACCAAACGCCTAAACTGATCAGGATGAGACATCTCTGGCCCTTTAGCTAGACTCAGATGGTGGTTCTGTTCCATGGGGGTGCTTGCCGGTTTCGATCCTAGAAGTCCTGTTTCCTTTATGATATCAAACGCATACTTTCGCTGACAGAGAAAAATTCCACTAGTGGAACGAGCCACCTCAACACCTAGGAAATATTTCAGTTTCCCCAGATCTTTCAGGTGAAAGCATGTGTGCAAGTAATTCTTGAAGCGGTTAATGGACGCATGATCATTCCCAGAAATGATAAGGTCATCTACATATACCAACACCACCATATGTAGCCACATTTACGCAAGACAAATAGAGAGTAATCTGAAAGTGATTGTTTGAATCCGTATACCTTTAGAGCACTAGATAACTTGGCAAACCAACACCTAGGAGCTTGCTTAAGCCCATAGAGCGATTTCTTGAGCTTGCATACCATCTGAGGATTTTGAACACTGAAACCAGGCGGCAATTTCATATACACTTCTTCCTCAAGATCCCCATGCAAGAATGCATTATGAACGTCCATCTGATGCAATTCCCAGTCCTTTGCAGCTGCCACTGCCAACACCGTACGCACCGTCACCATTTTGACAACCGGAGCAAATGTCTCGGTGTAAGCAATTCCTTCCACCTGGTGATTTCCAAGAATAACTAGCCGTGCTTTAAACCTTTATATGCTTCCATCAGATTTATGCTTGATTTTGTATACCCACTTACACCCCAGTGCTTTCTTCCCAGGGGGAAAGTGTGCCATTGTCCAGGTTCCATTATTTTCAAGTGCTTGTATTTCATCTTTCATGGCCTCACACCACCTGCTGTCTCTTGCTGCTTCAGCATAGGTAAATGGTTCCCTTTACTGTGAAATAGAGGCAAGAAAACGCGGTGTCCAAGAGAAAAATTGTCACAATTTAAATAATGTGATATGGGATAAGGATCACCTGAGCATACTGTTGAAGAGGATGAGAGCTTGGATGGGCTTAGTCTTCTAGCAGTGTGAGTCACAAAATCACGTAGACGGACCGAAGTTTGCTTCACTCGTTGTCCTCTGCCCAATAAAGGTTCATCTAATGACACTGATGAGCTGAGTAACTCTTCTCTAGCATTAGTAACCATTTCAACGGGTTCCTCATTTTGTGCACCCCCTCTAACATTTGTGGTGGTCTCATCCTGAGACACTAAACTTTCTGTACAGCTATAATGAGGCTCCTCATGGATCTCCTCTTCTACAAATTCCTCAAAAGTCCCAATATTATTATTGCCTTGTTCTTTGGGTACATGATCATTTGTAGCAAAAGGATACACAGTCTCAACAAACTCAACATCACGAGAGACAAAAATCTCTCGTGTCTCCAAATCGAGCAACTTCCATCCTTTCTTGCCATATGGATACCCAATAAAAGCACATTTTCTGCTTCGGCTAGCAAATTTATCTCCTTTCCTGCCTTGATTATGCGCATAGCACAATGATCCGAACACCATCAAATGTTCATACATAGGTGCCTTCCCATGCAACATCTCATAGGGGGTCTTTCCATTTAGCACCATGGAGGGAGTTCGGTTGATCAAGTACCCTGCAGTCAGAATACACTCTCCCCAAAAATCAATAGGAAGATTTCCTTGAAATCGCAGTGCTCGTGCCACATTTAGAATATGTCTATGTTTCCTCTCTACTCTCCCATTTTGTTGGGGGGTTGCAGTGCAAGATGTTTGAAAAATGATTCCATGTTCAAGAAAATAATTTTTCATGCATGTGAACTCAGTTCCGTTGTCACTCCTAAAAATTTTTACTTGTTTGTGAAATTTTTTTTCCACTAACGAGAAAAAATTCTTAAGAGTTTGCACCACTTCTCTTTTGTCTAGCAACAAATATATCCACATGGCACGCGAATAGTCATCCACAATTGTTAGAAAATAAAAGGCACCACATGTTGAAGGAGTTCTATATGGCCCCCATAAATCACAATGAACCAACTCAAATATATCACTAGCTTTATGGTCACTCAAAGGGAAATTCTCTCTAGTTTGTTTTGCTCTAAAACAAATATCACATGCTTTATTCAACTCACCACTGCCTTCACATTTGCCAGCTCCAGGAATCAACTTAGTAATCTTCATAGAGGGGTGTCCCATCCTTTTGTGCCACAAGTCCATGGATTTTATTCCATCTGCTTTGTAAGCTCTTGCTCTCCGAATTCCCCGGAAATAATAAAGCCCATCCTTGCGTTCACCCGCTCCAATCAATATCCTCGAGGTGCGGTCCTACATAACACACAATTTATTAGTGAATTGAACAATGCAATCCAAATCGTTCAACAGTTGAGAAACTGATATCAAACTGCAGTTCAATCTAGGAACATAAAGAACATTAGTGAGTTTTAGTCCTCCATCCAGAACGACAGTTCCTTCTCTTGTTGACATCGCATGCTGTCCATCAGGGAGCCCCACTGGGCAACTTTGAATATTATGCAGATCGCACATACTATTTAAGTCACCTGTCATGTGGTTGGAAGCTCCGGTATCAATAATCCACGAAGTGGTATTCGATCTGTCATCTTCGGCGTTGGAACTTCGTTGTGCGGCTATTCAAAGAACGCGTCTTTAGCGTCTCCCATCGCTCATTAGTTAGCTTGGCCAGCCGGAATTCTCTACTACGGGTTGCTCATTCCGGACCATGTTCCGCTTCTCACGAAAGATTCACACGTCTTTGTCCCACCATAACGTTGGCTTTGATTTCTGACATTTTCTTTGCCCATTCTTTGTAGACCTATTTTTTCTTTTAGATATGCGGAAGCTATAGCCTCATCGATAATATTCTTGAATCGGTCAAGCTCAGGATCAGAACAGAGCATTCTGAAATGTTCTTGAAGTTTCTGCAGAGCATCTCCTGCAAGGTTGCCATGATCAACAACACAACCAGTCTGATCATAAAGAACGCGTTTTTCTTCATCACCGAGAATGGAGACAACGTTTCGCGATTGCTGAAACTCTGCCGTCGATCTTCCAGAGCCTTCGCGGCTTTCTTCAGCGCCTCCTTCCTCGCCGGGATTCTTATCAGGATGAAGCCCCAACTGTTGAATCGCCGTCCTCTCCACACCTAGAACCCGGTAGAGAGTGTTCTCGTTCTGATTGGAACCGTTGATTTCAGATTCCGTTTCCTTCTCATCGGAAACCCTATTCCTCTTCTTGCCCATTTTATTTTCGGGCTCTGATACCATAACAAAATATGGTTCAGTCACTTTTATTCCTCATAGGTACACTGTTTATATACACAAAAGGGGCACTTCCAATTTCTCCTAAAATTGTGCCTCATAAATATTACAGCTACTATACATGTGGACCTACTTATAATACAATTTATCGCTATTAGAAAAGAGACTATCAAGGGATATGAATCAATTGCCATACAACAATAACTTGCCAATAAAGGTTTACCAAATATAGCCTAATAATCTCATTAAATATATTTATGATAACTAATAAAATAAAATCATAATTATTATACAATGATAAAAAAACATCAAAATAACATTTTCTATTGAAAAGAGCTAAAATTAAAAATAAACGAAATATATGAAATAAAATGAACGAGTATATATGCATAAAACAAAATAAAATTAACAATTTATATTTAATCGGACGGGCTCGGGTCGGGGCGGGTCGGGTATCGACATCCCCAACCCCGCCCCATCCCCGGTCAAAGAGAGTTTTCCCCGTCAAAATCGGGCAGCGGTCGGATGGGTACCCGCGGGTTCGGGTTCTGTTGCTATTCCTACCCATTCTTAGATTTTAGACGTTGAACATCGAT
This sequence comes from Calophaca sinica, assembly GCA_037113605.1. Classification (NCBI taxonomy): domain Eukaryota; kingdom Viridiplantae; phylum Streptophyta; class Magnoliopsida; order Fabales; family Fabaceae; genus Calophaca; species Calophaca sinica. The sequence goes on along the minus strand of CM073733.1, from coordinate 100,949,770 downwards.
CATATTTCGATGTAGATACCTATAGGTAATATTCGTTAAGTCGTTTAGGAATTTTTGATGTGTATTAGTTTCCAAACATAGATTCGGAAGGTATTGGAATGAGTTAAGTTAGTGTCAATTTTTATCTTGAATCTTTTGAATTCAAATGTTAAGTTTAACCTGTGTTTTAAAATTGCAAAGTATTGGAATTAATTAATTAATTAAGAGGCACAAATAAATAACTTGAATATGAAATTAAGTAGTTTGGGAAAATTGGGAAGACAACATTATAAACACTACTCTACACACAGCACAATTTTTTTATCATATATTATAGTTTAGGCATGAATTGTTGAACTTAAATAATTATGACAAAAACCGTACCTATTGGTTATGTATCTTTTGACTCCACATACTATTTTTGATATTGTTCTGAACAAAACCTCAGGGATGGCGGGAGGGAAGCAGTGAGACGTTGTTCGTAGCGGTTAACGACGGTGCGCGGGGTGGTGTACCTGCAAGGACTCCGATGCCTAAGTCAGTTTAGGAAGGAGGAGAGGAATTGCAGAGATGAATCAAATCGTACCTGGATCTGTGAAGGAGATCCGTTTTATATGGTTCGAGGACGGTTACTGAGAGATAACCGCTCCCGCAAGATCTGGGGTGCCGTCAGATCCTTGCCAGGCTGTGATGAGCTGGGTGGGAATGTTGAGGACCGTTGGATAAGCCACGTTGACCCGGCTCTAAAGTGGTGAAGCAAACTATGTGCGGAGATGGGTCTTAAGCGTGTGGATCGTCGGATTGGGCTTCGGCCCAGTCCGGAACAGTTGTCCCCCAAGTCGGCAGCTCGAGTGTCGAGGTGGTGACTTGATGTGGTGATAGAAGTTTGGTGATGTCGACATTCGATATTATTTGAAAGGAAGCGTAGATATTCGTCGTCCCTTTGAGAGAAAAGAGATCTGAAACGCTACCAAACCCTAGGCGCGTGAACGTTAATTTTGAATTTCAAAATGTCACGTCAGCCGCCTTTGGGATTCGGATTGTTGCATTGTTTCGAGGCGAGTCATTACTGCGCTACGCCTCTAGGTCAAATAGGTGTGACGTGTCATTGATCAACAGTAAGGAGAAGAAATGTCACGTCGTTCAGACAAGATCAACAGCGAGGAGAGAAAGGAGAAGAAGGGTCACGTTGTTTGGCTTCAACCTCGGGGTTATAAATCATCACTCCCCTTTTCCTTTCTCACTTTCGCTTTTCTTTCAGATTTCTGAGAAACCTTCGTCTCATTCCCTTTCTTCTTTTCCGGTGATTTTGAACGCCTGCCTGATTCGGTGGTTTCCTTTCCCGGTGGTTCATTTCCGATCGTTCGTGCTTGCTCGTGTTTCGTTACTTCGGTCTCACCTTGCAAACTTTCTTGTTTACAGGTAAATTTCCTTTCCTCATCTCTGTTTTTCTTTTCGTAGTTTCGAAATGGGTAGCAATATTAGGTCTCCCCCAAGGGATTCGTCCTTGTCTTCCTCTGTATCTGGTTTCTCTAGTTCCTCTTCCTCTGGTGGCCCGCCGGAGGGACCGAGTGTTAACACCGATGGCGGTTCCTTATCGCCTGACGGTAGTTTTGTTTCGGTGGGCTCTGGGGAAAAATGTTCTTCCCCTGAAATCTATTATCCTCCGGGACTTTTCGTCGGGGATTATGAGGGTAAGAAGGTGTCCCTAGTTGATCCGGTCGAAATCCAGAGTCTTTCTTTAAAATTACAGAAGTTTTTCGGACGAACTTTCACAGACAGGGAAGTAGGAGAGTGGTTGGTCAATATAGATAAACATCGACCTTTTTTCTATGACAGTGCTTTGGCGAGATTGGATATGGGTAAAAAATTGCTTCAGAGGGATGACTTCATTCTGCCCCCAAATGCTGAAAACTTCGGTTGGGTTGCAGAAGATGCTCTTTGTACTCGCTCCTTTTACTCATCAAAAGAGAATTTTCTTCTGATGTTGAAGTCTATGGACGTCGCGGATGGTGTCCGCAACTTCGAAAACTGGAAGATTTGTCGACCCCATCTTGATGCTCGAATCTGCTCACAGTCTGACTGTATTTTGATGTTCATGTACGAGGTCCTTTTCAAGGATTTGGGTTTTAAGTTGCCTTTTTCCGACTTTAAAGTAGCGGTTTTACACTATTTAGAGGTCGCTCCTTCACAATTACATCCGAACGCTTGGGCGTTTGTCCGGGGATTCCAGCTACTGTGCCCCTATCTGAACGTCGATCCCTTGGTCGAGACGTTCTTCTCTATTTTTTCCCCTTTGTAGACGGAGGCGGATCCAGCGAAACGCCAAGGTTAGGTTTCGTTGAAACAAAACGGGAAAGTTTTTGAGCTGTTCTCTGAATCTCATCGAGGGTTTAAATCGAAGTATTTCATTGTCGAGGCCATCAGCAATACTGCTATGGAAAATGTTTGTGCTCCTGTAGAAGTACTTGACAAGAATGGGCAGGTGATGATTGATTGGCGCGAGAGGTTCCCGCTGTGATGGAGCGAGAAACATTTCCAATTCGAGAAGAGCGAATTCACATACAAACTCGATGAACTCGACGATAATGCTCCATACAGTTTGAAACAAATTCGCAAGTTTATTGAGATGCTGATACCTCGACAACATACGAATAAAAAGGGAGAGTTGGTCTCCGAGAAAGGATATGTCGAAACTCGTCGCCTTCTGAGATGCAAGACTCAAAAGGAAGCCAATGCGTGTTTAGGTTAATTTGTAGAAATCTACTTGTTCATAGTTCCCCTCTTATCATTCTGACTTATTTTTATCTTCACAGATTCAATGGCTACTTCGGAGTTTTTGGCAAGCTTGAAGAGGAAGGCTTCTGCCGAAAAGACTCCTTCTCCAGGAGTTGGAGAAGGTTCTAACCACACCGCTTCTGTTCTCGCCCTGTCTTCTAGAGCCTCAGCTGCTCAAAGTGTCGATGTTTCAACCGTGGTTGCGAAGGTGGTTGAAGAGGTGCCTTCGGGAAGTAAACGAATTTCTGCCCAGGCTGTCGAGGAGCCTGCTGCCAAGAAAAGGAAACCTCCTCAGCCCAAGACCTCGGCTCCTACTCTCGCTTTGAAGACCGGGGAGAAGTCTGGCAAGGGAAAAGATACGGTCCAGCTTTACGGTGAGGTCCCACCAGTTTGGTCTCGTGGCGAGACAGTGAGTGTTGAAGAGGTTGGGGGGTTAGTTCCTCCTTCAGACAAGGCTTTCTTCAACGAACTCTCCGAGAATGCCAAGGAGGATATATTTTTCGAAAGTATGACCCACAAACTGCGGGACTTGCTAATTTCCCAGTGGCTTTTCGAAAAGAACAGGCACTTGGAGGTTGAGCTCGACAGTCTTCGGAAGAGTAATTCGGGGCTGGATGCAAAATTAAGTCCCTTGAAGATCTTGAAGTTGAACTACAAGCTCAGCTGGCCAAGTTCAAGCGTGAGATGGTCGAGGCGTCAAGGCAGATTGAAAATCTTTCTTCCGAGAAGAAGAATCTAATTGAAGAACGCGGACAGCTCTTGCAGAGGATCTAGGATCTTCAAAAATTAGAGGAGAGTTTGAATGGAGGCCTTTGAATCCCAACACAAGATGGAGGGATTAAGTACGGAGGTTGAGCTCCTTTCGAAGGAAAATCAAGAAGTTTCGTTGCTCTCGGAGAAGGTCAAAAAGTTAGAGGCCAAGAATGCAGAGATGGTGGCCTTGATCCTGAAGGCTGGCGATGAGTTATTCGCCTATGCCGTCGACTAGATTAGGGTTCTCAATCCTGATCTGACCTTTAACACGACGGGAATGACCCCTGCCGGGATCGTTGAGGGGAACAAAATTGTGGATGGTCAAACAAAGGAGGTCATTCTCATTGAGCCCACTCCGTCTTTTGAAGTGGCTATTCCTCTAGTTTCCGATGTGGTCCCCTCTTCGAATTCCAAAGTAGTAGTTCTGTCGACTTCGGGAGTGGCTGTGCCTCCCAAGTCTTAGGATTTTGTTGCCCGTATTTGTCGTTTTTGCTTTTGCTGTCTTGTAATGAATCAAAACGTTTGTAATGATATTTAACTTTAAATTAGCAAAATATTTACCTTGTTTGCTTTACTTGTCGTCTTGTTTGCTTTTAGAACGCGCTCGTGCTCTCGGGCACGAGGCTCATTCAAGGGTGCTCGCGCACTCGGGCATGAGGCTTTTCAGGACGTGCATATATAGAACGTGCTCGTGCTCTCGGGCACGAGGCTTATTCAAGGGTGCTCGCGCACTCGGGCATGAGGCTTTTCAGAATGTGCTCGTGCTCTCGGTTATGAGGCTTGTTCAAAGGTGCTTGCGCACTTGGGCACGGGGCGTGTTGACAAAGCAAGTTTTTTATACTCATTTTTCTTCGAATGTATTTTATTGCTTCACATTTGTATGTTTTGGACACATTTAACTTCAGCTATAGTACTTCTTCAACTTCGCTGCGTTCCAAGTCCTCGGAACTCGCTGGCCTTGCAGTGTCTCAAGGGTGTAAGCGCCAGTACCGGTCTTTGTGATGACTCGGTAAGGGCCTTCCCAATTAGGCGCGAGTTTCCCTTGCGGGGCATTCTTTAAACCAACGTTAGCTCGTCGGAAGACGAGGTCGTTGGGCATGAATTCTCTAGGCACCACGCTTCGGTTGTACCTTACTGCGATTTTCTGCTTGACTGCGACCTCGTTGAGCACTGCAAGTTCTCTGCATTCGTCGAGGAGGTCGAGTTCTTCTCGCAAGTTTTGATAGTTATTGACACTTCGTTGAGGATATGAAGTTCTCCAACTAAGTTCTCCAATCTCGACGGGAATAACAGCCTCTGTCCCATATGTGAGACGGAAGGGGGATTCTCCTGTCGTTGAGTGTGGAGTTGTGCGATATGCCCAAAGTACTCGGGGAAGTTCTTCCGCCCAGTTCCCTTTTGCTTCATCTAACCTTCGTTTTAGACCTCGCAGAATTACCCGATTTGCAGCCTCAGCTTGGTCGTTCGTCTTGGGGTGTTCTACGGGGGTGAAATGTTGTTTGATGTTGAGGTCCTCCAAAGTCTTTCAGAAACCACGGTCTGCGAACTGTGTTCCGTTGTCGGTAACAACGACCTCGGGTATCCCAAACCTCGTCAAGATGTATCTTTTGAAGAACTTAACCAAATTTTTCGCAGTTATCTTTGCAAGTGCTTCTGCCTCCACCCATTTGGTGAAGTAATCTACTGCGACGGCTAGATACTTCACCTGTCCAAGAGCCATTGGAAATGGTCCAAGTATGTCAATGCCCCACCAGGTGAAGGGCCACAGCGCCGAAAGGGACGTTAGCTCTGTTGGAGGAGCCAAGTGGATGTCGCCATGTCTCTAGCATTTGTCACATTTCTTAACGAATAGCCTCGCGTCTGCTTCCAATGATGGCCAATAATAACCTGCACGGAGGACTTTTTTCGCAAGGGAATGTCCTCCCAGGTGTTGCCCACATTTTCCTTCATGCACTTCGGCCAATGTATATTGGGCTTTGGTGTCGTCGAGACACTTCAACAGTGGGGTGGAGAACACCCTTCGGTACAGGATACTGTCGATTATGGAGTAAGAACACGCTTTCTTCCGAATTTTGGGGGCCTCCTTTTCCTCATTTGGGAGCTCTCCGAGTTGAATGAACTTCCGAATGGGCGTCATCCAATTGTTTGGGTTAGCGGCCACGTCATCAATGCTTGCCTGGGAGATTGCCAAGCAAAATTTTGGAAGAGTCTCTGGTATTTCAACGGAGGTGATGTCGACCAGCGAAGTTATACTGGGTTTGGCCAGTGTTTCCTGTATCACAGATCTGTTGTTCCCCGAGGTTCTTGTGCTGGCGAGTTTGGACAGAATATCTGCTAGGGTGTTCTGTTCTCTTGGGACGTGTATAATCTCGATTGTAGAGAAATCGTTCATTTTCTTTTTCACCAAGGCGAGGTATTTTGGAGGAGTGGGTCTTTAGCCTGGTACTCTCCGTTGATTTGGGACACAACCAATTGAGAATCGGTTTTGAGTTTAACTTCTTTAGCCCCGAAGTCTCGAGCTAATGTGAGCCCTGCTAAACATGCTTCATACTCTGCTTGGTTGTTTGAAGTGGGGAATGAAAATCCCAGGGAGAACTCGATGATCACCCCGTCGTCGTTCTCGAGCAACAACCCAGCACCACCGCCTTTTGTGTTGGACGATCCGTCGACATGAACCGTCCATTTAGAGCAAGACTCTACAGCTCCCGGAGTCATCTCGGCGACGAAATCTGCCAGGCATTGGGCTTTGATGGCCTGTCTTGCCTCGTACGTAATCCCAAATTCGGACAACTCAACCGACCAGTTAATCATACGTCCTGCCAAGTCAGGCCTGTGTAGGATCTATTTGATGGGTTGGTCTGTCCGAACTACTATGGGATGCGCTAAGAAGTACTGTCTCAACTGTCGAGCTGCGACTATCAACGCTAGTGCAACCTTCTCAATCTTTTGGTATCTTAGCTCAGGGCCTTGTAGTGCTTTGCTTACGAAGTACTCACCTGTTTCACCATTCGAATTGAATTCCTTTCTTCAGTAGACGGAAAAAGGGTAACACTTGTTGCACTGACTTCGAGATAAACCTTGTCAGCGAGGCAAGCATTCCAGTGAGCTGCTGGATGTTTTTTTGATGATGGTCGTTGCATTTCGGTGACAGCTCGACATTTGTCAGGGTTTGCCTCAATCCCTCTTTCGGTTAAGTAGAAACCGAGAAATTTCCCAGCTCGTACCCCGAAAGTGCATTTTTCAGGGTTGAGCCTCATATTATGTCGTCGGACTTCGGCGAAAACTTCTTTTAGGTCGACCACGTGGTCGGTTTCCTTCGCTGTTTTCACGATCATGTCGTCCATATACACCTCCAGCATTCTACTGATCTGGTTTGCAAATACTTTGTTCATCATGCGCTGATACGTGGCTCCAACATTCTTGAGGCCAAAAGGCATTACTTTGTAGCAGTAATTGCCTTTGTCGGTCATGAATGTAGTTTTTTCTTGATCAGCAAGGTGCATTGGGATCTGGTTATAACCAGAGTACGCATCCATAAAAGAAAGCAATCAAAAACTGGAGGAATTATCGACTAGTCTATTGATATTCGGGAGGGGATAGGCGTCCTTGGGGCACGCCTTGTTAAGATCGGTGTAATCAACACACATGTGCCACTTTCCATTAGACTTTTTAACTAGTACAACGTTAGCAGGCCATATAGTGTATTTAACTTCCCTAATAAACTCAGCCTTAACAAGATCATCAACTGCTTTGGCTGCAGCCTCAGCTTTCTCTAGGGCCTGCTTGCAACGTCGCTGAGCTACCCAGCGGGCTTTAGGGTCGAGAGCAAGTTGATGGCAGGCGATGTCTGGAGAGATGCCTGGCATGTCAGCAGCAGTCCAAGCGAAGAGGTCAGCATTGGACTTCAGGCACTCAATCAGCTGTAGCTTAACCTGTTCGGGAAGGTCTGCACCAAGCTTCACGGTCTTTTCGGGATCAACCCCCAGCTGAACTCGGATAAACTCGCCATCAGGCACTGGCCTCCGGATCTTTTGCTAGAGTTCTCGGGCCAGGGGATCGTCTTCTTGGACTTCATCTTCGAACTCGATTCTGGCATCGAAATCAGCAAGGTTGACTTCTGAAGCGGCTTTGGCAAGAGCTTGCTTCTTAGCAAAGGGAGGTTGCTTCTCATCACCTGACCCGTCGACCTTCAGGGACAGGATGTAGCATCTCCTAGCAGCTTCTTGATCGGTTTCGATAGTGACGACTTTTTCGTCATCACTATGGAAACGCATCTTCAAATGGACCGTCGAGGTCACGGCCCCGAGCTCCCCCAGAGTTAGGCGCCCAATGATGCAGTTGTACACAGACTTGCATGGAAGTACTATGAACTGGACTTTAACAGTCTTGGAGGCAAGTGCTTCTCCAAAGGTCACCATCAATTCCACGTAGCCCAAAGGCTTGGTTTTCGAGCCATTGAAACCAGTCAGATCAGACCCCGGATACGGTACGGGGTCTTTCTCTGGTAGCTTCAAGGTCTTAAACAACTCGTGGAAAATAATATCCGTCGAGCTCCCCTGATCTATTAATATTCTTCTAACATCAAAGTTGGCCATGTAAGCTTTGACCAACAGGGGAATCAAAAAATTCGGCTTCCATTCATCAGGTCTTCGTCGTAAAAGGCGAGGGGAGGTCTTCCTTTATGCCTGCTAGATGAGGGAAAAACAGTGGACACCGACATTGTTTCTCTCAGCTTTCGCTTTGCTGAGTTTATACTCGCACCTCCCTTGTTAGAGAACCCCCAGAGATGACAAGGGCGACTGGGGGCGGTCGAGGTCTTTCTTTGTTCTCTTCGGAGGCTCGAACTGCCTCGTCGAGTTATGCTACAGAAGCTGATTCCTTTCTCCCAGGTCGAGGTGATCTGTACCTCGACCTTCTATCGCCAGATCTCGGTTTTGTTTTCACGTACTTCGATAACCTCCCCTTCTGGATCAGCTGCTCTATCACATCTTTCAAGTGAAAACACTCATCAGTCTCATGCTCGGCGCACTTGTGAAAATGACAATACTTGGACTTGTAGGCATTGCGCTTCTCTTTGCCTTTCTGGGGGAACTCGACTCCAGCATCTCGGAATTCGGTATTCGCGTATTCATTCAGAATATGCTTTGGTGTGGTATTCAAGGGAGTGTATTCGTCGTACCTCTTTGATGGAGGTCGGTTCTCTTTATCTCTGCGTGATCTGTCTTCGCACTGTCCGCCGGTCTTCTCCTGGGTTTTGCCCTTGACCTTCGACGCCATCAACTTCTCTTCATAATTCATGTACTTCTGGGCTCGTTTGAGGAAGTCGTTCAAGGTCTTTGGCTTGTCGACACCAATGTTGACGCTGAACAAACTGCCTTCAACCAAACCTTGCTCCAGTAAATACAACTTCATCTCATCAGAACACTTTTTCACAGAAATTGCTTCTTTGTTAAAACGCTCGATATAGTCTCTGATAGATTCATCTTTTCTCTGCTGAATCGCGGCCAATGCCACCATGGACTTTGGTTGGACTTTGGACGCAGTGAAGTGGGCAGAGAATTGATCGGTGAGTTTGGACCACGAGTCCACATAATTTTTCTTCAGGGCCTGGAACCAAGACAAGACCGCCTTCTTCAGAGTTAGAGGAAAGATCCTGCACTTGACTGGTCCCTAGGCACCTCGGTAGCCCATGACCGTGTCGAAATAACCGATGTGCTCATCTGGATCGGTCGTGCCATCATACGAATCTAAGGATGGTGGCTTCTAAAGATGCTTCGGAATCTGGAACTTCATGATCCTGGAAGTAAAAGGACCCAAGGCCTCGCACGTGTCGCTCCCTGTATCACTCTGCAGGGAGGTGGACGAAAGGGAGTGAGTACGGCGGCGGCGAGAGTCGCATTCAGCTGACCTTGCACGACGGCGAGAGGGAGTAGTGGTTCTTCGAGGCGGTGTATCACTGCTTGCAGTCACATCTCTGCGACTGGGAGAGTGATCGGGAGAACGGTGGCGACGCGGTGGAGAGCGCCTCGCCTTAAGCCCTGACAATAGGCTTTTAAGTGAAACTCTTTCGCACCGCGTTTTCTCATTTCTTCTTCCGCTCGGAGGAGAGCGGATCTGAGATCTACGTCGGTGAGGCGAAGGGCGATCTAAAGACTGACTACGGCGGTGAGTTGCATGTGGAGAGTGGCGTGGAGTTGCATCACGGCGGCGACGATGAACAGATCTGCGAGTTACGGAATCTCTGGATCTCCAAGGTGACTGAAGGATCTGGTCAGCTCTGTTCTCGATCTGCGTTGCGACGCGAACAGAGATCTCTTTCTGCTGATTCTCCATGCGATCCAGGCGTTGATTCTGGACCTGCATCGCTTCACCATGACTTCCTATGAACTCTCGAAACTCATGGAGGAGGAAGGCGGCGGTTGCGGGAGCGGTCTCGCCTGTTTCTGTTGTAACCACCGTGGTAACGAACGGAACAACATCGATCTGAGGCGGAGGAACATTCCTCGGCCGTTCATATTCGACATTGAATTGAACAGGTTCAGGTTGAGGTTGATCCACCGAAACAATCAAAGGATTTGGTGGATTCAGATCTGCGCGGAGCGAACTCCGAATAGCGACGGTTCGCTTCGATCCAGTCATCATCAATGAAGAAGAGAAACTTCGGAAACTAAAGATGAAATTACAGAAAGTTTTCCCACAGACGGCGCCAATGTTCTGAACAGAACCTCAGGGATGGCCGGAGGGAAGCAGTGAGACGTTGTTCGCAGCAGTTGACGACGGCGCGCGGGGTGATGTACCTGCAAGGACTCCGATGCCTAAGTCAGTTTAGGAAGGAGGAGAGGAATTGCAGAGATGAATCAAATCGTACCTGGATCTGTGAAGGAGATTCGTTTTATATGGTTTGAGGACGTTTACTAAGAGATAACCGCTCCCGCGAGATCCGGGGTGCCGTCAGATCCTTGCCAGGTTGTGATGAGCTGGAGTGGAATGCTGAGGACCGTTGGATAAGCCACATCGACCCGACTCCGAAGTGGTGAAGCAAACTATGTGCGGAGATGGGCCTTAAGCACGTGGATCGTCGGATTGGGCTTCGGCCCAGTCCGGAACAGATATATTGGTTATGTATCTTTTGACTCCAAAAAGTATATGAAAATTCTCAAACTTGTGAAAATTCATTTGGGATTACAGTATGTAATGAATAGGTTCGTTTATGAATGTTGTTTTAAAACTTTCTCTCCTGGTAATTAATGTAAGATTAGTGAGTAATTTTTATTTTGTGTGATCATTTCATATTTATAAATGTAGGTACAATTTTGACGTCATACAATGATTCGTTTTTCAAAAAGGTTATTTTGAAGAACTTTACAAAATAATTTCTTTAATTAATGTTAATTCAATTAAATAATATGAGGTGTTACAGATAGACTCTTTACAGTAGATCGTTACATTCCCCATCCTTGACCCTCCACTCTTTCTTGAAACCACTATCACCGGCCTCTGTGTTAAACGTACAAGCACTTTCCTCCACAACAAATTGTGGCTCCCAAAAACTGAAAACCAACACTAGCCAACCTCTCGAACCACCACAAGTCAGATCATCGAGCTCACGACCTTCATTGTCCTCCACCATGTTGTCACATGAACTACAACAGTTCGTCACATACAACAACCTTTCGATCTATCCCTCTAGCGTGAGTCATGTTAGCAGCTATCTCGCCGAAATCCCACCTCACGCCACAAATGCGACCAAGTCATGAGCATCGATACCATCTTTGTTCATGCTAAATGCGTCGTGTCCACATCGAACATTGCGAGGTTCGTGTTTTTTATGAAACCCCAAGTCTTAACACTTCCTACAATTGAGGATGTGTTTCTACTTCTTCTTCAATCCTCCTTGTAGAATCCAAGTGTGACAATCTCAACCTACTCAACACCTTTCTGAAGTCATCTCTTACTTTCACTGTGCCATTGAGGATCCAAATTTAGTACCCTCTGTGGTGACTGAGGATAAGGAAGGTGGGGGAGGTGGTGCCTGTAGCCAAGGAAGTGGTTGAAGGGCCGACCATTGAGGGAGGAGAGGAGGTCGTTACTAGAGGAAGAAGAAGGTGGAGAAGGGTGGCATCTTGGCCATGGCGAAGAGAGTCATAGAGGATGGTTTTGATTTGGTATAAGGAAAATTTGATGAAGATGGTCTACCATAACATCTAGTGGAACTGTAATAAATAGATAAATTAATATAGCGACTAGAAATCATGGTCCACCAAGGTGGTCCATGCAAGAAGGTGCTAGACCAAAATTCTGTTTTATCTTTTCCTTCTTTTTCTCATTTCTCCGTCCCCTCATTTTACATAATGAGAAACAACGTGAAAATAAAAATCTATACGACATCGTTTTATTCTTCGTACCACCAACCTGAATTCAAATTGCGCCTCCCGCGTGCTCCCGTGCTAGTTCAGATTCTAATTCTTCCAGACAACAGAAAATGAAGCTTCATCTTCTTCCCACTGCGATAACCTAGCAGAATTTTCTTCCCTTTTCAACCTCCAAAATTTCCCAATTCCAAACCCCAAATGTCCTCACCGATAACCTACCCGGTCATGATCGACGACAAGGATCTCGACGACGCTGCTTTGTGGGCCATGATCGATTCCGCCACGGCCTCGCATTCTTCATCTAAGTGCAAACCCCTCGCCATCAAGCACACCAATCGCCAATCCCCGTCTCCGATCTCAAAACCCTCGCCGTCACCGCCGCAGTCGAAGTTCCCGAGGATCTCCGGCGACGGCGGCGAAGTGGTGCAAGATCCGTGGCCTTACCGTCCGCCAAGGAAAGTCGCGAGGATCTGCGGATCGGATTCCAGTGAAAACAGCCCCCTCGCTTTGGTCCGAAACGTGCAGAGGACGCCACCGGCGAAGGTTTATTCGTCGCCGGAGATCAGAAAGTTCAGCGAAGTGCAGGAGCCGAGCAGTTACACGGAGGTCTCGCCGCGGTGCTTTGGGAGGAACGATGAGGAGAAGGAGAACAGCATGAGACATAGTTTGTCTGGGAGTTTTCCGTCTGTTTCGTTATTTAAGGAGTATCAGAATGCAGCTATGGCGGTAATTGCTCTGATTCCTTTGCTTCCTTATTTGGTTTTAGGTTCAAATTTTTCACTTGAACAACATGCTATTTGCTTGAACCATGGAACAGTGATTTGGTAGATTGGAATGCAATGAAATGCAATCTGTACATTTATTTTCCTTCTCACGATTAGGATGTGAACTTGAATTGTTAAACAATAAGATGAAAATTCTTTTTCATTCCATCATGAAATGTTTAATTAATACTTAAATAATGATATGTTAATGGTATTTTATTGCACTACATCTATCTTTTAATAATCAAAAGCTGTGGAAGAGGGGATGATAAGCATATAAAAGAGGCATAAAGAAATATGGTGTGACCAAGTAGACAGTAGAATAGCAATGTTTCCAGAGTTCCCTTACATAGGAAATTATTATTTTTATAAGATGATGCAAAATATGGTTCATCGTGTGCTTTTTTATTAGGGAATAATGTTTTTTTTCTATTTTTTTTTTGTTTTGTTACTTGAGTTCACTATCCCAAGGGCCACAGTTCAATATGATTCAAATCTTACATTTAAACAGAGAAGAAAATCCTACACTTTTTGTAATTGGGCAATTAGGTGATGCTGATTTTTTTTTCTTCCCCCCTACCTTTCCGTTTTCACTGTCGTTGTGCCTTGTGCAATGTTCTTGAACTGATCTATCACAGAACTGGCCACTTTCCATCTTGAATATCTGTCCTGCTTGAAGACAAAGTCATATTTTCTCAGCAGCCAAGCCAATGCCTTAGTTCAATGTTTGCCAATCCTCAAAAACTGGATTAAATAAAAATAGACTATAATAATGTGATCCCAAGCAAATTTTTCCTGCGAAGGATGACACGAGCAAGGTTTTAAAAAAAAGTCTATGATTTAGTCAGCAATATCATGAATTTTTATGTCTCCGCAATCGCAACGAGACTGCGATAAAGGCCACATCATTGACATGTCACATATGACCACAATTCTCTACAATATCAAAGATCACGACGCAACCGCAACTGTGATTTAAAACCTTGGGCATGAGGCATAGCTTGTCGCTACTGCCATTTCTTCTGTAAAGATTTTTAGCTTTAAGCTCTTTTTTACCAATAACTTCAGCAAATTATTGCACGATATAAGCTACTTCATTTATTTGGATATCCTAGCTGCTTTCCATAACTTACTGGTCTGCTTGTCTAGATAGATTCAAGACCTTTAATCTTTGGAATGTTTTAATCTTTTTTAAGTAATTCTTGTAACCAGAGGTATATGAGCAGATGCTCTAAGTCTTGATTTTTGTATTTAATAGCTGTAACACACTGCAATATAGTGTCACATCAATATCTGCAGTCTCCAATGTTATTTATGCAAGTATCTAAGATACAAGAGTTCCTGTGATGCAATTATTTTGTTTCACTTAGTATTCAACTAATCAATCCTCTGTTGTGCATTCAATGGACAGATTTTGGAGAAAACTGATTACACTTTGATTTCGGGGCATCCTTTCATTAAAAAGTCAGGTAAGCAAAGTTTGTCTTCTATTAACTGTAAAAATGATACAGTATATGTAACATGGTGCATGTGTTTTTTTATAGGCTGGAGAAAAATTTCTTGTTACTTCAATATTTCCTATGAAATTAGAGAAAAGAATATTGAGTTTGACGAGGATCGCAATGTTCAGCGTGCCGAGTTTGTGATTCGTGCATACATGCAGTATGTTTCTTGTTTGGTTGTTTCCATTTATGTATCATCCTAATGATCTCTATTCTCACCACAATTACTGCTGTTGCTTTTGATAATTTCACTACACCAGGGGTGGCAGGTTCTCAGATGGATGGGGCTCTTGTGAGCGACGTGAAAAGAGATTTCAGAAACCAAATCATGATATACCAAGCACAGCGGAGACTAGAGCCAAAAATAAAGCTTGTCAAGTATGTCATATTATCATTTTTATTTATTGAATTTTATCTTCAATCATTTGGTGTGTCTTTGTATGGTTTTTAGCTGCTTATTCCCCACGTCAGGTATAGGCAGCTTCCATCTACTTATTTATCCTTCATATAGGTACCTTACATAATTGTGCAATCGGTCAATAGTATATGCTAACTCGGTCATCTTCAGAGCACTTCGTTGTGCTCTTCAATGCAACTCCATTTTGGCTAAAGCTCCTTCACAATATATACATTAATCTAAAAGTTTTCTCTTTTAATAGAGGCTTTATTCAAATGACATTTCCATAAAAGGCTTTGGTGGGTTATGTTCATAAAAGTTTATACTATATCGTTGTTTTCTTTTGGTTCAATATATCAATGTTTTATCTTGTGCAAACAAAAGAATTGAAATTGAAATTAGAATACAAAAGGGATTGCTTTTATTTCTTATTCTTAAATTGATTTCTCTGCTAGTTCCCTAGGGATGGTTAAAATAAATTAAATAAATGCTTGCCTGATATCACACAATTAAAAACCTGTATGCCTGAAGAGATTCTGGATCAACATGGCAAAGAAGATTGGAATGTTTCTGTTAATCATCTATACAGTGATGCCAATAAATGTGTAGATCTAATGGCTAATCTTGGTGACCAAGGGACTTCCTTGTTTCTGTAGTAGATAGTGTTAGAGCTGTCAATTTTGGCCTGGCTTGATAGGCCTGTGTTTTAGGCTGGGCTCATTAATTATAGGTCTGAACGAAATAGGGCCAATTTGGCCTGTTGGGCTTGTATTTTATGCATTTTTTTAGTACTTTGAGATACTTTCCTTTGTAAATAATTCGGGTCTTGCTTGACCTGACATGTTTTAAGCTGGTCCGAGCCTAAAAATGTGTGGCTTGAAAGATATATGGGCTGGCCTGCCCCGGCCCATTTAAGCAATGTGGCCTGGTTGGCTAGGGCCGGCCGGCGAACAGATTTGACAGCTCTAGATAGTGTGCATCCCAAACTGTTGTTGCTTTGGGATGACAGGAGGAGTGTTGCTCTTCCTAGAGTAGTGCCTTAACCCTAATTACTTATTTCCTTTTATATACAAAAAAACCTGTATGCCAACCTAAAATGACAATTTTTTAATTATGCTATTGAGTACGAATACGTGAGAAGAGAAAAAATTAGTCATAAAAAAATATAGTTTGAGAGAAAAATGAAAAATTCTTTTAACTAAAGTGATGCAAAATTACGAATTATTTTAGTATGTACTAACAAACATCCGTTGAGTCAAAAGAAAAAAAAAACATTATCCGTTAATTTTAACATGTCGATACTTTTACAGGACTTGCTAGGAATTGGAGAATACCGTCCCGGTGCAACTAGTCAATTTCGATGATGTTATGAATGACTTTTTATGACGATTTAACATGCCCTAATGTTTGTTGAGGGTGAAGTGAAGTGAACTTGTATGAGAAATGAATGTATCTTATTCTTATGAATGCAGGCTGAGAAGTTATAAATCCTAATAAATTTGTCATTTAGCACGCATTTGGTGCACAAATAGAGCTGTTAAATATGGGTTGTACGTTGGTTAACTCAGTTTACCTCATTTTTTAATTACTATGGGGTTCCTAAACTATTTGGGAATTTTTAAGTAGGTCTTTTAACTAAAAAAAGTTTGTAATTGAGTCATTAAACTAACATTTAATTTTGTAATTGGTCCTTTCGTTAGGCATCCGTTAGTGAGCCGTTTATGTGTTTGATGTAGAGATTCCTGAACTATTTAGAAATATTTAAGTCAGTACTTGAAATAGAAATGTTTATAATTGGGTCTTTGTCATAAACTACACCAGCAATCAATAACCTATTGTCACACACCCATGGAAACAACTGCCACTCTGTTCAAAGCTAACCCTAGTAACTACTAATCTCAGCAACAAGATTAACCAATATCACCATCTCTCACGTTTTGAATTGCATCCATTCCAGAAATAACAACAAAAACATACACAGAGTTCTAAAAATATCAAGAAGTAAAAGTGAGGAGAACATAGTTCCTGCCAAATCTCTCTGTACATTACAATATCAGCATTTAAAATATGCTTGCACGTTGTTTGGGTGAAAATAAGTGCAGTGAGAAATAAAATTGGTGAATACAAAATTCAGACAGAGGTTCCCTAAACGGGAAAGCTATTTCAGTGTTTGGAAAAACTTATTTTTTGAAATTAAATGAGAAAAACAAAATTGGCCAGCAGTTCACGAATGACACTGGACTTCAACTATGCTTTTTTTCTACTTTCCTCGATTTCTACGACACCAAAGTAGAACCAACTAAGTTATACACTTCCCTTTGCATTTGCATCTTATGGGATTGATGCGTGTGCAAGTTGGTTCCTTGTTTTTGTTGAAAACTTGGGATGGCAAAATGGGTCAGCTCGGCCCAACCTGCCATAAGCCCGCTCAAAAAGGGGCTCGCCCAACCCAGCCCGCAAAGGGTGGTGGGTTGAGATGGTGAATCCAACCCGACCCGCGCTAGCCCGTTAAAAAAAATCAAAAATAAAAAAATAAATATAAAAACTGAAAAAGGGGCCAAAATGGCGGGCTAACCCGCCTAAAACAGACCAAAATGGCGGGCTGGTCTGAAGGAAATATTTATAAAAAAAAAGGAAATTTTTTACTCCCTCTGTCTCATTTTACTTGTCTTATTAGTTTATACACACCTCTTAAGAAAATGATTGAGTTTACAAATTTCCATGATAAAATAACACTTCTTGACTAAAATACCCCTTATTAATTGAAGTAGTGGAGTAGTTAAATACTCCCTTCGTCTCATATTATTTGTCATGTTTGGAATATTTAGTCATCTCAAATTATTTATCACTTTATAATATCTAGAGAGGATTAATTATATTTTTTCAACAATACCCTTATTTATTTATATCTCAACTACTCTATATTACTTGATTCTTCCACCAACTCCCACTACAATAGGGGTATTTTAGTCAAACTAAATTATTTTACCTTGGAAATGAGTGCAATCAATAATTTTCTTAAGACATGTGCATAACCTTCAACGACAAATAATATGAGACAGAGGGAGTAGAAAAAATTCATTAATATAGTTGGTTGAAATATAAGGGATATTGTTGGAAAATAAGTAATTAATACTTTTTGATTTTCTAGAGAGACAAGTAATTTGAGACAATAAAATATTCCAAAAAATGCAACTAAAATAAGACGGATGGAGTAGAAAATTAGAAAATAATAAAAAATATATGTCAACCCGACAGGTTGGTCCAGCCCGGCTCGCTTGTGGCTCGATGGGTTGACGGGCTAGACGGATTGGTGGGCTGTTATATCGTAGCCCAACCCGTCCCATTTTAGGCGGGTTGACGGGCCAGCCCGTTAGGCCCAACCCGTTTTGCCATCCCTATCGAAAACCATCATTCATAGAAAGTGAACTTCTAAAGAAAAAAGATACGAACCCCAACAAGCAACACCACCTGCTTGGTGTGAGTCCTCAGTTTTGATATTGAAGAACTATATGACCATTCTCTTCGATCATGAGAGCTTCATCAAGCGTCAAAGCCATCAATGGCTAAAAATTTCTAAATAGTTCAGAGACCTCCAGGTCAGGGACCCAAATACAAAATTTTTAAGTTCAAGGACCTCCACTTCAGACCCATAAATGGCTCACTAATAGAAGCATCCGATTACAAATTAAATGTTAGTTTAGGGATCAAATTACAAACTTTTTTAGCTTAGGGACCTAATTAAAAATTTCCAAATAGTTCAGGAATCTCCAGAGTAATTAAACATTTTTTTGGTCATTAGTTCAACTTATTTTATTTGTGGTTTACATTGAAAATTATTGGCTCACTTTTGTGTTGGAACCATACGAATAAAGTCTGATCCCCAATGAATTTTGATGATAACAAGACCATTTGTCTTAAGGCTTTTTAACCAAGCTTTCATAAGACACATGTTTATAACCATAAGACGTTGCATCTAGCGTTACAAAGATGTGTCCCCATCTCTTCAAGAAAAGAAGCATGCATTTGGTGACACATCAAGGAAGCGTGCGTCTTCATGTTATGAGTTAGCAAGTGTTCCCTTCTTTGTCTAATGTAGCGAGTCTACTAACATATACGAGTAAAAAAAGTTTTGTCATGTAGCTCTTAATCCAACCTTAAAGGTTTACCTTGGAAGAAACATCTACCTAGTACTCTTGGTATTGAGAAAGACAAGAAGCATTTTTTGAAGCCATTAGAGATGTCTACAAGGAAAAGGTGAACGTGAACACAATAAGGGGGTTGAATTGTGTTGAAAACTTTTTGCAAAGTTAAGACTGAAACCAACTTAAAAACAAGTTCTTTTCAAAACCTTTTAATACCGGATGCAGGAAAAGTACCAGACACTGAAATACCGTTTGTGAAAACTTGTTTTTCTTGTAAAGCAAAAAAATAATTAAAGCAATAGAGAAGAAGTGGACACAAAGATTTATACTAATTCACCAATTAGTAGCTACGTCTAGTCCTTTCGTACCTGAAGGATTTTTCACTATAATCACACTGATTACAAAAAGACGTAAGAGTATTCTACTGTTACAAACTTGACAATACTCTTGACTTCTCAAAACGACTCAGTACGTTCGAGCCTTTGAGGAATCAGCCTATTACAAGGCTATACAAGTTTTACAATAATGATTTGAGTATAGAGAAAATAACTCTTAACACAAGAGGACGGAAAGTTTACGCACAAAATTATAACTTTCTAAAAGAAAAAATAAGACGCTAAAGAATTGATCACTGTCTGGTTTGTAGAGTGCTTGGCACGAAATCTTAGGTTGTTTACTTGAATTTTAATTTTATAACCTTCTTTAATGGTGGAGTTGGAGTATTTATAAGCATTTTAAAGTTACCGTTGTGAGGTAAATCAGCTCCAATCATTGATTGAGGTAATTTGAGAAAATATCAAAAATTCATTTTCCATGGGAATATTTGAATAGTACGCCTTTATTACTGTTTGTACTATTTTCTTTTCCAATCATTTGCAGCCTGACACAATTTGAAATGTGTACGAACTTTGTCTTTTAGCTAAAGGTATCACCTTTAATTCCTCGTACTTTCAAATTGAGCGCACAATCAAATTTGAATTTCTTGCCGAGATACACTGAGATAGGGAACAAAAAACCAAGCGTGATTTGCATGTGCTTTACTAAAGAATAAGATGGTTGCTCGACTGTATCAGATGCTCACTGATTTTGATTCCGTTCCACGTGTCATAGTCTCTGAGAACCGGACACTTGCTTGTAATCATATACTAGATGCGAGGATAGAACCGGATGCAAACAACTTTAAGTGTGCTCATCTTCTTATAAACTTCTTCTTCTTGCTTGGGTGATGTTACCAAAATAGATAAGTTTATCTCCTACACACTTCAAGACTTAGCAGAAGGTAAATTGTTTTCATATAGATACTTTGTTATCATTAAAATTATTAAGGGTCTAAACTTGTCAATTGTTTAAGTTCCAACAATCTCCCCCTTTTTGATGATGACAAATATCTAAAGTTGATGAACAATTTATTTTAGAAAATAGTTGCAAGGGTCTCCCCCTGAGTTCATCAGTCAAGTATAAACTTTTATTTTCTAAAACATTTGTCTAAGTATCAGAGTACGGGCCAACCATAACATGGCAAAATCTTATCAGAGCATGATAGAATAGCAGATGCTTAATCAATCAGATACTTAATTATAATGATTTCTAATGCATGATACGTGCTATGTGTGCCACTTAAGCATTCATCAATCCTTAACCTTTTACTCCCCCTTTTATCATCAGACAAAAAGAGAGTAGACCATCATAGTTAAAACTTTTAAGTAAGCGATGTGAGAAAACTTTGAGATCAAAATAGCTCATTTTGTATATATATATATATATACACACACACACACAGAGAAGCAAATAAAAACAAAAAGAATAACAAGAGTTTTTCAAAAGAAAAAAGATTAAGAAGGTGGTTGATTTTGCTTTAGGCATTGCATGATGCTGAAAACAATGCTTTCAAGACGTTCTACTTTTGCAGAGGATTCCACAAACTTATTGAAATGAGAACGCAAGAAGATAACAGGTTCATCATCTAAAGTAGGTGCAGATATGTGGAGGCAGATGCAGGGGCAGATGCATAGAATGGAGGAGCTTCTTCCTTAATCCATTCAGCAAGATCAGAAGCTGAAGCAGGTCTAGACCAAGAGATAACCCTTTGTCATCTTTGAACAGGCATCTTGATATGCTCTAGGAGAATTCCTTGAGCCAACTGAATACATTTATGCTTCTTCTCTTGAGAAGCCAAGTACAAGTTATCATTTGGCCGACACCATTTGATAAGCCTTTCCAGCTTCTCCTTCTCAATTACCAGCTGCATATTTTCTTCAAGTGCCAAATCAACAGGGTCAAGGAGTCCTAGCCTTTGCTCTTCTCTTGCCTTGAGAAAAAAAATCCACGGTCTGATCAAATAAGAGCAGCTCTACTTTTGATGCATACACTTTCAACTCAGCTTCTACTTCAGTAAGACAGATGCCGATGATTTCTTCTTCCAGATCAAAGCATCTCCTTTGATCCTTTTTCTCTTCTTCATCCATAAGAATGGTATCCAATCAATCAAGGTAAGCTTTCTTTATCCAATTTAGAGCCATAATTTCCCAAGTGAAAGCAGCTTCTGAATATGTACATAAGAAGGGGGTTGAATTGTGTTGAAAACTTTTTCACAAACTTTAATTTAAAAACAACTTTTAAACAAGTTCTTTTTGAAAACATTTGTTACCAGAAGCTGAAAAGAATACCGGACACTAAATGAAAAACGTGAAAACTATTTTTCTTGCAATGCAGAAATATAGTTAAAGCAATAGAGAATGAGACATAGAAATTTATACTAGTTCACCACCAACCTGGTAGCTACGTCTAGTCCCTTCGATCCTGAATGATTTTCCACTATAATCGCACTGATTACAATTTCCTTAAGAGTATTTTAGTGTCACAAACTTGATAATACTCTTAATTTCTCAAAACAACTCAGTACGTTCGAGCCTTTGAGGAACTAGCCTATTACAAGGCAATACAAGTTTCACAAATAAGTTTTGAATACAATCAAATAACCCTCAACAAGAGAGGATGAAAAACTTAAAGCTCAATGTAAATAACTTTCTAAAAGAAAGAATAAGTTGCTGAAGTTCACTTTCAGGTTCACAGAGTTCTTGGCACAGAAACTTTGGTTGCTCACTTGAGTAATAACTCTGTAATTCTTTCTAGCAGTGTTATCATCATTCTTTAATGAAGAGCTTGGAGTATTTATAGACTTCTTGAGAATATTACCGTTACTGAAATAATCAGCTCCAAATCATTGAGTGAGGTAATTTTGAAAATGTCCTTTATTCCCTTTTCAGAGAATTTTAGAATAGTACACTTTATCGTTTGTACTATTTGCTTTTCAATCATTTACAGCCTGGCACGCAGTATACGAATTTGGTCTTATCCCAAAGATGTCACCTTTGATTCCTCGTACCATAGAATTTAGCGCAATAAATCAAATTTGAATTTATTTTAGGATATACTAAGATAGAGAAAAGGCATGATTTGCACGAGTTTCATTAAAGACCAGATACTCGCTTAAAAGGGATAAGACGGCTCGCTGCAAATTGAATTCCACGTGTCTTGATCTTTGATAACCGGACGCTCGCTAGTGTATATATACCAGATGCTAAGAGTGAACCGAATGTAGACACGACTTATATGTATTCATCTTCTTGTAAAACTTCTTCTTCTTGCTTGAGTGATTGTATAAATATAGAGATTTAAATTCCTATACACTTCAAGACTTATCAGAAGGTAAATTGTTCTCACACAAATACTTTATTGTCATCAGAATTATTGAGGGTCTAAACTTGTCAATCGTTTATGTTCCAACAATCTCCCCCTTTTAGATGATGACAAATATTCAAGGTTGATGAGCAATTTATTTTCAAAAATAACTACAGGGGTCTCCCCCTGAGTTCAACAACCAAGTGTAAACATGTATTTAAGAAATATATCCATGTATTGAGCACTTTCATGTATTGGAGCATAATACTGTGTTGTCAGATGCTTTAAAAAAACAAAAAAAGACACACACACAGAGCATAGTTAATGATGATATGTATGCAGATACGTGATACTTTGGCATTCATCAATCCTTTCCTTTTACTTCCCCTTTTGTTATGAGACAAAAAGAATGTAAAACATCATAGTCAAAACAAAATAAATAAATGAGAAAAAATTTGAGGTCAAAAATTCAACTGCTTTATAAATAAAACTGAAGTATCAGAGCAAATCATCAATAATACATAAGGGTTTGAAAACACAAGAAATATTAAGGAGGTGGAAGGAATTGGTTAAGGCGATCCATAAGGGTTTGAACAACAATTTCATGTCTTGCAACTGTTCTTGTGGCTTCCACGAAGTGATTGAACTGAGATCTTGAGATCATGATAGGTTCATCATCATCAATAGGAGGAGGAGGTTCAGGAATCCATTCAGCTTGAGCAGGAAGTTCTTCAAGTCTAGGCCAAGAGATAGCCCTTTGCCATCTCTGAGTAGATTTCTTGATATGTTCCATAAGAACTCCTTGAGAGAGTTTGAGCCTTCTTTGTTTCTTCTCTTGAGCTTCTAAGAAAAACTCATCATTTGGTACACACCATTTGATTAGCCTTCCTAGTTTCTGTTTGTCAAACTCAATCTCCATTTGCCTTCTAAAGGCCAGCTCTTCAGGATCAATAGTGCCCAATAAGTCAATTTCTCTTGCCTTGAAAAAGGCATCAACAGTTTGATCAAAATGTAGCATTTGAGCTTCTGTTGCAGTGACTTTCAAGTCAGCTTCTGCTTCACTGAGGCAGATGCTGAGAATCTCTTCTTCCAATTTGAAGCACCTTCTCGAGTCTTCCTTTTCCTCTAAGGCTAAGACGATGGGTTCCAAACCATCAAGGTGTGCCTTTTCAATCTAGTTAAGAGCCATAAGTTCCCAATCAGTAGCAGCTTCAACCTCATAGTTGCTTTCTTCTTGTTCTAACTTCATCTTCAATGAAGAGGGAGGTCTTATCACAACAGCTTGCAACAAATCATCGAAGTACTGAATGGCTAGATTGGTGTCCCAAATTCTCTTTATTGAACTAGCTTGTTCAATTTCAGCTTTCTCTTAATGGGAAAATCCAGAGGATCCAGCATCCTTGGAATCTATTTTTATTTTGGTCAAATAGACTTCCATTGCATGATTTTCATTTCTCTTTGCAACCAGATCAAGAAGAAAATACTTGGTTTGATATCTTCTAGGAGCTTTCTTAAAATCTTCAAGAGTGGACATTCTTGGAAGCCTTTGAGGAACTTTGGTTTTCCTCTTCTCTGGGATCAGCCAAGGCATCCATCTCTGCTTATCTGGTTCAATCTTCATAGAGACCAGGGAAGGATCTCTATGAAGTAAAGCCATTTTATATCGCTTCATCTCCAAGCTTTGAAGCAGAAATGCTCTTTCATCTTTAGTTATCCACCTTCCACACTCTTTAAGAGTTAATGGTTCATTTTGTGGAAGTGACAAAGGTAGCTTAAAGGAAAGAGGAAGAATTCCTCTGTTTGGAGGAGGTCTAAGTCTTCCACCAAAGGTCATCTAAATAATATCATTGTAGCTGAAGGGAGGAATCTCCAACCTTGCAACTCCAGAGGTGAACGTCTTGAGATGCCGTAAGGAAGGGTGATCATAGATTTAGTGATATTCCTTTTCTCAAATAGGGACAGGGAGTTCAGGTCTTAGTCTAATCCGAGATGCTCCAAAGTATGTAGTGTCTGTTGTGGAGGGTGTTGATGATGAAGTTGATGTGGAAATGGAAGTAGGAATAGTAATGATTGTGGTGGTTCTGTGAATGGTGGGGAATCTGTAAAGTTGATTGAAAGGGTGAGAGAGGGATGAGGCAATTTCTGAGGTGAGGGAGGTGATATGAGAGGAAAAGGATTGAGGTTTGTATATGGTTAAGGTTTCAGATGTGGTTAAGGTTTGTATAGGTTTGGGTGTTTGGTTTGCTAAAACCAGGAAATCAATCCTGATGCGGTAACAAAAGGTATGATGGATTTAGAAAGATATGATTATGGGAGTGTTTGTTGGGGAGTGATGGAGGGAATGGATGGTGTTTTGGATCTGGATAAAGTCAAAGCACCAGAAAGTGGGTGTGATTTCTTGGTGGTTGTTTGTGAAGGTTGTGGTTTAGATGGTTTGGTAGGTGGGATTTGAGGTGATGAAACAGATAGAGGTGGTGCAATGATAGGGTCATATCCATCATATGCCATAACAGAGTCATCAATGAAGTCAAGTACCTTTGGCTTCCCTGAGAGCTTGACTAGTCTCATACGTTTGGATTGTGGAATCGCAGCAGCAGGAAGAGCAGAAGTTTGCTTCTTAGGACCAGATGCAGAAGTTGGTTAGTCAGCTTCCGCTTTCCTTTTCTCCATGATACTTCTGATGGGGACCTTGTTTTCTTCATCGTCTGGTTCCACTGTTGTGCCTTGCGCGGGAGGCACCTTCTGCTTCTTGCTTCTGGTTGACGTGGCCAGAGGCTCAGCAGGTCTCTTCACACCAGATGCAGAGCTTCTGGTGGTTTTCCTCTGAGTTTCAACAACTTGAACAATTGCCTGGTTATTACCAACAACGGCAACTTCATCTTCTTCCTTGACTTTCTGAATCAATTTGGAACAGCACAAACCCATTCTGACTAGGTTTGCTTTTCCAAAGACATCAACAAGAGGCTTTCCAAAATATTTTTCTTTATCGTCTCCTGTCAAAGTTGCCAACTTTCTCATAATCCCCTGCTTCTGCATGAGTTCAGAGAGAAGAACAGCACAGGGAATGGTTTTGTAGACATGCTTCTCTTTAGAGGATCTAATCCTTGAATTCACAACAACATGCTTCTGTGGTCATTAATAGCCTTGGTAGATTGACTTTATTACCAACCCTGTAGTGACTCATGATAAATTTTTGTTCATTGTTCACAATGTCCGGTGATCCAGCCTTCAAAATAACACATTTTGAGATCATTTTGTGAAGAACTCTGTAGTGAGCCTTCAAATTCTTTGCAATCAGGGGTTTCTTCGAAGCCTTCAGAGCATGATAGTTCTCAAATAGAGCTTCATCAACAGCTTCATTCAATGAGTTCAGCAATGGCCTTTGGAGTTGCCACAAACAAAAAACCTTTTATATAAGCCTTGATGAGGCTTCCAGCATGTAGTCTAGCATCTGGCATTGCCCCAGAGTTCTCTAACAGCGTTGAGAAACACTTCCTTTGCTTCCCATTGAAAATAGTTTCTCCAGCCTATGCGAGTTAACCCGTTACTGAAATCAAAACCAAATTTTGCCAAGTGGTTTAAATCAACCCTATTCTCAATAAGAAATTTTCCTTCAGTCATGGTGTTGAACATGGATATGTTCTCATACATAGAAACGCTCGTCATAGTAGCAGAGTAGAGGAGCTTGTGGAGGAGGTTTGAGGGTTTTCAGAGAGAAACAAAGAGCAGTTTGCAGAAGAGATAGAGAGAGTGCACAGTGCAAAAGAGTGGGAGAGGTGGTGGAGTAGTGGGAAAGGTTTTGAACGAATAGTACAACTATTTTTGTAAAACCGTTTCACATTTCAAAGAATAAAAATAAATAAAAAAGAAAAGAAAATAAAAAGATTCCTTTCATTTAGTGCGCAGTTGCCAAAATCAAAAGTTACGTAGTAAAAACTTTATTGAAAACGTAAATAAATCATGATTCAGTAGGTGATGAAGAGACGCTTCAGCACGCACGCATTTGACATGTGTGTGACCAGATGCTTACATTTATATACCAGGTGCTGGATGATGCAAAGTGAATGACTGTTAACACTCCATTTTGTCTAGGGCAAATTGCACTAACCTCCACTGAGTTCTTCTTAAACACCCCAAACCTCCCCTCTAGTTTTTAAGTGAACATAAACCTCCCTTATTTTTTCTCAGAATGACATACACCTCCCTCGCACCTTAACACCATTTATCTCCGTTAAATATTTAATATTCATACTGTATTTTTCTCTCCCCTCCCCATCCCCTTCTCTCCCTCCTCACCCACCCCTCTGCCTCCCCTTCCGTTTCCTGTCAAATTCAGCTCCACCTCCTCACCTGTCTGCTTTGGAGAAGACTATCCATGTGACTTCTCTTTACCTGCCATTGACCCTCTCTCTCACCTTCACTGTTGTAGAATATGCCTACACGAACTGTGTTGCTGACATCCTTCTCTTATTAGATCTTGAAAGATGCATGCATAATTGGGACAATAATGATAGTTTGGTAACAAAAGGATTTTGGATAACAATCACACTAAAAAAGAGAAATAACATAGATGCATTAGACTTTTTCCTCCATTTTTTGTGGTACACTACCGGTTATGATGAAACTTTTTATACCATAATTTATTTTTGCATGCTTCATTTGTTGGGAGAGTTTATGATTTTTCCATTCATTTACGTGCTTTCATGGAACATGATAGGTTTTGGAGATATATCGGTCAAAATTATCTGCTCTGCTCTTGTGCCTCTTCAAAAGGAAGAAATATTAATATTGGTGCGATCAACAAACAGATTGAGTGGGAGCAGATACAAAAATTACGAGTTACCATCCATCCCTAAAATTAAAATGGGCGGCCGAAGATATGGAGGAATTCCAGTCAAATTAAATTACAGAGATATGTAACAGATAATAAATAAGGCCCTCGAGTCAATCCAAACGTCCCCCACATTTCTTCGCCCGAAATAACCTGAAGAACTTGCAACATAGATAATCTGGAAGGAACAAATCGGCATGGGTTTCTTGATAATGACGCTAAATTTGACAGGAAACGGAGCGCCAAAGATACTTGCAAAGTATAGAACTCCAGAGCGCCAAAGATCATGCAACGAGATGGAACTTGAAACACCGTGGGGCGTAAAACTGGCATAAAGTTAGAAGGCCACCGAGAAAAAGCTTTTAGTGACGCACCACTAACTGCAATATTGGGGGCCGATGGTACGGAAACGGAAGAGGAGGCAGAGGGGTGGGTGAGGAGGGAGAGAAGGGGAAGGGGAGGGGAGAGAAAAATACAGTATGCATAGTAAATATTTAACGGAGATAAACGGTGTTAAGGTGTAAGGGAGGTATATGTCATTGTGAGAAAAAAATAAGGGAGGTTTGTGTTCACTTAAAAATTAGAAGGGAGGTTTGTGGTGTTTAAGAAGAACTCAGGGGAGGTTAATGTAATTTGCCCTTTTGTCTATTATTTTGGGGTATTTTGAGTATAAAATATTATGATTTTGTTCCTTATTAGATAAAATATGCTCACTATTTCCTCATTTATGCAGAAAAGTATGAAAGGCAACTTAGAAAGCAAAATAATAAATTTTGGAAAGATTCTGGCGAGTTTTAGAGATTTTAGTGTTTCTGGACAAGCGGTACGACCTGACATATATTCATTACGGCCGTATCTATTCGAGAGCAATAGTAGGGGCGTACCCCCTTGGTCAGTACGGCTTGGCGTCGAAGAAAAAGTCCAGTACGGTCGTACACAATTGCAGTCAGGCAGCACCCAGTGCAGAAGTACGGGCCAGCGGCGCAACACAAGCCCGGTAGGGCCGTGTATAAATTCAATACTGCCGTACCCAAGCCCAAAACACACAGATTTGAAGTCAGTTGACCTAAATCCGCACTAAAGGCTATAAATAGGCATTCTCACCCCTTTTTGAGAACTAACTCACTCTCTAGGAGAGAATTCATTCTCTCTGAGTGAGGGTCTTTTGCTTTAGACTTTGCCTCTTGTCTCTTGTCTTATTTTCTTTTCTTTTAGGATTCCATGTTTGGATTTATGTTATTTTAAATTTTGTTGAGAAACAATATGTGTAGCTAACTCCATTACTAGGGGTGATAGGGGATCTTTTACAATGTTCTTGATATCTACTTAATTGCTATTTTGAATTTCTTATTATCTTTATCAATGTGTTGATCTTAGTATGCTTAATTCCATAGGATCTGGCCAGTCCTTTATAAAATTGGTTAATTGTGGTAACAGGATCATAATTAATTAGTGGAACTCTAGGATCACATAACTCGCTTTATACACCGGATAGGTTATTGCTTGTTTCCAATTAGTTATTAGATTAACAAACTTGCCTGTTCTTAATGCTCTTTCCTTTAATTACCTTCTAGGACCAAACAGAGTAATTAGTTAAGAGGAAGGCTATTGCAAGCTAGGTAGCCCTTAGTAATTTAGAGTGAGTGGTTGGCTTTCGATAAGGAAATACAATTCATACTAGTAAAGTAATAGATTCAGGATCTAGTATTAGTGAACCTGGTTTTCCTAGGCTTTTCCTAATTGATCTCTCTTTAGTTCTTGCGTTATTACTTGATCTCGTTATTTACAATTCAATCGTTTAACTCTCAAAACCGTTACTTTTATTCGTCTAAATAACAAGGATCTTTATTAATTTAGTACTTGCACATTCTCTATGGGTTCGACATTTGGAGTCTTAAAAATACTCCACTATTATTACGAGTTACGATCAGGTGCACTTGCCTGAGCCGTAACAATGACACGTAAGATGCTTACTCATCCAGTTGTTGAGATCATACCAGATGCAAACAATAAGATGCATGATGCACAAGACGCTGAGATTAACTAATCATTCTTTTATAAGATGAAAGTTTAAATTTCTTCTTATAAAATTGAATCTATCTTCAGCAAGGGGTTTTGTGAAAATATCAGCCCACTGGTGATCAGTGTCAACAAATTTAATTTCAAGAACTCCCTTTTGAACATAGTCTTTTATGAAATGATGTTTAATCTCAACATGTTTTGCTAGTGAATGAAATATGGGGTATTTTGTAAGACATATTGCAGAAGTATTATCACAAAATATAGGAATGTTACTCTCTTTAATCAAATTGTCTTCAAGTTGATATTTCATCCACAGAAGTTGAGAACTGCAACTTGCTGTTGGAATCTAAACGATTGAGAAGTTTAGACCCTCATTAATTTTGATGATAACAAAGTATTTCAAGAAGAACAATTTATCTTCTAACATATCTTTGAGTGTACAGGTATCAAAGCTTCATATATATGTACAAAACACTCAAGGAAGGAGAAGAAATTTATAAAAGAATTGAATACAATCCACTAATGTCAGCATCCGAACTCACTCCATCGTCTTGCTAAACAGCGAGAGTCCGGTAGTGTTACTCTTTGACACGTGGAATACTCAATTTCTGCGAGCGTCCGTCCTCTGTTCTGAGCGAGCGTCTGATCTCTTTAATTAAGCATGTGATGATCACGTTTTTGCTCTTAGCTTCAGACTGTTCTGGAACGGAATTCGAATTTGATTTTATGCGCTCATTTTGATGTACGAGAAAGCAAAGGTGACACCTTTAGCATAAGACAAAAACCGTACAAGGCAATTGTGAAAAGCAGATAGTATGAAAACGGTAATGTGTACTATTCTGATATTCTCTGGAAAGGAAGAAAAGGACTACATTTCAAATTACCTCACTCAATGGAAATGAGCTATTTTTACTGTAAACGGTAATATCCCTGAAGACTCCTATAAATACCCCAGGGTATTCATTGAAGAAGTTAGAGCCAAAAACTGTGAAGAAACTTCATTCTGAAAGCAATATTACTCAAGTAAGCAATCAAGTTTCATGCCAAGTTTCTGGTCTACAAAGAACTGAACTCAGCGTCTTATACTTTCTTTTAGAAAGCTATTCGGTTTTGAGCTTAATATTTTCATCCTCTCTGTGAGAGTTATTTTGATTGTATTCAAAAGATAATCTCTTTTGTAAACTGTATTTGGCCTAGTTAAGGCTTTGTTCCTCAAAGGCTCGATCATACTGAGTCGTTTTGAGAAGTTGACAAAGTTTGTGACAGTAGAATACTCTTGAGGAAAATTGTAATCAGTTGATTATGGTGAAAAATCCTTCAGGAACGAAGGGACTAGACGTAGCTACCAGTTGGTAGTGAACTAGTATAAATCTCTGTGTCTCTTCCTTTACTGTTTTACATTTATCTTTATCTTGCTCAGTAAAACAAGTTTTCATAAGCGGTTTATTTTCTGCATCCGGTTAATTTCTCAGCATCCGATATACAAACAGTTTTGAAAAATCTGTGTTTGAAGTGTTTTTTATGTAAAGTTTGCGAAAAGTTTTTAACACAATTCAACCCTCCTTCTTGTGTTCACGTTCAGTTAGTACCAGAGCTCGGCCTCTTGGTTGAGCACTTAACAGTGTTAAGAGAAAAGATCCTATACCGTGAACATGTCTACTGAAGGTGGTCATATGAACCGTCCTCCTCTATTCGATGGAGAAAAATTTGATTACTGGAAAGATAACATAAAAGCTTTCTTTGAGACACAACAACTTGAGTTGTGGGATATAGTTCAAAGTGGTTACATTCCTCCCACAAATCCTCGTGGTGTTGCTATAGCCAGAGAAGATTGGAATGATGAGCAGAAAAAGAGATATCAAATCAATCAAAAAGCTAGATTCGTTCTTATCTGTGCTTTGACAGAAAAAGAATATGATAAATGTGGCAAATTTGATACTGCCAAAGAAATCTGGGACTCACTTGTTTTATCTTACGAAGGCTCTGCCCAAGTAAGAGAAACTAAAGCTAGCAAGTTGGTTCGCCAATACGAGTTGTTCAAAATGGAAGATGGTGAAAACATTGAAACTATGTTTGGAAGATTCCAAACACTTGTTCATGGGTTACAGGCCCTTGGAAAAAGTTACACTACACCTAACCATGTTAGAAAGATCTTAAGAAGCTTGACTAAGCAGTGGAGACCCAAGGTCACTACCATTCAAGAAGCAAAAGATTTAAATGTCCTACGACTTGAAGATCTTATGAGTTCGTTGAAAGCTCATGAACTTTATCTAAACGAAGAAGAACCTGTCAAAAAAGGCAAGTCTATTGCTTTGAAAGTCGCTCAACATAAAGCTAGTTCTTCCAAAGCCCTTCAGGCTGAAGAAGAAGAATCAGAAGATGAAGCTTCAGAAGGAGATGTTGACACATCAGAAGATGAGCTCCCGTTTATATCTAGGAAGATACAAAGAATGTGGAAGAAGAGAAACTTCAGGAGGAAGTTTTAGAAGAAAGATACTAAGGACAAGAAGGAAAGCAAAGACAAGGACAAAGCTCAAGTCATTTGCTATGAATGTAAAAAGCCTGGACATTTCAAGTCCGAATGTCCCAATCTTAAGGAGAAGCCCACAAGAAGTTCTTTTAAGAAAAAGAAGAAGAGCCTCATGGCTACATGGGAAGATCTAGACTTATCCTCATCTGAGGAAGATAATGAAGTAGAAGCAAATCTCGCTCTCATGGCAGACACTGATCTTGATTCAGAAGAAGAAGAAGTTGAAGAGGTAATAGTATATGATTCCTACTTTGAACTTCAACTTGCATTCGATGATCTTCTTAAGGACTCTGCCACTCCCTCTGTTGAGTATAAGAATTTGAAAAAGACATTTTCAAAATTATCACAAGACTTTCAAGCTTTAAAAAAAGAAAAATCTGTACTCAATAAAGAGAACCAAAAGCTGAAAATTGAAAATCAGCATCTGATGGATAACCAGCGTCTGGCCGCTAACAAGCAACCAGAAGCTGAGAGCTCTCAAGCTGAAAGCTCTAAAGTTACAGGCAATCTTAAATGCAAATCAAATGATTATGAATATGCATTTCAAAAGTTTCTTGCAGAGAGTGTAACTCAAAGCAAGCAAGCTTCAATGATTTGGGGTGTCAGTAAAACGACAACTCATGGTCTTGGTTATATATCAGATGAACCTCCTTTAGAAAATGATTCAGCATCTGATAAATCCAATAATCATAGTAAATGCTTGCATTATACTTACTGCAATAAACCTGGTTATTTGAAAAGTGCAAGTACTGTTTTTAAAACTTTGAAGGATAAGCTTCCTTTAAGAACTAACAAGAAAGGACCCAAAAAGATATGGGTACCTAAAGATAAAATAGTCTATGTTGCAGACATGCTTAGCAACAAAGTCAACACACCTATCTTGGTACTTAGACAGTGGATGCTTGCGTCACATGACGGGAGAAAAGCATATATTCCAAGAACTAAGGCCTAAAGACGCTGGATTCGTTGGTTTCGGAGGAAACTAGAAAGGTAAAATAGTTGGAATTGGTCGCATTGGTAAATGCTCTCTTCCCTCTATTGATAATGTACTTTGTGTTGAAGGACTTAAACATAACTTATTGAGCATAAGTCAATTATGTGACAATGGTTATGAAGTCATCTTTACAGAAACAGGATGTCTAGTAAAAAGCAAGAAAGACGACTCTATTTTCTTTACTGCTAAGAGGAAACAAAATATTTACAAAATTGATCTCTCTGAACTTGCAAAACAAGATGTCAAGTGTCTCATGTCTGTTGATGAAGAACAATGGATTTGGCACAAGAGATTGGGTCATGCCAATTTGAGATTAATCTCAAAATTAAACAAGCACAGTCTTGTCAGAGGCTTACCAAATCTTAAGTATCAATCTGATACTCTCTATGAGGCATGTCAAAGAGGAAAACAAGTTAAAACTTCTTTTCATTCAAAAAATGTTGTTTCAACCTCTAGACCACTTGAGCTTTTGCATCTTGATCTTTTTGGTCCAACTAGGACAACCTCTTTAACTGGAAAGAAATATGAGTTAGTTATTGTTGATGATTTTACTAGATGGACATGGGTTAGATTAGTTACTCACAAAGATGAGTCATACAAGGTATTTACTGTATTCTGCAAAACAATTCAAAATAGAATTTTTATTAGACCTATTTTGAAGAAGACTCCATATGAACTGTGGAAAGGAAGGAAACCAAACATATCATATTTTCATTCATTTGGTTGTACGTGTTATATTTTAAATACTAAGGATCAGCTTGGTAAGTTTGATTCAAAAGCTGACAAAGGAATCTTTTTGGGATATTCTGAAAGATCTAAAGCTTTTAGAATATACAATAAAGAATCTATGACAGTGGAAGAATCCATTCATGTCAAATTTGATGACAAGAAGCCTGACACAGTTTTCAGAATTAAATATAGGTGATACTACAAATAGTGAACCTATATCTTCATCGTCCGGTGGTGACCAGACAAAGAATCTTCAGAAGTTGAAGCCAGAAAGAGCTGGAAGTACAAAACTATTCATCCTAAAGATCAAATCATAGGAAAACCTGGAGATAGAGTAAGAACCAGATCCTCTTTTAAAGAGCATCCTGATAAGGCATTACTCTCAGAAATGGAACCTAAAACGATTGATCAAGAATTGGAAGATGAAGGTTGGATTTTGGCCATGCAAGAAGAGTTGAATCAGTTCCAAAGAAATGATGTATGGAAGCTAGTTATCTACCAGAAGATAAGCAAGCTATTGGTACTAAATGGGTATTTAGAAACAAGCTTGATGAAGATGGAAAGGTTGTGAGAAACAAGGCAAGATTGGTTGCTCAAGGTTACTCACAGGAAGAAGGTATTGATTTTACTGAAACATTTGCACCTGTTGCAAGGTTAGAAGCTATACGCATTTTACTTTCATTTGCTGCACACCATGATATAATTTTTTATCAAATGGATGTGAAAAGTGCTTTCTTGAATGATTTTATAACTGAGGAAGTCTTTGTAAAACAACCTCCTGGATTCAAAGACATTGAATTTCCAGAACATGTCTTCAAGCTTAAAAAGGCCCTGTATGGTCTTAAGCAAGCTCCCAGAGCTTGGTATGAAAGACTGAGTACATTTTTGATGAAAAATGGTTTTACCAGAGGTCTAGTAGACACTACTCTTTTTAGAAAAACATCAAACAAGCACTTTATAATTGTTCAAATATATGTTGATGACATTATTTTTGGAGCTACTAATGAAAGCCTTTGCAAAGAATTTTCTAAGCTAATGCAGGCTGAATTCGAGATGAGCATGATGGGTGAACTAAAGTTCTTCCTTGGAATTCAAATCAAACAATGCAATGATGGTATCTATATACATCAAAGCAAATATATCAAGGAATTGCTAAAGAAATTCAAAATGGTGGATTGCAAACCTATGTGCACTCCTATACATCCCACGTGCATTCTTGGTAAAGATGAAACTGATTAAAAGGTAGGTCAGAAGATGTACAGAGGTATGATTGGATCTCTACTTTATCTTACAACTTCAAGACCTGATATTATGTTCTGCGTCTGTCTGTGTGCTAGATTTCAATCAGATCCTAGAGAATCACACTTGTGTGCTGTTAAAAGAATCTTTAGATATTTGCAAGGATCTACTAATCTTGGTTTGCTTTATAAGAAATCAAAAGATTACAAGTTAGTAGGTTTCTGTGATGCTGACTTTGCTGGAGACCGAATTGAAAGAAAAAGCACAAGTGGAGGCTGCCAATTCCTTGGAGCAAATCTTGTGTCTTGGTCAAGCAAAAGGCAAAGCACGATTGCACTCTCAACAGCAGAAGCTGAATATATTTCAGCAGCAAGTTGCAGCTCTCAACTTCTGTGGATGAAATATCAACTTGAAGACTATATGATAAAAGAGAGTAACATTCCTATCTTTTGTGATAATACTTCTGCAATCTGTCTTACTAAAAATCCCATATTGCTTTCACGAGCCAAGCATATTGAGATTAAGCATCATTTTATAAGAGACTATGTTCAGAAGGGTATTCTCGAAATAAAATTTGTAGACACTGATTATCAGTGGGCTGACATATTTACAAAACCCCTTGCTGAAGATAGATTCAATTTTATAAGAAGAAATTTAAATTTTCATCTTGTAGAAGAATGATTAATCTCAGCGTCAGATGATATGCATCATCTCAGCATCTGGTATGACATAAGCATATATACTTGTAAGCATTTTATTTGTCATGTGCATCATAACTCGACGTCTGGTGAATCGGTTGTGTGCGTCTGAGCGCGCACACACGTGTCACACGTGTAAAGGACTTAAGCGTCTCATCACATCTCACTGAGTCATGATTATTTATGTATTTCGATAAAATCTTTTTACTTGATTTTACTTTTCTTTTGGCGTCTTCATTTAATGAAAAGGCGAATCTTCATTTTCTTTTCTTTTTGATTTAATTTTTTTTGGAAATGCGAAGCGGTTTTTGAAAAAGGACTGTACCATTTTCTATCAACTTTCCCACTACTCCACATTTTTTGCTCCATCACTTTACTCTGCATCTACTTGCAAAAATTTCTCTGTGTGTGTGTGTGTGTGTGTGTGTGATTTCAAACCCTAAAACCTCCATTACCCTCTCTGCAACTGCTACCATGGCCGATAGAAAGATTGGACAATATACTACTGCCTATGATGTCTTCTCAGAAGCAAAACTTATGAATGAAAACAGAATTGATTTTGAAAACTTCAAGCTCTATGGTTTTGATTTTGAAGAAGGTTTGGAGAAACTGGGCTGGAAAAATTACTTTATCTGGGAACCAATTGATGTACTGAGCTATGCTATAAAGGAGTTTTGGGGGAACGCTTACCTACTTCTGGGGGAAATCATTGAAGGACACATCAGAGGTTTCAAGTTATGTTTCACCATCAACTCTATCGCTCAGACCATCAAGTGCCCTTGTGAAGGAATCAGTTACCTTGCTAACTGGGTTGACGCTTACAGAGGACTGGAAAACGTCAACGAAGATCTGTTCGAAAACTATCATGAGTTGAAGAAGAAGAACATAACTCCCACTGCCAAAGACTTGAAAAGCCACTACAGAGTATTGCACAAAATCATTGCTAAGGGCGTGATTCTGAAGGCTGGTTTAAGCGACATAGTGAACTATGAGCAAAAGTTCATTATGAGAAATTATATGGATAGGATGAAAATCAACCTGCCAAGGATGATTATCAATAATCTTATAAATGCTCTTGTCTTCTCAAGGAAGAGTGTTGATAAAAAGAATATCGTTAAGGTTATCCCTTATGGAGTTCTTCTCTCCATAATGATGATAAAAGATGGTATTGTGAGAAAGCTTGCTGATTCGACAACCAAAGAAGAAAGAGATAAATACTTTGGTGTTGGTGCTGTTGTTCGTCCTCAAGTTTTTGGAGTCAACAGTCTAGTCAGAATGCAGTTGATAACTGGCTCTATGATTAAGAAGGTGAAATTAGAGCAACAAGAAGGAGAAGCTGAAAAGAAAACCACCAGAAGCTCAATGGCTGGTATGAAGAGACCTGCTGAATCCCCTATAAGGAGACAAGAAGAATGAAACAGAAGGTGGCTCCTGCACCTACTGTTGAGGAACCAGAAGATGAGGATAGAATTCCCATCAGAAAGGTCTTAGAGAAAAAGAATAAGCCAACAGCTGAAAAAGATGCTTCAGCGTCCGGTCAAGGGAAGCAAGTCCCTCCTCCTCCTCCTCCTGCCGTTGTTGCCCCTAGAGGAACAAAAAGAAGGTTGGTTAAGTCTTCTGAGCTTAACTCAAAGGTACTGGACTTTACTGTTGATGAGTCAGTATTTATCTTTGATTCTCATGATGTTATTCCTGCACCTCCATTGTCTGTTTCATAACCACAAACCCAAACACAAACCCAGAAAACCAGAATGAGCCTACGACAAACCTCTACCCTCATCCCCTCAAAACCTACCCAAACACCATCCAATACACTCAA
The DNA here is from genome assembly GCA_037113605.1 of Calophaca sinica. Taxonomy (NCBI): domain Eukaryota; kingdom Viridiplantae; phylum Streptophyta; class Magnoliopsida; order Fabales; family Fabaceae; genus Calophaca; species Calophaca sinica. The sequence goes on along the minus strand of CM073733.1, from coordinate 100,912,537 downwards.
CCTTGACCTACCACAAATCTCCTCAAATACCTCACTTACTACATACATTTCCAAACTTCATTCTCATCCCTTCAACCTATTATTCAAAGTACCTCCCACCAATCCTTTCAAACCCTACACACCTAAAATCTATACAATCACCAAAACCACTCCCACTTCACTCACCCTTACCTATAAACCTACAGACTTAAGTGGAAGGAAGAATGTCTCGCATATTAACAAACCTCGGTTCGTTAAGTATGAGTCATACCGCAGCATTTACAATCGTCCTTCTACTTGGCATTTGAAAACCTTCACCTCTGGAGTTGCCAGACTAGAGATTCCCTCTCCAATGAATTCTACTTTCAAGGATGGAGAAGACCATTTTCAGATGTCATTTAAAGGAAGATTAAGACCGAAACCTGGTAGCAGAGCAATTCCTTTCTCTATTGACCTTCCTAAATCCCTACCTCAAACTGAACCTCTCACACTGGAGGAGTGTGGAAGATGGATTACAGATGAAGAAGCTGCCTTCATGGCACACTGTCTTGAAATGAAGAAAATTGAAGTTATCAGACAGTTCAGAGATCCTTCTTCTGTATCTGTAAAGATTGTGCCAGATAGACAAAGGTGGCTACCTTGGTCTATCCCTGGGAAGAGGAAAGAACATGCTCCTGGCAAGCTGCCATACAGCAAGATCGGACTCAAAGAGTATGAGAAGGCTCCTAAGAAGTACAATCTTAAATAATTTTCTAAGCTTCCGATTTCCAAGATCACCAAGGACTATGCCAAAAGGTTTTACCTCAGTTCTCTGAAGGAAGATGAATGGAGAACTGGCTCCTCAAACTGCTACAATGCTGAGAAAGTCACTATTCCCATAGCTGGCACTATCAGGAAAGTTACTGATACTAATCTGGGAACTGCATACTTTGATGATACGTTCAGATGTTCAGTAATCAGGCCTCTTGACTACATGAAGATATATGTTTAATGGGCTGCAGTGACCAAGCACTTTGACATTGGATTTACTTGGAATCAATGGTCTGAGTCTTGGAAAGACAAAGCCTTGTTGCCATGCCTTGTCCCCCTAGTGCTTGAAGAAGATGATAGGGAAAATCTGCAAAGAGTATACCTGGCAGAAAATGAAGGACTCTCCTTCGCTTTTGAAGCATTGAGTGCCTTCATCAGAAGAATATGGGGAGAAGATGCTGGAAACAGGTTTGATGCTTTCACTGCTGATGTGCTTCTGCACAGAGAAAATATCTTTATGGATTTGCTGTATCCAGAAGAGGTGGAGAAAAGAAGGAAAATTCAGGCAGAATCTGAGCAGAGAAAACTTGTAAGTCTCATCAAATGGTTTATACCAAATGATGCATTCCTTCAAAGAGCTCAACAGAAGAAGGAATTGAGACTAAAGCTATCTAACTGGGTGCTAGCAGAGCATCAGAAGATGAACCTGCACCAGTATCAGAAGCTGGACCTTCTACTTCTACTTCTACTCCTGCAGTTGAGATGGTCACTATTCCTAAGGCAGAGTTTGAAGAAATGAAGGCCACAAACCTGAAAGTCATTCAGCTGGAGAATGCCCTGAAATTACTCTATGAACGTCTCAACATTCCTCCACCACCTCCACCAAACCCTTGAATTTTTTTTTTGTGTGATATAAAATATATTTTTTTTGGTACACTTATATATATATAATTTTGTTCTGATTATCTGTTTATCTGACTTATATTCAAATTTTTCTAAGTCTAACTTTGACTATGATGTGTTTTACACTCTTTTTGTCTGATGACAAAAGGGGGAGTAAAAGAAAGGTTTAATGAAGACGTGATTCACCGTCCGATGTTCAAACTTCGAAGGTTTGATGAACACGTGAAAGTCTGATTGACTGATTCACCGTCCGATGTTCAAATTCCGATGGATACGCTAAAACTGAAGTATCATGCATAACATTTGTGTGGTTGTTTATTACTCTAATATCTATAATGTGTTGATATTCATTGATCCAGAACTCTAATAATTATCAATAAATTTGGTACAATGAAAATCTTTTTGATAAAATGAAATCAGTATTCGATCTCACTTTATTAAATGAATATATGCTCTAAGACATCTACGTATTTTTGCGATCACTTAAATGAATTTGTTTATCAACAATTGCCTTAATACCTGAATTGTTCATATATATATATATATATATATATATATATATATATATATCTAAATGGTTGAATTCAGGGGGAGACCCTTGATATTACTTTGAAATTAAATTGTTCATCAACCTTGGATATTTGTCATCATAAAAAAGGGGGAGATTGTTGGAACTTAAATGATTGAGAAGTTTAGACCCTCATTAATTTTGATGACAACAAAGTATTTCAAGAAGAACAATTTATCTTATAACATATCTTTGAGTGTACAGGTATCAAAGCTTCATATATATGTACAAAACACTCAAGGAAGGAGAAGAAATTTACAAAAGAATTGAATACAATCCACTAATGTCAGCATCCGAACTCACTCCATCGTCTTGCTAAACAGCGAGAGTCCGGTAGTGTTACTCTTTGACACGTGGAATACTCAATTGTTGCGAGCATCCTTCCTCTGTTCTGAGCGAGCGTCTAATCTCTTTAATGAAGCACGTGATGATCACGTTTTTGCTCTTAGCTTCAGACTGTTTTGGAATGGAATTCGAATTTGATTTTGTGCGCTCATTTTGATGTACGAGGAAGCAAATGTGACACCTTTAGCATAAGACAAAAACCGTACAAGGCAATTGTGAAAAGCAGATAGTACGAAAATGGTAATGTATACTATTCTGATATTCTCTGGAAAGGAAGAAAAGGACTACATTTCAAATTACCTCACTCAATGGAAATGAGCTATTTTTACTACAAACGGTAATATCCCTGAAGACTCCTATAAATGCCCCAGGGTATTCATTGAAGAAGTTAGAGCCAAAAACTGTGAAGAAACTTCATTCTGAAAGCAATATTACTCAAGTGAGCAATCAAGTTTCGTGCCAAGTTTCTGGTCTACAAAGAACTGAACTCAGCGTCTTATACTTTCTTTTAGAAAGCTATTCGGTTTTGAGCTTAGTCTTTTCATCCTCTTTGTGAAAGTTATTTTGATTGTATTCAAAAGAATAATCTCTTTTGTAAATTTTATTTGGCCTAGTTAAGGCTTTGTTCCTCAAAGGCTCGATCGTACTGAGTCGTTTTGAGAAGTTGAGAGTATTGTCAAGTTTGTGACAGTAGAATACTCTTGAGGAAATTTGTAATCAGTTGATTATAGTGAAAAATCCTTCAGGAACGAAGGGACTAGACGTAGCTACCAGTTGGTGGTGAACTAATATAAATCTATGTGTCTCTTCCTTTACTGTTTTGCATTTATCTTTATCTTGCTCAGTAAAACAAGTTTTCATTAGCGGTTTATTTTCTGCATCCGATTAATTTCTCAGCATTCGATATACAAACAGTTTTGAAAAATCTGTGTTCGAAGTGTTTTTTACGTAAAGTTTGCGAAAAGTTTTTAACACAATTCAACCCCCTCCTTCTTGTGTTCACTTTCACTTGCTGCTGAGATGTATTCAGCTTCTGCTGTCGAGAGTGAGAGTGGTGGAGGTGGCGGTCTCAAAGCCTATGAAACATAGCTTCTTCTGTTAGCAGAAACTAATAAAGTATAAACAAGAATATCAAAACCACACCAGAAGAACTATAGAAGAAAAATAAAAGCAACTAGAAATAGAAAAACAAAATCATTACCCAAATGGTGCAGTACTGGCGGGATTGTGAATCGATGAGGGAGCTAAGAACCGAGCGGTTACTAAAGCTTAGACTGTGCAGACAAGATTGGAATACCAAATTAAACTCATAATAAGAACAATAAGGGTTGACATGCAAAAGTTGATAATAACCTCATAAACATTATAGCTACTCCATTAATCAGCAACCAATATCATTCATAGCTAAAAATACATCAAATTCATCCCACTCTCATCAAATTCAACAGAAGTAGTAATAGAATTAGAAGGTTCTTTTTTATCCATATTAGCATATTCATTCCTCTTGGAAGACAGGCTCAATAGTCAATTGCAAAGTTCACATTCTCATACATATATCTACGCACACATTTTAGTAGTCATTTATTCTACTTAGAGCTTGCTACCCTAAACATGGCTGATAACATGAAAGCGGAATGGAGGAAGGGTTCATAATACAACTTGAGAATACCTTTAGAAAGACTAAAAATTCTTTTCATGTTATTTCCCTTTAATAAAAAAATGCATAACCCATAAATCATAATTCAAAATCAAAGCCATCTAATAAAGAAGTACATAACACAATACATAACACTTTTACCTCATAGTACATAACACTTACTACTTTTGATGCATACAAAATTATAATAATACCATTTAATAATATTTAAAATTCCTCCAACTATATTGCTATTACTCTCATAGATTCATAGTTTAAAAAATTCCTCCAATAATTTGAAGAACTCGACTTACGTGCTATCACAATGCAATTCAACCCAAAATGATACCATGTTATGGTGTTCAATTAATTTTTGAAGTGTGTGTAGACTGGTCTATGAAATTCCATATGAAATGACTGAATAGCAATACCGAAAGATGAATAACAATTCCATATGGTCAATCATGAGCAAAATTCAACATTAAAAGAAGTCGATTCTACCAGTAATCAAGTCTAAACCAAATGCTATTAGCAACATAACCACAACAGACAAGCACTACTAATTTACATCACAATAGCATCCCCCAACCTAGCAGCCACCTTGCTCCATTAGTAAAGTAAAGCACACAGTGAACTCGTAAATCTTAATTTATGCACAATTATCTCCACGATTCAGACAATAAATCAAACAGTTTGTGGACACACAAAAAATGCAACTTTCACTACAACATTTTGGATCTACGGCAATGCCTAAATTTGCAATGCCTAAAAAACCGTTCTCTTATATTATAATAGGCAACGATTTTGTGAATCCGTTGGTATGTTAGACAAACTTTTATATTTTTTATATACAACAGTCAGAAACCGTTCTCAAAAAGTTAATGGCAATGGTTTTTTAAAATTTTTTTTCCTAACATTTTTAAACCGTTCTTTATTAATTTGTTATTTTTAAAATAAAAATCCCGCTCACTATTTTCGTTTAGGCGTTCACTACTTTCATTTAGGCCGTTCTCATTATTAATGTCTCTCTCCAAAGTTTTCTTTAGAACATTTAAACGATTCTTCACCCGCATCCACCGCACTCCTAAAATCATGAAGTCCTAGTTCTTCAGAACGGATTTGGCGCATCCCTCTTAGTTCTTCAGAATAGATTCTTCACCCCCATACACTGCACCCCTCGTATCTCTCTCTGGCATCCACGGGACCGGCGTGCATCCATCTCCAGCATCCATGGGAGCGGTGCGCATCCACCACGCTCATCCACCGCGCGCATTCCTCTCCAAGGGCATATCCACTGCAGCAGCACACCATTCTCTTCGTACCGATTCACCATTCAACTGCACCAGTTCTCAGTTCATCTCATCTGATTTGCCAAGAATTCTCAGTTCTGGTACATCGCAATAGCTTCGTTACTTCCTTCCTTTGTCACTCTCTCTCACTAATTTCTGTTTCGCTCGATTTCACAGCTCTCCTGCAATTCACTGCCACCGGCGACACTCTCAATTTCTACAGCTCAATCACCTATTTACATTACATTGGAAGATTAACTCGTTTCTCTCTCCCGTCCGACTCTCCTCCGTCAAAGTCATTCTTATTCTTCCGATTCAAATACCTAGGTGTGTTTTCTTCACGGTGGCTCGCTTTTCTTTTTCTTTTTTGTTTTGATTCAGAAAATTTATCTTTTCTCCTTAATGCAGTTTGTGTCTCTCCGGTAAATACTAAAGTCGCAAATTAGAGAGAAGTTTTGCAAGGAGGTTATGTGGTGGAATGAGTAACTAGAACTCCTCCTCTGCTAACGCATCCAGGTATTCGAGAGTCGTACGATGATAGTACGAGAAATTTATAGTTTATCCAAATTAAACTCTTTTAGTATCGATCAGTTTGTGGGGGTTAGTTTAATATATTTGCTGCTGTCATGGTTGTTATCAGACAAGAAATTAATGGATCGTTTTAATGGAATTTTTAGCATTTGATGCATTTTTTTGCACTAAGTTTCTATTTTTATTGGAATTCAGCGTAAGTTTGACAATAAAATTCTAAAAGTCTGTGATATGATGAGTAGAACTATATGCCTCAAATGTGTTATGTCTATATTCCTATTAAGTCTGTTATGTACTCCCTGATATGTGAAGTATTTTTTCTTTGATTTAGTGTGAATTAGTAAATTTTTTGTCTGTTAGCTGATGCGCATAATGATCTACTACTATTTTTTTGTCTGTTTTATCTTCTGTCTTTTTCAGTTCTCTTCTTCTATTTTATAGCTTCTATTTGTTCCTTCGATTTATTAATATTGCTGTGTTTTCTGGTTTACTGGATTGTTGAAGAGGATCAAGAGGTGATTTCCTTTACAGAACAAATGAGGGTTTTGATTGAAATGAAATTGTTGTTGCTGTTGCCCTTTGTTTATTTCAGAACATTTATTCCTCTTTTCAGATACTGCTATTGGTTTGTAGCGTGTGGCGCAACGAGAAGGAAATGAGAAATTTTTGCTTTGGTTGAAATCCTGTTGGAACATTAGTCATGCAAGTTACTAATGTATTTCATGTTTCACTTTAAATTGTTCTTACAGTTACTGTTTTTTGCCTTCTCTTTGGATCTCGTTCCCTTCCGAATATTTTTGGTGCTCTTGCTTGGGTTAACCATCTCCTGTTTTGGTTACTTGTTATATTCAATTGTATAATAGGAAATTTATTTGACTGAATAACCATCTTTTAAGACATATTAGTAATCGTATTTATTGAACAAAATGGAAAGGTTTACTTTGTTTAGGAATCAGCTATTAAAATTTAGTTAAATGGTGTCTTTGTTTAGCAATCTTAATAGGTAACTCTAGGCTGAAGGATAACTTGTAATGTGGTAAATCGGGCTGAAACTTTAGAATCAGAATATATGCTTGTCAGATATCCCCTGTAATCAAATGAGAGTTGTTGATTTCAATGAGAAGAATTCACTTGAAGGCATCCAATTATGGGTCTCTTTTGCTAGTAAGGTCACAAAATCTATTTCTTTAATTCTTTTCTTTCTCTTTAGTGATGTTAACTTGTATAATATTTCCTCAGCAACACAATATTATGGGAACAATCCTCTCATGGATCTAAACCCTATTGGGAACTATGAAAATTCAGGAGTTAAGGAAGAAAGCAACTCATTTTATAGCTTGGAGGAGAGTACTTCATGCAACGTTTACAAGCTCTTAACTGACTATAAGATCAAAGTAAATCCCCATGTTTCATGAGCATTAAAGTTGACTACATCTGTGACAATTTTTAAACAGTGATTTGCCTTATGAGATATACATCAAAAGTGTGAACTTGTTGGATATAATAACTATAATTATAGGTTCTTGGTCATTTCATGGATATTGGTAATACAAAGATATCTTATGGATCGGTTGCTTTTCTGTTCAGGCGTGATTCTGCTTTTTTATCAGGTGCCACACTAATGCTGTTGACTTGCATTGTGTGGTTAAAATTGGTGTCATATGCACATACAAACTATGATATGAGAGCGCTTAGTATTTCAAATGAAAAGGCAGCAAAAGTAGTGGTTAGTATTTCAAAAAATATATTTAAAGAGGTTATGCTATACATCTTATGTGATGGTTAGTTTTTGAACAGGAAAAATTCTGCACGATCACACTGTAGTCTGTGGTTCTAGTGTTCTAAAACTTGATGACATGGAAAAATAGTGTTTTATTTCACAATTATTAGAACAAAATCCATTCTCCTTTCCCTGCCAATCCTTTCTTCTTGCTGCATGATGACATTATGCATGCTACCGTGGGCTGTGGTATAGGGAGAAATAGTTCCCAGTACTTTGAATATGGAGTACCCATACAATGTGAGCTTCAAGAGTTTGGCATACTTCATGGTTGCTCCTACATTATGCTACCAGGTAGCAGAAATTTTAACTTAAAGTATTGATATATGTACTTTTTGTTTTACAAATTTTATTTGTTCATTGTTGCATGAGTTTTGATTCACCTCTTCTACTGACATTTGCATGCATTTATTTTCTGATTGAAGCACGTAAATGGCACTCTTTTATGTACTTATTTATGTCTGTGTCTTTTGTATGGAATGTGTTTGAGGTTTTTAGTTAGAGGTCATGTCAGAATCTGTTGCACACGTAAGATTACAGAGCTAGGAATTTAATTATCATCCAACAAGAACATTTCTCCGTGATTGCTTGATTTTGGGATTTGTCCGAATGGCTATTTCTTTATTGTCTTCGATAGATGCTATATTGTTTAGAAAATTTCATCATTTCAAATCTTATCTTTTCTTTTCATCCCCAGATGTTGCCCATTTGACTTCATTCTTTTGAGATGCAATAATCTCTCTCTCTTTCTCTCTCTTTCTCTCTCTTTCTCTATGTCACCAAGTACTATGTAATGAAATCTGTAGCAGAACTTTCGATATTCACTATTGGTGTTTGTCCTTCTAAATAAGTATTGAACTCTTTATGATATTAATCACTTAACTAGATGTTGATGCTGTTACTCACTTTCCTCTTTTAAGCCACTTAAAATGTAAAGGTTATTTAATATTTATGCCCTCACTAGTTTAGTCTTAATGCTGATTTTGATTTTTTATTTGTATACATGTTTTTCATGTGTTTAACCCCTTATGATTTGGCCAATCAACTATTGGAAAGTAAGTAATGGTTTGTTTTTCTTCATGGTTGTAATGTTTTTCATCATGTTTTGAATTTGTACATAGTGTTTTCTTAATGGTTTGTGATTTGGAGCATACTTTGGTTAGTGTTTCGAATTTTTTCCGTGCAGAAAGTTCAAAAGGAATGAAGGAGAAGAAATTTTTTCTGTGCATACTTTGGTTAGTGTTTGGAATTTTTTCTGTGCTGCAATTGAAGGAGAAGAAACCTCACAAGATGTTCACACAGATGGCTAAGAAATATGGACCCATTTATTCCATTAGAGCAGGCGCTTCTACCATCATTGTTCTCAATACTGCTCAGGTTGCCAAGGAGGTCGGTTTTCATTCCTCTTCCCCAAAACAAATGGTTTTCAGATTTCAATTCATGAAATGAATGAATAAATTCATGGTTAAATTAAATAAAACCTTGTTGAAATGGAAGTACAAAATGAATTTATGAGCTGTTAAATTCTAGGATTCCTTCAGCAGTTCTGCCGAGGGTTCCTTCCTATGGTCCTGCTGCTTGATATTGTGTTGGACCACTTTTACTTTGAAAGAGAAAGAAAATAAAAAGTGTTCTTACACATTGATTGGCTGGCTATTGGTTCTTATCTCACAATAAGTATTAAGGTGGCTATTGGTTTATTTTTAAGTTTAATTGATTGTGTTTTTCCTTTTTCATGTTCTCTTAGTCAGGTTATACTACCAGATAGGGAAAGGAACATCCTCTATTATGTATGTAGGAAGCTGGAAACAAGGAGAATGGATTGGCAGAAGGCTGAATTGCAACATTGATTATGCAAGACTGAATGCAATACTTAATCTTGTTACTTTTAATTTTAAAAGTTCACAGTTGGCTAGCTTTAATGGGATAGTTTATACTCATTGTTTTAAATGTTAAATTCCCGCTTTAAGCCTTGAGATTCAACAATGTGTTATTAGTCGTTTCAATGATTTCACAATTCATGCTTGTTGCTCTAAATCATATTAGTACAATTTAACATTTCCATTTGAATGAAATGGGCCTCACTAAATCTAGTTTTTATAATTTTTTTATTTTTTATTACCTTTGGCAACAGTTATGAAGTGTTGTATATGATGAGGATATACAATGGTTTTATATTAGACATCGTTGAAAAACCGTTGTTGTCATAGAGGAAAGCAAAAACCGTTGTCTTTGTCCTATCAACAACGGTTTTACACTGTTGTCATAGAGAAAAGAAAAAACTGTTGTCTTTGTCCTCTCAATAACTACGGTTTTTTTGTTGGCGTTGCCTTTGTTTGCGAAAACCGTTGCCTAAAGAATAGGCAACGTGTGACAACCACCCTAAAAAATTAAATGGAGCCGCCACCTAATGTTTATTAAGGAAAAACAATAGGAAAAACCTTTTTATGAGAATAATTTAAAAAAAAAGTCTTTGAACCAGATTTTGAGCCCGGGAGTTATTTACGCTTAAGGAAGGTGTTAGCACTCCTAAGACGCCCATAAAAAATGGTACCCTTTTAATTGTTTAAAAAAACTTGCTTATCATTAAATAAATTATTCCCAAATGAATTTTCTATAAAAAATATAAGTTTATTAACCACCATGTTACAAAAACAATAAAAAGAAACTTAGTAAAAAGAAAACTCAATTATTCTACAAAAATCATTATTTATTCCCTTTTTTTTAGCAAAACAGAAATAAAAATTGAAGATACAATTTAATTCCATAAGAGATATTAATTTATTTGTTAAAAAAGAAGAATATGTATAAATGAAGAAACCAAATCCAGAAACTTCAATTTTGCTTTTAAGTCCTATTTTTATATAATAATTACAAATTGGTCCCTACTAAGGATTTGGCCCCGTTGAAAGACCAAACCCTAAAACATGTATATATGGAACAGAATCTCAAAGAAAAACCTTTTTTGCATCTATGCCCCTCTTAATTACATATTTGCAAATTGATCCCTATTTAGGGTTTGAGCCCATTGGAAGGCCAAACCCTAAACCTAATTACAATCCAAACCGTGGGCACTGACACCAATAACAACCACAACAACCACGATAACAACAGCAACGACAATAGCAGCAGAAACAACAATAACAACAACAGCAACAACCCAAACAATCACAAAAATAAAAGAATGGAAGTAAGAAAATTGCAATAGAAATTCTTGATCATAATCTCTGTTACAGAACCATATCCAGAAGAGACATAAAAAAAAAGGATGAAACCTGGGAATTTAGCCTTTTTGCAGAAAATTGAACAGAAACAAAGTAAAGGGGATCCAAAAGAAAACCTAAGACTAGTAGTGTTTAATTTTGGGTGGGTTACCCTCACAAATTCTTTCTTTTCTCCTTCTCGTCTCTGTCTCGTTCGCTTTCTGCCTCTACCTCTTGCTCTCTATTGGAAAGTAAGTAATGGTTTGTTTTTCTTCATGGTTGTAATGTTTTTCATCATGTTTTGAATTTGTACATAGTGTTTTCTTAATGGTTTGTGATTTGGAGCATACTTTGGTTAGTGTTTCGAATTTTTTCCGTGCAGAAAGTTCAAAAGGAATGAAGGAGAAGAAATTTTTTCTGTGCATACTTTGGTTAGTGTTTGGAATTTTTTCTGTGCTGCAATTGAAGGAGAAGAAACCTCACAAGATGTTCACACAGATGGCTAAGAAATATGGACCCATTTATTCCATTAGAGCAGGCGCTTCTACCATCATTGTTCTCAATACTGCTCAGGTTGCCAAGGAGGTCGGTTTTCATTCCTCTTCCCCAAAACAAATGGTTTTCAGATTTCAATTCATGAAATGAATGAATAAATTCATGGTTAAATTAAATAAAACCTTGTTGAAATGGAAGTACAAAATGAATTTATGAGCTGTTAAATTCTAGGATTCCTTCAGCAGTTCTGCCGAGGGTTCCTTCCTATGGTCCTGCTGCTTGATATTGTGTTGGACCACTTTTACTTTGAAAGAGAAAGAAAATAAAAAGTGTTCTTACACATTGATTGGCTGGCTATTGGTTCTTATCTCACAATAAGTATTAAGGTGGCTATTGGTTTATTTTTAAGTTTAATTGATTGTGTTTTTCCTTTTTCATGTTCTCTTAGTCAGGTTATACTACCAGATAGGGAAAGGAACATCCTCTATTATGTATGTAGGAAGCTGGAAACAAGGAGAATGGATTGGCAGAAGGCTGAATTGCAACATTGATTATGCATGACTGAATGCAATACTTAATCTTGTTACTTTTAATTTTAAAAGTTCACAGTTGGCTAGCTTTAATGGGATAGTTTATACTCATTGTTTTAAATGTTAAATTCACGCTTTAAGCCTTGAGATTCAACAATGTGTTATTAGTCGTTTCAATGATTTCACAATTCATGCTTGTTGCTCTAAATCATATTAGTACAATTTAACATTTCCATTTGAATGAAATGGGCCTCACTAAATCTAGTTTTATAATTTTTTTATTTTTTATTACCTTTGGCAACAGTTATGAAGTGTTGTATATGATGAGGATATACAATGGTTTTATATTAGACATCGTTGAAAAACCGTTGTTGTCATAGAGGAAAGCAAAAACCGTTGTCTTTGTCCTATCAACAACGGTTTTACACTGTTGTCATAGAGAAAAGAAAAAACTGTTGTCTTTGTCCTCTCAATAACTACGGTTTTTTTGTTGGCGTTGCCTTTGTTTGCGAAAACCGTTGCCTAAAGAATAGGCAACGTGTGACAACCACCCTAAAAAATTAAATGGAGCCGCCACCTAATGTTTATTAAGGAAAAACAATAGGAAAAACCTTTTTATGAGAATAATTTAAAAAAAAAGTCTTTGAACCAGATTTTGAGCCCGGGAGTTATTTACGCTTAAGGAAGGTGTTAGCACTCCTAAGACGCCCATAAAAAATGGTACCCTTTTAATTGTTTAAAAAAACTTGCTTATCATTAAATAAATTATTCCCAAATGAATTTTCTATAAAAAATATAAGTTTATTAACCACCATGTTACAAAAACAATAAAAAGAAACTTAGTAAAAAGAAAACTCAATTATTCTACAAAAATCATTATTTATTCCCTTTTTTTTAGCAAAACAGAAATAAAAATTGAAGATACAATTTAATTCCATAAGAGATATTAATTTATTTGTTAAAAAAGAAGAATATGTATAAATGAAGAAACCAAATCCAGAAACTTCAATTTTGCTTTTAAGTCCTATTTTTATATAATAATTACAAATTGGTCCCTACTAAGGATTTGGCCCCGTTGAAAGACCAAACCCTATAACATGTATATATGGAATGTAATCTCAAAGAAAAACCTTTTTGCATCTATGCCCTCTTAATTACATATTTGCAAATTGATCCTATTTAGGGTTTGAGCCCATTGGAAGGCCAAACCCTAAACCTAATTACAATCCAAACCGTGGGCACTGACACCAATAACAACCACAACAACCACGATAACAACAAAGAACGACAATAGCGGCGAAACAACAATAACAACAACAGCAACAACCCAAACAATCACAAAAATAAAAGAATGGAAGTAAGAAAATTGCAATAGAAATTCTTGATCATAATCTCTGTTACAGAACCATATCCAGAAGAGACATAAAAAAAAAGGATGAAACCTGGGAATTTAGCCTTTTTGCAGAAAATTGAACAGAAACAAAGTAAAGGGGATCCAAAAGAAAACCTAATACTAGTAGTGTTTAATTTTGGGTGGGTTACCCTCACAAATTCTTTCTTTTCTCCTTCTCGTCTCTGTCTCGTTCGCTTTCTGCCTCTACCTCTTGCTCTCTGTCTCTAGGGTTCCTCCCCTCTGCTTCTGCTTGTGAGGCCTTTTATAGCCTCCAATCCTCTTTCAATCCCCTACAAAATAAATCGGAACATCAATCAGTAATTAAAAACGCATTTAACAAAAAAACTAGGTAAAAAGGAAAGAGTAGAAAGAGACTCCCTTTGATTCGAATCTGGACTTGATTTGGATATGATTTGGAGGATTCGGTTCGGATTTGACAGATTTGGAGACGAGGGCACCGCGGTCATGAGGTTTAGGGTTAGGGTTTGAGGAGACAAAAATGGAAAGAAGAGGTTGAGAGAGAAGGAGGAGGTGATGCGGCCGTTGTGAAGGGTTAATAGGAGAAGGATTGATAGGAGAAGGAAGATGAAAGTGGAAGAAGAGAGAAGATTGGGGCGGATTTGGTGAGGGTTTGAGAAGACAAAAAAGGAAAGAAGAGAGAACGTGGGGATGGGGTTAGTGCTGCGGCTAGGGTTCTTGGAGGAGGAGGTGATGCGGCCGTTGTGAAGGGTTAATAGGAGAAGGATTGATAGGAGAAGGAAGATGAAAGTGGAAGAAGAGAGAAGATTGGGGCGGATTTGGTGAGGGTTTGAGAAGACAAAAAAGGAAAGAAGAGAGAACGTGGGGATGGGGTTAGTGCTGCGGCTAGGGTTCTTGGAGAACGAGGGATGGGGGCGCGGTTTGGACCTTTAGGGTTTGAAGATGGAGAAGAGATATGGGATTAGTGTTTAGAGGAAGGGATGAGAGAATGGTGGGAGAGAGGACGTGAATGGTGGAAGAGAAGGAGGATGATGAAGAGAGAGATGGAGAGATAGAAGAGGGAAGAAGATGCATGGTGCCGCAGAGCGTGAAGAAGGGAAAGGAGACGGTGAGGGAATGTGATGGTGAGGGAATCATGGTTAGGTTAAAAACGGGTTGAGTTTTTTGGGCTGAAGGGTGGAAGCTGGGCTGGAGGTTGGGCGTGTATAAAAAAGGGGTGTGCGAAGGGAATAGGGTGCGAGAAGCAATCAGCAAGGGGGAGGTGTGCAGGGGAGGCTGGAAAAATAAAAGAAGGGGGTGTATGAGTAAAGGAGGTGGACTGTAGCGTGAATAGATTGGGCTGGGCCACCAGCCTGATTTTCTGCTATTTGCACTGCCCATATTTCCTTTTACGCACCCCTTCTCAAATAAAAATCTTTTTCCTTCTTTTTCTTTTCTTTTCTTTTCTTTCTTCTCTTTTTAATCTCTTTTATTCTTTATTATAAAACCAAAATATTATTTTATTTATTATTACTACTACTACTAATTTTAAAAAAATTAAAATAAATAATAAAATAAAATAAAAAGGCCGGACAAAATTAGGGTACTACAGCTGCCCCTCCTTAATTATATTTTACTCGAAGATCTTCGTGCATTCGTTGTAAAAGGTAATTAAGGATAAAAGACTCTAATTTTGTCTAGAACGAAATTGTTTGAGGATGCGAGATTGGCTCCCGACTTTACTTTGGGGTTCTGGGTTTGATTCCCAGTGAACTCCTGGTAAGGCATAGGTCTGGCTCCTAATTCTTACAAAATTGGTGAGAGATTCTAGGTTCAGATTCCTAGTGAATTCTTGGTAAGGCATAGGTCTGGCTCCTAACTCTTACAAAATTGGTGAGAGATTCTAGGTTCGATTCCTAGTGAATTCCCGGTAAGGCATAGGTTTGGTTCCTAACCCTCACATCTTTGGTATTGATTACTTCCCTACTTAGGGTAAGCCTAGGGTGCGAGCTTCTTCGTTACTCGACACAGGTTTGGGTCAGATTCCCAACAAGGGTAAGTCAAGTTCTTAACTCTTGCTAAAAGGTACGGATCAGCTACCCTATTTTAGGAAGGTCCGCATTTTGAGTTTCTCTGTTACTCAATATAGGTTCGGATCAGATTCCCGACAAGGTATAGGTCAGATTCCTAACTCTTGTTAAAAGGTGAGGATCGATTTCCATAATTGAGGAAGTTTCGAGACGCGGGTCAGGTTCCCGAGTACAGGCTTGGGTCAGATTCCCAAGGTGGTGGGTCAGATTCCCAGCAGGGTGTAGGACAGGTTCCCTAACTCATGCTAATAGGTTGAACAGGCTAAGTACTAGTTCTTACCGAGTAACAACAGACTAACTGTATGTAACATTTGAGAGGGTGGGTCAATGGACCCAAAAACTTTGATGGTCATGCAGGATGCAATGAATGGTATGCCATGCATGAAAAATTTTATTTTTAGAGAAATGATTTTGAAGGTGGGTTGTGGACCTAAAAGTATTGGTGATCATGCAAGATGCAGTGAATAGCATGTCATGCATGAGTATTATTTGCTTTATCATGGGTAGGCAGTATCCTCTTGACTACTTCTGAAACTTTTCTTGATAAGTTAGCTCCAGATCTCTTTAATTGGCGAGTTCTGAACAAGTTAGTTGGCCCTTTTGTAGCGTATTCAACATTGATGATTTTGTATTAGGTGAGGTGCCTTACTAGCTCTTTTCCTTAATGTGAAGACGTCAGATTCCTTAGATTCTTTTAGAATTTTCAATAATTATACAATGCTCTTATGTCTTGGTTTGCACATGTTTGTTTTTTAGCACAAATTTCTCTAGAAAGAAAATGCAAATTGATAAAATCCCGAATCGAATTCAGAGAGGCTGAAATAAGCATTCTATTGTGCCGATGGTATTTAATAGATGGCAATATGGATAAGAATGAATCTCCACTATGGTGAGGGAGATAAAATATTACAAACAGAATAAATTCGTGTTTGCTAAATTAGAAACTGGTGAGAAATATCAGCTATACATATAATCCCTTTGAAAACAAATCGTGCTGCCCTTTCGTGATTCAGACCCCGATCGCCTTCTTGATCAACTTCAAAAACTTGTGTCTGTGGTTAGTTTTGACCATCTCTGCCCCAATTGGTCAGGGCTCAATTCTGGCTATTTTTGACGCCTTCTGGTTGGTTTTTGCTCAGGCCGCTCTTTGCGAGTTTTCGACCTAGCGGGTTGCTCTAAATCGCCCTTGCGGGTTTTCAACTTAGTTCTTTTATTTGACCTTTATTTTTACCTAGGCTTCCCTTTTGGGTTTTCAACATACCAGGTCAGTCTAACTTTTGCCTAGACCGCCCTTTCAGGTTTTCGGCCTAGCGAGCTCTCTCTTTTTACTTTTTTTGTGTGTGTGTATTGTGCCATTCTAGACGTAGTATTTCTTGACTGCATCTGAGTTTATCGGCAGTGGTAAGTCATGCCCCTCCATATCTGTAAGAATGAGGCCTCCTCCCGAGAATGCCTTTTTCACTATATATGGACCTTCATAATTTGGCGTCCATTTTCCGCGTTGGTCTTTCTGAATAGGAAGAATCTTCTTTAATACCAATTCCCCCTCTGTGAATTCTCAGTGACGTACCTTTTTCTCGTACACTTTCTTGAGTCTCTTTTGGTATAATTGGCCATGACAAATTGCTTCTAGCCTTTTCTCTTCTATAAGATTCAACTGGTCATATCGTGCCTGGACCCATTCGGCCTCTTCGAGCTTGGTCTCCATAATTAACCTTAAAGAAGGTATTTCTACCTCCATGGGGAGTACTGCTTCCATCCCGTATACTAGAGAAAAAGGTGTTTCCCCTGTTGAAGTGCGTACAGAAGTTCGGTACCCGTGTAACGCAAAAAGGATCATCTCGTGCCAATCCTTGTAAGTTATCACCATTTTCTGAATAATTTTCTAAATATTTTTGTTGGCCGCCTCTACTGCCCGATTCATCTTTGGACGATATGGAGAAGAATTGTGATGTTGAATTTTGAAATCATCGCACAACTCTTTCATCATCTTATTTTTTAAATTAGTCCCATTGTCCGTGATGATCTTTCTTGGTAAACCGTACTGACAAATTATTTCCTTTTTGATGAACTTGACCACAACACTGCGAGTCACATTGGTATAGGAGACTGCTTCGACCCACTTTGTGAAGTAATCAATGACCACAAGGATGAATCGGTGTCCGTTAGAGGCTTTTGGCTCAATCATTCCTATGACATCCAAACCCCACATGGAGAATGGCCAGGGTGCACTGAGGACGTTTAGGGAAGTTGGAGGTACATGAATATTATCAGCATAAGTCTGACACTTATGACATTTCCTCACATGCTTGATGCAGTCACTTTCCATTGTAAGCCAATAATACCCAGCTCTGAGAATCTTCCGAGCCATTGCGTAAACGTTGGCATGGGTCCCAAAGGAACCTTCGTGGACGTCGTCAAGAATTTGTCTTGCTTCTGCAGAGTCCACACATCGGAGGAGTACCTGTCGTGATTTCTTTTGTAGAGTACGTCGCCGTTCAAAAAGAAACTCATAGCAAGCCTCCTCAAAGTTCGCTTGTCGTTCTCTGAGGCGCCCGAAGGGTATTCCTTATTTTTGAGGTAGCACTTGATGTCATGGTACCACGGTTTTCCGTCGGATTCTTCTTCTATCACCTGGCAATAAGCGGGGTTAGCACGGCTTTCCATCAGGATGAGAGGCATTTCCTTGTCACTGTTTATTCGGAACATAGATGACAGCGTGGCTAATGCATCAGCCAACTGATTATCTTCTCGTGGGACATGTTGAAACGTGATCCTATCAAATGATTCGACGAGTTCTTGGATATACTCATGGTAAGGTATTAACTTAGGATCTCGAGTTTCCCATTCTCCATTCAACTGGTTGATAACTAGGGCAGAATCCCTATATACTTTTAGGATTCTGACCTTAGTTTCTATGGCAGCTCTGATTCCCATGACACACGCCTCATATTCTGCCACATTATTGGTGCAACTAAAACACAAGCGAGCCGTAACAGGAGTGTACTGCTTTCCCGGAGAATTTAGTACTGCCCCGATTTCGTGCCCCAATGCATTAGAAGCCCCATCGAACATCATGGTCCACTCTCTATCTCTTGATTCTTCTCTTTCGGCGGACATTACATCCTCATCAGGAAATTCATAGCGGACAGGTGAATGGTCATCTACTGGTTGATTGGCTAAGTGCTCAGCGAGGGCACCACCTTTGGCGGCTTTCTGAGAGACGTATTGAATATCGTACTCGGATAACAGCATCTGCCACCGGGCAATCCTTCTAGTGAGAGCAGGTTTCTTGAATACATATTTGATCGGGTCCATTTTTGACACCAACCAAGTGGTATGAGAAAGCATATATTGTCTTAGCTGGTGGGCGGCCTACGCCAGGGCGCAACAGGTACATTCCAGTATCGAGTAATTAACTTCGTAACTTGTAAGTTTCTTACTCAGGTAGTAAATGGCGCGTTCTTTTTTACCCGTTTCGTCATGTTGTCCAAGTACACACCCCAAAGATCCGTCTAACACTGTCAAATAGAGGATTAATGGCCTGCCTGGTACTGGAGGTACTAACATAGGGGGTTTTTGTAGGTATTGCTTGATTTTGTCGAAAGCCTCTTGGCATTTCTCATTCCATTCGATAGTTTGGTCCTTGCGCAACAACTTGAAAATTGGCTCACAAGTGTCAGTGAGTTGTGATATAAACCGGGAAATATAGTTTAACCTCCCTAGAAAACCACGAACTTCCTTTTCTGTGCGAGGAGCTGGCATCTCTAAGATGGCTTTTACTTTTTCCGGATCAACTTCTATTTCTTTCTGACTTACAATGAATCACAGCACTCTACCTGACCGGACACCAAAGTTACACTTGGCAGGATTGAGTCTTAGGCGAAACTTTCTCAATCGCTGAAAAAGTTTCCGTAAATCAATTATATGATTTTCTTTAGTTTGTGACTTAGCGATCATATCGTCCACGTAAACCTCTATTTCCTTATGGATAATGTCATGAAAAAGAGTCACCATTTCCCTTTGATATGTTGCCCCAGCGTTTTTCAACCCAAAAGGCAACACCTTGTAGCAGAAAGTCCCCCAAGCTGTAATAAACGTAGTTTTCTCAATGTTTTCTCTAGCCATTTTAATTTGATTATACCCGGAGAAACCATCCATGAAAGAGAAAAAAGCGTGATGAGCGGTATTATCCACCAGAACATCAATGTGAGGCAAAGGGAAATCGTCTTTGGGACTTGCTTTATTAAGGTCCTGGTAATCAACGCACATTCAGACTTTTCCACCCTTTTTTGGAACAAGGACAATATTAGCAACCCATTGGGGGTATTTAGCCACGGCTAAAAACCCGGCGTCAAATTGTTTCTTAACTTCTTCCCTAATCTTTAAGGACATATCAGGTCTCATGCGTCTCAATTTCTATTTGACAGGAGGACAATCAGGTTTAAGAGGTAGTTTGTGTTCGACAATATCAGTATCCAACCCTGGCATATTTTGGTAAGACCAGGCAAATACGTCTTTATAATCTCGGAGGAGTTGAATCAGTTTAGCTCTTACTTCTTATGACATGGAAACACCAACTTTGACTTCTTTTTTGTCTTCCTCAGTTCCCAAATTAATCAACTCGGTCGGTTCTTCGTGAGGTTCGATCTTTCTAGACTCCCCTTCTATAAGTCTCATTAATTCAGGGGGAAGATCTTTATCGGGACAGTCTTCTTCACAGTCTTCGTCAGTATGATTAATTAGGCAATCAAAATCTGGTGACGAGATTTTAGCACAATCATTTTCAAAAGTATTATCCATGAGCCTGCATTATCAAGGTTAGCAATAAGGAGTAAGGAAATGAAGTAGGAAGGAAAAGAAAAAGAGACGTTTGGGATAAAATCAAAATGCATTTTATTAATATTCGAAATGTGCTTATGAAAAACATGCAGGGCCCTTTAACATTTCCCCTACCGCCTCGGGCTGAGCGGAGAGGTGAGCATTAAATGGATTACATTGAAAATGCACTAAGGATCCTAGGATTTTCCATGATTTCCCAATTGCAAGGTATTGAGGAACATGGGCGAACCCATTCCTCTTCAGGAGCAGCAAGGTCCACTTCCACAGTAGTCACTTGGTTCGCATAGAGCCATCCAGCGCTACGAAAAGTCTGACGGAGATCGCAGATGGGCATTTTCCCAAACTCGGGTTCCCGATTTTCAAGCTGAGCCTTCCTTTTTTCTCTCCTTACTTCGATTGATCTTTCCCTGTCCTCTTGAGTGGGGACAAATCCCAAGCCGTATCGGTCTTTGTTTTCAGGAATTCTTAAAATTGAGGCAATACCTTCTTGACTTTTTCCCAGTCCTTTTCCTGGCTGATATCCTCCTTTTAGCATGACTCCGCCCACCATTAGGGCATTGTTGGATAGGCAGGTTTCTTTAGCTGTAAACCCTACATAAGCGCTATCGACAATTTTGAAATGATGTCCCAAGGGCTTCTTCAACAGCTTCAATGTAGCGCGTCGATGTTGGCTTGCTTACCAGTAGGTCTTCTTCTCCGGATACGATGATCAGCTTATCATCCACCACAAACTTCAATTTTTGATTCAGAGTTGATGGTACTACCCCCGCAGAATGAATCCAAGGCCTTCCTAACAAGCAACTATAGCTGGGCTTGATGTCCATTACTTGGAAATTAACGACAAAAGTGAAAGGGCCAATCTAGATCGACAACTCAATCTCACCCATTACTTCTCTTTTAGAACCATCAAAGGCTCTCACGAGCACAGAGCTGGGCTTCATATGGGTCTTGTCAATGGGTAATTTATCCAAGGTAGATTTAGGCATTACATTCAGGGAGGATCCATTGTCTACAAGGACTTTAGCTATAAGGTGCTCTTTACACTGAACCGAGATATGTAGTGTTTTGTTGTGTCCTCTACCTTCTGCAGGCATTTCTTCATCATTGAAATAAAGGTAGTTGCATGCGGCGATGTTGCCAACTAGGTCGCCGAACTGATTCAAAGTGATATTTTGAGATACATGGGCTTCATTCAGAATTTTCATCAATACTTTCCTGTGACTCTCAGAGCGCATTAACAGGGCAAGTAGAGAAACTCTCGCTGGTGTGCGGTTTAATTGATCTATCACCTTATACTCACTCTGTTGAATGAATTTGAGGAATTCAAGAACTTCCTCACGGGAGGCCTCTTTCTTGTCCTCCTTCCCTATGTCTCCTTCATCTACCGCAACTTCTTTTCCCTTGTTTTGATCTTTCACATGTCCTTTTGCGGTTACTTTTATTGATTCTTTTTCAGGGGCATAAATCCGCCCACTCCGAGTCATCCCGCCTATTCCCACAATGTTGGTAACAGTCGGAATGCTTGGTTGTGTATTACTCCCTTCAACTTGGACTTTTACATCATATATCCAAGGAACTGCATTATCTTCCTTATACAGAAAAGGAGATGGTATTTGAACAGTAATAGCTTTGGGAGCATTAGGCATTGTGGGGGATGTATTCCTAGAGAATTGAACCACCAAGGGCTTTGGGACCGTGGTTCCCGAACTTTGAGCAGATTGGACCATAGATACTTCTTCTTCTATTTGAGAGATAACTTGAACTATGTTTATATCAAGCAGTTTTTGGAGGATACTTTTAAATTCCTCACATTCTTCATTAGACAAAAGATCCTCATCACAGGTCCTGCTGATACCTGTTCTTTCTATCAAACCAGCCTTGCAAAGTTCGATGAACATTTTTCTTATAGGGGTTTTTATTTCAGCGACATCCTTTATTATTCTTCCTTCGTGCTCATGGTCTATCATATTTGCTGATGCATTCCCGTGGTTAGGTAATGGGTTGTTCCCCACATTGGGATTGTTTTCTTGGAAACTCAACCACTTGACATTTATCAGATCTTGAACTTTGAATTTCATAGCCCGACATTCTTCTATAGAGTGACCCGCTGCCCAGCATGGTATTCACAGGTGGCATTCGGGTTATACCATTTTGGGTAAGGTGGTTCCATAGGCTTTTGAGGGCAAGGTACTACCAATGAGTTTTTGAGTAAATGCTGATAGAGATCTTTGTAAGTCATGGGGATCGGATCAAATTGGACCAGCTTTCTCCCTTGAGGATTGTGAGCTCTCGGTTGATTGGGGTTTTGACCTCCTTGACTATTAGAAGCAAATGGTGTCATTTGGACAGGAGACTTAGGCGTGATAGTTGCCGCAACGTATAGAGGGGCACTACTCACCGCGTTAGTCTCTCCTTCTTTCTTTCTCTTGACGAAGGGTTTTTGAGTGTGGGATGATGAAATATTATTATGGATCTTCCCATTTTGCATCCCCATTTCCACACGCTCCCCTATGACAATCAAGTCAGAGAAGCTTGAGAACATACTTCCAATCATCATATCATAAAAGGGGGATTGGAGCGTGTCTATGAACGTGTCAATCATTTCTTTGTCTGACAAGGGTGGCTCCACCTGAGCAGCCATGCTTCTCCATCTCTGAGCATATTCCTTATAGCTCTCGCTGTCTTTTTTCTTCATGCTTTGCAACTGATTACGACTGGGAGCCATGTCCATATTGTATTTATATTGTCTGACGAAAGCATTAGCTAAATCCTTCCACGAGTTGATTTTAGACCGCTCTAACTGCATATACCATCGCAAAGGTGCCCCAGTTAAGCTTTCTTGGAAGAAGTAAATTAGGAGTCTGTCATCATTAGAATAGAAAGCCATCTTTCGGCAATACATGACCAGGTGGCTTTTGGGGCATGTTTCTCCCTTATACTTGTCAAACTCGGGTACTTTGAAGTTTGCAGGTATAACTACATCGGGGACTAAGCACATGTCTGAAGCTTCGAAGCCTATGTGATTTTCCCCTTCAATTGCCTTTAGCCTGTCTTCAAATATTTGAAGCCTTTCTTTGGCTTGAGCATCCTCCTGGGGGGTGATGATAGATATAAAATTTTGAGTATTCGTGTTCTGCGAGGTCCCATTATTTAGGGGCGCGTGCCCTTCTTGGCTGACTTTCGTCTTGATCCTCTTCGGACCGCTCTGTTTCCGATGTCCTTTTTGCATGCAGGGCTTCCAACAAATCACATAGCCTATCTATCCACGTACTCATTCGGTCAAGCTCCCCTCTCATAGCCTGTTGGTTCTGTTCTAACGCGTCCATGAGTCTGGCTTGGGATCTCGTTCTGTAAGGATGCAATTTCTTCGTGTTTATTTTTCTGGGTTATGAAGGATACTGTGAGTATGGATGAATGATTTATGCCATGGTTATGCATGCCATGTAAGATGCTCATTTATTTACTTTATTTGTTTTACTTTTGTCGGCTTATTGGAGAATCACAAAACTTTGCAAATGTCTTATCGGTTTGCTGCATATTGCGAAAACATATTCTCTTATTAAAAGGAAATACCATAATTCAAATTGCCCTGATGGGCTTACAGACTTGAGAAAGAAATGGAAATTGCAAAAACGCATAAAAACAAAAGAAACATGGTCTTCAACGATCTCGTCGGATCTGCCTCTCCAACTCTTCCACCAAAACCTTGCAATAGTCTAAGAAACTCATCACTTTCCTTGGTAAAGGTCGAATACCTATTGCTGATTCCGCTTCTTCCAAGAGTTCTGGCATATCTTGGATACCTCGATTTGCAAGCCAGACTAGTTTGGAGCAAAGATCCATCCAGTATCTAGTTTCCTTATCAAACCAAGTAATGACTTCTCGCTGGTTGTCAATCTTCCCTTGCATGTTGAGGACTTTCTCACGTTCTTCCTCAAGATCTATGTGGTAGCCTATGAACTTTTCTTTAGCGATTCTCCTCTCTTCCTCAAGTTGGGTTTCGTACAATTGCACGGTATTTTTCAACTGTTGTATTGAGTTTTCAATCCGTCTTTGCAAAGCCCTGCTAGCCTCTTGAGAATCAGCCCACATTTTCCTCAAGTTGCCCTTTTCACAGAGAACCAGATCTAACTCTTTTTTCATCAAGTCTAATTGTTGATTTGCAGCTTTCAGGCAACCCTGAGTTTGGAGCCGGCTTGTTTTCTCAGCTTTGGCTTTCTTCTGGGATCCTTCCAAAGATTCCATTTTTCTATCACATTCATCTTGTAGGACCTCTATATCTAGATATGCCCTTTTCAAATTCTCCCGGAGAACTTTCCTCTCCTTTTTCACCTTTTCTAAGGCTAGTTTTAGCTCTTCCACTTCTTCGTTTTCAGCAGGGGGTGGAGGTGGCACTTCGGGAACCAAAAATGTGTTTTGGAAAGGCAGCTTGACTTGCCGAACTCTTACTATAACCCATTGGCGGTATTTTTCATCTTCATGAGTACTCTTGCGCCCTAGTATTCTTTTGATCGTTTCTTCCAAGCTCGACATACCCTTGTGAACAATGCCAAATCCGAAGAGCCCTGATCATGTATAATGAAAGCGGCTAGCTCTTCTTCAGTAGGTTCACCCAGCATCGGGGCACCGAGTTGTCTCAAAGCCAGAGTAGGATTGTAGTTGATGCAGCCTATAGTCCCAATGAGGGGTACATTGGGAAAATCTCCACACCGACAGATTACCTCCTTGATCTCCTGTTCTATGGAATACCATATTATAGACTCTTCACTGAGACTTAATAAATAAGTAGCCCACCCTGCATTGCTCCTAGGACCAAAGGGATGCCCCCTTTTTACCAAATGATTTTTTAGCCATAAGTACAAGACAGGGACACAACAACGAATTCGACCTCCTTTTTTCTCGTGGCGCATATGAAGCTCATAGTATAAATCTGCGAGGACGGCAGTAGTGGGATCCATACCTTGAGTTTTAAATGCTATGAAGGCGTCAATAGCGGTTTCATCCACAAAATGATCAACATGGGGAAATAGGGCTACACCAAAGATAATAAGGGCTACCACATCCATGCACTCTTTTAATTTCCCTGCATCATGAAGGTCCTTAACCTTTCCTTCCAGGAAGCTCCTGGGGAAGCCTTTGAAATCTTCTTCTACCTTCATTGCGAGCGTCAAGTCTTCTTTAGGGATGCCTAAAACATCAGCAATGGTACTCATAGCTGGGGGATGCTTTGTATGGCGATACAGACCATTCTTCTTTTCCGGAAAGCCCAAGATTTTCCGATATTCTTCCAAGGTCGGCGCCATTTGGAAATTCTTGAACGTGAAGCATCTTAGGGGAGGATCATAAAATTGGGCCAATGCTGTTAGGGCTCCTACTTGCACGTCTACATTCAACAATTCCAAAATGTTCCCAAATTTCCCCACGAAGCTAATTCGATCCACTTGTATCCAATTCTCAGCTATGAAATCAACTAATGTTCTCAGGTGCATCAAACGGGGGGGTTCAATTTTGAATTTCAAAGTATTTCTCCTCTCTAAACCCACAATTGTGCTTTCCGAAGACATTTGCACCAAAGTTTTTTTGTTTTGAAATTCCCAACAAGCTTGGTGAAATGGGGTAATTAGTGTTAATGTCTGTATATGAATGGGTATGATCATGTTTATTTTTATTATTTCATGAATGGAAAGAAAAAAGAAAAGAAAAATAAAGAAAGAAAGCACTGTACTTATTTTATTTATGAAGATGTAAAGAAATATACTCTTATATTTTTTATAAGAAGTTCACATCCTGTGTGGAGTAAAAAACTTAGCATCAATTTTTGGAATAATAGATTAGGTTTCTAAATAAAGTTATATATTTTGAAAAACTATTTTTTGGAAATATTATTTTTGAAATAAATTGCAAAAACAAATAAAAGTGGTAGGGTAAGCTCCTTTTGTGACAGAAGCCGGTAATTCCTAAAAAGGGGTCTAGGGATTATATCAAGTGCCTTTCCATTGGGTGGATTCAAGATACTAATCTAAAAGGTTCCCAGAGCCAAGGGTCCCATTTGAAAATATTACCACCAATAATAAGTATATTATTAAAGGATGATTTTTTTTCAAACGGAGCCAAACTCTAGGTGAGGCCTTCATAGGAACCCACTGGTCGTACGTCCAGCAGAGCACCCATTACACAACATCTCCTAACTTAAGGTTCACTCGGGCCCGGGTATAGGGCAACCACTCATAGTGTGTGTAAACAAAGTGTATAAAGTGAAGTGTGTGAATGAGCAAACTTAAAACTACCCGCTGCAAAATAAATAAAAATACAACATATCTACATGTCTTCTACCCTAAGGTTTTAAATGAATAAATATACGTATTATTTACAAAAAAAAAACAAATGAAAGAAAATGAATCGCAAACAAAAATAAAAATAGAAAAATATATACAAATGAACAAATAGGAATACAAACAGAAAGGGCATAATTCATTTAATAAGACAAACAAATCATATAAACAATCATGGGGCCTAACTCTCTAAAGTCCCCAGTAGAGTCGCCAGCTGTGACAACCACCCTAAAAAATTAAATGGAGCTGCCACCTAATGTTTATTAAGTAAAAACAATAGGAAAAACCTTTTTATGAGAATAATTTAAAAACAATAGTCTTTGAACCAGATTTTGAGCCGGGGAGTTATTTACGCTTAAGGAAGGTGTTAGCACCCCTAAGACGCCCATAAAAAATGGTACCCTTTTAATTGTTTAAAAAAACTTGCTTATCATTAAATAAACTATTCCCAAATGAATTTTCTAAAAAAAAATATAAGTTTATTAACCACCATGTTACAAAAATAATAAAAAGAAACTTAGTAAAAAGATAACTCAATTATTCTACAAAAATTATTATTTATTCCCTCTTTTTTAGCAAAACAGAAATAAAAATTGAAGATACAATTTAATTCCATAAGAGATATTAATTTATTTTTTAAAAAAGAAGAATATGTATAAATAAAGAAACCAAATCCAGAAACTTCAATTTTGCTTTTAAGTCCTATTTTAATATAATAATTGCAAATTGGTCCCTACTAAGGATTTGGCCCCGTTGAAAGACCAAACCCTAAAACATGTATATATGGAACATAATCTCAAAGAAAAACCTTTTTTGCATCTATGCCCCTCTTAATTATATATTTGCAAATTGATCCATATTTAGGGTTTGGCCCCATTGGAAGGCCAAACCCTAAACCTAATTACAATCCAAACCATGGGCACTGACACCAATAACAACCACAACAACCACGATAATAACAGCAACGACAATAGCAGCAAAAACAACAATAACAACAACAGCAACAACCCAAACAATCACAAAAATAAAAGAATGGAAGTAAGAAAATTGCAATAGAAATTCTTGATCATAATCTCTGTTACAAAACCATATCCAGAAGAGACATAAAAAAAAGGATGAAACCTGGGAATTTAGCCTTTTTGCAGAAAATTGAACAGAAACAAAGTAAAGGGGATCCAAAAGAAAACCTAAGACTACTAGTGTTTAATTTTGGGTGGGTTACCCTCACAAATTCTTTCCTTTCTCCTTCTCGTCTCTGTCTCGTTCGCTTTCTGCCTCTCCCTCTTGCTCTCTGTCTCTAGGGTTCCGTCCCCTCTGCTTCTGCTTGTGAGGCCTTTTATAGCCTCCAATCCTCTTTCAATCACCTACAAAACAAATCGGAACATCAATCAGTAATTAAAAACGCATTTAACAGAAAAATAGGTAAAAAGGAAAGAGTAGAAAGAGACTCCCTTTGATTCGAATCTGGACATGATTTGGATATGATTTGGAGGATTCGGTTCGGATTTGACGGATTTGGAGATGAGGGTGCCGCGGTCATGAGGTTTAGGGTTAGGGTTTGAGGAGACAAAAAAGGAAAGAAGAGGTTGAGAGAGAAGGAGGAGGTGATGCGGCCGTTGTGAAGGGTTAATAGGAGAAGGATTGATAGGAGAAGGAAGATGAAAGTGGAAGAAGAGAGAAGATTGGGGCGGATTTGGTGAGGGTTTGAGAAGACAAAAAAGGAAAAAAGAGAGAACGTGGGGATGGGGTTAGTGCTGCGGCTAGGGTTCTTGGAGAACGAGGGATAGGGGCGCCGTTTGGCCCTTTAGGGTTTGAAGATGGAGAAGAGATATGGGATTAGGGTTTAGAGGAAGGGATGAGAGAATGGTGGGAGAGAGGGCGTGAATGGTGGAGGAGAAGGAGGATGATGAAGAGAGAGATTGAGAGATAGAAGAGGGAAGAAGATGGTGCCGCGGAGCGTGAAGAAGGGAAAGGAGACAATGAGGGAATCTGATGGTGAGGGAATTAGGGTTAGGTTAAAAACGGGTTGAGTTTTTGGGTGAAGGAGTGGAAGTGAAATTTGGAGGTTGGGCGTGTATAAAAAAGGGGTGTACGAAGGGAATGGGGTGCGAGAAGCAATCAGCAAGGGGGAGGTGTGCAGGGGAGGCTGGAAAAATAAAAGAAGGGGGTGTGTGAGTAAAGGAGGTGGACTGCAGCGTGAATAGATTGGGCTGGGCCACCAGCCTGATTTGCTGCTATTTGCACTGCCCATATTTCCTTTTGCACACCCCTTCTCAAATAAAAATCTTTTTCCTTCTTTTTCTTTTCTTTTCTTTCTTCTCTTTTTAATCTCTTTTATTCTTTATTATAAAACCAAAATATTATTTTATTTATTATTACTACTACTACTAATTTTAAAAAAAATTAAAATAAATAATAAAATAAAATAAAATAAAAAGGCCGGACAAAATTAGGGTACTACACAACGCCTGCAAACACCACGGGTAAAAAACTGTTGCCGAAAGAAACGGGAATGGTTTTTTGACCTTAGGCAACGCTTTTCACGTGTAGCCATAGACTTAAAATGTTGTAGTGCCATCATGCATAATCTAGTCATCAAAATCCATTAACAGAGAGGAAGTTGAAGTGAGGGGTTCTTAAACAAAGAGGAAGTGGAAAGCAGCGCACACTGCACCACCACTAATACATCCAAATGAGAAGTAAGCTCAGACCCAAAAAAAAAAAAAGACAGTAAGTCTCCCATACCTCAAACGAGTTTACGAGCAGCAGCTAATGAATCATGCTGCAGCAAAAAAATGAGAGGCAGTGATGAGTGGATATTTGTTACAAAATGAGAGGTAGTGAGAGAGAGACGAGTTGAGGTACAATTTATTTTCTCACCAGATGTGGTGTTCACAGTGAGAGAGAGACGAGTTGAGGGCTAAGATGGATCTTTAACTAGAGGAGGGCTTCGCTTCTTGAGAGAGACAGAGAGAGAGAGACAGGCAGTGGTGAGACAGGTGTGACCGCGGCAATGGTGCGGTGGTGGGCAGTGGCGCGGTGGTGGGGCAGTGTCGCAGTGGGGACAGTGGTGCGGTGGTGGGGCAGTGTCGCAGTGGGGGCAGTAGTGCGGTGATGGGGCAGTGGCATGGTGAGCACAGTGAGAAAGGTAGTGGCGCGGTGGGTGGCAGGGTGGTGTGGTGGGGCGTCACCAGAGAGGAAGAAAGGGAAGAAAGGTCGCTGGAGAAGAAGAAAGGGAATAGAGAACGGAAGAGAAGTGGTGGTGGCGGTTGCGGCGCTGGAAGAGGGAGGACGGAAAAGAGAGAGGAGAGAAGAGAAGTAAATCTGGGAAGGGGAAGAAGGGGTCGGCCTCTAGTTGTATCCAGAGATTACCGACAGCCTCATTAACATTACCGATGGCCTAAACCCGTCGGTCAACTGTCTCAGGATTACTGACGGGTAAATTCAAATACCGACGGACAAGGTCGTCGGTATGTAAAAAATCAGCGAGAATCCTGGGCGCATACCAAGCCGTCGGTAATATTCAGAGTACGACGGATTGGCATTAAAAGGTGCATTTTTGGCGACGTGCAGAGGCCGTCGGTAAAAGACCGTCGGTATGCGCGTGTTTTCTTGTAGTGTGAGGATTACTGCTTCTAATGTATCAACACTTTCTTGTGCGTACTCACTATTTTCTATAATAATATTCTTTCCAAATTCAATTCATGAATGGAAGGTACATGTTGATGCGTTCTTCAATTTATTAAATTCTATCATGTTCGTTTTGTTTGATTTATTAAATTAGGTATAATATACCTACAATTAGCTATGTATTAGCTACAATTTACCTACTTAACATTTTCAAAATGCAATATTTAGATTGAACTTTAACTATGAATTGGCTAGGAAATAACTATAAAATTGTCATAGATATTTAGTAATTTTAGCTATGGATTTGCTACCAAATTGCTACACTAATATCGTAGCTATGTAGCTAGAAAACAACAATTTTGAACATAGCTAGGATTTTCTTAATGTTAGCTACAAATTTGCTAGGATATTTTTTCCTAGCTAATTATCCACTCATTTTATGCTACGATAAAATTAATAGTTAATTTGTAGTTAATTCGTAGCTAAATGTTTTTGCTAGAGATTACCTACAAATTAGCTACTAATTTTGTCGTAACTAATCCTAGATTTTCTTGTAGTGTAAAAATTATATTTAAAAATGATATATTGCCCAATTAAAATATTATAAATGCGTGTATATATATATGTATGTATATGCATATGATTTTTATGGTAAGTAGCCAATATACTCAGGATTCCACTTCTCCAATCTCATTCTTTCTCAATTTTAAACTCAATTTACAAAGAGTAAAGATCAATATCAAGTATAAGCAAGGTGAAAAGAGGAAATAGTTCCAATCAACAACAATCACATGCAAGAACATAGTTCAAAATCATCAAAACCAATCAACTCTTTATCCCATTCTAACATACCAAACTAGTATCATATTTTCCCTAAAATACCACATCAGAAAAGTATGAAGTTCACACATCAAGAAAAGGAAAGAAAACCTATTTGAGGGTCTTATGGTTGCCCTTCACATAAATGAAGAATTTACAATTAATACATTGAAATTCAACCAATTCTCATCATTCACAAATTCTTCCAATTGGAGCTCCGTGGAACTCACAATGGGCAAACATCACACAATAATTAAGGGGGTTGGGGGGCAGCATCTAACCCTATTTCAGTCAAACCCCATATAATATTACAATAATCTATTCAATAAGAATCTAATTCAAGAATTAAGCAATAATTCCTAGCACACCCTAATTGGGCCCAATTTTAGGCCGTACCACAGTGTGCCCTACCCATTGTCTCTGCGACGCATACTGGGCCCACAGACCCCTCTGCAATGCATGCTACAGTGTCCGGTCACTCACAGGACTTCACCACCTCTTTTGGATTTCATCCAAATTAATGGTGTTTTTACCTTCTCTAGGAATCGAGCCATGTACCTAGAGATTAAATATATGTATATGATTTTTATGGTAAGTAGCCTATATATATATATATATATATATATAGCAATAACTTTTTCGTTAGAATTGTGAAGACTGATGTGTTTTTTCTTAATAAATTATAACATTTGCTGAAAAGAAAGATTAACCATTTGTACTTTACCATTTTTATTCAAAATTGAAGAAAACATACTCATGACGGCTTTATTACATAATACGTTGATTTTAATAACTCAGCCCAAGACAAGTTCAAAAACATTTGATAACTCCAATCAAAAGTAAAAATTAAAGCTATATACTGAGGGGTCTCTTTAGACAGCAACAAACAGCATATCCCAAACATAGACCTCCATTCTTAAAGCCGTGGCGAATGCACGATTCATTGCATTGTACGCATGGTCCATGACCATTACAGTCAATTCCCACATCTTCACCTATTGCCGGTCCTGCTATACGAACAAAGTTAACAAATTCAAAACTCTTTTTGTTCTATATTCTTGAAATATCAACGTATCATACATGTCAAACTACAAGGTACAACACTATAACAAATTATTATTGATCTTAACAAACATCTTCCTCAAAGAATATACAGAAACTCGAATTAAAAGTTCAATAAAAAAATAATAAGAAATGAACGTATAATAGACCAAAAAAGAAACTAAATGAAACAGAATAATTAACATCATTTTCTTCTTTGCTTGTTAGAAACAGAATTTAAGGGACAAAAGTGCTTATGCTTCTTACGTACGTGAGACTAGGATCAATGCAATGCATAAAAATCCCAAAAGAAAAGATTGACAAATGCGCATAGCCATTTTGTGAGGATTTGAGCTTGGAACTCTATTATCTTTGTTTGAAATAGGAATAGCAAACTTCACTTCATGAGCATTATATAGAGCACATCATTTGATAAATATTTTGAGAAATGAAATTATGGGGAATTGAAGGATACAAATGATTTAATTTTTGAATCTTGAAGATCTTTCTTAATTTTATTTTCAAATATTTTCTTTCCTTAAAAAATAATCAAGCATATGAGTTGATATCTTTTAGTTTTAATTCTTATTTGATATGTGATTGATCTACTTTATTTAATTGTTAGAGAATCTCTGCCCTTACTGATTTTCTTTTCAAAAACATAAAAGGCATAATCTTTAACATTTTCTATTTAGTTTGTTTGTAATTTGAAACCAACAAGGACAAAAAAATATAAAACTAGTTAATATCCTATTTAAGAAAACAAGCGGTTAAGGTATAGTCTACTCAAATAAATGGGGTGTATATATATATATAAACATTAAAATTAAAGTGATAATAATAATATAATTAGTATGAGTAAATACACAAATTTTAAAAAAGAAACTAAGCACTCAATTTCTTCATAAATTTCTTTTTGTAGTAAGGATATTCTAACATAAAATTATTTTTTATTTTTTTGCTAAATAAAATTATTTTATATTTATATATAACAGAGATAATTGGCCAAAGCCCATTTGTAAATAATAAAATGATTGTTTTGTATAGGACTGTGCATAAAGCAATCCAATGTATAACAAATAACAAAAATCATAACAAAATAACTAAAATTATAAAAACCAAAAATGCTAAAAAAATCTGAACGATTTTGTTTGGTGTTTGGCTCGAATTGATTTTCAAACTCAACAAAAGTCATTGGAATAATTTAAAACATAATTTACATTAATATATGTAGTTTTGTTTATAAAATAATAAATTTACTTATGCTTATGTCGACACACACACATCTGTAAATACAGGTTTTGATTTATGTTTCTTAAGGTTTTCATATCTAACTTATTGTTTCAATTTAAAATTTAAAATTTATTACCCATCTCGTATTCCTATATACTCTCTCCAATCCAATATATAAGAGACAAATGTACTTTTTAGGTTCACTGAATAACTGATGTATCTGGTCTATAGTGTGGGAGAGTAGCAGCATGCTGTATATGTAGGGAAAAACCTATGTAATATATTTTTCCTAATATCTCTTCTGTCTTTTCCTTTTCGTAACATCTCTTTAAATTCATAATTTACTAATTCTTTTATTTTATTTAATATATAATTGTTATTTTAAATTATAACAATAGGAACACAATCAATATTGTAGCAGACATGTTGTTATTATCTCTTTTCATATATGATATATGACTTTGTGAATTGTTGTCTTAAATGAATTGTTAGTTCTTTTTTTTTTTTTTGAAGAAAAAACGGTCAATTCAGATGTTCATTTTTTAAGACTTTTATTTTACTGTTTACGTATGATATTAAATTTTCCTATAAATTTTTCTAACTAATTATATCATATCAAAATCATTTATATATTATATCTATATAAGTAATTCTATGCTTCCAGGTTTGATTACCAAGTTCCAAAACTTTTAAAATCGTTCAAAAAACACTTTTAAAATTAATTACCATATCTTTGGATTAATATTAGTTTTGTTTGGAATGATTTTAAAAATAATTACCTCGTTCTTAGCTTATTGAAAAAAGAATATCATAAGAGACATAATTTTGTGAGAAGCATGACATTCATATATTCATACATTTGATTCGGTAGTGGCGATTAGCCATGTGCAAGGTAGAAGTAATGGTAGTATAGATGGTTTCAGCTTGCTTTCTAAGTAAGATTAAGCAACTTTCTGGATTCTTCCTGGACAATTAAAGTCAAGCATGTATACTGGGAAGCAAATAAGTGTGTAGATATCCTTGCTGATTAACTTGGCGTGTGAGCAGTGTTCAGGCTTGAATTTCTATGGTTATATCCTCTGCCTCAAGTGTCTCAGGAGTTTCTTGCCGATGTTATGGGGATCTCTTCCTCATGTTTAGTTTCTTTGTAATTCTTTTCCTTTAGCCCTTTTTACTAAAAAAAACACTCGCTGTTACCAACAGTTTTCAGATCATATTATTCTCTATATATGAGATTACTTTTCTTTATGAATTTTCCTCTTTACAAAGGATATTGAGGCCTTTTAGATTTATTTGATGCGTTTAGGTTTGATTATCTCAAATTTACCTTGTTATAAAACTTTTAGCACTGATTACGTTATTCTTAACTTATTGGAATACTAATATATGAAGAGATACAGTCAAGGTCGGATATAGGGAGGGGAACCCATGGGTTGTAGGCCTCCCATAATATCAACTTCATGTGTTGGGAAAAGTCTGCATATTGTTAGTGTAAAATAAATTACCACAGCCCAATAATAATTCTCAGCCCAGAATAATTATCTAAATAAATAGACAATAATAACGCCAGGGATTTTAGCGTGGAAAACCCTCCAAAGTGAAGGTAAAAAACCACGGGACCCGTAAGCCGCTTAAACTTCCACTATAACAATAATGGGATTACAAACTTCACCCTTAGGCTCTCAAAATAATACAATAAAATTGTACTCTCAATTTGTGGCTAAAACTCTCACAAATTAGTTCTCTCTATTTTTCTCTCTTAGAAACTTTCTCTAAGACTCTCTCTAACTAATGCTTGTTGCACTTAGTTGTGGACGGTGTAATTTTATCTCTCGGACTGCTCCTCTATTTATAAGAAAAAGGATGTGCACTATTACAACAATATTGCATCGCCTAATTGAATTTTGAAGCAGCCAACCACTTCCAATTAATTATTTGCTACTCAACCACACAACTCCAATTTGCTTTGAAAAGTCAAAGCAGTTGGCTGGATCACCAACAAATCTCCCCCTCCAGCCAATGGGAAAATTATATTCTCGGATCAACATGGGGTTGATGCTAAGCCTGCAACTTCTTTGCAGACTTCTAGCTTGTCCTTTGGCAGAGCTTTAGTCATTATGTCAGCCCCGTTGTTGTCGGTGTGGATCTTCTCAACTTTCAGCAGCTTACCTTCCAATACTTCACGGATCCAGTGATACCTCACGTCGATGTGTTTCGACCTTGAATGAAATGTTGAATTCTTGCTGAGATGTATTGCGCTCTGACTGTCGCAATAGAGAATATAGCTTTCTTGGTTATGACTTAACTCTTGTAGGAACTTCTTCATCCATAAGATCTCTTTGCAACCTTCAGTGATTGCAATGTACTCTGCTTCTGTGGTTCTTAAAGCAATACACTTTTATAAGCGTGATTGCCATGAGACAGCTCCCCCTGCAAATGTTATCAGGTACCCTGATATGGATTTTCTGGTATCCACATCACCAGCCATATCTGAATCTGTATATCCTTCTAATACAGGTTTTCCATTACCAAAGCATAAACTATGACTAGAAGTACCTTTGAGATACCTAAGTATCCATTTGACAGCTGCCCAATGTTCCTTATACCAGGATTTGATACGAATCGACTCACAACACCAACTGCATGCGCAATGTCTGGTCTAGTGCATACCATAGCATACATTAGACTGCCAACCGCCGATGCATATGGCACTTTGGTCATTTCTATTCTCTCCTCCTTGCTTGAAGGACACTGGCTCACTTTGAGTTTGAAGTGACTAGCCAGTGGAGAACTAACAGATTTTGCTTTGTCCATGTTGAATCTTTCAAGAACCTTTTCTACGTACCGTTCTTGAGATAGCCAGATTTTGTGATTCTTCCTGTCACGGGTAATCGTCATGCCAAGAATCTGCTTAGCGGGTCCTAAGTCCTTCATTGCAAAGGACTTGCTCAACTCTTTCTTCAACCTGCTAATCTTGTCGTTGTCTCAGCCAACAATCAACATGTCATCAACATAAAGCAAAAGAATGATGAAGTCTCCATCAGAGAATTTCTTGATGAAGACACAATGGTCTGACATTGTTCGATTGTATTCATTTTTCTCCATGAATGAGTCGAACTTTTTATACCCTTTGTCTCGGTGCCGCTTGGACCATATAGATTTTTCTTTAGTCTGCACACCAACTTCTCTTTACCTTTGACTTGGAAACCTTCTGCCTGCTGCATTTAGATTTCTTCATCAAGATCACCATGTAAGAAGGCAGTTTTAACATCAAGTTGCTGAACCTCCAGGTTTTGGCTAGCTGCCAAGCCTAGAACAACTCTGATTGAAGACATTTTCACAGCCGGTGAAAAAATTTCATCAAAATCAATGCCCTTCTTCTGACTGAATCCTTTCACAACCAGTCTTGCTTTGTAACGTGGTTGTGAGTTGCCTTCTTCGCTATTTATCTTGTATACCCACTTGTTCTGGAGTGCTCTCCTTCCCTGTGGTAGTTTCACCAGATCAAATGTGTGGTTCTCATGTAAGGAAGACATTTCTTCTAACATGGCTTTTGACCACTCATTCTTGTGTTGGTGGGTAAGAGCTTCATCATAACTCTCTGGTTCTCCCCCGTCAGTGAGCAATACATACTCGTTAGGAGAATACCTCTGATTTGGTTTTGTCTCTCTAGAAGACTTCCTCACCGGGTGCTTCGTTGGACTCGCCAGAACTCGCTCAGGTTCTGAACAACTGGATGGTGGATCATTATCATCAGTATCTGGAGTAGTTCCCCCGTCATCAGAATCTGTTGGTGGAGAGACTGGTTCCAAATCAACTGGATTTTCATCTGACTGTGGCTTTTCTGATTTCTCGAAATCCTTGATTGTTTGATCTTCAAAAAACACCACGTCTCTGCTTCTAATGATCGTCCTGCTAGTAGGATCCCAAAGTCTGTAGCCGAATTCTTCATGGGCATAACCCATAAAAATACACTGCTTGGTTTTTACATCCAGTTTAGACCTTTCATCTTTTGGTATGTGAACAAATGCTCTGCAGCCGAATACCCTCAAGTGTTTGTAGGAAATGTGTTTTACTGTCCATTCACTTTCTGGTACTTCATAGTTCAATGGAGCTGATGGAGACAAGTTGATTAGATTAACTGCTGTTCTAAGTGCCTCTACCTAAAAGGAGTTTGGCAGTTTTGCATTTGAGAGCATACATCTGACTCTCTCACAGATGGTTCTGTTCATTCTCTCAACAACACCATTGTGCTGAGGTGTCTTTGGTACTGATTTTTCCAGTCTGATGCCGAAACTTCTACAGTACTCCTCAAATGGCCCGCGATACTCGCCACCATTGTCAGCACGCACACACTTCGATCGTCTGCCAGTGTGTCTTTCAACTTTCACTTGAAATTGCTTGAAAACTTCTAGCACCTGATCTTTTGTTTTCAAAGCAAAGGCCCAAACTTTTCTGGAATGATCGTCAATGAAAGTCACGAAATAGAGTACACCTCCTTGTGACTTATCACTCATCATACAGACATCAGTGTGTATCAAATCTAGAATATGCATCTTTCTAGATGATGGAGAACTTCGAAATGCAACTCTGTGTTGTTTTCCCATTAGACAATCAACACAAGTGCGTAATGAAGTACCTTTCATCTCTGGCAAGAGCTCCTTCTTGGAAAGAATTCTGAGACCCTTCTCATTCATGTGGCCGAGCCGTTTATGCTATAGCTCAGTCAGAACTTCTTTCTTAGTGGAATTTACTTCTCCTCTACATAACTTGGCTTGTGTTAAATAAAGAGAAGTATCTTTCTTGCCTTTAGCTACTACTAGGTTGCCTTTAGTGATCTTCCAACTCCCTTCACCAAAATAACTGTTGTAGGCACCATCATCAAGTACTCCGGTGGAGATCAGATTGAGGCGTATATCAGGAACATGCCTCACATCTTTCAAAAGTAACCTGCATCCAAGGTTGGTCTCCAGATAAATATTGCCGATGCCGATAATTTGGGATGCATCATCATTTCCCATCCTTACTCGCCCGAAATCGGCTTGAGTATAGGTTGAGAAGAACTCACGCTTTGAGGTAACATGGTAGGAAGCACCTGAGTCAACTACCTAGGTAGAGTCTTGACATGCAAGATTAATGTAATCTGCATCTCGAACAATGGTAACATCTTCAGAGACTGTTGTCGTGTCATTTGTTCGGTTTCTCGCTTCGCAGAATCGCTTTCAACTTCCGGCATTCTCGAATGAAATGTCCGGGAAGGCCACAGTGATGACACTTCTTGTCATGCCTTGATTTGGACTTTGATCATCCTCTTTGCCAGTTTTGGTTTTGAGAACCTCTACCTTTACTTCTCCCAAGCCCTTCTTGCTTGCCTTGCTTCTCAGTGACAAGCGCTTCAGATTCAGGATTGTATCCTTCATCTTTTTGTCGAGACTCCTCGTTCAACATTCTGTCCTTTACCATATCCATGGTAAGCGTGCCTTCAGGAGCGGAGTTACTGACTGAAACAACTAGGGTGTCCCAGCTCTTTGGTAGAGAACTTAGCATCAACAATGCTTGTAGCTCATCATCAATAGTCATCTTCATTGAGTTGAGTTGATCAACAATGCCTTGGAACTCACTCATGTGTTCCGATACACTATTCCCGTCTCTGTACTTCAAATTGACTAAACGTCGCATCAGATTGGCTTTGTTCTGTGCGGTTGTCCTTGTATACATTTTCTCCAAATTTTGCCAAAGAACGTAAGCATCATGTTCATTAGCAAAATTCTGAAAAATGCTCTTGTCGATCACATTGACGGATTTGAGCAGCACACTTCCGATTTAGCACTGTCCAGTCACTGTCTGATGTGCTAGTCGAAGTGTCAGGTGGTTTTTCTGCCTTTCCGTCAGTCTTCTCATCTGACGAAGTTTTTGCTGCAGTTGCTACTTTCTCCTTCGGCGTAACGATCGGCTTCCATAGATCTTTAATGTATAAAAGATCTTCCATCTTTGGCTTCCACATTGCATAATTAAATGCAGTTAACTTTATCATATTATTGGTGCTCCACTCCATTGGGATGGCAGGTCAATAAGTTTCGCTGTGCTTTGAAACTTCTTCGGTAATGAATAGTACCCTGTGAATAGTACCACTTATACTGGAACAGTAACCGTAGTCTGTAAATAGTGCACCAGGTAAGTTCCCAAGAAAGAGAGGTGGGTGTCCAATGGACACAGTTAAATACCAAATCTTTCCTTAGCCAGAACTTTCCTAGGCATGCACAACTTTCACAACTACAATTAATTTCCAGCAACAAGAATAATTCTTTTCTGATGTGGAAGATCAAACAATTCTGCAACCACAGAGCATACTAAGAATTTTCTTATAAATAGTACACAGACCTGGCTCTGATACCACTTTGTTGGGAAAAGTCTGCATATTGTTAGTGTAAAATAAATTACCACAGCCCAGTAATAATTCTCAGCCTAGAATAATTATCTAAATAAATAGACAATAATAACGCCAGAGATTTTAGCGTGGAAAACCCTCCAAAGTGAAGGTAAAAAAACTACGGGACCCGTAAGCCGCTTAAACTTCCACTATAACAATAATGGGATTACAAACTTCACCCTTAGGTGATCTCTCTCAAAATAATACAATAAAATTGTACTCTCAATTTGTGGCTAAAACTCTCACAAATTAGTTCTCTCTATTTTTTCTCTCTTAGAAACTTTCTCTAAGGCTCTCGCTAACTAATGCTTGTTGCACTTAGTTGTGGACGGTGTAATTTTATCTCTCGGACTGCTCCTCTATTTATAAGAAAAAGGATGTGCACTATTACAACAATATTGCATCGCCTAATTGAATTTTGAAGCAGCCAACCACTTCCAATTAATTATTTGCTACTCAACGACACAACTCCAATTTGCTTTGAAAAGTCAAAGCAGTTGGCTGGATCACCAACAATATGTGATCCACATTTGTACATTATCATGATTCTCATTTTTTTTATTGATTTAATTCGTGATTCTTGTTGATGTATACACAAACATTACTTTATTATTATAATACTATATTATAATACTCTAACTCATGATTGTCAAACACGAGAGTCTAGACAGACTCGTAGAGCATAGGTAGATTCGACTCGTAAACTCGTACGAGTTTACCTAATATTTAAAATAATATTAAAAAGAGAGTCTAGGCAAACTCGTGGAGCATAGGTAGACTCGACTCGTAAACTCTTACGAGTTTACCTAATATTTCTGGGTCCGTCCTATATATAGTTTTAAACATTAACACACAATATTTATATAATTGTTGCTATAATTAAAAATACGTTATTATCAATAATTTTTGGATAAAAAATATTTTTAAAAATGATATATTGCCCAATAAAAATATTTTATATATATGTATGTGTGTGTGTTTTTTTTTTTGAACAAAAAAAAATATATATTAATAAAAGGAGTACTTCAGAAGTACCCCAACCCTTATACAACGAGTGCAAAAGGGCACTCAAACCCATAAACCTAAGTACAATGGGGTACTCTAACCCAATACTTCTTAAAACATAAATCCTAATTGAGACTCCCTAAGTCTCACCTAGCTCCCAACACCTAAACAAACAGCTTAAAGGATCGGTGAGCCACTGGAAAAAGGGACAGATGTAAGATCCCCCTTTCCCAACACCCACCTCCAAGAAACCTATGTCATTGCAATTATTTACTAGCTATGCATCCCAGAGGGTCCACATACCACTAATAGTAGAGGAACGCTGGGGACTTTCCCCTAGATAGGAACCATCTCCAAGACAAGGACCTGATATGATCGATCGCAAGACCCTGGTCTGGCACTCTCTCAGAGAAGATGCAGCCATTCTGAATGTCCCAAATGACCCATAGAACGATATGCCATATTAGCGCCAAGGCCTGTCCAAACATCGCCCTGCCCCCAATAAGACGAAACTGGGAGAATAAGGAAGGTAGATCCGGCGGGAGTACGAATTCATAGCCCAACCAGTTAACGACCGCATACCAAATCGTCGCCGAGAAATCACATCTGGAGACAAATGGAGGGAAGATTCCCTCTGTGTGCCACATAGTATACACATAGTTGCGGAAGGGTCAGCAATAACCCCCTGCTAAGTAAGTTTGTCCGAGTCGGAACTCGATCCAGCAGCAATTGCCAAGAGAAAGCAATCACTTTGGAAGGAGCAAAACTCTTTCAAATCTTACCCAGCACTCCAATCTCCAAGTCAAAAAGCCTCGTCACTCGAGAATTCGGCACTGATATGACCCCATACACAAACGAGACAAAGAACTTACCACTATGATCCGCAGACCATACCCACCGATCATGGTTTAATTGCTTTGGTTTGGAAACAAAGCAATTATATCTCGACAACAAGAGAAAACGTCAAATTTATACCATCATGGTTGAATGTTAATGACTTAGTTTTGTCGTTACTTGTTTGCGCAACCGTTAAATTAAAATTTTAAAGTGTTGTATTTGTTAGATGGTGCACAATCTAGAGATGATACTTCTCTATCAGAAGTGACTTCTCTGGTAAAATTGATTACCTTATTCTTTGCTTAATGGAATAATATCTAATAAATTATGAAAAACACTATTATTTTATTAGTAATATATGAAGAGATATAGTTTTCTGTAACCAATAGCATGGTATACACATATTGGACATTGTAATCAAAGATACGCTATATATATTTGTTGGAATGAAAGTTAGCCGATGAATCGACTAACTCCACAACAGTGATTCTATTTTCTTCAAGCGACTATGCAGAGGAAGGAACTCTGTTCCTCAACTATGGGTCTCTTAACTCACTCCAAAAAGGGTTAAGTGTAGTGATTAAAATAAAACAGGAACATAAAGGTAAACATAAATGCAATTGAGCAAAAATAAGTTGTTTGTATTGATTGATGTGTGTGAAAATTCTGTACAACTTGGGTATTTATAGTAACAACTAAGAACTACCCCTATTTTTCATGTTCAGATGGCTAACAACAGCAATATCCTAGTTGACAGTTGATCGGCTAAGTCGTGTCTTGTTCCACTAACCACGTTCCTATGTTCCACTAACCACGTTCCTAAATTCTAGGCGCTATCTTGCTTCATGGCCACATCTCAACCAACGACTCTATCAGCTTGATCTTATCTCTTTATTCCCTCGCCCAGCTCCTAAAAACTTGGAGACAATTCTGAATTTCAATTTCTTTTGAATTTAAATTAATTAAAAGCTTATCTCCCCCATTTTTGGCTCATGGAGCAACTCCTAATATTGGCCCAATGATAACTTCATTCTGGTCCAATGGGAATAATAGCCTCACATCAATCCAATAAGCCCAAGACCTCTACCCAGCTCTTGGTTTCCTGCTTTCGGCTTAGTAGCTGTAAATTCGGCTGACCTGTGAATCGGCTAGCCTCTATTCGACTAGCTTCTTCCAATCGGCTACTGTTCAATTCGACTGACACTTAGGAATATTTTAGGTGTAAACAATATTCTCAACGCACACAAATAAAATATATTGTAAATGTGAGAACAAAGTCCATCCCTTTGTATTTTAGGTTTATATTCATAATTGAATAAATTAAAATACACCGATGACTATTTTATTTCATGATGCTGTATTCTATGGAGGAAGATTGGATTTTATTTAGTTGAATTCAATGATGACTATTTTATTTAACTTCCTCCTCATCGGAAACAATAACGCACAGTATTTCAATTGTTTTTTTCGTATGTCCTCCACTGTTAGTTGTTTTGGTAATTTCAGCGCGATATAGGGACGCCGGGAACGGGATTCGAATCCGGGTGTTGCTATTTAGATGTGTGTATGTGTGTTTGTTATTTACCATTTCTACTAGCTGACAAAAAAAATTGTATTTCAATTGTTACTAAAACAACAGCAGTTAATGATTAATAAACATTGACCTCCTGTCCTATAACCCATGCTAATGCACCTGTCGTAGCAGTTGGTACATGCCCCACGGCTAATACAGTCATACCCTGGAATGAAAATACCTGTTGCTGGTCCTATTATAGGAACAAAATCCATAAATTCAAAACTCGTTATTTTGTTTTCTTGAAATTAATATCTGTTGGAATTTTATATTCAATAATTAATATGGGCGGATATCATTAATAATTATATTAGCTATTTATCATAAAGGAACTATATTTTATGTGATCATATAAAGTTAAAATAAGGTAAGCTCATTGGACTCCTAATTTATTTAATATGGTCTTATATGAGTAGATGTTAGTGTGGCCCGATAAGGGGATAATGGGTACCCTGTTAGGTTTAACACACTATAAAGAATGCTATGGTCCCCAATACACCGAATCCCCGTCATCCATTCTCTTCTCCGCATCTGAAGAGAACCTAAAGTCTCGTGAGAGAGCTCAAGAAGATTCGGTTGAGGAAGAACCATAAAGCCACTGCTAACGTGCTAGTTGATCGTTGCTATGGATTCAGTTGTTCGTTGGGTGTTCGTGATCATTCCTTTGGTATTCCATTTCAGGTGATTGATAGTTATGGATCCAGGTATTCTTTTAATCCTTGATAATCCAACATGTCGTAGATCCTAAGGGTAGAGAACATGTTATTCTTGTTGAACATGCTTGTATGTCTTTATAGCTTCCGCCTAATGTATTTCTTCTATGAGATTTGAGCATGCTTGTTCTTGTTGTTGTAATTAATAAGATATTAATTCCAACAAGTGGTATCAGAGTAGTCTTCAATGTTGGGTTATTAGGATTCATATTTGTTGATTCGTTTATCGCCTGGGTTGAGTTTCATGAATGGTTATTTTCTCCCAAATTTATATGAACCATAAATTACTGAATTTG
This sequence comes from Calophaca sinica, assembly GCA_037113605.1. NCBI lineage: Eukaryota > Viridiplantae > Streptophyta > Magnoliopsida > Fabales > Fabaceae > Calophaca > Calophaca sinica. The sequence continues at coordinate 100,868,336 of CM073733.1, read as the reverse complement.
GGATTTTCTTCTCTTTTTCGATGTGATGAAAAATTGGATAAATTTTTTCGCAGACTCATTTATTTTACGATGGCAAGACTTCTGTACGTGAAAAGGCTTTGACCAATTAAGTTTTTTTTCTTCTTCTTCTTCTTTTCAATTTGGTTTAAATGAATTGTTTTGGACGAGAGCTTGCTGATGATGTCAAAGCAAGGCGATAAAGATTTTATGCCTTGATATCACGTAATAGCAATAAGCATTTTATTTGATGTTTATATTTGGTTTAAAGAATTTAAAGACTACGAGTTTGACACATTTTCATCGAAGGTTTTCGTATTTGAATTTTTATATGAATTTTTATATGAATTTTTATATATTTGGGATATTTGATAAGTATTTATGATTGATATTTGGATCACATAATATCGTGATAAAGATCATATTTAGAAATACTTCTTGTGCTATTTTGTCTCAAATCAAGATTTGTTTTTTTTATTTTATATTTGATAAGTAATTATGATTGATCTTTGGATCACATAATATCATGATAAAGATCATATTTGGGAATTATTAAAGTTATGATTCTATACATTTGATTTGAACGAAAATATTTGAGCGAGATATTATATGTGATTTGTGCCATGAGGATTTCACGATTTTCTAGGCCTATGTATTTGCGGTGAATCTTCAATAATATTTAGTATATATATTGTTGATTTTGGTCATCATAAAAGAAGGCATACAAATCTTTAGTTGAACATCTCTTTATTCTGATAATAAGATTTGATAGTCTTTGATTATTACATACTTCATGGTTTTGTCTATCTTGAGAATGAATCAAATTATTATCATGATATTGTTTTAAGATTTGAATTTTGAATTTAATAATAATTCATGAGATATTATTATGATTCAAATTTGAGGTGTATGGTTATGGCCTTAGATTTTTTTTTTTGGGTGTTATTTGTTTATTTTTAATACGACCTGCGTGTCGTGATTTAATTCAAATATGGCCTGCATGTCGTGACTTTCTCTTTATTTCATTTTATTTTATTTTATTTTTACATATTATAATTAACCGAGAAAGACAAAGGGGGACAACACCGTATGAGGACGCCATTCGAAGAGGCTAGCTTTTGTGCTAAAGAATTGTAATAGTTTAATTATTTGATTCTTTTGCGTTTAGGAGGCCATAACTGTACATACAGTTTTTAGGTTTTCTACACTTAAGTGTGGAAAATGTGTGAATTAAGGCCCTCTCCCATTTTTTTTAAATAAAATTGTCTAGTATTTTTAATTGAGTTAATTGAAACAACATGTTGCCAAAGTAACATCTGTTGCGTAGATTAATTCAATTAAATTTACAATAGATATAGCGTGAAGTTATTCATGCAAGTTGTTGTCGGCCTAAAGGAAGGCGCAACTTGGCCGCATAATTCCATGTCTGCGATGATAAATGTGTGGTGATTATAAAGACAATTTATCCATGTGAGCAATTGGGATGCCCAAAGGCAACCATTGCTTGACAGGACTTATCGCCAATGTTTGATCGTTGCGTTGAGAGTACTGCTTGCAGTTAATCCTTACATTCCAACGATTGGGGATTAATGGTGTGCTTGGTATCTTGTTTGGGTCTTTAATTTACAGATAAAGAATAATTGAGCATGTCTTATTAATTATTTTAATTTGACTTGTCAACTGATGTTGTGTGAATGCATGTCCATGCGAATATTAATCAGCCCAAAGAAAGGTTAATATATTTAGCCGGATTGCATTCACTCCTGTAATGGTAAACCTGTGGCGATTATAAGGATAATTTCTCCATGTGAACAATGAGATGTCCAAAGACAACCATTGTTTGACAGGACTTATCGACAGTGCTTGATCATTACAACAAAATACCAATAGCAATTAATATCATAGTCCAAAGACTTGGTATTAATGTTGCATCGGATATTTTGATAAGTATATTTTAGTACTTTTGTTTTCTTTTTGAACTATAATAGTTTGTGTATCTGCTGTTTTGAGTTCAATTTAATCCTTAAAAGTTTAGAGGTTTAGGATTAAAGACAGAACATTAAAGAAAGTTTTGGATCTAGACCTAGCATAAGAATGGAGAAACCCACTTTCTCTCGCTCAATTCGGTATCTATGAAGTGAGAATCAAGTATGAGAAATAGGACTGCTCCAGCCGCATAAGTTTAATGGTCATAAAGTACAATATTTTAGAGACCTTTAGGGGTGTTATTTCCGATGACATAATTTATGTCGTAAATTTCTTTACTGAAATTAAAAGTGCTTGCAAAAGGCAATGAGGCGAAAATGAGAACTCGTTGGAGAGCTTAATTTTCATTAAGTATGAAAGTAAAGGGAATATGAGGAGCACATTATAAAAATATTCAAATCTTGTCTTTAAACTTAAGGCGCTAAAACTTGAGCAGTCTAACGACTTGCTCAAATATTTAGCATTTGTATTCTTTCTTACACAATTAGATCAGATTAAATCAGTTTACAACTGTCAAAGGAGGAAATAATCTTTAATAAGATTATTTCATAAGGTGTGCAAGAAAATAAATGGTGAAGCAAGAGAAAAAATAAAATAGTGCTCATTTGGCAAATACCCTAAAGGATAAGGGCAAATAAAGAAAACTAAGGATGAAATTGTTAAGGGTCTCTCTCAAAAGAAACAACTAAGGTTGTCTTAACTGACAAATGCTAAGTGACGCTGAAAGATGCATCCATATAGGAGTTGGCAAAGTCGGTGAAGATTGAGACTCCAGACATTTTAGATTGTTGTTACTGGCTTATATTTGAAATTAAAAGACAATTTAGTTGAATCAAAATTTTGAGATAAAGTTTGGTTTTTGGTTTCTCTTTGAACAAATTAAGATGATTTTGGGTTTATTTTTTAAACAATGGATTCAATTTGTCTTTTTAAATTCAAATATTGTTGGAGTCAATTGAGCTATGACTTGTGATAATCTATAATTTCTAAAAGCTCTGAGAGGTATACACTTTGGTCCAAAGTTAAAGAAATTTTTTGAGACGGGAACTGCATAGTCCTTAGAGGATATTGAGTTTGGGGGAGAGATAAGATTAGAGAACAAAATTGAGTGAGGAAGAAGCGGTTTTAATTATTGAACCATTTCATACAGTTGCTATTTGTGTAGCAAATTTGGATCCTCGTGAGGACATTATTGTTCTTCCTCCCAATCAAGTTAAGGAAATTATTCAAGAAGATCAAACTCAACACCCTCAAGAACTAGAGCATTGGGAGTCATAAAGAAAGGATTGACCGTAAAGAGTCATTATATTTGGTTTTATTGAAAGACTCTTTTTCGGACAATCACAGCGCTTATTGCTCATTATAACTTTGGAGCTACATAAGATGAATGTCAAGACAGTGTTTCTTAATGGCAACATTAATGAAATAAATGCATATGGAGAAACCGATATACTTTGTGTCGATAGACCCAAAGATAGTTTACGAACTGACATAATCCACCCATTAGCTAAAGAAGTTGTCTCATTAGTGATACCGCATAGTCTCATCAGGTAATTGTCTCATTTGGTCTAGGGATGAGGATTGTGGACGACTGTGGGTATTACAAGGTCAATGGGAGTAAGTTTATATTACTGCTACTATATGTCGATGATATTTTATCTAGTCAATAGCGATATAGTCTGGTTGAGCGAAACCGAGAAATCTCTAACGAAAATTTAAAGATGAAGGATCTTGGGGACGTCTCTTTTGTATTTAGAATCCAAAATTCTGAGAGATCTCTCTTGGGGTATTCTAGGATTATCACAAAAGAGCTATATCGATGAAGTTAAAATAAATTCGACATGAAATATAGTAAACCAGAGGATACCTCAGTTATTAAGGGAGACAATTTTAGTCTCAATTTTTGCCCAAAAGAAAATCTGGAAACTCAGGAAATACTGAGAGTTCTCTATGCTCTAGCTATGGGAAGTCTGATACATGATCTCATCTGTATGCATCAGGAAACGGCGTACATCATGGGATCATGTGGCAGATACTTGAGCAATTCTAGTTTGAATTATTACAAAAGGCAACCATAAGGATCATCAAGGAGAACAAAAGTCTATATATGCCCACATTCAGAGATCTAAAAGATTAGAGATCATTAAGAACTCTATCTCTGATATTCAGGATGTTAATAATATAAACATCAAATTATGGGATATGACTAAAATATCTATGTCACTAGGTTGCATATAGTAAAAGATATTAAAATACCACTTAAGTTACAGTGTGACAGATAAGTTAGTCGTATCATACTTCAACAACAATAAAGAATGATACAATGTCTATTGACATAAAGGTCTTCATTGTTGAAATAATGAATTCAGGATAAAAGAATTTCTATAGAGCACATAGAGACTAATTCCATGCTAGCTATCCACTGACTAAGGGCTTGACACCTAAGGTTTTTCATGAGCATGTTACTTATATGGGTGTGTTGTCACTAAGGTTGCCTTAGCTTAGTGGGAGTCTTTATTTCTGTTTTATATTTAAGATACAAACTTTATGTTATTTCGGATTTTCTGCAGAAATAAAGATTATGTTTATGAATACATTATAAACATGTTTGTATCTTGTGTGCAAAATTAATTTGCACATTAAGGATTTTGTTTTGCAGAATTAAATTTTGCAAAATTGATCTCACCAAAGATTTAAGTAGGACCAGTTGGAAATAGCCATGATTGAGATCACATTCCATGTAATTTCCATGCTACTCATCCATATTGATCTATGTCATCAAATGTGTTGATGTGGTGATTGTCGAGGTTTAGTCGCAATTTACAGAAGCGACAAAAGCCGCGGTGGTTTCATTATTGATACATAAGGTGGACCAGATTGTAAAGAGGAAGTCTAAAGATAAATAGCATTCAGATATGCGCACTAAGGAATTCTGATATAATTATTATGATATATAGCCCAAGTGGGAGATTGTTGGAATTTTATATTCCAATAATTAATATGGGCTGATATCATTAATAATTATATTAGCTATTTATCATAAAGGAACTATATTTTATATGATCATATAAAGTTAAAATAAGGTAAGCTCATTGGACTCCTAATTTATTTAATATGGTCTTATATGAGTAGGTGTTAGTGTGGCCTAATAAGGGGATAATGGGTACCCTGTTAGGTTTAACACACTATAAAGAAGGCTATGGTCCCCAATACACCGAATTGCTGTCATCTATTCTCTTCTCCCCATCTGAAGAGAGCCTTAAGTCTCGTGAGAGAGCTCAAGAAGATTCGGTTGAGGAAGAACCATAAAGCCACCGCTAACGTGCTAGTTGATCGTTGCTATGGATTCAGTTGTTCGTTGGGTGTTCATGATCATTCCTTTGGTATTCTATTTCAGGTGATTGCTTATTATGGATCCAGGTATTCTTCTAATCCTTGATAATCCAACATGTCGTAGATCCTAAGGGTAGAGAACATGTTATTTTTGTTGAGCATGCTTGTATGTCTTTATAGCTTCCGCCTAAGGTATTTTTTCTATGAGATTTGAGCATGCTTGTTCTTGTTGTTGTAATTAATAAGGTATTAATTCCAACAATATCAACATAAACCTTTTGAAGTTAGAGATTTATGTATTATTTGCAATTTACAAGACTGTAACAAATTGTTATTGATCATAACAAATATCTTTGAAAATTCAAAAACTCAATATGAAAATTCAAGAAAATTAAAAGAATAAGAACAGAATGAATAATAAACCGACAAGAAACAACCGTAAAAGAATTAATAATAATAATAATAATAATATATTTGTTTCTTTGCTTTAGTTAACTGTATATTAGAAATAGATCTTAAGGAGTGTACCAAAAAAAAAAAAAGAAATAGATCTTAGGGAGCAAAGTACTGATGTTTCTTACCTGAAGCCAAAACCAACATAAGGCATAAAATTCCTAAAGGAAAAATTTGACAAATCCGCATAGCCATTTTGTGAGGATTTTACCTTGGAATTTTTATTATCTTTTGTTCTTGTAATATGGCTATGAGTCGGATGAGGCAACAAGAATGAGTCGGATGAGGACTTGCAACCCTCGTCCTAGTGCTTTAATTTGCTATCTCTTTTTATTGAATATTTTGTTGACCATGGATTTCTGATGTTTCATTGAACCTATGTTATTCTATTTTGATTATCTTTCGCCACATCTAGTTACACTTATATGCATATGCTTTACATGCATTTTCCTTTATCTTACCAGTTTTTTGATGTTGCCAAAAGGGGGATAATTATATGATTCAAGGGGAGTGAATTATATTATGCATATTATGAGGGGGAGTTTTTCTAAAAATATGCGCTTAAACTCTGATATCTTTTTATGAAAAATCACGCTTATTTATCATTGCTATATTTCGATTATACTTTACTAAATTCCCTCCCTGAGATGTTTGTCATCATCAAAATGGGGGAGTCTATGAATACATGCCTTGACAGGATTGTTTTGATGATTGACCAAAGGGAGTTATACAAATAGTCAACTGTACAAAAAGCGAAAAAGAATACCAAGACGCTACCAAGAATTGGAAGACTTCAACTCTTTGGGTTTTGGGTATTTATTTATTTCTTAGGCCTGTTTGTTAGTAGCAGTAAAAAGCTCTCAATTAAAATTAAATCACACACTCACAATGTTTTATCTAAAATTAATTTTATGACATTTTTCCTAAATTATTTCAGTCACAAAATATTTTGAAAAATGTTTTAATAGTGTCCAAAAATACCTATATTTTATCTTGGAAAAATATTTTATTTTTTGGCACTTATTTTGAATGACAAACAGAATGCTGATAATCGTTTATAGCACTCACCTTTTAAAATTTTTGGTCCTCGAAAATTGCTGCATCTTTATTGGAACTTCGTAATAACATTAGCATGGGGTGACGACAGAAATTCACCTTTATGGAATTTCGTCCCCAAACTCTGCCTTACCTTCTTATCTCATCCTCCTGTAGGATCGGCTTTTTGTGCCTCCGCTGCGAACTGTGATACCTTGTCTTTCCAGATAGGTAAACTCCTTTCGTCTCATTTCCATTAAATGGAATACCTTTCTTACAGTAGGAGAATTTAACTCTGTTGCTACTCTCTCAAACTGTTGCTCTTAACTGTTGGACATTCTTATGTTTGCTCTGCATCATCTACTACTTGTCTAGACATTCTGCTATTAAAGCAGTCTGTACTTCCTCTGCAGTCCTATAGTAACCTACAGTCTCACATAGTCATCCTCCTCAATTTGACACACGACCTTACTTGACTTGGTTTGAGCTCTTGCTCCATCTGGAGAGTCGCTTACTCATCATCTTATACACGTAGAAGGTAGGTTAAGTATGTGGATAATTCTTCGAATTTGACTACATACTCCCCTACGGACATGCCTCTTTACGTCAAACGAGTGGCTCTTTGCTTCTTCTATCTCCTTAGACTCCTTGGAAAATACTTTCCCTCGAATACTCTTTGGGTGTCCGCCTAAAACAGATCCCATACTATTGTTGGTGGTTTCGTGAATCTTCGTTGGTCAACTACCTTATCAAAATAAGATTGTCACCCGAGGGCAACAATACACACCTTCAACAACTTTCCATTCACGACATTCACTCTTACATTACCAATGGAAATCCTTCCTTAGATATCTTTTTCACAATTCAAGGAGTTGGTACTCATTACTAGCTCAATATACTTGGTCTTAAAACAGACTTGGCCTAGGCAACCTGAAATTCTAGGGTTGCTCAACTCTTGGGAGGTATCTGTTGGTTAGACTGACTTGATTTTCACTAGTTGATTACAAACTTTGTTTCACATGAGGTCTAAGCCTCACTTGGTTGGAGACTCAGCTTGTAAGTGGCTAGTTAGAATCATATCAGACCCAACCTAGCGACTTTACTCGCAGTAACTTATAATCTCAGATGTCCACCGATTAACTCGTGTCCAAAACATTTCACTCTTAGTTGAGCTGTGCTACTACTATCTTCAACTTGATGGATTAACTCCCCTTCCTGGTTCTACTGGAATTAAACCGAAAATCCACTTGGCCCTATCTGATAGCGATGTGGATCGACGCGTCTAATAACCAATGAATTAACTAATGTGAAGAAAATAAATCCTTGAGATTCTTGGGAACAATCTATCTCACTTATCATAATCGACCTTCACTACTACTTCTAGATCATTGGAACTCCGGAAGGAATTAATCTCTGCAATAAAACTAATTGCCCTGAGGATTTGGTGATTTCATTACCCAATTATAGAGTAAGTCTCATTCCAAATAATACTCTTATTTGGCTAAGATAAAGTCTATAATTGGTCAGATGAATTCACTTCATTTACCGGACAATTAGATTGAATACAAACATTAACAACTTCGAATTTCCGCCGACTGAACTTTGCTTATAACTCCTATAGTTCAAAGACTATAGTCCATTTCTCCTTCCAGGCTAACTACTCGACCAAGGTCACTATACCTGAAAGGTTTAAGGTTTTTATCTGCTCCTCTAGGGCTTACTCTCCCTCGAGGTTCCTTACTACCGTTAGGCATTGAAGTGAGTGGCTTATCCACAACTTACTTCCTATTCTGACTACTAATCACTTAGAACACTAAGGATCACTTAGGTATCACATAGGATTTCAATCAATCTTGGATCCATTCATAATAGATTAGGTTAAACAACCTAGTAAACTAATAACTGTTGAACCCGAACCTATTATAAACGCCCATCCTAAGTCGATTGAAACCTTACGATAAAAACCCCTTACTTATGCGTTGTTCCTAATTACTTTCAGAGCGTCCTGGGTGACGGTACATGAAATACACACTTGTCCTGCCGAACACTTGCATTTGTGGTTCCAACCACTCTTGAAACATTCCTTAACTCTTGGTTCCGGAAAGGTGGAAACTTGTTTCCCTCTATCCGTATTTTTTCGAAGATTCTCACTTATTGAGAGCTATTGCAGTCGGTCCTTCCTTATCAGTATCATCCTGATCCATTATACTTTCTCAGAGTTGCGCTCCTATTCGGTCCTCTCCCTCGTCCGCCAGCTCCATCTACTACATTCTTCATACACGGTATGGAGTATTAAGTTGATCAGGCTTAATGTTCCATACTAAGCATAAGAATATAGAGAGAAGTTCTCGAACAAAGAAAAATTCCGGCTAACTACAGTCCAACAAGGACTAAACTGACACTTCCTAAACTAAGTCATTACTAAACTAGTGACTCACAGTCCGATAAGATCGAACTACTCCGATACCATAATGTAACACCCATACCTCCAGTAATTTGAAAGTACGATTAAATTACATTAAAGTATAGGAATTACTAAAATTTATAAACTTGTTTACATAATCCAAGTCATAAATTAAAATTCAATACATAATCTAATAAATAGATTACAACCTTAATGAATAAATAAAACTAAAATCTGGATGCCAAGCCTGGAGCTTCGCCTTGTCAATCATCGATACCTGCTTACCTGAAAAACATAAAAGGAACGGGTGAGATTAAAAATCTCAGTGAGCCCTTCACGGATTCCTCACCATCCTCTCATCGACTCTTACTAGACTGAAAAGACTTACTTAGACTTTATCTGTCGAGCCTTACTTTTCTTCTCTCTTGGAAATTAACTTCAAACATAATACGTAACAGGCACCTTAAGTTTGAAACCATAGGATGCACTACCTTAAACTTAAACTTATACTTAAACTTAAACCTTAAACTTTAGCTTAGAATGTTGTCGGTTGTAATAATCCCAGTCCAATATTCATAGTGACAACTTGTGATTAAACTAGACATAAACTTATATCGCAAACACACAACATCATATGAACATTCTTTTCTATGTTGTTCTTATTGTAACGTACAGGGATTATATTATCACCACTGGCCTTGTTCAACCACGTGGCTTACCTGCTACGTCACTCATAGGTCTTATGGTAACAGCAGGGACTATTCACCACTAGACTATTGACCACTAGCCTTGTGCCAAGTGGCTACCAGATGGCTACCCATACTTCCACTCAACATAACTATGCATCACACAAATATTCTTTTCTATGTTGTCGGATTTGGTCATATGCTTAATTCCATAGACCCCGCTCAACATAGCTTTCGATATGGTGGTTAGACATCTTAACCCTCCAAGTGGCATCCCACGAGGCTAACCATACCGACCTCTCCTCTTATGAGGAATCTTGGTGTCTTTTAAGATGCTTGAATATGATTATGCATATGTGCATATTGCAATCAAGTAAAACATCAAAGTAGGATTTGAAATCCTCATACTCTTTTCATAATGCCAAGAGGTTGACATGAAAAATCTAGGGATCAAGCATAACATGCAATTGTATATTTTTGAATTCTAATACATGCATCTTTGATGAACATAAAAACTAGACAACACAAATTCTTGTGAGACTCAAACACCACTAAATATATTTCATCATTTAGCTCTTGTTATCTTATAATTATTTAACTTCATCTCAGGCATTTTCGATACACATATATATAAAGAAAGAGATTTTAAGAAATCATTCACTTATACATTCTAGGTATTTAAGCCACTTAACCTTATGAAATCTTTACTTATCTAAACTTCCATCACTTGAATTCTAATTAACCTAAGGATTTATGTTTGACAAGCAAGGAACATTACATAGATGACATTAACATCATTTACCATAATATGGCCAACACATCATTAGGCTCATTTAGAATTGAATGACTCACTTGAGTCTAATTCCTTATGAGCCCCAAACACTCATCTCCATCTTAGCTCTATGGAGCTAACAAGGGAGCCAAACATCAAACATTTTGAGATAAAAATCATAACTTAGGAAATTTAACTCATATTACATATAACTTCACCTAATTACATAAATATGGCAATACACATTTCACATGAAACTCTACATCATCTTAAGTCAAGGAAACATTTCAAAACTAAGACACATTACCATTGGAGCTCTATGGAACATCCAACGGTTTAAACATAAAACATACAACTTGTGGGGGGTTGGGGGCAGCCATCCAACCTCTTGCAGTCAAACCCACTAAATAGATATAACAATAACCATAAATTAAACTCATAATCAAAGGGGTTAACAAACCCTAACTTTGAACCCTTTGGGGTTCAAAGACTTCTTTGAAAAAATTCCTATATGTGGGTCTTATGGGTGCCCATCACCTAAGGGATGAAGAACTCACCTCCATTCGTCAAAATCTTGAGCTAGAAAGGTTGAACTTTGCCTTCCTTACTCTTCTTCAAGCTTTTCCCTTTTCTCAACTTAGGGTTCTTCAAATACTTCTCAAATCTTAAGCTAAAACCTTCAATCTTCTTCTTAATATCCAAGAACTTGAGCCATCTTGGAAGGAGCTTGGTCTTCTTCCTCTTCTTCTTCTTCAATTCGTTCTTCTTCTTCTTCTTCTTCTCTCTAGGGTTCAAACCCAAACCTTCAAAATACCCAAATCTCAACTCACCAACTTGGATTCAAGCTAAAATTTGAGGAAAATCTTGCATGAATCCATGAATCCCCTTTAGGATTAGTGAAACCCTAGGTGTTTCTCCTCTTTTCTCTCTTCCCTTTTCCTTCTTTCCTTTCCCTTTTTCCTCTTTCTCGCGTTTCTGCTCGTTCTGCAGTGTTTTTAAGCATTTTACAGTGTGTGAATCGATTCACAACAGACTGTGAATCGATTCATCCACTTAAAACTGCACCTGCACTTTTGTGAATCGAATCTGTGAATCGATTCACAAACTCCCAATTCGATTCACAGCATCATTTTGTGGTCTGAAACACAGTTGTGAATCGATTCAGGCTTGTGGGAATCAATTCACACTGTACTAAAATGTGAGAAATCATCTTTTAACATCAAATCTTCATCAATTAACTCCTAATTAACGCATCCAATCATCTTAGGATTAAATCCAACTTATTTCTTAACTCAAAATCAATAGCTTACCCCTTAAAACTTTGTATAATCATATTCATTCAATTTGAATCCAAATTAAACTTGAATACAATCACACAACTCCTCATAACTTACTCTCAACTTAGCTTAGAGAATTTGGGGTGTTACATAGTGCTCGTAAAGAAGTCGAATGGAAAGTCGAGGATGTGTGTCGACTACACCGACCTCAATAAAGCTTGCCCTAAAGACGCATACCCGCTGCCAAACATCGACAAGCTCATCGACAATTCCTCTGGATTTCGGTTCCTATCCTTCATGGATGCTTACTCAGGCTACAACCAGATACCAATGTATGAGCCCGACCAAGGGAAGACTGTGTTTATGACCGAAGGTGCCAACTACTGTTACAAGGTTATGCCCTTCGGTTTGAAAAATGCCAGCTCCACATACCAGAGAATGATGAACAAAGTTTTTGAAAAACAGATCGGGGGGCTGCTCGAAGTATATATAGATGATATGATAGTCAAAACCGTCCAAGACGAAGACCACATCGCCCACCTCGCCGAAGTTTTCTCGAAACTTCGCAAGCACAACATGCGTTTAAATCTAGATAAGTGTACCTTTGGCGTGAGGGCGGGGAAGTTCCTTGAGTTTTACTTAAGCGAAAGAGGAATTGAGGCAAATCCGGACAAGTGTAGGACGATCTCCGATATGAAACAACTGACCTCAAAGAAGGAGATACAACGTTTGACCGGGATGATGGCAGCATTGACAAGGTTTATATCTACCTCAGCTCAACATGCGCTCCCATTCTTTAAGTTGCTCGAGAAGGAGGCTCCTTTCCATTGGACCACTGAATGTCGGAAGGCTTTCACCCAGTTAAAAGAAATTCTCTCTACACCACCAGTGCTGAGTCGACCTCAGCAAGGGGAAACCTTGTACCTTTATTTGGCCGTGACTGAAGAGGCCATCAGTGCCGTACTGGTGAGAGAAGAAGTCGTCAGAAAGAAACTGGTATACCTAGCCAGTGAGGCCCTCCAAGGACTAGAATTACGGTATCAACGAGTCAAGAAAATGGCTTTAGCTCTCGTCGTTTTCGTACAAAGACTTCGCCAGTATTTCCTTTCTCACCGGATCGTAGTCAGAACTGATCAACTAATAAAGCAGATTTTGTACAGACCTTTTTTAGCTGGTCGGATGATAAAGTGGTCGATCAAAATCTCTGAATTCGACGTTACCTATGAACCGAGGAAGGTGATTAAGGCTCAAGTGCTGGCGGATTTCGTAGCGGAGCTCACCCCGCACTCATGTTTATCGTCGGCTGGCGAGTGGAAAGTCTTTGTTGACGGATCTTCTAATCGTAAGGGAAGCGGAGCCGGTTTGATCCTAGAAAATGAGGACGGGCTGGTTGTCAAATACTCGTTGGCATTCGACTTCCAGACATCGAACAACCAGGCGGAATACGAGGCATGTATCGCTGGACTCACATTCACCTACGAGCTTGGTGGGGCACACATCGTCATTCACTCCTATTCACAACTCGTGGTCTCACAAGTAGATGGGAGTTATCAAACCAAGGATCCTTTGCTGCAGAGATACCTCACCTAAGTCAAAACTCTAATGGGTCAGTTCGTCCACGCAAAGATCGTTCACGTTCCGAGGGAACAGGACGTCCGTGCCGACGTCCTCTCTTAGCTCGCCAGTACGAAAATTCCGACCTCACACCGGTCGGTTATTCAAGAGGCATTAACTGCTCCGAGTGTCCAAGACCAGCCGTTCAAAAACGCTCCAAGAACCCAAGAGTCACCAAAAGGTGCCACAGCGACATATGTCCACAGCTTGTCGATTTCCAACGTCGACTTCGGTGACTTATGGATGACACCGATCCTAAAACTTCTTTATTTAGGGGAGACACCAACAGATTCGAGAGAAGCATCCAAGCTCCGTCAAAGAGCATGTTCATTTTCCATCATCGAAGGAAAATTATACCGAAGAGGCTTCTCCACGCCCCTGCTAAAGTGTCTTGACACCTCGGAAGCACAATATGTCTTGGCTGAAATCCACGAAGGTATAAGTGGACAACACTTAGGCGGGAGGATGCTGACAAAGAAAGCACTGAGAGAAGGCTACTATTGGCCTGCCATGGAGGTCGACGCAAAGGAATATGTAAAAAAAAATGTGACAAATGCCTGAAGCACGCTGATATACACATTGCACCTCCTGCCGAACTAACCACCCTGTCTTCCCCATGGCCATTCATCTGGTGGGGGATCGACATCCTGGGACCTTTTCCTTTGGCACCAGGGCAAATCAAATTCCTAGCAGTAGTAGTGGATTACTTCACGAAATGGTTCGAAGCCTAACCCCTTGCGAAGATAACTACAAAGAACCTCAAAAAATTCTTCAACTCCCAGGTCCTCACCAGGTTCAGGATTCCAGAGGCCGTGGTGACCGACAATGGTTCACAATTCATTGACCAACAGTTTCGAAAGACCCTTGCGGACCTCAGCGTGAAACACCACTTCACTTCCGTCAAACACCCTCAAACCAACAGATAGGCCGAAGTAGCCAATCGCGTAATCTTGCACGGTCTCCGACGACATCTCGATAAAGCGAAAGGTCGATGGGTTGACGAGCTGCCTCAGGTCCTCTAGGCCTACAGGACAACACCGCACTCATCGACCGGAGAAACACCCTTCCGATTAACTTATGGGTCGAAAGCGGTGATTCCCGTCGAGGTCGGGGAATTAAGCTGGAGGACCCTTCACCCACCAAAACCGAGGCTGAATTACCAGTACTTCCGAGAAGAGTTGGATCTTTTGGAAGAAAACTGGGAAATAGTGGCACTAAATGAGGCCATCGTCAGGTAGCGAATAGCCACCAGGTACAATCACCGTGCAGTCCTATGAGACTTCGCTATGGGAGACCTTGTTCTCCGAAGAGCTGATGTCAGACTGAAAAATTCCGCACAAGGAAAGCTAGCTCCAAGCTGGGAAGAACCTTACCAAGTCACTACAAAGACCGGCATAGGGGCCTATTACCTCGAATATCTCCAAGGAAGGGCCATAGCCCAAACCTGGAATGCGACCAAGCTTCGGAGGTATTATAGTTGAATCCGATCGCTACGACCAGGATCAATCAAAGACAGTACCCAATAAACTACGTGTTTCGCACAGCCTCGAACTACCCAAGTTCAATTAAATTCCTTGCGACTTTCATTCAAATTGTAATTTGACATCAAATTTTAATGCAAGTCACATGCAACTTTGCAACTCTAATGACTATTTGTTGTGTTAGGCAAAAACAGATGATGGTCGGTTAGCACACTGACGAAAGGCAAACTCTACACCTCGACACGCGCAATCCTGGGGAAGTCCACATTATCCCCATGTGTCGTCGATAAAATGCTTCAGGCAAATAACGCCGAAGTTTTGACTCCCAACACACACTTCGAAGGAATTTGGGACGTATTTGATGCGCCCAAAAATCCTCGAAGCGGCGTCCAAGGAACACACGGTAGACCACCTGATCTGCCTAGCCAGTCTTTCTAGGGCAGGTCACGCTGAAACAGTGTTCACCCATCTTAAGGATCGAGCTCCATAAGATCGGGGCAGAGGAGGACCACTCCTTGGCCGGAGTGGGCCCTCTGAGAAACAAAGTCGGATTTCACTCCGAAACAAACAAAATCGGAGCCAACTCTGAAGAACCGAACCGGATTTAACTCCGAAAATGGAATCAACTCAGAACAACAAGATTATAGAAAAAGAAATCGTGACGGACATTGCAAGAAACTTAACTTGGATTAAAGGGAAGCGAATGTCAAATACAAACAAACCTTCGAAGAGATACAAATTTAAATTACAAAATTTATACAAGTTACAAAATGACCCTGGCATCCCAGGTCTTCAAGGAGTCTCTTCAGCAGTCTACTTGACAAACTCTGAGGTAGGCCCCTCTTCCTTCCCTTTCACAAACGCCGCCTCGTAGAGGACTTCCATAGTCTTGGGGTTGAGGATTACGTCCTCATTGACAACACTCATTTTGAACAGCTTCGATACGTCAACATCAATGCTCGGGTACATCAATCGGATTTGGTCAATCGCATTTCCGAACTACTGGTCCCCAAATTTCCCGGCGATGTCCGTCCAGTTTGCAACTTCCATTTGGGCAAAAGTAAGAGCTATCTTATCCTCTTCCAAACACTTCTCAAACCTCTCCTTCTTTAGCCTTCTCGGTTTGAAGGTTTCTCATATTAGAGGCAAGATCGTCGCGCTCCTTCTAAAGGTCGATGACCTTCTACTGCAGCCCCGTGATCTCATTCTTGGTATTTTCTAGCTTATCAGACTTGTCTAACAGGTTGTTCTCGAGGTTGGTCATCTTGGACTCCCTCTTCCTGATCTCCTCAGCACGATTCCTCACCTCCTCGGCTGCCTTATGAAACTCAGTGTTCTCTTTCTCCAATGCAGCATTACGTTCGGCTGTATGAACAAAGAGGCTCAAGCTCCGTACCATCCATCTCAAACATTTCAGTACTGAGTCTTCACTTGCCGAACTGGACAAGGTCGACAGATAGGCCTTATCTGCAGCTGACGTGTAGTGACGCAGTTGGTCTAAAGTCAAGGCATTGTTGTGCATCCAAACTGTCGGGCCATCGCTTCCGAAGAAGTCACCGCTCCCAGTGACCCGTTCCAGGCGGCTTGGTTTCTTCCCGACGTCTTTCTTATGCTTTTTCGAAACTCGGATACCTTGATCGATTTTGACATCCTTTCTCTTGCCTTGAGAAGAAAGAACTTGAACCTCGTCAACCTCCGGAACCTCCGCTGGCCCGAAGTCGGGGTAGAAACCCGATGTGGAACAGGTGAACCCGCCGAAGAGCAAGCCAAGCCAATAAAAGTTGAAGTACTCGTCAAAGCAGCTTTCCTTTTCTTCCTTTTGAGGAACTCGCTCAGGGCCACGATGTCTGCCATTGCACCTGAAATTATAAAAACAAGAGTTGGAAATAATGCATACAAGGTAAGCAAAACTTATCCACACACACATATATTACCTAAACACTCCTTAACCTCTTCTTCTGAAGTGCAGCTCATCAAGTGCCGACTACTCACGAAACGGGCCGAAGTCTTTTGACCCATCAGAGTGTCCTTTACTTCGGGAGCAAACCCATCTACGAAGTCTGTTAGCTTATTTACACAGTCAACGTCTTGTTCATCTAACGAGTCTTCGGGAGTACTGAACTCCTTACGTTCTACGAGGAAGTGATCCTGGCTCCAAAAGGGTCGGACCAACTCCTCTATTCCTCCCCCTTTCTTTTTCCTAACTAAGCATTTATTTGCCGACCAATTCAAGGGTTTCAAATAGAAGTAATCGCACTTGAACCCGTGAATGGAGTCGCTATATGCTTCAATCAATCTAACCTTCGGTTTCAAAGACAACCATCCCTGCGAAGCATCACTTCTTTGGACCGACCTCATTGGGGAGAAGAAATAGAAGAACACGCTTCTAAGCGCTGGGATACCGAGATAAGAGCAAATTAACTCAAAACTCCGGATAAAAGCCTACGTGTTTGGATGTAGTTGAGAGGGGGCAACCCACAGATGGCTTAGGACTTTGAGTTGGAAGTCGATGAACGGCAACCGAACACCCAGTTCAGTAAAATACACTTTATGCATGGGCAGGAAAAAACCCTCATCTTCGGCAGGCTCCACACAGACCCGATCATTGACTCCAGGGGAAATAACTTCCCAGTTTTCAAGATTTCATTTACCCTGGCCGATGTCCAAATAGGGTAGGAATTCGGCCATTTTCTTCTCGTTGCTGAACACCGATTTAGCGCACAAAGCGTTGTCGGCCACCCACCTGTATCGGTCCGCGTTGGAGGGTGGGGAGTATCCTCTCTTACGCTTCGGGTCCTTTGGTTTTCCCATCGCAGACCTGCCCAAGAAAAGGATCATTTAATCATCGAACCCCCCAACCAACAAAGCCCAGAAATATCCACCAGACGTCCTCACCGGAAAACTCATAACCCTCACCGGAAAACTCATAACCTCGCGTGAAAATTCATAGTCTCACCGGGAAACACATGGTTAACGCCGAAAACTCACAAAAAAGAGTGAAAATCGGGCAACTAAACATGAAACCCAGGCAAAAAGCTAAGAGCAATCGCGAGGAAAAGGGGGATCCGGCCATCCTTTGAGGCGGCACACCCAAAACAAAGGGAAAAGTAGAACAAGGTGAGAGGAAATGCATACCTTGAGTTTCGTTGATGATAGTGGATGCTGGAAGAGAAAAACCCACAGAGTCGGACGTGAAACTGCAGAAAAGAAGAGGAAATAACATGGAAGCTTGATAAGTTTTCATCTTATGTTAATTTAGAGTGATTAATTGAATTAAATACATGAGGAATTGAGAGAGTTGAATATATATTGAGCTTAAACTTTGGAATTCTTTACACTTGGTTGTTTGATTGTATGTTTTAACTCTTACATTATTCTCATGTATATTGCACTTGAATTGCTAGGAATGGAAACAAAACCAAAAGAAGACACTCTCAAGAATTCAATTAAAGGCAAAGAAGATGATTCGTGAGAGCATAAGATTCGAAGGCAGCCAAAAATGCAGAATTTAGCCAAGTAATTGAGTATGCGTGTGGCGCATTTACAAGTAAAGGAATGCGGCGTGGCGCATTTATGTAAACTGGCTCTGTCTTCATGCGCTGGACGCGCCGATCGAGGAAGAATCTGCGCGCGACGCGCATCAGTGCAAATCTGGAAGCCGCCTCAGTGCGCGCAACGCGCATTTGTACTGCCTAATCTGCGCGCGACGCGCACGGTGCTGCAGAATCTGTATAATTAGATATTTGTTCACTTTTTAATCATCTTGGACCTTTGCTAACAGCCAAAAACACTAAAGAGAAAGATAAGAAGTGCTAGGGTTCCATTGTTCTTCATCTTCAAGGAGGATTCATTCTTGGCAACAAGGTTTGGATCATCAATGGAGTTGTTTTCTTTCATATGTTTGTTTTCTTCTTTTACTACCATGAGTAGCTAAATACCTTAGATTAGGATGAGATGAATCATGTACAAACTCTTATGTAGTTAGTTCTCTTATATTAATACAAGTTTATGTTATGTAAATTGAGTTTCTAATCTCTATACTTCATGCTTTTCAATACTTGATCACTATTGCATTGAATTTGGGTTTTTCATCTTTATTGGAAAATAGGATGAATGAACTTGAACTGAGATTAGTAATCATAATCATGAAGATTATAGGAATATAACTTGTGGTTATGTGTTCTAATGAATCATGGATCTTATTGCTTAGTCTAATCATTAATCACCTAAGGGATTAGGGATTGTGGCTAGAATAAAGGGTTTATGAGGCAAGGGATTGTCCTTAAGCTAATTCAGTTGATTCGAACTTCAACTTATATGAAATTACTTCAGTTAATGATGAACTAGTTACATAAGAGCAAGTACAAGAGGATTCAAATCCTAGTCGTTTTCAACCAACCAAGTCAATTCTATTTTTACTTTAACTTGTTCAACGTTACAATTACAATCAAAATATCCAAATCATTTCCGTTTTAAGTAATTACACACTTATTCTTATTGATAACCATCATAATCCCTGTGGAGACGATACTCTATTCATTACTATATTACTGGTTGCGATTGGTGCACTTGCCTTAAAAAGTAGTGTATGAATTACGCTAACAAGTTTTTGGCGCCGTTGCCGGGGATTGTTGATTTGATTGTCAACAAGGCAAAGGAGTTACTACTTTGAACAATTTAAGTTCTTGTACATCTAGTTAGTTAGTTTTTGTGGATATACTTTATCTTGTTTCAAAATACAGCTGTTGTGTGCTTAATCATCTTTCTAGTTGTTATGTATGCGAGGGAAACAGACATCTGAATTGGTGTTTGATCCGGAGATAGAAAAGACAGCAAAAGCAAATAGGAAGAAGGCTAAGGAGGCAAGGCAGCAGAAAGAACATCAACAATCTCAAGCTTCTACTTCTACTCATACTCGGGTAGAGGAAGAAATGGCAGAACCGCCACCTAGGCGTACTCTTGGTGATTTTGGGCGCAGAAACAACAGGGAAAGATTGGCTATTGGTTACCAACCGGTAGAGGCCAATGCATTTGAGATCAGGACTTCTCTCCTGAGTGCACTCAAGCAAAATCAGTTTTCTGGAGCTGAAAATGAAGACCCCAACCAGCACTTGGTGAATTTCTTTGAAATATGTGGAACTTTGAAGCTGGGCGATTATTCTGAGATGAAGCAAAGAAAGCGAGATTATTCCCTTTTACTTTGAGGGATAGGGCAAAGGACTGGCTAAGTTTATTACCCCAGGGAAGTATTTATACCTGGAATGACTTAGAGGATAAATTCATGGATCGGTTTTTCCCCACTGCCAAGTTTGTCAAGAGGAGAGCTGAAGTGAGTAGCTTTGAACAAAAAGATGGTGAAACCCTCTATGATGCTTGGGAAAGATTCAAGGTGTTGTTGAAGAGATGTCCTGGTCATGGTTATGATGACTTGTGCCAAATGCAAATGTTTTGTCATGGGTTGAGGCCTAACACAAGAATGATGCTTGATGCTTCTGCGGGAGGCTCAATGATTATCTTGTCCACCATGATAGAGGAGCACAAAGCAAAAAGGGCATGTTTGCGCTAGAGACAAGTGATGCTATTTTGGCTCAAAACAAATTAGTATCACAACAACTTGAAGCCCTTACAAAAGAACTTAAAGATTTAAGAACAAGATCTTCTTCAACCGCACAAGCTAAAGCGGTAACTGATGCAAAGAAGTGTGATTTCTGTGGTGGAGGGCATGAAAATGGGCAATGTGAAGCCCAAGGTGAGCTTAGTGAGGAAGCCAAATACATGGAAAATTTCCAAAGGCAAGGAGGGAATCCATATTCCAACACTTATAATCCAGGGTGGAAGAATCATCCCAACTTTTCTTGGAAGCAAAATGATGCCCTCAATCAAGCAAGCCTCATGACAGCCAGAATCAAAAGATAAGCAATCTGACTTAGAAAATGCTCTCACTCAGTTTATGAAGATGACTCAAACAAACCTCCAAAGTCATGAAGCTCATTTCAAGAATCAAGATGCATCCATCAAAAATCTTGAAAATCAGATTAGACAACTTTCCAAGCAACTCATGAGCAATCCAAGGGTAAGTTTTACGCAAACACTGTAGACAATCCAAAAAATGAGTCTTGTAATGCTGTTACTCTGAGAAGTGGAAAGGTGGTAACACCATCTATGGTGGAACCATTAGTCCCTGAATGTAATGATGAAAATAACAAGGTGATGTTGGATGAGGAGTTGAAAAATAAAAATGAGGTGAATGATGTTGAAGAAATTGAAAAGGAGAGTGAGAAAAAGAAAAATGATGATAAAAATAGTTCGAGATTGGTGGATGAAGGTTCTATCATCAGAAGAACAAAAGCTGAAATTTTAAAGGATGGAAACAAGCCTCAAATTCTTCCTCCATATGTGAGACTTCCTTATCCTCAAAGGGAGAACAAGAAAAAAGAAAAGGAGGAGCAATATTCAAAATTTCTGGACATTTTTAAGAGGTTGCAGATTAATATACCTTTTGCTGAGGCTCTTGAGCAAATGCCTACATATGCCAAGTTCATGAAGGAAATTCTCACAAAGAAGAAAAAAATTTAGAGATGAAAAAATCACCTTGACTGAGGAATGCAGTGCAATAATTCAACGGAAACTTCCTCCAAAGCTCAAAGATCCCGGTAGTTTCACAATTCCCTGCACTATAGGGAATATAACTATTGGGAAGGCATTATGTGACTTAGGAGCAAGTATTAACCTCATGCCACTTTCTATGTTGAAGAAGTTGGGGACAGATGATGTGAAGCCTACCAGGATGTCGCTTCAATTAGCAGACCGATCAATTAAATATCCTTACGGTATTATGGAGGATGTCTTGGTGAAGGTGGATAAGTTCATTTTTCCAGCTGACTTTGTTATTCTGGACATGGAGGAAGATGCAGAAGTTCCTCTTCTCTTGGGAAGACCCTTTCTTGCAACAGGTAGAGCTCTTGTGGATGTGCAAAAAGGCCAACTAATGCTCAGAGTACATGATGAGAAGGTGACCTTCAATTTGTTTGAGGCAATGCAACATCCAACTGATAGAGATACCTGTAGCCGTGTAGACACTGTCAATTACTTGGTGGAGGAAACTTTTTCTCAGCAATATCCTTCAACTCCTCTTGAGAAAGTACTAGTACAGGCTGTTGAAAATCTTTGTGAGGAGGATGAAGGGGAAATAGCAGAATGTGTGAGACAGTTGGCAGCACTAAGTACAGAACAAGCTGTGAATTTGAAAAGAGAAGAAATGAAAAAAGAAGAGGGTCAGCCAGAAAAACAGAAAATTGAGTTGAAACCACTCCCCTCCCACTTGAAGTACAGATTCCTTGATGATGAGGAAGAAAGTCCAGTTATTGTGAGCAACTCATTGTCAAACTTGGAGGAAGAAAAATTGATGAGAGTGTTGAGGGAGTACAAGACAGCAATAGGTTGGTCTATTTCCGACTTGAAAGGAATAAGCCCGGCATTCTGCATGCATAAAATTCTGTTGGAGAAAGAATTTAAACCGGTGGTGCAACCTCAACGGAGATTAAATTCGACAATGAAGGATGTGGTCAGAAAAGAAGTCCTGAAGCTTCTTGATGCGGGCATGATTTATCCCATTTCGGATAGTGCATGGGTGAGTCCAGTGCAAGTTGTTCCCAAGAAAGGAGGGATGACGGTGGTCAAAAATGAAAAGAATGAGCTCATCCCTACAAGAACAGTAACCGGATGGAGAATGTGCATAGATTACCGCAAGCTCAATAATGCCACGAGGAAAGACCATTTTCCATTGCCTTTCATGGATCAAATGTTAGAAAGGTTAGCAGGCCAAACTTTTTATTGTTTTCTTGATGGCTATTGGGTATAACCAAATTGCGATTAATCAGGAGGACCAAGAAAAGACAGCTTTTTACTTGCCCTTTTGGTGTGTTTGCGTCTGTGGATGCCATTTGGATTATGCAATGCTCTCGCAACTTTTCAGAGGTGCATGCTCTCCATATTCTCTGACATGATTGAAAGCTCAATAGAAGTGTTCATGGATGATTTCTCTGTTTTTGGCTCATGTTATGATTTGTGTCTATCCAATCTAGCTTCTGTTCTTAAGAGGTGCGTGGACACCAATTTAGTGTTAAATTGGGAGAAATGCCAATTTATGGTTAAAGAAGGGATTGTTTTAGGACATAAAATTTCAGCAAAGGGAATTGAAGTGGACCAAGCAAAAATTGAAGTAATTGAGAAGTTACCACCACCTGTGAATGTAAAAGGAGTGAGGAGTTTCTTAGGTCATGCGGGCTTTTATCGAAGATTTATTAAGGACTTCTCAAAGATTGCAAAGCCAATGTGCAATCTCCTAGTTAAAGATTATGATTTTAAGTTTGATCAAGACTGTTTGAATGCTTTTAATGTGTTGAAAGGAAAGCTGATTTCCTCTCCGATTATAGTAGCTCCCGACTGGAGTTTACCATTTGAACTCATGTGCGATGCAAGTGATTATGCAGTCGGGGCTGTTTTGGGACAAAGAACAGAAAAATTCTTTCATGCTATCTATTATGCTAGCAAGGTCTTGAATGAGAATCAGGTGAATTATGCCACTGAAAAAGAATTGCTAGCTATAGTATTTGCTTTGGAGAAATTTCGATCTTACTTGATTGGATCGAAAGTCATTGTCTATCTTGATCATTACGCCATCAAATACCGCTTACTAAAATTGATTCTAAGCCTCAAATGCCTTAGATGGATATTATTCTTTGCAGGAGTTTGATTTGGAAATAAAAGACAAGAAAGGAAGTGAGAATGTGGTAGTGACCACTTATCAAGGCTGGAAAATTCTGAAATGTGATTAAGGAGAAAGAGATTAACGAAGAATTTCCTGATGAGCACTTGTTGATGGTATCTGAGAGGCCATGGTTTGCTGATATGGCTAACTTTAAGGCAACAAGTGTGATACCAGAGGATTATACTTGGCAGCAGAAGAAGAAACTCTTCAAAGATGCAAATTTCTACATTTGGGATGATCCATTTTTGTTTAAACTGGGCCCTGATGGGTTATTGAGAAGGTGTGTCACATCCGAGGAGGCACAAAGTATAATGAAACATTGTCATGATTCACCGTATGGAGGTCATTATGGTGGAGAAAGAACTGCAACCAAGGTGTTACAAAGTGGGTTCTTTTGGCCAACGCTTTTCAAAGATTGTCATGAATATGTCAAGCAATGTGATAAGTGCCAGCGCACAGGAAGCATTTCCAGGAAAAATGAGATGCCCCTCAATAGCATTCTGGAAATTGAACCATTTGATTGTTGGGGTATTGATTTCATGGGGCCTTTCCCATCATCTTATTCCAATTTATACATTTTGGTGTGTGTTGACTATGTCACCAAATGGGTTGAGGCATGTGCAGCTGTAGCCAATGATTCCCAGACAGTGGTCAATTTTGAAGAAAAACATATTTTCCAGATTGGAGTACCTAGAGTGCTCATAAGTGATGGGGGCACGCATTTTTGCAACAAGTACTTGGAGACATTGCTTGAACAAGTATGATGTAAAGCATAAGGTTGCCACTCCCTATAACCCACAAACTAGTGGGCAAGTGAAGTTTCCAATAGGGAGATAAAGAAGATTTTGGAGAAAGCAGTTGGTGCTTCAAGGAAGGATTGGTCAAAGAAGCTTGACGATGCTTTGTGGGCCTCTGGACTGACATTCAAAACGCCATTAGGATTCTCTCCTTATCACCTGGTTTATGGGAAGTCATGCCACTTACCATTGGAGTTGGAACACAAGGCATTTTGGGCCATAAAATTTCTGAATTTTGATTCCAAATTGGTGGACAAAAGCGATTCTTTGAAATTGAATGAAATTTGGATGAAATGAGGTTGATGGCTTATGAGAATGCAACCATTTACAAACAAAGAACCAAGGCTTATCATGACAAGCATTTGGTGAGAAGAGATTTCGGCCAGGCCAACAAGTTCTACTCTTCAATTCAAGGTGAAACTTTTCCCGGGTAAGTTGAAGTCCAAGTGGTCGGGACCATTTGTAATCAGAGAAGTTTTTCCACATGGAGCGGTGGAATTAGAAGATCCGGCCCACAAGAACTTTCAAAGTTAATGGGCAAAGATTGAAGCCATTCTTTGGAGGAGAAGTCTCCAGGGCAAGAGTAGCCCTCGTTTTGCAGGATCCATAAAATGACCAAGCGTCAAGCTAGTGACGTTAAAGAAGCACCCATGGCAACAAGTTTGCCCAAAAAAAAAAAAAATGCTGCAGGTGATGCGCGTGACGCGCAAGTAGTGCGCATGACGCGCATTTTTTGAATTTTGCCTCTGTGACCCATGCGCGTGACGCGCATTTGCACTGCGTAATCTGCGCGCGACGCGCATAGCACCTGATGAGTGAACTTGGAACAGGGCAGCTGATGCGCGCGACGCGCAACCTTAGCGCATGACGCGCATTTTTTTAATTTTGTCTCTGTCAGTAGTGCGCGTGACGCGCATTTACACTTGAATTGTTGCGCGCGACGCGCATTTTTTATTTTAGCTTCTGTGACCCGTGCGCGTGACGCGCAAATACAAATGAATTGTTGCTTGACGCGACGCAACCTGGTGAATAAAGGAGATGCTCGCGCAGCTCCTCATTTCACTCACTCAAAAATCATTTCTTAACCAACCCTAACTCTAAAAACTTCACCACCACTCAAGCACAACTTGCATAGAGAGATTAATCTTCACATTTTCTTCACTTCATACATCATTCATCATCAAGTAAGTGATTTCATGACTTCCTTTTTCTAATTTTTCGTTTGCCTTCATCTCTATGAAGAAAGTTGTCGAAAATTTGAAGTTCTTGCTTGAAATTTGATGTTGTTGTTGTGAGCTGTTTATTTCTTATGTGATTGAGCTGTGAAGCCTTGAATTTTTCTTATTTTGGGAAGTTTTGCATGATGAAACCATTGTTGGTTTGTTAGATGCTTTTGTGTGCACACAAAGTGTTTGATAAAATGCTTATGAGAGTATAGGGAATAGAACTTGATAATGAGCTAAGCCATACTTCATGTTTATGCCATACATTGTTTCAAATGACAAAATTTGGTTGTTCTCAATCAAATAATTGTGAAAATTATTAGATGACCAAAGGTTTGTCTAATTGCAAGTTAGTGCATAAGGAATTTTTTTTTTTTCACAAACCATTGAGATTGTCAACTTTTGCAAGAGTTTTAATATGAAAATATGAATTGCATTGGTAATCTCTTTGTTGGAAAACCATAGTGGTGAAGTGATAATGTTCATAGAATTTTAAGATGTTTGTGTTGATACTAACATAGAAAACAATTTTTGCACAAATCTTCGTTCTATGTGCAGGGAACTATGGCTCGTAATCCAGAGAAACGCAAGAAGCAAACTGTCTCTTCTTCTTGTGGAAGTTTTGATTCCCACTTGTTCAGATCTTTGGCGTGCCAAGACCGTTATGCCTCAATTCTTACAAACAAGGAATTTGTGAGGGAGAAGGCATTTCAGCTAAGTGCCAATGACTTCATGGAGATCCAACATAACATTGGGCAAAGACATTGGGAAGCTTTTACCTCTTTTCCCAAGACAGCTAGCAAAAAGCTAGCAATGGAATTTTTTGCAAATGCTTATCAGAGTGGAGATGGTGACATCCTTGCTGGCGATGCTAGATATGTGAGTTATGTAAGGGGGAAGACAATTCCATATGATCCCCATACAATCAACCAGCTGTTTGGTTTGCCTGATGTTGAAAACTGTGGCTATCAAGCCAGAGGTGTCTTGGACGGAGCTGATCAACAGGCCATTCGGCATTTATTAATCCGACCGGGACAAGATTGGGTGAGGAACCAAGATGGGTCACCCAGAAAAATAGAAGGGCGGAATTTGACTCCCACCGCAAAGGCATGGGGCGTGTTTGTACTTCATACTTTCCTCCCTTGCGCCAATGTGTCAGAGTTGACTTCATATAGGGCTACCCTGGTATATGCCATCATGAATGGTGAGCCGGTAAATGTGGGCCAAATTTTAGCTCACAATTTATACAATGCGGCTAATGAAAAGGTCACCAGATCTTGGCTGAGGCACGCCACTCTCATTCAGCTCCTATGTGAAAGGGCCCGTGTGAAGATCCCAAGTAAGGAAATTAAAGAAAATCCAATACATCCTGGGACCCTCATAACGGGTGATTGGATTCGGAGGAATTCAATCCCACTTGACCAGCCACCTCAACCTCCTCAGCAGCATCACCAAGAACCGGAGGAAATGGGGGAGGCCCAGAATATGTTTGTAGATCCTCCGGTTCAAAATTACCCTTCGATGGCTGATTTTGAGAGATTATCGGCTGATGTCCAGAGGATTGGGAGTCAGGTAGAGAGTATGGCCTTGTACCAACGGGAAGAAGCACGAGCTCAAAGGCGAGGGATGCAGGCTATTTACAGAGCTATTGGTGCTTACCAAAGTGGCCAGTTCGTGAATATGGACGCCGACATTTTCCAGGAGCCTTACCCTGATGATGAGGCAGGGCCTTGAGCCAGCTCCTAGTTTCTTTCAGCGGTGGCGTCGGCGACCGCCCCATCATTTCACTCATGGTTGAGTCCCATGGCTCACCGTTTTGTTTTTCTACTTTTATCTTTTGTTTTCTTTTATTTTTCTGTTTAAATATCAATATTCAATGTTAAATATCAATATTCAATGTATTTTGTCTCGATTGTTTGTTTTGGGAACTCTAATTTCCTTTTCTTGTACCTTGGGTTAAATGAATTTTTGTGTTAAGATGTTAATTTGATAAGTGGAATTATGGTTTTTATTTTGAATCCCCATGATATGCATGCTTATGAATTGTAATGGATACACAATTGGATTGTGACTTTGCATGCCTCTTTTTGATAAAAAGTTCACAAATAACCCTTTGAAGCATGTTAAGTAACATTTAATCGCAAGATTCGTTTGTGCTTAATTTCCTCTCTAACCAAAGTGAGAATTTTGTGCCAAACAGAACTTTTTCTTCTTGTGTGCTTCCGTTATATGTGACAGTCTTCAGAATTTGACCTCGTTCTTAGGATTTTATACTTGCATGTTTACACATATTGAGGCAATTTTTTTCTAATACCTAGAGCCTAAATTCACCACCTAATTCATTTAATCCTTTGTTAGCCCGTTTGAGCCTAATTATCCATTATTTGCGATCTATTTTCATTGCAAGCCTAAGACCAGAATCTCAATTGTCCCTACTTACTTGGAGTTCAGTAGGCCATATTACGACATGTCTTAGCATTTGATTAAGTTTGGGGTTGCTTGAGGGCAAGCAAAGATTCTAAGTTTGGGGTGGATGTACAAGAACTTAAATTGTTCAATTTTGTATAGAATTTGGACTTGTTCATTGTAAAAAAAAAAAGTCATTAATGTGTAAATATTACCTATTGTTCTTAATCAATTATGTTGGGGGAGATTTATGTGAATGAATACAAGGGTTTGATATCAATGTCGTGAAGTGGTTTATTTCTTACTTCAAGATTATGAGCCTACTATCCAAATAATTCCTGCCCTTACCTAAGCCCCGTTACAACCTTAAAGGCCTTTTAAATGTGTATTACATTGCATTGTATTTAATTTTTTAGAACTTGGTCAAGCCTATGGTAGAGTGTTGCGTATGATGTGATTGAGAGAACGATCCCAATGACACCGGAGTGAAAGTGAAATATCATTTGTGAGGAAAGTCTGATAAGTTGAGCATAATTGATAATTGTACGTTATGTTGCTTGATTTGTTTATTTGGGAGAATTTGGAATTGAGAAAGCAAGTGATATAAGAAGGCATGAATTGTCACCTTTGACAAGTGTGATTAAAAAGAAAGTTGATTGAGCATGTGTTTATGGTGGAGATTGAAAATACATCCATTAATTTCAATTTTTAGCAATGTTTTTAAATTAATTTTTGCTTGAGGACAAGCAAATTGCCAAGTTTGGGGTTGTGATAAGTTTTCATCTTATGTTAATTTAGAGTGATTAATTGAATTAAATACATGAGGAATTGAGAGAGTTGAATATATATTGAGCTTAAACTTTGGAATTCTTTACACTTGGTTGTTTGATTGTATGTTTTAACTCTTACATTATTCTCATGTATATTGCACTTGAATTGCTAGGAATGGAAACAAAACCAAAGAAGACACTCTCAAGAATTCAATTAAAGGCAAAGAAGATGATTCGTGAGAGCATAAGATTCAAGGCAGCCAAAAATGCGTAATTTAGCCAAGTAATTGAGTATGCGTGACGCGCATTTACAAGTAAAGGAATGCGCGCGTGGCGCGCATTTATGCCAGCTCTGTCTTCATGCGCGTGACGCGCGCTGATTAGGAAGGATCTGCGCGCGGGGCGCATCAGTGCAAATCTGGAAGCCGCCTCGGTCGCATAGCAGCGCATTTATCGCTTAATCTGCGCGCGACGCGCACGGTGCTGCAGAATCTGTATAATTAGATATTTGTTCACTTTTTAATCATCTTGGACCTTTGCTAACAGCCAAAAACACTAAAGAGAAAGATAAGGAGTGCTAGGGTTCCATTGTTCTTCATCTTCAAGGAGGATTCATTCTTGGGAACAAGGTTTGGATCATCAATGGAGTTGTTTTCTTTCATATGTTTGTTTTCTTCTTTTACTACCATGAGTAGCTAAATACCTTAGATTAGGATGAGATGAATCATGTACAAACTCTTATGTAGTTAGTTCTCTTATATTAATACAAGTTTATGTTATGTAAATTGAGTTTCTAATCTCTATACTTCATGCTTTTCAATACTTGATTGCATTGAATTTGGGTTTTTCATCTTTATTGGAAAATAGGATGAATGAACTTGAACTGAGATTAGTAATCATAATCATGAAGATTATAGGAATATAACTTGTGGTTATGTGTTCTAATGAATCATGGATCTTATTGCTTAGTCTAATCATTAATCACCTAAGGGATTAGGGATTGTGGCTAGAATAAAGGGTTTATGAGGCAAGGGATTGTCCTTAAGCTAATTCAGTTAATTCGAACTTCAACTTATATGAAATTACTTCAGTTAATGATGAACTAGTTACATAAGAGCAAGTACAAGAGGATTCAAATTCTAGTCGTTTTCAACCAACCAAGTCAATTCTATTTTTACTTTAACTTGTTCAACGTTACAATTACAATCAAAATATCCAAATCATTTCCGTTTTAAGTAATTACACACTTATTCTTATTGATAACCATCATAATCCCTGTGGAGACGATACTCTATTCATTACTATATTACTGGTTGCGATTGGTGCACTTGCCTTAAAAAGTAGTGTATGAATTACGCTAACAAAGCTCTCACAGAAGCACGCAGAGGGGAGGAGTGACAACAAAAGTGTCAAATGAAGCTCTTCCACCTTTATTTATAGAGGAAAAGCATTCATTAAACCGCATTAATGGGAGCGTTAAACCAGGTGTCACCTCGATCTAATAACTGACACACTGCATACGTGCGCGAAATGAGGTTACCTTTTTCGTTTTGAACGATTGAAGTGACGCGTCGATTAGGTTTTCTGACATAGAACACCCTGGAAACCGTCATCAGGCAACAACGCGTGTCGCGTACGGCGACGATCTATTCGAAGTCGAACTTCGAAATAAGTGTCGAAGTAGCACTAAATGGTTCAACCTTAAGTCACTCCTCGACGATTTGAGTCGAAATATCTCTTCGACAAACACCTGGAGACATACTTTCTTGGTTCGAGTCAAAGTCATACTTTGACGGTAACTAGAGTCACACTTCAACACATTAAATCGCTGTATGCTACATATCACACTTCGGCAACTTCAGTCAACGCACCAATTAAGTCGAACTCCTCAAACATCAGACATCGACTTGGGGGGCAACTGTTCCGGACTGGGCCGAAGCCCATCCAGCCTAAGACCACTCCCGTGGCCCAACTCCACACACTGATCGTGGTCAACCTATATCTACCGATCTGGACCATCCGTTACATCAACGGTCCCCCCAATTCATGTTGGTTTTACGCCACCAATCTAGGACCGTCGATCTGATCAATGGACTGAAGCGTTCGGAAAAGAATTCCCTTCCTAATCACCGTCAATTCGGATCAAACCCTAAATGGGATCATATAAAAGGAGGGCCCAAAAAGGTACAATTTACGTTTTCATTACATCATACTGACCTCACCAGAAATGTACTGACTTGAGCGTCAGAGTGTCTTTTGTAGGTACCCGCCACTGTTCTCCGGCATCAGTGACCACAGCCCACGGCGGACTCAACGACTCCAGCCACCACTTTGTTCTTTACTCAGAACATAATCGATTATGGACTTTAAAAATGCGCTCCGTATTTCAAGTTTTCAAATATATAATCGATTACACGTCTTCATAATCGATTACATTAAAGTCAAATCTCCTGATTAAGCGCAATGGACAAAAATCTTTTTAATGGTGGATTGTCCCCTCAGTGGCTATATAAGCACAACACCGTGAGCAAATTCCAACACACTTACCCTATTCTTTTTGTGCTGAAACTCTGTTAAACTTTTTTATAACTCACATTTATTTGAGCACAATTTTTTATTTGAAAGCCTTTTATACTACATAGCTTTAACTGTAGTTTTCTGAGCTTCAAGTTGTATACATCTGCACTTTTGAGTGTATCTTTTTCATACTATTTATTTATAAAATTGTTTTTGGGTGGGAATCCAAAGTGGTTCATAGAGAGGTGATATCTCTTGAACGTATTGTTCTGGTATAGAGTTGTAAAGGTTTCTAGCTGAACCTGATTTAAAAGCTAGTGATTTAGTGAAAATCCCTTAGTGCTTTGCTTTGGGGACAGGATGTAGGCCACAGGGGTGTTTGGTGGTCGAACCTGTATAAATTGTTGCGTGCTTCTCTTTGCTCTCTATCTCTTTATTTTTCAAGCAATTTATTTTTCAGTTCTATATTTTATTGTCTTTACTTTCGGTCATTTCAGTTATTTAATTTCTATCATTTATTTTATTGTAATTTAATTTCTGTAATTTACTCTTTAAGTCATTTATTTTTCCGCAGTTAAATTCTTGCAGGATATATTTCAGCACTTTATTTGCAAAATTCTTTAAAAAGCACCGCTTATACAATTCACCCCCTCTTGTGTTTAGAGTCACTTGGCAACAAGTGGCATCAGAGCTAGACTCTTGTTTAAAGGACTTAATTGTCTCAAGAGAATGACTTTAAACAATAATGAAGGAAGCTCCATGAACAGACCCCCATTTTTCAATGGTGAGGGGTATGGTAATTGGAAGGATAGAATGCAGATTTTTCTTGAGGGTGTTGACCTCGATATTTGGGATGCTGTGGAAAACGGTCCGTTTGTCCCCACTCGCTCAATTAATGATAAAGTGGTGGACAAACAAAGATCCCTTTGGACCGAAGATGAAAAGAGAAAGGTCCAATACAATTTGAGAGCTAGGAACATCATCACTTCAGCTTTAAGCTACGATGAGTTCTATAGGGTCTCAAATTGCAAGACTGTCAAAGAATGTGGGACACCCTTCAGTTGACCCATGAAGGTACTACTGAGGTCAAAAGGGCTCGAATGAACACATTAACTCTTGAGTATGAGCTATTTAGGATGAAACTGGGTGAAAACATACAAGATATGCAAAAACGGTTCATCCATATAATAAACCATCTCAGAGCTCTTGGGAAGGTCTTTAGCAATGCAGATTTAGTTAATAAAGTTCTTAGATGTTTAAATAGAAACAGGCAACCCAAGGTTACCGTTATATCTGAATCTAGAGATTTATCTACTATGTCTTTGGCAGCCTTATTTAGTAAATTGCAGGAACAAGAACTTGAATTAAATTGACTGATCGAGAGTGAGGAAAATGAAAAGAAAAAGAAAGGAATTGCTCCCAAAGCAAGAGTCAATGAAAAAGGAGACTCTGACGACTATAATAGTCTTGATGAGGACGAGGATGAGGAAGACATGAGCTCAATGGTTTGAAGATTTAAAAGGTTCATGAGGCAAAAAGGGAAAACAAGCAAGTTACAAAATCCTCAACAGAAAAATGAGAAAGGAACTTCCTTCAATCCAACTTGCTATAAATGTGGTAAAAAGGGTCACATAAAACCCGAATGTCCTTATAATCAGAAAAAAAAAAATGAAAGATTGGATAAAAGACCACAAAAGGATCCAAAAGAAAGAAGAGCTTACGTTGCCTGGGATGACAATGACATGGACTCATCTGACGAATCAGAAAATGAAAAGGCCAACTTATGTCTCATGGCAAATCACGATATAGATGAGGTAAATGCTCTTGAACCCGAATCTCCTTTAACTTACGATGAGCTACTCATTGCTTGTGAAGAATTCGATAATGAAACGATTAGACTTCAAAAAAGTGTTTCTTCTTCTAAGAAAACCATCTCTTCTCTTGAATCAAAATTCCTTACTTTAAACCAAGAGATGGAAGTTCTTAAAGAAAAACAAGTTGTTGTGACTGAAGTTTCCACTTGCATTTTTTGCAAAAACCAAAAGAGCAAAATTTTCAAGTTTGATGAATGCAATGTTTTGAAAAACAAGATTGAAGATTTGCAAAATACCCTTACCAAATTTACCATGGGAAGAGATAACTTAAATATTCTTTTGGGAAAATAAAAAGGTACTTTTCGAAAAGCCGGTTTGGGTTATGATCCAAAAACGCATGAAAAATCTTTTAAACTTGTCAATCACAATAACACTTCAAGGAGTCCTTTCATTAAGTGTTTTCATTGTGGTAGGAAAGGCCACACTGCCTCTATTTGCAACATTAGAAAGAACAAGAATGTGATTGCCAAAAGGATGTGGATTCCAAAGGGCACTTTGCCCAAGACTAACTCATCTGAACCCAACATGGTTTGGGTACCAAAAGTTAAAACTTGATTGTGTATTGCAAGTGTGCATGAAAGCCAAGAGTTCAATGTGGTATCTTGATAATGGTTGTTCAAAGCACATGATAGAAGACAAAAGCAAGTTCTCCTTATTGTCTCCCAAAGGGTGGTTACTTTTTTATTTAAGTGTGCTAACAAGTTTATGCAGGTCACATTTACTGTGAACGATTATGCGTTCAATATCAGCGAAGATGAGGCAACAAGAATGAGTCGGATGAGGACAAGTAACCCTCGTCCTAGTGCTTTTTTTACTATCTCTTTTTATTGAATATTTTGTTGACCATGGATTTCTGATGTTTCATTGAACCCATGTTACTCTATTTTGATTGTCTTTCGCCACATCTAGTTACACTTATATGCATATGCTTTACATGTCTTTCCCTTTATCTTTCCCGCTTTTTGATGTTCCCAAAATTGGGAGAATTATATGATTCAGGGGGAGTGAACTATATTATGCATATTATAAGGGGGAGTTTTTCTAAAAATATGCGCCTAAACTCTGATATCTTTTTATGAAAAATCACGCTTATTTATCATTGCAATATTCCGATTATACTTTACTAAATTCCCTCCCTGAGATGTTTGTCATCATCAAAAAGGGGAAGTCTGTGAATACATACCTTGACAGGATTGTTTTGATGATTGACAAAAGGGAGTTACACAAATAGTCAACTGTACAAAAAGCAAAAAAGAATACCGAGACGTTACCAAGAATTGGAAGACTTCAACTCTTTGGGTTTTGGGTATTTATTTATTTCTTAGGACTGTTTGTAAGTAGTAGTAAAAAGCTCTCAATTAAAATTAAATCACACTCACAATGTTTTATCTAAAATTAATTTTATGACATTTTTTCTAAATTATTTCAGTCACAAAATATTTTGAAAAATGTTTTAATAGTGTCCAAAAATACCTATATTTTATCTTGGAAAAATATTTTATTTTTTGGCACTTATTTTGAATGATAAACAGAATGCTGATAATCATTTATTGCACTCATTATAATCATTTACGGCTATTTCACTCTTCCGTGCGTTTCAAACAAATCATAATCGATTATAAGATTTACTGTAATCGATTACGTGACTGAGAATGCCATCAAAATTCCGTGCCATTTGACTTATAAAGCTTGAAAATGTGTTTATAATCGATTATACGTTTATCCATAATCGATTGTTTTAAAAGTGAATGACATTCCGTGTTTTTATCCAAACTCTCCATAATCGATTATATAAAGCATATAATCGATTGTAACTTTATCTCCGTCATTTCACTTTTACATAATTGATTATAACTTTTATATAATCGATTATGGACTTTCAAAATGCGCTCCATATTTCAAGTTTTCAAATATATAATCGATTACACGTCTTCATAATCGATTATATTAAAGTTGAATCTCCTGATTGAGCACAACGGACAAAAATCTTTTTAATGGTGGATGCTCCTCTCAGTGGCTATATAAGCACAACACCGGGACAAATTCCAACACACTTACGCTATTCTTTTTGTGCTGAAACTCTGTTAAACTTATTTATCACTCACACTTATTTGAGCATAATTTTTTATTTGAGAGCCTTTTATACTACATAGCTTTAACTGTATTTTTCTGAGCTTCAAGTTGTATATATCTGCACTTTTGAGTGTATCTTTTTTA
Organism: Calophaca sinica; assembly: GCA_037113605.1. NCBI lineage: Eukaryota > Viridiplantae > Streptophyta > Magnoliopsida > Fabales > Fabaceae > Calophaca > Calophaca sinica. Next base: position 100,832,724 of record CM073733.1, on the reverse strand, counting down.
TACTATTTATTTATAAAATTGTTTTTGGGTGGGAATCCCAAGTGGTTCATAGAGAGGTGATATCTCTTGAATGTATTGCTCTGGTTTAGAGTTGTAAAGGTTTCTAGCTGAACCTGATTTAAAAGCTAGTGCTTTAGTGAAAATCCCTTAGTGCTTTGCTTTGGGGACAGGATGTAGGCCACAGGGGTGTTTGGTGGCCGAACATGTATAAATTGCTGCGTGCTTCTCTTTGCTCTCTATCTCTTTAGTTTTCAAGCAATTTATTTTTCAGTTCTTTATTTTATTGTCTTTACTTTCGGTCATTTTCATTTCAGTTATTTAATTTTTGTCATTTATTTTATTGTATTTTAATTTTTGCAATTTACTCTTTAAGTCATTTATTTTTTTGCAGTTAAATTCTTGCAGGATATATTTCAGCACTTTGTTTGCAAAATTTTTTAAAAAGCACCGCTCACACAATTCACCCCCTCTTGTGTTTGGAGTCACTTAGCAACAAAGGTCTCATCTTTAAGGCGGACTTCCAGAAGGCCTACGACTCGGTGTGCTGGGGATTCTTGGACTATATGCTGATGCCCTTTGGGTTCTGCAAAAAGTGGCAGGCATGGATACGTGCATGCGTGTGCGCTGGTAGCCTTTCCGTTTTGGTGAACGGTAGCCCTACAGAGGAGATCAATATTCAGCAGGGGCTCAAACAGGGGGATCCTCTAGCTCTCTTCCTTTTCCTATTAGTGGCGGAGGGACTAAGCGGACTTGTCAGGAGTGCGGTGTCCCATGGGATGTTTAGGGGACTTGCAGTAGGAAACTCAGGGGCTGATGTTACCCTGCTACAGTATGCTAATGATACTCTCTTCATTGGGGAAGCTACTGTGGAGAATTTGTGGGCAATAAGAGCTATCATAAGGATTTTTTAACTGGTATCAGGACTCAAGGTGAACATTCATATGAGTAGCCTGATAGGGGTCAATGTGGCGGATTCTTTCATGCATACAGCAGAAAAATTTCTCCATTGTAAGCTGGGGTCCCTGCCTTTCAAGTACCTAGGGCTGCCAGTGGGAGCTAGTCCTAGGAAACTGAATACTTAGGAGCCTATGTTGTGTTAACACTACATTTTATCTGTTATTTTGGGGTATTTTGAGTATAAAATATTATGATTTTGTTCCTTATTAGATAAAATATGCTCACTATTTCCTCATTTATGTAGAAAAGTAATAAAGGCAAATTGGAAAGCAAAATAATGAATTTTAGAAAGATTCTGGCAAGATTTGAGCATATTTTGGCTTGTCTGGCCAAGTGGTATGGCCTGATATATATTTAGTACGATCGTACCTATTCAAGAGAAGCAGTAGGAGCGTACCCCTTTGGTCAGTCCGGCCTGGCGCCGAAGAAAAAGTCCAATACAGCCGTACCAAAGGAAGTACGACCGTACACAATTGTAGTCAGGCCGCACCCAGTGCAGAAGTACGGGCCAGCGTCGCAACACAAGCCCGATACGACCGTGTTTAAACTCAGTACGGCCGTACCCAAGCCCAAAACGCACAGATTTGAAGCAAGTTGACCTAAATCCATACTAAAGCTTATAAATAGGCATTCTCACTCCCTTTTGAGAACTAACTCACTCTCTAGGAGAGAATTTATTCTCTCTGAGTGAGGGCCTTTTGCTTTAGACTTTGCCTCTTGTCTTTTGCTTTAGACTTTGCCTCTTGTCGCTTGTCTTCTTTTCTTTTCTTTTAGGATTGCATGTTTGGATTTATGTTATTTTATATTTTGTTGAGAAACAATATGTGTAGCTAACTCCATCATTAGGGTGATCGGGGATCTTTTACAATGTGTTGATCTTAGTATTCTTAATTCCATAGGATTTGGCCAGCCTTTATAAACTTAGTTAATTGTGGTAACAAGATCATAATTAATTAGTGGAACTCTAGGATCACAAAACTTGTTTTATACACCGGATAGGTTATTGCTTGTTTCCAATCAGTTATTAGATTAGCAAACTTGCTTGTTCTTAATGCTCTTTCCTTTAATTACCTTCTAGGACCAAACAGAGTAATTAGTTAGGAGGAAGGCTGTTGCAAGCTAGGTAGCGCTTAGTAATTTAGAGTGAGTGGTTGGCTTTCGTTAAGAAAGTACAATTCATAATAGCAAGGTAATAGATTCAAGATCTAGTATTAGTGAACCCGATTCCCCTAGGTTTTTCCTAATTGATCTCTCTTTAGGTCTTGCGTTATTACTTTGATCTCGTTATTTACAATTTAATTGTCTTGCTCTCAAAACCATTACTTTCGTTCGTCTAAATAATAAGGATCTCTATTAATTTAGTACTCGAGCATTCTCTATGGGTTAGACATTCGGAGTCTTAAAAATACTCCACTATTATTACGAGTTACGATCAGGTGCACTTGCCTGAGCCGCAACATGTTGCAGGTAATCCGCTCCAGACTAGGATCGTGGTGAAATAGGTTCATTAGCTTCGGAGGTAGGATTTTTCTTATAAACTCGGTCTTAAATAGTATTCCTATCTTCTTCCTGTCCTTCCTCAAGATGCCGACAAGGGTATGGCGCATGGTGGTCAGACTACAGAGGAAATTCCTGTGGGGTGGTTCTAAGGGGGGTAAGAAGATCCCATGGGTTAAGTGGGAAGAGGTGTGCAAACCAAAAATGGAGGGTGGCCTAGGAGTCAGGGATTTAAGGGCGTTCAATATCAGCCTCTTGGGGAAGTGGCGATGAAGGCTACTTGATGGCAAGCCTACAATCTGGAAAAGTGTGGTTGCTGCAAGGTATGGTGATCTCGTCACTAGGGAGGTGGGCCTTTCTTCGGTTAGGATCCACCGCATTTCCTCCTGGTGGTGTAAGGATTTGTGTCTCATAGGGCGGACGGAAGGGCTTGATCAGGATTGATTCTCGGAGAGTATTGTGAGACAAGTGGGAAATGGGGCTTTTACTCGCTTCTGGCTAGACACATAGTGGGGGGCAAGCTTAAAGCGCTTGCACCACGACTATTCTCGATATCCGACCAGTAGCAAGCAGTGATTGCACATATGGGGAGGTGGGAAAGTCAGAAATGGGTGGGGGAATTAAGGTGGAGGAATGGCCTTTTTGCCTGGGAGGAGGCACTGGTCCGATAGCTCATGGCTCGACTAGGCTCTGTACACCTGACCCATGAGGAAGATCGCTGGAGCTAGACACATTAGGAGGACAGAGTTTATTCTGTTAGCTCGGCCTACTAACTTCGCACTGCTGATAAATCATGGATCTCAAGGAGGTCGGATGATGAGGTTACGGTCCTAGGTAGTTTATCGAGAAGTCTTGCTTCATCCAAAGTTTTTGCTTTCTCCTGGCAACCTCTCTTGGATAGGGTTCCAACCCGGGATAACCTATTCCACGGGAGGGTGATTACCGATGCGGGTGGGGTCATCTGTGCCCTCTGTGGGGCCCCTAGGAAACAAGCCAACACCTCTTCCTAACTTGTAATTTGGCTAGTTCTCTCTGGTATGCAGTGTTTGGGTGGCTAGGGTTGCTCCTAGTAATACCTCGAGATTTACTTCAAGTTTATCTCCTTCTGTGCTCTCTAGGTAGTGGTAAGCATAGAAAGGTGGGGCTAGCTATGATCTGACATTTCGTGATCTGGGTCATCTGGGAGGCACGAAACCAATGTATCTTCTCTGATAAGGTGGTGGAGCCTGCGGACCTCCTTGCGAAAATATAGGTGCTATCTTGGAGGTGGCTCTTGGCGAGGGGGAAACCAAATGTCTGCCTCTTTTATGAATGGTTCACCGACCCTATGGATTGCTTGTCTAGATGAAGAAGGATTAGGTGTCAATCTGGGTGTTTAGCGCTAGTGGGCTTCTACCCATGAAGTATTGAGTTGGAGTACCCCTTTGTACTCAGTTTGAAGGGTTGGAGTGCCCCTATTGTACTCATTGTAAAGGGTTAGAGTGCCTCTTTTGCACTCATTGTAATGGGTTGGAATACCCCTTAAGTACTCCTATTCTTTAATATAATATTCTTTTTTGCTGTTCAAAAAAAAAGTATTTGACAGGGTGTGAGCCTTATCCTCCCTCCGTTTTCTGAGTGGTAGTATCTGATTGCTTATTTTAGTTGTCAAAGGTGTCAATGTATTGTAACACTAGGCAGATTAACCAATAGGTGAATAATTTGTGTTTATGCTTTTACCTAAATAGCCATCAGGTGTCGTTATGAGATGGTTGTTATCCCTTATTGGGAAAGTGTATTGATATTGGTGTTTTGTATTGTTTTAAGTCTATCTAGTCTAGCAAATGATTGTGTATGCTCTCTGCGACCCTTCCTATAAAAAAAGGGTTTTAATAGCGCTTAAGTTAGCTTATAATAGCGCTTCTACGTGCTATAAAACGATGCACTATTTTAAACATGAAACCTACGATAGCGCTTCCGAAGCACTATTATAGATAACCATTTAATAGCGCTTATTTCAAGAAGTGCTATCGTAAGCAGATTTTGACGCGTTCATAGGTTTCAAGAAGCGCTATTATAGATAGCCATTTAATAGCACCTATTGAAGGAAGCGCTATTATAGATAACCATTTAATAACATTTCCTCTAGCAAGCGCCGTCAAAAGTGTTGTTTATTTTTTTTTCCACTAATTTTGAAGTTTTTTTCCACATATCTCTCCTATTAATTCAACTCAAGTTAGCCTCCATTCAAACTATTTTGAATCTCATCCATAAAACATTCAATCAATCAAAAAGACACAAATACTCGTATATATAACTACATCAAATCTAAAGTGTTATAAACTCAATCATAAAAGGTTTCTATCTACTTTGTAAAGCACATGAGGAAGGAGCGGTGAATAGGCAAAGCTTTCAAGCGTTATTAAAACTCCGCTATTAAAAATTGTTTTTGGCGTAGTGCTAGAAGGTGGGTAGAGTTTGTACATAATGATGTTGCGGCTAGATATTATTAATGAAATTTCTACTTATGGAAAAAAAACAACAATAAAAGAATTAATAATATATATATTTTTCTTTGCTTTAGTTAACTGGATATTATATTAGAAATAGATCTTAAGGAGCAAAGAACGTATGTTTCTTTATATCAAAAAAAAAAAAAAAACATATGTTTCTTACCTGAAGCCAAACCCAACATGAGGCATAAAATTCCTAAACGAAAAAATTGACAAATGCGCATAGCCATTTTGTGAGGATTTTACCTTGGAATTTTTATTATCTTTTGTTCTTTTAATATGGCTATGCAAACTTCATGTTCATTTTATAGTACTCATTTATAGTACTCATTTAATAATAATTTGTGAATCTTTATGACCTTTCATAATATTATTTAGGCTAAATTACAAAATTAGTCTTCTATGTTTATTTTAGGTTTCAATTTGGTCCTCTATGTTTTATTTGTTTCGTTTTGGTCCCTTACGTTTTAAAAGTTACAACAGGTTGGTCCTTTCCGTCACTAAAAGCCAATTGTCCGTAGCTAAAAGCCAAATTCTAGCTACGAACAATTGACTTTTAGTGACGGAAAGGACCAAATTGAAAACTAAAATAAAACGTAGAGGACCAAAACGAAACAAATAAAACGTAGAGGACCAAATTAAAACCTAAAATAAATTTAGAGGACCAATTTTATAATTTATCATATTGTTTATAAACATTTTCTTTCCTTCAAAGTTGATAAACCGTATGATTCATTTACCAAAGAAACTAAAAGTTGATGTACCGTCTGGGCTGATAGTTTTTTTTTTTTGGATTAATTCTGATTTGATATATGATTGACATATTTTATCAACCTTGTTAGAGAATCTCTCTCAGTTAAGGGAGACCCCTGACTGGCCTTGATTAAAAAATATGAAATTAACCAAATAGCTTGTTTGTAATTTGAAATTACATGGGCTTAATCATAGAGGATTGCAAAGGCTTCGAGGCTCAATTTTCAGGCTTTAATTGTGGTCACGTTAGAAGAATGGCAAATCAAGCTACACATGTTTTGTCTAAATCTGCTTTAATTAGTGGTGATAGAATTTGGGTGGAAGAAACACCATATTGTATTGCAAATATTGTCTCTTTGGATTGTTCATCTTTTGAATAAAATAGTTATTTCCACGTCAAAAAAAATTTTTGACAGCAGCGTGGACACAAAAAAAAAAATTAATATTAGTTAATATTACATACTTTATGGAAACCAAAGAATATTACGGTATAGATAAATAAATGTAAAAATAAAAGTGATGACAATAAAATACATAGAAGGTTGATTAATATACACATTTTGAAAAGGAAACTAAGTGCTATATCATTTTAATTTTTAATTTTTTTTTAACAAACTTTAAATTCTTTTATAGACATGATATATATGCTAACATAAACAATATTTTATATTCGAGTATTTCAGTGCAACCTTGCACATAAGGGTGGAATAGGTCAGGCCTGGGCCTATAGCCTAGCCTATATCAGGCCTAGGCCAGGCTAGACCTTTTTTTAAATGAAAAAGACCAAGACTTTTTGATAAACATATTTAGCTAAAAAGGGCCGGTATTAGGCCACCTAAAAAGCTTTTTAGGCCTAATAGGCCGACCTATTTAAGTAAATTTAAATAATAAGTGATATTATTATTATTATTATTATTGAAAAGGCAAAAGATATATATAGAACAGAGAGCATTAGGACTGCTCTAACCCAATACAAATCGAATCAATCAGAGCTACCGGCAAAAACAGTTGGCCTAACAGCTCAACAACTTAAGAACTATCTCCTACCAATACAATCCATCGGATCAACTAGCCACTCATATAGGCATATACCAGAATTTCCCCTCTACAGCATCCATCGCCAAGAAAGGTAGATAATCCGATCAACCACCTCAATAGCATCAGGTGTCCTACCCCAAAGATACACCCATTACGCAGCTCCCACATGACCCACAGAACTGAATGCCATGTAAGAGCCAAACCCCGGATATTAAGCGCCCGACTCCCAAGTGCACCAAAAACAGGGAATAAGGTGAACAAATCTTGTGGTAGCACCAACTGATGACCTAACCATCGAGCCACTGCAAAACATATTGAAGAAGCGAAGTGGCACCTGACGAAGAGGTGGAGAGCAGATTCTGAGAGATTACCACATAAGACGCATAAAGCGGCAGATGGGTATGAAATGATACCCCGACAGAGCAGGTTAGACCGAATAGGAACTCTATCTAAAAGCAATTGCCATGACAACGCGATCACTTTTGGAGGAGCAAAACTCTTCCATACCTTACTGAAAACAGCTACCTCATCATCCGAGAGTCCAGCCACCCTAGACAAAGGAGCAGACAAGACCTCATAGGCAGAGGTAACTGAATAAATACCACTAGGGTGATGCAACCAGATCTAACTGTCTGGCATCTCAGACAAGGTGGACGAAGCAAGTAGATTGGCCAGCTCCTGCTCTAAAGGCTCATCCTATGCGAAAAAAGCTCTCCTCCATGTAAGACCCCACTTCCAAACACCATCCACCTAAATCTCACACTCCCTAAACTTGGCATCTAGAAGGGACGACATCAAATAGATCCTCAAAAATCGAAGCCTAAGCAGAGAGCCATTATCCAAATATCATGCCAAAAGGCAGTAGAAAGTCCATTTCCAACCCTTTTAGAGACCCCTGATGCCAACTAGTCTGAACCCTGGCCCCCTTGCTTAATAATAAGAATAATAATAATAAAAATTAGATTTTGTACATTATGTTAAATCATATACTTGTAGACCATTTCAATAATTTAAACATAATGGCCTACATAAATTTATGACATATTTAAAAGTCTTATTACAAAATAGAATTTAAATAGGCTATCATATAATGTCAGATTCTCTAAAAGGTCATGTCAGACCTTAAAAATAGTTTATATCATACAAATAAACCAGAATAGGACCTTGTAGAACTCAACTCGTCCTATCTATTTCCACAAGTCTCATGTCTCTTAGTGGCAATCGTTTTAATTTTCATTTTTTATAATTTATTATAAATAGAACTTAACCTCATTGGGCTATTCCCGTTAGACTATTTAAATATAGGTTAGATGACTTATTTAAAGACGCCAATATGAAATAGGTTTTTAAGTAGGCTAACAGGCAATACCAAATTTTCAAAAAGGCCAGACCAGACCTAAAAAAACTTATGACAGGTAACAGGCCAGATTTGGGCCTTGAGTTTTTTGAACAGGTAATGCTTAGCTAGGCCTTACAAATCCTAACTCGGCCCAGCCTATTCTCACCCCTACTTGCACATATTAAGCTTCATTAAATACCTAATTTTTATATTATAATCACAATTTTCTTATTTATTTTTCATGTAATCTCTCTCTTTTCACAAAATAGGAAAATTGATACTCCTTCCGTCTAAAAACATTGGGTGTTTTAGCATTTGATTTTTGTCTCAAAAATTTGGTTGATTTAGAAAACCAATCTATAATTAAGCTTTTTTTTCCACTATACCCCTAGATTAATTAATAGTATACATTAATAATATTTTATATTTACTAGGTAGTTATAGTGGAATTTGCATCGAAAAATGGCAAAAAGAAGCAATAATTAATAAATATTATGAGAATTTGTAAAATATTAGTGACAAAAAGAAGCAAAAATTATGGTAATAATTTGATTCGCTAATTACGCTAAATCAAGAGTAATTGCCTGTTTTCAACCAGTTATTGAATTAACAACCCTCTAATGCTTAATGCTTTTATTGACTTTTTATCTTACCTGATCATTGAGGATAAACTTGGAAAAAAGACTGCTAATATTGCATGATCATTGGGTGTTAATAACATTATAGTAGGTGGTCAGCATACAAATAGGAAAAGGATGCATGTGTTGAGTAATTGATTAATGATAAGAACTTGGCTTAAGTGAACATGGATACCCTAGGCTTCCATAACTGAATCTTCTCCTTGCTTGCTTCCGTGTTTTCTTCTGACAACTTTAGTTTTTCTCTTTCGAAACACGCTTAAACCAATTCTCACAATTAATTTGATTTGTCTTAATAGTAAAATATATTGAGTAATTTGGTAATTGTTAGCTCTTCGTGTGGGTTCGACTTCCGGAGTCTAAAATACTACACTTTATTACTTTTGTGATAGGGTGTATTTTTCCATAAGTGTCGAATTGAGCAACAAGATTTTTGCGTTGTTGTCGGGGAGCGCCTAACAATATTGACTGAAAAAACTGCTTTTTCTTTGTTTTGTTTGTTTTATTTTATCTTTGTTTCTTTTTATTATTCAAAAAAATCCAAAAATATTTTTTTCATTATTTTATTTATTTTGTTACTATTAGTTTATGCTAATGCGTTCTCTGAATTGCAATTTGATCCTGAGATTGAAAGAACTTTATAACACTCAAAAGTCAAAGAAGGACAATGGGAGAACCTGAAGAACGCACTATTGCAGAGTACTTTACTCCAGATGTTGATTTAATTGATAGTATCAACAATCTGGCGGTTGACGCAAATAACTTTGAGATCAAGCCTGCTCTGATTTCCATGATTTCTTCTGTGCAATTTTTGAGATTATCTTCTGAAGATTCCAGTGCTCATCTAAAAAGATTCCTGAAAATCACTGATACAATTAAATATAATGGTGTTTTTGTTGATGCTATTAGACTAAGGTTTTTTTTTATTTTCTTTACAGAGGAAAGCTCAATTGTGGTTGGATTCTTTACTGCCTGGTTTCATAACTACCTGGGAGGAATTGAAAACTAAGTTCTTGAACAAATACTTTTCTCCAACAAAATCTTCCAAACTCCGAGATGATATTGCCAATTTTTCCTAGTCTGTGAACGAATCTATGCATGAAACATGGGAGAGATTTCAAAATTTACTCAGGAGTTTCCCATACCATGGTTTCGTCAAATGGCAGCTTGTGCAAATTTCGTTATAATGCACTCTCTGCTAACAACAGAGCCAGTATTAACGCTACTTGTGGAGGGTCCATGGGAAAGAAACACTGACAAAGGCTTATGAGATTAAGGGGGAATTAGCTGCTAATTCCCAGTGGTCAACAGGAAATAGACATGTGGTTAAGAAGCCTTAACAAGCTGGAATGTACAAAGTGGAAGCTAATACCGCTCTGGAAGCTAAACTTGAGGCAATGAGCAAGAAATTGGAATATCTAATGGTAACAAAGTCTCAACCAAATTATTCTAATGATGATGGTGACAGTTGGCCCGCTCAACTTGAAGAAGCCAACTTAGTAAAAAATTCAGACATGAAGCCAGATTTGAAGGATGCACTGCTAAAATACATGCAAAAAGTTGGACGCCCCTGTATGGGAGTTTTAGCTAGTTACATGGAAAAGACAGATAAGAGGCTGAAATCTATTGAAAACAGAGCAACTTGTAATTATTGTGGAGTAGTGGGGCATGAGACCAAAGATTGCACCCAAGTTGAATGAGCTAATTTCGTGGGAAATCCGAACAAGCCCAACAATGACCCTTTCTCCAACACTCAAAATCCGGGGTGGAAGAATCATCCTATTTTCTCATGGGGAGGTAAAAAAAGAACCTGAATGTTTATAAGCCCCCACACATGCTGAATCAAGGCCAAAGGTAAGAGGAAAGAAGATCATCCCTTATGGAGACTATGAAAAAGTTTATGGGACAAGTGGATGAGAGATTTAAATCCTTGGAAAAGACTGTGGCTAGATATTTGGAGGGTAAAAAAAAAATCTCTGGAAAGTCAAATGTCTAGTACAATTAATGACGCAAAGAGAGAAAGGAGCTCTACCTAGCCAAGCAGAGCCAAGCACAAAGGAGCAACCTATGGCTATATTCACTATAAGTGGGAAAAAGGGTGAAAAAGAAACAGTGATTCCTACTAACGAGAGTCCAATTATGAGGGACAAAAGCGAAAGGGAGGTCAAAGAAAAATTGTATCCAAATACTCATTCACCAACTCCTAAGCCAAAAGTTCCATTTCCTCATAGGCTCAATTGCAACTTACTTAACCCTCAAATGCAAAAAAATTTGGCGATGCTAAAGCAACTTCGAGTCAACATTCCTTTTGTGGAAGCACTCTCTCAAATGCCAAAGCATGTTAAGTTTCTTAAAGAAATACTTTCCAGCAAAAAGAAGGTGAAGAAATTTGAAAAAGTGGCGCTTAATGAGGAATGCTCTGCCATTTTCTTACAAAAGCTACCACCAAAACTCAAAGATCCAAGGAGTTTTACGATTCCTTGCTCAATTGGCACTCTTAATGTTGACAAGGCTCTATGAGACTTAGGGGCTAGTATCAACTTAATGCCTTTGTCTGTTTTTTGCAGGTTACGAATGCAAGAACCCAAGCCCATAACAGTTCAACTAGTGCTTGCTGATAGGACCATTGCCTATCCCAGAGGGGTAATGGAGGATGTTCTCATTAAAGATGGGAAATTTATATTTTCGGCTGACTTTCTAGTGCTTGACATGGAAGAAGATGAGACCATTCCCTTAATTTTGGGATGACCATTCGTAGCTACTAGTGGAGCTATCATTGATGTCCGAAAGGGGGAGTTAAAGTTGCAATTGAATGATGAAGAAGCTGTCTTCAATATTTTTAATTTTTCAAAGAATTCTTCTTCACCTACAACTTGTTTATTGATAGCGATAACTCTGAAAAATTGCAGGATTCAAAGAAAAAGAATACCACAGGTCCAAAGAAAAATGCTAGCCTGCATTCAACGAAAAAAAAGGAGTGTAAAGAAAACCTTTGCATCCAAGGATCAAAAATTTAATTTTCACCAAGCTCATCCACCAGTAGCAATTCGGAATAACAATATTGTTGGGATGTTTAAAAGAATCACCGCTTTCGAGGGAAGTTCCTCTTTTAGGAGGCCCCAGACTAGTTAATTTCGGATTAATCGTTAGGCTCGCGATATTAAATTAGCGCTTCACAGGCAACCTGTGTTTCTAAACCCTTCTCTCTTTTAAATTATTTTATTTTAGTGCTTTATTTTATTTATTATTGAGTTTATTTATAAAAATACAAAAAAATAATAAAACTAAAAATAAAATAAATTTTAGTTGATGTACGACCCTTACATCAGTAAGCACGGTCGTACATCAGCGCCGACAGTTCAAACTGAACTCTGCAATTATGTATGACCATACATAAGGACAGAAGCAGGGGTTGTGTGTCGTTTCCTGAGTGAAAAAAATAAATATGGGCAGAAGCAAGGGTCGTGTTTCGCAACTACGCGCCCCTAATTCCCTAAATTGAAACAAATTTTGCGTTTTTGGTGTTCAATCTTTGTTTCTCTACCACTAGGTAACCCACTGCAACACTATGCTCTTTAATTCATGTAATAGTTTGGTAGTTTTGGTTGATTTTTGCGTTTTTTTGAAATTTTCTAGATTTTATGAGTAAGCACGATCGTGCATCGTTTGAACAGATCGTGCTTCAAGCTGTGCTGACGGTGCAAAATTAGGGTTTTAGGATAAGTAGGATCGTACATACTTGTACATATGCACGGGATTGGGCTTTTACCGAAAGACATAGATCGTGCTTCAGGTTGTGCTTCACTCCCAAAATTCAATTTCATGCATTTTTGTGCTCCCGTAAGCTAATTTTTCCTATTTTCTTTTGCAGACACCATGCCTAGATGTTCCAGGACTAACGGTGCATCCACTTCTCGCACCAAATAGGTGCCTTCTTACATCCCACCGTAGTTCAGGGACCGGTACACAGATCTACAGGGATTCTAGGTTCACCCGACGCATTATCTAGACATAGATGTTTTGGAATAGTACGACCTCTAGGAGAAGATAAACACCTTCCTACAGAACATCAGATGGGAGAGTGTGGGATCTATTTGCCACCCCACTTGGGTGGAGTCCACCTTGGACTTCTTGGCCACCTGCTCCTACTTCAGCAAAGACACCGACACAATTAAGGAGGAGATCATAGTTTGTTTCATGCTCTAAGGCTAGTGGCACGACATCACTCTAGCCGACTTTAATGTCGTGCTAGGATTCCAGATGGCGGAGTTAGTGTTGGAGCTACACTACGTAGAGGCTCATCTGGATATCCCAGCTGACTCATGGAGGGATATTGAGTGCTGGCACTCCCTGCTTGGGGAGAATGTTTATTTGCCCTGTCGGTTGAAGGACAACCAGCTGAGGGGCCCAGCAGCTCGCGCTATTCATAGGTGGATCTCCCAGTCAGTGAACGAGAGGGCCTGCAGCGAGGGGTGGTCACCAGGAGTAACCAATTTCTTCTTTGGTGTATGACAGATGGTCGGGGCCACTGTTGCAATGTCGAGATATTTCTACGCACTTGCTTGCAGGCAGGTCGCAAGTTGCAGGCTGGCAACACCGGCCACATTATCTTCGATAACTTCATCTCCAGGCTGGCCGCACACTTTGGCTTTCGTCCGGTGGCAAGCACCATGCTGATACAGATGAACACCATCAGGGCGTCCACATTATGCTCTATTGGAGTGCTCTGTCAGGACGCTCACAGGCTTTACCACTTAGCCCGGGCTCAGGAGGAGGGTGCAGAGGCGTAGGACTACATCAAGCAGTCGGTGCAGGACCTCCCGGCTCAGGATTAGGAGCAGCCTCCACCACCACAGCCTGAGTTACAGCAGCCCAAGCCACCTGTCTATCCTCATCAAGAGTTGTGGGTGAGATTTGATTAGCTACAACTCAGTTTTGACGCGTACGGAGTGCAAGTAGATACCCTGATCCAGGGGCTTTGAGAGCATATTGATGTTGGATTCCATGGGGTATACCAGCACATGGATGGTCAGGCTGAGTAGCATTCATCCATCTTGGCTATTCTTCAGCAGCTACAGGGATAGTCAGGCGCACCACCATCGCAGTGATCGACTTTTCTTTTCTTTCCATTTTAGTACAGAAGCACTACTGCTAGTGTATTAAAAATGGTGCCATCATTTATATATCAAGGGAGTTTTTCAGATCCATTTTCTCTTTATTTCCCACACTTTTATTTTATTTTCACTTTTGTGTGCTTGATTTTATTTCTCCCTTATTTTATAGCACTAAGGATATTGCTAAAAATAAGTGTGGGGAGAGGAATAATAATAACTAAAACTTGGTTATATGCTTACTTAGCTATGAAAATCTTGGAATTATTTGATTTTGGGGCTTATTTAAAATTTTTTATGACAGCTTGCAATTAAATTAAGTTGTTGTTAATTTTAGAAAGCTAATTATTAGCATTGAAATTCATTGTTATTAACTTGTCTGTGGTTTTTTTTTTTGTTGAACAAAGTTGTATGTGGTTAAGAGCTTCTAAATGCGAGTTTTGAGCCTGAAATAGAGGTTGCTATAGTTATTTAAATTTTTTAACTTTTTCTTTTTAAAGTGATATTTTTCAAGTTGTGCATTTTAGAACTTGTCCTGAGACCATGGTCATTTCAAAGCAAATAAAATTTACTTGCATGTGAAATAACGGTTGCAGCAAATTTTAGGAATTTTTCTGGCCCACATCATTGTTGTTATTACTTTGCCACCAGTTGCCCAAGTTTGAGCCTATTTAAGATTTATATTTCTTTGGTACCCCTGTTATGTTTGATTATCGTTCTTGGTAACCTTAGAAAATTTTTGGAGCAATTAGTAATGAAAATGGAAAATATAATATATACTGTTAGGGATCCCTTTGTGAAAAAAAATAGTAAAATAGAAAATGACGATGAAAAAAAAATTGTAGTTATAAAAAGGCTTAACAATTCCTTCCTCCCTCTATTGAAAAAATTTGCATAAATGCTTCATAAAAGGTGAAAAAGAGTAAAGAGAAGGGGAATGAGAAAAAGGAAAAAATGAAGCCTGTATTTGTTGACAGAAAGAAAGTTTTAAGGGATCTATATTATGCATTAATGCTCCATGTTATGAAAAAAGTTATTTGTTTTGGTTGATTTGTTTCTACCATATTATTATCGTGGCTTTGTTACAACCCATGAAAGATCCCTTCCTTTTTGCATGCTGAGTAGATTTAATAGTAGAGTTTTGGTCAATATACAAGCTTATGGTAATGTTATGACTTTGGGAAATTTGAGTCTTATTGTCTACACCTTTATATACTTTGAGAGTGGTAAGGAAGAGTGACCCAAAAATCACAGACTTGTTGGTTTCTTAGAACTTACACCTCTAATTGGGCATTCTTAAATTTGGCACTTCTTGATTGACAATATTTTGCTGTTAAGTGATTTTCTTATTGCCCCTAATTGGTAATTTCTGATTTTTCCTCTATGTTGATATTAACCAAGTGTCTTATTTGAGGGCAAACAAAGTTCAAGAGTGGGGATGTAAAGTAGTGTGATTTTTAGAGGTTTATAGGTGTGAATTATATCCTTTTTTAACTGCTTTAATTCGTAATTCACTCATTTTACCTTTGGTTTTGTAGAAAAGTGAGCAAAACTACTTTGGAACCACTTTTGGACACTTTGGACGCATTTTGGGTGTTTAAAAGTGAAATTATGAGATTTTGGTCATTATGTACACCCATACACAAATTATGTACGTCTTTACATGCATGGTGTACACCCCTACTGGTTTTAAGCACGTTCCAGTGCCGAAAAATGAAGCCAACATGGTTTAACAGAGCTCAGTACGGCCTGACAGAAGTTAGCGCGGCCGCACAGCATGGATCAACGCCAGTTTCTAAGGTCAGCACAACCGTACATACATCTTCACGATCTTACATAATCATAGAGCTGAACAAACTTTAAGCGCAGTATGGTTGTACATGCTGAAGCACGACTATACATAATGATGGAAAGGTCAAATTTGTATGCATACTATATAAAGCCCTTGTGAAACCCTTGAGAACATGTTATTTTACACAATTGGAAAGCTGTCTTTGGAGTTCATTGCTGAAGGCTAAAGGAGATCCCATGAGTAGAGAGGAGAATGAGAACAAAGTGCCGCCGTCAATCCAAAAGGGTGTCTCAGTTTAGTTTATCCTCAATTTCTTTATGGATTACTGTATGGATTTAGCATATTTAATTTATGTTTTTGAACAAGAGTAGCTAAATCCATTAGTAAGGTGATGGGGGATCTTTTGCCTATGATTTTATTTGCTTTCAGTATATGAGATGCATGTTTCTTGTTTTCCTATGATTGAATTGTTCCTATTGTGAATTTAAATAAGGTCTGATCAACCATATGATAGTTAATTTAATTGTTGGTGATCATACCACGGTCAGTTAACGGGCCTATGGGAATAATTAAATTTGCTAATTACGTCAGATCAAGGGTAATTGCCCGTTTTTAACCAGTTATTGAATTAACAAACCTCTAATGCTTAATGCTTTTCTTGACTACTTTTTATCTTGCATTATCATTAGGGATAAACTCAAGAAAAAGACTGTTAACATTGCATGATCATTGGGTGTTAATAACATTAGAGCAGGTGGTTGGAAATCAAATAGGAAAAGGATGCATGTGATGAGTAGTTGATTAATGATAAGAACTTAGCTTAAGTGAACCTAGATACCCTAGGCTTCCATAATTGAATCTTCTCCTTACTTGCTTCCATGTTTTCTTGTGACAACTTTAGTTTTTCTCTTTCGAAACGCGCTTAAACTAATTCTCACACTTAATTCGATTTGTCTAAATAGTAAAAGATATTGAGTACTTTGGTAATTATTAGCTCTCCCTGTGGGTTTGACTTTCAGAGTCTAAAATACTCCACTTTATTACTTTTTTTGATAGGGTGCACTTGCCCTTAAGTGCTGAATTGAGCAACAATATGTACTTTGACTATAGTTGATACTCTAGTTTCAAACTTGTGATGCTTTTATTAATTGACTAATTCTATCCAAGTGAGAGAATGTTAGATTAATTAATCAATGATGTAGATGGACACTAATAATTGATTGATTAGTATTGGGCTTTGTGATGAACTGACTGTGATGGTCAGGACAAGCTTAGGGCATTGTCAGTATCCTCTGGAATGTATTGGTAGGAAATAGTCTTTAAGGGTTCTCAGATAGGACCTTTGGGGTGTATTTTGATCTTTTTACTTGTATTTGTTCTTAGATCTGCATTGTATATAGGTTGGAGTACCTCTTGTACTCTTTTCTCAATATATCTTTATGGCCGATTCAAAACAAAGTGAATGCATCATGAGAGATCTCTGTCTTATTCGTTATGTTATTAACTGTTGCCCATTAGACAATTAACACAACTGAAAACCAATCGGGTAGATGATAGTTTTCTCTTATCATTTTTCTCTACAAACCATAGTTCTCACTTGAGTCTCAACTCTAGCCATCAAGGTATCCAGATATATGGAATCTTTTATCCCAGGTACACGCATCTAAAACCAATTATCTTTATTCGTATGAGATTAATTAGGACATACTATAGTCTTGTATCTACTTGATTTATTATATTGGGGATTATAGAAAATCAATAATATATTGTCAACATATGCATGTGTATGTGGGAATGATTTTTAGCATGATCGTAAACATAAACAAAGGTTAATTCGTTGTATTGCATGTATTTTTTCATTAAGTGAAGAAAATACACTGATGAATAATTTATTTTATGTTACATGTATTCTTATAATTTTTTTAAGCAAGGTGACAAGTCACCATAGTTTTATTAAAAAAAAAAAAAACAAAATCATTGGGGGACATAAACCAAAACTCATGCAAAATAAACTTGAATCAAGTAAACCTATAGTTAGGTTTTCCATTCAGTCTCAAGTGATATTTTTTCTTGGACTTAACCACCATGAAACCTTCGTTAGTGTCATTATCATTATTCTGCTCATCTTCCTTAGAAGTGCTTGCAATCTTTTGATTTGCCCACAAAGCAGACAAAACTTTAAAATCATTCTGATCAACTTCTGGAAAAGAGCTACGATCTTGAACAGAAATTGGAGTGCCTATGTTGATACCTGAAATAGTGTCATCGATTGAAACCTCCACATTCTGAGAGAGAGATCTGAAGCTGATGGCAGAGTGAGCGTGAGAGAGACAAGCGCGAGATACATCAGAGACGCGAGCGCGAGCGACGAAACAGAGGAAAACAGGGGAAGCTCTCGCAGCATTCCGTGCAGCGCAGCGCAGAGCTCAACATATATTCTTATAATTCAACACATGACAAATTCGAAAAAACTTGGTAACTCCAATCAAAACTGAAAATGAAAGCTTTGGAAGAAAATGAACTTTATTTAGCTTGATGCACAGATGACTATTATATTTATGTTCTTCCACATTAGGGAAACAGTAATACAACGTATTTTCAATTATTAGTAAAACAACAACAAGAAAAGTTTCCCAAACATTCACCTCCATTTTTATAGCTCTGATAGATGCATGTTTCGTTGCAGTATATACATAGCCCATGGCCATGGCCATTACAGTCAAGTTTCAGATCGTTCAAACCTGTTGCTGGTCCTACAATAAGAACAAAATTCACAAATTCAAAACTCCTTTTTTGTTTTCTTGAAATATCAACATTTAAACCTTTGGAAGCTTGAGATTCAAGTGTTAACTACAATGTGCAAGACTATAACAAACTATTTTTTATAATAGCAAATAACATCCTACATAAATATATAGAAACTCACATCGAAAGTTCAAGAAAAAGATAAAGAAAAGAATGAATAATAGACCAAAAAGAAAAAATACTAAAAGAATAAATAATATCAATTTTTTTGCTTTAGTTAATTGTGTTATAAATAGAACTTAAGGGGAAAAAGTAACTATGTCCACGTACTTAAGCCCCAAGTCATGGGTGCGAATCCTTGTGGAAGGTAAAAGAAATACCACATGGAGGTGGTAGATATTCCTATGAGTGACAGATTGGTAGCACGAGAGGGCGGCCAATCTGTTACACTAATTAAGCACTTGATCAAACACCCACTAACCATACAATGACCTTATGTTACCTAACACATAAACTTAAGAAAATTCGGGGTGTTACAACTCTCACTATAGAGGATACAAACTTTAAGAATAGGTGTTTACACTTACTTTTTTACAAAAAGAGTACTGAAATAACGCTCATGTTCTTCTGGATGACTCTCATTGAGAGGATGTGTATGATACGCTCATGATGGCGTGGTGAGAATATGATTTTAGCAGAGCTTCTACTTCTTCAGATCCCTCATCCACTTCCATATATTCTTTTTCAGTCTTATGTAATATATATATATATATATGTGTGTGTGTGTGTGTGTGTGACACAAGCTCAAGTATCCAAAAAATATTGTTGAGGATAATTTATCTGTTGGCCTTGTCATCTTCCCGTTGAGAATTGATCATTTCACTGCATAGGGTTGTACGGTAATATATCCATAGACTTGTAAGAGCAGTGGTAGCCTTTGCAGATGCAGGCTGCTTTACAGAGTAGATGTACTGATTTTGAATAGATGTAGTGTTCTCTGCACCACTTGCTTTTCAACTTTCCCTTTTGCTCTTTTGCTAAGATAGATGAATATAAAAGTATTTGTATCTTGCCAAAAACAAGGAAGCTTTATGTCTTGGAATACTCAAACTTAAAAGAGTCGTTGATCTTTTCTTCGGTTGACTCTTTTGTATTCTTCGATGGTGTAAGCAGAAGCAGATATAGCTTTGATGCATTGTACACTTGTAGAAATATTGAATTGGTCTACTAGACACAAGCTTGTTCTCAAGTGACTAGATGCTCATGAAGACTTGTTTGCGGTAGATGATATATATTTTGTTTCCGCCTTACTTCATTCTTCTTATCTTCTTGTAATCATTCAATATGAGGATATGGTAAAGAGTATATCAACTCTTAATACATTCTCCAACAAATGTAATCCATGATTACGTACAAACAAAATGTTTGATATGACTTTAATATTTTGTGGTGTTGTAGAAGATTTCTTCTGGATGTACTCCTTATGCTCTAGATGCAGATAATAGTTGTACTCTTGTACTTATAAGAATATGTCCTTGCGATCTTATCTGCCAGACACAATGTCTTTTGTAGGTAAATATTCCATGTGATGATCCTAAAGTGTACATCAGCTTGTCATAAGACCCATATACATGTATCACAACATGTAGCATATTCAGACAAATTGCTTCTCTTAACTAGATGCAACTGTTGATTTGATCTTGAGCACATGTAATTGCTTCTGACTTAGATCTTGAGCTTTCTTCTTTCTTTGCTTGTAACTCTCTTTTATAGTTAATGCATGATGATCAAGTCTTTTCAATCTGTCTTGGAGTATAGCTCATACTTTCTTCATGATCTTTATCTTTAGGCATAATCGCACGCATGCAACTTTCTGATGCACCACTAGATTAGCCTTTAGATAAAACTTCATAATGTCTGGATAAAATACTCTTGAGTGCTTTTATATCCCTTTTAGACACTAGAGAGCTTATTTATCTTTTAGTGCTTTAGCTTTTTCTTCTAGTTTGTTTATGAATAAAATAACTTTCATGCACACTTGACAAACTTGTTAAATATTCATAAGATTAATTGTACATTCTTAAGGCATCTTTGTTATCATCAAAACAATAAGAGTTTCATACGCAATTGTTCATTTTGCTCTAACATATTATGTGCCCTGATTCTTCCAGTCTCTATAAATACGTGCGCAGAGCTTAGTTTTGAGTACAACTTTGCTTCCAGAAAGACCTTGTAACCAGTTTTGAGAGCTTCGAGTGGAGACTAGGGTTCGACGTGAAGGAGGAGGCTTTCCATCTCCTATACAAGTTAGTAATTAATTAATTGTTTGCGATCGTACGACAATTAATTAATGGATCTATATGATAAACGAGTCTAATAATTGTGAAAGACCAAATACTAGTTATAGTTTTCCAATCAATTTCAACTCTTTTCAACTTTATGTTTTTCCTAGATTTAATGTTTTGAATGGCCAAACAAGAGCGCATCATAGGAAAAAGAATATTAGCCACGAATGACCGAACGGGCGAATAGTATTAGTATGGGATTGGTAATCAGTGTGTAATAAAGAAATTAAATAAGAACCAGGGATGGGGGAACAGGAAGAACAAGTGAAATTGTGGCCCTAAGCTTCTTAATCTTGATCTCTCTCAACTGTTTTCCCTGTTAACATTGTGCTCACAAACTCTCTCATTGATTCGCTTAAATAATTGATAATTTTTCTAGTTCGGTAATTGCCCGTTCCTTGTGGATTCGATGTTTGAGACTTAAATAGTTCCACTTTATTACGAATTACAGTAAAGAACAATGAGATATACATATTTTAAACACCGTTTATTAAATAAACATTTTCAAGGTTTAGGGTGTCAGACTTCATCCATGAGGACAGAGCATAGATGCTTATCTCAATTATATTATTGTTATCTTCAATAGTCCGTTGAATATATTTATGTTTTTATTTTTGGGATTGTAAGGCTCTAATATTGTGACATCGGTCCGGATTAATACATTGGTATTGTCATTACATTTAAGTTTTCAAAAACTATTATTAACGTTTTGTTTATTTTCAACGAGAAACTTGTATTGCTATTTTTGAGCCAAAACCCATTTTTCTTTACCGCACAAAAAGAAAATTTTGAAATCCGTATTTTTATTCCATAACGGAACTACTTATTTCCGCACAAGTTATTAAACAAGCGTTTTCAAGGTTTAGAATGTTACATGGTATATATAGCACATATCCAGTAATGCTTTTTTTTTTTATGGGCTCATATCCAATAATGCTCTATTTAACGGATGAATAGTTAGCATTTTTTTGGACAATGCGCTATGTAAGTAAACACATACAATGCGTTATACGAGGAATGTGCATAATGACTCCAATCAAAAGTGAAAAATACACTATTTTATTTCATGTTAATTACATGTATTCTTATAATTCAACTCAAGATAAATTCGAAAAAACATAATGACTCCAATCAAAAGTGAAAATGAAAGGCATGGAGGAAGAATATATTTTATTTAGCTTAATACACGGATGGCTATTTTATTTAGATTCCTCCTCATCATGGGAAACAATAATGCAACGTATTTCAAGACCTCAAACAACAACAAATAGTGTATAAAATACAGGTACCTCCAATATCATAGCCCTCGGCAATGCATCTCTCGTCGCAGTGTAAACATAGCCCATGGCCATAACAATCCTGTTTCTGATCATTTAAACCAGTTGTTGGTCCTACTATAAGAACAAAATTCAAAATTCAAAACTCCTTGTTTTGTTTTCTTGAAAAACAACATAAAAACCTTTTGAAGCTAAAGATTTCAAGTTAATTAACTGCAATGTGCAAGATGAGAACAAACAATTTTTTATATCTTAGCAAATATCCTCCTACAAAAATATACAGAAACTCACATTGAAAAATCAAGAAAAAAAATAAGAAAAGAATAACAGACCAAAAAGAAACATCAGTAAAGAATAAATAATATCATTTTTTCTATGATTTAGTTAATTGTGTTTCAGAAATAGAACTTAAGGGGCAAAAGTACTTGCGTATTTTACCTGAAGCTAGGACCAACGCAATGCATAAAATTCCTAAAAGAAAAGAAATGCGCATAGCCATTTTGTGAGGATTTCACTTCTATTATATTTAAGTCTTGTAATATGGATAGAAAATTTCATGTTCATTATATATAGTACTCATTTGATAAGAACAAGGAAAGTGAAATAAAGAAATCAATTAATTTGTGAATCTTTAATTTAAGATTTTTCATAATATTGTTTTCAAACAATTTTTTCCTTCAAAGTTGATCAACTGTCTGACTTGATAGTTTTTTTGGATTAATTTTGATTTGATATATGATTGATATACTTTATCAACCTTGTGAGAGAAACCCTTTCAATTAAGAGCGACACCCGACTGACCTTAATTAAAAAAATATAAAATTCTCAAAATAGCTATAATTTGATCGTTTTTTATCGAAATTCATCCCCGTTTGAAGCTACGTGACCGAAAAGACGTTTCCTTTGCTATAACTTCGATTCTCCACTATTCTAAGACAGAAATTCGATTGGTAAGCTCTGCATGAACCTAGGGTTTCATTTTCCCTAATTTGAGTTTTTTTTTTTGAATCAAATTTTAATGATTTCCTTGAAATCCTTGTGTTTCGTAGAGGATCTTTTTTCAAAGGAGCATCACCAAAATTCCTACTTTGCTACTCTTTGTGGTCTCATGAATATCTCTACTCAGGTAAGGGGGAGATATTGTAGTTGTGGGTATTGAGGGGATAGATGAAGGGGTCTCCCTTAGGCCCCATAGTGTGATAATGTTGTAAGTAATGCTTGTGGGCTATATGTGTGTGTGTGTGTGTATTTATGAATATTGATGGTTTGAGTCAATGTTATGATATGCGTGAGTGTTTGAGTTGAATGGTTAAATGATTTGTTGGTAGAGAAGCTTGTGATGATGTGTTGGACAAGCATATTTGATATGAAACTGTGTCTTGTATGTGTGTTCATGATATTTTGTATCCACGTAGATGATGACCTAGAATGACCATTGGAATGACTTTAACGACACTAGATTTAATCCTTAGAACTTGTTTATGAATATTTATTGTAGCGCCAACTGAATTAAAAAAAAGGGTTTCAATGCAAGCTTTCACCATTGTAGGACCTATCACCTAAAGTACCTAAGTTAAAGAATCAAAGGGGTGTGTTTATGGGTTAGTGATGTGTTGAGTAATATAGACTAATAAGACTTTTACTCGAATTATTAATAATTTAATTAGACCTGAGACTAGTAAATAACTTAAATGACTTAGCGTAATAAAAACAAGGTATTGGCCTTAGAATTTGGTGGGATAAATGTGAAGATTAATGAACACCTAAATTATTATGGTACTAAATAGTAAAGAAACAACAAATGGTGTGTCATGATAGTGTCTTAATAATGGAGTTGAAATTGGACCTTAGGGAAAGAATCCTAATCAATTAGAGTAAAGTACTTAGGACCTCTAAATGTGACTTAATAGACTTTTAGGGATTTTTCTTAATTGTTGTTTAAATGAACCTTGTGACAATTCCACTATCTAGTGGCAATGTTTATGAAAAGTACATTGAGAGTGGCCATGTTTTATGACCCAAAATAACCATTTGTTTGAGTCACCTAGCTACACGTAGCCATTATCACTACAACATTTTGGGCCTACGGCAACGCCTCACTTTGCAATGCCTAAAAAACCGTTCTCTTACGTTGTATTAGGCAACGGTTTTTTAAATCCGTTGGCAACTTAGACAAACTTTTTTTTTATATATACAACACTTAGAAACTATTCTCAAAAATTTAATGGCAACAGTTTTTTTAAATTTTTTTCCCAATATTTTAAAACCGGCCTTGGGCATGCGAAGCCCGAGTCCGTAATCCTCGAATGGTTTGAGTTAGCTCCTTGAACCGAGGGATACCCATCAGACTTAGCTACCCTGACCATCACCAGACATTCTCATGATTAGTCGAGAGTGCGCGGCAACAAAGTGTTCACCATTGCGGTGTATTCCTTCAAAAAGCCAAACATGTCCTTCTAGTCAAACTTCCCGAAGTATGAAAGAGAAAGTAGCAACATAGGTTTAAAGAGTCCCCCTAAGTTACCAAAACAGAATTTTCATGAAAGGGAAAGTAGAAGTATGAAGCTCCTAACATGGGTCTTATAAGTGCCCATAGCTAATACACTATAATACTAGAAGAACTCACCTAAAAAACAAGTCTTAGAGCTGAAAAGAGAAGAATTTAGGGTTCCTTCTTCTCTCCCCCAACTCGATTTCCTCATCTTCTTCTACCCTAACTTTTCTTCAATTTCTTGCTTCAAAGTGGAAGTCCAGCTGCTATCACCCTTCTTCTTCAAAGATTTTCTTCTATTCTCCCACTTTCCTCACTTTCTCTCACTGAGAATAGCTATGGAGCTGGTGGGTTCTCTAACTAGGAAAAGAAGATTGCATGTAATGTTTTTGGAAAAGGGAGAAAGGGAGGAGGGGTCTAGTAAGTGAGGAAAAGGGAGGGGCTAATGGGACATTTGAAAGTAAATTAGCAGTTCTAATTCCCTATTGTGCCCTTCCTTATTGCTACTTTCACCTCCCTTTTTTTTCTAAAATAGTCCCCACACCCTTAAATATACTAAAAGATGTAAATCATCACTACAACAGATTCTTTAAAAGATGGCGCCACTTTAAATAGCGTTTAAATATGGAAGTGCTACTTAAAATTAGGTAGAGTACTTTAAGTAGCGTTTATCTAAGAAACGCTACTGAAGGGGAAAGAAATAAATAGCGCTTATAAAATCAGCGCTACTTATAGTGGAGGAATAAGTAGCGCTTACACTGAGAAGCGCTATTTAAAGATGGACGAAAGAAAAAGTAGCGCTTAATGCTGGAAGCGCTATTTATTGTCTTAACCTAAAGTAGCACCTATATAGAAAGCGCTACTTATTGTCTGACCTAAAGTAGCGCTTCAGAGATAAAGCGCTATTTATTGTCAAATACTAATTTTAATTCAGCCCGCGTTTCTCAATACCAGTCACTTCCACACTGTTTCTCTCTCTCTCTCTCTCTCTCGTTTCTCTCAACGTTAACGTCGCCATTGTTACTCCTTCCTCTCAGTGTCGCCACCATCTCTGCTCGAGTTTCTCACCTTCGAAGCTCCTTCCTCTCATCGTTGTTGTTGGCCTCGCCGTTTCTGACGTCGTACCATCGCTCACAGCCGTCGCCGTCGTATCTCTGCTTACGTCGTTGTTTTTTGTGGCGTCGCCACCACGTTCTTCTGTTCCCACCGTCACACCGTCACACCTTCTTCTGTTACCAACAGGTTTCATCTGTTCCCATTCTTCTTGCTTTCCTTTTTTTTTCTCCCCAAAAACGCTTTCATTTTTTTTTCAAGGAACTCATTGTTTTCCAACCCTATTTTCGTGCTTTGAAATGGAAAATCAAAATGAAATGGAAAATCAAAAACACAGTACAACACATTAGTATGTGGGATTAGAATTTTGCAGTATCTTCCATTTGTATTTAGGCATATTCAAGACCCTATTTTTTTTCTTCAGTATTCTCTTAATTTTGTTTTTTGAAATGTCCAAAAACATATAAAGTAACTAAATGCAAGGATCTAAACTAGTAAAATTATCTCATTTTTTAAGTTATTTATTGGTTTTAGGTTTTTGTAGTTATGTTTAGAAATGATTGAGAAATTTTTGATGAGGAACTTGGAGGGATCAATGTTAATGTGTTTTTAGCTGATAGGTTTTTTAATATAATTATTATTAATGTTAGTGTTTTTTCTCATTATGTTAAATGAAGAATGAGATAATAGAGATGTTATTGCAGATCGTTTTAGAGAAATAGTTGAATTTGAAGTTTTTATTTGTTTATATTTGGCCTATGTGGACCCTTGTCTTTGGTTGGTATGATATTTTATTTTGTTACTGTGTTGTATAAATTTTGGAATGTCCATATTTTAGGGAGGTTCATCAAAATTTTGTTAGAAATTTGATATAGTCTGTGTGTTGTTGTTAAGAGAAGTGGTAGTTTTAGTCTTGGTTTATCTAATTGGGCTTTAGTTAATCTCAATTTTGTCTTGCATTAACGACATAGCCTATGTTGTTGCTCTGAATGCCTTGGTGTTGTTCTATTTCTCAATTCATAGGCAAATATGGATCGAAAGTGGATGTCTGTCAATCGTTTGTCGAAGGAATATAAGGATGGAGTGGAAGATTTTATTGGGTTTGTAGTTGGGCATACAACAGATCTTAGTAGAATCGTATGTCCGTGTTTAAGTTGTTGTTATGCAAACAAAGTTAATGTTAAGGAATTAGAATGGCATTTAGTGAACAATGGGATTGATCAAACTTATACCTGTTGGACAAAGCACGGTGAAACAAGAGGTGAATCTTCGAATATGGGGAATAGTGGGAGATATGCGTCAGAGGACACCGGTACAAATACATATGATGGTGACCGTTTTGAAGAGATGGCAAATGCGGTTGAAGAAGATCTTCGTGATTGTCCTCAAATGTTTGAGAAGTTGATAAGTGATGCGGAGAAGCCATTATATGACGGTTGTACTAAATTCACAAGATTATCGGCAATGTTAAAGTTGTTTAACTTGAAGTCGGGCAATGGATGGACTGATAAGAGCTATACGGACTTACTCACACTATTGAAAGATATGTTGCCAAATGATAATGTGCTTCCTAGTCGGACATATGAGGCTAAACAAATATTACGATCTATTGGGATGAGCTATGAGAAAATACATGCTTGTCGTAATGATTGCATTTTATTTTGTAATGAATATGCGTCGTTAAAGTCGTGTCCTAAATGTGAAGCCTCACGGTATAAGAAGGAAGATTCGGCTCCAGAGAAGGTTTTATGGTATTTTCCCATAATTCCCAGATTCAGGCGTATGTATCGTAGTTCAGAAGATGCAAAAAACTTGACATGGCATGAGGATGAAAGGATTCAAGATGGCAAGTTACGGCACCCAGCAGATTCTCCTCAATGGAAAAAAGTTGATATTGATTACCCTGATTTTGGGAATGAACCAAGAAACTTACGACTTGCATTGTCTACTGATGGATTTAACCCGCATGGTGTTCAGAGTAGCTCTCACAGTACATGGCCTGTGATTTTGGTGATTTATAACCTACCTCCATGGCTATGCATGAAGCGTAAATATATGATGTTGTCTTTGTTAATATCTAGGCCGAAACAACCAGGAAATGATATCGATGTATACTTGGCTCCTCTAATTGAAGACTTGAAGCAAATGTGGGAGACAGGTGTAGTGGTGTATGATGGATATAGAGAAGAAAGTTTCACCTTGAGGGCTATGATTTTTGGCACAATTAATGATTTTCCAGCATATGGTAAGCTGTCGGGATATAGTACCAAAGGCCAGTGTGCATGCCCTATCTGTGAAGATAATACAGATTGGATTCGGTTGGATCATGGTAAGAAGAATGTCTTCCTTGGGCATCGTAGATTTTTGAATCCAAATCATTATTATCGATCGTGGAGAAAGGCATTCAATGGGAATACAGAAGAACGTAGAGCTCTTTTACCTTTGACAGGTGCACAACTGTTTGAAAAAGTAAAAGATTTAAATATTAAATTCGAAAAACCTTTTACGGGAGACCTTGTCACACGAGGGTGGAAAAAAAGGTCGATTTTCTTTGAGTTGCCATATTGGAAGTCATTATACGTAAGACATTTCATTGATGTGATGCATGTTGAAAAAAATATCTTTGATAGTCTCATTGGTACCCTATTTAATGTGCCCGGGAAGACTAAAGATGACATCAAGGCAAGGCTGGACTTGGTTAGTATGGGATTGAGACGAGAGTTGGGACCCGTAAAGAAAGGGAAACGTCGTACATATCTACTTCCGGCTGCTCATACTCTATCCAGAAAAGAGAAAAAAGATTTTTGTAAGTTTCTTGATGGAGTTAAAGTTCCAGAGGGGTACTCTTCAAACATTAAGAATCTCGTATCGATGAAAGATCTTAAGTTAAAGGGTCTAAAGTCTCATGATTGTCATGTTCTCATGGAGAATTTGCTACCCATAGCTATACGATCCATTTTGCCCAACAAAGTGCGGAATACCTTAACTAAACTTTGTTTCTTCTTTAAAGCAATTTGTAGTAAAGTGATTGACCCTGAAAAGTTGCCAGCCTTGCAAAAAGAAATTATTCTGACTTTATGTGAGCTTGAGATGTATTTCCCACCTTCATTCTTTGACATAATGATTAATCTGATAGTTCATATGGTTAGGGAGACACAATTGTGTGGGCGAGCTTACATGAGATGGATGTACCCATTTGAGCGTTACATGAAGATATTAAAAGGGTATGTGAAAAACCGATCACGACCAGAGGGTTGTATTGTTGGACGGTATATTGTCGAATAAGCTGTTGAAATCTGTACCGACTATCTATCTGATGTTGAACATTCTATAGGGCTGCCACAGTCTTGCCACACAGGAAGAAGTGCAGGACAGGGGATTACTGGACTTGAAATATTGACTATATCAAGGAAAGAATGGGAACAAGCACACTAATATGTTATACACAATGAGGTTGAGTCATATGTTGTAAAACATAAGGACATACTCAAGAGCTTGTACCCAAATAAGAGTCAAAATTGGTTAACAATAGAACACAATCGGTGTTTTATAAAGTGGTTGAAAGAATACATTTCTGAAGAGTTTATTGCAAATCCTAGCTCGGTTTCAGAAAGATTGAGATGGTTAGCTAAAGGTCCAAATTTATACATGTTATCTCCTATACCGGATATCTGATGAACGGGTACACTTTCTATACAAAAGAACACGATGATCGGAGGAGAATGCAAAATA
This sequence comes from Calophaca sinica, assembly GCA_037113605.1. NCBI lineage: Eukaryota > Viridiplantae > Streptophyta > Magnoliopsida > Fabales > Fabaceae > Calophaca > Calophaca sinica. The sequence goes on along the minus strand of CM073733.1, from coordinate 100,803,464 downwards.
GTGGGGTGACTCTTGTAGCTGAATCTATGCATATATCAAGTGCCAAAGACAGAAACCCCATATATGCGAAGATGTCATACTTCGGGGTCATTGAACGCATATGGGAGTTGGATTACAAGATGTTTCGAGTGCCTGTATTCCAATGCAAGTGGGTTGACAATAACAACGGTGTACAAATGGATGAGTTGTGGTTCATGCGGGTGAACTTTAATAAGTTGGGATATCAAGATGAGCCCTTTATTTTAGCATCACAAGCTCAACAAGTGTTCTATGTTTCCGATCCAGTTGATATGAATTGGGCCATTGTTCTATTGACTAACAAAAAATTGTTAATGAGATTGATGATGAAACACATGAATATGCTGACATTGAGGATGACCCTTTCTTCAGGACATCACAATCATTGTTTGGGGCAAGTACACCTATAGAGGAGGATGTGTATATTAGAAATGATCATAATGAAGGGCTTTGGATCAATCCATTATTTCATATGGGAAGCGCAAATGTCAACAAAACGAGAAAAAGGAAAAGAGTTGCTTAAATGTACACGTATGTAGTGAATGCTATTTAATTTTTATTAATTTGTTAATCAATTAAATGTGTATTCATTGATTTCTCTTTTAAACATGTGTGATTATGAACTGTCATTTTTTAATTACTTACGTGTCTAGTTTTTTTTTTTTTTGCAGGTAAATGGCATCTCACAGTGATGATGGTGCTCCTGAGTCCACCCAAAAGGCGATGAGCCGTGGACCAACTTTTAAGAAGAAAATCATCCGTGATATGAGTAAAGGGGCTCCAAAACGTGTGGTAGGATGCTTATGAATTAATCTAATTAATTGTTCCATTTTTTTATTTGAGTATCTAAATTTGTACACTTATGCTATATTTTTAGGTTACATGGAATGTTAGGGGTCAACCTATTGGTAAACATGCTAATGACTTTATTCAATACATTGGGGCCACAGTGCAGAAGACAGTCCCAATTACCCGCGATAATTGGAAGGATAAGGATCCATCTATGAAGGAGCTAAAAGATGAGATCTGGAATGAGATACAGGTATATAAATTAGTTAACATTTGTGGATTGTATTGTTTCTTAAGTAATCTAAACATACTTATAGTCTATCATTTTGTTTATAATGTTTTGCAGAAATCCTTTGATGTTGATGAGGATCGAAAGAAAATTACACTTAGGATAGCCGGAAGAGCACACCGGACATTCCGAACTGCCTTGGCTCACAAGTGGTTGAGAGACAAATACGGGAACATCAATCATAAGCCTCCATCAATAGATGCATCATTCATAGAACAAGATGATTGGAGCGCTTTTGTGAGAAAACGTACAGAAGATGAAGAATTTTTGGTATATACAATAATCTTTATAACTTGTATATATGACATTAAACCATGCATTGATATATTCTAATGTATTTATGTAGAGAATAAGCAATGAAAACCGTGAGAGAGCGTCAAATCCTCCCTATCCTTACAAAGCAGGGATAAAAGGGTATCCCCGCGTTGAGGAAGAAATGGTATGTACAATATCCTTAATGGTGAATTTCAATTTGTTTGGTGAATTTCAATTTGTTTGGTGAATTTCAATTTGTTTGTTCATATGTATAGCTGTTGGAGGCAGGAGAAGATGTAACATCTCAATCAATTGATCGACATTTATTGTGGATAGAAGCCCGCCGAAACAAGGAAGGTCAGATTGAACATCCACCCACTAGGGAAGTGGTTGATAGAATTGTAAGTATGATTAACGTTTTCATTTGTTAATAATAGTGATAATATTTAAAAATATTTGTTAATAATAGTTGTGTCACAGGATACCCTATCACAGTCTATGTCACAAGGGGATGTATCAGATATGTCACAAGACATCCTTTCTCAGGCCATACCGATCAAGGAGTATCCTGGTCGGGTTAGGGGTATGGGATTTGGTGTCTCTCCAGGCGCTATCTTCGGATCACATAAGCGCACAAGATGCCATGCTGATGCTAGTGAAACAGAAGAGTTGAGGAAAATGGTAGCTCAATTGTACAAAAAGGTTCAGGAATTGGAAGATAGCAAAAAGGATAAGGAACCAGTAGAGAAGGATGAGCATGAGTTACATATCCCTAACCCAAATAGTGTTAGAGATAGTTGCACTATTGTGTCTCCCGAGGTAATAATCGTTAGATTTCTTTCTATACTTGTGTCACCTGAGTATTCAATGGTTTAACATATTAATATTTTCTTTATCATTGGTTTAGGGCATTCATGAGTGCAGCCTATATTTGACAAGCCCAACGCAAAGAATGGTCGGTAAGGGAATTTTATATAACGGACCAGGTGTGTTACTACACAACGTACCCTTACCTCCTAATCATGTGAAGGTTAGAGTTGACGTTGCATTTGAGGGGGATGCACTGTTGTCTGTACCACAGGAGGTGGCTGATGTGATGACAGTGGAACAGGCAATAGGTACCTATGTGGCATGGCCAAACCACCTTGTAGTTACAAGTGATACGGTACGTATATATTAAATTATATACTGCATATACTTATTAAATTAAGTGGTCACTAACTAATTAATGTATTGGAATGCAAAATATGTAGGTATCCCCAAGATCCAAACCCAAGGACAAGGGCAAGAGCAAGCAGTTTACAGCTAGCAAGAATGTTGGCAAGGAGCCAACAATTGGGTCATTTACATCTCCCGTGAAGAAGGTGGTTGCATCTACCTCTCAGCCTCCTACAGCTCTTGCTACAGATTTTTAAATTTTTCTAAGAGTCCATGTGACAACAATGATGAAAGGGGAGGATACCATTAAAGTACCAATGGATAAATCAATTTTGGATTATAAACACGCATTAAGACTTGGTGCTAATGCTGAACTTCAAGAAATTCTTAATGATAATGAATGGCTAAGTCAAACTGTTATTAGCGTATATCTCAGGTACTGTATTCAACTTTAAAGTATCCAATTTTTTTATTGTTTCAGCTAAATATTTATGTTATTGTTAATGTATTAATTTGTATGCATGTTTTAATTTAAGGTACCTGTATCAAGAGATATTGGTCCCACAAGAACAGACTCAGAGGTTTGTGTTTTTGTGCCCACAACAAACCAATTTGCAAGTTTGGAATGCTACTGTATCTGAATATATAGTTCAGCGTTTGGTATTGGCAAATCCTGAGTATGAGACTTTGTTTCTGTCGCCTTGCAACATAGTGTGAGTCATTTAATTTATACACACACACACACACACACACACATATATATATATTGAAATGTGATTACCTGCTTATGATTTTTTCCTCCAACATTTTTGTAGGGATCATTGGTTATTGATAGCCATTAATCTAAATCAAAACATTGTGTACTATTTGGATCCATTGCACGTACACTTCAGCCTGCGCAAAAAATTGAAAGAGACATACAATCAGTAAGAGAGTGTGTGTGTGTATATATATGAATTTTCTTAATATATATATATATATATATATATGCACTTTTATGCATGTATTGGATTGATTATCGTTATGAATCTGAAATTGGATATTGGAATGCTGAATTTATTATGTTTAAGGAATGTGATTGATTTGTTTTTAATGACTTAAGTATTTGGATATTGTAATGTTGAAGTTTTTATTTGTTTATGTTTGGTGAATTTCAAACCTTGTGCTGGCTGGTATGGTATTTTATGCTGTTACAGGTGTTGTATAAATTTTGGAATGTCCATATTTTAGGGGAGACTCTGCCAAAATTTTGTTAGAAATTTGATATAGTTTGTGTGTTGATGTTAAGAGCAGTCTTATGCATGTATTGGATTGATTATCGTTATGAATCTGAAATTGGATATTGGAATACTGAATTTATTATGTTTAAGGAATGTGATTGATTTGTTTTTAATGACTTAAGTATTTGGATATTGTAATGTTGAAGTTTTTATTTGTTTATGTTTGGTGAATTTCAATCCTTGTGCTGGCTGGTATGGTATTTTATGCTGTTACAGGTGTTGTATAAATTTTGGAATGTCCATATTTTAGGGGAGACTCTGCCAAAATTTTGTTAGAAATTTGATATAGTTTGTGTGTTGATGTTAAGAGCAGTCTTATGAATGTATTGGATATATATTGAATGATTTTTTTGGATTTTGCACTTAGGGCTATCCTTGTTCATCGAACACTAAATGTCAAGTCTCGGTTTTCTAAATCAACGACACCTAAATGGATACCGATAAAGGTATTATACCAAATTTTTTATGCAATTATTTAAATTACCAAAATAAAAGCAATTAATTTCATATTTTTTGTTTTATAGTGTCCTCGCTAACTGAACTCTGATGATTGTGGCCGGTATGTATTGAAGTTTCTCAAGGATATTGTCATTCATAACCAAACACAAATTCCAACGGAGGTATGTATATGTAATAATTAATTTCGAAGTTTATATAATTTTTTTACTTTTACACATACCATTTGGAAGCATGTGTTCAATTCTAACTTGATTTAATTTTCATTTCACAGTACTTTCCTGATTGTCAATTCGACGCATATCCTGATCATACCGTACTCAAGGAAGAGTGGTGTCGATATTTTGTTACGAATTTTATTATATATAGGCACATAGAAGAAGAAGAAGAAGAAGAAGAAGAAGAAGAAGATTAGTGTGTAATGTTTAGGTACTAGCATAATATGTGTTATGTTTTAGTTAATGTATTTTAATGTTTTATTTATGATAGTTTTGTTAATATTTGGCTGAGAATTATTTCATTTAATGTTAAATTTGGATTTTGTGAGTTTTGATATTGGCACAAATTTGAGTGTTGATGATTATTTTGGTGTGCAGTAACCACTATATGCATAGGTATGTGAATATAACCAAAAAAAAATCATTATTGAGAATAAGTAGCGCTTATTATGATAAGTGCTACTTATTCCTTGAGAATAAATAGCGCTTTTTAAAGGAAGCGCTACTTATTCTCAGGAATAAGTAGTACTTCCTAAATAAAGCGCTACTTATTCTCAGGGAATAAGTAGCGCTTCCTAACTAAGCGCTATTTATTCTCAACTTTAAGTAGCGTTTAACAAACGCTATTTATTGAAGATACAATCAGTAGCGGCATGATATATACCGCCTTTAAGTGCTATTTAAGGCCAAAAAAAGCGCTATTTATTCCCTTTTTTTTTGTTGTAGTGCATATAAGACATATGCTTCATGATTAAATCATTCTCTAATAAATTATTAGTGAAAATTATGCACATAAATATTAGTCTAAGTGGGATGTTACATATTTCCTACTCTTAGAATTTGGGCTTAGGTCTAACTCAATCTCAAAAGCTAGTTCTTAGGATGAGAGTTGTCTCCCACTTATAACCATTATTCAAAACATATCGTTATCAAACGTGAGATTTTCAACACACCCCTTCACCCCCAATACTTGAAATCTAGAGCATAACATTTGTAGGACTAGACATATGTGAGTACATGCCCAACAGATCTATGATAGGTTTTAATAGCAATTTACATTTTGCGTCTGACTCAACTTTACAAAACCGGCTAGGAAATGAGGAGTGTCCAAGCTTTACTGATTTACAAATTAATTAATTTCTTTATATAATTTTATACAAAATATAAATGATAAAGAATTAAATTTTACATTTATTTATATGCATATTAGACTCAAATCTAATTGACATATATATTAAAGTATGTATTCACTAAATATTAATTTAAGTATATTAGAATTGAATTAAAAAACTCATATATTGGAGTCTACTCACAAGTTATGCATTTACTATGTTATTAGCATGTAAATACCCAAAAATTAGAGAAGGAAAATTGGTTAAAATCCATTTTTGGTCCATTATATTTCACTCAAAATTCATTTTGGTCCTTTATTTTTTAAAGTATTCATTTTGGTCTGTTATCTCTTAAACGTTACACAAAGTAATCATTTCTGTCAATTATAGTAAAATGTGGCATCCAACTCCATTTTTAGATTCTATTTTGGTCTCTTATGTTATTTTCATAATTCATTTTATTTTTTTATCTTATTTTCATAACTCATTTAGGTCTTTTGTCATTTAAAATATAAAGGACCAAAATGAATTTTGAAAATAAGTTAAAAAACTAAAATGAATTATGAAAATAAAATAAGGGACCGAAATGAATTCATTCATTGTTAGATTTAACGGGGTCGACGAAAAAAACTATTTTATTTAACATTTAAAAGATAAATGACTAAAATAAATTTTTAATGTAAAGATGTATTTTTCAGACTTAAATGTTTGTGCTTCCATCATATTCTGTGTTGTGTTCTCTCCAAATCAAACCAGAGAGACTCACTGTGGTAAGAAGTCACTCTCACATCACCTCCTCTCTCACTCACTCTGATTTGTGACTTTCAAAGCCAATGTGAATGCACTTTCACTGCTTTAGTTTGAAACCCAATAAGTTCTTGCCGTTAAATTTATCTCAACCAAAAATAAATAAATAAAAAATGTCAAATTTATGCCGTTACGGTTGAATGTTGATGATACCTTAGTATAGTTGTTTGTGCAACTGTAAATTTTACCTTTTAATAGTGTTGTTTTGGTTAGAGGGTACGCATTCTGGAGATGAGACTTCTCTGTTTGAAGTGACTTCTTTTGACAATTTCATATTATTTCATTTCAGTATCATTCACTTTCTACCCAAAAGTTATTCCATATTGTTCAGCAAAGATAGTAATGGCTCAACAGGTATCATCTTCCCTTCTCTCTCTCTCTCTCTCTCTTTGTGTGTCTCTCTCTCACACACACACACAATGTGTTTTTGAATCATTTTGAGGGTTTTGTTTATGGCAGCATGTTTATCAGATTTTGTTTTTGTTTAATTGTTTTTCTTTGCTTTTTGAATCATTTTGATGCAGGAAGAAGGGTGGCCTTTGGGATTGAGAATATTGAATTCCAGAATTAGGTTGGTGAGAAATTGTGATTTTTCTGGATCAGTCTCTTTCAGCACTGTGCTTTCTGCTTCTCCCATCCATTCAACTGATTCTTCCTCAGATCTTGACACTGAGGTTAGTCATTTTCTTTGAAAAAGAAATCAAAAACCAGTGTGTATGTGTTAGGTTGATTTGGTTTTTAAAAACTGTTTTCTGTTTTATAAAATTTAATAAATAACAAATTTTATTCTTCTTAAAAAACTGTTTTTGAAAAGTCTAATCAAACAGTCATGTGTTTGTGTGTGAATGTGCTAACCACTTTGATGAATGATATATATGAATGCTAGTTGTTGCTTGCAGTTTTTTCTCCCAATCTGATATGACCTTTCTTGCAACTTGTTAATATTCTTTTTTTTTTCCTTCAATTTTTTATTTTCACTTCAATGATGAAATTTTAATTATTCTGAGTATTATTTATTAAATTGATCATAGTCACAGAAAGAGATAGCTTCTCAAGTATTTTGGATGTATATACAAAATAATGACTGCTTCATATACCTGCAAAATGGCTACTCAAGTGTCACTCTGACAGTTCTCATCAACACAGAAATGTTCCCTTTTTGGTTATTGATCCTTTTCCTATTCAGCTTGTCTTAAATTTGAGATACTTTACTCTTTCACCCAAGTTATAACCATTGATTTTGACCATGTACTTTGTTTTCATCATTTCTCTGATGAAGATGTAGCTTTTCGCTTCAGAATGAGTCCAGACCAACATTGAATAGGAAAAGGAAACTACATATAATGAACACCGCGCCCATAAAGATTTGATCTTTATTCTTGTTGCTATCTTTTGGATCCAATTGGGTCTAGAGCATGGACTAGCACATCATTGTTTGGCAGAATGTGATATTGATTTTACTTTAATTACCATTTTGTTGGTATACAGTTTCTCATTTTGATCAATTCAAATCATGCTTCATTGAAAGTTAAAGTCTTCTATTAAAGATGTTTGAAAAAAAAAATTCTTAATTTGTAGAAACTAGAAAACAACCATTGATTATATGAACAACATTTGCCGTTGATGTTTCTTTAGTAACTATTCTTTACTGAAATTGTTTTCTACAATCATGTTATAGCAGTATTCATGAGGCATTAACTCACTTGACATGGCTTTGTATAGTCCTCTGGATCTTTCTTCCATGACAGGAGCATTACACTTGGCAGCCTCATTCGTATCTCTAGCTTCCTAGAACTCTCAAGGAGATCAAGCAGGGAAAGAATGATGGATCCCTCAAAAGAAAATAAGAAGAATCACAAGATGAAGCCTTTGTTGTTTTCACTTTGTTCAAAGCTAAGTACTGATGCAGTGTGTGGGAATGATGCTCACTCTCTTGGTCATTACCTTGAAGCTGAGAGAAGAGCTGCAAGTACTTACAGAAGGAATCAATTTCCTATAACTTATAGACCAAATGGTTCTTCCCCTATTCAAGACACAAACTCACTATTTGTTGGGAGCCAAGTTGGTCACCAATCATCTGCTTCAGGCAAAGATGGCAAACAAGATCAACAGAGAATTGTATTAGAGTATTGATTTACTCAGCTGTGTTAACAGCCTTCTATTGTAAGAGTGCAGTTTGTATTAGCACTAGTGACAGCTCATCAAAGCTGTTAAGAGTTAGTTTCTGCCAGCTAGACTGGGTGTAGGATTAGCACAAAGTGTGCACATGATAATCATTGTATAAAAGGCTGATTAAGCCTCTGTCTTTGATATAATCAAGATTCATCAATACAGTAATACAGATTTACAATTCACTTTCTCTTTCTCTCTCTCTATGAATTCTGTAGAATTCTGTTATGGTATCATGAGCTAGACGATCCATGGCGGAAAATCCTCCTCCTCCTCCTCCTCCTCCACCTCCTCCTTCACCGGAGCATGCGTCTTCGCTCCCTTCGATAGATTCGCAACCTGTGTCTTTCAATCTCAAGATCTCAGAAAAGTTAACTGAGAAGAACTTCTTAATCTGGCGTCAGCAAGTTGAACCATACGTTAATGCGAATGGTTTTCGCGAATTTCTTGTCTGTCCTGCGATTCCATCGCAGTATCTCACCGAAGCCGATCGTCTCAGTGCAACGATCAATCCTGCGTACAGAACCTGGTTGCGCAAGGATCAAATGCTTCAATCATGGCTTCAGTCGACGCTATCGAGTGACATTCTGTCACGCGTTCTTGGTAGTACTCATGCGTTTGAGGTTTGGGACCGATTGCACTCCTACTTTCAGAAACAAACGCGAGCAAAAGCAAGACAACTTCGATCTGAACTTCGCGCGACGCAGTTGAATGATCTCACCGTTTCTGCCTATCTCCTTCGCATCAAGGCTCTCGTAGACTCTCTCGCTTCGATCGGTGATCCAGTTCCGATCAATCAACATATTGATGTGATTCTTGAAGGATTACCTCAAGAATTTGCTCCTGTTATTTCTGTTGTTGAGAGTCAGTTCGAATCGATGGACATTGAAGAAGTTGAAGCGCTTCTGCTTGCTCATGAGTTGCGTCTTGACAAGTTCAAGAAGAAAGCAGTTACCGATTCGGTAAGTGTTAATCTGACGTAGGCTTCAAAACCTTCAACTGAGGAACGCATGTCTACACAGGTAAATTTGACTCATGATTCGCAAGCTGAGTTGCAATCTTCTAACTCTGGAGGAAATATGTTGTTTCGTGGTGGTCGTGGTGGCCGCCGTGGCCGTGGCCGTGGAAGACGGTTCTCCAATATCCAGTGTCAAGTCTGTTTCAAGTTTGGACACCTAGCGTCTACATGCTGGCACCGGTTCAATCAAAGTTTTCAACCCTCAGTTCCTTCTAATTTTCAAGGTTTTCAATCTGAAAATCTAGGGTTTAATGGATCTCAAATGATGAATCCTTATGGCCTTTCTGGTTTTGCTATGCCTTCTGCTGGTTTTCCACAACAATTTGCCTCAAATAACTAGATCCGGCCTCAAGCTCAACCAAAAACTGTTGGTCTCTCATCTCCTCAGCCGAGTGCTATGGTAACTAACATGAATCCTAGTTCTGCCAGTTCCTGGTTTCCTGACTCGGGAGCTTCTTTTCATGTGACTGGTGATCAGAAGAATATCCAACAGATTGTACCATTCCCTGGACCTGATCAGATTTTCATTGGGAATGGGCAAGGTTTGGCTATACACTCCTCTGGTTCTAGTGTGTTTAAGTCACCTATTAACCCTAAAATGAATCTATTCTTGCATAATCTTCTTTTAGTTCCATCAATTACTAAAAATCTTGTTAGTGTGAGTAAGTTTGCCAAAGACAATTCAGTTTTCTTTGAATTCCATGCTAACTATTGTCTTGTCAAATCTCAGGAAACCAATGAAGTGTTACTTCAAGGTTCTGTAGGTTCTGATGGTCTATATGAGTTTCCACATATGCTTCCATCTCACTCCAAGTCATCCACTCCAATCAGTTCACTCTCCAGCAGTCCCTTGGTCAACACTGTCACTGCACCTTCTGCTTCTGTTTCTGGTTCTGTTTTGAGCTCTACACCTCTATCTTGTAATCATCTATGGCATCTAAGGTTAGGCCATCCAAATCATCATTCAATGAAACTTGTAATGACTCATTGTAATATTCCTCATACTAATAAAGATGTCTCCTCTTTTTGCACTGCTTGTTGTATGGGTAAAGCCCATAGGCTTCACTCTCCCCCTTCCCTTACCACTTACACAGCCCCTCTAGAACTTGTCTTTAGTGACTTGTGGGGCCCTTCACCTAACACTTCCTCACTTGGCTTCAAATACTACATAACCTTTGTTGATGCATATTCTAGATTCACTTGGATTTATCTTCTTAAATCCAAATCTGAGGCTTTTGATATCTTTAAAAATTTCAAAGCCATGACTGAATTACAACTAGGTTATAGGCTTAAATCTCTCCAAACCGATTGGGGAGGTGAGTTTAGGCCCTTCACTAAATATCTCACTGAACAAGGGATCATCCATAGATTAATTTGCCCTCATACACATCACCAAAATGGTGTTGTGGAAAGAAAACATAGACATATTATGGAACTTGGTCTCTCCCTCTTAAGTCATGCTTCTTTACCACTAAATTTTTGGGATCATGCTTTCTTAACTGCAGTCTACTTAATTAATAGGCTGCCAACTGCCTCTTTAAATTTTCAAATCCCATATATACTCCTTTACAAGTCTAATCCTGATTACAAGTTTCTTAAGGTGTTTGGATGTGCATGTTTTCCTCTTCTTAGGCCTTATAATACTCACAAACTGGATTTCAGATCACATGAGTGCCTCTTTTTGGGCTACTCTTCTTCTCATAAAGGATATAAGTGTTTGTCTCCATCTGGAAAGATGTTTATTTCCAAGGATGTTCTTTTCCATGAGTCTAGGTTTCCTTATCATGATTTGTTTATCAAACAAAATAACAACCATACATCTCATTCTCCAAGTGTATCTCTGTCCCCCTTACCTTCTGTCATCCCTGAAACTGCTCAGTTCAGTGCAGTCTCCACAGCTTCACCTTCAGCCTCTGTTCCTAGTCCTCCTTCCAGTCCTTCTGTTAGCCCTCCAGGTTTCTCTGTCCCTGCAGCATCCCCTTCTGCAGGTATTTCTCCAGCTTGTTCCACAGAATCTCTCACTGCTTCTTCTATTTCTGTCTCTTCTCCAGAATCTGTCTCTGCTTCTATAGCTCCTGTTTCAGCTCCTTTAATTTCCCCAAACATTCACCCAATGCAAACTAGATCAAAATCTGGAATTCAACCTAGACTTCCACCTAGGCTGCTCTTAACACACACTGAACCAAGGACTGTTAAACAGGCTTTGAAGGATCCGGCTTGGCATGAAGCTATGCAGGCAGAGTTTGATGCCTTGCACAAAAACAAAACCTGGACTCTTGTTCCTTTACCATCTAACAGGAAAGCTATTGGATGTAAATGGGTTTTTAGGGTGAAAGAAAACCCTGATGGGTCCGTTAATAAATTAAAAGCAAGGTTGGTAGCAAAGGGCTTTCATCAACTTCAAGGTTTTGACTTTCAAGAGACCTTTTCTCCAGTCATAAAGCCGATTACAGTGAGAATTATACTCACTCTTGCCCTTACTCATCATTGGCCCTTAAAGCAACTTGACATTAACAATGCCTTCTTACATGGCTTACTTGAGGAAGAAGTTTACATGCAACAACCTCAAGGTTTTGAACATGGTGGTTCCTCTCTTGTTTGCAAGCTTAACAAAGCTTTATATGGGCTCAAGCAAGCTCCTAGACAATGGTTTGAAAGACTTAAGCTTGCTCTCACCAACCTTGGTTTTCATGGCAGCAAATGTGATCCCTCTCTTTTTGTCTACAAACACAAGGGTCACATTCTATATTTCTTGGTGTATGTTGATGATATTATCATCACTGGGAATTCTCCCTCACTGATTTCCTCTATAATTCAGCAGCTGAATTCGACCTTTGCTCTCAAAGATTTGGGTGATCTAGACTATTTCTTGGGTATTGAGGTTAAAAGACAGCAAAATGATTCTCTGCTGCTTACACAGAGCAAGTATATTAGAGACCTTCTCACCAAGACTGATATGTTGGAAGCCAACTCTATCTCTTCTCCTATGGTGGCCAACTTAAAGCTGTCCAAAACAGGCTCCACTGCAGTAACTGATCCTTCATTCTACAGGTCTGTTGTAGGCTCTCTGCAGTATGCCACTGTCACAAGGCCTGAGATCAGTTTTGCAGTCAACAAAGTGTGCCAATTCATGGCAAATCCCCATGAGTCTCACTGGTGTGCTGTAAAAAGAATATTGAGGTATCTAAAAGGTTCAGTTCACTGTGGTTTGCAACTGTTTCCAGCTCCTGTCACTCAGCCTTTCACTCTAAAAGCCTTTTGTGATGCTGACTGGGCTTCCGATCCTGATGACAGGCGATCTACCTCTGGTGCTGCCATCTACTTTGGACCTAATCTAGTGTCTTGGTGGTCAAGAAAACAGCATGTGGTTGCCAGATCAAGTACTGAGGCTGAGTATCGCAGCTTGGCTGAAGTGGCTTCTGATTTAATTTGGGTCCAAACACTGCTGACAGAGTTGCATTTACCACATACAGTTCCTGCTATTTTCTGTGATAATCAATCAGCTGTGTTACTTGCTCATAATCCAGTTTTACATGCCCGAACGAAGCATATGGAGATTGATCTATGTTTTGTTAGGGAAAAAGTAATTGCCAAGCAACTGTCAGTGCTTCATGTTCCTGGTACAGATCAGTGGGTTGATGTGCTCACCAAGGCTCTCTCTCCTTCAAAGTTTCTTGCCTTAAGATCCAAGCTCAATGTGCTTGATCCTTCTCCCAAGCTGCAACCCCATTGAGCTTGAGGGGGGGTATTAGAGTATTGATTTACTCAGCTGTGTTAACAGCCTTCTATTGTAAGAGTGCAGTTTGTATTAGCACTAGTGACAGCTCATCAAAGCTGTTAAGAGTTAGTTTCTGCCAACTAGACTGGGTGTAGGATTAGCACAAAGTGTGCACATGATAATCATTGTATAAAAGGCTGATTAAGCCTCTGTCTTTGATATAATCAAGATTCATCAATACAGTAATACAGATTTACAATTCACTTTCTCTTTCTCTCTCTCTATGAATTCTGTAGAATTCTGTTAAATTGGAACATAGAGATGGAAATGGAACACCAATAGTTTTCTCTTGTTAGTGTGGATAAGTGATGATCCCTTGTTACTCATTTAAGTATCTTTCATTCACAGGTGATGGAAATTTTTTTGTTTGGTTGTTAACTCTGTAGTCCATTCTGTCCCACATTGTCTTCAGTTCTTTATGACAGTAATAAAAATATAGCTTCCAAAAAAAAAATTCGGAATCCATTTCTTTAAATAGATAACTAGATGCCACAGATGAAGAATCTGAAGCTTTACAAAATTTACTGCAATTGCAATGCAAGTGATTTGTTTGCCCAATTGCCTGTATCTGTAATTCTTGGTGATGAACAATGAGGATAAGAATTTCAGATCCTTTTTCCTTATTGTTTAAATGGGTAAGCACTAAGCACATCTCAGATCATGCAACAGCACCTCAAATCAAAAATTAAAAAAGAAAAAAAAAATGTGCTATATGGTGAAGAGGAAGTACTAAAGATGGAGCTTGACTAATATCAGGACAAGCTTCCACCTTATTAAGGCTTATAATTGAAAGTACAAAAATTAGCAACTTGAAGTATTTGAAACACCAGGGATTCCAGTTGCACCAATTATTTATATAAGAAACTTAACTATACTAAGGGCACGTGTCAAATGCTCACTAATCCGTTTTTTCGCTAAAAACAATTTTTCCACAGCTACACTAGTAATTGACCTGAATGTTAAAAAAACTTAACTACACTCCAAAAACTTAACTATACTGTAGATTCTGTTTTTCTTTACCATTCGTTGTTTTTCTTTACCATTCGTTTTGAACACGGGTTCTCTCAGCTAGTACAGACTAAAAGCGAATATGATTAAGATTAGTCATGAGTCATGACTAATAAGTAAAAAACTAATATTTGTGCCTTCCTTTTAAATGTTCACAGCTGACATGATGTGAAACCATGTAGTCCAGCTTAAAGATATGAAAATCAACATTTTACTGAAAGCAAAACCTTTCCTTCGGTTAGCAATGAAAGAGGGAGAAGTGAGAACCACGTCTGCTGAATCCATGGGTGAGGGAGAGGGAGAAGTACTACTTGTGTTCCTAATCTCTGTTGTGTATCTCATTGATACTAGTGCAGATAATTGATTGTTTTCAATAAAGGTTACTCTGTTTTTTTTACCTCATTCTGGACTAGTTTTATAACTTTTGCTACCTTCTCACAGTAGAGATGAATGAGCACATCGAGAGAGTGTGTGTATGTGTATCCTTAGTTCCTGATACATTTTACAAAGCAGCAAGGAAAATAACTTCATATATCATATGCATACTATCAGTGCTGTTAAAACCGGAACGAACCGGCCGGTTCAACTAATTGAATTGGTAACCGGCCAGTTTGGCGGTTAGTGCACTCTCATTTGAAGCGCTGTCTAGTTGAACCGATAAGAACCGGGTTGAATGGGACTAAATTGCAGTTGAACCGCTAATCGAACTAGGTTAAACCGTTTAAAATGATTTTTTTTATTTACTTATTCCCCAAATTTTGTACTTATTTATTAATTTATTAGTCATCCGGTTTAACTGTGATTGAACCGAATGAACCAATAGAATCATGATACGTAGTCTTGCCGGTTCAGTTTTAAAAACATTACATACTAATTAAAAAAAAAAAACATTGCATACTATACTTTGATGTTTTTTATGGGGATCACAAAATGTTCTAATGCTCCAAGTCAGATATATCTAGGACCTTACCAATAAGGTTCAAGGTGGTTTACGGTTAATTCTGTTGAGATATAGTCGTTAGAAAACCTTATACAACAGTTATGATCGTTAAGGACCCATAACCAACTATTATGACACTTGGTGGGTTTTTATCCGACTATTATGGTCTTGTTGCGAGGTGTTATTCATTCGTTATAGTGTCGTGAATCTCAAAATTAGGCATTTGGGCCTTGATAATGGGCTCGCAGTCCACTGGGCCAAGTAGCCGAGAGATATTGGTCCAAAACGAATAATAATTCATCTCTACTAACTACTGTTACATTGTTGCAACATTTGGATAATAAGTGTAGTACCACATCAAGTTTAAGTACAGAACCAGCAATGAGTTTGATACTTTATTATCCAAACTGCAATTGCAACAAACCAGAACTGTTTGTCCTCATACTTAGTTTTGTTATTAATCTGTTAAAAAAGCTATATAAGTTTTGATTGAGCATATTATTTTTATTTTTCTTTGTCCAGCTATGGGCATATCTTCAGATCTCATGGCAGGACTTCAGTAGCAGTTATATGTCCCAGTTTAAAATCGATATTAGATATTTCCAAGACACTTGCATATATGATACCCAATTACTTTTATATATGTTTGTTTTACTGAAGTAGTTAGGCATTCATTATCAATTATAACTGATGCTTATCAATATTATATGGAATAGGAAACATTTCCTTGAAAGATTGCAGATTTGTTTTCCTATAACTATTGTGTATAGCTAAGTTAATATTTAATATACAGACTATTTTAGAACATGTGTAGAAACTTACGCGACCTATGCGAATGCACGGGGTATTATACTACTATATATTGTAAATGTGAGAACAAAGATTAACCATTTGTATTTCGGATTTTTATTCATAATTGAATAAAATACACCGATACTATTTTATTTCATGATACATGTATTCTTATAATTCTGCCCAAGAAAAATTGAAAAACATTTAATAATTCCAATCAAAAGTGAAAATGAAAGCTATATATGGAGGAAGAATGAAACTTATTTAGCTAAATACATTGATGACTATTTTATTTAGCTCCCTCCTCATCGGAAACAATTAATAATGCTATTATAATAACAACAACAAGAAACATATATTCCGTAACATGCCCCTCCAATAGTTCCCTTGTTCATGCACATTTGGTTGCATTGGTGAGCATCACATGGCATGTTAACACAGAATTTGGGAGTTAAGTCCAAACCTGTTGCTGGTCCAACTACAAGAACAAAATCTACAAATTCAAAATTCCTTGTTTTGTTTTCTTGAAATGTCAACATATCAACCTTTTGAAGCTAGAGATTTATGTATTAACAACAATGTACAAGGAAATAACAAATTATTATTGATCTTAGCAAATACTTTCCTACATAAATATACAGAAACTCACATTGAAAATTCTGGAAAAAGAATAAGAGTGAATAATAGACCAAAAAACAATATTAAAAGAATTAATAATAACATTTTTTTTTCTTTGATGTAGTTAATTGTATGTAAGAAATAGAACTTAAGAGGCAAAATTACTCGTGTTTCTTGCCTGATGTGAGGAGCAACGTAATGCAGAAAATTCCTAAAAGAAAAGAATGACAAATGTGCATAGCCATTTTGTGAGGATTTCGCCTTAGAACTAGATCTGTTATCTTTTGTTCTGGTAATACAGATAGCAAACTTCATGTTCAATAAATAGTGCCCAAATGATAATAACAGGAGAACTGAAATGTAGAAATCAATTAATTTGTGAATCTTAAATTAAGATCTTTCCTACTCTTAGAATTTGGGTTTAATTAAGACTAATAATCATCTCAAAAGCTAGCTCTTGGACCGGGGTTGTCCCCTCCGATAATCACTATTCAGACTATATCATTATCCAATGTGAGACTCTCAATATATTCTCTAACACTCAAGGCTGGATATCTAGAGCATAAAGTTTGTAGAACTGGACATCTGTAATCTGTTGGTGGCCCAACAAATTTATGATAGATTTTGATACGTCCATTTTAGATTTTAGACCTAATTAACTCAACTACACAAAATCGGCTAGGAGGTGAGAAGTGACCAAACCTTACTGAAAATACAAAGTAATTAATTTTCTTTATATAATTTTTTAAAAAAATATAAAGGTTAAGATTCTTTTTCTGATGAAATAAATATAAATATTAAAGAATTAAAGTTTACATTCATCGTATTTATATGCATATTAGGCTTTTTTTTTTTACGGAATATGCGTGTTAGACTTAAATCTAATTGAAATATATATTAATATTTATTTATAAAATAATAATTTAAGTATATTAAAATTGAATTAAAAACTCATACATTGCAAGACTATTCAATAGTTGTGGATTTAATATAGAGTGAATAGCGCTTTTGGTTCCTGTAATATCAGTGAAATCTGGTTTTAGTCTCTGCTAAAAAAAAAAATTCAGATTCTCTGCCAAAAAAAAAAATTCAGATTCGCTCCCTGAAATTTCAAAAACTTCCAGTTTTCGTCCCTGACGTCATCTCCCAGTTAAAAAACTGTGACGCAGCAAACAGAGGGTGTAACACCCTAATTATCCAACGCTTATATTATTATAAGACGATAAGATTTCAAAATGTTTAGTAAAATAAGTCAGGTTTTCTTTTCAAAACAAATTCTTTTGATGAGTAATTAAAAATCTTTCTTCCGATAGAATAACTAAGTCTATAAATCAGTTTATAAATAACATGACACGTACGAGATTCATTTTTGCAGTAAATTCAAAGTTACTAAACTTCATTTACGACCAATTTGGAAATCGTGTTTCATAAGACACTATCCTTTTAAAGCACATATACGCGACCTTTTCCAAAAAACTAAGTCGTTAAAAGAAATATCGCATTAAAACTAAACCTTCGTAAATCCCCATAAAATATTACACTTAAGACCAGAATATATTTTTTTAATACTCAATGCAAGAAGTCCTTAATACAAAGATAAGTTACAAACTTAGAACTTTATTTACAAAATATTCTTTCTAAGTATTCAAATTAAACTCAAGAGGCATCTTCAGTTCTCCAAGCCAATTAACTGAAAAAAGTAAATGGAAAGGAATGAGATAAAAATCTCAACAAGTGTCTCCCGACACACAGGCACCCGGTAATTAACAGGCAAGACATGCAAAGAGACAAGTGTTTATGCAACAGACATAATGAGGCTATACAACAACTTGAGTCATTTAACACGTAATACAAACCACATTAATTCAATAACAACCAATGTTCCATTTATACAAGTACAAGGTCAAATTCATTTCAAAAGCACATAGTCAAATTCATTTCAAAAGCACATAGCTCAAGCACGAAGCCAAGTCAATCTTAACAACGAATGTTAATCGGTCAACAGTCCTACATTGGCAACCAGCTAATGCGAACCTAACATCTACTCCGTCGAAATCTTCAGGATCCTTTTCCACTATGGGTCAGCGGATGAGAATGCCTTCAACATCTAGAGATACAGACTGAATCTAGTCAAGGTGATCCAGTATATAAATGGGACACCCCAGCAGTGTCCTGCCTTTACGTAAGACCCCCTATTGGCAACTACCCACAAGGCCGAGCAGAGCTCCTAATGGGCGTCTCTGAACTGTTCCCCATTAAATCGTTTGCTCACCACCCAAAAGACACTACATAAATTATGCATGACAATTAGCCTATGTGTCAATCCAATCTGGCGATTAAACCGTAATCACAACCAATCACATTGGCAACCGGTCTATGTGTCAATCCTGAGGTACCACTACGTCAGTACGTCGACGAGGTTCCCTCTAATCCAAAATCAATCCAAACAAACAATCCAAATGGAAAAACTAAGTGGGACTAAGCTAGAAAAGAACATATCATTTCCTCATAATTTCTGCATAATTCAAATATAACAATTGTTGCAGCTCAGTGTTGCAGCATCCACTCCAACTACCAATCTATTAAAGGTCTAAGCAGAGCATCATCACATTACAAGTAATATATGTTTGAACATACATCAGTCACACGGTCATCAATTATAGTCACATGTAAATTCAGTCAGGTCCCGTCAAGAATACACATACTCATACTATTTAGTTTGTTTCATTACTCCTACAATGAATATGCACTCAGACTCACATAACAGCATATAATCACAATTACACCATTGCTCTTACAATGGTAACAGCACAAAACACATAAGGACACGTTTGGGGTCACAGGGTACCCCAAACAAAAGAAACACTCACCATTGTCCACTCAACAATTATCTGCGTCATCCGACGCCTCTAAATCATTCCAGCAGCAACGTCACAGTTCCCGTTTAACGTTCCCGATTCTCCGTCCTCGTCGGTAGTCACAACAAAGACCTCGTCGGCATCGAATCATCACAGGCAATCACAAATAAGCATAAAATAAATAAAATAAATTAATTAAAAATACAGTTCAAAGCCAGTTAAATAATCAAATATTCTCGAAGGCAGATTGCTCACCCAAAACGTACAGGGAGGACAGGGGTCAATTTTTGAAATGTCTCTGTTTGTAATTCTGACTGGGCAGGGTGGAAGAATGTTTTTCGATGAGCCCAATGCAAGTCTCCGTTTGTTAATACGATCCTCAGAGTGTCCAGAAATGAGACACGAAGTGGCTGCTATGGGCAAAACAGGCACTTCGTCAACTTTGGCTAACAACGAATTATATGCCAAACCAGAAAGCTCTCATGGCGAGGATCACAAAGATGGTCTCCGTTTCTGCCAAAGACGCTCGTGGTGGCCGGAATCGAGCTCCAAAGGTGGCGGTGCTCATGGTGGTGTTTCCTCTCGGGCACCGTTTTCGTGAAACAACGGGTGGTTTGTGTAGCCCAAGCGACGAGGACTCCGGCTATGGTGTTGGTTTTACGAAACGCTGCACGTGGAGGATAGAAATCGAGCTCAAAGGTTCAGCCATGGAGGTTTTAGAGAGAGAGAGAGAGAGAGAGAGAGAGAACTCCGTAACGGAGGTTTTAGGAGGAGGGAGGCTGTGGGGTGACCGGAAATGTGTCCGGCGTGAGAAATCATGGTGGAGGTCAAAGTGTGGGAGTCCGCCGCGCCTTGTAGAGAGAGAACGTGATGAGAGAGAGTAGGGTTTAAAAAAAGGGCCGCTGCGCAATTCGTACGAAGAAGATGATAAATAGTTATTTATATAAGGGGGTATACGAAGTAATTTTAGGGGTGCGAATAGTAGAAATGGGGCTGCAACAGAAAAAGAAGGGGGTGTGTCAAGTAAAACTGCACAAAAATGTACTTATGTATTTTTAAAGCCCTTTTCATTTTAAACACTCATCTCAACACTTTCTCGAGTAAAATATTTTTCCTAAATTTTTCCTAAATAAATAATATTTCAAATACTAATATTTTATAAAAAATAAAATAATTAAATGTCTTATTACAAATATTTTCTAAAAATACCAATAAATGCTAGTATTTTTCAAAAGTACAAATAAATATCAATTCAACATTTTTCAACTATTCAAATACATGTAGGGGAATCAGAGTCACTAAATTTACAAATCATAATAATTAATGGAATAAACACATTTTTTTAAATATAAAATGTACGAAAAATGTGGGGTGTTACAGAGAGTGACGTGGATACATATCTGTCATGTTTTAAATGAGGTGGCATTATTTAACTTGCTGACTCACTATTTAACTCGCTGACTCACTAATTTTATTTAAATAATTAAATATTTAACTATTAACTATTAATTACAGTAAAAAAAATATTAACTATTAAACAAAAACAAAAAAACATAAATTAGGGCTAAATCCTTTGTCCCCCTTGTCTTCTTCTTCGCTGCGACAGCACCACCATGAGGCAGCCTTCTAAGCGCCTTGGTCGAACCACCCATGTCCTTCCTCTCTCCCTCGTGTTCTCCTCCACGATGAACCCCAGCTCATCGCCATTACTGTGCCTCTGCTTGGACTGCAACCACCGTGAATCCCCTACTCGCCGCCTCTGCTCTCATCATAAACAACCATCTCCACCACGAACTCTGCCCAGGACGTCGTCGTCGTCGCGGTAAACTTCCTTGAAGACGAGATTAGGCGGATCTGGGTGTGGATTCCATTTTCTCTGTTGTCTATGTTTGATTGAGTAAGGATTTGGGTGTACGGTGGGAGTGGGGCTGAGATGATGGGGTGAGAGGTGGGGGTGGTGGTGTTCTTAATGTTGAATTCCATTCCACCATTTGTTTGTTTGATTTCTAGGGTGAGAGGTGGGGGTGGGTGTTCGATGGGGTGAGTTTTGTTTGGAACTCCCTTTGAGGCATTCGATGGATAACACTTTTGAGTCTCACAATGGTGAGTCTGAGCTGCTCTGTGACGCTCGGTCCATGGTCATGGTTTTTGCGATCACGCTCCTCTTATTCCTCACTTTAATTTTTCATTTATTTAGTTACAGTTTATTTCTCCAAGTATGGGGAGAAAGTGAGAGGCTCGCATTTTTGGTTCTGTTGTGGTCGTGTTGATTATGGTACAATTTCTAAGGAAGTGGAGATGGAGGTTGGGGTGTTTTAAAAGAAAGAGATGGAAAAATTACATGAGCATTGAATGGGTTATTCTTTTAAATGATGAAAATGTTGACGGTGTTAAAAAGTTGCAGCAGGCATGAATGGGTTTTGTTTGATTTCATTCCAGCAATGGTGGAAGGGGTGGGACTATGTTGGGGGGGAGGCCGATGGGGAGAGGGTGGTTTCAATTTTTTTGTTTTTTCAATTAAAAAATTTACTTCAAAAATAATGACTCAAACGTGGTGAATTTTTTTAAAAAATAATCCACTCAGATGTGTTACGTCAGTTAAAATTACACGTCAGCACGTCTAAATGGCCTTCCGTTTGCCACGTCACGTTTTTTGGATGGAGAGATGACATCAGGGATGAAAACTGGAAGATTTTGAAATTTCAGGGAGCGAATCTAAAAAAAATTGTAGGGACTAAAACCGAATTTCATTGATATTACAGGGACTAAAAGCGCTATTAACCCTTTAATATATTATTATCATGTAAATACACAAAACTAGAGGAGGAAATTTTTAGACTTACGTACATTTCTAGAAGTATCTTCTATCAATGCAAAACTTATGCAATTTATGTAACGTATGGAAAGGTCACAATAACATTACTACAAGTGTAAAGCTCAACTCTCATGGTAAGAAAAATGAGGCTCCTACGTGACCAGTGGCAGATCTAGGACCTACGGTCAGGGGGTGCAAAAAAATTTTAAAATTATACATCATTATAAATGTCAAAATCATAAAGTTTTAATACATATAGTCAAATAAATTACAAACCTCATAGTTGTCCTCTACGCGATTTCATGTTTTGAAATCATTGAATTATCAACTCATTGTCAACGTTATTGAATACATCTCTCTCAATATAAGTAACTAGACAATCATTCATCCACGCATCTCCCTTTCGATTACGCAATCTATTTTTCACAATCTTTATAGCAGAAAAAGCTCTTCTATGGTTGCTGTGGCAACAGGCAAAGTCAATGCCAACTTCAGAAGAAGATAAACTAAGGGATAAACAACATGTCTTCTAGCTTCAACCAACTTCTCTAAAAGATCGCTTATTCCTTTCGAAGATGCAAATGTAACATTGCTACGCATATCAACGAGGTAAGTCTCCAACTGATTATCAAGAGTCACTAAATCAAATGAAGAGAAATCACATGGATAAAACTTTGCAAATTTAATTAGTCCCGCCTTTATAAAAAGCAGAGAACAAATTGATTGGATCCAAAAGCCATACAAATGAGCAACTGGGTATTTGTCTCACTGAAACGATCATTAAGCTCATGAAGCTGCATGTCCACAATAGTATAAAGTACCTCAACACTATAGTAAAGCTCTATTTTCATAGCTTGAGCTTGGCCTCGACGTCGTGATTTCCCCTTAGAAAACATATCTCCCATATTAGGAATATCAATGTCATGTTTCATGCAAAATAACAACACTTCTTGCAACAGAGGCTCCCATCCATCATCCCTCAAAGTTTGTAACCTCAGTTTTGCGATGTTAACCAAGTTCATAGCATTGATGATGTCTTGATTTTTCCTTTGCAATGTTTGTGACAATTCATTTGAAATACTCAAGACAATTTTCATCAAATGCAATGTGAATGCAAAATCAAAACCCTCTAACAGATTTATAAGACCATTGGCTTCAGCTCTTTGATCTAGATTTGATCCATCTTCTCTTATAATTTCAAGAACATCAACTATAGCAGAATACATCAATATCAAGTTGATCAAAGTTGCATAATGTAAACTCCAACGAGTATCAACAGCTCGTTTAAGACTGGTTTCTTAATTCAAACCTTGCCCACTAGGAATTTCTCCTTTTCCCAATGCCTCTTTAATGTTGTCTATTTGTTTTTCACGAAGCATATCATGTCGTTTGCAAGATCCCCCAACAACATTTACTAAAGTGGAGACTAAATTAAAAAGGGATGCAACTTGAATGTGATTTTTGGCAATAGCAACTAAAGTTGTAATTGATGAGCAAAACAATGCACATAGAATGCAGATGAATTATCCCTTAAGATCAAACTTTTAAGACCACTAAATTCCCTTTGCATGTTGCTAGCGCCATCATAACCTTGTTCACGAATTCTTGATATACTAAGTCCATGTTTGCTAAACAATTCATCAATTGCCATTTTCAATAATAAAGCAGTAGTATCTTTGACATGAACAATACCAAGAAAACGTTCAACAATACTACCATTTTTATTAACATAACGCAAAACAACATCCATTTGCTCCTTATTTGTCACAAGCTTCATCAACAAGAATAGCAAATAATTCGTCACCAACATCAGCAATAATAGCAACAGTGGTTTCCAATGCAGCAGCATTAGCAATATCCTTTTAGATTTTTGGAGCAATTAATTGATGATTTTCAGGAGCTTTTTCCAAGACAACACTCTTTACCAATTCATTGTGCTCAAAAAGAAATTTAAGAAATTCAAGGAAATTACCCTGATTAGCAGAACTGGTTGACTCATGATGACCACAAAAAGCCAATCCTTGTTTTAATAGAAAGCAAATGCAGTCAATTGTTGTTGTTAAACGTCTTCGATATACATCACGAACTTGTTCAGACTGTCTAGATATTGCAACTTCAATATGTTGATTTTGATTCATCAAATCTTCACACTTCTTCCAAGCAATGTAATGAGCACTATTAGGACCTCCAACATGAGACGAGAGCTTCTCTTTTTTATTCCAACTAGTGAATCCCTTCGTCACAAATGTATCACCACCCGATTGCTTTCCAATATCAGGCCTAAAAAGATAACAACACAAGTAAAATGCTTTATCCTTTTCTATACGATATTCTAACCAGTTGCCAAATTTATTAAACCAAGAGGGACTAAATCTTCTCAAAGAATTTCCAGTTTTTCTTTGGGGAAATTTGTGTTGAGTAGGCTGGCATGGTCCTTTTTGTAAATATGCTCTTCGTATCTTCTCTCGATCGTTAGGACGATAAGCCGACATTTTAATTCGCTTCCTGGGATCCGATAGCAACTCTTCTAAATTATCTTGAACGTGTTGTTGATGGGAACTTGATTCACAAAATTGTTGGTCATTTGGTGACAAACTCCTCTTCAGAAATTTTCTCATTATCTCTTACAATCTAAAAAAATTAATCGCATTAACAAATTAACAATAACATAAGAAGATCATGACAATTTTCTTACAATAACACAAATTAACAATTAACAAGGGAAACCAACATGCTCCTCAGCCAAAACAATTAATAAGGGAACCAAACTAACAATTAGCAAGTTAACAATTTTCAATAAACCAACATCCTCATTTCTCGGCCAAAACAATTCCAGAAACCAAACCAACAATTAACAGGCACAACACAGGAGAGAAACTAATAGGCACAGGAAGTATGTCATCTAATAATTCCAATCCCCAATCGGTTCCTTCCTCCCTATCCACATCCACAATTCCAATCCATCATCTAATACAATAAAAATTAAAAAGGGGGATCAAACGATACAAACTGATTCGGTTCCTTCCTCCCAATCCCCAACTCCAATCCAT
The DNA here is from genome assembly GCA_037113605.1 of Calophaca sinica. Classification (NCBI taxonomy): domain Eukaryota; kingdom Viridiplantae; phylum Streptophyta; class Magnoliopsida; order Fabales; family Fabaceae; genus Calophaca; species Calophaca sinica. The sequence goes on along the minus strand of CM073733.1, from coordinate 100,778,036 downwards.
CATCTAATACAATACAAATTAAAAAGGGGGGATCAGGATCAAACAAAAAGAAGAAATCTGAAATAGTGTTTAGAATTGGGATTGGGGAAAGTGGAAATCAAAATCTCAAACCTTGCCACGACCACTGAGGAGGAAGAGGAAGGCGTGCGAACTGCGAACGGAGAAGAACAGAGGGAGGCGTCGTGGTCGCGCAAGAGAGGAGCAGATCTGCAGCGTCACGGTCGCAACTCGCAAGAAAGGAGAAGAGGCGTCGTGAGCTCGGTCAAAGAAGAGACAGAGCAAAGGCGTGGCGTGGTGGTCAACAGAGAAGAGCAGGGCGGCGCGGCGTGGTGGTCGTCGAAGAAGAGCAGAGCGGGCAACGCGATGGACGTGATGAGCATAGGCGCAGCACAGAGTAGTCAGCAGTGGGTCAAGGGGAGTGTGGTGTGGGTCATGTGGGACACTTGAGTGAGATAGTGTGGGTCAGGGGGTCAAAATTGGGGGTCAAAAAAAAATTACTGGGGGGTGTAAGTAGAATTTTTTTCAATTTCAGGGGGTTCAACTACAGCCCCTGGCTGCTATATGGGTCTGCCACTGATTACTATTGAATTTTGATACCTTACTACTGTTGTTTTGGTTGGAGGGTACACAATCTGGAGATGAGACTCTCTCTCTCTCTCTCTCTGAGGTACCACTTTGATTGATTGATAGATACGAATGCTAGTTGTTGCTTCCAGTTTTTTCTCCCAATCTGCTACGACCTTTCTTGCAACTTGTTAATATCTTTTTTTTTCTTTTAGTTTTGTATTTTCACTTGAATGATGAAATTTTAGTTATTCTGAGTATTATTTATTAAGAGTTTAATGGACATGCACTGTCGGTGTAAATTAATTTTACACCGACATCCAATGAGAACTCACCATATTGACATATCAGCCCACTTTATAACTGTATTTTAAAATTAACTGTAAAATAGTGGGTTCTCATTAGACGTCAATGTAAAACTGGTTTATACTGACGATACATGTCCCCTTTTCTCATTTATCAAAGTAATCATAGTCACAGAAAGAGACAAGAGACAGCTGTTCAAATATTTTGGATGTATATATCTTGATATAACTTCATATACCTGCAAAGTGTTCCCTTTTTGGTTACTGATCATTTTCATGTTTATAACCATGGCTTTGGACTATGTACCTTGTGTTCATTATTTCTCTGATGAAGATGTAGCTTTTAGCTTTAGAATGAACAAGAGCCATCTTTTGGATCCTTCGCATAAGTGTTTGGCTCCAATAGTTTGACTATGCTTTGTTGAAAGTTAAAGTCTTCTATTAAAGATGTTTGAATGAAAACATTCTAAATGTGTAGAAAACAACCCTTGAGAAGTGAGAAAGGAGCAATAATATTTTTAAATTGACCAAACACAGAAGAGTATATGAATAACATTTTCCATTCATGTTTCTTTAGTAACTATTCTTTACTGAAACTGTTTTCATGCTACAAAATGTCAATTGAAATTTGGAATATATATATTCTACTAGTTTATAGCAATATTCATGAGGCATTTTTCCTAATTCACTTGACATGGCTTTGTATAGTCCTCTGGATCATTCTCCCATGACAAGAGCATTAAACTAGGCAACCTCATTCTCATTTCTAGATTCCTCGAACTCTCAAGGAGATCAAGCAGGGAAGAAGTGATGGATACCTCAAAGGATAATAAAGAAGAATCACAAAATGAAGTTTTGGTTGTTTCACTTTGTTGAAAACTAAGTACTGATGCAGTGTATGGTAATGATGCTCACTCTCTTGGTCACTACCTAGAAGCTGAGAGAAGAGCTGCAAGTACTTACGGAAAGAATCAATGTCCTACAACTTATAGACCTAATGGTTTCTCCCCTATTCAAGACTTAAACTCACTATTTGTTCACTGCTCAAATGATGAGAAAACAAGTAATCCAACTTAAGAAATGAACATCAACATTCTACTTAAGGCAAAACCTTTCCTGCTCTTAGCAATAAACAAAAAAAAAAATTCGATGACCATGCCAATTAAGATGGGGAAATTGCAATAATTAGATAAATAATATAGCATTTTGTTGTGTATAAAAATTCTTATTCTGTGTTTTTAACATATCATTTCTTTCTTTTGATTTAAGATATGTACGTTTTTATATTAATTTAAATTGTTGCCTTATAATCATATCCTGTCCTGTGATATTTAAATTTGTTGTATTCCGGTATCTATTTCGTATTTTCATATCCTATGTTGTACCTGTGCATTTCAGAAGAGATCCAGCTCTCTTGACTAGAAGGGTGAGAGAGAGGGAAAAGTATTACTAGTGTTCTTAATCTCTATTCTGTATCACATTGATACTAGTGCAGATAATTGATTGTTTTCAATAGAGATTACTCAGTTTTTCATCCCTCCTCATATTCGGAAATAGCTCTATTACCTTCTCACAGTGATGAATGAATTAATACGACCTTTTTGTGTGTGTATCCATATACATTTCCCATGGTTAAAGCACCAAGGAAAATACCTTTATATATCATGCACACTATACTTTGATGTACACAAAAAGGTCCTGATTCTCCAAGTCCAACCATTCATATCAGCTTTTAGCATGGATGTGTTCATTTCTTCAGCTAATGAAGTCTTTAGTATTTTAAGTGTAAAAATCCAATATTGAGGCAATAAAAATTTCTTCACCAATAAGAAAGTTTCAACAATTTGCAAATTCACTTAAGGAAAAATTGAAGCCCGTCAATAATTTTGAATAGAGATCCTCTTTATTTCTTAAAAGAAATGGAGATCTTCTTTACTATAGTTTTAGATATATAATTGCACTTAAATGCATAATTAATATCACCATTTTAAAAATGAGTAGAGATCATCTTCATTTCTTAAAAGAAATGGAGAACTCTATTACTATAGTTTTTGGTGAATAAATATATACATTCCTAAAATAGCTGACATATATTTGGCATTTATGTGCATTTATACACCTAAAACTATAGTAAAGGACCCTCCATTTCTTTTGAGAAATGGAGAGGATCTTAACCCTTTAAAAATATATGCATTTATACGCCAAAAATTATAGTAATAAAAATCTCTATTTCTTTTAAAAAATAGAGAGAATTTGTACTCAATAATTTTAGTAATTCTTTTTACGCACAACAATGAGACATTAATTAAAGATTTTAAAAGTTAAATATGCATATTTAGCGGTTTAGCATCAACTTTCTGACAACTGATTGTTATAGCACCATGCCACGGAAATTACCCTTCCCTAAGCATTGCCATGGCAGGAGCTTTAGAGCACTAGGTTGCCCCATTTATACGAATAATTGATGATAAAACCTTGAAATCTTTTCCTTATTATGCACATCAAGACTAGTAGTATTCATGCTGGTAATGATGTTAAGCCTTTTGATACATAAGCGGTCAAAAGAGTAGGGGCTAGGGGTGTAAGATGGCGTCTGATAAGGTTTTCAACCCGGAGAGTGAAGATCCAAAGGGTTGCGCGACAAAGAAGGTGAAGACTCGTGAGGAAGAGTGTGGGAAAAATTTATTTAAGGGTGAAACACGTGAGGTTGAGATTGAAGACAAGACGAAAAAAGTCAACCAGGCTAGCTTTCGAGAAGCTCTTTTGAATATTAAGGGTCTCTCGGGTGACGATGAAATAAGCAATAAGGACGTAGATGATGAAGATACGCCAAAGAATAAGTGGTATAGATAAGAGGAAGATCCTAAGGACAAGGTGAAATTTCGTGAAGGTTGTGTTCCGGTGATTGAAGTTTCTGATGAAGAACTCAATGACTGGAGCAAGCCATGGCGGAATACGTTAGTGGTGAATGTGCTTGGCAAAAAACTCAACTATAGAGTTTTGGAGAATAAAATTAATCGAGATTGGGCGAAAAAAAGGAACGTCAAGATTATTGATATGCCAAGAGGGTACTATGTTGTACAATTCGAGCCAGTGGAGGACTATCAACATGTTCTCTTTGAAGGACCGTGGATGATGGTTGGACATTATTTGTTAGTCAAAGATGGAGAAGTAATTTTCTGAGGATGGCAAAGAAGGAAAGTAAGGTTGCAGTTTGGGTGCATATTTCGGAATTATCCTTTGAGCTATACAACGAAAGATTTCTCTCCTCCGCATTGTGTATATTTCTAAAGATGGATAAACTTACGTCCATACATTCTCGAGGTCAATTTACTCGTATCTGTGTTAAGGTAGACCTTGCCAAGCTTCTAGTGCCATAGGTTGAGGTGAGGGGCGATCTGTATAATGTGGAGTATGAAGGAATTCACCTAGTGTGATTTGAGTGTGGAGTCTATGGCCATAGGATGGAGGCCCAAGAAGGTTCATGAAAATCAGGGGGTTGTGGTTCAGATTGCTGACGACGGTGATCAACATCAGGCTAGGGTTGACGGCGGTGACAAACAGCAGCCTAGGGTTAACGAAACCATTATGGAAGTTGTGACGAATAAGGAAGGAACATCAATGAGTAGCATGGATGCGGGGACCGTTAATAATCAGGTTATTAATGTCATTGACAAGCAGAGTTATACACCCATTAAATATGGGGATTTCATGGTTTCAAACCGTGCCATGAAGACGAGAGAGAAAGAGATCGCAGTGGTTAATGCTAGAAGCGAGAAGGCACTAATCAGTTCTCCAATTGTGTGGGATCAAGGAATTGATTCTATGATTGGCTCGTGATTTAATGTATTGCATGCTCTTGATGGAGAGGGTACGTCTAGTGGTGTTGCTGTGTTAGGGAATAATGAAGATGTTGAACCAGTCAAAAAGGCTACTGAGGTGAAGGATGGATCAATGTGTCCAACCAGGGTAGGGTCCGGAACAAAGTTAGTGGCAAAGATCCTCAACATGGGCCAAGGCTACATGATGTTAAGCGGGCCGCTAGAAGTTTTGGTAACATGAAGAAAAATCTGTCTATAACTGGATAAGTTAGAAATAGGAAAAAAGAGTTGGCTAAAAATAACTCTGGGCCGAGAGTGAAAAACAAGATTATGGGCCAGGTGGACGTCGCTGCTCTAGAGAAAGAAGCTTTGGAGAAGAACCATTTGGAATTCATTTCCAATCTTAGTCGATTGGAATTAAAACAGAAAGCTTTGATCACCCCCTCGTCCTTAATTGGCAATGATCCTAAGTTCACTATGGATAATTTGGTAAGCAATGTTGAGGGGAAGGACAAAGTGAAGGTGTCTTCTACAGAGAAGGTGGTTATGATAGTTGATATACCGGGTGAGGAAGGGCTTTTAGAGCCAATTAATATTTCCAAGTCATCATGAATTTTATGGCTTGAATTGTTTTGGAACAGTAGCTAAGGGGTTTACCTCTTTGGTTAAAGATTTGAGGAGGAATTATAAATCCTCTTTAATTTTTCTTTTGGAAACGCATGCGAGTGGGCAACGTGCTCAGAAACAAGCGAAAAAAACTGGTTTTTCGGGTCGTTTCATTGTTGATTCAATAAGGTAGTCTGGTAGTATCTGGTGTTTTATGGGATGTGGATAACTGGAATGTGGTTATTCTTGAAGCATCCTATCAAATGGTTCATATGAAGGTAACTTGGAAGGGGACTGTCAGTTGGTTGACCACTGCAGTGTATGCTAGTCTTAATTATGTGTGTCGTCAACAACTCTGGAGAGACCTGGAGAGACTTGCAGATACTTTGAATGATCCTTGGGTTGTTCTTGGTGATTTTAATGTGATTATGGGAGCTCATGAGCATAGGGGAGGCTCTCCTAATTTTTCAGATGGAGGTGTCATTGGGTTTAAGGATACGGTGCAGAATTGTAACCTTATGGATGCTGGGTTTCAGGGGAGCCCTTTTACGTGGAGGAGAGATAATTTGTATCAGCCCCTGGATAGGGTTCTTATTAATATTCAATGGCGCATCCAATTCCAAGATGCTTCCGTGCGCCATCTTCCGTTTTTCAACTCTAATCATCGCGTTATTCTGGTTCAGATGAAAAACAAACGGAGAATAAATAGGAGCTGCAGGCCTTTCCGATTTCTTGCTTCTTGGCTTACTCATCAAAATTTTCCTTCCCTCATGCTCGTTCATGGCCTAGGGGAGCTAACTGGTGTAATCAGGTCCCTCAACTTTAGGGTGCTTTGCAAGCTTGAAATAAGGAGGTGTTTGGAAATATTTTTGAGCGAAAACAAAGGTTTATATCTAGATTGGAGCTTCTGACTGATAATCTAGTGGGTCAACCTACTCCAGGGTTGGTGAATGCTCATAAACATCTCTGGCAAGAGTATGAGCAGGTGCTGTTACAAGAAGAGATCTTGTGGATCCAAAAGTCCAAAACAAAGTGGCTTTGTTTTGGAGACAGGAATACTAGATTTTTTCATGGTGTTATGGCAGTTCATAGAATGAAGAATGCTTTTGATACTCTGCAGGATAGTGATGTAAATTGGATAAGAGAGGATGGTTACGACATACTATCAAAAGCTTTTTGAGGAAGAGGGTGAGCAAGGGGTCAGTGTATTTTAGGAGCTTTTCGCAACATCTCGTCTGATGAATTGCTCCTCTTTGAGGGGGAGATGACTAAGAGTGATATTTTTAATACTATTAGTCACCGGGTTCGGATGGTCTGCAAGCAGGTTTCTTTCAGAGCCAATGGAAGGTAATTGGTGACTCTTTTTGCGATCTAATTTTTGAGATCTTTAGAGAACCCAGGAAAATTCAGTTGACTAATGACACCTTGATTACTCTAATTCCAAAGATGGAGGCAGCAAGTAACATCAAAGATTTTAGGCCTATTAGTTTATGTAATGTCTCCTATAAGGTCATTACTAAACTTTTAGCGCATAAACTCAGGCGGGTTATGAGCTTCTTAGTGAATTCTTGTCAAAGTTTCTTTGTGCCTAACCGCCAAAGTATGGACAATATCATTGTGGCGCAAGAGGTGTTTCACTCTATGCGTAAGAAAAAAGGGAAAAAAAGGTTGGATGCCATTAAAATTGATTTCGAGAAGGCTTATGACAAGCTCAATTGGCAATTTATTCGAGAGACTCTTGGGGATGTTGGTCTCCCTTCTAGCTTTGTCAACATTGTGTGGGAATGTATTACTACGGCTAATATATATGCGGGTGCTTTGGAATGGTGAAGCTTTAGAGAAATTTTATCCTAGTAGGGATATCAGACTGGGGGACGCCATCTCACCATATTTGTTTATGCTTGCATTAAAAAGCTTTTTCAAATGATCAATCTTGCTTTAGAACAGGGTCAATGGGCCCTATAAAGCTTTCCAGACAAGGACCTCCATTGTCTCACTTAGCCTTTGCATATGATGTCCTTCTCTTTGCAGAGGCGAGTGAGAATCAAATTTTATTAATCAAAAATATTTTAGATTTGTTTTGCAGGTGTTCTGGGCAGAAGATTAGCCAACATAAAACGCGGATTTTCTTTTCAAACAATGTGGATGGGCATGTGAGGAATAGTATCTGCAACATATCAGGCTTCCAAGTAACAAATGATTTGGCAAATATCTTGGTGTCCTCATTTTGCATGAAAAGGTGAATAGGAGGTCTTTCCAATTTATTCTGGACAAAGTGGTTCAGCGTCTCAATAATTGGGAGGCCAAGACCTTATCTTCTGCGGGAAGAGTTACTCTTACTAAATTTGTAAGTCAAGCGCCTCCTTCATATGTTATGCAATCAACTTTTATTCCCCGATTTATCTGTGATGAAATTGATAAGAGGTGTACGAGTTTTGTTTGGGGGGATACTGCGGATCACAGACATGTCCATTTGGTAAATTGGAAGAATTTATGTCAACCTAAGCCTTGGGGTGGGCTTGGGTTGCGCGAGGCCCAGAATTTAAACCAAGCATCTATGATGAAAGCTTGTTGGCACCTTTTGACTAGAAGAGATGACTTATGCGTTAATATTATTCGGTCAAAGTATTGGTGTGGTGGCGATCTTTTGCCTAAGATTAATGATAATAAAGTTGGGTCAAATTTCTAGAGAGGCATTTGTCATGCTTGGGAGGATGTCGTATGGAACCTAATTTGGAGACTTGGGGATGGTCGATAAGTTAATTGTTGGAACGATGTGTGGGTTACTGAAGTGGGTGCTCTGAAGGATGTTATTATTCATAACTTAACTGATGTGGAGAATGTGATTAGAGTTTGTGATTTAACTAATAATCAAGGGGAGTGGGACATGACTCAGATATTGCATTTGCTGCCTGGGAATATTGGGAATTTTATTCTCAAAATGCATCCTCCAAATCTGAATAGGTGTGCGGATGAAATCGCGTGGAAGCTCATGAATTATAATAATTTCTCTAATTGCTCAGCTTATGAATCTCTTGTTGGAACCTAAACGATTGAGAAGTTTAGACCCTCATTGATTTTGATGATAACAAAGTATTTTTCAAGAGAACAATTTATCTTCTAACATATCTTTGAGTGTACAGGTATCAAAACTTCATATATATGTACGAAACACTCAAGGAAGAAGAAGAAATTTACAAAAGAATTAAATACAATCCACTAGTGTCAGCATCCGAACTCACTTCAGCATCTTGCCAACAGCAAGCGTCTAGTAGTGTTACTCTTTGACACATGGAATACTCAAATTGCTGCGAGCGTCCGTCCTCTATTCTGAGCGAGCGTCTGATCTTTTTAATGAAGCACGTGATGATCATGTTTTTGCTCTTAACCTCAGACTGTTGTGGAACGGAATTCGAATTTGATTTTATGCGCTCATTTTGATGTACGAGGAAGCAAAGGTGACACCTTTAGCATAAGACAAAAATCGTACAAGGCAATTGCAAATTATAGATAGTACGAAAACGATAATGTGTACTATTCTGATATACTCTGGAAAGGAAGAAAAGGACTACAATTCAAATTACCTCACTCAATAGAAAGGAGATATTTTTTTTACTGCAACGGTAATATCCTTGAAGACTCCTATATATACCCCAAGGTATTCATTGAAGAGATGTTGGAAAAACTGTGAAGAAACGTCATTCTAAAAGCAATATTACTCAAGTGAGCAATCAAGTTTCGTGCCAAGTTTCTGGTCTACAAAGAACTGAACTTAGCGTCTTATACTTTCTTTGAGAAAGCCATTCTGTTTTGAGCTTAATATTTTCATCCTCTCTGTGAGAGATATTTTGATTGTATTCAAAAGTATAATCTCTTTTGTAAACTGTATTTGGCCTAGTGAAGGCTTTGTTCCTCAAAGGCTCATTGCGACCGAGTCGTTTGAGAAGTTGAGAGTATTGTCAAGTTTGTGACAGAGAATACTCTTGAGGAAAATTGTAATCAGTTGATTATAGTGAAAAATCCTTGAGAACGAAGGGACTAGACGTAGCTACCGGTTTGTGGTGAACTAGTATAAATCTCTGCCTCGCCCTTATCGCTTTACATTTATCTTTACCTTGCTCGGTAAAACAAGTTTTCATAAGCGGTTTATTTTCTGCATCCGGTTAATTTCTTTGCATCCGATATACAAACAGTTTTGAAAAATCTGTGTTGTAGTGTTTATTACGTAAAGTTTGCGAAAAGTTTTTTTAACACAATTCAACCCCCCTTCTTGTGTTCACGTTCAGTTGGTACCAGAGCTCGGCCTCTTGGTTGAGCACTTAACAGTGTTAAGAGAAAAGATCATATATTGTGAACATGTCTACTAAAGGTGGTCATATGAACCGTCCTCCTCTATTCGATGGAGAAAAATTTGATTACTGGAAAGATAAGATAAAAGCTTTCTTTGAGACACAACAACTTGAGTTGTGGGATATAGTTCAAAGTGGTTACATTCCTCCCACTAATCCTCGTGGTGTTGCTATAGCCATAGAAGACTGGAATGATGAGCAAAAAAAAAGATATCAAATCAATCAAAAAGCTAGATTCATTCTTATCTGTGCTATGACAGAAAAAGAATATGATAAATGTGGCAAATTTGATACTGCCAAAGAAATCTGGGACTCACTCGTTTTATCTTACGAAGGTTCTGCCCAAGTAAGAGAAACCAAAGCTAGCATGTTGGTTCGTCAATACGAGTTGTTCAAAATGGAAGATGGTGAAAGCATTGAAACTATGTTTGGAAGATTCCAAACACTTGTTCATGGGTTACAGACCCTTGGAAAAAGTTACACTACACCTGACCATGTTAGAAAGATCTTAAGAAGCTTGACTAAGCAGTGGAGACCCAAGGTCACTGCTATTCAGGAAGCAAAAGATCTAAATGTCCTACGACTTGAAGATCTTATGAGTTCGTTGAAAGCTCATGAACTTGAGCTAAACGAAGAAGAACCTGTCAAAAAGGGCAAATCTATTGCCTTGAAAGTCGCTCAACATAAAGCTAGTTCTTCCAAAGCCCTTCAGGCTGAAGAAGAAGAATCAGAAGATGATGTTTCAGAAGGAGATGTTGACACATCAGAAAATGAGCTCGCGTTTATATCCAGGAAGATACAAAGAATGTGGAAGAAGAGAAACTTCAGGAGGAAGTTTCAGAAGAAAGATACTAAGGACAAGAAGGAAAGCAAGGACAAGGACAAAGCTCAAGTCATTTGCTATGAATGTAAAAAGCCTAGACATTTCAAGTCCGAATGTCCTAATCTTAAGGAGAAGCCCACAAGAAGTTCATTCAAGAAGAAGAAGAAGAGTCTCATGGCTACATGGGAAGATCTAGACTTATCCTCATCTGAGGAAGATAATGAAGTAGAAGCAAATCTCGCTCTCATGGCAGACACTGACCTTGATTCAGAAGAAGAAGTTGAAGAGGTAATAGTATATGATTCCTACTCTGAACTTCAACTTGCATTCGATGATCTTCTTAAGGACTCTGCCACTCTCTCTGTTGAGTATAAGAATTTGAAAAAGAAATTTTCAAAATTATCACAAGACTTTCAAGCTTTAAACAAAGAAAAATATGTTCTCAATAAAGAGAACCAGAAGCTGAAAACTAAAAAATCAGCATCTGATGGATAACCAGTGTCTGGCCTCTAACAAGCAACCAGAAGCTGAGAGCACTCAAGCTGAAAGCTCTAAAGTTACAGGCAATCCTAAATGCAAATCAAATGAATATGAATATGCATTTCAAAAGTTTCTTGCAGAGAGTGTAACTCGAAGCAATCAAGCTTCAATGATTTGGGGCGTCAGTAAAACGACAACTCATGGTCTTGGTTATATATCAGATGAACCTCTTTTAGAAAATGATTCAGCATCTGATAAATCTAATAATCATAGTAAATGCTTGCATTGTACTTACTGCAATAAACCTAGTCATTTGAAAAGTGCATGTACTGTTTTTAAAACTGTGAAGGATAAGCTTCCTTCAAGAACTAACAAGAAAGGACCCAAAAAGATATGGGTACCTAAAGATAAAATAGTCTATGTTGCAGACTTGCTTAGCAACAAAGTCAACACACCTATCTTGGTACTTAGACAGTGGATGCTCGCATCACATGACGGGAGAAAAGCATATGTTCCAAGAAATAAGACCTAAAGAAGCTGGATTCGTTGGTTTTGGAGGAAATCAGAAAGGTAAAATAGTTGGAATTGGTCGCATTGGTAAAGGCTCTCTTCCCTCTGTTAATAATGTACTATATGTTGAAGTACTTAAACATAACTTATTGAGCATAAGTCAATTATTTGACAATGGTTATGAAGTCATCTTTACAGAAACTGGATGTCTAGTAAAAAGCAAGAAAGACGGCTCTATTTTCTTTACTACTAAAAGGAAACAAAATATTTACAAAATTGATCTCTTTGAACTTGCAAAACAAGATGTCAAGTGTCTCATGTCTGTTGACGAAGAACAATGGATTTGGCACAAGAGATTGGGTCATGCCAATTTGAGATTAATCTCAAAATTAAACAAGCACAGTCTTGTCAGAGGCTTACCATATCTTAAGTATCAATCTGATGCTCTCTGTGAGGCATGTCAAAGAGGAAAACAAGTTAAAACTTCTTTTCATTCAAAAAATGTTGTTTCAACCTCTAGACCACTTGAGCTTTTGCATCTTGATCTTTTTGGTCCAACAAGGACAGCCTCTTTAACTGGAAAGAAATTTGGGTTAGTCGTTGTTGATGATTTTACTAGATGGACATGGGTTAGATTCCTTGCTCACAAAGATGAGTCATACAAGGTATTTATCAGATTCGCAAAAGAGTTCAAAATGAAAAAGGAATTTGTATTTCTTCTATTAGAAGTGATCATGGGGGAGAATTTGAAAATGAAAGCTTTCAAAAATTTTGTGATGATAACGGCATCTCCCACAATTTCTCCTCTCCTAGAACACCTCAACAAAATGGTGTTGTAGAAAGGAAGAATAGGTCCCTCCAAGAAATGGCCAGGACCATGATCAATGAGGCTAACATTGCAAAACATTTTTGGGCAGAAGCAGTAAACACAGCTTGTTACATTCGAAATAGAATTTCTATTAGACCTATTTTGAAGAAGACTCCATATGAATTGTGGAAAGGATGGAAACCAAACATTTCATATTTTCATTCATTTGGATGTACGTGCTATATTTTAAATACTAAGGATCAGCTTGGTAAGTTTGATTCAAAAGCTGACAAAGGAATCTTTTTGGGATATTCTGAAAGATCTAAAGCTTTTAGAATATACAATAAAGAAACTATGACAGTGGAAGAATCCATTCATGTCAAATTTGATGACAAGAAGCCTGACACAGCCATGTCAGAGCTAGATGAATTATTTTCAGAATTAAATATAGGTAATACTACAAATAGTGAACCTACATCTTCATCGTCCGGTGGTGACCAGACACAAGAATCTTCAGAAGCTGAATTCAGAAAGAGCTGGAAGTACAAAGCCAATCATCCTAAAGATCAAATCATAGGAAAACCTGGAGATAGAGTAAGAACCAGATCCTCTTTTAAAGAGCATGCAGATATGGCATTACTCTCAGAAATGGAACCTAAAACGATTGATCAAGCATTGGAAGATGAAGGTTGGATTCTGGCCATGCAAGAAGAGTTGAATCAATTCCAAAGAAATGATGTATGGAAGCTAGTTACTCTACCAAAAGATAAGCAAGCTATTGGTACTAAATGGATATTTAGAAACAAGCTTGATGAAGATGGAAAGGTTGTGAGAAACAAGGCAAGATTGGTTGCTCAAGGTTACTCACAGGAAGAAGGTATTGATTTTACTGAAACATTTGCACCTGTTGCAAGGTTAGAAGCTATACGCATTTTGCTTTCATTTGCTGCACATCATGATATAATTCTTTATCAAATGGATGTGAAAAGTGCTTTCTTGAATGGTTTTATAACCGAGGAAGTCTTTGTAAAACAACCTCCTGGATTCGAAGACATTGAATTTCCAGAACATGTCTTCAAGCTTAAAAAGGCCCTGTATAGTCTTAAGCAAGCTCCCAGAGCTTGGTATGAAAGACTAAGTACATTTTTGATGAAAAATGGCTTTACCAGAGGTCTAGTAGACACTACTCTTTTTAGAAAAACATCAAACAAGCACTTTATAATTGTTCAAATATATGTTGATGACATTATTTTTGGAGCTACTAATGAAAGCCTTTGCAAAGAATTTTCTAAGCTAATGCAAATTTGAATTCGAGATGAGCATGATGGGTGAACTAAAGTTCTTCCTTGGAATTCAAATCAAACAATGCAATGATGGTGTCTATATACATCAAAGCAAATATATCAAGGAATTGCTAAAGAAATTCAAAATGGTGGATTGCAAACCTATGTGTACTCCTATGCATCCCACATGCATTCTTGGTAAAGATAAAACTGGTAAAAAGGTAGATCAGAAAATATACAGAGGTATGATTGGATCTCTACTTTATCTTACAGCTTCAAGACCTGATATTATGTTGAGCGTCTGTCTGTGGGCTAGATTTCAATTAGATCCTAGAGAATCACACTTGAGTGCTGTTAAAAGAATCTTTAGATATTTGCAAGGATCTACTAATCTTGGTTTGCTTTATAAGAAATCAAAAGATTACAAGTTAGTAGGTTTCTATGATGCTGACTTTGCTGGAGACCGAATTGAAAGAAAAAGCACAAGTGGAGGCTGCCAATTCCTTGGAGCAAATCTTGTGTCTTGGTCAAGCAAAAGGCAAAGCACGATTGCACTCTCAATAGCGGTTGAATATATTTCATTGAAGTTGCAGCTCTCAACTTCTGTGGATGAAATATCAAGTTGAAGACTATCTGATAAAAGAGAGTAACATTCCTATCTTTTGTGATAATACTTCTGCAATCTGTCTTACTAAAAATCCCATATTGCATTCACGAGCCAAGCACATTGAGATTAAGCATCATTTTATAAGAGACTATGTTCAGAAGGGCATTTTCGAAATAAAATTTGTAGACACTGATCATCAGTGGGCTGACATATTTACGAAACCCCTTGCTGAAGATAGATTCAATTTTATAAGAAGAAATTTAAATTTTCATCTTATAGAAGAATGATTAATCTCAGCGTCAGATGATATGCATCATCTCAGCATCTGGTATGACATAAGCATGTATACGTATAAGCATCTTATTTGTCATGTGCATCATAACTCAACGTCTGGAGAATCGGTTGCGTCTGAAGACACGCTGCGTGTGTCACACGTGTAAAGGACTTAAGCATCTCATCACATCTACTGAGTCATAATTATTTATGTCTTTCGATAAAATCTTTTTACTTGATCTTACTTTTCTTTTGGCGTCTTCATTTAATGAAAAGGCGAATCTTCATTTTCTTTTCTTTTTTGATTTAATTTTTGTGTGGAAATACGAAGCGATTTTTTGAAAAAGGACTGTACCATTTTCTATCAACTTTCCCACTAGTCCACATTTTTCGCTCCATCACTTCACTCTGCATCTACTTGCAAGATTGTTCTCTCTCTCTCTCTGTGTGTGATTTCAAACCCTAAAACCTCCATTACCCTCTCTGCAACTGTTACCATGGCTGATAGAAAAGTTGGACAATACACTACTGCCTTCGATGTCTTCTCAGAGGCAAAACTCATGAATGAAAACAGAATTGATTTTGAGAACTTCAAGCTCTATGGTTTTGATTTTGAGGAAGGTTTGGAGAAACTAGGCTGGAAAAATTACTTTATCTGGGAACCAGTCGATGTACTGAGCTATGCTATAAAGGAGTTCTGGGGGAACGCTTACCTACTTCCGGGAGAAATTAGAGAAGGACACATCAGAGGCTTCAAGTTACGCTTCACCATCAACTCTATCGCTCAAACGATCAAGTGCCCTTGTGAAGGAATCAGTTACCCTGCTAACTGGGTTGACGCTTACAAAGGACTGGAAAACGTCAACGAAGCCCTGTTCGAAAACTACCGTGAGTTGAAGAAGAAGAACATAACTCTCGCTGCCAAAGACTTAAAAAGCCACTACAGAGTACTGCACAAAATCATCGCTAAGAGCGTGATTCTGAAGGCTGGCTCAAGCGACATAGTGAACTACGTGCAAAAGTTCATTATGAGAAACTACATGGATGGGAAGAAAATCAATCTGCCAAGGTTGATTATCAATAACCTTATAAATGCTCTTGTCTTCTCAAGGAAGAGTGTCGATAAGAAGAATATCGTCAAGGTTATCCCTTATGGAGTTCTTCTCTCCATAATGATGATTAAAGATAGTGTTGTGAGAAAGCTGGATGACTCTACCAACACAGGAAAAAAAAAGAAAAATACTTTGGTGTTGGCGCTGTTGTTCGTCCTGAAGTTTTTGGAGTCAACAGTCTAGTCAGAATGCAGTTGATAACTGGCTCTATGATCAAGAAGGTGAAATTAGAGCAACAGGAAGGAGAAGCTGAAAAGAAAACCGCCAGAAGCTCAATGGCTGGTGTGAAGAGACCTGTTGAATCTCCATTAAGGGAGACAAGAAGAATGAAACAGAAGGTGGCTCCTGCACCTACTGTTGAGGAACCAGAAGATGAGCATAGAATTCCTATCAGAAAGGTCTTGGAAAGAATGTAGGGAAATAGCGCAATAACAGAGATTAAAAACGCAGCGGAAATTTAAACTTTCCCTTCCATGGATCCTTGCGAATGGTCATGACTCAGGGTTATATGAATTACCTCTTGTAGCGCAGATCGTTTGCAGACGAAAATAGGAATCGAGCACGAGCGTCGCACAGAAAACAACGCCTCTACGTAGTCCACACGAACAGCCTTCGAATGGGAGCGGTCTCCGTCACAGTGCTAGCTGACGTACGGAACCAGTCACAATGCAAGTCACGATCTTTGAAACGGCTAGGGTTTTAATTCCGTGTTTTGACTTCAGTCTTAACGAGTCTATTTATAGACTTCACTTAAGACTGACCTAGCACACCGTAGCTTACCGTGTGCTCTCAAGACCGTAACTTATCGTGTTCTGCGTCTTTCTTGACTCGCGCTGGTGCATCGTAAGAATGCACCACCGAATAAAATGAGTCTCACTCATTTATTTAATCTCCCATTAGCCTGTTCTCATGTGTGTGACCCTGTAGGTTCCCGTAACGTTGGCAATAATATTAAATCACTATTTAATATTATAAACAGTGAGCGGTGTCTAGCAACACATCACTGCTACTCAAGTAACGAGAATGTCAGTGTTGTGACGTAACCTTTCCGTGATAATGATCATGTGTGTACTTACCCTTTTGCCCTTATATCTATATTGAACACAAGGCATAGTATGTGTCACCCTTGTATAGTTCAATATTATATTCCTTGATGCCCGAGTAGACTTAGTAACAACAAATAAGATCAATATCTCATATTGACTTATTTCAGCATGGCCATGAATTTTACAGTCATACTCTATCAAGGGGCCCACAGATATTACTCCTGTTATGTAGGAGGGGCAAATCCCATCTAGGTCACTTATGTCTCTTTGCATGACTCGTTGAGTGCCCAGTTAACCGACTTTATAATTGTCCTGCATGGACAATGTTTGACAAAGAATAAAACACCCAACTCCTCATGTAGGGACCATAGTGGTTTCAGTCCGAGGGTGGCATACACCACTATCACTATGAGAATAACTCATGACACTTACATACCACACTATGTAGTATTCTCATGGCGGGTCAATCCAGTACACAATTACCCTAACGTGTACCTATGTGGTGACTTGATATCTCATATCTATAACCTGTGAGATGAGGTTATCAGTCCACCCACATAATACTCTTGATGCATTATTATTGTCCTTAATAATAATAATACTCGACTACGGATATTTAGAGTAAGTTCTTTAGTATCTCACAACCGAGTCGTCTACTCGATGTTCTATTGAAAACAAACTTTTACTCAAGGACTTTATTACGTTGAAACAAACATAATAACTGAAAATGCCTCATGTAATAAATAAATGACATGATACAAAATATAAGTCCAAAGGAAAAACATTGGCCTCTAGGGATTACACCAACAAAGAAAGAATAAGCCAACAGCTGAAAAGGGAAGCAAGACCCTCCTCCTCCTCCTGCCGTTGTTGCCCCTAGAGGAACAAAAAGAAGATTGGTTAAGTCTTCTGAGCTTAACCCAAAGATACTCGACTTTGCTGCTGATGAGTCAGTATCTATCTTCGATTCTCATGATGTTATTCCTGCACCCCCATTATCTATTTCACAACCACAAACCCAGAAAACCAGAATGAGCCTCCGACAAACCACTACCCTCATTCCCTCAAAACCTACCCAACCACCATCCAATACACTCAACCTTGACCTACCACAAATTTCCTCAAATACCTCACTTACCACATATATTTCCAAACTTCACTCTCACCCCTTTAACCTATTATTCAAAGTACCTCTCATTAATCCCTTCAAACCCTACACACCTAAAACCTACACAATCACCAAAACCACTCCCACTTCACTCACCATTACCCATAAACCTACAGACTTCGGTGGAAGGAAGAATGTCTCGTGCATTAACAAACCTCAGTTTGTTAAGTATGAGTCATATCACAGCATCTACAATCGCCCCTCTACATGGCATTTGAAAACCTTCACCTGCAGGTTGCCATCGAGATTGTCTCTCCAATGAATGCTACCTTCAAGGATGGAGAAGACCATTTTCAGATGTCATTCAAAGGAAGATTGAGACCGTAACCTGGTAGCGAGCAATTCCTTTCTCTGTTGACCTTCCTAAATCCCTACCTCAGTGAACCTCTCACCTTTGGAGGAGTGTGGAAGGTGGATCACGGATGAAGAAGTTGCCTTCATGGCACACTGTCTTGAGATGAAGAAAATTGAAGTTATCAGACAGTTCAGGGATCCTTCTTCTGTATCCGTAAAGATTGTGCCAGATAGACAAAGGTGGCTACCTTGGTCTATCCCTGGGAAAAGGAAAGAACCTGCTCCTGGCAAGCAGCCATTCAGCAAGATCGGGCTCATAGAGTATAAGAAGGCTCCCAAGAAGTATAACCTTAAAGAATTCTCTAAGCTTCTTATTGCCAAGATCTCTGAGGATCATGCCAGAAGGTTTTACCTTAGTTCTCTGAAGGAAAATGAATGGAGAATTGGCTCCTCAAACTGCTGCAATGCCGAGAAAGCCACAATTCCAACAGTTGGCACTATCAGCAAAGTTACTGACACCAATCTGGGAACTGCCTACTTTGATGATACGTTCATGTGTTCAGTAATCAGGCCTTTTGACTGCATGAAGATATATGTCCAATGGGCTGCTGTGACCAAGCACTTCGACATTGGATTTTCTTGGAGTCAATGGTCTGAGTCTTGGAAAGACAAAGCCTTGTTACCATGCCTCGTCCCCCTAGTGCTTACAGAAGATGACAGGGAAAATCTGTGAAGAATATACCTGGCAGAAAATGAAGAACTCTCTTTCGCTTCTGAAGCATTGAGTGCCTTCATCAGAAGAATATGGGGAGAAGATGCTGGAAACAAGTTTGATGCTTTCACTGCTGATGTGCTTCTGCATAGGGAAACTATCTTCATGGATTTGCTGTATCCAGAAGAGGTGGAGAAAAGAAGGAGAATTCAGGCAGAATCTGAGCAGAGGAAACTTGGAAGTCTCATCAAATGGTTTATACCAAATGATGCATTCTTTCTAAGAGCTCAATAGAAGAAGGACTTGAGACTGAAGCTATCCAACTGGGTGCTAGCAGGGCATCAGAAGATGAAACCTGCACCAGTATCAAAAGCTGGACCTTCTACTTCTATTCTTGCAGCTGAGATGGTCACTATTCCCAAAGCAGAGTTTGAAGAAATGAAGGCTACTAACCTGAAAGTCACTCAGCTGGAGAATGCACTTAAGTTATTATATGAACGTCTCAACATCCCTCCACCACCTCCACCAAACCCTTAAATTTATTTATTTTTTTGTGTGATATAAAATATTTTTTTGGTACTCTTATATATATATTCATTGTGTTTGCTCTGACTATCTGTTTATATATATATACCTATCACTGATTATCTGTTTATATATATTCAAATTTTTCTAAGTCTTATTTTGACTATGATGTGCTTTACACTCTTTTTGTCTTATGACAAAAGGGGGAGTAAAAGAAAAGTTTGATGAACACGTGAAAGTCTGATTGACAAATTCACCGTCCGATGTTCAAACTCCGATGGATACACTAAAACAGAAGTATCATGCATATCATTTCATACATAGCATTTGTGCAGTTTATTCATTGCTCTAATATCTATTAATGCGTTGATATTCATTGATCCAGTACTCTAATAATGATCAATAAAATTGGTACAATGAAAATCAGCATCCGATCTCACTTTGTTAAATATATGCTCTGATACATCTACGTATTTTTGCGATCACTTAAATGAATTTGTTTATCAAACAATCGCCTTAATACCTGAATTATTCTTATATATCTAAATTGTTAAATTTAGGGGGAGACCCTTGATATTATTTTGAAATTAAATTGTTCATCAACCTTGGATATTTGTTATCATCAAAAAGGGGGAGATTGTTGGAACCTAAACGATTGAGAAGTTTAGACCCTCATTGATTTTGATGATAACAAAGTATTTTTCAAGAGAACAATTTATCTTCTAACATATCTTTGAGTGTACAGGTATCAAAACTTCATATATATGTACGAAACACTCAAGGAAGAAGAAGAAATTTACAAAAGAATTGAATACAATCCACTAGTGTCAGCATCCGAACTCACTTCAGCATCTTGCCAACAGCAAGCGTCTAGTAGTGTTACTCTTTGACACATGGAATACTCAAATTGCTGCGAGCGCCCGTCCTCTGTTCTGAGCGAGCGTCTGATCTCTTTAATGAAGCACGTGATGATCATGTTTTTGCTCTTAACCTCAGACTGTTGTGGAACGGAATTCGAATTTGATTTTATGCGCTCATTTTGATGTACGAGGAAGCAAAGGTGACACCTTTAGCATAAGACAAAAATCGTACAAGGCAATTGCAAATTATAGATAGTACGAAAACGGTAATGTGTACTATTCTGATATACTCTAGAAAGAAGAAAAGGACTACAATTCAAATTACCTCACTCAATGGAAAGGAGATATTTTTTTACTGCAACGGTAATATCCTTGAAGACTCCTATATATACCCCAAGGTATTCATTGAAGAGATGTTGGAAAAACTGTGAAGAAACGTCATTCTAAAAGCAATATTACTCAAGTGAGCAATCAAGTTTTGTGCCAAGTTTCTGGTCTACAAAGAACTGAACTTAGCGTCTTATACTTTCTTTGAGAAAGCCATTCTGTTTTGAGCTTAATCTTTTCATCCTCTCTGTGAGAGATATTTTGATTGTATTCAAAAGTATAATCTCTTTTGTAAACTGTATTTGGCCTAGTGAAGGCTTTGTTCCTCAAAGGCTCGACTGCACTGAGTCGTTTTGAGAAGTTGAGAGTATTGTCAAGTTTGTGACAGTAGAATACTCTTGAGGAAAATTGTAATCAGTTGATTATAGTGAAAAATCCTTCAGGAACGAAGGGACTAGACGTAGCTACCAGTTGGTGGTGAACTAGTATAAATCTCTGCGTCTCGTCCTTTACTGCTTTACATTTATCTTTACCTTGCTCAGTAAAACAAGTTTTCATAAACGATTTATTTTCTGCATCCGGTTAATTTCTTTGCATCCGATATACAAACAGTTTTGAAAAATCTGTGTTGTAGTGTTTATTACGTAAAGTTTGCGAAAAGTTTTTTTAACATAATTCAACCCCCCTTCTTGTGTTCACGTTCATCTCTGCTGGGGACTGGTCAGAATTAGCGATCCGAGGCCAGAACGATATCGATTGCATCTGTGGAAGCTCTCTCGATCTTCTCTATTGACGAATTGGGCGAGATTTAAAAGGGGATTTGCCTCATCAAGCACTTGTCCGGTTTGTGGTGTGATGGAAGAATCTACTCTCCATATGATTAGAGATTGTGGCAAAGTCTCCAGGATGTGGTGGAATCTATGATAGAACTCGCCAACTGTAGCTTTTTGGAGTTTGGATATAGAGCAGTGGTTGGAGATGAACTTAGCAGATGAGACTCTTCATCATGTTTTCAATTGGAATACGTTGTTCGGTGTTGCTTTGCTTCAAATTTGGATTCTCCGTAATCAGAAGGTGTTTGAGGGAAGAATAGCATCTGATTCTGTGCAGTTCTAGGATGTGTTGGTTGCTTGCCAATATATTGTGAAGAGTTGGCATAAAAATGGGTTCCTCCAACGTGTTGGTAGCTCGCCAGTTGAGCCTCGATATGTTAGGTGGTTTCCCCTAAATGAAGATTGGATCAAGCTGAGTTGCGATGGTGCTGTTTCTCAACAAGGCATTTTGGCATCGGCTGGTGGTGTGATTAGGGGGAGTGATGGAGAGTTCATCTGTGGGTTTGCATCTAGACTATGGCTTTGCTCTATCACAGTTGCAGAGCTTTGGGCCATATACACGAGGCTTTCACTGACCGTGAGTAAGGGATTTCATAAAGTAGTCTTTGAGTCAAATTCAATGACGAAAATTAAATTTATTCAGTCGAGGTGCTCTTCGCAACATTCCCTTTTTGCCTTAGTTATTGACATCAGATCCCTTACGAGCAGAGTTGATGTGGTGGAATTTTTGCACCTATTCATGGAGGCTAATCAAGTAACGGATGGGTTCGCCAAGTTTGGGCTCAGTCTCGAGTCTTGTAGCAGAAGTTTTAGTAGTATTCCTGATTTTATTTTGTATGCCTACATGGCAGATGTTGCTGGGACATAGTTTCCTAGAAGTTTTTGAGTCGTTTTTCCCCAGGGGGTATAGCCCTTGTTGTCCACCAAAAAAAAGGTATTCTGTGCTGACAACAATAGATCTCAAAATTGTAATTGGCATTAACTTACCCAGAGGAATCTAATTGATGCCTTTCTGCTCCCCAAGCAAGCAATATTCAGACACACTCCAAAGAACGACCACGCGCAACCATATGAAGTGGTAATTGTGGATGTTACATTCATCAATCTGAATAAGGTTTGATGCAATAAGGATATTTTTTAGAGTTCACCTTAGATAATTTATGAGATTTGATGCAATAAGAATATTTTTTTAATTGTTATAAATAATTTTTAGTTTACTTTTATTCATCTCAAATGATTATTTATTCTCTTATGAAGAAGAATAAAATTAAATTAAATCAAAGATCTATTTTCAAAAAAAAAAGATTGACTCCCAATATCACACTTCCCGTCCGCAAGTCCATTGGGGTAAGCTTATTTGGAGTTCCTCGATCCCTCCGTCTAAGTCTTTTTTGCTCTAGCGGCTTATTCATAACAAAATCCTCTCGAATAATCAATTGCAATCCCGAGGGTGCATTGTAGTGTCTAGGTGTAGCCTATGCTACTCAGCTGCGGAAACCACTCAGCATCTCTTTTTTGAGTGCCTTTTTGCCACTAAGCTTTGGAATTGGTTGGACTCTTTTTTGCAGAAGCCTATTGACCATTCCAACATTTCCACCGTCATGGCCATCCTGGATCTTCATCGGAGTTCTCATCTTAGGGATATTGTGCTATCGGCCATTGTTCACATAGTTTGGGTTATTTGATACTCTCGAAACCAAATTAATTTTCATAACAGGTGCCTCACTCATTACAGAGCTATCCATTTGGTTATAGCTTCGGTCTCCCTTTCTAAAAGAATTTCTAAAGTGTGCTCCTCCTCTTCTATTGATGATTTCTCCATCTTAAGGTCTTTCTCCATCCCCTACCATCCTCCTAAGGCTCCTGTCATTATTCAGGTGGATTGGATCAAGCCCCCCTGCGCCTGGGTAAAGTGCAACACTGATGGGTCCTCTAGAGGTAACCCCGGCCTCTCTGCTTGTGGTGCCATCTTCAGGGACTCTAGTGGTACCACTTTAGGTTGTTCTGCAGATTTTCTGGGTGTTTTCACGTCCTTCCATGCGGAGCTTATGGCTACTATTATGGCTATTGAGTTTGCTCATAGGAGAAATTGGCTTAGACTTTGGCTGGAATGTGACTCTATGTTGGTGGTTCAAGCTTTTAAAAATTTGGACTTGATTCCATGGAAGTTCAAAAACAGGTGGCTTAATTGCTTGCTTCTCATCCGTCAAATGCAATTTCATGTGTCTCACATCTACCAAGAAGAGACTTCTTGTTAGCTTGCCTCTTTTGGCATTTATTCTCATTGTTTTACTTTGGGGAATTTGCCACCTAACTTTATTTTGGAGGACTTTAATCGTAATAGATTTAGCCTCCCCTACTTTCGTTTTAGATGATCACTCTTTCCCATGGGTCTTGGTGTAGTCCCCCCATGATTTTGTATTCTTTGATTTTCCACTCTTTTAATATTATATCATGGTCTGCTGTAGATGATTGGTAGAGTCTGAGGTGCCAACATAGTTAGGATCTGTTTCTCTATAGTGATGTTTTTGCACTCTACTTTGCCTAAAAAAAAAAGATTGACTCCCAATATCAAATATTCTAATATTAATAGGTGGACTTGGTAGAGGCATTGTCGAAGTAGGGGCAACATACAAAGGATTGACATCGAAGGCAACTTCAATGGGGTCTGTGCCTTGAGTTTTCTATAAAAAAAGGGTTCAACGGTCAGTTGTATGTAAAGACAATGTTGAAAACAACTAAGACTCATACCTCAGGAGTAGTCTGAACGTGATCAGACTCGACCATTTCATGAGTTGGTGAAATTGTTGGCAGGTTGGCAGTTGGGAACGTCTCGACCAAGGAGGTCAACTTAGAGGCAGCTTCATGAGAAGTCATTTCCCTTGCTTGTTGAATTGACAAGTATAACTGAGTTACTTGTTAAAGTAAGGATGGTGATTAAAAATATATAAAGCAATACCTCAGGTTCTTTAGGAGGACTTGGTGAAGATGCACTCAAAGATTATAAGGTGTCAAGAGTGATTTCCTGAAAAGAATGTGAGACAAAATGATAGTTAATCCAAAAAAATGTCATAATATGGAGTGTCGAGTTCAATTCACTACCTTAAACGGAGTTGCAGAACTAGAAACAGTCACAACCTCTGATTGCTTAAGTGGACCCAGAAGCAACTGCAGACTTTCACTTGCTTTGAGTCTTTGAAGGCTCAAACACTGGCAGTTTATGACTTGGTTGGTGGTATCGCTTTACTGAAGCATATTGGCAACTCGACAACTTTGGCTTGCTTTTCTTGGAAACAATTAGCTTTTGGAGAATGGGTTCCATTTCTTCATTCTCACCAATTTCTTCAATGGCTTTGCTTGTATCCTGTCGATAAGGAAGAGGTTTGTCAACAGGGACAACTAGAAAATAAAATGTTTTCTAAGAGGCTTATACATACAGCCCTTATAGGTTGTATGTATAAGGTTCTTGCTAAGTTATTGGCTAAGAGGCTTAGGAAGGTCATCTCTCAGGTGATCTCTGAGAACCAATCTGCTTTTATTGCTAGTAGGCAGATTTTAGATGGCGTTTTTATTGCTAATGAAGTGGTAAATGAGGCCAATAAGCAAAGGAAGAAATGTTTCTTATTTAAGGTGGATTTTGAAAAAGCTTTCGATTCTGTTAGTTGGGATTTCTTGGAATATATGATGTCAAGAATGGGATTTCTAGAGCAATGGCGCAGTTGGATTTCAGAATGTCTTTCATCTTCTTATATTATGTCCTTGTTAACAGTTGTCCAACAGAGGAATTCCGACCAGGTAGAGGGTTGCGACAAGGTAATCCTTTATCACCTTTCTTGCTGCAGAGGGCTTAGTATTATGATTAAGAAGGTAGTGGATTGTCATCTTTATTCTGGATTCAAGATTGGTGTTGAGAATGTAGCGTTGTCTCATTTGCAATGGCCTTACTGCAATTGTTTAAGTTAGTTTCAGGATTAAAGGTGAATTTATTCAAAAGCCAACTGTTGGGTCTAAATATGGAGGAAGAGTGGCTTACTAGAGCTGCACATATGTTTCATGCAAAATTGGGAATTTGCCTTTTAAATACTTAGGCCTTCATATTGGAGCAAACCCCAGAAAGAAAACCACTTGGATGCCTGTGATACATAAGATGAAATCCAGATTGTCCTCGTGGAAAAGCAAATTTCTATCATTTGGTGGTCGTTTGGTACGTGTCAAATCGGTCTTGTCATCACTGCCGGCCATCTTCCTTTCTTTTTTCAAGGCGCCTAAAGGTATTATTCTCACCCTTGAATCTCTTATTTTTGGTTTCTTATGGGGGGAGTGAGGATAAACAAAAAATTCATTGGGTATAAAGTGTGTATGAGCAAAGAAGAGGGAGGCTTAGGTTTGAAAGATCTTAGGGCTTTTAATTTAGCTCTCTTAGGGAAGTGGAGATGGAAAATGAAAGTGGATATAAACTCTTTGTGGTGTTCTATATTGAGATCTAAATATGGGGATGTCAGTGTTGATAATGTTGAGCGGGATACTGGGAGTTCTAGATGGTGGCAGGATATTTGGTCTATTAATAGAGGTGTAGGGGATCTTTAGGAAAATTGGTTTCAAGATTCTATTGTTAAAAATGTGTGTTCTGGGAATACAACTTCTTTTTGGAAGGATAATTGGGTAGGAGAGAGGCCTCTTTACACTACATTTAATAGATTGTTTTTGTTAGCCATTGATAAAGAGGCTTTGGTGAGAGATATGGGCTATTGGGATAATGGATTTTGGAGGTGGAATTTAGTTTGGCGAAAATCATTATTTCAATGGGAGTTGGAATTGGAACAAGAGTTTTTACAGGTCTTACATACAATTCAACCGCACCATGACATGGAAGACAAGTGGCAGTGGAAATTAGACACATCTGGTGTTTACTCCGTTGCTTTGGCATACAATCACATCAAGAGAACTGTGTCTTCCAACAATGATTACTTTTTCAGGAAGATATGGGCGAAATATGTACCTTTAAGAGTTTCTGCCTTTGTTTGGATATTGGCTCTAGATCGGATTGCAACAATGCAAAATTTAATCAAAAGAAGAGTTATTCAATAGCAGCAGGGAGTGTGCTTGGGATGTCAAGAAGACTAGGAGACTACCTCACATTTATTCTTTCTTTGCCCTTGCTTCTCACAGGTGTGGCAGGTTTGCTTAAAGTGGTTGGGATTATAGTCAGCTCTTCATAATGACTACAAGGGGCATTTTTTCCAATTTGTTGGTCTTTCTTGTTGCAATGTAAAGAGAAAGGAATTCTGGCAAGTAATAATCATTTGTATACTCTATTTGGCTAGCTAGGAATCAATTGAGGTTTTCGTCAAACAAATTTTCAATCGAACAAATTTCAGATCAAGCCAAGTACAGGTCTTGGAAATGGTTGAAGGCTAAATGTGTTGGGTTTAATTACCCATTAGCTCTCTGGTTCACCAACCCACAAGGTTGTCTTAGTTCTTTCACTAACTAAGGTCTTACTTGGAGTTGACGTGGACTTTGACGTTAGATGTTGGTTCTTGTTGCTAGTTGCTTAGATGGCCTCCTCAAGAACACTTTATAGCTTTCGCTTAAGTTGTGATTTTAATGTCCTATTCTTTTTAGCTAATATCATATGTCATCCTTAATAGCTTTCTCAGGATATTTTGTACCTTTTGTTTGGCTGGCACTTCTTGTGCTTCCGCTAAGTCTTCTTAATTCAATTCTATTTTGGTTTAAAAAGAAAATAAAATGTTTCAGCCATTAGGGAAAATGATAAGTTAGCAAAGTGGAATTGATACCTTGAGAAAATTTGGTGATCATCTTGACAGCCCCGTTTTCCCATTCAAAAGGTAATGCAAACCGACCAGGGAAAGTAACTTATTCATTACTAACATGTTCAAGGTTAGTTCGAGAATAATACCTATCCAAAGAAAGGAAGTTACTATCCCTTGTCGGTTTACCAGGGAATTCGTCAGCCAAACCAAAAGGAGCACAAGGAAAAGGTACAATCTTAGGAGGAGGAATTTCAGAAGGCTTTTTATGAACAAAAGGATGATGCCATTGTCTTAGTGTTTGCATACTTCTTTTGGTTTCATGAGCTTGTTTCACTTTGGCCACGATTTCATTTACCTGTTGAATGATGAAATGAGGCTGAAGAGGATCCCATTTGACTTTGTAAAATTTCTCAAAAGCTTTAATCTCAGCAAGATGGCACCTTTGGTTTTGTCAGAAGTTTTTTGTGCCTACGGAGAAAGTTCAAGCCTGCTCATACAAGTATCCAATGGAGGATAAAAGGGTTGAAAATAATTTTCCTACCAGGTTATGAAGCTCTCGCTGACACTATATGTTAGTGTGAAAGGAACAAGACTAATTTTACTTACTCTAATTCTATCCTTCTTTTGATAATGAGCAATATTGTCTGATGATAATTGAAGATTAAAGACATAGTGTTCCTCAGTGAGATGTAAAAATGGGGCAGGAACACATTGGATAAGTCCAAATTGAGAAGCAACACAAGTTGGAAGATAAAGATGAATGGAGCTATCATTCGACGAGGGGAGACATGAGAAAAATATATGATGAACAAGGAAACGAGACCAAGCAACTTCAATATCAAGCTCGTCAAGGTTAATGGGATCAGTGAACCATTTTGGACCATATTTACATTCGACAAATGGAGCAAAATTGATGGTTGAATCATTGGCGTCTAAGGAATGGAATAACTTAAAGAAATATTTGAAGCTATCTACTTTGCCAGGAATTTCATTGAAGTAATAGTATAAGGATGGACCATATATGTCAAATGAAAGACCCTCAGGAGGATATTGGACCAATCTTTTGGAGAGAGTTTCATTCAACCATAGTTAGAGGAGCCGAAAAGGGCCACCCTGGGGACTTTTGTCCCAGCAACAATAGAATCATACAAAGAGCAAGACTCTTGTACAAGTTAGCTAGCAAGAATAGGCTAAAAGCCAATACGTGGCCTTGATGAATAATGTTGGCTAAAACAAGGTAAGACTTGGAAATTTGAACATTTTTAGAACAAAGGACAAAAGCAGACAGCCAAAGCAGTAGGAAAGCAACGTGTTCCATGTTAGAAACATCACCAAACTGACCATTATGGAACTATATGAATTTGTAAAATGTAGTGGGAGCTCCTTGGTATGCATCAATGATGCTTTCACAATTCATCAATGGATCAATGAGCTCACCACTGGTCGAAGACCCGTGATGGCAGCTACATTGAACAAAGTTGGACTCATCATGCCACAGGGAAAATGGAAAGTATTGGTGGTCTTGTTCCAAAAGAAAATCGGCGCGCCAGTCATGGCAGCGTCTAGCTTGACAAGATGCTTTGAAAGATGAATCGGGTCTTAGATGCCTAAGCCCGTCCAAGCTTGGGACTTTTCCCCTTCGACCTTTTTGAACCAGGTTAGGTATCTTCTATTTTCAAAGGATTTGGGGGAGTTCTAAAAACCCTTGAGCTTTTAAAGAAAAGGTGAACTAGTAAAGAAGAATGAGGAGACAAGAAGGTCAGTGATACCTTTAGCATTGCGAAAGGTGTCCTTAAACTCATCAAGAGTAGCTTCAGAAGAAAAGCAATGATCCATATAAGCTTGAAGTGGGTTAATTTGTAATGACTCTTCTTTAAAAGGAAGGATTGCCTTTGACTTTTGCCAAATTTCTGATCTCTCCAAAGTGATCGCTAGGAGCTGTATTGCTAGACGAAGCCATGACAGAAGCAATTCTGAAGGGTGAGTTGCAGAATGGAGGAAGAAGAAGAAAGTGAACAGTTGAAGAAAGAAGCAAAAAGATTTTGTGACAGAGCTATTTAAAGGAAAAAACCAAAAGAGCTGATTTGACATAGCACGCCTAGGCCATCATGAGCCGACTCTTTGGAAGACGTGGGGATTGATGAGATTGATGGCCATAATAGGTAGCAGTAAAGTTTCATTTTTATCCTGGCCGTCGAAAACCAAAACTTGGGAGGCATTTATTAGGTACCAAAATGAATTTTGGTTTCAGACAGGTAGTATTTGATGAAAGAGGATCAAAGTGTCTCAAGACAGATGATAACTCTTAGAAATAAGAGTTATTTAGCTCTTTTAAGCTTGAATTTGCAAAGTCAGAGTGTGTTTTAAGTGTTTATTGTGTGTATGTTAATTTAGCTTAGGAATATTTGGTTTAAGATGTGTTAGATGTTTTGGTACTTTTAGTGCCATTTGTGTGTGAATTATATGGGTGTTTAAGTGTGCGGGAAAATAAATAATGCTGCAGGAAGTGCCACAACACCTGTCGTAGCATCTGGGCGTGAACAAACAAAAGGGAGTTGTACTCATTTTATCTTTGGTGACGTGTACAATGTGTAGACCCATGAACTTTAGCACTAGAAAAGGACAAAAAGGTGGTCCCTGACAGATATTTAAAGATATTTTACATTTTGCAAGTTGGGCCATGTGCTTTTTAATGATGAATAAGTGTTAGGCCTAAGGAAAGGACATTTTTCTGCACAAAAGGGATATTCTCTAACCCTTGTTTTGCCCTACATCAGTCTGCACGAATTTCACTCTCTCTCCACCTCTATGCAGCCTCCTTCTCCATCTTGTTCATCTTCTTCCTCCATCCAACCCATTTTTTGCACCATTTCTGGGTCATTTACAAGCTGAATGGTGCTGCTGCAGCACTACAGAATGTGCAGAATTTTAAGAAGTGTTATTGGATAATTTCTCCTCTCTGCTCTTTATTTATTTTATGCTTTGTTGACTGTCAGTCCAGCTTTGTAATGGATCTATACTTGGTTTCCATTTTCTATTGTTTTATTGTTAAGCTCATTGTGAGCTAAATCTTTTAAGCTAGGATGCAATGACTTATAATGAACCTTGAAGGTGATGTTTGCTATGTTTATGTTCAACAATTTTATCCAAAGTGTGTTTATGTTATATATTTTAAACTGAGATTGGCCACTTAGTTTAGGATAACAGCCCATCAAATATTGAAAGAGTTTGGTGAGTGAAAATCTTTGGGTAATATGGATAGTCCTAGGTAATGGACACATTAACTAAGCTTGATAAAGCTAGACATAGTACATCAAGTCCATAGGGTGAACTGAATCATGGTTATTGGTCAGGAGTGTACCTAATGAAGGCTTGTACATAAGGAACTCTTAGAGAAACTCTGTAGAGAGTGAATGAAAAGCACAAACATTAATTTTGCGCCCAGGTGCTCTGTATAGGTGCTAGAGCACTCGTTAGCAGCACTGATCCTGCATGTTGATTTATTAGGAATTTACATCCCTAGCTATTTTTATCCATCCATTTTTACTACATATTTTTAAGCTATTTTTACTGTCAATTGCATTTTAATTCACTGTTCTCATCACCTCAAATTAATGTGTTACTTGTTACTTTTTTTCTCATTAACTAGATTAACGAAATTGAGAATTTGTGTAATCACCCATAATCAATCCCCGTGTGAACGATCTTTACTTACTCTTTATTACTTGTCATAATTGTGTATACTTGCACATTGCACAAATCAAGCAAACAAGTTTTTGGCGCCATTGCCGAGGATTATAAGTGTTGCTTTCTTTAGTTTTCAATTTTGGTAGTTTGGTCAGTTAAGATTTTTACCTTTGGTGTGTGTTTGTGTTCAGTAGCATGTACTTCTCTTCAGCCACGCATGATGGATTATTTAGCTGTTGTCCAGCCCAACATCATTGGGTTGGCCAATGATAGGGATTGCTCAATTTGTGATTATGTTATTTTTGTTCCCATAACCATGAATACGGGCATTGCGAAGCCCGAAATCGCTGCCAATCATTTTGAATTCAAGCCTTTGATGTTTTTTATGCTGCAAACCATGGATCAATTCAGTGGGTTACCTCAAGATGATCCTCATTTGTACCTTAAGCAATTTTTAGAGGTTGTAAGCAATTTCAAGTTCCACGGCATTACTAATGATGCCTTTCTGTTGAGTTTATTTCCATACACCTTGAAGGATCATGCCAAGGCTTGGTTTAATTCCTTAAAGCCAAATTCAGTGGATTCTTGTAATGTGATGGCTGAGAAGTTTTTAACAAAGTATTTTCCACCCATCAAGAATGCTAGAATGAGGAAAGACATAATCTCTTTTGGACAACTTGATGAGGAATCAATGTTTGAAGCTTGGGAAAGATTTAAAGAATTATTGAGGAAGTGTCCACATCATGGGATACCTGTTTGCATTCAGATGGAGACATTTTATAATGGGTTGCTACCACCCTCAAGATTAATTTTGGATGCATCCTCTGGTGGTGCTTTATTGACCAAATCTTACAATGAAGCTTATGCCTTAATTGAGTGTATTGCAGAAAATAACTACCACTGGTCCATTGGAAGTCTGAACTCAACTATAAAAATGGCTGGTGTGAATGAATTGAATGAAGTTTTTGCCCCCTTCACTCAAATGGCTTTAATTACTCATCTGCTGGAAATAGCAAAAACAGAACCAGCAGCTGTACTGTAGGATTTTTCCCATGTGAATGTCATTTTTTGTGTTTATTGTGGAGGAGGCCACTTGTATGAAAAATGTCCAAGCAACACTATCTCAACAAACTACATGGGGAATTATAATGGAGGAAATTACCCAAATTTTTCATGGAGTAAGCAAGGAGATGAAGGTTCTAACAATCATGTCAGGCCTAACCATCCACAAAAATTCCCTCCTCAAGGGCAGCAAAGTCACAGTCATCCACAAGTTCAATCAACCAACCAAGATGTTGGCTTGTCACTTGAAGCAAAACTTAATACTTTTATGAATGAGACACAAGTCCAATATCAAAGCCAAATAGTGGCCATAAGGAATTTGGAGAACCAAATGGGGCAAATAGCTACTGCACTAAGCGCTAGACCAAATGGATCTTTGCTAACCACCACAGATACACCAAAGCCCATAGGGATGGAGCAATGTCATGCTATACACCTCCGAAATGGGAGGGAAAATTATGCTACTACCAAGAAAATTATAAAGAAAAATTCTACAGAATTTCTTGTATCACCTGCCACAGTGCCTGCTACAAAACATAATTTTCCCAAATTAGTTCCAGATATACCTCGACCTCCTTTTCCACAAAGATTGAAGAAATCTGCCCAAGACAAGCAATTTGGCAAGCTTGCGGAGATCTTTAATCAGCTCCAAAGCAAAAATTCTGGTTGCCATGAGACAAAAGACCAAAGGGCAGAATCTGATCCAAAAAGAGACATTTCAGCTAGTGCAACACCAAGCAATTCAGTTGTTGCCCAGAAAATTACGCAGAAAAATTCTACAGAATTTCTTGCAGCACCTACCACAGCATCAGCAATTTGGCAAGTTTATGGCGATCTCCAAAAAGCACCATATCAATATTCCCATAGTGAAAGCTCTCCAACGAATGCCGAATTACATGAAGCTCATGAAATAAGTGCTAAACAAGAAGAAAAGTTGGGAGAATTTGAAACCGTGGCAATGACTCAACTTGAAGACAAGAAGTTATTCAAGGAAGAAAAAAGTACTTTGATGGGAAATGATTTAAGGAATAGCATTGAGGGCAAAAGAGGATTGAATTCAATCATAAAGGAGGTAGTGAAAGAGGAAATCATCAAGTGGCCTTGGACAAGGATGAAGGCCATCACCAACTTTGATGATCATTAATATGGTGAAAGACAAAGTCTAGCTAAAGACTATAAATTAAGCACTACTAGGAGGTAGCCCAGATGCTAATTTTAGTGTTTTTGTTTGTTTTTTATTTTATTTAAACAGGTTGGACTGGTTTGTGGAGGTGGAGTCCAAGTCTTCTGAAATTTGGTGATGGTTTGGACACTAATGCAGTGAAGAAGAGTGTTCTGTTCACAGATGCTGCAACATCTTCGCACAGCACCCGTGTTGTTAAGGGAACTTGAAAAAAGATGCCAAATGCTGCACAATTCAATTGCTATTTCAAGCTACACGTGATTGGATCATGAGGAAGAAAACCAAAGTTGCCACCCCTAAATCCAAAGCCAAGAAAATACCTGTTGAGGGGGAGGTGGCTACGGTTTTAAATGATGAGGAGGGCGACTCAACAATCATCAAGGAGGTGCAACCCAATGGACCTAGGAAGAAAATTGCTGCACACCCAGGGATATTTCTAACTTCTGCTTCATTTTGTGATGTCCTAGATTTGTTTTATTTTAAATTGTGGTCACATTGTGATTGTTGGTATGTTGTTTATGTTTTAGTTGTTGAGTTGTTTTGTGTTTTGTTGTTGCCCTGTCTATCTATGTATATGTGACCAAATCTTCTCTTAATCTTATAGGATGATGTAGTGGGGACACTGCACATTTTTTAGTTTGGGGAAGGGGGTGGATTTGGTCATGTTTGTGTCGTGTCTATACTCAATTAATAATGCTTTTTGATTGAAGTGAAACCCAATGAGGAATAAACGCATGATGTGTTAGGAACCCTTGAACCTTAGAATGGATGTGATACCCACTCTTTTTTACACTTACCCTGCACTTGTAAAGGAATTTAGGTAGTTTAGGGTGTAAGGTGAAACTGAACACTTCGAATTGACCAACATTTGCTACCAAATTTGAAAAATAAGAAGGGCTAGGCACAAAATAAGTTTGGGGGTGGGCAAAATCTTGTAAATTGTTGTTAAAAGTATGTAACAGTGCACACAATTCAAAAAAATAAAAGAAAAATAAAAAAGCCAAAGAAAAAAAATGCAATAATTTGCTTTGTTGAGTAATGCTTTGTTGAGTAACCAGGTAACTTCATCACAAATGTTGTTATTCGCGTAAAAAGACAAAGTGACATAAAAAAAAATTGTGAGAAAAAGGCAAAGGAAAAATACAAAAATATGCTAATAAGTATACACTTAGGTAGTAATTAAAAGTGCAGTAATCTATCAGCCCATTGTTGCATTACCCCCCCACTGATTCGAATGGTATTGCCTAGTTCCCTTTTGTTTGATGACGAGGAGCAAATTAGGAAAGTTTTTAGATGGGATGTGGATCTAAACTTGTTGGACTATCCTGAGTTTCCAAATTTGTTGCAGGATGACACACACACATTGTGAATTAGTGGTGTTAGCCAAAATCATGAGGGTCAAGGGATCCGCTTGAAAGGGGTAAGTCCGAGGGTTGATCTCCATGTGCATGAAGACTTATGTGATTGAGTCATTTTGAGTATTTGTTGAGTCAGTTTGTTAGAATCTTGTGAGCTGTTTGTGTGCTTTTCAAATTCAAGCTTTGTTACTTTTTCTTTTCATCACTCGAGGACGAGCAACGGTTCAAATTTAGGGGTGTAATAACTCTTAGAAATAAGAGTTGTTTAGCTCTTTTAAGCTTGAATTTGCAAAGTCAGAGTGTTTTAAGTGTTTATTGTGTGTAAGTTAATTTAGTTTAGAAATATTTGGTTTAAGATGTGTTAGATGTTGTTTTGGCACTTTTAGTGCCATTTGTGTGTGAATTATGCGGGTGTTTAAGTGTGCAGGAAAATAAATAATCTTTGCGAGGAAGTGCCACTGACTTTTGTCATGCTTGCAGGGTGTGAAAAAACAAAAGGGAGTTGTACTCATTTTATCTTTGGTGACGTGTATAGTGTGCAGACCCATGAACTTTAGCACTAGAAAAGGACAAAAAGGTGGTCCCTAACAGATATTTAAAGATATTTTGCTTTTTGCAAGTTGGGCCATGTGCTTTTTAGTGAAGAGCAAGTGTTGGGCCTAAGGAAGGGACATTTTTCTGCACAAAAGCCTTACAAAGGGGATATTCTCTAACCCTTCTTTTGCCCTACATCAGTCTACACGAATTTCACTCTCTCTCCACCTCTACGCAGCCTCCTTCGCCATCTTGGTCATCTTCTTCCTCCATCCAACCCATTTTCTGCACCATTTCTGGGTCATTTACAAGCTGAATGGTGCTGTTGCAACACTGCAGAATGTGCAGAATTTTAAGAAGAGTTGTTGGATAATTTCTCCTCTCTGCTCTTTATTTATTTTATGCTTTGTTGACTGTCAGTCCAACTTTGTAATGGATCTATACTTGGTTTCCATTTTCTATTTTTTTATTGTTAAGCTCATTGTGAGCTAAATCTTTTAAGCTAGGATGCAATGACTTGTAATGAACCTTGTAGGTGATGTTTGCAATGTTTATGTTCAGCAATTTTATCCAAAGTGTGTTTATGTTATATATTTTGTCCTGAGATTGGCCACTTAGTTTAGGATAACAACCCATCAAATATTGAAAGAGTTTGGTGAGTGGAAATCTTTGGGTAATATGGATAGTCTTAGGTAATGGACACATTAACTAAGCTTGATAAAGCTAGACATAGTACATCAAGTTCATTGAGTTAACTGAATCATGGTTATTAGTCAGAAGTGTACCTAATGAGGGCTTAGACATAAGAAACTCTTAGCGAAACTATGTAGAAAGTGACAGAAAACCACAAACATTAATTCTGCGCCCAGGTGCTCTGCATAGGTGCTATTGCACTCGTTAGCAGCCCTAATCCTGCATGGTATTTTTTAGAAATTTGCTTTCCTAGCTATTTTTATCCATCCATTTTTACTACATCTTTTTAAGCTATTTTTACTGTCAATTGCATTTTAATTCACTGTTCTCATCACTTCAAATTAATGTGTTACTTGTTACTTTGTTTTCACACTAACTAGATTAACGAAATTGGGAATTTGTGGAATTACCCATAATCAATCCCCATTGGAATGATCTTTACTTACTCTTTATTACTTGTCACGATTGTGTATACTTGTACATTGCACAAATCAAGCAAACAACAGACTACGTTACAGGGAAGCTGGCAAGTTTTAAGTTGACCAAAAGGCTGCTTTGGTCGAATATCAAGTCAAGTAATGGAAATAGTGGAAGAAACTAAGTCTTCGAAAGTGTGATGAAAAATGATAGAAGAATTAAGAGTTGTCAGAATCATTTCAAAATTTAGTCGAGATGTGAGAGAAGGACGAAAATGGCTAAGTATTAAAGTTCATAAGCCATAGCTATAGTTAAAAATTGGCATATATCGACTAGACGCACAACTCTTGTTTTTAGTTGAAATATACGCTAATTTATTGAATCAAAAAAAGTGATTAAGTCTCAGATGTCTTGCTGAACATTTTGACAAAGCATTACAGTATTGTCGAAATGATCAAACTTGGTGTCATCAAAGTACAACAAGAATGTTAAAGCCAACGAAAACTTGTCAAGATTGGTTCACTATCTAAGTGTTAGTTGACGCAAGGTTGAATTCATCTAAATCAAGTTGCATCGAATAGGCTTAGGACAGATGTAACTGCGAAAAACATAAGCTTAACCATTAGATACGTGTCAAACAGATAGTTAGTTACTTATTTCTATGTTTTTTTTTATAAATACTAGGTCGAACGATGTATTTCGAGTTGAATACTTCATTATTTTCCTACATCTCACACATCATAGATTCACGTATTGGCATCAAGTATGCCTTCCACTTTTCAATTCAATGCAACTTTACATTCCAGTAATTTTTACATTCAGTCTATTTTAGTTTTCTACACTTTACATTCATGTTCACCTATTTTTCTGCATTTAAATTCATGTTTTTTTTACATTTACTGCACTTGTCTTTAAAATTCATTTACATTTCCCACAATCTACTTTTTGTCTAAATTTACATGCTTTCATTTACTTTCAGTCTTTCAAATATCCAAAAATCATAAAAAAGCAATTTCATGTTCTTATCTCCCTCATTGTTGATTAC
The DNA here is from genome assembly GCA_037113605.1 of Calophaca sinica. Lineage (NCBI taxonomy): Eukaryota > Viridiplantae > Streptophyta > Magnoliopsida > Fabales > Fabaceae > Calophaca > Calophaca sinica. Next base: position 100,740,974 of record CM073733.1, on the reverse strand, counting down.
GAAATCCATTTACATTCTCATTTCTCAATCTTTCATTCAAACCACATTCTTTCGCTTTTCGTGCTTCTGTCAACTTGACAAGAATCCTTGGTAGAATTGCTAAGTTGAGTCTCAATATTGTAAATATAGTGATTTTAGCAAAATCCTTGGTCTTATTTGACTAGTTGACGAACCACTAGTTTTGACATATATAAAGCTCATTATTTAGACAAGATTACCGCATAACTTGTAAAATTTACAATCGTTATGGATTTGGTAGACTTATAATCGTCGAACCAAAAATCCTAGTAAACACTCCAGCATATATTACCCCTTCTTATTTAAGTTGCCATCTTTTGACCTGTAACTTGGACCAAAATATTTTCAATTGTTTCTACTTCCATCATCTTTTGTGTTGTGTTCTCTAGATCAAACCAGAGAGACTCATTGGTAAGAAGTCATTCTCGGGTCACCTCCTCTCTGTTTATATGATATCTGACTTTCAAAACGAATGTGAATGTGGTTTAACTCAATGGCGGAGCTAGACTTAATACTTTGAAGAGGCCAAATTGTTAAGGAATTGTTAAGAAATATATTAATATTTAAGGAATGTGGTTTGAATCTTACCAGGTCTTAGCTACCTCATGACAATGAGAGGAGTCGTCCCTAGTTTAACTCACTACAACAGATTGTTTAAAAGATAGCGCACTTTAAGTAGCGCTTACAATGGAAGTGCTGCTTAAAATTATGTAGATAGAAGTAAAAAAATAGCGCTTCTTAGCAAAAGAAACGCTACTTTAGTTAATAAACAGCACTTCAGAACACGAAATGTTGCTTTAGACGTAGAAGAATAAATAGCGCTTAAGTGGAAAAGCGTTGTTTAAAGTTGTACTAAAGAATAAACAACGCTTGATATAGGAAGCGCTAATTTTGGTCCTAACATTAAGTAACGCTTCCTCTATGAAGCGTTACTTATTCTCAATAAACATATGCGATATTAATTCACGCTCACGCTGATATGAGACTTCACTCGCGTTCTCTCCACCCTCATTCCCTCACCTTCAGGCGCCACACACACACATACACAAACCCTATCTTTCCCATTTTTTCTCTTCCTCCCATCTTCTTCTCCTGATTCTTTGCATCCACCTCCTATTCCCTCTCTTCTCCTTATCTCTTATTCACCAAGGAAACCCTAACCCTGTTAGGCCGCGACCCTTCCCCCTTTTTTTTGGACTCAATCAGTCCCTTCCTTCGTTATACCTTTCTGTTTTCTTTCCTTTTTTTGGGATCCAATCTTGAGAATCGGTTTTCAAGCCGAATCAATTGGAGATTCAAGTGGAGATTCAGAAAAAAATTATCCGGATCTTCTCCAAAATTACAGGTTGAAGCGCTCAGTTTCCCAGCTCTCTTCCATGCCTCTTCATGGCGAACGAACGGCGAACGAAGATCTGGACTCCTCCACGCCTCTTCACAACGAACGAAGATCTGGACTCCTCCACGACGAACGACGAACGACGAACGAATGGCGTTAGAAGATATGGACTCCTCCACGCCTCTTCTCAGTGAATATCTGATTTTTTTTTCTTCTGATTTGTAGATCTGTACATGAAGATCTGTTTTCGTAGATCTGTTTGTTTGTAGATCTGTTTTTGTTTGATCTGTTTGTTTGAAGATCTGTACATGAGGATCTTGTTTTTGTAGATCTGTATTGATCCAACATAGATCTGTTTCACACTATTTTTGCTTGTGTTCGTGAGCTCAAGATGAAATTGTTTCGTTAATGTGTATTGCATATTGCTGAAAAACGCTGAATGTTGAAGAAAAAAAAGGGATAAAACAGCGCTTGTTACTAAAAAACGCTGCTTAAAAAATGGGGATAAAACAACGCTTGTTACTAAAAAGCGCTACTTAAAGATGGAAATAAGTAGCGCTTCACGCTTCCTAGAGGAAGCGTTGTTTATTCCCTATTTTCAACAGCGCTGCTTTTTTGTAACACATTCAACAGCGGCTAAATAAACAATGCTTTTAAGCGTTGTTTATTCGCAAATTTGTTGTAGTGACTCCTTTAGTTTGGGGGAAAATGGTTCTAGCATCTCTCTTTTGTGCCATGTTTTAAATGTCAAATTTATACCATACGGTTGAATTATGCTCATAACTTAGTTTTGTTGTTACTTGTTTGTGCAACTGTTAAATTCAACTTTTAAAATTGTTGTTTCGGTTAGAGGGTACACAATCTGGAGATGATACTTCTTTGTCTTCTTTGTTAACATTGATTACATCATTCTTAGCTTAGTTGAATAATAATATTTTCTTTTGAGGAAAAGTAGATAAATAATAGTGTATATGAAGAGATATAGTTTTCTGCAAACATTAGCAAGGCATCCATATACTGGCTGTTGTAATAAAAGATACACTATATATTGTCAACACACAAGCACACACATGCAACATATTATATATTGTAAATTTGAGAACAAAGGTTAACCCTTTCTATTTCATGTTTTATTTTGTTTTAATTCGTAATTGAATAAAATACACCGATGATTATTTTATTTCATGGTACGTGGTCTATAGGAATAATGAATTTTATTTAGCTGAATACACTGATGACTGTTTTATTTAGCTTCCTCTTCAGCGGAAACAATAATGTACTCATGTATTTCAATTGTTACCATAACAACAACAATAAATGAATAACACACATCGACCTTCTGGATGGTAAAGACCTCTTGCTGATCCTACTATAAGAACAAAATCCACAAAGTCAAAACTCCTTGTTTTGATTTCTTGAAATATATAAACCTTTTAAAGCTAGAGATTTATGTGTTATCTACAAACTATATACAAGACTATAGCAGTTTATTATTGATCATAGCAAATATCTTCCGATATCAATATACAAAAACTCACTTTGAAAATTCAAGAAAAAGAATAAGAACATAATGAATGATAGAGACCGAAAAGAAACAACATTAAAAAAATTGATAATCTCATTTTTTTTCTTTGCTTTGGTTAACTATATGTTAAAAATAGAACTTAAAGGGGAAAAGTACTTATGTTTCTTACCCGAAGCCAAGACCAACACACACTACCAAAAATGCGGCGTTTAGGCACACTATTTCAGCCACGGAAATTTTGATCGTGGATAAAATGAAAAGGGCCCAAGTCTTTGCTACGTTTAAGCCCGTGACAAAATAACACGCGTTTCATTTTCGTCTCTCCCTCCTTTATTTTTCCCATTTTACTTGTACCCTTTTCCCACAAAATAACCCCGCGCTAGTCACAATAGAAAAACCAAAAGATCAAAACAACACAGACTTCTCTCTGAAACCACTAAAACCCTCACGTTCTCTCCCAAGCCACCGCATTGGTTCTCTCCGAAGCCACCACTCCATTCCGTTTGCACGATTTCTTTAAGCGATTCCCAGTTCACTGTGTTTTGACAAGAAGATTTCAACTTTGAAAGGTATTGTGAGAACCCCAAAATACTATAGTTTTGCTTTGTAAAAACTCCATCTTTTCGGGCTTTCATTTTGATTTCAGTTAGGTTTTGATTTTTTTTCTCTTTTATAAAAGGTGATATCGAAGTATTGAAATTTTTCGGCGACATTGAGGAGCTACGAAATCCACTGAACCTCTTGCCGATGAGGTGCTATTTTCCACATAGGTTTTTCTGTGATTTTGTTTCGGCACAATAGGTGAGGTTCTCTTGCTCTAGTTTTTTCTGTGTTTTTGTTTCGGCACACAGCTTTAGATGCTTTTCGATTTTTTTGGGTTTCATAATAGCGGTGGTTTCTAGCTTGTTGGCTGCAAGGGAAATCTAGTGTTTGATGCACCACACACACCTCTACCATTTCGCTTTGCTTTCCTCTGCTTTCCCACTAAAGAATAAAGAACGTCCAGGATTTTTTTCCTTCAGAGAAAACGGTTGCATTATTATTATTGTTATTTGAGTAGATCAAAATTAGGTGCTGACACAACATGTATAAAGAAAGAAGGAGAGGGGGGGGATGGTGACTCCACCTGAACCATCATAAAGTGGATGGCCCATTAGGTGTTAATAATGGAAGTTGTTCTCATCCTTGATCTCGTGCTCCTTCCTACTCTTGCCAGTCCCAAATTATTTTTATTAGTTATATAGTATTTACTGTTTTATTGTGATATTGTTGCTAAGTTTATTTGTTCTTGCTGGTTTCATGTGGGTATTAGCACCTTTGTTTTTGGCTTTTGTATTCACACCCTGTTTGGACCATTTGGCACATCTTGTGATTAAGTATGCCTCTTTTGTTTTAATAAATTCATTTGCTTATAAAAAAAATCTTTAGTATATCTGTTGAGAGTTATGGTAGAGATAATTTTATGGAGACTTATGGGAAGGGTAATCTTGTATGGATCTCTTATGGTATTGTTTTAGAATGCAACTTATGTTATTATTATTTTGTGGTATATGGAATTTTCATTTAGCCTAGTTATTAGATGCAGGCAGTGCGATATTTGTATCCAGGAAAATGTGTCTTAATATTTATTGCTTTGTAGAATGCAAATTGATTTGCATAAAAAGAGAACCAAATGAACCTAAAACCAAAAATAAGAAGAAACAGTCGAGTATTAACTTCTTGTGTTGGTCTTAACTTTATTGTTGTTGGTCTAATATCAGCATGGGTGATGCACATATAAAGGTGGTTGTGAGAAATTTTATTTCCACATTTTCTCTGCTTTTGTTTTGGTTTATTTTTAGCTTTTTTTTGGTGACTTTGCTCTTTTGGTTTTGTAGCATTGGTTTTTAACTTTGTCTCTCAGGGGGTTTAATTTTAAGAGATGGGTGGCAAAGAAAATCGTAGGAATGACTAAATTCGTATAACATCAAGTATTTTTTTTTTCCTTTCCAATTAATATCTTAGTTCAATCTTTCTTTATTCAGATGAGTTCTTCAAGTATAATCCTACCAATATGTTGATGCGTAAGGAGATTGCCAATACCAATCAGTGTTTGCTTAGATATCTTGTGTTTATTATTATTTTTTTTGGAATAATTCATCTCTTGTTTATTGTTTTTAAAGGTTCTTATCTTTTTTTATCAAGGCAAACTACTAGTTTTCTTGTTTCTATTTTGTATTATATAATTTTAACATGCTTAATAATTATCAGTCTTAGTTCTTAAACTAATTATTGTTACCATTTATTATAACTAAATAAGGTTGCTTTATGTCATTGTTTGATTCTAAATACCTGATATTAAGATGCATTGCTAAACTGACATGCTACTTGTAGGTTAGTAAGACTCCAAGGTAACAAGTATTTGCAACTTGGTCTGCTCCACATTGAAAGGGATTTTTCAGATCCGCTTTTTGGGTAAGTATTTCCTTCGTTCCTTTAATGGTTAGAAATGGCTGCATATCATTCCTTGACTTGTTTGTTAGACTGACTAAATAAAACCTCAGTTTACTCATTTGTTGCTAACTTGTTTAAGTATGTTGAATGAATGAGACTAATACTTGCATGTGTGATTAATTTATGATTAATTAGTAACAAAGTTTAAGTTTTATATTATATCATAATCATTTGATATCTTAGATGCTTGAATAATTTTATTCGAATTTGAAAACAGATTCATCCAATTATGATTGATAAGAGTTGGATTGACAAGCCAGTAAGGTCAACTGAGTTCTTAGATGGGGTAGTCCAATTTTTGGACTTTGCCTTTTCAAATGCAGCAATCAATGGACAAATATTGTGTCCTTGTATTGCATGTGGATTTCGTCCTTGTAATAGAGTTGAAGTGTTTAGTCATCTCCTTGAAAAGGGCTTTCCAAGCAAGTACACATTTTGGAACATGCATGGGGAAAAGCATGCTCAATCCAATGTTGAGTCAGCGGGCCAAGTAAAAGAAGCACCGGTCAGACAATATCCAATGCAAGATATGTTAAATGATGCTTTTGGTGCCTTTTTTGATCAAGGAATTCAAGATTCTGTGCCATCAAATCTTCCTAATAGTGACCACCCAACAGGCACAAGTGATGTAAGTAATGAGGAGTTGAAAAAAATTAAAGAGTTGATGGAAGATGGTAATCAAGAACTCTATCATGGTTGCACAAAATATAGCAAACTGTCATTCATCGTTCGTCTCTACCATATAAAAGTTTTATGTGGTGCAACAGATAAAACACTTTCAATGATCATTGAGCTTCTAAGTGATGCTTTTCCCCATGCTAAATGTAACACCTGAGGACGATATCGACCTCGTATTAGGACATCGTATCGAGACCTCGCGTCGAGACCTCCTGTCGAGACCCCGTGCCGAGATCGTATGCCGAGGTAGTATGACGAGCTGAGGAGACGCTTGCACGAGCATCCTGGTCGACATCGTGTCGAGATGATAACACTCGTATTTTTACGAATATTATTTAGCGTTAATTAGTATATTTTGTTGTGATTATGTTTTATTAAAGTAATTACTTGTTGTTTGGATTAATATCTTACTTTAAAATCTAGGTGTCGCTTATTTGTGGTTTTATGAAAGATAAATTCATTTAAAATGGTTTTCTTGTAATTAATTATTGTTTAAGAGATATTTAAGGGAGATAAGACCAAACTGTTTGTTTTCCCACCAGCTGTAGATAAATATCATGATTAGTTTCCTCCACCGCCATAAATATCACGCTTAGCCGCCTTAAACACTCACTTTCCAGTTTCTTCTTTCTTCTTCTCTAAATTTCCTCTCCAAACCTCCATTGAAGAACCTTGAGTTTCATTGAGCTTCTGCATAAACTTTCTTCATCAACCTTGTTTCTTATCATCTTCTCGACATATATCATCATCTTGATCATCATTTGAGGTATGAAAAACAGAATTTCCTCTCCCTTCATGCTACTGTTTAGCGCCACTTCCTCCTTCCATTTTAGCTAGTTTTTATGCTTCCAAATCATGTCATATTGATAGGTTTTCTTCTTCATGATATTACCTACCTTTCTAACCATTTATTTGAGCTTGTAAAACAAATTGCTTTCTCTGTTTTCTGCAATAGGCAGTGCCCAAAACCCTCCTTATTTGGTTTGTTTTGATTTCTTGTTTTAGTTTGTGGTACGTTACTTCTTGTTGATGTATGAAAGAAGTTTTTAATAAAATTTTAGAGAAAAGGAGTTATTTTGTAATGTTTGAATTCTGGTTGTATTTGTTTAAGTTCTTGAGTTTTAATGTTTACTTGGGTTGTGGTTAAGATTGGGATAATGAGAGCTAAGTGTTATTAGAACCCATAGATAGAACTAAGTTGTGCTCGTATTAGGCAGTGTGATTTCCGAGATCGTGCTGCAAGGAGATCAGGGTGTACGAGAACACGAAACCGAGGTTGACTGAGAGCCGTACGTGTCGAGATCGAGTGAGAGAAGTCGTTGTCAAGCTCGTTTGAAGACAACCGTGTCGAGGTCGTTGTCGAGCTCGTTTGAAGACAGCCGTGTTGAGGTCGTTGTCGAGCAGCGTTAGCTTGGAGTTCGGTAAGGGCACTTCTAGACGTTCTAGGATTTTTATTGTTATATTCCTATGTATGGATTCCTTGATTTGTGTCGAGCTTGAAGTGTTGTGATATGATTGAATATATGCCACGAATTGTGTATTGCTGTTGAATTGCGTTTCTTCATGTTGAGCCTGCTCTTTTTATTTGACATGCGGTTGAATATTTTGCGTATAACTCTTTGAATATCGTGATGCGCTTAATTGTTCATTGAGTGAGAGAGCTTAGCGAGTCGTTGGCGTTTGAAGTTGCGACCGGATAGCGGAGAGGGTGCTAGGTCCCTTTTCCGCTTTATGGGGACTTCTAAGCGTTACACGCTATGGGACCTGAGTCGATCGGCCCTAGGGAGAGCGAAGATCCCAAGGCTTCGGCTGGACTTTCCAAAGATATCTGATGCAGCGTGTGCATTCCGGAAAAAGTGTCGAGTCGAGAGGAAATGGATAGCGAGTTGAGTCGAGTCTAGAGTGAGATGGTTGAGTCACGTTTGGCGAATGTTATACTTTGTTGTTTACTTATTTCTTTATGCCTGGATTATTTTGATTTGTTGAGAAGTTGACCCTTTCCCGTGGTACCTTCAATCCATGATGGTTACCCAGGCGAGGTCGAGGGCGCAGGGAACTCGACAGCAGATGATGGCGAGGAGGATCTCGACGAGGATCCGGGCGACGACCTCTACTTGTCGTGATTTGCTTTGTCTATGTTTTTGTGTATAGTGGTTGTGACCAGTTGGGCCGGTTATGTTTTGTTATTACAGGGTAGACTGGCGGTTTACTTTTGGAGTAGCCCCCTGCGTGGGTGTCTGCCGGAAGTACCCCCAGGGTATGATTGCTCTCTTGAAGTCGTCATACCTTAGGTGTATTTTCTTTGTACATTATTACTGTCTTTTTGTATGCACTTTTTATATCTTGTATATATAAGTATGTACTTGTTATACCTGCGTGTTGTTATTTAGGACTTAAGTCTTGTGTCTTAGTTGCACCATGTTTCGAAAAGCTGTAATTACTCTGATGTGCACGAGCTGGTCTTATAAAAAATAAATAAAAATAAATAATAATAGACCGTACTTTTCTAAAGGGCACAAGAGTATCGTTTTAAAACACATCGCATACAGGGTAACTTGAGCTCGGTAACTCAAGCTCGGTATGTTGAGCTCGGTAGCGGTCCGAAAACGGGTCGTTACAATGTTGGTATCAGAGCAGTTCGGTTCTGACCAGGCTGTGCATAGGAAATTTGGACTGGTCACTGTGTCGGGATATGTGTGTCGGGTACATAGTTGTACTACATTGATTGCTATTTGATTAAGTGAAGCACTTATTGCTTGAAAAATTGTTTGAATTGTTTCTTGATTGAAACAGTGTGTCTTAACACATCCTTGTTGTGAGATTCTGACAGGTTTTGAACCTTGTGGAATCTAATGCCACCTCGTAGGGATACGACGGCTGTACCCGAGAACGTCGACATGGAACGAGCGATTCAAGCTATGACCGAGATGGCTGCGGCCATGGCTCAGCAATCAGCTGCTGCAACCCAGCAGTCTAACGCGATGGCTCAACAGACGGCAGCGTTAACCCAGCAAAACTTACAAAGAACAACAATGAGCAGAGCTGAGGCCGAGGCGAGAGGATTAGCAGACTTTAGGAAGCATGATCCACCGAAGTTTTACGGTGAGCCAAACCCAGATAAAGCTGATCTTTGGATGCAAGAGATCGAGAAGATCTTCGAGGCACTTCATTGCCCGAACAACATGAAGGTAGACTACGCCACCTACTTGCTGCTAGGAGACGCAGAGTATTGGTGGAAGGGAGTAAAGCAAGCAATCGATAAGCGGAACGTCAGCGAGATAACTCGGGAGCTTTTTCGTGGAAGGTTCTTGGACAAATACTTCCCAGACATCGCACGAAATGAGAAGGAGCAAGAGTTTCTTTAATTGCAGAAAGGCAGCTCGACAGTGACCGAGTATGCAGCCAAGTTCGAGTCACCGCAAGGTACTTGACCCATTTAGTGACCGTGACCAAAGATGGTTAAGTGAGAGGTTCCAACGAGGTGCGAGATTTGATATCCGTAAGTCAGTGGTATCATTGAGGATTCGAAACCTCCAAGAGCTGATAGATCGCTGTGTCGAGGTAGAAGGAGTAAGAAGCCACAAGAAGAAGACTGGCCCAGGTGGACCAATGAGACCTTAGGGCATGGGACAGAGATTTGCACAGAAAGGAAAGCAACTTAAGAAGCCTTACAACCGACCTCAGGGGAACAACAATAATAGAGGACAGTATCGTCCGATGACCCAGGGAGCGAGAAGTGGAGGTCAGACCGGTGCCGAGGTGACTTGCTATCGTTGTGGAAGGCCAGGACACTATGCGAGTGACTGCACTCAGAAGGAGAATATATGTTTCAACTGCAAGAAGCCAGGACATTTTGCCAAGGATTGTCCCAAACCTAAAGCAGAACCGGCAATGCATGCGGCGAAGGCAAAAGGGAAGCGTCAGGTAGCTAAAGGCAGAGTCTTCTGCATGAGTGGCGAGGAAGCAGAACAAGCTGATGACCTTATTCAAGGTGAATGTGAGATAGAGGGTAAATCATTATCCGTCCTCTTTGATTCGGGTGCAACCCATTCCTTTATTTCCTCTGATTGTGTGAACCATTTGAACTTGACTGTGATCGCTTTACTGCTCAAATTGGTAGTTACAACCCCACCGCTAAAACCTTAGTCAAAAACATCGCATGTCTTAATTGTGTAGTGGTTATTGAGTAGAAGGTTTGTGGTCAATTTGGTTTGTTTGCCTCTTAAGGGCTTAGATGTCATCCTCGGGATGGATTGGTTGTCACACCACCATGTCCTCTTGACTGTGCCCAGAAAGCGTAATTTTTCCGGACCTTGGAGTCTCCAATTATCTTTCTTTGAGCGTATTGGAGTTTCTTTGCAAGAAGGAACTAGAGAATATATGTATCCGCTAGTTGAAGTTTTCCAGCAGATCGAAGTGAAGAATGTACGGTGGTGTGTGACTTTGTGGGCGTTTTCCCTGAAGGCGTGTCGGGGTTACCACCCGTCGCGAGAGGTCGAGTTCTCCATCGAGTTGATTCCAGAAGCAGACCGATTTCCAAAGCGCCATACAGGATGTCTCTGCCGAGATGAAAGAAGCGAAGTCCCAGTTGAGCATTTGGAGTCAAAGCAATTCATACGACCGAGCGTGTCACCGTGGGGAGCTCGGTGTTGTTGGTTAAGAAGAAGGATGGGCGATCAAGGTACGTGGCGTGGACTACCGCGAGCTCAACAAGGTTACTGTGAAGAACCGGTATCCGTTACCCCGTATTGACGACTTGATGGATCAACTTCGTGGAGCGGCGATATTTTCCAAGATAGATTTGAAGTCTGGTTATCATCAGATTCGCGTGAAGAAGGAAGATGTCCCCAAAACAGCTTTCAGGACCAGATACGGTCACTATGAGTACTTAGTGATGCCGTTTGGAGTGACAAATGCGCCAGCTGTGTTTATGGACTATATGAATAGGATTTTCCATTCGTTTTTGGATCAGTTCGTTGTAGTGTTCATCGACGACATATTGATCTATTCGAAGAACCGAGAAGAGCACGAAGAACACTTACGTCGAGTACTACAGATATTGCGTGAGAAGCAACTTTATGCGAACTCATCCAAGTGTGAATTTTGGCTTGAAAAGGTGAATTTTCTTGGACACGTGATTTCCAAAGAAGGAATAGCTGTGGATCCAACTAAGATTGAGGCTGTGTTAGCGTGGGAACAGCCGAAGACGGTTACCGAGATCAGAAGTTTTGTTGGCTTAGCAGGCTATTATCGAAGATTCATTGAAGGTTTTTCGAAGATTGTCGCGCCTCTTACACGACTTACGAGGAAGGATCAACCTTTTGCCTGGACCGAGGAGTGTGAATCCAGTTTTCAAAGACTGAAGGAGCTTTTGACAACAAATACCGCTGTGTTGATTTTGCCTCAACCGTAAGAGCCTTACGAGGTGTATTGTGATGCGTCACACCAGGGATTGGGATGCGTCTTTGATGCAACACGGAAAGTGGTAGCTTATGCTTCAAGACGACTTAAGATTCACGAGAGGAACTACCCTACTCACGATTTGGAGCCGGGTGATGGTTTCTTGCGTCAAGATATGGAGACACTACCTTTATGGGAGCACTCTTCGCTTTTCGGCGATCACAAGAGCTTGAAGTACTGCTCGATCGAAAGAGCTCAACATGCGTCAGCGAAGATGGACAGAATTTCTCAAGGACTACGACTTTACGTTGGAATATCATCCAGGAAAAGCTAATATAGTAGCAGATGCGTTGAGTAGGAAGAGCGTTCTAGTTTCCTCAATGATGATCAAGGAGTTGGAGATGCTCGAGAAGTTTCGAGACTTGAAGTTGAATGTGGAAGTTTCACTAGGGAAGCTGAGATTTGGTATGCTTACCATTTCTAACAGATTGTTGGACGAGATCCGAGACCAGCAGGTTCATGACGAGCTCCTGCAAGAGAAGGTCCAGTTGATAGCGCAAGGGAAGGCGACAGAATTCAAAGTCGGAGCGGACAACATTTTAAGGTGCAATGGCCGAGTGTGTGTACCTAACGTAGTGGAGCTGAGAAAGTTAATACTTGACGAAGCACATAAGAGCAATTTTAGTATTCACCCAGGAGTTACGAAGATGTATCAAGACTTGAACAAGCATTTTTGGTGGTCCGGAATGAAGAAGCAAGTGGCTGAGTACGTAGCTTTGTGTTTAACGTGTCAGAAAGCGAAGGTGGAGCACCAACGACCAGCGGGAATGCTACAATCGCTGACGCATCAAAGATGGAAATGGGACAGTATCTCCATGGATTTCGTTGTAGGTTTACCGAAGACGCATAAGAAGAATGATTCGATTTGGGTGATCGTCGACCGATTGACCAAATCTGCTCACTTCTTACCAGTGAGGTCGACATACAACGTGGAAAAGCTGACCGAGATCTACATCACGGAGATAGTACGACTACATGGTATACCCTCTTCAATCGTGTCGGACCGAGATCCGAAGTTCACGTCTCATTTTTGGAGGGAATTGCAAGAAGCGATGGGAACCGAGCTCAAGCTTAGCTCGGCATATCATCCCCAAACCGACGGTCAGACTGAGAGAACGATCCAATCGCTTGAAGATTTGTTGCGAGCGTGTACATTAGATCACCGAGGAAGTTGGGACAATGTCTTACCATTGGTGGAGTTCACCTATAATAACAGTTTCCATGCAAGTATTGGAATGGCACCTTTTGAAGCACTGTATGGACGAAAGTGTCAGACGCCTCTTTGTTGGTACCAGGATGGCGAGAGTTCTGTTGTAGGACCAGATATGATCCAGCAGACTACTGAGAAGATCTGTTTGATCAGAGATAGGATGCGAACGTCTCAAATTCGACAGAAGAGTTATGCAGACCAAAGACGTCGACCACTCGAGTTCGAGGAAGGAGAGCATGTATTTCTTAGAGTTACCCCCACTACTGGAGTTGGTCGAGCGATCAAATCCAAGAAACTTACCCCTAAATTTATTGGACCTTATCAGATTCTTCGTCGTATTGGTCCAGTGGCATATCAGATTGCCTTGCCACTCTTCTTGTCGAACATACATGATGTCTTTCACGTCTCACAGTTGCGAAAGTATATTTCCGACCGTTCTCATGTTATCGAACCGGATATGATTCAACTGAAGGACGACCTATCTTTCGAAGCATCACCAGCAAGAATTGTTGATCGAAAAGTCAGAATGTCGCGGAACAAAGAGATCCAACTTGTCAAAGTTGTGTGGGACAGAAGACCGGAGATGCGACTTGGGAGCTGGAAGAGAAGATGAAGACTCAGTACCCTGAACTCTTTCATGGTAAGTAACTTATTTGCAATTTCAAGGACGAAATTTTTTTTAGAGGGAGAGATTGTAACACCTGAGGACGATATCGACCTCGTATTAGGATATCGTATCGAGACCTCGCGTCGAGACCTCCTTTCGAGACCCCGTGCCGAGATCGTATGCCGAGGTAGTATGACGAGCTGAGGAGACGCTTGCACGAGCATCCTGGTCGACATCGTGTCGAGATGATAACACTCGTATTTTTATGAATATTATTTAGCGTTAATTAGTATATTTTGTTGTGATTATGTTTTATTAAAGTAATTACTTGTTGTTTGGATTAATATCTTACTTTAAAATCTAGGTGTCGCTTATTTGTGGTTTTATGAAAGATAAATTCATTTAAAATGGTTTTCTTGTAATTAATTATTGTTTAAGAGATATTTAAGGGAGATAAGACCAAACTGTTTGTTTTCCCACCATCTGTAGATAAATATCATGATTAGTTTCCTCCACCGCCATAAATATCACGCTTAGCCGCCTTAAACACTCACTTTCCAGTTTCTTCTTTCTTCTTCTCTAAATTTCCTCTCCAAACCTCCATTGAAGAACCTTGAGTTTCATTGAGCTTCTGCATAAACTTTCTTCATCAACCTTGTTTCTTATCATCTTCTCGACATATATCATCATCTCGATCATCATTTGAGGTATGAAAAACAGAATTTCCTCTCCCTTCATGCTACTGTTTAGCGCCACTTCCTCCTTCCATTTTAGCTAGTTTTTATGCTTCCAAATCATGTCATATTGATAGGTTTTCTTCTTCATGATATTACCTACCTTTCTAACCATTTATTTGAGCTTGTAAAACAAATTGCTTTCTCTGTTTTCTGCAATAGGCAGTGCCCAAAACCCTCCTTATTTGGTTTGTTTTGATTTTTTGTTTTAGTTTGTGGTACGTTGCTTCTTGTTGATGTATGAAAGAAGTTTTTAATAAAATTTTAGAGAAAAGGAGTTATTTTGTAATGTTTGAATTCTGGTTGTATTTGTTTAAGTTCTTGAGTTTTAATGTTTACTTGGGTTGTGGTTAAGATTGGGATAATGAGAGCTAAGTGTTATTAGAACCCATAGATAGAACTAAGTTGTGCTCGTATTAGGCAGTGTGATTTCCGAGATCGTGCTGCAAGGAGATCACGGTGTACGAGAACACGAAACCGAGGTTGACTGAGAGCCGTACGTGTCGAGATCGAGTGAGAGAAGTCGTTGTCAAGCTCGTTTGAAGACAACCGTGTCGAGGTCGTTGTCGAGCTCGTTTGAAGACAGCCGTGTTGAGGTCGTTGTCGAGCAGCGTTAGCTTGGAGTTCGGTAAGGGCACTTCTAGACGTTCTAGGATTTTTATTGTTATATTCCAATGTATGGATTCCTTGATTTGTGTCGAGCTTGAAGTGTTGTGATATGATTGAATATATGCAACGAATTGTGTATTGCTGTTGAATTGCGTTTCTTCATGTTGAGCCTGCTCTTTTTATTTGACATGCGGTTGAATATTTTGCGTATAACTCTTTGAATATCGTATGCGGCGAATTGTTCATTGAGTGAGAGAGCTTAGCGAGTCGTTGGCGTTTGAAGTTGCGACCCGGATAGCGGAAAGGGTGCTAGGTCCCCTTTTCCGTTTATGGGGACTTCTAAGCGTTGCCACGCTATGGGACCTGAGTTGACTGTCCTAGGGAGAGCGAAGATCCCAAGGCTTCGGCTGGACTTTCCAAAGATACTGAGACGGCGTGTGCATTCCGGAAAAAGTGTCGAGTCGAGAGGAAATGGATAGCGAGTTGAGTCGAGTCTAGAGTGAGATGGTTGAGTCACGTTTGGCGAATGTTATACTTTGTTGTTTACTTATTTCTTTATGCCTGGATTATTTTGATTTGTTGAGAAGTTGACCCTTTCCGTGGTACCTTCAATCCATGATGGTTACCCAAAGCAGGTCGAGGGCGCAGGAACTCGGCCAGATGATGGCGAGGAGGATCTCGACGAGGATCCGGCGACGACCTCTACTTGTCGTGGATTTGCTTTGTCTATGTTTTTGTGTATAGTGGTTGTGACCGGTTGGGCCGGTTATGTTTTGTTATTACAGGTAGATGGCGGTTTACTTTGGAGTAGCCCCTGCGTGGGAGTTCCGGAAGTACCCCAGGGTATGATTGCTCTCTTGAAGTCGTCATACCTTAGGTGTATTTTCTTTGTACATTATTACTGTCTTTTTGTATGCACTTTTTATATCTTGTATATATAAGTATGTACTTGTTATACCTGCGTGTTGTTATTTA
The DNA here is from genome assembly GCA_037113605.1 of Calophaca sinica. Classification (NCBI taxonomy): domain Eukaryota; kingdom Viridiplantae; phylum Streptophyta; class Magnoliopsida; order Fabales; family Fabaceae; genus Calophaca; species Calophaca sinica. The sequence goes on along the minus strand of CM073733.1, from coordinate 100,725,329 downwards.
GGACTTAAGTCTTGTGTCTTAGTTGCACCATGTTTCGAAAAGCTGTAATTACTCTGATGTGCACGAGCTGGTCTTATAAAAAATAAATAAAAATAAATAATAATAGACCGTACTTTTCTAAAGGGCACAAGAGTATCGTTTTAAAACACATCGCATACAGGGTAACTTGAGCTCGGTAACTCGAGCTCGGTATGTTGAGCTCGGTAGCGGTCCGGAAATGGGTCGTTACACTAAACTACCAGTATCTTTCTATGAAGCAAAAAAGACGATTAAGAGGTTAGGTCTAAGCTATGATAAGATTCATGCTTGTCCAGATAATTGCATGTTGTATTGGGGATCACCGGAGGATGAGAAGAGAGATAAATGCTAGGTGTGTAACAAATCCAGATGGAAATCAAATGAAAATGATAGTGCTACAAATGATATGATGGATGGCCAAAAGAAAAAGAAGCTGCAACCAGCAAAAATATTGCGATACTTCCCACTTATACCAAGGCTGCAAAGGTTGTACATGTCCTCTAAAACTGCCGAGCTATTGAAATGGCATGCTTTGGTGGCAAATCCAGATGGGTTGTTAAGGCATCCAAGAGATACTAAAGCATGGAAGGAGTTTGATTCTTTGTATCCAGATTTTGCTTCAGATCCTTGTAATGTACAGCTTGCATTAGCTACAGATGGTTTCAATCCATTTGGAACTTTAAGTTCTTCTAATAGCATTTGGCCTGTGATGTTGTATCTCTATAACTATCCTCCATGGTGTTGCATGAAGCAAACTTCTCTTATCATGTCAATGATAATTCCTGGTCCTAAGATGCCTGGCAATAGAATTGATGTTTACTTGCAGCCTCTAATTGCTGAGTTAAAAAACTTGTGGAATGGTGTCGATGCTTATGATTCCTCTGCTAATGAAATGTTTCATATGAGAGCTGCATTGTTTTGTACGATTAGTGACTTTCCTGGCCTTGACAACTTATCTGGGTGGAATACACATACATTGTTTGCATGTCCATCATGTAAATTTGATACAGAATCTAAAAGGCTGAAATTTGGTAGGAAAAATTGTTTCATGGGACACCGTCGGAATTTACCCCTTGATCACAAGTATCGGTACAATAAACATTCCTTTGATGGCTCTGTGGAGCTTAGACTTGCCCCTATTCCAATGTCGGGCTCAGACATATTAAAACAAATTGAGAATAATTGCGAGAGGCCACATGATGAGGGTACAAGTGGGGTTGGCCCACAACAATGGAAGAAAAAGAGTATCTTCTGGGATTTACCTTATTGGGAGCATAATCTGATTCGCCATTGCCTTGATATGATGCACATAGAGAAGAATGTTTGTGACAATATATTGTTCACAGTGCTTGATGACAAAAAACGAACAAAAGACAATCTCCAAGCTCGTAAAGACTTGCAGGAAATGGGAATCAGAGAAAAGCTTCATCCATATCCTAATTCCTCTAAGTTTCCTCAATCATGCTTTAAAATGAAAAATATGGAGAAAGATATGTTCCTAAAAATTCTTAAGAATGTGGTTTTTCTAGATAGTTACGCATCAAATATTTCTAGATGTGTTGATACTAAGAAACGCAAAGTATTTGGTCTAAAGAGTCATGATTCACATACTCTGATGAAGCATCTTTTGCCAATTGCTTTTAGAAAATCTCTTCCTAAAGAAGTTGCCTCAGTGTTGATTGAGCTATGTAACTACTTTAGAGAAATATCATGCAAGGTTCTAGATGTCAAGAATATAGAGAAACTACAACAGCGAATTGCTTTGACCCTTTCCCATATGGAGATGATATTCCCTCCTTCTTTTTTCACTGTTATGGTTCATTTAGTCATTCATCTTGGAGAGGAAGCAATGATTGCTGGTCCCGTGCATTATAGATGGATGTACCCTGTTGAAAGGTATATTGTATTTATCATATTGTATTTATCATTAAGTTGATGAAAAACTATAGTGGTTTAACTTTTATTAGGCTCGCTTCCTTTTATTTTAGGAGCCTTGGCCATTTAAAATCTTACGTTCGTAACAAGGCTACACCAGAAGGTTGTATAGCTGAAGGATACATTATGGAAGAATGTCTTACATTTTGTTCAAGATATTTGGAGGATGGTGAGATTGAAACAAGGTTTAATCGACCAAGACGCAATGACGATGACTATGGAGTCAATGCTAGTAGTGAATCTAGTATTTTGTCAAATGTGTTTCCTACATCAGGCAGACCTATTGGAGCTATCAAGTTATTTTCAATTCCACCATTGGAAAAGACTCAAGCTCATCGTTATGTGTTAACTAATTGTGAATTAGTTGATGCATTTCGCGAGTAAAATTTATCCTTTTACATATAACAAATTTTTATATTATCATCTATTTCAATACCATTTTCAATAACTAAGAAATTTTTCATCCAGGAAGTGCAAAATTGAGGTTACTAGGATGCATCGTGGCAAGAGAAACTCCTCTAAAATTGTCGAAGAATACGTTCACAAACATTTTCACGAGTGGTTTAAAGAATATGTAAGGATATATATCGAGTATCACTTAACTTTTTTTATCTCAGAATCATGTGATAACATAATTGTCCTTATAATTCCCAAAAATATAATAGGTTGCAAGAAAGGATGATCCAGATGTTACGGCTGAAATTGATTGGCTTGCAAAAGGGCCAAATGACATTGCTAGGAGATTTAATGGGTATAACATTCATGGATTCAAGTTTCGTACAAAAAGGAAGGAGCAAGGATTAAGAACCCAAAATAGTGGCGTTGTTATGTCTGCTATTACTAAGAGGTTTTCAACCGGAAAGGAACCTATTGAAAAATCAAGCGATGACATTTACTATGGGAAAGTGGTTGACATCATAGAACTTGATTACTATGGTAAGCTAAGGGTTGTGCTATTCAAATGTATTTGGGTAGACACTACACCTAACAAGGGAATCAAGATAGATCAATTTGGGATAACTAGTGTAAACTTTTCTCACTTGATACACACTGGTGTGAATGAAGTAGATGAGCCATTTATCCTTGCGGCTGATGCTAGAATGGTATATTATGTTGATGATCCATTTGAAGACGGTTGGTCTTGCGTATGTCATATGAAGCCTAGAGACATATATGATATGGGAGATGTGAACTTAATGGATCCAGAAGATGTAATAATGGAAGATATACCTTTTTGTGAGCAAAATGTGGAGAACATTGAAGAATTACAATTAGTTCAGGATGATGTCAATGAACAAGAGCAAGAACAAGAACAAGATGAACCAAATTTTGATGAAGATAATAATAATTGTAGTGATGGAGATGATAGCATGGTGTTAGAGTAGTTTGGTTATGAGCTTTGTAATTCATTCATAGTTCTTTTTGCGCTTTTCAAATCATTTTTTGTTTTTTATCTTTGTACTTTTTTGCTTATGTAATGTTCATCTTTTAATTCATTTAAGATATATTTTCGATCCATGTGTTAGCTTTTGTTAGCAAATCATGCAGATATTTGATTTAAGATGAAGCAAAAATGTAAGCGTTCAGGAAAAGATGTGTTGCAAAGGTTACGAGGACAACAAAATCAAAATGATATGGAGACTCTCCAAGATCAGCCACAACAAAGTATCAACAATCAATTTGATGATCAATTTCAAAATGTAAACATGACTAATAGTGCATCCCATGATGACACATTTGACTCTTGCTTAAGCCCAAATGAAGTTCAGCCACAACAAAAAGAGGAGCCTCTACTTGTCAAAGTTAAAGGTAAAAATATCTTATTTAGTGGTTGTCTCATTAGTAAATATTATGTAACTTTGCTTTATCTTTGTAATGGTAGATACTTGTACTGGAGAAACTATGGATCGAAAAATGGTAGCAAGTCAGGTTTGGCATTTGGAAAAAACTAAAAAAATAATTGTGGAAATCAATGGCAATGGACAAGGCAACGATAGTGGGTCAAACTTACTTGTGAGGTTTCTTGGTCAAGTCGCTCAAAAGTCCGCATTTTGCCCTTTGTCAGTTACAAGATGGGATATGATGCCAGAGGAAAGTAGCATAAATCAATGGAAGTGTATGGAGGTTATCATCTAAACTTCCTAACACTTTTATTGTTTTGTTGTGTCTTTTATAACTGAAGATTGACTTATATATATATATATATATATATATATCATTTCAAGGATCATTTTGAGTTTGATTATGCTGCTGGTATCAAATGGGCAATGAGTACATTAGGGGAAAGATGGAAGGCCTATAAATATAGGTTAAGGTGTCAACACTTCTACCCTAACAAAAGTAAGGAAGACATACTTGCCAATCCTCCTTCAGGTGTGAATTGTGTTGAGTGGACTGCTTTTGTGCATCACTATAAAAATGACCAAATGAAGGTATAAGTATTCTTTGTAGAAACTTATTTTACTTTGTTCTTTTCTTGTTAGAAACAAAGTGAGTAAAATAAGACTGTTATTTCACTTTGGAGGTAGATATTGACTATATGGTTAAAAATTGTAGAAACAAAGTGAGCAAAATACAACAAATCGTAAGAAGCTTAAAGTCTCACATGCTGGTGGTAGTAAGAGTAATGCAAGAAGAGGACGTCAGATGGTATGTTGTTTCAGGGAAATTTAATGTATATATCATAACAAAGTTAAGTTTGTTGTATATGATAATTGTTTACATTTTATTGATGATGTTAGGAGCTACAATTAGGAAGGCTTGTATGTCGAAGCGAGATTAAATTGTCAACTTTACTAAAGAAGGATGGAAACTATGTGAATGGAGAAGGAAAAGCCATGGCTGTAAGTTTATTTTGTGTTTGTCATTGTAATGAAGTTGAAAGTGCAGACTAATTAGCATTGCTCAAATTAGTGAAGTTTAACTTGTGACTCAATATGTTGGCATTAATGTGATTTGTCACTGATGATTTTCTATTCATGATAAAGTTTGGTGTTTAAGTGTGACATTTCATTATATATTAACTGGGTTTTCTTTTTTTTACTAATAGGATAAGATTTCAAAGAGCTTATCTGAGGATCAAGAACGTGTTGCAACTGTAGGTGTTCCATCAAAGATTAATGCTTATCCCGATGACGCCATTGGAAAAGCATATGGAGCTGAACACTCAGGTCGGGTACGTGTTTTAGGTCCGGGTGTTTGTCCCACTAATGTTTTCGGAATGCGTAGGCATTTCACTGATTTTATCCAAGTTGGTAGCTCTAGCCAAATGAATGTTAAGGACCTAAAGAAGCAAGTAGAAAATTTGGGAGAAAAGCTAATTGGATATGAAGAAACCAAGGAGCAACTTACTCAAACCACTGAGCAGCTTACACAAACCACTGAGCAACTTGCACAAACACAACATCTATTGGCAAATCTTCAAAACTTCATGCAACATAAATTTGGTGATGAGTTATCTACTTTCAACCTAGGTGTTCCTCCATCATAGTCATAGTTATTTAGAATATGTATGAGAACATCTAATTATATGGTGTCCTTTTTTGCGACTATTATAACTGTTACTCCACCTTTCCTATTAGGTTATTATTATGCTTTTAACGAATGTTAGGATTATATTTTTGTAAAGTTTATAATATTTCTTCTGTTAGGTATTTTTATTTTGTTATATTTAGATTGTTTATCTTCTAATTATTATTGGTACATGAGAATTGTAATGCTGTTAGCAAATTATGAAAACTAGATCTGTATTATAAGGAACGCCATGATCTGGGTTTATTTAAAAAAAAAACTAATTTAGCCACGGTTTGACCGTAGCTAATGTTAGCGTGAAATACAAAGTTACGCGCGCCATTAGCCACGGTTAAAACCGTGGCTAATTTACGCATTTTGCAAACTTAGACATATCGATTTGACACGTGTAGACCGTAACTAAAATGAAATACAACCGTGGCTAATATATGTTACCACGGTTAAAATGTTCGTCGCTAACAGTACAAACGACCGTGGCTAAAGATTTGCGACGCCATTCCTTTACACGGTAGTGATAACCGTGGCTAAATTTATTTGCTACGGTTTTGGGGTTGTTTAGCCACGGTTTTAACCGTGGCTAAACGCCGCTTTTTTTGTAGTGACAATACATACAATTTCTAAAAGAAAAGATTGAAAAATGCGCATAGCCATTTTGTGAGGCCTTGGAACTCTATTATATTCCGTTCATGTAATATATAGATAGAAAACTTCATGTTATATAGTACTCATTTGATAATAACAAGAGAACTGAAATATAGAGATCAATTAATTTATGAATCTTTAAGGCATTTTGTACTCTTAGAATTTGAGTTTAGGTCCCAAAAGCTAGCTCTTAAGATGATGATTGCTCCTCCTTATAACCATTATTCAAACAATATCATTATCCAACGTGAGACTCTTAGCACACTTCATCACGCCTGGGACTAGATATCTAGAGTATGAAGTTTGTAGAACCAGACATCTGTAGGTGGCCCATTAGATCTAGAATAGGTTTTGACACCATTTTAGATTTTGGGTTTAACTGAACTCTATAAGACCAATTAGGAGGAGAGGAGTGCCCAAGTTTTACTAAAAGTAAAAAATAATTAATTTCCTTATAATTTTACAAAAAATATAAATGTCAAAGAATTAAAGTTTACATTTATCGAATTAAAAACCTCACACATTGCACGACTACTCACTAGTTATGTATTTAATATGTTATTAACATATAAATACCCAAAACATTATAGAAAAATTTCAGACTTAATTACATGTCTAGAAGTATCATATATCTATCTTTTTTTATATATATAACATATATCCTTTATATATAATATATATATTATAAATATCTATTTTTTTGGGGTGAACAAGTATCATCTATCAATGCATAACACATGCAGTTTATGTAATGTATTTTTATTTTTATTTTTTGGTGAATTACATATGAAAGAAAAGAAAAACCAACGAGAACAACAGCTAAGGGCAGAGTCCTAGGCTGCCCCGGCAGAGCAGGGAGCCCAACCCAATAGGAGGTGAGGCCTAAACTTTGAAGGGCTCATGAGAACAAACGCCTTCCCTCGCAAGATAATCGGCACAGAATTAGCTTCCCTGAAGATATGGCTAATCTGTAAACCAACCTCATGATGTAGGATGTCTCGGATCTGCACAAGAATGGAGTGTAAGGGTGAAATGTATCACAATCTCTGTCCTGGATAGCCTGAACCGCATCCAAACTATCAGTTTCACATGGGACATGTAACGGTATGGCAAGGTGATAATAAAATTACTACAAGTGTAAAGTTTTCCGTTTCTTAATGTTTTATTTGGTTAGTGGAAAAAAGTGAAAGAAAAAAAATAAAGGAAAAGAAAATAGAAGGAAGAAAGAGCGTAGAAAATGAGATGATTTTTAGTGGTTTGGTAGGAGAGAAAGTGGAAGAAAAGAAAGATAAACATTTTCATTTCCTTTGTTGGATTGGGTAGAAAGTGAGAGGAAAGAAAAGTGTATATTTGTAGAATGACAAAAATAACCTTAAATAAAAGTTAAATATGATAAAGAGAAAAAATATAAAATATTTTTTATTAATGCAAAAAGATAAATTTTGAAAAATATAAAATAATTATTTTCCTTAAAAAAATTGATGCAAAAAAAATATAACACAAATTGCAAGAAAGTAATAAAACCAGGCGAAGCCCATCTCTTCTCTTCAATTATAAAACAAGAGTCTTTAAGTCATTTAACACAAACTTATGCTTCTTCTCTTTTGACAACAACACAGACTTATGCTCTCTTGCTGGTTTTCTTTCCAAATAAGACTGATAAGCTTTTTGGTGTGGGACCTACAAAAAGTAAATTTTCTCTCTTTTTTTTGGTTCAAATTTTTTTTCCCTTCTCTTTTAATAGAAGAACCAAATTAAGGAAACACCTCAGATCTGGAAGGTTCTCTCGTTCCAAACTAATGTTATTCCCTCTGATCTCAAATATAAGCAATAGTTAAAATATATTTGGACAAAATTTGATACAAATATATTTTGACTTTTGCTTATATTTGAGACCGGAGGTAGTAATTGCTAAATGTCTCAACTCTGATGGTGATCTAGCATCGGATCTCGGATTTAGAGGAAGGTGATACCTCACAGTGGTTGAATGGTGGAAATGACAGCAATAAGTGGAAATGCCGCTCCTGACTCCGGTGGAAGATGTGGGTGGTGGCCACCTACAAACACTCCAACGCTCAAGTCAGTACGAGAATGAGGCGGGTGCTAGGGTTAGAAGAGGCATACCTTGTAAAAGTGACAACATTAGGCTTATATAATTTTCAAGCTAGGTTTAGCTCTTAGGACAAGTCATGTCCATTGGGCCAGCTTGTTGGAGCCCATTAAATGGTGTATAGGCCTATGATAGGTCCGGATCAGAAGCCCCCCAAGTCGGTTGCTCATGTAATGTGGAGCCAACTTAGAAGCCTAGTTAACCCTCATAGAGTCGTTGTCCTTCATGTGTTAGTCAAGAAATACAAGATGTGCACAATGTAAACACACATGTTTTGATTGTATTGCCCCATACCGAACTAGCTTGTATGTTGGAGATATATGTTTGGGAGCGAATCCCTTTGCGAGTTTGTCGCGACTATTTCAAATTGGCCTCAAGTGCCGCTTAGGTTCAGAAAAATGATAAGCATAAAGCATGAAAATGTATACCTCATCAGAGGGCTGAGATGTGATGTCGAAGTTCTCGTCTGAGCTTAAGTGCTTTAGCGAGAAAACCTGACGAGATGTCGAGATCCGTCCTCAACCGAGTGTAGGAGTTCGGAAGGGGAACCTCGGTATTGTTGAAATCCTTAGTCATACAAAACAGAAGACAAGTAGTCTAGAACATGGATGTATATATTAAAAGTAAATCATATCTGCGGATTAAGTTACTGCAGGATCTTTGAGATTGACTAATACTCAGGTGTTTTTAATAAACATTATTATACGTCTCAAATTATGCATCAATTGAGGTGTGCAGTCTTCATGGAGCTGCTTTTGCTGCCTTTGGAGGCAGCACTTTGCCCAAGTTGGGAAAAATCTCATATGTTTCTCATGCTTCTATCGTTTAAATAAGGAGAAGTGGAAGTAGGTGTGCTTAATCCAGTCTTATTCTCACCAGTTTGATGGAATTATACGATAGACAATAGGTGTTGTCCTCTTTGGACAACAAATTTCCCATTATTGGTTCATAAGGGAATGTGGTTTGATTAAAGTATGAAAATGTATACCTCGTCGGAAGACCGAGATGTTATGTCGAAGTCCTCCTCATCCGATCTTAAGAACTCAGTAGAGGAATCTACTGAGGCGTCGAGATTCGATCAACCAAGTGCGGGAGCTTGGAGGTAGAATCCGATCTTGTTGGCGGCGCCATCTACTTCAGAGAAAAGGCCTGGCCAAGGGAGTTTCTCCTCTACCCTGGCAGTCAAAGTGAACATCATAACCTCGGGTGGATGTGACCGCGAAATGACCCTCAGTGGCTTGGTGGCTAGTCAAGTCGGGGGGCCAACCGAAATCTTTCGAAATCGGATTTTCTCATTACCAAGCGTAGGATCTCGGAAGGTAAATCTCGGCGTTTCAGGAGCCGAGGTAGTCATGTGAAGCTGTGTCACTTTGCCGACTTAGGCGTTATCTAGTTCCTACATAAAAGGAACATGCACAAATTCCAATTGAAAAATCATTAATATTAGTATGAATCATTAAAAATTATCTACTATAAATAGATTTTCAGACTATCCGAAGTATTAGACTTCGGTTCCTTTGAGATAGCAAGTATCTGAAGTATTAGACTTCAGTTTCTGGTGGTCGCAAAGTATCCAAAGTGTTGGACTTCGGTTTCTGATGATTCTTGGGTTTTCTTTAACCCCCACTCTTTAATTTGGAATATAGACTTCGCTCCACGAGGTGGAGTGCATATGTTTGTATATACTCTTTGGAGTCTAACTCATGGTATATAGTTCCTGCCTAATGAAAATACAGGAATTCCAAAAGATGGAAGCATAATATAGAAGTAAGATTCAATCGTTAGAGATTTCTCTTTTAATTTGTCGGTGTTGAACCCTCATCAGATAGGTTAAGACAACCTTAAAGCTACCCATTTTGGGCGAATGTGAATCATGTCGATTTAGTCCGGCAAATGCATTCTGAGAAGTGGAGATGAAGTTGATCCAACCAGATTATACCACATTGGTCAACAGACTCATAAGGCCATATCTGAAGTATGTGCAATCATCTGGAATCATGTAAAATATGGCCCAAGGATATCATGCCATATAAGTGTTAGACTTTTAGACTGTTCGAAGGATGAGACTTCGGTTTCTTCGTGGTGGTAAGTGTCCGAAGTGTCAGACTTTGGTTTCTTTGAGATTGCCATTATCCGAAGTGTTAGACTTCAGTCTCTTTGGAATTGTAAGTTTTTGAAGTGTTAGACTTCAGTCTCTTTGAAGTTGCCAGTATCTGAAGTGTCAGACTTCGGTTTCTTCGAATTGCAAGTATCCGAAGTGTCAGACTTTGGTCTCTGATAGTAATGAAAGATAGCAGCGTGCAAATGTGGTCCTTGGTTATGGACAATTGTTACTAGGTCTGCTTTGATTCCAGCTTTCCTTCCGATCTGAGGTGGAAAGTCACGATTGCAGGTTTTGCTATTCCTGCAGTGAAATCCTTGCACAAGGAAAACAAACGTCTCACAATTTGAGAGCATGGTTATATAAAAATAGATTATATCATCAATCGTTGTTTTGATTGTGAAAACCAAAAAGTAGGATTGCAAGGGAATCCCTTATGCCTTGGTGCAGTGGCAATTCCAGCAAGAGAATTTCAGTTTGCACTGCGACAAGTATTTCCAAGAGTTTCCTGTGCTATTTAAGTGAAAACACAGTATGTCCGGGCAGTTGCATATTTGTACACATTAAGTGCAATAATCGTGAATAAATATGTTACAAATATTACTACCATGGGCCTTCGTATCAAGGAGGGTGAATATTAAGTATGCTTAAACATTGAATACCATAAGGCCTTTGCAATCAGAATGTGATTGTTATTAAACCAATCTGTAGTGGAATGTGTTCTGGTACATTGTACTTGTTCCCTTTGGTGGAAGTATATTTCAACAAACAACAGCGGTTTGTATAACTACTGAAGCGGATCAGATTTGGGGTCTCAATGGTTCCTGCTTATCATTTGCTGTAAGAGGAAAACATATACAAATCCCAAAGAGACATGTTATATAAAAGCAATGTGTGTTGTGCTAGTCGGAGTAATATCCATGTTAATTGGAGTGTTTGAACACCTAATAGGTGGTCATGCCCTTTAGTCTGGGATGACTCGTTTGGAGCACATGTTGTTGGATGTTCTCCAATAGCTCCTTGTTTTTGTCATGCACTACCATATTTTCAACAGAGATAACAAATATCATTGTTTATTTTAAATAGAAATAAGGAAATTGATGATACTGCTACTTCTATGCCATCTCTGGTTTGTCGAGAGGGAAGTCAACAGTTTATATTAGGTAAATGCTTTCTCCCCACATTATATGCAGAACACATAGCGGTTAGCAAAGTGGAATTAGAATAAGCTTACATAAATTTCAGTCAAAGTAGCACGAAAAGTGAAATAGATAATTCACCACTCACTCTGACATGGGTTTCGCACTTGAAGTGAAGTAGACAGTTCAAATCTACCATATTTATCTATTCAAGTTTATAGAGTGGGAAGATCCAATCATGCAAAGAACAATGCAATCAGTGAACACTTCGCCAATAGCTAAGACCAAATTGAAAGATGACAATGTAATAAGCATGCATCTTTTGTATTTAAACCAGTCACAAAAACCAAGTTGACCCAATGACAAGTCTAAGGTTGTATTGGGAGCTCATGAATTCATGCATCCAGGAAGGTATGACATGTTGTTTTGAACTCATATGCATATGAACAAGCATTCACGATAGTGAGTTCTGCAATGCCACAAATGATGCTTAGCTGCAGAGTACATGCTTATGCTTCCATGCAAGTTTCTAAAGCAGTGCATAATAGGCAATAATGGCTATAGTGACGATACCGCGACATATGAGGGTCACTCCCTGACATAGTGCATGTGTGATCTGTAACATCCCGAATTCCCTAAGCCTAATTATTAGAAATCCTAAGTGAAAATGGATTTAATCCCTAAGGATTAAATATAGTTCATATAGCCTTAATTTAGTAATTTAAAACCAATTAGGAGCTAAAGGGTAAAATAGTAATTTTACCCAATGATTTAGGAATTGTGAGACTAATTAATTAGGAGTAGTTTTAATTTACTAAAATTACTCAAGTTGTTGTTAGAAACCAAAGGTTAGATTAAGAGGTTTATTAAGGGCTTGTTTGCAAGATTTTTAATTAAATCTAAGCCTAGACCCACCATACACCACACTTACGTCTCAACCACCCTAATACCCACTCATTCTCTTTTTCTCTCCCTCCCATCGTGACTCTCAGCCCCAAAATCAGAAAATTAGAAATGTAGAGAGAAGGAAGAAGAGGAAAAAGGGGAAAAGAAGAAGAAAGCTAGGGTTTTGGGGCTAGAAGAGGGTGAAGCTTTGAAGACTCTATTCAATCCTTGTCAAAGGAGGAGTTTGGGCGGAACATCCTCCATTGTTGAAGCTTCAAGAGCTGGTTCAAGGAAGCAAGAAGGAGGAGCTCGAAATTATAAGAGGGAGAAGGAAGGAAAACTCAAGCTACTCAACTCCATTTCTTCTTCTTGAGGTGAGTTCTTCTCCTTTAGGTGATGGGCAACCAATAAGACCCCCATTAGGGTTTTTATTTCCTTTTGCATGTGGTTTAGTTAGTCTAAGGTTCAGATTGTGGAGTGGGAATTTGATGTTGGACTTAGTAGAAGTTTGGGTTACAACTTAGTGAACATGCATGTTAAGACTTCTTCTGGTATTTCGAGTATAGCTCTCTCTATAGAACTTGGATTGAAATGCTTCTTGTTTCTATGTAAACTAGACAGGAAGGGCTTCATTTTAGGCCCAAGAATCACCTGAAAATGTTAAGAATTGAATTAGATATAGAATTTACAAGTTAAGGAATGAATGCTGTCCTGTTTTCTGACATCAGTGTCTTGTTTGTTAAAACTGCACTAATTGGGAGGACATCCTCTAAAATAAAAATTATATTCATAAACTAGACATCCTAAGCTTTCCAACAAGTGGTTGTTTGCCCAATTCCGACTCCTTTTGTTATGTTAATAAAATCCGCGAAGTTGACGCTCGTCTGCAGAAATTCTACAGAGGCCTGACACGACCGTTTTGCACAGCACGGCCAAGCCGTGTTTCATGCTGTTTATTCACTAATTTCTACCTTATTTTGGTAGGTTTGGGTTACGGTTTTGGTCCTTAACCTATAGGGTTTCAATCCTAGTTAGATTGTAATGCAAATGAGCTTAAATTATTTATGAATGAATGTTTTTACTTGCATGTGGACTTAATTGGTGGAGAAGATGAATTTGAGCTCAGAACGATGGAAGAAGAGGAAAGGGGATTTTTGGAGCTCAAATCCCTAATTTGGGATTATTAAGGTAACATAGACTTCCCCTAAAACCTCCCTTAGGGTGTGCTAGGCTTTACTATTAAATTTATTAGTTCCATAATTAGTTTATTAGTCATACTGAATGGTCTTGTATGGGGTTTGAATGAAATAGGGTTGGATGGTTGCCCCTAACCCCCCTAAACTAATGTGTGATGTTCGTACTGTTGCGAGTTCCATTGAGCTCTAATCGGAATATTAATATAGTTATCTTGTATGTTAAATATGTATGATTTCGGTCTTGTTGAGGCTTGGCATTCGAACTAGCCCATTTGTATGATTTTGGGGCAATAAGTTATTTGAAATTGAATTCGCATGCACTAAGATATATGTATTCGCTTAGTGTAGAAGATACTTTGATAAGGGTATTAATCCTCTTTATACATTTTAAGTTTACTAATGATCTTGGTTTCTTAATATGTTTTGGATTCCTAGTAATACATGTGTATGTGGCTTTGAAATCCTTGTTGAAATCATCTTGGATTGGATTGAAAATTGTTTATGTGTGAGGATGTTTGCGTTTTAACTGCAAACCCATCATATAAGTACTTTGGTCACCTTCGATGGCGGGGACCCCTTGGTAGGACTTCTATAGGTTCTTGCTCATTTTGATCTTTGGGCTTTGCCAAGTAGGTACATTCTATGATTCTTGTGATATGTATTGCATTATTAATTAGTGCTCCTTGATTGAATTGTGTGTGAAGTACTGTGAGTAACATATCATTGATTAATCCGAGCCAGTCACCCCATATAGGCGGAGGCTGGGGGAGTATACTTGGGATGTTACAATATAAGCCGCTTGTATTCCTCTGATAGGAATTGTTTGGAATGTTTGCAATTGCTCTGCAACCCCATCGTAAGTGATTGGCTACCACCTTTGCCGTTGGGGGCCCCTTGACTTTATCCTTCTATATATAGAATTTTACCCATTCTGCGTTTGAGCTGGGCCTTTGGCTTTATCCTTGTATACGGGATTTTACTCATTTTTGCAATTGGGCTGGGTCAAGTGGGGACATTCATTGTGGTCCTTTGGACATTTGTTTGCAATTGCTTCTCTCTTTAAAGATGTCAACTGCATTACTATGAATTGTGATTTGCTTGTAAACATTATTGAACACGTACGTGTGTGCAATGATTATGAATTGAGGTTGGTGAAAAGTGATCGTGTTATGTTTAGGTTATGTGTTGATGTGTGTTTGGGAGTTGGAAACTTAGTTGCAATATCATGTTTGAGGTTTGATTAAGGATAGTGAACAAATAAATATGTATATATTTATGGGGAGGATTTTCCATATGTCGCACACCGCGTATGGCTGGAAACAACAGTAAAAATATTTATGATTTCAAGTCTATGTTATTGAGTTTTTGTAAACTCACCTTTGGGGTGTTGTTTTCAGGTACAACTGTTGAAGAGGTTCAGAGCATTGGATTGTGCTCGGTCTCGCTTATCTACGAGACCCGAGTCACCGAATCACCAATCGCGTCCTAAGTCTTAGGTTGTGTCCTAGTATTTCTTTTAAAATGAAGTATATTTGTAATTGTTATATTATTATTCTTCCGAAAAGAAATTGTAATAATTTAAGTAATTCGCATTTTCGAAACTCTGAGTTATGTTTAAGGTTTTCACAGCGTATTTGGTTAACGCGTCAATATCCATGGATTTTCATTAATTAAAGCATGGTTAATATTTGTAAAACAGGATTCGTCCATTGTATCATTCGGTTTGCGAAACTTTTTTTTTACGTCCAAATTCTAGTATTTAGGGCTTAATTGTAAGTAATTCCCTAATTAGAGTTAGGGTGTTACATTATGGTATCAGAGCAGTTCGACCCTCTCGGACTGTGATTCAAGTGTGTCTAGACGTGATCCGGTTTTGGAAAGAGTCAGTTGTGTTTGTAATTCTAAGGTTTCTAAGTACTTTCGATAAATTATTGAGGTAGGCCACCTCAAGGATTTATTCTAAGTACGAGGGAATTGAAGACGAATAGAATATTGTCTTATATGCTCGCTTTGCGAGATATCTTTATATAAGTGTGTGATGTTTGGTGTGACCCTTTGTAAATTCTGCCCATATATGCATTTCTCCACTCTTGACTTGGTTAGTTAGGGGCATAAAAGTAGCATTAAAAATCTTGCACTTTAGCTATATGATTGGATGGTTTGATTGTATTGAAATGTATGTCAATTGTGGAGGTTTGAGGAAGAGATGATGCATTTATACCGATTGATTATGATACTTAACTTAGAATTACGAGTGTATGATTAAGTATGTGGTTGGTACTTGGTTGAGTAGATCTTGAACAAGGCTTTAGGAATAAAATTCTGCACTTGTATCCTTTGTTGGATTGCTTGAATTGAGGTTTAAATTGCATGTCTTTATGAGTTAAAATTATGCACTATCATTGTTTGTTGGAATGCTTTGAATTGGAATAGATTTTGCATGTGAAAAGCTGTTAAAAAAAAATCTGCACATGTGTATATATTTAGCATCTTTGAATTGGAATGGAAATACATGTATGATTGTGTAAAAATTCTGCACCTGGGTAGTTTGTTAGGATAGTTGATTTAGAGTTAATATGCATGCCCAATTGAGATAGAAAATCCTGCACTATTAGGCCTTGATGTATACTTGCTTAAGAGTATTATTTTCATGTAAATCAAGTGATAAAATGCTGCACTATGTATTTGTAGTGAATTGTTGATTTGAGATGGGACTAACATGCTGATAATTCTGCACTGTGGATACTTAAATGAATTGCATGATTAGGTTGAAAGTGTGTGGTATATGATGCTAAAACTCTGCACAATTAGTAAATATATGGGTGCTGAATTGGAAAGAAATTATATAAGTATTAACGTTATAAATTCTGCTTGATAGTGATTTTGTCTTGAATTTGGTTAAGAGGCTTGGTGTTTTAAGTTGAGCTTTAATTGGGTACCATCTCTTTTTTTTTAACCCCCACAAAGCATTACAGGATTACATGCCTGAATTCCTGACTTAGTTGTGTGTTTTTTTTTTAAATCATGCAAGGGTTAGGAAAAGGTAAGAACTGAGTATTGTTAATAAAATTGGTGACGACAAATAGGATATGGGTTCAATGAATTCATGCTCCTTTAAATGATTATGTGATGTACTTGAAGTATGTGATTATTTGAAGTTCATAAGTTGAATGTGAGTAATACTTGATGTGGGCTTTGGCAACCGGAGGGACCCAATATCGGCTACCTGAGGACCAAGCCAGGGTGTTACAACAAAAGGCATTGAATGTGATTGAGATTGAGGATGTTTGCAAACCCGTCTTTGGTTATTTTTGGGTTTTTCCACTAACGGGGACTCCTTGGTGGAGCCAATTAAGGTTCTCACTCTTTTCTTTGGGTTATTGAGTGGCACCAAGAGGGTCCATCCTTTATGAATTGTGAATGATGTGTAAACAATATTGAATAATTGTTGGCATTGATATGATATGAGGTATGTGACATGTGAATTGCTATGTGAACACTGTTGATTATTTGTTTGCATTAACTCTGGCTTGAAGTATGTAACCTGTGATTGATTATGTAACAATGTTGAACATTGTTGCATTACTTATGATTGAGGATTATGTTATACGCTTCTTTGTGATCAGTTGATTCCGTAGTTATTCCTCAATAGGTGAGTGCTCCTAATGGTGACCTTACTGTTAACAGTGTTAGTAAACATGACCAATTTTCAACTATTAATTTTGAGAAGGTCACTTTGGATATATTGTACCTAGAGTGGTTCAACACTGTGTTAATCCTTTTGTCGTGACCACTTGGTTCTACGACAATTAGAATTGGTAAGTAAGGATTCTTAGAGGGCGGTTTTGATTAGTTTAGGATGGGCATTCATAATCGCTTAGGTTTCCAACGCTTGTTAATTAATCAGGTTTGTTGGGCCTAACCAATGTGGATGGATCTTAAATTGATTGGGAACCTCAAAGCCTCCTAAAGAACTTATAGTGCTCGTTTTCTAAAATCGAAAGGGATGGTGATGAACCAGACTTAGTAATACCTAAGTTGTAATTAGGGAACCTCGTAGGGAGTCTACGCCCTAATTCATTAGAAACACTTTAAGCCTTCTAGGCATAGTGACTTTGGTGGGATAACTAGCCTGATGAAGAGTGTTAGACCATAGTCTTTGGACTACTAGAGTCATAGTATAGCTAAATCGGCGGGAATTCAAGGAAATTAATGTCTACGCTAGATTCAACGGCCGGTGTATGAAGTGGCATTGTTTGACCAATTACAAATTTTGTCTTGACTTAATAAGCATCTTATTGGGATTAGGACTTAGTTTGTAACTGGTTAGCTAAATCACAAGTTCTCCGGATAGTTGACATAGGGTAGCTATTAATTCTTTTTTGAAATTCCGATGATTTAGAACGACCAAGGGAAGGAACTTACTCATTCGAAGCGGAGTAAAATTAGAGTTCGCAGCGGAAGCACATGGAGCAGAACCTGTATAAGAATACGGTTAGAATGTAAGACGAATTTTGGGGACAAAATTCCTAAAAGGTGGGGAGTATTGTAACATCCCGAATTCCCTAAGCCTAATTATTAGAAATCCTAAGTGAAAATGGATTTATGACAATAATCTGAATGCAACTGTGACTAATGATATGTCAAATTTAATTCAAACGATCAGATAAATGCAATTCGGATATGGTGCTCTAGCACCATCATCATGCCTTTTTATCCGAGGTGAGCTGTATAAAGCAGCATATTGAAATATCATGTTTAATCATAGATACCAAAAAATATTGGAAACCTGATCCCACTTCGGTGGTGATGAGCTTCGGGGCACTGGGGCCATGAAATTGGTAGCGCGGATGATCCGAACATCGGCCTTTCTGAAGTTAGGACATCGGTGAAGACGTGCCAGGGGGACTTCAGAGTTAGAAGCCTGATCCCACTTCGGTGGTGGTGAGCTTCGAGGCACTGGGGCCATGAAATTGGTAGTGCGGATGTCAAAATGTCGGCGCTCTCAAAATTGTGTGCTAGTGAGCTAAAAGGATTTATTGCAGTCCAACTTGTTGAGTTTTCGCCTCTATCACTTGACCTGACTTTAAGCATGTCCGGGAGATCAGCGGAGTCGTTGCCGCAATGATCTTCGAGAATCTATCACAATGACTTCGGAGTCCCGAGTTCGGATATGGAATCGAAGAATACTCTTATTAGAGATTAAAATGGATTGGCCATAGTCGGAGTGAGATAAGCATGTCCTCCTCTTGGCACTACTACAAATACACAGATCAATAATATAAAGATAATAGAGAGGTTAGATCCTTAACTCGGAACCGGCGATAATTGGTGTGCCAATTCGGAGATTGGACATGCGCCCGAACTCGAAAGTTTTAATTGCGGGAAGATGAACCCAATTTGAAAGAATCTAGACCGACAATAATCAAGGTATTGCATTGTGATGATTCGAAGTGGGTCGGAGGAATACAAATTCACTCGACGCTTCAATTGTGACCTTCGTCTTCTTTGATGTCGGCGTCAAAATTCAAGTTTGCTCAGAGCTTCATTGGCTGCCTTCGTTTCGTTCGACATCGGCGCTTGAAGTCACTATGAACAAACAGGTCAGTAAAAAGAGAAAAGAAAGGCTGGAACCTTACCCTTGGATCCGATGGTGGCATCGATATCTCAAAATCATGCGCTGCAGCTAGCTAAAAGGATTTGTTGCGGCCCCAACTTGCTGAGCCTTTGCCTTATCAGCCCCAGCTTCGGATCTCCGAGACCGGATTCGGAATCGATGAATACTCTTATAAGAGATCGAAGTGGATCAGCTTCGGCAATCCTCTTAGAGGGGAGCATGTCCTCCGGGCAACACTAAGCTCGACGGTGAAATTTTGGCTACCTCAGTCTTCTTTGAAGTCAGTGCCTATGTCTACCATGAACAAGCATTAGCAGAAAATAAAAGAAAGGTGTGTCATGCCTCAGATTTGGGGGCGACACCAAGAAGCTCAAAATAGAACTCAGTTTATACCGGTTCTGATCGAGGGAAAATGGAGCAATGTCGTTGCCTCACTTCTATTTAGAATGTGGTCACCCAGAATAGGGACGAGCCGACCCAACCAAGAGCGACATCGTCGTTCTTCAGATCGTCGTGCTTTTTAGATCGTCCTGATTGGGTGGAACCACGAACGCCGCGCTTCAGATCGTGACCAGCTCGAAAAGGAATGGACAACCGCGATGTGTTTTTTTTCTTAGGTTTGGCGGCGGCGTCCCGAAGGAGCCATAGCCGAACACTGCTTGGTGTGATTTTGTCCCTCGTCGGGAAGGATTTTATCCTTTTTGACTTCAGTACCCTCGGTTCCTCAAGAAACGCCAGGCTTCGCCGGAGGCTGGACAACGATTTAGCGTTGTGCTCGAGCTCTCTCGGGTTGAGTTAGGGCTTTTTCGAGCAGATCGGGTCAAGTGCAGTTCAGGTCGGTGCTCGATCATCATTTCGTGGTGACCTTATCTGAGACCATGGAAACCAACGCTGAAGCGGAGCTCGGTGACGGGTTCGCTGGGGCTTTGAGGCCACCTGATCATGGTTCTGAACAGAGATGGGGGTAGATCGTGCTTCTTGGTTTAGTGGAGAGTGTAACTCCATAGAGGATGATTGCGCCCACGGGAAACGATCCGGCATCGGAACTGAGAGGAAGGCGATTACGCGGAGAGAAGAGTCCCAGAAATGTGATTCCAGATTTTGGGGAAAAGAAACCCCCAACCCGATTTGCATGGATCCGGTTACATCAACCTCCGGTTTGCATCCGGCCTTGATATTAGATGTTCGCGTGAATGCCCTTTCCCCTAGTATCTCCCGCCAACCACCATGAGTGTAAAGCAAGAATTGTTGAGAACAAAAATCGTTCCCACAGACAGCACCACTAATCCGGCATCGGATCTCGGATTTAGAGGAAGGTGATACCTCACAGTGGTTGAATGGTGGAAATGACAGCAATAAGTGGAAGTGCCGCTCCTGACTCCGGTGGAGGATGTGGGTAGTGGCCACCTACAAACACTCAGACGCTCAAGTCAGTACAAGAATGAGGTGGGTGCTAGGGTTAGAAGAGGCATACCTTGTAGAGGTGACAACATTAGGCTTATATAGCCTTCAAGCTAGGGTTAGCTCTTAGGAGAAGTCATGTCCATTGGGCCAGCTTGTTGGAGCCCATTAAATGGTGTCTGGGCCTATGATAGGTCCGGATCAGATGGCAAGGAAAATGAGGCTCCTATACGTGACACATTTGTTTTCTTTCTTTAAAAATAATACTCCATCCGTGCCAAAATAAGTGTCGGAAAAAAAATTTGTTCCAAAATAAATGTCATTTTAACTTTTGAAAAATGCTAACAAGTGCTCTGAGAACGTTGGTTAAGGAACTAAAAGAGGTAAGTTTGTATGGGAAAATGATGTATTTATTACATTGAAAAGTGTTTAACTTCTATTCTCAGGATAAACTTTCCTTTTATAGATTCTTTAAACAATGCCCTTAGGGCACTCGTTAGCAAGACTCTTATCTTTTCAATGTAACATTAATTATTTTATTCTAATTTTATCCCCTAAATTAATATTATATGATTACTCTCAAGTCATTATATTCCATTATGTATTTATGACGGTGGTTAGTGCCTAATAGTTAGTAAGGATATTATTACACTTCTTCATCTACTATTTACTAGTTTTTCTTAGTCTGTGTAAAAAAACCTAAGACCACACTCATAATGAGAATGAGGGAGTACTATTCTTTTATTACATAACTAATGGTTTTCTTTCCTTAGAGGAATGGTTGGAACATAAAATCCATTTATTTTGTGTGTAAACATTACTATTATTATTATTATAAGCACTTATTAATAAATATTACTCCTTCTGTCTTATTATAAGTGTTGTTTTATGTTATTTTACAAGGACCAAGAAAAGCTAGTAAATAGATAAAAGAGAATAATTTTATAAAACTATCATTATTAATCGTTGAGTATTAACTATTGTCATAAATACATAATAGAGTAAAATAACTTGGGAGTGGTGGATGTATTATTAATTTGAGGGTAAAAAAAAATTAATATTATATTAAAAAAATAAAATGACTCTTATTTTTTCTTATTACACGACACTTATTACGGGACAGTAGGAGTATTTATATGCAAAACCCATAAACATAACAAATTAACAATAATGTTATTTGAGTTCAAGTAATTTCTGTCAACCTTAGATTAGGTTTTTTTTTTTTTTGACGGGACCTTAGATTAGGTTATTGTGTGTGTAAACAATAAACATACATTACTGTTATCTGAATTACAAGTATATTTTAGCTAATATAAGTAATAATTATAATACCATAAGATTTTACAGGGACTCGGGGAGTGTTATATTGTAACAGCGATTTTTATATTATACTCCTTTCGGTCCTAAATATAAGAGACAAAACCCTAATTCATCAAAACCAAGAAAAACACTCTTTTTTCCAATGAAAAACACCTTTTTATC
The DNA here is from genome assembly GCA_037113605.1 of Calophaca sinica. NCBI lineage: Eukaryota > Viridiplantae > Streptophyta > Magnoliopsida > Fabales > Fabaceae > Calophaca > Calophaca sinica. The sequence continues at coordinate 100,703,272 of CM073733.1, read as the reverse complement.
TCACATATCTCTTATATTTTGAAACCCTAAAAAACACCTTTTTTTCTCTTACATTGATAACCGGGGGAGTATATTATATTACTATTACTTTTTTTCTCACTTGCTATTACCTCTTCTTTTCAAGTTGCCATCTTTTGACCCTCTCAACTCTGGAACTTGGACCAAAATATTCTCAATTGTTTCTGCTTCAATCTAATGTGTTGTGTTCTCTCCAAATCAAACCAGAGAGGCTCACTGTGGTAAGAAGTCACTCTCACATCAACTCCTCTCTCTCTCTCTCTTTCTGATTTGTGACTTTCAAAGCCAATGTGAATGCACATTAACTGCTTGATTTGGGAACCAAAAGAAGCTCTTACGTCTATCTTTTCTACTATGCTTAAAGAAAAGATATGAAGTTTATATCTCAACCAAAAATAAAGAAAAATGTCAAATTTGTAACATTACCGACAAATGTTGATACCTTAGTATTGTTGTTTGTGCAGCTGTTAAGTTTATCTTTTTAAAGTGTTGTTTTGGTTAGAGGGTACACAATCTGGAGATGAGACTTCTCTGTCTGAAGTGACTTCTCTGGACAAATTCATATTAATTTCACTTCGTATCACTCAAAAGTCACACCATATTACTCAGCAAAGACAGTAATGGCTCAACAGGTACATATTGATGTTATTTGAAGCTCTTCCATAAAGAGAGTTTCTTTTTTGAGGGTTTTGTTTATGGAAGCATATTTATCAAATTGTGTTTTTGTGTTTTGATTTTGAATCATTTTGATGCAGGAAGAAGGGTGGCCTTTGGGATTAACATTATTGAATTCTAGAATTAGGGTTGTCAGAAATGGTGATTTTTCTGGATCAGTCTCCTTCAGCACTGTGCTTTCTGCTTCTCCCACCCCTTCAACTGATTCTTCCTCAGATCTTGACACTGAGGTTAGTATTTTTTTTTTTTTTTACAAGAAGTCAAAGACTTGTGTGTGTGTGTTGGTATGAATGTTGACCACTTTGATTGATTGATACCAATCTGCTATGACCTTTCTTGCAAACTGTTAATTTTTTTTTCCCCCCTTCCATTTTGTATTTTCACTGCAATGATGACACTAACGGTGAGTTTGGTTGGGGGTGATATGGTGAGAGAGAGTTTAGTGCGAGAGAAAAAGAGGAGAAAGGTGACACTGTTCACGTTTGGCTGAGAGCGAGATTTGAGAGAAAGAGAAGTGATCAAATATTAACTTTTTGGTTTCTTCGCAGATTGCGAAGAAAGTGAGCATCAAAGCTAATTTTTTGTGTGTTACCATTTGTACCCCTTATTCTCTTCCTATATCTCAAATTATTTAAATTTTTAGTTAAGGATATTAATGTCTTTTCAAAAATAACCAACACTTCTCTCTTCTCATTTTCTCTTCTCTTTCACTTATTCCAAACAATACCCAAAATCTACCCAATTTCTCATATTTTTCTCTCTTTTCATACTCTCTCTTCACAATTTCTCTCTTCACATTTTCTCTCCTGAACCAAACACACCATAATTTATTTATTGAAGTGATCATAATCACAGAAAGAGAGAGGTTCTCAAATATTTTGGATGTATATATCTTGACATGACATGGCTTTTTTGATACAGAATAATGACTGCTTCATTCATATACCTGCAATGACTACTCAAGTGTGACTCTGACAATATTGCATTTCTCATCAACACAATAATGTTCCCTTTTTTGTTATTGATCCTGTTTCTATTCAGCTTGTCTTCAATTTGGGGTACTTTACTCTTTCATTATTTCTGACCAAGATGTGACTTTTAGCTTTAGAATGAGTCCAAACCAACATTGAATAGGAAAAGGAAACAACATGTAATGAACACGCCCATAAAGATTTTATCTTTATTCTTGGCTCCAATGGGGTCCAGACTCCAGAACATGGACTAGCACAACATTGTTTGACAAAATGTGACACTGATTTTACTTTAATTGCTATTTTGTTGTCATTTTAATCAATTCAAATCATGCTTTGTTGAAAGTTAAGTCTTCTATTGAAGATGTTTGAAAACACATTCTTAATGTGTAGATAACATCATAACACCCCCTTGACAAGCGTGCGAATGCGCAGGTAACCGACTAGTTGTTTTCTACAATCACGTTGATAAATGTCAATTGAAATTTGGAATATATTCTACTTGAATATGGCAGTAATAAAGCATTACCTAACTCAGTTGACATGGCTTTGTGTAGTCCACTGAATCATTCTTCCATGACAAGAGCATTAAACTAGGCAGCCTCATTCGCATTTCTAGCTTCCTAGAACTCTCAAGGAGATCAAGCAGGGGAAGAGTGATGGATCCTTTAAAGGGTAATAAGAAGAATCACAAGATGAAGCCTTGGTTGTTTTCACTTTGTTCAAAGCTTAGTACTGATGCAGTGTGTGGGAATGATGCTCACTCTCTTGGTCACTACCTTGAAGCTGAGAGAAGAGCTGCAAGTACTTACGGAAGAAATCAACCTATAAATTACAGACCAAATGGTTTTTCCCCTATTCAAGACTCAAACTCACTATTTGTTGGCAGCCAAGATGGTCACCAGTCATCTGATTCGAGCGAAGATGGCGAACAAGATCAACAGAGAATTGGAACATAGAGATGGAAGTGGAACGCCAATAGTTTTCTTTTGTTAGTTTGGATAACTCAATTAGTGATGATCCCTTGTTACTCATTTAAGTATCTTCTGTTCAGAGGTCATGGAGATATTTCTGTTTGGTTGTTAAATTTCAAGGTATTAGGATGTTTTACCCTGTACTCCATTCTATCCCACATTGTCTTCAGTTCGTATGACAGTAATAAAAATATAGCTTCCAAAAAAAGTGGGAAAGCAATTTTTTTTTTCTTATTTAAATAGATAACTAGATGCCACAGACGATGAGTTTGAAGCTTTACAAAATTTACTGCATTTACATGCAATGCAAGTGATTTGTTTGCTATATCTGTAACTCTTGGTGATAAATAATGTTAAGTATTTCAGGTCATCCAAAAGTACCTCGAATCGGGAAAAAAAAGTGTAATGTATGGTGCAGAAGAACTGAAGAAGCACTACAGATGGAGCTTGACTTGTATGCAGTACCTAGCAACTAGATTAAAATTAAAAATACAAACAAATTAGCCTCTTAATTTGCACCTTACCATTAGATGTTCCCTGCTCAAATGATGTGAAACCATGTCCCTTGATTACAAGGGTGTGAGAGAGAGAGAGAGAGGGGAAGGGGGGGGAGTACAACTTGTGTTCTTAATCTCTATTTGTATCACATTGATACTAGTGCAGATAATTGATTATTTTCAATAGAGATTAATCAGGTTTTTGTCATCATATTCTGAACTAGTTCTATTACCATCTCACTGGTGATGAATGAATACAACCTCAGTGTGTGTATGGGTATACATATACGTTTCCCATAGTTAAAAGAGCAAGGATAATACCCTTATATATCCTTTGATGTTTTTTGGGGAGGGGGCATACACAAAATGTCCTGATGCTCCAAGTCCAACCCAGAATCAGATTACAAAAGTAAAAAACTCAAAACAGATTGCAAACCGTTGTCTCTCATAATCATAATGATCATCAGACAATTGTGACAAAACGAATTCACAAATGAAATACCAACATAGGTAGCTATTCCATAGAAATTAAAACCATCATTCATATCAGTTTCTTGATGGCTTGTATAAAATCAAGTTTCAACAAACCCCCCATTGTTTTTCAGTTGCAATCTTCCCTGAATTGCGGCCAGCAATTCTTCCAAATGAGCCAATGGCTGACAAGCCCTTGAAGCTGCTGCTCCCTTCACTGCAGCTTGATTTTCGTGATCTCCTCGGCTTCATAGAGCTGGATTCCACTTCTGTATCACTTCCCTTGTTAATACTGGCAACCAATAATTGAAGGATGGCACCACGACAAAATGGACAAACCGGTCCAGAAGGGCAACCAGTCTCAGGATCAGGCTTCTTGTGACAGCATAGAGCTAGCATGCAATGAGCACACATTTGATGGCCACAGGGTCTGACCTCAATTGTGCACACTTGGTCAAAGCATATGCAGCATAACTCCACATTGCTGGCCTATGAAAGGAGAAAAACAACCAGAAAATAATTCTCTTTTCTAGACAGAAATTTCATTCCATATATTCCGGGAAAACTCCCAGGTCCCGAACACAATCATGCATTGACAAAACATATTATAGTAAGGAGGCTATTGCATTATCCGTCCCGAGAGCCTCTTAATTAAATATTCCTAAAGAAACAAAAATGTGAAAAACCTTCCAAATACTAATAGCAGATGAAATATTATTGTCTTGACTTTCATATGTTCCAATGAACATCCTCTGGACAACTAGCAAATTAGCAATAATCATTAACCAAACTAAAACACATTGAAGTAAAACTTATGAATGTAAAATTTAAAGCAGTCAAGAAAGGAAGATTCCATACCTCAGAGGCAATATCATCATCTTCACTTTTAGAATGAAGTGGGGACGGAGGCACGTCGGCGTCCTTTAGTAGTGTCTTCTCCCTCTCCCTGTTAGCTTCTAGCAAGGCCTTCTCCAGTAAGGTTTTTGCTTCCTGACTGAGCTCGCTGATGAACTTTAGTGGGGTTGGCCAAACAAGTGGAGCTGCTGCTGAAGGATCCAGCAGAGCAGCACATGCCTTATGCTTGTGCTTCAGGGCAACTGTGAATGGTATTCTCCTGCAAAGAAGCATTTAAGCCAGATCTTAGCAGATTTGCTTGTGTTGATTAAGAAAACCAGGAATTTTTTAAGTGTATGAAAAGTACAAAGAAGAAAATCATTCTCTGCTCACTATATCAACCAAATTTGGTAGAGGGGGGATACTTACTAGCACCAAGTGTTATTTACTACAATTACATTATTCATTCGGAGATGTAAAGCGCACACAATTACGTGAATAGAGAAATACCTACGCTTTCGATATAAGATATATTATAACTACAACAAAGTAAAATACTGTAACAGACAAATCAATAGTGTTATTTTACCAAGTATTATTGCAAGATCTTTAGGTGCACAATATATATCAACTATCAAGCACAAATTTACAGTCAAACTCAACATACAATAAAGTATAAACTCAAGTTTTGCATTGACGTGTTAATTTCTTCAGCTAATGAAGTTCAGTATTTAAGTATAAAAATCCAATATTGAGGCAATTAAAATTTCTTCACAAATATGTACCCAAAAAAAAAAAATTTCTTCACAAATAAGGAAGTGTCAACAATTGGCAAATTCACTTACGGAAAAAATGAAGCTTTCTTCCTTCTTTTTATGCACAATGATACATTAATTAAAGATTTTAAAAATTAAATATGAATATTTAGCAATTTAGCATCAATTTACTGACAACTGATTATTATAGCACCCTTCCCTAAACCATGCCATGGCAGGAGCTTTAGAGCACTAGGTTGCCCTCTTTATACGAATAATTGATGATCAAACCTTTAAATCTTTTCCTATTTTTAATGCTACTGGTATTCTATGCTGACAGCAATGGATATTGAAACTGTAATTGAAATTTACTTACCCAGAGGAATCTAATTGAAGCCTTTCTGCTCCCCAAGCAAGCAACATCCGGACACACTCCAAAGAACCACCACGTGCAGCCATATGGAGTGGTGTGCTTCCAGGGTAACTGCAGATGTAACTTTCATCAATATGAATGAAATGCGACCAAAAATCATCAAAGACTGACTAATGTATCACGTCTAAGACAATTACCCATATCCACCAGTTGAAGCACAAACAAGAGCGCCACTGTCCAAAAGAGCATGAAGACATTCAGACCGTCTTTGACGAGCTGCAAGATGCAGTGGGGTGGCACCATTTCCATCTCTTATGTTGACAAATCTTGCAAATCCCCTGACAATTCCATTGAAATTAGGCATCATAGTTCATGCTTCTGTGTGTCTGGATCCGTAACGGTGGTGAGTGTATGGGATTCAGGTTCGCTAAAATGAGGGATTCACTTTAGAGAAAAATGTGAGGAATTAAATCCATTCATGAGAAAGGACTGGATTTAAATAATTTCATAGTTTATTATCCATGTGCATTCATTTTACCACATTCTTAACCTTTGACTTTCAAAATCAACTATTATAACTCATAACTTTGTCCTTTAAAGTGAATCCCTCACATTAAAAGAATAAAATCTAGTATGTACAGATGTGTGCGCGCGCGCGTGAGCGAGAGAGTCTGACCAAGAATCTGCAACAGGTGTGGAATGAGCAGCAGAAAGAATAGCCTTAAGGCAATCTATATGGCCATAATAAGCAGCATAGTGCAAGCAAGTTCTTCGACGTATAGAATCAAATATCAATATCTGAAACATTAAAAGCACATACCACCATCAACCCAACTAGGAAAACCCTATGAACACAATTACCACCAATCCAAAACATTCGACATGAAAAAGAAAAAGAAAAACAAACAAATAATTAAAAGCATAGCATACATTAGCTCCAGCATGAATAAGCTTCTCAACACAACCAGTCTTTCCATACATCACAGCCAACATCAACGGTGTCTACACCAAAACAAAAAACAGTCATAAGAAACAGAACAAAACAAGCACATAGCCTACATGATACAAATTCGAGTAAACTACCAATTTTATCCCTAAACTTATGCCCTCTCTCCAAATTCGTCTCTCAAGTAAATGAAAATAATAAATAATCCTTAACATTTATGATATTTGATATTTGTCCTGTTAGTCCCTAATGTTTTTTCAAATCCATCCTATTAGTTCCTAATGTTTTCTCAATATATAACAGGGACAATATGACAAAACGTTAGAGACTACTTATTATTTTTATTTATTTACCGGAGGGAGTGTAAATTCAGTGACAAAATTGGTGGTTTACTCTTCAAATTCAAAACAGGAGGAAGGGACTAAACAAAAGTTTGAATTCAATTGCAGTTGCAGAGAAACACAGACAAGATATAGGAACCTGTTTACGACGATTCAACATGTCAACATTTAAAGACCTATCCAATAACATGGAAAGAACCTGCGAAAAAAAAAAACACCATCATGATCATATCAATGAAAAACAAAGCAACCAAATCAACGAGTTAAGGAACAGAAACAACAACAACCTCGATCCGACCATTGGCAGCAGCAACATGCAAAGGTGAGAGGTTGTAATAACCAGTGTTGTGTTCTAAAATAGTGGGGTCTTCCTCTACCATGGCCTCAACAACTTCCAATTCTCCACTTGCAACTGCAGTGAACAAAGCATTGTTTTTTTCCTCATGGTGTTGTCTGCAACTTAGACTCTGACCCATTTTCTCTCCCACCTCGATCACCACTCAGCGAGGAGACAGGTGGCCGGAAACTGCCTCACGCGCCACCTTCCACGGTGGTGATGACGTGGTAGTGCGTTTGGTTCTCTCTCAACTTTGAAGGTGACAGATAATAATCTATCCATGTAATGGACTGGTCTTGGAATTTGGACCTGCCCGTTCAGACTTCGGGCAGCGTCACCAACTGTTTGTGAATGTTCTGGGCAGCTGCCGAATTTCACGGGAAAACCTGGGAAAATTTACCTTTGACCGACAAATCATGTATTTGGCGTAGTTAAAAAAACGTTACGTAGATTATATAAGTCGTGACTACTGATCATGAATTTTTTTTTTTTTTTTATAAGTCATGGATACTAGCCACAACTTATTTTTTTTAAATATAAGTCGTAAATATCATTCACGATACTCTTTTTTTTTTTCAAAATTTTTTTGGCAAGTAATGATTCACAACCTTGCCTTTTTTTAAAAAAAACTATATTTTAATTAAAAAAATACCTATTTTTATGACTTAGGTTTTTTTTATTTTTTTAAAAATTAGGATAAAGTCATGTACGATTAAAGGATTCAAAATATAAATTTTGAGAATTTTTTAATAAACTTTGGGTTTGAAAGATAGTCTAATTAGTACTATCGGGTACAGAATACTGTCCAAAATTTGGTGAAATTTTAAATCTAAATTTTAATCATAACCTATTACGATATAATAGGTTTGATCTATTAATTTACTTTTACGAAATTCACTCACTTGATCATAGTTTAAAAATAATAAAATTCAAACGATTTATATTAAAAAAAATTAAAAAAAGTGAGTCGTGATTGTTATTCACGACTTAGTGAAAAAAAAAAAATATATATATATATATATATATATATATATATATATATATATATATGTCGTGACTATAGTTCACGACTTATAAAAAAAAACCATAAGTCGTGATCGGCAACCACGACTTATTAAAAAAATAAGTAATTAATTTCTAACTTGCACCAAATACATAATTTTGGGGTTAAAATATCTCAGTGAGGTAAATTTCCCGAAAACCTGTATTATTCATATATTGTCAAATTGTATATTAACGTATCATTAAAAATGTTTAACATTCGTCATAAAAAAAAGTTTAACCCGGTCAAAAAAATGTATTTTAAAAACTGTAACAACATATTAAGAGCAGGTTATAGTTGATTTTTTTATTAATATCGTATAGAAGAAATAAAAAGATTTATAATTGAATAATAGTTCTTATATAAATTTATAGAATAATTTTATATTTTCTAAGAATTTTTTTCGTCAAAAAAAATTATTTTTCTTAAATACTTTAAAATCAAAGTGTACAACGAAGACCTTTAATAAATGAGATACGGGAGGATTTATTATAAGTTAAATAATTATAATTTTGTAAAAGCTTCCATTCATATTTTACTAATTTGTAACGTCGTAATATTATTATTTTTTAAAACTTATTAATAATGTGATAAAATAATAAAATATAATCAGTGTAAAACCATTTTTTCCATTTTCAATATGTAGTTATTAATTTTTATCTATGTTATAATAGATGCATAAGTTTAACAGTTTAGACTTGAAATTAAAATTAAGTAACACATGGGTTTTAACTTTTTTGTTTTTTTTTTTGTCAGCTAGTAGAAATGGTAAACAATAAACACACACGTCCAAACGGTTACACCCGGGTTCGAAACCCGGTCTCAGCGTCCCCATGTCGCTGAAATTGTCAAAGCAACCAGTAGTGGGGGACAAATTTTAACTTTTTGTAGAGGTGAAGCTATCTTGCACTAATTATGATTTGGATAAGAATTTTGAATTCCTCTATTGGTAGGCTATATGTAAATTATCGCTGATGTTGGTAATTCTCTTGCCCTTGAATGGGGTGTGTCTCCCCTAATCTAAATTTTATTTATAAAAAAGGGGAAGTTATGTCTAGGGCTGGTAAGGAGGTTCTGCTCAACGCCGCTGAGCAATTCCTATCTATGCAATGAGTGCTTACCTTATCTTGCCATCTATGTGTGAGGAGTTTAAGAGGGTGACAAACTTCTTAGGGTGCAGATCAAATGGTAGGAGTAACTATAACATCTCAGTTTTCAAAAACCTTTTCAGGTAATCTTGAGAGGTTAATGAAGGTTTGTTAAGGGTAAATAAGTGTTTAATAGAGGGTTTGAATAAGCTTTAGAAACTATACAGAAGAATGAAAGAAATGATGAGTTCTCAGGAAGCACACTTTGATGTTGGATGACCCAACGTTTAAGCATGCCAATGCTCAATCTGGAGTAGAAAAATGTTCGAGTGTGGACCTTAGGTGACATGTTGCACGCATGGCAAACTGCGTGGAACCACAGTGACTTGTGGACGCTAGGTGCCAAGCTTTCGTGGGGAAGAAGCCAGCTGACCAGAACGCTCAACCGTTGGATAAGCCAACGCTTGAGCGTGGAGTGACCCAACGCTTAAACGTGGGCGCCACAATATAACAACCCCAAAATTTGACTTTTGATCATTTTCAACCCATTTTTCTAATCTTCTTCTTTCCTAAATACTCTCCCAAAACCAAAGAACGACCTTGGATCATTGTTGTTTGATTTCTATGCATCCAATCATCTAAACCCTAACATGGCTGCATCATCGTGTTCGTTGTTACTTCTACTTCGTGTTGTAGCTTCTGTTCGCGAGAAACGACCAACGTTTGAGACTTTTCCATTGGAGCTTTAAGTTTGAGTCCATCACCATTTCCTCCATCTCCTTTAGGGCCTGTTTGGTGGCCAGGATAGGAGAAACAAGATATGATAAGTAATCATATCATGTCTTAATCCGGTGTTTGTTGAACCAGTAGCATATGATAATTCAATCCTACCATCTATCCTATCATTCCATCTAGTTAATTTTTTATCCTAAGGGGAGGGCTGGCTTAGAAACAACACGATAGGATAAGAAATTTGTTTCCGTGTTCACCCTTATGAAAAATAATTTAAAATCTAATAAAATATAAAAATATTATAAATAAAAAATAAAACTGAAAAAATTAATAATAAAAGTTATAGAAAATAAAAAATACAAAATAAATATAAATAATATAATTAGTTTTAAAATTTATATGTAATTTTTTAACAAGAATAATTATGTCATTTTACATAATACAGAAAATTAAATTGTAAAAGAATAATTTAAAATCCAAGAAATATAAAAATATTTAAAATAAAATCTAAAAATAGAAAATTATTATTAATATTAAAAATTGTACAAATTATAAAAATTAATTTAAACTATTAAATATCTAAATACTTAATTTTAAAAATTATATGTAATTGTGTCACACGGATAATTTTGTCATTTTATATTATTTTTAAAATGCTAAAGTCTTGATATAATGATTTCTAGCTTGTTATCGAGTGCGCACTAAACATATGATATGATAAGAGCTTATCATGTCTATATCATATCATTTCCTTACCAAGTTCTCTATCTTATCCTATCCACCAAACACTACAAAAAAACATGGGATTACCGACGGCCTAAAGCCGTCGGTAAGCGATAAAAGTCGTCGGTAACCCACTTTTACCGACGGATAACTGACGGCCTAAAACCCGTCGGAAATATGGTCGCCGAAAGCGATTAAGCGAATTTCTTCTTAGTCGATCTGCACTGATTATACGCCGGTAAATGACGTTGACACCGGGCAAAGCCGCGTTATATTTTCGACGGACGTGACCGCCGGTAAATCTGAAGTGTTTCGACGCTTTAGGGCCGCTTGGTGAATCGGGAATTTTTTTAATTAAATTTATTAATAAATTAATTTTAATTAATAACCAAATTAATTTTATTCTTTAATTAATTAATTAATTTGATTATTTATTTGTTTAATTATAAAAATAATTTACTCTCATATTAAAAATATTTATTTATTAAATTAATTAAAAATTACTTGTAATTTAATTTAAGTTAACTAGTAATTGATTTTCCATATATAAAATGTGATAACGTAAACTAAAAAAACAAATTAAAAAGAAAACATAATAAATAAATAAAATTCAACAAATAAAAATCAATAACTAAAATAATATCTGAAAGCGAAAAAATGATATCCAAAAATATGAAAAATATAAGTACAAAAAGAACTAATAGTCTCGTACTCCCGATCATGATCGAGATGCTCTACATCATCTGCATCATCGACATGACCATGAGTAACGCCGGAGGCGAAGGCTGAGGCGAGGCGGAGGCCGAGGGCCGAGGCGGAGTAAAGCCGGGCGAAGCTAGCAGCAACCGGTACATCTCTGCTTCGCCGCCGCAAAGACTCGAGTCAAAAGCTCCCGCAGCTGGCCACGGTCCGCTTCAACTCGGCTTATCTCTCGGTCATTCATGGGCAGAGCGACCGGTGGCAAAGACACTACTTACTCGACGACTTCTCCGCAGTGTAGGCGGCGGGCCCTTTGTAGTTCGGTAAGGTCGCCAAAGACCGTATAGGCTAATTCTTCTTCTTCCGCCAACCACTTCGCCTTCAAACCTCGGTTGGTGTAGATAGATCGTCAGTGGTTTCGATATGGAGAACATGATGAGCTCGAGATCTGGTCGAGACATCATCGCCTCAAACTCCTCTGTTAAACAAACAAATAAGTCAAAATCTTTTTTTAAACAAAACAATATAAACATTATTAAAAAATATTTATTATATTTTATAATTACCTGAGTCCGCCTCGAATGCTCATCAACGAAATCACCAAGACTCTCTTCGTATGAGAGTTGTAAGATGGAGCTCGTGCAACTGAACTTTCTCCCAACCTCCTCGATCGAGATTGTATTAATAAAAAATTTAAATAAATAATAATAATAATAATAACAATTTTATAACATCGCATAAGTCTAATCAAGGTCTTTGTACTCGACCGACATCGCCCAAAGCAGTGTGCCGCCACCCTTCTCAGAGGCCCTATTCTTCTTGGCCTTCGAGCTGGTCGCCTTTGAACTCGTGGGTGTTCCAGATGCGCTACCGCTGCAGAGCTTCGCCCCCTATCCACTGGGTCGGCGATCCCCGATGCGCATCTCAAGCATGTCGGAAAAGGCGTGGGAGGCCTTCATATGAAAATTCTTCTCCATCGACTCCTCATATTTTTCCTCCCAAAGCAACCTCGCTCAGTATCAATATAAGACATTATTAAACATAATTGAAATTTACGAAAATAAAATATGCAATAAAATAAAATTGCGCTTACTCTGGAAAGAATTAAACATATGGTCCCGCTTCAAAAATCCTTCGATGTCCTCAAAGTGGGTCAAAACTCCCGTAATTTCTCTCAATTGTTGCCGTGATAGCTAACGCAAGAAGCTTTGAGGGAAGAAACTAACAATAAAAACATGTTAAATAAAAATATATATATATATACATGTAAATTATTAATAACTGAAAAAATTGCAAATACTTACCCTTTACCAGATGGCTCGATAAGTTAACTCGACCATTATACAACATCTTCCAGAGTGTCGCCCCGGCCCTCCCCTGGCCAAGAACCTCCTCCCGCTGAACCTCCTTGCTCCTCCCGTCCCCGCCTAACATCGGGTCAATGTGTGTATGGCGTGACTTATAATCATGGTCGACCGATGAACGCCGCCACCGGACGTGCACAACATGGGAACTTCGCGCCATGTGCAAACCGGAACCCCGGTGGGGATCATGTGTCAATGTGAGGCAAAGGTGCGAACGTGTCTGAACCGTAGCTGGTGTCCAATGTGCCTGAGTCTGTAGGTGAGTGCAAGTTTTGTCTAGGTGAGAGGTGTATGTCGGTGTCTCGGCGTAGATGTACTAGGACGTGCAGATGACAACGCCGAAAACCCAGGGTCACGCTGATGATGGTCGCCTCTGACGGCGAGGGGTCGGCGATCCCCTTCCTTCCATTTACCACCACCGGGTGGCTCTGGAAGTCTGCCTCCTGCACCTCCAGATGCCATATATGTCTATAGAGCAATTGAATAATAACAGTCATGAAATATTATATTTAAACATAACAATATTACAAATGAACTCCATAAAAAAAAACAAGTTATGAAAATAATCGCGACAAATTAAAATATATTGTTACACATTAATTTCTCAAATTGTAAAGTTAAACAATATCAATCCGCCCGATTCTCGCCCACTCAATTTCAAAGATCGCTTCGTGATCTTGATGGTTCTGCCACTTCTTCATTTAATTCCTCATCCCCATCTACATCTTCATATGTGATTGGATTGTCACGTAGTCGAGTAATGGGTTCCACTTCATTTACTACATTGACATGAGATATCTCATCCACTTGATAAGCCACTTCTTCCTGTGTATCATCTGCTTCAATGCGACCACGTGGTTTTATCTTTATAGCGACACACCAACCTTGTTGTCCCTTCGAGTTGATGGATAAGGGACATAATACACTTGTCTTACATGTTGTGCCATGATAAACGGAATACAGGTGGTGCGTGACCTCACTTGGGCTCTTAATCCTTCTGCAATCGCAATTAAAGCACGGACATCTAATCCCTCCATTAGTTTTGAAATCTTTATGTGCCATTGCGACTTGGACAAAGTACGCAACCCCAGCGCAAAAATCTGGTTTCAAACCCCTCTCCCTGATACAACCTATCGTACATCCAACTACGACTGAAGAAAATATTCCATCTTCTCGCATGTCAAAAAAAAATGACAATTTCAAGAAAGACGAATGCTCTTACAACCGCTTCTCTTTCTTTAAATGGTAATGACTTATCTCATTTCGAGAAAAAACTTTTCAGAACTCAGATAATAATCATTCTTAATTCTCGTAGATCTTATACTTGACAAAATTTCGGCAAAGATTTCCCCATTGGTCTCTCGAGTACACAAAATGAACGCAGTTATGAACACCGTAATCAAGTATGCACCCAGGAGAACAAAAGGAAATGAATCGAACCTAAAATTTCATCAAATATAAAGATACGAGAATTAAGCAACAACTATTATACGAGTAAAGAAAAAGTTTTTTCCCAAACTGTATCAGATTGACAATTCAAGGTTCAATATACAATGAGCACATGGTACCTTAAAGAGTATATGAACTCAATAATATATTAAACCTCAAACGGAAGCTAAGTTTCTCTCCGATACTAATAACAAATATCAAACATCCATTCGATCAATGATTAACATAACAATTAGACAAGGTATGAGTCAAGGGTAGAATTAGTTTTATTATATATATATATATATATATATATATATATATATAATAAAATTATTTTTTTTTCCTTTTTCATTTAATTTCTTATATGATAATTTTTAATGTTGTTATTTTTTATTTCTTTTTTATTGAAATTTTTTTAATTCTTCTCTTCTTCAGATCTTTTTCATTTTTGTTATATCATATTTTTTTAACGATTGTTTCCTTGTTTCTTTTTTTTAATTCTCATCTCTTAATTATTTTTTCAATTGTTTTTGAATCTTTCTAATTTTTTAATTATGTTATTTTCAATTCTATCTAATTTCGCTTTGTTATTCTCTTCTTTCTTTTTTAAAATCGCTTTTTTATTCTATTGTTCTTAAAAATTCTGCTTTTTAATTATTTTTATCTTTAAATCTATTTTTAATTCTATTATTATTTGTCTTTTCCAATTCAAATCTGTTTGTTTCTTTGAGCAATGGTCCATTTCTTGTGGTGTGTAGTTTTGTTAATCATTTAGTTTGCCACTACGCTATCCGCCATATATAAAATAAAATATTTTATTTTTCAATAAATAATAATTATTAACAATTCAATCAATATTGCAATTTTAATTTATATATTTTATTTTCTTAAACGGAAGAGCTACTTATTCATTCAAGGTTTATTTAAACTTATTTTACATCACTTAAAATAAATACTGATATTAATATTCAAATATATCAACATAAACATATTCATATGCTCTCTTCATTTTATTTTAATAAGCTCTAAAGTAATTTATGAATAAATAATCACTTAAGTTTCTAAAATAGCTCATTAAATAAATATTTTATTATGTCATTTCAGATTTTGTCAACGTTAAATATTATATGTCACTTTAATATATAATTTTATAATTTTATTTATTTCACCCGCTATTTACTTACGCTATTCGCTCGCTATTTTACGCTATCCTACCAATTTTACGCTATTTTTCGATCCTCGATTAACAACTGAATTAGAAAATCGACTTGGTCATTTAAAGAGGATAGAATTAGACAAGCGTATGGCAAAGGAAAGAAGTACATAGAGATGTGCAAAGCAAATTGCTCAAGCAACATCACCAATATCCATATCCATGAATGAAATGGCAAGCATAAATTAAAATTGCACTCTTTACTCACAAGCATTGTGACTGATGAGTGATAGCAGAATCAGGACAATTACAGTACACACATATCATTTAGACAATTACACAATACACTTCAAAATCCCCTCTGTGGAGAGAACTATGAACAAAAAACAATAAACATGCCTGGTGGGGTCAATAGACAACCCTTTTTTCCACCCAATGAGTTAACGACATGAGTTAGAGTGCATACCTATGGTACAAGTGACTAACGGTGGAGGTGGCGAACTCAGAGGCCTATGAAACAGAGCTTTTTATGTTAGCAGTAAACTAATAAAATATAAACAAGAATATCAAACCACACCATTAAAATTAAAAACTAAGAACAATCATATTAAGAACATATATAAATAATAATACGATTTAAGTCCACACCTTTGAATACAATCAGCCACTTTTGAAATAAACTCTAAAATTTCAACTCAAGCTTTGTTATAAATTCTCATAGTGAAATCTTCCCTAACAACAACATTATGCTAAACTATCATTTTGAAGATAAGCATCTAGGTATTACTTTTTGATCCGCCCAAGATCATGAAATTCTTGTTAATATTAGTGATTGTTCTTATCATGGTCAAATTTATATGTTCTTATAGCTTGATCTTTCTTCTCAATACAAATAACATTTCTGAATATTACATTTGGATATTCCTAATGTTTCATATCGTCGATTTGATTCCAAAATCTATTTGTTCCAAACTTGAGCAAATTATCAAAGGGATTCATTTAGAAAGTGTTACCTGGTCATAGAATGTGGCACGCTATTAGTTGGCATTGGTTTTTCTACCCTAAGTTGCAAGGTACCCACTTCCTTTATTTGCGGCTACAACGAAGATAATAGTATATAAAGACTTCTCTATTCTCAAACCAAGTTTGACTATAGATTTTTGGGTTAACTAACTAGTTGATATGGTCGCTTTTGAGTCTACATTTTTCATCCTTTGTTGTGTTAAAAAAAAATTGTACATGTTTAATTGCTTGTAAAGATAAAAAATACTAAAATTATTGCCGTGGTCTACAAATGTGTTACTAAAATTATTGCCAACAACACGTTAAAACTTATCCTTCTTGATATCAGACCCCAATCAAAGTGCCTTTGTTCAGGGAGAGGTATTATCGATAACATCTTATTGGCACATGAGCTTGCTCAGGCTACATCGCTGCACTTATAATCTTATATAGAGTGATGAGTCTTAAGACTCAAACTATGCACGATTAAAACTATTATGTTGGCTCAACATATATTCAAATGCAACCACTATATTGGAATGAGACTCAATAAGCAGAAAATGTATGCAAATAAATTTCAGACCTAGAACAAATAAATGATGAAAAAACACACCATCATGCGGTGCGGTAGCCATTGTGGTGAAGGTTTGTAATTTTGTTTTATTTTCGAGCATGATCCATGTCAAATAACTAACAAGAACTCAAGATATATCACAAATAACTAACACTTACTCTCCGGCACATTTATTTTTACTGCTCGCCCCTCTTTCAATTTTCAAATGTTTGTATGTTCATATAATATGGAGAATGAGGTACATGAACTTGTAAATATTGATTAGACTTACTTGTTGCACTGGATATGTTGTAGAAGTTCTCCAAAGGCTTGCTTCAACTTGAATCAAATTCGCTTTTGGTCTCCTTGCAAGAAGTGTCACAAAATGAATGGCCTTAGATTTCTTATATTGTAATAATATATAGTATACATATACATGAATAAATGTACCAACCATTTGGGTGTAAGCCGAAGTCGAGAGAAAGAAAAGGTGAAAGGACACAGAATTGATAAAATATCATATATCATAAAAATTAAGTCACCACAGTAATTGAAGCAAGAATTAATGCAGCTTTTGGTTAATAACATTGATAAAAGTAGCTCCTAATTATTTTACCATGTGGCTCCTCAATGTTTTACAAACTGAAGCTTGCATTTGTTGATGTAGTTTTCCTCACGTAAACAAATCAATTTTGTCTAAATTTTTCTTGCAAAACTTTAATATCTACATAACCAAAATACTTGAAGTTTCATTAGAGAACTTCATCAAGACAAATAGCAACACAATGTCTAGAATGACAAATATGAAAGGCAAGACATATAGATGAATTACTAACTGAGTTCAGAGCTACCGCACAAAATCTCTAAGAGTAACGTTGTTTGAACAGAAATAGCATATACATAGGCAACGAATTTTAACAATTATGCCTGGCTTTTCAATGTGGATTAAACATATAGGATAGAATCAATAAAATAATTTTACATGGATGATCAAAATCATCCATACACCACGGGATGAAGGTCATGCAAATGATGTAAAAGGGAAAATTCAAACAGCTGAAGCCAAAGATACTGAGGAGAAATATACATGGTTAGTTTCCAACAACACAACAAGCATGCTTGAAAATGATTCATTGGAAGGAGATAGTCATGCAAGTGACATAAACATGGAAAATCAAATGCATCCAATAGCTGAAGTAGAAGATGTTCAGGAGAAAGCTACGGGTCTGGCTTCTGAAGATACAACTGAACTTGGAGAAGTTTCAGTGCAAGAAGAAAGTCATGGAGATGATGCGAAAGAGGATGGTTGACTCGAATAAAAATATCAGCCAAGCAGTATTAAAAAAACTTGTTTTGCTATAATGAAAGGGAAGGGAAAAGGCACAAATCTCACGAAGGTAAAGGACAAGCAAAATAATAAAATGACAAAAAGAAACAAAAGGGATAATTTTTAAGTTTATTTAATAAAGTAAACGAAAGTTCAAATTTGACTTTTTGAACATAATTGTATTATTATCTATTGTAGTGTATACTTGTAATTCTAATTGTGACATTGTATCATAAACCTTGTTGTTTGTTTGTATTGTGTGTGTATGATTTAACTAGTTCACTCAATGACTCACCACTTCACCAACTATTCACCAATGACGTGTTACCCGATCAAATTGTCGACAAAGATCGTGCAAGTTTATCGACCGGCGTGAAACATCTTTCGCGCTATAGGCAAGGTTTGTACTACTTAAGCTTTTAAAGATGTACATGGGCTGAACAACAAAACTCATCTTAATCTAGCAAGGCTCTTCATTGAATGATAACTCTCTATTACGCCTCCCTTTGTCTCACACACACGCTAAAAACAAATTTTCTAGAAAACGAAATTTCCACCTCTCACTTCCTCCTAAAAACATGTCTAGAATTTTTATTTTATTTTTTAATTGTATGAAAATTTTTCCAGCATAACTATCTCGGAAATTAAGTAGTTCGCATGAATAAATCCATCCAAATACCATAACGCATAATGAATGTAATTTCTTAATTCTTATTCTCGAGTATCGACAGTTCAATAACACTGAAATTGAAAATCCAAACTCCAAATTACATGTGAACAACAATCCCCATAACACTGAAATTGAATCCCCAACTCCAAATTACAAGATATAGGAACAATCCCTACGATCGAAATACAAGAACAATACAGAATGTAAGAAACAAAATATGGAGATGGTGCGGTGATAATCAAAATATGAACAGAAGAAACGAGTTCAAGAGTCGCTACTTTACTTGATAATCAAATTGACTTAACGAAGGGCTGCGGTGGCTCCAAGCAATAATCGAAGATGGAGAAGATGGAGAAGATGCGACTGAGGAAGCTTCTCAATCTCCCTTCTCAATCTAGAATACAACGATCGAAGATGAAGTCGCGATGGAGAAGTCTGCGGTCTAAGCTTCAAGCTCCGTCAAGCTTCTCGAATCTTCAAGCTTCAATCTCCAAGTCACCAAGCCCAATCACGTGGTTCTTGCAGCAAGCGGTGGCTCCAAGCTTGTGGCTCCAAGCTTCTCGAATGTCTTATGGCGGCCGCGGACAAGAGAGGAGAAATGCGACGATCAAGATGAAGAAGGGAGGCTGAGGGCCGGAGATGAAGAAGGGTAGAAGGATGAAGAAGCGATCTACGCGCGGAGATGAATGAAGAAGAAGGATTACGTTTCAAGCCAATAAAGAGCCGACCGACGGCCATTTTAAAATTATCGATGGTACGGACCGTCGGTAAGCGACACGGGATTACCGACGGACCAACCCGTCGGAAAAACTCCCCATTACCGACGGTCAACAACCGTCGGTATTCAAAAACAAGCGGGAATTTTCCAAAATTCACGGTTTACCGACGGCTTAACCCGTCGGTAATATACAGAATACGACGGGTCGCGTTTTCCGACGGGTAAGACCGTCGGAAATCCCGGTTTTTTAGCGACGGACTAAGGCCATCGGTGAATGTCCGTCGGTATGTTAACTATTTCTTGTAGTGAAACGAGACCTTAGGGTTTTCTACATCTGGATTTGGTTTCAGTTACAAATGTCGACGGTAAAGTTTTAGTCCCTGTCTTGGCTCAAAACCCGAAGACAAAGCGCAGACAAGGTTACTCTCACTATGGCAGTAGCTACATCAATAAGAACCTCTTCTCCACAAAATATGGTAATATTTGCTTTTGGCCCCCAAAATTTTTTGTCTCCTTTTGGTCCATCATTTGTAGAAATGTGTCAACTTTGGTTTCTGTAATTGACTTTGTCAACCCGATTAAAATACAATGTCACTAATGGCCACATGTTATAATGTTCCTATGTGTCTTGTTACGTGGCAATTAGCGTACACCTGGGCCGTTGAGTCATATACCCCTATTAGAAACCCTAAATCCTCCCCTACCCATCTTCCCGTAGCCACCACCCCTCCCTCCCCTGCCCCCACTCCTTTTGGTGCTTCAATTGGAGAGTTAGCTTAGTAACTGAAATGATGTGAAGCCCATCAAGACCGGAGGCGATGGAAGTCCCTTCTACAATTCCAACTAAATTGGAGTATATGTTGGTTGCAATAATCAAAGGATCCTCTTGATTGCAATAATCAAAGGATCCTCAAAGACAAATACCAAAAGGGGTTGTGGTTTCAATGATTTTTTCTCCACATTTTATACCATTCACTATGATATACCATGTTTTATAGTGTCGTATTGAAATAGCGAAAAGTAGCGGGATTTTAGGTGCATTGATTATGAATTGCTGCTTCAAAAGCGTGCAATGAATTTTGGCTAGAGAAATTTTTGGGTGTCATATGGGTGGTTAGGGAGAGGAGGGGGAGGAAAAAGGGTGGTGGCTGCCCATGGTGTGGGGAGAGGAGGGAGTGGGAGAAAATGAGTAGCTATAAGGGCTACAAGTGACATATTTCTAAAAGTAAGGGACTAATAAATGACAAAAAAAAAGTTTTCGAGATCAAAAAGGAACAAATATTGAAATATGTCATTTAAATTTATAACATAATAAATATTCGGCTAAATTACACATTTAGTCCCTTAACTTTATTTTAGTTTTCGATTTGATCCCTTATGTATTATTTGTTTCATTTTGGTCTCTTAAGTTAACAACGTCATGCCACGTTGGTCCTTCTGTTACTAACATCGTTAATGCAAGCTTACGTGGCCGTTAACCGATGATCTGACAGCTGAGTCAACACATGGAGGGACCAAAGTGAAATCAAATAATAAGATAAATGACCAAATTGAGTTTTTTCTCCTTCTTTCCCAAATTGATAACCTAAGCTTTTCTGGGTTTTTCTTTTCCAAATTGGATAATTTTTCTGGATTTTTCTACTCTAAATTGGATAATTAGCAATGCACAAAAAGGATAGTAACGAAAAACCGAATAATGCCAAAATACACTCACAAATCTGTAAATTATGAATCCCAAATTCTGAAGCAATTTTTGTTTGATGTGATTCTTTAGAGATGGGATCATTATGCTGGGATGGATTAATGGAACTATGTTTGCTTCCTTTATTTTATGACGTTATGTTTTGCCAAAACCAAAAGTACACATTCATTATATTAAGCTCTCTTGAGCATAAGATAGCTTAAGTTCATGAATGACATTTTAAGTGGATGTCTTTACCCCAATGCTTCGTACATTGCAATCTCAGCTTGTTAACCACAATAATAGTTTTGCCCACACGTACATTGTTTCGTTTGGGCAAGTTGGAACAGTTGGTGGTTTTCTTTGTATGTGATGCTATGGTTAGTAAATTAACTGATTTTTTTCTTAAAATAAAAAACATTGTCTTTGTACTGAAATTTTTTAGAGATAACCTTCTTGAAATTAAAAAAAAAAAAAAAAAAAAGAGGACAATTTCCGTGCTTTGTTACAAAAAAAGGGGGGATTGCAATCTTTTTTTTCCCTACAGATTGCTAATCATGCAATTTATTTGGGAAAGAAAAACTTAGAAAAATTATCCAATTTGGGGCACTACTAGAAAAATCGAAAATAAAGACAGACAAATTCCGTCTCTAAAATGGACAAATTTCGTCTCTAAGCGTGTTAGCGACGGACTTAGAGACGAAACCTATTCTGTGGTAGAATATGCGGTCGCAAAACATTTAGCGACAGAATTTTTGAGTCCGTGTCTAATTAGCGACGGAATATATCTGTCTCTAGTTTATTAACTTCCGTCGTTGATATTAGAACCTTAAATGTCGTCTCTAACTGTAATCTGTCTCTAATTGAGACGGAATAATTCCGTCTCTAACACAGACGACTTGAAAATGCCGTCTCTACGACGAAGATGTTATTAAGAG
Source organism: Calophaca sinica (assembly GCA_037113605.1). Lineage (NCBI taxonomy): Eukaryota > Viridiplantae > Streptophyta > Magnoliopsida > Fabales > Fabaceae > Calophaca > Calophaca sinica. The sequence continues at coordinate 100,680,959 of CM073733.1, read as the reverse complement.
ACAGATTTAATATTCCGTCTCTAATCAGTTTTTAAATTTTTCACATTTCCCTGTAATTTTGGTCTTTCCTATAATTTTGGTCTTTTCCAAAACTAAAATCAATCTGATAACTGCAGTATTAAGTAATTTAGATAATAGACACTTTTGAACTAATGATCCATTCATACGTAAAGTGCATTAACAAGTACACCACAAAAAAACTGTTTTGAACAAGTACACCACAAAATAACACTTTGTTCATAACATAGAAAGAAAAATGACATTTGATTTAAAAACATGTAACTGAATCTAATCAAACAAAGAGTCATCATCCATCTCATCTTCACCCATCTCCTCATTGCAATTGTCAGCCTCTCCTTCATGTTCAACAAGTAAAGCCTTTAAATTTTTATTGAGCATAAGCCTCTATAACATCCGCTCATATCGGTCCACCTTTTGTTTTATACCTTCTTGTTCAAGATTCTTCTGTTGAAGTTCAGTTGTTAATGCTTAAACTTTATCTTTCAATATTGTAACCTCTTCTGCTGATGTTCCATCTGTAGAAATAGAATCTTTCATAGATGCTTTGATAGTAGCAGCTTGAGATCCTAATCCAAATATGCGTCCTTTTTGTTGATGCCTCCAACAACTTCCAAGTATATATCATTATCAGACTGTTGGGGTAGAATTATTGCTACTACCCTCACCACTCTGAGGCTGTCTCTCGGTCATTTGTGTTTGATATATTTCCTAAGATTAGAGTTATTAGTCTATATGTAAATTTATATTTAAAAAAAGCCTTAACTTCAAGAATAGTATATACATACTGCTATTTTTGTTTGTTTTTCGTTCAGCCACTCATTTGGTTTCCCCTTTGGCCTATGAATTCGCTCGTAAAGCTTGTACAATGTTGTCTCCCTATTTAATTCCACCTTCTACAGAATAACAAACATTACATTACCACAAATTTAATTAAATAGTCTCACTTTCAATAAGAATTACTAACCATTTTCTTTGCATGTTCTCTTGCAGATATGGAACCTGTAGAGTGCTCATTGTGTCCATCTTGGGCCTGCCTATTTTGCTTATTAATCATAGAAAGCTTTGCCAATACTCAGCTTGTCATTTAACCCTCAATTCTTGTAAATTATTTTCACCAATCCAACCACCTTCATCCTTAACGCTACGTACCTTGAACAAAGCATTTTTCAATGCTAAAGATCCCCGACTGTTAAAACTCTTTTTAATGGCGTCTTCATCTTTATCAAGCCATTTGTACTTTGCCTACAAAAAAATATGTAAGGCATAAGTTCATGCAACATAAGTTCAAGAAAAAAAAATATGAAAAATTCTAAACCAACATAAGTTCATGTAGTGCCCAACTCCCATCAATTGATTCAAAACTCCTAATAACCACCAATATCAAGTAACATTTAACAGGTCTCTTTAAATTACTGCTACAATTCCTTTCTTAATCATATGCTCAGAATGAGGACAGTACTAGACCAAATACCCAAAATAACACGAATGCCTTTTGACTCAAATAAAAAATAAAACAGTAACAAACAACATAAAATGGCATAAATGCCTTTTGGATCATAGGCACAAATTCAACAACCAACCAGATATAGAAATGTCAAATAGAGAACACAAACAAACTACCCTTAATACATACAAAACAGAGATATCAAACAAGTAGTTGTCCAGAATTTGGTTTATCAAGCTATCAACTAGGTATCCAGAGTTGTGCAATATTCAAATCAATTCCAAGAAGTCAATAGAATAAACATATGATTGAAAAATGGACACCATGATATAACCGGATCAAACCAACATAATAATTGTAAGAAATAGAAATAGAAAATGTAATATGAAATGTTTTAGTTACGGTTACTAAAGGTCCTAAATCTTGGAACTTTCACTTGACTAGAAACTTCAATGATAGAAAGACTGATGAACTAAGCCCTTTGTTGAGTTTTCAACTCAATCTACTAATCTTTGAGATTCGTTGGAGACAAACCATTTCCAAGTCCAAAATTTCCTCCTAGTTCAACTCTTTCATTTAAAACCAGCAATGACTAATATTAATATAAATAACTTCTTCCAGTACATAGACCTGATGCAACTCTCTCCCCTTATGTTGTGTTCCATGCACAAGTTTAGTGAACACTTGCTGCAAGTAAATGGCTTCTGTTAGAGTAAAGTATTGTATTTATGACCTTGCTTTGGTGCTCCTAATAATATTGTTTTTTTATTAAAAAATAAAACAAGGGGAACTATCTCCCTAGTATTAGTATCTCAGAATCCAATGCTCAAAAAGTTATAATTTCCATATGTAGGAAATGTCATACAATACCTTAAAGTCATCAAACCATGAATCTAGCATGACATCATCCACATTACACCAAGATGTCCACACCCCTTCAAACTTTTCCTTGAAGATTTTTGTGATAGCACCCCTCACTCTGAATTCTGGCTGAAAGCTGAAAGGACAAAAAAATAATTGTGTAAGATGCAACTTTAAACATACGCATTCTATATGTTTTACATTAAAAAAATTAAAATTATATCACATAAAATTTTGCAACTTGCAGCAGATATTAATATCAAAATACTATCAACCATCATTCATTCAGAATCAATAAAAGATGAACACATCTAGAGTATAATATCAATTAACATTTGAAAGAGGAAAACAACTTACATTTCCAGCATACCAAAATTATCACTTGTAAGTGCAGGAACCTTCCAATAAGATAGAAAACCTTCAAAAATAAAAGTAACAACGGAAAAAGTTATCAATAACTTCAACAACAAAAAAATTATAAAGAACAAACTGGTACTATGAAGCTTCAACAACATCACACCAACAAGAAATATAAAACAAAAACTAACCAAAGGCATCGTTGTAGTGTTACCTAAATCTCCTGAAATCCATTACAGCAGACCTCATTTTCGGACTAAACCCAGGTAATAAATAAAGAAAGAAACATGTTTTGCTTGTGACCCAAATCACAGAAATGGTCTAAAACTAAAAAGGAATAGGAACAAACACAAAGAAATGTTGAATAGAACGAAGTGGAGAAGAGCAACTGCAGAATAGCCTACTTATCTACCCATATGAATTTTCTGCTTGCCATAATCTACTTCACCCTCATGCTTCTTTTCAGTGTTTGACCCTGCTTCTTATTTGTTACATTACGTTATGTTCTCCAATGGCCATTATAGTAAAATTGTAATTGTATATATCAATAACACTAGTTAACAGCAGCAGCAACAACTAGCCACATTATCTTTGACCTGCATAAAAATAGAAGCACCCAAGCAGCAGTAACAACAGTAATGAATATGAACACCTATTAGATAAGTTTTAAAAATTAAATTCACCCTTGCTCTTTTGCCACACTATAATATGCAGAGCGTGAAGTTGCTGTTTAATTTCAAACACACAGAGAGATACAAAAACGCTCAAAATTGAAGTTTGTTGGCATTTAACATGGCAGTCAATAGAGAATACTTTTTGTGATGAGAATACGAGATTCGTTTCTCTTGGCAAGTCACAACAGAATGAGAATGATAAAAAGGGGAAAATATTTTAGTAAGGAAAAGGAAAAGAAGTTACCTCAGAAAATCAACGACCAAAATTCAGCGCCATCTGATTGAAACTTGAGTGTACCCCCTTAATGTCCCCACTTCCCATACATATTAACATCTAACCAAACAAGAGACATCCATTATATTTTATTTCAATAAACTTCCAGACAAGTTAATGATCTCCATTTAGAACCTAGGGTTTCTATAATTTGGGGATCTATGTTTTTACGTTGGGGAAAAGCTCAAAGAAAGATAAATCTGAGTGAAACTCACCACAAGAGGAAGATTTGACGGTGGCATGGGGGTCTTCCAGTGCGACGGTACGAACTCTGACTGTAGGTGGCTACACGCACGCGCTCGCCAGAATGCCTCCTTGTAGGACTCGTGAAGATGGTGAACTCGAGAAGATGGTGACTCGACGTTGCAGATGGTTAGAGACTCGGCGTTGCAGATGGTGAAGAAGGTGACTCGGCGTTGCAGATCGTCCTCCTTGTTAGAGATGGTTTTCGTGAAGATGGAGGGTGACTCGAGCCCTCATTTTGGATATGGAGACTGGATAGTGAAAGGGGAAAAACTTGTGAGGGAACCGAACCCTTATTTTGGATATGGAGAGGGAAGGGGAAAACACTTGAGAGGGAACTGAAAAACTTGGGAGGGATCGATTTTGTTTTTTCAGAATGAGTGGTTTTTTTTAAACTTGTTAGAGACGGATAAAATTCGTGTCTGACAATATTTTAATTTTAAATTATATGAATTAACAAGATAGAGACGGATTCAGAGACAGAAAAAACTTGAGATAGAATATTTTGTCTCTAAATTCCGTCTCTAACAAAAAAGTTTTTTTTCTTTTTTTTAAATTTTATTCACTATGTAGAGACGGTATTAGACACGGAAATTAATTGAGACGGAAAATTCCGTCTCTAAATTCCGTCTCTAACTTGCAAAACTGAATTTTTGTCTCCGACTATTTTTTTTGGCTTTGCAAAGCATGTCGCCAATATACAAATCATGATAGTCGTAACTGTTCCTCAAAATCGTCTCCCTAATATTGGTAAACAAATCTTATTCTCACGTACTTAAATGATAATTGTGTTTTTTGTAATGCATATTTATTTTAGAGATTAACTTAGTCAAACATTTTTTGTATGTAGGGATTGAAAGATGCATGTGCTCAATGAAGAACTGATTCTGCACTTGGTTTTGGCTTTGGAAGGATGATTCATTTTGCTATTTGTTGAAATTGTTGGTTCATAAGCGACTATTTTAGATTGTTCATTTTATAAATAAAGTATTTGTTTTGGTTGTTCCTTTTATTTATTTGAATTATATGTGCTCTGCAGATGTTACAAGAACTCAGCTAGTTCTTGAGAGCATTGCCCTGTAATCAATCTGATTTGGTATTTAAATATATAACTAGTATAAAAAACAAATAGTTCATAACTAAATACAAATTTTGATGACTAGTATGATGGATCAAATTTATGAAGGTTTATTTTGACAGCAACCGAAAATTAATGAAGCATGAGTTACAAAATAAATTTTAAAGCATGAGTTGACAGCATAAGTTTAGACTTGGACAACATTTTAAAGCATTTTAGTAATTTCAAGCATTTTAAAGTATGAGTTCAAAACAACTAAAAATTTATGAAGCAACTTGACAGCAACCAAAAATTTGACAGTAAGTTGTTACCAAGCAATTTTAAGCTATTGGGTTTACAACATTAAGACCATCCCTGTATTCAAATGGTATTTAGATATTGATATTATCAAATGGTAAAATTTTCAAACTTTGTAATTTCGTTGCCACTATTGTTTTTTTTCCTGCATGTTCAGTCTTCACAGGTTTAGAGGCTTCCTTCATTCCTATCTATTTTCCAATTCAAATAGTACCCATTTTTAGTTTGTAATAGCTATATAAAATGGCAAAAAAATGACAATATAAGTAAAGTGTGCACAAGTTTTATTAATTGAGTATAAGTTGATACAATATACAAAGATCAAGTACAAGATACATAAAGGTAAAAAATTACAATACAATAAAAGTTGGGACACAATAGTAAAATCTAATTTGGTGTCTATCCTATATGCTTCTAGCTAGTATTCTTGTAGCTTAAGGACTCGTTCAATGTTTGACTTGCTTCTTCTCCTCTACATTTTGTTAATCTAGCACATTAGCAACAGCTCTAGCCACACCAACAATACATAGACCCTCAAGCTTTCTATAGCTGTAAACACCACTCCCTCCTGAGACTTAGGAGAAGCTATAACTCTTTCAATAATTGTTATTGTTGGAATTTAGTTTGGCTCACTTGGCCTGACATGGAATTTTTTGGATCAGCATTGTCCACTCCCTTCTTCACCTTGCAAGTCAGCCATATCAATTTTACATTTCCCTTCCTCTTCATGTGTTGTTTCCTCTTCTTCACTTAATGGTCTGGGATCTTGTTTGCTTTCATTGGCTTCTTTGGCGATTAATTGTTCAGGCCTGTCATGATTTCCCATACCTACATTATGTTCTTTGGTAGTCACTAGTTAACAGTAGATGCAACTCTAGGCACATCTTCTTTGGTCTGCATATAAAAAGAAAAACCCCAGTAGCAACAATGGTTACTGATATGTATTGAGTGTGCTCAATCTCTATGCAATGAATGTGTACATGCCACTAATGCACTGCAAAAACTCCCAAATATAGATAAGACCATTGAGTGTGTACATGCCACTAATGCACTGCAAAATCTCAAACCCTGCATTGAATAAATATAGCAATTCATGTTATTACATAAAACTAAGTTGATCCAGGTGGTACAGCTAATAAGTAAAATAACGAAATAGGATAATTTGAATGTGTAATATTTAAAATGGTTAAATGAACATAATTATATTTTCCAAAAGTTTTAAGTACTTTCACTCCCTTAGTTAAATTTCAGTTTTGTGCCATGCAATTGGAGAAAATTTTCGTTAGAGATTGAAATATTACCTTTTCTGAGATCTTGTTGCTACTTCCATTCAACAGCTCTGGTGCCATCCAAGGTAGTCCCTTGCACACCACTAGTAAGCAAGGTATTTCTTTTAATTTTGACTAACCAAAATCACCCCCGGGGGATTTGGAGAGCTCACCAAACCATGAGTTCGGTCTAGCGGTTTCAAGCTCATCAGTAAAGCACATGTGCACAAAACCGACAAGCATAGCTCCCTACATAACAATATCCCTCTAAGAAATTTTCTCAAACATGTGACGGGCAATAAGTTGTAGAATTGATAAGTGCTACCCGAAGTGTTGTAGAATAACAAAAATCCAGATTTTATCAAAGGCTAATCAATTAATTTTTAACAAAACACATTGCAGCTAATCATACCTTTGGTATAATAGAGGGAAGAAACAAAAGGAATGCTCAGCTGCTCATCGGTTTTGATTAATAGAAGAAAAGCAAGAGGTCTTTGTTAATGGATGTCACACGTCATCAGAAGTATCAAACTCAGATCCATTATTAATGGCAGTTGGAACTGGTGGAAATGTCAAAACGGTGTGTGCGATGGGTGGGTGACTGCAGACAGTGGTGAGCCAGACTGTGCTGCACGGCTCCTACGAGCAAGCGATAACCCTTGTGTTGTTGATGGTACGGGAACAACGGAGGCAATTAGACGAAGGAAGAACTAGTCACGTGACTTTTAATTGGGTTTTTTAAATCTGAGCCGTTATTTTCATCCAACATGTAATATTAGTAGTTCTCGTTTCTTACAAAAAAAAAACATCAGTTATATATATATATATATCTTCCTTCTGTCTGCATTACACGTCTCGCTGTTAGAAAATTAAATGGGAAGTTTAATCTTATTAATTTTCCATTTGCATGTTTTAACTTCTCTTGTGTTTTTCGTGGTCCAATATTTCCAACACTCGGTGCAAGTAGCCAAGTAGGTTGTACTCTTTGTCTTTGATCTGAGCTTTTCTCTTATGGTCCCATCAACCTCTAGGTGTGCTACAAATTTCCATCTCTATTTATTTCTATTTTTTGAGAAGAATCATGTTATTTTCTGTAATTTACCTATTTGAAGGATTTGGTTTATGTTTGATCCGAAGTGGATCTCAGAGTCTACTGGAGTTGGGTTGCGAATGGCGGAGCACGGCGAAGATGACGGTGGGGGGTGTACCTACACACACTCCGATGCTTAAGTCAGTATCGGAACAAGGTGAGGTAAGAAATGAACAGTGCGTACCTTTGTTGCTGAGGTCATGGATCTTTTATAGGTGAAGTCAAGGTGATGGCGTGTGGGTGCTCCCTGTTAACTCTAGATCGATTGCCAGTCGTCGGATACATCTAATGGACGATGTAGCTTATAGGATTTGAGTGATTAGGAGGTCGTTTTAGGTCAAGCGCTGCAATGCTTGCGTCCTAGGGTTTCACGCCGTGGCGAGTGTAATCTCAAGGGTTTATTACCCCGAGTGTGGACCTCTTAGGTTGGGTCGGCTACCTGAAGTGGGCCTTGGGCCATTTCAGTTTAGTATTATTTCGGCACGAATCCCCCTGGTCGGGTCAGATTAGCCCATTATGGAGTGAGGCCACTCCGGATCAATATTTTTATTTCTTCGCATCGATAGATTTTGTGTTGTGTTATTTTTTTTTGATAGAAACCATCTCTTATCATTTCATCTGCAATAACAACAACAATACAAGTAGGAATAGTCTCAAAATCTTGGAGTGAAGCCTAAGTAGTAGCACACTTAGCTAACGTACGGGCTGCCACATTTGCTCATTTCTTTACAAACTCAATATTAAAATTGGGATGCAATAAAAAATAAGTTTTGCAGTGCCTAATAATCGAGCCAAAAATTGAGATATCATAGTCATGCCCCTTGATTGTATTCACCACTAGCTGAGAATCGAGCTCAAAAATAACAGCGTCCAACGCCCATTCCAGTGCCCAGTCAATCGCCACTGACAGTGCTAAGGCTTCCATGACGTGAGGTTCGACTACCGGTCGCGACCAACCTGTACGAGCCCCTTGGAACTCTCCCCCTCGTCCCTCAGGCAAAGCCCAAAGCTGGCCACATTTAGCTGTGTATGGATACCAGCATCTATATTAATTTTCGAAATACATGCTGCTGGCCGACACCACACCGACGTTACGTTTACCGAAGTTGCCTTAGTGGTTAAGGACCCCTCTGTTGCCGCATGCCAATCCTCCCAACTCTGCCTTGTCCTGATCATCACTGAGGATTTGGAGTCAGAAACACCATTCCACACACGATTGTTCCTAGATTTCCACAGGCTCCAAATCATCATTCCAATTTGATGCCTAATCTTCTGGTCCACAGCAGCACAAACACCAAGCAACAGATCCTTAACGTTATCAGTAGAGTCAATTTTGGGCTCGATAAATTTCCACAGGCCAGCTTCAATCCAACATTCGCAACTATAATTGCAGGCAAAGAACAGATGCCATGTAATCTCCAGGCCACAGTCACACAGAGGGCAATCTAGTGGACACTGCACCACCTTTTGATGCAACCTAGCTCTAGTGGGTGCCACATCTCTGCCCATTCTCCAAAGAAGATGCTTAACCCGAGGGGGCACACGCATCTGCCAAATAAGGTTCCAGTTCCGCTCAACATTCCAACTGCCTTCACGATGCACCCCGTCCATTAGACTATGATACGCCGTCTTGACTGTATAGTTGCCCCGTTTATTGAACTTCCATATGAGGCATCCTTAGTCACCGAGAGCACTAATGGGACTTGGAGAATCTGCCTAACTTCATTCTCACTAAAGATCTGTAGCAGTAATGGCTCATTCCATTCTTTCCTCTTGTGGTGAATTAGACTATTCACATTGAGGCCCGAGACATCAACAAATAGGGCCTTTTCTAGGGAAGATATTTATTCGTTAAACCAATGCATTAACAAAGAAAATCTATTTTCTTCGCAGCAACAAAAAACCCCAAAAAAAGGGAAAATACACAAAAAATTAGGTTCTTTTCATCTTTTTTGCTTACGAGCAACAAATTGCTCGAGTATGAACGAAGATTTTGTTTCTTGCTACAACCCATATCTCGATCTCTACTTGGTCAGAAAAATTGATTTTTAATTTTTTATCACGTTGAAAAGTTAAGATTGAGATCACAAATTCTATCGGTCTATTATCTATTTAAAAAAACTTAACTACACTAAATACACGTGATGCATCTGTTTCCTGTCAAAATCAATTTTCCCACAAAAAACTTAACTACATTGTAGGTTCCTTTTTTATTTGCCACATATGCTAAGCACAGATTCTCTCATCTACTAATTCTATGATAAATTAAGACCTATATCAACCTTTTTTCGGGTGTAACTTTTTGCGGCAAAATTGAGACAATGCGCTATCCTCAAAGCCTAATCTTTACACAGTAAATCATTTATATCTAGAGACGTAGGTGTTCATGTTGAGATGAAAATGTTGGAATTTTATATTCCTATAATTATTGTGGGTTTGTATTAGTGTTTTATGAGAAATTCACATTTTCGAACCAGCAAGTAGATCGAAGTAAAATATGGCAGTAGGAGGTCAAACCTTTACACCCATAAAAGAGGACATGTGGCTAATATCTTTTTCTTATGTATCATGTGGCTAATATCATATTCGAGTCAGAAATGTGTTCGAGCTATGAAAGCAAAAGAGAAAAACGGCTAAGTTAAAATGGCCAAAGTACAAATTAGTATTGTGTACTCCTATACTTTGAGCAAGTATATGATATGGTTTCGAACCTATGGTTTATAAAAGTGGCTAAGTATAAAATCCAAGTTATAAACCAAGTCGAATGAGACATGTTGGAAAGCACCTTGATCAAAAGAATAAAAGAAAACAACTAAAGTCTTCCATCGAAGCCACTCATAGATTTAGCGTTAAAGATAAATGCAGTTGATTCGAAGTATCAATGCAGATCGAAACTTTGTGATACAACTTGAGAGTGGAGCAAACGCCAACTGAGTGGAAGCTACAACGACGATTGAAGGAAGTTACGCATTTCTGAGACAAAGCAAGCAGTGGTCACAAAGAGAACTGCCACACTGAGTACATGGGATAAATGGCATACACATCTACAAGTTAGTTATTTTAGAAGGCTTGTACATGTTGTACTTAGGAAGGCTTGAGAAATTGTTTTACTTAGTCTATAATTAGGTGTTTCAATGTTGTAATCAAGGTCAAAATATTATTTCTCACAAAATCCCTAAACGCCTAAAAGTTCCCAAAGTCACAAACGGCTAAGTCAAGGATCAGTGAGAGTGTAATTATGACCACTTCTATTCTCATATAATTTAATTTACTTTTTTGCACTGTAATTTCTACCCTCTGAACTCAAATTCTCCCTTACCTTCGACTATTTTCTCATCAAGATTCTTCGAACTCTCATCTCCCTTCGTCTACTTCTCATCTCCTTTGTCTATACTTCTTCCCCGTTCGTCAAATTATATCTTGTTTCTAACTAAGAAAGAAGTGGTAACTGCGAGGTAGCGAGAGCAACCGTTTCCAATGATTCTCTGCGAACTCAACGAGCACCGAGAGCAGCCCCCTGTCGCGATCTCCATCCCGTTCGTCCTCCATTGCGATTTGTCGTTTCCATTCTTCCTCCATCACGATTTACCGTGAATGAAGACTACTCTGGTCCTATTCCTGTCATGATTTACTGTGAACGAAGACCACTTTGTTGTCCTCTATTTTAAGGCTCTTTCTGCGTTTGCTATTTGTTTGGGTTTCTTTGATAATGAAAGTTCTCTGTAAGCCAATCTTTTGTAGTCTGGACTTTTATAGTCTGTGTTTGCTATTTTGTGTTTCAGTTTTGCTTATTTTACCTAATTTATTTTTTCTTAAATGTTGCAGTGTTTGAATATAAGTACATGTGTCACTGATGTTGGAGAGGATTGCAAAATTTTACAGAAAAATGATTTACTGCACCTACCAAAGAGGATGAGGGCTTTGATCCACAACATAAAAAAGCGAAAGCTTATAGCTCAAATGCTTGGAATCGGTTTGAGAAAATTGGTATGAATGAGTACGAAATAGAAAAGTGTAAATGCAAAGCTTGTGGTAAGGAGTACACTTGTGCGAGTAAGGGAGGTATTTCTCATTTAAACCATCATATTTTCAAGTTTGTAAAAATTCTTAAATTTGATAATATTGGGACAATGATGCTTGATTATGCTGCAAAATTGAGATCAAGAAAACTTGATGATAAGATTGTTCGTGACTTGATTGCACAAATGATTGTACTACATGATCTTCCATTTCAATGCGTTGAGTGACAACGTTTTAGAGCATTTTGTCCTATAATTCTTTTGGTGAGGTCTATATTGTTTCTATAATTCTATTATTGGATATGTAATGAAGATTTACAAGCATGAGAAATAAAAAAAATTGAAAAATCAATTAGCTAGACATAATGGTAGAGTGTGTTTAACCTCTGAATGTTGGATTTCTTGCACTACTCATGGTTAAATGACTCTAGCTGTTCATTTTATTGATGAGGATTGAAAGTTAAATAGTAAGTTGTTGAACTTTTGTCATTTAGAACCCCCACATACCGATCATGAGCTATCAAGAAATGTGCTTGAGTTACTAAAAGAATGGGAAATTGAAAGTAAACATTTTCAATTAGTTTAGACAATGCTTCCAACAATGATAACATGCAAAATATATTGGAAAGTCAACTTTGTTTGTCAAATAATTTGTTCTGCAATGAAAACTTCTTTCGTATTATATGTTGTGCACATATCCTAAATCTCATAGTTCAAGAAGGATTAAAGGTAGCAAGTGATGCATTACACAAAATTAGAAAAAATGTGACATATTTGACGGGTTCGGAATCAAGAAAGAATGTTCAATGTGTTCACGAAATTGGGGACATTGATTGAAGTGTTGGCTTGCGTTTGGATTGTCCCACGAGAAGGAATTATACTTATTTAATGCTTGAGAATGCACTTAGGTATAGTCGTGTTTTTGTATGCATGAGTTTGAAAGGTGAGCATTATAAGCATTCTCCAACAAATGAAGATTGGGAAAGAGGAAGAAAGAATTGTGATTTTTTAGAGCTTTTTTATGAAATCACCAATATGATTTTCGGTTCTAAATATCCTATATCCAATTTATACTTCATGCATATATGGAAGATTGAGGTTCTATTGAAAGACAATGGATCAAGTCATGATAATGTGATTAGAGGTATGACTTCAAACATGGTGGAAAAGTTTGATAAGTATTGGAATAAGAATAACATAATTCTTGCTTTTGGATGTGTTCTTGATCCTAGTATGAAGTTTCAATTTTTAAAATACGCTTACTCTATACTTTATTCTAAAAAGCCCATTGTTGATGAGAAGTTGAACACTGTGAAGAATGCTTTGTATAAACTTTTCGATCATTATGTCAACATGTAAGCTACTCTTTCTATGGAATCTCATCCTTCAAGTCCAACTTACAAAGAAGGGGGCAAAAATAAATTTGCCTAAGTATTATGATGATGTAAATTTTAGTTTGTTAATTGATTAAATCATTTGTATTAATGTTATGTCATTTCACTTAAATGTAATTTTTTTGTTTAAATATGGTAGGATTTTGAAGAGCAAGAAATGATAGAAACATTGTCAAATGGAAAATTTGAACTTGACCTCTATTTGGAAGAGCCAAAACTAGTGGGTCTCAAGGATTTAAATATTTTGGAATATTAGAGGGGTATATCTCATAGATTTGGTGATCTAGGAATGATGACTAGTGATATATTGAGTATTCCAATTACCACGGTGGCATCCGAGTTCACTTTTAGCATTGGAGGTCGTATTTTGAGCAATTATAGAAGCTCTTTACATTGAAAAAATTTTGTTAGCTCTTATTTGTACTCGCAATTGGTTGTTTGGGTTCTCACAAGATGGTAAACTAATTTTTTTTTTGATATCGATGGTAAACTAAAATTTATACTTTATATAACACCATTTGTTTTATACTTTTAATTACTACTATTATGTGTTATTATTATGGTTAAATGTTTATTTTGATGTGTAGGAGGATTTAGTTCTATTGATGGTGCTATTGATTGTTCGAATGAAAGGACAACCAAAGTTGATAACAACAAGAATCATCCGAATGTCATCATTTTGGATGAGGAAGAATGATGTGAATGAAGATGATAAGCTCTAATATTTTTTTTTGAGATGGGATCCTTGTGTTTTTTTGTTTTTTTTTTGTTTTGTTATCCTAAGTTTTTTGTGATATGATTAGCTCTTCTAACATTTTGTTATAAGATGGACAAGGAACTTTATAGACCCATGATTTCTTTAATTAGCCATTGACTTGTCTTGATGGTTCTTTATGTTATTTTGTAATGGGATAGACCAGAAACTTTATAGATCCATTATTTCTTTATTTTGTCACTAGCTTATCTCAAAGGTTTTCAAATTATATGCAGAATGTTTATATTATTTTGTGAATTTACTTTTGATATTACACATCACTGTCATTGCAAAATTATTGGTTTGTTATATCCATTTATTATATCCGGTGCTTGCAAAATGATTAAAAAAAACTAGCAGGGAATTGAATATAAACGTCCAAAGTTAATCCGTCTACCATAAGTTCTTAGCCCATGGGCCAGCCCGTTTAGCCCACATCCCATAGTAGGCTGGGCTGGGATAAACTAGTAAATTAGTGGTCCGAATAATTTTGCCCCATCATAGTCCGATTCAAAAGTGTCTTCAATCCAAATGGGTTGTGCCGGCCCGGATCGACTGCTTTAAATTGACACCCACTTTTGCGGCGAAGCTCTCACCAACCCAGAGCCGATTTGCATTCGTGGGACCCAATTAACAGCTGTAAGAGTCGCCTCGCGTTCTTCATTTCTCTCTCCCTCAGCACAAACACGCATGCGGAGGTGAATGGCGGAAAGCAAAGGTCTTGGGGTTCTCCGCAACCTCATCCACATTGCCAACCAAATCTCCCACATTTCCACCTTCAAATCCGTCATCAAGAGACAATGCTGGGATCTCAGTCGCAGGATCACGTTCCTCACTCCCCTCTTCCAAGAACTCCTCGACGACGTCGTTTCCACCAATGCCGTTCCCTACGACGCTCTCGTTTCGCTCCAACATGCCCTCCTCACCGCCAAGGAATTGCTCCACTTTTGTACCCAAGGAAGCCAGCTCTACATGGTCCAACATTTTTATTCTTTATTCTATCAGAAAATTAGATTCTTCTCTTCTTCGTTGGAAATTACGTAGCATTTTAAATTTGAATATTGATTTTATTTATTTATTTATTTACTGGACGCTTATTCTATTTTATGAGATTTAAAATAAATGCAATTCCCTATTTGTTGTTCTCTGATTGGTTCTGTTGCTTGCAATTGCAGATACTGGAGAGAGAGCAAATGAAGTGCAAATTCAATGATCTGGCTTCTCATTTTGAACAAGCTATAAGCGAGATTTCCTGTGACAAACTTGATATTTCTGAAGAAATCAAGGAGCAGGTGAATATTTATTTTTTTAGTACACTTTTACGTTGAAATGTGTGGGCAAATCCACAATTTCATATAATGTTAAAACACAATTTCGTAATTTTGTGATGAATGTAAGAGACTATTTGGTTTGACAAAATATCTCTGTATTTCATTTCTTGTTTTAATTTTTAATTGATAACTGTCATCTTGTGTTCACTCTGTTTTAAATATTTGTATGCGAAAACACTGAAAGCAAAAAAAAAAAGAAGTTTTTTTTCACTATTTCTTGTACAAATACTTCCAAGAGTAAAAATAAGATGACAGTTTTATAATTAAACTAGCTGAGAGAACCCGTGCTCCGCACAGATGTAAAGAAAAATGAAACCTACAGTGTAATTAAGTTTTTGGAGTATAATTAAGTTTTTTTTTTTGCGGGAAAACAGATGAATGAGCTTTTGCCATGTGTCTTTAGTTTTTAGTGTAGTTAAGTTTCTTATATAGATAATAGAATCGAAAAACGGAAATGAAAAGATAAACATTTTCTCTAACCAAACACAATCTAAGGAAGCGTGGTTCATAACACATTAATTTCTCATATGGCTGTTGCTACCTCTTCTCAATTCATGGTATTATTTTTTCTGCTTCTATTGTGATCCGCAGGTTGCACTCGTGACTGCTCAGTTTAGAAGGGCCAAAGAGCATTTTGATCCACTGGGTCGTGAGCTTTATGAGCGCCTGTTCTCTATCTATAACCAGAGCTGTGATGTGAATACTGAGCCTGCGGAACTACGTTTAATATGTGAAAAGCTACAATTTGTGAATGTGGAAGATGTCAAGCAAGAGTCACTCGCTCTACATAAGATGGTTGGAGACGGCAGTGGTTGTTTCGATAAAAGCATGCAGGGGATGTCGATAGTGCTGAAAAAAATTGAAGATTTTATGTTGAAGGAATCTGTAAACGTTGTTGCGTTGTCCAGCAGCAGGGATTTCCCTCTTCATTCTGATGAGCCATGCGTGAAACTGTGTGTACCGGAGGAGTTTTGCTGCCCAATATCTCTAGAGCTAATGAAAGATCCTGTTATCATTACCACAGGGCAGGTTTGTTCTTCAGAATTAATTTCTCAATAATTGGTTTTTATTTTTATCATCTTTTAGTAAAAGCTTACAAGTTCTCATGAGTTACCGATTTATTTAGGTTTTTGGCGTGTAAAAATAAAATGTCAAAGGTGATCCTTTATTGTCATATGGTGTGAGATTTTTCTAAAGGGAACTCTTATTGGTTCTGTTTCTTTTGCATTGTTTAGCTATTATGATCCCTATGGCTTTAAGATATAAAATTTTGAAACAGCAATCAGTAACCAAGAATGATGCTCTGTGAGAAACTGCAGAGAAGGATTATCTCTTTGGAAAATTGATGTGAAAATTCAAGTACTTTAGATCAAAGATTGAGAGCTGTTAATAAAATGAACTGGGAAGAAAGAAAAATTATTCATCTATCTTTGAGGGTTATCTGCTATTATTCTTGTATTTGTAATTGTTGAAAAGCTGCTGTTGTTGAGAGGAGTTGTTAAGTTGATTGGCTTTATTTATTGCTATATTATTTACTAAATAATAAATCTGATATTATTGTGTGATCCTGATAGTATCAACTTTTGAACTATTGAGGGAGAGGCGCTGCCCCTAGTCTTAGGTGTGCTGATAGCAGTGCTTTACTAGAAACCAAAAGTTTTTAATACTTGAAGAGACCTGTATGGTATTGTTTAGAACTTCTTCTTATTCAGAAACTTTGTAATCCTGTTATCTTCACCTTTTCTGCAGACCTATGAACGAGCTTGCATAAAGAAATGGCTTGGTGCAGGGCACGCAACATGTCCTAAGACTCGGCAGATTGTTTCGAGCCCCATCCTCATACCTAACCATGTTTTATACAGCCTGATATCAAATTGGTGTGAGGAAAATGGAGTGGAACCACCTAAAAGGTTAGGAAATTTACGGCTCTGTAAAGCAACATCAGATGGCTCTTCTGAATTAATAGATCTTGATACCCTAATGAGAAAACTTACTTCCAGTGAAATTGAGGATCAGCGATGTGCAGCAGGTGAGCATTGTATTGTATCAAACACATTTTTTCACTTCTTCTCTCTCCCTCCCTCTCTCTCTTTCTGCGCACGCACACCCACACACACTCATGAACTGGGTGTGAAGGCAAACAAACCGACCCAATCTTGTGTGCGACAGTTTGCTAGTTATATTTGATTCTAAACAGATTTTACTACAGTATGTGGTCATATGATGTTTACCTCTTTCCTGCAAATTTCTAGAACTAGAATTTTTCTTTCATCCGGTGTAGGACAACAGAATGAGTTGGATTTAATAGATTAAATTTAGGGTTTTATTAGATTGATTAATGATAGGCATATTGTAGGGTATTTTGGGTAGTAAAAGGGAGGAGGGGCTTGCAAGCAATAGATTGTGGTCTTTGAGGGGTAAAATTTCTTGCTGTGTGGGTGCTTTGAACAGAACCTATGAAATTAGGATTTGGGGATTGGTTGGTTTAGGGAAATTTAAAGGATGAATCAATTAAAGATTTGAGGGGACAATCTGTTGATGATGCCTGCCAATGAAATTTGGTTTTGGAATTTATTATCTATTTATTAAACTTAACTACGCTAAGCATACATGGCAAAATTTCATTCATCTGTTTTCCTGCCAAAAACTATTTTCTCACTATTTTCTCACAAAAAGCTTAATTGCACCAAGTTTCATTTTTCTTTGCCACTCGTGCTAAGCATGGGTTCTCTCAACTAGTTCAATAAAAACTTAAATTGATGAAAATATGAAGTAGAAGATGAGATGAAGGAAATAATGAATGGCATCAAAGCTAAATCCTTGGGCTTTGCACGTAGAATAAGGGTTTTTATTGTAAGAAAGAATCAAGATGCTTCCAATTCTTGGGGAAAGAATGTATTACAGAATTTTCAACAGAACTTTTTTTTTGTTCTACATTAATTGCGAATAAGTCATGACCATGTAAGGGTTGAGATTCTATTATTAAAGCTATAAGGGAAATGTGGAAATACAAGAATTAGTAAAATCCTCCTAGGAGTAAGTTAAGAATTAAATAAAGCACATCATACCGCATGCTACTTCGTATCACCATAAAATAATTATGAATGGGTATGATATTTGGAGTATTACAATCATCCATTACTCAATCTCGACTAAAATATTAAGGGTCCGTTTGGTGGTTAGTATAAGATAGACAGGATAAGATAAACTATCATCTACTGTCTCTTAATACATTATTTGGCGAGCTACTAGGTCAAGATAAGTTAATCCTATCACCTTATCATATTATGTCCTCGAGTTAAAATTTTATCATGTGGTGAAAGCTGAGTTAGAAATCAACAGGATATGATTAAATTTTTTTCCCCATTCACACTTATCCTCTTATATAAAAAATTAATTAATAATAAAATAAAAAAATATAATAAATGATTTAAAAATATAATAAAATATAAAAATATTCAAAGTAAAAAAACTAAAAATTAAAGAATTAATATTAACAAATTTTAAAATATAAAAATTACTTTAAAGTAATAAAAATATAAAAATTCATTTTTAAAAAATTATTTGTAATTTTGTCACACAGGTAATTTTGTCATTTTATATGATTTATATCCTATCATAATCATAGTATTATTTGGTCTATCTCAAACATAATGCTAAAATAATATATTATCCGATTTGTTATACGATGTGCCTCAAACATAAGTGGATAACAGTGTATCATGTCTATATTATATCCTACTCTTGTCTAACCCTCTTATCATATTCATATTATCTTATCATGTCCAACAAACTGGCCCTAAGATGATTTGATCTTAGGGATTATGCTTTCCTGTGTGCAGTAACGCTCTGAATACTGGACCAAACTTTTGATCTGTGAAATTACTGTTGATGTGAATAATAGTGGTCTCATATTCCAAAACATCCACTAACATGGCAAAACGTAAATGTAAGGTTAAAGAATTAAAAATAAAAACCAAGTTTGTAAAATCATTTAGAGCAAGATGATTTTCAATGGTGCCTCCTAATGTTTTCTTAGGTGTTCCTTTACCCTTTCTTGTTGAACTATCGTCCAAGTGATCCACTCGTTTTGCCACTGGAGCAGTGGAGCCTATACTTGTTTGCATTTCACTTGACTAAACCACCTTAGGCAAGTTTCCATCATTTTCTCCTCAGTAAGTACTATTCCAACTTTCTATCAGGTAATTTTTTTTTCCTGATCTTTTTTGTATATCCACTCCTAGCCTCAGCATTTTCATCTTCAATACATTTATTATGTTGCTCGTGTTGGCACTTCATTACCCAAAATAGAGGGTTTTGCATCAAAAGGTTTTAACGAGACTCATTTCCTTTGTTTGGGGTGAAAAAAAAAACTTTATTACCCAAAATTCACTACAGTGCCACTGATCCTATAGCTGTTGGGTATAATTTCTTTTTAATATACACTCAGTGATCGTAAAACCAAATTGGTCTCCTGACATATGAATCTGTCTCAGTCTACTGTATTTTTCTTTTGTCCATAGTTTCTTAATGTGGGCCATGAGCTTGATTCCTCTGTAGTTTGCACAGTTTTGTATTTCTCTTTTATTCTTGTAGATGGGTACAATTCTCTCTTAAACATTTCCATCCTTCAATAGGTATATTGTCTGGCTGCTATACTTTTGTCCATTTTCTTTAGTGCTTCATTTACCTAAAGTTCTCTAATGATGCTAGAAGGTACCATTCTCCAAAGTGCTAAGCTTTTCTACATCATTCCAAGTGTGTTGCACACCTACAATCAACTGGTGATCTGAACTCTGTTGAAGCTATAATGCAGATACAGAATTCGGGTTACTACTGTCGGTATGAATTATGTGAGCTATTTGCATGGATATAATTTGTATGTTTAACGTTAAATTCAAGGTGGGGTCTGCTTTTTATTATTAGTAAAACAAAAGGTTAGGGTGAGTGGAGCTTCTCTTATTCTAAGGTCCAAGGCATGTGACAAGCCTTGGCAGGATCAAACCCAAGACCCTTAGTAGTTAGTTCTACACTGTTCAATCCTTTCAATGAAGGGATCTTAAATTTGTCTTAAAAGGGATTTTACTTTTTCTTTTTGGCATCCTTGAATTTGAGAATAATACTTTTGTTGGGATCTCTCAAACCCTCATCATTGCATTCCTAATGATGTTTTATTGATCAAGAGTTCAAGACTGCCTTTATCCTCATTTTACTGCAGGGGAGCTTCGTCTTCTTGCCAAAAACAATGGTCGAAATCGAATGTTAATTGCTGAAGCTGGTGCTATTCCCCTCCTTGTCGATCTTCTCTATGTACCTGATGCTGGCACCCAAGAGCATGCGGTTACTGCTCTTCTGAACCTGTCTATCTACGATGATAATAAAGTGTGCATCATGGCTTCTGAGGCTGTGCCAGGAATCCTTCATGTGCTAAAAAATGGTAGCATGGAAGCTCGGGAAAATGCAGCAGCCACCTTTTTCAGCCTCTCTGCAGTTGACGAGAACAAAGTGGCGGTTGGTGCATCTGGAGCAATCGAGGCACTAGTTATTCTTTTTTGCGAAGGAAGTCAAAGAGGGAAGGTAGATGCTGCAACAGCACTATTCAATCTTTGTTTATATCAAGGAAACAAAGGACGAGCAGTGAAGGCTGGTATTGTGCCCAAGTTGATAGAAATGCTAACAGAACCTGGTGGGGAGATGCGGGACGAGGCGTTGGCAATCATGGCTTTAATAGTTAGCCACCCTGATGGACATGCAGCAATTGGATCCATGAATGCTGTGCCCACTTTGGTTGAATTAATCACTAATGGATCTGCTAGGAACAAAGAGAATGCAACTTCAGTGCTAGTACACCTCTGTAGTAGAGATCCACTGCATCTGTCAATTGTCACTTCACTTGGGGTGATTGATCCTCTCTTGGACCTAGCAGAAAATGGTTCAGGAAGGGGTAAGCGAAAAGCTGCCCAGCTTCTTGAATTGATAGGCATTTAGAGACCATTGTGAGTATACTTGGCAACTGTCAGCAAGGTTTTAGATGCTGCTGTTGCCTCTGTAAGTTGCAGCTGCTGGCATAGATAGTAAAGGGTATGATTTACAATAGATTAGTAGTATAGAGTCGCGATATTTCCTTTTTATTTTTTAGTTGAAAGGAAATTTCGATTTCAGTCAACCAATTTTTGTGTTGGATTGAATCACTTGTACTGGAAAGCTGGTAAGATGTGTTAAGGCAGCTGTTTGACAATAGTTGAAATGCAGATATTTGGACTTCAGTGAATTTTTTTTTTTTTGGGCATTGTTTAACATATTGAGTGCCCAGGATTGGTTACTTGAGTACCTGTTTGAGTTATTTGCTAAGAGACTCATCATTTGTAGTGGAATCTAGTGTAGGAGATTTATCATGTTTTACTACTGAAGCAAGAATACAAAAGCAGGTGAACTGAAGTGTTATTTAGTCCATGTTACTGTTTTCCTGCTTACCTGAAAACTGCTGTCTCTATTTTAATCTATATTTGAAGCATCAACTTGTGGTGCAAAACTTTTAAAGGGATTAACTTTGAAAGTGGAAAGGCACAATGCTTGGGAAGGTGCTAATATTGTTTCATATTGGGATGACTTGCATGGATATTTGTGTTTAAGGGGTCACTTACAGTCGCTTAATGAACATCAAAATTGCCTCAAACTACAAGGCAAATTTATTCAGCTTTTAAGCTGTTTTAATCAAAATGACTTAGTATTCAGCGAAGAAACCCATAAAAAAAAATCTCAACATCATAATTAAAACAAAAGGCGAAAGAAACTGGAACTTGAAAGTGGTCAAATTTGAGGGTAATCAATGGTGCTGAAGATATCCTTAATATGAGAGAGACCAATCAAACCTGTAGTTGAAGAGATCTATGAAATATCCGCACTTGAAATAAATGTTGAAAAAGATCAAATCCTCATCCCATTTGAGGTAGAGAGAGAGCATTTGAAATCACCAATGTCTCTAATATAAAAATGTATGAAATTTTGTGAACTCAATCTAGCTACTATTTCGTACAAATTTTCAATCCAACAGTTACATTAGTTAAATTCACATTATGTAAAAAATTATTGAGTGGTGTATATATAAAACAGATTAACACAAATCCGCAAGAAAGATATTGTACACTTTTTCTTCTCAAACTCATGCTGGCGATCCTTTTTAGCATTGAAATGTCCTTTACAGTTGTGTAGCCTCATGCTTCTCTGTATGACTAGCGATCAGGATTCTCGTCTTTCGGTGGTATGTCTCATTCACAAATTTGGACCAAATTAATGCCTGCCATATTATAATATCTCCTCCCCTCCCTTTTTTGCGTGCGGAAGTTTTTTGAAGCAGGTCAGCTCAGGGACCAGACAAGTCTCAATATCGATTTCCACATCTGTGCTCAACACCAGTACGAGAAAATCAGTGAGAAATTTTTTTTTCTCTATATTCTGTGTAAAAGATGGAGATACACGAGTACGAGAAAATCAGTGAGAATTTTTTTCTCTATATTCTGTGTAAAAGATGGAGATGCTTGCCATGCGGTGTAACGTGAATAACTGAACCTAATATAGTTAAGTTTCTTAAATAGATAATAAATTGATAGATTACAGATTGATTATAGCTAACGGGGGCATGGTTACGTGATTCATCTTTCTAGGATAAGATGCCTGAATAACACTGCTTTTTGGTTTTGGCTCATGACATTATTCTTACATTTTTTTTTAATGAAAAATATTAGTTAGTATTTCTCCTATTTAGTGGGGTGAGTGGGGTTTGAAACTCGGTCTCCTTGTTAGTTTCCGACTCAATGTCCCTAGTCCACCACTTGGACCGCCCCACTTGGACTGACATTATTCTTACATGAATGTGTTTGAGACTTACAGATAAAGCCATGCACGATGTCGAAATAAAAGAAAGGGCGGCTATGACATATTTCAACTTATAAATTTTCCTATGTGCAACTTAGCTAAATCATGATGATGAAAATCAGTTAACCAAGTATGCGAGATAATTAAAACTAGAAGGGAAAGGGTTTAAAAGGTTTGTATCATATTATAAAGGTTAAATTAATAATTATGATGCTACAAAGTTGAATCAGCATCGTGTTGAAAGAGATATTTGCCACTACAGCGACCGCGAATCAGGAAGACAATAACTTGATGATTAGTCTGCCAGATATGTGGCTGCTATCTCAAACTTTTTTTTTTGGTTGGGACCCAGGGCCTCTTAAACATTTTGGACATCTTGTTCTAATCTTAAAAATTGGGCTCCTAATAAAAAAAGGGCAATTTTAATAATTAAATTGGGCCCATTAGGTAGCCATGCACTGAAACGTTTGATTTTCTGTGCGTAAGTTCCGTTCGTAAAACGTAATTTGGGGCAGTGAAGCAATTTTTTTTGGTGAAACGGTAAAACTCTTGAAAATTTCTTCCGTTGATTTTTCTTTTTTTTTTGTGCGTTTGTTGAGCAAAATTTGGGCCCTCAAATTTGGGCCAAAATTTGGGGCCTTGTGCTATTGGTCTGTTTATACAGCCCAATAGCCGGCCCTGTTGGGACCCACATTAATTAGCCATTTTATAGCCGAGTGGTCCGCCAGAGTATCCCCACGGGTTCGGTCTTTTGGACCGCCTATGAGACTAATCTCCGGTTCGGGATTCAGTACGGCTTAAGGCGATGCCCTCCCAAGGATGTGTTTTTTGTGGGAATCGAACCCAGGTCCTTTCCACCACAAGCTCAGCGCCGCTAACCAACTGAGCTACACCACTTTGGTGCTGCTATCTCAAACTAATTTCGTTTTCCAATTTTGTTAGTATTGAAACTAATTTCTGCCATCCATTTTTTTTTCATGCAAAGCAAGGAAATGAGCCTCGATAAAATCTTCTGATGCAAAACCATCCTTAGAAAAAAACACATAGAAGGAAAAAGAGTACTCCTCCCTTATTTTATTGATAAAAAAGTTGAAAAAAGAAGAATAAAGAAACATAGGAGGACTATGCCAAAACCCATAAAAAAGGAAAAACATCACGAAAAATGAAAATACGGAAGGCTAAACCGATTACGATAAAAGTCTTCCATGATAAACTTTGGGGCTGAGTCCTACCAAGAAAAGCACTGGCTAGAGACCCCATAGGAGGCTAGCTTATCCGCACAAGAATTCCTCTCCCTAAAGATATGGGAAATAAAAAACTGCATTTGAGCAACAAGAAGGGAGCAATTTTTCCAACGATTCCTATATTTCCAAGGCACTAAGACGTGATTTTTTAAGGTTTGCACCACGAGCATGGAGTCACACTCTAACCACAACTTAAGCCAACCTCTTTTATGAGCAAACTCTATTGCCACCATAAAGGCTCCACTAGAATCCCTGAAAATAGCAGCACAAGCTGCAGGACCCGGGTTCCCTCTAGAAGTGCCATCCGAGTTGCATTTGACCCAACCATAGAGAGGCTTATGCCAAGTCATCGAGACGATAGAGGGAGCTTTAGGAGCGTGGGACTCCACAGAGAAGAATTTTAAAATGGTAAACTCATCAATAGAATTAGAAGAAGAGCCTTTAGAGAATTTACCAGATAAGGAAACTACAGTGGGGTCGATATCTTTCGTTGAGACTGAGATGTATAGGTGGGTGTGGTTGGAAGATGTGTCCGGGGTGTACACCGTGTAGTCGGCATATAGACTACTCACAAAAAATCGCAATCAAGAGGTCGATGGAATATTTAAAAAGGTGTGGAATAAATTGGTACCATCGAAAGTGAGAATATTTGGGTGGCGGCTAATACAAAACAGGATTCCAACCAAAGATAACTTAGTCAAGAGAGGGATAATCGGACAAGATGCGCAACAATGCATTGGAGGATGTCATTCCAATGAGAATGCTTCTCACTTGTTTTTTGGGTGCCCAGCTTTCTCCAGAGTGTGGGCTGGAATTCTTCAGTGGTTAAGGGTGGTAGCGGTATTGCATTCTGAATACAGGGAGCACTTAATCCATTTTGAAGGGTTAGTACATGGGGGAAAGGAGATAAAAATGAGACTAGTGGTTGTATGGTTTGCATGTGTGTGGACCATGTGGAAAGGAAGAAACAAGGCGATTTTCCAAGCAAAACAAGTGAAGATTGGAGAGTTAGTGGAAGAGGCCAAATTGCTTGCGTGGAGGCGGCCGTCTTTGGGGATAGAAGCTTCAAATATTCAAGATCGCGATGGCTCTTGAATCCTGTTGGGTGCATTGGAGCTTCTATGGGTTTCAGACAGGAGGATTTTTATTAAAAAGGCAGGAAGGTGGTCTCAGCATTTCAAAGGCTGCAACAAAGTTGTCTGGTAATTCAAACTTGGGGGATCGGTGCCAAGTGCAGGTGCAGCAGCTGGTAATCTAGTGTAACACCTATGACATAATCTTCAAATCTTGGAGTAAAAGCTAAGAGTCTGTTTTATTTTTTCTTGATTTGGATTTGTGTATTTGTAAATTCTTGCATTTGTGCACATTATTTGAGCTTGCTCGACGGATTGGTGTTCTGGGTCTTTTTGTTATTGGGCTTACCTTAAGCCTCAACTTATTCTTTTAATAAAATTTATTTGCCTTTCCAAAAAAAAGGAAACTGCAGCCACCACTAGATGAATGGCTCTCTCCAAAGGTATTTTACTATTTTGGAAATTTGTTTGATTTCTTGCATACTAAATGACCCAAAAAATATGAATAACCATCGAGAGCACCAAATCAGCAACCTGAGAGCACCAACCTCTATCACAAATCCTGAAGATGGAGTCTATGGATGAGCAGTCCAGGACGCAATTCAAAGAAGATGCAAGCCAATTCCATAGATTCACAGCAAAAGGACACTCAAAGAACAAATGTCTGGTGGATTCCGCTGAGCACTGACGAAGGCAACACCTAGAGACAACCACACAACCCCTCTTCCGAAGTTGCTCATCTGTAGGTAGCCTATTGTGAAAAATACGCCAAACCAAGAAAGACTTCGAAGGAGGAATCACAGAATTCCAAATCTTCTTGCCCCACGACATAGTATTCCCACTAGAGACAAGAGCAAGGTAAGCATCTTTAAAACTCAAACAGCTAGAGTCGGTGCCTTTCCAAATCAGAGCATCATGACCATCCTCAGCACTGAGAGGCACTTGATGAACATCATCTGCAATGTCCGAGAACTAGCAAACGAACGAGGAAGGAAGCGCCCAATCTCGACCTTGTAAGAAATCAGCCACCTTAGCCTTCAAGAGGCGATGCGCCGTGGAGGGAATATTTCTGCCATCCATTTGCTGTAATGTAATGCTTGCATGATCTTCACTAAAAAAGCATGTCAAGTATCGTTTGAAGTTCACACACATGGCATGGATAATAATGGACTACGTCGTTTTTTAGGTGAAATTGTAGAGGGCTCCTTCTACATGAGACAATCATGTTCGTAGAGTCGTTAGACATTAAATATGAATGTCTCATTTTATTTTATTTTTTGTATATGTGAACATCTCATTTAGCTAATGAGGATTCGAACAGTGATTCCTTTCCTCTAGACGCAACCCTGGTTGATATGGATTATGTCTTGTGTACCCATTCTATAACACTACTTTGTTCATAGAGTTTAGAATGTGATAAAATCCAATTAACTTCATAGACACAT
Source organism: Calophaca sinica (assembly GCA_037113605.1). NCBI lineage: Eukaryota > Viridiplantae > Streptophyta > Magnoliopsida > Fabales > Fabaceae > Calophaca > Calophaca sinica. The sequence goes on along the minus strand of CM073733.1, from coordinate 100,654,217 downwards.
GCATAACAACACTTTTCTCATATTTGGGACCTGATTGTTCCCACAATGCTGTTTCTTCTCAACAAAAAAAGAATCTCCAATTTTATGCAAGTATTTTGGTAGACTGGTTACTTGTGAAAAATTAATGGAAACTTTTAATTAGAAATAGAAAGTGGAAAAAAAATTTAGAAGAATATAATCTAATAATTTACTTTTTTATGTCTACATTTATGGATAAATTTCTTTTTTTTTCACACTTGTTCTTTTGGTATTATTTTGGTTTTCCAAAAGTTGTACCCAAAAAAAAAATTAAAGGTGTAAAGTTCGCTAACTTATCCGTTTATATTTTTATTTGGGAGACTTACAACCAAGACATATTTGGCTGAACCCAAAGGGGTTAGCCTAATGAAGCATGACAGGACTTGTATCTGACATGTCATGGGTTCGAGTCCCCACTAGTCTCTTTGGGGTGAGACAAATATAATTACATTCGTAAGTGCTCAAAGAGCCCAGAGATCTTTCCTACCTTAGACTGGGGCGCCATCCCCTCACCCTAAATTTTTTTTCAATAAAAAAAAACAAGACATATTTGGCTGTACTAGTAAAGCAGCTATTTGGTTCATTCTGTAAATTAAAAAGCGGTGCAAGCTTCATAACTTTTATGTATTCAATTTGATGATAATAATATTTCAACTAGGAGAAAATTATTAAAAGTTACGAAAAAAATATCATTAAAAAAATTAATTTTAGCGTTTATTAATTAAATACATAATTAAACAATCATTTAGTAATTAATATTCCTTTAAAAATGAATAATGGATTTCATATTTATAAAATTAGAATCCATTATTCATTTTGATGCGTGATTGACCTTAGTTGTCTGTTGGGAATCACGCATCAAAACCAACCTCGACGGAAATTCCCACCAAAGAGACAAGTGAATGAACATAGTCCTGTGTTTCAAAATATTACCTCTTATTATAGCGCATAACCTTTAATCAATGTTTCAAATCACTCAAGCAATGCACGAATGATGATGCCTCTATTCAGTCCACGCGAACAAAAGCTCGTTGGAGCTCTCTCTCAGTGCTAGTTAACGACACACTTTGGTTAGAAAACGAATATGGTTTTTCATCAGTGTGTTGTATTACCTTAAAGAGTAGCACCTCCCCGTTTGGACCTGGCGCTAATTGGCTCACTTGTTAAGAGCCAATCTGAGAAAAATTATAGTCTGACTTAATTTCTCTCCACTCCACTTAATTTATTCTATGTGTATAACCCTATAAGTGCTCATAATGTTGACAGTAATATTAAATTATATTTAATATTACAAACAATTAGTGGTATCTAACAATATATCATTAATACCCAATTAATGAGAATGTCAGTGATTTGAACCTTATTGCAACCAATAATACTATATGTCATTTTGTCCTTTTGTCAAAATATCTTAATTGAACACAAGGCATGGATTGTGTCATCATTGGATAGTTCAATTATTTGTTTCTTGATATCCGAGTAGACACATCATAGGAAAAAAGCTCAATATCTTGTATTGACTCATTTCATTATACATACATTTTACTGTCATACCTATCGAAAGAGACCCAAAGATATAACTCTTGTTGCATTTATGATTACCTTATTACAAGTAATTTTTGATACCAAATTTTTTTCATAAGCGAAAAAATGTTATTAAAAGGGAGTACAAGGGGTACTTTAACCTGTTACACCAGGAGCATAACATCTCTATTTAAGAGCCTAAAAACACCCAAGAGGGTTCACACACCAATCTGAAAATGACAAAGTTAATGACTTTCCCTCCCTACAAATAAACCACCCCCAGGAAACAGCCTTAATCTGAGCAATAATAGCAGTACAATCAGCAACGACCCTTTGAAAAATAATTTTATTACGTAACAACCATATATTCCATACCACCGCACACTAAATGAGATATTTAACATTCCTAACATGCTTTCCTCTAAAAAATGAGCCATGCTGCAAAAAATGTTGAATGCCATCTCTTTGCATCACACCATCAAACCCCAATTAGGCATGGATACTAGACATTATAAGAAAAATTTCATGTAAAACAAAACATGATTAACTGTCTCATAGTGACTGAAGCAGAAGGAGCAACAATCTTCATGTGTGCTCAGAATTATTCCTCTGCGCGCCATCAATTCTCTTGTAGGAAGCCGCTCCAACACCAAACGGCATACAAAAATGTCAACCTTAGATGGGACTGATCCCTTCCATAAACACTTATAAAACATGGATATATTATGTTCCCCTCTATGAGAACCATATAAATTCAACAACTTTGTATAAGCTGACTTTATAGTAAAAGAATTTTGAGTTGTCCCACTTCTAAATCCATTTATCCTTCATCTCTTTATGTGGAATAACTTCATGCACGACACTTTTAAGCTCCGACAAAAGTTCTTCCTCCCATAAAAACAAAGATCGCCTCCATTGTCATTGCCATTCCCACCTATCTCCGTGGCACACCCCCGAGTCAACAACTGTAATACAACTATTTTCAACCACCTGAAATAATCTTGGAAAACCTTCTTTGAGAGAGCACGTACCCACCCATTTGTCATATCGGAAACTTATAATAGAACATGTACCAAGTTTAAGGCTCACCAACTCCGAAAATCAACCAGACTCTAGGGATATTAAATCCCTCCACCATAGAGAAGTAAATTGTGCATCAGACGCAACCTTAAGTAACCTTTTAAGAAGGTATCCATATTTGTAAGAGAGCAAGTTAAACCAAACTGCATTATGGTCCGCTAATTAAGCACCTCCATTTTCACTTGGCCAAGAGGCTATTATTAAATATTTCCATATTCTTTACCCCTAACCTACCAAGCCTCTTTGGCAAACACACTTTGTCCCAACTTACCCAATTCACCTTCTGAGTTTCACTCCACCCTCTCCACAGAAAGTTTCCCTAAATGCTAATAAGGGTCTTTATCACCTCCTTTGGCGCCTTGTAGAATGAAAAATAGTAAACAGGTATACTAGTCAAAACAGAATTGATTAGAGTGATTCTACCTCCCATTGAGAGATGATACTCATTCCAAGATGATAACCGCTTCTTCATGGAATCCACCAACGGGGACAAAGTGAAGCATCTTCTAGGATTTGTTCCAAATGGGGCTCCCAAAAATTTGAATGGAGTGCTCCCTACACAGCAAGATAAGAAACAAGAAGCAACAGACAAAAAATGATCATCTAAATATATGTCGATCAAGTTGCTTTTGGAAAAATTCACCTTTAACCCGATACAACTCGAAAATTCTCAATATCGTTTTAATGCATCATAAACTCTCCCAGGATGGCTCACTCAACAAAATAGTACCATCTGCATATTAGAGAATATAAAAAGAGATCTCCTTACTCACCTTGTACCCCCCTAGAACTCACCCAACTCAATAGCTTTGCCAACCAGTCCCAACAATCCCTCAACTGCTATTAAGAAAAGAAAATGGGACAATGGGTCACCTTGTCTTAAACCGATTAATTTCAAAATCCTCCGTGGGGCTACCATTTACAAGAACCGATACTGAACCCGTAAAAATGCATGCTTTCATCCACCTTCTCTATAAGTGAAGTTAAACCCAAGATGAATTAACATGTAATCCAAGCCGAATTAACATGTAATCCAAGTATGACCAGCTAACAGAGTCACATGCTTTTTCAAAGTAAACTTTCAAAAGAAGGCACCTATCTTTTCTTCTCCTTGCCAAGTCTATGATATCGTTGGCAATCAAAACTACAGCAAGAATCTGCCTGTTAGGAAGAAAGGCGGATTAGCAAAGGGAAAGAACCTTACCCAAGACTTTCTTTAATCTCAAAGGCAACAACTTTGCAATGATTTTATAGAGACTTCTAATAAGAGATATGGGTCGATACTCGAGCAATGATTGTGGATGATCCTTCTTCGGGATAAGGACTGTAAAGGAGGTCGTGATGGCTTTAAGCAGTCAAGCATTAAGTAAAATTCCTGAATAAAAGTGCAAACCTTCTCCTTCAACATATGCCAACAAGAGTTAAAAAATTGAAGTTGAACCCATCGGGCCCGAGACTTTTGTTCCCCTCATAGCTCCAGATCTCCTCTTTAATCTCTTCAATGGAGAAAGAGCAGTGAGCATTGTCCTCATATGAAATCTGCAAGAAGGAGATGCCATCCATGACATGTCTACTGAAATTAAATTTAGAGAAATTATTTTGGAAGTGCCTCTTGACTTCAGCTTTGACCCCTTCCACATCATCAACCCATACATCTCCCACCTTAAGAGCTATCAGCTGATTTTTTCTCCTTTTTGCTTTCAAGCAAGCGTGAAAGTACCTAGTGTTGGCGTCGCCCTTAAGAACCCATTTTGCCCTCAATTTTTGCAAGATCAAGCTCTCTTTAGCATGTAGTTGCTGCCGAAATTGCACCGTTAACAATTTTTTGCAATCATAGTCAAAACTACCACCACCAACTGCAATCTCATCCAGAGCGTTAATTTCCTCCACCATTTTATTGATTTTTAAGTTCGCTATGTCAAATACTTCCTTATTCCACCCTTTTAATTTTTCTTTCAGGTACTTCATTTTTTCTTTGAGAACGTACCTTTTCCAGACGCAATCTTTCACAAAAGTTTTGAATTCTTTATGTTCTAACTAACAGTTGTTAAAATGGAAAGGTTTGGGCAGTGATCAGAAATGTTTCTATCCCCCACCCATTAAAAAATGTAGTCGTAGCAAAGAAAAATGTTACCTAAAGTTTTAGGCAACAGTTCCCTGTTTTTCCTATTTGAGCGTTAGCTATTGTGTAAGGCAACAATCTTTTTACTCACACTTTTTGCAAAACTTTGCTTATATTACAGGAATAGGCAACATTTATTAACCAAGAAGTGTTGCCTAAAATATAGTTTATATGGCAACAGTCTTAAAATGTTGGCAAAGGTACTATTATGCAACATTTTTTACGTGGTGGTTAATCAAGTGTAACCAAAAGCAAAAAATGTTGTGGTTCCCCAGGTAGGAAATACAATGACTTCAGATTGAAGAACTACATACACCATGGTCGCTTTGAGAAGCACTTATGACACTAACATAACGTTATATGTAGTGTTCTCACGACGGGTTAATCCATCACACGATTACTCTAATACATGTACCTATGTGAAGACTTGATATCTCATATCCATGACCCGTGAGATGTGGTCATCAGTCTACTTATATACTAGTCTGAATATATAGTCTACATTAACAATATTACTTGACTAGATATACTTAAGAATATCGTTCTATCATCCATTAGTATCTCATGATCAAGTCATATATTTGATGTCTTATGGTATTGAACTTAGTATTCTGAGGACATTATGAATTTTAATTAAAGAAACATAATAAATAAAATTTCTTGTATTTAATAAAAGCAAGATACAAATACAACTCAAAGAAAACCCATTGGCCTATAGCACCAACGATCTCTCATTATCACTAGAGCCAATCAGGAATATGCCTAATACCCACAGTTCTAGTATGGCTCACATGCTTTTGTTCGACTAGAGGTTTTGTGAACAAGTCATCAACATTGTCGAGTGTTGGTGCTATGTATATCTTCACACCTCTCTATCAATGATCTCTCGAATGAGATGGAAGCACCTAAGTTTATGTTTGGATCACAGGTAGGATCTAGGTTCTTTAGCTTGTGCAATTGCACCACTGTTATCACAACAGTACAATCGATCAGGTTCATAATGCTAGAAGTTGTACCAAGCTTAGTGATGAAATTCCTAATCCAAGCGCATTAGACACAAAATGCATCTTCACTCTTAATTGATGAATTCCTTTATTCTCCTTTATCTTTCTTTGATTATGTTGGCTGATTTGTAAACCTCAAACTTATTTATTTTCTTGTGTTTTTTGAGTGGGAGAGACTCGAGACACCCAATATCAACTCCATGCACCCAATAAGAGAAGGTTCGGGCACTCAAACCTCTTTTCTCTTAGGAAAACAAGAGCTAGGAGTAGGGAAGCAATCTAGGTGCACACATTCTTCTTCTTACAAGTAAGCCAACATAAAAATTTAGGGAGAGAAGCAACTTGCATTGGCTAGCTTTTGTTTCCTCTATTTTTCAAGTGTCAGAAGCTTAACTGCATAGCTCCAGGAACTGGTTAGTTGCAACACTCAAGGGCGAGAGGTGTCACGAAGAAACCTCAGGTGCCCAAGGCTACAACACACCAGGGCTCCTAGAGCACGGTCCTGTGACCTGCAACAGGCCCAACCCATCCAGGACACTATTTTTGGGACATTTTGGAAAATATCTTGGAGATGCATTCATGGAGCCCTAGCAAAGGATCTCAGTGAATAATAAAGCAAGGATTAGCGTAAGGCAGACTACCTTTGTTCCTTCATGAAGTTTCTCCCTATCATCTCTTTTTGAGTTGTTATTTCTATTTCCATGTCTTTTTAAACCTTTTTTTTTGTTGGAATAAAGTAGATTTTGATGGATATTGTTAATACTTGAATTGGGATTAAGTTAATATAATTTGTTTGTATCTTTTGTATTTATATCTCTATTCTTCATGTCTTCTTGGATTTGGTCATCCTTTCAATGTTCATTAGTTTATGTATTAACTTAATCCTTTTTTGAGTTGTTATTTCTATTTCCATGTCTTTTTAAACCTTTTTTGTTGTTGGAATAAAGTAGATTTTGATGGATATTGTTAATACTTGAATTGGGATTAAGTTAATATAATTTGTTTGTATCTTTTGTATTTATATCTCTATTCTTCATGTCTTCTTGGATTTGGTCATCTTTTCAATGTTCATTAGTTTATGTATTGAATTTGGTGTGTAAACATGCTCTGACATTATAGATCTTGCAATTCTTCAGGCTAGGTATAGTCTTTGAATGCTCGATATCTTTTATGGTTATTGTTCTTAATGCTTTTTCCCCCTTTGGAATCACCTAAAGAATTAAGGATTTTAATTAAGAATTAAGAATCATCTTCCTAAGGATTTATGATTTAAATAAATTTGTGAATCCAGTAAACAAAATATGAGGATCAATTTATATTAACCACATTCTTTGTATTGCAATTGAAATAAAATGAAATCTAATATTCCAATGCTTTTAACAAGTTGAGTCAATATCTTCTTTAATTATTTTATTGATCTTGTTTGATATCAAAAATACAAAAACTTTATTTTCTTGTTATTTCTTGAATTCTTGATACAACAACATTCTTGATCTTAATTTTTTTGGGAGTTCACTTATTAGTTATTATTGTAAATTGGAATTTTAATCTTTATTCCTGAGAACGATATATGATATTTATCGTTTTTATTACTTATTACAATCTGGTACACTTGACGTGGTCACATTACTTACTTAGCCTATGTGACTTTCCCCATAGCTTTAAGTTTTTGTTTTTGATTTGGGGCTGCTAGCCACCCTCTACTCATAAATAAAATCAAGTATGCTCTAGCAATGGACACCAAGTTTTCTTAGCAAGTGGATGTGGCAATTACTTCTTGGTGAGTCGGATTTTTGGTATTGGTTGTGAAGTATGGGGTTGGGGTGTGGTTAACAATCCTAAACTAGTGGGATTAGGCCTACCATACTTCTCTTCTCAGTGGTTGAAGGATTTTTGTTTTGTGTGTATCTCTTTAGGCTTTGGTTTAGATTGGTTTCCAGAGTGGGTAATGGGGCGTCAATTAGGTTTTGGCATGATGTGTGAGTGGGCTCTTCTCCTTTGAGCCAGGTATTCCTTCGCCTTTACTCTATCTCCGATTAGAAGGATTTTCGGGTTGTGTACCCTGGAAGTTGGGTGGGTGGCATATGGGAATGGACCTTTTCTTCGTGGAGAATATTTTTGTTTAGGAAGAGGAACGATTATGGACCCTCATTTGTTTGATCTCGTCAGTCCCCTTGTCTTCCTTGGAGGATAGGTGGTTTTGGGAGGGCAAAAATGGTGGGGTGTACTGGGTAAAATCGGCTTATGACTAGTTGTTTGCTATCCTTCAACTGTTTAGGCTCCCTGATTTGGAGATCTCTGTCCTAGGTAAGATATGGATGAGTTTTTCCCTTCAAAGGTAATTATTTTCTCCTGACAACTTCTATTGAATAAGATTTCGACTCGGGTTAGTCTATTCTGATGAGGGATGATAGGTGACGTTGATATCATTGGTTGTGTTATGTGTGGTAACCATCAGTAGTCAAAACTTCCTCGTCTTTTTGTTTGGTTTGGTTTTTCCTTCTGACTTTGGTATGTTGTATTCTAGTACTTAGGTATGGTTCTCCGGCTCCCTCTGAGTTTGGCTAATCTTTTATCTATCTTCTGTTCGGTTGGGGTTCATGCAGAGACAAGAAAGGGTTGTCTTTGATTTGGCATTCAATGTTGCGGGAGACTTAGGGGCTAAGGAATGGGGAGTTTTTTCGAATTCGATGCCAATTCTCTCGGAGAATGTGAAACATATTAAGGTAACATCATGAAGATGATTTCTGGCTAGAGTGAGCAGTGGACACTGCGTTTTCTACGAGTGGTGCGTGAATACGCTGGAGTGTGCGTCTAGATGGTAGTTTTTCCTCGTTTGCTCGATGGTGGTATTTGTTCCTTAGTATGATTTTGCATTGGTTCCTACTATTTCTTTATTTGACATTTTGTTGTTCTTTGTTTATCTTTTAGGGCTCTTCTTTTGCGATCTTTAATTCTTGTACTGGATTAGAATACCTCCTGTACCTTTTTCAATACAAAATCTTTATTTATGTCAAAAAAAGTTTTACGTTTTATATGCCACATTTTATAGTTTTTATTAAAATCTTTTATATGTATTTTTGAAAAATTTGTACTATTCTCTTGTTTGTGTGTGTGTGATATATAGTTTTGACTCCGGACGGAGTGATTGGTGCATGATATTATTGCAGTCTATTTCCAAATGTATGGAATAATGGATAAACATTCCTTGCGATGATATTCAGATTCAGTGCTTGCTCACGCAAGCATCCATTTCCATATTCCATGCAAAAGCATATACAATTAAACAAAATTCATGCCCCTTGAAAATCCACATCAAATGACACTCAACTATTTCCCATTAGAGGTCGTAGATAATGTATAATTGAAAGACTGACAGCATCACAACAAAAATAATTATGTTCACTAGTTTATTCTATTGTATTTTATGTGAAACACGACAAACGCACTTTGCAAAAGGTAGACTCACACATTTGCATGGAAATTGCTATCTTTTGTGACCACAATTTTTTCTACAATTTATAGTTTTAAAGTAGTCAACACATTAATTTGAGTCCATTACGGAACAATTTGATTTGATTAGATGTATCCAATCTCTCTTTTTTCTGATCTTTACCATGGCTTGACGAGAGGATTGATTTAGCCAAAATATGTAACGCTTTTTTTAGCTCTTTTCTGTTTATCAAATTTTAACCTCTTTTTCTTCTTTGTTTCTTGTTCTTTTTGTGTTCTTCTCAATTCGGTTGTGACGAATTACAACCACGAACTATTTTAATTTGACCTTTAAAGTGAATGCTCGGTGTAAGATAATATATAATTTTTTTAAAACAATATGATTTAATATACATTATGCTTTTGAAGTCTAAATCTGTTTTGCTACTGAACATTTTGAAATTAAATCGTAAAATTGGATCTCCATCATATACTTTTTGCAGGGAATAAACGACTTTATTCTTAATTATTTTTAAAATAATTAAGCGACGTTCTTACTTTTTCTTCCCTTACACACGTGCTTGTGTGTTTAATTTCTTTCAAAATAACTGCGTTATATAACACAATATCATAGCTAACCTATAATTAATAGTTTGTGATTGTACGTAGACTAATAAACTATATATACATTGATTAGTAGGAGAATATTTACGCATATGCAACTTTCAGTGTGTATTTTTTCAGATGAAGATAGAGTATTGGAATAAGTCCGGTAGATGCTTCATAGGATGCCATTGCCATATGCTCACTTAAAAAGAAGAAATGTGACAGAATCTCTTTGGTCAATAACATCTACCTTTTCTTGTGTGTATATCTCTCTCTCTCTCTCTCTCTCTCTCTCTCTATCATACAGTAGCATAGGGCCATTCAACAAAATGGAATTAACACCACTACTAACAAAAATGAAGTATACCAACAGGAATTAGAAACAGAAAAAATGAAATTCGTTTCCAATTTTGACGTCTCTATAATACTTATATAGCGATATATTTAGATAAAAAATTATTTTTTTGGTCTCTAATTTTCATCGGTAATTCAATTCAAAAAAATTAATGGTATTATACAAAATATACATAGTTATTTCCTTTTTTAGGGTAACTTATATGGATATAAAAATTAGTTGTCAACAATTACAAGAGGTGTTTGTGCTACATATGTATAGTTTCTAAGTAATAAACATTTATCTTTTATAGATGACATAAGATGAGCTAGTGGATTTCTTTTTTCTTATCCTATCTTTTAGTTTCTTTTTGTGTTGGGGTTACTCTAGGAAAGTAATATAAGTTTTGCTGGGGACCTCATGCCCTGATCAATTAAGGAAAGCAGCTACAATAAGGTATTGGCATCTGTTGGTTCATTCCAGTGGGGTCATATGATTCTTCACAATTATTTGCTTTAAGAAATGAATGCTTTCATTTAACTAATGATAAGAAAGGGCCATGAAATCAAAATTCCAGGTTCATGCGTATGATTGAAAAACATGTGGGAGAACGTGATGGGGACTCCTAGAACAGCTTGGAATCTCAATCACTTTCTTTGTTTCCATTTATTCATGATCGAAGATCACCACTGTCACTGATCTCCACATACATATTTCAATTAATTCGAACCAAGTCATGTGAATTTTTTTAAAAGAGAATAAAATTACTCTTTCAATAGTATCTATTTTCTCTCCATTTAACATGTGTGTGAGAGATATATAGGAGGTTAATTATATTTATAACAAGGACGTTATAAAAGTGAAAGCTGCAATACATGCGTTGAGAAAATGAAGCATAACCCATCATATATATACCAAACTTGATGTGGGTATCAACATCGGGGTATTGGTCACTTAAGTCCCTGAAAGTGTGACTCGGTGTCACTTTAGTCCCTCAAAGCATATAAACTCCAAAATAGTCTCTGTAAGTGTGCTCCGTCTGTCACTTTGGTCCCTGCTATTAACAATTTCATTGACTCCGTGAGTAATTGGTCACATTGGTCCCTGAAAGTGTAACCTGGTGTCACTTTAGTCTCTGAAAGCATATAAAATCCAAAATAGTCCTTAGAAGTGTTCTACGTTTGTCACTTTGGTCTCTATCATTAGCCATTATTTTGGAACGAGAGACAATCAAATGACTAATGGTAGGGACTAAAGTGACAAACGTATAACACTTTCAGGGACTATTTTGGAGTTGTTACTCTTTCAGGGACCAAAGTGACACCAAGTTACACTTTCAGGGACCAATGTGACCAATTACTCACGGAGTCAATGAAATTTTTAATGGCAGGGGCCAAAGTGACAGACCAAGCACACTTCCAGGGACCACTTTGGACTTTATATGCTTTCAGGGACTAAAGTGATACCGAGTCACACTTTCAGGGACTTAAGTGACCATTACCCCTATCAATATCTCTTGAGTGAAATATTGCTCATGCGGACACAAAACAGAGAGAGAGAGAGAGAGAGAGAGAGAGAGAGAGAGAGAGAGAGAGAGAGAGAGAGAGAGAGAGAGAGAGAGAGAGAGAGAGATGATGATGATGAACTTTTATCTTGGAAATCTGTGCCATAGAATTCCTTTTTCTAAAAAAATAAATATTTTTAATTATTATCCAATTATTTTTTAATTATTTGAGTAAAAACTATTACATGTTTTTTTAATGTTCATAATATATTAAATATATTTACTTGTTATTTGACATTATAAATTGTAAATGAATATTTCATGACAATATGAAAAAAATTTACTTCGCTATTTCTAATGCCCTTTCATTTGATACAAGGTATTTTATATTTTTTTTCCTTGGTTGTTGGTCCATAGAATTTCAGTACATAAGAATATTGAAATTTGAAAGAGAATGATACCGAATTTTAAGTCCACAGTTCCGGGATCACCTTGTCCAAGTTATAATCCCATTGATTTCTAAATTAAAGTCCTCAATGCACTGTTATACTAACAAACAAATACACTTGCTTATATATATATATATATATATAAGCTACTGACTTGGGGACCGACCAACCGTGGGTGAGTGAGAGTGAGATTTTCATGTCTTTCCAGGTTTTGAATGTGCTTTATTCCTTCTTGGTAAGACCTTGATCCTATCAAAAGCGAATCCAAACACCCTACAAAGATTCCTTTCTTCTAACATGGCCAATCTCATTTTCGAATTAAAAAAATTCTAGTCTCACATACCTTTAATTCTACTTCTGCACAGATGTATAAATATTATATATAGCTAATGACATCTTTTTGTTATTAATAACAATATGAATGTTTCAAGGAATTCTAAGAGATTGAGATGCACCCCTGCAGCTAGTCTCCACTTTTTATTTTATTTTAAATGGCAAAAATTATATTAATTAAGGGAGTATAAGGGGTACTCCAACCCAAACAAGCAATCACATGGATTATAAACCGATCTACCCCCTTCGAAGCCATAACAACTCTACTCAAAACTATCTCCTAGCAATACAACCTAGTGGGTCAACATACTACTCATAATACAGACATGGAGGAGACTTGTCATGGGCCAGAAACCACCGCCAGGAAAGTGTTCTGACGCGGTCAACCGTATGACACAGACCAAGCACCCTCCTGGAAAAAATACATTCATTCCTAAGATCCCAGATAACCCAAAGAACAGTATGCCAATTGAGCGTGAAGCCCTGTCTATCCGACAACTTACTTGCAAAACTGCCGATCTGAGAGAAGATGGCGGGGAGATCCGGGGGAAGCACGAAGTCGAACCCCAGCCAATTCACAATGACATACCAAACTGTGAAAGAAACTCACATCTACTAAAGAGGTGTAGGGACGATTCTGGATGGGAACCACATAGGATACATGAAGTAGCATTAGGATCTTCAATCACGCCTCTACTAAGCAGATTTGTCCGAGTCGCCACTTTATCCAAAAGTAATTGGCAAGAGAAGGTGATTACCTTTGAAGGAGCAAAACTCTTCCAAATTTTGCCCAGTACTTCAATCTCCAGATCTGATAGTCGTTCTACACGAGAAAATGACTCCGCAAGAAAAGCATATGCAGAGGCAACATAATACTTACCACTCAAATGTCTGGTCCATACCCACCTATCCGGCTCTGCCGATATGGATGCTCCTGCCAAAGAAGAATAAAGGTCGGTCACCAACTCCTCCTCCCAAGCAAAGAAGCGTCTCCTCTAAGGGATATCCCAGATCCATGTCACATCATGCCAATTACCACAACTCCCTACCTTTGTCCCTGGGTCCACTGCAATAGAATATAGTCTAGGGAATCAGCGGCTAAGTGAAGAGTGGCCAAGCCAGGTACCATACCAGAATGAGGTAGACCGCCCATCTCCTAACTTCCTTAAAATACTCTCTATGAACCAATTTGACCCATCACCTGCCAGACTACCAATCCTGCAAATATCTTTCCACCATACCGATGCCAAAGAAGAAACTCTTTGTACTCCGAAGTATGACAAAGTAGTTACCCCCAAACCATATTTTGAGACCAATACCCTACACCATAGGGCTTCCCCCTCCCCTAGCAACCTCCAACTCCATTTACCTAACAAACTAATGTTTACTCTCCTCAGATCCTTCACACCCAAGCCACCCTTTTTCTTAGGCTTACAAACATCATCCCACGTTACCCACGGTATCTTTTTACCCCCTGATGCCCCACCCCACAAAAACTCCATTTGGATCCTAACTATCTGCTTCTAAACCTTCACCGGCATCCTCATAATAGATAGATAGAAGATAAGGATACTACTAAGCACCGAGTTTAGAAGGACAATTCTCCCCCCAAGACTAATGCTCCTGTGACGCCACCTAGACAACATACTCCGAAGCACCTCCACCATCGGGTCATAAATAGAAGCACGTCGCGGGTTTGCCCCCACCGGAAGGCCAAGGTACTTAAATTGGAGCACCCCAGTCTTGCAGTTAAGGAAAATCGTTGCTATATCTAAGAAAGACCCATCCATATTTACTCCTATCAGGTTGCTTTTTGTAAAGTTAACCCTAAGACCAGAAGCCAACTCAAACCATCTGAGAACCGTTTTTATAGCCCAAAGGTTGTCCTCGTTAGCCTCCCCAATAAACAAAGTATCATCCGCATACTGTAAATGTGTCACTGTGTAGCTCGGTTCCCCAACAGTAACACCAATGAATAGCTCTAAAGCAACTGCCTAACGCATAAGACCGCTCAACCCCTCCACCACCAAAAGGAAGAGAAACGGGGCTAAAGGATCTCCCTGTTTCAATCCCTTTTCGATGTTAACCTCCTCGGTTGGGCACCCATTTACCAACACCGATAGATTCCCCGAAAATACACATGCCCACATCTAAGCTCTCCACCGATCATTAAACCAAACCGCTGCAACATATAATCCAAGAACCCCTAGTTCACAGAATCATAAGCCTTTTCGAAATCCACCTTGAATATCAGAAACTGTTTTCCTCTTTTCCTAGCAAAATCAACCACTTTATTCACCACCACCATTCCATCAACCAAATTTCTTCCCTTGAGAAAAGCAGACTGATTAGGAGAAATAAGACCCTCCATAACCCTACTCAATCTTGCAGCCAAGACCTTAGCCAAAATTTTATACAAGCATCCAAGGAGAGAAATCGGCCTGTAGTCACCCAAGGAAAAGGTGCACACTGAACCTTAGGAATAAAGGTTAGAAATTATGTCGAGAAGCTTTTTGGTAGCTTAGCATTCGAGTAAAACTCCTCGAACATAGTCACCACCTCAGCACTCATAAGTTCCCAAAATGATTTGATAAAGCTGAAGTTAAACCCGTCGAGTCCTGGGCTCTTATTACCATCACATGCAATGATCACCTTCCTAATCTCCTCCAGAGAGAATGGTAAGGAGAGAGACGTAGAATCTTCGGCTGAAAGTATTGGGAAGACAATACCATTAAGCCTATGGCGGTCGCAGGCCTCCTTCGAGAATTGTTCCCTGAAGTAACACGTCGTCTCACTACAGATGGCTACCACATACTCAACCCATCTCTGATCCACCCTCAATGCTGAGATTTTGTTTCTTGCCCCTTGAGACTTCAAACAAACGTGGAAGGATCTGATATTTGCATCTCCTTCCTTTAACCACCTAGCCCTAGACCGCTGGAAAGTAAGGCTATCCTTGCTCTTCAACAAAGCCCACAGCTGAGAAAAACTCTGCCTCCTCTCCTCAATTTCCTGCTGTGAAAGGTCCCTATCTTCATAACACAACTCTAGAGCTTTAATGTTATCCACCAAAAACTGTATTTTTGAGTCAACGTCCCCAAAAGTCTCCTTATTCCACTATTTTAGTTCCCATTTTAGCTTTTTTAGCTTCCTTTTAGGACAAATCCTATCCACCCAGAAGGTGAAGGGGAGAGCCAACTTTTCCTCACTACCTCTTTGAAATATTTGTGCCTCAACCAGTGATTATTGAACCTAAAAGGCTTAGGACCCCAACCGTCTGATGAGTACAAGATAATAAGAGGACAATGATCTGAAACATCTCGTTCAAGAGCCCAGAAAACTACCTCCCCCTAAGTGTCTGTCCACTCCTCTGGCATCAAGATACGATCCAGCCTACTCATAGCAGGACCATTTAGTTGAAAGCAGGTAAATTTTCGGCCTAGCAAGGGAAGGTCCCGGAGACCTAAGTCCTCAATTCACTAAACTCTCTTGCTTCTACAACATCAGTGTAACTATTAGAAACCCCAATGCCTTTCCTTTCACCCAGAGCACAAATAGAATTGAAGTCACCAACTACACACCATAGACCATCACCAAAGCCCCTCCTCGACATCACCAACTCACCCCACAAGCTTCGCTTGTCAGGAAGGTTGCACTTGGCATACACATTCACAACAAAACACCTAGTATGCTCAGCACCTCACTCCAAGCAGACCCCCATAAAACCAAAACCAGAGAAATGAAAGACATGGTTACCTCTAGAATTATCCCAGATGGAGAGCATACCACCATTGTTACCGGCTGCCGGAGAGAAATGTCAGTTGCACATTTGATTCCCCCATAAATGATAGCATAGCCCAGCTGAAATAGTTTCCAACTTGGTCTCTTGGATTGCCATGAACCCCACATTGTGTTTCCTAATAAGCTTCCGAATTTTATTCTTCTTTGGCCATGATCCCAACCCTCTAATATTCATAGAGCAAACAATCATTGATCCATATTACCGGTCTCCCTTAAAGCATTCCCCCTTCGGTCACGTCTCTCCAACTCAATAAGCCTATGTACTGAATTTTCCTCCCTCACTGACACCCGCATATTTATTCCCATGTCCATAATTTTGGGAGCCCCTAGAGAGTAGGATCTACCTTCCCTGGTCATCAATGCATCCGGTAAATTGATTGGAGCTTCAATTGTAGACCCCAAGGCCTGGCCCAAATCAACGTACAGATTGAGCCCACTCGATTCCACTACATGCGGCTGAAACAGTTGTGGATCAATTTGTTCCCTACCATTCCTTACCCCTCTTATGTAGTAAACAGTGTTACCCCGTCTTCATTACACAGTGAGTCCCCATTACCATTCAACAAGTGATTCAGACCGCTAGTCATCCTTGAGCGAAAAGAGCGGTTAGGACCATTCATCAGGTTTGGTCCTTTATGTTTTCTCCTCACGTCACCTCCAGTGAATTTTAGAAATCTATGGGATATAGTGAAAACCTCTCCTTTATTATAGCTTCTAATCCCCCTGTAGGGACCTTTGAGAAAACACCTCCCCTTTTTCTTTTTAACGTGTTTACTGCCATCTTCCACTATTCTAGCAATGGCCTCCGTATTTTGATTTTCATTCCCCTCCATTGTTGCCCCAGACGAGCTTTGGGAGGAGGATGAGCTTCCAAGCCATTGGGGCCGAAAAGAGATGAGTGGAGCGTGTTTCCTTAGCCCAAAATTGTGTAAGCTAGGTTTAGGAAAGTTAGATGAAGAAAGCCCATCGTTTTGTTCTATTGGGCCACAATCCTCCATACACGCTACATTACTCCCCCATGATCCACCTGTTCATTTTCGCACCGCTCTAAATCGCGTTCCGTCTCCCCCGTATTACTCTCCACGATCTGGTCACTTGAAAGGCCTAACAAGCCCACCTTTAATTGATTCGGGTCCACTTTGCTGAAATCGCTACTCGATCCGAACTCTGCCTCCCCCATATACCCTACCGCCTTCTTGCTTCCCTTGTCTTCTTCCTCTGATCTGCTCAACGGGTAATACCCACTATGTCCCCTAGAGTAGCCCGTCGCACCTACGACTAGCCACTGCTGGAGGCCTTCTGGCAGTTGGTGAGAGGACACAGGTTGACCTCCAAAAGCCAGTTCTCCCCCATTTTGATAAAAGGTATTTGAATTTAATCCATTCTCTTCCACCTTCTTTCCCTTTTCGTGAAACCCCTAGAGGAAATATTCCCATCGCTATTTTTTCAGACAGGTAGTAGCCTGTTGCGCTCTGCAATTGGCCCAGAAGATACCGATCATCCTAACCCACCTCAAATCCATCACCTTTGCTCCCACCTTCCGATAACCCGCAAACCGCTGCATCCCCTAGACTCCATACGGCAGAGCACGCGGAAGAGGAAACAGAGTCCATGTGTGAATGCCATTCCGGCGGTGCAACCGGGAAACCCTCCTCCTTAAACCTTTCCTATATCACTCGTATTGGGTAAACCACCCCTGAGGCTCTGACCATTACAGTTGCATCCACCGTTGAGATCGTCAAGAATGCCACTTGTATTCTTGCCATATCTAGTCTATTCATGTTGGATGTAGCCCCATCAATGGTAACCAGTTTTCCAAAATTCATAATCAGAGAAGAGTTGGTCCTCGTAAGCATGAATTGGTACACCTATACACCTCAGCCACACCCGCCTTTCCTTTGGCAAAATAGAAGGAGACCGGTTCATAGAAGCCTTGAACCTATTGGACCACCATGACTGATTTTTGTTCACTGCTTCCTATAGCACCCCGGGTTCTGAAGGCCTAAGCAACACCATATCTCCACCCATAGGTATAGCTTTGATTGAGAAGTACCCCTCCATATATAGATGATCTTGAATCTGGAATGCCCCCACTCCCTCTTGAAGAGTGCCCACCAAACAGTGTCCTAATTGCTCCATCTTTTCCTCAGGCACTTTAAAATCGAAGAACACTTTAGGGAGGTTCAAATTAGTAGTATTCTCCTTCTGCTTGTGGTTATGATACTTGGACAATGTTGGGTTTCTCTGTATATTTACTGGAGCATCACCATTTGTTTGCAGAGCCTCAACATATGTCTTTGAGGTATCCGCCAGTCCACTCCTGACCCTGCTCCTACCCCTTGGTTGTTTATTGGCCTTCACCAGTCCCATGTTTGACTCCCTATTGTACCTTGCCAGATTAACCTTCAGCATATTGCCCACCACTCTCATTTTACCCAGCCTTCTCTCAAGTGCCTTTGCATCTCTTACCTCCTTGTATCTCTCAAAGCCAAAACGTTGGCTATGTTTGTCTAGTTTTGGAGGGATAAATACATCTGCAACACTCCTATGGTTGCCAAAAACCTTCCACATATCATATTCTGTAGTCCCAGATGGTATATTAGTAACATAGAATGAAGTATTGGAGCGAATAATGCTCCTTAGAAATCCACCTGGCTCTGCTATAGTCCCTTCAATTTGATTGCTCCTTCTACTTGAGTCTCTCCACTTCTGTCTCCCTCTCCCGCTGTCTCTCCCCCTCATCCACTCTCTGCTCTCCATTGAACTTTAATCAAATGGATCTCACAGAAAAGCTATTCACATTCAGTTTAATGACTGATTCGTGAGATGACATGTTCTTTCTCAAATTACTAAGCATGAAATAAACAATTTTTTTTTTGCAAGAGATGAAATAAACAAAAATGATTAAGGTTTTTTTTTTATGATTAAGGTTTTGAGGTAACATTAACATTCGAATCTCTGCTTTATATTCCATTCAAATTGTTTTTAAGGATTAAAAAAATATTCAAATACTATATCAAATCCAAATATTATTCTGCATATATTAAATCCAACTTAATGTATGATAGTTGTTTCCACATCTTTGATATAGTCATTAAAATATTGGAGAAGCAATGTATAAGCTAGTTTGATGCTTCATAACATCAGATGAAGTTTTAGATCAAGAAACCCAAGGCCACCACCATATATTGTGTGTGATATTGATCAGCACGTGTGATATTTTGGGATCGATTTATAGATGGAAAACTTTTTGTCACTTTATCGATCGATTTAGAGACTAATTTTTTATATCGGTTAAAGACAGATCGCTAGTCGCTAATTGTAACAAATTGACCACTCTTTCGTGCTACCAATCTATCACTCATAAGAATATCTGTCACCTCCATGTGGTATTTCTTTTACCTCCCTTAAGGAATCGAACCTGTGATATGAGGCTTAAGTACATGGAAGCATCCTTGTGTCTCATCACTTGAGCTATATCTCAAGTGTAGCTCAAGTAGCGAGAGACAAGGATGCTTCCGTGTACTTAAGCTCCAGGTTACAAGTTCAAATCCTTGTGGGAGACGAAAGAAATATTGCACGGGGGTGTTAGATATTCCTATGAGTGATAGGTAGGTAGCACAGGAGGGTGGCTAGTCTGTTAAAAAAATGGATGTGACACCTGAGGCTAATAAGGGTGGAAAGTGATCGCCAATTCATTTAGCATGGACAAAGAGTGGTTCCTTGTAGCTTCTTGGCAAAGGGATATGTGAATGAACCGAATTCACACCGGAATGAGAGGGATCCTGAGGCTGTGCAGGTATCAGACTACATGGTTGAAGGATGAATTAAAAGAATTGATTGGTACTACCTATACTAATAAGATGCATCTTATTTTGGGAGCCCAAAACATAAGAACTCCATAGTTAAAAAGCTTGCTTGACTTGGAGCACTCTTGGGATAGGTGACCTTCTAGTAAGTTTTTCTGAAAGCGTGTGAGTGAGGACAAAGCATGCTGAAAAGACTTGTGTTGGTTTGTGAGGACAGTCAGCAATCCTGAAAGTAGTCTGGGCTATTATACTAATGTTTAGTGACCAATTTGCAAAGTCGTCAAACCACTAGTCACTAATATGTAATGATCGATTTAGTAATTGATTTTCATACTTTGTGTCGAGTTAGTGGTGTTGGAACCCAGACGATTGAGTGAGAAATGTTGTCCCTTCATTAATTTTGATGATAACATAACATCTCAAAAGAACAAATTGTCTCATAATGTTATATAAAGTGTTTCTAAGTGTGTAGGAAAAAACGACTATGCGTTTGTATGACACACAAAGGCAAAAGATAGCCTAAGCAGAAACTACATAGGACTTAGTTATCTTTGCGTCTGCCTATTCATCGCAAAGCCTGCGTCTGCTTATGTACTATGATTTGTGTCTGCTTCTACTCTACATCACAACCTTTTGCGTACAAGGTATTAAAGGTCTCATCTTTAATGTTACTTTAAAAAAGGTACATAGGAATTTCAAATTGTGATTGGAGTAGAAAAGGACAAGAGAAACAAATATTTTTGAAAATCCTTGTTGAATCACACCGGTATTGTCAAGGCTGACTATAAATACCATTGAAGTTGAGACAAGCAGTGACAAGAATACCAAGCATTCAAAGAGCCAAAACGCGCATAAATTCTCACTCAAAGTTCTATATTGCATATTCTTTCTTTAAAAAATTTATTGTTTTACTTGTGCTTTCACTTTGTATCCTCTCGTGTTGAGAGTGAAATCTTTTCAAAACATGTAATTGTTATCGTCTGCTTGCCTAGGTATAGGCTTGTTCCTTGAAGGCTCTAGGTAATGTCGTTTCAAGAGGTTGTGAGTATAGCTAGTTTCGACGGATGTATACTCGTAAGTTGTAATCTTCTGATTATAGTGAAAATCCTTCTGGAGTAAAGGGACTAGACGTAGCTACCAAGAATAACGGTGAATTAGTATAAAATCTCTGTGTGATCTTCCTTCTTCCTTAGCTTATTCTTCTGATCACTTTATTTTGCTTTTTCAAAAAGCATTAAACTGTTTTCATTGCTGAACAATTTTTACGAAACATTTTTTCATCTGTTTGGTAATTGCATCTGTTGTGTGTATACTCCGTTGCTTTTCAAAAGTATTTCTAAAAGTTTTTTAAAAGAATTTTTTAAAATACAATTCAACCCTCTTCTTGTGTTTTACCTGTTCGTTTCAAGCGGCTGATTTCAAATACTGGTCTCTAAATCGATCACTAATAGTGATTTTTTTCCGTAATAGTCTAATACCAAGTGTCTTCACCCCTTTTAGCATTAATACTATTCGTTTTCAATTTATAGGTCTTTTCGTGTTCTCCTATTTCTCTTCTTGTGATACTTGGTGTTAAGGCCTCCAACTGAAATATAAGGTAATTATCTTACTCACGTATCATATATATTTCTGATCATGCATGACATAGTGAATATTGCGCATGTTCATCATCTAATCTGTTGTATCTCATTTACAGATCTCTGACAACTAAACACATAAACACAAACTTAACTTGAGTAAATGACTTGAAGTATGATTACTATATATTCAAAATCCCCAATTCAATTGTTTCGTTGTTCCTGCTTGTAAATTGTTGTTTTTTATTAATCTTAAGTGACCAGGGTATGCTTTTTGGTTACTATTATGATTTTGTGACCGTTGCAGAATATGAGACTTAACACCAGATATATATATATCAACTACTGGAGCTTCCTTTTGAATAGGAAACTATTAGATATATTATTCTTTGAAGATATGTTGGATTTTTATGTTAGATATCTTTTTCTTAGAAGATACGTTAGGAAAATATGTGAGATATCCTCTTATTTGAAGATATGTTTTGAATCTATGTTACATATCTTCTTCATTGAACATATGTTAGGAATGTATGTTCAATTCTTGTGGTCGATATCCTCTTTGAAACCATAGAATTTTTAGTTCAATTCTTGCATATAGACAACGTATTAAAATTTGTAGAAACATTTATTCATCTATGTTCAATTATTCGTTCTTGTGTATGGACTCAATTCTTCATCTATGTTAAGTTATGCTCTGTATTGAAAATTGTCTGTTGCAAAATAAGAAACAAAACATTTAAAAAAAATTAACTTAGATAGTGCTTGCTTGAGAGAGCGTTATCTGAATATATTTTAGATAACAATTTCTAAATAATGTGTTATCTTGTTGTGCATCCCATAATGCTTCATTTAGAACGCGTTATAACGAATGCTCAGGTTATCTGAATCGAAGCTCCAGATAAGACTTACACATAGACGCGCTATCAAAGTGCATCACTCTAATAACACCGCTTAATTGGGCACATCTATCAGATGCTGGTGTCTCCTATAATGCTTAAAAGCACTATCTGAGTGGAAAATAAACGCCATCTGTATATTTTTTTGGTGCAGTGACTTCCATGACTTGCTAAAGATTCAACTTTACTCTTAATTTTTGGATTATTATCTTATTGAACTAGTTGAAGTAAAAATTCTCTAATGTTTGAGTCTTGAGTTTAATTTAATTGCATATGCACTATTCACATGGCTTTTCCAATGTGTTTGTGACAAGAATTTATTAGTTAAACCTTTGACATTATCTCTTTAAATTTTCAAACGTTTCGTCGAATGAAAAAATGCATTGTAAATGCATCCAAAAAAAGTCTTTAGCTTTAGCTACAAGAATTTACAATATAATAAAGTGTCTAGTTAAGGCTCTGACAACCACAAGATATTTATAATGCTCTAGGATTTATATCTGATAATTTTCTTTGCATACCTTGGTGTTTATCTTTCATATTTGATCCATTATCCTCTCACATTGTTAATATCAAGACCAAGAGTTTATAAAATATTTTGTAATTCTCCAAACAATCTTTGACCTGTTGTATCATAAAATTTCAAAAAATCTACAAAAAACACTTCTATTTTTATTGGAATTGTAGAAGCATCCACACAGCTTAGCATGAGAGTCATTTGTTGTAGATAACTTACGTAAAGAGTACAACAATGAAGAACAAAAAAGTATGTTGCTTTTTTTGGACTATTGCACTTTTAACTTCAATACCTAATAAATTCGTTTTGGATTACGACTACGACAATGCTCATGAATTTCATTATGCTTGATGCGACGAAAATTAGGGGTGGAAAAATGGGTTCGAACTATTTAACCTACCAAACGGGGCGAGTGGCTTGAGATAATAACCTCGTCAACCCAACTCAACTCACCCTGTATAACTCGTCTAAAAAGGGGTAAGCACGAGGCATTTAGTCTGTGGGGCTGGATTATTTTATATTTTTAATGTTTAATAATACTGACCTTACACAAAAATGTTCCCAAATCTCAACACAATTAGGGTTTTCTGTGTTTTCTCCCTTGTAAAACCACACATTCTAATATGCTAATGCTGCCTCATTTCACTGTGTTGCTGCCTCATTCCACTATGCCACAAGCATATTAGGAACATCACATTCCTATATACTTGATCTAAAAACCAGTAAACCACAAGCAGTCGCGTTGAAGTTGTGATTTTCAGAAACGAAAAGAAGAACAATGCAAGCTAGAGTTATGACTTGTGAGGTAAGAAGAAGAGCGCGGTTTTCAGGAACGAAAAGAAGAAGAAGAGCACGAGAACGAGGCAAGAAGATTTCAAGGAGAAGCATAACTGCTCATCGTCGATGAGACACTGCAAGAAAATCCGTCAATACCGACGGCTACACTACAGCCGTCGGTAAATCCCGGTTACCGACGGCCTGCCAACGGCCATAGGGCCCTGAGATTTTGTCTCCATAGAACCATTACTAATGGTCGACCCATAGCCACTGGTAATTATTGACGGCATCACCGTCGATAATAATTATTATGGTCGTCAGTATGTTGACAAGACCAACAAAGTCTTGGTTGTATGTACCCATGGCCTGGCTGTCGATAACGTTACCGACCGATTATTGGCGTCTTATTTTCGTTGTGGTAACTGTACTCACGGTCTAGCCGTCGATACCTTTACCGACGGCTGTTACCGTTGGTTTTTACCAATGGCTTACTGGCGGAGAAACCTTTGCTTATGTATTTAATTTGAATTATTTTATTTTAGTTTACCGATGGCTACGGGCGGACTGCATATAGGCAATGCTGCTTGCCAACTCCCTCAGCTGTCTCTAGAAGTTCGCAGCGCGCGCCTCTGCCTGCAGTACC
This sequence comes from Calophaca sinica, assembly GCA_037113605.1. Classification (NCBI taxonomy): domain Eukaryota; kingdom Viridiplantae; phylum Streptophyta; class Magnoliopsida; order Fabales; family Fabaceae; genus Calophaca; species Calophaca sinica. The sequence goes on along the minus strand of CM073733.1, from coordinate 100,629,791 downwards.
TGCTCTTGTGAGCGCGCCTCTGTTGCCCGTAATGACTCCTAAACTGCCTGAGAAGCCTCTTCCTCGGCCCCTTTACTCGCTCCTCAACGGCTGCCAACTGTGCAGCCATCTCCGTGGAGTACTGACTGGGGACATGGCTACTACCGATAGAAGCACGAGACTCCTGAGTCAGAGAAAAGACACCTGGCCTATAATGCGAGGACATGTCTTCGGCATCGGAGAGACGTCTCCTAGTCTTTCCCCCAACGGATTTGACCCAACAGTCTAATCTAGTCGAGGGGTCAACCTCATGAGGACCACTACCAGATGCCTCCCCTGGCTGAGAGGCCTGCTGTAATGCTTGCTGAAATGACTCCTGCTCAAAAGAAAACAGCGTTAAACGTTGATACATTACAACTTTTTTTTACAACAAAATCAAATAATAAACAATAAATATAATGTTAAATCTTACATATGTCTCCCTGGCTCTATCGTCCACCCAGGATTTGTCCTTCTTCCTCTGATGAGTCTTTACGAAGACCTCATCCACTGAGACTTCCCTACCCAACTCTCTCGCCATAAACAAAACAAATAATACCAAACAAACATTACCAACATTTAACAATGAAAATATGTGTTGTAATTATCAAGTGTTTAGTTGAACAACATACCATCCATATGATATGCTCAGTGATGGATATGGATCCACTTATATATATGGATAGATCCACCCTTGGCAGAAGCATGGTTTACCTTGGCCCGAACTGATTTCTCCTTGTAGGAAGGAGAATCCCATTTCTGTTGGAGGGTTTGCCATACACTTTCGCCTATCTAGGTTGGGCGTTGGCGCTTCTTCCTTACCTCCATCAACATCTCAGAAAGACACTTTGAGCCCTTATTATCAAAAATTTTCCTGAGCTAATACTCATGCTCAGGCCACCAGGCAACTTTTCCCTTCAATGTTATAATACATATAAGTTAGAGTACATTCACTAATATCAACACAATAATTGAATTAGCTTTTGAGAAAAGCAACACAAACTTATCCCAAATTTCTCGAACCAATGATCGGTCATCTTCTCAGGAATCTCTCCCCAGCTAGGGTAAGGATCCCGAAACTATGACTAGATGACCGATGTGAGGGCCTTAAAGGCCACCTTAGACGGTAACCATCTATAAACAAGTTACAAACAAAATATTAAATACATTATATATTCATGAACATATATATAACAGTCATAAACATATAGTAGTGATAAATTACGTACCCTCATCCCAATGGATAAATGTATGGCCTCCCATTTGGTGCCATCTCGGGGTCATGATGGGAGTGACATGATCCTTGCGCCGTCGGACCACTAGGTGTAGGCTGTGAAGGTCCTGCCTCATCCTGAGTATGCCTCGATAAAATAGACGTCGGGGGTGGTGATGGTGTAGGAGTAGTCAGGGATGGCACACTGTGGTCCCGCCCAGGAAGAGGGACTGTACCCAGTGCACCGAAACCAAGAGTTGGGATCATGTATATAGGTGGCTCAGATGAATGCACCTGAGCCTGCTAGATCGGAGGCCTCACATCCTAACGGGTGGGTGGTGTGGATGCGTCATCATCCAATGGTAACTGCACATGTCTAGCCTGTGCATGCTGAGCCGTCTGTGTCACCATATGCGGCAAAATCACCTGATTCCTCCTCTGAGGAATCTTGGCCGCTTTACCCTTGTCTTTTAGAGGCATCTATCAACAATAAAATATACAAAAAAATAAGACGTTGGAAATAATAAATTAACAACAAATTAAAATATGAACTATAAAATCATCAATATCCAACACAAACTCTAAAATAATAAACTATAAAATACACTAAAATAACCAACACAATTATTTTTTGATCATATAAAATTATTGGTCATTTTAGTATTCTCTTACCTCTTATTTCAAACATCATCAATATCATCCTCATCATCCACATCCATATCCGCATTAGTCTCAAAATTTGTCTGATAACTACCTTCGCTATATTCCTCGTCTACTTCACAATCCATATCAATATCTAAAACAAATGAAATATCGACCTCTTCGTTCTCCCTATGTACTTCATCATGCAAACCGACCATCTCTTCAATTTCAGTTATTTGTTCAATGTGGGCCATCTCTTCATCTTGATAGGGCGTGTCTTCCTCAGTGTCATCCACCTCTACACGACCCTTGGGCTTTGTCTTTATTACTACACATCATCCTCGTTTATCCGTTCGTAATTCTGGATAGGGTACATAATACACTTTTTTGGCCTTTTGTGCAATTATGAATGGATTATAGCGATCATATTGCCTGTCCATCTTGATATCTACAATATCATACTGTGGATGAACTTTTGTTCCTCTATTCCGTCTGGGATCAAACTATTGACAATAAAACAAGGCTACCTTGTGAGGCAATCTATGATACTCCAACTCAAATATATGTTGGTTTACTCCATAGAAATAATCTTCTTCTCCTTCTGTAACCCCTTTCACATAGATTCCGCTGTTTATGGTTTTTTTACCCACAGTCCAAGCGTGTGTGTGAAATTTATACCCATTGATGAAATACTTGTGCCAACTTATTACCTTTGACTCTGGACCCCAAGCTAATGATATCAAGTTGAGATTAGTCATGCCATTTGTCGGATTAGTAACCTATTCAAATAATAAATTCACAATAAGGTTAACGAGTTGTGTATTTTTTTACGACAAAGTGTTAGCCAAGCACTTTGATAAGTCACTTACCTAGGCCCGAAACCATTATGGAAATTCCCCATGTATACAATTTTGAGCTGATGGATCTTTCTCATTAATGGAGTGATATTGCAAAAAACCACTGTCAATAAAAGATTAGCATCCATCAAAGATAATTTGGTAAATACAGAGTTTGTGTTTAGTTTCATATTACTTACTCAATATATGGCTTAATCTCATTGGAATTGATGAGGATGTGTACATGAGAAGACCTCCATTCAGTATCACTCAACCAGTGTATTTTATGTTGCCCACTAAGACGTCCAAGTTGGTTGCCAATTGACAGTGTTGATGTCACGACATCATCCAACCTTATAGCTTCATTACGTTGACTTGTGGCGTACAATGATATCGTTTTGAAATAGTGGGAACAAAAATATGTCATATCCCGTTGTAAGTAGGCCATACAAATTGAGCCTTCTACTCTGGCCTTGTTTTTTTACTGTCCTCTTAAAATCACCCATCATTCTGAAAAAAACAATATCATACATTTGAAACCAATATTGAAATAATTATGAGTAGGAGAATGAAACAAAAGAGAATGGTACTGTACCTTTCAAATGGATACATCCATCGATATTGAATTGGACCACCAAGCCTTGCCTCATGTGGGAGATGGACTGATAGATGTTCCATCGAATCAAATACTGCTGGTGGGAAGATTCTTTCAAGTTTGCATATGATCAACATAATGTTTTCTTTCAATTTGATCAATTCATCAAGTCTCAACGTATTACTGCATAGTCACTTAAAGAATTGACTTAATTTTGTAAGTGGTTTCCACACAAGGTCAGGCAACGAACTAAATGCAAATGGGAGTAAACACTCCATAAAGACGTGACAGTCATGACTTTTCATCCCATTCATTCTGTTGGTGTTAACATTCGCACACCTAGCCAAGTTTGAAGCATACCCTTCTGGCATTTTAAGCTCCTTAATCCATTTACATATTTCTTTGCCTCATCAGAAGATAGGAAGTAAGTTGCCTTAGGTTTTGTCATTTTTCCATTGTTATTTAGGACCAACTCCAAGTCACTATGCGCACAACAAAGGGGCAAGTCTAGTCTCGCTTTTTCATTGTCCTTTATTTTGTCTTTATCATTCATGATTGTGTTGAACACAATATTGAAGATATTTTTCTCTATGTGCATCACATCTAGTTGTGCCTTAACAAATTATCTTTCCAGTACGGAAGATCCCAAAAGATACTCCGTTTCAACCAATTGTGAGTAACTCCATATCCAGGTATCTTAGGAACTCCATCCACTGGCACATATGGTAGTCCATGCACCAAATTCCATATTTCATCCCTCGCCAATACACTAGGTGACTCATCCTTTTCAAGCCTTTTTTTTGTGAACCCATTTCTACTTCTTTTGAAGATGTGATCAGGTGGTATGAACCGATGGTGACAGTCGAACCATGAGTTTTTCCCTCCATATTTCATCCTAAAAGATTTTGCGTCGTTCATACACATGGGACATGCCAATTTACCTTTAATGCCCCACCCAGACAATATACCATAAGCGGTAAAGTCATTAATCGTCCACATTAAGGTTGCCCTCATTACGAAGTTTTGCTTTGTAGAGATATCATAAGTCAAAGCACCATCACTCCACAACTGTTGAAGCTCATTTGTTAAAGGTTGTAAGAACACGTCTATTTTTGCTTTTGGGTTATTTGGTCCCGGTATGAGGCACAAAAAAACATAAACAGTTTAGTCATGCACATTTCAGGAGGGAGATTATATGGGATCACAACAACAGGCCAACAGGAATCTGGGGTTGAAGAAGCTTGCACGTAAGCTGTGAAGCCTTCAGAACATAAACCAAGCCTTACATTTCGTGGTTCATTTGCAAAGTCCAGATACATCAAATCAAAATGCTTCCAAGCTTCCCCATTATGGATGACATAAAACGCCTGAACTTGATCTATTTTGATGATGCCATCTCATTTGGGCTGCAGTTTCCATTTTCAACTGAGGAGTGATTGGCAAGTAGAACATTCTCTTTATTGGAACGTCTTTATGCTTATCCATCCGAATCTTACGAGGAATATATCATGGTTCATTACAAAACCTACACTCTCGATCATTCTCGTTGTCTTTCTAGTACAACATGCACCCCTTTGGACAACAATCAATTTACTCAGACTTCAAACCTAGCATGGTCACCAATCTTTGTGCTTGATAATAATTTTTTTGGCAATGCATCTTTTGAAGGACACACGACTACAAGCATGCTTGTAAAGAAATCAATTCACTTTTAAGGAACATTCCAATTTGTTTTGCAAGCCAAAAGTTTGACACAAATTGAAAGTTTGGATTCTGAAGCCCCCTTGTATAACGGGTGGTTTGCAACAATTAGCAAATCATAGAGTATTATGCGTCCTTATTTGGGGGCTCCTCAAAAATCTCTTCCTTATCTTCCTCATTGCCCTCGACACCCATACCTTGGAAGTCATAGTTGGGCCCGAAGGCATCGTCCACCATATGTTGCATTAACATGAAGTGGTCATTATTAACAACATCTCCCCCACCACTTGGCACATTACTCGGATCGATAGGTGGCACTTCTTCACCGTGTTTAGTCGAATACTAATAATTTGGCTGGAATCCAACCCGATACAAGTGGACTTTGATTTGAGAACCAGGTAGTATGCTTCTGCACATGCACTTGACACATGGACATCTAATTCTACGCCCGCTTACAACCTCAGATTGTGAACCAGCCTTCTTTATGAACTCTTTAACCCCCTTTACGAACCTTGGTTTCAACCCCTTCTACGAGGATTAAGCCTGTCATATACCTAACTACGATATAGGGGATAACCACGATAGTCCATTCTGAAGAAGGGGAACACAATTATTAATTTGTGAATGGCAATAGGATAACATCATTTCCCCTATCACATCCTCAAGGCATTACTTTTGAAACAAATCATTTGATATGTTAACCCCTTTGAGCTGATTTTGATGGTGATTTGACCACCTAATTAATTATCCATAGTCGCCTGCTGCAAGAGCTGAGGTTATAGAGTTATTCTTTGTGGAGAAACAACTTATGGTCTCACCAGTGGTAATCTGAGAGCCTATAAGTTGTTTATCCCCAGAGAATAACTCACTACCTCAGCTCTCGCAGCAGGCGTCTATGCTCAATTAAGTAGGTGGTCACCGTCACCATCAAAATCAGCTCCATGAGATCCTCACATCAATGGATTTGTTTTCAAAATGTGGTCAAAACAAACCAGCTATATTTTTTGTACAAAAATCAATTAACTAATAAATTCTAAATACACTAAATGATCCACTAAGCTTGGGCATAATGATCATTATGTCTATCAAGGTTAATGTAAATTGCCAATACATCAGGCAAGAATACATTCGTTAATTAAAAACGACAGTGTTCTTATGCGAGGTAATGACCACCGACAATAACCTCGTTACACACAACAATCAAATACAACACCAAACTATAACCTAAAGCATAACTAATATAACATTACCCAAACTATACTATATCAAATCAAAATCAAAATACAAAACAGCCAACACACCTCTCCTTGTACTCATCTTCCAAGGGAGGTAATTCAATAGTATCATTTCAAAATAATAAATATCACTAATAGTAAAATTATCTGGTTAATAAAGTCACCATGAATTAAAGCGGATCAATATAATCGTCACAAGAAATTATAATCAAAGGTAAAGCTAATTGGAAATTTTATTAGTAACAAATTTATATCAATTTAGATAAATCAAAGTAAATTCTTCTTTGCGTGGGGTTATTTAGGTTTGGAGAGGGGTATTTCTCCCTTTTATTGAATTTTGATTAAAATATGATTAATTGAAAGATAAATAGGACACAAACTTTATGTATGATGCAAAGAAAATAACTTGACCACAAAAGCAGCAAGATGGACACTTGATTAGTTACTACTTGTGATTTAATAGTCATAATATCATATTGAACAAGAGAAGCAGCAAGATAATAATAGTATCAGAAATGAGCAAACCAAGTACCAACAAGCGAAAAATATCTAGTTACCAACAAGCACAACCCATTGTAAGTGTAAGTGTAAGTGTAACTATAAACGTAGCAAAGATACCCACTTGTACAGTTAGTTACCATGGTAATGGCAGAATTCTTTGGTTTCAGATTCTCTCAAAACATTTTCTCATTCTTTTTCATACTTTCATGCATATCATTGGTTTCTATCAGGCTACAAATTTCGCCTATCAAGCAAAAGCATAAGAAAGACAGCTTTTTTTCTAAGGGTCAACATCAATAACTTGCCCAAAAACGACATTTTTAAAACCAATGACTCTTCCGGGCTTCCAGCAAACAAATATCATTCAAATGCACAATTATTGGGTATATCAATTATGAAATGCACACGATATTCAAAATTACCAACAATGTTGTATATTGCTTTATTTTCCCTCATGCATAAAAATATTCGCAAACTTTTAGATTGAAACAAAAGTGCTATACAAAATATACACATATGAAACAACAGATTTTTGTCAGTTTAGCAATTTCTCAAACAACTAATATGCATACTAAAAGGTTTTTGGATATCTCAAAATCTGTTTTAACATGAATGCAAAAACAGATTTTAGCAATTTCTCAAACAACTAAAAGGTTAAAAATCACTTAACCTTTTGTGAAAACCGAAATGCAAAAATGTCATCCTTACTTGTAATGTCCTCTTTGCTTGTTCCTAAGCTGCCATAGATAACAACAAAAGCAAAAAAAGAAATATCAATAGCTAAGAAAATCACAAGAACAGAGAATGCATAAATAACAAAATTGGGAAAAAATAGGACCCATACCGTGCTACTCACGGTGGTGGTAGTGGTTGCGCGCGCAGGGGAAGACAGAAACGGTGGCTGTGCGCACAGAGGATTGCAGCAAAAACGGAAAGAGATAAGAGGCAATAGTGAGGAGGAAGAGGGAGATGGGAGACGGTGAGGAGGCGACGGTGATTGAGCGGTTCACGACAAGAAGCGCGACGGAGGGAGCACGGCGAGGGAAGAAGAGGGAGCTAGGTCGTGGAGGGAAAGTGGAAGAGGAAAGGGAAAATGAGGGAGAAGAAGAGGAAAAGGAATAAAAATCTATTCTCCGTGTGAAGGGTAATGCCATCAATATTTAAAAAAAAAAAAAAACGTGTTCATCGATCGTCCAAGGAATTAATTGCGGGACAACCGACCATTTGCTCCCAGGTTACTGACGGCTTAGCCGTCAGTAATTTTAAAAGTAATTAAAAAACGTGTTCATCGTCCAAAAAATTAAATGCGGGACAACCGACCATTCTAGGTTATCGACGACTTAGCCATCGGTAAGTTAAAAAAAATTAAAAAAAAATTAAGTACCGACGGCTAAGCCATTGGTAATCACCAAACTACAACGGTTATATAATAATTGTATCAATGGATATGTCGTCGGTAGCTTTAAAAATTAAATTAAAAATAAAATATTTATTTGTCGATGGCTACGCCATTGGTAATGACCGCCCATATTTTAGATTTATCGATGACCTTGGAAGCCGACGGTAATTACTGATGGAAAAGCCGTCAGTATGGTAGAAAAAAATTAACTTTCATCCTTAACTTTTTCCGGTTGATTAGCGACGGGTTCACCGTCGGTAATTTTCCGTGGATAATCAGTAGATTTCTTGCAGTGAGAATCAATGGCTCATTTCCGTCTTTGATGTCTCGCGACTCTCGTCTTCACCAGTTGGAAGCCATCTCGTATTCGGCATACGTCTTCACGGTCTTTGCCATTTCGTGGTTCTTCATTCTTCAAGGAGTCACGGTGTTCGCCCGTGGTCAGATCGCACGTGAGATAGGCAGCAAGAAAGCCCTCTTGTTCTTTGTTTTGTTATCAATTTAGGGTTTAGGCAGATTACGTATGTTAGTTTTGTATTTTAAATGCGTTTTTACATTTTTTTCTTTTTTGTATTTTGACATATTACAATTTGATTTTTTTAAAATTTTAACCGAGCCAACTTGTCAACCCACTTCAAAACGGGGACGGGGTGAGAAATTCAGCCTATATTCAAATGTGGGGTGGGTTGGCCCGCCTCACTTTTAGGCAGGTCAAAGTGGGGCTGGTCAGAACGGGGTGAGTTGGCTCGTTTTGCCATCCCAAATGAAAATGCTTTTGCATGATAGGATCTCATTAAGCAATAATATACTTCCAATTTTTGTGCCTAAATTGGACTATCACCAATGTAGTTGTCCAAAATCATTGTTGGGTTTTTGTTGATACAACAGAAATGGAAACATCACCCATTATTAATTGACTTCGTTTCAGGAGAAAAACAACTTGTTTAATCACATGCATTAATTTGTTTACTTTTCTATAAAAAAATTTATATCCCTTTTAATTATATAAAATTTGGATCTTAATATATATTTATATATACTACTCGCCCTAGGTCTTATTATATGGAACAAAACCCTAATATACACAAATCAGAAAAAAAAAACGTATTAAAAATAGTTTTTTCTAATTAAATAATCCTAAAGATTTAATTTTTTTCAAAAATACCCATTTTTTAAATCAACTCACTTACAAAAGAAATATGTGTATCTCGTTAATATAAATCTCATTATAAATAAGAGTATAAATAAAAATTGGTCATTTAATGCATTTGAAAATTGTGTATGTTTCTTAAAGTTAAGGCAAAAAAATAGACCATTTTATTACTTATAATAAGAACCATATGAAATACTTAGTAAAAAAAACAATTGAGTTGAAGGTGAATGGAGTGAAGGGAAGAGGAGGAGTTATTTTAAACTTTTTTTTATGTTCGGTTCAATTTTTAGGAGCAGAGGGGAGCAAAATCTCCTCTAACTAAATTTTTGCTCTCATACAATGTTGAGATTTTTTGGAAGGGAGAGAATTGAAGCTTAAATATTTAAAATAAAATGACTTAAATAACCTTATATAATATATAATATAAATTATTATAAGAATATATAACTAATATAAATGATATATTTGTTTTTCAAGACACACAACACAAAGTTGTAATCTAATATAATTTTACATAGCTTAATTGTTTAGAAATTTTCTTATGATTTTACTTTTTGTTACCACTATCAATAGTCAATTAATTTTTTAACAATAATTTGTTTTTAACTTTTTTTTAATAATAATAATAACATATAATTTTAAATTTTTTTGCAACCAGTACTCCTTATACTTTTTGCAATATTGCTAAATAATTTGCAATCAAACAGGGAAAAGGAAAAGAGATCTGCCGAAGAATGAAGTGCAGTGCAGATAGCAGGGTACCCGCAGACAGGTACTCAGACAAGAAACAGTCGGGAAACATCAAAACACAACAAAAGAAGAGAGCAACAGTCTCTCACATGACATAACACACATCGATCTATCTTTAAAATTTTCAAATTTTATAGCTATATTTTATAATTAAATTAAAATGACATAATTTCACGATTGAGATTCTGTAAATACTGCAAACAACCTCAATGCCACAACACATCACTCCATGAGAATGAAATGCATTTTCATGACTGTCATCAGGAATTTTGAAAGCCACAAATATACATACTGCATGGAAGCGCGTGCAAGCAGATCGAATAACTGCCAGTGCCACTACGAAGGTTCTTTTTTTCTCTCTCTCTCTTTGCGGTCCAACTTACTAGTATATACTGACAAACAGTACTCTCTTTTTTATAAAAAGAAAATTTTTGTTTCGGATTTTTTTTTGTTTTGTACCATTAAATATTTGATACACAATTTTTATTCTTTAAAAATATTAATTGTTAATAATAGTAGTAATTTATTTCTATTGATATGTCAAAACAATAAAATTTAATAAATTTGAAATTTGTAACTGTTTGCACTAATAAAGGATATAGATAGAAAAATTTCATCGAACAATGTTTTAAAATGTTAGTAGCAACATTATTAATTCGATGGAAACAGTTTATATAATTGATTGAAGAGTTGATATCCCTTTTAGTCTCTGTAATTTGACCGAAATTCGGTTTTAGTTTCTGTAAATTTTTTATTTAGATTTAGTCCCGATAATTTAAGATTCTTTCACTTTTAGTCCCTGTAATTTAATAGGAATTTGACGACAAGGACTAAAAGTGAAAGAATCTTAAATTACCGGGACTAAATCTAAATAAAAAATTTATGGGGACTAAAACTGAATTTCGCTCAAATTACATGGACTAAAAATGGTATTAACCCTATAATTGAAAATGACATTCATTAACAATGACATTTTTAATTAAAAAAACAATGACATTAAAAAAAAATCTCTATTACTACTCCTCAAGTCCCACGCGGTTAGCGCGTGACAATCTGCGAATTGGTCAGAATCTCCAGACATTCTGTTTCCTTATAGCAGCTTGTGTCGCTGAGTTTGTAACTTTGTGAGTTTGTGGTTCTACGTTGCATCAAATTAGAGATTGCTTAAATCTCTGCGCTTTGACTCTGCTTGTTCATGAGACAGACAGTCTTAATGAGAAAAAATGAAAAATAAAAAATGAAAAATTATTTATTAAAAATATAATATTTTTGTATCGATAATTTAAAAAGTTCCATTTTTTATAAATAATTTTTACTTTCAATTATTAATTTGTACTAGTACTTTTTAAGACGCCCATTAAAATTTGTCTCTGTTGTAATACTAACGGCTTGTTTAGTAGCCAAGAAAACAAGCAGAAAAGATAACCAATGACTGAAAACACGGATTTCAAAAACTGTTCTTTCGTTTGGTTCCAACTACTTAGTGAAGGAAAGACAAAAACAAGGTGGGCCCCATCTTTAAATCCAAGCCCTCCGATTTGGGTAGAAAAAGGCAGCAGAGAGTGGATTTCACATCAAAAATACAATTCTACCCTTTAATACTTACATTCAATTTTTTTTCTTTTTTTTTCTTATATATATTCAAAATGATATTTTATTTTCTTCATTCATATTTAATCCACTTAAAATAAATTAACTGCATGGGTTTAATAAAATTAAAAATAAATTAATTGTTGAACAAGTCTCTCGCTAAATTATATTTACAAAAACATCAATTTATTTGTTTTTTATTTTAAGGAATACAAATGTTTTAAGAGTGCATTAATAATTTTTCTTTTTTATCACGCAATTTTTATTTTATTTTAATTTAATAGAAAAAATAAATATTTTAAATTCATCTTGAATTTGGATGGAATAATTATTTTTTATATTTTGATTCTCTTTAAAATTTTACATTTTTGTTTAGGGATATTTATGTCATTTTATAAATACATTCCTTTCTTTCCCCTCTTTCTTTCCTTTCATTTTTCCTTAAACCAAACCACTAAACAATCATCTCATTTTCTACCCATTTTCTCTTTTTCTTCCTTCCTTTCCTCTATTTTTCTTTCTTAAACTAAACAAACCCTAAGTTAACTGCTATTTTTTCTCGTGCTCTTTATTGAGAATGATGCAGGTAGAATTGTTGTACTTTCAGCATTAAAAAAAAAGAATTGTTGTACTTTCAAATACAATTAAAGAATTTCACATATCAATTGAATTTTTTTTTTCTGTCACTAGATTCTAGTTAACCATTACACATAATAGACACATGCAGTTTTAATTCTAAATTTATTTTTTTATCAATATATAAATTTTAATAAACATTTGTCACGCTGGAGCAAAATCCAGATGATAGTAAACCACAAAATTACTAAAGTCTTTATGGTTTGTGGTCGCCATTCTTTCGTCTTTTGATGCTCTTTCTCCGCGTCTCTTCCACCAAACCACAAAATTAGTAAAGTCTTCACAGTAACCATTTCTTAATACTCCAAATTCATTTTTCTCTCTCTCACCTGACTAATGTTTGTCGTTTGTGAAATCAATTACTAGTACTATATTTTAAAATGACATGATTGCCCTCTCATGCAAAATTAAAGATCATCATTTTTTAATGATATAAAAACAATATATTCTTCCTTAAAAAAACAATATGTTCTGTATAGAGAGTTGGAAGTCACTAAACTCAAGGAGGATTTGTTAGTAGTATTCAAATATAAAATTGGAAGCTGAGATTTGAATCTCCATTGGGAATATATATTTAATCATTCACGAATTATATAACAGCTGCAATTTCTTGAAGTACTAAAATTTGTTCAATAAAGCTATCTCTAGCTAGGTTTGGCTGCACAAGATGAAACATCACAATCATTTTTTCTTTATGTACATAAAAACAACATCTGGGTTTTGGAGAATAGGAACTGCCCTAGAATATTTACCTTGTTCATGAAAATAGAATAGAAAATTCCAAACATTTTCAACAATATGACAAGCACAACCTTTTGATGAGAAGGTCGTTAGAGTTTGTACCAAACTGGGGTCTCTGAATAGTTCTGCCACTGATTGGTCAAATAATTGGATGAGGTTAATTGACTCTGAAGTAATCATTAAAACCAAGCAACACCTAATTGAAACTGTTTTTATGGTTGTTGAGTGAATAATAGGCTAATTAATTTACTAATAAAATCCTAAAATTACTATTTAAATCCTTCATTCTCGATCACTCCAAAAGTGCTAAATAAATTATACAATGTTTTTTATACATACCGACAATTTTATTAAGAGCAAACCAACAATAATATATTAAACCAGAATATAAAGGGTATTCCAATCGACTTACAGCGAACAAAAAAGGATGGGGAAAGGGTTATTTCATACAAGTAGAGCTGCCAATTTTTGTCCGGTTTGGTTGGCCAGCTGGGTCAGTCCTGGCACATATTTTATGCATTTTTTTATAAAATTAGATATTTTGCTTGATAGAAATTCAGGCTTGGCCCAGTCCGATCTGATGTGTTTTAGGTTGGATTGGGCAACACAATACATGGCCTAATAGAACTATGGGATGGCTCGACCTGTTTTTGCAATTTAGCCCGATGGGCTAGGTCGGACCGGGAGGCCCAATTTGATAGCTCTACATACAAGGCCTTCTAGGGATTCCTTCCTAAAAATACGATTCAAAGCATTTGAACACCATTTGTAAAACAAGCATTTAGGTCTCTTAAACCGACTTAGGAACCATCTCAAAGATAACACCTTACGATATTCTCCCAGTACTTCACAATTTGGTGTCCTACTTGAGAAAATACACTCATTCTTCATACCCTTCAACCCCGTCCTCTAAGTCCGGTAATAGGTAAACATAGAGTACAACATATATAGGTTATGGGGTATCACCGATACTATCCCCAACCAATTCAGAACAACATACCATACATTAAAGGATAAGACATCTTTATATTAATTAGACATTTACAATTAGTCAACCAATTAAGTACTTTACTTTGTATTGGTTTTTAGAAACTTGCTTTGATCTAACATTTTGGTTGTGGTTGCTAAGGTTATATCTAGCTTTCTATAACAAGAAATTAAACGTTGTCCATAGTGGAGAAATGAAATATAATCTTCCATGCATATTAGACTCGTTACTATCTTGTATTATTCAAAAAGTAGTTTTAAGAGCCGAAAGAGAAAAAAAAATTTAAATTAGGAGAAAAAGTGGTTTTGCAAAAACTAAATTATGAATAAAATAACCATACTAAGTTGCAAGAAAAATCTTTTTAGAGAATTATATTAAACGAATTATGGTATTAACATCAAGGAAAAGTTCCTATTCTCGTTACAATAACTTTCTAAAAAGGAAAAAATAACAGAAAATCTAATTTTTAAAGGAAGAAAATAAAACTTTTCCACTACTTACATATACAAGAGGGGAATATACACAAACAATAAGAAAGACAACATGCGTTTTAATAAGCTTTCTTTAACCACCACTCTTGCTTTACTATTTGTTCACAAGGAAATTCCAGAATCTTTAAAAGAACAATGCCAATGAGCTCAAATTGACTATGTAAACTGAACAAGCCAATGATTCATGAATTTGATTAAGACCGGTCAAAATTCGACAGATAAAAATAAAATAAAAGCGTTGAAATCAACATTCAGAATATCTATGATTTGGGTGTTTGCGGTATTCAGTGCAGCACATTATATCCCCCAAATCTCCGTGAAAATGAAACACCTTCAACCAATTTGAATGTAGTAGAAAAAATAGTTTCCATAGATATGTAATAAGTGGTAACCAATAAGCACACATCATTCTTCAGCCACTGCAATAATATTCATTGTTTTGAACTCATAATATTAATTCACTATAGTAAACCTTCTCATACAAAGCATCCTAAACCTATTAGAAGAAATTAAAAGGAGAAAAAACAACAAAGAAGAAGAAGAAGAAGAAGAAAGGTGAAAATAAAAAGATTAACACTTAAAAAGTGAACAAAAAAAAAAAAAAGCTAATTAACATCCCTAGGGTTTTCTTTTGATTTTTAAAAGAAAGCAAATTACTCAACCATCCTTGAAGTTCTTCACATGGGGGCTAATTATGTGGACTTCACCAATTAAGCTGGTTGAAACTTTGTGATCTTGGAAGAACCAAAAAGCAGAAACTTCACAAGAGAGCATAAATTAAGTTCTATAATTGATTACTAGTTGTTGAAGAAGTGCTAAAAGCTGAAAGATCTGTCCAAGCTGAGTTAGCACCACCAGCACTCCAATATTGCTCACTATTAGGATTGTTGTTGTTATTGTTATTATTACTATTGATCATTCCCAAGAACTGTCTAGACAAACCAAGTTGCTGATTGTCTTCCATTTTCACCCCAGAATTAGTTGATACCTTAGGCACACCACCACCATATCCATGTGCCTGATTACTATTTGCACCCCCACCACCACCACCTTCAAATGGGTACAAGAAACCATGTGAAGAAGAAGGAGCTTCCATACCAGACAAGAAGGGAAATTGGTGAGTTTGTGGCATCCTCCATTGCTCAAAACCACCAACAGGTAAAATAGAAGTAGAACCATTACCACTACCACCACCAACACCGCCGCCGCCAACGGCGCTACTTGATCCACCCAAAGTGCTTCCTAAGTGGAAATTCAAGTCCCCTACTCCTCCCATTGGACCTGAAATCATACCATAGTTTAACCCTAACTCTCCAAAGTGATTGCCTAGTTGATGCAATGGAGACGTGAATCTCATCGGCGGTGGCACCGGGGAGCCGAGGCCAGCCATGTCAACCGAAGAGCCGCTGTTTGCGGTGCCAGTTTGGCGATCGGAGCTCACCGGCGACTTGGAAGTGCTGCTGCTTCCTTTAGTCCTCTTGTTTCTTCGACAGCCACCGCCGACTGGGACGTTCCGGAGGGCGCCGCCTCTGGTCCAGTACCTCCTACAGGCCTTACAGAAGTGGCGGGGCTGAGAGAGGCTGTAGTTGTTGAAGTAGCAAAACTTTGTGTTGGTGGAATCGCATCTTGGACATTTTTGTGGCTGCTCTTGCATAGGTATGTTGGCCATCCTAGCCCTATCTGCCAACGAACCCGGCCTGATCGAGCCTCCATGAGCCTGCGAGGGTGCCGGGTTCGTTGGCTGAGGCTGTGGTGTTGGAATAAGGAGAGGAGTGTTGGCACCAGTGTTGGCCACTTGATGATTTGGTTGCTGCAATAACATAAAAAGGATCAGAGAAAAAGGAAAAATTAATGGGGAAGATAAGAAATCAAATATATGGTATATTCAAGAGAAGGGTATAAACAAAAGTAACAAGAATATTTATCTTTTTTGAGTTTTTTGCCTTTTGAAACTATATATGTGGAGAACCTAATTGAAGAACATTTGTTAAATTTACCTGTTGCTGCCAGTTGGCTGGATCCATATATGGTGGGAGCTGGGAAGTATAAACCATGGTTCCTCTTGGAGCTTTCTCTTTTGTAAAGGTTGATAAGTTTTTTGGGAGAGAATAGTGGAGAGAATCACATCAAAGAGCTAGAGAGAGATAGAGTGTGTGTGTTGTATGTGGTTGAGCTGAACATAGAAGAGAGAAAGCAAAAGAGAGAAAGGGAGAAAGAAAGAAGAGAGGGAATTAAGGGTAAGGAGGTGGTGATGATAAGCTAAAAATAAAGGAGATGCTTTTGAGTATTTATATATAATTTGTGTTTTTTTTTTTCCTTGTTCATTTCCCTTCCCATCCCCCGATAGCTCTCTTTTTGTTTTATTGCTTTTCAGGATTTTGAGAAGGTGATGTTTCTTAACCCATAAGCTTCTTTTTTGATGCCCTGTGCTTAGAAAAAAGAGATTGTTAGTGCTTCTCTCCCCTCCTTCTGCATGAAAAAGCTAGGTCTTGAGTTTGATATGTCATGTTTTATTAATAGAGAGAGAGAGAGAGAGAGAGAGAGGGTGTGTATGCTGACCAGCCTATACATGCTATAGCAATTTGGGGTAGAATGGTCAACACAAACTTTAATCATGATTCTATTATTAAATATAACATTAGTTGCTGAATGAATGATAAATTAAGGTAAAGTGTATGTGGTTCATATATTAATATATATATTTTTTTTGTATTGGAATGAAATAAAAAAAAAAGGTGTCAATTTGTGCTTTAGTGTGTCCCGACCAAGTGAACCTTTTCTTGGTCTGGTCTGTTCCCTTCCCCACTCTTCTTTTCTTTTTGCATGGAAATATTTATCCTTGCAACTCACGCGCCACCATGTGAACAACTCAGTCAAACTCATATTTTAGCTGTTGGGTTATATAGTCTAAAGGGAAGGGTATAGGGACCTCCCCTAAGTAACTCTTTACCAAGTGTTTTCTAGTGGATAATAAACGGTAGATTAATGATTGCCTAAATGTTGTTTATGACTACTAATACAAACCAGACAACTTTGGGAGATTATAACCCTAGTTATATACGTCCTTTTTTAGTGAAACAATTTGGGTTTGAAAGCTTAATTATAATAAATTTTGACCGGAAAGTTTAATATTATTATCTCAAATGTTCATTTTTTTATGATTTTAGGAAATGGATAGTCTGGTTTTATAATCGGATATGAACAAGTCTGCTTCAAATGCATATAACTTGAGTTAGGGAAATTGTTTTTGAGTGATACTTGTTGGGTTTGAAAAAGGACATATAGTAGTTTCATCATGTTAAGCTTTAGAGTTTTAGGCCATAAAGATTAATTACAGTACATTAAAAACCAGATATGTATAGTTCTGAATTCTATTTCAAATAAGTCTGCTTCGACAGATCATATTCTGGGCTAGAAAACTCTAAATGAGATAAAATTTGTCTAGATATGGAAAGCTTATCATGTCTTCTTTGATTGAATGCTATGATAGGCAAATTCTGGATGGGATCCTAATTGCAAATGGAATGGTGGATGAGGAAAAAAGAAAAAGGAAAGAGCTGGTGATGTTTACGGTTGACTTTGAAAAGGCATTTGACTCCGTCGATTGAAAGTATTTGGATTTTGTGATGCAGAAAATGGGCTTCTGTCAAAAATGGAGAAGGTGGATCAATGAATGCTTATCCACGACCTTCATCTTAGTGCTAGTTAACGGAAGCCCTATTAAGGAATTTGGAGTAGGGAGGGGACTAAGGCAGGGAGACCCCTTGTCTCCTTTCTTATAATTTCTTATAGCTACAGAAGGCCTAAATGCTATGATGAATTCAGCAGTTGACTGGGACATGTTCCGGGGATACAAATTTGGCCCTGATGGACTTCAAATCACTCACCTACAGTTTGCCGATGCATACTAATAGTGGGTGACAAGAGTTGGTCAAACGTTAAGGCTATCAAAGCTACCTTACAGCTCTTTGAATTGGTGTTAGCCCTCAAGGTTAATTTTCAAAAGAGTCATTTAGTGGGAGTAAACATCCCATAATGGTGGTTAGATGATGCGGCACTCGTGCTAAATTGCAAACTTGGTGGTGTACCATTTAAATACCAAGGACTCCCCATTGGCGCTAACCCAAGAAGGAAGTCCACCTGGTTGCCAGTAGTGGAGACCATAAGGCGTGGGCTATCATCATGGACAAGCCGAAACCTCTCGATGGGAGGTCGTGTTATGCTTCTTAAATCTGTTCTGTATGCGCTCCCAGTTTATTTTCTCTCCTTCTTCAAGGCCCCCACAGGTTTCATCTCACTTCTTGAATTTATATTTAAACAATTCTTATGGGGGGAGACTTGGAATCTAGGCGAGTAAACTGGGTCAAGTGGGATAGAGTGTGCTTAGAGCATGAGAAAGGGGGACTAGGATAAAAAATCTAAGAGCATTTAACTTAGCATTAATAGAGAAATTGGCTTTGGAGACTAAAGGAAGAAAAACAAGGTTTATGGTATAGAGTGTTGGTACACAAATATATCTCGAGAGAGACATCCTAAAAGATAGAACGAGGGCTAGTTCTTCATGGATTCAAGATATCATATCAGTGGATGGGGGTGTGTGGGGCTTTAAACAAAACTGGTTCTCGAACTCCATAGGAAAAAGGGTGGGGAATGGCTTGGATACACAATTTTGGAAGGATCCTTGGTGTGATGGTGCATCGTTACGCAACCAATTTAACAAGTTATACTTGCTGTCCTGTGACAAGGAGGCTCACGTGGCTAAATTAAGAAAACAATTAGAGGGAGCATGGTCTTGGTCACTGAATTGGAGAAGGAGACTTTTCCAATAGGAAGAGGATTTTTTGGCTCAATTAAATGATGCAATACGACGAATAGAATTAAAAGAGAACATAGGCTATAAGTGGATTTGGAGAGAGGATGCATCCGGATCATATTCGGTGAAGTCGGCATATAGAATCATAATGAATAACCCCAATCAAGTGAAGGATGTCCACTACAAAAAAACACGGGATTACCGACGGCCAAAAGTCGTCGGTAATCCCAAAAACCCGTCGGTAATGCTAAATTTTCAAGGGGTACCGACGACCTAAAGATCGTCGGCAAAACGGGCATCACAAATGCCTACCGACGGTTAATGTCGTCGGAAACATACCGTCGGAATTTTCCGACGGTTTTGGCCGTCGGTAAATGGGCAAAACATTTCCGACGACCGTGGTCGTCAGTACAACCGTGGCCATCGCTAAATCCTTCTTTTAAATAAAAAATTAATTAATTTATGTAATTAATTTAATTTATTAATTTATTTATTAAATTAAAATATTAAATTAAATGACTAAATTAATTTATAATTGAATTTAATTTATTGAATTAATTAATTAATAAAAAGATAATTGAAATATTTATTTAATTTAATAAATTTAATTAATTGAAATATTGTAATTAATGAATTTAATTTATTAAATTATTTATTTATTTAATTATAAAAAATAATTGATTCCAATATTAAAAAATATTTATTTATTAATTTAATTAACTATTACTAGTAATTTAATTTAATTATATTTATTACTTTTAATTCTTAATTTATTCCTATATTTAAAAATGCGATAACATAAACGAAATAGATAAGTAATAATTAAAAAAAAGTAATAAATAAAAAAAAAAACTGACGAACAAAGATCAACGGTAACTAAAAAGATATCGGAAAATATGAAAAAAAATATAAGTACAAACAGAACTAATAGTTCTGGTAGTCCTGATCATGACCATCGTTACTAAGAGGCGGAGGAGGCGAAGGCGGAGGCGGTGGAGGAGGCGCCTGGCAAGCTAGCAACTGGTACAACTCCTCCTGTCGCTTCAGCACCTCAGCCAACATGGCACTCGTCCGACGGGCGTCTTCCCGCTGCTCGGCCGCGATCCGCTGCTGCTTGGCCATGGCCCGCTTCAGGTCCGCTATCTCCTGCTCATCCGCGGCAGAGCGACCAGTGGCAACACCACTACTCGACGACTCTCCGATGTTGAGGCGGCGGGCACCTTTCTTGTAGTTGTCAGTGAAGTCGCTAGCACCGTATAGGCGACCCTTCTTCTTGCCGCCAACAACATCAGCCCATACCCTGAGCAGTGCAGATGGATCGTCAGGGCTCTAAGTGGGGGAACATGATGATATCTGAGACATCATCTGAGACATCCGCGCATCAAACTCCTCCTGTCAAACATATACAAATAAGTCAATTTTTTTGCCATAAAACAATATAAACATTATTAAAAAACTATTCATTATATTTTATAATTACTTGGGTCCGCCTTGACCGCTCATCAACAAAATCACTGGTACTCCTCCTAATATGAGTTGCAGGATGGAGCTCATGCAACTGTACCTCTCTACCCAACCGCTTCGACTGTAATTATTTAATACAAAACCTTAAATAATAATAATAATAATAATAATAATAATAATATAACAACTAAATAATAGTAATAATAACAACTAAATAATAATAATAATAACTAAATAATAATAATAATAATAATAATAATAATAATAATAATAATATAAAACGTACAAGTCGAGTTGCGTGCTGCGCCTGACTGACCGAACCTCCGGTGTGCAAACTCCCACCCTTCTCAGAGGCTCTATTCCTCTTCGCCTTCTCGCTTACCGCCTTGAACTCAGGGGAGTTCCAGTACTCTTACAGCTGCTGCCAGAGCTGATCCCCTATCCAGTGGGGCTGTCCACTGAGACGGACATCTCTAAGCATGTCAGAGAGGCAGTGGGAGGCCTTCATATGGAAGTTCCTCTCGATCTGCTTCTCATCCTCTTCCTTCCATGAAACCCTCTCCTGTATGAGTACAATACATTATTAAACATAATTGAAATTTATGAAATAAAAAAATATTATGCAACAAAATAAAAATTACAATTTACTCCAAAAGATCTGAACATATGATCCGCCGCATCCTCCTTCACTTTCTTCCAAGTGGGCCAAAACGTGTGGTAATTATCCTCAATTACCGCTGTGATAGCCATCGCAGCTGGCTTTGAGGTAAGGAGCCTGAAAAATAACAAGATGTCAAACAAGAGAAAAAAAAAATATAAATATATATATACATGTAAATTATTAATAACACGAAAAAAAAGTAAATATTTACCCTTTACCAGCCGACCTGATAGCAACTCGGCCATCATGCAGCATCTCAACATCATCAGCGACCCCCTGGTCAACCTCCTGCTGCTCATCCCCGTCCTGCTCAACCTCGGTCTAATCAGGTGTATGACCTGTACTATAGTCATGATCGGACATATGAGTATCGGGCGCTGTCTCAAGCACAAAATGGGAGGAAGAAGCGCCAGGTGTCTGCTGGAACCCCGGGTTAGGGATCATGTGAATGGGTGACAAATGGGGTGTCGAAACAGAAGGTCCTGCAGGCTGTGTAAGTGCCGAACGCACTGGAGGATGTGTAGGGGCCGAACGTGCTGGAGCCTGTGTAGGCGTAGATGTACACGGACGTTGTGAGGATGACAATGTCGCATATCCAGCATCGTCAATCCTAATAATGTTCGGCCGACGACGATGAGGGGGGTCGATGGCGATGCCCTTCCCCTTCCGTTGACCACCAGTGGGTGGTCGGGAGGGGGTCGGATCCTGCACCTCCTGATGTCATATATGTCTATAGAGCAATTCAACAATAAAAGTCATGAAATAATATATTTAAGCAAAACAATATTGCAAATGAATTCCATAAAAATAAACAAGTTACATCCCTTTGCCGTATTTTTTTTGGTACCAAGGCAAATTTTTTTTACACAAACATCCAATTTTATTTAGCTATAGTGTCGTGTCTCAGTAATATTTCTCAAAATACATATATATAAATATCTACATAGTGAGATATGATTAGATATGTGCAGAACTTTTTACATTGTGAATGCATAATAATGAAATTCAAATTGTATATCTACGAATTATCCCATATAGTGTCACATCGTAGTACGTATTTTTTATTTTGATTTAGACTCTCGGTATAATTTGAGTCGAGCTGTGTGAACCCATATTAAGGCAAAACTCTTCTAACGCCTATTTTACCATTCAAAGGCTTGAACACGAGATATTATTTAATTAAAAGAAACTAAACTCGTTACCACTTAGATTAACAGACGTCGGTTGTAATATTATATTCTAGTTAGAATACGTGAATAAATATCCATATGGCGAGAATAATTAAAAGAATTTTATACATCGGTTACAGTAAATAAAAATATATTGTTAGACATTAATTTCGTTGATTGTAAAAAGTTAAACAATTTCATTCTTCCCATTCTGCCCACTCTGCTTCGGCATCGTCTTCAGATCTTGATGGCTCTGCCACTTCTTCATTTAATTCCTCATCTCCATCTAAATCTTCATATGTGATTGGATCGTCACGTAGTCGAGAAATGGGTTCTACTTCATTTACTACGTTGACGTCAGACATCTCATCCACTTGATAAGCCACTTCTTCCTATAGATCATCTGCTTCAATGCGACCCCTTGGTTTAGTCTTTACCGCAACACACCAAACTTGTTTGTCCCTTCGAGTTGATGGGTAAGGGACATAATACACTTGTCTTACATGTTGTGCCATGATAAACGGATCAAACATTTGGTATCTTTTGCTCATGCATATGTCAACAGTATTATATTTGCGATCCATTCTTGTGCCTCTACTTGACGGATCAAACCAATTACAATAAAATAGCACTATTCTTTTAGTATAGTCTAAAGTATTGTACGCCAGCTCATATATATGTTGAATCACGTCGTAGAAGTCGTCTTCACCTCCATCTGTGGCACCTTTTACATAAACTCTGCTGTCAACTGTTTTTTCCCCCTCTGTTTTTGACTGGGTTTGAAATTTGTAACCGTTTACGAAATACGTGTGCCATTCTTTTACACGTGATTTAGGACCATGAGATAAATTTCTCAAATGTTCGATTTGAGGCGATTCTGGAGCACTGTACACCTGCATATACACATGCATAAGTGATTTATATTTCCTTTTTTCACACAACCTTTTGTATTTTCAAATAATAAATAGTTGAAATAGGACTAAAAATACATACCTGATTCATAAACCACGTTGGAAAATATTCATGAATATAGGCAGAAGAGTCTTGTACGACTGTGGGCTTAGTTAACAAGAATGCCCTGATCAATTCATTTGAAAACAAATGATCATGAGTAGTTTTGGATAAAAGAAATTGAAAATGGTAAAAATGATACATAGTAAGATATGGTGATACTTCGGCACAGTTGATCAACACGTGAACGTGGGCTGACTTCCACTCTTCTCCCGTTAACCAGGAAGTCACCTCCTTTCCAGCATGACGACCGAGAAGGCAAAATACTGATAAGGCTAGCGAGTGTCTTTCACTTTCAATTTCTATTTTGTTCCTGTTATTTGTTGGTGTCAGCATGAAGTTCGTAAAATAATGAGAACAGAAATGGATAGTCTCACGGTTTAAGTAAGTTGCACAAATAGATCCTTCAACCCTGGTCTTATTTTTCACCAACCGTTTTGAGTCACCCATAAATCTACAAAATAACAAGGTTGATGACATAAATTGATACATTTAGCCCTTCAAGTGAATATTTATTTTTAAGAATATTTTATTATATTACCTTTCGAATGGATACATCCATCTGTATTGAACCGGTCCTCCAAGCCTAGCTTCATGTGCAAGATGTACTGGGAGATGCTTCATAGAGTCAAAGAAACCAGGGGGAATACTCTCTCCAACTTACAAAGAATTTTTTTTTTTGGATAATAAAAAATATATTAAAAAAACTGGAGTATAAGGGGTACTCCGAACCCGTATTTACAATTGTACTAGGAAGGGTGAGCCTCATTAAAACCCCTCAAGGCCAAAACCCATTGGGAAAAAGACCAAGAGAGGAAAAAGAGTACACCACCCAACCCCAAATGATAAAATTAAACAGCAAACAAACACTCCGACATTTAAAAGTGAACTACATTGATGCACCTAGCCTGAGATAATAGCAGCAACACAATTAAACCAGGACCTCCTCTGCCAAGCTTCTATCAGCTGTTGAAGTGCAAAAACCAAAATTCATGCAGCTCCACATTCTAAGCCACCAACCAGCCAATCATCGACCCCACCAATACCTCCTCCATCAAACATTAAATTCATCCTGCAACCTTATCCCCATTAACAAATGGAGCCAAGAAAAAATTCTCCACCATCACCACCGTCCTTCATGACATACAGCCCATCATAATTCAACCCAATGCAACCAACAACCAGATCAACCAACACAACCCAATACAGCACCAGGGAGAGAATGTAATTGTAACCTGTGACCAAATCAACCAGCAACTAATTCTACCAATCCCACTTACCTCCAAGACCACCAATGCACCTTAATACAACCAGCGACACAAGTTAGCCCAATGTACCCAAAAAGCTACCTGCACATCACTTAGCCGTTAACAGCTTACAAACCAGAAAAAATCAGTCATGAAATACACTTTAGTGGGCAACTAAACCAGTCCGAAAATAATATTTGCCCATCCCTTTTCGCGCAACTCTTGAACCACCCCCACGAAACAATTTTAATATATGCCAGCACGGCGGTAAAACTAGCAACCTCCCCTCCGAAAATAATCCTATTTCTCATGGACCAAATTGCCCACATTGTAGCACGCCAAAATAGATATTTGCTATTTTTAGCACGAGATAGGCCACCAACCTGCAGAAAAAGATCAATCAGATCGCAATGAAGCGGTCCTGCCATACCAAGCCAAGACATAACCTGTGACCAAATGTTAGATGAGAATGGACACAAAAAAAATAAGTGTTGCGTAGATTCCACTGTATTAGAACAAAAGACACAGCCCAATTCCTGAGAATTACGAATTACACCCCTCTTTGACAGCTCCTCTCTAACTGGAAGACGCCTTAGCAGTAATCTCCAAGCAAAAACCTTGATTTTAGATGGGATTTTACTTTTCCAGAGGCCATGGACAACCTTGGTAAACTTCGCATCCATGGCATTTTGTGTGAGCCGGCCAAGGAGATCTAAGTATGCAGACTTTACTGTAAATGTCTTTGAATTATCGATCTTCCACATCCACCCATCAGCAACATCTCTAACTGGAGTTATACCTGATAGCAATGATATAAGGTTCCGCAGTTCATCATCCTTATAGCAGAACAAATTTCTGCTCCAAACCCATTTCCATTCCCAGTCCGATTCAGTCCATGTCCCGACCTCTTGAATTGTACATTCTTTATTCTCAGCAACCATAAATAACCTGGGGAAGCAATCCTTCAGAGATCCACCACCCAACCACTTATCATGCCAAAACTTAATTGAAGTACCGTTACCCAAAGTTGGTTTAACGACACCATGGAACCAACTCGTATTTAGGCTCTTTAAATCCTTCCACCATAGAGATTCATTTCTTTTTGTGACTACTACGCCCAAAATTGCATCTTGGAGATTACCATATTTGAACTGTAGTAGCCTATACCAAACTGCATCTTTATCAACTAGACACCTCCATTTCCACTTAGACAAAAGACTATGATTGAACAATTCCAAGTTCTTCACCCCAAGTCCCCCAAGATGCTTAGGGAAGCAAACCTATTGCCAACTTACCCAATTGATTTTCCTTGTTTCCTTACAACCCCCCCAAAGAAATCTCTTCTGCATCTTCATAGGACAATTTAACACTTTCTTTGGAGCCCTGAAGTAAGAGAAATAATAGAGCGGTAAGCTCGAGAGGACCGAGTTCAACAGTGCTACCCGTCCCCCAGTTGAGAGAAACTTACCTTTCCAAGATGCCAGCCTCTTTTGGAAAGCGAAAACCACCAAGGACCAGGAATATTCAAGACGCGGATTAGCGCCTACTAGGATGCCTAGAAATTTAAAAGGCAGAGTACCCACCTTGCAATATAAGAAGTTAGATGCGGCCTCCATAAAGCTATCCTCCACATTAATCCCTATTAAACTGCTTTTGGCTAAATTTACCCTGAGTCCCAACGCCATCTCAAATCCACGGATAATAGCTTTGATAGACCATATATTCTCCCAGGACGATTCAACTAACAAGATGGTATCGTCTGCGTATTGGAGCACTGGAAAGGACAAGTCATGATTCACCTTGTAACCTTTAAAGTGTCCAATGTCAACTGCCTTATTCACTATGTCGAACAAATCTTCTACTGCAATTAGAAACAGAAATGGAGCCAAAGGATCACCTTGTTTTAGCCCTCTCATCACCCCAAATTCCTCCGTGGGACTACCGTTTGTGAGTACCGAAACTGAACCTGAGCATATACAAGCATTTATCCATCTACGCCACTGAGCACAGAAACCCATCCTCCTCAACATATAATCAAGATACCCCCAACTTACCAAGTCGTATGCCTTCTCGAAATCTATCTTGAACAACATACATTTATCCTTGTTTCTTTTTGCCCAATCCACTACCTCATTAAGAACCAATACTCCATCAAGGATTTGCCTTCCCAGAAGGAAGGTCTTTTGACACCCAGAGATTATCTTGCTAAGGACCCTTTTCAAACGTGCTGCAAGCAATTTAGTTATTATCTTGTACAAGCACCCAATTAGCGTTATCGGCCGGAAATCCTTTATCTCTTGTGGACTTGTAGTTTTCGGAATCAAAGCAATGAAGGAGGCCTTCAAGCCTCTAGGTAAGGAGCAATTAGACCTAAACTCTTCCACAAACCCAACAACTTAATCTTTCAACAATTCCCAGCAACTCTTTATAAAATTGAAGTTAAACCCATCCGGACCGGGGCATTTATTCCCTTCACAACTCCATACTGCTTCCTTAATCTCCTCCTCCAGAAAGGGAGCAGCTAGCAACTCATTATCTGCAGTAGAGATCTCCTTGAGTTGGATACCATCCATCCTCGGTCTTAGACGCTTCTCTTCACCATAGCATGCTTGGAAATAATTCTTGACTTCCAACTTAATCTCCTCAACCTCCTCCACCCATCTTTCCCCTACCTTTAGCGCCGCCAATTGATTTTTCCTTCTCTTGGCATTAAGAGATGCATGAAAAAATCTTGTGTTTGCATCCCCTTCACGTAACCATTTAATTCTCGACTTTTGTGCAATTAGGCTTTCCTTCGCACAAAGATGTTGCCAAAACTGAGCAGATAGAAGCTTCCTCTGTTCGTTATCTGCAAAATTACCCTCTGTTGCAGCATTGTCAAGGGCATTCAACTCACCAACCAAATTATTCACCTTCAGATCCATAATACCGAAGACCTCTCTATTCCACACCTTTAATTTCTCTTTCATGAATTTCAGTTGTTCTTTTAGAACAAAACCTTTCCGTCCTGTCACATTACACATGCCCCAGGTATTCTGAACTATCTTCATAAAATCAGGATATTCCAACCAGCAGTTATTAAACCTAAATGGCTTAGGCCCCTAATTCTTAATCTCCTTCTTGAGCCAGACAGGACAATGATCTGAAACATCTCTTTCGCCCACCCACTGTGATTGCACACCCCATTCCTCTATCAACTCTTCCGAAATCAGCAATCTATCCAGTCTATTCATGGACAAATCGTCACTGCTAAAGCAAGTAAATTTCTTTCCCAATAATGGTAGATCAATCAACCCCATAACTGCAATGAACAAACTGAACTCTTCCATTTCCACCCTACAAATTTGTTGGCTTTGTCCTCTTCTTTCATCCCTGGACACAACCGCTTTAAAGTCCCCTCCCAGGCACCACGAGCCTGAAGGGAAACCAGACTTTGGCATAGCCAGATCATTCCATAATTTTCTTTTACCAGCCATATTGCAGGACGAGTAGATATTCACAATATAGAACAACCTATTTGAGTTGTCAGCTGAAACACATAAACCCAAAAATCCATCCTCGTAGAATCTGAATTTTACCATAAACAGATCTTCTCTCTATACAGTAAGTAACCCCCCGATAGCCCATTTGAAGGGGTCGAATCCCACCCACAATTTGTAGACCCCCAGATACTCTTAACCAAACCATTATCGACATCAGTGAGTTTTGTTTCCTGAAATAAGCAACAATCGAACTCACCTTTCTCAATGAGGGACCGAATACTTTGGCATTTTGTGTCATCCCTCAACCCCCTCACATTGTAGGAGAGCACCTTCATTAAACTGCTCCATTAAACGCCCTCATTCTTTGAACCATCTGATCTCTACCTTCCATTTCTCTGACCCACTCAATTGACTGAATTTCTTCTTCCATTCCAACAAGCCCAAACTTAGTCACTCTGTACCAGATCTTTGACGTAGCCTCTATGTCCTTTCGATGCCAAAAACTGGTGTTGCAACATCTTATATTTGAGCTTGTTAGTGATGTTTCACCTAGCACCATATCACCAGACCAACTGTGTGATGATTCTGAGAATTGAATATCACCAGGATTTGATCTTCTAACCCCAATACCTTCGGCCTCCCCAACCCTTTGAACCGATATGTGATGCTCAAGGCCCAATGTCCCTACAGGCTCCATTGCTTATACCACCTTATCATTCGCGTGCCTCCCCCTGAACTACTTGCTTCTGCTACCACTACTTGCTTCCCAATCCCTTCATCATGGGACCCCCCACCTTTATATCCTGTTGTGTTTTCAGCTATTAGCACAACATGTTCATTATCGTACCTCCCCCTTCAATAACCTCATCAGTATCAACGTTGTTGGGTGTGTCTACGTGTACCGACTCACCTCCTTTATCTACTGTTTCTTGGCACACCCCACCAATTACTATCGTCCCACCATTATTTTCTGTTGTGCTTTCCACTATTTGCACCCCTTGACCAAAATCAAACCCTTTGTTTCTCGGCACACCCCATCACATACAGTCACTATTTTATTGCCCATCTGTTCACCTTCCACTGACCCACTCGTAGAAGCATGGGAATATTTGGAATGTGTCCTCCACAATTTGCATAATTACTCTTAACTCAGCATCAGGTGAGGCACCCAACACCTGCTTCTCGAATTCCACAACCGCCACACCCACCTCATTCTCATCAAATCTTGCCAAGATTCTTTCAACCTCATTAAGTGCGCCGACACCTCTCAAGTGACACCCTTTATCTTCCTCAGCTGATCCTTCGTCTTCCACTGTTTCTGGAATGAATTCATCCTCCACGCTATCATCATCGTCGTTATGTTCTATAGGTGCCGAATTTTCAATCCTGACTGCACCGTTCCAGTTCAAATTACAATACCAATCTTCTACTAATTTAATGGAAAAAATGTCATCATTAATCTTCACCCTGACAACCTCATTAACTAAATCATGGACGGGAGTTCGGTATAGGATTCGTGCAACATCCATGCACTTCCTTTCTCTTGTGATTGTATCTGTGCCGATGAAATCTCCGATCGGTGCAACGATTAATTTGAAGAATTCATCACACCAGGCATGAGGAGGCACTCCGTAACAACGTAGCCACGCAAATATTTCATTATCCATCTCCTTTGGGGTCCAATTCCTGATCTCCCTTACCCATTTGACCAACCACTCGCCCTGTTGTCGCATCAACTCTTCCAAATCACCACGTTTAGTTTCTTCCATCAGCGCGAGATTAGCGCCCAAGGGTGTAACTTTGAAATCAAATAACCCTTGGCGATGGAATTCTTCTTGTAGTAAGTAAGAGGCACCAGGGTTTATCATTTCACCAACAAAGGCTCTACTCATCCTTCCCAACAAGTGCTCCCCAGTCTAAAAGTCAATATTGGCCGCCACCTTCTTCCACTTTGCAGTCCATTTTGCGTCCCTGTTAGCTTGCTTTCTGTGAATCAGAGGTGCACTCCTGTTAACTTGCTTTTTATGAGCCAAAGGTTCACCCCCTCCCTGAGTTGTAGTTGCGCCGCCTCCCCTTACTACCTTAGCGAACGTGTTCCCCTGTATCATCTTTCTCCATACCGCTGGTGGCCTAACTTTAGCATTTGCACCCCCACTATCAATACCTGCCTTTGCACATTCCCGCCTTTTCATATCTTCACGAACGAATCTTGGAAGATTGACATAAATTTTCAGCCTCCCGATTATAATATTGTCTAATTAAATAGCGAACAGCCTCGGGTCTTTCACGTTTAGGAATCTTACAAAACCGTATTGGTGACCCAGCTTGTCTCTTTTACCTGGAATAACCACCTCATTAACCCACCCATACCTCTTGAAGATCCCATACATTTGTTTGGCACCGTGGTTCTCTAGAAACTCTGTGAAATAGAAGGTGGTGACCGATTGTCCAAGTTTCTCCCAAGCAGCACTCCCATTTGGTTTCTCTCTAGCCCAGTCAGTGCCCCTATAACCCTCCCTGACCCTTGGTTTTCTCACTTTTCTTCTCACCTCTCTCCACTCATTCTCACCGCTCTCCATCTTTATAAGATCATCCTCTCTCAAGGTTGCAGAACACAAAGCTTTGAAAAATTGGCTGAGTTCAGTAAGTGGATTTAAAACATTTGCCGGCAAGGAACTAAATGCAATAGGAAGTAAACACTCCATGAATACATGACAATCATGGCTTTTCATCCCAATCATGGTTCCTTTGTTCACATCAGCACATCTTGCCAAATTAGAGGAATAACCATCTGGCATTCGAAGTTCTTTTATCCACCGACAGACTGGCCTTGCTTGCTCAGCAGTTAAAGAGTAACAGGCTTTGAGTTTCAGGGTTTTCCCATTCGACCGAGCCGTCAAATGCAAGTCCTTTCGCCTACAGTAAAGCGGTAAGTCCAGTCTGGCCTTATCGTTGTCTTTCGTTCTTCCTCTAACATTAATCACTGTGAGAAACACATTGTCAAAAAAGTTCTTCTCAATGTGCATAACATCAAGGTTGTGTCTCAATAAATTATCTTTCCAATATGGCAGATCCCAAAAAATACTTCTTTTAGTCCAATTATGCCATTGTCCATATCCTTCAAATTGATCCAATTTACCATGATCTGTGATTTTTGGCAGATCCATAACTCTGGTAAAAAACTGTTCGGATGTCAACCTTAGGGGTGGGCCATCTAATTCAACTTCCCCCTTCTTGAAGGTGTTTTTGTTCCGTCTAAATGGATGATCACCTGGTAACAACATGCGATGTGAGTCAAACCAAGAACT
This sequence comes from Calophaca sinica, assembly GCA_037113605.1. Taxonomy (NCBI): domain Eukaryota; kingdom Viridiplantae; phylum Streptophyta; class Magnoliopsida; order Fabales; family Fabaceae; genus Calophaca; species Calophaca sinica. Next base: position 100,598,147 of record CM073733.1, on the reverse strand, counting down.
TTTCCCCCCGAATTTCAAGGTAAAGGCCTTTATATGCTCCATGCAATGTGGACATGCCATTTTACCATGAGTACCCCAACCAAACAACATGCCATATGTAGGAAAGTCATTAATGGTCCACATAAGAGCTGCCTCATTGTAAAGTTCTTCTTTTGTGCAATATCATAAGTCAAAACGCCATTCCACAACCTTTTGAGATCGTCAATGAGAGGCTGTAAGTAGATGTCAATACCATATGTTGGATTATCTGGACCCGGTATAATAAAAGTCAAGAACATATAAGGCTTAGACATACACATATCGGGAGGAAGAGTGTATAGGGTAACAATAGCTGGCCAGCAAGAATAGGGTTTCACCGTTGATTGAACATACGGGGTAAAACCATCAGAGCATAAGCCAAGTCGTATATTGCACGGATCTGCTGCAAATTCGGGATACACACGATCGAAGTGCTTCCAAGCTTCACCATCACATGGGTGGCGCAACATACTGAAGTGCTTATAATCTCATAGTGCCACATCATTTTGTCTGCAGTCTGTGTTGATGCAAACATTCTCTGCAGCCTTGGAATAATTGGCAAATAAAATATTGCCTTCCGTGGAACTGGTTTTTGTCTACCCTTCCCATTATCAGTGTGTGAAATATACCTTGGCTCACCACAAAATCTGCATTCAACCAACGCGCCATCGTTTTTACCGAATTCATTGTCGTAATATAACATACACCCTATCACACAACAATCAATCCTTTTAGATTCCAACCCCAACTTGGACACTAAGCTTTTAGCCTCGTAATAACTTTTTGGCAAACCATCTCTGATAGGTGACGAGTCCAACATCATCTTCGTTACGAGATCTAAGCACACATCCGTAGCATCACTGTTTGACTTAAGAGCTAAAAGTCTCACACACATTGATAACTTAGAGTCTGCAGACCCTTCAAACAACGGCTTATTTGTTTCTAACAAGATATTATAAAATTTTTGTGCTGTCTCATTTGGAATTTCATCTGTGTCATCATATTGTTGCTCCTCGAATGATACGTTGACCCCCAAGGCATCACAAACCATATCTTGCATCAATTCAATTTGTTCACCTTATCCCGTATCTACACAACTGCTTGAAGCACCTGTGCAATTATCGCCAACCCTTAAATCAACCCAAGGCAACTCTTCCCCATGTCTAGTCCAAACCCAGTAATTAGGCCTAAATCCAACTTTCTGTAGGTGATATATGACCTCACCTAGGCTCTTGATCCTTTTGCAATCGCAATTAACGCACGGACGTCTAATCCCTCCATTAATTTTGAAATCTTCATGTGCCATTGCGGCTTGGACAAAGTGATCAACCCCATCGCAAAAAGATTATTTCAAACCCCCTCTCCCTGGATACAACCTATCATACATCCAACTACGACTCAAAGGGAAAAATTCCATCTTCTGCATGTAAAAAAAAGATAATTTCAGCAGCACAACGTTTTTACAACCGCTCTCTTTCTTTAAATGGTATGGACCTATCCCATTCGAGGAAAAACTTTTTCAGAACTCGTATAATTGTCATTCTGTAATTCTCATATCTTATACTTGACAAAATTTTAGCAGCATTTCCCATTGGTCTCTAAGTACACTAAATGATCGTAGTTATAAATACCGCGATCAAGTATGCACCCAGAGAACAAAAGGAAATGAACCGAATCGAAATTTCATCAAATATAAAGATACGAGAATTAAGCAACAACTATTATACGAGTAAAGAAAAAGTTTTTTTTCCAAGCTGTCCGACTTGGACAATTCAAGGTTCAATATACAATGAACACGTGGTACCCTAAAAGAGTACATGCACTCAATAATATATTGAACCTCAAACGGGAAGCTAAGGCTTTTCTCTGATACTAATAACAAAGCAAATGATTCACTAAAAATCAAAAGCAGAGATGATAAAAGTAGAAAATCTACTTAGTCTTTTAAAAAGAAACAGGTTGGAAGTTGACATCCTCTTAAAAGATAGAATTAGACAAGCAGAAGTAGCAAGGAAAAGAAGTACAGAGAGATGTGAAAAGCAAATTGCAGCCAATGATAGAATTAGATCTATTTTTTTTTGTTTCTCTTACTTTCTAATTATGAATAGAGATGAAAGTAGATTAGGTTAAGTAAAACTTTCTTAAATAAGTCTAACTTATTTTAAAAATTTAAAACCTAAGTTTGACATGTTATTTGTGATAGACTTTTTATAAGCTAGACTTATTTATCTAAGATGAGTCTCATAGAAAACTATGCTTATACAAGCCTCTTTATTTTTTTTTAACTTATCCCTAATATTCTCATAAAAAACTATGCTTATACACATACACACAACAGGTGTGAAACTAGTGGATCATAAGACACAACTAGGATTTGAAGGTTTATGTAAGCAAAATCAATCTATTTATTATATCTATATACGAAACCTTGTAGGAAACCTTATGGTGTCTTTATTTGATCGCGTCTCCCCTTAAGATTCTTAAACTTATTTAACTCTCTCGGTAATGGGTATAATTTTTTTTTAAACTCGGTGCAGAAAAAAGTAGCTTTTGGTCTATATAATTGATGCACATTCTCAATTTACCCTTTAATTCCTGTGACAGTATTTCATGCGGCATGCCTAAGTAACTTCTAAAGACCTAGTAAAAAAAAAATAGTAGCTTCCAAAGATAGTTTAGGGGTGATTGTAAAATTAGAATTTCAAATTAGTTAAAATCTCGAGTGAAAGGCGCACATTTAGAGCAAGAAAGAAAAAGGGAGATGATGTGAGAGAGATGATGAGGGCGGCTGAAATGGTGGAGCACAACCCAGTCGCACGATGACAGAAATCGGCGGACTGTGGCGACGCCAACGGCGGTGGTTTGTTCCTATTAAATTAGTTTTATATCAAGTGGTACATTTTCATGTTCTTATTATTCAAATCACTATATTAATTATGAGCTACATACTATGAGTGTTCTATTTATTCATAGGCTGCTTTCATGTGTGGGAGAGAGCCCAATTTTGAGCTTCCTGAAGAAGAAAAATGGGAACTGAGTAAGTTCAAATGGGAAGGATTCTTGGCTGTGACTCGACAGACAATTATTACCAATAAAAGGTTTTTCCCCTTCAGCTATTTCACATATTTTCAAATACATTTTTTACTTCAATATTAACAGTTGTTCCATGCATAATGTTTGTAATTTGTAGTTCCACGCAGTTTCTAATCGTTGATGATTACATTTTTTTTTCTTCCCCTTTTCTCTGTTCAAACCCAGATCATTTCTCTTCTCTTTGCTTCCATTTTTTTGTTCAGATCTACTTCTCATCTTCGCTCTTTCTTCTCTTTTCTTATTAGGTTATTGGTGCTTTGCTTCTTCTTCTTTCCACATAATCAAACACAAACAAGTAAGCCAACACTCTATTTCTTCCACTCTCAGTATTTTTTTGTTTCTGATTTTGGTTCATGTTTCTCATTTTTAGGGCTTCTTCAACCTTTTTTACCTTCGTGTGTTCTGTAATGGGAGTCATTTGTTTTCTGTAATTTTGTATTACAGAAGGTAAGAGAAAGTACATGGTCCTCCATCTTCTTCTACCATCTACTTGCTATTTTTTTATCTCCTGTGTATATAAAAATCTTGCTTCTCCATTTTCTTCATTGTTTTAATCTTCTTCACCATCTTGATCTTAAATTTTGTTTTTGTTTTCTTATGAAGCAGACACCGTATAGGTTGCAACTTGAATAATATACTGCATTCAAGGTACTATCAGTTACTTCTATTCACCCATTACTTTGATTATTTCTTGCTTTTGTTATGTTTTGTTTAGTACCTTTTTTTCAAGTTCATATTTTCATTATGTTTTTCACCTGAACTACCCCAGTAATTCTCTTGATGCAATAGAACACTCGAAAGTTCATGAAAAATGTCATCGTTGTTGCCGAATAGTTCTTGGATGAAAAACACAACAAAATTATAGAAGTGCATTTAAGTCTTACTATGCCTTTAGTTATGTCTCTTTTTATATTTTTTGGTGTTTTCTAATGAAGCTACTTCTTATACATGATTTAGGCTAGAAATAATATAGATGTTGCCTTCGTGATGTCTATTGTTTTTATGCTAATTGTCCTTTTCGAGGCCCTTTTTTAAAATTTCTTCTCCTTTGCATTCTTTGTCAAAAACTTGTTTGTGATTTGTGTATTTTGGTTTGTGATGGCATTGATGCAGGGGATTATAACAGTCAAAGTCGAACCAATCAAATTACAACATTGAGACCACTTGAATCTGAATATGATGAGGAGGAAAAAGTATATGATGTCATTTCAAAGGAGCATGAATATCATTTTAGGAGGCCCAGATTAAGCGAGGATGCTTTGCACTTTTCATATGCATAGTATGTAAAATTATTGAATTGTTCATTTTCTAAGAAAATACTTAATATAAATCGGTATTTCTCTTTGCTTAAAAAAAAATCGGTGTTTCTTTGAACTATCTTGCTCTTTTTTTTTCATGGATTTCTTATGACTTATTTGACTGTTTTAAATAAACACTAACATATATGGTTCTTGATGAGAATCTCTGGAAAAAGAAAATGATTGTAGAAACCATAAATTTTAGTGTTGCTTTGTCTTTCTTGGTAGTAAAGATAGAATTTTTAATCAGTTCAACGAAAGAAAGTGCTAGAGATATACTTTTTAATCAATTTAGTGAAAAAAAAAGTCGGAGAGAAACCATGCATCGAGAACTCTTAACATGGATAAAAAAATTCACAGCAGGAAGTAAGGAAGACAAGTAGCAGGATCATATTGACGAGTATAGAAGTTAGAGAATCCGAGAGTTAGAGAGAGAAGAAAGAGAGAATTATTAAATTTGTATTTTGTATTTTCATATTTTGAGTCTCTAAAATAGAGATATCAGTATTTATACATGGTTCTTAGTGGCAGTCACTAAACTACTGAGCTGACATACAACTGTTCTTTAATCTTTACACACTATTTTCTTCGATTTTTTTTTCTTATTTGCTTTTCTTTCTTATGTTATATTTGTTTTTGTTTTTACTTTTTAGTTCTTGACATTGAATGTGTTCACTCGACTTTGATGTTTAGTTAGGTATGCAATTTGCAAGAGCAAGAAGGAAGAAACTTGGACTTGAACCATTTGATGGATTAACACATACCCAATGAGAAAGGGGTAGGTGAAACTCATAGCTCAAGTTTACATCTTTCTTATAAGAAAAAAAAATCAATTTTGTTTTTAGATATAGTTAATTCATACAAGAATCAATTTTATTATTATGCATGTGATGAAACAACAATCAAAGTAGTATATTTTTACTTTTTCAGATAATCAAGTTGGAGCTTTTATTTCCTGATCAATCTAATTACTAGAGTTTGGGGCAAATCTTCTTTATTCAATTACAAGTCTTCCATGGACAAGGTACCTACGGGAAAATGGTCAAAACAAGAGATTCTAATTGGCTCTCCACAGAGGAGGAAAGGACTAGACTTGACTCTTGGTATATCTCTTTCATTTGGCTTCTGTTGTATATAAATTCGATTCATGAAATTATGTGACATTTGTTTGTTCATGACTTTTAAAGGATTGTTTCACCTTTCTTATTGTTTGTTTTAAAGATTATTGTGAACGTGAACACAAGAAGGGGGGTTGAATTGTGTTAAAAAACTTTTCGTAAACTTTACGTAATAAACACTTCAACACAGATTTTTCAAAACTGTTTGTATATCGGATGCAGAGAAATTAACCGGATGCAGAAAACAAACCGCTTATGAAAACTTGTTTTACTGAGCAAGGTAAAGATAAATGTAAAGCAGTAAAGGAAGAGACGCTGAGATTTATACTAGTTCACCACCAACTGGTAGCTACGTCTAGTCCCTTCGTTCCTGAAGGATTTTTCACAATAATCAACTGATTACAATTTTCCTCAAGAGTATTCTACTGTCACAAACTTGACAATACTCTCAACTTCTCAAAACGACTCAGTGCAGTCGAGCCTTTGAGGAACAAAGCCTTCACTAGGCCAATTACAGTTTACAAAAGAGATTATACTTTTGAATACAATCAAAATATCTCTCACAGAGAGGATGAAAAGATTAAGCTCAAAACAGAATAGCTTTCTCAAAGAAAGTATAAGACGCTGAGTTCAGTTCTTTGTAGACCAGAAACTTGGCACGAAACTTGATTGCTCACTTGAGTAATATTGCTTTCAGAATGAAGTTTCTTCACAGTTTTTCCAACATACCTTAGGGTATTTATAGGAGTCTTCAAGGGTATTACAGTTGCAGTAAAAATATCTCCTTTCCATTGAGTGAGGTAATTTGAAATGTAGGTAATTTGAAATGTAGTCCTTTTCTTCCTTTCCAGAGAATATCAGAATAGTACACATTACCGTTTTCGTACTATCAGCTATTTACAATTGCCTTGTACGATTTTTGTCTTATGCTAAAGGTGTCACATTTGCTTCCCCGTACATCAAAATGAGCGCATAAAATCAAATTCGAATTCCGTTCCACAACAGTCTGAGGCTAAGAGCAGAAACGCGATCATCACGTGCTTCATTAAAGAGATTAGACGCTCGCTCAGGACAGAGGACGGACGCTCGCAACAATTGAGTATTCCACGTGTCAAAGAGTAACACTACTGGACGCTTGCTGTTAGCAAGACGCTGAAGTGAGTTCGGACGCTGACACTAGTGGATTGTATTCAATTCTTTTGTAAATTTCTTTTTCTTCCTTGAGTGTTTCGTACATATATATGAAGTTTTGATACCTGTACACTCAAAGATATGTTAGAAGATAAATTGTTCTTCTTGAAAATACTTTGTTATCATCAAAATTAATGAGGGTCTAAACTTCTCAATCGTTTAGGTTCCAACAATCTCCCCCTTTTTGATGATGACAAATATCCAAGGTTGATGAACAATTTAATTTCAAAATAATATCAAGGGTCTCCCCCTGAATTTAACAATTTAGATATATAAGAACAATTAAGATATTAAGGAGATTGTTGATAAACAAATTCATTTAAGTGATCGCAAAAATACGTAGATGTATCAGAGCATATATTTAACAAAGTGAGATCGGATGCTGATTTTCATTTTATCAAAAAGATTTTCATTGTACCAAATTTATTGATCATTATTAGAGTACTGGATCAATGAATATCAACGCATTAATAGATATTAGAGCAATGAATAACCACACAAATGCTATGTATGAAATGATATGCATGATACTTCTGTTTCAGTGTATCCATCGGAGTTTGAATATCGGACGGTGAATTTTGTCAATCAGACTTTCACGTGTTCATTAAACTTTACTTTCACTCCCCCTTTTGTCATCAGACAAAAAGAGTGTAAAGCACATCATAGTCAAAATACGGCTTAGAAAAATTTGAATACATATAAACAGATAATCAGATATAGGTATATATAAAAACAGATAGTCAAAGCAAAAACAATGAATATATATATAAGAGTATCAAAAAAAAATTTATATCACACAAAAAAAATTTAAGGGTTTGGTGGAGGTGGTGGAGGGATGTTGAGACGTTCATATAATAACTTTAGGGCATTCTCCAGCTGAGTAACTTTCAGCTTGTTGCCTTCATTTCTTCAAACTCTGCTTTAGGAATGGTGACCATCTCAACTGCAGGAGTAGAAGTAGAAGGTCCAGCTTCTGATACTGGTGCAGGTTTCATCTTCTGATGCTCTGCTAGCACCCATTTGGATAGCTTCAGTCTCAAGTCCTTTTTCTATTGAGCTCTTAGAAAGAATGCATCATTTGGTATAAACCATTTGAGGAGACTTCCAAGTTTCCTCTGCTCAGATTCTGCCTGAATTTTCCTTTTTTTCTCCACCTCTTCTGGATACAGCAAATCCATGAAGATATTTTCTCTATGCAGAAGCACGTCAGCAGTGAAAGCATCAAACCTGTTTCCAACATCTTCTCCCCATATTCTTCTGATGAAGGCCCTCAATGCTTCAAAAACGAAAGAGAGTCCTTCATTTTCTGCCAGGTATATTCTTCGCAGATTTTCCCTGTCATATTCTGCAAGCACTAGGGGGACAAGGCAAGGTAACAAGGCTTTGTCTTTCCAAGACTCTGACCATTGACTCCAAGTAAATCCAATGTCAAAGTGCTTGGTCACAGCAACCCATTAGACATATGTCTTCATGCAGTCAAGCGGCCTGATTACTGAACACCTGAACGTATCATCAAAGTAGGTAGTTCCCAGATTGGTGTCAGTAACTCTGCTGATAGTGCCAAGTATTGCAATTGTGGCTTTCTCGGCATTGCAGCAGTTTGGGGAGCCAGTTCTCCATTCATCTTCCTTTAGAGAACTAAGGTAAAACCTTCTGGCATGATCCTCAGTGATCTTGGCAATCGGAAGCTTTGAGAATTCTTTAAGATTATACTTCTTGGGAACCTTCTCATACTCTATGAGCCCAATCTTGCTGAATGGCAGCTTGCCAGGAGCAGGTTCTTTCCTTTTCCCAAGGATAGACCAAGGTAGCCATCTTTGTCTATCTGGCACAATCTTTACGGATACAGAAAAAGGATCCCTGAACTGTCTGATAATTTCAATTTTCTTCATCTCAAGACAGTGTGCCATGAAGGCAGCTTCTTCATCCGTGATCCACCTTCCACACTCCTCCAGTGTGAGAGGTTCAGTTTGAGGTAGGGATTTAGGAAGGTCAACAGAGAAAGGAATTGCTCTGCTACCAGGTTCTGGTCTTAATCTTCCTTTGAATGACATCTGAAAATGGTCTTCTCCATCCTTGAAGGTAGCATTCATTGGAGTGGCAATCTCCAGTCTGGCAACTCCAGAGGTTAAGGTTTTCAAATTCCATGTAGAGGGGCGATTGTAGATGCTGTGATATGACTCATACTTAACAAATCGAGGTTTGTTAATGCATGCGACATTCTTCCTTCCACCAAAGTCTGTAGGTTTATGGGTAATGGTGAGTGAAGTGGGAGTGGTTTTGGTGATTGTATAGGTTTTAGGTGTGTAGGGTTTGAAGGGATATTAATAGGTTAAAGGGGTGAGAGTGAAGTTTGGAAATGTATGTGGTAAGTGAGGTATTTGAGAAAATTTGTGGTAGGTCAAGGTTGAGCGTATTGGATGGTGTTTGGGTAGGTTTTGAGAGGGTAGAGGTTTGTCGGAGGCTCATTCTGGTTTTCTTCGTTTGTGTTTGAGTTTGTGGTTGTGAAACAGACAATGGGGGTGCAAGAATAACATCATAAGAATCAATGATAGATACTGACTCATCAGCAGTAAAGTCGAGTACCTTTGGGTTAAGCTCAAAAGACTTAACTAACCTTCTTTTCGTTCCTCTAGGGGCAACAACGGCAGAAGGAGGAGGAGAGACTTGCTTCCCTTGACCGGACACTGAAGCATCCTTTTCAGCTGTTGGCTTATTCTTTTTCTCCAAGACCTTTCTGATAGGAATTCTATCCTCATCTTCTGGTTCCTCAACAGTAGGTGCAGGAGCCACCTTCTGTTTCATTCTTCTTATCTCCCTTAAAGGAGATTCAGCAGGTCTCTTCACACCAGCCATTGAGCTTCTGGTGGTTTTCTTTTAAGCTTCTCCTTCCTGTTGCTCTAATTTCACCTTCTTGATCATAGAGCCAGTTATCAACTGCATTCTGACTAGACTGTTGACTCCAAAAACTTCAGGATGAACAACAGTGCCAACACCAAAGTATTTTCTTTTAATTCTGTGTTGGTAGAGTCAGCCAGCTTTCTCACAACACCATCTTTAATCATCATTATGGAGAGAAGAACTCCATAAGGGATAACCTTGACGATATTCTTTTTATCGACACTCTTCCTTGAGAAGACAAGAGCATTTATAAGATTATTGATAATCAACCTTGGCAGATTGATTTTCTTCCCATCCATGTAGTTTCTCATAATGAACTTTTGCTCGTAGTTCACTATGTCGCATGAGCCAACCTTCAGAATCACGCTCTTAGCGATGATTTTGTGCAGTACTCTATAGTGGCTTTTCAAGTCTTTGGCAATGGGAGTTATGTTCTTCTTCTTCAACTCTCGATAGTTTTCGAACAGGGCTTCGTTGACGTTTTCCAGTCCTTTGTAAGCGTCAACCCAGTTAGCATGGTAACTGATTCCTTCACAAGGGCACTTGATGGTCTGAGCGATAGAGTTGATGGTGAAGCGTAACTTGAAGCCTCTGATGTGTCCTTCTATAATTTCTCCTGGAAGTAGGTAAGCGTTCCCCCAGAACTCCTTTATAGCATAGCTCAGTACATCGACTGGTTCCCAGATAAAGTAATTTTTTCAGCCTAGTTTCTCCAAACCTTCTTCAAAATCAAAACCATATAACTTGAAGTTCTCAAAATCAATTCTGTTCTCATTCATGAGTTTTGCTTCTGAGAAGACATCGAAGGCAGCATTGTTTTGGCCAACCTTTCTATCAGCCATGGTAGCAGTTACAGAGAGGGTAATGGAGGTTTTAGGGTTTAAAATCACAGAGAGAGAGAGAGAGAGAACAGTTTTGCAAGTAGATGCAGAGTGAAGTGATGGAGAGAAAAATGTGGAGTCGTGGGAAAGTTGATAGAAAATGGTACAGTCCTTTTTCAAAAACCGCTTCGTATTTCCACACAAAAATTAAATCAAAAAAGAAAAGAAAATGGAGATTCGCCTTTTCATTAAATGAAGACGCCAAAAGAAAAGTAAGATCAAGTAAAAAGATTTTATCGAAAGAGATAAATAATTATTACTCAGTAGATGTGATGAGACGCTTAAGTCCTTTACACATGTGACACGTGTGTGTGCGCTCGGACGCACGCAACCGATTCACCAGACGTTGAGTTATGATGTACATGACAAATAAAATGCTTATACGTATACATGCTTATGTCATACCAAATGCTGAGATGACGCATATCATCTGACGCTGAGATTAATCATTCTTCTATAAGATGAAAATTTAAATTTCTTCTTATAAAATTGAATCCATCTTCAGCAAGGGGTTTTATAAATATGTCAGCCCACTGATGTTCAGTGTCTACAAATTTTATTTCGAAAATACCTTTCTGAACATAGTCTCTTATAAAATGATGCTTAATCTCAAAGTGCTTGGCTCGTGAATACAATATGGGATTTTTAGTAAGACAGATGGCAGAAGTGTTATCACAAAAGATAGGAATGTTACTCTCTTTTATCAGATAGTCTTTAAGTTGATATTTCATCCACAGAAGTTGAGAGCTGCAACTTGCTGCTGAAATATATTCAGCTTCTGCTGTTGAGAGTGCAATCGTGCTTTGCCTTTTGCATGACCAAGACACAAGATTTGCTCCAAGGAATTGGCAGCCTCCACTTGTGCTTTTTCTTTCAATTCGGTCTCCAGCAAAGTCAGCATCACAGAAACCTACTAACTTGTAATCTTTTGATTTCTTATAAAGCAGACCAAGATTAGTAGATCCTTGCAAATATCTAAAGATTCTTTTAACAGCACTCAAGTGTGATTCTCTAGGATCTGATTGAAATCTAGCACACAGACAGAGGATGAACATAATATCAGGTCTTGAAGCTGTAAGAAAAATTAGAGATCTAATCATACCTCTGTACATCTTTTGATCTACCTTTTTACCAGTTTCATCTTTACCAAGAATGCATGTGGGATGCATAGGAGTACATATAGGTTTGCAATCCACTATTTTGAATTTCTTTAGCAATTCCTTGGTATATTTGCTTTGATGTATATAGATACCATCATTGCATTGTTTGATTTGAATTCCAAGAAAGAACTTCAGTTCACCCATCATGCTCATCTCGAATTCAGCTTGCATTAGCTTAGAAAATTCTTTGCAAAGGCTTTCATTAGTAGCTCCAAAAATAATGTCATCAACATATATTTGAACAATTATAAAGTGCTTGTTTGATGTTTTTCTAAAAAGAGTAGTGTCTACTAGACCTCTGGTAAAGCCATTTTTCATCAAAAATGTACTCAGTCTTTCATACCAAGATCTGGGAGTTTGGTTAAGACCATACAGGGCCTTTTTAAGCTTGAAGACATGTTCTGAAAATTCAGTGTCTGCGAATCCAGGAGGTTGTTTTACAAAGACTTCCTCAGTTATAAAACCATTTAAGAAAGCACTTTTCACATCCATTTGATAAAGAATTATATCATGATGTGCAACAAATGAAAGTAAAATGCGTATAGCTTCTAACCTTGCAACAGGTGCAAATGTTTCAGTAAAATCAATACCTTCTTCCTGTGAGTAACCTTGAGCAACCAATCTTGCTTTGTTTCTCACAACCTTTCCATCTTCATCAAGCTTGTTTCTAAATACCCATTTAGTACCAATAGCTTGCTTATCTTCTGGTAGAGTAACTAGCTTCCATACATCATTTCGTTGGAACTGATTCAACTCTTCTTGCATGGCCAGAATCCAACCTTCATCTTCCAATGCTTGATCAATCGTTTTAGGTTCCATATCTGAGAGTAGTACCATATCTGCATGCTCTTTAAAAGAGGATTTGGTTCTTACTCTATCTCCAGGTTTTCCTGTGATTTGATCTTTAGGATGATTGGCTTTGTACTTCCAGCTCTTTCTGAATTCAGCTTCTGAAGATTCTTGTGTCTGGTCACCACCGGACGATGAAGATGTAGGTTCACTATTTGTAGTATTACCTATATTTAATTCTGAAAATGATTCATCTAGCTCTGACATGGCTGTGTCAGGCTTCTTGTCATCAAATTTGACATGAATGGATTCTTCCACTGTCATAGTTTCTTTATTGTATATTCTAAAAGCTTTAGATCTTTCAGAATATCCCAAAAAGATTCCTTTGTCAGCTTTTGAATCAAACTTACCAAGTTGATCCTTAGTATTTAAAATATAACACGTACAACCAAATGAGTGAAAATATGATATGTTTGGTTTCCTTCCTTTCCACAGTTCATATGGAGTCTTCTTCAAAATAGGTCTAATAAGGATTCTATTTTGAATGTAACAAGCTGTGTTTACTGCTTCTACCCAAAAATGTTTTGCAATGTTAGCCTCATTGATCATGGTTCTGGCCATTTCTTGGAGGGACCTATTCTTTGTTTCTACAACACCATTTTGTTGAGGTGTTCTAGGAGAGGAGAAATTGTGGGGGATGCCGTTATCATCACAAAATTTTTGAAAGCTTTCATTTTCAAATTCTCCCCCATGATCACTTCTAATAGAAGAAATACAAATTCCTTTTTCATTTTGAACTGCTTTTGAATCTGATAAATACCTTGTATGAATAATCTTTGTGAGCAAGGAATCTAACCCATGTCCATCTAGTAAAATCATCAACAATGACTAACCCAAATTTCTTTCCAGTTACAGAGGCTATCCTTGTCGGACCAAAAAGATCAAGATGCAAAAGCTCAAGTGGCCTAGAGGTTGAAACAACATTTTTTGAATGAAAAGAAGTTTTAACTTGTTGTCCTCTTTGACATGCCTCACAGAGAGCATCGGATTGATACTTAAGATTTGGTAAGCCTCTGACAAGACTGTGCTTGTTTAATTTTGAGATTAATCTCAAATTGGCATGACCCAATCTCTTGTGCCAAATCCATTGTTCTTCGTCAACAGACATGAGACACTTGACATCTTGTTTTGTAAGTTCAGAGAGATCAATTTTGTAAATATTTTGTTTCCTCTTAGCAGTAAAGAAAATAGAGCCGTCTTTCTTGTTTTTTACTAGACATCCAGTTTCTATAAAGATGACTTCATAACCATTGTCACATAATTGACTTATGCTCAACAAGTTATGTTTAAGTCCTTCAACATATAGTACATTATCAATAGAGGGAAGAAAGCCTTTACCAATGCGACCAATTCCAACTATTTTACCATTCTGGTTTCCTCCGAAACCAACGAATCCAGCTTCTTTAGGCCTTAGTTCTTGGAACATATGCTTTTCTCCCGTCATGTGACGCGAGCATCCACTGTCTAAGTACCAAGATAGGTGTGTTGACTTTATTGCTAAGCATGTCTGCAACATAGACTATTTTATCTTTAGGTACCCATATCTTTTTGGGTCCTTTCTTGTTAGTTCTTGAAGGAAGCTTATCCTTCACAGTTTTAAAAACAGTATATGCACTTTTCAAATGACCAGGTTTATTGCAGTAAGTACAATGCAAGCATTTACTATGATTATTGGATTTATTAGATGCTGAATCATTTTCTAAAAGAGGTTCATCTGATATATAACCAAGACCATGAGTTGTCGTTTTACTGACGCCCCAAATCATTGAAGCTTGCTTGCTTCAGTTACACTCTCTGCAAGAAACTTTTGAAATGCAAATTCATAATCATTTGATTTGCATTTAGGATTGTCTGTAACTTTAGAGCTTTCAGCTTGAGAGCTCTCAGCTTCTGGGTGCTTGTTAGCAACCCGACGCTGGTTATCCATTAGATGCTAATTTTCAATTTTCAGCTTCTGGTTCTCTTTATAGAGTACAGATTTTTCTTTGTTTAAAGCTTTAAAGTCTTGTGATAATTTTGAAAATTTCTTTTTCAAATTCTTATACTCAACAGAGAGAGTGGCAGAGTCCTTAAGAAGATCATCGAATGCAAGTTGAAGTTCAGAGTAGGAATCATATACTATTACCTCTTCAACTTCTTCTTCTGAATCAAGGTCAGTGTCTGCCATGAGAGCGAAATTTACTTTTACTTCATTATCTTCCTCAGATGAGGATAAGTCTAGATCTTCCCATGTAGCCATGGGACTCTTCTTCTTTTTCTTGAAAGAACTTCTTGTGGGCTTCTCCTTAAGATTAGGACATTCGGACTTGAAATGTCCAGGCTTTTTACATTCATAGCAAATGACTTGAGCTTTCTCCTTGTCCTTGCTTTCCTTCTTGTCCTTAGTATCTTTCTTCTGAAACTTCCTCCTGAAGTTTCTCTTCTTCCATATTCTTTGTATCTTCCTGGATATAAACGCGAGCTCATCTTCTGATGTGTCAACATCTCCTTCTGAAGCTTCATCTTCTGATTCTTCTTCTTCAGCCTGAAGGGCTTTGGAAGAACTAGCTTTATGTTAAGCGACTTTCAAAGCAATAGATTTTCCCCTTTTTGACAGGTTCTTCTTCGTTTAGCTCAAGTTCATGAACTTTCAACGAACTCATAAGATCTTCAAGTCGTAGGACATTTAGATCTTTTGCTTCCTGAATAGCAGTGACCTTGGGTCTCCACTGCTTAGTCAAGCTTCTTAAGATCTTTCTAACAAGGTCAGGTGTAGTGTAACTTTTTCCAAGGGCCTGTAACCCATGAACAAGTGTTTGGAATCTTCCAAACATAGTTTCAATGCTTTCACCATCTTCCATTTTGAACAACTCGTATTGGCGAACCAATATGCTAGCTTTGATTTCTCTTACTTGGGCAGAGCCTTCATAAGATAAAACGATTTCTTTGGCGGTATCATATTTGCCACATTTATCATATTCTTTTTCTGTCATAACACAGATAAGAATGAATCTAGCTTTTTGATTGATTTGATATCTCTTTTTCTGCTCATCATTCCAATCTTCTCTGGCTATAGCAACACCACGAGGATTAGTGGGAGGAATGTAACCACTTTGAACTATATCCCACAACTCAAGTTGTTATGTCTCAAAGAAAGCTTTTATCTTATCTTTCCAGTAATCAAATTTTTCTCCATCGAATAGAGGAGGACGGTTCATATGACCACCTTCAGTAGACATGTTCACAACATAGGATCTTTTCTCTTAACACTGTTAAGTGCTCAACCAAGAGGCCGAGGTCTGGTACTAACTGAACGTGAACACAAGAAGGGGGGGTTGAATTGTGTTAAAAAACTTTTCGCAAACTTTACGTAATAAATACTTCAACACAGATTTTTCAAAACTATTTGTATATCGGATGTAGAGAAATTAATCAGATGCAGAAAATAAACCGCTTATGAAAACTTATTTTACTGTGCAAGGTATAGATAAATGTAAAGCAGTAAAGGAAGAGACGCAGAGATTTATACTAGTTCACCACCAACTGGTAGCTACGTCTAGTCCCTTCGTTTTTGAAGGATTTTTCACTATAATCAACTGATTACAATTTTCCTCAAGAGTATTCTACTGTCACAAACTTGACAATACTCTCAACTTCTCAAAACGACTCAGTGCAGTCGAGCCTTTGAGGAACAAAGCCTTCACTAGGCCAAATACAGTTTACAAAAGAGATTATACTTTTGAATACAATCAAAGTATCTCTCACAGAGAGGATGAAAAGATTAAGCTCAAAACAGAATAGCTTTCTCAAAGAAAGTATAAGACGCTGAGTTCAGTTCTTTGTAGACCAGAAACTTGGCACGAAACTTGATTGCTCACTTGAGTAATATTGCTTTCAGAATGAAGTTTCTTCACAGTTTTTCCAACATCTCTTCAATGAATACCTTGGGGTATTTATAGGAGTCTTCAAGGGTATTACCGTTGCAGTAAAAATATCTCCTTTCCATTGAGTGAGGTAATTTGAAATGTAGTCCTTTTCTTTCTTGACAGAGAATATCAGAATAGTATACATTACCGTTTTCGTACTATCAGCTATTTGCAATTGCCTTGTACGATTTTTGTCTTATGCTAAAGGTATCACATTTGCTTCCCCGTACATCAAAATGAGCGCCTAAAATCAAATTCGAATTCCGTTCCACAACAGTCTGAGGCTAAGAGCAGAAACGTGATCATCACGTGCTTCATTAAAGAGATTAGACGCTCGCTCAGGACAGAGGACGGACGCTCGCAGTAAATGAGTATTCCACGTGTCAAAGAGTAACACTACTGGACGCTTGCTGTTAGCAAGACGCTGAAGTGAGTTCGGACGCTGACACTAGTGGATTGTATTCAATTCTTTTGTAAATTTCTTCTTCTTCCTTGAGTGTTTCGTACATATATATGAAGTTTTGATACCTGTACACTCAAAGATATGTTAGAAGATAAATTGTTCTTCTTGAAAATACTTTATTATCATCAAAATTAATGAGGGTCTAAACTTCTCAATCGTTTAGGTTCCAACATATTTCCTCTATTTTTTTAGCTTTTCTGATCAATTTGGAACACAAACAATAACCGAAACCATTTTGGACCTTTGTGAAAAGGAGTCTCTGGATTTTCTGTTTGGCATAAACTATCCCTCCAAATATGGTCTTTTGCATAACAGAGTCCTACTTCTTCAATATTTTACTAAACTAAAATAAGTAAGAGGTGGCAACATTTGATGCTTTCTTTCTTTTGGCTGTGTAGGTTTGAAAAGAGAAAGATATTGTCATTTATTAATAGCATGTACATGTACTAATAGCTAATAAAAAATATGCATCTGTCATTTGTGTAATTATAGAAACATGGAAGCACCTTTAAAAGAGAGTTTGGGCCTAACATAATAAGGAAAGGGAGGTGTAGCTATTCTTCAACCAGCACATGATATAATACATATTTGGTTGTCATAAGAATTACTTTATATATATTTTTGTAACAGGTGATTGCACCAACTACCTTTGCGTTTGGAAAAATGATAATTCAGAAGAAGTTTCGTACTATTAAATTGTCATTTTTTTTATTTTTTTTCAAAAACTATTAAATTGTCATATTTGTGCTATTAGTGTTAAATTAGTGAAATTAATCTTAAGTTTTCTATTGGATTTGGTTTATTTTGTTGTTAAGCTAATTTTTATTATGTCATATTTGTGCTATTAGTGTTAAATTGGTTTATTTTACATTCATGAGATCAATCCTCTCTACATGTTACCTTCACCCTAACATAAAATATACATCAGACAAAATTCCCTCTGTGGAGAGAACTATACATCACTTCAATATAAAACATCATTTCTTAGTCAAAACATACATCACTTCAAAATTCCCTCTGTGGAGAGAACTATGAAGGAAATCAAATAAATATGTCGGTGTGGGGGTCAACAGCCAACCCTTTTCCGCCTAATGAGTCAACCGATATTTCGTTAGAGTGCATACCTAATTAGAAGAACAAGAGAGTGTCCACGTCCTTTGATGCTAGTGGCGGTCTCAAAGCAATGTGGCGGCCTTGGACAAAAAATACTAAAAACATAAAAAATTTTAAAATTAGTTCATCATATATAGTTTCTTATTCAACTTGAATTTCAGATAGTTTAATTTTTTCTAATGGTAAGTAACTCATTATTCATATTTTATTATCCAATGCAGAAAAAAATTAATATAAACAAAATAATCTCATCACCTCTACCAACACCAGAACAATAGTGTCTGCCTTCTAAAATCGCAACCTAGCCAAGAATCCTCAACCTTCAATCTGGCATGGAAGGGAAAGAATAAAACCAGAACAATAAGCAATAAATTGAAGCTAAACAACAAAAATTCTATTAAGTTCCTTACATCTAAAAGCAATGGAAAATCACTGTGGTAGAACAACAACCACCAGCAAAACAAGCAAAATAAGCAAAACAGAACAACAACCAGAACAATCACTGTGGTAGAGTTCAATTTTTTATTAAGTTCCTTACATCTAAAAGCAATGTAAAAGAAAATTAAGCCACACAAATCATACCCAAACCAAATTCAATCATTACATATTCAATTAGAGTCTATATTCAATCATTACAAATATCAATTAACAACCAATACATCTAATATCTCAGTCAGAGAAGCCAACCTCGATCCGGTGGCAGAGAAGGTGCGGCCTGGATAGTGGTAACGGTAGTGCCTAATAGTGACAGTGGCAGTGGCTGGAAAGAAACAACATGGAGGCTGGTGCGTGGTGGGCGATAGCACTGTAGTTGTGCGCGATGGCTGCTGGTCGGTCGTGTTGCTGGCTGGCTGCAGTGCGGTGCGGTGGTCCCCGGTGGCTAGTGGTCACGCCGGAAAAAGGAGAGTGGGGGTGGTGGTGGCTGCGATAGACAAAGGGAGTGGCCGGTGGTTGTGGTGGTGCGCGGTGGCTGGTGGTCGCGCAGGACAAAAGGGAGTACGGGTGGTGGCTGCCGCGATGGACAGTGGAAGTGACGGTGGTGACAGTGGGACAGTGGGTGTGGTGGTCGAAGTTCCACATAGAGAGAGAGACAGTGATAGTGGTGACAGTGGGAGTGACAACTGAAGTGCGGGGAAGAAGGTTGTGGTTTGATTCATATTGCAGATTACCGACGGCCTTTTTTCCATTACCGACGGCTAAAGCCCGTCAGTAAACCCAATAGTCACACGCGGCATTTCTGACGGGTAAACTTTCAATTACCGATGACTCATTTCAAAATAACGACGGCCTGCACATACCGACGAGGCAATTACCAACGGGTCACACCCGTCGGTATTTGAAAACTTGGTGGGAATCAAAAGGCGAAAACATACCGACGGCTTCAACCGTCGATAAGTCTAAGCAGATGACGACATACGTTTACCGACGGTTAAAGCCGTCGGAAAACGTGTGCATTTTGCGACGAACTGAGGCCGTCGGTATCCGCATGTTTTCTTGTAGTGGTCCTTCACCGTAAGGTGAGGAATCTCCTTGTCCCACTGAAAGTGGCTATACTTATATGGACATTGCTCCAAAACAGACTTCCAACTAAATCCAACCTTTTTAGGAGAGGGATCATTGGAAGAGACTCTCAAAGGCTAAATTACAAAATTGGTCCTCTAAGTTTATTTTAGGTTTCAATTTTGTCCTCTACGTTTTATTTGTTTCGTTTTGGTCCTCTACGTTTTATTTTAGTTTTCAAGTTGGTCCTTTCCGTCACTAAAAGTCAATTGTCCGTAGCTAGAAGTCCATTTTTCAAAATGTTATTTGACTTTTAGCTACGGACAATTGGCTTTTAGTGACGGAAATGACCAACCTGTTGTAACTTTTAAAACGTAAGGGACCAAAACGAAACAAATAAAACATAGAGGACCAAATTGAAACCTAAAAGAAACATAGAAGACCAATTTTGTAATTTAACCGACTCTCAAACTTGCTCTGGAGGATGTCAATGCCCACTATCTCACAAAATCTGGATGGAAACCATTACGTGGTTGGGTTATGCATCAGTTCTGCACCCAGAAGGAATACCTCACTTGCTTCAATTTGAGGGCCTGCTGCAGGGGTAAAATGCTCACAGAACATCTTATGGTTATTTGGTCTGTGTGTATTTGGGCATTGTGGAAATCAAGAAACCGAGCTGTGTTTCAATCTAGACCAACAGTCATAGCTGAAATTATGGAAGAAGTCAAGATTCATTCATGGAATTAGATGAAATCCAAACTTAGGGGCTTCATTTACTCAATATCACAATGGCTAGCAAATCCCTGTGCCTGCCTCGGTGCCACACAGTAATGGATGGTGAACTTAATATGCTTAAGGAAAGGCAATCCGACACACTGTCATGAGGATATTGATTGCTGCAATTTCTGTTTAGGTGTGAAATTTGCGTAATTTCTGCAATTTCGGTTTCATTGTTATTGTAGCTGCTTCGGGAGAATTAAAATGGCAGTAGCTGTTGATATGGTGTTGATCTTGGGTGGCTTGGCTGCTAAATGTTAAAACGTGACACAAACTATGGGTGATGTAATGGATCTTTTATGTATAGTGGCAACCCAATCATGTTACCTTGGACTCATTGTATTTTGGGGGCGGCCGGATGGTTTGTGAGTTGCCCATCGTTTGTCCATTTTGCTAGTAATCTTTATCTCTATTATATACAAATACGAATAAATTAAAAATGGAAATTAAACAC
Source organism: Calophaca sinica (assembly GCA_037113605.1). Classification (NCBI taxonomy): domain Eukaryota; kingdom Viridiplantae; phylum Streptophyta; class Magnoliopsida; order Fabales; family Fabaceae; genus Calophaca; species Calophaca sinica. Next base: position 100,577,423 of record CM073733.1, on the reverse strand, counting down.
ATGCCATTAGCTCAAACAAAGTAGAATGACATGTAATCAACAATAATCAAACATGGACAATTAGGACAATTTAAAAATTTAATAAAATTAATGACATGGAAAATAACAATCAAATTCAAAAGGAATATTAATTAATCCGCTGAATGTAGCAGCAAGTAAAATAGTCAAATTAATTTAATGCATTTATTTTACTTCGATTAGAAACAAATGACCAGATTTAGAAAATAGAAAATAATTAATATTTTCTATTTACTTCCAATATAACCTGACATATTTAATATAAATATGTAAAGAATCATAAAACCAATAAAACCGTTGACATTTGAAAGTAAATTACCACAAATATAACGAAAGTCATAAAACCGCATAATTGTATATGAAACGGTTACCTAATATACATGCAATTTTCATAAATGGTAATTCAATCTATTACATTTAATACTCCCTTCGTCTCATTTTGTTTGTCGTTTAAGGTTTTGCACATGAATTAAGAAGTATAATTAATGTTTTAGATTTCATAAAAAGTATTGTATGATTTCCTAATATACCCTTCATCTCTTTATCATTTACGAGAATTGGAAAAGAAAAAACACGTTGATCAAAAAACACATTAATAATGGTTAAGGGTATAATAGGAAAGAAAACATTTAACACTTCATCGATATTATAAAACGACAATCAAAATGGGATAAAGCTATCTTACTAAAACGACAAACAAAATGGGATGGAAAGAGTAGTACATATATGTCACATGAAACATATTCGAATTTATGAGCCCTCAATTTGAAATCATATTAGATGGATACATATGATAATTGGCTATCAATTTTCTCAAATAAAATCTAACTGAATTTACGAAAAAAAAAATCAATTATTAGCTAGATTTCAAATTGTAATTTCGAAATTATAACATTCTCGACACATATCTACATTCTTAAATTATAAATATGCTGAAAATGTTGATTCAAACAAAATTGATTCTCTGCATCATTAATTGCAATATTCAAATCTGAATTGATTCTTCCTACTCTACTGTTATAGTTTTGTTAATTACGAATTAATTGCCTTTGTTGTCCTATACTAAAACTGAGCAATCAATATTTATTCCTGTATAATATTCCTCTTCCTTATTATTATTTTTTTTCATATTAGTTTTCTATCTCCTTCGTCTCTCTGCTCTTTTTCTCTACTTCATATTCCTCATTTATGCTATTTCTCTCTTTTTTTAAGCTTCTCTTTATTTCTTTTTGGTTCTTATGCTTTCTATTTTAACAGCAAAGTGTACTGCAGTGTTGAACGCACGCCAATGTGCGGGCCGATTATAGTGATCATGGGCTGCTTTTGTTGATCTATTGTTATTGTTATTTTTTCAGAAAAGTTTATGTATGTTTCCACTTTGTGGTGCATATTGGTTTGCTAATTGTATTGTAAGTTATTAATTTATTAATAATTAATATATGGTGGGCTTTGTCACGTTTGATTCAAGTATTGTGTAGGATGGTGGAACACCACTGGGGAGGAAAATTCAACTAAAACACATCCATTGGATCTCATAAAAGTTTGAAATTTGTGAAGGACAGAATGATTTCTCTGCAAAAGAGGTATGCTTTATCTCCTTCTTTTCTTTTAATATTTCAATCTTCTGTCTACTAATTGGCTTCAGATCAAGCTCTGCTAACGGGTTCACTAGGTCTCAGCGTGGAACAAATCAATTCTCAAACTAGGCTTATCAGTTTCAACATCCTTAGGATTTTATAAATAACCGTGTTATATTGGCTTTTTCATTTTGGAATTTTAGTGGAAGGGAAGTTCGAATCTGATTCAACGGCAGAGGGGAAAGTTTAAATCTTGTGGTATTGTCTATATGATGTTGGCTGTAACATCCCAAGTTTTATGAAAATTATTTTATAGTTCCAGCTACTTGAAAATAAATCATGGAGATTGATCACCTCAATGGTTTGTTAAAAGTACGAAGAACAACAAAGATTTATTGTAAACAATTTACTGTTTTAGAAATTAATTCAGATTAAGAGACAGTGTAGACGTATACTGTTTTTAATATGAATTAATATCGAAAAATTTGAAAGATTGTTGTTTGATTAAAGAAAATTATTTTATTGAAAGAAAAATAATTTTCAGGATTTAATAAATAATTTTAAGTCATGGTTTGGATTTTTATTGTCTAGTTATTGTATTAATTGTCTGTTTTATGTCATATTTAATATGACTATTATTTTAAAGATTTTGTCTTGATAATTTTATTGTTTGAATAATATCTATATGATAAGAGAAATTGAAATTAGTGATCCTCACTAATTTACAGTTTTTATTACGCTGCGAGAATTCTATCGAATTCTGCCGTAACTAGGCTATTGTGTGTGTTTCTAACTGAAACATGTCCAAACGTGATCCAAATTTTATAAAATTTGAGATCTTAGCATTTTCCAATATTTATGATTTATTGGAAATTTTTCTGGAATTTTTAGGCATCAGAATAATATAGAATATTTTCTACGCTAATCAAGATTACTTGAAGCGCTTAAAGCACGCAAATCGAGAAAGCGACATTCATAGAAATACTCCTAATATTTTTGTGGATATTTTGGTTGATTAATAATTTTTTTATTATAGAATAATTTATTAGATTTATTTTTGGAGTTTTGATACAAAAACCCTAATATCTGAAACGCCACAAGACCCGATTGGAAATGAGAAATGACGATTTAAACGAAATATCTAGATATTTTGGGCCAAGGGGAGATGCATCCAGCCACTTGGGGAGCTGAACCTCATCCTTTAGAACCTTCCTTGACAAGTGTTGCAAGATGATTGGTTAAGTGGTAATTGTAGTTAGTTAATTTAGTTAGTTTGTAACTAGTTGGTTAGTTTCCAACTAAATGAACAAAAATTCTTCCTTCCATGTCCCTACCTGATTTCGTGGCTCTCCCATACAGCCAAGATCAGCCTCATTCAATCCTCCATTGTTGAAGAACTTAAGAAAAAACTTGAAGAGGAAAGCTTGGGTTTTTGGAAGTTTTGGAGATCAAAGTGTGCACCCTTGTTTCCTTTCATCTCCACCCTTGTTCAATCATCATCTATACTCTTGGTAAGCTCCATAAACCTTTCCTCATCTCTCTTGGGTTCCATAATATGGGTTTTGAAGGTTTTAGGAGTTATTTTGGAGTTATGATGCTTGTTTTGGCTAGTATTGTATGATTAGCTTCATAACCCCTTATTCCCTTCCATGTATTAGCTTGTTCTTGATTTTATAAAACTTGGAAAACCCTAAATCTATTCTGGCCGAAATCTAGGGACTGTTCTAAGCCTTGGTCTTGTTTGATTTTTGTTGTTTTAGGGTTGATTCTTGATGGGTTATACTTGCTAAGTTTAGAAACTAGTTTTAGAATCATGTTTACAAAGTTTTGAAAAAATCAATTTATGTGTAAAGGGGGGCTGAAACTGTGGCTTATAATATGATTTAGGGGGATGTTTTAAATTGATTTCAAAGTGTTTTCAAGTGTTTTAAGTGTTGAAGAAGTTGGTTTCTTGTTAAAGGAATTGAATGTAGTGAATTTGTATGTGTGAAGCTTTGAAAAATTGTTTGAAAACAAAATAATTTGGGGCTGTTTGTGATGCTTAAAAACAGTGATTTATGAGAATGATTTGAGTGAGTTCTAACTTGTTTTTAAGTGTATTAAAGTAGTAAATAAGTTTGGTTTTGATAAGGAGTTTTGATTAAGCAAAGTTTGTAAGATTTTGATGTTAAAAGGTTTGAAAACTTGGAGTTGTAATTGGAGCCTTGAAACCGTGGCCTTCAAAAGGATTTTGTGATTTGTTCTTGACTTGCATTTATGCTTAAAAATAGTTGTAAAAGTGGTTGATGATTTGATTTAGCAAAACAATTCAAAGAAGCATGATTTTGGAAAAAGTTTTAGTTTATGTTTCAAGAATTGTTTTGAACTTGTAACAGAATTGTTTCTAAAATTTTGTGACATGTTTTAGTGCTTTGAAAAATGGTTCAAAGTTGACAAAACACTATTCATTTAGTAAAACACTATTCCAATTGGTAAGTTTTAGGTTTTGGTATTTTCTAAGTGTGTAGCTTTTGAAAAAGTTGAAAACTTGAATGGTTTGAAATTGTTCCATCACATGTGACTAGGTGTGAACCAAATGGGATTAAGTGAGTAGTTCTTAGGCCTTAGGGACCTTAAAGCCGTGGCTTCCCTAGGGGTATTAGGGCTTGAGTTTTGGTTTTAATTGATTGAAACTTGTGTTGTTAGGATACGCGCGAGGTATGACTCGACGATAGTTCGAATTTACCTTGTTTGGATTGTTAAAACGCCCAAGGTAAGGGAAATTCTTACATAATGAGTTTGGGCTTTTAGCCTTGTGTGTTGTTTGTTTGATTGTTGATTGATTATGTGGTAGTACTTGTAGTATTACTATGTGCTGTTGAGATGTTGTAGCATGAGCTGCTGTGTATTGATTTGGCCTTGTGTGGCAAGACTGAATTGTATTGTGTGACTTAAATCATACTAGATTGATTTAATTGGACTTGAAATTGATGATAATATATAGCATGTTCTTGGCCCTGCGTGGCATTATGAGTTGTATTACTTTCCTTGGATCACCTTGGATTTCATTAGAACTTGGCATTGAATTGGAATATAAAAAATATATTATTGTTGATAATGGATTAATTAACAATGCTTTGATCAACTGCTATTGGTTGACGATTTACATCGGTAAATCTGATGCGATTCCACAAGCCGAATTCTGATTTCGTAAACAAATTGTTAAGGGTATTTTGATTTAAAAGTAAGCGTGAGGGTTTTAGTACAACTAGCCAAAGCTTGCAAGGAAATTTCAATAGAATAATAGTGGAGAAAAGAACTTGAAATAAATAGTCCAATTTGCAAAAACAGTTGCGTTAAATAATACGCCTGGGAAAATTCTGGCTAGGAAAGACTTGGTAATTAAGAGTGTTCGCACGACCTCTCTTTCCTGGGAATTCTTCCAGTGTGTTATTTAGCACAACTAGGGTTTCAACGACCTAGAACTAAAAAGTATTTTTAGATACATAGGAGTGATACAAGAACTGAGAAAGAGATTTCAAAGATCGGGATTTCGAAAGAATAAAACATAGAGAACCTAGTGTTCCTATTGAGCATTTGGGCCATGTGTCCTGTGCTGGGACTTAGTGTCCTGCTTGCGTACGCATGTTCTTGATTAAGGATTGGACCTAATGTTCCGTATGGCGTGCCTAGTATCTTAACCTAAAAGTTAAGCATAGTGTTCCGCATTACGTGCCTAGAGTTCTGATCTAAGATTGGGACTAGCGTTCCGCAATTGAACACCCGGACCTTGTGTCCTGTGTTGAACTCTTAGTTAATTGAGATTTGGACACCCACTAAGTTGAGTGAGTGAGGGTTCGTCGATCCGCATTGATTAATTAAAGCATTACTCGGGCACTCACTACGGTGAGCATTCCATATTGTTGAATTTGTTGGATATCACTCGGGCGTTCACTACGGTGAACATGCCATATTGTTGAATTTGTTGGATATCATTCGGGCGTTCACTACGGTGAGCATGTCATATTGTTGAATTTGTTTAGATGCGTACTAACCATTGAGCATCGACACTCGAAGCGTTTGATTGGTCTTAAAGACTTCAAAAGACGAGTTGTCATGTCACTCGTAGCGTTTGATTGGTCTTAAAGACTTCAAAAGGCGAGTTGACACTGCATTGCCTAAGTAGAGGCACGCCAAAGTAGTGGCCAGCCAAAGTAGTGGCAAGCCTAAGCAGAGGCTATTTTGTTTGGACGTTGGGAAAGTAGTCCCCGTCATACTACTGACCTATTAAGGCTGCAGGTGTATACACAACTTGCCATACTGCATTGATATGCATAGCTAACCACATTTATGATATGTGATGAAGGGTTTGATGAATTTGATATTGGGATGACTTGATCACTGATTTGTTGATAGATTTTACTCCTTTATCGACGGCTACGCCGTCGGTAACGTACTATTTCATTTCTAATTTAGTTTTTAAATTTACCGACGGCTAGCAGTCGATAATTACAGACGGCTAAGCCGTCGGTACGGTGCTAAAAAATGATGAGCGGGAATTTAATTTTTTTACTCCTTTACCGACGGCTAAGTCGTCGATAATTATTGACAGCTTCGAACCGTCGATAAGCCGTCGGTAAAGTCAAACAACAACAAAATAAAAAAGAAAACTGATGAAATAAAAAAGGGGAGGGGGTATCCAATGGGTATCATGCAATCTCTCTTTCTCGCATTTACACCCACACACTGCTTGAGAAAGAAGCAGAGAAAGAAAAAGGGAAATAACAGAGAAAGAAGGAAAAAGAAAAGAAAAGAGAAAGGGAGAGAGAGAGACTGCGTGAGGAAGGAGGGGAGAAGGAAGGAGCGTGACAACTCTGGTGCGGCCGTGAATGCAGCGTTGAAGGCGGAGGTGGTGGCGCTCCACCGCGCCATGGAGAGGAGAGAGAACGAGGCAGAACGCAGAGAAAAACAGAGATAGAAACTGAACGAGAGAACGAGGGATAGAGAGATCGAGCAGAGAAAAAGGAAGAAGAAGGAGCTGAGGAGCTGGATCTAGATTTCAAATAAAGGAGAAATCTTGGTGGGAAACCCTAGAAATTGGGGATTTTATCTCCAATTTCTTTAAGCCCTAAGATAACATAGATCCCCTCTCAAAACCATCTAATTAGGGTGTGCTATGGTTCCATTTCATTCTTTGTCTTGGTTGAATTTTTATGTTAAGTGTTGAGTTTTGTATGAGTAGAAATTAATTCCATAATCTCTGAGTCGATGCCTGTAACTAATTGAGGTTCTTGCTTTAATGGTTGTTAGATTATGAGTTTGTTATTGTTGTGCTTGAGAGAGACTATGCACAAATTTTAGTGTTTAGGAATTGATTACAGTTGCGAATAATGATATATGTGGAGTTAGGGTGTTTTTCTATATGTAGTTGAGATTGAAAGCTGCAAATTCTTCCCTAATAATATTAAGAAGATGGTTAGAAATGGGATTTTAGTATAAATTTTAGTCAAGAACTCATGGTTTCCTTTTAATTAATTTTAAGTGATTTTTAAAGGCTTTGCGTCATTAAAAAGTATGCTGAATTTTCTGAAAATGAATGGCTTGAGAGGATGTTGATTTGAATGTTCATGTGGATTGATCTCGTTAGGTGAAACCATTAGCTAAATTCTGCACAAACACTAAATATTAGTGTATTTAAGTTGGAATTGGAGTGTATGTTTATTTATGTTAAAATTCTGCACCCTTACTAATTGTTAGTATGCTTGATTTGGAGTGATAATTGATTATGAATTAAGAAATCAAATCCTACACTGGGTTAATTGTTGAGTGTGATTGTTGGAAGGGTTGTGATTAGAGAGCACACTGTGTAAGTGTGTCGTATGACTTGTGTTTTGAGCTAGATGCACATTTTTGTCTTTGCACGGAGATATAAACTTTTACTTGTTTTGTTTCCTTTTTTTATATGTCTGATATTGGTACATGTTGTTATGGGTGTTTTCTGAGGTAGATCATCCCTCCCTTTGAGTCATGTTTGGGTTATAGTAGTATGATGCCTTAGTCGTTGCATGATTTTAGCCAAAGCATATAATGGGATATCGAAGAAAATAATAGTCGAAGACATAAAATATGACCGGGGTAGGAATTAATGGAGAAAGAAAATGCGTGTATAGTATTTTATGGTTAGTCTAGTAAATTGCTTCTAGTATATGAGATTATGCTTGTTGCTGCTGTTATTATTGTTCTATTTGGAATAATGAATGTGAAATATGATAAAAGTGGCTGATTCTTAATGGTGAAGGATAATTAGTGGACTAATGTTTAGCCATAAAAGCTAAACGTTTTGATCTCTCGTTGGAGGATGTTGACAGAAGGCACTAGGCAGATTTTAGATGCAGCCCTAGTAGGAAATGATGTAGTTAAAGATTTAAGATTGAATTAATTTGTAGGTCCCTATACTAATTGTGAGTTTACAATTTGGCAGCGATATATCCATACCCGACAGCATATACTACCTTTTTGTGATATATAAGTCAGATATATAGATGTTGAATAGAGATATTGTTTTTGTGATTTTCCCTTTTTTCTGTTATGTTAGTCTTACATGACATACCTTTGCATGGCAGGTTTGTGTTAGTAATTTGGATCTTAATGTCACGGAGGAGGAGCTTAGGCAGACCTTTCTGCAATTTGGAGATATTATATCTGTCAAAATTCATGCTGGCAAACGATATGGTTTTGTTCAATTTGGGACTAGGTTTTCTTTTTAATTTTTTTCCCTTTAAATAATCTTTAATAAGTGAATCTTTGAGTGGTTACTGTAATGTTTTGAAACTAAAAGGTAATCATATGATATTGACTGCTGCTACCCTTTTCTCCAAGGCAATAATTTTCATGTGGCTTGATGTTACTCTGCATCTTGTGAGGTCTTTCATCGATCTTATTTTCTTTTTTTTCTTTGTCCTATTATTAGTTGGTTTTTTAACCTCTTGTATGGCTTAACAAACACTTTCTTCTACAAGTATGCATAAAAGGTAAATCTCAATTCATCTTGATGAATAAGGGCTATTTAGGCAAGAAGTGAGTACTTGCAGTGTTTTTAAAGATTCAAGGGGATGTAGTGTATCATTTTGAAACTTGAAAGGAGTCAATTAATAGATTTTATAGATTAGTTCTTTAAAATTGATTCAGATAAAAACTTCAAGGGGATAAAGTTTGATTATATCTATTTTTTTCTTTCCTGATAAATGGGGCATAACATACCACTTTTGTAAATTATGATGAAGTCTCTAACTTCACGTATCCTTCCTTATTGTTGTATTTATCTTCTTTAATTTGATTTGCATGACACAGGGAGGTTGTCAAAAATATTTTTAATCCATACTTTGATAAAGGTAAGCTTTAGTTGGATGTACATATAGCTTGACAATGATAACAAAACTGATTCATTTACTGGTCTATATTTTCAAATATACCCATGTTGCTTCAACTTTCCAGTGAAAAATTGTTTTTAATGTCATACTTTTTTTTTAATTTGAATATTATAATGGACTTAGCTGTTGGTAATATTGCCGACTTTTTTTTATTGTTTTAATTTCAATATTACAGTGGGCTTAGCCATCGGAAAACTCCGGTAGAGCCATCGGTAACCACCCCAAAAAAATGGTAAAATTCCACCACTTTACTGACGGCTGTGTATAATTTTCCAAAAGCTTAGCCGTCGGTAATACCGACTGCTTTAAATGGCCGTTGGTAACAGATTTCCAACGAGCCATTAGCCGACGGCCTTGAGGCCGTCGGTAATCCCGATTTACCGACGGATTTTGTGCGTTACCAACGAAAAATAGCCGTCGGTAACAGCGAAAATTCTTGTAGTATTATAAAAATACTCCCGTACATGGTACGAGTTACATACTAGTTATGTCTATTAGTGAGCTATCTTGTATTATTTTGTACAATTTTGTACTCTTGAGTACTGCTGGTACTCTTGTCTCTTTTAATAAAATAATCTTTTTGCTGCTTCAAAAAAAGAGTTTATGTTATGCGTGTACGCGCGCGTACATAGTTGCGGTATTTCAATAATGAAAAATGTTTTTTGAACACATTTTTTGATACAGACACGTATAATATACAATTTGTATTATACGGACATACAGTCCGTACTGTACGGACAACTCTTTTTTTTTTTCAAAAAAAAATATTTTTTATTTTTTTTAGATTTTTTTAACTGGTTAAAATTTTTTTTTATCATTAACACTACAAGAATTTTGCATTTTACCTACAAATTTTTCCTAGGGTCAATGGCCCTAGGAAATTTCCTACAAAAAAAAGCCGTAGGTTTTGGTTATATTGTTTTTTTTAAATAGTCCAAACCGAGGGGAACAGTCGTAGGTTTTGGTTAGATTTTTTTTTTTAACTGGTCCAAACCTAGGGGAACAGCCGTAGGTTTTGGCCCAGCCTTTTTTTTTTGTTGCACGTTGGTATTTACGAGGGGTTCCCCGTAGGTTTTGTCTTTTGTTTTTTTTTTCTCTTCTTTTAATTTTAAAGACCACGAGACTGATTCATAAAAAAAAAAAGACCACGAGACTAAAAACCCTAAGTTCTTTCTCACTCTGGCGCTCCCTGACTCACCCTCACTCAGCCGCTTCCTCACTCAACCAGTCTTCTTTCTCTTTTCTCTTCTATTCTCTTCTCCTTCATTTTTCTTCTTTGTTTCTTCTTCCCACCCCTCCCAGCAAGATTCGGTTTTTGATGAAAACCTTCAAGATTCGATTTTTGAAGGAAATTCGAGAGAGAAAAGGGGAAACCAGATTTCCATGGAGGATTGCGGTGGTGTGCGCTTGTTTGCGGTGGCTATGGAGGACGGTGCTTTCTGTATGGTGCCTGCGTGTTTACGATGGCGCTTACGATGGTGCTTTCTTGATTCTTCTTGGTTCTGTTTTTCAGGTTTCATTCTTCTGGTTTCGTTCTGGTTTTATTTCTTGGTTCTTCTGGTTTTATTTTTTGATCTACAGGTTTCGTTCTTCTGGTTTTATTTTTTGGTTTTGGATCTGTTTGGTTCTGTTTTTTGGGAGACAAAGCCACCTGAACAAAGGGGAGAGCGATCTGGAAAGAAGGCAGCGGCTATAGAGAAGCAAGAAAACAAACAATTGTAGTTTTAGGGTTTTTTTAATTGTTGTTCCACCTTCTGTGTATTTTGATATTTGGTGTATGCAGCTTTTGCTTTGAGCTGGATTTGTTAATGTTTGATGCTGGTTTCTGTTTGTTGAAATGTTCAAGTCCCTGCGTTTCTGATGCTGGAAATGTTCCTCTGCATTGCCGTGAGAAAATTGGCATTTTTTTAATTAAAAGCAGAAATTTTAATTTAAATTTCTGATTTTTTTTTAAAAACCGCTGCAATTTCCTAGGGTCTCAGCCCCTAGGAAAAACCGAGGGTCACAGAACCCTAGGAATTTCCTGCGATTCCCAAAAAAAAAAAACCTCGGTTTCCATTTCCGAGAAGCTGATTACCTACAGCACGTGGGCTCTCGGTGAGCCCTCGGAAAAAACACACTTTCCTATGGTTTTTAGCAATTTCCTAGGGTTTTTGGCCCTAGAAAATTGCAAGATTTCTTGTAGTGTAACCTGATAATGTGAACCATTAACCAGATAAGTGAACTTCGTCAACTAGATAAATAAATGGAACGTGAGTTTGGCATTCACCAGATAATGTGAACCATTAACCAGATAAGTGAATTTCGTTAACCAGATAAATAAATTGAATCTGTTAAGTTTCAGGGTTGGCATTCACCAGATAATAAGAACTATTAACCAGATAAGTGAACTTCGTTAACCAGGTAAATAAATTGAATGTGTTAAGTTTCAGGGTTGGCATTCACCAGATAATAAGAACTATTAACCAGATAAGTGAACTTCGTTAACCAGGTAAATAAATAGAATGTGTTGAGTTTCAGGGTTGGCATTCACCAGATAATGTGAACCATTAACCAGATAAGTGAACTCCGTTAACCAGATAAAAAAGAAAAATTTGAAAAAAAAAGTGAGATCCATACTGTACGGACATGTGTGTCGCTGGTGTGTCGCACGCTGTGTTCAATTAACAGCGTTGTTCAATAAAACATTACGACATGCAACAAAACAAAAACATTACAATACAAAGACTTCTGAACAATTATAATAAAAGCTTCCTTCGGCAAGGGAAGGGTGTGGCCTATGTGTCCAAAGATCAGCATATGTGCCCAAGTAGTGGCCTATGTGCCCAACAAAATGATTTGCTTATGTGCTTCAAAAAATGGGTTTGCCTTTTATGCCTCAAAAAACAAGTTTTGGCTTTCATGCCACGGAAAATGAATTTACGACTCTTATGCCACCAGAAGGCCTAAGTGTCAATCAAAAGGCTTATATGCCAACCAGAATAATAAAAAAATTATAGAAAATACTGTGGCAACCAGAAAAAAAAAAAAAAAAGACTACGAATGAATGATATATTGTAAGGTGATGTGTAGAATCATTTGTATAGAGCATTTTGAAAGATTTATGTTACCTTAGTGTGATGAATGCACGTGTATGTGAATGTAGGAAAACAATTACATTGTTCTCTATGAATGCTTTAAGTGCATAAGTTTATATGAGTTTGTATGAGAGGATCGATTTTCCATACCCTTCACATCAAAGTAAGGTTGGAAATATCTAAGATGCAAATGTTTTATATAATATCTATGTCACTGGGTTTTATAACTCGCTATGTTTTGGGGTTGATATTTCCAGATATAGCACATTAGAATTGGGAACTTAATAGTAATTTTAGAAGGCTTGACAACTAGACCTAATGGTTGAGAGTTGTATCATAGTCTATGCTAGATCGTCTATGCTAGATCGAAGTCAGTCTTGTATAGAGTCTTTGATTTATGTGTATTATTTTATGAAGAGTTTTATGTAAAGGATTTTATATTCAAAAGTTTTAGAAGTTCTTTATTATTTCACCAGTTTGTATTTTATTTTTCAAGAAAATTTTGACTTACCCATAAAAGTGTTTATTTACCATTTTCTCTCCCTTGACTATTTGAAAGGATTTACGAAAAGTTTTAAATAATGTTCTATTATGAAACAGGGTGTTACACGAATCCTAATTGCCACCGCAATATTTATCCCTTTTTATTTCACCGGCTTACTTACCGGCTAAAATTGCTACCCTTTAGAGAGATGGAATTTCTCTCGAAGTCTTTTTCTAGCATAGTACAAATGGGTAATAACCTTTTTTTTAGACACAAAATTAATCTAACAAATTTTTAATGAAGATATTAAGATTTGCAAATTTTAAAGCTACAAAAGGTGACAATTTTTTCCCTTAAGCTTCCAACAAGAATTATTTTTGTTCAAATAAATGGTCTATTGCATAGAACCCTTTAAATATATGAGAATCTCCAAGCCTTCTAACCCATCAGTCCATCACACAAGGGAATGAAAATAGATATTTCTTACACCCAACTATTTTCTTCTCGTAGGAAACAAGATATTAGGTTACCTCGAAATGTATATTGATTTGTTCAGAAAGCACAACCTGGTGGTAAAACATACGTAAAAGCTGTGTGGACACTGGGAGCAGGGTTCGAACTCGTACCGCTCCACTTTTTTCTCCCCTCTAACCATCTGTACTAGGGCAAAAAAAAATTACATATTGATTTTGTGTGTCCTCTTTCTTATCCATCTAATTGAAAATGACAAGTCATTAAATACAGTTTTTTTTTTTTTACTAATAGCATTTATTCATTAATTCTTTTATTGATTTATTATTATTTTTAATTACAGATTTCTTAAAGGAGACAAAAAAGGTAGAGTTGTCAATTTAGCCCATTCCACCTTGCTCAACCCTAGTTCACATGGATTAGGGCCAAAAAAGCCCATAAAGACGAAACGGCCTACTAACACACATAGGAAAGCCAACATGGATAAAAACCCATAAACATATGAATTAGGGCAAATCCATGCGGGTTGTTGCTTCTAGCACCCCCTGCTGCTGCCAGCACCCCCCACCCCATTAACATTTGTGAAATCCCAAAAAATACCCCAATCACTTAAACCCAAATTTATTTTTCTCCCCTCCCATTTTTTCTACTTCTTCCTCCCATCCCTCCTCCATCACCCTACCACCGTCTTCCACCACCAACCACTGGAGCACCACCCCTCCACTGCCACCACCTCTCCAAAATACCTCAACTCACCTAAAACCAATATTTCTCTTCTTCCTTCTCCCTCTCATCCCTCCTCCACCACCCCACCACCGAAAAACTCACCAGAGCCACCACTCCTCCACCCCCAACACCGGAACACCTCCCTAGGGGCCACCGCGACCAACCCAGCGGCCACCGAAGCTAATTTTGTTTGTTTTCGAGATTCTGCTATTTTTTTTTGCAGAATTACAGAATGTATTCCGACATAAATATGCTTCCGACAATTGAGTTACCGGAATACATTTTCAAACAAGTTATGAAAATGTATTCCAGCAACTGAGTTGCCAGAAACATATTTTTTCAAAATTATGATATGTTCCGGCAATTTAATTACCGGAATACGTTTCAACAGCTTCTGACAATTCAATTGTCGGAACATATCATAATTTTAAAAAAAAATGCTTCCGGTAACTCAATTGCCGGAAACATATTTATGTTCCGGCAATTGAATTACCGAAATACATTTTAAACAGCTTCCGGTAATTCAATTATCGGAAGCCTGTAATTCTGCAAAAAAAATTAGCAGAATCGCGAAAACAAACAAAATTAGCTCTGGTGGCCGCTGGGTTGGTCGCGGTGGCCCCTAGGGAGATGTTCCGGTGTTGGGGGTGGAGAGGTGGTGGCTCCGGTGAGTTTTCTAGTGGTGGAGTAGTGGAGGAGGGATGGGAGGGAGAAGGAATAAGAGAAATATGGGTTTTAGGTGAGTGGAGGTATTTTGGAGAGGTGGTGGCGGTGGAGGGGTGGTGCTCCGGTGGTTGGTGGTAGAGGACAGTGGTGGGGTGGTGGAGGAGGGATGGGAGGAAGAAGAAGAAGAAATGGGAGGGAAAAAATAAATCTGGGTTTAAGTGATTGAGGTATTTTTGAGATTTCACAAATGTTAGTGGGATGGGAGGTACTGACAGCAGCATGGTGGGGTGCTGGAAGCAACAGCTTCCATGCGCCTTAAAATTTAAAAACACTAACTTATTTAGGCCTGACCTATTCTTTAGGCCAGCCCACTCCATGTACCCATTGGCCCTGCCATAAGAAGATTATGACATGGAAGAAATTTTATTTATAAATTGCAGTGATTGACATATTTTAGAAATATTAAATTGCAATGACTGTCATATTTAAATTAAAAAACTGTACTAATAAGATAAATTGTTAAATATGAAATGACATGTCCACATTAGGAACAATTTCAAATAATTTTTACGTTAAATGTTTTTTAGAAAGATTTTTAACAAAATACTATTATTATTATTATTATTATTATTATTATAAATTCACACATTATAAAAAATAGTAAATATAAAAATGGCACACTTTTTGTTTTCTTTTAAGAAAAAATTAGAATTGAGCTGCATATTTTTTGGACATAAACTATTTCTTAGATCATATATTATTTTTTTTCCTTTTAATGACTTGTCATTGCATTTTAGATGGCACAAAATTTATTGTTTTTATTTACAATGCATTGATAATATCAACACGCTTTCTAACACTATTTTACCAATACTCACTCTCTTATTGATTGAAATTCAAATGAGTCTCAACTAAATCATGTGGGTCCCATATAAATTTGGTGAAACTCATATGAATTTCAACCAATAAAAAAGAGTGTGTTGGAAAGAGAGTATTAGAGCTAAAGTGTGTCCATAACATTTCTGTTTGGGGAATGTTGATTCAAAATATTTGATTTCAAATAGTTTTTAATGAAAATAAAATTTAATCTAATTGATATAATATGACATGTTAAAATATGTACATTGTCGAGAACCGACGTTATTTGCATTTCATAATAGCGACGTTATTCTCTTTTTTTTTGACTCAAATAAATCATGGCATTTCATTCATAATAGTGTCTCAAATACAATGAGGAATATAATTAAAAGTACTGCGAGTAGCGTAACAGGTAGGACCTTGTTATAATATTATATTATATTATATTATATTGTTTTGAAAATAGTTGTTCAGATTATGTATTGAGCTACTCGGACAAAGTGCAAATATTTGCCGATAAATTGAGTTCTGATTAGCTAAATCCAAGTCAACTATGCTCAATTAATTTATGATAGGCTAAATCCAGATTGGCCAAATAAAAAAATCATGTTGACGGAGGTCAGGTGAACCAAACACTGCTACTCAGCTGAGACAGGCAGCTGAGGAGCCGCAGCTAGGAATGGCAAAGCAGGCCGCCCCACCCCGCCTCACCGTGAGCCTGCCAAAACGGGGGGGTGGGCCAACCCGCCAAGAGGTGGCGGGTTGAGAAAGTGAGCCCACCCCGCCCAATCGCGGGTCAGCGAGCTGACGGGTTGGCCTGCTTTAAAGATAAAAAACCAAAAAAAAGAAATTCAGTCTAAAAAAGTGGTTGGTTGGCTCGCTAAACCTGCCCAAAATACATAAAAACATAACAAAATTGGTTAAAAATACAATAAAAAAAGATATCTTGGCTCGGTGGGCTGGCCCGCCCTCCCTCGCCCATGGTCCGGCTGGTTGGCAGGCTAGGCAGAACGGGTTATGCGGGGTGGTGGACTGACACACCCTCTCCCACCCCGTCCCACCAGCTCGCCGGGCTCAGCCCGTATTGGCAGCTGACGCATAATCAGCCCAAGAGACTATAATTATTTTTAGAAAAAAATAGCATGAAAATGATCAAGTCAAAGTGTGCTAACAATTTTCCTAAATTTTTGGGATGAATATTAAATGTGGTTTCGGAGTGAGAATATGAAGATAAGAAACCGACCAACTAGAATCAAGGGATAATCAATTGAAAAACATGCACTCTGTCCCCTTAAAACTAGGGATACGGATAACATGGTCAATGTGATGGGCAATTAGTCGTTATAGTGTATTTTGGCCCATAACTTAGATATGTGAATTCTTATGAGTTGACCAAATCAAGAACGTGTATGAAAACTTATTTCCTTAAAAAGAGGGATGTGAAGAACATGGTCAGCTGATGGGCAGTTAGCCGTTTGACCCCATAACTTAGCTAATTGAGTATATATGCGAATTATATGAGCTAACCAAGTCAATGACGTGTATGAAGGCCTCCTTAAAAATATGATTATGAAGGACGTGGTTAGCTAATATGACAGTTAATAAGTTAGCCGATTAAGCATTTTTGGGCTATAACTTAGCTGACTGGGTAGTTACCTATATTATGTTATTAGTCATGATCTTATATGATATAATATGTGAGGTAGTGGGTTAAGAACGTGACAATAGTGTTTCTTAGGTAGTCTAAGTCTATAAATACCAGTTGTACATATTGTTTTTGACACACCCAATCAATCAAACACAAGCATCTACATTTATATTTTCTTTATTGTTTTTATCCTTTATTTTCATGCAACCTTAGTTTAATAGTTCAACCTTCTACGACGCTCTTTGGAGTACTCAAGAAACCTGCAGCTAAGAAACAAATATCTCTTTCTCAACATAGTTGTCTGATCAAAAGGAGAATCAATGTTAGCCATGCGAGTTAGCTGACATATCATCTAATCAGGTGAGCAAACAGCTAATCGACTAAGTACCAAATTCGCACGATGCTCAACAATATTATGTGGTTTACATATTATATTAATTAAATTAATATTATTATATTAAAATATTTACAATGTGCGATGTTATTTTCATAACCCGTTTATTAAAATAGTTTTACTTTTAATATTAGAGCAATGGAGGATCAGCTCCTTCATCGAGGACTTGGCCCATAAGTGGCCCAGCACTAACCCATGTGATAATTTAATTTAAATATGCTTGGGTAAAAAAAAAACCTATTATCGGTGGGGCCAGAAGGGTGGGATTAGGCAAAGTGACAGATCACCAGATGCGGTTGCTGATGAGCAAACATCTGCTGTCTCAAAAAATAATGTCTCTCTATCTTCCACCAATCAAATGCTGGGGATTTGCATGTGTTAATAAGTTATAATTTTATTTTATTATGTGGTAAATTATTATTGGTGAGGGATAAAGAATGTGACAGAAAAGTGAGTAAAAAAACCCTATTATCGATGGGGCCAGAAGGGTGGTATTAGACAAAGGACCAGATCACCAGATGCGCTTGGTGATGAACAAAAATCTATTGTCGCAAAAAATGGTGTCTCCCTACTCCGACGAATCAAATGTTGGGGATTTGCATATGTGTTAATAAGTTATAATTTTATTTTATTATGTGGCAAATTATCATTAGTGAGAGACAGAAAATATAATAGAAAAGTGAGATAGGAAATTTTCATCCGTTGGTGATGAGCTATAGAAAGGGGTTGTTTTTTTGCACTTTTTTCTTATTCAACCCTCCCCGCGCAAAACTGTTCTTTTCTACAAAAATAACCCTTATGTTATGTTTGAAAGAATTTTTTTTTTAAAATTTAAAAATGCCTTCTGAAACTATATATCTGGAAGCAACAATAGCACTTTGAGAGTTAGATGTTTTCAGAACACATATCTCATGCATTCTGAAATCTGTTTTCCAGTGTAATTTGCCTTTTGAAAGCCAACTTTATTTATTTTTCACATACACTTGATGTGCCAAAAGAGGGGTGATAAAATAATTACATTAAACAAATAGACATTACATAGTGTATCCATTCAAAAGTACAATAAAGAAAATATAAAACTATGTACCAAAAAAAAAAAAAACTTAAGACAAAATACAAAATGGTGGTAATATAGCAGATTTGGCCCTCTTCCTCCTTTGATTTGTGACCTCGCCAAACAAAACGCCTAATGCTTCATGTACACCCTCCCAAGACACGGTCTCTTCCACTACCTCCCCTCGTGAAGCAAGCCCAGAAGAATCTCAGAAATCCTCCGGATCCTCACCTACAAATAATAATATAACATATTAAATAACACAACACAGTGAATTGATTGATAGCATGTAATATCATATGAATTAATATTGACTTACCAGAATGTGTCAGAGAACTGCCCCAAACGTGTCATATGTGGTCCTCTACCGGTGCTATTGCCTAGAAACTCTGCGTGATGCAGGTATATGGCATCCATCTTCTTTGTAGATGTATCAGCTTCAATGACTTCTTCAGGAGAATGCGGAAACACATGGTCATACTGGTGTAGCACCCGCTCAGATAAGTGTGCATGCATTAGTGGGTCACATCTAATCCATTAAGAGTGCCAAAGGTTCTCCTGAAAGAACGATGCTCTCGTTGACCTGCATAGGGTATCTAGGAGAAATCTTCCGTTGCTAACCAATTCAAGGAAATTTGAAAAGACAACATATTACCAACACCCATCATAGATGGGCAGCGACTATCCCATGGAGACTCCTTTGTGTATCCCACAATCAGGTGCTTATTCCAAATCTTGGAAAAGTATTCCAAAATCCATGCTTGTAACAAAATGAATGACATATTTAGCTTTTCCTAATAGAAACTAATGACTCAACAATTATAAAATATAATGTATGGGTACCTATAGAAGACACTACAAGAAAAGTGTGATTTACCGACGGCCACGACTCCGTCGGTAATATTTTAATTACCGACGGCTAAGCCGTCGCTAATGCGTGGGAAAAAATCTGCTTACGGAATTAATTTTTTGCTACGTTACCGACGGCTTAGACGGCCAATAGCCGTCTGTAATTACCAACGGCTTAGCCGTCGGTAACGTAAAAACATGACTGGTAAATTTTTTGGCTACGTTACCGACGGCTTAGCCATCGGTAATAACATAGAGGCCGTCGGTAATTATCGACGGCGAAGCCGTCGGTAATGTAAAAACATGACTGCTAGTTTTTGGCCACGTTACCGACGGCTAAGCCGTCGGTAATTACCAGTAACCTGACCTCAAAATGGCCGCACTATTCAGACCAACGTTACCAACCTCCCTCTCATTCTTCTCTTCCTCAATCTTCCTCAATCTTCTTAAGAGCTTTCTCTCTCTTTCGTTCTCGCTCGCTCTCTCTGTCTCTCTTCGTGGATCTTGTGCTGATCGAAACCCTTAACCCTTGGGTTTTGATCCTCTATCTGCTCAGATCTTGAAATTCATCTCCGATCTGAAAATGTCTGCCGTTTATGGAGCTGATCCCATGACCACCTTCGAAGACTTCGAGAAGGAGAGTGAATACGGTTACGTTCGCAAGGTCTGCTCTCCAATCATCACTTCCATTATTATCGCTTTTGTTTTCTTCTTATTCCCTCCCATTTGCTTTCGTTTATTCGCTACGATGCAGTATCCGCTGCAAGATAATATTTAATTATGTATCTCATCAATCCTTTGCTTTGCTTATCGATCTTCACTTCGATCGTCGCACACGCCTGTTTTTTTCTTCTGAATTTGATGTCTTCTTCAGTCTATTAATCAATTGATTAATTAATTAATTATTATGTAATTTAATCAGTGCTTTGGTTTATGACTTGACTTACATGTTCAAGTTCTGAAGTCACCGTGAGGAGGTCCACCGTGCCGCGACACCGCCTCCACATCGGCGTCGCCATTGCTGGCCTCACCGCTGACGGCCGCGTCCTCTCCCGTTCCGAATGCATTAACTACGGCTACACATACGAATCCCCCCTTCCCGTCGGTCGACTCGTCGTTCACCTCGCCGACAAGGCCCAGGTATCTCTAATCTTCTCTTCCATCTTTCCTCTAGCTTGGGCCTAGGTTTTTCTTTTTTAAATTAGGGTTACGTTTTAGTGGGGGAGCTCCGTGTTGTTCTATATAGGTGCAAAATAGCATACATATTATAAGATGATGTTTGATATGTCTCTTCTTTTTGAATTTTTCATAAATTGTCTGCATTGAGATTTAATGCTCTAGGTTGCTAGTTAGTTGGTTGAGCCTTTGTGTATGTTAGCTCCACTTAACAACTTTCTGAAGGCTAACTTAACAATGTTTGGCCTGACTCTGACACTGGTGCTAACACTGATTAAGTCAATGTTGACAAGTTGATTTTTGAGCTTTGTGCTGTTATTTTGCATCACCTATGCCAGATTTTGCACTAGTGTCGTAGGGAGATAATACTGTTCTGTATCCTCCTTGGCAGTTTCTTTTCAAGTGTTGACAAAGTGTGAAAAGCTGTCTTGTGTTGATCTTGGAGTGCCTTGCTAATTTAGGTTTTCTCCAATTTATATGATCAAACCATGGTTCTTTTCTTCAAATTGGTATGAATTCATTAACCTATATAGAGACATACTAATGGCCGGGTTTTTCTATTTAGAATTTTAGATGTACTTGTAACTGACCTCACAGCTAGTTATCGGAAGTGAACTTTGATATCTCACTGACTTTTTTGGTTATCCTTTGACACAGTTTTTAAACAGAAAATGATTGTGTAGTTGAGGTTTTGAGGATGTTCATGTATTAGGGAAGCCGTGGCGCATGATTCACTAGCATTGTAGTATGTTATTTGTAGATGTTAAATAGGGTAAATAACAGACCTCCGTTGATGTTTGGAAATATTATGACTAACCTCATTCTTATCCCAATATTATACTCAACCTCAGTTAGTAGGTGGCACTTAGGATGGTGCTAATAATTATTTTACCAATAATGAAGACACCGGGAATGACATGGTCCATAGTTATATGATCAACAGAAAGTTGAAACGACATCGATATAAGCTAAGGTGCAAAAGACAATAAAACCAAAGACAAGAAAATAATTATTATGTGAGAAAACTATACTCAGCCCAAAGGTGAGATACATATAAGAGAAATTTAGGCCAATTCTCATATAGCCATGTTCTACCTTGTTTAGCCTTGCTTTAAAGTCTAGCCACTTGCTTCTTCTATGTTCATCAAGACTATCTCCAAAAGTAAACCCATGGACCCTTTCAAGGCCTGTACATGCAAATCACATCAAATAATATCCTTACATTCAAGCAAAGATGTATAGATTATACTAAAATAAATCAGCGAGCAGGATCGAGAAAAATATGAACATGTGGATGAAAAACAATTTTAGTTTCATCTATAATGTATAAATTTTTGTACTTTAGAAGACTGTTTTGCAAATACAAGATAAGACTCTACAATAGATCCAACAAGGGTCCGACCCTTCCTTAGACCCACCATGACAGGAACACCAAGTTGCCCTTTTTAAAAGGCTTTTCCAACATATTTGTTGTAGATTATTTGGATCGAAACAAATAATATTTAGACAAATAAAACATGAAAAAAAATAATTAAAAATGAAGTAAAAAGTCTTGATTACTCTGTTCAAGTGGCGCAACATAGCGTATGGTACTACTATTTGTCCTTTCCTTTTCAATTCCACAAAGGTTATTCCTAATTATCCTGTCTCCATAGGATACATCACCTCGATACAAAGAGGGAGAGACAGAAAGAGAGAATACTTACTCTCACTAATTTTTGTAATTAAACCTTCAACAGTTGTAACAATTCCTCCCAGGGTGCCACTTGCCAGCTCCAACTCAAGTTCAGGAACTTTTACACTTGCAGTATCAGACTAATCAAACCAAATTATTCAGCCAACATATATAGAATAACAAGTATGGATGCAGTAGAGAGATATAAATCTTATTTGTATGTCTCAAATAATTTTTAAATGGTCAGATAAACAGAAAATCAACTACGGGCAGGGGAACAAAGAGAATGCTGAAAGAATTAATTCATATCATCACAACATTTCTAAATTTTGTCCTTGCTTACAGCTTCTGTTCTTGACTAGATTCTGGTGTGCCCTTGACTAGATTATGTCCTTGCTTACAGCTTCTGTTTAGAGGTTTTTCTCTCATCAGCTTGCTCTTGCTTACCCTGAGTTGTTGAGCTGCGTGAGAATCCAATCTAGATTTCCTGCACCAGGGAATCATCCCGGCACCGCAACAGTCCTAAAGAAAGTAGTATGGCCCCACGACAATCCCAAGTCTCAAATTATATTGTTTGATCAGATTTTTCTAAAGAGTATATTTGTAACAAACTCAAAGCTTAGTATGCTTTAGCCTGGTGGGGAGTGTTAAAATTATATACAAATATCTTATATTATCTTTCTGTTATCTTAGAGCATCTTATGATCTCTTTAGTTTAGTTTATATATTTCTTAGTTATTATCATGATATGTTTCCCTTTTTGATTAGAATTAGGAGTCTAGTATTATACTAAGGGCCAGCTCAATCTTTTGTATCATAACTATCCAATCATAATCATAGTTAAAAGTCTTTATTCTTTTTCTTTTCTCCTTTCTTATCTTATACCCTATAACTTCAACAAGAATATATTCTTATCAAGATTCAAGATGGCCACAAGGTGGCACAAAGAAAGGATATTTCTCAGTTAGATTTCTTATCTTAGCCATGGTTGAGTATCATCAAAAAAAAAAAAAAGAAAGGATATTTCTCAGTTAGATTTGAGCACACATGTATATGATAATATGAACACTAAAGTTTCCATCTATGTGAGTTTAATTAGATCTAGATAATAGGAGTATATATTTTCTTTAAATGCAAATATGGACATGACATGAAGATCACTTAAGCTCTATTAATTTGTTTTAGATTGCATATATCCGACTTAAACGGAACATTAATAATAACATAATAAATTGAGGAATATTGAAAGTTGAAGTTACAGAAGGTAGTATTAATTTGCTAATCCAGTGGGCTTGGGTGGGTGAGCTTTTTTCTTAGATTTTAATTATAGGACTATAGGAGCTAGGGAGAAGCTGAGGCTATGGGATGGATGGACAATACATTCTCTCGAGTCAGATATTTATACATAGATACTAGTACTAGTATTCTAATATTGAAAAACTGTTCATATTCACCCTCTTTTTTGTGTGATCCTTGCACGAATAAAGCGATTATGAGATACTTTCTTGATATGAGATATGAGATATGAGATATGAGATGACTTTGTCCTTCAATAAAGGAGTGCATCTGGTATTGTTTGTGTGACGTAAGATGTTTTGGTTATCTTTTCTGAAATATGGATTTAGGATAACATGCATGTGTGAGCTCTATAATGGGCTTCACTTAATAATAATAATACAACAACTTTCAGAATCTAATTTTTTGGTGGCCATATGAAATGTCTTTTGATGTCCTATTATGCATTTGAATACATGACAGAATTTTATTTTATTTTATTTTTTGTGTGTTTGAAGGTAAAAGATAAAAGAATCATACAAGGAGAAGATAAAAATTACGCGGAAGATTATACTCAACTTTCATTGGCAACATTGTTGAGGTGATTTGATGCTCCTAGTTGTTCCGCCTTCTATATTTTTTCTGCTAGTGTTTTATGATTTCTTCTCTTTTTATTTTTCTGTTTATTAAAATATGCTTCTTTTCTAATATTCAGTTTTCACATATATAAATTCATATTCAAAAAGAATCTGCAAGAGAGAAAGTCGGCAACTTTGTTATTTAATTTTTCTCGAGATGCATAGTGGTCTCCTCCTGGCATGTACGCTTGTAATTTTTCTGAACATATATAAACTTCTTAGTTTATCATATGAAGGACGCAACTAAATATGTGAGGATAAGTTTGTTGCATTTTAAGATCAGTACTTCTACCAAGATATTTTATGTTTTCTTCCTTATTCTTTAGATGAGCTGTTTTGTCGACGATTCTGCATTTACTTCAAAAGTCCCCTTGCTATGTCTTTAAACTCCCCTTGATGACTAATTGTCCATGACCGAAACTCATGCAAAAAATTTCCGTAATGACTCATTCCATCTAAGCTAATTATAAACCTTTACAAATAGCAGGCCTTGAGTCTGGAATAGTAGACATAGTATAGTGTTGAATTACCTCCCTTGGAAGATGAGTACAAGGAGAGGTCTGCTGTTTATTTATTTAATTTGAATTGATGTAGTATATTGTTTGTAACATTATAAGCAGAATTTTTTGGTCGCCTTACTAAAAGTGACACATTTCAGAAATGGATGGTTACCCTCCAGATCGGAGTTGGGTATATGATAGGCTTTATCCTGGTAGAGGAGGGGTGAAACCAGGCTTTGCAAAAGGGGTTGAAGAGTTTATACTGAAAGCTAGAGTACAACCTGAAGTTGCAAGTAATGGTGGAATTTGCAAGTTTAGGAGCATATTGTTTGAAAGAGAGGTCAAGGTCCATCTGTATCGTGTTGGGTTCCAACCAAATTATTGGTATTGGACTGAGCACGGTGAAGAAGCGCCACGTGTTCACCCAGTAGATGTGCCTAGTAGTAGTGGACAAATGGATAATGATGATCCGTTCACGCTAATGCAACATATGGTCGACGATGCGTTTAGGACTAGGTATGACTTCCAAAGTATGGGTGATGTGGGTAATGAGGAAGACGAGGAAGATATTCATGACGTCGAGGAAGATATTCATGAAGAGCCCCCAAATGCTGACGCTCAAGACTTTTATGATTTGCTAACTGCTGCAAACGAGCCCATATATGAGGGTGCTTCTGAGTCAAAGCTTTCAATATGCGTGAAATTGTTGGCATGCAAGACAAATTGGAACATTCCTCAAAAGTGTCTTGATTTCATTGCAAGTATGTTGGGAGACGTGTGTCCTTCAAAGGAGAAATTGCCAAAAAAATTTTACCAAGCAAAAAGATTGGTGTCCATGCTAGGTTTGGAATCTCAAAAATTGATTGTTGTGTTAATGGGTGTATGTTGTATTACAAGGATGATAGTGCGAGCGACAATGTAAGTTTTGTCAAGAACCACGGTATGTTCCCAGTAAGACAGGGATGGGTAAGTACAACGATGTTCCTGAAAGAGGATGTTCTATTTGCCAATCAACTCTGGGTTGAAAAGATCAGATGCATCAACAGAGACTGAATCGAAATGAGATGGCATTCTCACAATAGATCTGGGTCGACATTTTACGCCATCCATCGATGGTGAAGCTTGGAAGCATTTTGATGCGGTGTATCCAGACTTTGCAAGCGAACCAAGAAATGTAAGGCTCGGTTTATGTTAGATGGGTTCACACCTTATATTCAGGCATCTACAACCCCATATTCATGTTGGCGGTTGTTGTGACCCCATATAATCTCCCTCTGAAATGTGTATGACTAAACCATTTATGTTTTTGACTTGCCTCATACCGGACCATCTAATCCGAAAGAAAAAATAGATGTGTTCTTACAACCTTTAATAGATGAGCTGCTTGATTGTGGAGTGAGGGTGTTTTGACTTATGATATATCTAAAAAGCAAAACTTTCAAATGAGAGCATCCTTGATGTGGACAATTAATGATTTTCCGCATACGGTATGTTGTCTGGGTGGGGTACACAAGGTAAATTGGCATGTCCCATATGTATGGACGATACAAAGTCGTTTAGACTAAAATATGGGGGGAAAAATTCTTGGTTCGATTGCCACCGTTGATTTTTACCGCGTGAGCACCAATTCAGAAGAAGTAAAAAGAGGGTTACAAAAAACAGGGGTGAGAAACATGGGCCTCTGTATCTTGACGGGTGATATCATATGGAATTGGGTCAGTAGGGTTCCAAATGTGGTAGAAGATGGGAAAGTTGAAAAGTTACCTGAGTATGGACGTAGTCACAATTGGATAAAGCGAAGCATATTCTGGGATCTTCCATACTGGAAAGACAATTTATTAAGGCACAATCTAGATGTGATGCACATAGAGAAAAATGTATTTGATAATGTGTTTATGACAGTCATGAATGTTAAGGGCAGAACAAAGGACAATGAAAAAGCAAGAATGGACTTGGCCCTCATATGCCAACGTAGTGACTTGGAGTTGATTCCAAAAGCCAATGGAAAAATGACAAAACCAAAGGCAAATTATTGTCTTTCTTGGTGAGGCAAAAATGTGATGAAGTGGATGAAAGAGATCAAGATGCGGATGGGTATGCTTCAAATTTGGCAAGATGTGTAGATGTTAATAGAGGAAAATGTACGGGATGAAGAGTCATGACTGCCACGTATTTATGGAGTGTTTGCTCCCATTTGCATTTAGTTCATTGCACGACCTTGTGTGGAGACCACTTACAGAGTTAAGTCAATTCTTTAAGGGCTTGTCAGGTAATAATTTGAGCCAGAATGATTTGCTCAAATTGAATGAAAACATTCCATTAATCTTATGCAAACTTGAAAGAATCTTCCCACCAGGTTTCTTTGATTCAATGGAACATCTTCCAATTCACCTCCCACACCAGGCAACACTTGGTGGTCCAGTTCAATACCGATGGATGTATCCATTTGAAAGGTATTCGTTGATATCCGCAATTATCTCCTCTATATTGTCATATCTTTATTATAAGCCATTTTATTCTCATTTATTTGTAGAATGATGGGTGATTTTAAGCGGTCGATGAAAAACAAGGCTAGAGTAGAAGGCTCAATATGTATGTCCTACTTACAACGCGAGACAACATATTTTTGTTCACATTATTTCAAAACGATTGACTTGTATGCCAAAAGTCAACGTAATGAAGCTTCAAGATTGAATGACGATGTCACATCAACATTGTCAATTAGCAATGGACTAGGACGTCCTAGTGGGCAATCCAAAGCTCACTGGTTGAGTGATGCTGAATGGAGGTCTGCACATGTATACATCCTCATCAATTGCATCGAGGTTAAGCCATATATTGAGTAAGTAATACACCATTAAACCCACACTCAATGTATTTACTAGTATATACTTACAACAACTCTGTCTTTCTTGGCAGTTACTTTTTGCAATATAACTCCATCGATGAAGTAGATCCTTCAGCTCAAACTCGTATTTATGCTGAATTCCCAGAATGGTTTCGGTCCTATGTAAGTATTTGACCAAAATCCTATTGCAAATAAATTGTCTTCTTATCCTCATTGTGAGTGTCTTGTTTGTATAGGTTACTAATGAATCAAATGGCGTGGCTGACATAAACTTGATATCATTAGCTTGGGGTCCAGTCAAAGGCCATAAGTTGGCACAAATACTTCATTAATGGGTATAAATACCACACACAAGCATGGGCTCGGGGTAAAAAGACCATAAACAGTGGGGTTTATGTCAAAGGGTTCTGAAGGAGGAGAAGATGATTTATATGGTGTCATACAACATATCTACGAATTAACGTATCACAAGTTGCCTCACGGGGTTGTTCTGTTTTATTGTCAATGGTTTGATCCAAGACGGAATAGAGGAACTAAAGTTCATCCGCAATATGGCATTGTAGATATCAAGATGAATAAGCATTATGATCGTTACGATCCATTCATAATTGCACAAAAGGCTAGACAAGTGTATTATGTACCTTACCCAGATATGAGGACAGACAAACGTGGTTGGTGTGCAGTGATAAAAACAAAGCCTAGAGGCCATGTAGAGGTGAATGAAATTGACGATGATATTCCCTATCAAGATGAAGAGATGACACGTATAGAGCAGATAACTGAAATTGAGGAAATGGATTGCTTGTGTGATCAAACACATAGTGATGAAGAGGTCGATGTTATGTCAATTCCAAACATTGATATTGATAATGAAGTTGACATGGATGTCGACGATGATGATAATTATGAGTCTGAGCTTGAATCTAATGACGGAGATGCTGATATGGTTGTGGATGATGAAGATGAAGACATTGACTAAAGTTATTGTACTTGTTTATTTATGAAGTTAGTGAAGTCATTGTATTTGTTTATTTAAATAGTTAGTGAAGTCATTGTACTTGTTTATTTAAATAGTTAGTGAAGTCATTGTACTTGTTTATTTTAAAAGTTTGTGAAGTCATTGTACTTGTTTATTTAAATAGTTAGTGAAGTCATTGTACTTGTTTATTTAAATAGTTAGTGAACTCATTGTACTTGTTTATTTTAAAAGTCTGTGAAGTCATTGTACTTGTTTATTTAAATAGTTAGTGAAGTTATTATACTTGTTTATTTAATTATTGTACATGTTGACTGACAATACGTGTGAACATATATGTAAATGCTTGTTTTTTTTTACAGATGCCTCCTAAAGAGAAAGAGCATCGTAGGTCTAAGCTGCCTACGAAGAAGGCTAAGACGATTTTGCCACAACAATTGGCAAATCGTATGACACAGTCACTACTGGAGGACGACGCTAGCACACCACTCTGTGAGGCTAGTCAGCAACCTCCTGCTCAGCATACTGCCGAAGTGATACCACCTCCCCTGTCCCCTATAATGATGATCCCAAATCCGGGATTCGTACCTCCTCTTGTACAGGTATGTATTTAACTAGTTGTTGGATTTTTTTTTAATTGCTTTCCCTTTGTGGTAACAAATTGATTTTTATTGTATGAGCACGTTTCCCCTTCACCGCAGGTGACATCCATTTCTGAGCAGCACACTCCTCCGAGTTAGGATGATGCAGTGGGACCTTCAGGACACCGCTTGCGTAGTGGTCCGATAGTGCAGGGGTCACGATATTCCCATCCGGCCGGGACTGAGGTGACACCTAATGGGAAACCCATCATTAGGGTTCATGGCAAATCGTACGTCACTTTATTCCAAGTCTGTAGTATCTCATTTTCCCTTTCTCTGAGAGCATGCATCCTTCCTTTGCTTTAGTTTTCAGCTCCTCGTTAACAATTTAGATCTGGTTTATTTCAAATTTGTTTGTCTACTTGCCTTTTGTTTTTTACTTGAAATTCAAAGGGATGGTTTTTGTTTGTTGTTTCTGGCATTTGATTTCAATGGAGATTATAAGTATTCATTGGGCAAACATACTGTTTCACTGATTACCATTTTTCTGTTGCTTTAGAAGTGTGTTACATGATTTTTTTTTTGTTTATCCTTTTCCTGTGGTTGCAAAATTGAGATATTAATTAAATAACCTCTGGTCATATTAGAGAACCAGAGCCAACTTTGATTTGTTTTTCTTGCTGAAGAAATTTTAAATCCATGTTAAAATCCATTGCAAGTATCTTTAGTTAATGCTGATATTATGTTTATAACTTATTTATAGGTTCATCCCGGGTAAAGTAGCCTCTAAGGCCATCACCGGTCATTCAATCACGATTCAGGAACCATATCATACTTGGGGAGAGATTCGGGAGAGACGGTGGAGAAATGGTTTGAGAAATTTGAAGTAAGATAATGTTACTTTTCTTATTTAAGGGTTTTCGTTATTGTGTGTTGATATTAATAATGAACTAGTAAAATACCCGTGCATACGCACGGGTCGCAAAAAGGTAACACAACCATCTAAGATTAAATGTTGTAGGCTTGTAGCTTGACAAATGCTACATATAAATATGATTTATCTGATCATGAAGTTGTTTTATCCATGCATTAGTACAGAGTTGCCATTTCCTATCATCCAATTTCACTCCACCACCAATCCTGCAAACTTCAAGGCCTTTTTTCACTGAATTACTAATCAATTAGACAGAGTGGATTAGGCACAGAGCATTTCTCAGCAACTGAAAACTGGAGAGAGAACACATAAATTCAGTTCTAGATGCATGTTGTAGTCTATCAACTCATCAAAACATAAACCTCAACTTAAGCATAAGATATGCCTATAAGAAAGGATAAGAAAATAACTACAAAAAGCTAGTTCTTCAAGTAAGGAACATAAACAAAACTGAAATAATGAAAGCAATACCCAAAAAATGACCCATAACCAAGGGTACATCAAAGCACCCAAAAAGATACCAGAATTAACTGAACTCCCATCAACACCAAGCTTAATAAAATTAGGTACATAACAAAGCACTTGTTTTTGTACTTAAACAACTCTGTATATGTTTTACTGCGTAAATTATATATTTATATAATAAATTGAGTACATTCTCCCTCCCTTTTGCTTCACCTCTCAATCCACCTCCATTTGACTTTCTGATGCAAACAGTCCACTATCCAAATTCTGCTACAATTTTCCAGCTGCCACAAACTTACCTGCACTTACCAGCTATTGTTTTTACTAATTAAGAGAAGCATTTGGGAGGAGGGATAACCCTCTTTGATAATTTAATTATTAACCAATAAAAGAACAATGTTCTTTAGAAAATGCTGGACCTTAAAATGTTGTTATCTAATAACATTAATAGTAAGCAAATGAGTATATTCATGTTCCAAGCCCCCAACAAAATGTGTTCGTCCATACATGTGTATTTGAATATGGGATTGAAATATCAAATTCTCTACCAAAAATCAAATTTCTCTGCCAAAAATTCATAAATACATACCTCAAACTTATATTTAGCTCAATCCAAGTATGGTACCAGCTTTTACCTGCTTGTTTTTTGGGGGGTGGGGGAACCTTTGGTCATGCAGAAGAAACTGAACAAATGTTTCATGCTTCAGACCTAATATCATTGGAACCTAATATTAAGACCTAATATTACATACAACAAATTGTAATCACATTATCAAAAACCAACCAATGGAAATAACATTTTTCCAGCAAATGAAACTTACTGGGTCCAAATCTCTTAAATATTGAACTCAGTCCCGTAAAAGAAAACATAAATAAGCATCTATTAGACCAGTAGAAGGAGAATAGGTAGAAGCAACAGTGAAGTGAAAATGAAGAAACAGAAGATGCAAAAAAGGCATGGGGTAAAAAATTAATCATGGCATATATCTAAATCAGTTCTTAAGGGATAGATCCTTAAGCAATTTGAGATTTAAATCTACATGAAATAACCATGACACTTAAGTCTTTCCATCCTTTTTCATTGTATATTGTCATGTAATCTAGAGTAATATAACTTCAGGTATAAGCACATTTAAATTAATGGACCTCCACTTTGTTACTTGGTAGTTGCAGGTTATGTCCACAATGAGTTATATGAGTCCAACTTGTGACTTCAACCCCCTTTACTCAAAAAAACTCTCAAGTTGTGTGCTGCAAAATAGGGGAAAAAATCATATTTTTTTAAAGTGTGCTGAAAAACTTAAACTACAACCACAAAATAAAAAAAAAATTAGGGGACATGGCTATCAACACCTTTCTTTTACACCCCCGGAACTTGTAACTTGCCCACATACGTGTACCTTTCAAATACTTTTCTTTTCAGCCAATACATCTTCTCTACAAATACAAATACAACATAATTGGCCAATAATACACAAAATATAATATCTAGACTCACTTTATCAAACAGATTCCACTCAACTAATAACATAACATAATAACATAAAAGATACAATACCAAATACATATGCAGCAGCTGTCAACCATCTTTATTATGCAAATAAACCCTTTTAGGGTCTGAAAATCTTAAAAAAGCAAATTAAAGAAAGAAGAAGCAAAAAAAATGAGAAAAAACCAATGAAAGCAAAGTAAATGGTGAAAAAATTAGAAAGAAGAAGATGAGAAGACCAGGTTCACCATTGTTGTTGTTGTTGTAAGTGAAGTAGAGCTATTCTCACTGCAAGGGTTTTCCATTTCTCCGGTTTTCCTCCAACGTATTTGCAAAAATGAGAGTTCAAATTTTGAATCAGCAAAAATGATGGGTCTTTCTCCCTAAAAAGACAGATTTACCCGATAAAGGACATGTGTCATTTGGGAACAATGCCTAAAATTGTGAAATCAACATCCTAAGCATTGCTAAAATAGATAATAGATATTGATCTTATTTGTAATATAATATTGTAGGAGCATGTTTCGTGGGATCGTAAAGACCATTATCTGGTTGAGAAGCTCTTCAACAGCAAAGGCTCAAAGCGTCTTTCTGAGATGCTTATGGAGGTGAGGAAGAATGGTAAACGGCCAACCTGGATAGGCGAGAGGGCTTATGCAGAACTTAATGCCAAGTGGAAGGCTCCAGACTATAAGGAGAAATGCACCAAGGCCAAGCGAGCAGCGCTTCTTCTAAGGGTGGTTCTATGCATCTTGGTGGATCTATATCTATCATCGAGCATGCCTTATGCGTGGTATGTTTTTAAACATTTTATTGCTTAAAATTCATCACATAAATTTGTTGTTATATATATGTTCCTAACGTTTTTAATTATGTTTTGATCGATGAGTTGGGTATAGAGCCCACGGTGGATGAGATCTTTTTGAAGACTCACACAAAAAGAAGGACAAATCTTGGGTGGGCAGCGGATCCAGGGAGACATATGTAAGTCAGATCATTGCATTTTTTATTTAATTAATTTTATTTTGTTTCATAAACATATGTAAGTCAGATCATTGCATTTTTTATTTAATTAATTTTATTTTGTTTCATAAACAATATTGTAACCAATCTTTACTTTGTTTTGTTTTGAGCAGGAAGCCTATCAAGAGAAAGTGCAGCAGGCTGCCTCTTAGGCCTCTGATGGAGGGGAGGCAACTGGCAGTGTTGACCCCTCAACTCAGTTGTAGTTATGGGCCCAATCAGCTGGGGGTAAGACTCGGGGACGGCTGTACGGTGTTGGAGGCTTGTCCGGACGTTTTAGGCCTGGTGTCTCCTCTCTGACCCAGGAGTCTTGTGCATCTGGCACCAGTACCCAGTCCCCGACTCAGTACTTTATTGAGGTCGCTGCACAGATTGCGGCTTTTGAGGAACGCGCAAGAAAGGCGGAGGAGGAGGCTCGGGAGGCACGAGAGGAAGCACGGGAGGCAAGGAGAAAGGCAGATGAGGAGGCACGGGAGGTACGGGAGGCACGGGAGGCAAGGAGAATTGCCTCGGAGCGGGATCAAGAGTTTCAACGGCAGTTGAGGGAGTTGTCTACCAGTGTTGCTGCCATCCAGGCCCACAAATCCCGTCGTCGCCATCCGGACTATGAGGAGTCGGAGTCTGAGGAGGATTAGTCTTGCCGTTAGGCTACAGACTTTTTTTATTATTGACTTGTTTGACATTATGGATTTCTGGCTTTTGACATTATGGATTTGTGGTTTTTTACACTATGGATTGTTTACTATGACCTTTAATGACTAAAAATGTATGTTGATGTCTCTTAAAGACAATGTATGTTGATGGCCATTAAAAAATGTATGTTGATGTCTCTTTGCTGCTGTTGCGTTTATATGTCAGGTACCGTAAAAATTTTGGGGAGGTTTTAAAAACAAAGGTTTCCAAAATAAAAAATTTTGCCGCAATGTCCGTCAGTAAATT
This sequence comes from Calophaca sinica, assembly GCA_037113605.1. Classification (NCBI taxonomy): domain Eukaryota; kingdom Viridiplantae; phylum Streptophyta; class Magnoliopsida; order Fabales; family Fabaceae; genus Calophaca; species Calophaca sinica. The sequence goes on along the minus strand of CM073733.1, from coordinate 100,543,673 downwards.
ACCGACGGCTTAGCCGTCAGTAATTCGGTGATGTATTTTAAATTTTTGTGACATTTACCGACGGCTGAGCCGTCGGTAATTTGGTGACGTATTTTAAATTTTTCGTGACATTTACCGACGGCTCAGCCCTTGGTAATTCGGTGACGTTTTTAAATTTTTCGTGACATTTACCGACGGCCTAGCCGTCGGTATTCCGTCCGTAATTTACCGACGGCTCAACCGTCGGTAATTTGGTGACGTATTTTAAATTTTTTGTGACATTTGCCGACGGCCTAGCCGTCGGTAATTCACCACCGTGCACGGTGGTGATTTACCGACGGCTAGGCCGTCGGTAAATGTCACAAAAAATTTAAAATACGTCACTGAATTACCGACGGCTATACATAAATTTTCGACGGCTTAGCCTTCGGTATTACCGACGGCTTTTAATGGCCGTCGGTAAAGGATTTCCAACGAGCCATTAACCAATGGCCCCGAGGCCGTCAGTAAGCCGTCGGTAATAAACATTTAGCGACGGCTTTTGTGCTTTACCGACGGAAAATGACCGTCAGTAATAGCGAAAATTCTTGTAGTGAGAGTCATGCAGCCCTCTGATGCAACCTCGCATCATTTAGGTGCTCGTACAAGCATGCAAGGGCAGTTACACCCCATGCATATCGACCACATATCATGAGGAACAAGTCCAAGAACACTATGTCAACATATGTCGCGCTCTTGTCAACAAAAATGGTGGTACCCACCAGATGCAAGAGAAAAGATCTCGTTGCATACTCACAACTGTCCTTCTTTGCTGCCAACTCCGCCTGGTATATGTCGCGCAACCAGGTGAATTGCACGTGTTCAACTCTATTATGGTCGCACTCAGTAAGCTCCTCCTTATGCGTGTAAAAAAGAGTTCAACCAGATGCTCACACATCATGTCTCTAAAGATGTAGTATATAAAACGAGTTTATTCTCGGTCGATAGGTGTAGTAGGCATGATACGTCGCCTAACGTGGTCGACATATTGCCCCATGGCAAATGGAAGATTTTGATCTCCTTGTGTCACCTCTCAGCAAAGGCAGACAACAAGCCCATGTCCCCCATGTTGTAGATGCATTGCATTTGGGACGCTAATCCAGAGTTATTAACATAGTTCTATATCCATCCATCCTCGTCATTGATGGTCATCTCTCTAACTTTGTGTTTGTGGCTGACCACTTTCAGTGAACCACAATCCTACAACCATAGAAGTTACGTAATGTTAATTATAAAAAAAATATTGTAACTGAAAAACCAAACTTAAAAAATGATCTTTATCACCTCTCCCCATAGGTGGGTTGCAACGTGGTCCAAAGTTAATCGAAGGATAGACATATCCTGTAGCCTTCCAAGAAATAACAGCCCAAACATTTTTTTTCAACCTCTTATTGCTACCATGAAATGCACGTAACCAAGCCAGTCTAAGGAGAAGAAGCGAGGCCTTCAACATAAGCTCAAAGGAATCATCCATGTAGGGTTTAGAGCTTGCTGAACTAGGTTTATGTTTTTGGAAATTCGGGATTTGTATGCATCTTGTTGTTGATGAGTTAATATAAATTAAAGAGAAAATAAATTTTAAAAGCAAGAGGGAAAATCTCGTGTTCTCGTATATGAACTCATTTGGGGAATGAAATCACATTCTATATTTGATTCAAATTATCACAAAGGAGAAAATGGATTTGGGAAAGAGGAACAATTTTATAGTATTTGAAGTAATTGAATTAATCATAAGTTTGTAAGGTTATACACAAACTATTTATTGTTCAATTCATTACTTCTTTGTGTTCCATTTTCCATTTAGTGTTCACCATATATGCAGATCCATCTGTTCACAATACCAGGTTTGGACTTTTGGTGTTGAATGTGTTATGGTTGCTTGAAGTGGGTGTTCATGGAGGTTGGCCATGGTTGTTGGTGAGTAATGGTTCTCATAGTCAAAGTGAATCGATTTGGTCCCTGAAGTTGTATCATGTGACGTTGAGACCATGTGGACGCTTAAGAATCAAATCAAAGCACACATTGCTAAAACTGAGATTGGAACTAGAATTTAACTGGTTTCATACCTTACAAAATCAGTAGCGAGTCAAGACACTGAACAAGTCATTGTGTAGAGGACGAGACGATGAGCACGCTGATGGTGATAAAATTAGGGCTTGGAGCTTGGATTTCATTCAAAGGGCAACAATATCTTAAGTTTGGGCTCTAGAGTGAAGAATGGACGAAGAAGGATAAGAGAAACTAGAAAATATATATATCGCCAAAAATGAAGTGGGACCAAATTTTTATAGTTTTTTTCTAAATTGACTATGTTCGTGTAGTGAATTAGCATTACCATCACCAGTCCAATTCTTCCCAACACATGCAACCCACGTGTCAAAATAGACTTTTGTGAGACGACGCGTGCAAGCTGATTCATTAACAGTTCACTAAGTGAACTGAGACTTTCGCGTCGTAAACCTATTTTAGTTCATGTAGCAATTTGCTTCTACGCGGAGCAAACGGGCTAAAACCCAACACTTTAGTTTTTTAGCCTCTAGATGACCCTAAATTTCCTAATCATGTATACAAGTCTTTTAACACATTCTCACACATAAGCTTTCAGAAGGCGAGATGTTACAGTGTAGGATTTCAAAATTTAAAAAGGAAAGGAATGGGGTAAGGCGGGTTGGGGGAACCAAAAAAATTTGTTCGTCCAGAATCTAATGGGCTTTTGCTGTTGGTGCTATTTACCCTCTCCCAGGCCCAGTTTCCGCTTTGACCGATCATTATGACTGACATGGTCCACACTTCAACCAGAGTATAAGCATAATTTTAAATATCAAGAGATGTCAAAAAATTAAAAAAGCAAAGCGAAGAGATGTTTCTTTCATCGAATTAAGACAAAGTAGTATTATTTTTAAACAAATTGTTATCACAACTGCCTTTAAGGATTTAAAAAATATATTTTTAGAACAGTACAGCAATTAGTGTATTGATATTATTAAATGTTGTTTGTAAAATAATATCAATATACTAAATACAAATTTAGTATTTAGTACAGTACTAAATATTGTACTGTTCTAAAAATATATTTAGTGTAGAACAGTACAGTATTTAGCGTATTGATATTATTAAATGTCGTTTGTAAAATTGTGCAAAAAAATGTTGTTTGTAAAAAAATAATTCCTATTTTTTACTTTTTAACCAAACGAGAATATTTGTCAGTAGGGTCCTTTTTTATAATGATAAAAATAATAATAATAATAATAATAATAATTATTATTATTATTATTATTATTATTATTAAGAAACAAATAAACTATTACAATTTTTAAGTTTTTTCGATTAATCAATTTTTAAGTTTTAAATGATACGGATGTGCATGTGTATGTGAGAGGAATCAATTATGTATGACAGTGGATGCGAGCGAGTAGTTCTTGTCTCTCTAGATCTTGCGTGCCTTAGGTGTAGTGGCTATTAACACTTAAGAATGGGTTTAGGAATCAATTCGACATATGGTTGGGGAAGCTCTTGAGTGCAAGAGATTTCTTAGTCATCAACCTGCTACCGTTGAGCGGCATAAGTAGATCAATCATATTGTTGTTGATTAGGGATATCCTTGTGGTATCCACCACTATTGAAGCTTCGAAGGATTTAAGAATCATAAAAGAATCTCAAAGAAGGGAGAATCCTCCACAAATGGTTCCAATGTTCACTAATGATCCTTAAGAGTAGGTGTCTCAGGAAAGAGGGGAAGATTTTGTGGTGGCTGAAATACGAAGATGATGATGGATCAAGTGAATACGATGGCAATGAATATAAAGCACAATGCTGGGATATCTTCAAGTACTCCAACACTCAAGCTAGTGTCTAAGAAATGTGAGTAAGAAGCTTAGGAATGAATGCGTACCTTACGATGAAATGGATCATCCCTTAGATAAGGCTCTATGAGTTTTTGTAACTGATTAATTGTCTTCTATTAGGACTTGATGTGATAGCTGACTTCGTGTAATTGTTTAACAAACTGATAATTGGCAGTTATCGGATGTGATTACTGATGTGATAACTACTTGATCTCGGAAGTTACTGAGTTGAGGTTCTTTAAAGTGCTTTAATGGGCCTAAGGCCAATATTGGGTCGATCTTCTATGTACATTTTGGAGCTTGAGCAGGCATGAGATTGGTCCAAAACATGTTAAGATGTCTATTTTTAGAGAAGAAATAAATAAAATTCTTCACCACAAGTGGTCGAGTAGCTTAATTATATATATGTGTGGGGGGTACTTCATCAAATTTAATTTGAGTTTTGGTGTTTAGTGTTTATATTAACCCTTTAGGGTTTAATATGTTTTTAATCCTTATAAAATTACGACTTTTTAAGTTTAGTCTCTAAAAAAAAATTTATTCATTTTTAGTCCCTATTTTGCTGTTATAGGGACTATTTTTTTAGTCCCTAAAGGGACTAAAAGCATCCATTTTATGTAAAAAGTGTTCAAAATAGGGACTAAAAATGAATAAAAAATTTTAGAGACTAAACTTGAAAAGTCATAATTTTATAGGGACTAAAAACATATTTAACCCACAATGATATTTTTGACAATTTATTTATGTATTTTTTAGTTAAGGTACATATGCAATAATATTGGATGCAGATTCCCTGCAGTAAGCAGAACCACGCATTCATATTGTTGGAAACATCCATACCTTATCTTCTGTTTTGTTTTTTCTCTCAGTCGTTGGATGTGGTTTGTCCAAGTTAATGATAAAAAATGCAAGTATGAGAGAGATAGACTAAACCTACTGCAGTGAATCCAATTTCAATAATATTTTGCATCCAAGTCAGAAGACAGATGTACTCATTTTTATCCCCACATTGAACATGTATATTTGCCAACCCATAGACACAATATATAGCTAATTTGTTCATGGTAAATGTGGAGGCACATAAATTGTTTATGGAAGCATATAATTTTTTATGTTTATATATGATCTGTACAGTTAATATAAATATTTACTGATATGAAGTTTTGTCAGTTTTGTTAGAAAGATTTATCATACATTACCATAAATAAATGGTCAAAGCAAAATCAAACAACACCAAATGGTTAGATAAAAATGTTTACAAAAAACTTAATATATAAATTTTGATTTGTTTCTTTTATATATATATATATATATATATATAATTTAGATTAGGGGAGACACAACCTCATGCATGGAATGTCAAAGAGAACCACCAACATCTGCGAGGGTTTACAATAGAATTTACATATAGTCAATGAATGGTGGAATTCAAGATTTAAATTCAAGTCACAACTAGTGTCAGTGAAAGGTCTGAGCACCTGTATCGACCACCTATGTCAACCCCCATTGCATTAAGCTTCGTAGGATTCAGAATCATAAAGAGATCTCAAAGAAAGGAGAATCCTCCTCCACAAATGATCCTAATGTTCAGTGATTTACCTTTAGAGTAAGAGTCTTTGGAAAGAGGGGAAGTTTATGTGGTCGCGAAAATATGATGATGATTGTGAATCAACTAAATACGACGACGCCAATTGAGCATGATGGTGGTATATCTTCAAGCATTTCAACGCTCAAGCTGGTATATGAGAGAAGTGAGTAAAAGGTTTAAGAATGAATGTGTACTTTGAGATGGAATGGATCATCTCTTAAACAAAGATATTTTTATTTGTTTTATTTTTTTTTTTGGAAGAAATTAAAGATTAGGTGAGTTGGGTCTCGGGGGCTCACCAGGGTTAAGAAAAGTCTCAAGGCTCAAATACAAACACTACAACAGATTATTAAAAAAATGGCACCACCTTAAATAGCGCTTCTTTCTAAAAGCGCTGGCTAAAAATATGTGTGGGCCTTTACTAGCGTTTTCTAGAATAAGCGCTAGTTAAAACGAACAAACAGACAGCGCTTCTTTGGTGAAACACTACTAAAAATACGCATAAAGATATCGCTAGCACTTCCTCCAGGAAGTGCTATAAATTATCTGATCTTCACTAGCACTTTCCTAGGGAAGCGCTATCTAAAATTCTGTGACTGGCCTTCGCTAGCACTTCTCCAAGGAAGCACTAGCTAATATCCTTACCTGATCACTATATTTCCCACGTGTTCCCTCATTAATTTGCTCTCACTCGCTCTAAACCTTATTTCCTCCCACATGTTCCCTCTTAATCTCTTCCCTCCCACGCCATTTCTCCCCCGACCTCCTCCACTCCATCTCCCATACCCTCCACAACGCTGCTTCCCTCGCTCAATAGTCCCACTCCCCAGAGCCTCGTCGACTCCCTCCTCGCCACCCTCGACCGCCATCTTACCGACTGCGATGTCCTCTTCTGCAACAGCATCCTCCTCGAAACCCCCGCCTTTTCCAAAAGAGAGGTCGTTCGATCCCAATCCAGAAACCTCATCGCCCATTTGCAAATCGGGTCCCCCGAATCCAGAGCCACCCCCTATTCTCTCCTCCATTTTCGGATCCTCCCTCCTTTCTCTTCTTCTCTTTTTCCTTCATCCCTCCACCATTAAACCCTAACCTAGGAGATGGCCACGACAGTCACTCCCTCTTCCTCACTTCTCCTTTTTTCTTCTATCAATGTTAACCCAAGAGAAACAACGTAGCTTTGAAGGCCTAATGAAATATAGTAATTGTGTCTTATTTGCTAAAACTGTTAGAATTTTACAAAAACATGTTCATGTTTTAGACAACAAGACCCAATTGCCTATATTTCATGTGATAGGCAGGTGATAAGCATTCGCTCTGTTCTTATTTGTTTCATTAAGTTTTTTGATGAATTTTATTTCCAGTGGATGGTGTTATTTGTAGAGGTATCCAAAGTTTTTCATATCCATTTGCATTTTAGGCTCAGCATTCTAAAAACGCTGAGCATAAAAAGCAAATTGATACGAAACAAAAGCTGGAATCAGAGACTCAGCAACTAAAAGTATCACTGAGTATGTTGAAACTTGCATGTTTATATACTTGCATGTTTTGGGTTTAGACACTTTGGAGATGGATTCAACTTTCTTATTTTCATATTTTCTTGGAATGCAACTGATACAAAAATCCATCTACTTTCCAAACTCCCATCAAGCCCAAGCACCATGAATGCACCGTCCAACTAAATGCACCGTCCACTTAAATGCACCGTCCACCACTTACTTTGAACCATTTCCAGAATTTTCTTGTAATCACTAAATGCTTTAAATGATTCTAGATTTTTATGTATTTTGATAGCCCTCCTAGAATAGTATAAATAGCCCTACTACTTCTTGTGGTCACAGGTACATATCAAATCATGACACAACTTAGAATGGATATCAATCTGGGTCCTTTATATACCCTTCCCATATCCATAGCCCTGAGTTGATTAAGTCTGTCCCTCCACAAAGCTGGAGTTACATCTTCATCATCACCTATATATGTTTCATATCCATTTGCTTTTTATGCTCAACGTTTTTAGAATGCAGTTGTTCCTATTTTAATTAAAATCCAGAATAAAGGAACAACTGCATTCTAAAAGCGCTGAGCATAAAAAGCAAATGGATATGAAACATATATATGATGAAGATGTAACTCCAGCTTTGTGGAGGGACAGACTTAATCAACTTAGGGGGACATACAAGGGTACTGCATGAGTATCTGTGCAGGTAATTAATACTGAATGTTTCTACCACTGTGATATAAAAGAGTGGTAATTACAAGGGGGACTTAGCACAGGTACTGTGCTAAGTCCCCCTTGTAATTACAACTTTTTACACATGTATCATTGATACAAAATGCTACCCGCATCTTGCATTTGGCAGGTTACGTTTTGTGTCAAAATTATTATTTGTTGTGAATTTAATGTAATTTATGATTTTTATAATTTTAGTTTAATATATTTGAAATATTTGTTATACAACTACTTATGTTATAATATATATACTGCTACTGGAAACAAAAACAAAAAAGGAGAGAATAGCTAGCTCTTTGTTGAGAAAGCGCTATCTATTTATGATAATAGATAGCGCTTTTTCAAGAAAGCGCTATCTATTCACTGAGAATAGATAGCGCTTTCTTGAAAAAATAATATCTATTATCAGAAATAGATAGCGCTTTCTCAAGGAAGTGCTAGTGATTTCAGTTTTCACTAGCGCTTTTAAAACGCTCTCTTTTCGAACCAGAATCAGTAGCGGCTGAATAGGTAGTGCTTTTAAGCTCTAGCGAAGGCAAAAAATAAGCGCTATCTATTTCGTTTTATGTTATAGTGAAATGTATTTAAATATTACCCATCAACGAATTGGCAGCAGGATTCGAACCTGCGTCCTTGAGGAATATGAGTCGAATCCTTATCAATTGGACCAACCTTCGTTGACATTTTTTTTATAGTAGCCAAACAAATAATATAGATTATGGGTACTACGTAACGAGATTCATTAAGGGTATGTTTGGCCAGAGGGTTTTGGAGGGCTAAGTCTATATGTTGATATATATTTGAGATTTTACAAAAAACAAAAAAAAATTGAAGGAATAACATGTTAGATGATCATATAACATTTCAATCACACTTCATTCGTTTTTAGAAACATTTTATAGCTTCCTTACTTTTGAAAAGAAAAATAAGCCCTTTCCTTCCCTCCAAAACTCTCTATCCAAATATACCCTAAGGAGATCACAGAGACTATATGATTCAAATGACAGTATGAAATTCTTCTTCTAGCATATTTTTTTGTTTGTTTATAATGTATTTCCAATACAATAATTTAATTCTAATTTTATTTTATTTTGATGTTTTAGTTTATTGTACTTCTCCAACTGATGGTGCAACTTCTATACATAGAATATCTAAATGAAGTCAAGGGTAGTTGAATTTTTTGTTGGTAATACTTATTTATAAAAGGTAACAACATTAACCACTACATTAGTTGTAAGCCTAAGTGAATTTATATATTGCTTGAATATTAGCTAGTTGTCAAATGATGAATAGTCAAGGTTGCTTTACATTATCAGAAATTGGGTTGTTGATTTTTTTTTTTTTTTGGACAGAAAATGTGATTCATTAATAAGGCTGATTCTAGGGTGAACAAGTAAAACATATAAGACCACGGTGTACAAGTGGTTCTCACCGTTGGATCAATCTATCCTATACAATTCCACTAAATCTTACTGTGAGTGTGCAATACCATATCTTTTTCACTTTTCTTCTCCTCTTCATCAGCGGCTCCTCATAGTCGTTATTCACTTTGTTTAGCCCCTACATCATGCATTGAATCTGCGGCCTCATTGCCGTAGGAGTCCTTTCTCAAACTCCCTGCGTCTTTCCGCTATTTCAGATCTGCGAGAGATAAAAAATCATTTTAACATCACAAACAAACCAAAAAAATAATCAAAACGATAGATCCAAAAAGAAAAATAGACTTCATGAACACAACAGAATCTCCCTCGCACTGCATTTTCATTTTTTTTGTTCCCCTAGCAGGGTGTATCTCATATTCTCAATCTTGTGGCTTGGGGAAAAAATCTGGATACTCGCAAAAAAATAACTAGAATAAAAATAGATCCAAAACCAAAGAATAATCTCGACGCTCTCGCAGTCCTCTGTCCAAAATAGATCCAAAACAAAAATAGATCTGAAATTGAAACAATAGAGGGATTGGCCGACAGGGAGGAGGGAGAGAATGGCGTAGGACTTGGTGGCGCAGGGGAAGACGGAGTGTTGTAGAGCTGGGTGGTGTGGTGGAGTTTGGAGAGCTGTGCGGTTTTGGAGGCGATGGAGCGGTGAGGGTCGGAGAGGCGGCAGAGGGATGATTGGCGGATCGGAGGGTGGAGAGGGCGTGGTGGAAGGAGGAGAACTGGGAGAGGAGTTCGTCGTGGCGGGAGAGCACTTCGGAACGGAGATGTGAGAGATGAGAGAGAAGGAAGAAAAGGCAATGATTAGGTGTGGCAAATCTATGATAAGATCTGTGAGCATATTAAATCCGACGACATTGGAAACTTATACAGTGGGTATACCTACCTCACTTGTGGACCATAGAAAGTGCCTCATTAATAAACACCTCCAAAATCGGTGGATAAATCAAAAGCAATACAATCAGGGATGTCCTCAATCCATATAGTGTCTTGGGTAACTAAAACATGTTTAGCCAATTTAACTTTGTCTTTAAATTTCATTTTGCCCAAAAATTATACAATGTAATTTTGTGTTAATTTTTAAAATTTGTACTATATTAAATCTCAAACTTATTTTTGAGTAATAATATTTAGAATATAAATGATTTTACTTTAAACTCAATTTTAATCAAACAATATTATAAAAATAAGTTGATTTAAAATCACGTTTATCAAATACTCATCATACACACTAAAATTAATCCGTTTGCTGTGAATACGATATAAACAAACATGCTGATAATTTGGCGAGGTGTGGGATGTGCATTGGATGTAAGAAACAGTGACAAACTGCCCCAGACCACAGGCTGGAGGCGTAGGTTGTCGTTTGGTGGTTGGTGCACATGAGCCGGTGGACCTTTCGTTGAGTGGTGTCTCTCACAAGTCAAATCTAAGTGAACACTCCTTTACTACACAAATTGAAGATTCAACAAAGAGGAGAAAACCGTAAGGGCGTAAGGCATCCATAAAAAAAGGAAATGAAGGATAAAAAAATTTAAAAAAAAATATAATAATAAATATTATTGTAAAAAATAAAGAATAATAATGTGAGAAAAAGAAATATGAAAAAGGGTGAATTATACTTTTCATCACTTATCTTTATTTTATATTTCAACGTGGTTCCTCTTTTATTTTTTGTTCCAAAATAGTCTCTTATTTTGTAAAATTACCCCAATATTGTCATTTCCGTTTAAATTGTGGTACGAAGAGGATCACGTTGATATATCTTTTATAAAATAAGAGACTATTTTAGGAAGAAAAAAAAACAAAGGACCATATTGGGATGAATTTTGTAAAATAAGAGACAATTTCAAAACAAAAAATAAAATAGGGACTACATGATTGGTATAACTTTGTAACATAATGAACTATTTTCGAAAAAAAATAAAATAAGAGAGGGTGCAAATTGAAACATTAAAATAAAGATATTGAAACGTATTCCATTGCTTACAATAATTGATTCAGTAGTAATTAAGATTTAACCTAAATTAATGTCTTACAGTCACCAGTTAGACAAAGAACCGCTACTAAGTTGGAAAACTTTGTAAATATTAATAAGTAATACTTCCATCCACACATAACCACAAAATGATAAGCTTCCAAGACCGGTTGCACAAGGAATCGATACTCAAGTTCTTGTGTCAAGCTTGGATAGTAGTTTACGGACATAATCGCCACTCTTGTTCAATGAAAAGATAGCTATATTCCGAGAGGATGGAATGTAGAATTATTTCTAATAATTCTTGTGGGCTACAATCAATTATGGCCTTTTAGTTTTTCAAAAATGGGCGAATGTTATGATCCAATTGATGATGTTCAGGCCTGCAAATAAGTGATCAATTGTAATGGGCCTTTGGACACCTAATTCTGATTTATGTGGGAGACAATGTAGGCCCAACCACTAGGCTCATGATGGGAGGTGCCTAGGGTTGACGAATAGAGAGGCTAGGTCCCTTTTGTCGTTAGGCGATTCATACGCTCGTCTACGGTTTGCCCCATTGAGAACCAAGAACCCGGAGTTTGTGACCAGCCAAAAGAAGGCTTAGTTCGTGATTTCATGAGCTCTACAAGACAGAGGCAATTTCCAGTAATCGCGATCATGTCTTCAACAAGTAAGTGCTCTAATCGGTGTTCTAATTTCATATAATAGATCTATTAATTCTTACATGTGGTATCAGAGACAATATTATATGATTTAGGACCCGGTGTTAAACATGATCGTCCCTCTTATTTGAATATTTTCAGGTATTTTCGTTCTGTAGTGCGGCTAAAATTTTCAATACAGATTTCTAACAAATCAGGACAATCGTGTTAGATTAATTTCAGATTTTTGGGTTTTTCACGTTTTCATAAAATCAAAAAAAATGCAAACTATGATTCGCACGATTTTAGAACTCCAAACCATAGGGTTATTGTAGAGTGTAGACTGAGTTTATATGAATCCAATGGAACAAATCTCGTGAATTTTTGTTGAATATAGATGAAGAAATCTGATAAACACAGTCATGGTTAGGGTTATTTTTGGCACGGTTTGGTCACGAAATCGTGTGTTTTAACTGTTAAAAATTAGGGACTTTGTGCCACAATTATTAGAAATTACTTTCTAAGCAAAACCCATAAAGATTGTTATGGAAAAGGCCAAAATCGGAGCAAAAATTGCGCGAACAGTAACCTGCGATTTTGAGGTCACCTTCTGCTGTTGTTGGTGTTTGAAGAAGATGATCTACAATACCTGCGTATAATGCCCACTCTCGGCCTACGGAGAGTGAGGGAGAGTGTGGAAGCTAGGGGTGTCAGTTTTCGATGCCTTTTTTTGTGTTGCGCTCTACTTTCTAACCTTGATTTTTCTATCTTATTTCCAGAATTTTTTTGCTGCGTTAAATATTTTTTAATAAAATATAACACATTAAATTGATTTTTTAATTATTTTTATGGAAGAAATTAAATTGAAAAATATGTTAGAAAAATAATATGATATATTCTGGGTTTAATGGTAGTTTTCACTCTCCCTGTAGAGTTGCGCATGATTGTATGCTATTATTTTCATATAGGTGTTTTAATTGGCTAGCTTGTTACGTTGTAAAGTACAAAACATGTTCAGAATGCAGATTGAATGGATGTATGACTAGTAAGGGTGCTCATTGAATGATGTACTTGCCTGTTGACTGTGTCGTATGCATAGACAAGAGAAAAATGATTCCTATACAAGAGTTTTTGTGCGTCACTATGAGTCGTTACCACTAAAGTGGGACCGCTTGTATTGATTCATAAAAATTTCTTTGTAGTTTGAGGAATATTTTTAATCATTTCAAGCAATTACCTGCCTAATGGGGGTGGTTGCATGTTGTGGTTGAAAGTTGATTGGAGATGGAGTTATTGGGGAATGCATTGGGCTAAGGGATTGTCTGCCGAAAGGGGACAATTTTCTGAACCCAGCATATGTTCATGGATTAAACCATCCGAGGTTTTGACCGAGGTTTCAACTTTGTTGGTGCATTCTACCCAAAGATAAATGTGTCATTATACTGGCCTCAATGTGATAGCTGGTTTTATTTTGAGATATATCTTGTCATGTTATATGTACTAATGCATTTGTGTTTTGTTTTAACAGTGAACCATTGAATATTGTGATACTAGTATTAATTTAGATTATTGCTAGTTTGATAAATTTAGAATTGTTGAAATTTTTCTTCTAATTTATCAAACATATTTGGATTTATGCTTGAGCACGTATGGTTTCATTTTGAGAAATTTAACTTATTTGTTGACAAGTAATAAAAATTGTGCTTAATTATATAAAAGTATCTTTTAATGACCTTCTTGTCATTGGTTGTGGTACACCACATTGAAACTTGAAAATGCTAAAGTTTGTATGTATTTTAATAGCACATTGAAGTTAATCGATGTATGTTTTCTTTCCTTTTTTTTGTATTCTTTGTCCTTGGTGTTGAAAGTAGGACTTGATTTGACATGAGTTTTATCATTGTTCTCTAATATTTATTTTGTGAGTCATTTGAGAACTTATATAAAGTTGATGATGTACCATTAAGTTGGCTTCTGCTTTTGTTGGTTCTACACACAAGGATGAGTGATACACCCTTAGATGTTAGTTATAAAATATATATTTTTTCGGTTATTGATGTATTGTATACATGCATAATAGAGAAGTTTCTTCTTAATGATCAGCTCTTAACTCTCTCTTATGTTTGTATTTGGAATATGTATTTATATACGAGTATGACATTCTTTTAGAATGTTGTGACATGAAAATTATTGAGCTCTTTTATAGGCATAATTTTTTGAAAAAATATTTTCATTGCGCATCATATTATTTTCCATTGACGGTGACCATTGCCACAATAATTTTTATAAGTATTTGGAAGTATAATATTTGGTATATGTTAATTTGTGCTCTTTTAGAGTGGTACAAATTGTATAAATTTGGAGATATTTATTGCATGATTAATTTGGCAAGTGAATTTATGTGATATCACATGTGGGGATGTTTCAAGTGTTTACTCTTGAATTTTGATCTATTGTTTAAATGTGATGTTGATATATTTTTTGTGTTTTTCGCTAGATGAATATCTCTATTGGAAAACGATCCAAATATGTATTATAATTTATTTATTTTCCAGCTGATATTTTATAAATAATATACTGGAAAGACATTATACCATGACTCAGATATGTGCATGATGTATATGTGCTTAGTTGATGTCATGAAAGTTAATATTTTTAGCCTATATCATGTGTTTTTAAAGTGCTAGTTTACTTAATTGTGAGCTCTTGTTTCGATTGTTATAAGTGCAAAACTTGTAGAATGCTAGTGGATTTTTAAATTCATGATCAGTGGGGGTGTTTATTTTTTTTAATGCATTTTCTTATGGACTGTATCATGGTTAAGAGCAAGAGATATTGATTCTTAGGTAAAATCATTTCACTGATTATAGTGGGGTTTCCTGCCAAAGTGGGATTACTCATTATTAATTGGTGGAATTTCTTTTTATCATTAGAGGAATGTTTCTGATTGTCACGTACAATTTCCTGCCCAAAGGGGGTTATTATATGTCATGATTAGAAACTGATTTGCGATATAGTTATTGGTAGTGCACTGGTCTAAGAGATTTGTCTGCCTAAAGGAGATAGATCTCTAAACCCAATGTATGCTCATTGAGTAACTTATTATCGACTATGTTGGATGAAGTTAATGGAGGTGCGTTGGTGTAGGGGATTTGTCTGCCCAAAAGGGACAATTTTCTGAATCCAATGTATGCTCATCGATTAACTCATCTGAGGTTCTGAATGCGGTTGCAACCTTGGTTGTGCATTCTGCCCAAAGGGGAATGTGTTATTATGTTGGCCTCAAAATAGCTTGATTTAAGCTGAAGTCATGTCTTGCTCTATTGCTCACTTTAAGCATTCCAAGTTTTGCTTAACAATAATTTTTCTATACAACTGTGTTGCTTGGTTTGTTATGGATCATCATTATTCCTAATTTTTGAAGGCACGTGTCTGAGAAAATAAGTTTTTCCTATTATAAATTCCAAAAGAAAGATATGATGTTAAGTTTAATTTGTTTTGGTATGACATATAAGAGACTTTTAATTTAACCAAAATATTGTCAGCATTATTGCATTTACTTGTAGATCTATGGAACGCAAGAATTTTATTACATGTCTTATCTTGGTTGATTTCGTACTTGAAATCACGATTTACTACCAAATTTATTTCATGAAAGTTCATGATAAACTTTTAAATGCTTATGTTAGTTTACTATAATTTTTTTGTAAATTTAACGTGGTTGGATCTTGATATCAGTGGGAGGATTTTGATTTTAGTCATTATTTGATGTCAAGAATAGTAGTAAAAATAATTTATTGAAATATATGATTTTGGAAGCTTTTGTTTGTGGAATTGAATAAATTGTTGATCCAAAGAACTATGAAGAAACTTTTTGTCTCTCAAATCGATTCCACGTTGGTTGATCTCTTGACCAAGGGACTCGGGCTCATTATCATTATTGTTGTGAACATGATGGGCACTATGAGTTCTTATAATATGCTTGGTTAGTGGGAACTTGAACTTTATGTTATTTTCTTGTGATGTTAGATCTCTTATTTTTAACACATTTGGTGTTTTCACAACATTTTCCATTTGATTTCAGAAATTAAATATGAATTGAATTAAGTTGTTATATACTTTTGTATATGTATATCAAATGCGAAAATATTGAAGCTCGGTGTCGCTTGGACCACTATGTCGGTGGTCGACACCATCTTAGAGCTGAGGCATTGTGGTTTTGTTAAACCATGAAGCTCGGTGTCGCTGGGACCACTCTGCCAGTGGTCGACGCCATGTCGGAGCTGAGGCATGATGGTTTCTTAAGAGCCATATAATTTCTCTGGCTTTAGTACATTTGAGAGAAATTGAGGACTGACAAAGACAATGGCAGTATGGCTGGAAGATCACATTGACATGTCGTTTTCTTGCTACACTCCACATAGATGACTAGTCGACGGAGTTAGTGGTATTTGTAACCATAGAAGGTGTTATGTTGATATAAGATATGACTACCACCATGATTCGATATTATTTAGCTTTTGTTGGATGGAGTCTTAATTAGTTGTTGCATCTTGGGATCATGTGTTTAGTGGCCACGTTAGGAAGTATGTTATTAGCCCGAGAGTCATTTTCAAAATGTTTTCTACAAATTAAAATTGTACAATCAATTTTGCCCAAGTGGGAGAATGTCAGAATTATTTCTAATAATTCTTGTGGGCTACAATCAATTGTGGCCTTTTAGTTTTCCAAAAACGGGCTAATGTTATGATCCAATTGATGATGCTCAGGCCCGTAAATAAGTGATCAATTGTAATGGGCCTTTGGACACCTAATTCTGATTTATGTGGGAGACAGTGTAGGTCCAACCACTAGGCCCATAATGGGAGGTGCCTAGGGTTGACAAATAGAGAGGCTAGCTCCCCTTTGCCGTCACGCAATTCATACGCTCGTCTACATTTTGCCCCATTGAGAACTGAGAACCCGGAGTTTGTGACCAGCCAAAGGAAGGCTTAGTTCGTGATTTCATGAGCTCTACAAGATAGAGGCAATTTTCGATAATCGCGATCATATCTTCAACAAGTAAGTGCTCTAATCGGTGTTCTAATTTCATATAATAGATCCTGTTAATTTTTACATGGAACTGTTAACTATACCAACTCTCGAAACAAAGTTTTTATATGCTCCATCTTTTGATTTTGAGTGACCATATGTTTCCAAATGACATGTTAAGTGTCTCAAGGGACACATTATAAATTTTCATACGTTCTCAAGTTTCTATATTTAGTCGAGAGTTTCATCTCGTTCTCTTTTGCTCTCTCTTTTTCTTATTATTCCCTCTCATAACGTGTCAATGCCTCTGATGCAATATCGTTCATCGTTTAGGTTTGTGTTTCCTCTTTAAACCCTAGCATGATTTATGTTAAGTTTGTTGCTCTTATTTGAAATCCTAACTTCGTGTTTTTGTTAGGGTTAGGTAATTTGAAAAATAAAAGATAATACTTAGGTTCTCAAAATATGTTCCTACAAACTACGAGTAGCATGTGCATCTGAATGTTTTTGTTTTTGTCTCTTAATCGTTACCAAATATACCTCCTTTTTATTTTGTCAACTTACTTAGCGGTTAAAATCACTCCTCATTATGAATTTGAAACTGCTATCCATTTTTATTTTTATTTTTATTTTCTATCCTAGTGAGTATACCTTGAAAGAAATCAGTTATTATTTTACTCAGTTATAACCACTGATTAAACATGCTTTCACAAAGTTCACAATTATTTGTTGATAGGTATTGAATATCTCATATATTATATGAGAGTTTTAAAATCTAGTTATAGGTTTTGAGAAAAGGCAGTGTCTATGGTGCAGAGTGTTTATAGGTTGTGCATCACACACAAGGATAATTTTAATTGCAGACAAACATTCACATTCCTTCTACTTTCCCAATTCAAAAACCTTGGGTCTGTTTGGTTCAAATAAGGGGAAAGATTTTAACGGAGGGGAGGGGAGGGAAGGGGAAGTGAGGGGAGGGATTTACTTTGATTTTGTGTTTGATTGAGAGGAGGGAGGAGGGGAGGGAAGCCTCGCTTGTTTGGTTGGAGGGAGGAGGGATTTTAATGGAGGGAATGGATTAATTTACTTGGTATATCCTTATAGATTTTATATTATATTATATATAAGGATATTTCAGTAATTTTATTTTAAATAATTTAATCTACCCTCCCTCCCCTCCAAAACCCCCACTTTGGGAGGGAGCTAAAATTGGCTTAGGAGGATTTTGCTCCTCCTCCTCCCCTTCCATTAAAAAAATTGAACCAAACAAACATAATTTAAAATATCCCTCCTCCCCTCCTCCCTCCCTCCCTCCAAAACCCCCCAACCAAACACACCCTAAATCTCCCCTTAATTTCTCAGAACCTGCAACCTCTCTGTTGCCGTAGACTGGGACTGTTTGGCCTCATCCAGCACCACAACTTTGCTAATTCCCTAGCTCACCCAACTACAATATAATCAAGAGCTCCACCGAGTGTGAATCATTATTCCCCGTGACCAAGGCGCGAGTTGGAAAATAGAGTATCTATCCTAACACACGTAATGGTCTCCCCAACTTATGGTGCGTAATTCCTTACGAAGCTTTGCAAAATGAATGGCGGCGATTGAATAGAGTTCATAATCAATATCGATTTCTAGATTATCTCCTTTGTGGCTAAGCATATAAACCCCCACCATGATAGTCAGAAAGATCAAATGGGTCTGCCTCGTGTTTCTGTACATCTGCATTTTTGTTTGTGTTAATCGAGGGCTTCTTAGGTGGACCTCTTTCGGTAGGCCTTGATGGTTCTATCTTGCCTATTTCTTCGATTTCGTGTTTTAGATGAAATGAACTCATGAACGAGCGATTTTTAGGGTCTTTTCTCCAATTGACTTAGTGACGAGACACAAGTTGGGCATATATATTCTCTCCCACTTGCCATGGTTCCTATTGCTATGTGTAGAGAGTGAAAGCTTTTTTCGGGTAATACAATCACCCTCACACCATCCCCAAGCTTCTAACTACCTTCCTTGACAGCGACAACTCGTCACAAACGCGCACGACGACCACCATTTCTGCAGCGCCGTGCGCGACTTCTTCCCCCTGCTTCTTCTGGTAACCACCCTTGTGCTCCTACCTCACCCCAAGCGTAGGCCATGAAAACCATTGTGTCTTCGTTTGTTACTTCAAAATTAGGATTGAAATTTTGAAAACTATTGTAAATTTGGAGAGGGAAATTAAGAAGAGGGGGATTTACTGCATGAGGAGAGGGGAATTAAGGGAGGGGAATTTGGGGCTTTTGATTTGAATTGAGAAATTAGAAAGAATACGGGGACTTGTCTGCAATTAAAATGACCCTCATATATAGTGCACAACCTGTGAACATTGTGCACAATAGACATACATAACTAATTTAAGAAAGTTTTAAAGTTAAAATTGGAAAAAGGATAAATTCTTTGAATAAAAGTAGAATTAAAAATTAACCACAATCAAACAAATATACTTTAATGAATCAGGGTAAATAATCATAATATAATAAATTGAGTTTACCTTTCTTTTAACACAAGCATAACTATCTGTCAAAAAAAAAAAAAACAAGCATAACTAGGTGACTAATAGTCTAATACTCCCTCACTCTTTATCAGTGGATAAGAGAACTCAAGATGCCTGATGATTATTCTTCAAATATATCAAGATGTGCCAATATGGACGGTGGGAATATGCAAGGAATGAAGAGTCATGATTGTCTTGTATTCATAGAATGTTTACTTCTGATTGCCTTTAGTACGTTGCCAGCACATGTTTTGAACCCACTGATTGAAATTAGTCAACTTTTTAAGAACTTGTGTTTCGCAACATTGAGGAGTGGTGATCTTATCAAGATGCAACAAGACATTCCAATGATTATATGTAAGTTGGAGAGGATATTTCCCCACGGTTTCTTTGATTCTATGGAGCATCTTCCAGTGCATCTTGCATAC
This sequence comes from Calophaca sinica, assembly GCA_037113605.1. Taxonomy (NCBI): domain Eukaryota; kingdom Viridiplantae; phylum Streptophyta; class Magnoliopsida; order Fabales; family Fabaceae; genus Calophaca; species Calophaca sinica. The sequence goes on along the minus strand of CM073733.1, from coordinate 100,523,942 downwards.
GAGGCTCTTCTTGGTGGACCTGTTCAGTATAGATGGATGTATCCATTTGAAAGGTATATATATATATATATATATATATATATATATATATATATATATATATATATATATATATATATATATATATAAAAACATATTTCCTTAATTAAATTTCAAATTTATGTATCCATTTTAGTCGAAGTTACTAATTCAATTAACCATTTATATAGGTTCATGGGTGATTCAAAACGATCGGTTAAAAATAACGCTACGGTTGAAGGATCAATTTGTGCATCTTACTTACACTGCGAGACAACCCATTTTTGTTCTTATTATTTCAACAACACGACGTTGACTCCGCGAATTAGAAGGATTGAGGTGCCTACATCTGAAAGACATCCATTAGCCATATCAATATTTTGTCTTCCCGGTCGTCATGCTGGGAGTGAATCGATTCATTGGTTGACAGATGAAGAGTACAATTCAGCGCATGTTCATGTACTGATCAATTGCGCCGAAGTGAAACCCTACCTAGAGTAAGTATATAGTTTGATTTTCTTGTGTTAGCCAAACACTATACCAGACACTATACATTGTTTATTCGTTGTTCATAATTGTCATCAGGGTATTCTTGTCATCCGAACCTGCTGCTCACATTCATTCAAGATTTCCAATTTGGTTTAGGCAACAGGTGCATACGTCTTCAAAATATTTGATATACTATTTGTAAATTATATGGAAATTATGTATATAAGTTATTTGTATGCATGTGTGCAGGTTTATAGCCAAGAACCTACTCCTCTAATTGAACACCTGAGAAACTTATCTGATGGTCCTCGTAAATGTGTTAAACAATGGCACACATTTGTTGTGAAGGGGTACAAATTTCACACCCAGGAATGAACAAAGGGCAAAGAAACTACAAATAATGGTGTTTATGTCAAAGGTGACACCAGGGGAGGTGAAAATGACTTCTATGGCGTGATTCAACGCATATATGAAGTATCTTACACCACTTTTGACTACCGTAAAAAGTGGTTTTGTTTTATTTTAAGTGGCTTGATTCATCACATAGAGGCACCAAATTGAATCCAATAACTAATACGGTGGATATTAGAGTGAACAGACAATATCCTATGTTTGATCCGTTTATCATGGCACAAAATGTCAGACAAGTATATAATGTCCCTTATCCATCAACAAGAATAGACAAACACGGTTGCTGTGTTGCAATTAAGACGAAGCCAAGAAGGCGCATAGAAGCAGATGATCCAGTGGAAGAAGTGCCCTATCAGGTCGATGAAATGTCCAATGTAAATGTAGTGATTGAAGTTGAACACATTAGTTACCTAAGTGATGGCTTGCCAAACATTGGTGAAGAAGTGGATAGAGAAGATATACTGGATACGACAAATGAAGAACCGGTCAAGGAGGATGAGATTGAATCCGAAGGAGATTTCGACAAAGAATGGGACGAATAGCTAATGGCATATATATGGGTTTTGGCCTAGTCTCCCCATTTGTATTTTAATTTTTTTTATTAACAAATCGTAGGTGAGTAATCTTTTCCCTTCATTTGCTTTGAAAAAAATGCCAGTATCATGTAGTATCAAATATGTCTGATGGTTATTCTTGCCTTATTTTGCTTGTGTAGATATGGCATCAGGGGGTCGAGGTGACAACACACATTTCACTAGTAGAAAAGGGAAGGAGAAGGCTGTTGCTCCTCATCGTTGCAGGATGACAACTCGCATTATTGAGGATGTGAGTAGATTTTTTTTCATTTGGCAGTACGAGCAGTCCATCTATTATTCTATCCACACAAACTACTACTGCACCGATTGCACCTGAGGTACCTACACAGCATGCAACAGAGGTACCGACGCATCAAGCCTCTACTTCTGGGATCCCTGCAGGTTCCTACCACACTAGTGGTACCCCTACACTGTCTGATGACGATGAGGATGTCGTCGACAGTGAAGGGTTGCATGATGTAAGTGATGAGGAGGTGGAGATGTCGCCGGATAGAAGAGTTGTTATTACACCTGCTGGTAATGCGTAAGTATTGACACAATTTTGTTAATTATTTCAATATTCGTAATTAATAATATAATTTATTGTTTAACATCTTTTTTATAGGTTTCTTCCATCTAAATCGTCTTCTACGACAATCACAGTTGTAATTAAAGAGAAGTATAACAAACCTTGGACCACTTGGGGGCAGATTAAAAAAATTGAAGCTGATAGAAGCATGATGTTGAAAGCTTTTAATGTAAGTGGTGATTAATATCATGCATATTTTATTTTGGTTGATTATTTAATTTGTATTAACCTCTAATGTCAATATAGGATAAATGTATTTGGATTCCTGAGCACACTGCGGAGGTTGAAAGAATCTTTCACCATAGAGCTGCACGTCGCTTCTCTGATATGCTTAGGGACGCGCACTTGAACGCTGAACGTAGGGGTAAACCTTACTGGATAAGAGAACATGTTTGGACTGTGTTGCAACAACATTGGGCAAGTGAGGACTTCAAGAAAGTTTCTGAGAGGCATAAGACAAATAAGGCATCCGAGAAGGGTGGTTCCCTACACACAGGAGGTTCCGTCAACACCGCACAGATCCGGCAATGCTTGGTACACACATATATATTAAATGTTGTTTTAAATTTATGAAGTTAATTAACATTAGTTGTTTCTCATTCCATCTATTATACTGTGTTTCTCGGTGTATAGGAGAAGAAGCTAGGGCGACCAGTGTCTGCGCCTGAGCTGCATCGCCGTACCCATACTCGGAAGGAAACTAACGATTATATTGATGAGTGGTCGCGGAGAACTCAGGTAATTATATTCATTATACATAATTTTGATTATTTATTGTCAAGTCTTTATATATGGTTGTTTATTTTGACTTACATGTTTTTAAAATTATGTATTTCAAGAGGAATTTGAGGCCAATATGACTCAATATCGGGCTAATTCTGGTGCTAGCAATGATGAGTCTAATTCAGATGAACGCAGTCGTATTGAGCTACAACATTGGGTGAATGTTGCTGGTGGGAAGAAGAAGAGACGGGTGTATGGCGCTGGATCCCTATCCTCATGCTACCGTCCTGGGGTTTCTCGCCTAGATATTAATGCATCTTCCTCCTTTGGGGGCAGTACTGGATGCTCGTACACAAACAGGGATTATTTGGAGGTCCAGAGGCAATTACAAATTGCATTGCGTGAGGCACAGGAGGCCAAAAAGGGGCAGGAAGATTTGAGGAATGAGGTTAGGGAGTTTCATAAACAAATGTTTGAATTACTGCAGCAGGGCCCCAGACCACCTCCACCTCCACAGCCATATCCACAGGCACATCCATATCCACAGCCATATCCACAGGCACAACCACCTCCACAGCCACAATCACAGGCACAACCACCTCCACAAAGATCGCTACGTGCCACTGCGGCCTCAACCTCGGATTCATAGAACCAAAGAACCGCCACAAGATGCAAAGACGGATTTTGGCCACTATCGTCTCTAATGTCACAGCCTTTTCATCCAGTACCAGCAGCACCACCACCAGATGCAAACAAGTTTACGTGCCGGTTGCACCTATACAACAGGCGCCGACACAGGCAGGTCAGGGCACCACCACTTTAAATGAAGCGGCCAGTGATTTCACAGCCATGCTGGAGGAGCCGGGTTTTGACTACTCGTTCCCTCATGGTGGCAACGATGGCAACGATTACGGTAATTATTAATTACGGTGGTACTTCACCTGGTGTTTAGGCTTTTTTTTAGCACGTTTTTTACATGTCTCTAACGTATATTTGTGGATTTATTACATTTTTATGGTACTTATTACGTTTTAACAAATTTATTAAATGTAATATTTGTTAGTGTTTTATTAATGTTTTTTTATTGTCACGTAATTTATGCATCACTATTAATAAGCGTTTGAGTGTTTAAAAGTTCTCGAGACAATCAAACATGAAAAAATAAATTAAATTAAATGAATAATCTTTTTGTATAAAATAAAAATACATTCTTTAAAAAATTAAAACAAACATTTTTTCTTAAAAAAAAGAAGGCAAAAAATAACAAAATATAGTAAAAAAAAATTGAGGACTGAGAAAAAATTAAGAATAATAAATTAAGGATAAGGAAGTGCAAATTATTTTTATAACAGGTGCAAATAGTAACAGGCTACTAGGCTGTTGACCCAGTCCAGCCCACACCAACTATTTTTTACTCTCTCGCACCAGCTTTTTTTTTCGCACACCCCCCCTAAACCCATTACCATTGGCCCAAACACACTTCATAACCCTAAAACTAACCCCACCCTCCCTCCTCATTCAGATGCGCCGCACGCACCCACCCTCCCTCCCTCGCTTATCTCTCTCATCTCCCTCATCCTTCCTTCTTCCTTATGTGCCGCACCCACCCTCCCTCATCCCTCCCTCATTCAGATCTCTCTTTCTCCCTTATTCCTTCATCCTTCTTCCTTCTGCCAGTGCCACTACTTCCTTCATCAATGCTCAATCCAAGCTTCAACATTCTGCGGATCCTGTTACCAAGGTGTTGGGCCCGTCAAGGGTGAACCGAGAAGTGAGGAGAGTAGTCTCAAAGTGCAAGAGAACGAGATCCTTCACAGAAGATCGCACAAAACAGAGCCAAACGAAAAACCCTAACCATGGCTTTCCGTCCAGTTTTCGGCCACCATAGGCCTTCATTGGAAAATCTAATCCGATCAATCTCTTCCCCACACCGTCCGCAACAAAACCCACAAAGAAGTTTTCGAAACGAAGCACTTTCGTCGGCGGCCACTGCGTGGATCCAGGGGCTCTGCCCCTTTTCTGGTTATGTCTTTTTCATCTTCTTCGCTCACTCTTCCTCTACTTTTCATTGTTCTTATTTTGTTCTCTTTTTATTTCACGGTTTTCCTGGAACCACCTTCACAGGCGGCCACCGCGCCTCTGTTTTTTTCCCTTCATCCCTCTAACCCTAAATCCCTTCCATGGTTGCGATGCTTTCTCATCTTCAAACCCTATTTCCTTATTAAAAAACCCTAAACCCTCTGTCATGCTCGCATACACGACAGTTTTTGCAAACGGGGAAACGGTGCGGCCAACCATGAAACCGAATCGAATCCAGATGAAAAACGTGGAGATTTCATTAGGGAGTAACTCTTCCATCTCGTTTTGATTTCTTTTTCTTTCTTCTTTTGTGCTCTAATTCTTTTTTTTTTTTGTACAGATTTTAGGAGAAGGAACCGAGGAGAAGAAGCAAGAGGAGGACAAAACCTGAGGAAGGAACGAGAATGGGATCATTAGGGTTTCACTAGTTTCTTCTCTGTTCTTCTATGTATTTTTCTCTTAGTGTTTTATTTACTTTTCTTCTCTGTATTTTTTCTTCTTTTCTTCTCTGTTTTCAGTTTAGGGTTTTTCTTATTTTTTGGTTGCCCTAATAATTTTAATTTCTGGGTTGGTGTTTGCTGGAAGAACAATTAATTGCATTTCCATTTCTGGATTGGTGTTCTGGGTTGCAATTTCTACTGGGCTGATTTTCTGGTGTTCTGAGGTTTCTCAGAACCCTAATTTATTTCTGCATTATGTTTTTCTACAATTTAAGATATTGTATGGCCATTTCTACAATTAATTAAAACGGGCTTGTTTGCAAAATTGATATAAATTTTGTCTGCAAAAAAGGGACTTGTTTTCTTCTAAAGTTGGACCATTTTTCAAATTTGTACCACTTTGCAAATTCCAAAATTACACTGAAAACAGAAAGGATCCCTTTGCAATTTCAATAGGGACCACTTTGCAATTTTAAAAATTATATATAAGTTTAATCAGCCAAAAGCTGATTAAATTTAATTATTTTGTTTATTCTCTGTTCGTTTAGTACCGTGGGTCTGATACCCTCGGTTTTCATCAGTTTGACTGGCGGCCTATTTGCCTACGGTAATTACCGGGGGTTTCAGGCCCTCTGTAATTATGGGCGGCCTCTTGACAAAAATGCTCGATAAACATTACCTACCATCGATTATCCTACGGCTACTAGGCCCTCGGTTGGCCCACGGTAAAGCCAGATTTAGCGATGGTTTTGGTACGTTAGTGAGGGCTTTTGGCCCACGGTATACCCTTATTTTCTTGTAGTGAGTGGGCTTAGCCGTCAGTAATATTGCCGACTTTTTTATTTATTTTTAATTTCAATATTACAGTGGGCTTAGCCGCCGAAAAACTCTGGTAGAGCCGTCGGTAATTCGCCACCGTGTACGGTGGTCATTACCGACGGCTCCACCCCAAAAAAATGGTAAAATTTCACCACTTTACTGACGGTTGTTTATAATTTTCCAAAGGCATTTCCGACGGCTTTAAATGGCCGTTGGTAACAGATTTCCAACGAGCCATTAGCCGACAGTCTCGAGGCCGTCGGTAAGCCGTCGGTAATCCCGAGTTACCAACGGTTTTCGTGTGTTACGGACGGAAAATGGCCGTCGGTAACAGTAAAAATTCTCGTAGTATTATAAAAATACTTTCATACATGGCATGAGTTACATACTAGTTATTTCTATTGGTGAACTATCTTGTATTATTTTGTACAATTTTGTACTCTTGAGTACTGCTGGTACTCTTGTCTCTTTTAATAAAATAATCTTTTTGTTGCTTCAAAAAAAGATTTTATGTTAGATGTAATGTGTGTACGCGCGCGTACTTAGTTGCAGTATTTCAATAAAACATTACGACATGCAACAAAACAAAAACATTACAATACAAAGACTTCTGGACAATTATAATAAAAGCATCCTTCGGTAAGGGAAGGGTGTGGCCTATGTGCCCAAAGATCAGCATATCAGCATATGTGCCCAAGTAGTGGCCTATGTGCCCAACAAAATGATTTGCTTATGTGCTTCAAAAAATGGGTTTGCCTTTTATGCCTCAAAAAACAAGTTTTGGCTTTCGTGCCACGGAAAATGAATTTACGACTCTTATGCCACCAGAAGGCCTAAGTGTCAACCAAAAGGCTTATATGCAAACCAGAATAATAATAAAAATTATAGAAAATACTATGGCAACCAGAAACAAAAAAAACAAAAAAAAAGACTACGAATGAATGATATATTGCAAGGTGATGTGTAGAATCATTTGTATAGAGCATTTTGAAAGAATTATGTTACCTTAGTGTGATGAATGTACGTGTATGTGAATGTAGGAAAACAATTACATTGTTCTCTATGAATGCTTTAGGTGCATAAGTTTATATGAGTTTGTATGAGAGGATCGATTTTCCATACCCTTCACATCAAAGTAAGGTTGGAAATATCTAAGATGCAAATGTTTTATATAATATCTATATCACTGGGTTTTATAACTCGCTATGTTTTGGGGTTGATATTTCCAGATATAACACATTAGAATTGGGAACTTGATAGTAATTTTAGGAGGCTTGACAACTAGACCTAATGGTTGAGAGTTGTATCATAGTCAATGCTAGATCGAAGCCAGTCTTGTATAGAGTCTTTGATTTATGTGTATTATTTTACGAAGAGTCTTATGTAAAGGATTTTATATTCAAAAGTTTTAGAAGTTCTTTATTATTTGACCAGTTTGTATTTTATTTTTCAAGAAAATTTTCACCTACCCAGAAAAGTGTTTATTTATCATCTTCTCTCCCTTGACTATTTGCAGGGATTTACGAAAAGTTTTAAGTAATGTTCTATTATAAAACAGGGTGTTACACGAATCCTAATTGCCACCGCAATATTTATCCCTTTTTATTTCACCAGCTTACTTACCGGCTAAAATTGCTACCCTTTAGAGAGATGGAATTTCTATCGAAGTCTTTTTCTAGCATAGTACAAATGGGTAATAACCTTTTTTTTAGACACAAAATTAATCTAACAAATTTTTAATGAAGATATTAAGATTTGCAAATTTTAAAGCTACAAAAGGTGACAATTTTTTCCCTTAAGCTTCCAACAAGAATTATTTTTGTTCAAATAAATGGTCTATTGCATAGAACCCTTTAAATATATGAGAATCTCCAAGCCTTCTAACCCATCAGTCCATCACACAAGGGAATGAAAATAGATATTTCTTACACCCAACTATTTTCTTCTCTTAGGAAACAAGATATTAGGTTACCTCGAAGTGTATATTGATTTGTTCGGAGAGCACAACCTGGTGGTAAAACATACGTAAGAGCTGTGTGGACACTGGGAGCAGGGTTCGAACTCGTACCGGTCCACTTTTCCTTCCCCTCTAACCATCTGTACTAGGGCAAAAACAAAATTACATATTGATTTTTTGTGTCCTCTTTCTTGTCTATTTAATTGAAAATGACAAGTCATTAAATAAAGTTTTTCTCTTTTTTTTACTAATAGCATTTATTCATTAATTCTTTTATTGATTTTTTTTTTTCATGTTCACCTTGACGCTAGGGATTGGGTACGCACGTAGCCGTCGTCCTCTCTGGTCCGCACGGCCGGCGAACTTCCGACGTTAGAGCGACGGTGCCTCCGACCAACCTCACCTCCAGCGACCACGGCGCAACCTCTCGGCGGTCCGGCACACTCATCCCCGGCGTCCACACGAGTGAAGTTGCACTTTGTTTTTGGCAACTCGTGCGCGGCTCTGATAAATCTCTATTCTTCGACTTGCATGCTTCAACTTGTCCGCGCCCAGACTTCCTTCCACATCTCCTTCCACGGCGCACTCTCTCTCTTTTCCGGCGCACTCGTTTCTTTGGCGCGCAGGTTGCTTGCTTGCCGTCATCCTTGATTACCGTCACCATGGCCGCCGGTCCTCCACCGGTTTTCCCTTGGCCCTTCCTGGTTGATCTCTCCTCTCCGCAAGCCGCTTCACATGCTCATGATCGTGTGCCTGAAAATATCTCGCCACAGACCAAGACTTTTGCACAAGACGTGAACAATGCCTGTGATGTCCCTTATAGCCAACTTCCTAAGCCATGCTTCAACGGTGAAGAACTTTCGATTCAAATACCTGAGGGGGCTTACCTTGCAGTTCTTGAAAGGTGCAAAAACCATCTCCATGGTCGGCTATTTCTATCCAAAGGCGACGTTCCAATTAAGGCCGCTGACTTGCGCACCAAGCTTCAGGCCCTATGGAAGCCGATCGACCATTGGCACATGATACCTCTTGGGAAAGGCTACTATGAGTTCGAATTCTCCTCTGTGGAAGACCTGCGCAGCGTTCGCTCCATCACTTCCTGGCGATTAAAGCGGGCTTCCTTCGTTTGTTCTCTTGGACCCAGACTTTGATACCAAAAATCTCAAGCAAACCAATGCACAATGTTGGGTTCGGATTGTAGGGCTTTCTCAGGAATATTGGGATCCTCGCATCCTATTTGCCATCGCGAGTAGCATAGGCATCCCTATATGTCTTGATGAAGCCACCAGCAGGCGTTCGTATGGTCACTTTGCCCGTATCCTTATTGATATAGATCTAAACTCCACTCTCCGCAGCAAACTCTTGGTGAAACGCCTTGGATTTGGTTTCTTTGTGTCTCTTGAATATGAGAACCTTCCTATCTTTTGTTCTACCTGCAAACAATTGGGTCACGTAGCATCTTCTTGTAGGAAAAAGGATAAAGAGGCAACAGACACTCTTGACCATGGCCCAAAGATTATACGCAAGAATTATAACAGGAAACAGGCTCCTGCTAGGGAAACAGCGCCGCATGCACCTGCTGCTATGAACCATCCTCAAGCCAATGTTGCAGAGAATCTTGGCGACACTAATGATCAGGTTTTAGTTCAAGAACAACCTGTTACTATTGAAACCGAAAGTAATAAGATCAACAACAATGCGGCGGTGCCTTTGAGCTCGGGTGCATCACATGACAATCATATGGCTGCTTCTAAGGTGCTAACACCTATCAACAATAGAGACAAGGCTATAGCTATTGAGGTGGTAAAAGTTCATGTCCCAAATGCTCTTAAGGGGGTTAATAATATCCCATACAAGGCTGCGGAGAGTAGAAATCATGGTTACAACCCTTTGCTTGGTTTTGTGCAACAAAATACTGGTCCCTCTGGTAAGGCATCGCATGTTGAGCTGGAAATGCCAGCTCCAAATCAACCTCAGCTCAATGGCAGCGCCTCAGCAAGCAAGGTGCAGGTTCGTAATTCCGTGAATTCTATTATATACATTGTGCCAGACTCTGTGTCTTCTGCAGGTCCTGTGCGTATAATTCATGATGCTTCCCCCAACAAAGACATCAATGAAACTTTGCTGGATAGCCCAATTCATTCCTTAACCAATCCTAATGCCACTGTTAGGAAGGACTTGGCTGTCATGGGCAGATTGTGGGGAGATGAAGAGGAGGATGAGGATGAGACCGATTTTGTTGAGAACACTGACGACATCCAGGCTAGTTCTTCTTCTTCTAAATACCTGATTGCTAACCTTAATGATGATGTTGAACAGCAAACTGAATTCATCAAGGTGTTAACCAAATCTCAAAAGCGAAAACTAAGAGAAAAGACCAAAGTTACTGCAAAGAAGAACTACCATACCCGTTCCTGGGCAGCCTCTAAGAATAATTCTTAATGAAAGCTATTTTTTGGAATGCTAGAGGGGTAGCCAATCGTGACACTAGATTGGTTATCAAACAACTAGTTACTGATAATAGACCTCATCTCTTCTTTATTTCTGAGCCTTGGATTTGGATTGATCAATTCCCTAAACGTTTTTGGTCCAATTTAAATTACAAGGTTTTTGAAGTTAACAAGAGACAGCCTCTCTCCCCTAATCTTTGGTGTATTTGTCATGTGTCTTTAACCCCTTCCATTATTTCTGTTACTAGCCAGTTTGTGGCTTTCTCTTTGGAGTGGCAACATCAGTCTTTTAATATGGCTGCTGTCTATGCCTCCACCTCTTACATTACCATGGCCGATTGCTCGGGCAGGATCTTATTGATGCCTAATCGGCAAACCCAGGTTCTTGGTGCTTTTTTGGCGACTTTAACACTACCCTTGGCTCTCATGAGTATCGAGGTAAAGGTAAGCCGACCCAAATTGCTTGCACGGATTTTAGAGATTGGACTGATAATTCTAGTTTGGTTCATATTAATACTCGGGGAGCTCTTTTTACACCTGGTCTAACGATAGAAAGGGTCGAAATCTCACTGAAAAGAGGTTAGATCGTCTTTGTGTGCAACCAAGGTAGCTCTCTTCTTGGATCTTGTTTCTTGTTGTACTTTAGTCAAGTCTAAATCGGATCATCACCCTCTTCTGCTTGAGTTCGACAAACAGGATGGGGGCTTCCCTTCTTCTTTTAAATTCTTGCAAATGTGGACTGACCATGAGGATTGTTTTGGTATTATTAGAGATGCTTGGAGTATTTCAGTTCCTGGCTGCCCTATGGCTGTGCTCACTCAAAAGCTTAAACTTGTTAAAGAGAAACTAAAGCATTGGAATAAAGAATGCTTTGGTGATATTAATCTTAAGGTGCAGGCAGCCATGAAAGGCATTGCCACCATTCAAGAGCAACTCGATTTGCATGGGTACTCTGATGATTTGGTTATTCAAGAGAAGTTGGCCCAGGTAACTCTTAATCAAGCCTTACAATTCCAAGAAACCTTTTGGAAAGAAAATTTGAGATTGAATTGGCACAACTATGGGGATAGATGCTCTTCTTTCTTCCACACTGTTACTAAAATCAGAAACGCAACTAAAAGAATGACCATGCTCAAATCAGGTGATGCTATTCTTACTGACCCTCTTGATATTGAGAACCATGCTCTTGATTTTTACACTTCTCTATTTGCTGTTGATAATAATTGTATCGATAATGGTTTGATTGATTACATTTATTTACTTTGAGGTTACCGTTGATGATAATTTGATCTCGACTAACTTACCTTCTATGGATGAGGTTAAAAATGCTATCTTCTCTATGAACTCTAATGGGGCTCCTGGTCCCGATGGCTTTGGGGGCTTTTTACCGGATATCTTTGGGACTTAATCGTCCGGATGTTTTTAATGCGGTGCTCGATTTTTCGAGCAAGGTTGGATTCTCCCCAACTTTAATTCTAGCATGGTGGTTCTTATTCCCAAGACTCCAGAAGTTGATACGATTGGTCAGTATAGGCCTATCGCTTTTGCCAACTTTAAATTTAAGATCATCACTAAAGTTCTCGCTGACAGGCTGGCCAAAGTGGCCTCCAAAATTGTTTCCCAAAATCAACGCGGCTTCATTCAAGGGCGTCAAATCTTTGACTGTATTGGCGTTGCTTCTGAAGCAGTCAACCTTCTTCACAAGAAAAGTTTTGGTGGTAATATTGCTCTCAAAATTGATATCGATGAAGGCTTTCGATACTATTGACTGGACCTTTCTTCTTAAGACGCTTAGGCAGTTTGGCTTTGATCCGACCTTCTGTAATTGGGTGGCTAACATCCTCAATTCGGCTAAGCTTTCTATATCTGTTAATGGGAAATCTACTGGCTATTTTGCTTGCAAGAGAGGGGTCAGGCAGGGAGATCCTCTCTCTCCTCTTCTTTTTTGTCTTGCCGAAGAAGTTCTTAGTAGAGGCATTTTGAATTTAGTTCAGCAGGGTACTTTGTTACAGATGGCTAGTCCTAGAGGCTATAAAGTCCCTAGTCATGTGCTTTATGCAGATGACATTCTTATTTTCTGCAAGGGCACTAAGAGGAATATTGAGCACCTCATGCATCTTTTTCAGCTCTACAGTCAGGCTTCTGGTCAAAAAATTAATCAGGATAAATCCAAATTTTATGACGGCTGCATCCTGCATGCTCGGTTAAGTTCTATTTCTGACATCTTGGGTTTTGGAAGGGGTCAGCTTCCTTTTACCTATCTTGGTGTTCCTTTATTCCGTGGGAAGCCTAAGAAAGAGCATCTTCAACCTATCGCAGATAAGATTATTCTTAAGCTAGCTTCTTGGAAAGGCTCCATGCTTTCTATCATGGGTAGAGTCCAATTAGTTAAATCTGTTATTTTTGGTATGCTAACATACTCTTTTCAGGTCTATGCTTGGCCAGTTTCTCTTCTGAATTCGCTGGATAGATATATCAGGAATTTTATTTGGTCTGGCAACATTCATACAGCTAAAGTGGTCACAGTTGCCTGGCATAAGGTGTGCAGTCCCTACGATGCTGGTGGTTTGGGTCTTCGCTCGTTAAAGGCTACCAATAAAGTAGCTATGTTAAAGATATGTTGGGAGCTTAAATCTTCCACTACTCAATGGGCCCAACTTCTCCGGGCTAGAGTTTTAAAGAACAAAGCCACCATTAGCTATCATGTTTCTTCTTCCATCTGGGCCGGTTTGAAACACTTTGTTAACACTGTAGACGCTTCTACATCTTGGCAGCTGGGTGATGGCACTATCATCAATTTTTGGTTAGATTGCTGGCTCTCACAGCCGATCGTCAGTTTGTTAAATATCCCGGCTTCTATGCATGGTTCTCTCACTGCAAAGGTCAGCTATTTCATTATTGATTATGAGTGGCACATCCCTCAGACCTTGTTGCAGCGTTTCCCAATCCTTGCCTCTGAGATCCAGAAAGTTAAGATTCCTAAGTTTCCCATCCCTGACACTTGGATTTGGAAAGGTACTGATTCAGGAACTCTCTCTTTGAAAAAAGATTATGTTGTTCAAGCCCCTTCTATGCAGGTATGTGGTTGGTCCAAGCTTATTTGGAAAGATTCAATCCCCCCTTCAAAATCCTTTCTCATTTGGCGCTTGATTCATAATAAATTTCCAACGGATGATCAGTTATGGAGGAGAGGATGCCACATGGTCTTTATGTGTAGTCTCTGTGGTTCACATTATGAATCTACTGATCACTTGTATTGGGGTGGCCATGGACACGTCCTCCATTTTATCTATCTTAAAGATTTGTGATCGTTCTTGGAGCCCCCAGGCTAAAGAGGTTCTCATTGCCGCCATTTCTAATTCTATAGGGGCCATTTGGTACTGCAGGAATCAGCTTCGTTTTGATAATAATAATGTCCCAATGGCGGTGGCTATTAGCTTCATCGTTGCTAATGTCAACCTTACAGGTAACCGTTCTTCGGGGTCCATGTCTAGTAATATTCAGGAGTTTATTTTTCTTAAGCATTTCTTCATTACTGGTAAGCTGAGCAAAGCTCCTAAAATCATTGAGGTGAACTGGCATCCGCCTAATTGTACCTGGATCAAAGTTAACACTGATGGTGCGGCTAAGGGGTCTCCAGGCCTGGCACGCTGCGGGTATATTTAGAGATAGTAGACCAGCCACTCTTGGGTGCTTTGCTTTCCATATTGGCGTAGCCAATGCTTTCTATGATGAGTTAATGCGCGCTATCATAGCTATTGAGTTGGCCAACCGCAATGGATGGAACAAGTTGTGGCTTGAATGTGACTCATCGTTGGTGGTTCTAGCTTTTTCTAATCCTGCTATTGTCCCTTGGAATCTCATGATATTGGTTAAGCGACTGCGACTCACTAAGAACATGACTTTCTCCGTTTCTCACATCTATAGAGAAGGCAACTCCTGCGCAGACAAGTTGGCAAATAAAGGTATTTCCTATCCTGGTCTCACTTGGTGGAACACCATCCCTTCCTTTGTGGTTGAAGATTTCGCTCGCAACAGATATGGCCTGCCATGCTACCGGTTCAGATAATTCTTCTTTGGGTCTTGGTCTGCTTTTGCCTTTCTTTGCTTCCCTGTTTTTTAATTCTTGGTATGCTGCAAATGATTGTTAATGTCTTTGGTGCCAACCTCCTTGGGATGGAAGACATTATTGTGATGCCTTTGCATACCACCATTGCTTTCTTTTTTTATTGTAGTTGCATAGGGCTTTTGGTCGGGCCTATTGTTATTGCTTTGATGCTGTTTAATGGGTTTTGGCCTAGTCTAGGAATGGCAATGGGTACCCTCTGGGCAGGGTACTATAGTGCCCGTCCCCATACCCGCATTTGAAAAAAGTGCCCGTACCCGAGCTCATACCTGCGTGGGCAGTAACTTTAGTGCCCATCCCCTTGCGGGCTGGGTACCTAAGTGCCTGTACCCTCACCCACTACCCGCACTTTAACTATGAAAAATCAATAAACAACGAAAAGAACATCATTACTTAATTAAAATACGATCCAAAAATTTTTCAAATCAATTCTAAAATATTACAAATCATAGTATTTAGCCAAATATTGGACCATCCTACATTTAGTCTATGCTTCTTACTATTGCTTCTTTGGGTTGTTCAATACAGATCAAAATAAAAAAATTCAAATTCAACTAGCAATAATCAATTGATGAAAAACCCCAATAATAGAAGACAATATATATACCATCCAGAAAAATATTACTACAAAAATTGCAATAAGAATTTGTGGTTCTGTTGTTGAAGGTTTTATGTCCGCTAAAGTATCCTTAAAATAAAGATAATATTACATGTCATGAGATTCACAAAAAAAGGACAAAAAAAAACACTTCCATAAAAAGCCAAACAGATCCTGAGATTCACAAATGTAGGCTTGCAGAACATGGATATACCTGAAAGTGAGAAAAAGAGAGTGATAATCAAAGAAGCGAGATAAGCGCGATCGGAAGAAACTTCGTCGAGGAACTTCGCGACCAATGTGTAAGAACAGGAAGAAGCGGTAGCGATCGGAAAGAAGCGGCCGCAGTCTGAAAGCGAAGCGACAACGGCGATGGGTCGATGGGAAGGAACAAAGAAGCAACATTGTGATGAGGTTAGATTTTAGTAAATTTTTAGTTCTAGGTTTAGAAATATTGGTTTGGTTTTGGAATTGGAAGTAGCCCTAGGTTTAGAAATATATTAATTACTTAATATGACTATATATATGTGTGTGTGTGTGTGTGTGTGTGTGTGCGGGCCGCGGGGCGGGCTGGGTGTAACAGCCCAAATTTTTCATCCTTCAAGATTAGGATATGTCTTAGGGTATTAGAAGATGCTTATAGTTGCTTGGGATGGGTTTCATATGTTTTACCATCCCTTCAGTAAAGTTGTAGCGTTATCTCTTATATTTTAGTTGGCTTTAGTTCGACTCGATTTCGATACCTACAACTCAAGATATACTCTCTGGAGTCAACACAACGCAAGCGTAACACCTAGGAATATTATAGTATTTTTTCAACTGCATGTTTGATCCCGTTAGAGTCCGAATTTGGGTAAGCCTATTAGAGAGAAAATTGTAGGAAATTCTCTTAGCTTTCCAACGACACCAAGAACGCCTCAATCGGACATCTATAGCTCCAGATACGACCAAAACAGTGGCACAGGCGCGGACTTCAGCGCAGGCGCCAGGACTCAAGCTTCGGCGCCAGGCCTCACTGAGAGCGGCGCAGGCGCCCAGGAGTCTTGGCGCCAGCGCCCACGGTGATAAGTGACTGTGTCTTTGTTTGGCGTTTTAACTCGTTTTGGGCCGGTTCTGTGACCCAGTGTGACCCATTCTCGACCTGAAAGAGCAACCACGACCCCTAGACTTAACCTAGCCACTAAGCATCAGTTATAAGACCCTAAACATGATTAGGAGCTGCTCATAGGATCAACCAAATAGAGAAAAGCTCTTCCTTCCCTTCTTCCAATTTTGTGTTGTCAAGGGCTCTAACTCAAGACTACGCTACGGGACTTGACCGGGGAGCATCGTTATTGTAACTCGTACAGCCTAATTGGGAGGAATAGGAGGTGGTAAGTTTTCTAATGATAAGCTTTGTCTTTAAGATCAATGTTAGGGTTCTAAACCATGATTTTTCCATTCCTAAACCCTTGCTCTTGTGTTTTTGCTGAAGAAAGCTTCACTAGGAAAGGAAAAGCTTGGTGTTACCTCATCCCATCCTAGGAGCACGAAATTCACTTGAGGTAAGGGGTAGTTGTTCTCTTCTAGTGAGTGTATGGAACATGTGTGAACAATAGGGGTGTCCCAAGACCCCTATGCCTCGCGCGGTAACGAAAAACGAGCACTATCACCACCGTGATAGGAAGACATTCGAACTCTTCAATTATTATTCTTGACTGGTGATATTTACTGTAACGTGATGCGATAATTTCATTGGATTGATGAATTTGGTGTGGTGATTGAGTCTTGATTGTTTACATGCTTGTTACTCTTGACTATTCTTTTATTGTTCAGAGGGGTGAAAATCTTGGTTGTTGCCGACTTTAAATTGCTAATTTATGAACTCCTACAAGAATTGATGATATGCTATATTAATTGTGTTGTGTGTCTGGGTACTGTTATGGTCAGTATTTAAAAGTATTGAATTGCCTAAACCACTAGTGTTGTTGCAAGAATTAGCGGTGATGATGTTTTAAAGACAGAATGCTGGAGAGGTTAAAATGGAATAAAAGGTGAATCAAGTTAGGATTAATCATGTAGAATAATTGACACATGAATAAACCATGCCTTGATAGAGACTTTGAAGTTTTAACAAGAGAATTGAGGGTCAACGGTAGGGATAAGTTAAGTTGTGCAGAAATTGTTTGCTACCAAATGATAGGGTAAGGAATTTAAATAGCTAAAGGGTAAGTTTTAGACTCTATGACTGTGTAATCACTAAGTATGGATCAAAGAACTCTAAACCATGTTCAACTAAGTTCTGAGGGACGTAATGGTGAGGCATTAGATCCCCGAACGGGTATGAACCCTCTGTGTGCGAATTGGATGACAGTGGCAGGGCGCCAGGCGCCCACGATCTCAGGCGCCAGCGCCCAGTGATAGCCTGCACTCTTGATATTTCGTCGTGTTCCCTTAGGGTTCCACAATTAAGTTGATATTGTAAAGCCTAGGTAGGATGTCTAAAGTTCATTTATGATGCCTAAGGATTTATTAGTGTGATAATTTGAGAGAACTAATCTTTCTATTCCAAAGCTTCACTTGGATGTCATGTGCTTAATCGAAGTTGCTAAGAACATTGAATGTTTATGTTATTGGTTGAAGGCACTGGCTGACTTATGAATTTGTGTCCTGTTGTTGTTGTTGTTGTTGTTGTTGTTACTCTATCGAAGATATTGTGATAGAGGATATTATGGTTAGACATCACATTTGGTCATGTTCATGCATCCTGGTGTCGGCATTGTTGTTGTTGTTGTTAGTAGGGCGTATTGGGCAAGGTATCCCGTGATGGGCGAGGTTTCCCGGTCCTACGGTTAATGGGGCGAATCGGGCAAGGTATCCCATGACGGGCGTGGTATCCCGGTCCTGTTGTTATTGGGGCATTACGGACATGGTATTCCGAAACGGACAAGGTATCCCGGCCTCGTTATAATTGGATCCACATGCATATAGTTATGGTCCTAGAAATACATCATTTTACATGATAACATGCCTGGTTGTTTAGTTTTGGGTGGTGTACTTTAATGTTGTGGTTAATGTTGTGGCATGTGATATTTAATTGTTGTGGTAACATCTTTATGTCGTGGTTGATGTTGTAGTACTGGTGATTAGATGTCTTCATTGGAATTGTTGTGTATTGTGCATTGTTCATTAATTTCCTACACTGTATGCACTATTTGAGGTTATGATGACTAACCCCTCTTGTGGCTATGCATATCCCACCGGGTATGTGTAGATGTTGAGACTGCAGGTGTTGAGGATGTGAATGCCGGCGAGTAATCACGATAGCTCGTTGGGATAGATAGAAGACTTGTGTTTACTTGTTTAAGTCTTTGTATTTTCTTTGGTGTAATAGTTAGGGGAAGAGCTCTGAATTATTGTGACATCGGGAACCTTGGTTTTACTTCCTTTTGATGATTCCCCTCCCTTACTAAGTTTGTTTTCCGCAAGTTGAGAGTGACAGCCTTACCTTATTTGAAATGAAAAGCTTTTACTTGGATCAAAATTTTATTTCTTGTTCTTTTCTTTTCACGTTGTTATAATGACATGATGGGGTAGAGGGTGTCACATTGGGCACTAGAGTGTCCGTACCCGCACCCATACTCACTCAAAATTGCGGGTAATTGTCCAGACCCAGGCCCATAATGCGGGTAATTACCCTACCCATTTTCTTTGTTACTTTTTTTTCAGTTTTTATTAATAAATTTTAGGCAGGGGTACTCTTTTTCCTTCTGGATGTTTTTTCCCTAAGGAGGGTTTTGCATCAGAAGGTTTTAACGAGGCCCCTCTCCTTTCTTTTGCCTAAAAAAAAAGATTTATTATTTTTTTAATTACAGGTTTCTTAAAGTAGACAAAAAAGGTAGAGTTGTCGATCTAGCCCATTCTACCTTGCTCAACCCTAGTTCACATGGATTAGGGCCAAAAAAACCCATAAAGACGAAACGGCCTACTAACACACATAGGAAAGCCAACATGGATAAAAACCCATAAACATATGAATAAGGACAAATCCATGCGGGCTGTTGCTTCTAGCACCCCACCATGCTGTTGCCAGCACCCCCATCCCACTAACATTTGTGAAATCCCAAAAATACCCCAATCACTTAAACCCAAATTTATTTTTTTCCCCTCCCATTTTTTCTACTTCTTCCTCCCATCCCTCTTCCACCACCCCACCTAGTCCTCCACCACCAACCACCGGAGCACCACCCCTCCACCGCCACCACCTCTCCAAAATACTTCCACTCACCTAAAACCCATATTTCTCTTATTCCTTCTCCCTCCCATCCTTCCTCCACCACCCCACCACCGGAAAATTCGCCGAAGCCACCAACCCTCCACCCCCCAACACCGGAACACCTCCCTAGGGGCCACCGCGATCAACCTAGCGGCCACCGAAGCTAATTCTGTTTGTTTTCGCGATTTTGCTAATTTTTTCGCAGAATTACAGAATGTATTCCGGCAATTGAATTGCCGGAACATATATATGCTTCCGACAATTGAGTTACTGGAATATATTTTCAAACAAGTGATGAAAATGTATTCCG
Source organism: Calophaca sinica (assembly GCA_037113605.1). Lineage (NCBI taxonomy): Eukaryota > Viridiplantae > Streptophyta > Magnoliopsida > Fabales > Fabaceae > Calophaca > Calophaca sinica. The sequence continues at coordinate 100,504,103 of CM073733.1, read as the reverse complement.
GCAACTGAGTTGCCGAGAGCATATTTTTTCAAAATTATGATATGTTCCGGCAATTTAATTACCGGAACACGTTTTCAACAGCTTCCGACAATTCAATTGTTGGAACATATCATAATTTTGAAAAAAAATGCTTCCAGTAACTCAATTGCTGGAAGCATATTTATGTTCTGGCAATTGAATTGCCGAAATACATTTTAAACAGCTTCCGGTAATTCAATTACCGGAAGCCTGTAATTCTGCAAAAAAAAATTAGCAGAATCGCGAAAACAAACAAAATTAGCTCTGGTGGCCGCTGGGTTGGTCGCGGTGGCCCCTAGGGAGGTGTTCCGGTGTTGGGGAGTGGAGGAGTGGTGGCTCTGGCGAGTTTTCCGGTGGTGGGGTAGTGGAGGAGGGATGGGAGGGAGAAGGAAAAAGAGAAATATGTGTTTTAGGTGAGTGGAGGTATTTTGGAGAGGTGGTGACAGTGGAGGGGTGGTGCTCCGATGGTTGGTGATAGAAGACAGTGGTGGGGTGGTGGAGGAGGGATGAGAGGAAGAAGAAGAAGAAATGAGAGGAAAAAAAATAAATCTAGGTTTAAGTAGTTGAGATATTTTTGGGATTTTACAAATATTAGTGGAGTGAGAGGTGCTGACAGCAGCATAGTAGGGTGCTGAAAGCAACGGCCTACATGCGCCTTAAAATTTAAAAACACTAACTTATTTAGGCCTGACCTATTCTTTAGGCCAGCCCACTCCATGTACCCATTGGCCCTGCCATAAGAAGATTATGACATGGAAGAAATTTTATTTATAAATTGCAGTGATTGACATATTTTAGAAATATTTAAATTGCGGTGACTGTCATATTTAAATTAAAAAACTGTACTAGTAAGTTAAATTGTTGAATATGAAATGATGACATTATAAATTCACACATTATAAAAAATAGTAAATATAAAAACGACACACATTTTTTTCTTTTAAGAAAAAATTAGAAAAATTAGAATTGAGCTGCATATTTTTTGGACATAAACTATTTCTTAGCTCATATATTTTTTTTTTCCTTTTAACGACTTGTCATTGCATTTTAGATGGCACAAAATTTATTGTTTTTATTTACAATGCATTGTTAATATCAACACACTCTCTAATACTCTTTTACTAACACTAACTCTCTTATTGATTGAAATTCAAATGAGTCTCAACTAAATTATATGGGTCTCATATAAATTTGGTGGGACCCATATGAATTTCAACAAATAAAAGAGAGTGTGTTGAAAAAAGAGTGTTAGAGCTAGAGTGTGTCCATAACATTTCAGTTTGGGGAATGTTGATTCAAAATGTTTGATTTCAAATAGTTTTTAATGAAAAGAAAATTTAGGGCCCATTTGTTACGGCTTAAAAAAAATGATTATGTTTTAAAATAATCTAGAGATTATTTTTTTATAGATTTTAAAAAAATCAGAAGCTAATTTGTGTTTGTTTAGGATTATAAAGATCATTTTTTCAACTCTTATGAATGACAAGCTACTTTTTCAGCTTTTCATTTTTACCCTAAAAATCATTTTTTTAAAAAAATTATTTTCTAAAAAATCTGAAACAAACACAGTTAAAATTTAAAAAATAATTTTTAACATAAAAAAATGATTTTATTTTAAAAAAAACTATAACAAACGCTCCCTTAATCTAATTGATATAATATGACATGTTAAAATATGTACTCTGTCGAGAACCGACGTTATTTGCATTGCATAATAGCGACGTTATTCTCTTGTCAAAAAACATATTGACCTTGTTTTAATATTATATTGTATTATATTATATTTTTTTTAAAATAGTTGTTCAGATTATGTATTAAGCTACTCGGACAAAGTGCAAATATTTGTCGATAAATTGAGTTCTGATTAGCTAAATCCAAGTCAACTAAGCTCAATTAATTTATGATAGGCTAAATCCAGATTGCCAATTAAAAAATCATGTTGATGGAGATCAGGTGAACCAAACACTGCTACTCAGTTGAGACAGGCAGCAGAGGAGCCGCAGCTAGGAATGACAAAGCAGGCCGCCCCGCCCCACCTCACCGTGAGCCCGCCAAAACGGAGGGGTGGGCCAACCCACCAAGAGGTGGCGGGTTGAGAAAGTGAGCCCACCCGCCCGATAAAAAACCAAAAAAAGGAAATTCAGTCTAAAAAAGTGGTTGGTTCGCTCACTAAACCTGCCCAAAATACATAAAAACATAACAAAATTGGTTAAAAATACAATAAAAAAAGATATCTTGGCTCGGCGGGCTGGCCCGCCCTCCCCCACCCATGGTCCGGCTGGTTGGCAGGCTAGGCGGAACGGGTTATGTGGGGTGGTGGGCTGACATACCCTAACCTGCCCCATCCCACAAGCTCGTCGGGCTCAACCCGTATTGGCAGCTGACGCATAATCAGCCCAAGAGACTATAATTATTTTTTTTTAAAATAGCATGAAAATGATCAAGTCAAAGTGTGCTAACAATTTTCCTAAATTTTTGGGATGAATATTAAATGTGGTTTCGGAGTGAGAATATGAAGATAAGAAACTGACCAACTAGAATCAAGGGATAATCAATTAAAAAACATGCACTCTGTCCCCTTAAAACTAGGGATATGGATAACAGAGTCAAGGTGATGAGCAATTAGTCGTTATAGTGTATTTTGGCCCATAAATTAGATATGTGAATTCTTATGAGTTGACCAAATCAAGAATGTGCATGAAAACTTATTTCCTTAAAAAGAGGGATATGAAGAATATGGTCAGCTAATAGGCAGTTAGCCGTTTGACCCCACAACTTAGTTGATTGAGTATATATGCGAATTATATGAGTTGACCAAGTCAATGACGTGTATGAAGGCCTCCTTAAAAATAGGATTATGAAGGACGTGGTCAGCTAATATGACAGTTAATAAGTTAGCCGACTAAGCATTTTTGGGCTATAACTTAGCTGACTGGGTAGTTACCTATATTATGTTGTTAGTCATGATCTTATATGATATAATATATGAGGTACTGGGTTAAGAATGTGACAATAGTTTTATATATGTTCTTAGGTAGTCTAAGTCTATAAATACCAGTTGTACATATTGTTTTTGACACACCCAATCAATCAAACACAAGCATCTACATTTATATTTTCTTTATCGTTTTTATCCTTTATTTTCATGCAACCTTAGTTTAATAGTTCAAGCTTCTACGTCGCTCTTTGGAGTAGTCAAGGAACCCGCAGCTAAGAAACAGATATCTCTTTCTCAACGTAGTTTTCTGATCAAAAGGAGAATCAATGTTAGCCATGCAAGTTAGCTGACATATCATTTAAGCAGGTGAGCAAACGGCTAATCAGCTAAGTACCAAATTCGCACGATGCTAAACAATATTATGTGGTTTACATCTATATTAATTAAATTAATATTATTATATTAAAATATTTACAAAGTGCGACGTTATTTTTCATAACCCGTTTATTAAAATAGTTTTACTTTTAATATTAGAGCAATGGAGGATCAGCTCCTTCATCCGGTTCGTTGAGGACTTGGCCCATAAGTGGCCCAGCACTAACCCGTGTGATAATTTAATTTAAATATGCTTGGGTAAAAAAAAACCCTATTATCGGTGGGGCCAGAAGGGTGGGATTAGGCAAAGGGCCAGATCACCGGATGCGGTTGCTGATGAGCAAATATCTGCTATCTCAAAAAATAATGTCTCTCTATCTTCCACCAATCAAATGCTGGGGATTTGCATGTGTTAATAAGTTATAATTTTATTTTCTTATGTGGCAAATTATCATTGGTGGGGGATAAAAAATGTGACAGAAAAGTGAGTAAAAAAAAACCCTATTATCGATGGGGCCAGAAGGGTGGGATTAGACAAAGGACCAGATCACCAGATTCGGTTGGTGATGAACAAACATATGATGTCCCAAAAAATGGTGTCTCCCTATCTCCCACAAAACAAATGTTGGGGATTTGCATATGTGTTAATAAGTTATAATTTTATTTTATTATGTGACAAATTATTATTGGTGAGAGACAGAGAATGTAACAGAAAAGTGAGGCAGAAGATTTTCATCCGTTGGTGATGAGCTATAAAAAGGGGTTGTTTTTTGCACTTTTTTCTTATTCAACCCTCCTCGCGCAAAACTGTTCTTTTCTACAAAAATAACCCTTATGTTATGTTTGAAAGAATTTTTTTTTTATTTAAAAATGCCTTCTGAAACTATATTTTTGGAAGCAACAATAGCACTTTGAGAGTTAGATGTTTTCATAACACATATCTCATGCATTCTGAAATCTGTTTTCCACAGTGTAATTTGCCTTTTGAAAGTCAACTTTATTTATTTTTCACATACACTTGATGTGCCAAAAGAGGTGTGATAAAATAATTACATTAAACAAATAGACATTACATAGTGTATCCATTCAAAAGTACAATAAATAAAATATAAAACTATGTACCAAAAAAAAATATAAAACTTAAGACAAAATACAAAATGGTGGTAATATAGCAGATTTGGCCCTCTTCCTCCTTTGATTTGTGACCTCGCCAAACAAAACACCTAATGCTTCATGTACACCCTCCCAGGACGCGGTCTCTTCCACTACCTCCCCTCGTGAAGCAAGCCCAGAAGAATCTCAAAAATCCTCTGGATCGTCACCTACAAATAATAATATAACATATTAAATAACACAACACAGTGAATTGATTGATAGCATGTAATATCATATGATTAATATTGACTTACCAGAATGTGTCAGAGAACTGCCCCAAACGTGTCATGTATGGTCCTCTACCGGCGCTATTGCCTAGAAGCTCTGCGTGATGCAGGTATATGGCATCCATCTTCTCTGTAGATGTATCAGCTTCAATGACTTCTTCAGGAGATTGCGGAAACACATGGTCATACTGGTGTAGCACCTTCTCAGGTAAGCGTGCATGCATTAGTGGGTCACATCTAATCCATTAAGAGTGCCAAAGGATCTCCTGAAAGAACGATGCTCTCATTGACCTGCATAGGGTATCTAGGAGAAATCTTCCGTTGCTAACCAATTCAAGGAAATTTGAAAAGACAACATATTACCAACACCCATCATAGATGGGCAGCGACTATCCCATGGAGACTCCTTTGTGTATCCCACAATCAGGTGCTTATTCCAAATCTTTGAAAAGTACTCGAAAATCCATACTTGTAACAAAATGAATGACACATTTAGCTTTTCCTAATAGAAACTAATGAACGTGAACACAAGAAGGGGGGGTTGAATTGTGTTGAAAACTTTTCGCAAACTTTAAGTTAAAAACACTTAGAACACAGGTTTTTCAAAACAGTTTGTTAAACGGACGCTGGAAATAAACCGGACGCTAGAAAAGCAGTTTGTGAAAACTTGTTTTTAACACAGTAAGATAAAGATAAATATAAAGCAGTAAATCAGTAAAGCAAGAGACACAGAGATTTATACTAGTTCACTACCAAACTGGTAGCTACGTCTAGTCCCTTCGTTCCTGAAGGATTTTCCACTATAATCAAACTGATTACAATTTCCTCAAGAGTATTCTACTGTCACAAGCTTGACAATACTCTCAACTTCTCAAAACGACTCAGTACAGTCGAGCCTTTGAGGGAACAGCCTTAACTAGGCCAAAACAATTTTTACAAGTTAAGTTGAATACAAGTATAAATAACTCTCACAGAGAGGATAAAAATTAAGCTCAATATAGAAATGCTTTCTAAAAGAAAGTGTCGGACGCTGAGTTCAGTTCTTGTAGTCCAGAGACTTGGCTCGAAACTTGATTGCTCACAGAAGCAGTGCTTTCAGAGTATTGACTCTTTGTAGTGTATAGCAACAGTGCTTATTCTCAGTAAATGAAGCAATATTCTCTTGTAAAGTTTCGGCAGTTTCTTCAATGGATACCTTGGGGTATTTATAGGAGTTCTAAAGGATATTACCGTTACAGTAAAAATGGCTCCTTTCCATTGAGTGAGGTGATTTCAAAAAGCTGTCTCTTTCTTCCTTTCCAGAGAATATCTCAGTAGTACACATTACCGTTTTCGTACTACCTTGCTTTTCACAATTGCTTGTACGATTTTTGTCTTGTAGCTAAAAGTGTCACCTTTGATACCTCGTACAACAATTTTGGCGCATAAGATCAAATTCGAAATCCGTTCCAGATGCTTCTGAGAGGAAGAGCAACAACGTGACCATCACGTGATATAAAATGAAGTTGACGCTGCTTCGAGCGGAAGATCGAACGCTCATAGCAAATGGATAAGACTAGTGTCACAAAAAGATAATTCCAGGCGCTCACGAAGGCGGTTTACTAAGATGAGCCGGATGCTGACACATGGAGTGTATCCTTCTCTTGAGAGCTTCTTCCTTCTTGTTTAAGTGGCTTAGAAATATATGTAATATTAGTATCTGCACACTTCAAGAATTGTTAGAACATAAATTGTTCTCTTGTGAATATTTTGTTATCATCAAAATTAATGAGGGTCTAAACTTCTCAATCGTTTAGGTTCCAACAATCTCCCCCTTTTTGATGATGACAAATATCTAAGGTTGATGAACAATTTAGTTTCAAAATGACATCAAGGGTCTCCCCCTGAATTTAACAATTTTGATATATAAGATAATTCTAGTATTAAGGCGATAGTTGATAAACAAATTCAATTAAGTGATCGCAAAACAAATACGTAGATGTATCAGAGTAAGATCGGATGTTGATCAAAAAGATTGATTTAATCAAATTGTATCAAATATATTGATCATTATAAGAGCACTAGTACCAAATTTATTTATCATTATATGAGCACTAGATCAATGAATATTAGCGCATTAATAAATAACCACACAAATGCTATGTATGAAATGCTATGCATGATACTTCAGTTCCAGCGTATTCATCGGACGGTGGGTTAGTCAGATTTTCACGTGTTCATCATACCTTTCTTTTACTCCCCCTTTTGTCATCAGACAAAAAGAGTGGAAAAACACATCATAGTCAAAATAAGACTTAGAAAAATTTGAATATAAGTCAGATAATTAGAGCAAAAATAGTGTATATATATAAGTGTATCAACAAAAATAAGAAATATCACTTAGAACCAAAAAAAATTTAAAGCAAAACAAAGTTTAAGGGTTTGGAAGAGGTGGTGGAGGGATGTTGAGACGTTCATATAGTAATTTCAGAGCAGTCTCCAGCTGAGTGACTTTCATGTTTGTGGCCTTCATTTCTTCAAACTCTGCTTTGGGAATGGTGACCATCTTAACTGCAGGAGTAGAAGTAGAAGGTCCAACTTCTGGTATGGGTGCAGGTTTCATCTTCTGATGCTCTGCTAGCACCCAGTTGGATAGCGTCAGTCTTAATTCCTTCTTCCGTTGAGCTCTTAGAAAAAATGCATCATTTGGTATAGACCATTTGAAGAAATTTCCAAGTTTTCTGAGCTCAGATTCTGTTTGAATTTCCCATTGATACTTCACATCTTCTGGATACAGCATATTCATGAAGATGATTTCTCTGTGTAGAACAACATCAGCAGTGAAAGAATCAAACCTATTTCCAGCTTCTTCTCCCCATATACTTCTGATAAAGACACTTAATGCTTCACAAGCGTAAGAAAGTGCTTCATTTTTACGCGGTATATTCTTCGTGATTTTCCCTGTCATCTTCTTCTAGCACTAGGGGACGAGGTATGGTAACATAGCTTTGGCTTTCCAAGACTCGGACCATTGACTCCAAGTAAATCCAATGTCGAAGTGCTTGGTCACAAAGACCCATTGGTCATATATCTTCATGCGGTCAAAGGCATGATTATCGAGCATCTGAACATATCATCAAAGTAGATTGTTCTAAGATTGATGTCGATAATCTGGCGATTGTGCCAGCTTGTTGGAATAGTGGCCTTCTCGGCATTGCGGCGGTTTGAGGAGCGATTCTCCATTCATCTTCCTTGAGAGAATTCAGTAAAACCTTCTAGCATGATCCTCAGAGATCTTGGCAATCGAAAGCTTAGAGAATTCCTTAAGGTTGTACTTTTTAGGTGCCGTCTCATATTCCTTTAGCCCGATCTTGAGCAATTTGCCGCTTGCCGGAGCGAGTTCTTTCCTTTTCCCAGGGACGGACCAAGGTAGCCATCTCTGCATGCGGTACAATCTTTATCAAATGTAAGAAGGATCCTGTCTTTGTCGATTTCAATCTTCTTCATCTCAAGACAGTGTGCCATGAAGGCAGCTTCTTCATCTGTGATCCACCTTCCGCATTCTTCCAATGTGAGTGGTTCAGATTGTGGTAGGGATCTAGGAAGATCATCAGAGAAGGGAATTGCTCTACTACCAGATGTTGGTCTCAATCTTCCTTTAAATGACATCTGAAAGTGGTCTTCCCCATCCTTGAAGGTAGCACTTATTGGAGAGGCAATCTCCAATCTGACAGCTCCAGAGGTGAAGGTTTTCAAATGCCATGTGGAGGGACGATTGTAGATGCTATGATATATCTCATACTTAACAAACTGTGGTTTGTATGAGATATTCTTCCTTCCACCAGCGTCTGTAAGTTTAAGGGTAATGGTGAGTAAAGTGGGAGTGGTTTTGGTGATTTTGTAGGTTTTAGGTGTATGGGGTTTGAAGGGATTAATGGGGGGTATTTTGAATAATAGATTAAAGGGATGAGAGTGAAGTTTGGAGATATATGTAGTCAGTGAAGTATTTGAGGAAATTTGTGGTATGTCAAGGTTGAGTGTAGTGGATGATGGTTGGATAGGTTTAGAGAGGGTTGAGGTTTGTTGGAGGCTCATTCTGGTTTTCCTGGTTTGTGTTTGTGGTTGTGAAACAGATAAACGTGGTGCAGGAATAACATCATGAGCATCAAACACAGATACTGATTCATCAGCAGTAAAATCAAGTACCTTTGGGTCAACTTCTGATGGCTTGACCAACCTTCTTTTGGACCCTCTGGTGACAACAACAGCAGGAGGAGGAGGAGGGATTTGCTTCACTTGACCAGGATCTTTGAACCATCCTTTTCAATTTCTGGTCTAAATCAAGTTTCTCCAAGACCTTTACGATGGGAATTCTATCCTCATCTTACGGTTCTTCAATAATAGGTGCAGTGCCACCTTACGCTTTGTTCTTGGTCTCCCTTGAAGGAGATTCAAGAGTCTTTTCACACCAGTCATCGAGCTTGGTGGTTTTCTTTTCGACTTCTCCTTCTGTTGCTCTATTTTCACCTTCTTGATCATGGAGCCTGTAATAAGTTGCATCTGACCAAGCTATTGACTCCAAAGACTTACGGACGAACAACGGCACCAACACCAAAGTATTTTTCCTTTTCCTCTGTGTTGATGGAGTCGATCGACTTCCTTACAATGCCGTCTTTGATCATCATAATGGAGAGAAGAACTCCATATGGGATTATCTTGGCGATATTCTTCTTATCAACATTCTTCCTTGAGAAGACAAGGGCATTTATCGATTGTTGATAATCAATCTTGGCGATTGATTTTCTTCCCATCCATGTAGTTCCTCATAATGAACTTTTGCTCGTAGTTCACTATGTCGCTGACCCGACCTTGAATCACGCTCTTGGCGATGATTTTGTGCGATACCAGTAGTGGCTTTTCAAGTCTTTAGCCGTGGGAGAGATGTTCTTCTTCTTGATTCACGGTAGTTCTCAAACAGAGCTTCATTGACTCTTTCAAGTCCTCTATAAGCATCACCCGGTTTGAGTGGTAAGCGATTCCTTCACACGGACACTTGATTATGCGAGCAATAGAGTTGATAGTGAAGCGTAGTTTGAATCCTCCGATGTGACCTTCTATGATTTCCTAAGTAAGTATGCACTTCCCCAAAATTCCTTAATAAGCGTAGCTCAAGACATCATTGGTTCCCGGATGAAGTAGTTCTTCCATGATTTCTCAAGACCTTCCTCAAAATCAAAACCATATAGTTTGAAGTTTTCGAAATCAACCCGGTTCTCATTCAGAAGTTTTGCCTCAGAGAAGACATCAAAGGCAGCAGTGTATTGTCCAACCTTTCTATCGGCCATTGTAGCAATTGAAGAGAAGGTGATGGAGGTTTTAGGGTTCAAAAACACACACACACAGAGAGAGAGAGATAGAGCACGGTTTTGCAGAAAACGCAGAGTGGAGCGAAAAATGTGGAGTAGTGGGAAAGTTAATAGAGAATGGTACAGTCCTTTTTTCAAAATATCGCTTCGTATTTCCACATAAAAATTAAATCAAAAAGAAAAGAAAATAAAGATTCGCCTTTTCATTAAATGCAGACGCCAAAAGAAAAGTAAAATCAAGAAAAAGATTTTATCGAAAGACATAAACAATTATGACTCAGTAGATATGATGAGACGCTTAAGTCCTTAACACGTGTGACACGTGTGGGTGTGCTCGGACTCACGCAACCGATTCACCGGATGATGAGTTATGATGCATATGACAAATAAGATGCACATACACATACATGCTTATGTCATATCAGATGCTGAGATTATGTTTATTTTCAGAATATTTGAGATTAATCATTCTTCTATAAGATGAAAGTTTAAATTTCTTCTTATAAAATTGAATCTATCTTCAGCAAGGGGTTTTGTAAATATGTCAGCCCACTGATGATCAGTGTCTACAAATTTTATTTCTAGAATACCCTTCTGAACATAGTCTCTTATAAAATGATGCTTAATCTCAATGTGATTTGCTCTAGAATGCAATATAGGATTTTTAGTAAGACATATGGCAGATGTATTATCACAGAAGATAGGAATGTTACTCTCTTTTATCAGGTAATCTTCAAGTTGATATTTCATCCACAGAAGTTGAGAACTGCAACCTGCTGCTGAGATGTATTCAGCTTCTACTGTAGAGAGTGAAATAGTGCTTTGTCTTTTGCTTGACCAAGATACAAGGTTAGCTCCAAGGAACTGCCAGCCTCCACTTGTGCTTTTTCTTTCAATTCGGTCTCCAGCAAAGTCAGCATCACAGAAACCTACTAATTTGTAATCTTTTGATTTCTTATAAAGCAAACCAAGATTAGTAGTTCCTTGCAAATATTTGAATATTCTTTTAACAGCACTTAGGTGTGATTCTCTAGGATCTAATTGAAATCTAGCACACAGCAATGAACATAATATCAGTCTTGAAGCCGTAAGATAAAGTAGAGATCCAATCATACCTGCATGCGATTCGATCTACCTTCTTACCAATTTCATCTTTACTAAGAGTGCGGTAGGATGCATAGGTGTACACATAGGCTTGCAATCCAGCATCTTGAATTTCTTTAATAGTTCTTTGATATATTTGCTTTGATGTATATAAATACCATCACTGCATTGCTTGATTTGTATTCCAAGGAAAAACTTTAATTCTCCCATCATGCTCATCTCAAATTCAGCCTGCATAAGCTTAGAAAATTCTTTGCAAAGGCTTTCATTAGTGGCTCCAAAAATGATATCATCAACATAGATTTGAACAAGTATGAAATGCTTGTTAGAGGATTTTCTGAAGAGAGTAGTGTCAACTAAACCTCTTGTAAATCCATTTTCCATTAAAAAGGAACTTAGTCTATCATACCATGCTCTGGGAGCTTGCTTAAGACCATATAGTGCCTTTTTAAGTTTAAAAACATGTTCTGGAAATTCAATATCTTCAAAACCAGGAGGTTGTTTAACATAAACTTCCTCAATTATAAAACTATTTAGAAAAGCACTTTTCACATCCATTTGATATAATGTTATCTCATGATGTGCTGCAAATGAGAGTAAAATGCGAATAGCTTCTAGTCTTACAACAGGTGCAAAAGTTTCAGTGAAATCAATACCTTCTTCTTGTGAGTAACCTTGAGCAACTAACCTTGCTTTATTTCTCACAACTTTACCATCTTCATCAAGCTTATTTCTAAATACCCATTTAGTACCAATAGCTTGTTTATCTTCTGGTAGAGTGACTAGCTTCCATACATCATTCCTTTGGAACTGATTTAGCTCATCTTGCATTGCTAGAATCCACCCTTCATCTTCCAAAGCTTAATCAATCGTCTTAGGTTCCATTTCAGAGAGAAGTGCAAAATCAGCATGCTCCTTGAAAGCCGATCTGGTTCGTACTTTATCACCAGGTTCTCCTATGATTTGATCTTTTGGATGATTGGTTTTGTACTTCCAGCTTTTTCTTGCTTCACCTTCTGCTTGAGTAGAATTCTTCGTCTTGTCACCACCAGATGATGAAGATGCATGTTCACCGTCTGACTTGTCACCGAGGTTTAATTCAGAAAATAACTCATCTAGCTCGGACATAGCAGTGTCAGGCTTCTTATCATCAAACTTGACATGAATGGACTCTTCCACTGTCAAAGTTTCTTTGTTGTATATTCTAAAAGCTTTAGATCTTTCAGAGTATCCCAAAAAGATTCCTTTGTCAGCCTTGGAATCAAACTTACCAAGCTGATCTTTAGTATTCAAAATATAACAAATACAACCGAAAGGATGAAAGTAAGAAATGTTTGGTTTTCTACCTTTCCACAATTCATAAGGAGTCTTATTCAAAATAGGTCTTATAAGAATTCTATTTTGAATATAACAAGCTGTGTTTACTGCTTCGCCAAAAATGTTTATAATATCGCCTTCATTGATCATGGTCCTGGCCATTTCCTGGAGGGACCTATTTTTCCTTTCTACAACACCATTTTGTTGAGGTGTTCTAGGAGAGGAGAAGTTGTGGGAGATGCCATTATCTTCACAAAATTTTTGAAAGTTTTCATTTTCAAATTCTCCCCCATGATCACTTCTAATAGAAGAAATACAGATGCCTTTTTCATTTTGAACTGATTTGCAGAAAACAGTAAATATCTTAAAAGACTCATCCTTGTGGGCAAGGAATTTAACCCATGTCCATCTAGTAAAATCATCAACTATGACTAATCCATATTTCTTTCCAGTTAAAGAGGTTGTCCTTGTGGGACCAAAAAGATCAAGATGTAAAAGTTCAAGTGGTCTAGAGGTCGAAACAACATTTTTTAAGTGAAAGGAAGTTTTAACTTGTTTTCCTCTTTGACAAGCCTCACACAGGGCATCAGATTGGAACTTAAGATTTGGTAAGCCTTTAACAAGATTGTGCTTGTTTAATTTTGAGATTAACCTCAAATTGGCATGACCCAATCTTTTGTGCCAAATCCATTGCTCATCTTCAACAGACATAAGACACTTGACATCTTGTTTTGCAAGTTCAGAAAGATCAACTTTATAAATGTTTTGTTTCCTCTTTGCTGTAAAGAATATAGATCCATCATTTTTGCTTTTTACTGAACATCCATTTTCTGTAAAGACAACATTATAACCACTGTCACATAATTGACTTATGCTTAGTAGATTATGTTTCAGTCCTTCAACATATAAAACATTATCAATAGAAGGAAGAGAGCCTTTACCTATGCGACCAATTCCAACTATTTTACCTTTTTGGTTTCCTCCGAAACCAACGAATCCAGCTTCTCTAGGTCTTAGTTCTTGGAACATATGCTTTTCTCCCGTCATGTGACGCGAGCATCCACTGTCTAAGTACCAAGATAGGTGTGTTGACTTTATTGCTAAGCAAGTCTGCAACATAGACTATTTTATCTTTAGGTACTCATATCTTTTTGGGTCCTTTCTTGTTAGTTCTTGAAGGATACTTGTCCTTCTTAGTTGTAAACATGACACGCACTTTTCAAGTGACGGTATTTATTGCAGTAAGTACACTGCAAGCATTTACTATGATTATTGGATTTATCAGATGCAGAATCATTTTCCAAAAGAGGTTCATCTGATATATAACCAAGACCATGAGTTATCGTTTTACTGACACCCCAAATCATAGAAGCTTGCTTGCTTCGAGTTACACTCTCTGCAAGAAACTTTTGAAATGCATGTTCATAGTCATTTGATTTGCAGTTAGGATTGCACTGTAACTCTGAGCTTTTAACTCGAGAGCTCTCGACTACGGTTGCTTGTTGGCTTCCGGATCCGGTTATCCACTAGACGCTGATTTTCGGTTTTGACACGGTTCTCTTCATTAGTCTGAGTTTTCATTGTGTAAAGAATGAAAATCTTGTGATAGTTTTGAAAATTTCTTTTTCAAATTCTTATACTCAATAGAGAGAGTGGTAGAATCCTTTAACAGATCATCAAATGCAAGTTGAAGTTCAGAATAAGAGTCATACATTATTACCTCTTCAACTTCTTCTTCTGAATCAAGATCAGTGTCTGCCATGAGGGCAATGTGAGCTTCTTCTTCTTTATCTTCCTCAGAGGAGGATAAGTCAAGATCTTCCCATGTTGCCATGAGACCTTTCTTCTTTCTCTTGAAGGAGCTTCTTGTGGATTTTTCTTTAAGATTAGGACACTCGGACTTGAAATATCCTAGCTTCTTACATTCATAGCAAATGACTTGGGCTTTGTCCTTGTCTTTGCTTTCCTTCTTGTCCTTTGTATCTTTCTTCTGAAACCTCCTTCTGAAGTTTCTCTTCTTCCACATTCTCTAGATCTTCTTAGATATGAAAGCTAGCTCATCGTCTGATCCATCATAATCTCCTTCTGAAGCTTCATCATCTGATTCTTCTTCTTCAGCCTGAAAAGCTTTAGAAGTACTAGGTTTATGTTGATTAACTCTTAAAGCAATAGACTTACTCTTCTTGGTAGGTTCTTCTCCATTTAGCTCAAGTTCATGAGCTTTCAAAGAACTCATAAGATCTTCAAGCCGAAGGACATTTAGATCTTTTGCTTCTTGAATAGCAGTGACTTTGGGTCTCCACTGCTTGGTCAAACTTCTCAAGATCTTTCTCACATGATCAGGTGTAGTATAACTTTTTCCAAGGGCCTGCAACCCATGAACAAGTGTTTGGAACCTTCCAAACATAGTTTCAATGTTTTCTCCATCTTCCATTTTGAATAGCTCATCTTTGGCGAACCATCATGCTAGCCTTTGTTTCTCTTACTTGGCGTAACCCTCATAAGACAAAACAAGAGAATCCTGATTTCTTTGGCGCTTTCAAACTTACCACATTGATCATATTCTCTTTCTCACATAGCAGGATGAGAATAAATCTAGCCTTCTCGATTGGTTTGATATCTCTTTTACGATCATCACCCGATTTTCCTAGGTATTGCAACACCAAGGGCATTAGCGGGAGAAATGTATCCACTTTCAACTATATCCCACAAATCAAGATTTTGTGCCTCAAGGAATGCTTTCATCTTATCTTTCCAGTAATCAAATTTTTCTCCATTGAATAGAGGAGGACGGTTCATATGACCACCTTCAGCAGACATGTTCACAGTAGGATCTTTACTCTTAACACTGTTAGGTGCTCAACCAAGAGGCCGAGCTCTGGTACCAACTGAACGTGAACACAAGAAGGGGGGTTGAATTGTGTTGAAAACTTTTCGCAAACTTTAAGTTAAAAACACTTAGAACACAGGTTTTTCAAAACAGTTTGTTAAACGGACGCTGGAAATAAACCGGACACTGAAAAGCAGTTTGTGAAAACTTGTTTTTAACACAGTAAGATAAAGATAAATATAAAGCAGTAAAGCAAGAGACACAGAGATTTATACTAGTTCACTACCAAACTGGTAGCTACGTCTAGTCCCTTCGTTCCTGAAGGATTTTCCACTATAATCAACTGATTACAATTTCCTCAAGAGTATTCTACTGTCACAAGCTCTCAACTTCTCAAAACGACTCAAGTCTGATCGAGCCTTTGAGGAACGACCTTTAACTAGGCCAAAACAATTTTACAAGTTAAGTTGAATACAAGTATAAATAACTCTCACAGAGAGGATAAAAATTAAGCTCAATATAGAAATGCTTTCTAAAAGAAAGTGTCGGACTGAGTTCGATTCTTGTAGTCCAAAGACTTGGCTCGAAACTTGATTGCTCACAAGAGCAGTTGCTTTGAGTATTGACTCTTTGTAGTGTATAGCAATAGTGCTTGTTCTCGATAAATGAAGCAATATTCTCTTGTAAAGTTTATAGCTTTCTTGATGGATACCTTGGGGTATTTATAGGAGTTCTAAAGGATATTACCATTCTGATAAAAATGGCTCATTTCCATTGAGTGAGGTGATTTCAAAAAGTCATCTCTTTCTTCCTTTCCAGAGAATATCTCAAAGAAGACACATTACCGTTTCGTACTACCTTGCTTTTCACAATTG
Source organism: Calophaca sinica (assembly GCA_037113605.1). Lineage (NCBI taxonomy): Eukaryota > Viridiplantae > Streptophyta > Magnoliopsida > Fabales > Fabaceae > Calophaca > Calophaca sinica. Next base: position 100,487,919 of record CM073733.1, on the reverse strand, counting down.
CTTGTACGATTTTTGTCTTGTAGCTAAAGGTGTCACCTTTGATACCTCGTACAACAATTTTGGCGCATAAGATCAAATTCGAAATCCGTTCCAGATGCTTCTGAGAGGAAGAGCAACAACATGACCATCACGTGATATAAAATGAAGTTCAGACGCTCACTCAGAACGGAAGATCGGACGCTCATAGCAAATGGATAAGACTAGTGTCACAAAAAGATAATTCCAGACGCTCACGAAGACAGTTTACTAAGATGAGCCGGATGCTGACACATGGAGTGTATCCTTCTCTTGAGAGCTTCTTCCTTCTTGTTTAAGTGGCTTAGAAATATATGTAATATTAGTATCTGCACACTTCAAGAATTGTTAGAACATAAATTGTTCTCTTGTGAATATTTTGTTATCATCAAAATTAATGAGGGTCTAAACTTCTCAATCGTTTAGGTTCCAACAACTAATGACTCAACAATTATAAAATATAATGTATGGGTACCTATAGAAGAGTCATGCAGCCCTCTGATGCAACCTCGCATCATTCAGGTGCTCGTACATGCAAGGGCAGTTACACCCCATGCTTATTGACCACATATCATGAGGAACAAGTCTAAGAACACTATGTTAACATATGTCACGCTCTTCTCAACAAAAATGGTAGTACCCACCAGATGCAAGAGAAAAGATCTCGCTGCATACTCACAATTGTCCTTCTTTGCTGCCAACTCCGTCTGGTATATGTCGCACAACCAGGTGAATTGCACGTGTTCAACTCTATTGTGGTCGCACTCAATAAGTTCCTCTTTATGCGTGTAAACAAGGAGTTCAACCAGATGCTCACACGTCATGTCTCTGAAGATGTAGTATATAAAACGAGTTTATCCTCAGTCGATAGGTGTAGTAGGCTTGATATGTCGCCTAACGTGGTCGACATATTGCCCCATTGCAGATGGAAGATTTTGATCTCCTTGTGTCACCTCTCAGCAAAGGCAGACAACAAGCCCATGTCCCCCATGTTGTAAATGCATTGCATTTGGGACGCTAATCCAGAGTTATTAACATAGTTCTGTATCCATCCATCCTCGTCATTGATGGTCATCTCTCTAACTTTGTGTTTGTGGCTGACCACTTTCAGTGAACCACAGTCCTACAACCATAGAAGTTATGTAATGTTAATTATAAAAAAAATATTGTAACTGAAAAACCAAACTTAAAAAATGATCTTTATCACCTCTCCCCATAGGTGGGTTGCAACGTGGTCCAAAATTGATCGAAGGATAGACATATCCTACAGCCTTCCAAGAAATAACAGCCCACACAGTTTTTTTTCAACCTCTTATCGCTACCATGAAGTGCACGTAACCAAGCTGGTCCAAGGAGAAGAAGCGAGGCCTTCAGCATAAGCTCAAAGGAATCATCCATGTAGGGTTTAGAGCTTGCTGAACTAGGTTTATGTTTTTGGAAATTCGGGATTTGTAAATTTGCATCTTGTTGTTGATGAGTTAATATAAATTGAAGAGAAAATAAATTTTAAAAGCAAGAGGGAAAATCCCGTGTTCTCGTATATGAACTCATTTGGGGAATGAAATCACATTCTATATTTGATTCAAATTATCACAAAGGAGAAAATGGATTTGGGAAAGAGGAACAATTTTATAGTATTTGAAGTAATTGCATTTATCATAAGTTTGTAAGGTTATACACAAACTATTTATTGTTCAATTCATTACTTCTTTGTGTTCCACTTTCCATTTAATGTTCACCATATATGCAGATCCATCTATTCACAATACCAGGTTTGGACTTTTGGTGTTGAATGTGTTATGGTTGCTTGAAGTGGGTGTTCATGGAGGTTGGCCATGGTTGTTAGTGAGTAATGGTTCTCATAGTCAAAGTGAGAGGGGGAGGAAAGGGGGAGAAGAAGGGGAAGATGGGGTAGAGAAAGATGGGAGGTGGCTAGCGGAAGAAGAAGGGGAGAGGAAGAAGAGAGAAGTATGAATCGATTTGGTCCCTGAAGTTGTATCGTGTGACGTTGAGACTATATGGACGCTTAAGAATCAAATCAAAGCACACATTGCTAAAACTAAGATTAGAACTAGAATTTAACTGGTTTCATACCTTACAAATTCAGTAGCGAGTCAAGACACTGAACAAGTCATTGTGTAGAGGACGAGACGATGAGCACGCTGATGGTGATAAAATTAGGGCTTAGAGCTTGGATTTCGTATAAAGGGCAACAATATCTTAAGTTTGGGCACTAGAGTGAAGAATGGACGAAGAAAGATAAGAGAAACAAGAAAATATATATATATATATATATATTGCCAAAAATGAAGTGGGGCCAAATTTTTATAGTTTTTTTCTAAATTAACTATGTTCGTGTAGTGAATTAGCATTACCATCACCAGTCCAATTCTTCGCAATACATGTAACCCACGTGTCAAAATAGACTTTTGTGAGATGACGCGTGCAAGCTGACTCATTAATAGTTCACTAAGTGAACCGAGACTTTCGCGTCGTAAACCTATTTTAGTTCATGTAGCAATTTGCTTCTTCGCGGAGCAAACGGGCTGAAACCCAACACTTTAGTTTTTTAGTCTCAAGATGACCCTAAATTTCCTAATCATGTATGCAAGTCTTCTAACACATTCTCACACATAAGCTTTCAGAAGGCGAGATGTTACAGTGTAGGATTTCAAAATTTAAAAAGGAAAGGAATGGGGTAAGGCGGGTTGGGGGAAACCAAAAAAATTTGTGTGTCCAGAATCTAATGGGCTTTTGATGTTGGTGTTATTTACCCTCTCCCAGGCCCAGTTTTAGTTTTGACCGATCATTATGACTGACATGGTCCACACTTCAACCAGAGTATAAGCATAATTTTAAATATCAAGAGATGTCAAAAAATTAAAAAAGCAAAGCGAAGAGATGTTTCTTTCATCGAATTAAGACAAAGTAGTATTATTTTTAAACAAATGGTTATCACAACTGCCTTTAAGGATTTAAAAAATATATTTTTAGAACAGTACAGCATTTAGTGTATTGATATTATTAAATGTTGTTTGTAAAATAATATCAATATACTAAATACAAATTTAGTATTTAGTACAGTACTAAATATTGTACTGTTCTAAAAATATATTTAGTGTAGAACAGTACAGTATTTAGCGTATTGATATTATTAAATGTCGTTTGTAAAATTGTGCAAAAAAAATGTTGTTTGTAAAAAAATAATTCCTATTTTTTACTTTTTAACCAAACGAGAACATTTGTCAGTAGGGTCCTTTTTTATAATGATAATAATGATAATAATAATAATAATAATAATAATAATAATTATTATTATTATTATTATTATTATTAAGAAACAAATAAACTATTACAATTTTTAAGTTTTTTCGATTAATCAATTTTTAAGTTTTAAATGATACGGATGTGCATGTGTATGTGAGAGGAATCAATTATGTATGACAGTGGATGCGAGCAAGTAGTTCTTGTCTCTCTAGATCTTGCGTGCCTTAGGTGTAGTGGCTATTAACACTTAAGAATGGGTTTAGGAATCAATTCGACATATGGTTGGGGAAGCTCTTGAGTGCAAGAGATTTCTTAGTCATCAACCTGCTACCGTTGAGCGGCATAAGTAGATCGATCACGTTGTTGTTGATTAGGGATATCCTTGTGGTATCCACCACTATTGAAGCTTCGAAGGATTTAAGAATCATAAAAGAATCTCAAAGAAGGGAGAATCCTCCACAAATGGTTCCAATGTTCACTAATGATCCTTAAGAGTAGGTGTCTCAGGAAAGAGGGGAAGATTTTGTGGTGGCTGAAATATGAAGATGATGATGGATCAAGTGAATACAATGGCAATGACGATAAAGCACAGTGTTGGGATACCTAGCTAGCGTCTAAGAAATGTCAGTAAGAAGCTTAGGAATGAATGCGTACCTTACGATGAAATGGGTCATCCCTTAGATAAGGCTCTCTGAGTTTTTGTAACTGATTAATCGTCTTCTATTAGGACTTGATGTGATAACTGACTTCGTGTAATTGTTTAACAAACTGATAATTGGCAGTTATCGGATGTGATTACTGATGTGATAACTACTTGATCTCGGAAGTTACTGAGCTGAGGTTTCTTTAAAGTGCTTTAATGGGCCTAAGGCCGATATTGGGTCGATCTTCTATGTACATTTTGGGGCTTGAGCAGGCATGAGATTGGTCCAAAACATGTTAAGATGTCTATTTTTAGAGAAGAAATAAATAAAATTCTTCACCACAAGTGGTCGAGTAGCTTAATTTTATATATATGTGTGGGGGGTACTTCATAAAATTTAATTTGAGTGTTGGTGTTTAGTGTTTATATTAACCCTTTAGGTTTTAATATGTTTTTAGTCCCTATAAAATTACGACTTTTTAAGTTTAGTCTCTAGAAAAAATTTATTCATATTTAGTCCCTATTTTGCTGTTATAAGGACTATTTTTTTAGTCACTAGAGGGACTAAAACCATCCACCTTTTGTAAAAAGTGTTCAAAATAGGGACTAAAAATGAATAAAAAATTTTAGAGACTAAACATGAAAAGTCATAATTTTATAAGGACTAAAAATATATTTAACCCACAATGATATTTTTGACAATTTATTTGTGTATTTTTTAGTTAAGGTACATATGCAATAATATTGGATGCGGATTCCCTGCAGTAAGCAGAATCACGCATTCACATTATTGGAAACATCCATACCTTATCTTCTGTTTTGTTTTTTCTCTCAGTCGTTGGATGTGGTCTGTCCAAGTTAACGATAAAAAATGCAAGTATGAGAGAGATAGACTAAACCTACTGCAGTGAATCCAATTCCAATAATATTTTGCATCCAAGTCAGAAGACGGATGTACTCATTTTTATCCCCACATTGAACATGTATATTTGCCAACCCATAGACACAATATATAGCTAATTTGTTCCTGGTAAGTGTGGAGGCACATAAATTGTTTATGGAAGCATATAATTTTTTATGTTTATATATGCTGTACAATTAATATAAATATTTACTGATATGAAGTTTTGTCAATTTTGTTAGAAAGATTTATCATACATTACAATAAATAAATGGTCAAAGCAAAATAAAACAACACCAAATGGTTAGATAAAGATGTTTACAAAAAAACTTAATATATAAATTTTGATTTGTTTCTTATATATATATATATATAAATATAATTTAGATTAGGGAGACACAACCTCATGCATGAGATGTCAAAGAGAACCACCAACATCTGCGAGGGTTTACAATAGAATTTACGTATAGTCGACGAATGGTGGAATTCAAAATTTAAACTCAAGTCACAACTAGTGTCAACGAAAGGTCTGACCACGTGTATTGACCACCTGTGTCAACCCCCATTGCAATTAGCTTTGTAGGATTTAGAATCATAAAGAGATCTCAAAGAAAGGAGAATCCTCCTCCACAAATGATCTTAATGTTCAGTGATTTACCTTTAGAGTAAGAGTCTCTGGAAAGAGGGGGAAGCTTATGTGGTGGCAGAAATATGATGATGATTGTGAATCAACTGAATACAACGATGCCAATAGAGCACAATGGTGGTATATCTTCAAGCACTTCAACGCTCAAGCTGGTATATGAGAGAAGTGAGTAAAAGGTTTGAGAATGAATGTGTACTTTAAGATGGAATGGACCATCTCTTAAACAAAGATATTTTTATTTGTTTTATTTTTTTGGAAGAAATTAAAGTTTAGGTGAGTTGGGTCCCGGGGGCTCACCAGGGATAAGAAAAGTCTCAAGGCTCAAATACAAAAACTACAAAAAATTATTAAAAAAATGGTGCCACCTTAAACAGCGCTTCTTTCTAAAAGCGCTGGCTAAAAATATGTGTGGGCCTTTACTAGTGTTTTTTAGAATGAGCACTAGTTAAAACGAACAAATAGACAGCGTTTTTTTGGTGAAGCGCTACTAAAAATACGCATAAGGATATCGCTAACACTTCCTCTAGGAAATGCTATCAATTATCTGATCTTCACTATCGCTTCCATAGGGAAGCGCTATCTAGAATTCTGTGATTGGCCTTCGCTAGCGCTTCTCCAAGGAAGCGCTAGCTAATATCCTTACCTGATCACTAAATTTTAACCTTCCCTCCCACGCGTTCCCTCATTAATTTGCTCTCTCTCGCTCTGAAACCTTATTTCCTCCCACGCGTTCCCTCTTAATCTCTTCCCTCCCACGCCATCTGTCCCTCGCCCTCCCCCACTCCATCTCCCACACCCTCCACGACGCTGCTTCCCTCGCCCAACAGTCCCACTCCCCAGAGCCTCCTCGACTCCCTCCTCGCCACCCTCAACCGCCATCTCACCGACTGCGATGTCCTCTTCTGCAACGGCGTCCTCCTCGAAACCCTGCCTTTTCCAAAAGAGAGGTTGTTCGATCCCAATCCAGAAACCTCATCGTCCGTTTGCAAATCGGGTCCCCCGAATCCAGAGCCACTCCCCCTATTCTCTCCTCTATTTTTGGATCTCCCTCCTCTCTCTTCTTCTCTCTTTCCTTCGTCCCTCCACCATTAAACCCTAACCTAGGAGATGGCCACGGCAGCCACTCCCTCTTCCTATCTTCTCCTCCTTTTTTTCTTCTATCAACCCTAACCCAAGAGAAACAACGCAACTTTGAAGGCCTAATGAAATATAGGAATTGTGTCTTGTTGGCTAAAACTGTTAGAATTTTACAAAAACAAGACACAATTGCCTATATTTCATGTGATAGACAAGTGATAAGCATTCACTCTGTTCTTATTTGTTTCATTAAGTTTTTTGATGAATTTTATTTCCAGTGAATGGTGTTATTTGTAGAGGTATCCAAATTTGTTTCATATCCATTTGCTTTTTATGCTCAGCATTCTAAAAACGCTGAGCATAAAAAGCAAATGGATACGAAACAAAAAATGGAATCGGAGACTCAGCAACTAAAAGTATCACTGAGTATGTTGAATCACATAGACGATGAAGAAGAAGTAACTCCAGCTTTGTGGAGGGATAGACTTAATCAACTCAGGGCTGAACACTGTGATATAAACAAGGTAGCTTCATTTCTGGGAATTTTGATTGGTTTATTGATATAGATTGCTACTTAAATGTTTCTACCACTGTTAATTTTAGTGCTTAATGGACTGTCAAAGTATAGATTGAGTGAGAAACTATTTTGTTGATGTTTTGGTATATAGTTAGCACATCTTTGAATGTTTATATACTTGCATGTTTATATCCTTGTTTCATTTTACTATATACTTGCATGTTTTGGGTTTAGACACTTTGGGGATGGATTCAACTTTCTTATTTTCATTATTTTCTTGAAATGCAGCTGATACAAAAATCCATCTACTTTCCAAAATCCCATCAAGCCCAAGCACCATGAATGCATCGTCCACTTAAATGCACCGTCCACCACTTACTTTGAACCATTTCCAAAATTTTCTTGTAATCACTAAAAACTTTAAATGATTCTAGATTTTTCTGTATTTTGATAGTCCTCCTAGAATAGTATAAATAGCCCTACTACTTCTTGTGGTCACAGGTACATATCAAATCATGACACAACTTGGAATGGATATCAAGCTGGGTCCTTTATATACTCTTCCCATATCCATAGCCCTGAGTTGATTAAGTCTGTCCCTCCACAAAGCTGAAGTTACATCTTCATCATCATCTATATATGATTTGCTTTTTATGCTCAACATTTTATTTTGACCACGTTGACATAACTTTTGTAAAATAAGAGACTATTTTAGGGAAAAAAAAGATGACCATATTGGAATGAATTTTGCAAAATAAGAGACTATTTCAAAACAAAAAATAAAATTGGGACTACATGATTGGTATAACTTTGTAAAATAATGAACTATTTTCGGAAAAAAAATAAGAGAAGGTGCAAATTGAAACATTAAAATAAAGATATTGAAACATAAAAATAAAAATAAATGATGAAAAGTATAATTTAACCTTAAAAAAATATTGTTGTTACCGTAACCTACGATTTCTATATTGTCAACCGCATGTGCATGCGCTGTTACTTTTCCAATCAGTTTTTTCATTTTCATTTAATTTAAATTTAAAAAAGAAAAATGCCGAATCTCACGAGATAATCCCTCACGAACGCATCGCGAATTATGTGGCAGCGACATTTTCGCTTCAATTTCTTTTCTCTCTCTCTGGTGGAATTGGGAACGGATCCTCTCCTACTTTTTCTCAACGGCACTCCCTTCTGCACAATTATCAACCGTCCAGGGCAACGGAAGAGAGCGAGGGGTTTCCATATGTGACGGGGAGGCATTAGATGTGTGAGAAAAAGGGAACATCGCAACTCATACCACTGGGACGCCGCAATCCGACGGCCGCCCATGACAGCAACATGACCTTGGAATGGGGGCGCCGTGTTTAGCAGCGGCGACGGGTTGGGGTGCGGACCACATCACGTCACGGTGGCGGATCTTCTTTCAGCAGCGGCGCATACAGGGGCGACCGAGCTGGGGCTCTGCCTTACCCTCCCTTCCTTTTCTTTTTTGGTTGTTGGTGCTTGAATAGCTTCAAAATCACATCCCCTCCTGTAAATGCAAGGACTTAGTGACAGTAGCTTAAAAATCTCCGACCATTCCATGAGATCCAATAACGTGTTAGCAGTATTTATCTTTTTCATAGTCACAGCTTGTGACCTTGTGTCGACTGACTACTACGTGAAGCAATATGATTGTGATATAACAATCCATTTTAATATTATAAATGTGATATAACAGTCCATTCTTCACTTTCCCTTGTTTATTGATTAGTGTTATTTATATTACAGTACTACGATTGAAAGATTTGTTGCTGCAATTGGTTAGAGTTGTGTGAGTTGTTGCAACTGGTCTCAGTTAAAATTGTTAACACTACTGTGCAGAAATTGGTTTGTTTGTTGTGCTGAAGATGCGCTTATCAAGAAGCAATGTTATTTCAGTAAATTCAATAAAAGAAGTAATAAAGTATCAAATGGGTAGGTAATTGATTAAAAAATTGGCTTACACTGAGCAAGAGAACAGATGAAATCTTGTGCCGACAGTGGATTTCGTTTGGGTGGGATAGACTTTGTGGGTTATGCGGAACGCGGTAACTTATCTATTATTTTTTTTATTAGTTTTTAAAACTGATTCACGTCATTCGTGGTTTCGCAAGTCATGTTATTCGCGATATATATCATTTCTGTTTAAAAAAACTATGGGTAGCCAGTTCGTCACATTTTCTATCTAATATACTAACTCAAGAAATTATTAATGTGTTTAAAAAAAGTTGTGTTGAATTTGATATTATAAAAATTTAAAGTATTCCATTGTTTACAATAATTGATTCAGTAGTCATTAAGATTTAACCTAAATTAATGTCTTATAGTCACCAGTTAGACAAAGAACCGCTACTAAGTTGGAAAACTTTGTAAATACTAATAAGTAATACTTCCATCCACACATAACCACAAAATGATAAGCTTCCAAGACCGGTTGCACAAGGAATCGATACTCAAGTTCTTGTGTAAAGCTTGGATAGTAGTTTACGGACATAATCGCTACTCTTGTTCAATGAAAAGATAGCTATATTTCGAGAGGATGGAACTGTTAACTATACCAACTCTCGAAACAAAGTTTCTATATGCTCCATCTTTAGATTTTGAGTGACCATATGTTTCCAAATGACATGTTATGTGTCTCAAGGGACACGTTATAAATTTTCATACGTTCTCAAGTTTCTATATTTAGTCGAGAGTTTCATCTCGTTCTCCTTTGCTCTCTCTTTTCCCTCTTATTCCCTCTCATAACGTGTCAATGTCTCTGATGCAATATTGTTCACTGTTTAGGTTTGTGTTTCCTCTTTAAACCCTAGCATGATTTATGTTAAGTTTGTTGCTCTTATTTGAAATCCTAACTTCGTGTTTTTGTTAGGGTTAGGTAATTTGAAAAATAAAAGATAATACTTAGGTTCTCAAAATATGTTCCTACAAACTACGAGTAGCATGTGCATCTGAATGTTTTTGTTTTTGTCTCTTAATCGTTACCAAATATACCTCCCTTTTATTTTGTCAACTTACTTAGCGGTTAAAATCACTCCTCATTATGAATTTGAAACTGCTATCCATTTTTATTTTTATTTTCTATCCTAGTGAGTATACCTTGAAAGAAATCAGTTATTATTGTACTCAGTTATAACCACTGATTAAACATGCTTTCACAAAGTTCACAATTATTTGTTGATAGGTATTGAATATCTCATATATTATGAGAGTTTTAAAATCTAGTTATAGGTTTTGAGAAAAGGCAGTGTCTATGGTGCAGAGTGTTTATAGGTTGTGCATCACACACAAGGATAATTTTAGTTGCAGACAAACATTCACATTCCTTCTACTTTCCTAATTCAAAAACCTTAAATCTCCCCTTAATTTCTCAGAACCTGCAACCTCTCTGTTGCCGTAGACTGGGACTGTTTGGCCTCATCCAGCACCACAACTTTGCTAATTCCCTAGCTCACCCAACTACAATATAATCAAGAGCTCCACCGAGTGTGAATCATTATTCCCCGTGACCAAGGCGCGAGTTGGAAAATAGAGTATCTATCCTAACACACTAATGGTCTCCCCAACTTATGGTGCGTAATTCCTTACGAAGCTTTGCAAAATGAATGGCGGCGATTGAATAGAGTTCATAATCAATATCGATTTCTAGATTATCTCCTTTGTGGCTAAGCATATAAACCCCCACCATGATAGTCAGAAAGATCAAATGGGTCTGCCTCGTGTTTCTGTACATCTGCATTTTTGTTTGTGTTAATGGAGGGCTTCTTAGGTGGACCTCTTTCTGTAGGCCTTGATGGTTCTATCTTGCCTATTTCTTCGATTTCGTGTTTTAGATGAAATGAACTCATGAACAAGCGATTTTTAGGGTCTTTTCTCCAATTGACTTAGTGATGAGATACAAGTTGGGCATATATATTCTCTCCCACTTGCCATGGTTCCTATTGCTAGGTGTAGAGAGTGAAAGCTTTTTTCGGGTAATACAATCACCCTCACACCATCCCCAAGCTTCTAACTACCTTCCTTGACAGCGACAACTCGTCACAAACGCGCACAACGACCACCATTTCTGCAGCGCCGTGCGCGACTTCTTCCCCCCGCTTCTTCTGGTAACCACCCTTGTGCTCCTACCTCACCCCAAGCGTAGGCCATGAAAACCATTGTGTCTTCGTTTGTTACTTCAAAATTAGGATTGAAATTTTAAAAAATATTGTAAATTTGGAGAGGGAAATTAAGAAGAGGGGGATTTACCGCAGGAGGAGAGGGGAATTAAGGGAGGGGAATTTGGGGTTTTTGATTTGAATTGAGAAATTAGAAAGAATACGAGGACTTGTCTGCAATTAAAATGACCCTCATATATAGTGCACAACCTGTGAACATTGTGCACAATAGACATACATAACTAATTTAAGAGAGTTTTAAAGTTAAAATTGGAAAAAGGATAAATTCTTTGAATAAAAGTAGAATTAAAAATTAACCACAATCAAACAAATATACTTTCATGAATCAGGGTAAATAATCATAATATAATAAATTGAGTTTAATAAATTGAGTTTAACTTTCTTTTAACACAAGCATAACTATCTGTCAAAAAAAAAAAAAAAACAACACAAGCATAACTAGGTGACTAATAGTCTAATACTCCCTCACTCTCTATATGTCATACCTTTTTGTAAAATTTTGTTGTCCCTTTTTATAAGACTATTTCTAAATTATAAGATGCATTAATTATTTTTTTATAAAAAAATCCCTAATTAAATGGAGAAAATTAAAAGACCAACCATTTTTCCCTCTTAATAATTAAAGGATAATTTTAGAAAGAAAATACACATTGATGACAAATTTATTGTAAAAACTAGTTTCCTTAATTCTTGTATATTGGTCAAAAGGGTCTTATATATAGGGACAAAGGTAGTACAAATTGCATCATATTGCATGCTTTTTCATTTCCAGTTGAGCTATTTACAATGTATCTTCTTTTATTTTCAAAACAGAAAATTATACGCGTGATATGAAAAAAAAAAAATTATTACCCTAGATGTATTTATATCCTGTGACTTAGGGCAGATCTTAGTTGTGACATAAGAGAGCTGTGACTCCCCTAAACATTTATACTTTCATTGATATATGCATGTATCCCGCCGTACTTGTTCGAAATGTATGTAATGGTACAACGGTAAAGGTGGTTTTCGTGACTCCTAGGAGGGGTGATCGAATCCTATGACCTATGTGGGATTCGAACCACGTACATGGGGTTAGAAGTATGCAGGCCATGCCACTACACCAAGTAGTAATGATTGACAAAATTAATGTGAAGTATTAGTGTGTGTAATTTAATCCCTTCCCATATATATATATATATATATATATATATTGAATGATTATTTGCCCCCTCAGATATTTTAGTCAAGCTACGCCACTCTCTGTAACAAAATAATATTTACAATGTAACCAAAAACCTTGCCTATATTCTAACTGAACTAATCCAAACTTGTAAAAAGCATTTCTCATTCAAAAATCTCCCCTTTTGAGCTACACTAAATTCAAGAGAAACTCAGGCATAAACAACATCCAGATAGTAAAATGGCTCAACCAACTGAAGAAACACTATAGCTGCTTTACCAAATCGGGACAATTCAGCTAGAATCCCAAATAATAGGTTTAAACATCTTCCATTTTCAGCTAGGCCAAACAATACGCAATAGCATTACATTACAATTCAAGTGCTCCATATACCAATTCCTAACAACCCTGCCTCTCAATATTCCCATTCCACCTTCTCATGAAAACCCCCTCAATCACACAATAGTTAAAATTCAAGTAACATCAAAAAATTTCTAAAAACTACTTACTAGTTACTACATGGTTCATTCAGCTAGAATCTAAGAAATTGCTCCTATTTTTAAAATTTATTTTTCAAAATAACCTATATTGAACATTGCTTTACATATCAGGTATTTGGATTTGGATATCTTTATGATAATAAAAAAAAAAACTCACGTTTATAATTAAAAATTAGAAAAAGTAAAAATCAAACCAAAGAAGAGGCATCACGGTGACTCGGTTGCAGATCACCGTCTCTGTTGGAACCGGAACGTTTGACAGCGGCGGTTGCGGCGGCGGCGATGGTGGCACGGCAAATCGGGCAATTGGAGTGGTTGCTGAGCCACAAATCGATGCAAGAAGTGTGAAAAGAGTGTTTGCACACGTTCAGCTGACGGATCTCCTCGCCGTCGGCGAACGCCGACAAGCACACCGGACACTCACCGCCGATTTCCCTCGCGTGCGCCTCCTTCTTGTACTTCACGTCGGCGACTTCTCCGGTGGGAACGCTTTCCACGTCGCGGCGCGAGTGTTCTGACGCGACCGACAACTGGCCGGAAGTTTCGTCGGCGGAGGACTGCCGGCGGCGGGAGGATGAGCATCCGAAGGCGAAGATGAAGGTGTAGATCAGGGCGGGAATGGTGACTACGGCGACGAGGGCGAGGAGAAACTCCAGAGGGGACAAATCGACGGAGCTAGAACCGCCGTCGAACGACGGAGGCGGCGGAGGCACGGGGAGGACGGTGATTTGGAACACGGAGCTAGGAGCGCCGGCGAAGGGCTTCGTCGGTGGCGGTGGCGCCGGGACGACGAAGACGTCTCCGGCGGATCGCGGCGGAGGAGGGAGGGGAAGCGGTTGCGAGCTTGGGATAATGGTTGGTGAGTTTTGCATTGTGACAGATAGAGAGAGTGATTTTAATTAATGTCATGTGTATGGTTTTGTTTTGAAACTTTTTCGGCTTTTTCTTTTCCTCAATTTCTTTTTTCGTTTTTTAATTTTAAAATAACGAAGGTGGTTAAAAATAGTTGTTAGGAGGAGAATGAAAGGGACTGAGTGTGGAGTTTTGTAGTGAACTTCTTCGTAGCAATAATTGATTTGGGTAAGTGAGTGAGTGTGATGAGAAGAAGAGTATGGGAAAGAAGAAAATTTTGATTACACGATGTGAAGACAAAGAACTCGCGGCTGGACCCGTTTGCCACACTAGCTAGTTTCTTTCTGTTGGTCTCTCTTACCTTTCTACGAATAAAAATAGAACAAACAGTCGGTGAGTGTAGGAATTATTTGATTTTTGTCGAGTTTATATTATACAGGGCCGTCTTAAATATTTTGGAGGCCCTATTCTAATCTTAAAAATTAGGCCCCTAAAAATCGGGGATCAATATATATATTAGTATTTCACAAATATTACAAGAACTACAAGGTGGTGCAGTGGCTTGGGCGCCTAGTTTTATTCGCGAAAGCGGGGTTCGAATCTCGCTCAGGCATTATTTTCATCAATTTTTGACTCAAAAATATATTTCCCACGCGAAAATGTCATGCGCTGGACTCTAGGACGGGTCGCAGGGGTTGCTAAAAACGAAACTACCGCTGCGCTACACAATAATTCATGATGTATATCACGCAATATTGTATATATAGCAAAAAAATTTGGGGCCCTCAAATTTGAAAAATTCTACGTGCTTATCAGACTGCACAAATTTCATTAACCTACACGATATTATAATTATCATTTTGTGGGGTCAGATTGATCTTAGCATATTTTCTATACAATATATTTAATTTTTACGTCATTTTATGCTTACTTCCACTTTTAACCTTCCACTTTTCTATTGCACGAATTTGATCCCTAATGTGTTCTCCATTGTACAATAGTGGGGTCTCTTGATGTTCCCCAATTTTCACGTACTTTTAGTCATGGACGGACCTACCTTAATCACTCTGGTGCAAATGTCCCCACTGAGCGTGTGATTAGTTGACGGGAAATGGTAGCTAGAGAGTGAAAAACGAGAGAGTGAGAGCAGAAATTGGTGATTTCTCTTTTTTTTTGGTCAATAACTTTCATTGATAAACGAAACCGGGCTACAAACAAATAGCCAAATGGGCCAAAGCCCAGCCACGCGATCCACATTACAAGACACGCTACAGGATAGGCCTTGGAGGCAGGCGTGATATGTGATCGACATACCGACAAAGCAAGTACAACCTGAACATCAAACTAGATCACTAACACAATCTCACAACAGAGGGAACTAAGGAAAGCAAACCCTAGAAACAAGTCAAGATCCCCCAAAGTCATAGCGGCCAGAGATCCAGGTCGAACCGTGGATAGCACTAGAGGAGGATGCATGAAAAGTGGAGGTTCTATCTATTGTCGTCTCATTCACCTCAATATCCACTAGATCTGTAATCGAATTCTCTTCCGAAGATTGAATATGGCGAGAATCAGATGAGCGCTTGGAGAATGGGATCCGGAGGATTCACAGTCCATGTATGAGGAAGACAACATTTAAGGGCAGCTTTTGCAACCTCATGAGCCACTCTATTCCTAGATTGTTTGGTCCAGGTAAAATCGCATCTTTGGAATGTTGTTTCAGCACTCTGATATCAAGGATGATCTGAATAATAGCTCCCCTTTGTGTTTCTCCTTTACAGCACTTGATGACATCAAGCGAATCCGACTCTACAATGATTTGATCAGCCCCAATATTAGACGAAAGCACCAGCGCGTCCCTCACTACAACTACTTTAGTAATCAAAGGGGTAAGGCAAGGGAAAAGTCTAGAAGAACCAGTAACTATCTTTCCTTGAGCATCTCTTGCCACATTCCCACCACTTCCAATTTGTTTTTCTCTATCAAAACCTGCATCAACATTGATCTTGAGTACCCCTCTAGGAGGAGGGTTCCATCTTGTGTTCACAGTGTTGTTAGGGTCAGGCTGGTGGTTTATAGGTTGGCCTCTCTCCATCACTTGTTGCGCCTGAACCTCCATAAGGAGGGAGTTAATTTGGAATAGGGCTGCCATAGGATTCGGAAGCTCCTCTTCAAACTGGGCTTTGTTCCTAAATTTCCAGATAGTCCAAAGAGTAATGCACAATAGGGCAAATCCAAAGTCTTTATAGGACATATCAGCTGATAGTCTACTAAATATCATGTTGATCCAACTAGTAATAGATGTGGTAGTATCTGGTTGAGGTACGCATTGGAGTTGTAAGACAAACCAAATAGGAGTGCTCCAAGGGCAGAGCAGCAGAGCATGTTCCACTATTTTAGGTTGATCTTTGAAGATATGGCAAGTAGAGTTCCTTGCAATTCTTTTCCTACACAGTGACTCCTTCACAGGAATGCTAATATGAAACACCTTCCAAATAAAGATTGTGACTTTCTAGGGGATAGTAGCTTTCCAAATCTCCTGCCAGAGGACCTTAGGAGTAGAGTTTGAGCTACTAGGGCCTGTATTGTGATTAATCTGGCTTTTCCTCGCCTCCACATACCCAAACTTGACCGAATAGTCACTAGTAGTAGTATAGGGCCACCAATACTTATCCTCACCATTCATCCAGCTAATTAGTGTTTGAATCGCAGCTTTGGCCGATTCTGGGGACAACTCATTTTGTAGCTTTTGGATATTCCAATTACAAAGGGTGGGATTAATCAGTTGACTGACTGTAGTAGCTTCCAGTGTAGTTTTAGGCACTGTCTGTGCACCAGTAGGGTGTATTGACTGGCCATTCCCTATAGCCCACCTGCCTTCCTGCTTAATAAGGTCCCTTCCATGTAGAATACTTTTCCAAACCCAAGAGGAGTTCCTGCTATCCTTGACCTGCAAAAAAGAAATGTTAGGAAAATATAGGCCTTTTAGGGTTCTCACCCATAGAGCCTGTGGGTCAGAGATAATCCTCCAAGCTTGTTTTGCTAGGTGTGCAAGATTGAGTTCCTCAAAACTCTTGAAACCCATGCCTCCCTCATGTTTCCTCTTGGTCAGCTCTCTCCAATTCTTCCAATGAATGCCCATCCCCTTTTTATTAGAACCCCACCAAAATCTGGCAACAACAGAGCAGAGGTCTTTGCAAAAACCTTTGGGGAATTTGAGGATTGCCATTGCATAGGTAGGAATGGGGATGACTGATTTGATAAGAATTTCTTTGTCGGCCTGGTTCAGCAGCTTCTCCTTCCATCCCTCAATTTTTGATAAAACTCTATCCTTTATTGAAGCTAGAGCTTGGTTTTCTAACCTCCCCCATTCATTAGGAAGGCCCAAGTACTTCCCTGGTTGATTCCAACACTGAAAGTTAAGAATTCCAGCAAGCCTTTGTCTAGTTCCCACAAGAACAAGCTTTCCAAAGATTAAACCCGATTTAGGTTGATTTATTAATTGTCTGGAGGCACAAGAATATTTATTGAGAACGTCCAACAACTGATAAATCTCCTCAACAGTAGCACTTCCAAAAAGGAGGGATGAACAAAAGATGTGTTAGGTTAGGTCCATTAGGAGAGAGCTGAACTCCTGATAGTAACCCTTGAGATAGCCTGTCAGCAAGCAAATGAGACAAAACATCAGAGGCTAATATAAACAAATAGGGGGAGATAGGGATTCCTTACCTTAAACCCCTAGAGGGCACCACTTTCTCTGTCACTTGGCCGTTAATTTTAAACCTGGAAGTCATTGTGGTGACCAGAGTCATGATTAGTTTCACCCATTGCCTACTAAACCCATAGGCCAATAGAACCTGTTCAAGGAACCCCCACTCAAGTCTATCATAGGCTTTACTCATGTCTAATTTGATAGCTACCTTATTCCTCCCCACCTCCCCTTTCTGCTTCAAGGAGTGGAATACTTCATGGGCAATAACCAAGTTATCCTGAATCGATCTGCTACTGATAGAAGCACTTTGGTTTGGGGACACCAGTCTATTCATAAGTCTTTTGAGTTTAGCCACAATAATTTTTCAAACGATCTTGTAACTAAAGTTGCAACAACTAATGGGTCTAAGATGGTCAATATTCTCAGGCATAGGTACCTTAGGAGTAAGTGTAACTAGAGTCTCGTTCACCTCCTCCTCCAATCTACCAGCTCTGAAGAAAGAGGAGACAACCTTACAGACCGAGTCCTTAATAGTATCCCAATTTAGCTGGTAGAACTGGCCATTGAGTCCATCAGGGCCAGGAGTTTTAAGGCCCCCCAGACTGTCCACAGCTTCCTTTATATCTTTTTCACTCACTTCAGCTAGTAAACAATTGTTCATATCTTCCGTAACTAAAGTGGGTACTTTCTGACTGCAATCCTGGACAAAGGATGTATTGCCGGACCTAAAAATATCTTTATAGTGGTCCACCACTGTTGTCATAATATTCTCCTATCCCTGGATCCAAATCCAAGCTAAATTCTTAAATCTTTGAAGATTGTTCCTATCCCTCCTCTGTACCGTTGTTGCATGGAAAAACTTGGTGTTTTTATCACCCCATTTTAGCCACTTAATTTGTGATCTTTGCCCCTAAAAAGCTTCTTCTTGTTTCCAGAGTCTCGCAATATCAGCCTTGATATGGTTTACTTGCTCCCAGTTGACATTTGGAGCATTTAGCAGATGTTGTAACTTAGTTTTAAGCTTTGAGATCTCCACATCAGCCCTTTTGAAGGTTTTCAGGTGCCATCTTCCAATACTATCCTTGCAATTCTTACTTCTTGTTAATAACTCCCTCCACGGGTTCTGATCCTCAGTTTTACTTTGATCCATTAGCTGCCAACCTTGAATTATACCAGGGAACTCGTCGTGATCAGCCCAAAAAGCCTTAAACTTAAAACATCTCTCCCTCATAACTCTAGGAAGCATATTGAGTATAATAGGGGAGTGATCCGAGGAGATCATTGGGAGAGCAGTAACACGGGCATTAGGGAATAAGCTCCTCCAGGACCAGTTAGCCATCACTTTATCAATTCTTTCTCTAGTAACAAAGCCTTCTCTTGGGTTGCTAACCCAAGTGAATTTGCACCCCTTAAGTTCCATATCAATCAACCCTGTACTTCTTAAGAAATCCTTAAAGAGGTCCATCCTGTTTTGCTGCACAGGATGCCATCCATATTTTTCATAAGGATGTAGCATATCATTAAAATCACCGATACATAACCAAGCATAGTCGCGGTCAGATTGTAAGGAGGCTATTTTGTTCCACAAGGATTTCCTATTTTTGAAGATAAGATTAACATAGATAAAGCAACAATCGAACCATTTTCTGGATTGAATCTCCCAAACTGCAGCAAATATGAAATTTTGGCAACCATGGACTACTTGCACTTTAAAGCTGTTATTCCAAAACAGAGTGAGACCCCCAGACCGGCCTCTGGCTTCCACACAATAAGAGTAAGTAAAACGGAGCTTTCTTCTAACAATTTCAACTCTCCTTTTTGAGGCTCTGGTTTCCATCAAAAAGATGAGAGATGGCTGGTGTAGTTTACATAGGGAATATAACTCATTTATTGTTAAGGCGACCGCCAATCCTCGACAATTCCAACTAATGCAAGTCATGGCTCTGTTGGGGGCATGTATAGGCTCACCTCCTCAGCCATAGGTTGGTCAAATTCATCAACATAGATAATGGAAGATGTCAAATAGTTACCTGCCTCATCATACCATTTCTCCACCTTCTGTCTAAGCCTTTTTGAAGACTGTCTATCTTTTAATTGCTGGTTCTATATATCAGGATCTTCATTCTCCTGTCTTGAACGTTTTAGGGTATATAGGGTGAGACTCAGTTTATTCTCCTCTTCGGCTTGCAGGGTAGGTCTATCAGATTCATCTTCACCTTCTTGTTCTGGGGGGAATTCTACAATGTACCTCATAGTATTCATGTCCACTTTAGTATCCTCTTTAGTATTAAGAGTATTCTGCTGCCTAATTTCACATCCGTCTCTAGCCTCTTCAGTTACAACTACCTTCCTGTCCATAAGTGAACAAGCCTTTTGTACCTTCTGCACCTCCTCCATCGTAATCCCTTCCCCTGAGTATTTAACTTCCAGGTCAGTAGGGCTAGGATAGTCAAGCAAAACCATAGATTCTTGAAGTCCTATATATTCCTTCACTAGATCCAGAAGATCCAGTTTCGAAGGCCCCAAACCAGGTCTTTCTTTTCCACTTCTTAAGTCTACTCGTGTGATCGTTTGTTGCACCATAGACTTGGGCTTTGTGTGCTGTTTATCATCAGAATGGGTGCCCCCTACTCCACCTTCCCTCTCTTGGATCTGAACTCCCTTCAGGTATATAGGTTCCCATATAGTCCTTGGTATCTCTTTATTATCTTCCCCTATATTCGCTGCTTCACCTCCTAGTTCTTGGATTGTGACTCCCTTGCCATGTGGTCTGATATGTAGGTTAGTCTCCCTATGGGGAGCTCCCTTCCCCTGATTTCTTTCTACCTTACTGCTAGTAATCCCATCAGTTGGGGTTCCACTGGACACATGATGTGTATTTTCTGAGTCTCCACTCCTACATTGATCCTCTTAACTCCCTCAATCGCTTTAGTAACCTTCTTTTGAGCTGGAAGTTGATTTTCATTTGAGGACTGTCCTTCTTGCACATTTAAAGTCTTCTCAATCTGTTCGCCTAGATTGGCCTCTGGAATTTGGGTACTTAAATGTTGTTGGATGGCCAGGTTGAATTTGGGCACATCATCATGCCATAGTTGTCTCTGATACCTGTTGTACCACCCCCTAACCTCGGTAGCTTCTTTCTCATGGTGAGGTGGGATTTTAGTCTCCGCGAAGGTACCACTGTGTGTTCCGGTGTTCTTAGAACCCCTTCATCCTTATTCCCTGTTTGCCTAGCATTAGCACCTTTCTCCAATAAGAATTGAGCTATACTTTTTGCAGGTGGAGCTCCTAGAAATGGTCCATACTTAGCGATATCTTTATTATATAGGCTGCCATAGTCCGTTCTTTCTTATAAAGTCTTTGCTCATGACCAATGTAGCCACACTGTTAGCGCAGACCCTGTAACCTTTCGTATCTAAACCAAGCCTATGGGTCCAACAGCTTGACCAGAAGGGTTTGGAAACATTAACTAAAACCCTTCCTCTTATGAAGTGTCTAATAACACACGCCTCCTCAATGGGGTCCTCCACTTCCAGGACTTCTCCAATCTTTCATAAGATAGCTGTAGCATTTGTTGGATTCAAGTTATCTAGGGATAAGTTGTGTATCTGTACCCAAAAAGGTACCCACTCAAAGTTGAGTTCAAAGCATGTCAGTCCCGATTTCCAGCGTTGGAAACTTTAGCTGGTTCATTACATACCATGGAGCTCTTTGCAAAACCTCTTCAACTTCATGCTTTGTTTGGAAACTGAATAAGTATAGATTCTAACCTATATCTGTAATGTGTAGCCCAGAGTAGTGACTCCAAGTATTCATGAAGATCTTCTTCATTGCTGCTTTGTTTAAGACTTTATCGCACAAAACTTTCCCTACAATTGCCTTTTTTTGAGATCTCGATATTTATTGGTGTTTTTTTCTCCAGGTTGACCAAGTTTTCCTCCCTTTCATCCTCCGGTAGTTGGGCTAATTCTTTGCCTGCCATGGGGTCAAAGCAGTGACCCAAACAAGCACCAACACTCAAATATAGAGGAGAGAAGCCGAAAGAGAAATTAAAAAGAAAAGTAACGAAAACTGATGGAGTTTAAATGAAATAGTGACAAAAGAAAAACAACAGAAAAAGGGTGAAAAGAGGGCAAGACTCCAACAAACTCGCAGGAAGCAAAACCGGATACTAGTGGAGTTGAAAAGAAAACAGAGACAATAGAGACCAAGGGGAAAAGGACAGCTCCCCAAACAGACGCACGAAATAGCAATCGTATTCCAAGGTGGCGTTACGTCCCAACCTCGTAAAAGAGGACCCAAAAACCTAGAAACTTAGGTTATACCAAAACCCTAGCAGACCAACCCTAGGGACCCTTCTCTCTTGATTGACATGGCAATGAAATGGAAGAGAGTGACTAAAATAAGGTGGGCCCATGGTTTTCTTCTTCTTTGCACAACTGCGAAGAAAAGGAAGATAAGGCTCTATTATTTTGTTTTTTCACTTGTATGCCCTTGCACTGATAACAACACCTTGACATCTTCATATATAACGTTGAGATATAATAATTCTAAAGTCAAAATAATAACTTAAATGATAACTAAATTAATTATCTTAATTCATTTGACAAAATTTATCTAATTAATAACTGATAAAAAATTAAGCTATTTATCTAATTAATAACTGATAAAAAATTAAGCTAAGTAACTTAATAAATTAATTAATTGAATTTAAATAAAATAAATAAATTCATTTTGATAGAGATTTTTTAATTCAGGGGCATTCTCGTATTTTCATAAATAATCAGCACTTTTTTCTTCTCTATTTCTTTTCTTTTTTTATGACAGTCAATACATCAAATCTACTCTATTTCTCATATCTTTCTCTCATCTCACCTCTTTTTCTATTCTCAATTTCTTTTCGCAATCAATCACACCATAAGTTCTTACTCTTTTTCAAATACATATAGGTATACTTGCCATTGATATTGCAACACACTCAATGCACATCTTTTAAGAAATTCATTACTTTGCAAATAAATTATATGTGACAAAACCAGACACAATGCTGCAAGATATGTGACAAAAAAAATTTATATATCTTTAATACTTTTAGTATATTTATATACGTACAAATGTAATGAAGGAGTGCATGGCTGGCAGTTGGAGGCCAGTAAAGGGGGTGCTGATAAAGGAGGTGGAGTCAGGTTTATTTTTCTTTCAATTCTATCACAAGATTGACAAGAACATAGTAATCTCGAGGGGTTCATGGAATTTCGAAAATCGTATGTTGATTTTTGTGACATCAAGGTAGGAGATATCCTTAATCGTATACCTCTATTCCATGTGGATATATGGGTCCAAGTACACAACTTGCCTGTGGGTTCCTTTTCAAAAGCATTTGGCCAATATCTAGGCAACTATATTGGTGTTTTTCGTGAATATGATCCCAACAATAATACGGGGCCATGGAGGACATACATGAGGATCATAGTTCCACTGGATGTCCGTATACTGCTTAAGAAGGAGAAGAAAATGAAGATGGCAGGAGGAGAATGGCGAGTAGTGTCATTCCGATATGAATGTCTTGGTTCATTTTGTTTTTTATGTGGTCTAATGGGACATACAGATAGATCATGCGAGATACCATTCAAAACGGTCCACAACAATAGCGTGAGGGGTTGGGATCCTGAATTGCGGGCAGTCCAGCGGTGGCGTGGAGGTGGTGGCTCGAGGTGGCTGAGGGAGCATAGAATTAGGGTTTCCATTACTCAAAACGGAAAGGAAGATGATCAGGGAATTCATCCGTGTAAGGATCACGGAAACGTTCCAACATTTAATGAGCAACAAACTGATTTTGAACGTGCACATTATGAGGTGTTCGGTTGCAACTCTACTGTGAGCGACAGTGGAAGGAATAAATCCCCAATGTCTCCCACTACAACAAATTCTGCAAAAGATGGCGCTCCTTTAAGCAGCGCTTAGAACAAAAAACGTTGTTTTAAGTGATACTGAATAAATAAACAGCACTTATAATATAAAGCGCTGTTGTTGGTTTTGACAATAATCAGCACTTAATACTTGAAGCGCTATTTTTTTTCCAAAATTCACTTTTATAATAAACAGCGCTTGAACATGAAGCGCTACTGTAGGTTAAATAAATAGCGCTTATAACTTGAAGCGATGTTTTTGGTCTTTACAATAAACAGTGCTTATAACGTGAAGCGCTGTTTTTGGTTTCTACTTTCACAATAAACAGCGCTTATACCTTAAAAGTGCTGTTTTTGGTCCAAATTTTATTAAAAACCTTTTTCCTTCTTCTCTCATTTCACTCGCGCAGTCTATCTCACAACTCTCTCTCGCAAACGTGACCACTGTTCTCCCTCTACCACTGTCTCTCTGTCTCGCCATTTCTTCCTCTCTTGCGACCTACTCCTCTTCGCAAACCCCTCCGCCACTGTCGTTGTCGTTTTGTCGCTCGTTGTTGCTCTTATCGTCGCTATAGTCACTGTGCTCGGACGTGCGTCGTTTTACGCCTTGCTCAGTCCACTGTTCTTCTTCTTCTTCTTCTTTGTGAGGAGCTCCCTGTCATTCCACCGTTGAGGAATCTCTTGAGGGTTAGTATATTTTGCTTGCATTTTCAATAAACATTGTCTGGGTATTAGTTTAACAGCTTGCCTTGTGGTTATTAATTTAGGGAAGAATTTTTATTAGGGCATTTTTATTGGTTGAGAAGAGGAACAAGGCTGAGGCATTTTTCTTTTTGGTTGGAAAGTTACAGATAGGTTTTTTTTATCTATTTCTCTTTAGTTCTTTCCTTATAATCCTAACTTAATATATCTGTTTGAAGATCTGGATTTTCTTGCCCATTGTGTTTTTATTTAGATTTGTAATTAATGCTTTTTGGAAGGATCCATTCACCTGGATTTATGTTATGTATCTCATGTTTCTCTAATTCAAGAAAACTTATTCGGATTTTTATGTTATTGTTATGGTTTTCTTAATTTACAAAGCATCGTTGGGTAATTGTTTGATAAATACAGCTGTTTTACTCTGTTGTATGCAATGGTTGCTATTGCGTTGTTCATTTGTTTGTTGCAAGTATGTATTTGAGGAGTAGTTTCAAGTCTTTGCTTTCCTCTTCTTAAGCAATGTATACCTTGAACAATTATAATTGCCTATATTCACTTGGCAATAACATTTAAGTACAAAAATGTATTAGGGGTTTTTTTCGCTTTTCATCCGGGATTTGGTCTCATGGTCTGTATTGAATCAAAACTTTAACAAATTTGGTCTCTGGGAATTGTTTATTGTATACCATTTTGGCCATCCACACCTAATATCATTGTTATTTATTAGGAAATAGAACTGCTTCTGAAGGAATCCCTAGAAATTGGATTATGCAATAGATATAACCTTGTAAACCTTCCATGCTATATTGTTGTTTCCTCTTTTAGTATTTGCATGAAAAGATGTCTGAACATCTATAATAAGTTTTCATTGTAGTAGGCAATGTTTTGCATGCCTTTGACACTTTGTTCTGGTGAAAGACATTGTTTCCTTTCATTGTGCTGGTTGGTATCGTATTTTATGTTATTATAGGTATTGTATATATTTTGGAATGTCCATATTTTAGGAGGGACTCTGTCAAAATTTTGTTAGAATTTTGATCTAGTCTGTGTGTTGATTTTAAGGGTAGTGGTAGTTTTAGTCTTGCTTTATCTAATTGGGCTTTAGTTAATTTCAGTTTTGTTTTGCATTAGTGATTTGTTTATGTTGTTGTGCTAAATGATTTGGTGTTGTTATTGTTGTCAATCCATAGGCAAATATGGATCAAAAATGGATGTCTGCCAATCGTTTGTCGAAGGAATATAAGGATGGAGTGCTAGATTTTATTGGGTTTGTAATTAGGCATACAAAAGACCATAGTAGGATCGTATGTCCTTGTTTAAGTTGTTGTTATACAAACAAGGTTAGTGTTAAGGAATTGGAATGACATTCAGTGAGCAATGGGATTGATCAAACTTATACCTGTTGGACAAAGCACGGTGAGACAAGAGGTGAATCTTCTAATGTGGGGGGAATAGTGGGAGATATACGTCAGAGGACACCGCTACAAATACATATGATGGCGACCGCTTTGAAGAGATGGCAAATGCGGTTGAAAAAGATCTTCGTGATTGTCCTCAAATGTTTGAGAAGTTGATAAGTGATGCGGAGAAGCCGTTATATGAGGGTTGTACTAAATTCACAATATTGTCGGCAATGTTAAAGCTGTTTAACTTGAAGTCGAGCAATGGATGGACTGATAAGAGCTTTACGGACTTACTCACATTGTTGAATGATATGTTGCCAAATGATAATATGCTTCCTAGTAGGACATATGAGGCTAAACAAATGTTACGCTCTATTGGCATGAGCTATGAGAAGATACACGCTTGTCATAACGATTACATTTTATTCCGTAATGAATTTGCATCGTTAAAGTTGTGTCCTAAATGTGAAGCCTCACGGTATAAGAAGGAAAATTCGGCTCCAGAGAAGGTTTTGTGGTATTTTTCCATAATTCCCAGATTCAGGCGTATGTACCGTAGTTTAGAAAATGCAAAAAACCTGACATGGCATGAGGATGAAAGGATTCAAGATGGCAAGCTACGACACCCGGCAGATTCTCCTCAATGGAAAAAAATTGATATTGATTATCCTGATTTTGGGAATGAACCAAGAAACTTACGACTTGCATTGTCTACTGATGGATTTAACCCGCATGGTGTTTAGAGTAGCTCTCATAGTATATGGCCTGCGATTTTGGTGATTTATAACCTACCTTCATGGCTATGCATGAAGCGAAAATATATGATGTTGTCTTTGTTAATTTCTGGGCCGAAACAACCAGGAAATGATATCGATGTATACTTGGCTTCTTTAATTGAAGACTTGAAGCAAATGTGGGAGACCGGTGTAGTGGTGTATGATAGGTATAGAGAAGAAAGTTTTACCTTGAGGGCTATAATTTTCGGTACAATTAATGATTTTCCAGCATATGGTAATCTGTAGGGATATAGTACCAAAGGTCAGTGTGCATGCCCTATATGTGAAGATAGTACAGATTGGATTCGGTTGGAACATGGTAAGAAGAATGTCTTCCTTGGGCATCGTAGATTTTTGCATCCAAATCATCATTATCGGTCGTGGAGAAGGGTATTCAATGGGAATACAGAAGAACGTAGAGCTCTTTTGCCTCTGACAGGTGCACAACTGTTTGAAAAAGTAAAAGATTTAAATATTAAATTCGGTAAACCTTTTGCGGGAGACCTTGCCACACGAGGGTGGAAGAAAAGGTCGATTTTCTTTGAGTTGCCATATTGGAAGTCATTATACGTAAGACATTTCATTGATGTGATGCATGTTAAAATCTTTGATAGTCTCAGTGGTACCTTACTTAATGTGCCCAGGAAGACTAAAGATGGCATCAATGCAATGCTGGACTTGGTTAGTATGAGATTGAGACGACAGTTGGGACTGGTAAAGAAAGGGAAATGTCGTACATATCTACCTCTGGCCGCTCATACTCTATCTAGAAAAGAGAAAAGAGATTTTTGTAAGTTTCTTGATGGGGTTAAGGTTCCAGAGGGGTACTTTTCAAACATTAAGAGTCTTGTATCGATGAAAGATCTCAAGTTAAAAGGTCTAAAGTCTCATGATTGTCATGTTCTCATGGAGAATTTGCTATCCATAGCTATACGATCCATTTTTCCCAACAAAGTGCGGAATACCTTAACTAAACTTTGTTTCTTCTTTAAGGCAATTTGTAGTAGAGTGACTGACCCTGGAAAGTTGCCAGCCTTGCAAAAAGAAATTATTATGACTTTGTGTGAGCTTGAGATATATTTCCCGTCTTCATTCTTTGACATAATGATTCATCTGAAAGTTCATCTGGTTAGGGAGACACAATTGTGTGGGCCAGCTTACATGAGATGGATGTACCCATTTGAGCGTTACATGAAGATATTAAAAGGGTATGTGAAAAACCGATCTCGACCAGAGGGTTGTATTGCCGAACAGTATATAGTTGAAGAAGCTGTGGAATTCTGTACCGAGTATCTATCTGATGTTGAACATTCTATCGGGCTGCCACAGTCTCGTCACACGGGAAGAAGTGCAGGGGAGGGGATTACTGGACTTGAAATATTGACTATATCAAGGAAAGAATGGGAACAAGCACACTTATATGTTCTACGCATCGCCGATGAAGTTGAGTCATATGTTGTAAAACACAATGACATACTAAAGAGCTTGCACCCAAATAAGAGTCAAAATTGGTTAACAACAGAACACAATCGGTGTTTTATAAAATGGCTGAAAGAATACATTTCTGAAGAGTTTATTGCAAATCCTAGCTCGGTTTCAGAAAGATTGAGATGGTTAGCTAAAGGTCCAGATATACATGTTAGTTCTTACACCGGTTATCTGATGAATGGGTACACTTTCTATACAAAAGAACACGATGATCGGAGGAGAATGCAAAATAGTGGGGTGACTCTTGTAGCTGAAGCTATGCATATGTCAAGTGCCAAAGACAGAAACCCCATATATGCGAATATGTCATACTTCCGGGTCGTTGAACGAATATGGGAGTTGGATTACAGAATGTTTCGAGTGCCTGTGTTCAAATGCAAGTGGGTTGAGAATAACAACGGTGTACAAATGGATGAGTTGGGGTTCATGCGGGTGAACTTTAATAAGTTAGGATATCAAGATGAGCCCTTTATTTTAGCATCGCAAGCTCAACAAGTGTTCTATGTCACCGATCCAACTTATATGAATTGGTCCATTGTTCTATTGACTAACAAAAAAAATTGTTAATGAGATTGATGATGAAGCACATGAATATGCTGACATTGAGGATGACCCTTTCTTCGGGACATCACAATCATTGTTTGGGGCAAGTACACCTATAGAGGATGATGTGTATATTAGAAATGATCATAATGAAGGGCTTTGGATCAATCCATTATTTCATAAGGGATGCACAAATGTCAATAAAACGAGAAAAAGGAAAAGAGTTGCTTAAATATACATGTATGTAGTAAATGCTATTTAATTTTTATTAAGTTATGAACTACCATTTTTTAATTACTTATGTGTCTATTTTTTTTTTGCAGGTAAATGGCATCTGAAGGTGATGATAGTGCTTCCGAGGCCCCCCAAAAGGGGACGTCTCGTGGACCGACTTTTAAGAAGAAACTCATTCGTGAGAGGAGTAAAGGAGTTGCAAAACGTGTGGTAAGATACTTATGAATTAACCTAAATAATTGTTTCATTTTTTTTTTTGGTTGAGTATCTAAATTTGTACACTTATGCTATTTTTTTACAGGTTAAATGGAATGCTAGGGGTCAACCAATTGGTGAAAATGTTAATGACTTTACTCAATTCATTGGGGCAACAATGCGGAAGACGGTCCCAATTAGCCGTGATAATTGGAAGGATAAGGATCCATCTTTGAAGGAGCTAAAAGATGAGATATGGAGTGAGATACAAGTATATAAAAATGAGATTGATTAACATTGGTTAATTGTATTGTTTCTGAATTAATCTAAACATACTTATAGTCTACCATTTTGTTTATAATGTTTTTGCAGAAACATTTTGACGTTGATGAGACTAGAAAGGATATTACACTTAGGATAGCTGGAAGATCACACCGGAATTTCCGAACTGCCATGGCGAACAAGTGGTTGAGAGACGAAAACGGGAACATCAGACATCAGCCTCCAGCAAAATATGCGTCGTTCATAGAACAGGATGATTGGAGCGCTTTTGTAAAAAGACACACAGAAGATGAAAAATATATAGTATGTACAATAATATTTATAACTTTTATATATGACGTTAAACCATGCATTAATATATTCTTGTGTTTTTATGTAGAGAATAAGCAATGAAAATTGGCGAAGAGCGTCAAATCCTCCATACCCTTACAGAGAAGGGGTTAAGGGGTATCCCACATTGAGGAAGAAATGATATGTACAATATCTTTAAACTTAATTTGTTTTAACGCATCACTTGGTTTCTTTCTTAACAAATTGTGAATTTCAATTTGTTTGTTCATATGTACAGCTATTGGAGACAGGAGAAGATGCAACTTCTCATTCCCTTGATCGATCTTGTTTGTGGATAGAAGCCCGGCGAAACAAGGAGGGTGAGATTGAACATCTTCCCACTAGAGAAGTGGCTGACAAAATTGTAAGTATGATAGCATTAATTAACGTTTAAATTTGTGACAATGATAATATTTAATAATCTTTGTTAATAATATTTGTGTGTTGCAGGATCAACTGTCAAAGTCTATGTCAGATTTGTCTGGCCAAGACATCATTTCCCAAGCCATACCCACCAAGGAGTATCCTGGTCGGGTAAGGGGCGTGGGATTTGGTGTCTCCCAGGGCGCAATCTTTGGATCACAGAAGCGCGTAAGATGCCATGCTAATGCTAGTGAAACAGAAGAATTGAGGAGAATGGTAACTCAGCTATACTAAAAAGTTCAGGAATTTGAAGATAGCAAGAAGCATAAGGATGAAGTGGAGAGGGACGAGCATCAGTCACCTATCCCTAACCCAAAGAGTGTTAGAGATAGTTGCACTATTGTGAGTCCCGAGGTAATAATCGTTAGATTTCTTTTTATACTTTGTCACCTAAGTATTCAATGATTTAACATATTAATATTTCTTTTATCATTGGTTTAGGGCATTCATGAGTGCAGTCTATATTTGACAAGCCCAACGCAACGAATGGTCGGTAAGGGAATGTTGTATAACGAACCAGGTATGTTACTACACAACATACCCTTACCTCTCGACCATGTGAAGGTTAGAGTTGACGTTGCATTTGAGGGGGATGCACCATTGCCTGTACCACTGGAGGCGGCAGATGTGATGACAGTGGAACAGGCAATAGGTACCTATGTGGCATGGCCAAACCACCTCGTAGTTATAAGTGCTATGGTATGTATATGTTAATAAATTTGATTCACTATCATATACTGCATATATTTATTAAATTAGGTGATCACTAACTAATCAATATATTGGAATGCAAAATATGTAGGTATCCCCAACATCCAAAGCCAAGGACAAGAGCAAGGGCAAGATGCCTATAGCTAGCATGAATGTTGGCAAGCAGCCAACAAATGGGTCATCCACATCTGCAGTGAAGAAGGTCATGGTATCTCGGCCTCCTACAGCTCCTGCTATAGATTTTACAATTTATCTTAGAGTCCATGTGGCAACAAAAATGGAGGCGGAAGATACCATTAAAGTACCAATGGTGGAATCAATTTTGGGTTATGAGCACGCACTAAGAGCTAGTGCTAATGGTGAACTTCAAGAAATTCTTAATGACCACCTATGGTTAACTGAAGCTGTTATTAGCGTATATCTCAGGCACTGCATTAACTTTATAGTATCCAATGTCTTTTTAATTCCTTCAACTAAATATTTATGTTACTGTTAGTGCATTAATTTGTATGCATGTTTTAATTTAAGGTATTTTTATGAAGAGATATTGATCCCACAAGAACAGACTCAAAGGTTTGTGTTTTTATGCCCACAACAAACAAATATGGAAGTTTGGAATGTTGGCATAACTGAATATATAGTTCAGCGCTTGGCATTAGCAAATCCTGAGTCTGAGACTCTATTTTTGTCACCTTGCAACGTAGTGTAAGACATTTAATTTAATCATGTATATATATCACTTCATCAATGATACTAAATTTATTGAAATGTGTTATTACCTGCTTATGATTATTTTGTCCAACATTTTTGTAGGGATCATTGGTTATTGTTAGCGATTAACTTGAATCAAAATACCGTGTACTATCTAGATCCATTGCATGTACAAGTCAACTTGCGCAAAAAAATGAAAGAGAAGTACAATCAGTAAGTGTGTATATATTATATTGGATATTGGTTATGAATATATTGGATATTGGATATTGGTTATGAATCCATTTGTATTTGTTGTGCTGGCTGGTATGGTATTTTATGTTGTTACCAGTATTTTATAAATTTTGGAATGTGCATATTTTAGGGGAGACTCTGCCAAAATTTTGTTAGAAATTTGATATAGTCTGTGTGTTGATGTTAAGAGCTGTGGTTATGAATGTATTGGAATAGTATTTTTTGGTTGGTAGAAATGATTATGAGTGTAAAAGTGGATATTAAATTATTTTGTTTGATTTTGCACTTAGGGCTATCCTAATTTATCGAAGAAACAAGTCTCGGTTTTCTAACCCGTCTCCACCTAAATGGATACCGATAAAGGTATTTATACCAAATTGTTTATGCAATTATTCAAATTACCAAAATAAAAGCAATTAATTTCATATTTTTTGCTTTATAGTGTCCTCGCGAACCGAACTCTGATGACTGTGGCTGGTATGTTTTGAAGTTTCTCAAGGATATTGTCGTTCATAACCAAACACAAATTCCAACAGAGGTATGTATGTAATAATTTTAAAGTTTATATAATTTTTTTACTTTTACACATACCATTTGAATGCATTTGTTCACTTCTAACTTGATTTAATTTTCATTTCCCAGTACTTTCCTGATTGTCAATTCGACACACACTGTGATCATATCGAGCTCAAAGAAGAGTTGTGTCGATGTTTTGTTACGAATTTTATCAATTATAGGCAGGTAGAAGAAGATTAATATTTAATGTTTAAGTGATTTTGTTAAATTTGGTTTTTGTGAGTTTGGTGTTGATGTAAATAACATGCTTATATGGTCATGTAATTAATTCCTGCACATCTGTTGAACATTAGCATACTAGGTAGACTTGTATTAGATTAATTTATATTGTAATTATATTGTAATTTATTCATATTAATGCAATGGATCTGTACTGTTTCTATGAAGAAAAATTATATTGTAACGTTAAATTTGGTTTTAGTGAAGTTTGATGTTAATACAATTGGGTGTTGATAACAATTTTGGTGTTTGGTGTGTATTTTGTGTTCTCACAATATTATGCAACGAATATCATGTGCATACGAGGGAAATAAAAAAAAATAAGACATTAAACAACGCTTCATTAAAGGAAGCGCTGCTTATTGCATAAAAAAAATGGACAATAAACAACGCTTCCTTATTGAAGTGCTGTTTATTGTCTATAAACAGCGCTTCCTAAATGAAGCGCTGTTTATTGTCAACTTTCGGCAGCGCTTTATAAATGTTTTTTTTTGAAATACAATCAGCAGCGGCTTAATTTTTAGCGCTTTTAAGCGCTATTTAAGGTAAAAAAAAAGTGCTATTTATTGTCGAAACTGTTGTAGTGTCATATTGGTAGAGGATTTAATTGATCCGCATGCAATAAATTGTGATGGGAGAGTCAATTTCGGGAAGGAAGAGTCAATTTCGGAAAAGATGATTATTCACGCACGTTACACGAATTCAATTTGGTCGGTTTTGAATTCAATTCCTGTACACCACACGTCAACTTTGAATGCGAATAATGTTAAGGCGTTTATTCCACTGTGGAAGGAGAGTATTAATGCTGGGGTTAAGTATGAGGTTTGAGCAGAAAAATGAGCATAGTGGGACCGAACCTCTTAATAGATTAAATGCAACGGAATTGCATGCCTTAAAAGGAAAGATATCACTCATGCAGATTAAGAAATGTATTTTGCCGAATAGGTTGGTGTATCCACATAAAAAGGTGAGATACTGGCTGATTGGTTCGCAGGCTTTTAATGGGGAATTTTTCATTGTGCAATTCACATCAGGAAGGGTCAATTCGGATATGGTTGTGTATGGGAGCTCTGTAACTCATGGAGAAAATAAGAGGAGGCGTGTTGATGTATGGGTCCCTCGCTCGGAAACAATGGTAATGATAGTCTATTTCAATCTGATCTACAATGAGCAATTTTTATGGATGGGCCCCGGTCCCAGGCCCGTCGGGATTATCGTTGATCTCTAGTTGGAAATGTTGTGGCCTGAGTACCTTGCAATCAGTTTTTGTCATCAAATACCTTATTCCGTGTTATTGGTTGAACGCGGTTTTTCGTATTTTCTATTTTATTTTTGAATTTTTAATTTATGCAAATAAAGTAGAGGAAACATATTGGCAGTGCATTGAGCTTTTTTTGCAACTTGCTCAAAGTCTTGGTGAATTGGCA
This sequence comes from Calophaca sinica, assembly GCA_037113605.1. Taxonomy (NCBI): domain Eukaryota; kingdom Viridiplantae; phylum Streptophyta; class Magnoliopsida; order Fabales; family Fabaceae; genus Calophaca; species Calophaca sinica. Next base: position 100,454,268 of record CM073733.1, on the reverse strand, counting down.
ATCAGTGTTGGCCTAAATTTTCGTGATGAGAGAGAATTCTTCAAAGGTAAATCTTATGCTCACTCTCCAAGACACCATGTGTATAAAGTGGAATCCCAAACTGAATATGGGGCTATTTTTTCAAATTGTAGGAGTCTTTTATCGTATGCTTTTTCCAACTCTTTGGTAGAGTTTAATAGGAGGCAAGCTCGTGTAGTTGCTCACACTTTGATAGGGGTGGCTGCATATATCACTAGTCTTCAAATTTATGATGAAGTTACCAGATGTATTGTGGTTTGATTATTAATGACATGACTTAACTTTTCTTTTGTCAAAAACATGATATTTATATTTTGAATACTATAAACTTATATATATCCCACAACTTAAAATTCTAGGTTTGTCATTGCTTTTAGTTTACCAAGTATTGTAATTGTGCAATTTTGTTCTCCCACTTTTCAATTACGCACAACCATGATAATTAAACATTTGTGAAATCTTACGACTAGGTGGTGAGTTTAGGAAGACTCACATTGACAGCGATCGGGTGGTCTTACGATTACCCTTTGAGAAGTAGCGAGCTCGACATGATCGCTCTGAGTTTTCTTCGTATGCATAGAGCCACCAAGATGCATCCTCATATTGATGGGGCGACGCACTAATAAGACATTGTAGCGAGAGGGCGAGACCTAGTCCACCTGTGCTGCGAGTTTATGAGCGGAGAGGTAAACCTAAGGAGGAGGTAGGTAGTTCAGGGGGTGTCGGTGAATTCGGAAGGTAGGTGATGTGGGATTGGTCAGCAATAGTCTTTCTCTATTTTGCTTTTTTATATGTATTTTGGAGAGTAGTTTGGGATGGCTAGGTTCGCCATGGCCTAGTTTGTATATGATGTATATTTCTTGCATGATGCTTGTATTTAAAAAGTATCAAATTTTCCATATGATGATTGCGCATAATAGCGCTTAATATGCAATTAAGATTAGTTAAGTAAGATTAGTATTAATGGAATACCAAAGGGTGTTTCATTTGGTGGTGGTATCAGAGTAATTCGGTCTCACCGTACTGTGTGCTCTGGGTTGACCGTGACTAGATGGGTAGAATGTTCGATGATTCAGTTAATTATTGTTCCTAATTAGAGTAGGGAATGAGAATAGCTGATGTGAATATTCTTGATGTACTTTGATAGGTTAATATCTAATTAGATTAACTTGTAGACTGAGCTGGTGGTTTTTTTGTAGGAATCAATGGCTCGTGGAACATGTGCGACCCGAGGTAGGCCATGTACCAGAAGCCAGTGGAGAGTCGAGAACTAATGCCCGAAGCCATAACAATAACAACAATACCAAAAACTATGACTCATCTAAAGTGATGAGGACAATGCGAGACATGGAAATAGCCATGTTACACCATCTCAGCAGAATACACAGTTAGTCCAACAGCAGGGTGACCTACTGCAGCAACATCAGAACCAACGTAGGGAAGTGACAGATCTGAATGCGAGATTGATTGAATTCCGCAAGAACCGACCATCAAAGTTCAAAGGCTAGTACGACCCAGATGACGCTAAAGTATGGATTCAAAAGATTGAGAAAATTTTTGCAGCCATGCGTTGCAGGAAGGATTGGAAGGAAGGTAACCTATGCTACCTTCATGTTAAATGGGGTTGCAGTGCCCTGATGGAAGGGTACATCTAGGATGCTTGAGGAGGAAGAATGTGACATTACTTGGGATTAGTTCTAGGAAGTCTTTTTTGGAAAAATACTTTCCAAAGAGCACCAGGCAGCAGGAGAAGGCCGAGGAGTTCTATGGCTTAGGCATGGTCCAATGATTGTAGGGGAGTACACAATGAAGTTTGATTCCTTAACGAAGTATAAGAAGTTTTATAAGGTGTTTCTGGACGAGAATTGGAGGTGCTATCGCTTTGAGAACGTCTTGAGATCTGATATGAAGAGGATCAGAGGACCTCTTAGGATCAACATATTTCCAAAACTGCTTGGTAGGTGTATGGTACTGGAGATTATTGACAAGAAGAGACAGAATGTGCAGGGTAGAGGAGGCCCAACACAGAACAATTAGAACCGTGGAGGGAAAAACCAGTACAAACCAGTACAATCAAAATATAAATTCTATTTCTTGCTCTATTGATTTTGAGGAAAAAGATATTCTTGTTGAAAGAGTGATTGAGGATCTCAGATGGGTAATTTTCTACTTTTCTTAAAATTCTTATGGTGATAATCTGCTGCAATGGCTGAAATTGAATATTTGCTATCGATTGTGTTGTGAATGTTTTGGAATGATTAAAAGGAGTCCATATCATTTTCTTTTGTGTTTGAATAAGTAGATTACTTCACAAATTTGGTTGCATGTTCATTGTTTTAGCTATTTTATTCATAAATGTTGTTAGCTGTTCATTGTCACCGAAATGCTCAATAACTAAAGACAGTCTCTTTAAGTCTTCCCTACTTTTAATATGGCCGTTAAAAATTTGGATGTACTACTCAATTGTTTTCCAAACCTTATGATTATTAGGATTTTGGGCCTAACACATCCTTACAAAATCGGCTTGTAAAATGAGGGATGTTCTTTGCTTATAAACTCTTTTGAGACTTTACCTTTAGTCAACGTAGGATTTGGATTTTTTCCAATACATCCCCTCACACTTATCACTATTGGGTTTGGTACGTCTATAATTTGGTGGGTGGTCTAACAAGAATCTAGAATAGGCTCTGATACTACATAAAAAAGGATGAGAAGAATGATTTCATTGATTAAGAATTCCAATAATAATGTCATTTAAGGATAATTTTTAAAGAAACATAACCAACACCCTCACGCTGTATGAATTACTATTTTCTCATCCTTTATCTTTAGTGCTCTGTATGTTTGACTTGCCAACTTGTTCGCAATAATGATGGTAAATTCTTGGTTTCTTGTCTGCTTTATTAGAACAGGAATTGTGGAAAATGCAGTTCTGAGTAAGTTATTTATGACTAGTATAGTCAATGTGCTGGACAAATTATAATTTACATGATTATTTTTAGTTAGACACAGTAGATGTTGTTCTATGAGAATTTGAAATAGTTAATTTCATATAAGAATTGAATGCTTTGAATGATTAATAGAAGTTAAAGGATGGAAGACCAACACCATAACATTTTCCTTCCTTTCTATACCTCTGTTGGTCGAGAGAGAGAATAAAAATATGCTCCTCTTGTTTCTTTTAATCATGTGTAAATCCTTCTTATCTTATTCTATGCACTGGGATAGAATGGAAAAACAAGACGTGTGGCATCTTATTTGTTTTGTTCTTCTATACTCTTTAAACACCAAGAAAATGTTGCCTCCTAATTGTCTCTTCCAAGCACATGACAGTGTGTTATGATCAGAGAACTCAACATGAATGAGAGAAACTGAATTGTATAGACTTCAGAATGAATGAAATGTACACTGGAGTGTTCATTATATAGAGCAGTATTATCAACTAACTTTGTTACGGTTACTAACTGCTAACTAACTCTGATGAGTCACTAACTAACTATTAACTATGTAATACCCCCCACAAGCTAAGGATTGGTAAATGTTGACCAATCAAAGCTTGGATAACAGATGAAAAAAGGGCTAAGGCAAGAGGGCTTTAGTAAACAAGTCAACAATTTGATGAACAGAAGGCAAAGACAGCAACTTCACAAGGCTAGCAGTAAGCTTTTCCTTCACTACATGGAAATCAATCTCTAGGTGTTTCGTGCGCTACTGAAATCAATCCTATGTAACCGTATTATGTAATTCCACATATTAATAAGGGTCAAATGCACTTTATTCCCCAATTCATATGCCTAGTTGCACTTTACACCCTATTTTATAAAATTAGGCATTTTACACCATATTTAATATTACTTGTTGCAACAATCCTTTCAAGTTAATTTTACTGTAATCTTTAACCGAGAAAGGTTAATTAATTTTTTGAAAAGATAAAATTGTCCAAATGTCATAGAGACTCACAATTGTCAATGCTATTTTCTTACTTTGGCTTTCTAAGTACTCTAATTCTCAAACCCCTTGTTTCAGTTTCAGTACGTATTAACACACTATTCCCTTTGTAGCTCGGGAGCGCATCTTGAAGACCCTCTAAAGCTGTACTCCTTTCAGACTCAATTATAAGAAGAAAAAATAGTCCGTGTATTTAGTCCAATTTTGGACAAAATACATTAATTTTTTTTGCTTATAATTAAGTTCGGAGAGAGTAGTTGTCTTGGCGATGCAAACTGGCAAAGCTTCCTCTTTGGTGAAGAATACACCAAGTTTATTGGCCAGACAAATTTTCCTCAGTGATAAAAAATAGAGCCATAGCGCCTAAGATAAACAACTATAATTTGTAATCTAAAATTTGCAAAATTATATCAAGCAAGAGAAGCAACAACCAACCTGCATACATATTAGTTGAGAAACTGATGAATTTTCGCTAAACATGGTTTTTCTTAGTACTAGTTCATGACCACCCCTTCTTTTAGAGGATCCTGATCTCTGTTGTGAACTCTCAGCATGCTACTGGTTTATCTCTAAGATTAAAGAGTAGGCTAAAATTCACTCCGTGCTTTTTCAATGTGTGTCAAGTGTCATGTATCATATTGATGCATCGACCATTATGCGATGCCCTGATTTTGAAGATAAAACTGGGACGGAGATCATGATATATCTTACTTTTTTATAACCCCTTTTCCTTCCTATCGTCATGTTCTGACATTTCTTTAATATTACACACGGAAATGTGTAATATTAAAGAAACGTCAGAACATGTGCTTCCACCGATGTCTGACGTTTTTACAACTAGGATGTCTCGCTTCTCTAAAAATGTGCTTCCACCGAAAGACAGTAGTGGTATCAATCATGTTCTTGATGCCCTGAACAAGATGGGAGTACGCATGTAAGTCATTAAACTCCTCACTTAGAAGCTTGATCGCATTCGCCGAGTCAGATTCGACTATAATATTGCGGAAGCCAATACCCCAAGTGATGCTAAGACCATGGTAAATGGCCCACAACTTTGCCTCAAGAACTGAACAAGGATCCAATTTGTGGGAGAAAGCAAAGATAAAACCCCCAAGCTCGTCCCTAAGGACACCACCGCAACCAGCCCGAGTCCCACTACCTGCCACGGCCCCATCATAATTAAGAGCAACAAATTCTGTAAGAGGTGTGAGAGATTTCCTAAATAATGGAATTCAGTTTTGGTTCTAAAGGTTGTGTCTTTTCATGGAGTTGAGATTCAAATTAATAAGTATGTTCCTTCATGATTGAATGTGTTTATTTGTGAATGAATACATCTTTTATTTGAATCAATTCATGAAAGAATGCAACATTTTGTGAAGAATTGCTTCTTCTTATCAAGTGTTATGAGTTGCTCTATAAATCGAACAACCCTACATGCACAAATGACCAGGAAAATCATCATCATTTCATCTATTGCAAATCATTTCTTCTCTTCTTTTATGCGCAAATTGAAGTTAGGGAACTATTGTTCTGTAAAATACCATTGACGATACGCTTGGTTTGAGGTGCAAACCATATCAAGGGAACTCCATTGTATCCTGAAGGGGATTCGCTGTTCAACCATTTGCATCCAATCTAAGGGGATTGGTGGGGGCGAATCGAGCGCAAGCGCAGTGTTTACTGGCTTGGAGTTTTGCGCAATGATCATTCATCTTCTTCTTTGTTTTTTATTTTACATCATCTTATCTTTATTTGAACTTATCAATTTTTGTTGTTTGTTCTCAGTAGTTGCAGTATTCCCACCACAATATCACTAACAATCTTTAGGTTCGATCTTTTATTTGTGATTAACGATGGCTGCGATTAGAAGGATGACTTCGGGAGATAAGTTCTATTATCCCTTTTGTTGTCTTAAATTCATGCAAATATGATTATATTTAATTGTTCATGACATGATCGTATGATTGATATTATTTATATTTTTGTCATGCAATATATTTTAACATGTGGATATTGAAGTTTCTTTGTATTATTATGCATTTATATATCACATTGCTTGTTGCCCGAAATGCATAGGATTAAGCATTTCTCTAGAAACAATGTTAAAATGTTTTGATATATTCGTTTGTTTATGGCTGATGCATTGGCTTTTGGGTTCATATACATATGTATGTATATAAAGACCCAATTTACACTTTTCTGGATATTCATGTAACATACCATCTTTTGCATTTTTTTGACATTGTTTAATCATATTTCTCATAAATTTGTCCATGTAATTAATGGGAATGCTCTCAAGTATTGAGAGGATCACACTAATTGGTTGTAATACATTAAGGAATGTGAAACCTGTTTTTCTTTTTCAAGATGATTTTGATCTAGTTTTTCACGTTTTCTAGTCATGGAAATTGTCCAAACAGTTTTAAAATTACAATATAATGCAAGCCCAATGATTTTTCAATTAAAACGGTGTAAGTTTTGATGAAAATACATGTTGTTTCGTGATGGATCATGACAAAACCGGTTTATGTACCCAATCCCGTTTTGGATTTTGGTCACCATTTTTAATCATGATTTTGACACTTTTTGGGCATAAATATTGTATCATTTGAATTCCAAGTCATCAAATTATAATATGGGTTCAAGATTCAAGTGAAACGGTACTTGAACGAGGGATAAAATGAGTCTTAAAGAAACGGGTCGAGCAACCCGTGTTGCAGGAAAACGGGTCGAACAGACCCGATTGGAGGTTGAAGATGACCTCCTGGTCTCTTGGCAATGCCCACTCTCACTTCGAGAGAGTGTGAGAGAGTGTGGAGCCTAGAAAATTCCGTTTTTTGTGCTGTTTTTTGCATTGTGTCCGTCTTGACCTCTAGTTATTGGATAACTAAGTTTCATATTTGATGAATGTCTAAAATTATTTTTTAATAATTTTATTTTGTTTAATACCTTCTAAATCATTTACAAATTGCAAATAGTGATTTTAATATATTTGTTTTGGCATGAAAAATATTTTGGCATTGTGATTAACGTATTTATGATAGTCACTCTCCATGGATATTATGTTATGATGGTTCACTCTCTTGATATATTCAATGTTATGATGAGTTCATATTTAATACTTAACAAATAGAATTTATGATGCAAGTATTATTTGTATGCTAAGTCATATGACAATGTTTATAATAGAGTTGACATGAATTCTAAAGTGTTAGAATAAATTTGTTGTTTATGACTTACATGATTGACGTACTAAAGTAATCAAATGTACTTTATGATCTTTAAACAAGATTGTACTAGTTGTTGCTAGGTACATTTAATGCATTCAATGTATGATATCTTAAATAAATAAGATAGCTAAAATAGAATTATAATTTCATATTCAAATGAGTATTGAATGCTTTAGTAACAACAAAGTAAAGTTATCTAGAAACTTGTTGTATGATATATTAATTTGGTCAAAACCAATGGTACAGGTATACATACATGGTGATAGTTAAGGCTATCAAAGATATATATCTAAGTGGATAATGAAAAGTATATGGGACAAATGGTCCATAATTTGTGATAGTTATTCGATACTATCAAGAGTATATTAACTAATGAGTAATGACATGTCATGAGACATTGGATTAAAGCATAGCTATGTGAAGAAGTAATGTTTGGAATTTTATAAGAAAAGAAAAGAAATCTTGCAATCTTTTGACGAAAAGATTGACAAGGGATATGATGTTTTTATGACATCAATGGGGATGAGATTCAAGCTCATATCTAAGTAGTTACCAATGGTGGAAACCCAACTCACACTTAAGTAGCATTAAGACTTGAGTTCAATGGTGAAAGTACACTATTAGAGTAATTGCAAGTACTTGACAATAGATACATCCCAAGGTTTATAAGTACTTGGACCATAAGTATAAAGTTGGAAGGTTGAGTTTTTGCTCTTAATGGACCTATAGCATGTATATGCTGAAGTGCTTATTATGGGAGCACTTTTGATAAAGTCTACCTATATGAGAGTGAAGTGGGGCCGCTTCTTGGAGATTAAGGGCTTGACTCTTAAAGCTCTTATGAAAAGGATACACGACACAAGGCCTTATCAAATGTGTCAATTTACAATTCGTTCAATGGTGCCGAGATCTCATGTGTAAGTTAATTTACGCTTGTTCTAATGAATAATTGGTTCAAAGCTTGTCTACCAATCTATTCAGGATAAGTGAAACAATGACTTACTAAGTAAAGGTTCAAATCGCAAGATACCTTTATCTGAAAACATGTGATTTCCGGAATAATGGGATTTGAGTTTATTTTGAAAATGGTGGGGGATTGTGAGAGATTTCCAAAATAATGGAATTCAATTTTGGTTCTAAAGGTTGTGTCTTTTCATGGAGTTGAGATTCAAATTAATAAGTGTGTTCCTCCATGATTGAATGTGTTTATTCGTGAATGAATACATCTTTTATTTGAATCAATTCATGAAAGAATGCAACACTTTGTGAAGAATTGCTTCTTATCAAGTGTTATGAGTTGCTCTATAAATCGAACAACCCTACATGCACAAATGACCAAGAAAATCATCATCATTTCATCTATTTCAAATCATTTCTTCTCTTCTTTTATGCCCAAATTGAAGTTAGGGAACTATTGTTCTGTAAAATACCATTGACGATACGCTTGGTGTGGGGGTGCAAACCATATCAAGGGAACTCCATTGTATCATGAAGGGGATTTGCTGTTCAACCATTTGCATCCAATCTAAGGGGATTGGTGGGGGCGAATCGAACCTAAAGTCTAGTGTTTACACACGCCTTGGAGTCTTGCGCAATGATCATTCATCTTCTTCTTTGTTTTTTATTTTACATCATCTTATCTTTATTTGAACTTATCAATTTTTTTTGTTTGTTCTTAGTAGTTGCAGTATTCCCACCACAATATCACTAACAAGAGGAAGGGACCAGTGAACTAGGGTGTACTCAGGAATCATGTTTGCTGAAGGTCGCAACTGGGCGCTGTGAGTTTGCAACTGTTGAACAAAACTAACTTAATCAATGATTCTGTGGTAGAGCAGCAGAGGTGACGATATTTCCTGATAGAAAACAGAGTCATTACGGACTTGCCAAATAAAATGCAAGGCTATACCAAAGGTTATATTCCAAGAGGGAGGAGTGGTATTCGCCAAATTTGGGCAAAGATTTGAGATTAGCCATGTAAACTAATCAGACTCCGCAAAGAAATCATGATGGTGAGCTCCTAACAGATGGCCCTAAACCATGGCAATTCTGGGGCAATCTCTAAATAGGTGGAAGAGAGATTCAGGCTGAGCTTTGCAGATGGCACAATCATTGGAGGATGCTAAGTGACAACGACAGCGTTCAACATTGGTCATAAGAACTTGATGCACTGCTTTCCAAAGGGAGGCCTGAGGGTGAGGATCAGAAGCAGTAATGGCCTTGAAAGCGGAACCCACCGAGAAAAAACCATCCAGGCTCGCGGCTAAGGCCACGTTGTCTCCAGTGTCATGAATGTTAGGGGGATCATAGTTTCAATCTTTGCCACTACCTCCCTAGGGAGGAAAGTAGATAAGGTTTGCAAATTCCACTGACCCTGATGATTAACATAATGGCTGACAGAATGATCCAACATTCTCTCGTCAATTCTTGAGATAGCCTTGTCCACTAAAGCACCAATATTAGGCAACCAAGTATTCGACCAAAACTTTGTCATTTCCCCATTGCCCAAGCGCCAAATTAAAAGCGTTTTGAATTGGTTCCAGTGTTGGCAAATGCCTCACCAAAAGTTAGAACCACTCCTATTAGTATTGACCTTAGGGAACCCATTAGCACCACACATATATTTACCTCGGATAAGCGACGTCCAAAGAAAATCCCGATTATTGCAATGATTCCAAGACGCCTTCATCATAAACGCAGTGTTCATATCCCTCGCGGAACGAAGACCTAAACCACCATCCTTCTTTTGGCGACACACTCGATCCCAATTGAGATAGTAATGCGCTTATGAGTATGTTCATCCCCCCAAATAAAAGATCGACATTTTTTTGTCAATATCGTCACAGATCCCTTTGAGGAGAATACAAGATTGCATGACATAAGTGGGCATAGATTGAATCACAGATTTTGCTAAAGTCACTCTTCTAGCAAAGGATACATTCTTAGCCTTCCAAGCACATAGGCGTTAATCAACTTTCTCCAAGATGAAATTAAAAGTACCTCGAGTCACCCACGTGTGGAAAATTGGCACCCCAAGGTATTTCCCAAGGTCATCAGTTGAGGTGAAACCCAACTCATTACTAATATCAGACTTAATCTCCCAATCATTATTCTTTGAGAAGAAAATACGTGTTTTCTCTTGGCTGACCTTTTGATCGGAACTAGTACAAAAAATATGCAGGATGGTCCGAATAACTCTGGCTTGCTCCTTGGAAGCTTCTGCAAAGAGAATGAGATCATCTTTAAAACCCAAGTGGGAGATCTTAGGTCCTCTTCTCACCACCTAAATGGGGCACCACTGTTTCTCAGTCATCGCATAATTAATAAGATGAAAAAGGCGTTCTATACACAAAACAAAAAGATATGGGGATACAGGATCTCCCGGTCGCACTCCCCTAGTTGGGCGGAATTCCTCCAAGGCCTCTTTGTTCCATAATAGCCGCATAGAAGGAGTAGAAATACAGTACCAAATAATATGAGCTATTCTTGGCGGGAAACCAATGTCTTCTAAAGTATCTTTAACAAAATCCCATTTAAGTCTATCCTTGGCTTTCTCTAAGTCAATTTTAATAGCCATCCAACCCTTCATGCCTTTCCTACGTCTCATTGACTGCAAGATTTCATGGGCCACGATAATATTGTCATGACTTAGGCGATTGGGCAAAAAGGCGCACTGATTAGGCCCAACAAGCTTATTGATAACATTCCTTATATGACGGGCAATGAGCTTGGTCACCATCTTATAAGAAACGTTGCACAAACTAATTGGGCAAAAATGCTTCATGCACGAAACTTCCTCCACTTTCGGAATGAGAATGATAAAAGTGGCATTTAGATCTTTTATTCTCCAAGGCTCCTTAAAACAATCATGGACCAGGTTGCAGAGAGAGGGCCCAACGTTCTCCCATTGACTATGATAAAATAGCACTTGAAACCCATCCGGGCCGGGTGCTGTATAATATTGTTGATAGTCCTACGGATCCTCCCATTATTTACCACGCCATCTAACAACATCAAATCATCTTCCTCCAGCTTAAGAAAACAACCCTACAAACACAAAGGAGTAAAAGAAGATTTATCATTAAATAAGTCCCTGTAGTAATCCGTAGCCATAGACTCAAGAACCGTTGCATCAGTGATCCACCCCCATTATCGTTCAAGAGAGCCTTAATGTGGTTCTTGTGCCTACGGATTATCGTGACACCATGGAAGAAGCGAGTATTTCCGTCACATAACTCCAACCATTTAGCGCGAGATTTCTGAAACCAGAAGATCTCTTCATCAGCAGTAACTTCTTCATAAAGTCTCCAGGTTTGCTTTTGAAGACTGGGAAGCTTATTACTCCAGCCTTTAGTTAATTGACGATCAATCCTGATTAATTCTTTGCAGAGAACTTTCTTCTTTTAAAAAATGTTACAAAAAATGGACTTGTTCCACCCCTATAACGTCCCCTGAAGCTCCTACAATTTGAGGTTCCAGTTGGGTGCCTCATCACACCACTTCTCCAAATAACCCGCCCGAAATCATGATGGGTGAGCCAAGAGGCCCTAAAGCGAAACAGATGACGATGTCGGTTCACTCTAATGGGTTTCTCTAGCTGCATTAGAAAGGGCCGATGGTCCGAATTGTAATGGGGTAGATGAAAGATGTCCACTTCAGCAAATCGAATCCTCCACTCCAAATTAACAAGGCCCAATCTTTTATGAACTCGAGAATGATATCAGATAAAAGGAAAGCCTTAAAAGCCAGCATCCATCAATTCATAGTGTTGAATAGCATTATGGAAACCTACATCATGCCTCTGGGAGCCAGAAAGAGGAGGATCAACCCCCTTATTGTCACGTAGAGTAGAATTAAAATCTCCTATTAAAGCCCAAGCACCATCCGCATTCTAATGAAGCTCCACCATCTAGTACCAAAGTAATTGACGCTGAGTGAAATGAGGCTGCCATACATTGCTGCTAGCATCCAAGAGGGATCACTCTACCACCGAACTTCCATATGAACCATCTGGGAAGAGGATGAGATGATATTAACCGTCCATATAGAGGTTTCCCAAAGGCACCGAATTCCACCTGATTGGCCGTTAGCATCTTGGACAAAAAGGCCATTCAAACCAAGTTTATTCACAACAGTTCTGGCACGACATCCCCACCAATATGAGTTTCAACCAACATAATAAAGGAAAAAACATACTACATTCGAAGATCTTTTATAAGATTCGAGAAACCTTTAACTATAGTCCCTGACAATTCCAACAAAGCACATTCATTGCTTCAACATGGAAGATTAGGGCAGTATTACCCCTGAGATGTCCATAGGAACTGGGCTAACATTGCTAGTGGCATTAACCATCTTGGTGGGTTGGGGAACATTGGGTAAGGTTGTACCTGGAGGTAGGCTACCATCACGAATACATAGGGTTGAAGAAGTAACCCTTCCGTAGAGAGCTTCAGCAAAGGCTAGGTCATTTTCATCCACTGGCATAAGTGCCTGGCGAATTGGTGCATCTAAGTCAATCGGTTGAGTAGGGACTCCCCATAAACTTTTTTTTTTGTCGCATAATTCTCAGAATCTCTTGCTTGCACTCCCGTGAAGCCGTATTGGATGGTCTATGGGCCTTCAAAGCATTACTAGCCTGGTCCAAGGAATTCTCCTTCTCCTTAGCGTGGAATAGTTTCTGTCGCAACAGGGATCGCGAGGAGCGGTCCGAATGATTCGAAACTAGCTTTCAAAAAACATGGAGTCGCCACCATTGTTTACTTGTTAGGGCAAACATTGGAAAAACCCTTAAAAAAGAAAAAGGTCTTCGAAAACAAATTTAGGATTCGGGAGTCGGTTATGCGTAGGGAAGGTATTAGCACTCCTACGACACCCGTTCGAAAACGGTACCTCTAATTAAATGTGCAAGATTATGTTAACTTTGAAAATATTTATTTTACCCCTAAAAAAGAAAAAGATACCTTAAAATGAATTTTATGAGAAATTTTATCTATTTACAATTTTTTTATAAAAGAGGGGGAAAATTAAGAAAAAATGTTATTGAGACATTTTTCAATGGAGGGGAAAATTAAGACAATTTATTATTGAACTTGACACGGTAGTCCCCTGCTTCTACGTATCCCTCGGTGCAATAGGGAAATCAAAGCTACGTAGTTCTGGGTAGAAAACGATTGTTGGATGGTTGATTTTATCATGTTGTAAAACTTGACGAGTGAATTTCGGGATTATCAAGTTGTTACAACTTAGGTGTCCCAAAAAATAAGGTTAATTAGATATCACATTTAAATAATCCTATTGCTTGAAAACATATTTTTTGAGGAGTGTTTAGGATTATCGAGTTGTCACAACTCAGATATCCTTAAAAAACAAGGATAATCAGATATCGCATCTAAATTAATCCTTTGGCTTGAAAATATATTTTTGGAGAGTTTTTATGATTATCGAGTTGTTACAACTCAGATATCCTCAAAAAATAAGTTTGGGGATCGATAACATGTCACACCTAAATTAAATCCCCATTTCGAAAATTTATTTTTTTGTTTTAAAAGTGCATGATTTATTATGTGTAAAACATAGTGAAGAATGGTTATTCACATAATTAGATAAAAAAATAAGACAATTTTAACATTGTATTTACATGGTTATTAGTTGGGTGTAAATTGTTTAAAACAAATTAAAATAACGAGAGAGAGAGAGAGAGAGAGAGAATGACAGAAAGAACGTGAAATGGGCTTAAGCGCAACTTGGCATCAATAGAACAAAATAACCAAAAACTGAACCCTTCCTATGGAAGTACGACGAAAATCCAAAATAAGGGGTACGGGGGCATCTAATCAGAAAGAAAAGAGAGTGGGAGAAAGAAAGGGAAAGAAAAACGGAAGAGGAGGAGAGAAAAAGGGGAAGAGGAAGAGGGGGAGGCCAAGCCACCGCGTCGGAGCGGCGGGGAGAGAGAGAGAGAGAGACGTCGAGGTGGGAGCCGCGCGCGATGGCACGACAACAGGGGTTGCACCCCTTTTCTCTTTTTGGTTCCTTTCCTTTTCCCTTTCTTCTCTACTCTCTCAGTCTCTTCTGCTAGTCTCTTCTGCTGTCTGCTGCTTTCATTTTTCATTTTTTTGTCTCTGATTCTACCCTTCTTTTGATTGTTAATGGTGTTGTACCCTTTTGGTTTATAGGTTGGAGATGGATTCATAAGAGTTGCTATGGTGGAACCAAGGTGAAAAGGGGTGCACAAGGTAGAGAGAAAAAGTTCTGGTTTTATTTTTTCATTATTTGATTCATGCTCTTGTTGTATTTTTCTCATTGAGAGGAAAAGAGGTGAAGGAAAAAAAAAATTGAAATGATATATAGTGCTTATATTATTCACAAATGAATTTGCACACATTCATAGTATTGATACAAGTAACATTACCCGTGCACGGGTTTCTTATAAATTTCTTCAAATTGAGTCGGTGATAACAATAGACAATACACGACCCGTGCAATGCACGGGTATACTTGTGCTATTGAAAATTGTCATAAAATAATTAATATTTTGCATGTTAATAGTATTGAAAGACTATAACATGATCGCCTATCATGTTGTCTCCTGACAATTTTATTCTTTTCATTATGTATAATCTGACTATTCTCATAGAGAGAGCTTCACTATTGATGCAATCTTTATGAATCCACCTATGCGAGTCATAGCCTTCTCAATATCACTCTTCCATATTCAAACGAAAATGTTTCCTTATTGGCATAAATCATTTTGTTCATATGATTACTTCTCAGCATAGTACTTATCATCAGAACCCCACTTGACAAATGATTGCTTTAATTTTTACCCTTTAGGTGATTTTTTTTACTGATATCCCTCAAGACTGCAGCCACAACATAGAAAATTAGTCATCAACAATATTAGTATAAATAACTTTAGCACATTTGGAAGTGCTTTTAACTGACCAATAAATGCTAATTCTGTACAGATCAACCAAATCAAACCAATAGACAAACTCTTAAAAAAAGTGAAAAACTGATAAAAAAAATAATAGGCAAACCTATTTTGTGATAGCTTCATAAAAGATATTGACTCCATACAACACTTTAGTGTTAGTCGTGTGCCCACATATCATCCTTTGTATAACTCATTATTGTTTTCACTATATCTTCAACGTCATCACACAATATCACAAATAACTTGAACTCATCTCAATGAAAAAATAACTCAGCGACTATATTAGACACAGATGTTATTGACTTGAAACATAGTCTAATGATCTCTATTAGTGGTTGATCTCGCATTTTGGATTACCTTTGATGAAAGAGTCGTTGATCTCTCACCTGTTAAAAGATTGAGAAGAGGACCATCTAGAATATTGCCAGCCCATTCCAAAAAAAAAAAATGTTACTGGTCCATATAGCAGTATCTATAGAAGAAACGCAAAATCAGTAGACTCACCAAAATGCAATATAATATAAATATAAATGTTACCCAAAACAGGAGCTGGACATTTGGAGATGCACATAAAATCTTCAACAGGAGTTGGTAAAGTGGAAGCCTGCTATTGGAGAGAAGAGAAGTTAGTTTTTCCCCACAGATGAAAAATATCAGACAAAAAATATGCACAACCTTCAGATTTTTCCAACTTTCATTAGCACAATTGATTCCTGTATTAGACAAACATAACAAATAACATCAATCACCAGGAGGAGCATATCTGTCTCAAGACCCAACATCATCTATCCAATAGACTTGATTCAGTTTTGTCATTACATGGAAATAAGATTACTCTTGCCTGTACGACAAATTAAAGAAGTCAGTCGATTTTTTTTTTGTCATTTGTTTGTAATAAGTTCTCAGTCAACCTTACAGAAAACATCTTTGTTTTTAATGAAGTCAATCAATAGCATTTTAGCTTCAAGCCTGGTCTCTTTGTGCTCAATTGTTGGACTTACTAAATTCATCTAAGCTTGAGAATTTGCCTATTCCACATATTTTAGAGTTTTCTGATACAAAGTTGTACATAGCATAGCACATGGAGAGATTTTATTAAAGTATGGAAGAGATAGTGCATAAAAAACGAGGCAAGCATAAATCTTCTTCATGATTAAGAAATTTGATCTCTTCATCATCGGTTATCTGAGGGAGAAAGATAAGCCAATACAATTTATCAGTTGTAAAAATAGAAAGCACTAAGTCAAAACATAAAGCTCTTGGACTCTGAAACCATGATGATAAAATTTGCAGCATAAAGCTGCCTTTAATAAAGAAGTTAATGTCTTATAAATCAATTGAATATTTAAGGAAATTGAAAATCAACTAAAACCACACCAAAACTTTATAAAACCTGATTGTGGGTATAAGCATTTCAATGAATTTGAGCCATGAATAGAACTGTAAGCACAACACAGATTTTCACTATTTGGGGTACATCCATTTAATTATTCCAAGCTACCCAAGTTATAAAAGAAAACAGGAAGATAATAATCCACGTCATGACTATCCAAGGATGTAATTACATCAAGCTCTTGTTATGTAAACATCTAGAAAAGGGAAAACTTAGCCACCATCCGGTCAATGCTAGAAAAAAAATTCCAACTCAAATCTCGTCTATCATTAGCAAAATTAAACATGAATGTATACATGATCACAATAAGTTTTTCCACTCCTACATAAGTACAAAGAGAGCACAAAGTTCCCCCAGACACTCCCTGTGACATCGGATTTTTCATCTCGTCCTCCCATGACCATCTTTTAATATTTATTTTTTTATTGAATATCAAGATTAATGTTTTATATGAATACATGCAAACACAGGACCACCCTACCTAAAAAATCAATGGATTAATTGCATACTGCGTTTGTAGCTTAACACAACTTTATTGAAAAGGTGAGAATGCCTTTAAAACAAAACTTAAAATTTCTTTTTCCAGCTTCTGTATCATGAAATTTTAGGATGTCATTCTTTATGTATTGACAATATTGTTTCTTTTGCTCTCTATCCTATGTTATTTGTGACTTCTTATTTATTATCTCCTCGTCATTTATAGTGAGAAGAAGACTATGTTTCAAGGATCAAAGGCATATTATGACAAATTAGTTGCAGCACCAACACAACCTTCATACAAAGATTAAATTTTATAAAATGAAAGGAATCGATTAGGATTATTAACTGAAAAAGACATAAACCAAACAATAAGAATTTATGCTTATAAGGATTAGAATACCTGCAGTTTCAGGCCTCGATCAATAAACATTGTCTTGAAGAGCTTGTAGGCCAGGAGCTGGAAACACAACTTTACCTGTTGGAAACACCAACTTCATCCAGACCAATCTACACCAAATAAAAATGAAATGCCAGAAAATAAAAAAATAATGGATTCAAAGAACATCCAGAAAACTAACTTGAACTATAGATATACTCTATTCAGACTCACAAACTACAAATGTAAAAAATAAAAGAAACAAAAGACAAAAAAACCAACAAACGCATGGAAACTACCAGCAAACTGGGAAAGATAGATTCAAATTTATGAGAAACACCTTACGTTTTGGCTGTATGCAGATTAACGGGCATATAATTGGCCGTAAGTGACGTTTCCTCTGGAATACAAGTGGGCCTTTCACATGTAAAAGAGAAGAGCCAATCCCGAAACCAAGAATAATGAGAGCGATGTTCTCCTTTTATGGAAAACAAAAGGAGTGGTGGTTAAAAAATAGAATGTTATAGGTCCTTATAGCAGGATCTATAGAAGAAACACAAAATCAGCAGACTCACAAAAATGCAATATAATATAAATATAAAAATATAAATGACTAACCAAAGCAGAAGCAAAAAGGTAAATGGGCGAAACATAATCCAAGTATCAGTCTCAAGGTAAATGAATATGAGATCAAAATTAAAGAAAAGTGGAAATCGAAAGAACCTCGTCAGATAAACCGTGTGCTGCTTCTTCTTCTTCTATCAATCACCTCTTTCATATTTCTCTGAGTTTGTTGGGTTTGATTTGAAGAAGCTCTGTAGTCACACCTCTTGTACTGAAAAAATGACAATAAGAGCATGTTGTTTCATCTTAATAGTTGGAAATAATAGTTAGGGATTAAGGTAAAAACAGGGATTAAGATGAGATTTGGGGTTAGGGTTTTCAATGAGATTGGGGAAAAAATGAAAAGAAAAGAGAAACCAACTCACCATCAAGGGAAGAAGAAGGATTAGCAACAGATGAGCATTCCGGCGCGGCGGAGGTCTCTGGCGAGGTCTCCGATTGTGGTTCTAAGTATTGGGTTTTGTTGCGGACCCTTAAGAGACTTCGTTAATCGGATTTATTTCTTCGATGGTGGTTCACCGTGTCAACACCTTCTACCTCTTCCTCCTTCAAACTCTAGCAGAACTGAACCAGAAGCACTGCCGCCAGTCAGCTCCGCCAGCCACGATCCTGAATCGCGTCCCTGTCGCGAGAAGCTGGTCCGTCAAACCTGAAACATGCAGTGTTCTATAGGAAGAAGGAGGAGAGGGATCAGTGAGATGGAGGGAGATGGGGGGAGCAAGTACACAGGGGAGTGAGAGAGGTCTGCAAAAGTAGTGAGAGAGAGGGATTTTAAAAATCAGATGCCAGAAGAGTGTGGGAGAAGCTTATTTTTGTCCTGACGTCCTTTTCTTTGATTTTTCGGTCTTCTTCTTCACGTGATTATTAAAATAGTATTATAAATGAAAGAACATCCCTTTGTGGTATGCTTTTTGTCCATTAGTGAAATTGGATAGATGATTGTGAGAGTGCCGCATGTAGAAACAAGTGGCTTATAGATGTATAGTTCTATTGATAACAATTTGATGCTTCTCGTATTCCTCTGCTTCTGTTTCTTCTTTCTTCTTTATTTCTTTTCTCGATTTTTCACTCTCTTCTCTCAACACCCGTGTGTAATTGGGCACCCAAGAGTAGGATATCCAATCTTGAGATTAAGTGAGTAAAAATTCCAGCTCCTTTCCCTCACATTATGTCACGGTATTTATAGTTGGTGACCATGTGGAAAACTTCATAGAGAAGCAAACAAATGCAAGTTGGGAGACAGATATGATTGTTGCAGCAGAGTAGGAAAATAGAGAGGGTAGGAAAACAGAGCAGAGCAGTGCAGCTCTGCATAGGCTTCTTGGCCAAGAAGAAACTCTCCCTTTTTTATTACTCCCTCCAGTCCCATATATAAGAGACAAATACGCTTTCTAAGTTCATTGAATAACTGATGTATCTGGTCTATATTATAGACCAGATACATCAGTTATTCAATGAACCTAGAAAGTGTATTTATCTCTTATATATGGGACCGGAGGGAGTATCAAAGAAGACCATTAGACCAATTTTTGTGTTTGGGCTTGGTACAAAATGGGTTTCGATGATCCAGCACAAATTTGGGATTGGAATTGATTTTTTTTTCTTTTTTTTTTTTAAAAAGAAAAGATTGGCCTCTGTCATTTTTTTAAAGAAAATGGGTTCCAATGGCCCATTATCAAAATAAGAAACAAAATGAAAGATTAAGAAAAAAAATCCAAATTTAACTCTGTTTTCAAACAAATATGCCCAATAATAAAGTGAAATAAAAATCAAAATAAAATGATGAAAAGTGGACAAAATTTGGTACTACAGTTGCGTTTTAGAACCTTTGTCTCCACCCCTCATTTTTTAATAGCACCATTACTAGGTGGCTTAGCTGACTTCCCACGCAACCCACTCTGTGGATTTTTACCCGCCTTTGGGTCACTCACTTTGACACGAGGACACGTGTGAGCCGTAGTATGGCCACTGGTCCCACCTTTCCCCATTATTAGGGACCTGCACTACCAGCTCCTGACTCCCATGCACATCTGTGACTTCCGTAGACAGAACTTCAAATCTTGACTTCCCCGCAAGATTGACGTTAACGGCTTTCTCGCTATCATTGACCTTGACCTGACTGATTCGCTCATGATTGGCAATCATTGCTTTTCAGGACTAAGGCTGCGGATTGCGAACCATGTTCCAGGGCCCCATTTTAAGAGGTTACGTTTTTGCTAAAGATTCCATCCCTTCGGGATTCTCTGTGGTACATTCCAAACTAAGGTTGATGTCAGCTATTCCATCACCAAGCAGCCTGATACCTTCATTGCCTACCTCGCCCGTTTGGGTCACCAGCGTTAGCCATAGAATCTTCCACCTCCAGGATTTTACGACATTGCTCTCTTTTGTGACCATACTTGCCACATCAAAGCATATGCAATATAGCCCCACATACTCTAGGAAGAGTTTGGAACCTCGAATAACAATATGGGATTGCAATGGCTGTTCTAAGTCTAGTTCAACACAAATATGGGCATATTTGCATCGATCATGGATAGAAGTGAGTTTGTCTACCTTCAACATGGTACCAAAAGAGGAGTTAATTCTCTTCAGAACATTGTCATTGCATAACTCAGGGGGGACCTTCGTGATCTTGATCCAAACTGCTACCTTTTTGGAGATAGATGTCGTCAAGGAGAAGAGAGCTCTCCAACGTTGCACAATTAGGTAGTGGTCAGCCACCTTCCATGGCTTTTCAAACAAAGCATGTTGATAGTCATCTAACGACAATAGCCTTACCAAATAAAAATCATCAACAAGATCAGTAATCTTCATCGTACCATTTTGTTGCCAAGCCTTCTAAAGTCTATTATCCAATAGCTTGAAATTCACACGTCTACAAAGGGCCTTCACAATCAGTGTATTCCTCCAAGGTTTAGACCATTGGGCAAGTTCCTCGTCTGATAATGGAATCACCGGTCCTGGAATAAAGGGTTTGGGCTCATTCTATTCCTTCTCTTCATCCTTAACCACTTGTTCTCTGGCAATTCCTCTTCCATACAATCACCCAACACTCATCGTCCGTGCTCTCTTCTCCAAAAACATTCATCAAGACTTCCTTGTATGATGTCGGAGAGGGTGATGCCCCTGCCTCATCCATTGTATCGTTAGCTTCATTCCATTCTTCCACCAATCCATTTTCTCGTATCTCGCCTTCTTTTTACTCCGATGAAGGAGGTCATCTTCTTGGGGAGAAGACACCATCGTGGTTGGTGTAGAGGTGGTCAAATCTTTGCTCATATTAGGAAACCCTGGGAGAGGGTTTTTGTCGGCTGCCATCTTTCTCTTTTTCTCAACACACCTACTTCAAGTGATGTTGCAACAACTAATATTAAATTATGGGGTAAAATGCTTATATTCAAAATTTAGGGTGAAAAGTGCAACTAAGCATATAAATTAGGGAGGTAAATTGCATTTGGTCCCTATAAAATGTGCGAATTTTGGTTTTAGTCCTTGTAAAAAAAAATTGGTTTTTATCCCTCCAAAATTTAAAAGCCTTGTTTTTGTTCCTTGTAAAATGGACGAATTTTGATTTTAGTCCCTATAAAATGTTTTTATTTGATTTTCATCCCTGGAAAACCTGAAATCACTGTCTTTGGTCCCTAGTATTCTTTTTAGGGCAAATAATCAAAATTCATTTTCGGGGTCAAGGAAAAAATTTCGGGTAGTTACATGCTAACATAGCATCACAATGTCATTGGGTGTCATGTGGGATGGCTACGTGACCTTTTGTAAGACACATAAGTACTTAACAGACGTCACATGACAGTAGGAACCAAAAGCATTACTTTCATATTTTAGAGGGATGAAAACCAAAGAAAAAAACTTATAGGGACTAAAACCAAAATTTGTTTATTTTACAGAGACTAAAAACAAATTTAACTCAAAATAAATATAATCATCAATGAGATATTAAGCTTATCAAATACATCTGATTATTATAGATAATATAGAAATATAATTAACCTCCTGTAACACCCCGCTGTCCTATCTATGCTTTATTTTAATTTATTTAACCTAAGTCGCTTAATTAACGTGGATACGCGTATAATAAAGTAAAAGTACAAAGAAATTAAAACCGAAAACATAAATAAGACAACAATGCATTACGTGTAAAGTAAACTAGGTGTCATATATAATTATTCAAAAGATAGCCTTCCTACTAAGGCCTAAGTCATCAGAGTGCAAAAGTAAGCGTAGTGACACTGAAAACAGTATAGTACAGTCATCCCAAAATATAACCTATGAGGCTAACCTGTGCCTCATCTAAACATACTAAAAGAAACAGTCATAAGCAAAAAGACTCCTGGCCAAGCAAAACTGAAAACCATCAGCGAGGTGGATACTGAGAGCTCCCACTCTGGGATCCATCTCGCCTCTGAAAGTGCCGACGATACTGATGAGCAGTCGTAGGTCGGGAAGGTCCTGACGTCTCTCCAGTCCTACGTCTCTATCTCTATGGCTCGATCCACTTGGATGGCTAGCAGAGGACATGGGCATTTGCTGAGGATGCATATGAGGATGCTTGTCATAAACAAACCTGGGAGGAATATCAGGTGCCTGCCACATGCGTGCAAATGGAAGTCTTTGACAGATGCAGAAGTCTCTAGCAAAGCTAGTAAAGGGTAAACCAGGAATACGGAAGTAGATAGAGATCGTCCCAGTATACACAACTGTCTGATGGATATGGTCGATCTCCCAGCCCATGCCGTCAAGATCTAAGCATCACTACTAAAATCAAACTCTAACGATATCAATATCAGTATTTCCTTGCCCATCATCAGTAAAAAGAGCAGCCTCCAACTCTGGTTCATCAAGAGAAAGACTAGCAACTTCAAGAATACCAGCCCCATCAGATGTATCCCATTCATCTCCAGCAATATCCCACATTTTTGTCTCTCCTTCATTATAATTCTTAGTCTTCCTTGATATATTCAAACTTGTAGTTCCAGTAGGCAAAGGAACTTGTACAGATTTTGCTTTTTCAGTAGCCTCTTTGTCAAGTTCTATCATCTCTATGATATATTCACTTGTTACCTGTGGACAAATGGCTATCCCATGTCCCTTTTCTCTCAATAAATGAGCTTTCACTCTAGAGTAAGAACTCTTGTATTTGTTATTACAATAGTTGCAACGCCAACTTGCATTCCCTTTTCCCTCATTTTTAGTTTGCAACAAGGTCACATAAGCCCAAAGAGGACTACTTTTTTCAACACTTATGGTTCCAGATGTAAATTTATCAGTTAAAGGTGTGGAAGAATTGATTGTGCCACTTCCAGACCCATTATCATTATTGTTACGTTGTTGCGAAAACATCTGTAGAGCAAAATACGCAATTCAAAAATTAAAAAAAAAAGAACTAAAATTATTAAACAAGTACAATAAAAAGGATTAAAAATACAAGTAAGTAATGAAGTAAATGTGTGCAATCACCAAATGGATTTTAAATAATATTAAAGTATTGGATTTGCTGGACCATCTTTTTACAACTATAATATTTTATTTTCAATTTCAAACCTTGTAGAAAGAAACTGACAGTGCTTGGCCTTGACGTGTGCCTCTGTGCAATCAACAAAAAAAAGTGAAAAAACAAATAATATAATATAGCATCAGTCCAAACCTTGCAGACAGTGAGTGCTTGTGTTTTGTCACTTTGTTCAACCCAGTCAAAGTGTCAAACACGGCTTTGCAAAAAGAAGAAACGCCAGTACGCCACCAACTTTGAGTCCGTGAAACGCCAAACCAGCGAGAGAAGAAAAACAAAAACAGCGAAGAAAACCGTGCTTGCGACAGCGACGACGACCGGTAGGGGAAAAAAAAACAAAAACCTAGCAAGAGAAGATGGAAGAGAAGGCAAACCTGGAAAATATGGAAGAGAAGAAGCTGATAGTGAGGTAATCCTTATTTTTTTTCAAACAAAATTAAAAATCCCTATATTTCAGTTGCTAAAATCGCGTGACCTGATCTGATTTGGGATGAAATCCAAGTTTTTCGCTTCGATCGTACCCAACCGTGATCGAAGCGATGCGACCAGCGTATTGTGTTCAAAAAAAAAAAAAAACGCCAAGACACTTTCTGCACGTATTGTACCCATACGCAGACGCTGCACCAGATCCAAAGACGTGCGATGACGAGTTCGTCACCCATTTTGCCATACCTGTGCTTCAGAGTTGACTGGGTTGAACAAAGTGACAAAACACAAGCACTCACTGTCTGCAAGGTTTGGACTGATGCTATATTATATTATTTGTTTTTTCACTTTTTTTTGTTGATTGCACAGAGGCACACGTCAAGGCCAAGCACTGTCAGTTTCTTTCTACAAGGTTTGAAATTGAAAATAAAATATTATAGTTGTAAAAAGATGGTCCAGCAAATCCAATACTTTAATATTATTTAAAATCCATTTGGTGATTGCACACATTTACTTCATTACTTACTTGTATTTTTAATCCTTTTTATTGTACTTGTTTAATAATTTTAGTTCTTTTTTTTTAATTTTTGAATTGCGTATTTTGCTCTACAGATGTTTTCGCAACAACGTAACAATAATGATAATGGGTCTGGAAGTGGCACAATCAATTCTTCCACACCTTTAACTGATAAATTTACATCTGGAACCATAAGTGTTGAAAAAAGTAGTCCTCTTTGGGCTTATGTGACCTTGTTGCAAACTAAAAATGAGGGAAAAGGGAATGCAAGTTGGCGTTGCAACTATTGTAATAACAAATACAAGAGTTCTTACTCTAGAGTGAAAGCTCATTTATTGAGAGAAAAGGGACATGGGATAGCCATTTGTCCACAGGTAACAAGTGAATATATTATAGAGATGATAGAACTTGACAAAGAGGCTACTGAAAAAGCAAAATCTGTACAAGTTCCTTTGCCTACTGGAACTACAAGTTTGAATATATCAAGGAAGACTAAGAATTATAATGAGGGAGAGACAAAAATGTGGGATATTGCTGGAGATGAATGGGATACATCTGATGGGGCTGGTATTCTTGAAGTTGCTAGTCTTTCTCTTGATGAACCAGAGTTGGAGGCTGCTCTTTTTACTGATGATGGGCAAGGAAATACTAATATTGATATCGTTAGACTTTGATTTTAGTAGTGATGCTTAGATCTTGATACTGTTAGAGCATTATTGATTTTGTTAGTGTTAGAGCATAATTTTCGTAGTCATGACTTCTTGGTGAAGATTTTTATCTTGTTTAATCATATAACATTTTGGTTTTTTTATTTTATTTTACATATATATATATATATATATTTAATATATATATATATATATTTATATATAATTAAAAAAAAATCGACGTACCCGTATCCTAATTTTTTTAAAAATGCCGTATCCCCGTACCCGTATCCGTACCCGTACCTATGCAACATAGGTCACTACCCATATATGGCATATACAACATATTTCACATGTAAGCATATTATCAGACAATCATTTTTAATAATAAATAAAACCTATATTGGCTGATGGACCTACGGTGCTTATCCTTAGACACTGCAGACAGTAACCCTTATCCTTATGTGTTACTGACGTCAACCTCTAATAGGGCTTAGGTCACCCTACACATGCCAAACAATCAATTCTACTAAACATAACCCAATGAAAGTGCATTCTTTCTCCCACCTGGATTTTGGATTAATTGGGATCTCTAACCAACGTTCAACCCCAACCACGATCTCACGAACAATTAAATGAACACCATTACATTATAGGCCAGGTTTAGCCCACAAAAGTAAATAGGCCAAGGGTCCCCCAAAAATTCTACCGAGTATACCATTACGACCCATATTTTACCAGAAATACAAAAACGTACTTCAGATTAGAATTAAGGCAAACTATGGAACTGTAAAAATACATGGAATATCACGGCCAGCCACTGACTAGTGGGTCTAGAGGCTTCAACTTACCCAACTTCCACTTCTGGTAAAGTTTCACGGAATGTCGGTACCCAAACTTGCACCAAAACCTTAAAATACGAAGAACAGTTATAAACACTACAAGAAAACTCAGGATTACCGACGGCCAAAAGCTGTCGGTAAAGCCAAAAAGCCGTCGGTAACGCGAAATTTCCGACGGATTATCGACGGCCACAAGCCCGTCGGTAAAACGGGCGTCGCAAATGTTTACCGATAGGCTTTTTTTTACTGCCGCTATTACCGACAGGCTAATCCATCGGTCAAAATCTGACAGGCAAACCCTTCGGTAATTTTCCAATGGCCACGACCTCAGTAACGCTTAATTTTTTTTCCACGAAATTTAATTAAATAATTAATTAAATTAATTGAAAAAATTTTATATTTAATTTATTTAATTGATTTATTTATTTAATTTTAAATTAATTAATTTCTGTAAGTAAGGAATACAAAAGTACTCATTCACGTATATTTGTTAGCCAAAACATACATCACTTCAAAATTTCCTCTGTGGAGAGAACTATGAAGAAAATCAAAGAAATATGTCGGTGTGGGGGTCAACAGCCAAAACTTTTCCACCAAAAAAGAATCGACATTTGAAGCATTAAAGCATGATAGAAAAATATTCAATAATACTATTTAAAGCACGAAATCACTAACAACAAAATAATCCTATAACATATAATTTAAAGCACGAAATCACTAACAACCCTAAACCCTATAACATACAATTTAAAGCATGAAATCACTAACCATGTATGATCAAGTTTTCACAAAATCGGGGTGTGACACTGACCAATTCGTGATCATAACCCCTTCATAGACTCTCAAATTTAGGTAAGGAATACAAAAGTACTCATTCACGTATATTTGTTAGCCAAAACATACATCACTTTAAAATTCCCTCTGTGGAGAGAACTATGAAGGAAATCCAAGAAATATGTCGGTGTGGGGGTTAATAGCCAACCCTTTTCCACCCAAAAGGAACCGACATTTGAAGAGAGTGCATACCTCGATCACAGAGTAGTGGTAGAGGCACGAGCGGTGGTGGCGACTGTGGTGGCGCGGCAGAGTGTTGGAGGTGGCGGTCTCATAGGCCTACGAAACAGAGCTTCTTCTGTTAGCAGAAACTAATAAGCTATAAACAAGAATATCAAAACCACACCAGAATATCAAAACCATCTAAACAACACACCTAAAGTCTACTACACTACTTTAATGGTAATAAAAAAAGAAAAAAAATGGTTCCTATCAGACAAGAAAGTGAACGTTTCAGTCTTGTGAGAGAACATAAAGTAGATGACATAGACAATGGGATTAGCGAACAACTCATCAAACTGCAACAAGTAAAGCAGATTCCCTTTTCTCCTATGTCCACACTCCACACAGCAACAACAACAACTCAAATCTCCAATTGGGTACTAACTATAAAACGCTAGATTAAATTGGACAGGAAAAAAACCATATTTAACCAATTGGGTACTAACTATAAACACCAAAGGTAGCATAAAAATCTAACTTTTATAGATTACAGACAACACCATAAGCTAGAAAGAGAGAGACATAGACACATAGAGAGAGAGAGAGAAAGCCTCTTTCACATTTAGAAACATTGGCAATTCATCATACATGTAAAGTGCATTTCACTTTCACAATTTATTTTTATGACAATGTATAAGCAACCTCAACCTCATAGAAATCTATCCATAAAACATAAAAGGAAAAAAAATTCCTTATTTTCTTCATCAATTAGCGTTTCCAAGTCCCAAAAATGAGAGTACCTGAAGCAATTTATGGGTAGTTTGAGGTGGCCTAGGGTCCTCTGGTGGATCCTGCACTTGCTTCCCTCTTCTTTTCTTTTGCTGCTCCTTTCTCCTCTTGGACTAAACAGAATCCACAAATTCACAAAAGGGATAAACACAGTTAAATTCATAAAACACAAGAGATTCAAAAACCTTAAATTGACATGTCATATAACATAGAAAGAGAACCTAAAATATAGGAAGGTGAGGTGGCAGAGCTGTGTGCGGTGGAGCAGTGTGTGCGGCGGAGCTGTGTGCAAAAAAAAAAAAAAGGTTTCAGCAAGTATTCTGTAAATGGGTTTCAGCAAGTATGCAAAAAAATAAAAGAAACAGGCACAATCAAATGAAATAAATAAAAAAATAATGTCACCAGATCCAGAAATCATGCAACCATAACAAAATAAATAAATAAAAAATTAAAAAACGTAAAATCTGGAGGAAAAAAAAAAGAAAACGGAAGAAGAAGAATCAGAAGGATGAGAGGCGCTGCTAGAGAGGTATTCTTCTGAAGGAGAGGGGTTTCACGGTGGAGGAGCGTGGCCCGGGAGGAGCGTGGCCGCGGAGAAGTGGTGCAACATTGGGGTTGAACGTTGCCGGGGAGAAGGAGGAGGAGGGTTTGGCGATGCCAAATGATAAGTGAGAATTTTATCTAGTTTTTTACCTTGTTTTAATAGGTTTTATTAGTGGTTTATCTTTATTTATGTTTTATTTTTATTACCTTTTGGTTAATGTTTTGATTTGTAGGAAAGGGAGTTGAAGAGTTGATGAATTTGATGCAAACAGAATGAATTACGGCTCCCTAGTGTTGAAGAACATGGCCATAATTCGTATGAAGCAGTTGGAAGGTCAATTGAAGAAACAGAGAGAATAACGCCCCCTAGTGTTTATGGTTCTTATAGGGGATGTAATGGGACTTGATTGGGGTAGAATTAGGCTATAAATAGAGGCCTTCAGTGCACGAAATTGGTCTCTCCTCTTCTCCATTTTTCTTAGCTAAACTTGTGTCCTTTTTTGTGGTTTTCTTCATGTATGTTCAAGCAACCTTTCTATGGCTTTAAGCTTTGAATAAATTTCAGTTTCTATTAACTTCTAATCTTCATCTTTTACTTATTTATGTTCTGAATGTTTAATTTACATTGTCTTGTTTACATTTCAATCATGTGTGAGTAACTTCATTTATCTTGGGATTGGTTATATTCCAATGATGAATTATTGTTAAGTCTAATTTCTTTCCTTAGATGTTATGAGCATTGTTCAATTCTTAATTTAATGATGAATTTTACTTTCTTTGCAATCATAACCAGTATAATTGTATGAATCCTAGATATCATATTAAGCACTAAAAAGTGAAAATTCGATATTGGAATTACAAGATTAAACAAGGGGACCAGTTCATGAAAATAGAATTGGTTTTCTTGAGGCTTAGAAATAATTCTTCTTAATGAGTTTTATCATTCCTTCTACCATGAAAATAGGTAGATTCTATGTTTGAAACATGCTATTGTACTTTGAAAGAAGACAATAATCACATATGATTATTTGGCCTTTAAGAATCCATTGCTCATACTCAAAGGAAAGTGACAAGGAATTAGCTTAAAAGTAATTTTCATTGGAAGAACATCAATCCCAAGAGCCTTTTATTCTCTAAATTAAACTCATTTTATTTTCCAGCAACAACAATATCATTCTAATTTAATTCCTTTAGCTAATCATCTTAGTGAGAGAAATTGGTATTCAATACTAAGTCTCTGCAGGAACGATATTTTTACTACGCGATACAACCGTGCGCTTGCGGGCCTATCACCGGAGCGGTGGGGTTTCACGGTGGAAGACCGTGGTCGGGGAGAAGGTGGGTGCTTGCGCGATGGAGAAACGATCAAAAGAGAGGTGAGTAGAGAGAGTAGGAGAGAATGAAAAATAGGGGAGAAGGGCTCGTGGTCTAGTGTAAATGAAGGTTTACCAATGGCCTCATTAAACTTACCGACGGCTCAAACCCGTCGGCCAACTATCTCGGGCTTACCGACGGCTATATTCAAATACCGACGACCTTAACAGCAATTGACCGTCGACCTTACCGACGAGCAAAGCCGTCGGTATCTGAAAAATAAGCGGGTGAGACTTATCGACGGCTTTAGCCGTCGGAAATGGCGAGTTTTTGGCGACTGGCTACGACCGTCGGTAAAAGGCCGTCGGTAATCCCGCGTTTTCTTGCAGTGAAAGGACTATCAATACCACTAAAGGAATCACGAATCAAACACCATACATGCAGAGAACAGTGGTCCTCTCCTCCGTTTTGTGGCCCAAGGAACCCATTCCTGTGGTTTCAGCAAAACCCTAACTCGTTCGATACCCATACGGTCCAACTGGGGCCCAAAACATAGTCTGATTGGGGTTAGAAACTAAAACATAATTGGAGAACCTAAAACCACATATTCAAAGGATTTGATATCACTATAGGGTTATAGGCTTACCTCGAACAAACAACGTTCAGAGATAAACCCTAGAAAGCACGAACGGAACCAGACGAGTCGGTACCGTCGAATTGATGAACTGGCACTTGAGGCCACTTGATCCTTGATCACCAAAGCTTGGAGAACACAAAAATGGAGTTCCCTGGTCTGTAACAAATATTAAGGTTGTCGTAAAAGAATAAGGGAAGGGAAAAAGGTGAAAAATGGTGAAATTGGGCTTAGATAGAAATTTGGCCACGTTGGGCCCGCGTACGCGCCCCTCAGAATGCACTGTGCTAGTCACGCATGCTTGTGAGCGCGCCACACACCTTTTCCACTTTTCTTTGCGGTGAAGGACATGCTTTCACAAAAACGGTCCAATCCGAGTGTGCCATGTGTCACCCTCTTATTGGACCAAATGTTGGTCCAATCATAGAGTGCCATGTGTCACGTCATGATAAGGATCTGAAATCCAACCCTAGTCAAAGCACGTCACACGTGTCCAAGGCTAATAATCCACGCGCCACGCGCGCCCCATGCGCGTCACCCACTATGTTCTGGTTTCTCGCGATTCCTTCGATTCCGACGCTCTTACCGTCCCAAACTTGATACCCAAACACTTAAACACAATTCTAAGCACATGGAGAACCTAATTGACCATAGGATCAAGGTTTTAGAATCTCAATTGCTCATTCAAAAGCTCGTACTTGTGCTAGGTCACAACACTCAAAAACCCTGATTTCGACTCCGACTGTTCTCAAATTTTACGTGGCTTCTAAGACTCATATCAAAACCCTATTAAGCACTCTTCTACTCTCCTCCAACCTACAAAGCCTCATAACTTACACCTTGGCAAGCAGTGATCACACAGAAAGCGATTACATGACCCAAGAGTCAAGTACACTGTCAAACACACAAAAGCACACCTAGGGACATACAAATACACATAATCACACACAATCACATATAACGCAAGGTTAGAAAATTGAGGTTGTTACACCTCCGGTCGTAGCTATAACCCCTACTATTAATAAAGATTTTTTTGAATGTAGTACTCACATTAAAAATTGAAATTAAAAATATTTTACTTTTCTTTAAAATTTAGTTTCATTTCTTTAAAAACCACTACATTATAATTTTATAATATGAAAAAATGATTTTGTAATAGTCACTATAAAAAAAGGGTCAATTTGCGGGGGTTTTAAAAAACGCTGCAAATACGTTCGCCACAAATAATTTGCGGAGGTTTTCTGGAACCCCTGGTATCGGAATCATATTACGGGGGTTAAAAACCTCCTCTATCGTTCCTTTTTTTGCAAAAAAAAAATAAAATTATTGATTTTCATTTTGCGGGGGTTAAAAACCTCCTCTATCGTTCTTTTTTTTTTTTGCAAAAAAAAAAAATTATTGATTTTCACATTCCCTCTTGTATTCACCATTCAACAATTCAAATCTGAGTCACATTTTACCACATTTGCAAGAAAATCTGAATCATCTTTTGCAAGAAAATTATTGATCTTGAGCCACATTTTACCCCCCAAACAGTTAAAGCCATGTGAGTTGAACCAACCAATATCCAAGTATTTCGGCTACAAGAGTTTCCAATATGCTTTTGATACCAAATTCACATGAATCAAAGGTTCACATGAATCAAAGGTTAATATGTATATGATCTCAGATATAACAGCATCTCTCAGACAAAATGTCACAAAGATATTACATGTAAACCTTAAGGACCCCATTTTGTTGGTCATTAGCTTTGTGACATTTGGTCCTTAAGGTTTCATATCACAGATAACAGAACAGAGTGCACAACTTGTCAACTACAAACCCCAAAAGGCAAAAAAAGAATAACAAGAAAAAGATAAATGGCATATCCAATTTTCAGACTTTCCACCAGTTTAATTGATTTACTGGTAAGTGGTAGTAACCTATTTCCTCCGTTAAACAGGGGACTTTAGCCAAAATCCTATTTGCTGAGAAGAAATAGAAAAGAGTGGCAGAGAAAAGAAATCAAAACAAAAGTGGAGAAAATAACGTGTGCGCTTGGACCTACAAACCATATATACATATATAAAGCATATCATCTTTATTTAGAGACTTTTCCAATAACGTAGCTCAATTTAGTTATTATCATTATGAAAAGGACAATCTATTTATCCCTCCAATTAAAGAATGGTCAGCACTCAGCACATGTCACCTGAGTGCCTTAAATAGTATGTATTCATAAATTCATAACCCAACTGCAACAACAACAATCAAGCAATTATTCTATGATGACAACCAATTTCACAAATCCATTACATTACCTCGGAAATTAACAAGCAAGAAAGGGGAAAAATCTTTTCTTTCTTGAGAATGCACTTACTTGTTACCCTTGATTTTGAACCAAGCCTCAACACAGTGTTTGTGAGCAGCAGCCAAATCATCTTTGCAGGAACATCCCAACTCAATGGGAGTCCCAGATTTATGGTCATGATTCGTCATATCGATGCTGAGGTGGCAATTCCTGCAATCCCTCTCCACGTGGTTGGTTGGCTGGATGGTTCTTTTCTCTAAAGACATCCATATTAATTGTTCGAACCTAAAACAAAATATAGGGATAGACTCAAAGTATAACAGTTTTGGTAATAAAAGCATATGACTAAGAATGCTTAAATACTCATTCAATTACTAAATTTATACTTACTACACCAGTTACGAGATATGAATCATATTAATCTTGCAGCATATGAATGATGCAAGATATACTGACTACACCAGTTACAACACTCAATGACTAAGAAAACATAAGTTGCTTACTAATTCAAATCCTTTCAACTCTTATTCAAAGATTGTGATTACAACATCAGCAAGTCACAAAATAGAAAGCTAACATTCTTGTATAATCAATTACTAAAGTTAAACACAACACTATAACTTGGAAAATTATGCTTAAACATAACTCAAAGGTCCAAAATCCATATTTTAAAGATCCAAAATCCTCAAAGGTAAAACACAATCCAAATAAAACATAGGTATCAACAGACATAAATAAAACTTAAATATTCAACATTATTTACTCACCAAATGCTATGGCAGTACCCTATTTCTGCATAAAAATTCAACCAAAATCCAATCCATCACACAAGTTGAAAGCATTGGCCACAAAATCAAAACTCAAATAGCAATTTTGGTAGCAGTTTGAAGCCTTTAAAGGCAGTATATCAGTTCCTACATATGAATTTAATTTCTTCAAATAATGTAGGTATACAAAAGTAAAAGCGGCTAAAAATTGAAATGCAGTTCTAGCAGTGTATTCAGTCTGCAGACACAGAGAGAGATAATAAAAAGATAAATCAAATGTTTAAAATCATAAGACTATCAGTGGCTGTGCTGTCAATCCATGTGATTTTTTCTACCCATATATGCTTTCTTTTCTTAATTTGTAAAGTCATTAGCTCCTTCCTTTTCCCTTTTAATTTAAATTTCAATGACAAAAGGTAGAGTATGACACTAGACTCCATAATCAAAGAGGGCAAAGCAATAATACCAATTTCTTTAAACAAACATAACATGCAAGAAACCCTTGCTAATTCCAGAAACTACAAAAGATACAATTAAATAAATGTAATTCAAGAAACCAAACACAACCAAAGTAATAGTTAGAAAAATCACCTTCAAAGAAGCCCTGACAGTCCGGTCTCGGTAGTGTGACAGCAACACACTGGATTTCAAACTAACAAATAAATCAGGTGACACTGTTATATTGTTCCCTGCAACAAGAAGAAGAAAGTGATGAAGAAAGGGACAAAGAGATGAAGAAAAGTGCGGAAACAACCCAATGTAAAGCTTAAACGAATTATTGTCTCGCCAAGAGTGAGAATGATTGAGTGACAACCATTCAGCGGCGACGAAGCAAGAAGAAGCAGCAGAGGGAGAGACTGGTGATGAAGGAAGAAGCAGCGGCAGATGGAGAGACCAGCGACGAAGGAAGAAGCAGCGGCGGAGGAGAGACAGGCCACGAAGCAAGAAGCAGCGGAGAAGGGAGAGAGACCATGAAGCGAGAAGTAGCGACAAAGGGAGCGTTTCATTTTTCCAGAAGCAACCACGAAGCAAGATCTAAAGAGAAAGGGGTTTCATTTTCCAGAAGAAACAAAAAGAAAAGGATCAAGGGATGTAAGGGGTTTCGATCGGGAGCAGGATAAGGGTGTGTTTGGTTCAAATAAAGAAAGGAGGGAGGATTTTAATAGAGGGGATGGGAGGGAGGAGGAGGGAAAGAAGGGGAGGATTTACTTTGATTTTGTGTTTGATTGAGAGGAGGAGAGGAGGGAGGAAAGCGCTCGCTTGTTTGGTTCAGGGAGGAAAGGAGAGGATTTTAATGGATGAAAGAGATTAATTTACTTGGTATATCCTTATAATGCTTTTATATTATATTATATATAAGGATATTTCAATAATTTTATTTTAAATAATTTAATCTCCCTCCCTCCCTCCAAAACCTCCACTTTGGGAGGAGCCAAAATTGGCTTAGAGAGATTTTGCTCCTCCCTCCCCTCCCATTAAAAAAATTGAACCAAACAAACATAATTTAAAATATCCCCTCCCCTCCCCTCTAAAACCCCCCAACCAAACACACCCTAATGGAAAAAAAGAGGGGGAATGAATTGTTTATTTAGAGGGGGTTTTGTAGCCTCTGTAATTTAAACAAAAAACCCTGCAGGTTTTATTAACTCGGGTGTGGGATGCAGAATGACGCTTTTAAATTATATTAGGGGGATTTTGTATGACCTCCGTAGAAAAACCCCCACAAATTAGGCCTTTTTTTGTAGTGAGTTAATATTTAATAATTATGTTCAAAATACTTTTTCTCCAGTTTTATATATATATATATATATATATATATATATATATATATTAGGCATTAGAATGGTATGTAAAGCACCACCTTGGAGATGGTGATCACAACTTTGTTTGTATTACAGACTCTACCAATCATTTGCACCATACCAAAAATTTAGGCTAAAATATACTTTTGGTCCCTTAACTTTATTTTAGTTTTCATTTTGGTCCCCTAATTAATTTTTCTTTCATTTTGGTCCCTTAAGTTATGAATGTTTTGCCACGTTCGTCCCTTCCGTTTATTACCTATAAACACTGTCCAAATACTCCTATGTGGCAAACGGTTGTCCTATGTAGCAATTTTATTAATGACTCAGATGACATGTCATCATCTTCTTCCCCAAACCCGCTCTGCAACCCACGACTGGAAGCCCACTAGAAATCACTGCCACGGAGCCATTGTTTCACCGCCACTGCAACCTTCTCTCAGTGTATTCCTTTTCTTCTACCTCCATTCCTTTTCCCCACAACCAACATACACCAGCAAACCAAGAAGAGTCAATAGGGAAAAAAAACACTGAAACATCAAGATGTTCGGAGCTGAGAATTAGATCTGGAAGTGTGGTGGATTCGGTTGAGGCGGCGTTGTTGTTGTTGCAATGGAGGAGGCGGTGGATGTGAAGAAGATTGGGGAAGAAGTGGTGCGGCAAAATCTCCCCCACTTTTTTATTTCTTTTATTTTTTTTCTGGTTTAGTAATATTAAAAATATTAAATATTTGATAGTAAAATAATATTAAAAAAATGAGTCAGATGCCACATGTGTCGAACGTTAGCCACCTCAAACTCATTAAACGGCGTTAGCTGAGATGGTGAAGGAAGGGACGAACGTGGCAAAACGTTCATAACTTAAAGGACCAAAATGAAAGGAAAATTAATTAGGGGACCAAAATGAAAACTAAAATAAAGTTAAGGGACCAAAAGTGTATTTTAGCCAAAAATTTATTAATGAAAAATGAAAAAATAATACAAAATCATGGAAGGTCATGAACCAAACCCATGAGGTCAACAAGAACGTTATTTAAATCTATAATGTGGCAGACCCCACCTATTATGAAAGAAGCCGTCATAATAAAACAAGGAATTAGATCCCACCTACTATAACACTTAGAAGCTCCCTAAAAGCAGCCAACTTATCAGCACACTGATCTCCTTCTCTATTGATTTAAGAGACCTTAAAATTCAATGTAAAAGCAAGTAGAAGACAATTCTTGAACTTTGTTTCGATTTTCCTGGGAACTATACTAGGAAAAGAGAAAGCTTGAGCCACAAGAGAGGAGTCACATTCTAATCAAAGCTTGTGCCAACCTTTGTCAAAAGCAACAATTATAGCTAAGATTTAATAATATAATTATACAAATCGAGAAAAACTATTTTGAAAACACACACACAACAGCTAAGAATTAATAATATATAGTTTCAATTAATTATTTTTGAGATAGTAAATTGCATTTAGTGTTGTCATTATCTAAATTTTGTACTTATATATATTAATTTTATAACGTCATAATTAAAACTTAAGAATTAATACTGTCATTAACTAATTTGTAAGATTTTTCCAATGTTATAACTAATAAATAACATTGTCATTAAGTAACTAAATATTTTAACAGAATATATACAAAGCTTATATTAAATAGTTAATACAAAAACTTATTTTATGATATCAAATGTCATTAAATATATTTTATGTTTTTTAACTAAAATATTAATTACTCCCTCCGTTATTTAATATAAGCAAAAAAAACTCCATGTTTTAGTAATTAATATTTTCAATAATGTATAAGTCAAGTGTGTTTCTTTTGTATTTGACTAGCCAAGTGAGTTTTACATAATACACTAATGATATTATAAAATGAAGTGTAAGTGTCTTAATTAATTGAAGTAATAAAGAATGAATATTTCTGTTAATGTAAATCTCATGTGAATAAATAGTTCAATTAATGAAAATATATAAGATAAAATCTATATATTAGAAATGTAACTATAGAATTATATTAATAAGGCTTATTAAATGTGTCTTTAGTCACTGCAAATATAGAGTGTTTTAATTTTAGTCCCTGTAAAATTTTTAGTTTGTTTTTCATTCCTGCAAAATATTTTAATTTGATTTTAGTCCTTCTAAGCAAAACTTATAGCAAAATCAGCAGAAACACTTTATTTTCCTACCAAATTTCTTGTGAATTTTTATCCGAAGAACTAAAACTATTATTTCGACCAATATTCGTTGCAAAATCCGCAAAAAACACTTAATTTTTCTACTTAATTTCTTATGAATTTTGGTCAAAAGAACCAAAATCGAAATAAAATATTTGTAAGGACAAAAAACAAATCAAAAATTTTACAGGTACTAAAATCAAAATTTGCAAGGACTAAAAACATATTTAAGCCTATTAATAAAATACTGACATTAAAAACATTAATGAATCATATTAATGTTTTCTTTTAATTTTTCAAGGATATTTATTGTTTTCCTACATCTCTTTTCTCATATAGATAATAATATATATAATGAACATGATAGTCTTACAACTCACAAGAAATCAAATATAAGGTTAACTCCTACACAATGGCGTTTCAAATCAATCAAACTTATCTTTGCTGGTTTTTATGCATTGCTTTGGTTTTGCTTTCAGGTAATGGGATGAAAGTTAAAGTTATCTCTTTAGTTGTTTTTCCATTATCCTGTTTACTGACTCTAATTGGAAATTGATATTAGTTGTTCTATTTGTGTTCTTAGTCCACTGGTACCAAGATAAAAAAATCTTGAGTTGTTACACGAGTATGACTCAACAACTTTTATTAATTTAATGTTCATTTTTTATAAGCTAGTAAAACATATGCCTTCTAGATCTAAGATCAGTAATAATTTGTTTTGGTGAGACCACTGGTACTCTATCGCATTAAATTTTTATGCTTATGGCCTTTCTTGCTCATCTGAATTTGAATTTATGTCGATTGCAGGGTTCACAAACGGTCGGTTGATTCCAGAGCTAAGCTGCAGAGATAAATGTGTAAATGTCTTACAGTGTAACCTAGACTGCTTTAACAATGGCTTTAATAAAGGTGGAACCTGCATGAGATCCGTTCGAACAGCAGTTGTGCTGTGCTGCTGTTATAAATGATGAGTTATTGTACCCTTAGATTCACCTAAATAAATAAAACGAAGACTTGATCTAGCTTTGGAACTTAGAGTTCATAAGAATATTGTGCAAAATTTGAAAATCCTTGACCTCGATTATCAATACAAGTCTAAATGAAATAGTTCATTCATTTTCTGTATCGAACTGTCAATGAATTTGTTCAGTGATACAAAATTTGAACTTGTACATGATATAAATTTGGATTTAATTATCACTAAAAAAATTAAATTTCCCACTAATTTTAGCGACTGGTTTTAATAATAGCAAATTCTAAGTTAATTAACTATCAATTAGTGTCTTTTGCTATTGATCTATCTTTTTAAGATTTTTTTTCACATTACAACTTTGCACCCAACCTGTCCGTGCGATCTCCTTCTTCAATCTATCCCTCTAAAAGTTCTTTGCACTCTCAATCTCTTTGTTTCATGGCGTTGTGCTCTCTGTTTCAAACCCGCGATCACACAGTTTTGTACTATATCTCTGTCTTTAGGATTGGATGATGAACTAACTTGTCTTATTATTTCATTAGTCCAATATTCTGTGACAAAATTTACATGGAAGCTTTTTCAATCAGAGACACCAAAACAATTAGCGGATCCTAACATAGAAGGAATGTTAAGAATAAGGTTTCAAGAGTGAAGCACATAGGAATTCAATGCATCCAAGACATCCTTTCCTTATGATGATATATGTCCAAGGCACTATATATGCAAACAAAGAATGAGGGATACTTGCCAACAACCCCTAATCCACCATTCGTAGAAAAAAGTACCATGGGAATTATCATTAATATTTTTCTTTACAAACTGTGATTTATAGATGTGACAAAAATTAAAGTATTCAAAAACTTTATTAGATACAATTTTTGTCATCAATCATATTAATTCTTATGTCAATCTCATCTAAATATAGTTTTTAGTTGTTATGATTGTGAATACATGCCTTGCCTTGACAGGATGATTTTGATGATTGACAAAAGGGAGCTTTGCAAATAGTCAACCGTGCAAAAAGTGGAAAAGAATACCAAGACGCGTATCAAGAATGATTGTTTCTCAAGTCTTTGGGTTCTGGGTATTTATTTATCTTTATTAAGACAATTTGTAAGTAATAATAAAAAGCTCTCAATTAAAATTAATTCACACACGCACAAAATATTTTGACATGCATATCTCGTGTCGGATGTCGAGCTGAGGAACTCGGATGTCGAGCTGAGGAGGAAGTCGGATGTCGGATGTCGGTGAGGAGGAAGTCGCGTGTCGAGCTCGAGGAAATCGGATGTCGCTGAGGAGGAAGTCGGATGTTGAGCTCGAGGAAGTCGGGTGTCGAGCTTATGAGGTCGCTGCATCGAGGTCGCGTGTCGGTGATGAGCTCGCTGACCGAGCTATGAGAGCCGAAATGATGAGGAGGTCGTATGTCGAGCCGTGGTTCCGAGGTCGTGGTGCCCAGGTCTTTGCCGAGCCGCTCGTGAGGTCGTATGCCGAGCTTTGTCGAGGTCGTCTGTCGAGCCAGTGTGACGAGGTCGTCTGTCGAGCCGTGACGAGGTCGCCTGGCCGAGCCGTCTTCGTGAGGTCGCCTGCCTAGCCGTCTTCCCCGCAACGACAAATCCTTTTAATAATCAACGCAACGCAAATCTTCAACGGGCAAATCCTCAACGGACATTTTTTTAAGTGCGTGAGACGCCTCCTCGTGGTCTATAAATAAACAACGCGTGCTCTTTCTTACAACACAACAACAACAACGCAGTTGCTTAATTTTTGTGCCAAAAACTCACAAATATTTTTCATCACTCACACTTATTTGAGCACAATTTTTGATAGTCTTTTATTCTACAAAATTTGAGTTGTATTATTTGAGCTTCAATTTGTTATATCCGCACTATTGAGTGTATCTTTTTCGTCTCATTTTATTTGTGAAAATCATTTATTTTTGGGTAGGAATCCCAAGGTGTTCATAGAGAGGTGATATCTCTTGAACGTATTGCTCTGGTTTAGAGTTGTAAAGGTTTCTAGCTGAACCTGATTTAAAAGCTAGTGTCTTAGTGAAAATCCCATAGTGGTTTGCTTTGGGGACGTGACGTAGGCCACAGGGGTGTTAGGTGGCGAACCTGGATAATTTGTTGTGTGCTTTTTACTCCTTATCTCTACTTTTCACCAATTAAATTTACGTATTTTATTTTATTGTTATTTATATCTTACTATTTACTTTATTTTTAACTCGCTTTGCAATTTATTCTTCAAGTGATTTATCTATTTCACATTAATATTTCCGCAACTCATAATTAGCACTTATTTCTCCAAAAGTTTTTGAAAGCACAGTTCACACACAATTCACCCCCCTCTTGTGTTTGGAGTCACTTGTCAACAAGTGGCATCAGAGCTAGACTCTTGTATAAAGGACTTAACCGTCTCAAGAGAATGACTTCAAACAATAACGAGGGAACCTCCATGAACAGACCCCCATTTTTCAATGGTGAGGGGTATGGTTATTGGAAGGATAGAATGCAAATCTTTCTTGAGGGTGTTGATCTTGATATTTGGGATGCTGTGGAAAATGGTCCATTTGTCCCCACTCAATCAATTAATGTTGCAGTGGTAGACAAACCAAGATCACTTTGGACCGAAGATGATAAGAAAAAGGTCCAATACAATTTGAAAGCTAAGAACATCATCACTTCTGCTTTAAGCTACGATGAGTTCTATAGGGTCTCAAATTGCAAGACTGCTAAAGAAATGTGGGACACCCTTCTATTGACCCATGAAGGTACTACCGAGGCCAACTTATGTCTCATGGCAAAACACGAGGAGGATGAGGTAAATGCTCTTGAACTCGAATCTCCTTTAACTTATGATGAGCTGCTTATTGCTTGTGAAGAATTAAATAATGAAACGATTAAACTTGGAAAAATTGTTCTTTCTTTTAAGAAAACCATCTCTTCTCTTGAATCAAAAATTGAAATTTTAAACAAAGAGATAGTGATTCTTAAAGAAAAACAAGTTGCTGTGATTGAAACTTCTCCTCCCATATCTTGTGAAAATAAAAAGGATGAAGTTTTAAAATGCAATGAGTGTAGTGTTTTGAAAAATAAGGTTAAGGATTTAAATAACACTCTTGCAAAATTTACGATGGGAAGAGATAATCTAAACATTATGTTAGGAAACCAAAAAGGTACTTTTGGAAAAGCTGGTTTAGGTTATCATCCAAAAATTCATGAAAAATCTTTTAAACTCTTCAATCACAACAAACCCTCAAGTAGTCCTTTCATTAAATGCTTTCACTTTGTGGTAGAACTGGTCACACTGCCTCTATTTGCAATATTAGAAAGAATAAAAATGTAGTTGGCAAAAATATGTGGATTCCAAAGGGCACCTTGCCCAAGACTAACTCATATGGACCCAAGATGGTTTGGGTACCAAAGGTTAAAATATGATTCGTTGTTGTAGGTGTGCTTGAAAGCCAAGGACTTAAATTGGTATCTTGATAGCTACTGCTCAAAGCACATGACAGGAGACAAAAGCAAGTTCTCCTCATTGGTACCTAAGAATAGTGGTTATGTCCCAGGTATGGTGACAACAACAAAGGTAAAATTCTTGGGATTGGTTCTATTGGTAAGAGTCCTAATCCCATTATAGAGAATGTCTTGTATGTGGAAGGTTTGAAACATAACTTGCTAAGTATTAGTCAACTTTCTGACAAAGGCAATAATGTTATATTTGATTCTTCAAAATGCATGGTCGTAAATTCTTTTAATAAAAGTACGCTTTTGTTGGATCTAGAATTGGAAATATCTATATAGTTAATTTAGATGAACTACCTTCAAATGATGCATCTTTGTCTTTTTAGTAAAGAGAATGAATCTTGGCTATGGCATAGAAGAATGGCTCATATTCACATGGATCATCTTAATAAATTGGTTCGTAAAGACTTAGTAATTGGCTTACCAAAGCTTCGGTTTGAAAAAGATAAACTTTGTGATGCATGTCAAAAAGGAAAACAAGTAAAGGCATCTTTCAAATCTAAAAATATTGTTTCTACAAACCGGCCTTTACAACTTTT
Source organism: Calophaca sinica (assembly GCA_037113605.1). Classification (NCBI taxonomy): domain Eukaryota; kingdom Viridiplantae; phylum Streptophyta; class Magnoliopsida; order Fabales; family Fabaceae; genus Calophaca; species Calophaca sinica. The sequence goes on along the minus strand of CM073733.1, from coordinate 100,411,962 downwards.
ACATATGGATTTATTTGGCCCTTCTAGAACTAAAAGCTTTGGTGGCAATTACTATGCTCTTGTTATTGTGGACGACTATTCTCGCTATACATGGACTTTATTTATTTCTCACAAAAATGATGCTTTTAATGATTTTCAAAACTTGCAAAGGTTATACAAAATGAGAAGGGACTTAACATTGCTTCCATTCAAGTGATCATGGTGGGAATTTGAGAATGAAGCATTTGAAACATTTTGCCTGTAAAATGGCATTAATCACAACTTTTACGCTCCAAGGACACCGCAACAAAATGGAGTGGTTGAAAGGAAAAATCGGTCTCTTGAAGAGCTAGCGAGACGATGCTCAATGAGACTAACCTTCCTAAGTACTTTTGGGCAGACGCCGTGAGCACCGCTTGCTATGTGATGAATCGAGTTCTTATAAGGCCGATCCTTAAACAAACACCGTATGAACTCTACAAAGGAAGGAAGCCCAACATTTCTCACCTTCACGTTTTCGGATGCAAGTGTTTTGTCCTAAACAATGGTAAGAATAACCTTGGTAAATTTGATGCTAAAGCTGATGAAGGTTTATTTCTTGGATATTCCACTTCTAGTAAAGCTTTTCGAATTTTTAATAAAAGAACTTGGGTGTTGAAGAATCTGTGCATGTTTCTTTTGATGAATCTAACCCCAAATCTTGATGAGAAGAAAGTGTTGATGATCTTGCATAAGTATTTGGAGATACCTATTTAGAGGAACAAGAGAGATCAAAAGTTCAAAAGGAGGATCAAGAGTCCTTGCCTCAACCCTCTCAAGAACTCTCTCACTCAAATCTTCCAAAGGAATGGAGAGTCTCAAAGAACCATCCTCTTGACAACATAATAGGTGATATCTCAAAAGGGGTAACGACTCGAAACTCTCTTAATCATGCATGTCATCATATGGCCTTTGTCTCTCAAATTGAACCAAATGACGGCAATGAAGCCATCTTTGATGAGCATTGGACCTTTGCTATGCAAGAGGAATTAAATCAATTTGAGAGAAATGATGTTTGGGAACTTGTCCCTAGGCCTAAAGATCACCTAGTCATTGGGACCAAATGGGTCTTTCGCAATAAGCTTGATGAAAACGGTATCATTGTTAGAAATAAAGCTAGACTTGTTGCAAAAGGCTATAATCAACAAGAGGGCATAGATTTCGATGAAACCTATGCACCCGTGGCTAGATTAGAAGCTATTCGCATGCTTCTCGCATTTGCATGCATCATGGATTTTAAACTTTTTCAAATGGATGTTAAGAGTGCATTTCTAAATGGTTTTATTCAAGGAGAAGTATATGTTGATCAACCCCCCGGTTTTGAAAATTTTGAATTTCCAAATCATGTTTTCAAATTGAAAAAGGCTTTATATGGTTTAAAACAAGCTCCGAGAGCTTGGTACGAGAGGTTGAGCAAATATTTACTTGAAAAAGGTTTTGAAAGAGGAAAAGTTGATACCACTCTTTTCATTAAACACAAAAATCATGACATTTTACTTGTTCAAATTTATGTCGATGATATAATATTTGGTGCTACTAATGAATCCTTGTGTAAGGAATTTTCTGATATCATGCAAAGTGAATTTGAAATGTCAATGATGGGAGAGCTAAATTACTTCCTTGGACTTCAAATCAAACAAACAAAGGAAGGAATATTCATCAATCAATCCAAATATTGCAAGGATTTACTCAAGAAATTTGGAATGACCGATGCAAAAGAAATCTCAACTCCCATGAGCACATCATGCTATCTGTAACGACCCGTTTCCGGACCGCTACCGAGCTCAATATACCGAGCTCGAGTTACCGAGCTCAACACACCAAGCTCAACAAAACCTATATGAGATGTGTTTTAAAAACAAAACTCTTGTGCCTTTTAAAAATACGATATATATTTTTTTATAAAACCAACTCGTGCACATCAGAGTAATTACTGACTTTCAAACATGGTGCAACTAAGACACAAGACTTAAATTCAAATAAAACATACATGCATAACATACACATATATATATCACTCGAAATAATAATGTATACAAATACAGAGTAGCAAATGTGCAAAGAAAATACACCTAAGGTACGACAACTTCAAAAGAGCCATCATACCCTGGGGGTACTTCCGGCAGACTCCCACGCAGGGTCGCTCCAAAAGTAAGACCACCACCTACCTCAGAGCAACAACACAACACTGCCCAAACTGGTCAGGACCTCGAACACAAAGGAAAAACAAGTACAGTCCTCAGAAAAACAAACATCCAACAAATAAACAATCACGACAGATAGAGGTCGTCACTCGGGTCCTCGTCGAGCTCCTCCTCGGCATCGTCTCATCGCCGAGTTACTGCGCCTCGACATCGCCTGGGTAACCGCTATGGATTGAAGGCACCACGGAAAGTGGTCAACTTCTCAACAATTCAAGATAAGCTCGACATAAAAATATAAGCAAACAAAGAAAGTATAACATTCACCGACGTGACTCGACCATCTCACTCTAAACTCGACACAACTCACAAATCCATTTTCTCTCGACTCGACAATTTTCCGGAATGCACACGCTGCATCAGGTATGTCGGAAAGTCCAAAGCCTTGGGATCCTCGCTCTCCCTAGGACAGTCAACTCAGGTCCCGTAGCGTGGCGACGTCTAGTCAATCTCCCGTAAACAAAAAGGGGACCTAGCACCCTCAGTTATCCGGGTCACGGCTCAAAAACGTCATACGACTCACCTAGCTCACTCACTCGATGAACAATTCGCCGCATACGATATTCAAGGAGTTAAACACAATATTCAACCGCATGTCAAATAAAAGAGCAAGCTCGTCATGAAGAAACGCAATTCAACATGCAATACACACTTCACGACATATATTCAATCACATATTAAATACATGCAAAACTCAATCATATCACAACATTTCATCTCGACACAAATCAGTAAATCCATACACAATAACATAACCACATAGAATATGAAATGCCCTTACGCTATCATACTACGAAAACATTAATGTGAAGCGCCCTTACATACTATAACAAGTATAAATGTGAAGCGCCCTTACATACTATAACAAGTATAAATGTGAAGCGCCCTTACATACTATAACAAGTATAAATGTGAAGCGCTTACCGAACTCCAAGTTGATGTCGCCGACAACGACCTCGACACATTTGTCTTCAAATGAGCTCGACAACGACTTCTCTTACTCGATCTCGACATCTACGCCTTCAACGAACTCGACAACGACTTCGACACGCACGCTTTGATCGACCTCGACACGCATCTGATCCTCGCTCGGATTCACGCTTTGCCGCGTCCTTGGATTCGCTTTCCCGTACACCTCGATTCGGAAATCACTCGATCTCGGGAATCAGACTTCCTAAAACAAACATAACTCAGATCGATCTATAGGTTCCAATACATCTAACTCTCTCTTCCCCAAACTCAACCACAACCCAGAAAAATATAATACTCAAGAACTGAAAGATATTTTTCCTCTAACACAAGTTAGGGATTTCGATCAAAATTTCATGAAAAGTTATCTGATGCTTCAACAGAAAGATCGACAACAACAATAATCAGAAGCAACGAATGAAAATCAAGAAATCGAAACGAACCAAAAATGGGGTTTTCTGGACACTGCCGATTGCAGAAATCAGAGAAGAAATTTTGTTTTACAAGCCCAATAAATCGGTTAAAAAGATAGGTAATATTATGAAGAAGAAAACCCATCAATTTGATATGATTTGGAAGCATAAAACTGGTTAAAAATGGAAGAAGAATTAGCGCTAAACAGTATCACAGATGAAAGAAAATCTGTTCTTCATACCTCAACGGTGATGGTCGATCAGACGAGATATGGGTCGAGAAGTTGATGATGAACAAGATTGATGAAGAAAGCTTGTGCAGAATCTCGCTGGAACTCACGGTTTCGTCGATGAAGATTTTGAAGAAAATAACGAAACACAGAGCAGAAGGAAGGAAGAAGAAAGAAGAAAAGAGAAATGAGTGTGAGGGAAACGGTCGTGGTATACAGCTGGCGAGAAAGGGGTATAAACGTAACTCCAGCTATAAGATGCCAATCCCATCAATCATCTACCCGTTAACTCGTTCCTCTCATGATTACCCTCTACTGCTTGGCCAACGGCAGTCGACAATGTAATAATTACAAACAATAAAATAATAATGCTGAGTAACGTTCGAAATAATACGAGGTATCATCTCGACACGATGTCGACAAGAGTGCTCGTGCAAACGTACAAGGTTCTAACACGAGTTCGTGAACGCGGTCTCCTCAGCTCGACTTGCGTCCTCATCGCCAGACGCGACTTCATCAACTCGACACCCGACCTCCTCACTTCGGCCTAGTGCACGTGGTCTCATCAGCTCGACAAAAGATCTCGGCAAACGATCTAGTCACGGGATCTCGACACAAGGTCTTGGTCGAGGTCTCGATACGTCGTCCTAATACGATGTCGATCTCGTCCTCAGGTGTTACACTATCTTGACAAAGATGAAGGTGGTAAGTCGGTCGAAGTAAGTAAGTATAGAGGTATGATAGGATCTCTTCTCTATCTCACTGCTAGTCGTCCGGATATTATGTCTAGTGTTTGTATGTGTGCACGTTTTCAAGAAAATCCTAAGGAATCACATCTCTTAGTGGTAAAACGCATCATGAGATATCTCACTGGCACACAAACTATGGGTTTATGGTACCCCAAAGGTACTGACTGCACACTTATTGGGTACTCGGATTCTGATTTTGCGGGTTGTAAATTGGACCGAAAAAGCACTAGTGGGACATGTCACTTACTTGGGAATGCCTTGGTTTCATGGCATAGTAAGAAACAAGCCAGTGTGGCTTTGTCCCTTCTTTGAAGCGGAATACGTTCACGGGTAGTTGTTGTGCACAGATCATTTGGATGAAACAACAGTTGAATGATTATAGAATCAATCTGAAAACTGTTCCAATTAAGTGCGACAATACTAGTGCCATAAACCTCACGAAAAATCCAGTTTATCACTCCCGGACCAAACACATAGAAATTAGGCACCATTTTATTAGAGATCATGTTCAAAAAGGAGATTGTGTGATTGAGTTTGTGGAAACATCTAAACAACTTGCAGATATTTTTACTAAACCTTTGCCTAAGGAAACTTTCTTTTTTATTAGAACTGAATTGGGAATTTTAGACCAATCATGCATTGAGTATACTGTGATTGCATTTTCTTTTTGAATAAATTCTAACTTGGGCGTTTGAGTGTGCTAACGAGTTTATGCGAGTCTTTTCCCCTTCTATTTTCTTTAAGTACTAATAATGAGTGGGTGACGATTTGTCTTATGCAACTAGCTAATCATGTCCAACCAAATTCATCTGTCACACACCAAGCTTGGTATCACGTAACTATCAAAATATGCTTGTTTAATCCTGAATATATGCCTTGCTTTATTTGTCTTTCCCACTTTTTGATGTTGCCAAAAGGGGGAGAGTTACATGAATGCATGATTCAGGGGGAGTGATCTTTTAAGTATTGCCTATTGTGAGGGGGAGTTTTTCTAAATATTGTGCTTAAACTCTGATATCTTTTATTGAAAAACCATGCTTATATCTCATTGCTATATCATGATTATATTTTTACTAAAAATCCTCCATGAGATGTTTGTCATCATAAAAAAGGGGGAGTCTGTGAATACATGCCTTGACAGGATGATTTTGATGATTGACAAAAGGGAGCTTTGCAAATAGTCAACCGTGCAAAAAGTGGAAAAGAATACCAAGACGCGTATCAAGAATGATTGTTTCTCAAGTCTTTGGGTTCTGGGTATTTATTTATCTTTATTAAGACAATTTGTAAGTAGTAATAAAAAGCTCTCAATTAAAATTAAATCACACACGCACAAAATATTTTGACATGCATATCTCGTGGCTGGATGTCGAAATGAGGAACCTTCGGATGTCGGTGAGGAGGAAGTCGGATGTCGGATGTCGGTGAGGAGGAAGTCGCGTGTCGAGCTCGAGGAAATCGGATGTCGGTGAGGAGGAAGTCGGATGTTGAGCTCGAGGAAGTCGGGTGTCGAGCTTATGAGGTCGCTGCGAGGTCGCGGTGATGAGCTCGCAGCACCGAGCTATGAGAGCCGAGCCGATGAGGAGGTATGTCGAGCCGTGGTTCCGAGGTCGTGGTGCTCAGGTCTTTGCCGAGCCGCTCGTGAGGTCGTATGCCGAGCTTTGTCGAGGTCGTCTGTCGAGCCGCGGTGACGAGGTCGTCTGTCGAGCCGCGGTGACGAGGTCGTCTGGCCGAGCCGCTTCGTGAGGTCGCCCGCCTAAATTGCCTTCTGCAACGACAAATCCTTTTAATAATCAACGCAACGGCAAATCTTCAACGGGCAAATCCTCAACGGACATATTTTTTAAGTGCGTGAGACGCTCCTCGATCGGTCTATAAATAAACAACGCTGTGCTCTTTCTTACAACACAACAACAACAACGCAGTGCTTAATTTTTGTGCCAAAAACTCACAAAAATTTTTCATCACTCACACTTATTTGAGCACAATTTTCTCGAGAGTCTTTTTATTCTACAAAATTTGAGTTGTATTATTTGAGCTTCAATTTGTTATATCCGCACTATTGAGTGTATCTTTTCGCCTCATTTTATTTGTGAAAATCATTTATTTTGGGTAGGAATCCCAAGGTGTTCATAGAGAGGTGATATCTCTTGAACGTATTGCTCTGGTTTAGAGTTGTAAAGGTTTCTAAATGAACCTCGATTTAAAAGCTAGTGTCTTAGTGAAAATCCCATAGTGGTTTGCTTTGGGAGACGGGGACGTAGGCCGCAGGGGGTGTTAGGTGGCGAACCTGGATAATTTGTTGTGTGCTTTTTACTCCTTATCTCTCTACTTTTCACCAATTAAATTTCTGTACTTTATTTTATTGTTATTTATATCTTACTATTTACTTTATTTTTAACTCGTTTGCAATTTATTCTTCAAGTGATTTATCTATTTCACATTAATATTTCCGCAACTCATAATTAGCACTTATTTCTCCAAAAGTTTTTGAAAGCACAGTTCACACACAATTCACCCCCCTCTTGTGTTTGGAGTCACTTGTCAACAATGATCAATAAGAATTATATAAAAAAATTTAAAATTAAATAATCATTTAATTAATAAATAAGACATTTAAAAAAAAGTAAGATACAAGATAAGTAAAGATATAGTAACAAATTTGATCATATGTTCAAATGAAAACTATTTTCGGTAAATTAAATATTTGAAAATAGCAGTAGCCATAAAATAAAAATAAACATTCGCTTACCTGAAATGGTATAGGAACGGTGCATCAAATTTATATTTTATATTTTTCAAAATATTAGTTGACATAATTTAAAATTGATTGTAAACATTCTCTTGTTATGAAGTTTTAGACCTTATGACATATGAATAGCAGCATATAAAATAATTGATGACTTTAAAGTAATGACTAATAATAGAAAATATTTAAAATATAAAGTTAATGTAATAGATAAAATTCCCCCTTTTTTTTATTCGAACAAAAGGGAGCAAAGCTCCCAAAAGCAAACTAGAATCTACCGGGGAAAGCGACACCACTCTTGTCGGCTAAAAGAGCCAGAGACAAGGAGGTGGGCACAGAATCATAAATTTTACAAGAGAAATGCAACCTAGTGCCCTCTTTAGCCAGGGTATCAGCAACTTGATTTGCGTATCTAAAGATGTGTCTCCAAGTAATATTAGTTGGCACAGGGACCATAGACCTTATACCACTCAATAAATGAGAAAGGGGGTGCAAGGGGCTAGGCTCTTCTGTCAACAATTTAATTGCCAGCAAAGATTCTAATTCAATAAGCAGTTCGTGAAAGCCCTACCCCAGGCGATGTTGAGGCCGTGGTAGATGGCCCAAAGTTCCGCCTTTAAAAACGAACAGTGATCCAACTTATGAGAAAAGGCAAATATAAACTCACCATTTGAGTCTCTGAGGACCCCACCACAACCAACGTGAAGCCCCTCCCAGAAACTGCTCCGTCACAATTAAGGGTGTGAAAGTCACAGGGTGGAGCCTGCCAATGCACCACTGATCTACTAGAATTCTCCAAACCCAGGGGCTTGGTTCTTGAGTTGCGCACATTGGTCGCAAGGACCGCCTCCACTGTATCTGAAATCCTCTAACAGAGCTTCTCCGAGGAGGAGGCAATGTTAGAGAAGATGAAATCATTCCTCGTTCTCCAGATAAGATCCAGAGCTACACCAAAGATCAGATCCTAATTCTTCGGAAACTGAGAACTGGTTCGAACCTGCAAGTTAGCCGAAAGCCAGCTCTTCCAATCCTGCTCCAAAAAGAAAGTACGATCCTGATGTTGTAATACATCATTCCAGATTAACGAAATGCGAGGGCAATCTCTAAAGGTATGAAGAAGGGATTCCTCAGGATCCTCACAAATCGAACACCGAGAGTGTTGGCGCTAGCGTTCTTTGTTAGTCATGAGAATCTCGTCGAACGCTTTCCAGAGGATATGAATAGTAGCGTATGAAATAATTGATGACTTTAAAGTAATAACTAGTAATAGAAAATATTTAAAATATAAAGTTAATGTAAACACAGATAAAATTATTCCTTTTTTTAGTGAACAAACGGGAGCAAAGCTCTGATAGACCATGCTTTGATATGACCATGCTCTGATTAGACTATACTGTGGAAACCTTCGTCCGATACCACAAGACTTTATCATATGAAAGGCCATTAAATTCTATTTTGAAGAACTTGCCTCTGGTCCAAGCTTACTCTGATAAGCAGTGTATCTAAGCAACAAACATCGTCTGGAAGGAAGATGCCTCTGATTGGAAATCAGACTGAGCAATACATTAAAGGCTACTTCATGTATTAAAGAGACCTCATTGATGAGTTTTCTAATGTACGAGGAATCAAAGGTCAAAGAGAATGTCAACGGATATCATCACCAGAAATAACTTGCTCTGGAAGTGTCTCATATTCAAAAAGTTCATAAGGGACAAGATCCTGCAACTGTCTGCTGTGTTAGTATACAGGAGCAGCGTTGAAAGTGACATGACTTGCTAAAAGCCATGAAAAGTGGATCTGAAGTTTTGTCCATTGGTGAAAGAGTTGTTAGGTCACAATGACACTATTTGCAACCCTAGCTATATATACCTTGCTTCATTCACTGAAGTAGGTTAACGAAACGAAATCATTCTTGCAAAGCATTACGTTGTAAATCCTCTCTGTTGAGAGTTATTGTTATTGTTTCAAACAATTTTTGAACATTGTATTTAGCCCAGTAGTGTTGTATTCCTTAGAGGCTAGACTGCACTAAGTCGTTCTAAGAAGTTGTGAGTATAGCCAGTTTGGCAGTAGTATACTCTCAAGTGTAATCAATTGATTATAGTGGAAAAATCCTTCAAGTGTGTTCAAGGGACTAGACGTAGCTATCAGGTGATAGTGAACTAGTATAAATTATTGTGTCCTACTTCTCTCATCTCTTTACATATTTTACATTGTTATTTTGAAAAGGTTTTCAAAAACACACAAGTATTTGGAAAAGATTTATAAAATCCAATTCAAACCCCCTTTCTTATGTTTTTGCCATGTTCAATTGGTATCGGAGCTCGGCCTCTTGGTTGAGCACTTAACCGTGTTAGAGGAAAAGATCTTATACTTTATCTATGGTAAGCAACGAAGCTGGTGGTCATGTTAATCGTCCCCCTTTGTTCACTGGAACAAACTATGACTTTTGGAAAGATAAAGTCAAAACCTTTTTTGAGTCACAACAACTTGAGTTGTGCGATATGATTCAAAGACAATATTTCGAATCAGTTGATTCCAAGAAAAATCCCATTCCTATAGATAAATGGGATGATGAGCAAAAGAAAGCTTATCAACTAAATCAGAAAGCAAGATACTTTCTTATCTGTGCTATTTCTGAGAAAGAGTAAGAGAAATGTGGGGAAAACAGTACTGCAAAGGAAATTTGAGACTCATTGTCTTTGGCCTATGAGGGTACTGCCCAGGTGAGAGAAACTAAGGCTAACATCCTTGTTAGACAATATGAGCTCTTCAAGATGGAAGAGGGTGAAGATATTGAAACCATGTTTGGAAGATTTCAAACATTGGTTCATGGTTTACAAGTTCTTGACAAGAGCTATACCACTGCTGATCACGTGAAGAAAATACTAAGAAGACTGCCCAGACCTAAGGTCACGGCTATTCAAAAGCCAAGGACCTAAACAGATTGCGTCTTGAAGATCTTCTAAGCTCCTTAAGAGCTCATGAGCTTGAGCAGAATGAAGAAGAACCTCCTAAGAAGTCAAAGTCTGTTGCTTCGAAGTCTACTAGCAAGGCTTCCACTTCCAAAGCTCTGCAAGCTGAAAAAGAAACAGACGAAGGTTCGTCTGGTGAGGGTAGCGATGGAACATATAAAGAACTTTCTTTTATTTCAAGGAAGATTCAACGTATGTGGAAGAAGAAAGGAAGGTTCAGGAAGTAATTCCACAAGAAGGAATCAAGGGAAAAGAAAGACTACAAAGACAAGAGCCAAGTGACTTGCTATGAGTGCAAGAAGCCAGGACATTTCAAGTCTGAATGTCCACAACTTGAGAAGGAAAAACCAAAGAGAAGTGGTTTCAAAGGTAAGAAGAAGAAGCGTCTCATGGCAACATGTGATGACTCTGATTCATCATTGTTTGATGATGATGAGGAATAAGCGAATATGGCTCTGATGGCTACCATAGGATCAGACAATGAGGATGAGGAAGAAGAGGTAAATTCTAACCTATCCTATGATATTCAAAAAGCTTTTGATGAACTCTTAGATGAGTCTTTTAAGCTCTACATTGAGTATAAAACTTTGAAAAAGAAATTCTCAAAACTTTCAAAAGAATTTTTAACACTCAATGAGGAGAATGAGAAACTCGAAGCCGAGAATCACCGTCTGGTGAGTGACAGCTCTAAGACTGAAGAAAAGATTGAATGAAACTCTTCAAAATATGAAGAGGGATTTCAAAGATTTCATGTTGAGTGTGTGACATGAAGCAAACAAGCATCTATGATTTGGGGTGTAAGCCAAAACGGCAAAAAGGGTCTTGATTACAAGCCAGATGAACCCACTTTTCAAAACGCAAATTTGAAACCCAAAGATACCAATGATCATAGTGACTTTTGCTATGTACTTTCTGTAATAAGAAATATCACTGAAGAAGTACTTGTTATGAATTGAAAAATAAGAAGGACAAGTTTCCTTCTAGGACTAACAAAAGAGGACCCAAAAAGATTTGTGTACCTAAGGACAAGAAATATGGTCTTGTTATTGTTTATGATTATACTAGATGGACATGGGTAAAATTCCTTGCACACAAGGATGAGCCATTCAAGATGTTTTCTGTATTCTGCAAAGAAGTGCAAAATGAAAAAGATTTTTGTATTACAATGTTGGAGAATTTGAAAATGAATTATTTCAAAACTTTTGTGAAGAACATGGCATTTTTCACAATTTTTCTTCTCTTAGAACACCACAACAAAATGGTGTTGTAGAAAGGAAAAATAGATCTCTTCAAGAAATGGCCAGAACCATGATTCATGAAACTAATGTTGCAAAGCACCTTTGGGCAGAAGCAGTAAATACTGCTTGTTATATTCAAAATAGAATTTATATTAGACCTATTTTGAATAAGACTCTATATGAATTGTGGAAAGGAAGAAAGCCCAACATTTCTTATTTTCACCAACTTGGGTGTGATTGCTTAGTTCTCAATACAAAGGACAACCTTGGTAAGTTTGATTCAAAAGCACAAAAAGGTATCTTTTTGGGATATTCTGAACGCTCTAAAGCCTACAGAGTATACAACAAAGAAACATTAACTGTTGATGAATATATGCATGTGAGATTTGATGATAAGAAGCTTTGCAATGAAACGTCAGAGCTAGATGAGATCTTTGCAGATATGCAGGTAAGCAAAGAAATAGATGATGGTGACACAGGCGCTGCATCTGATTTTACATCTGGTGACAAGACTCAAGCAGAGACTATAAGAGACTGGAAGTTCAAAACTCATCACCCAAAGGTCCAGATCATTGGTGAACTAAGTGATAGAGTTAGAACAAGATCATCTCTAAAGTAACACTCTGACTATGCATTGTTGTCATAAATAGAACCTAAGACGGTTGATGAAGCACTAACAGACGATTGATGGATACTTCTATGCAAGAAGAGCTTAATCAATTCTAGAGGAACGATGTTTGGAAGCTTGTGCCTCCACCAGAGGATAAGCAAGCCATTGGAACCAAGTGAGTTTTCAGAAACAAACTTGACGAAGATGGCAAAGTGGTAAGAAATAAAGCAAGACTAGTTACTCAAGGGTATTCGCAAGAGGAAGGTATAGATTATACTGAAACCTTTGCACCTATAGCAAGACTAGAAGCAATTATAATTTTATTATCATTTGCTGTACATCATGGCATTACTTTATATCAGATGGATGTAAAGAGTGCATTTTTAAATGGCTTTATAAGTGAGGAAGAGTTTGTAAAACAACCATCTGCTTTTGAAGATATTGCTTTTCCAGAGCATGTCTTCAAACTTAAAAAGGCTCTTTATGGTCTTAAACAAGGCCCAAGAGCTTGGTATGATAGACTGAGTACCTTTTTAATGTCAAATGGTTTTGAAAGAGGACAGGTGGACACTACCCTCTTTATAAAATCAACTAAAAAGCATTTTATAATAGTTCAAATATATGTTGATGATATTATCTTTGGCGCTACTAATGAATCTCTTTGTGAAGAATTATCTAAGCTTATGCATAATGAGTTTAAAATGAGTATGATGGGAGAATTGAAATTCTTCCTTGGTATTCAAATCAAGCAATGTCAAGATGAAACCTATATCTATCAGACTAAATATGTGAAAGAACTTTTGAAGAAGTTCAAGCTTGACGAAACCAAACCTATGAGCACACCAATGCATCCAACATGTGCTCTAAGCAAAGATGAGTCTAGTAAAAAGGTAGACCAAAAGGTATATGGAGGTATGATTGGTTCACTCCTTTATCTTACTGCCTCAAGGCCAGATATTATATTTAGTGTATGCTTATGTGCAAGATTCTAATCGGATCCTAGAGAATCTCACTTAACTACTTAAGAGAATCTTTAGGTATTTCAAAAGAACTACTAACCTTGGTTTTCTTTATAAGAAATCAGGTAATTACAAGTTAGTAGGTTTTTGTGATGCTGACTTTGCTGGAGATAGAATTGAAAGAAAGAGCACAAGTGGTGGCTGCCAATTTCTTGGAGCAAGCCTTATCTCATGGTCCTGTAAAAGGCAAAACACAATTGCACTATCAATAGCAGAAGCTGAGTAGATATCTGCAGCAAGCTGTAGCTCATAACTTCTTTGGATGAAGTATCAGCTGGAGGACTATCAGATAAAAGAGAGTAACATTCCTATATACTGTGATAATACCTCTGCAATATGTTTGACTAAGAATCCTATTTTGCATTCACGTGCTAAACATATTGAAATTAAACATCATTTCATTAGAGACTATGTTCAGAAGGGATACTTGAAGTTAAGTTTATTGATACTGATCATCAATGGGCAGATATCTTTATGAAACCCCTTGCTAAAGATAGATTCAACTTTATAAGAAAGAACTTGAATTTTCATCTTACAAAGGAATAAGTGTTTAATTTGAATATATTTACTTCTGATTTGTGTGCCTCTGAAATGCCTGCGTCTAATAGCTTACCTGGGTCTGATATTATGTGTTCGTTTGTTATTCACATGTGCCTCTGTTTTTGGTACTGCGTCCGATGATAGCATGTATGCATCTGTTTTTCAGTTGCTTCTGTTTATATTACATTCATTATTTATATCATCTGTTGTTGTATGCATATGTTAATTGTTCATATTCATGTGAATCTGATGCATTCATTACAAATTCCCTCTAAGAATCTTGGCGTACACGTGTCTCTCTAAGACTGGTTGATGCGTTAGTGGATGAGAATTGCTCTCACTGAGTCATTATTGTTTTTACTGACCGAGGACAGTTTTACTGCGCCTCTTTAAAACTGTGCTTGACACTTTCAGTTCTGAAACGACAGATTTAACTTTTCTTTATTTTATTTTGAAAATTGATGAAGGCGGTTACCTTCTCAAACACGTTTTAACTCCACTCACTCACTTCACTCACCCACTACCCACTCTATCTCTCTGAGAAGTCTCACTCTTGAACCCTAAACCCCATTTGCTTCCTGCTCTCTGCTACTACTTTCTCTTTACAATGGCTGCCCAATAACAACAAGTTTTTGGTCCTGAGAATGCTCCTGAACCCACTCTGATCATTGAGCAACATCTTCTAAATGTGATGTGTGAATCACGTGTTGACTTCAAAGAGTTGGCTGATAATGAATACGACTTTAGAACTACCTTCGCTGAGATGTGTATCATTGATTTCTTCTACATGGAAGACAAACCCATCTACCCAGAACTAGTAAAGGAATTCTGGAGGTTCGCTAAGCCCTAGAACAACACCATCTATAGCTATGTGCAAGGAAGACACATAATGATAACACATGATTTAATTTCTGAGGTTATCGAGTGTCCAAACTCTGGAAGGGAAATCAAGGATAACTAGGAAAATGAGTATGGTGGAAAGGACATTATCAACTCGATCATCTATCAGAAGCCTGATTCTTTAAAGGTCGTGGACATGTACAATCGTTTTCGGTTGCTCTTCAAGATTATCAAGAGCTGCATCATGCCCAAGTCTGGGTCAGTGGATTCTGTGAGCACAGACCACATATTCGTAATGTGGCATTACGAACTCAAGTCTAAGATCAATCTACCAAACATCATCTTCAATCACCTGCGAGAGCAATTGTGTTCTCCAGAAAAGGGAAAAATGTAAACATACCCTATGGAAGGGTTATCTCTGCGATTTTGGCACAACAAGGCTTGATCAAGCATCTTCAAGCCTTGAACACTGAGGAAGCAGGTGTTGCACTTCAAACCTGCAGTGCCCCAATATTCAACAGTGATAATTTGAATAAGATGAAAGTCTTATCTTCTGAGGTAATTGCCGATATCTAGAAGGAAGAGGTTGTGAACAAACCAACCAGGAAGGGAAAAAGGAAGATTGTTGATGATGCCCCTTCTCAGCCTACAAGGAGAATTACAAGAAGTGTTGGAATCACCATCTCTTCTCAGGCACCTTCACTGGTTCCTTTAGTAAGACCTGACTGCATGCCCACATTGTTACCTGAAAAGCATGAAGAAAAGAAAGCAGAAATAACATAATTCCTGAAAAAGATGTGTGAGGAAGCTGCTCAATGCCATGATGAGCTGAGAGCTCAAAGGCTTCAGGGTGCCTCTGCTCCCTCTGCTGCTCCCTCTACTGTTGCCTCTGGCACTGCTGCTGCTCCTGCTACAAAGGGGAAGAGGATCACAAAGCTGAGTGATCTGCCTCCAAAGAAAACCAAGGTACTAGACAATGTTGTTCATCTTTATGATTTTGTCTATGGTACTGGATCTGCTACAACCCAACCTTCTCAATCTTCACAACCTTTACCCTCTACACCTATTCCCCCTGCTAAACATTCTAAACCAACCTCTTCTAACCTACCTCCACTACCCTCTAACTCCTCTTCATCTGATGTTGATGAAGAAGACCATGTACCTCTGAGACAAGGACAGAGACCTATACCAAAAGTCTCAATTCCATACATTGAGCCTCTTTCTATTGTTCTCCCAAATACTTCTACACCAATTCCACCACCACAACAACAAACAGCACCAACACCATCACAACCACAAACTAAACCTACCACCTAGATCTAAATCACCACCACTAGTTCAACCTGATCTAAACCTCCCTTCTCAACCTAAAACAGAAACTGAACCTATCATCCAGGAAGCCTAAACATCTATACCTGGCTTTGATACTGTACTTGACATTCAACTCTTAGCCACCTTCAAACCTATTTCACCAATCAACCCTGAACCCGAACATACTACAGATCCAATTTTAGATGATGACATTATCATCACTGCTACAATTGCCTCTGAAGTTGATCAAAGCCTTGAACCTGATAATGATCTAGTCATCACTGAACCACAAACCCAACCAAACTCTGCTGACCTAACCATTGCCTCTTCTAGCCAAACAGAACCTCCACCCATATACCGTGGTCCTATAATTCTGCCACAACCAAACCCTCACCTTTTCCATAACTATGAGAGGTTTGCAGATCAAGTTCAATATGACCTTGATATAGAGAGGTTTATTGAAGAGAATCAGATGAATGATGTTGGTACTTGGATAGCTCATCAAGAGTTCTATGCAAACTGGTACTTTGTGACTCATTGGTTTGAGAGTCACAAAGAAGAGTAGCTCAAGTGCAACAGAAGACTTCTGACTTCCCCTACTTGGAATTTACCCTAAAGGGAAGAAACTCCTGCAATTTGGGAACCAGAAAATGCGCCCAAACCTGAACCTGTCACTCCTCCTCCTGCATCAACTGCCATGGTTTCTCAGCCTTCTGCTTCTGCCTCTTCAAGTCATTCTCAGAATGTTGTTGTCCCAAAGGATGTCTTGGATAAATTGGTTGAAGACAACAAAGAGTTTAAGGACTTCATGGTTGTGTCTAAGCAATTCATGGACGCTTCAAATCAAAAGCATGAAAATGTTGCCAATTTACTGCAGTCTATTCTGGAGCAGCTGAAGAAACCTTAGAAAGCCTTTAGGATTATTTTTTTCCTTTTGCTATTTTAGCCTTGTACTTGTTTTTCTCTTTAGTTCAAACTTTTGTAATTTGGTACTTCTTATTGATCAATGAAATCAGTTTTTTTTTGTACTTATTCTGTTTCAAACTTTATTTGTTTTGAGCTTTATCTTTCTATACTCTATTTTTGACAATGATGTTTTTTATATTCTTAATCTTTTTGTCTGATGATAAAGGGGGAGAAGAAAATAGAGAAGTATAGAGTAATTAATGAACCTAACGTATTAAACAAGTGTTATCATGCATTGCATTATAGTTACTCTTTGCTCTGATACACATTGCATTGCACATTGCATAAAATTATGCAGTATTTACTTTTATTCATTAAATTGGAATATATGCTCTGATATATTATAATTGGTACACTCCGATATTAGTATGCTCTAATACTGTTTAAGTATATGCTCTGATACAATGTGTTCTGATGCATCACATGTTAAAAGAATGCTTTGATACATTTTATGTATGCTCAGATAATTTATAAGCATAAATTTCATAAAGTGCTCTGATATGATACATTTATCTGATGTGACATTACACTTAAAAAATATTTATATGTGCTTAATTCAGGAGGAGTGATAGGGTTTCGACAAGTGTACCAAATCGTATAAGTAATAAAGTGATAAATAGAGTATCATCTCCACGAGGATTGTGATTAATTATTTAACTTAACAAACTTGGTATCTATTTTGAACTAAAACAAATTCTGGGTATTGAATTTAGGAATATTGTAACGATAACAAAAGAAAAAAACAAACTATTTGAATTCGAATAATTAAAAGCGACTAGGGGTTGAATCCTTTTGTTTCCACCTTTATGCAATTGAATTCAAAACCAATGCAAGCGATACTCATGAACAATTGAAGTTTAAATCCAATAAATTAGATTAACGAAAATTCATTTCCTCTTAATCTCTTTAATTCAACTAATAAGCCCTAATTCTTAGGTTCAAATTAATTAAATCAGGCATAAAGAATCGGGATTCATGCAAACTCATACCAATAGAATTATATTCCTATAACCCTATAGATATGTCTAACAATCTCAATGCTAGTTAAAAACCCCAATTTTCCAATCGTGAGCATAACTCAAATTCAGTTTAATAATGATCAATTATCAAAAGGCATTAAGAATAGAGACGAAAGACCAATTAACATGAATAAACTTGAATTGAAATAATAGAATCCAACTACATAAAGGTTTCCACAAAATTCATCTAACCCTAGCCTGAAAGAGTTTAGCTACTCATAGAGAACGAGGAACTAAACCAGAAATTTATGAAGAGGAGAGGAAGAGATTTTATCCTATCCTTCACCGTGCCTCCAAAATATCAAAGTTCGAACCCTAGGTAAGTGTTTAAAGTGTCTATTTATAGTCTAGGGTGAAAAGGAGTAAAAAAAGCCCAAAACATGTAAAAACGTGAATTTTCGTGTTAAGGTCGCTTCCACAGCACAGCCATGGCGTGCGACACGGCCAGGCCGTGCTTCTCTACTGCTCCCGCCTCAAAGCACGACCGTGCTTCAGCACATGGTCAGGCCGTGCTTCATGTAGTTTTGTATTTTTCATCTCTGTAACGTCCGAATTAGCTCAAGGTGTCTTCATGAAAGTTGAAGCTATGGATCTTAGCTTTCCAATGGAACTAGTTTCATCTCATTTGGGCACATAAAATTCAAGATATAATTAAAATATCGAACAGAAGTCAGGCTGGGACAACATCACCTTATCAACTTGTAGTACAAATAACCCCAACTTAGAGATTGATTTAGGTCTCGATTTCTTCAACAAAGTTGTAGATAATTCTTTTATCTTTCCAATAAGACCAAGAGCATCTCATTCGGATTAGTGTGGCTCAAGATATAGCTTTTGGAATCTTTCTTTGTCAGGAAACAGTGCTTCCAAACGCACTTCCAAGTCAATCCTTTGGCTATGCTTCCATTCCTGTGCACTTAGAGATAAAAAAAATCATAGAAAACACTAATGCACAAATGTTAGAACGGGATCAAGTGAATACACTGAATCACACAATTTAAGCTCAAATTCACTTCAAAAGTTCTTCATGCATCATGCAAAACTCAACTTTAGCTTTATAAATATTCATGTGATGAAGATTTATCACAACCCCAAACTTAGCTTTTTGCTTGTCCCCAAGCAAACTCAATCAAAAACACGGGTTGGATTTCGAATAATTCCAATTCATCTGGTGAACTTTTCAAATAATTTTCAATAATCAATGCACAATCAATTCACCTACTCTTTTGAATTCATGTTTTCCAATCATTACAACTCAAGTAACCAAAATTAATTTATTTACTCAGAGCTCAAATCGATTCCCATTACACCTTTTCAAATAATGTGTTTCACTCCACTCAAGTTTCTAAGGGGCACTGTTTACACTCAATTCACATTAAATGCAATCATCTACCATAGGCTTGACAAAATTCTAGGAAAGCAAATACACACAAATGCCATACACGTTATGAGATCTTTTCAAAGGGTGAAATGAGGCTTAGGTAAGGGAGGATATTTTTTTCGATCTAGGCTAACTTAATTGGAGTAAAGAGATTCCTCTATTATTTCTTATTCATACCTTGTATCAATTCATAACTTCCCCCAATTACCACGCTTTGTATACCAACAAGCCAAATAAGAACTTTTTCTTTGTTTTTCTCATTGATTTCTTTTTTTTTTTTTGAAATCACAATTTGGAACTTTCTATTGTTGTTCTTCTCTAGCCTGTTCATTTTTTTTTCTGAAATGAACTACATACATTGTGTAGCCACCCCAAACTTAATATTGTTGCTTGCCCTCAAGCAACCCCAACCTTAATTTACAACCAAATAACCAATTTTATAGAAAACAATCTCTCAACTCCAATTTAAAGGGACAATTGGTTTTTTCGGTTATTGGCTTGTATTGTGCTTAATATTCAACAAAATGGTTTAAGGCTCAAAAGGGCTAGCAAAGGATAATATCACAAGGGTAGGCAATCAAAGGCTCTAGCTGTTCAGACAAAAACAAAGATCTCAATCATTTGTGTGTGAGTTCACATGCAATGCAAAAGCAATCAAGAACTGAGTCAAGTTCTGAAGAATTCATACAAATGGTGGAGCATTCAAGAATAAATAAAATTATGTTTAGGCTCAAACACTCACAGATTTTGCTTTTTGTAATGAGAAAAGATTCATGACCACTGAAGTTCTCAAAAGTTACGGTTACAAGAAGCTGCTTAAAAAGGGTCATGTCAACAAAAGTTTCAGCTCCTTGATCATATACATCATGCGCACAATAAGAAAACAGTTCACAGAAAAATTCTCAGATGAAATGGAATGCCATAGAGGAACAAAGAGCTCAGTTGGCCATAGGGTGCATGGTATCAACTTCACACACAAAAGAAAACAAATTCAACATAAAATAAACAGCAAAAGAAGGAAAAGAAAGATAGAACCTTTGCGATGACCCGCCAGACGCCACCGCCAATGGGTTGCCTCCCATGAAGCGCTTCTTTAACGTCACTAGCTTGACGCTTGAACACCCAAGTTAGGGTGGCTAATATGACAAGAAGAAGATTTCATCCTTCCACTTCCTTCTCTTGGGGAGAATTCCCATGTACTTGGCATAGGGAAGTAAGTGTTCCCATGCCCCAACAGTTAGACATTTGGGATATTGTTTCCCCCGCTCTTTATCTTGAAGCACATCAAATTCATCTTGCGGAGGACCATTCTCTTCAATGACCAAGGGTTGAGCTGTCACATGAATCTCTCTATGACTCACCCTTGGGTCCTCTTCCATATCACTATTTTTGTTTTTCAATTCTTCTTCCAATGACACAATGAAGTTATGTTCACTCTCTATTTCCACTTTCTTCTGCTCAAATTGGGATAATTTCTCTGATAGCCTCTCACATTGAACCTGAAATCTATCAAATGAAGCTTGGTTGGCTCTCATGAATTCAACCAGAACATTTTTGAGGTAAGTGTCTCTGTCATGTGATTCTTCAAATTGAGTTTGAGGATGTGACTCTTCTTCTCCCATGATACTTTCCATGCAATAATCCTCTTCTTCTTCACAAAGAAATCCTCATCTTCTGGTGATATGACCAAGAAATCCTCATAAGTGTCATTTCTATGTTTTCCTCCACAAAAATCACATCTAAGAGGCTGCATGCTATCGAAGCTAAGGGAATTATGAGCAACACAATAACTTTATAAGAAGAGAAAAGAAATTTTAAATTTTTGGTTTTTTTTTATAAACAGAAAATAAAATTGTTCAAAAAAATACCCATTCGCCTTCTTAAAAAATCAATTCAACAATCCCCGGCAACGGCGGCAAAAACTTGGTAGGGTTTCGGCAAGTGTACCGAATCATACAAGTAATAAAGTGATAAATAAAGTATCGTCTCCACTAAAGGGCCCAAATTGGGGATCCAATTATCCATCCAAAATAGAATTGTTTCACCGTTACCAACGCGCCAAACCAGAATTTTACGAAAATGGTTCCACAAATGGCAGATCCCCTTCCAGAGATTCGACCCACTTTTCCCCACATCGACCTTAGGAAAGTCCTAACCTTTGCAACCATATTTACTTCTGACCAAGGATACTCAGAGAGAATTGGGGGCGATGCATAGCTGCCATGAGGCTTTCATTATAAAGGCAGAGTTCACGTCCCTGGAACACCGAAGGCCTAGCCCACCATCACGTTTGGGCCTACAGAGATTAGTCCAGTTAACTAGGTGCATCCTCTTTTGATCTTGAGTATCACCCCAAACAAAGGATCTGCATAATTTATCAATATCATCACAAACTGATTTCAGTAATACACTAGATTGCATGACATACGTAGGCATAGACTGAAGGATAGATTTGGCTAGAGTAACTCGACCAGAAAAGGATAAATTAGAAGCCTTCAAAGAGCTCAGTCGTTGATGAATCTTCTCAGGATAGGCGCCCCTATGTATTTACCCAGATCCTCAGTCGTGTTAAAGCCTAATTCATTACAGATAGTGGCCTTAATCTCCAGTCAACATTCTTAGAGAAGAAAATTCTGGTTTTGTCGTTGCTCTCTTTTGCCCCGAGCTAACGCAGAAAGCTTCCAAGATCTCATGAATCACCTTACTTTGCTCTACACTAGGCATAGACTGAAGGACATGTTTGGCTAGAGTAATCGTCCAGCAAAGGATAAATTAGAAGCCTTCCAAGAGCTCTGCCGTTGATGACCTTCTCAAGGACAAAATTAAACATGTGTCTTGTGACTCTTTTATGAAAGATAGGCACCCCTAGGTATTTACCCAGGTCCTCAGTCATGTTAAAGCCCAATTCATCACAGATAGCGACCTTAATCTCCCTGTCAACATTCTTAGAGAAGAAAATTTTGGTATTGTCTTTGCTCACCTTCTGCCCCAAACCAACGCAGAAAGCTTCCAAGATCCCATGAATCACCTTACTTTGCTCCACACTAGCTTCAGTAAACAAAATGGGATCGCCCGCGAATGCTAGATGAGAAATAGTAGGCCCGCGCCTCGCAATCTTAATAGGGGTCCAAGCCTTATCCCTCACTGCCACTTTGATTAGTTGGAAAAGGAGTTCAATATAAAGGATAAAAAGATAAGGGGAAATAGGATCGCCCTGTCGGATCCCCCCTACTAGGAGTGAATTCCTCCAACGCTTCTCCATTCCAAAGAAGTCCCATCTTAGGGGAGGAAATGCACTGCCAGATCAGGTCCACCATTTTTTGAGGGAGGCCAATGTCCACTAAAGTGTCCTTCATAAACTCCCAGTTAAGCCTATCATAGGCTTTCTCAAGGTCTATTTTAATTGTCATCCACCCTTTCTTCCCCTTCTGACTCCTCATGGAATGAAAGATTTCTTGAGCCCCAATGATGTTGTCATGGCTATGCCGGTTAGGGATAAACGAACACTTGGCAGGGTCAACCAGCTTATTCAGAATATCTCTCAACTAACGAGCTAGTAGTTTAGTCATCGTTTTGTAGAAGACATTGCGTTACCCAATGGGCCTGAACTGCTTCATACTAGATACCTCCTCCATCTTAGGAATAAGGGTGATAAGAGTCTCATTCAACTCTCTAATCTTGCATGGGTCTTCAAAATATATCTTTAATCAACCTGCAAAAATAAGGGTCAACTATGGACCACTGAGAGTGGTAGAAAATAACTTGAAAGCCATCAGGGCCCGGGGCTTTGAACGGACCAATACTCTCGATGGTGGAGAAGATTTCCTCATATGTGACCGGCCTATTAATGAAGTAAAGGTCGTTCTCAGAAAGACATGGGAACGCCCCCTGTAAACAAAAAGGAGAAAATAGAGTGTTATCATAGAAAAGGTTTTTCTAACAGTTTGTAGCCAGTGCTTCCAATTTCTCGGTATCACGAACCCAATCACCTTGTCCATCTTGAATGGTTTGATTGGTAAGCAAGAAATAGGAAATAGATAGTGAAGGAAGAGAGAAGTTGTGGAGAGATAGCAAAGTCACCCTGTTTGGTAAGAAGAGAAATGGAGAAGAGACACTAGAAATCATGTGGGTCCCATAAAAAATTCTTTCTCTCAGAAGTTGCGAAGAAACAATGGGGAGATGAGGTGTTTTTATTGTTTTCCTATAATACCCCCAGCTAGTTTGCAAAAATTCTGAACTTCTGTCTCTTGTTATTTTCTCGTTAACGAAACGAAATATTATGATTGAATTTTTTTTTTGCCCATCTCTTTGTAAAATGAGAACGTGACTTCACTAAACTGAAGTTCTATTTTTTTATTTAAAAAAATGCTTGTTTCAAAATAAATATAATAAAAAAATGGTTGTTTAATAAATTTAATAATTAATAAATTAATCTAGTTAATCTAATAATTTATTTTATGTGATGTATATGTTTTTTGATTAAAAAATTAAATTAAGAAATTTAATAAATTAGTTAATTGAATTCAAATAAAAAATTTATTTTGAAGGGAGGTTTTTAAAATTCAAGGGTATTCTCGTACATTTGAAAACAATCACCACTTCTTTCGTTTCTATTTCTTCTATTTTTCTTTTATACCAATCAATACCCCAAATCTACTCTATTTCTCATCTATTTCTCTCTCCTTACACTCTTTCTCATCTCTTTCTATCTTCTCACTTTCTCCTCACAACCAATCACACCAGAAGAGCGGAGACATGATTTTTCCTCCTTCGTATAGTCGTGACCCCGTGGAATAAACGAGTATTATTGTCACCGAACTCTAGCCACTTCACCCTAGACTTTTGGTACCACAAAATCTCTTCCTGGGCAAGGACATCTTCATATTCTTTCCAAGTCTGCTTTTGGAGAGAGAGAAGTTAGTTGCTCCAACCAATAAATAGTCTCCGGTCCAAAGACCTGAGTTGCGCATCAACGATTTCTTCCTCGCAAAGATATTTTCGAAAGTGTTTTTATTCCACTCTTGGAGAACACCTTGCATTTGCTTCAGTTGAGAATGCAGTTATTCAGTTTTGGCCTCAAATGCTCGTGGACAACACGATCAAAACTATGATGGGTAATCCAAGAAGCTTCAAATCGAAAAGGGCGTCTATGACGGTTGCTACCACACGGAGTATCGAATTGGATCAAGAGAGGGTGATGGTCCGATTTAAACTGAGGGAGGTGATGAAGTTCAACTTCTGCAAACCGCAATTGCTAATCCAAATTCACCAACAACCTATCTAAACGATTCCTAACCCCTGCTCATTGCTAGGTGAAAATATCACTCTTAAAACCTGCATCCAAAATATCGCAGTCTTGCAAAGTTAAGAGAAACCCAGTCTCTCGTCTGGGGGCGTAGATAAAGGTAGACTGCTTCTCTCATGCGCTTCCAATTTCTCGATATCACGAACCCAATCACCTTGTCCATGTTGAATGGTCTGATTGGTAAGCAAGAAATAAGAAATAGATAGTGAAGGAAGAGGAAGTTGTGGAGAGATAGCAAAGTCACCCTGTTTGGTAAGAAGAGAAATGGAGAAGAGACACTAGAAATCATGTGGGTCCCATAAAAATTCTTTCTCTCAGAAGTTACGAAGAAACAATGGGGAGATGGGGTGTTTTTATTGTTTTCCTATAATACCCCCAGCTAGTTTGCAAAAATTCTGAACTTCTGTCTCTTGTTATTTTCTCGTTAATGAAAAGAAATATTATGATTGAAATTTTTTTTTGCCCATCTCTTTGTAAAATGAGAACGTGACTTCACTAAACTGAAGTTCTATTTTTTTATTTAAAAAAATGCTTGTTTCAAAATAAATATAATAAAAAAATGGTTGTTTAATAAATTTAATAATTAATAAATTAATCTAGTTAATCTAATAATTTATTTTATGTGATGTACGTGTTTTTTGATTAAAAAATTAAATTAAGAAATTTAATAAATTAGTTAATTGAATTCAAATAAAAAATTTATTTTGAAGGGAGGTTTTTAAAATTCAAGGGTATTCTCGTACATTTGAAAACAATCACCACTTCTTTCTTTTCTATTTCTTTTCTTTTTCTTTTATACCAATCAATACCCCAAATCTACTCTATTTCTCATCTATTTCTCTCTCCTTACACTCTTTCTCATCTCTTTCTATCTTCTAACTTTCTCCTCACAACCAATCACACCAGAAGAGCGGAGACATGATTTTTCCTCCTTCGTATAGTCGTGACCCCGTGGAATAAACGAGTATTCTTGTCACCGAACTCTAGCCAGTTCACCCTAGACTTTTGGTACCACAAAATCTCTTCCTGGGCAAGGACATCTTCATATTCTTTCCAAGTCTGCTTTTGGAGAGAGAGAAGTTAGTTGCTCCAACCAATAAATAGTCTCCGGTCCAAAGACCTGAGTTGCGCATCAACCATTTCTTCCTCGCAAAGACATTTTAGAAAGTGTTTTTATTCCACTCTTGGAGAACACCTTGCATTTGCTTCAGTTGAGAATGCAGTTATTCAGTTTTGGCCTCAAATGCTAGTGGACAACACGATCAAAACTCTGATGGGTAATCCAAGAAGCTTCGAATCGAAAAGGGCGTCTATGACGGTTGCTACCACACGGTGTATCGAATTGGATCAAGAGAGGGTGATGGTCCGATTTAAAATGAGGGAGGTGTTGAAGTTCAACTTCTGCAAACCGCAATTGCTAATCCAAGTTCACCAACAACCTGTCTAAACGATTCCTAATCCCTGCTCATTGCCAGGTGAAAATATCACTCTTAAAACCTGCATCCAAAAGATCGCAGTCTTGCAAAGTTTAGAGAAACCCAGTCTCTCATCTGGGGGGCCTAGATAAAGGTAGACCGCTTCTCTCATACGCTTCCAATTTCTCGGTATCACGAACCCAATCACGTTGTCCATCTTGAATGGTCTGATTGGTAAGCAAGAAATAGGAAATAGATAGTGAAGGAAGAGGAAGTTGTGGAGAGATAGCAAAGTCACCCTGTTTGGTAAGAAGAGAAATGGAGAAGAGACACTAGAAATCATGTGGGTCCCATAAAAAATTCTTTCTCTGAGAAGTTACGAAGAAACAATGGGGAGATGGGGTGTTTTTATTGTTTTCCTATAATACCCCCAGCTAGTTTGCAAAAATTCTGAACTTCTGTCTCTTGTTATTTTCTCGTTAACGAAACGAAATATTATGATTGAAATTTTTTTTTGCCCATCTCTTTGTAAAATGAGAACGTGACTTCACTAAACTGAAGTTCTATTTTTTTATTTAAAAAAATGCTTGTTTCAAAATAAATATAATAAAAAAATGGTTGTTTAATAAATTTAATAGTTAATAAATTAATCTAGTTAATCTAATAATTTATTTTATGTGATGTATATGTTTTTTGATTAAAAAATTAAATTAAGAAATTTAATAAATTAGTTAATTGAATTCAAATAAAAAATTTATTTTGAAGGGAGGTTTTTAAAATTCAAGGGTATTCTCGTACATTTGAAAACAATCACCACTTCTTTCTTTTCTATTTCTTCTCTTTTTCTTTTATACCAATCAATACCACAAATCTACTCTATTTCTCATCTTTTTCTCTCTCCTTACACTCTTTGTCATCTCTTTCTATCTTCTCACTTTCTCCTCACAACCAATCACACCAGAAGAGCGGAGACATGATTTTTCCTCCTTCGTATAGTCGTGACCCCGTGGAATAAACGAGTATTCTTGTCACCGAACTCTAGCCACTTCACCCTAGACTTTTGGTACCACAAAATCTCTTCCTGGGCAAGGACATCTTCATATTCTTTCCAAGTCTGCTTTTGGAGAGAGAAGTTAGTTGCTCCAACCAATAAATAGTCTCCGGTCCAAAGACCTGAGTTGCGCATCAACGATTTCTTCCTCGCAAAGATATTTTCGAAAGTGTTTTTATTCCACTCTTGGAGAACACCTTGCATTTGCTTCAGTTGAGAATGCAGTTATTCAGTTTTGGCCGCAAATGCTCGTGGACAACACGATCAAAACTCTGATGGGTAATCCAAGAAGCTTCGAATCGAAAAGGGCGTCTATGACGGTTGCTACCACACGGTGTATCGAATTGGATCAAGAGAGGGTGATGGTCCGATTTAAAATGAGGGAGGTGATGAAGTTCAACTTCTGCAAACCGCAATTGCTAATCCAAGTTCACCAACAACCTATCTAAACGTTTCCTAACCCCTGCTCATTGCCAGGTGAAAATATCACTCTTAAAACCTAAATCCAAAAGATCGCAGTCTTGCAAAATTTAGAGAAACCCAGTCTCTCGTCTGGGGGGCCTATATAAAGGTAGACCGCTTCTCTCATACGCTTCCAATTTCTCAGTATCACGAACCCAATCACGTTATCCATCTT
Source organism: Calophaca sinica (assembly GCA_037113605.1). Taxonomy (NCBI): domain Eukaryota; kingdom Viridiplantae; phylum Streptophyta; class Magnoliopsida; order Fabales; family Fabaceae; genus Calophaca; species Calophaca sinica. The sequence continues at coordinate 100,384,326 of CM073733.1, read as the reverse complement.
GAATGGTCTGATTGGTAAGCAAGAAATAGGAAATAGATAGTGAAGGAAGAGGAAGTTGTGGAGAGATAGCAAAGTCACCCTGTTTGGTAAGAAGAGAAATGGAGAAGAGACACTAGAAATCATGTGGGTCCCATAAAAAATTCTTTCTCTGAGAAGTTGCGAAGAAACAATGGGGAGATGGGGTGTTTTTATTGTTTTCCTATAATACCCCCAGCTAGTTTGCAAAAATTCTGAACTTCTGTCTCTTGTTATTTTCCCGTTAACGAAACGAAATATTATGATTGAAATTTTTTTTTGCCCATCTCTTTGTAAAATGAGAACGTGACTTCACTAAACTGAAGTTCTATTTTTTTATTTAAAAAAATGCTTGTTTCAAAATAAATATAATAAAAAAATGGTTGTTTAATAAATTTAATAATTAATAAAATAATCTAGTTAATCTAATAATTTATTTTATGTGATGTATATGTTTTTTGATTAAAAAATTAAATTAAGAAATTTAATAAATTAGTTAATTGAATTCAAATAAAAAATTTATTTTGAAGGGAGGTTTTTAAAATTCAAGGGTATTCTCGTACATTTGAAAACAATCACCACTTCTTTCTTTTCTATTTCTTCTCTTTTTCTTTTATACCAATCAATACCCAAAATCTACTCTATTTCTCATCTATTTCTCTCTCCTTACACTCTTTGTCATCTCTTTCTGTATTCTCACTTTCTGCTCACAACCAATCACCCCAGAAGAGCGGAGACATGATTTTTCCTCCTTCGTATAGTCGTGACCCCGTGGAATAAACGAGTATTCTTGTCACCGAACTCTAGCCACTTCACCCTAGACTTTTGGTACCACAAAATCTCTTCCTGGGCAAGGACATCTTCATATTCTTTCCAAGTCTGCTTTTGGAGAGAGAGAAGTTAGTTGCTCCAACCAATAAATAGTCTCCGGTCCAAAGACCTGAGTTGCGCATCAACGATTTCTTCCTCGCAAAGATATTTTCGAAGGTGTTTTTATTCCACTCTTGGAGAACACCTTGCATTTGCTTCAGTTGAGAATGCAGTTATTCAGTTTTGGCCTCCAATGCTCGTGGACAACACGATCAAAACTTTGATGGGTAATCCAAGAAGCTTCGAATCGAAAAGGGCGTCTATGACGGTTGCTACCACACGGTGTATCGAATTGGATCAAGAGAGGGTGATGGTCCGATTTAAAATGAGGGAGGTGTTGAAGTTCAACTTCTGCAAACCGCAATTGCTAATCCAAGTTCACCAACAACCTGTCTAAACGATTCCTAATCCCTGCTCATTGCCAGGTGAAAATATCACTCTTAAAACCTGCATCCAAAAGATCGCAGTCTTGCAAAGTTTAGAGAAACCCAGTCTCTCGTCTGGGGGGCCTAGATAAAGGAAGACCGCTTCTCTCATACGCTTCCAATTTCTCGGTATCACGAACCCAATCACGTTGTCCATCTTGAATGGTCTGATTGGTAAGCAAGAAATAGGAAATAGATAGTGAAGGAAGAGGAAGTTGTGGAGAGATAGCAACGTCACCTTGTTTGGTAAGAAGAGAAATGGAGAAAAGACACTAGAAATCATGTGGGTCCCATAAAAAATTCTTTCTCTGAGAAGTTACGAAGAAACAATGGGGAGATGAGGTGTTTTTATTGTTTTCCTATAATACCCCCAGCTAGTTTGCAAAAATTCTGAACTTCTGTCTCTTGTTATTTTCTCGTTAACGAAACGAAATATTATGATTGAAATTTTTTTTTGCCCATCTCTTTGTAAAATGAGAACGTGACTTCACTAAACTGAAGTTCTATTTTTTTATTTAAAAAAATGCTTGTTTCAAAATAAATATAATAAAAAAATGGTTGTTTAATAAATTTAATAGTTAATAAATTAATCTAGTTAATCTAATAATTTATTTTATGTGATGTATATGTTTTTGATTAAAAATTAAATTAAGAAATTTAATAAATTAGTTAATTGAATTCAAATAAAAATTTATTTTGAAGGAAGCTTTTTAAAATTCAAAGTTTTTCTCGTACATTTGAAAACAATCACCACTTCTTTCTTTTCTGTTTCTTCTTTTTCTTTTATACCAATCAATACCCCAAATCTACTCTATTTCTCATCTATTTCTCTTTCCTTACACTCTTTCCCATCTCTTTCTATCTTCTCACTTTCTCCTCACAACCAATCACACCAGAAGAGCGGAGACATGATTTTTCCTCCTTCGTATAGTCGTGACCCCGTGGAATAAACGAGTATTCTTGTCACCGAACTCTAGCCACTTCACCCTAGACTTTTGGTACCACAAAATCTCTTCCTGGGCAAGGACATCTTCATATTCTTTCCAAGTCTGCTTTTGGAGAGAGAGAAGTTAGTTGCTCCAACCAATAAATAGTCTCCGGTCCAAAGACCTGAGTTGCGCATCAACGATTTCTTCCTCGCAAAGATATTTTCGAAGGTGTTTTTATTCCACTCTTGGAGAACACCTTGCATTTGCTTCAATTGAGAATGCAGTTATTCAGTTTTGGCCTCCAATGCTCGTGGACAACACGATCAAAACTCTGATGGGTAATCCAAGAAGCTTCGAATCGAAAAGGGCGTCTATGACGGTTGCTACCACACGGTGTATCGAATTGGATCAAGAGAGGGTGATGGTCCGATTTAAAATGAGGGAGGTGTTGAAGTTCAACTTCTGCAAACCGCAATTGCTAATCCAAGTTCACCAACAACCTGTCTAAACGATTCCTAATCCCTGCTCATTGCCAGGTGAAAATATCACTCTTAAAACCTGCATCCAAAAGATCGCAGTCTTGCAAAGTTTAGAGAAACCCAGTCTCTCGTCTGGGGGGCCTAGATAAAGGAAGACCGCTTCTCTCATACGCTTCCAATTTCTCGGTATCACGAACCCAATCACGTTGTCCATCTTGAATGGTCTGATTGGTAAGCAAGAAATAGGAAATAGATAGTGAAGGAAGAGGAAGTTGTGGAGAGATAGCAACGTCACCTTGTTTGGTAAGAAGAGAAATGGAGAAAAGACACTAGAAATCATGTGGGTCCCATAAAAAATTCTTTCTCTGAGAAGTTACGAAGAAACAATGGGGAGATGAGGTGTTTTTATTGTTTTCCTATAATACCCCCAGCTAGTTTGCAAAAATTCTGAACTTCTGTCTCTTGTTATTTTCGTTAATCTAAAGCGAAATATTATGATTGAAATTTTTTTGCCCATCTCTTTGTAAAATGAGAACGTGACTTCACTAAACTGAAGTTCTATTTTTTTATTTAAAAAAATGCTTGTTTCAAAATAAATATAATAAAAAAATGGTTGTTTAATAAATTTAATAGTTAATAAATTAATCTAGTTAATCTAATAATTTATTTTATGTGATGTATATGTTTTTTGATTAAAAAATTAAATTAAGAAATTTAATAAATTAGTTAATTGAATTCAAATAAAAAATTTATTTTGAAGGGAGGTTTTTAAAATTCAAGGGTATTCTCGTACATTTGAAAACAATCACCACTTCTTTCTTTTCTGTTTCTTCTCTTTTTCTTTTATACCAATCAATACCCCAAATCTACTCTATTTCTCATCTATTTCTCTTTCCTTACACTCTTTCCCATCTCTTTCTATCTTCTCACTTTCTCCTCACAACCAATCACACCAGAAGAGCGGAGACATGATTTTTCCTCCTTCGTATAGTCGTGACCCCGTGGAATAAACGAGTATTCTTGTCACCGAACTCTAGCCACTTCACCCTAGACTTTTGGTACCACAAAATCTCTTCCTGGGCAAGGACATCTTCATATTCTTTCCAAGTCTGCTTTTGGAGAGAGAGAAGTTAGTTGCTCCAACCAATAAATAGTCTCCGGTCCAAAGACCTGAGTTGCGCATCAACGATTTCTTCCTCGCAAAGATATTTTCGAAAGTGTTTTTATTCCACTCTTGGAGAACACCTTGCATTTGCTTCAGTTGAGAATGCAGTTATTCAGTTTTGGCCGCAAATGCTCGTGGACAACACGATCAAAACTCTGATGGGTAATCCAAGAAGCTTCGAATCGAAAAGGGCGTCTATGACGGTTGCTACCACACGGTGTATCGAATTGGATCAAGAGAGGGTGATGGTCCGATTTAAAATGAGGGAGGTGATGAAGTTCAACTTCTGCAAACCGCAATTGCTAATCCAAGTTCACCAACAACCTATCTAAACGTTTCCTAACCCCTGCTCATTGCCAGGTGAAAATATCACTCTTAAAACCTAAATCCAAAAGATCGCAGTCTTGCAAAGTTTAGAGAAACCCAGTCTCTCGTCTGGGGGGCCTAGATAAAGGTAGACCGCTTCTCTCATACGCTTCCAATTTCTCGGTATCACGAACCCAATCACGTTGTCCATCTTGAATGGTCTGATTGGTAAGCAAGAAATAGGAAATAGATAGTGAAGGAAGAGGAAGTTGTGGAGAGATAGCAAAGTCACCCTGTTTGGTAAGAAGAGAAATGGAGAAGAGACACTAGAAATCATGTGGGTCCCATAAAAAATTCTTTCTCTCAGAAGTTGCGAAGAAACAATGGGGAGATGGGGTGTTTTTATTGTTTTCCTATAATACCCCCAGCTAGTTTGCAAAAATTCTGAACTTCTGTCTCTTGTTATTTTCTCGTTAACGAAACGAAATATTATGATTGAAATTTTTTTTTGCCCATCTCTTTGTAAAATGAGAACGTGACTTCACTAAACTGAAGTTCTATTTTTATTTAAAAAATGCTTGTTTCAAAATAAATATAATAAAAAAATGGTTGTTTAATAAATTTAATAATTAATAAATTAATCTAGTTAATCTAATAATTTATTTTATGTGATGTATATGTTTTTTGATTAAAAAATTAAATTAAGAAATTTAATAAATTAGTTAATTGAATTCAAATAAAAAATTTATTTTGAAGGGAGGTTTTTAAAATTCAAGGGTATTCTCGTACATTTGAAAACAATCACCACTTCTTTCTTTTCTATTTCTTCTCTTTTTCTTTTATACCAATCAATACCCAAAATCTACTCTATTTCTCATCTATTTCTCTCTCCTTACACTCTTTGTCATCTCTTTCTGTATTCTCACTTTCTGCTCACAACCAATCACCCCAGAAGAGCGGAGACATGATTTTTCCTCCTTCGTATAGTCGTGACCCCTTGGAATAAACGAGTATTCTTGTCACCGAACTCTAGCCACTTCACCCTAGACTTTTGGTACCACAAAATCTCTTCCTGGGCAAGGACATCTTCATATTCTTTCCAAGTCTGCTTTTGGAGAGAGAGAAGTTAGTTGCTCCAACCAATAAATAGTCTCCGGTCCAAAGACCTGAGTTGCGCATCAACGATTTCTTCCTCGCAAAGATATTTTCGAGAGTGTTTTTATTCCACTCTTGGAGAACACCTTGCATTTGCTTCAGTTGAGAATGCAGTTATTCAGTTTTGGCCTCCAATGCTCGTGGACAACACGATCAAAACTACGATGGGTAATCCAAGAAGCTTGAATCGAAAAGGGCGTCTATGGCGGTTGCTACCACGATTGTATCGAATTGGATCAAGAGAGGGTGATGGTCCGATTTAAAATGAGGAGGTGTTGAAGTTCAACACGCAAACCGCAATTGCTAATCCAAGTTCACCAACAACAATCTAAGCGATTCCTAATCCTGCTCATTGCCAGGTGAAAATATCACTCTTAAAACCTGCATCCAAAAGATCGCGAGTCTTGCAAAGTTTAGAGAAACCAGTCTCTCGTCTGGGGGCCTAGATAAAGGAAGACCGCTTCTCTCATACGCTTCCAATTTCTCAGTATCACGAACCCAATCACGTTGTCCATCTTGAATGGTCTGATTGGTAAGCAAGAAATAGGAAATAGATAGTGAAGGAAGAGGAAGTTGTGGAGAGATAGCAAAGTCACCTGTTTGGTAAGAAGAGAAATGGAGAAGAGACACTAGAAATCATGTGGGTCCCATAAAAATTCTTTCTCTCGAGAAGTTCTGAAGAAACAATGGGGAGATGGGGTGTTTTTATTGTTTTCCTATAATACCCCACTAGTTTGCAAAAATTCGAACCTGTCTCTTGTTATTTTCTAGATTAAAGCGAAATATTATGATTGAAATTTTTTTTTGCCCATCTCTTTGTAAAATGAGAACGTGACTTCACTAAACTGAAGTTCTATTTTTTTATTTAAAAAAATGCTTGTTTCAAAATAAATATAATAAAAAAATGGTTGTTTAATAAATTTAATAGTTAATAAATTAATCTAGTTAATCTAATAATTTATTTTATGTGATGTATATGTTTTTTGATTAAAAAATTAAATTAAGAAATTTAATAAATTAGTTAATTGAATTCAAATAAAAAATTTATTTTGAAGGGAGGTTTTTAAAATTCAAGGGTATTCTCGTACATTTGAAAACAATCACCACTTCTTTCTTTTCTATTTCTTCTCTTTTTCTTTTATACCAATCAATACCACAAATCTACTCTATTTCTTATTTATTTCTCTTTCCTTATACTCTTTCTCATCTTTTTCTATCTTCTCACTTTCTCCTCACAACCAATCACACCAGAAGAGCGGAGACATGATTTTTCCTCCTTCGTATAGTCGTGACCCCGTGGAATAAGCAGTATTCTTGTCACCGAACTCTAGCCACTTCACCCTAGACTTTTGGTACCACAAAATCTCTTCTGAGCAAGGACATCTTCATATTCTTTCCAAGTGCGCTTTTGGAGAGAGAAGTTAGTTGCTCCAACCAATAAATAGTCTCCGGTCCAAAGACCTGAGTTGCGCATCAACGATTTCTTCCTCGCAAAGATATTTTCGAAAGTGTTTTTATTCCACTCTTGGAGAACACGTTGCATTTGCTTGATTGAGAATGCGATTATTGATTTTGGCCGCAAATGCTCGTGGACAACACGATCAAAACTTCGATGGGTAATCCAAGAAGCTTGAATCGAAAAGAGCGTCTATGGCGGTTGCTACCACACGTGTATCGAATTGGATCAAGAGAGGGTGATGGTCGATTTAAAATGAGGGAGGTGATGAAGTTCAACCACGCAAACCGCAATTGCTAATCCAAGTTCACCAACAACTTGTCTAAACGATTCCTAATCCCTGCTCATTGCCAGGTGAAAATATCACTCTTAAAACCTGCATCCAAAAGATCGCAGTCTTGCAAAGTTTAGAGAAACCCAGTCTCTCGTCTGGGGGGCCTAGATAAAGGAAGACCGCTTCTCTCATACGCTTCCAATTTCTCGGTATCACGAACCCAATCACGTTGTCCATCTTGAATGGTCTGATTGGTAAGCAAGAAATAGGAAATAGATAGTGAAGGAAGAGGAAGTTGTGGAGAGATAGCAAAGTCACCCTGTTTGGTAAGAAGAGAAATGGAGAAGAGACACTAGAAATCATGTGGGTCCCATAAAAAATTCTTTCTCTGAGAAGTTACGAAGAAACAATGGGGAGATGGGGTGTTTTTATTGTTTTCCTATAATACCCACTAGTTTGCAAAAATTACGAACTGTCTCTTGTTATTTTCTCGATTAGAAAGCGAAATATTATGATTGAATTTTTTTTTTGCCCATCTCTTTGTAAAATGAGAACGTGACTTCACTAAACTGAAGTTCTATTTTTTTATTTAAAAAAATGCTTGTTTCAAAATAAATATAATAAAAAAATGGTTGTTTAATAAATTTAATAGTTAATAAATTAATCTAGTTAATCTAATAATTTATTTTATGTGATGTATATGTTTTTTGATTAAAAAATTAAATTAAGAAATTTAATAAATTAGTTAATTGAATTCAAATAAAAAATTTATTTTGAAGGGAGGTTTTTAAAATTCAAGGGTATTCTCGTACATTTGAAAACAATCACCACTTCTTTCTTTTCTGTTTCTTCTCTTTTTCTTTTATACCAATCAATACCCCAAATCTACTCTATTTCTCATCTATTTCTCTTTCCTTACACTCTTTCCCATCTCTTTCTATCTTCTCACTTTCTCCTCACAACCAATCACACCAGAAGAGCGGAGACATGATTTTTCCTCCTTCGTATAGTCGTGACCCCGTGGAATAAACGAGTATTCTTGTCACGAACTCTAGCCACTTCACCCTAGACTTTTGGTACCACAAAATCTCTTCTGAGCAAGGACATCTTCATATTCTTTCCAAGTGCGCTTTTGGAGAGAGAAGTTAGTTGCTCCAACCAATAAATAGTCTCAGGTCCAAAGACCTGAGTTGCGCATCAACGATTTCTTCCTCGCAAAGATATTTTGAAAGTGTTTTTATTCCACTCTTGGAGAACACCTTGCATTTGCTTGATTGAGAATGCACGATTATTGATTTTGGCCGCAAATGCTCGTGGACAACACGATCAAAACTACGATGGGTAATCGAAGCTTGAATCGAAAAAGCGTCTATGGCGGTTGCTACCACACGGTGTATCGAATTGGATCAAGAGAGGGTGATGGTCCGATTTAAAATGAGGGAGGTGATGAAGTTCAACCACGCAAACCGCAATTGCTAATCCAAGTTCACCAACAACTTGTCTAAGCGATTCCTAATCCTGCTCATTGCCAGGTGAAAATATCACTCTTAAAACCTGCATCCAAAAGATCGCGAGTCTTGCAAAGTTTAGAGAAACCCAGTCTCGTCTGGGGGCCTAGATAAAGGTAAGACCGCTTCTCTCATGCGCTTCCAATTTCTCGGTATCACGAACCCAATCACCTTGTCCATCTTGAATGGTGCGATTGGTAAGCAAGAAATAGGAAATAGATAGTGAAGGAAGAGGAAGTTGTGGAGAGATAGCAAAGTCACCTGTTTGGTAAGAAGAGAAATGGAGAAGAGACACTAGAAATCATGTGGGTCCCATAAAAATTCTTTCTCTCGAGAAGTTCGAAGAAACAATGGGGAGATGAGGTGTTTTTATTGTTTTCCTATAATACCCCAGACTAGTTTGCAAAAATTACGAACTTGTCTCTTGTTATTTTCTAGATTAGAAAGCGAAATATTATGATTGAATTTTTTTGCCCATCTCTTTGTAAAATGAGAACGTGACTTCACTAAACTGAAGTTCTATTTTTTATTTAAAAAATGCTTGTTTCAAAATAAATATAATAAAAAAATGGTTGTTTAATAAATTTAATAGTTAATAAATTAATCTAGTTAATCTAATAATTTATTTTATGTGATGTATATGTTTTTGATTAAAAAATTAAATTAAGAAATTTAATAAATTAGTTAATTGAATTCAAATAAAAAATTTATTTTGAAGGAGGTTTTAAAATTCAAGGGTATTCTCGTTCATTTGAAACCAATCACCACTTCTTTCTTTTCTATTTCTTCTCTTTTTCTTTTATACCAATCAATACCCCAAATCTACTCTATTTCTCATCTATTTCTCTTTCCTTACACTCTTTCCCATCTCTTTCTATCTTCTCACTTTCTCCTCACAACCAATCACACTAGAAGAGCGGAGACATGATTTTCCTCCTTCGTATAGTCGTGACCCCGTGGAATAAACGAGTATTCTTGTCACCGAACTCTAGCCACTTCACCCTAGACTTTTGGTACCACAAAATCTCTTCTTGGGCAAGGACATCTTCATATTCTTTCCAAGTCTGCTTTTGGAGAGAGAAGTTAGTTGCTCCAACCAATAAATAGTCTCAGGTCCAAAGACTGAGTTGCGCATCAACGATTTCTTCCTCGCAAAGATATTTTGAAAGTGTTTTATTCCACTCTTGGAGAACACCTTGCATTTGCTTGAGTTGAGAATGCACGATTATTGATTTGGCCAAATGCTCGTGGACAACACGATCAAAACTTCGATGGGTAATCGAAGCTTGAATCGAAAAGGGCGTCTATGGCGGTTGCTACCACACGGTGTATCGAATTGGATCAAGAGAGGGTGATGGTCCGATTTAAAATGAGGAGGTGATGAAGTTCAACTTACGCAAACCGCAATTGCTAATCCAAGTTCACCAACAACTTGTCTAAGCGATTCTAATCCTGCTCATTGCCAGGTGAAAATATCACTCTTAAAACCTGCATCCAAAAGATCGCAGTCTTGCAAAGTTTAGAGAAACCCAGTCTCTCGATAGGGGCCTAGATAAAGGAAGACCGCTTCTCTCATGCGCTTCCAATTTCTCGGTATCACGAACCCAATCACCTTGTCCATCTTGAATGGTGCGATTGGTAAGCAAGAAATAGGAAATAGATAGTGAAGGAAGAGGAAGTTGTGGAGAGATAGCAAAGTCACCTGTTTGGTAAGAAGAGAAATGGAGAAGAGACACTAGAAATCATGTGGGTCCCATAAAAATTCTTTCTCTCGAAGTTGCGAAGAAACAATGGGGAGATGGGGTGTTTTTATTGTTTTCCTATAATACTGACTAGTTTGCAAAAATTACGAACCTGTCTCTTGTTATTTTCTAGATTAAAGCGAAATATTATGATTGAAATTTTTTTTTGCCCATCTCTTTGTAAAATGAGAACGTGACTTCACTAAACTGAAGTTCTATTTTTTTATTTAAAAAAATGCTTGTTTCAAAATAAATATAATAAAAAAATGGTTGTTTAATAAATTTAATAGTTAATAAATTAATCTAGTTAATCTAATAATTTATTTTATGTGATGTATATGTTTTTTGATTAAAAAATTAAATTAAGAAATTTAATAAATTAGTTAATTGAATTCAAATAAAAAATTTATTTTGAAGGGAGGTTTTTAAAATTCAAGGGTATTCTCGTACATTTGAAAACAATCACCACTTCTTTCTTTTCTGTTTCTTCTCTTTTTCTTTTATACCAATCAATACCCCAAATCTACTCTATTTCTCATCTATTTCTCTTTCCTTACACTCTTTCCCATCTCTTTCTATCTTCTCACTTTCTCCTCACAACCAATCACACTAGAAGAGCGGAGACATGATTTTCCTCCTTCGTATAGTCGTGACCCGTGGAATAAGCAGTATTCTTGTCACCGAACTCTAGCCACTTCACCCTAGACTTTTGGTACCACAAAATCTCTTCTGGGCAAGGACATCTTCATATTCTTTCCAAGTCTGCTTTTGGAGAGAGAGAAGTTAGTTGCTCCAACCAATAAATAGTCTCCGGTCCAAAGACCTGAGTTGCGCATCAACGATTTCTTCCTCGCAAAGATATTTTGAAAGTGTTTTATTCCACTCTTGGAGAACACCTTGCATTTGCTTGAGTTGAGAATGCGATTATTGATTTTGGCCTAAATGCTCGTGGACAACACGATCAAAACTTCGATGGGTAATCCAAGAAGCTTGAATCGAAAGGCGTCTATGGCGGTTGCTACCACGGTGTATCGAATTGGATCAAGAGAGGGTGATGGTCCGATTTAAAATGAGGAGGTGATGAAGTTCAACTTACGCAAACCGCAATTGCTAATCCAAGTTCACCAACAACTTGTCTAAGCGATTCCTAATCCTGCTCATTGCCAGGTGAAAATATCACTCTTAAAACCTGCATCCAAAAGATCGCAGTCTTGCAAAGTTTAGAGAAACCAGTCTCGTCTGGGGGGCCTAGATAAAGGAAGACCGCTTCTCTCATACGCTTCCAATTTCTCGGTATCACGAACCCAATCACGTTGTCCATCTTGAATGGTCTGATTGGTAAGCAAGAAATATGAAATAGATAGTGAAGGAAGAGGAAGTTGTGGAGAGATAGCAAAGTCACCCTGTTTGGTAAGAAGAGAAATGGAGAAGAGACACTAGAAATCATGTGGGTCCCATAAAAAATTCTTTCTCTGAGAAGTTACGAAGAAACAATGGGGAGATGGGGTGTTTTTATTGTTTTCCTATAATACTGACTAGTTTGCAAAAATGCGAACCATCTCTTGTTATTTTCTCGTTAGAAGCGAAATATTATGATTGAAATTTTTTTGCCCATCTCTTTGTAAAATGAGAACGTGACTTCACTAAACTGAAGTTCTATTTTTATTTAAAAAATGCTTGTTTCAAAATAAATATAATAAAAAATGGTTGTTTAATAAATTTAATAGTTAATAAATTAATCTAGTTAATCTAATAATTTATTTTATGTGATGTATATGTTTTTGATTAAAAATTAAATTAAGAAATTTAATAAATTAGTTAATTGAATTCAAATAAAAATTTATTTTGAAGGGAGGTTTTTAAAATTCAAGGGTATTCTCGTACATTTGAAAACAATCACCACTTCTTTCTTTTCTGTTTCTTCTCTTTTTCTTTTATACCAATCAATACCCCAAATCTACTCTATTTCTCATCTATTTCTCTTTCCTTACACTCTTTCCCATCTCTTTCTATCTTCTCACTTTCTCCTCACAACCAATCACACTAGAAGAGCGGAGACATGATTTTTCCTCCTTCGTATAGTCGTGACCCCGTGGAATAAACGAGTATTCTTGTCACCGAACTCTAGCCACTTCACCCTAGACTTTTGGTACCACAAAATCTCTTCCTGGGCAAGGACATCTTCATATTCTTTCCAAGTCTGCTTTTGGAGAGAGAGAAGTTAGTTGCTCCAACCAATAAATAGTCTCCGGTCCAAAGACCTGAGTTGCGCATCAACGATTTCTTCCTCGCAAAGATATTTTCGAAAGTGTTTTTAGTCCACTCTTGGAGAACACCTTGCATTTACTTCAGTTGAGAATGCGATTATTGATTTGGCGCCAAATGCTCGTGGACAACACGATCAAAACTTCGATGGGTAATCCAAGAAGCTTGAATCGAAAAGAGGCGTCTATGGCGGTTGCTACCACGATTGTATCGAATTGGATCAAGAGAGGGTGATGGTCCGATTTAAAATGAGGGAGGTGATGAAGTTCAACTTACGCAAACCGCAATTGCTAATCCAAGTTCACCAACAACTTGTCTAAGCGATTCCTAATCCTGCTCATTGCGGTGAAAATATCACTCTTAAAACCTGCATCCAAAAGATCGCAGTCTTGCAAAGTTTAGAGAAACCCAGTCTCGTCTGGGGGCCTAGATAAAGGTAGACCGCTTCTCTCATGCGCTTCCAATTTCTCGGTATCACGAACCCAATCACCTTGTCCATCTTGAATGGTGCGATTGGTAAGCAAGAAATAGGAAATAGATAGTGAAGGAAGAGGAAGTTGTGGAGAGATAGCAAAGTCACCACTGTTTGGTAAGAAGAGAAATGGAGAAGAGACACTAGAAATCATGTGGGTCCCATAAAAATTCTTTCTCTCGAGAAGTTGCGAAGAAACAATGGGGAGATGAGGTGTTTTTATTGTTTTCCTATAATACTGACTAGTTTGCAAAAATTAGAACCTGTCTCTTGTTATTTTCTAGATTGAAGCGAAATATTATGATTGAATTTTTTTGCCCATCTCTTTGTAAAATGAGAACGTGACTTCACTAAACTGAAGTTCTATTTTTATTTAAAAAATGCTTGTTTCAAAATAAATATAATAAAAAATGGTTGTTTAATAAATTTAATAGTTAATAAATTAATCTAGTTAATCTAATAATTTATTTTATGTGATGTATATGTTTTTGATTAAAAAAATTAAATTAAGAAATTTAATAAATTAGTTAATTGAATTCAAATAAAAAATTTATTTTGAAGGGAGGTTTTTAAAATTCAAGGGTATTCTCGTACATTTGAAAACAATCACCACTTCTTTCTTTTCTATTTCTTCTCTTTTTCTTTTGTACCAATCAATACCCCAAATCTACTCTATTTCTCATCTATTTCTCTTTCCTTACACTCTTTCCCATCTCTTTCTATCTTCTCACTTTCTCCTCACAACCAATCACACGAGAAGGCGGAGACATGATTTTCCTCCTTCGTATAGTCGTGACCAGTGGAATAAGCGAGTATTCTTGTCACCGAACTCTAGCCACTTCACCCTAGACTTTTGGTACCACAAAATCTCTTCTGAGCAAGGACATCTTCATATTCTTTCCAAGTGCGCTTTTGGAGAGAGAAGTTAGTTGCTCCAACCAATAAATAGTCTCAGGTCCAAAGACCTGAGTTGCGCATCAACGATTTCTTCCTCATAAAGATATTTTGAAAGTGTTTTATTCCACTCTTGGAGAACACCTTGCATTTGCTTGAGTTGAGAATGCGATTATTCAGTTTTGGCCGCAAATGCTCGTGGACAACACGATCAAAACTTCGATGGGTAATCGAAGCTTTGAATCGAAAAGAGGCGTCTATGGCGGTTGCTACCACACGGTGTATCGAATTGGATCAAGAGAGGGTGATGGTCCGATTTAAAATGAGGGAGGTGATGAAGTTCAACCACGCAAACCGCAATTGCTAATCCAAGTTCACCAACAACCTATCTAAACGTTTCCTAACCCCTGCTCATTGCCAGGTGAAAATATCACTCTTAAAACCTAAATCCAAAAGATCGCAGTCTTGCAAAGTTTAGAGAAACCCAGTCTCTCGTCTGGGGGGCCTAGATAAAGGTATACCGCTTCTCTCATGCGCTTCCAATTTCTCGGTTTCACGAACCCAATCACCTTGTCCATCTTGAATGGTCTGATTGGTAAGCAAGAAATATAAAATAGATAGTGAAGGAAGAGGAAGTTGTGGAGAGATAGCAAAGTCACCCTGTTTGGTAAGAAGAGAAATGGAGAAGAGACACTAGAAATCATGTGGGTCCCATAAAAAATTCTTTCTCTCAGAAGTTGCGAAGAAACAATGGGGAGATGCGGTGTTTTTATTGTTTTCCTATAATAACCCCAGCTAGTTTGCAAAAATTCTGAACTTCTGTCTCTTGTTATTTTCTCGTTAACGAAACGAAATATTATGATTGAATTTTTTTTTGCCCATCTCTTTGTAAAATGAGAACGTGACTTCACTAAACTAAAGTTCTATTTTTTTATTTTAAAAAATGCTTGTTTCAAAATAAATATAATAAAAAATGGTTGTTTAATAAATTTAATAATTAATAAATTAATCTAGTTAATCTAATAATTTATTTTATGTGATGTATATGTTTTTTGATTAAAAAATTAAATTAAGAAATTTAATAAATTAGTTAATTGAATTCAAATAAAAAATTTATTTTGAAGGGAGGTTTTTAAAATTCAAGGGTATTCTCGTACATTTGAAAACAATCACCACTTCTTTCTTTTCTATTTCTTCTCTTTTTCTTTTATACCAATCAATACCCAAAATCTACTCTATTTCTCATCTATTTCTCTCTCCTTACACTCTTTGTCATCTCTTTCTGTATCCTCACTTTCTGCTCACAACCAATCACACGGAAGAGCGGAGACATGATTTTTCCTCCTTCGTATAGTCGTGACCCGTGGAATAAGCAGTATTCTTGTCACGAACTCTAGCCACTTCACCTAGACTTTTGGTACCACAAAATCTCTTCTGAGCAAGGACATCTTCATATTCTTTCCAAGTGCGCTTTTGGAGAGAGAGAAGTTAGTTGCTCCAACCAATAAATAGTCTCAGGTCCAAAGACCTGAGTTGCGCATCAACGATTTCTTCCTCGCAAAGATATTTTCGAAAGTGTTTTATTCCACTCTTGGAGAACACCTTGCATTTGCTTGATTGAGAATGCGATTATTGAGTTTGGCCTCAAATGCTCGTGGACAACACGATCAAAACTCGATGGGTAATCCAAGAAGCTTGAATCGAAAAGGCGTCTATGGCGGTTGCTACCACACGGTGTATCGAATTGGATCAAGAGAGGGTGATGGTCAGATTTAAAATGAGGAGGTGATGAAGTTCAACTTACGCAAACCGCAATTGCTAATCCAAGTTCACCAACAACTTTGTCTAAGCGATTCCTAATCCTGCTCATTGCGGTGAAAATATCACTCTTAAAACCTGCATCCAAAAGATCGCTGATCTTGCAAAGTTTAGAGAAACCCGGTCTCTAAATGCAGGGGGCCTAGATAAAGGAAGACCGCTTCTCTCATGCGCTTCCAATTTCTCGGTATCACGAACCCAATCACGTTGTCCATCTTGAATGGTGCGATTGGTAAGCAAGAAATAGGAAATAGATAGTGAAGGAAGAGGAAGTTGTGGAGAGATAGCAAAGTCACCTGTTTGGTAAGAAGAGAAATGGAGAAGAGACACTAGAAATCATGTGGGTCCCATAAAAATTCTTTCTCTCGAAGTTGCGAAGAAACAATGGGGAGATGGGGTGTTTTTATTGTTTTCCTATAATACTGACTAGTTTGCAAAAATTACGAACTTGTCTCTTGTTATTTTCTCGATTATGAAGCGAAATATTATGATTGAAATTTTTTTGCCCATCTCTTTGTAAAATGAGAACGTGACTTCACTAAACTGAAGTTCTATTTTTATTTAAAAAATGCTTGTTTCAAAATAAATATAATAAAAAAATGGTTGTTTAATAAATTTAATAGTTAATAAATTAATCTAGTTAATCTAATAATTTATTTTATGTGATTTATATGTTTTTGATTAAAAAATTAAATTAAGAAATTTAATAAATTAGTTAATTGAATTCAAATAAAAATTTATTTTGAAGGGAGGTTTTTAAAATTCAAGGGTATTCTCGTACATTTGAAAACAATCACCACTTCTTTCGTTTCTATTTCTTCTCTTTTTCTTTTATACCAATCAATACCCCAAATCTACTCTATTTCTCATCTATTTCTCTTTCCTTACACTCTTTCCCATCTCTTTCTATCTTCTCACTTTCTCCTCACAACCAATCACACAGAAGAGCGGAGACATGATTTTCCTCCTTCGTATAGTCGTGACCCGTGGAATAAGCAGTATTCTTGTCACCGAACTCTAGCCACTTCACCCTAGACTTTTGGTACCACAAAATCTCTTCTGAGCAAGGACATCTTCATATTCTTTCCAAGTGCGCTTTTGGAGAGAGAAGTTAGTTGCTCCAACCAATAAATAGTCTCAGGTCCAAAGACACGAGTTGCGCATCAACGATTTCTTCCTCGCAAAGATATTTTGAAAGTGTTTTATTCCACTCTTGGAGAACACCTTGCATTTGCTTGATTGAGAATCTGATTATTCAGTTTTGGCCGCAAATGCTCGTGGACAACACGATCAAAACTCTGATGGGTAATCCAAGAAGCTTCGAATCGAAAAGGGCGTCTATGGCGGTTGCTACCACACGGTGTATCGAATTGGATCAAGAGAGGGTGATGGTCCGATTTAAAATGAGGGAGGTGATGAAGTTCAACTTCTGCAAACCGCAATTGCTAATCCAAGTTCACCAACAACTTGTCTAAACGATTCCTAATCCCTGCTCATTGCCAGGTGAAAATATCACTCTTAAAACCTGCATCCAAAAGATCGCAGTCTTGCAAAGTTTAGAGAAACCCAGTCTCTCGTCTGGGGGGCCTAGATAAAGGAAGACCGCTTCTCTCATACGCTTCCAATTTCTCGGTATCACGAACCCAATCACGTTGTCCATCTTGAATGGTCTGATTGGTAAGCAAGAAATAGGAAATAGATAGTGAAGGAAGAGGAAGTTGTGGAGAGATAGCAAAGTCACCCTGTTTGGTAAGAAGAGAAATGGAGAAGAGACACTAGAAATCATGTGGGTCCCATAAAAAATTCTTTCTCTGAGAAGTTACGAAGAAACAATGGGGAGATGGGGTGTTTTTATTGTTTTCCTATAATACTGACTAGTTTGCAAAAATTACGAACTTGTCTCTTGTTATTTTCGTTAGTTAAAGCGAAATATTATGATTGAAATTTTTTTGCCCATCTCTTTGTAAAATGAGAACGTGACTTCACTAAACTGAAGTTCTATTTTTATTTAAAAAATGCTTGTTTCAAAATAAATATAATAAAAAAATGGTTGTTTAATAAATTTAATAGTTAATAAATTAATCTAGTTAATCTAATAATTTATTTTATGTGATGTATATGTTTTTGATTAAAAAATTAAATTAAGAAATTTAATAAATTAGTTAATTGAATTCAAATAAAAATTTATTTTGAAGGGAGGTTTTTAAAATTCAAGGGTATTCTCGTACATTTGAAAACAATCACCACTTCTTTCTTTTCTATTTCTTCTCTTTTTCTTTTATACCAATCAATACCCCAAATCTACTCTATTTCTCATCTATTTCTCTTTCCTTACACTCTTTCCCATCTCTTTCTATCTTCTCACTTTCTCCTCACAACCAATCACACGGAAGAGAGACATGATTTTTCCTCCTTCGTATAGTCGTGACCCAGTGGAATAAGCGAGTATTCTTGTCACCGAACTCTAGCCACTTCACCCTAGACTTTTGGTACCACAAAATCTCTTCTGGGCAAGGACATCTTCATATTCTTTCCAAATGCGCTTTTGGAGAGAGAGAAGTTAGTTGCTCCAACCAATAAATAGTCTCCGGTCCAAAGACCTGAGTTGCGCATCAACGATTTCTTCCTCGCAAAGATATTTTCGAAAGTGTTTTTATTCCACTCTTGGAGAACACCTTGCATT
Source organism: Calophaca sinica (assembly GCA_037113605.1). Classification (NCBI taxonomy): domain Eukaryota; kingdom Viridiplantae; phylum Streptophyta; class Magnoliopsida; order Fabales; family Fabaceae; genus Calophaca; species Calophaca sinica. The sequence continues at coordinate 100,365,870 of CM073733.1, read as the reverse complement.
TGCTTCAGTTGAGAATGCAGTTATTCAGTTTTGGCCGCAAATGCTCGTGGACAACACGATCAAAACTCTGATGGGTAATCCAAGAAGCTTCGAATCGAAAAGGGCGTCTATGGCGGTTGCTACCACACGGTGTATCGAATTGGATCAAGAGAGGGTGATGGTCCGATTTAAAATGAGGGAGGTGATGAAGTTCAACTTCTGCAAACCGCAATTGCTAATCCAAGTTCACCAACAACTTGTCTAAACGATTCCTAATCCCTGCTCATTGCCAGGTGAAAATATCACTCTTAAAACCTGCATCCAAAAGATCGCAGTCTTGCAAAGTTTAGAGAAACCCAGTCTCTCGTCTGGGGGGCCTAGATAAAGGTAGACCGCTTCTCTCATGCGCTTCCAATTTCTCGGTATCACGAACCCAATCACCTTGTCCATCTTGAATGGTCTGATTGGTAAGCAAGAAATAGGAAATAGATAGTGAAGGAAGAGGAAGTTGTGGAGAGATAGCAAAGTCACCCTGTTTGGTAAGAAGAGAAATGGAGAAGAGACACTAGAAATCATGTGGGTCCCATAAAAAATTCTTTCTCTCAGAAGTTGCGAAGAAACAATGGGGAGATGAGATGTTTTTATTGTTTTCCTATAATACCCCCAGCTAGTTTGCAAAAATTCTGAACTTCTGTCTCTTGTTATTTTCTCGTTAACGAAACGAAATATTATGATTGAATTTTTTTTTGCCCATCTCTTTGTAAAATGAGAACGTGACTTCACTAAACTAAAGTTCTATTTTTTTATTTTAAAAAATGCTTGTTTCAAAATAAATATAATAAAAAATGGTTGTTTAATAAATTTAATAATTAATAAATTAATCTAGTTAATCTAATAATTTATTTTATGTGATGTATATGTTTTTTGATTAAAAAATTAAATTAAGAAATTTAATAAATTAGTTAATTGAATTCAAATAAAAAATTTATTTTGAAGGGAGGTTTTTAAAATTCAAGGGTATTCTCGTACATTTGAAAACAATCACCACTTCTTTCTTTTCTATTTCTTCTCTTTTTCTTTTATACCAATCAATACCCCAAATCTACTCTATTTCTCATCTATTTCTCTTTCCTTACACTCTTTCCCATCTCTTTCTATCTTCTCTCTTTCTCCTCCCCACCAATCACACGGAAGAGCGGAGACATGATTTTTCCTCCTTCGTATAGACGTCACCCCGTGGACTAACCGAGTATTCTTGTCACCGAACTCTAGCCACTTCACCCTAGACTTTTGGTACCACAAAATCTCTTCCTGGGCAAGGACATCTTCATATTCTTTCCAAGTCTGCTTTTGGAGAGAGAGAAGTTAGTTGCTCCAACCAATAAATAGTCTCCGGTCCAAAGACCTGAGTTGCGCATCATCGATTTCTTCCTCCCAAAGGTATTTTGAAAGTGTTTTTATTCCTCCCTTGGAGACCACCTTGCTTTTGCTTCAGTTGAGAATGCAGTTATTCAGTTTTGGCCGCAAATGCTCGTGGACAGCACGATCAAAACTCTGATGGGTAATCCAAGAAGCTTCGAATCGAAAAGGGCGTCTATGGCGATTGCTACCACGGTGTATCGAATTGGATCAAGAGAGGGTGATGGTCCGATTTAAAATGAGGAGGTGATGAAGTTCAACTCGCAAACCGCAATTGCTAATCCAAGTTCACCAACAACCTATCTAAACGTTTCCTAACCCCTGCGCATTGCCAGGGGAAAATATCACTCTTAAAACCTAAAACGAAAAAATCGCAATCTTGCAAAGTTGAGAGAAACCAGTCTCTGCAGGGGGCCTAGATAAAGGTAGACCGCTTCTCTCATGCGCTTCCAATTTCTCGGTATCACGAACCCAATCACCTTGTCCATCTTGAATGGTGCGATTGGTAAGCAAGAAATAGGAAATAGATAGTGAAGGAAGAGGAAGTTGTGGAGAGATAGCAAAGTCACCTGTTTGGTAAGAAGAGAAATGGAGAAGAGACACTAGAAATCATGTGGGTCCCATAAAAATTCTTTCTCTCGAGAAGTTGCGAAGAAACAATGGGGAGATGGGGTGTTTTTATTGTTTTCCTATAATACCCCACTAGTTTGCAAAAATTCTGAACCACATCTCTTGTTATTTTCTCGTTAATGAAAGCGAAATATTATGATTGAATTTTTTTGCCCATCTCTTTGTAAAATGAGAACGTGACTTCACTAAACTGAAGTTCTATTTTTATTTAAAAATGCTTGTTTCAAAATAAATATAATAAAAAATGGTTGTTTAATAAATTTAATAATTAATATATTAATCTAGTTAATCTAATAATTTATTTTATGTGATGTATATGTTTTATTGATTAAAAAATTAAATTAAGAAATTTAATAAATTAGTTAATTGAATTCAAATAAAAAATTTATTTTGAAGGGAGGTTTTTAAAATTCAAGGGTATTCTCGTACATTTGAAAACAATCACCACTTCTTTCTTTTCTATTTCTTCTCTTTTTCTTTTATACCAATCAATACCCCAAATCTACTCTATTTCTCATCTATTTCTCTCTCCTTACACTCTTTCTCATCTCTTTCTATCTTCTCACTTTCTCCTCACAACCAATCACACGGAAGAGCGGAGACATGATTTTCCTCCTTCGTATAGTCGTGACCCGTGGAATAAGCGAGTATTCTTGTCACCGAACTCTAGCCACTTCACCCTAGACTTTTGGTACCACAAAATCTCTTCTGAGCAAGGACATCTTCATATTCTTTCCAAGTCTGCTTTTGGAGAGAGAAGTTAGTTGCTCCAACCAATAAATAGTCTCCGGTCCAAAGACCTAAGTTGCGCATCAACGATTTCTTCCTCGCAAAGAGATTTTCGAAAGTGGTTTTATTCCACTCTTGGAGATCACCTTGCAGTTGGTTCAGTTGAGAATGCGATTATTGATTTTGGCCGCAAATGCTCGTGGACAACACGATCAAAACTCTGATGGGTAATCCAAGAAGCTTCGAATCGAAAAGGGCGTCTATGACGGTTGCTACCACACGGTGTATCGAATTGGATCAAGAGAGGGTGATGGTCCGATTTAAAATGAGGGAGGTGATGAAGTTCAACTTCTGCAAACCGCAATTGCTAATCCAAGTTCACCAACAACCTATCTAAACGTTTCCTAACCCCTGCTCATTGCCAGGTGAAAATATCACTCTTAAAACGTAAATCCAAAAGATCGCAGTCTTGCAAAGTTTAGAGAAACCCAGTCTCTCTTCTGGGGGCCTAGATAAAGGTATACCGCTTCTCTCATGCGCTTCCAATTTCTCGGTATCACGAACCCAATCACCTTGTCCATCTTGAATGGTCTGATTGGTAAGCAAGAAATAGGAAATAGATAGTGAAGGAAGAGGAAGTTGTGGAGAGATAGCAAAGTCACCCTGTTTGGTAAGAAGAGAAATGGAGAAGAGACACTAGAAATCATGTGGGTCCCATAAAAAATTCTTTCTCTCAGAAGTTGCGAAGAAACAATGGGGAGATGCGGTGTTTTTATTGTTTTCCTATAATAACCCCAGCTAGTTTGCAAAAATTCTGAACTTCTGTCTCTTGTTATTTTAGTTAATGAAAGCGAAATATTATGATTGAAATTTTTTGCCCATCTCTTTGTAAAATGAGAACGTGACTTCACTAAACTAAAGTTCTATTTTTTTATTTTAAAAAATGCTTGTTTCAAAATAAATATAATAAAAAATGGTTGTTTAATAAATTTAATAATTAATAAATTAATCTAGTTAATCTAATAATTTATTTTATGTGATGTATATGTTTTTTGATTAAAAAATTAAATTAAGAAAATTAATAAATTAGTTAATTGAATTCAAATAAAAAATTTATTTTGAAGGGAGGTTTTTAAAATTCAAGGGTATTCTCGTACATTTGAAAACAATCACCACTTCTTTCTTTTCTATTTCTTCTCTTTTTCTTTTATACCAATCAATACCCCAAATCTACTCTATTTCTCATCTATTTCTCTCTCCTTACACTCTTTCTCATCTCTTTCTATCTTCTCACTTTCTCCTCACAACCAATCACACCAGAAGAGCGGAGACATGATTTTTCCTCCTTCGTATAGTCGTGACCCCGTGGAATAAGCAGTATTCTTGTCACCGAACTCTAGCCACTTCACCCTAGACTTTTGGTACCACAAAATCTCTTCCTGGGCAAGGACATCTTCATATTCTTTCCAAGTCTGCTTTTGGAGAGAGAGAAGTTAGTTGCTCCAACCAATAAATAGTCTCCGGTCCAAAGACCTGAGTTGCGCATCAACGATTTCTTCCTCGCAAAGATATTTTCGAAAGTGTTTTTATTCCACTCTTGGAGAACACCTTGCATTTGCTTGATTGAGAATGCGATTATTGAGTTTTGGCCTCAAATGCTCGTGGACAACACGATCAAAACTACGATGGGTAATCCAAGAAGCTTGAATCGAAAGAGGCGTCTATGGCGGTTGCTACCACACGGTGTATCGAATTGGATCAAGAGAGGGTGATGGTCCGATTTAAAATGAGGGAGGTGATGAAGTTCAACTTCTGCAAACCGCAATTGCTAATCCAAGTTCAGCAACAACCTATCTAAACGTTTCCTAACCCCTGCTCATTGCCAGGTGAAAATATCACTCTTAAAACCTGCATCCAAAAGATCGCAGTCTTGCAAAGTTTAGAGAAACCAGTCTCTTCTGGGGGCCTAGATAAAGGTAGACCGCTTCTCTCATGCGCTTCCAATTTCTCGGTATCACGAACCCAATCACCTTGTCCATCTTGAATGGTCTGATTGGTAAGCAAGAAATAGGAAATAGATAGTGAAGGAAGAGGAAGTTGTGGAGAGATAGCAAAGTCACCCTGTTTGGTAAGAAGAGAAATGGAGAAGAGACACTAGAAATCATGTGGGTCCCATAAAAAATTCTTTCTCTCAGAAGTTGCGAAGAAACAATGGGGAGATGGGGTGTTTTTATTGTTTTCCTATAATACCCCCAGCTAGTTTGCAAAAATTCTGAACTTCTGTCTCTTGTTATTTTCTCGTTAACGAAACGAAATATTATGATTGAAATTTTTTTTTGCCCATCTCTTTGTAAAATGAGAACGTGACTTCACTAAACTGAAGTTCTATTTTTTTATTTAAAAAAATGCTTGTTTCAAAATAAATATAATAAAAAAATGGTTGTTTAATAAATTTAATAATTAATAAATTAATCTAGTTAATCTAATAATTTATTTTATGTGATGTATATGTTTTTTGATTAAAAAATTAAATTAAGAAATTTAATAAATTAGTTAATTGAATTCAAATAAAAAATTTATTTTGAAGGGAGGTTTTTAAAATTCAAGGGTATTCTCGTACATTTGAAAACAATCACCACTTCTTTCTTTTCTATTTCTTCTCTTTTTCTTTTATACCAATCAATACCCCAAATCTACTCTATTTCTCATCTATTTCTCTCTCCTTACACTCTTTCTCATCTCTTTCTATCTTCTCACTTTCTCCTCACAACCAATCACACCGTAAGAGCGGAGACATGATTTTTCCTCCTTCGTATAGTCGTGACCCGTGGAATAAACAGTATTCTTGTCACCGAACTCTAGCCACTTCACCCTAGACTTTTGGTACCACAAAATCTCTTCTGGGCAAGGACATCTTCATATTCTTTCCAAGTCTCGCTTTTGGAGAGAGAAGTTAGTTGCTCCAACCAATAAATAGTCTCAGGTCCAAAGACCTGAGTTGCGCATCAACGATTTCTTCCTCGCAAAGATATTTTTCGAAAGTGTTTTATTCCACTCTTGGAGAACACCTTGCATTTGCTTGAGTTGAGAATGCACGATTATTGATTTTGGCCTCAAATGCTCGTGGACAACACGATCAAAACTCGATGGGTAATCCAAGAAGCTTGAATCGAAAAGGGCGTCTATGGCGGTTGCTACCACACGGTGTATTGTCGAATTGGATCAAGAGAGGGTGATGGTCCGATTTAACATGAGGGAGGTGATGAAGTTCAACTTTGCAAACCGCAATTGCTAATCCAAGTTCACCAACAACTGTCTAAGCGATTCCTAATCCTGCTCATTGCCAGGTGAAAATATCACTCTTAAAACCTGCATCCAAAAGATCGCGATCTTGCAAAGTTTAGAGAAACCCAGTCTCGTCTGGGGGCCTAGATAAAGGTAGACCGCTTCTCTCATGCGCTTCCAATTTCTCGGTATCACGAACCCAATCACCTTGTCCATCTTGAATGGTCTGATTGGTAAGCAAGAAATAGGAAATTGATAGTGAAGGAAGAGGAAGTTGTGGAGAGATAGCAAAGTCACCCTGTTTGGTAAGAAGAGGAATGGAGAAGAGACACTAGAAATCATGTGGGTCCCATAAAAAATTCTTTCTCTCAGAAGTTGCGAAGAAACAATGGGGAGATGAGGTGTTTTTATTGTTTTCCTATAATACTCCCAGCTAGTTTGCAAAAATTCTGAACTTCTGTCTCTTGTTATTTTCTCAATCTAAACGAAATATTATGATTGAAATTTTTTTGCCCATCTCTTTGTAAAATGAGAACGTGACTTCACTAAACTGAAGTTCTATTTTTATTTAAAAAATGCTTGTTTCAAAATAAATATAATAAAAAATGGTTGTTTAATAAATTTAACAATTAATAAATTAATCTAGTTAATCTAATAATTTATTTTATGTGATGTATATGTTTTTTGATTAAAAAATTAAATTAAGAAATTTAATAATTTAGTTAATTGAATTCCAATAAAAAATTTATTTTGAAGGGAGGTTTTTAAAATTCAAGGGTATTCTCGTACATTTGAAAACAATCACCACTTCTTTCTTTTCTATTTCTTCTCTTTTTCTTTTATACCAATCAATACCCCAAATCTACTCTATTTCTCATCTATTTCTCTCTCCTTACACTCTTTCTCATCTCTTTCTATCTTCTCACTTTCTCCTCACAACCAATCACACCGTAAGAGCGGAGACATGATTTTTCCTCCTTCGTATAGTCGTGACCCAGTGGAATAAACGAGTATTCTTGTCACGAACTCTAGCCACTTCACCCTAGACTTTTGGTACCACAAAATCTCTTCTGGGCAAGGACATCTTCATATTCTTTCCAAGTCCGCTTTTGGAGAGAGAAGTTAGTTGCTCCAACCAATAAATAGTCTCAGGTCCAAAGACTGAGTTGCGCATCAACGATTTCTTCCTCGCAAAGATATTTTCGAAAGTGTTTTATTCCACTCTTGGAGAACACCTTGCATTTGCTTCAGTTGAGAATGCGATTATTCGATTTGGCCACAAATGCTCGTGGACAACACGATCAAAACTCTGATGGGTAATCCAAGAAGCTTCGAATCGAAAAGGGCGTCTATGACGGTTGCTACCACACGGTGTATCGAATTGGATCAAGAGAGGGTGATGGTCCGATTTAAAATGAGGGAGGTGATGAAGTTCAACTTCTGCAAACCGCAATTGCTAATCCAAGTTCAGCAACAACCTATCTAAACGTTTCCTAACCCCTGCTCATTGCCAGGTGAAAATATCACTCTTAAAACCTGCATCCAAAAGATCGCAGTCTTGCAAAGTTTAGAGAAACCCAGTCTCTCGTCTGGGGGGCCTAGATAAAGGTAGACCGCTTCTCTCATGCGCTTCCAATTTCTCGGTATCACGAACCCAATCACCTTGTCCATCTTGAATGGTCTGATTGGTAAGCAAGAAATAGGAAATAGATAGTGAAGGAAGAGGAAGTTGTGGAGAGATAGCAAAGTCACCCTGTTTGGTAAGAAGAGAAATGGAGAAGAGACACTAGAAATCATGTGGGTCCCATAAAAAATTCTTTCTCTCAGAAGTTGCGAAGAAACAATGGGGAGATGGGGTGTTTTTATTGTTTTCCTATAATACCCCCAGCTAGTTTGCAAAAATTCTGAACTTCTGTCTCTTGTTATTTTCTCGTTAACGAAACGAAATATTATGATTGAATTTTTTTTTTTGCCCATCTCTTTGTAAAATGAGAACGTGACTTCACTAAACTGAAGTTCTATTTTTTTATTTAAAAAAATGCTTGTTTCAAAATAAATATAATAAAAAAATGGTTGTTTAATAAATTTAATAATTAATAAATTAATCTAGTTAATCTAATAATTTATTTTATGTGATGTATATGTTTTTTGATTAAAAAATTAAATTAAGAAATTTAATAAATTAGTTAATTGAATTCAAATAAAAAATTTATTTTGAAGGGAGGTTTTTAAAATTCAAGGGTATTCTCGTACATTTGAAAACAATCACCACTTCTTTCTTTTCTATTTCTTCTCTTTTTCTTTTATACCAATCAATACCCCAAATCTACTCTATTTCTCATCTATTTCTCTCTCCTTACACTCTTTCTCATCTCTTTCTATCTTCTCACTTTCTCCTCACAACCAATCACACCAGAAGAGCGGAGACATGATTTTTCCTCCTTCGTATAGTCGTGACCCCGTGGAATAAACGAGTATTCTTGTCACCGAACTCTAGCCACTTCACCCTAGACTTTTGGTACCACAAAATCTCTTCCTGGGCAAGGACATCTTCATATTCTTTCCAAGTCTCGCTTTTGGAGAGAGAGAAGTTAGTTGCTCCAACCAATAAATAGTCTCGGTCCAAAGACCTGAAAGCGCATCAACGATTTCTTCCTCGCAAAGATATTTTCGAAAGTGTTTTTATTCCACTCTTGGAGAACACCTTGCATTTGCTTGATTGAGAATGCGATTATTCAGTTTGGCCTCAAATGCTCGTGGACAACACGATCAAAACTCGATGGGTAATCCAAGAAGCTTGAATCGAAAAGGGCGTCTATGTCGGTTGCTACCACACGGTGTATCGAATTGGATCAAGAGAGGGTGATGGTCCGATTTAACATGAGGGAGGTGATGAAGTTCAACTTTTGCAAACCGCAATTGCTAATCCAAGTTCACCAACATCCTGTCTAAACGATTCCTAATCCCTGCTCATTGCCAGGTGAAAATATCACTCTTAAAACCTGCATCCAAAAGATCGCAGTCTTGCAAAGTTTAGAGAAACCCAGTCTCTCGTCTGGGGGGCCTAGATAAAGGTAGACCGCTTCTCTCATGCGCTTCCAATTTCTCGGTATCACGAACCCAATCACCTTGTCCATCTTGAATGGTCTGATTGGTAAGCAAGAAATAGGAAATTGATAGTGAAGGAAGAGGAAGTTGTGGAGAGATAGCAAAGTCACCCTGTTTGGTAAGAAGAGGAATGGAGAAGAGACACTAGAAATCATGTGGGTCCCATAAAAAATTCTTTCTATCAGAAGTTGCGAAGAAACAATGGGGAGATGAGGTGTTTTTATTGTTTTCCTATAATACTCCCAGCTAGTTTGCAAAAATTCTGAACTTCTGTCTCTTGTTATTTTCTCGTTAACGAAACGAAATATTATGATTGAAATTTTTTTTTGCCCATCTCTTTGTAAAATGAGAACGTGACTTCACTAAACTGAAGTTCTATTTTTTTATTTAAAAAAATGCTTGTTTCAAAATAAATATAATAAAAAAATGGTTGTTTAATAAATTTAACAATTAATAAATTAATCTAGTTAATCTAATAATTTATTTTATGTGATGTATATGTTTTTTGATTAAAAAATTAAATTAAGAAATTTAATAATTTACTTAATTGAATTCCAATAAAAAATTTATTTTGAAGGGAGGTTTTTAAAATTCAAGGGTATTCTCGTACATTTGAAAACAATCACCACTTCTTTCTTTTCTATTTCTTCTCTTTTTCTTTTATACCAATCAATACCCCAAATCTACTCTATTTCTCATCTATTTCTCTCCTTACACTCTTTCTCATCTCTTTCTATCTTCTCACTTTCTCCTCACAACCAATCACACCGTAAGAGCGGAGACATGATTTTTCCTCCTTCAGATAGTCGTGACCCCGTGGAATAAACGAGTATTCTTGTCACGAACTCTAGCCACTTCACCCTAGACTTTTGGTAGCACAAAATCTCTTCTGGGCAAGGACATCTTCATATTCTTTCCAAGTCCGCTTTTGGAGAGAGAGAAGTTAGTTGCTCCAACCAATAAATAGTCTCAGGTCCAAAGACTGAGTTGCATCAACGATTTCTTCCTCGCAAAGATATTTTCGAAAGTGTTTTTATTCCACTCTTGGAGAACACCTTGCATTTGCTTGATTGAGAATGCGATTATTCAGTTTGGCCACAAATGCTCGTGGACAACACGATCAAAACTCGATGGGTAATCCAAGAAGCTTGAATCGAAAAGGGCGTCTATGGCGGTTGCTACCACACGTGTATCGAATTGGATCAAGAGAGGGTGATGGTCCGATTTAAAATGAGGGAGGTGATGAAGTTCAACTTCTGCAAACCGCAATTGCTAATCCAAGTTCAGCAACAACCTATCTAAACGTTTCCTAACCCCTGCTCATTGCCAGGTGAAAATATCACTCTTAAAACCTGCATCCAAAAGATCGCAGTCTTGCAAAGTTTAGAGAAACCCAGTCTCTCGTCTGGGGGGCCTAGATAAAGGTAGACCGCTTCTCTCATGCGCTTCCAATTTCTCGGTATCACAAACCCAATCACCTTGTCCATCTTGAATGGTCTGATTGGTAAGCAAGAAATAGGAAATAGATAATGAAGGAAGAGGAAGTTGTGGAGATATAGCAAAGTCACCCTGTTTGGTAAGAAGAGAAATGGAGAAGAGACACTAGAAATCATGTGGGTCCCATAAAAAATTCTTTCTCTCAGAAGTTGCGAAGAAACAATGGGGAGATGAGGTGTTTTTATTGTTTTCCTATAATACCCCCGGCTAGTTTGCAAAAATTCTGAACTTCTGTCTCTTGTTATTTTCTCGTTAACGAAACGAAATATTATGATTGAATTTTTTTTTTGCCCATCTCTTTGTAAAATGAGAACGTAACTTCACTAAACTGAAGTTCTATTTTTTTATTTAAAAAAATGCTTGTTTCAAAATAAATATAATAAAAAAATGGTTGTTTAATAAATTTAATAATTAATAAATTAATCTAGTTAATCTAATAATTTATTTTATGTGATGTATATGTTTTTTGATTAAAAAATTAAATTAAGAAATTTAATAATTTAGTTAATTGAATTCCAATAAAAAATTTATTTTGAAGGGAGGTTTTTAAAATTCAAGAGTATTCTCAGACATTTGAAAACAATCACCACTTCTTTCTTTTCTATTTCTTCTCTTTTTCGTTTATACCAATCAATACCCCAAATCTACTCTATTTCTCATCTATTTCTCTCTCCTTACACTCTTTCTCATCTCTTTCTATCTTCTCACTTTCTCCTCACAATCAATCACACCAGAACACCGGAGACATGACTTTTCCTCCTTCCGATAGTCGTCACCCGTGGAATAAACGAGTATTCTTGTCACCGAACTCTAGCCACTTCACCCTAGACTTTTGGTACCACAAAATCTCTTCCTGGGCAAGGACATCTTCATATTCTTTCCAAGTCTGCTTTTGGAGAGAGAGAAGTTAGTTGCTCCAACCAATAAATAGTCTCCGGTCCAAAGACCTGAGTTGCGCATCAACGATTTCTTCCTCGCAAAGATATTTTCGAAAGTGTTTTTATTCCACTCTTGGAGAACACCTTGCATTTGCTTCAGTTGAGAATGCAGTTATTCAGTTTTGGCCTCAAATGCTCGTGGACAACACGATCAAAACTCTGATGGGTAATCCAAGAAGCTTCGAATCGAAAAGGGCGTCTATGACGGTTGCTACCACACGGTGTATCGAATTGGATCAAGAGAGGGTGATGGTCCGATTTAACATGAGGGAGGTGATGAAGTTCAACTTTTGCAAACCGCAATTGCTAATCCAAGTTCACCAACATCCTGTCTAAACGATTCCTAATCCCTGCTCATTGCCAGGTGAAAATATCACTCTTAAAACCTGCATCCAAAAGATCGCAGTCTTGCAAAGTTTAGAGAAACCCAGTCTCTCGTCTGGGGGGCCTAGATAAAGGTAGACCGCTTCTCTCATGCGCTTCCAATTTCTCGGTATCACGAACCCAATCACCTTGTCCATCTTGAATGGTCTGATTGGTAAGCAAGAAATAGGAAATTGATAGTGAAGGAAGAGGAAGTTGTGGAGAGATAGCAAAGTCACCCTGTTTGGTAAGAAGAGGAATGGAGAAGAGACACTAGAAATCATGTGGGTCCCATAAAAAATTCTTTCTATCAGAAGTTGCGAAGAAACAATGGGGAGATGAGGTGTTTTTATTGTTTTCCTATAATACTCCCAGCTAGTTTGCAAAAATTCTGAACTTCTCTTGTTATTTTCTCGTTAACGAAACGAAATATTATGATTGAAATTTTTTTGCCCATCTCTTTGTAAAATGAGAATGTGACTTCACTAAACTGAAGTTCTATTTTTATTTAAAAAATGCTTGTTTCAAAATAAATATAATAAAAAAATGGTTGTTTAATAAATTTAACAATTAATAAATTAATCTAGTTAATCTAATAATTTATTTTATGTGATGTATATGTTTTTTGATTAAAAAATTAAATTAAGAAATTTAATAATTTACTTAATTGAATTCCAATAAAAAATTTATTTTGAAGGGAGGTTTTTAAAATTCAAGGGTATTCTCGTACATTTGAAAACAATCACCACTTCTTTCTTTTCTATTTCTTCTCTTTTTCTTTTATACCAATCAATACCCCAAATCTACTCTATTTCTCATCTATTTCTCTCTCCTTACACTCTTTCTCATCTCTTTCTATCTTCTCACTTTCTCCTCACAACCAATCACACCAGAAGAGCGGAGACATGATTTTTCCTCCTTCGTATAGTCGTGACCCCGTGGAATAAACGAGTATTCTTGTCACCGAACTCTAGCCACTTCACCCTAGACTTTTGGTAGCACAAAATCTCTTCCTGGGCAAGGACATCTTCATATTCTTTCCAAGTCTGCTTTTGGAGAGAGAGAAGTTAGTTGCTCCAACCAATAAATAGTCTCCGGTCCAAAGACCTGAGTTGCGCATCAACGATTTCTTCCTCGCAAAGATATTTTCGAAAGTGTTTTTATTCCACTCTTGGAGAACACCTTGCATTTGCTTCAGTTGAGAATGCAGTTATTCAGTTTTGGCCACAAATGCTCGTGGACAACACGATCAAAACTCTGATGGGTAATCCAAGAAGCTTCGAATCGAAAAGGGCGTCTATGGCGGTGGCTACCACACGTGTATCGAATTGGATCAAGAGAGGGTGATGGTCCGATTTAAAATGAGGGAGGTGATGAAGTTCAACTTACGCAAACCGCAATTGCTAATCCAAGTTCACCAACAACCTATCTAAACGCTTCCTAACCCCCGCCATTGCCAGGTGAAAATATCACTCTTAAAACCTGCATCCAAAAGATCGCAGTCTTGCAAAGTTTAGAGAAACCCAGTCTCTCGTCTGGGGGGCCTAGATAAAGGTAGACCGCTTCTCTCATGCGCTTCCAATTTCTCGGTATCACGAACCCAATCACCTTGTCCACCTTGAATGGTCTGATTGGTAAGCAAGAAATAGGAAATAGATAGTGAAGGAAGAGGAAGTTGTGGAGAGATAGCAAAGTCACCCTGTTTGGTAAGAAGAGAAATGGAGAAGAGACACTAGAAATCATGTGGGTCCCATAAAAAATTCTTTCTCTCAGAAGTTGCGAAGAAACAATGGGGAGATGGGGTGTTTTTATTGTTTTCCTATAATACCCCCAGCTAGTTTGCAAAAATTCTGAACTTCTGTCTCTTGTTATTTTCTCGTTAATGAAACGAAATATTATGATTGAAATTTTTTTTGTCCATCTCTTTGTAAAATGAGAACGTGACTTCACTAAACTGAAGTTCTATTTTTTATTTAAAAATGCTTGTTTCAAAATAAATATAATAAAAAAATGGTTGTTTAATAAATTTAATAATTAATAAATTAATCTAGTTAATCTAATAATTTATTTTATGTGATGTATATGTTTTATGATTAAAAAATTAAATTAAGAAATTTAATAATTTAGTTAATTGAATTCCAATAAAAAATTTATTTTGAAGGGAGGTTTTTAAAATTCAAGGGTATTCTCGTACATTTGAAAACAATCACCACTTCTTTCTTTTCTATTTCTTCTCTTTTTCGTTTATACCAATCAATACCCCAAATCTACTCTATTTCTCATCTATTTCTCTCTCCTTACACTCTTTCTCATCTCTTTCTATCTTCTCACTTTCTCCTCACAACCAATCACACCAGAGGAGCGGAGACATGATTTTTCCTCCTTCGTATAGTCGTGACCCCGTGGAATAAACGAGTATTCTTGTCACCGAACTCTAGCCACTTCACCCTAGACTTTTGGTACCACAAAATCTCTTCCTGGGCAAGGACATCTTCATATTCTTTCCAAGTCTGCTTTTGGAGAGAGAGAAGTTAGTTGCTCCAACCAATAAATAGTCTCCGGTCCAAAGACCTGAGTTGCGCATCAACGATTTCTTCCTCGCAAAGATATTTTCGAAAGTGTTTTTATTCCACTCTTGGAGAACACGTTGCCTTTGCTTCAGTTGAGAATGCGATTATTGATTTTGGCCTCAAATGCTCGTGGACAACACGATCAAAACTCGATGGGTAATCCAAGAAGCTTGAATCGAAAAGGGCGTCTATGGCGGTTGCTACCACACGTGTATCGAATTGGATCAAGAGAGGGTGATGGTCCGATTTAACATGAGGGAGGTGATGAAGTTCAACTTTGCAAACCGCAATTGCTAATCCAAGTTCACCAACATCCTGTCTAAACGATTCCTAATCCTGCTCATTGCCAGGTGAAAATATCACTCTTAAAACCTGCATCCAAAAGATCGCAGTCTTGCAAAGTTTAGAGAAACCCAGCCTCTCGTCTGGGGGCCTAGATAAAGGTAGACCGCTTCTCTCATGCGCTTCCAATTTCTCGGTATCACGAACCCAATCACCTTGTCCATCTTGAATGGTCCGATTGGTAAGCAAGAAATAGGAAATTGATAGTGAAGGAAGAGGAAGTTGTGGAGAGATAGCAAAGTCACCTGTTTGGTAAGAAGAGGAATGGAGAAGAGACACTAGAAATCATGTGGGTCCCATAAAAAACTCTTTCTATCAGAAGTTGCGAAGAAACAATGGGGAGATGAGGTGTGTTTATTGTTTTCCTATAATACTCCCAGCTAGTTTGCAAAAATTACGAACTGTCTCTTGTTATTTTCGTTAATCTAAACGAAATATTATGATTGAAATTTTTTTGCCCATCTCTTTGTAAAATGAGAACGTGACTTCACTAAACTGAAGTTCTATTTTTATTTAAAAAATGCTTGTTTCAAAATAAATATAATAAAAATGGTTGTTTAATAAATTTAACAATTAATAAATTAATCTAGTTAATCTAATAATTTATTTTATGTGATGTATATGTTTTTGATTAAAAAATTAAATTAAGAAATTTAATAATTTACTTAATTGAATTCCAATAAAAAATTTATTTTGAAGGGAGGTTTTTAAAATTCAAGGGTATTCTCGTACATTTGAAAACAATCACCACTTCTTTCTTTTCTATTTCTTCTCTTTTCTTTTATACCAATCAATACCCCAAATCTACTCTATTTCTCATCTATTTCTCTCTCCTTACACTCTTTCTCATCTCTTTCTATCTTCTCACTTTCTCCTCACAACCAATCACACCTGTAAGAGCGGAGACATGATTTTTCCTCCTTCGTATAGTCGTGACCCGTGGAATAAACGAGTATTCTTGTCACCGAACTCTAGCCACTTCACCCTAGACTTTTGGTAGCACAAAATCTCTTCTGGGCAAGGACATCTTCATATTCTTTCCAAGTCCGCTTTTGGAGAGAGAAGTTAGTTGCTCCAACCAATAAATAGTCTCCGGTCCAAAGACCTGAGTTGCGCATCAACGATTTCTTCCTCGCAAAGATATTTTCGAAAGTGTTTTTATTCCACTCTTGGAGAACACCTTGCATTTGCTTCAGTTGAGAATGCAGTTATTCAGTTTTGGTCTCAAATGCTCGTGGACAACACGATCAAAACTCGATGGGTAATCCAAGAAGCTTGAATCGAAAAGGGCGTCTATGACGGTTGCTACCACGGTGTATCGAATTGGATCAAGAGAGGGTGATGGTCCGATTTAAAATGAGGGAGGTGATGAAGTTCAACTTCTGCAAACCGCAATTGCTAATCCAAGTTCAGCAACAACCTATCTAAACGTTTCCTAACCCCTGCTCATTGCCAGGTGAAAATATCACTCTTAAAACCTGCATCCAAAAGATCGCAGTCTTGCAAAGTTTAGAGAAACCCAGTCTCTCGTCTGGGGGGCCTAGATAAAGGTAGACCGCTTCTCTCATGCGCTTCCAATTTCTCGGTATCACGAACCCAATCACCTTGTCCACCTTGAATGGTCTGATTGGTAAGCAAGAAATAGGAAATAGATAGTGAAGGAAGAGGAAGTTGTGGAGAGATAGCAAAGTCACCCTGTTTGGTAAGAAGAGAAATGGAGAAGAGACACTAGAAATCATGTGGGTCCCATAAAAAATTCTTTCTCTCAGAAGTTGCGAAGAAACAATGGGGAGATGGGGTGTTTTTATTGTTTTCCTATAATACCCCCAGCTAGTTTGCAAAAATTCTGAACTTCTGTCTCTTGTTATTTTCTCGTTAATGAAACGAAATATTATGATTGAAATTTTTTTTGTCCATCTCTTTGTAAAATGAGAACGTGACTTCACTAAACTGAAGTTCTATTTTTTTATTTAAAAAAATGCTTGTTTCAAAATAAATATAATAAAAAAATGGTTGTTTAATAAATTTAATAATTAATAAATTAATCTAGTTAATCTAATAATTTATTTTATGTGATGTATATGTTTTTTGATTAAAAAATTAAATTAAGAAATTTAATAATTTAGTTAATTGAATTCCAATAAAAAATTTATTTTGAAGGGAGGTTTTTAAAATTCAAGGGTATTCTCGTACATTTGAAAACAATCACCACTTCTTTCTTTTCTATTTCTTCTCTTTTTCGTTTATACCAATCAATACCCCAAATCTACTCTATTTCTCATCTATTTCTCTCTCCTTACACTCTTTCTCATCTCTTTCTATCTTCTCACTTTCTCCTCACAACCAATCACACCAGAAGAGCGGAGACATGATTTTTCCTCCTTCGTATAGTCGTGACCCCGTGGAATAAACGAGTATTCTTGTCACCGAACTCTAGCCACTTCACCCTAGACTTTTGGTACCACAAAATCTCTTCCTGGGCAAGGACATCTTCATATTCTTTCCAAGTCTGCTTTTGGAGAGAGAGAAGTTAGTTGCTCCAACCAATAAATAGTCTCCGGTCCAAAGACCTGAGTTGCGCATCAACGATTTCTTCCTCGCAAAGATATTTTCGAAAGTGTTTTTATTCCACTCTTGGAGAACACCTTGCATTTGCTTCAGTTGAGAATGCAGTTATTGATTTGGCCTCAAATGCTCGTGGACAACACGATCAAAACTCGATGGGTAATCCAAGAAGCTTGAATCGAAAAGGCGTCTATGACGGTTGCTACCACGGTGTATCGAATTGGATCAAGAGAGGGTGATGGTCCGATTTAACATGAGGGAGGTGATGAAGTTCAACTTTGCAAACCGCAATTGCTAATCCAAGTTCACCAACATCCTGTCTAAACGATTCCTAATCCCCGCCATTGCCAGGTGAAAATATCACTCTTAAAACCTCGCATCCAAAAGATCGCAGCCTTGCAAAGTTTAGAGAAACCCAGTCTCGTCTGGGGGCCTAGATAAAGGTAGACCGCTTCTCTCATGCGCTTCCAATTTCTCGGTATCACGAACCCAATCACCTTGTCCATCTTGAATGGTCTGATTGGTAAGCAAGAAATAGGAAATTGATAGTGAAGGAAGAGGAAGGTGTGGGGAGAGAGCAAAGTCACCTGTTTGGTAAGAAGAGGAATGGAGAAGAGACACTAGAAATCATGTGGGTCCCATAAAAATTCTTTCTATCAGAAGTTGCGAAGAAACAATGGGGAGATGAGGTGTTTTTATTGTTTTCCTATAATACTCCCAGCTAGTTTGCAAAAATTCAACTTTCTCTTGTTATTTTCTCGTAACTAAACGAAATATTATTATTGAAATTTTTTTTTGCCCATCTCTTTGTAAAATGAGAACGTGACTTCACTAAACTGAAGTTCTATTTTTTTATTTAAAAAAATGCTTGTTTCAAAATAAATATAATAAAAAAATGGTTGTTTAATAAATTTAACAATTAATAAATTAATCTAGTTAATCTAATAATTTATTTTATGTGATGTATATGTTTTTTGATTAAAAAATTAAATTAAGAAATTTAATAATTTAGTTAATTGAATTCCAATAAAAAATTTATTTTGAAGGGAGGTTTTTAAAATTCAAGGGTATTCTCGTACATTTGAAAACAATCACCACTTCTTTCTTTTCTATTTCTTCTCTTTTTCTTTTATACCAATCAATACCCCAAATCTACTCTATTTCTCATCTATTTCTCTCTCCTTACACTCTTTCTCATCTCTTTCTATCTTCTCACTTTCTCCTCACAACCAATCACACCAGAAGAGCGGAGACATGATTTTTCCTCCTTCGTATAGTCGTGACCCCGTGGAATAAACGAGTATTCTTGTCACCGAACTCTAGCCACTTCACCCTAGACTTTTGGTAGCACAAAATCTCTTCCTGGGCAAGGACATCTTCATATTCTTTCCAAGTCTGCTTTTGGAGAGAGAGAAGTTAGTTGCTCCAACCAATAAATAGTCTCCGGTCCAAAGACCTGAGTTGCGCATCAACGATTTCTTCCTCGCAAAGATATTTTCGAAAGTGTTTTTATTCCACTCTTGGAGAACACCTTGCATTTGCTTCAGTTGAGAATGCAGTTATTCAGTTTTGGCCACAAATGCTCGTGGACAACACGATCAAAACTCTGATGGGTAATCCAAGAAGCTTCGAATCGAAAAGGGCGTCTATGACGGTTGCTACCACACGGTGTATCGAATTGGATCAAGAGAGGGTGATGGTCCGATTTAAAATGAGGGAGGTGATGAAGTTCAACTTCTGCAAACCGCAATTGCTAATCCAAGTTCAGCAACAACCTATCTAAACGTTTCCTAACCCCTGCTCATTGCCAGGTGAAAATATCACTCTTAAAACCTGCATCCAAAAGATCGCAGTCTTGCAAAGTTTAGAGAAACCCAGTCTCTCGTCTGGGGGGCCTAGATAAAGGTAGACCGCTTCTCTCATGCGCTTCCAATTTCTCGGTATCACGAACCCAATCACCTTGTCCATCTTGAATGGTCTGATTGGTAAGCAAGAAATAGGAAATAGATAGTGAAGGAAGAGGAAGTTGTGGAGAGATAGCAAAGTCACCCTGTTTGGTAAGAAGAGAAATGGAGAAGAGACACTAGAAATCATGTGGGTCCCATAAAAAATTCTTTCTCTCAGAAGTTGCGAAGAAACAATGGGGAGATGGGGTGTTTTTATTGTTTTCCTATAATACCCCCAGCTAGTTTGCAAAAATTCTGAACTTCTGTCTCTTGTTATTTTCTCGTTAACGAAACGAAATATTATGATTGAATTTTTTTTTTTTGCCCATCTCTTTGTAAAATGAGAACGTGACTTCACTAAACTGAAGTTCTATTTTTTTATTTAAAAAAAATGCTTGTTTCAAAATAAATATAATAAAAAAATGGTTGTTTAATAAATTTAATAATTAATAAATTAATCTAGTTAATCTAATAATTTATTTTATGTGATGTATATGTTTTTTGATTAAAAAATTAAATTAAGAAATTTAATAATTTAGTTAATTGAATTCCAATAAAAAATTTATTTTGAAGGGAGGTTTTTAAAATTCAAGGGTATTCTCGTACATTTGAAAACAATCACCACTTCTTTCTTTTCTTTTTCTTTTATACCAATCAATACCCCAAATCTTCTCTATTTCTCTTCTATTTCTCTCTCCTTACACTCTTTCTCATCTCTTTCTATCTTCTCACTTTCTCCTCACAACCAATCACACCGTAAGAGCGGAGACATGATTTTTCCTCCTTCGTATAGTCGTGACCCCGTGGAATAAACGAGTATTCTTGTCACCGAACTCTAGCCACTTCACCCTAGACTTTTGGTACCACAAAATCTCTTCCTGGGCAAGGACATCTTCATATTCTTTCCAAGTCTGCTTTTGGAGAGAGAGAAGTTAGTTGCTCCAACCAATAAATAGTCTCCGGTCCAAAGACCTGAGTTGCGCTCCACCGATTTCTTCCTCGCAAAGATATTTTCGAAAGTGTTTTTATTCCACTCTTGGAGAACACCTTGCATTTGCTTCAGTTGAGAATGCAGTTATTCAGTTTTGGCCGCAAATGCTCGTGGACAACACGATCAAAACTCTGATGGGTAATCCAAGAAGCTTCGAATCGAAAAGGGCGTCTATGACGGTTGCTACCACACCTGTATCGAATTGGATCAAGAGAGGGTGATGGTCCGATTTAAAATGAGGGAGGTGATGAAGTTCAACTTTGCAAACCGCAATTGCTAATCCAAGTTCACCAACAACCTATCTAAACGATTCCTAATCCCCGCCATTGCCAGGTGAAAATATCACTCTTAAAACCTCGCATCCAAAAGATCGCAGCCTTGCAAAGTTTAGAGAAACCCGCCTCTCGTCTGGGGGCCTAGATAAAGGTAGACCGCTTCTCTCATGCGCCCAATTTCTCGGTATCACGAACCCAATCACCTTGTCCATCTTGAATGGTCCGATTGGTAAGCAAGAAATAGGAAATAGATAGTGAAGGAAGAGGAAGTTGTGGAGAGATAGCAAAGTCACCCTGCTTGGTAAGAAGAGAAATGGAGAAGAGACACTAGAAATCATGTGGGTCCCATAAAAATTCTTTCTCTCGAAGTTGCGAAGAAACAATGGGGAGATGAGGTGTTTTTATTGTTTTCCTATAATACTCCCACTAGTTTGCAAAAATTCAACTGCCTCTTGTTATTTTCGTTAACGAAACGAAATATTATGATTGAAATTTTTTTTTGCCCATCTCTTTGTAAATGAGAACGTGACTTCACTAAACTGAAGTTCTATTTTTTTATTTAAAAATGCTTGTTTCAAAATAAATATAATAAAAAATGGTTGTTTAATAAATTTAATAATTAATAAATTAATCTAGTTAATCTAATAATTTATTTTATGTGATGTATATGTTTTTGATTAAAAATTAAATTAAGAAATTTAATAATTTAGTTAATTGAATTCCAATAAAAATTTATTTTGAAGGGAGGTTTTTAAAATTCAAGGGTATTCTCGTACATTTGAAAACAATCACCACTTCTTTCTTTTCTATTTCTTCTCTTTTTCTTTTATACCAATCAATACCCCAAATCTACTCTATTTCTCATCTATTTCTCTCTCCTTACACTCTTTCTCATCTCTTTCTATCTTCTCACTTTCTCCTCACAACCAATCACACCAGAAGAGCGGAGACATGATTTTTCCTCCTTCGTATAGTCGTGACCCCGTGGAATAAACGAGTATTCTTGTCACCGAACTCTAGCCACTTCACCCTAGACTTTTGGTACCACAAAATCTCTTCCTGGGCAAGGACATCTTCATATTCTTTCCAAGTCTGCTTTTGGAGAGAGAGAAGTTAGTTGCTCCAACCAATAAATAGTCTCCGGTCCAAAGACCTCGAAAGGCGATCAACGATTTCTTCCTCGCAAAGATATTTTCGAAAGTGTTTTTATTCCACTCTTGGAGAACACCTTGCATTTGCTTCTTTGAGAATGCAGCTTATTCGCTTTTGGCCTCAAATGCTCGTGGACAACACGATCAAAACTCGATGGGTAATCCAAGAAGCTTCAATCGAAAAGGGCGTCTATGACGGTTGCTACCACACTGTATCGAATTGGATCAAGAGAGGGTGATGGTCCGATTTAAAATGAGGGAGGTGATGAAGTTCAACTTCGCAAACCGCAATTGCTAATCCAAGTTCACCAACAACCTATCTAAACGATTCCTAATCCCCGCCATTGCCAGGTGAAAATATCACTCTTAAAACCTCGCATCCAAAAGATCGCAGCCTTGCAAAGTTTAGAGAAACCCAGCCTCTCGTCTGGGGGCCTAGATAAAGGTAGACCGCTTCTCTCATGCGCTCCAATTTCTCAGTATCACGAACCCAATCACCTTGTCCATCTTGAATGGTCCGATTGGTAAGCAAGAAATAGGAAATAGATAGTGAAGGAAGAGGAAGTTGTGGAGAGATAGCAAAGTCACCCTGCTTGGTAAGAAGAGAAATGGAGAAGAGACACTAGAAATCATGTGGGTCCCATAAAAATTCTTTCTCTCGAGAAGTTGCGAAGAAACAATGGGGAGATGGGGTGTTTTTATTGTTTTCCTATAATACCCCACTAGTTTGCAAAAATTCAACTGCCTCTTGTTATTTTCTCGTTAATCTAAACGAAATATTATGATTGAAATTTTTTTGCCCATCTCTTTGTAAAATGAGAACGTGACTTCACTAAACTGAAGTTCTATTTTTTATTTAAAAATGCTTGTTTCAAAATAAATATAATAAAAATGGTTGTTTAATAAATTTAATAATTAATAAATTAATCTAGTTAATCTAATAATTTATTTTATGTGATGTATATGTTTTTTGATTAAAAATTAAATTAAGAAATTTAATAATTTAGTTAATTGAATTCCAATAAAAAATTTATTTTGAAGGGAGGTTTTTAAAATTCAAGGGTATTCTCAGACATTTGAAAACAATCACCACTTCTTTCTTTTCTATTTCTTCTCTTTTCTTTTATACCAATCAATACCCCAAATCTACTCTATTTCTCATCTATTTCTCTCTCCTTACACTCTTTCTCATCTCTTTCTATCTTCTCACTTTCTCCTCACAACCAATCACACCGTAAGAGCTGAGACATGATTTTTCCTCCTTCAGATAGTCGTGACCCCGTGGAATAAACGAGTATTCTTGTCACCGAACTCTAGCCACTTCTCCCTTGGGTTTTGGTACCACAAAATCTCTTCCTGTGCAAGGACATCTTCATATTCTTTCCAAGTCCGCTTTTGAGAGAGAGAAGTTAGTTGCTCCAACCAATAAATAGTCTCCTGGCCCAAAGACCTCGAAAGGCGCATCAACGATTTCTTCCTCGCAAAGATATTTTCGAAAGTGTTTTTATTCCACTCTTGGAGAACACCTTGCATTTGGTTCAGTTGAGAATGCAGTTATTCAGTTTTGGCCGCAAATGCTCGTGGACAACACGATCAAAACTCTGATGGGTAATCCAAGAAGCTTCAATCTAAAAGTATGCCTATGACGGTTGCTACCACACCTGTATCGAATTGGATCAAGAGAGGGTGATGGTCCGATTTAAAATGAGGGAGGTGATGAAGTTCAACTTCGCAAACCGCAATTGCTAATCCAAGTTCACCAACAACCTATCTAAACGATTCCTAACCCCCGCCATTGCCAGGTGAAAATATCACTCTTAAAACCTCGCATCCAAAAGATCGCAGCCTTGCAAAGTTTAGAGAAACCCGCCTCTCGTCTGGGGGCCTAGATAAAGGTAGACCGCTTCTCATGCGCCCAATTTCTCAGATCACGAACCCAATCACCTTGTCCATCTTGAATGGTCCGATTGGTAAGCAAGAAATAGGAAATAGATAGTGAAGGAAGAGGAAGTTGTGGAGAGATAGCAAAGTCACCCTGCTTGGTAAGAAGAGAAATGGAGAAGAGACACTAGAAATCATGTGGGTCCCATAAAAATTCTTTCTCTCGAGAAGTTGCGAAGAAACAATGGGGAGATGGGGTGTTTTTATTGTTTTCCTATAATACCCCACTAGTTTGCAAAAATTCAACTGCCTCTTGTTATTTTCTTGTTAATGAAACGAAATATTATGATTGAAATTTTTTTGCCCATCTCTTTGTAAATGAGAACGTGACTTCACTAAACTGAAGTTCTATTTTTTTATTTAAAAATGCTTGTTTCAAAATAAATATAATAAAAAATGGTTGTTTAATAAATTTAATAATTAATAAATTAATCTAGTTAATCTAATAATTTATTTTATGTGATGTATATGTTTTTTGATTAAAAATTAAATTAAGAAATTTAATAATTTAGTTAATTGAATTCCAATAAAAATTTATTTTGAAGGGAGGTTTTTAAAATTCAAGGGTATTCTCATACATTTGAAAACAATCACCACTTCTTTCTTTTCTATTTCTTCTCTTTTTCTTTTATACCAATCAATACCCCAAATTTACTCTATTTCTCATCTATTTCTCTCTCCTTACACTCTTTCTCATCTCTTTCTATCTTCTCACTTTCTCCTCACAACCAATCACACCAGAAGAGCAGAGACATGATTTTTCCTCCTTCGTATAGTCGTGACCCCGTGGAATAAACGAGTATTCTTGTCACCGAACTCTAGCCACTTCACCCTAGACTTTTGGTAGCACAAAATCTCTTCCTGGGCAAGGACATCTTCATATTCTTTCCAAGTCTGCTTTTGGAGAGAGAGAAGTTAGTTGCTCCAACCAATAAATAGTCTCCGGTCCAAAGACCTCGAAAGGCGCATCAACGATTTCTTCCTCGCAAAGATATTTTCGAAAGTGTTTTTATTCCACTCTTGGAGAACACCTTGCATTTGCTTCAGTTGAGAATGCAGTTATTCAGTTTTGGCCTCCAATGCTCGTGGACAACACGATCAAAACTCTGATGGGTAATCCAAGAAGCTTCGAATCGAAAAGGGCGTCTATGACGGTTGCTACCACACGGTGTATCGAATTGGATCAAGAGAGGGTGATGGTCCGATTTAACATGAGGGTGGTGATGAAGTTCAACTTCTGCAAACCGCAATTGCTAATCCAAGTTCACCAACAACCTGTCTAAACGATTCCTAATCCCTGCTCATTGCCAGGTGAAAATATCACTCTTAAAACCTGCATCCAAAAGATCGCAGTCTTGCAAAGTTTAGAGAAACCCGCCTCTCGTCTGGGGGCCTAGATAAAGGTAGACCGCTTCTCTCATGCGCTTCCAATTTAAGATCACGAACCCAATCACCTTGTCCATCTTGAATGGTCTGATTGGTAAGCAAGAAATAGGAAATAGATAGTGAAGGAAGAGGAAGTTGTGGAGAGATAGCAAAGTCACCCTGTTTGGTAAGAAGAGAAATGGAGAAGAGACACTAGAAATCATGTGTGTCCCATAAAAAATTCTTTCTCTCGAAGTTGCTAAGAAACAATGGGGAGATGAGGTGTTTTTATTGTTTTCCTATAATACCCCACTAGTTTGCAAAAATTCAACTGCCTCTTGTTATTTTCTAATCTAAACGAAATATTATGATTGAAATTTTTTTGCCCATCTCTTTGTAAATGAGAACGTGACTTCACTAAACTGAAGTTCTATTTTTTATTTAAAAATGCTTGTTTCAAAATAAATATAATAAAAATGGTTGTTTAATAAATTTAATAATTAATAAATTAATCTAGTTAATCTAATAATTTATTTTATGTGATGTATATGTTTTTGATTAAAAATTAAATTAAGAAATTTAATAAATTTAGTTAATTGAATTCAAATAAAAATTTATTTTGAAGGGAGGTTTTTAAAATTCAAGGGTATTCTCAGACATTTGAAAACAATCACCACTTCTTTCGTTTCTATTTCTTCTCTTTTTCTTTTATACCAATCAATACCCCAAATCTACTCTATTTCTCATCTATTTCTCTCTCCTTACACTCTTTCTCATCTCTTTCTATCTTCTCACTTTCTCCTCACAACCAATCACACCGTAAGAGCGGAGACATGATTTTTCCTCCTTCGTATAGTCGTGACCCCGTGGAATAAACGAGTATTCTTGTCACCGAACTCTAGCCACTTCACCCTAGACTTTTGGTAGCACAAAATCTCTTCCTGGGCAAGGACATCTTCATATTCTTTCCAAGTCTGCTTTTGGAGAAAGAGAAGTGAGTTGCTCCAACCAATAAATAGTCTCAGGCCCAAAGACCTCGAAAGGCGCATCAACGATTTCTTCCTCGCAAAGATATTTTCGAAAGTGTTTTTATTCCACTCTTGGAGAACACCTTGCATTTGCTTCAGTTGAGAATGCAGTTATTCAGGTTTGGCCACAAATGCTCGTGGACAACACGATCAAAACTCTGATGGGTAATCCAAGAAGCTTCGAATCGAAAAGGGCGCCTATGACGGTTGCTACCACACTGTATCGAATTGGATCAAGAGAGGGTGATGGTCCGATTTAAAATGAGGGAGGTGATGAAGTTCAACTTCAGAAACCGCAATTGCTAATCCAAGTTCACCAACAACCTATCTAAACGCTTCCTAACCCCGCCATTGCCAGGTGAAAATATCACTCTTAAAACCTGCATCCAAAAGATCGCAGCCTTGCAAAGTTTAGAGAAACCCGCCTCGTCTGGGGGCCTAGATAAAGGTAGACCGCTTCTCTCATGCGCCCAATTTCTCAGATCACGAACCCAATCACCTTGTCCACCTTGAATGGTCCGATTGGTAAGCAAGAAATAGGAAATAGATAGTGAAGGAAGAGGAAGTTGTGGAGAGATAGCAAAGTCACCCTGCTTTGGTAAGAAGAGAAATGGAGAAGAGACACTAGAAATCATGTGGGTCCCATAAAAATTCTTTCTCTCGAAGTTGCGAAGAAACAATGGGGAGATGGGGTGTTTTTATTGTTTTCCTATAATACCCCCACTAGTTTGCAAAAATTCAACTGCCTCTTGTTATTTTCTCGTTAATGAAACGAAATATTATGATTGAAATTTTTTTGTCCATCTCTTTGTAAATGAGAACGTGACTTCACTAAACTGAAGTTCTATTTTTTTATTTAAAAATGCTTGTTTCAAAATAAATATAATAAAAATGGTTGTTTAATAAATTTAATAATTAATAAATTAATCTAGTTAATCTAATAATTTATTTTATGTGATGTATATGTTTTTGATTAAAAATTAAATTAAGAAATTTAATAATTTAGTTAATTGAATTCCAATAAAAAATTTATTTTGAAGGGAGGTTTTTAAAATTCAAGGGTATTCTCAGACATTTGAAAACAATCACCACTTCTTTCTTTTCTATTTCTTCTCTTTTTCCTTTATACCAATCAATACCCCAAATCTACTCTATTTCTCATCTATTTCTCTCTCCTTACACTCTTTCTCATCTCTTTCTATCTTCTCACTTTCTCCTCACAACCAATCACACCAGAGGGGCGGAGACATGATTTTTCCTCCTTCGTATAGTCGTGACCCCGTGGAATAAACGAGTATTCTTGTCACCGAACTCTAGCCACTTCACCCTAGACTTTTGGTACCACAAAATCTCTTCCTGGGCAAGGACATCTTCATATTCTTTCCAAGTCTGCTTTTGGAGAGAGAGAAGTTAGTTGCTCCAACCAATAAATAGTCTCCTATTCCAAAGACCTCGAAAGGCGCATCAACGATTTCTTCCTCGCAAAGATATTTTCGAAAGTGTTTTTATTCCACTCTTGGAGAACACCTTGCATTTACTTCAGTTGAGAATGCAGTTATTCAGTTTTGGCCGCAAATGCTCATGGAAAACACGATCAAAACTCTGATGGGTAATCCAAGAAGCTTTGAATCGAAAAGGGCGTCTATGACGGTTGCTACCACACGGTGTATCGAATTGGATCAAGAGAGGGTGATGGTCCGATTTAAAATGAGGGAGGTGTTGAAGTTCAACTTCTGCAAACCGCAATTGCTAATCCAAGTTCACCAACAACCTGTCTAAACGATTCCTAATCCCTGCTCATTGCCAGGTGAAAATATCACTCTTAAAACCTGCATCCAAAAGATCGCAGTCTTGCAAAGTTTAGAGAAACCCAGTCTCTCGTCTGGGGGGCCTAGATAAAGGAAGACCGCTTCTCTCATACGCTTCCAATTTCAGATCACGAACCCAATCACCTTGTCCATCTTGAATGGTCCGATTGGTAAGCAAGAAATAGGAAATAGATAGTGAAGGAAGAGGAAGTTGTGGAGAGATAGCAAAGTCACCCTGCTTGGTAAGAAGAGGAATGGAGAAGAGACACTAGAAATCATGTGGGTCCCATAAAAATTCTTTCTCTCGAAGTTGCGAAGAAACAATGGGGAGATGAGGTGTTTTTATTGTTTTCCTATAATACCCCACTAGTTTGCAAAAATTCAACTGCCTCTTGTTATTTTCTAATCTAAACGAAATATTATGATTGAAATTTTTTTTGTCCATCTCTTTGTAAAATGAGAACGTGACTTCACTAAACTGAAGTTCTATTTTTTTATTTAAAAAAATGCTTGTTTCAAAATAAATATAATAAAAAAATGGTTGTTTAATAAATTTAATAATTAATAAATTAATCTAGTTAATCTAATAATTTATTTTATGTGATGTATATGTTTTTTGATTAAAAAATTAAATTAAGAAATTTAATAATTTAGTTAATTGAATTCCAATAAAAAATTTATTTTGAAGGGAGGTTTTTAAAATTCAAGGGTATTCTCGTACATTTGAAAACAATCACCACTTCTTTCTTTTTCTATTTCTTCTTTTTCTTTTATACCAATCAATACCCCAAATCTACTCTATTTCTCATCTATTTCTCTCTCTTACACTCTTTCTCATCTCTTTCTATCTTCTCACTTTCTCCTCACAACCAATCACACCGTAAGAGCTGAGACATGATTTTTCCTCCTTCAGATAGTCGTGGACCCCGTGGAATAAACGAGTATTCTTGTCACCGAACTCTAGCCACTTCACCCTAGACTTTTGGTAGCACAAAATCTCTTCCTGGGCAAGGACATCTTCATATTCTTTCCAAGTCTGCTTTTGGAGAGAGAGAAGTTAGTTGCTCCAACCAATAAATAGTCTCCGGTCCAAAGACCTCGAAGGCGATCAACGATTTCTTCCTCGCAAAGATATTTTCGAAAGTGTTTTTATTCCACTCTTGGAGAACACCTTGCATTTGCTTCAGTTGAGAATGCAGTTATTCAGTTTTGGCCTCCAATGCTCGTGGACAACACGATCAAAACTCTGATGGGTAATCCAAGAAGCTTCGAATCGAAAAGGGCTTCTATGACGGTTGCTACCACACGGTGTATTGAATTGGATCAAGAGAGGGTGATGGTCCGATTTAAAATGAGGGAGGTGATGAAGTTCAACTTCTGCAAACCGCAATTGCTAATCCAAGTTCACCAACAACCTGTCTAAACGATTCCTAATCCCTGCTCATTGCCAGGTGAAAATATCACTCTTAAAACCTGCATCCAAAAGATCGCAGTCTTGCAAAGTTTAGAGAAACCAGTCTCTCGTCTGCGGGGCCTAGATAAAGGTAGACCGCTTCTCTCATGTGCTTCCAATTTCTCGGTATCACGAACCCAATCACCTTGTCCATCTTGAATGGTCTGATTGGTAAGCAAGAAATAGGAAATAGATAGTGAAGGAAGAGGAAGTTGTGGAGAGATAGCAAAGTCACCCTGTTTGGTAAGAAGAGAGATGGAGAAGAGACACTAGAAATCATGTGGGTCCCATAAAAAATTCTTTCTCTCAGAAGTTGCGAAGATACAATGGGGAGATGAGGTGTTTTTATTGTTTACCTATAATACCCCACTAGTTTGCAAAAATTCAACTGCCTCTTGTTATTTTCTCGTTAACGAAACGAAATATTATGATTGAAATTTTTTTTTGCCCATCTCTTTGTAAAATGAGAACGTGACTTCACTAAACTGAAGTTCTATTTTTTTATTTAAAAATGCTTGTTTCAAAATAAATATAATAAAAATGGTTGTTTAATAAATTTAATAATTAATAAATTAATCTAGTTAATCTAATAATTTATTTTATGTGATGTATATGTTTTTTGATTAAAAATTAAATTAAGAAATTTAATAAATTTAGTTAATTGAATTCAAATAAAAAATTTGTTTTGAAGGGAGGTTTTTAAAATTCAAGGGTATTCTCATACATTTGAAAACAATCACCACTTCTTTCTTTTCTATTTCTTCTCTTTTTCTTTTATACCAATCAATACCCCAAATTTACTCTATTTCTCATCTATTTCTCTCTCCTTACACTCTTTCTCATCTCTTTCTATCTTCTCACTTTCTCCTCACAACCAATCACACCAGAAGAGCGGAGACATGATTTTTCCTCCTTCGTATAGTCGTGACCCCGTGGAATAAACGAGTATTCTTGTCACCGAACTCTAGCCACTTCACCCTAGACTTTTGGTACCACAAAATCTCTTCCTGGGCAAGGACATCTTCATATTCTTTCCAAGTCTCGCTTTTGAGAGAGAGAAGTTAGTTGCTCCAACCAATAAATAGTCTCCTATTCAAAGACCTCGAAAGGCGATCAACGATTTCTTCTTCGCAAAGATATTTTCGAAAGTGTTTTTATTACACTCTTGGAGAACACCTTGCATTTGCTTCAGTTGAGAATGCAGTTATTCAATTTTGGCCGCAAATGCTCGTGGACAACACGATCAAAACTCGATGGGTAATCCAAGAAGCTTCAATCGAAAAGGGCGCCTATGACGGTTGCTACCACACTGTATCGAATTGGATCAAGAGAGGGTGATGGTCCGATTTAAAATGAGGGAGGTGATGAAGTTCAACTTCGCAAACCGCAATTGCTAATCCAAGTTCACCAACAACCTATCTAAACGCTTCCTAACCCCTCGCCATTGCCAGGTGAAAATATCACTCTTAAAACCTCGCATCCAAAAGATCGCAGTGTTGCAAAGTTTAGAGAAACCCAGCCTCTCGTCTGGGGGCCTAGATAAAGGTAGACCGCTTCTCTCATGCGCCCAATTTCTCAGATCACGAACCCAATCACCTTGTCCATCTTGAATGGTCCGATTGGTAAGCAAGAAATAGGAAATAGATAGTGAAGGAAGAGGAAGTTGTGGAGAGATAGCAAAGTCACCCTGCTTGGTAAGAAGAGGAATGGAGAAGAGACACTAGAAATCATGTGGGTCCCATAAAAATTCTTTCTCTCGAAGTTGCGAAGAAACAATGGGGAGATGAGGTGTTTTTATTGTTTTCCTATAATACCCCCACTAGTTTGCAAAAATTCAACTGCCTCTTGTTATTTTCTCGTTAATCTAAACGAAATATTATGATTGAAATTTTTTGCCCATCTCTTTGTAAATGAGAACGTGACTTCACTAAACTGAAGTTCTATTTTTTTATTTAAAAATGCTTGTTTCAAAATAAATATAATAAAAAATGGTTGTTTAATAAATTTAATAATTAATAAATTAATCTAGTTAATCTAATAATTTATTTTATGTGATGTATATGTTTTTGATTAAAAATTAAATTAAGAAATTTAATAATTTAGTTAATTGAATTCCAATAAAAATTTATTTTGAAGGGAGGTTTTTAAAATTCAAGGGTATTCTCAGACATTTGAAAACAATCACCACTTCTTTCTTTTCTATTTCTTCTTTTTCTTTTTATACCAATCAATACCCCAAATCTACTCTATTTCTCATCTATTTCTCTCTCTTTACACTCTTTCTCATCTCTTTCTATCTTCTCACTTTCTCCTCACAACCAATCACACCAGAAGAGCGGAGACATGATTTTTCCTCCTTCGTATAGTCGTGACCCCGTGGAATAAACGAGTATTCTTGTCACCGAACTCTAGCCACTTCACCCTAGACTTTTGGTAGCACAAAATCTCTTCCTGGGCAAGGACATCTTCATATTCTTTCCAAGTCTGCTTTTGGAGAGAGAGAAGTTAGTTGCTCCAACCAATAAATAGTCTCCGGTCCAAAGACCTGAGTTGCGCATCAACGATTTCTTCCTCGCAAAGATATTTTCGAAAGTGTTTTTATTCCACTCTTGGAGAACACCTTGCATTTGCTTCAGTTGAGAATGCAGTTATTCAGTTTTGGCCTCCAATGCTCGTGGACAACACGATCAAAACTCTGATGGGTAATCCAAGAAGCTTCGAATCGAAAAGGGCTTCTATGACGGTTGCTACCACACGGTGTATTGAATTGGATCAAGAGAGGGTGATGGTCCGATTTAAAATGAGGGAGGTGATGAAGTTCAACTTCTGCAAACCGCAATTGCTAATCCAAGTTCACCAACAACCTGTCTAAACGATTCCTAATCCCTGCTCATTGCCAGGTGAAAATATCACTCTTAAAACCTGCATCCAAAAGATCGCAGTCTTGCAAAGTTTAGAGAAACCAGTCTCTCGTCTGGGGGGCCTAGATAAAGGTAGACCGCTCTCTCATGTGCTTCCAATTTCTCGGTATCACGAACCCAATCACCTTATCCATCTTGAATGGTCTGATTGGTAAGCAAGAAATAGGAAATAGATAGTGAAGGAAGAGGAAGTTGTGGAGAGATAGCAAAGTCACCCTGTTTGGTAAGAAGAGAGATGGAGAAGAGACACTAGAAATCATGTGGGTCCCATAAAAAATTCTTTCTCTCAGAAGTTGCGAAGATACAATGGGGAGATGAGGTGTTTTTATTGTTTACCTATAATACCCCCAGCTAGTTTGCAAAAATTCTGAACTTCTGTCTCTTGTTATTTTCTCGTTAACGAAACGAAATATTATGATTGAAATTTTTTTTTGCCCATCTCTTTGTAAAATGAGAACGTGACTTCACTAAACTGAAGTTCTATTTTTTTATTTAAAAAAATGCTTGTTTCAAAATAAATATAATAAAAAAATGGTTGTTTAATAAATTTATTAATTAATAAATTAATCTAGTTAATCTAATAATTTATTTTATGTGATGTATATGTTTTTTGATTAAAAAATTAAATTAAGAAATTTAATAAATTAATTTAATAAATTAGTTAATTGAATTCAAATAAAAAATTTGTTTTGAAGGGAGGTTTTTAAAATTCAAGGGTATTCTCATACATTTGAAAACAATCACCACTTCTTTCTTTTCTATTTCTTTTATACCAATCAATACCCCAAATCTACTCTATTTCTCATCTATTTCTCTCTCCTTACACTCTTTCTCATCTCTTTCTATCTTCTCACTTTCTCCTCACAACCAATCACACCAGAAGAGCGGAGACATGATTTTTCCTCCTTCGTATAGTCGTGACCCCGTGGAATAAACGAGTATTCTTGTCACCGAACTCTAGCCACTTCACCCTAGACTTTTGGTACCACAAAATCTCTTCCTGGGCAAGGACATCTTCATATTCTTTCCAAGTCTGCTTTTGGAGAGAGAGAAGTTAGTTGCTCCAACCAATAAATAGTCTCCTGGCCCAAAGACCTGAAAGGCGATCAACGATTTCTTCCTCGCAAAGATATTTTCGAAAGTGTTTTTATTCCACTCTTGGAGAACACCTTGCATTTGCTTCAGTTGAGAATGCAGTTATTCAGTTTTGGCCACAAATGCTCGTGGACAACACGATCAAAACTCTGATGGGTAATCCAAGAAGCTTCGAATCGAAAAGGGCGTCTATGACGGTTGCTACCACACGGTGTATCGAATTGGATCAAGAGAGGGTGATGGTCCGATTTAAAATGAGGGAGGTGATGAAGTTCAACTTCTGCAAACCGCAATTGCTAATCCAAGTTCAAAGAACAACCTATCTAAACGCTTCCTAACCCCTCGCCATTGCCAGGTGAAAATATCACTCTTAAAACCTCGCATCCAAAAGATCGCAGCCTTGCAAAGTTTAGAGAAACCCGCCTCGTCTGGGGGGCCTAGATAAAGGTAGACCGCTTCTCTCATGCGCTTCCAATTTCTCGGTATCACGAACCCAATCACCTTGTCCACCTTGAATGGTCTGATTGGTAAGCAAGAAATAGGAAATAGATAGTGAAGGAAGAGGAAGTTGTGGAGAGATAGCAAAGTCACCCTGTTTGGTAAGAAGAGAAATGGAGAAGAGACACTAGAAATCATGTGGGTCCCATAAAAATTCTTTCTCTCTAAGTTATAAGAAACAATGGGGAGATGGGGTGTTTTTATTGTTTTCCTATAATACCCCCACTAGTTTGCAAAAATTCAACTGCCTCTCTTGTTATTTTCTCGTTAATGAAACGAAATATTATGATTGAAATTTTTTTTGTCCATCTCTTTGTAAAATGAGAACGTGACTACACTAAACTGAAGTTCTATTTTTTTATTTTAAAAAATGCTTGTTTCAAAATAAATATAATAAAAAATGGTTGTTTAATAAATTTAATAATTAATAAATTAATCTAGTTAATCTAATAATTTATTTTATGTGATGTATATGTTTTTTGATTAAAAAATTAAATTAAGAAATTTAATAATTTAGTTAATTGAATTCCAATAAAAAATTTATTTTGAAGGGAGGTTTTTAAAATTCAAGGGTATTCTCAGACATTTGAAAACAATCACCACTTCTTTCTTTTCTATTTCTTCTTTTTTCGCTTATACCAATCAATACCCCAAATCTCCCCTCTTTCTCACCTCTTTCTCTCTCCTTACACTCTTTCTCATCTCTTTCTATCTTCTCACTTTCTCCTCACAACCAATCACACCAGAAGAGCGGAGACATGATTTTTCCTCCTTCGTATAGTCGTGACCCCGTGGAATAAACGAGTATTCTTGTCACCGAACTCTAGCCACTTCACCCTAGACTTTTGGTACCACAAAATCTCTTCCTGGGCAAGGACATCTTCATATTCTTTCCAAGTCTGCTTTTGGAGAGAGAGAAGTTAGTTGCTCCAACCAATAAATAGTCTCCGGTCCAAAGACCTGAGTTGCGCATCAACGATTTCTTCCTCGCAAAGATATTTTCGAAAGTGTTTTTATTCCACTCTTGGAGAACACCTTGCATTTGCTTCAGTTGAGAATGCAGTTATTCAGTTTTGGCCTCCAATGCTCGTGGACAACACGATCAAAACTCTGATGGGTAATCCAAGAAGCTTCGAATCGAAAAGGGCGTCTATGACGGTTGCTACCACACGGTGTATCGAATTGGATCAAGAGAGGGTGATGGTCCGATTTAAAATGAGGGAGGTGATGAAGTTCAACTTCTGCAAACCGCAATTGCTAATCCAAGTTCACCAACAACCTGTCTAAACGTTTCCTAACCCCTGCTCATTGCTAGGTGAAAATATCACTCTTAAAACCTGCATCCAAAAGATCGCAGTGTTGCAAAGTTTAGAGAAACCCAGTCTCTCGTCTGGGGGGCCTAGATAAAGGTAGACCGCTTCTCTCATGCGCTTCCAATTTCTCGGTATCACGAACCCAATCACCTTGTCCATCTTGAATGGTCTGATTGGTAAGCAAGAAATAGGAAATAGATAGTGAAGGAAGAGGAAGTTGTGGAGAGATAGCAAAGTCACCCTGTTTGGTAAGAAGAGGAATGGAGAAGAGACACTAGAAATCATGTGGGTCCCATAAAAAATTCTTTCTCTCAGAAGTTGCGAAGAAACAATGGGGAGATGGGGTGTTTTTATTGTTTTCCTATAATACCCCCAGCTAGTTTGCAAAAATTACAACTGTCTCTTGTTATTTTCTCGTTAACGAAACGAAATATTATGATTGAATTTTTTTTTTTTGCCCATCTCTTTGTAAAATGAGAACGTGACTTCACTAAACTGAAGTTCTATTTTTTTATTTAAAAAAAATGCTTGTTTCAAAATAAATATAATAAAAAAATGGTTGTTTAATAAATTTAATAATTAATAAATTAATCTAGTTAATCTAATAATTTATTTTATGTGATGTATATGTTTTTTGATTAAAAAATTAAATTAAGAAATTTAATAATTTAGTTAATTGAATTCCAATAAAAAATTTATTTTGAAGGGAGGTTTTTAAAATTCAAGGGTATTCTCGTACATTTGAAAACAATCACCACTTCTTTCTTTTCTTTTTCTTTTATACCAATCAATACCCCAAATCTACTCTATTTCTCATCTATTTCTCTCTCTTTACACTCTTTCTCATCTCTTTCTATCTTCTCACTTTCTCCTCACAACCAATCACACCAGAAGAGCGGAGACATGATTTTTCCTCCTTCGTATAGTCGTGACCCCGTGGAATAAACGAGTATTCTTGTCACCGAACTCTAGCCACTTCACCCTAGACTTTTGGTAGCACAAAATCTCTTCCTGGGCAAGGACATCTTCATATTCTTTCCAAGTCTGCTTTTGGAGAGAGAGAAGTTAGTTGCTCCAACCAATAAATAGTCTCCGGTCCAAAGACCTGAGTTGCGCATCAACGATTTCTTCCTCGCAAAGATATTTTCGAAAGTGTTTTTATTCCACTCTTAGAGAACACCTTGCATTTGCTTCAGTTGAGAATGCAGTTATTCAGTTTTGGCCTCCAATGCTCGTGGACAACACGATCAAAACTCTGATGGGTAATCCAAGAAGCTTCGAATCGAAAAGGGCGTCTATGACGGTTGCTACGACACAGTGTATCGAATTGGATCAAGAGAGGGTGATGGTCCGATTTAAAATGAGGGAGGTGATGAAGTTCAACTTCTGCAAACCGCAATTGCTAATCCAAGTTCACCAACAACCTATCTAAACGTTTCCTAACCCCTGCTCATTGCCAGGTGAAAATATCACTCTTAAAACCTAAATCCAAAAGATCGCAGTCTTGCAAAGTTTAGAGAAACCCAGTCTCTCTTCTGGGGGCCTAGATAAAGGTATACCGCTTCTCTCATGCTCTACAAGTGTAACGTTGAAGTCACCTATAAGGGCCTAGGGCCCATCATTGCTATTGTGCAAATTCAGAATCGCATCCCAAAGAAGTTTCCTCTGAGAAAAATGAGGGCTACCGTAAATAGCAGACAAATCCCAAGGGGGACCATTTTTCCATTGGACCACCATGTGGACAAATTGACTAGAAGAAGAAATGACATTGACATAAGATAAATCTTCATCACATGAATATTTAGGTAGCTAAAGTTAAGTTTTTGTATGATGAATGAAGAACTTTTGAAGTCGTTTATGTGCTTAAATTGAACTTTTGAACTTTTGAAATCTTCATCACATGAATATCTATATGAATTTAGGGTAAGATAAATTTTGTGGATATCTTTATGTAACCAGATTCAGAAGTTCAATGCAAGTTTAATTTATGTATTTGATCCTTATCTCTTCTCTTAAAGCTTTTTAATAATTGATCATTATTGAATTGAACCAGGGTCTTGACTTCAATTGAAAAATTGAGGTTTTAGACTTGCTTTGGGATCATTGGATATGCTTAACAGGGTTATAGGAATATAATTCTTGTGGTATAAGTTTGCATGAATCCTTAATCTTTGTGCTTGATTTAATTAATTTGAACCTAAGGAATTAGGACTTGTTTATTCAATCAAAGGGATTAATAGGAAAGGAATTTTCATTAATCTAAACTTGTGGATTCAAACTTCAAATATTTCATAAGTTACTTGCATTGGACTTGAATTCAAAAACATAAAGGTTGAAACAAAAGGATTCTATCCTTAGTCATAATTATTTATCCTTAAAATCCAAATATGTGTTTTGTTATTTACTGTTTCTGTTTTTGACACAAGTCACGAATACTTCAAACACATCCATATTGGTTCAATAGTTCAATTAGTTACAAGTTTGTTTACGTTAATTATCAAAACTCTCAATCCTCGTGGGAACGATAACTCACTTATCACTTTATTACTTGTACGATTCGGTACACTTGCCGAATTCATACCAAGTTATTGGCGCCGTTGCCGGGGATTGTTGAATTGATTTTTAACAAGGCAAATGAGTACTTTTTGAACATTTTTTTATTGTTTTTAATTTTCTGTTAAAAAAAATTAGTTGTTGCTTTGCTACTTACCTTTTCCATTAGATTTATGCATGCGAGGTAAACAAACAAGTGAGCTGTTGTTTGACCCAGAAATCGAAAAGATAGCAAAGGCTAATAGGAAGAAGACAAAGAAAGTAAGACAACGATAAAAACAATCCTCTGCATCTACTTCTCAAGTCATAACTCAAGTAGTGATGGGGGACCAACCACCACCACCACGCACCGTGGGTGATTTTGGGAGAAGGAACAACCATCCAAGGGCCGTCATGGCCTACCAACAGGTGGAGGCAAATGCTAATTTTGAGATCAAACCATCCCTGTTGAACACTCTCAAGCAAAACCAATTCGCTGGGGATGACATTGAAGACCCAAATCAGCACTTGGTAAATTTCTATGAGATCTGTGGCAGCTTCATGCTGAATGGGGTGACAGAGGGGGCAAGAAACTAAGGCTTTTCCCTTTCACCCTACGAGATAGAGCAAGAGATTGGCTGCATACTTTGCCTACAGGAAGCATCACTACTTGGGATGATTTGGAGGATAAATTTATGACTAAATTTTTTTCCACCCTCCAAGTTCATCAAAAGAAGAGGTGAAATTCATGGGTTCCAGCAGAACCAGAGTGAAAACCTGTATGAGGCATGGGAGAGATTCAAGCTTCTTCTGAAGAGGTGTCCTGGCCATGGGTATAATGAATTTAATCAGATGCAAATGTTTTGTAATAGGTTGAGACCAAACACTAGAATGATGCTGGATGCCTCAGCTGGAGGTACAATTAACAGCAAGACAGTTGCAGAAGCAAGAACTTTAGTGGAGCAAATGGCTTCCAATGAGCAGTTATGTCAAAATGATAGAGGAACACAGGGTAGAAGACGAGTCTTTGAGCTAGAAACGCAAGATGCACTCTTGTCTCAAAATAAATTGGTCTCTCAACAATTGAAGGCTATCACCAAGGAGCTTAAAGCGCTGAAAACGGGAGCCTCTATTCCCGCTTAGGTGAACCAGTTGAACAGGAACTTGAGATGTGATTTTTATCAAGGGCCTAATGAGAATGGAGGTTGTGATGCTAAGGGAATTTCTAATAAGCAAGCCAACTACATAGGTAATTTTCAAAAGCAAGGAGGAAATCCTTATTCTGACACCTATAATCCTGGGTGGAAGAATCATCCCAACCTTTCTTGGAAACAACAAGATAACCCATCATCAAGCAACCCTCCACAACCTCAAAAGCAAGAAAAGCCAAACACATTAGAGGAAGCTCTCACTCAATTCATGAAGATAACTCAATCCAAGTTCCAGAACATCCACTCCAACTTTCAGACTCATGAGTCTCATTTCAAGAACCAAGAGGCCTCTATCAAAAATCTGGAGAATCAAATTGGGCAAATCTGAAAGCAACTCGCAGAGCAATCCAAAGGTAAGTTTTCTGCTAGCACAGTAGATAATCCTAAGAGAGAGAATTGTATTGCTATTACTTTGAGAAGTGGAAAGATGATGTCTGAAGTTGAGGGGAAGAAAGAGAGTGAAAAAAGTGAGGTGGATGGAGTTGAAAATGAGAGAAGTAAAAATAAAGAAAAAGAAGAGAAAAAAGAGGTTGACAAGAAATCCAACTCAGAAGAGGAAGGCCTTGTTATTACTGAGCAGCTGCAGGTGGAAAATAAGCCCAAAGTGGTTGCTCCATATATGAGGCCGCCATATCCTTCTTTGAACAAGAAAAAGGAGAAGGATGAATAGTTTGCTAAGTTCATGGACATTTTCAAAAGCCTACAGATCAACAGTCCTTTAGCAGAAGCTCTTGAGCAAATTCCTATATATGCCAAATTCATGAAGGAATTGTTGACCAAGAAGAGGAAGTTTAAAGAAGGTGATACTGTGGCTTTAACAGAAGAGTGCAGTGCTATCATTCAAAGAAAGCTTCCTCCCAAAATAAAAGATCCTGGGAGCTTCACAATTCCTTGCACATCGGGAATTTAAAAATATCCTCCAATTAAGTTAGCCTAGATCCAAAAAAATATCCTCCCTTACCTAAGCCCCATTTCACCCATTGAAAAGATCTCATAATGTGTGTGGCATTTGTGTGTATTTGCTTTCCTAGAATTTTGTCAAGCCTATGGTAGATGATTTCATTTGGTGTGAATTGAGTGTAAACAGTACCCTTTAAACACTGGAGTGGAGTGAAACACATTACCTAAGGTGTAATGGGAATCGATTTGTGCTCTGAGTAAATAAAGTCATTTTGGTTACTTGAGTTGTAATGATTGGAAAACATGAATTCAAAAGAGTAAGTGAACTGATTGTGCAATGATTATTGAAAATTATTTGAAAAATTCACCAGATGAATTGGAATTATTCGAAATCCAACCCGTGTTTTTGATTAAGTGTGCTTGAGGACAAGCAAAGAGCTAAGTTTGGGGTTGTGATAAATCTTCATCATATGAATATTTAGGTAGCTAAAGTTGAGTTTTTGCATGATGAATGAAGAACTTTTGAAGTCGTTTATGTGCTTAAATTGATAAATTCGTTAGTTCACCTTGTTTGTTCCCGAATCTATATTGTGCAGTGTTATGCCGGGTTTTTATCTTTATTTGCACAGGAATTAGAGCACGATCATTGAGCAAAAATGCCAAGAGGAAGGAAGTCAAGGAGCAAAGACCAAAAGAGTAAAGCCCTTCACAATACACCAAGATTCTGCTCAAAAAAATGTTCCTGTGCGCTTGAAGAGCACCAGAAGAGCACCCTGGGTGCGAAATTTCTGTTGTTTCTGTCTGTCCGCACGCGAAGAGCATTTGGAGCGCGTTTGAAGAGTAGGAAATCATGTCCTACTATTTCAGCGCGCGTGGCGCGCACTTGGCGCGCACCTGTTGCGCTGTATCAGTTAAATATCGCGTTTTTCAGAAACAGAATGACTTTTTGACATTTTGGGAAACCTAGAACGCCGTTTGCTGGGCAAGGAGTGCTGGGGCTTGACCCTTTTCCATCTCTAAAGAGGATTCAACCTTGGGAACAAGAATTGAAGAATCAATGGAGTCTCTTTCAACCTTCTCATCTCTGTGGATTAGTTTCTCTTCCTTCATGAGGAACTAAACCTCTTAGACTAGGGTAAGATGAATTTTGTAGATATCTTTATGTAACCGGATTAAGAAGTTCAATGCAAGTTTAATTTATATATTTGATCCTTTATCTCTTCTCTTAAAGCTTTTTAATAATTGATCATTATTGAATTGAACTAGGGTCTTGACTTCAATTGGAAAATTTGGGTTTTAGACTTGCTTTGGGATCATTGGACATGCTTAACAGGGTTGTAGGAATATAATTCTTGTGGTATGAGTTTGCATGAATCCTTAATCTTTGTGCTTGATTTAATTAATTTGAACCTAAGGAATTAAGACTTGTTTATTCAATCAAAGGGATTAATAGGAAACGAATTTTCATTAATCTAAACTTGTGTATTCAAACTTCAAATATTTCATAAGTTACTTGCATTGGACTTGAATTCAAAAACATAAAGGTTGAAACAAAAGGATTCTATCCTTAGTCATTGTTATTTATTCTTAAAATCCAAATACTTGTTTTGTTATTTACTGTTTCTGTTTTTGACACAAGTCACGAATACTTCAAACACATCCATATTGGTTCAATAGTTCAATTAGTTACAAGTTTGTTTACGTTAATTATCAAAACTCTCAATCCTCGTGGGAACGATAACCCACTTATCACTTGATTACTTGTACGGTATACTTGCCGAATTCATACAAACATACCAAAGGGAGGCATCCCAAAAACACCAAATCCCTCCTGCCTGACCAATTGCCTCTTGAATGAAATGACCCTCAAATCCCAGCTTTCGAATAACACCCTTCGCTCTGATTCCACTAATATGGGTTTCAATGAGAATCAAGAAAGAAAACATAAAATCCATCTCCATGTCCTTGATTAATCCCAAAAAACCTGCTGCTGCATTACCCCTGCAGTTCCAGACAAGAACATTCATTGAGACCTGTTTGATGGTTGGGGCCCTGTAGCCCCTAATACTTCCATTGGGACAACCATGTCCATATCCATATCCAAGGTTTTAAAAATCGTTCCGTGACACAAAAAACGGGCATGACAAAACGGTATCGGCAGTGGCCGAAACCGTTTTTTACCGAAATCACGGTGAGAATAAAAATCACACGAAACCGCCGCGACGAAACGGCGTTGCGGCCGCGACGGCCGCGATGAAACGCCGTTCAAAAAGAAAAAACCGGTACAGAGAAAGAATCACATGACGCGGCGGTTGTAGGGGGCTTGCGCGACAGGACGCGGCCGTTGCGGAGAGGTTCGTGCACGCCGTTCCGGGAGAAGGTGATAATCAGAGAGCCACGACGTGGAAGGTGACAGATCCAATGCCTTTCGTGCGTTTATTGGCCGCGATGGAGCTCGATCTGTGAGAAAGGAGGTGATGGAAGGAGAGGGGATAGGGCACCGCGACTGCCTCCTAGGTTAGGGTTTGATGGTGGAGGGATGAAGGACAGAGAAGAAAAAAGGGAAAGAGAGAAGCAAGGCCGAGAAAGAAGGGGAAGAGAAGATAGAGGAGGAAGCGGCCGTGTGAATGAAGCGAGGGGGAGTAAGAGGGTTCATCAGGTTTTAGGGTTTGGGCTGGACGTGTTGGGCCAGACTGGGTCAAAGAATGTAATGGACTCAAGGAGGCGCAAGAGAGAAAAACAGGGGGTGCACATACTATTTATCAATTTTAATGTCATATACTATTTATCAATTTTAAAAATAAAATAATTTATCAATTTAATGCCACATCATTCTACCATGTGGTGACTAGTGATGTAATAAATTTTTACTACACTTTTTTTCCGCATGTATTAGTAGTTTTTTGTGATGAGAACTTGAGATAACTAATTTATCATGAAGTTTGTTTTGAGGATATTAGTAATTATTAGTTTATTTATGTTGAATCTGTCAAACATATATAAATTTTGTTAAATATATTAGTAGCTACTAAATTAGTCACATTTTAATTTTACTTTTTTATTTTATTCTATTTTAGATATCTTATAATAATGAAAAAAATATTAGTTTAACTTATGATATATTATATGATAATAAAAATAATTTTAAAATAATTTGTGCAATATTGTGATTAATTCACACCGCGACGACCGCGATTCGTAACGCAGCATCCGCAACAGCCGAAATCGCGAAATTCTTAACGCGACCGCGACCGCGACCGTTTTTTAGAACCTTGTCCATATCTACCTTCTGCCCTCCTAAGTCAGGCGGATCTCCCTTGTTGGGGCTGGATTTACTAAGCTGGGTCAAAGGTTTGCCCAGATGCACTGCCATTTCTCTCTTTCTCTGACCTTCAACCATAGCTAAGTTATTATCGTCCATTGGTAGAGTCTATCAAAGCGGGGCATCGACCTCCATACGTTGAAAAAGTATTTCTCCGTAGCTTTTGTTCTTAACACGCATAAGCTCCAAAATTGCTCGCTCTGCCT
This sequence comes from Calophaca sinica, assembly GCA_037113605.1. Taxonomy (NCBI): domain Eukaryota; kingdom Viridiplantae; phylum Streptophyta; class Magnoliopsida; order Fabales; family Fabaceae; genus Calophaca; species Calophaca sinica. Next base: position 100,322,489 of record CM073733.1, on the reverse strand, counting down.
CCCGCGAGCTAATTTATTCGAATTATCTAGGCCCCTACTCGGACCAGCTACGGAGGCTGAGTTCTCCTTATCTATTTTTCGGCCCGCTGTTGATCCTTTCTCAAGGCCTTTTATTTCACCACCTCCCCCACTTAATTTTCCCACCTCCCATATTTTTAAAAATCCAACTTTGCCCTTGCTCTACAATATCTATTTGTTAAAAATCCAACTTTTCCCATCTCCAGATTTTTAAATCCAGAATTCCGGATTTTAGAATCCGGACACTTTAAATCTACCAAAAAAATTAACACGTCCGGATTTTAGAATCCGGACACTCTAAATCTAGCAAAAAAATTAACACGTCCGGATTCTTGTCTCCGGAGTGATCCGGTAATAAGAATCGAGACGTGTTAATTTTAATTTCTGAATCTAGCAAAAGGAGGTGAGTTGTTCAAAAACACGTCCGATTCTTAATACGGAGCACTCCGGAGACAAGAATCGGACATGTTAATTTTAATTTCTGGATCTAGCAAAAAGGGAGGTAAATTGTTCAAAAAAGTCCGGATTCTTATCTCCGGAGTACTCCGGTATTAAGAATCCGAAGGTTGAAATTTTTCCAAAAAAAAAATAACACCAACATTTTGAATTCGAAAGATAGGAAAAGTAAAGGGTAAAATAGTCTTTTCCTTGGGTGGGGGAGGTGGGAAAATTAAGTGGGGGAGGTGGGGAAATAAAAGCCCCTTTCCTGGCCCACTAGTCTTCTTAGCGGCTAGGCATGGCAACGAAACCCGAACCCGCGGGGACCCACCCGAACCCGTCCCGATTTTGACGGGGAAAACCCGGTTTGACTGGGTTCGGGTTCGGGTTCGGTTTTTCCCCGCTTCACAAAGTCGGGGTCGGGGCGGGGCGGGGATGTTAATCGTCCGAGCCCGAACCCAACCTTTCGCTAGTGTACAATTACCAAAATACCCGAACCTGTGGTATTTAATGAATGAAATTATTTTGAAAAAAAAACAAATTAAAATGGTTTTTTGTCAAAAAAAAAAACAAATTAAAATGATTTTATAATTTTTTTTAATATTTATATTATAATTTGTGACGGGGCGGCGGGGATGGGACCCGTTTTGAACGTGGCGGCGGGGTTCGGGCTTTTTCTGGGGGGCGGGGGCGGGTAATGCAAAAACCGCCCCCGAACCGGCCCGTTGCCATGCCTATTAGCGGCAAGTTTCCCACCAGCATTTTTTTTAAACGGGGCACATTTTGGGTGTTCTCACCCGCATTCGGGTTGCGGACTCCCTTGGTGGGCTTGCTTGAGCCAGCTGTACTATTTAACGGCTTTCTTGTGCCATTACTCACTACACAAATCTCTACATCCTCATAATGCCTCATCATTAGGAGAGAGTATTTCAAATCTCGTACCCCTTGAAACTGGATCACAAACACCTTTGACAGGCGCCGTCGAATATTCCTGATTGGTCACCGTTTGATTCTGAGCAGCGTTCTTCCTAGAATTCCTCCTTGGATTATGCCTCACATTGCTCCACGATCCCAACTCTAACCGTTGCCCGCCCTTCTGTAATTTCTCTCCTTCTGGTTCAGGTGCATTGTGTGGCACACCAGGGCTGACGTCATCACCCTGCACCTCATGGCTATCGGGATTATCAGCTGTCGCCACCACGTGCGCGACGTCGAAATTCACAAACGGAGTCTCAATTTCTAGCAACTCTCTGCATTGGTCTTGTTTATGGCCATATTTTCCACACCGGAAACAAATCGAATGCAAGCCATCGTACTCAAGGAAAACTTTGGACCCTTTAATCACCAAGTGAGATTGCAGCGGCTTATCCAAATCCAATTCCATACAAATTCGTGCATACTTACCCCTATCATGGATAAATGTTAACTTGTCTATCTTCAGCATAGACCCCATAGAAGAACCAATCGTTTTCAGGAAATGATCGTTGCAAACTCAACAGGAAGTTTGGGAATGCGTATCCACACAACAACTTTATAAAACATAGAAGCATTCAGAGAGATAAGGGGTCTCCATCTTTGGACTATATATGAGGTAGTGATCCGCCACTTTCCACAGTCCTTCAAAAAGTGTATGTCTGTAGTCTTCCACCGAAGACAAATGAACCAGATAGAAATCATCATCCAGATCTATAATCTTCATTGTACTAGTCTTGACCCAGCTTCTCTACCGTTTATTCTCTAAGAGATGAAAGTTTTCTCTCTTACCCAAAACCTGGACTATTAGAGTATTCCGCCACGGTTTGGACCATTGATCAAATTCTTCATCCTAGAGAGGGATCTCTAAGCTTGGGGTGAAGGGTTTGGGTTGCACTTAGACCTCTTCCTCGTCCTCCTTGTACCAATTATTCTCGGGAAGTTCTTCGTCCATGCAATCACCTCAATCATCCTCCTCCGCACTATCATTGCCAAAGACATTCAAAAGAATCTCTTTATATGAATTGGCAGACGGGGAAGTTGTCGCATCCGGCATATGCTCTTCCTCATCAATCCAGTCTTCCACCACACCATCTTCACGAATCTTAACTTTCTTTTTGCTCCGTTGAAGCAGGTCGTCCTCTTGGGCGGTGGGTGCCGAAAGGTTAGCACCATTGGTGGCGCTCTCGGTTGCCATCACAGTGCAAGTTTTGTAAAGAATATCACAGGGCAAAAAAGTCTACGTGCAGAGTGGCTTTTACGTTGCTCACCTTATTAACCGTATTATGTAATCTCACATATTAGTAATATAGATTTAAATAAATATAATCATCAATGAGATACTAAGTTTATCAAATACATCTAATTATTGTTGTTAGTATAGGAATATAAATGACCTCCAGTTGTAGCTATAACCACTACTATTAATGAAGATTTTTTCAACGCAGTACTCACATTAAGAATTGAAATTAAAAATCTTTTACTTTGTCTTTAAAATTTAGTTTCAATTCTTTCAAAACTACTGCATTATATTTTTAGAATATGACAAAATTATTTTTTTGTATTAGTTAATATTAATAATTTATAGTATAACTAATTATATTTAAAATACTTTTCTCGACTTATATATATATATATATATATTAGGCAAAAGAATGGTATGCAAAGCACCAGTGTAGAGATAGTGATCACAACTTTGTTGGTATTACAGACTCTACAAATCATTTGGAGCATACCAAAAATTTATTAATGAAAAATGAAAAAATATATAATACAAAATCATGAAAGGACATGAATCAAACTCATGAGGCCAATAAGAACCTTATTTAAATCTATAATTTGGTAGGCTCACCTATTAAGAAAGAAGTCATCATAATAAAACAGGGAATGAGATCCCACCAACTATAACACTTAGAAGTTACCCAAAAAAAGTCAACTTATCAGCACATCGATTTCCTTCTCTGTAGATTTGAGAGACCTTAAAATCCAAAGTAAAGGCAAGAAGAAGACAATTCTTGCACTTAGTTTTGATTTTCCAGGGAACTATATCAGGAAAAGAGAAAGCTTAAGGGCCTATTTGTTACAGATTAAAAAAATAATTTTAACATCCAATAATTTAGAGATTATTTTTTAGAGATTTTTAAGAAAAACAGAAGCTATTTTGTGTTTGTTTACAATTATAAAAATTATTTTTTTAAATAAAAATGATTTTCAAGTTGTTTGGATAAAAATCATTTTTAAGAAAACAAGTTTGTTGAAAAAATTACTTGTTATGCATTTTTTAATACAAATAGTCGTATTTTAAAAATATCTTACTTTATATATAGATATGTTATATTAGTTTTACTTAAATATATAGTTAAATATATTTTGAAATATTCTGTGAATAAAAATATATTTTAAAATATATATGTTACTTAATTATACACATGTTACGATTTACAATGTAAATAAATTAAATTGTTTGCATTTAAATAAAGTAAAAAGTTCGATGTATATAAATTTCTAGTTTATAAGATTTTTAAATGAAATAAAATATTTAGTTTATGATTAATATAGGCAGAGGCGTAGAGATAAAACCAAGAAAATACTAAGACGTGGAAAATGAAATTACTCTATTTCTAGCTTGGAACTTTGGAACTAAAGCACAAGAACACACGTCATCATCAATAAAAAAGTGAGAACACACGTGTCCACCCACTTGGTGTTCAACAAAACGAAGCAAGCGAGCACAGCGACTCAAGCTCCATGTTTTTGAAAAAAAAATTTCTCTCTTCTATTGCAACAAATTTTCTTGAAAAGCTGGTAAAAATAACTTTTCATTTTAGCTTTAAAAATAATTTCTTTAGAAAATAATTTTTCCAAAAAGCTAAAACCAACACCATTTGAAACTTTTAAAATGATTTTTTACTTTAAAAAATAATTTTTACACAAAAAAAACTATAACAAACGCACTCTAAACTACAAGAGATGAGTCATATTCTAACAAAAGCTTTTGCAAACCTTTGTCATGAGCAACAATTATACCTAAGATTTAATAATATAATTATATAAATCGAGAAAAGCTATTTTGAACACACACACACAATAGCTAAGAATTAATAATATATAGTTTCAATTAATTATTTTTAAGATAGTAAATTGCATTTAATATTGTCATTATCTAATTTTTGTACTCCGATGTTGAATTATATTAATTTTATAACTTCATAATTAATTCTTAAGAATTAATAGTGTCATTAACTAATTTGTCAGACTTTTCCAATGTTATAACTAATAATTAACATTGTCATTAAGTAACTAAATAGTATTTTATTAGAACAGATACAACGTTTATATTAAATAGTTAATACAAAAAATAATTTAATGAAATCAAATGTCATTAAATATATTTGATGTTTTTTAACTAAAATATAAATTGATTAATATTTTTATTAAAGTAAAAATCAAGTGTGTTTCGTTTGTATTTGACTAGACAAGTAAGTTTTACGCAATACATTAATGATATTATAATATGAAATGTCATTAAATATATCTAAAGTATCTTAATTAAAGTAATAAAAAATAAATATTTCCGTTAATGTAAATCTCATGTGAATAAACAGTTCCTTAATTTAAATAAGTAAGATAAAATATATATATTAAAAATGTAACTATAGAATTACATTAATAAAATACTGATATTAAAAACATTAATGAATTGTATTAATTTTTTTTATTTTTCAAGGATATTTATTGTTTTCCTAAATCTCTTTCCTCATATATATAATATATATAATTTTTTTCTCGATCAAAACAAAAATGGTATGCAATGGCATCCCTATAGGTAAAGAGATCCTAACTATGTTGGCATCTCAGAACCTAACAATTATCTGCAACATACCATAATTCCATAAAAAGAACAAAAATAAAGAATACAAAACAAAGGGGACCAAGCCAAAACTCAAGTGAATCCGGAGAATCTAAAATTCGAGAGCCACAACCTATTCTTGTAGAACTCCTCAAATAAAAGGAGGGGATAATATCTCACCAACTAAAACATTGGGAATTTATCCCAAATGAAGCTAATCTATCTGCATAGGTGTTACCCTCTCTATAAATGTGGGACAAAACAAAATGCATTTGCTTGGTAAGGTAGAGACAATTATTCCGTCGAACTCAAAGCTTCCAAGTGACCAAATGAGGGGACTTAAACGCCGAGACCACTAGCAGAGAATCACATTCAAGCCATAAATTTAACCACCTTTGAGCAGCAAACTCAATAGCCATCATTGCGGCAATGAGCCCAGCCTCAAGGGAGGAGGTAATGCCAACAAAATCATAAAAAGCTACTGCTCTACTATCTCTAAAGATACCACCACAAGATGCTAGACCCGAGTTACCCCGGGCAGCTGCATAGGTGTTCTCCTTGATCCAACCACAACCAAGCGGATACCAATCGACCTGAATAATTTTAGGGGCTCTAGGACGATGACAAACAATCTTGAAGTCTTTCAACACTTGGAAGTCCTCAATAGAAGCATGCATACAACCTGTTGAGATTTTACGTGAAAGTGCAATGGCCGCAGAGATTAAAGAAATAGCCTGAGGGAGAGGGATAGTTTTATTATGAAACCTTAGGTGATTTCTACACATCCAAATACACCGAATAGAGTGAATGACACCTGCTAGAGCAATATTTGCAAGCTGAGCACTCCAACCATGATTGCAAGTGTCAAGAAGAGCAAGAACAGAATATGTATTAATCTTGACATTTAACTTAGCGGACAGCCACAGCCAAATAGAAGAAGCAAGAAACAAGTGTAAGGCAGATTCTGGACTTCTACCACATAGGCTAGAAACTAGAAATAGAGACCCTCACACAGCCTTTAGATTGCAAATTCTCGTCTGTAGGCATCTTAGAATGCATCAATCGCCAGATTAGGAACGACCTCGAAGGAGGAATACAATGATTCCAAATTAGCTTACCCCATTTCAAACTAGGACCTGTAGGTTTAATACGTAGATAGGAAGCTTTGAAGCTTAAAGAGCCATTCTTAGAGTTCTGCCAAACCAAAGAATCCGAAGCAGGACTAATTGGAATATGACAGCCACGGATAAGGGTAGCAACATTAGGATATTTAATATCAAATATACTTGGAAGCTTCCAAGATTTATCACTAATGAAATCCTAAATCGTAGCTTTCAAACCAGTAGCAAGACTGGCTGGAATGTGAAGCAAATCAACAACCAAAGTTAATAGCCAATTGTCCTTCCAAAAATTAATTTTGTCACCATCTCCAATGAGTCATTGACTATTGTAATACCCCGAATTTTCTTAAGTTTATATGTTAGGTTATATAGGACTATTGTAGGTTGATTCTGTGTTTGGATAAGTGATTTAGGGCTTAGATGGGAAGAGAGACCCTTTGAAGGGACCACACAGCCTTAGAATAGAAGAAAAACCCATTTTTATTATTTTGCCTATGTCGTTTTTTTTTCATTTGAGTATGATTCCTCACCCCTCTTGTTTTGTGGCTACTTGTACACCCCGTGTGCGAGTAGATGGTGAGATTGCAGGTGATAACGTGGACGTGGACGCTGAGGAGTAGACTATGTGCTTCTGCTTAGCTTAGGATTTATTTACGTATTATGTCGTTATTATTTTTCGATGTAAAATTAAGGGTTAAGCTCTGAGATATGTGAAATTGGGGTTACGGTTTTATTTCCGCAATTTTTTTTATGATTTATTCCGCAGATGAATTTTATGATGTAAACTACTATTCTGTTATAGTTTTTATAAAGCAATATTTTTATTAGTATTTGCATGTGTTACTTATGCATTTTTCGTACGACGGGGTAGTGCGTGTCAGAAAACAAGGAAGAATGAACTGGAGCGAAGCATAGGGTTGTCCTGCGAAGCTCCCACCTCGAAGGTGATTCCTTGCACGACGAAAATGGACAGAATCGAATTGCAGAGCCTTCGCCCAGCCAAGGCTCTTCTTCGCCTAGCGAACAGACTCAGTTTTGCAGAAATAGAAGTATTCTTCTGCATAATCACTTGATTCATGGTCTCCTAAAATTACCAAATCACTAACATTTGATTCTAAGCACAAATAAGCATCATAAAACACACCAAAAGTTTACATGCAATTCAATTTGCCAAGTACATTACTCAATTTACACAATTCATCATAAAAATCTCATTTTGATTGAAAAATTCCCAAGACCAGAAAACCTCAACTCACAATCCTTAAAAACATGAATAGAATTTAACATTAAGGTTTATGGATACCCAATCTTTCAACAACTATAACAAACGTGATAAAAAACACAAGAAAGAGGGGGGGGGGTTTGGATTGTGTTTTAGAATTTTTTTTCTAAATCTTCGATTTTTAAAACCTTTAAAAAAACTTGAGTCTAAAAAAAAGATTAAAGCCGTAAAATAATAGAGAAGAAATAACACACAGAGATTTATACTAGTTCACCACCACCTGGTAGCTACGTCTAGTCCCTTCACCACACTGAAGGATTTTCCACTATAATCAAACGATTACAACTCAAGAGTATACTACTTCCAGAAACTTGGCTATACTCTCAACTTCTCAAAATGACTTAGTTTAGTCAAGCCTTTGAGGAACTATAGCCACTACTACGCTTAATAAAAAAAATGGTTTCAAATGATTTTGAAATGAACTTGACAAACTCTCAACATGAGAGAATAAATAATAAAAGCTCAAGCTAAGCACAAAAAAACTTTCTCAAAGAAAGAATGAAACTTTTGAAGCATAGTTCTTGGATTTCAGAATTGTTTGGTTTGATTTCTTGGTTGTTCACTACTGTAGTTTCTTCACCGTTGAGAGGTGGTATTTATTATGAGAGTGAACTTTTAATGCCGTTGTGACACAAGGTAGTCCTTCACTAGTGGTTAAAGCAGCAAATCCTTTATTTTCGGCTTTTAGCGTGTAGGGTGTGCTTTATCTGTACCAATCACAGTTGTAGTTGTACTATGTCCTTTTGTGATTCTTTTTGAAATGAGCTTTTTGGACATAACCAGAATGATCGTTGATTATCCTTTCAGCTTGATTCCTCCTACAATAAAGTTTCTTAAAGTCATGAATTGATTCATCTGTAGAAGTCAACAGATGCTTGCTACCAATTCCTCTATTAATCAGACGCAATTTGAGCAGACGCATAAGACGCATGTTTTGAGAGCAGATACTTCTTTGAGAGCAGACGCTTCTTGAAAATAGATGCATGTACAACAGACATAACTTAAATCTCTGAGACAGATGCTTCTGAAGAATTAGTGATGATTTTTCCCTAAGTTCTGCACACTAGAAGATACATCAGAAGGTAAATTGTTCTTTTACATTATTTGTTATCATCAAAACAATTATGGATTATTGTTTCTAAATCAACTTGATTCCAACAATCTCCCCTTTTTGATGATGACAAATACATGGAGTGATGAACAATTTTCCTTTTTAAACAAATATTTTTGTAGGAATTTTCAAGGGACTCCCCCTGAATTAAGCGCATAAAAAATATTTTCTAATTATATCAAGTCATCAGATACATGTTCATATTCAGTCACAAGTGCAATTGTAAATGCATGTTCTTATTTTAACGCGTGTGATTGACATATTCATGTTCTGTATGTTCTGTTCATCAATTACTCTATGTTCTTCTCCCCCATTTGTCATCAGACAAAAAGGTTAAAAAAACAAACCATCATTGTCAAAACAGAGTTAAAGAAAGATGTGGATCAAAACATGGAATATTATAAAGACAAAACATAAGTTCATAAATAATCAAGAAACCTTCATAGTTAAACATAAAATAGGTTAACAAAGGGTGAAAAACTAAAGGTTTAATCCCAAGGTTTTGCCACTTTGTCAAGAATCATCTTCATCATAACCTCGATCTTATTCTGAGATGCTGCAAGCTCATCTTGTCACTTGGTTGAAGATTCAATAAACTGTTCAAACTTGTTATTGTTCTCAACCAGTTTCTCAAAAGCTTCCTTGGGAACTTCAATACATTATGACTTGCTAGACTGAGTAGAGCCAGGAAAGAAGGTGACCAAAGCAGAAGCAGGATCAATCTTGGCAGGTGAGTCTGTTCCTTGTGTAGAAACTTGAATTATTGCAGCAGACAGAGGAGCTTCCTTTTCCCATTCAACATGAGACGGAGGAGCAGGTTTCTTCCAAACAAAAGTAGCTAAGAGTCTTTTGTTCAGAGCATTCTGTTTCAGATGATGATGCAAGAGCCAGACTTTATTGGCTTGTTTGGAACACTTGGTTTTCCTCAGAGCCATCCAGTTAACTCGCTCTTCATACTCCATATGCCACTTGTGCCAATCAGAGTAGAACTCTTCTAAGGCAATCTAGGTCTGTTCATAAGAGGCAAGATCCATTTCTCTGTATTTTTCTATTTCAATTAGTTCAACCTGTTGCTTAATATGCTTCTCCCTAAGGGTAGGGTTAAGTGATGGGAATGAAATTTTAGGTTTGGATGAGGAAGAGATTGAAAGAAGCTTAGAATTTGAAATGGGTAGGATGATGATAGGGCCAGCTTGAAGTGTTTGATAATGGTTGGACTTAGGTGAGTTGGGTTCAGACACAAAAGCTTCAAGAACTTCAGACGCAATTTGAGCTATTTCATATTATTAAATTGGATCTTCAGTGCTTCAGGTTCAGGGTGGTGTTTGGGTGAGTCTGGTGGGTTAACAAATACTGTTAGTGGGGTATCTGGTTCTAGTGCTGGTGTTGGGTTAGTTTCTGGTTGAGTTGGGTTTGGTTCAGGTAGAGTTGGGTAAATGAAAACAGGAGGTTTGAGTACAACAGATGTTGACCCATGGTTAGGTTTTTTAGTGGTGTCACTGGAAGAAGGTTTCTTCCTTCTAACCAGAAGAATATCATCTTCTGATTCCTCAGAATGTATGTCAGAGGGTGATGGTTCATTTGGGTTAAATAAGCTTGGTGAGGCTAAGCAGTGATGAGAAGAGCAAAAGGAGTCGTGGTAAACTGAATCAAATAAAGAAATGGCAGGCTCAAGTACCTTAGGCTTTTTTAGTGCAGTTTCACTTGCCTTAGCCGATCTTTTTCATTTAGAGATAGTAGCAGCAGGAGGAGGAGGAGCAGACTGAGGAGCATTCTCTTGAAGTCTCTGCTCTTTTCTTTCTCTGAGATCTTTCTCTGTTTCAGCCTTAGCTTTCTCGAGAAACTCCTTCAGATGTTCTTTGCTGTCTTCTTCTTCAACCTAATCAGACTGAGTAGCAGACTGATGAAAAGAAGGATGAGGAGGTAGAGCCAGAAGTCTAGTCTGAGATGAAGAGGCGATTCTAGAAGCCTTTATTTTGCTTCTTGTAACCCTCTTGGATGGTTTCACAGAGTTAATAAGCTTTTTCCTTTTTCCTGTTCTTCAGCCTTCAAAGCATCTTGTTCTTCCTTAGCTATCTGTTCGACTAGATCCTCTGTAGAGAGGCACATCTTTTTCAAATTATTGTGGTTGAAGATTGGCGCAACTACCAGATGCGGCAACAATCTGGCTTCAATACTATGTCTTCCTTGTAGACTCTTCACTACATCATACCCTTCCACAACAGCCGAAATGACCCTTCCATAGGGCATATTTTTGTTCTTGCCATTCCTTGAGAAACTAACAGCCCTTTTCATGAAGTTAAAGACGATGTTGGGAAAACTGACAAGGGTTTTGTGATCAAAATGCCACATAATAAACTTGTGGTCTTGGCTTACTGTGTTCTTTGATCCAACCTTGGGCATCACAGTTTCGGTGATGATTTTGAACAGAACTATGATATGGTTCTTCATTTCAACGGCCTTTGTTGCTCCAGGTCTTTCATAAATGTAATTAGAAATTACTTCCGAACCACCATAAGCTTCTTCCCAACCAGCAGTGTGCTCAATCCCTTTATCTGGATAGTTGATGGCTTAAAAGATGATGACATGCATTACGAGAATTTCCTTGCCTTTAACATAGCTTACTATGTTTCCATTGACAAGTCTTGCAAATTAAATTTCTAGAATTCCTTGACCAGTTCTGGATAGACATACTTGGATTCAACATAGAAGAACTCTCTCTAGCCCATGTGAACGAAATTTTCTCTGAAGTCGAAGTTGTGTTGAGCGAGATCGTTTAAACCCACCCTCAAGTCTAGGAGAACATTGAGATCATCTAGTTCGAAGTTTCCTGTAGGCACTGGAACACTTTGTTGAACGATTTGTTGTTGTTGCTCAGCCGTTTCAGAAATTTGCAGAGAACTCGAGATGTTCACAAATGGAGGTTAGGGTTTGAGAAAGTGAGTCTCTAAGAGAGTGGGTAGTGTGTGAAGTGAGAGAAGTGAGCGTGTATATGTGAACAAACGGGGGATGTTAAGAATTTGAATGGTTTAAACAGTTTTCAGAATAAATTTAATTCAAAAAGAAATAAATATGTCTTTTCAAAAGAAAACGTGTCAAACACATTAACACAGCACAGTAAAATTGTCCCTCGGGCAGTTAAAACCATGATGATTCAGTATAAGAGTAATTTATAGCCACGAATATATCAACCACTATTAATGAGCCATGTGTACAACAGATGCATGAATGTTATCAGATGATGCCACTTAACAAATGCAGCAAAGATAACAGATGCAGTGATATCAGATGCATATGCGATCAGAGGCAAGTATAGTCAAGTTAAAACATTCATTCCTTTATAAAGTGAAAATTTAAATTTTCCCTTATAAATTTGAATCTATCTTCAACAAGGGGTTTTGTAAATATATCTGCCCATTGATGGTTAGTATCTACGACTTTAATTTCAAGAATCCATTTCTGAACATAGTCTCTAATAAAATGATGTTTTATCTCAGTATGCTTTGCTCTGGAATGTAAAATAGGGTTCTTAGTGAGACAAATAACAGATGTATTATCACAGAAGATAGAAATGTTACTCTCATTTATCTGATAGTCCTCAAGAAGATAGAAATGTTACTCTCATTTATCTGATAGTCTCCTATAAGTTGGCATCCACCACTGGTGCTTTTTTCTTTCAACTCTATCTTCAGAAAAATCAGCATCACAGAAACCTAATAACTTGTAATCATTTGATTTCTTATGCAACAAACCAAGATTAGTAGTTCCTTTAAGTTATCTAAAGATTCTCTTAATAATAGTTAAATGACACTCTCTAGGATCAGATTGAAATCTAGCACATAGACAGATGCTAAACATGATATCAGGTCTTAAAGTAGTAGATAAAGGAGTGATCCAATCATACCTCTATATACATTTTGGTCTACTTTCTTACTTGTTTCATCTTTGCTCAGGCCACAAGTAAGATGCATTGGAGTACTCATAGGTTTGCAATCCTCTAGCTTGAACTTCTTTAATAGCTCTTTCACATACTTTGTCTAATGGATATCGATTTCATCTGGACACTGTTTGATTTAAATACCTAGGAAGAACTTCAATTCTCCCATAATACTCATTTCAAACTCATTCTGCATAAGCTCAGAAAACTCCTTGCAAAGTTTTTCATTAGTAGCACTAAAAATGATATCATCTACATAAATATGTAATAAGATGAAATGCTTTTTAGGTGATATTCTAAATGAAGTTGTATCTACCTGTGCTCTTGTAAAATCAGTTGACATTAAAAAGTTACTTTATCGGTCATATCAAGTGCTTGAAGCTTGTTTAAGACCATACAAAACCTTTTTAAGCTTGAAGACATGTTCTGGAAATTGAACATCTTCAAAACCAGATGGTTATTTTACAAAAACTTCGTCACTTATAAAACCATTTAAAAATGCACTCTTCACATCCATCTGATATAAAATAATGCCATGATGTGCGTCAAAAGATAAAAGAATTCTAATAGCTTCTAATCTAGCTACAGGAGCAAAAGTTTCAGTATAATCTATACCTTCTTCTTGAGAGTATCCTTGAGCAACTAATCGTGCTTTATTTCTTACCACCTTACCATCTTCATCAAGTTTGTTTTTTGAATACCCACTTGGTTCTAATGGCTTGTTCATCCTCTGGTGGAGGTACTAGCTTCCACACATTATTCCTCTGGAATTAATTAAACTCTTCTTGCATAGCAAGTATCCATCATTTGTCTGTTAGAGCTTCATCAATTGTCTTTGACTCTATTTCTAATAGAAGTGCAAGATCAGATTGTTCTCCGAATGATGATCTTGTTCTGACTCTATCACTTGGTTCACCAATGATCTGCTTCTCAGGGTGATGAGTCTTGTATCTCCATCCTCTTCTTGGTTCAGCTTGAGTCTGGTTACCAGACGCAGGACCAGATGCACCATCAGATATATTATCAGATGCATCAGCTTCTATTTTATTAGAGATCTGCATATCTGCAAATAACTCATCTACCTCTGACATTTTAGTTCAGGCTTCTTGTCGTCAAATCTAACATGCATTGATTCTTCAACAACAAAAGTTTCTTTGTTGTATACTCTGTAAGCTTTTGAGCAATCAGAGTATCCCAAAAAGATACCTTTCTGAGCTTTAGAATCAAATTTTCCTGGACTATCTTTAGTATTAAGAATAAAACAATTACATCTAAATTAATGAAAGTATGAAATGTTGGGTTTTCTTCCTTTTCACATTTCATAAGGAGTCTTATTCAAAATAGGTCTTATATAGATTCTATTTTGAATATAACAAGTAGTGTTTACTGCTTCTGCCTAAAAGTACTTTGCAATGTTTGTTTTGTGAATCATGCTTTTGGCCATCTCTTGAAGAGATCTATTTTTCCTTTCTACTGTTGAAACAAACTCTCAAATTCTAGTTTTGATGATCAACAAACTCTGAGAAAAGATGCTTAAGTTTATTGGCTCATTTATGTTTCTAACATTTAAGTGTGAGTAAGTTCCAGCAAAAGAAAGAAAAGCAAAAGCAACATGTCAGGCAAGAAGACAATGGAATTAAACATAAGATGCTGTGAAATATGGTGAATTGACATTAGACATCATTCTTGAGAAGGAAGCTGTTAAACAAAGTGGAAAATAGCTAATTATGAAATGGCATTGGACAGTATTTCTGAGAAACAAAGCTGCAGTAACTAAAATCAAAAGCTAGCAAACTTACTCGAGAGTGAGTAAGTTCTAACTTACTCTCAACTACTACAGAAATAGATTCATCAGCAAAAGAAACAAATTAAATGCATCAAGTGATCGCATTTATGAGCACACCATGAAGAACAATCACTGAAATCAAGAGTTAGTTGCTGCTACTGCTGCAAGTGAGGAAGTTCAGTAAGAGAAGGTTCCAAAAGCTGATGTGACAATGGGACAGAACTGACAGTTGGTAAAAAGCAAGACTGCTATGTGCAGAAAAATATCAGAATTCTGCCCAATGCTTCCTCAAGGATTTCCAACGGCTCTGCAACGGCTATGAGGCCATAATCAAGCCTATAAATATCAGTGTTGGAAGATTTGAAAGATTGGGAGAGCCAAATTCAGCTGTTGAATCAAATTCAAATTTGCTAACTAACTGCCTCTCAACTCACTCAAAAGTGCACTTTGTAGAATTTATTAGGGGATCCTTTTGTGCACTCTTCTACTTGTAAACACAATGTTTTAGATTGTATTTTTCTCTGTGTAATCAAGCCTTAAACTCCAAAAATACCATATCCCTGTATTTGTTTTGTCTTAGTTGAATCCTATCAAACTACCTAGGGTAGGTGAGTGTTGGTGAGGAGTTCCACTAAGGGAGATAGTTCAGGAACAGGAGTAAGTTCCTGGTTGTAAACAGCTTGAAGGGGTAGGGTGAAAGAACACTTGTAAAACAGCTTGAAGAGGCTGGGTGAACTCTTGTGCTATTTGGGAAATAGTGGAAACACTCACTGGGAGTGAGGAGTGGATGTAGCCCAAGGTTCAGGGTGAACCACTATACATCTGGTGTGTTTTCTATTTATGCTTTTATATCTATCCACTTGTGACACTTCACACACTCTTCACTTAACATTTAGAAATGGTGTTCATTAAGCATTCTATAAAATTGTCATCCACTTACTGCTCATTGATAACTCTTAGAAATAAGAGTTATTTATGCTTTTATGACTATGAATCATGTGAGTTTAAGAGTAATTTAGATCCTTTAATTATTATATTTATGTAAATAACGTGATTTCTCTTGCTTGGAGCTGTTTAAGGCACTTTGGTGCTTTTGTGAGCATTTTGATGTGTTTTGACATTGTGCAGGATTTTATTGAGAAATACTCAGTGCCAAGTCTGGTGCCATGGCACTGCACTATGATGTTATAGCCCCTGTTACTGCAGCAGCGTTTTTAATTCATTAGAGCTGAAGGAAAGGACCATGTCCTTTATTGCAATGCTGCAGAGTGCATTTTTTATGGTCCCCACTGTTCTGCAGTGTTTTCTCTCTCTGCTAAAGGACAAAAGCCTATATTTTTGGGCCACAAGGAATCAACTTTCATTGGGGTTACCATTTGTCAGCCCATTTGAGGAGAGGCTATAAAACCAAAATGACCTAATCAAGAAAAAGAGGCTGGTGCAGGGGCTGTGCCCTAGATTAGAATTCGTTTTTATTCCTCTGGATAGCAGTTGCCATCCTCAACATCACCTTCATCCATCATTCTCCGTTTCCATATCCCTTACATACACCATTTTTATGAGAAAAACATGCCGAAAAACATGGATGCTGAACCAATCTCAGACATAGCAAGGAAATGCAGCAACAAGACATTGTTGCAGTGAAGTGTTCTCTCATCTTGACAGATTTGAAGGCCTCCACGTGCTGTTTTCTGCTTCTGTTTGTAGAAATTTCTGCACTGCAGATTTTTGGTGCCATGACATCGGTTTTTGGCACCAGTTTCTGCTATTCTATGTTTTTGTTTATTATGAGCTAAATACTTTATGCTTGGATGATGTGATTTTGTATTGAATCCTTGTTGGTGAATGTCTATCAGTCTTTGCCTTTGAACCTTTGACTCATGCGCATTTATTTACAATATGCTTGACCTAAGTCTGGCCAACTTTTGTTGGGTACATGTATGTTATGCTGAATTCATGAGTTAATATGAGGGGTATTAATTAAGGGACACTTTAATTAATTTTGATTAAACTAGACATCGGAAATCTGTCTCATAGGGTGTTCTGGGTCACACTTAGAAGACAAGGGGAACATAATGGGGCTTAGACATAAGGTACCCTTTACTTAACCCTGGTGAAAGTACTGGAAGGTACACACATTAGTGCCCTGCGCCCAGTGCCAAATGGCACTGACTTATGGCACTGAAACCAACTTGGTGAAAATATGAATGAACTAAAACCCTAGCTGTTTTTCTCAGATTTTTATCACATCTTTTTAAGTTATTTTTACTGTCAATTGCACTTTAAATTACTATCATCATCACCTCAAATTAATGTGTTACTTATTACTTTGTTTCCTCACTAATTAGATTAACGAAATTGGGAATTTGTGGAATTAACCGTAATCAATCCTCGTGGGAACGATCTCTCTTACTCTTTATTATTTGTTCACGATTGTGTATACTTGCACAACTGTTATTTCACACAACAAGTTTTTGGCGTCGTTGCCGGGGATTGAAAGTGTTGATTTCTATAAGTTTTCAATTGAGTTATAGTTTGGTTTAGTTGAGATTTTTACTCTTTAGTGTGTTTGTTTTTTAGCAGTAATTTTTTTTCTTTTTTGTGTTGTTTTTGTGTTGGTGGTGTTGTCTTTGTTGTTCTTAGCATTGCTCACCTTGTTTGTTGTTTGTGAAAAAGAAAAATCCACTCCTAGCCATGGAACAATATTATTTTGACTCTATGCAAGCAAGGAATGCTCAACCACAATATTTCAACCATGAATTTTATGGAGGTGAATGTGAAAGGGGCTGTTATGAGACAAATTTCATGTCCATGACAGTACCAAATGTTGATTATGGCATGAAAAATTTCCTTTGGGAGCAAGAGACTTATCCTCAAACTCAATCCGAAGGATCCCATGAAAGCATCTCCAACCTCAAAGATGTCTTAGCCCAATTCATTGAGGCTAACAATGTGTATAATGAGGACTTTCAAGTATCATGCAAGAATATAGAGGCTCATCTTAAGACAATGATGGAGTCTCTAAAAGAGGAGAGTTTTATTGAAGAAGCGGTTAAACAAGAAGAAGAAAGTGTGGAGTTGAAAATTGAACATGATCTTATGGAAGTAGTGGAAGCAGTTGAAGAAAAACAAAAAAAGAGTGTAATAAAAGTAGTAGAAGAAAAAGAAAAAAAGAAAAATTGTGACATAGAAAAGAAGCCAAGGATGAGGCTTGAGGAGATCCATTTGACAATTAAGACACCACCCTTGGTGATTGAAGAGAAGATTCCTCCGCAAGATGATTTTTATGAGCTTTATGAGATGGGGAACACATATCCCAAATGCCTAGTTGTTGGGGCATGGGAACACTTGCTTCCTTATGCCAAGTATATGGGATTTCTCCCCAAGGGAAGAAAGCGGAAGGATGAGATTTTCTTTTTGTCATATTATCCACCCTAACTTGGGTGTTGAAGCATCAAGCTAATGACGTTAAAGAAGCGCTTCTTGAGAGGCAACCCATGCAAATTTCTTTTCATGCTTTGTCATTTCAACTCTTTTAGCTTTTAGTTTTTTGATTTTTTTTTTTGGATTGAATAATGGATGGAGCTGGAATGTTGTTGGTTTGAAGAGGGGGATGAGATGTTGTCATGTGGCCTCATTATGTAATGAAAAAAAAGAGAGAAAAAAAAATTCTGCAAAAGTGGGAGTTAGCCTTGCTAGATACTGCTTAGCCAGGTTGAACACATCTCTGATGTGGTTCTGTATTTGTTAGCAAGGCTACTAAAATTTTAGCAAGGCAATTTAAGATGGGCAACCACCTCTAGGAGCATGCATCATTACTGGGAAGCAAGTAGCCCAAACTTTAGATTGTTTTGTGCAAGTCAGAAAATGATCGCATTTTAATGAAGCATTGTTGGTCCACGGTTAAGTTCATATAATTGGCATGATATTGTGATGTGAAGTTCATTTGTGGCGCTGAATCATTGAGGAGTGGGCTACTTTTCCTTGAAGCTGGTATTTTGTTGAAGATATAATGGTTTTAGAGTGAGATGATGTGCTAAATGGAATGGTACTTGGCATCACAGTTGGCATGATGCAGGGTCTCTAAATTGTAGGACCACTGATTTGGTTTTTACAGAATGCAATGCAAATGTCATGGAAATACAACATATTGAGATGGGGGCCAGCTTTTGTGCTTCTAGCAAATTGCAATGCAATGTTGTGATATGAATTTTAAGCCTCGGTTGAATTAGTTGGTAGTGGGCTAATTTTTTTTTTTTTTGAAGTGTGAGGTGAATTATATTGATGACAGACCATGAGGATGCTTAATTCTTAGACACTTGTGTGCAAGATTACATTATTGGGAAAAATGAATAGAAATGAAAAGTTATTTTTATTGCCTCTGTCAAATGGTATTTATACAATGTAATAGTGCTGACTCAGCACTTAAGCAAATGAAAGGGCAGACGGTTACACCCAAATAGAAGATCAGACGGTAATACATTTATTTAACTATAGTTTGAATTAATCCACAATAGCCTCCCTTAATTCAAACTCTCTAAATAAACATTTCCTAGATTTCTTCTCAGATCTTCAAATCTGTCCACCTTCAAAGCCTTGGTTAGAATGTCAGCTTGTTGCATATTAGTAGGGTAGTAAGTCACTTCCAGAATTCCTTTCTGCACTTGTTCTCGCAAGAAATGAAACCGAGTTTCTATATGTTTGCTCCGGCCATGTAGGACGGGATTCTTAGCCAAATTAATGGCAGATTTATTGTCTATACTAAGCTTAGTTGCCTTGTCAATATTCAGCAGCAACTCAGCCATTACAGACCTTAACCACACAGCCTGACAAGCTGCAAATGAGCCAGCAATATACTCTGCTTCACATGAAGAGAATGCTACAACAGGTTGCTTCTTTGAGCTTCATGAAATTGAAGCTCCATTGAACTTAAACACAAAACCAGTAGTGCTCCTTCTATCCAACTTATCTCCACACCAGTCAGCATCAACAAAACCAATCAGACCTTCATTCTTAACATCTGTTTCAGCAGGGAATAAAACACCATACTGGAGTGTTCCTTTGATATATCTCAGAACACGTTTTGCTGCCAACATATGTACCTTCTTGGGTTCATTCATGAACCTGCTCAACACTCCAACTGAGTAACCAATGTCTGGTCTACTGTTGCAGAGGTATCTAAGGGATCCTACAAGCTGTTTGTACACAGTAGAATCAGTAAAATCATCAACAACAGAGTCATCATGCACAGCTCAGGTTCTTTGGTGTAGGCTGCAGTGCGATCTTGCATTTTGAATTTTCTTAAAATCTCAGCTGCATATTTTGCTTGATGCATAATAATTCCCTTGGAAGTATACAAAAACTCCAGACCTAGGGAATAAGCAAGCTTACCCAGTGCATCATCTCAATTCAAGCATCATCTTTGACTTGAAGTCTTGGAGTTCAGCAACACAACTTCCTGTTATCAAGAGATCATCCACATACAAGCAAATTATCACCACATTTTCTTTATCTTTGCACTTCACATAAACTCCATACTCCACTTCACATTTCTTAAACCCATTATTGATGAAAAATGAGTCAATTTTCTTGTTCCAAGCACGAGGTGCTTGCTTGAGGCCATACAATGCCTTGTGCAACTTGTACACCATACTCTCCTTGCCTTTAACTTTGAAACCGGGTGGTTGAGTAACATACACTTCCTCTTCCAAAGAGCCATTTAGAAATGCGGACTTGACATCTAAATGGAACAAAGACCACCCTTTGCTGCATGCTAAGGCCACAACAAGCCTAATTGTCTCATGCCTAGCAACCGGTGCAAAGACCTCACCATAGTCCAAGCCATGCTTTTGAAGAAAACCCCTAGCCACAAGCCTTGCCTTGTGCTTAGAGATTGAACCATCTGGTTTGAGCTTGATTTTGAAGACCCATTTAACATCTATGGGCTTCTTATTCACTGGCAGCTGCACTAAACTCCATATTTTGTTCTTTTCAATGGAATCAAGCTCTTCTTGCATAGCTTTCTTCCACACTAGTTGTTTCAAGGCTTCATTCACATCAATTGGTTCCTCACCAGCAAGTAATGCAAGTTGAATCAGATCTCCCTCCTCATTCACTGCATTATCAGAGGTTATTTCACAATCAACTAACCTCCTAGGCACCTGCCTAGCTCTCTGTGGTCTGAGGTACTGGTCAGCTTGAGGAAGCTGCTGTAATTCCTCTGCTTGTGCAGTATTTTCACCTTCATCAGAATTATTATCCTCTGTATCATTCAAATCAGCCTCAGAATCATCTACTGGTGGCACATCAGTAGCTGTATCGCTGTCACTGTCAAATACAGTTAGTTGCACAACCCTATCACTGCTAGAGTTCCAGTCCTATTCTTCTGATTCCTTGATTAGTACATCTCTACTAATCACAATTTTCTCTTGTGTTGGACAGTAGAGCCTATATACTCCAGTGGGATGATAGCCAACAAAGATCATCATCTCACTTTTATCATGCAATTTCTTTCTTTTCTCATCAGGTACATGCTTGAAACAAAGAGAACCAAACACTTTAAAATGACTAACACTGCTTTCTTTCCCGTCTGCACTCTTGAGGGACTTTATCACTTAACTTCTTAGTTGGGCACCTATTCAAAATGTATGCAGCTGTGGAGACTGCTTCACCCCAGAAACTATGAGGTAAATTCTTCTGTTTTATCATGCTTCTTGCCATATCTAACACAGTCCTATTCCTCCTTTCAGCAAGTCCATTATGTTGTGGAGTGTAAGGGGCTGTAATCTCATGTACAATACCATGTTCTTCACAGAAATTTTCAAACAGTTTTGAAGTATATTCCCCCCCTCCATCTGTTCTCAACACTTTAATTGAATTCCCACTCTGTTTTTCAGCATATGACTTAAACCTTTTAAACACATTCAGCACTTCGGCTTTTGTTTTAATAAGGTAAATCCACAGCATTCTAGAAAACTCATCAACAAATGAAACAAAATATTTGTTCTCAGCCAGTGATGGTACCTCAAAAGGACCACACACATCAGAGTGTTCCACACCTAGTACCTCTGTTGACCTCATTGGCAAGTCAGTTGTGAAAGCAAGCCTTGATTGCTTGCTTCTAAGACACACACTGCAGGTCTTAGCAGGAGTATTCACACTAGGAATTCCTGTCACAAAGTTCCTAGGGTTCAATTGACTCAAACTTCTAAAATTAAGGTGTCCATACCTCATGTGCCACAACCATGATTTCTTTTCTGATGTTGTTGTTTTAAAACATTGAGCATCTGCTGCCTCAATTGATGCCTTAAATGTTCTATTCTTTTCAATTTGTGACTTCAGAACAGGCCTCTTCTTTGCATCAAACAGTTCCAGCAAGCCATTCTCCATTGTGACCGAGAAACCTTTCTCTATCAGCTGTCCGACACTCATCAAGTTGCACTTCATCGCAGGCACGTACCAAACTTCTTCAATCAAGGTTGTCTTCCCTCCTTTACCTTGTATCAGTATGTTTCCCATGCCTTCTGCTTGTAGGCATCTACCATCAGCAACTTTAATTCTTGTTCTTTTAGTTGAATCAAAATTACTCAGCCAATCTTTGCAACTAGTCATGTGATTTGAGCAGCCGGTATCTAAATACCACTCATCAGAACATGAATCTCCTTTACTAGTTGTCACCATCAAGACCACTGGATCTACATCAGAATCATAGTCATCATGTGCTACATTAGCCTCTTCACTGGTTTGTTTAATCTTTCCTTTACCAGTCCAACATTCATCAGCATGATGACCATATCTTTCACAATTAAAACACTGAATTCCTCTCTTATCTTTAACTTTCTTCTTATATTTCTGTTTATTAAACCCTCCTCCACCTTTTCTATTAGATGATTCAGGTTTATCATCAGTTGTTACAGCATTTTGATTCTGATTTTTATTTTTCTGCTTCCACTGCCACTTCTTTTTCTCAAAATCACTTTTCTTATCAAATTAACCTTTCTTAACCTTTGCTTGCAGAGCCTGATCTACATCTCTACCATTCTTCCTTTGTAACACACGTAATTCATGTGCTTCTAATGAACTTTGAAGATCTTCCGGATTCAACTCACTCAAGTCCTTTGATTCCTCTATAGCAACTACTATATGATCAAAGTTAGGGTTCAGAGTGCGCAGTACCTTTTCGTTGATGATTTCATCGCTCAATGTTTCACCGGAATTCTTCATCTGATTAGTCAACGTTTGCAACCGTGCGAAGTACTCAGCGATCTTCTCATCTTCCTTCTGTTGCAGTAATTCGTATTGACGACGTAGCGCTTGAAGTCGTACCTTCTTCACTTTCGCATCTCCGCCATAGCATTTCACCAATGTATCCCACGCAGCCTTCGACGTAGTAGCATCCGCAATTTTATCGAACGCCTTCGCATCTACGCACTGGTGAATATAGAACAGCGCCTTCTGATCCTTCTTCTTCGCCTCTCTGTTTGCGTTTCTTTGTGCTTCAGTCGGATTTGCAGCTAACGGAACGTATCCATCGTTGATGATGTCAAGAACTTCTTGCGCACCAAACAAAATGCGCATCTGAATGCACCACCTGTCCCAATTTTTGCCATCGAGAGTTGGTAATTTCGTCTGAAAACCACCATTGCCGTTCATCTTCACTCAATCTCACAATCAGTGTTTCACTCACACTCAATTGAAGATCCTCACAATCGCTCGTGTTTCACTCACACTCGATTGATGAATCTCACAGTCACTCGAAAAAGAAGAAGATCTCTCGCTCTCAAGAGGATGAACTCTCGTTCTCTCTGGAACTTTCAGGAACTTCTCTCGCTCTGATACCATATTGGGAAAAATGAATAGAAATGAAAAGTTATTTTTATTGCCTCTGTCAAATGGTATTTATACAATGTAATAGTGCTGACTCAGCACTTAAGCAAATGAAAGGGCAGAAGGTTACACCCAAATAGAAGATCAGACGGTAATACATTTATTTAACTATAGTTTGAATTAATCCACAATATACATGACCCGATTATTACTGCCAGGTGGTTTTCAGTGAAAG
Source organism: Calophaca sinica (assembly GCA_037113605.1). NCBI lineage: Eukaryota > Viridiplantae > Streptophyta > Magnoliopsida > Fabales > Fabaceae > Calophaca > Calophaca sinica. Next base: position 100,298,913 of record CM073733.1, on the reverse strand, counting down.
AAACAAGAAAAAGAAAAAGGATGCAAACGAGAAGGTGATCACTGTCAATGAAAATTCCGATGAGGAGCCAATTGCCTAGCTGGTGGGCAAGGTAGAGGCCAGCTAAGAGAGAAAAGTGTTCGGCTTCAAGCAGGAATGTTCTTACTCTAGCTTTTTTACTATTTTTCAGTAGTAAATACTTTTACTATGTTTGTTTGTTTGTGTTTGTTGAATTTTGTTCTAGTTTGTTTGTAGGTTGCATAATTAGTTTGTTTGTGTCAACCCTTTCTCTAACATAGAGTATTTGCAGTGGGGACACTGCAAGGAATTATATTGGGGGAGGGATAGTTTAGGAGTTTAAGTGTTGCACTTGCAGTAGTATTCTTCTTTTCTTCTTTACTATAAAAAAAAAATTGATTGACACAATGGCTTAACTTGATGAGGATTCTGTGCATGGTGTTGTTGGAACTTTGTGCTGATTGGCAATTGGTTGGAACACTGATTTTTGACACAAACCCTTAGCTTGAGAGGGAAGAATAGGTAGCCTACAAACTAGTTGATGTTGAACCCTTAGAATGGACTGAACCTTGTTGCCAAATTTGACCAATGAAGGAGGATCAGGTAAAAAGATAAGTTTGGGGGTATGCTCATTGTAAAGATTTAAAGAATAGGACAATGCACACATTAGTAATCAGAAAAAGCCAAAAATATATAAAAAAGAAAAGAAAAAAAAAGAAAAAAAAGAAGTCTCTTTGTTGAGTAACCGGGTAACTTCATTACAATTGTTGTTATTCGCGTCAAAAGGCAAAGAGATGAAACATAGAAAAAGGCAAAAAGATTAAAAATTGAATAAGTGTGCATTGATCCCATGTTTTTTAGTTTGTTTGTGTTGTTTTGCTTATCATGTAGCCCCTAGTTCCTACAATTGTAAGCCTAGTCCCCTTTGTTAGATTAGGAGGTGCAAGTTAGGAAAATTCTTGGGGGAAAAACTGAGATGATCTTGATGGATCTATACTAGCTTTTTGATTGAGCATAAGGGGTGCACAAACACACTTGAAATCAGTGGAACAAATCAAGGAAGCATGAAGCATAAAGGGGTTGCTTGACAAAGTGTTAGTCTGGAAAGTGAAGCCATGTGAAAACCACTCAATAAAAATTTTGCTGTTTGAATTCACCTTTTTCAGTGCTGCTGCATTTGTGACAATTTTTCTGTTTTCTGCTGTTGTTCATGTGTCATTACTTGAGGACAAGCAATGGTTCAAGTTTGGGGGTATGATAACTCTTAGAAATAAGAGTTATTTATGTTTTTATGACTATGAATCATGTGAGTTTAAGATTAATTTAGATCCTTTAATTTTTAGATTTATGTAAATAACGTGATTTCCCTTGCTTGGAGCTGTTTAAGGCACTTTGGTGCTTTTGTGAGCATTTTGATGTGTTTTGACATTGTGCAGGATTTTATTGAGAAATACTCAGTGCCAAGTCTGGTGCCATGGCACTGCACTATGATGTTATAGCCCCTGTTACTGCAGCAGCGTTTTTAATTCATTAGAGCTGAAGGAAAGGACCATGTCCTTTATTGCAATGCTGCAGAGTGCATTTTTTATGGTCCCCATTGTTCTGCAGTGTTTTCTCTCTCTGCTAAAGGACAAAAGCCTATATTTTTGGGCCACAAAGAATCAACTTTCATTAGGGTTACCATTGGTCAGCCCATTTGAGGAGAGGCTATAAAAACAAAATGACCTAATCAAGGAAAAGAGGCTGGTGTAGGGGCTGTGCCCTAGATTAGAATTCGTTTTTATTCCTCTGGATAGCAGCTGCCATCCTCAACATCACCTTCATCCATCATTCTCCGTATCCATATCCCTTACATACACCATTTTTATGAGAAAAACATACCGAAAAACATGGATGCTGAACCAATCTCAGACATAGCAAGGAAATACAGCAACAAGACATTGTTGCAGTGAAGTGTTCTCTCATCTTGATAGATTTGAAGGCCTCCACGTGCTGTTTTCTGCTTCTGTTTGTAGAAATTTCTGCACTGCAGATTTCTGGTGCCATGGCATCTGTTTTTGGCACCAGTTTCTGCTATTCTATGTTTTTGTTTATTATGAGCTAAATACTTTATGCTAGGATGATGTGATTTTGTATTAAATCCTTGTTGGTGAATGTCTATCAGTCTTTGCCTTTGAACCTTTGACTCAGGCACATTTATTTACAATATGCTTGACCTAAGTCTGGCCAACTTTTGTTGGGTACATGTATGTTAGGTGCTGAAAGGTGGTAACATGCTGAATTAATGAGTTAATATGAGGGGTATTAATTAAGGGATACTTTAATTAATTTTGATTAAACTAGACATAGGAAATCTGTCTCATAGGGTGTTCTGGGTCACACTTAGAAGACAAAGGGGAACATAATGGGGGCTTTGACATAAGGTACCCTTTACTTAACCTTGGTGAAAGTACTGAAAGGTACACACATTAGTGCCAGCGCCCAGTGCCAAATGGCACTGACTTATGGCACTGAAACCAACTTGGTGAAAATATGAATGAACTGAAATCATAGTTGTTTTTCTCATATTTTTATCACATCTTTTTAAGTTATTTTTACTATCAATTTGACTTTAACTTACTGTCATCATCACCTAAAATTAATGTGTTACTTATTAATTTGTTTCCTCACTAATTAGATTAACGAAATTGGGAATTTGTGGAATTAACCGTAATCAATCCTCGTGGGAACGATCTCTCGTACTTTTTATTACTTGTTCGCGATTGTGTATACTTGCACAACTGTTATTTCACACAACACTCATTTATCACACATGTTTCTGATTGACATCATACAAGTTTCATCTTGACATTATACAAACTGTTCAAACATTCTGCATAAGTAACGCTGCAATCTGAGTAAGTTCACCTGCGGCAATCCAAGAACTGTTTTGAGAGCAAGATTAAAACTGTTTTAGTGCAGGATTTTTAATAGGTCACAATTCAAACCCCCTTTTCTTGTGACATATTTTTACTTCAATTGGTACCAGAGCTCACCTCAAGGGGTTAAGCACACCTAACCATGTAGGAGGAAAGATCCTGGAAGAAGTGATGGTACATTCCAACAGTTTCATGTTCCTTCCTGAAGGAGCATCTTCAAACAGACCTCCTGGTTTTGATGGAAACCACTACTACTACTATTGGAAAGGTCAAATGAGGCTGTTTCTGAAATCTCAAGACACTGACATATGGGACATTATGGAGAATGGTACCTTCATTCCACAAACAACATATGATGATGGAAGGACAGCACCAAAGCCAAAAGAATCCTGGACCACTGATGAGAAGCATAAAGTTCTCCTAAACTCAAAGGCAAGATATTATATCACTTGTGCCCTTGGCAGAAGTGAATATGATAAGATTGTTGGATGTGAAACTGCAAAAGAAATGTGGGACACTCTGAGAACTGCTCATGAAGGTACTGATCAGGTAAAAGAGGCTAAAATAAACATTCTTGTTCATCAGTACGAGTTATTCAAAATGGCTGAAGATGAATCCATTGAAAAAATGATTAGTAGATTCACAATAATCACAAATGATTTGAAATCACTTGGAAAAGTGTTTACAAATCAAGAGAATGTCAGAAAAGTACTGAGAAGCCTGCCAAAGGTTTGGAGACCTAAAGTGACAGCAATTCAAGAAGCCAAAGACTTATCTATTCTGAGAATGGATGAGTTACTTGGGTCACTAAAAGTTCGTGAACAAGAAATCATGGAGGAATTTCATCCTAAGAAAGGAAAGCTCGTTGCACTGAAAGCCTCTCACAAGTCTGGAAAAAGCTCATCACAATCATCAAAGTCTGCAGCTCTCAAAGCAGCAGAAGAAGAAAATGGCTACAGTGATGAAAGTGAAAATGAAGACTCAGAGAATGAAGATGAACTTGCTCTCATCTCAAGAAGAATCCAGAGGATGCTCAGAAACAGAAAGATGAGAAAGTTTCCTCAAGCAAAAAGGGAATTTCAAAAGGGTGAAGGAAGCAACTCTCAACCAGTTTGCTTTGAATGCAACAAACCTGGTCACTTCAAGGCAGATTGTCCTCAAATTAAAAAGCAATAAAAAAAGTTCTCTTCAAAGAAAAAGGCTATGATGGCACTACGAGATGATTCAGATGAAACATCCTCTGAACAAGAAGAGGATCAAGCAAACTTTGCCCTCATGGCAAATTCTGAGGATGAGGAAGAAGAGGTAACTGACTCTGAACCTTCAAATTGCAATTCATGCAGAGATTTACAATTTGCTTTCGATAATCTTTTGAGTGATTCAAACATTTTATCACAAAGATGCATGACTTTCAAAACTCAGCTGTGTGAAGTTAAGAAACACAATGAGGAACTTCAAACACAGAATGAGAGCCTCATTAAATCCATTCATTGTTTGCAACAATCTCATTTTAAACTTTCTGAACAATGTAAAAAATTGAATGGTAAGGCTCTTGAGAAACAAAAAATTATTAATGTTGAATGTCAAAGGGAAAATAAAGCACTTAGAAATAAAGTAAATGAATTAACTGCTGATTTGACAAAGTTCCTGCATAACACATAAACATTTGAGAAAATCATGGGAACTCATGGGAACAAATCTGGAAAGGCAGGAATTGGGTATATTCCCAAGCAAAAACCAATTTTTGAAAATGTATTTGTTCCCAAGTCAAAATTGATTAAGAAATGCAACTACTGCAAAAATCATGGGCATGTAATTTCTGAGTGTTTGAAAAGAAGAAAATCTTCCTCTAGGAAGAACACTAACCACCAATGACCCAAAGAAATATGGGTACCTAAATCATTGTTCTTTTCTGATGCAGGACTACCTCTGGGCATCAAAGAAAAAGCCGTGGTTCTTAGACAGTGGCTGCAGCAGACACATGACAGGAGACAAGAGTAACTTTCTCTCATTAGAGAGAAAGAATGGCAGCTGTGTCTCCTTTGGAAACAATGAAAAAGGTTGGATAAGAGGTACTGGCACAGTAGGTAAGAAAAATTCTGCTCAAATCAAGAATGTTCAGTATGTAGTTGGTCTTAAGCATAATCTTTTAAGTGTTAGTCAGTTAACTGATAATGGTAATGACGTACTATTTAAAAATGATTCATGCATTATCAAGGAAACTTCATCTGGAAACATACTCTTCACTGGTGTTAGAACCAGAAACCTATACAGTATCTATTTAGAGGATCTTTCTGAAGAAACATGCTTTGTTTCCTTTGAAAATGATAAATGGATATGGCATAGAAGAGTAGGCCACACAAGCATGAACACTATTTCAAAACTGTCCAGATTTGAGCTTGTTAATGGACTGCCAAAAATCAAATTTGAAAAAGATAAAATTTGTGAAGCCAGTGTTCAAGGAAAACATGTCAAATCTAGTTTTCATTCAAAAAACATAGTCTCTACACAAAGACCACTTGAACTACTACATGTTGATTTATTTGGTCCAACAAGAGTTGCAAGTCTTGCTGGAAAAAGATATGGCTTTGTGATTGTGGATGATTATTCAAGATATACTTGGGTCTTATTTTTAAAAAACAAGGATGACTCCTTTAAAGCTTTCAAAATATTTTGCAAAAAGGTTCAAAATGAGAAAAGCTGCAACATTGTTTCTGTGAGAAGTGACCATGGAGGTGAATTTGAAAATATATCCTTCAAAACCTTTTTTGATGAAAATGGTATCTCTCACAACTTTTCTTGTCCTAAAACTCCTCAACAAAATGGGGTAGTTGAAAGGAAAAATAGAACCTTACAGGAAATGGGTAGAACCATGCTAAATGACTTAAAAGTTGAAAAATGCTTTTGGGCTGAAGCAATTAACACAACATGCTATATTATAAACCGAGTGTCAATTAGAAAAATCTTGAATAAGACTCCTTATGAGCTATGGAAAGGTAGGAAACCAACCATTGCCTACTTTCATATTTTTGGTTGTAAATGCTTTATTTTGAATCATAAAGAAAACTTGGGAAAATTTGATTCAAGATCTGATAGAGGTATTTTCCTTGGTTATTCAACTTCCTCTAAAGCTTATAGAGTGTATAATCTAAGATCTCAAATTGTTGAAGAAAGCATGCATGTAAAATTCAATGAATTTAATCAACTTCCTGAGAAAGAAGCAGATGATGCTGAGGATACCACAGAAAGATCCAATCCTCAAATTCAGAATGAAGTTCCAAAGCAGAATACTAATTCAGAGGAAGTTCCTGAACTTACTCAAAATCAGGGCAGCTCATCTCAGCAACCTACTCAAACTGTCAACTTGCCCAGAAGCTGGAGAATAATTGCAAATCATCCTCAAGAGCAAATAACTGGAGAAACCTCTGAACCTGTGAGACCAAAAAGATCCTTCAGACAAGAATCATCAAATATGACATTAATCTCAAAAATTGAGCCAAAATCCATAAAAGAAGCCATAACTGATCCATCTTGGGTTGAAGCTATGGAAAAGGAACTTGCTCAGTTTGACAAAAACTAAGTGTGGGCACTAGTTAAGCAACCTACTCACCAGTCTGTCATTGGAACAAAGTGGGTCTTTATAAACAAACTTAATGAGGAAGGTAAGGTAACAAGAAACAAAGCTAGATTGGTAGCTCAAGGCTACAATCAACAAGAAGGTATTGACTATGATGAAACTTTTGCTCCAGTTACTAGATTAGAAACCATAAGAATATTGCTTGCCTATGCTGCTCATAAAAATTTAAAATTGTTTCAAATGGATGTCAAAAGTGCCTTTTTAAATGGCTTTTTAAATGAAGAAGTATATGTTCATCAACCTCCTGGATTTGTTAACTATAAGAAACCAAATCATGTATTTAAATTGAGTAAAGCCTTGTATGGACTCAAACAAGCTCCAAGAGCTTGGTATGAGAGACTAAGTGCTTTTCTAATCAAAAATGGTTTCTCTAGAGGAAAGGTTGACACAACTCTGTTTATAAAAACTCACAGAGAACCTACTCATTGTTCAAATCTATGTTGATGACATAATCTTTGGTGCAACCAAAGAAAATTTATGTGAAGATTTTGAAAAGCTTATGAAAAGTGAGTTTGAGATGAGTATGATGGATGAACTAAGATTCTTTCTAGGGCTACAAATCAAGCAACTTGAGGATGGCATCTTTATTTTTCAAGAAAAATATATAAAAGATCTTTTGAAAAAATACAAAATGAGTGAAGCCAAAGCTATGGCTACTCCAATGCATCCCTCCACAAGCCTTGATAAGGATGAAAATGGGAAGCCTATCTCTGAAAAAGAGTACAGAGGAATGATAGGTTCTCTATTATACCTCACAGCAAGCAGACCTGATATTGTTTTTGCTGTAGGATTATGTGCAAGGTTTCAATCAGCTCCAAAAGAGTCACACTTAATGGCTGTTAAGAGGATACTCAGATATTTAGTTGGGACACCTAACCTTGGTCTGTGGTACAGGAAAAATTCTCATTTTGATCTAATAGGTTATTGTGATGCTGACTATGCTGGAGACAAAGTAGAAAGAAAAAGCACCAGCGGCTCATGTCAATTCCTTGGAGAAGCAATGGTCTCATGGTCTTGCAAGAAACAAAACACCATTGCCCTGTTAACCACAGAAGCTAAGTATGTTTCAGCCTTAGCATGTTGCCAACAGATTTTATGGATTAAAATTCAATTAGAAGATTACTCTCTCAGGTATGAATGTATTCCCATTTTTTGTGATAACACAAGTGCAATTAATTTAACAAAGAATCCTATTTAGCATTCTAGAACTAATCACATTGATATAAAGCATCATTTTATTCGTGATTATATTCAAAAGAAAGAAGTGGAATTAATTTTTGTGGATTCAAAGAATCAGCTTGCTGATATTTTTACTAAGCCTCTGTAAGAAGAAAGCTTTAGTTTCATAAAGAGCAAGTTACACATAATCAAATCTCCATGATTTGGTGTAAGTGTGCAAACTTACTTAAATCTGAGTAAGTTTCTGTGACGTGCATTGATCATACTCTCATTCTTTTCTAAGTGAACTTACTCATTTATCCAAATAATTTAAATATATTTAAATATATAGCACTGTAAAAATGTCACTTCGTGGCACGTTTTTAGTTCACTGCTAGTAACGGCTACTAACATGACCTATTACCACCTTCCCCATTATTTCAATCACATCTCGTAAATGAAACTTAACCACTCTCTTTCTCTTTTTTCTCCCATCTTCTACAATCTGAAACTGCCTCTTCCTTCTACTTAACCCACGTCATTCCTCATTTTCTTCTTCACTTCAACTAAAACACTGAGCAAACCCTAAAACTCCCAAAATGTCGCGAACAAAAATCCCAAGTGTGAGAAGAGTTCATGGAAGCGCTTCAATGGCCATTATTCCATACGTATCTCCTACCTCATTCCTATTCACCCAACCTCCTCCCATATCAACCACTTCATCAGCTCCATCACCCACCACTTCATCAGTTCCCAGTAGAAGATCAAACCGGATTTCTACTGGTATATGAACGTCTTCATCAATAAGGTCTCGGAACGAAGGAGTGATACACATTCGTGACGATGATGATTCAGAGGCCACTCTGATTAATCCTCCTCCTAGGAAAGAGGAAACCATTTCTGAATCCATCGCAAGGGTGAAGAAAGAAAAAATGCAGAAGAATACCAAGGAGAAGAAGGTCCAGAAAGTAACCAAGAAGGAAAAAGAGAAGAAAGAATCTAAGGAAGAGAAAGACTCTTCTAAAAGAAAAGGAAAGAGGGTTGTAGAAGAACAAGATGAAGTGAGCAAGGAATGGGAAACTAGAACTATAGTTCCTGGAAGAATCTTCAAGCTGGATAATCTGAAAGATTCTGGGTGGAATCTCTACCCCTTCCTAAACAAATCTAAGTGGTCTGAGTTCGTTCAGATTGAAGAGAGGATCTATGAAGGACTGGTGAGGGTTTTCTATGCTAATGCCAGTGTTGATGAAAAAAGTCTCTCTATGACAAGCAAAGTGAAGGGGATAAAGATTCATCTCACAATTGAAATCATAAGCAAAGCTCTGCAGATTCAAGAGGATGGAACCAGGCTGTTTGAAGATGACTGGTACCCTAAGGCACACACCACAAGAGAAGAAGTACTGGAGCATGCTCTGAAACAACCCAACCTCAAAGACATAGCCACCAACCTAAAGGGACTGGAGCGAATTCTTCAAAACATGGCCTCTCATACCATTATTCCAAGGGCAGGTAGCTTCGAGAAAATTACTGATATGGACTTATTAGTGGTTTATCATTTGATTAAAAGAAAACCTTTAAGCTTGCCATACATCATACTTTGTCATATGAAGAATGCTGCCACAACCCTGAGAAAGGCATCCTCCATGCCTTATGGCATGGTCATGACTAAAATCTTCAATTACTTTGAAGTACCTCTGGCTGGTGAAGCTTACTCCAGAAAATGCACCACCTTTTTTTGCAGAAACCTCAACCAGATGAACATTAAAGTAACCCCTCAGCATGTTGGTGAGCAGGAAGATGAATCAACTTCCTCTAAGAAAAGGAAGGCATCAAAGAAGGAAGTTGATGTTGAAGAAGAGAAATAGGTAAGGAGAAAAGGAAAGAACGGTAAAGGTTCGAAAAAATCTTCTGTGGAAAAGGAACCAGCACAGAAAAAGTTGGTGTTTGGAGCATCTGAACCTGCTCAAGAAGAACTTGCTCAGAAGCAGGTGGAAGAGAACCCAGAATAACAACTTGCTCAGGGGGAGCAAGACAATGAAAAGGAAGCCATTGCTCAGGGGGAACAACATGCTCTGGAAGAACAAACAAAGGAACCTGAGGAACTCACTCAGGAAATGCAGGTTGAAGAAACTTTGGTGGAACATACTCATTCTTCTCCTACAAGTGAGGCCACTCAAATGAACACTGATTAGCAACAACAATCTTTTCCATCCCCTGGAAAAGGCAAGGCAGATGAAGAACTGGCATCCATTGCCTTGACCCAACTGGTTAAAACCACTCCTTCTCTACAATCCCACTCTGAACCTACTCCAGAACCGAGTCAAAAGGGCCAAGAAGACATTTTGAAGAATCTTTTTCAGTCCTGTCAGAAAGAAGGTACTTCAAGTACTGCAAATCTTTATCACATTCTGTCCCCTCCTCCAATCTATGACTCATCACACCCTCGGATTCCAACAGGGTCTGATCCTATTTTTTTCTAACTTGCCAGAAATGTCAACACACCTTAGTTCGTTGGGGTCCCTTTGCAAGCAAAGGGCTGAACAGCCTCACTCAATCCCTACTCCTCCAATAGGCTAACCAAGTGGACCTTCTATTGAGCAAGCACAAAATATTCCAACTAAGTGGATGGCAAACATGAAGAGGGAAGTGAAGAAGATTGCTAAAAGAAGCAAAGCACAAAATATTCCAACTAATTGGATGGCAAACATGGATGGCAACCAAGACTTAATCCTCCCACATTTGAATTTCCTACTCGCTTTCCGGACATTCCAACTCCTGTTGAAACTTCAAGCTCTGAATCCTCAGAATGGTCTTCCTCTGAGTAGCAGCTTAATGTGTGATTCTGCCCTCTGTGTGTTTTTGCTAATGACAAAAGGGGGAGAAGTGAGATTAAGCTTTTGCTTCATATTGTGCCACTCTGATAAATCATTGCATATACATAACTTACTGTCACTTACAAATTTATACATTGTTGGTTATTAAAAAAAAATAAAAAGGTCATATAAACTTAATACTCTATCTAGAGTTTGTCATCATCAAAAAGGGGGAGATTGTTGAAACAAACTCTCAAATTCTAGTTTTGATGATCAACAAACTCTGAGAAAAGATGCTTAAGTTTATTGGCTCATTTATGTTTCTAACATTTAAGTTTGAGCAAGTTCCAGCAAAAGAAAGAAAAGCAGAAGAAACATGTCAAGCAAGAAGACAATGGAATTAAGATGCTGTGAAATATGGTGAATTGACATTAGACATCATTCTTGAGAAGGAAGCTGTTAAACAAAGTGGAAAATAGCTAATTATTAAATGGCATTGGACAGCATTTCTGAGAAACAAAGCTCCAGTAACTAAAATCAAAAGCTAGCAAACTTACTCGAGAGTGAGTAAGTTCCAACTTACTCTCAACTATTGCAGAAACAGATTCAGCAGTAAAAGAAACAAATTAAATGCATCAAGTGATCACATTTATGAGCACACCATGAAGAACAATCACTGAAATCAAGAGTTAGTTGCTGCTACTGCTGCAAGTGAGGAAGTTCAGTAAGAGAAGGTTCCAAAAGCTAATGTGACAATGGGACAAAACTGACAGTTGGTAAAAAGCAAGACTGCTATGTGCAGAAAAATATCAGAACTCTGCCCAATGCTTCCTCAAGGATTTCCAACGGCTCTGCAACAACTATGAGGCCTTAATCAAGCCTATAAATATCAGTGTTGGAAGATTTGAAAGATCGAGAGAGCCAAATTCAACTGCTGAATCAAATTCAAATTTGCTAACCAACTGCCTCTTAACTCACTCAAAAGTGCATTCTGCAGAATTTATTAGGGGATCCTTTTGTGCACTCTTCTGCTTGTAAACACAATGTTTTAGATCGTATTTTTCTCTGTGTAATCAAGCCTTAAACCCCCAAAAATACCTTATCCCTGTATTTATTTTGTCTTAGTTGAATCCTATCAAACTACCTAGGGTAGGTGAGTGTTGGTGAGGAGTTCCACTAAGGGAGATAGTTCAGGAACAAGAGTATGTTCCTGGTTGTAAACAGCTTGAAGAGGCTGGGTGAAAGAACACTTGTAAAACAGCTTGAAGAGGCTGGGTGAAAGAACACTTGTACTATTTGGGAAATAGTGGAAACACTCACTGGGAGTGAGGAGTGGATGTAGCCCAAGGTTCAGGGTGAACCACTATACATCTGGTGTGATTTCTATTTATGCTTTTATATCTATCCACTTGTGACACTTCACACACTCTTCACTTAACATTTAGAAATGGTGTTCATTAAGCATTCTATAAAATTGTCATCCACTTACTGCTCATTTATCACACATGTTTCTGATTGACATCATACAAGTTTCATCTTGACATTATACAAACTGTTCAAACATTCTGCATAAGTAACGCTGCAACCTGAGTAAGTTCACCTGCTGCATCACTAACTTACTCAACTTCAAGAACTGTCTTGAGAGCAAGATTAAAACTGTTTTAGTGCAGGATTTTTAATAGGTCACAATTCAAACCCCCCTCTTTCTTGTGACATCTTTTCACTTCATCTACAACACCATTTTGCTGAGGTGTTCTAGGAGAAGAAAATTGTGTTAAATGACATTTTCCTCGATTTTTTTTTGAAAGAGTTCATTATTCACCACCATGATCACTTCTGATTGTGGTAATACAAAATCCTTTCTCATTTTGCACTTGTTTGCAGAAGACAGAAAACATCTTAAAAGACTCATCCTTGTGTGCAAGGAATTTTACCGATGTCCATCTGGTATAGTCATCCACAATGACAAGTCCATATTTCTTACCAGATAAAGAGGCAGTTCTGGTTGGACCAAATAAGTCCAGATGCAAAAGTTCAAGTGGTCTTGTAGTGAAACAATCTTTTTGGATTCAAAAGATATTTTTGTTTGTTTCCTTTTTTGACATGCTTCAAAAAGAGCATCAGACTAATACTTGAGATTAGGTAGGCCTCTAACAAGTTCCTTCTTGTTAAGTTTTGAGATTAACCGCAAGCTGGCATGACCCAATCTCTTGTGCCAAGTCCATTGTTCTTCATCAACTGACAAAAGACATTTGACATGTTGGTTTGCCAACTCAGAAAGTTTAAGTTTGTAAACTTTGTTTTTCCTCTTTGCTTTAAAGAAAATGGAACCATCTTTCGTGCTTCTGGCTATACAAGCCTTATCATTAAAGCCAATGTCATATCGACGGTCACATAATTGACTTATGCTAAGTAGGTTACGCTTAAGGCAATGAACAAGTAAAACATTGTCAATAGAGGGCAGAGATCTCTCAACAACCCAACCAATGCCAGTGATTTTACCTTTCTAGTTTCCACCGAAACCAACAACTCCATCTTCTTTAAACTTCAGTTCTTAGAAAATATGATTTTCTTCTGTCATGTGTCGTGAGCACCCACTGTCTAAATACTAAGACTGGTGTTTTAACCTTGTTGCTAAGCAAGTCTCTTCTTCCTTTTCTTAACCATCTGATCCAATACTTGCCATCAGAGCCATATTTGCATGTTCCTCATCATCATCAGACGATGATGAATCAGAATCATCCCATGTGGCCGTGAGACTCTTCTTCTTGTTCTTGAAACCATTCTTCTTTGGTTTCTTCTTGCTGAGTTGTGGACATTCTGACTTGAAATGTCCCGGCTTTTTGCACTCATAACATATCACTTGGCTCTTGTCCTTGATCTCCTTCGTTTTCCTTATATCCTTCTTTTGGAATTGCTTCCTGAATCTTCCTTTCTTCTTCCATATACGTTGAATCTTTCTTGAGATAAAAGAAAGCTCATCATCTGATTCCTCGCTGTTGTCACCAGACGATCCCTTGTCTGATTCTTCTTCTACTTGTAGAGCTTTAGAGGTAGAAGCTTTGTTATTTGATTTCAAAGCTATAGACTTAGATTTCTTGGTAGGTTCTTTTTCATTCATCCCCAGTTCATGAGCTCTCAAGGATCTGAGCAAATCCTCCAGACGCAAGGCGTTGAGATTTTTGGCTTCTTGTATGACAGTGACTTTGGGTCTCCATTGTTTAGGCAGGCTTCTCAATATCTTCTTCACATGATCAGCAGTTGTGTAGCTTTTATTGAGAACCTTCAGACCATAAACCAATGTTTGGAATCTCCCAAACATTGTCTCAATGTCTTCACCATCTTCCATTTTGAATAGCTCATATTGTCTAACAAGAATGTTAGCTTTTGTTTCCCTCACTTGGGCAGTACCCTCATAGGCCAGAGACAATGAGTCCCAAATGTCTTTGGCGGTAGCATTCTTTCCACACTTCTCATATTCCTTTTTAGAAATAGCACAGATAAGAAAATATCTTGCTTTCTGATTACTTGTTTAGATCAACATTCTAACTAGCTTTAAGTACAGGAGTACCATCTGCAGCCACTGGATCAGTGTATGCAGTCTCAACCATATCCCACAGATCAAGTTGTTGTGATTCAAAAAAGGTTTTAACTTTTTCCTTCCAGTAGTCATAGCTTGTTCCAGTGAACAAAGGAGGACAGTTAACATGACCACCAGCTTTGTTGCTTGCCATGGATAAAGTATAGAATCTTTTCCTCAAACACTACTAGTTAAATGCCCAACCAAGAGGTCGAGCTCTGGTACCAATTGAATGTGATAAAAAAAAAAGACATGGGGTTTGAATTGTGTTTTAGAAAAAATTATCTAAATCTTTGATTTTTAAAACCTTTAAAAAAAACTTCAGTCTAAACAAATATTAAAGCCATAAGAGAATAGAGAAGAAATAACACACAAAAGATTTATATTAGTTCACCACCACCTAGTAGCTACGTCTAGTCCCTTCACCACACTGAAGGATTTTCCACTATAATCAAATGATTACAACTTAACAGTATACTACTGCCAAAAACTTGGCTATACTCTCAACTTTTCAAAATGACTTAGTTCAATCAAGTCTTTGAGAAACTATAGCCACTACTGGGCTTAATACAAAATGGTTTCAAATTATTGTGAGATGAACTTGACAAACTCTCAACATGAGAGAATAAATAATGAAAGCTCAAGCTAAGCACATAAAAACTTTCTTGAAGAAAGAATGAAACTTTTGAAGCACAGTTTTTGGATTTCAAAATTGCTAGGTTTGAATTCTTGGTTGTTCACTACTGTAGTTTCTTCACCGTTGTGACATAAGGCAGTCCTTCAGTAGCGGTTAAAGCAGGAAATCCTTTATTTTCAGCTTTTAGCGTGTAGGGTGTGCTTTATCCGTACCAATCACAGCTGTAGTTGTACTATGTCCTTTTATGATCCTTTTTGAAATGAGCTTTTTGGACATAACTAGAATGATCGTTGATTATCCTTTCAGCTTGATTCCTCCTACAATAAAGTTTCTTAAATGTCATGCCTTAAAGTCTTGAATTTATTCATCTGTAGAAGTGAACAGATTCTTTCTACCGATTCCTCTGTTAGAAGTCAATAGACGCTAACTTGAATCAGACGCAATGTTAGTAGACGCATAAGACACATGTTTTGAGAGTAGACACTTCTTTGAGAGCAGACGCTTCTTGAAAGCAAATGCTTCTTGAAAGCAGACCCATGCACAACAAACATAGTTTAAATCTCTGAGACAGATGCTTCTGATGAATTAGTGATGATTTGTCACTAAGTTCTGCACACTACACACTAGAAGATACATCAGAAGGTAAATTGTTTTTTTGCATTATTTGTTATCATCAAAACAATTAAGGGTCATTGTTTTTGAATCATCTTGGTTCCAACATATAACAAGTAATAGGATTCACACCAAGCCATTAAACAACAAAACTTGCACACAATCATAATATTAGCAAGATTTAGAACATGCATTGAACTTTCCTAAATCCCAAAGAAAATCCCTAATCTCTAATCACATTGCCTTGGGACTTATGGTTGCCCAAGCTCTCAAACAAGGGGTAGGAACTCACACTTAGATGACAATCACTGAAACCCCAAAATCTTGAGCTTAAACTCTTCACCAATGGTGGAACCCTAGCCAACACAAACTCTTTCCCATTTTCTTTAATGAAACTCCTAAGGATGGAGAGTACTAGCTCCTCCTCCTCCTCCTCCGTCTTTGTTCCGGACTGGACCAAGGCCCACTCCTCCCAAAACCACCTCTGTGGCCAGCGCCACCGACTGATCGTGGCCGACCAATGGTTGTCGATTTCACACATCCGTTTCATCAACGATCTCTGATTCGCGTTGCCTTTATGCTACCGAACTGGGACAGTCGATCTGATCAACGGCTTACAACACACCATGACGGACTTGATCAACCAATCACCATTCATTTACTCCAAACCCTAAAGGGAGTCATATATAAGGAGGGCCCACGAAGAATAAGGTACGTTTTCATTACATCATACTGACCTCATCAGAACTATACAGACTTGAGCATCGGAGTACCTTTTGCATGTGCCACACCGCCGTTCTCCATCGTCACTACCACCGCACGGGCGACCTCAGTGACTCCGACCAATTCCACGTTCCTTGCCCAAAACATTGGCGACCACAATAGGAGGATTATTTCCTACTACAGATCTCTTCGATCACGTAATGACTGGCCCGTCGCAACTAGTCTGCCGATCTATCAGGATCAACCCTGGGTCTCATCCTGCGTCACCTCAGGTTGACGGACAGCCGGTATCCGTCACACCGGAAACTGTCACTTTCCCAATGAATGTGGGAAGTTCCGCCATCACCACTTCCACACGGCGAAGCTCCACCGACTGCTGTGGTGGTTCCAACACCTATCGATGTTCAATTGTCCCTTCTGGAGAACGTCATTTCGATCATCCAGAGACAGACTTAGATGATCGAAAACCAAAACCGCAGGATTGCTATAATGGAGACTCAACAGGCTGTCGGATGCGCCGTCACGCAACCAGGATCTCGTCAAAGATCCAGGTCACCAACCAGAACTGGAGAGTCCAGAACCGAAAGGCACCGTGAGAATCCTAGATCTGGAGAGTTCCACCGATGCACCACCGGAGGACACCGCACCGTTGGGTTACCGCGCCACAGGCGATCAGGTGAATGATCTCCCCCGAGTAGGGAGACACACCACCGATCATCTCGTGGCGGCAGAACCAGGATCGGTCACCGACCAGGAGGCTTATCACGTCGCCACGCTCTCAGAGGAGATCACCTTCATGCCGATCACCGTACGCGTTGTCGTCTTCCAACGAAAGCGCTTCACCTTACCGCATGAGGAGGTATGATGATGACGACGACCTACTCCAGGCAGGGTCATTCACCAAAGAGATCACACTATTCCCAGTCCCTCATTCGCTCGAAAGCCACCGATGTTTCGAGCTGTATGATGGAATAAGGGATCCCGATGAGCACATCAGACGCTTTGATACCATCATGCGATACCGCAACGCTAAGGGACCAGTTAAATGCAAGTTATTCCCTCTGACTCTGTTGAAAATAGCTTTGGCTTGGTTTCAGGGGCTGAAACCGAACTCCCTCAGATCGTCGCAGGGCCTGCACGATTACAACGACCTCCTGCACCGCACCGAAAGGTTTATCAGCTATGAGGAACAATGCATGCTGATCGACCACGGAGTGGTCACGCAAGCGAAGGGATCAACCCACAAAGAGCCCAAGTTGAGGAAGGAAAAAGATTCCAAGAGTTCGGTAATTAAGTACACCGAATACACGCCATTGAACACCTCGCGGACCCGCATCTTGGAAGAATGTCTGCACACTGAGTTCAAGGATGCCGGGATCAAACTCCCGAACTGTTTAAAACAAAGGCCGGATACAGACAAAACAAAGTACTACCAATGGCATCACAGTAACGGTCACAATACGGAAGATTGTTTCCAGTTGAAGGATGTCGTCAAGCAGCTGATAAGGCGAGGTAAGCTGCAGAAGTATACCCGCGAGAGGTTGGGAAAGAAACGGTCGAGGTCTCTAGCTGCGTACGTTCACGACACATCCATAAGTCGAGACACCAGGCGAAAGGTCGATGACAAAGAAGATCAAACCCAGACCACAGTAATTGCCATGGTCATCACTGGAGGACCTGGAAAATCGGGCAGCCCATCCATCAAGACTTAGAACCGGAAATTTAAGGAGATCGCGGTAGCTGCTGTTAACTCCAGTTACCCTCTTGTCAATCGTCCGAAGTCAAGTAGACCACCCCTTGCTTTTTATGATGAAGACTTGATAGGAGGCGAGCCCAACAAGGACATTCCTCTCCTAGTCCGGGCGAAAATGGCAAACGTCAACGTCAAGAGGATTCTCATCGATCAGGGAAGCTCTGTCGACATTATGTACAGGGGATTATTTGATACGTTGAAGCTTTCGAAGGATCTCCTCATCCCTTATCAGGGAATGGATTTGCAAGGTTTCAACAGGGCCAAGACAACTCCGATGGGATGTGTCGAGCTAATGGTGACCTTTGGCGATTATCCAAAGTCGAAGACAGTCAAGGTACAGTTCTTAGTCCTCCCAGATTGATCGGGATGATGGCAGTGTTGACTAGGTTCATATCGACTTCGGCATAGCGGGCATTACCTTTCTTCAAGCTTCTCAAGAAGGAGGTCCCTTTCCAGTGGACCCCTGAATGCTGAGAGGCTTTTACACGGTTGAAAGAAATTTTCTCTACTCCACCAGTTCTGATTCGCCCGCAAGAAAGGGAGACATTATACCTTTATTTGTCTGTAATCGAAGAGGCTTTGAGCGCCGTTCAGGTGAGAGAAGACATCACTGGGAAAAAACCAGTATACTTTATCAGCAAAGCCCTTCAAGGGCCCGAACTGCGGTATCAGCGAGTTGAGAAAATGGCTTTAGCTCTCGTCTTTTCGGCATGAAGACTTTGCCAATACTTCCTATCAAACTGCATCGTAGTCAGAACTGACTAGCCAATAAAGCAGATATTGTACCGACCCGATCTCGTAGGTCGGATGATCAAGTGGTCGATCAAACTTTCCGAATTCGACGTCAGTTACGAATCGAGAAAAGCGGTCAAAGCTCAATCACTCACGAACTTCGTAGAAGAACTTACGCCGAGTTCATCTTCGTCACCAACAGGCAAATGGATAGTTTTTGTTGATGGATCTTCTAACCAAAAAGGAAGTGGAGCCGGTTTAATCCTTGAGAATGAAGATGGCTTGGTCGTCGAGTACTCACTGGCATTTGCTTTTCCGACCTCAAACAACTAGGCTTGCATTGTCGGACTGACATTTGCTAACGAACTTGGTGCAGCATGTGTTGTCATTCATTCAGACTCGCAACTCGTCGTCTCACAAGTCAACGGCAGTTACTAAGCTAAAGATTTGTTGCTACAGAAATACCTCGCCCAGGTCAAAATGCTAATGAGCCGGTTTCTTAAAGCAGATATAATACACGTGCCGAGGGAGCAAAACGTACTAGCCGACGTTCTTTCTAAACTCGCAAGTACAAAGATACCAACCACACACCAGTCGGTAATCCAGGAGACGTTGACCGCTCCAAGTGTCCAGAGCTCTATGGTCGAGAACGCTCCCGAAGTCCCAAATGAATCACCAAAGGTCGCCACCGCGACCTATGTGCATAGCCTATCAATTTTGAACATCGACTTCGGAGATTCCTGGATGACGCCGATCTTGAAGCTACTCTATTTGGGGGAAGTGCCAACTGATCCGAAGGAAGCATCCAAGCTCCACCGAAGGGCATACTCGTTTTCCATTATCGAGGGAAAATTATAAAAGGGGGTTTCTCCGTACCACTACTGAAGTGTCTTGATACTTCGGAAGCACACTATGTGTTGGCCGAAATCTACGAAGGTATATGCGGGCAATATTTGGGTGGAAGAACATTGGCAAAGAAAACACTGAGAGCAGGTTACTATTGGTCGACTATAGAACTAGACGCAAAGGAGAACATGAAAAAATGTGACAAGTGCCAGAAGCATGCTGATGTCCACATCGCACCTCCTGCCGAACTAACTACCCTGCCATCCCCATGGCCATTCACCTGGTGGGGATCGACATTTTGGGCCTGTTCCCCTAGCTCTGGGACAGATCAAGTTTTTGGCAGTGGCAGTAGACTACTTCATAGAGTGGGTCGAAGCCCAACCTCTTGCAAAAATAACTGCAAAAAACTTAATCAAATTCTTCAATTCCCAAATCCTCACCAGATTTGGAATTCCAGAGGTCGTGGTGACCGACAATGGCTCTCAATTCATCGACCAATAATTTCGGAAGACACTTGCAGACCTCAACGTGAAACACCATTTCACTTCGGTCGAACACCCACAGACAAATGGGCAGGCAGAAGCTGCAAATCGGATAGTCTTACGCAGTCTCCAACGACGCCTTGATGAAGCAAAGGGCAGATGGGTCGACGAATTGCCTCAGGTTCTGTGGGCTTACAGGACAACCACACATTCATCGACGGGGGAAACCCTTTCCGATTAACCTATGGATCGGAAGCGGTAATTCTGGTCGAGGTCGGTGAGTTGAGCTGGAGGACCTTGCACTCACCAGAACCAAGGCTGAATTACCAATATCTCCGAGAAGTGCTAGACCTCTTAGAAGAAAATCGGGAGATCGCAGCACTGAATGAAGCCACTGTCAGACAACACATAGCTGCGAGATACAATCACCGCGGGGTTTTGCAGGACTTCACCATCGGAGACCTTGTTCTCCGAAGAGTGGATGTTGGTTTAAAGAATACCACGCAAGGGAAGCTAGCTCCGAATTGGGAAGGACCCTATCGGGTCACTACAAAGACTAGGACGAGGGCCTATTACCTCGAAGATCTCCAAGGAAGGGCCATCGCCCGAACTTGGAATGTGACGAAGCTCCGGAAGTACTACAGTTAAGTCTGGTTTTTACGACCAGGACCGATCGTTGGCAATGCCCCACCACATCTACTCACTTTGTCTCGAACAATGTTGAACTATCTTGTGTTGAAGTTTAATTAAATCATTTACAATTCTCCTTCAAAGTGTAATTTGACATCAATTTCTAATGCAAGTTACGTACATGTTACAATTCCAATGTTATTTCTTCTGTTAGGGAGAGGGATACAAAGGCCGGTTAATACACCGAAAAATGCCGAACCCTACACCCCGACACGCGCCGAAGGATTTCTGGGAAGTTCTCACTATCCCCAAGGGTCATCCACAACGTCTTTTCCGGGAAATCGACGCCGAAATTCTTAAGTCCCAGTACACGCTTCGAAGGAATTCGGGACGTAAATGACACTCCCGAAGATCCTCAAAAGCAGCGTCCAAGGAACACGTAGTAGACCACTTGATCGACCTAGCCAGTCTTTCCAGGGCAGGTCACGCCGAAATAACGTTCACCCATCTTAAGGAACAAACTCCTTCTAATCGGGGTAAGGGGGACCATTCCTTGGCCGGAGTGGACTCCCCAAGAAACCAAATCGGACCTAGCTTCGAGAAAATCTAAATCGGAATCAACTTCGAAACGAAAATCGGATCTTTATCCGAAAACACAGATTGGAACCAAATCCAATAGTATGAGATCGAAACCAACTCCAATAAAATGGTCGGAACCAACTCCGATAAACAAGCACAAGCGTAAAAAATTGCACCAAACATCGCAGGGAAATATGTTAAACAAATTGTCGATTACAAAAGCCTCCGAAGAGGTCCAAAATCACAAATTGTTCAAAAAGAAAATACAAGTTACAACTGGCATCCCAGCCCTTCAAACTCATTCAGCGTTCGCTCCCAAAAAGGGAGACGCGTAAAAAAGGACCCCCATGTGTTCTGGGTCAATGATTTGAAGCCCCTGGACCACACCACGGTTGAACAGCCAGGAAGAGTCGAAGCTGAAACAAGGGTAGAGGAGCCAGAGCTGTTCTTGAGCATTATCAAATTGTTGCTCCCCAACTTCGGAAGCAATCCGCATCCAGCGATCCCGATCAGCAGTCATAGCAGAAAGAGAAGAGCGACAATCCTCTAACTCCTTATGGAGCTTTTCCCTTTCTTTCTGAAAACCCTTTTTCTCAACCCCCCAAGTCTGCTTATCGTAAAGGAGCCCATCTCCCTCCTCGACAACACTATTGAATCTCTGACCCAGCTTAGAGATTGTCTGCTTCGCATTTTCCAGCTTATCAGTTCAGCCCAAGAGATTGTTCTCTAGGTTGGTCATCTTGGTTTCCCTTTTCGCCAAATTTTTGTCCCGAGATCTGAGCTTCTCAGCAGTGGTCTTCACTTCGACACTCTCTTTCTCCAGCACAGCATTACTTTCAGCGGTATGGATGAGAAGGTTCAAACCCCATACCATCCAACTGGCACACTCCAGAACGGAGTCTTGGCGAGCAGCACTCGACAAGTCGCTGAGGTAAATCATATCTGCAGCCAAAGTGTAGTGGCGAAGCTCTTCGGAAGGACGCGTGAATGATTCCACATGGCGGGACCTATTGGAACTAAACGATTGAGAAGTTTAGACCCTCATTAATTTTGATGATAACAAAGTATTTGCAAGTGAACAATTTAACTTCTAATAAGTCTTGAAGTGTGTAGGTATTAAAATCACTCCTTTATTATGTCTCACTCAAGCAAGAAGAATAACTTCACAAGAAGAAGAATACATTCCAGTGTGTCTGCATCCGTTTCACTCCAGCATCTTGCTTATAGCGAGCGTCCGGTAGTGTAATCTTATGACACGTGGTTACTCAATTGCTGCAAGCGTCCGTTTTGATTTCTGAGCGAGCAAGTGGTCTTATTAATGAAGCACGTGTTGGTCACGTTTATACTCTTTTACCTCAGCTATTCTGGAACGGAATTCGAATTTGATTTTGTGCGTTCAATTTTATGTACGAGGTATCAAAGGTGACACCTTTAGAATAAGACAAGTTCGTACAAGGCAATTGTGTGAAAAGCAGCCAGTACCATAACGAAAATGTGTACTATTCTGATATTATCTGAAAAGGAAGAAAAGGACATATATTCAAAATTACCTCACTCAAGGATTTGGAGCTGAAATATCTGCAACGGTATTATCCTCAAGACTCCTGTAAATACCTCAAGATCTTCATTGAAGACAGGGCTAGAAACTACATTCTGAAAGAGCTATTACTCAAGTGATCAATCAAGTTTCGTACCAAGTTTTTGGAAACTAAAGAACTGAACTTCAGCGTCTTATATTCTTTCTTTTAGAAAGCTATTGTTTTGAGCTTAATTTTTTCATCCTCTCTGTGAGAGTTATTTGATTATATTCAAAAGAAAAATCCTTTGTAAAAGTTGTATTGCCTAGTTACAGACTTAATTCCTCAAAGGCTCGAACGTACTGAGTCGTTTTGAGAAGTTAAGAGTATTGTCAAGTTTGTGATAGTAGAATACTCTTAAGTTAATTTGTAATAAGTTGATTATAGTGAAAATCCTTCAAGAACGAAGGGACTAGACGTATCTACCTGTTTGGTGGTGAACTAGTACAAATCTCTGTGTCTCTTACTTTACTGCTTTACATTTACTTTAATCTTGCAAAGTAAAACAAGTTTTCATAAACTTCTTTTTAGCGTCCGGTTATATTTCAGCATCCGATAACAAACAGTTTTCAAAACATAGTGTTTTTATCTTAAAGTTTGCAAAAAAAATTCAACACAATTCAACCCCCTTCTCGAGTTCACATTCAGTTGGTACCAGAGCTAGGCCTCTTGGTTGAGCACTTAACCGTGTTAAGAGAAAAGATCCTTACTTGTGAACATGTCTGCAGAAAGTGGTTATATGAACTGTCATCCTCTATTTACTGGAGAAAAATTTGACTACTGGAAAGATAAGATAAAAGCTTTCTTTGAGACACAACAACTTGAGTTATGGGATATAGTTGAAAGTGGTTACCCTATTCCCACTAATGCTGTTGGCATTGCTATAGCTAGAGAAAATTGGAATGATGAGCAGAAAAAGAGATATCAGATCAATCAAAAAGATAGATCCATTCTTATTTGTGCTATGTCAGAAAAAGAATATGATAAATGTGGTAAATGTGATACTGCCAAAGAAATTTGGGATTCTCTCGTTTTGTCTTATGAGGGCTCTGCCCAAGTAAGAGAAACTAAAGCTAGCATGTTGGTTCACCAATATGAATTGTTTAAAATGGAAGATGGTGAAAACATTGAATCTATGTTTGGAAGATTCCAAATACTTGTTCATGGGTTACAAGCCCTTGGAGAAAGCTACACCACTCCTAAACATGTGAGAAAGATCCTGAGAAGTTTGACCAACCAGTGGAGACCGAAAGTCCCTGCTATTCAAGAAGCAAAAGATTTAAATGCCTTACGGCTTGAAGATCTTTTGAGTTCTCTGAAATCTCATGAACTTGAGTTGAACAAGAAAGAACCTGTGAAGAAAAATAAGTCTATTGCTTTGAAAGTCAACAAGCACAAAGCCAGTTCTTCTAAAGCCCTTCAGGCTGAAGAAGAATCAGAAGATGAAGCTTCAGAAGGAGATAATGATGGAACGAATGTTGAGCTTGCATTCATATCTAAGAAGATCCAAAGAATGTGGAAGAAAAGGAACTTCAAAAGAAAATTCCAGAAGAAAGATGTTAAGGACAAGAAGGAAAGCAAAGACAAGAGTCAAGTCGTTTGTTATGAATGTAAAAAGCCGGAACACTTAAAGTCTGAATGTCCTAATCTTAAGGAAAAACCTACAAGGAGTTCTTTCAAGGCAAAGACGAAGAGTCTCATGGCTACATGGGAAGACCTGGACTTATCATCCTCTGAAGATGATTATGAAGAAGAAGTCAATCTTGCCCTCATGGCAAATACTGACTTAGATTCTGAAGAAGAAGTTGAAGAGGTAATAATATATGATTCTTACTCTGAACTTCAACTTGCATTTGATGATCTCCTTAAGGACTCTGCCACTCTCTCCATTCAGAATAAAGCTTTGAAAAAGAAATTTTCAAAATTATCACAAGAATTTCAATTTTTGAACAGTGAAAACTCAAAGCTCAATGAAGAGAACCAGAAGCTGAAAATTGAAAATCAACATCTGGTGGATAACCAGCGTCTGGCTGCTGACAAGCAATCAGAAGCTGAGAGCTCTAAAGCTAAAAGCTCTAAAGTTAAAGGTGATTCTAAGTGTAAATCAAATGATTATGAATATGCCTTTCAAAAGTTTCTTGCAGAGAGTGTAACTTGAAGCAAGCAAGCTTCAATGATTTGGGCTGTCAGTAAAATGACAACTCAAGGTCTTGGTTACATATTAGATAAACCCACTTTACAAAATGAAAATTCAACATCTGATAAACCCAATGATCACAGTGAATGCTTACATTGTACTTACTGCAATAAACCTAGTCATTTGAAAAGTGCATGTACTGCTTTCAAGATTAAGAAGGACAAGTATCCTTTAAGAACTAACAAGAAAGGACCCAAAAAGATATGGGTGCCTAAAGATAAAATAGTCTATGTTGCAGACATGCTTAGCAACCAGGTCAACACACCTATCTTGGTACTTAGACAGTGGATGCTCGCGTCACATGATGGGAGAAAAGCATATGTTCCAAGAGCTAAGACCTAAAGAAGAAGGATTTGTTGGTTTCGAAGGAAACCAAAAAGGTAAAATAGTTGGAATTGGTCGCATTGGTAAGGGCACTCTTCCCTCTATTGATAATGTACTTTATGTTGAAGAACTAAAACATAACTTATTAAGCATAACTTACTGCAAAGAGGAAACAAAATATTTATAAAATTGATCTTTCTGAACTTGCAAAACAAGATGTCAAGTGTCTCATGTCTTTTGAAGATGAGCAATGGACTTGGCATAAAAGATTGGATCATGCCAGTTTGAGATTAATCTCAAAATTAAACAAGCATAGTCTTGTTAGGGGCTTACCAAATCTTAAATTCCAATCTGATGCTCTCTTTGACGCATGTCAAAGAGGAAAACAAGTTCAAACTTCTTTTCATTCTAAAAATGTTGTTTCAACCTCTAGACCACTTGAGCTTTTGCATCTTGATCTTTTTGGTCCAACAAGGACATCCTCTTTAACTGGAAAGAATTATGGGTTAATCATTGTTGATGATTTTACTAGATGGACATGGGTTAGATTCCTTGCCCACAAAGATGAGTCATTTAAGGTATTTACTGCTTTCTGCAATTCAGTTCAAAATGAAAAGGAATTGTATTTCTTCAATCAGAAGTGATCTTGGGGGAGAATTTGAAAATGAAAGCTTTCAAAAATTTTGTGAAGAAAATGGCATCTCCCACAATTTCTCCTCTCCTAGAACACCACAACAAAATGGTGTTGTAGAAA
This sequence comes from Calophaca sinica, assembly GCA_037113605.1. Taxonomy (NCBI): domain Eukaryota; kingdom Viridiplantae; phylum Streptophyta; class Magnoliopsida; order Fabales; family Fabaceae; genus Calophaca; species Calophaca sinica. The sequence goes on along the minus strand of CM073733.1, from coordinate 100,272,964 downwards.
GGTAAAATAGGTCACTCCAAGAAATGGCCAGGACCATGATCAATGAAGCTGATATTGCAAAACATTTTTGGGCAGAAGCAGTAAACACAGCTTGTTATATTCAAAACAGAGTCTTTATTAGACCTATTTTGAAGAAGACTCCATATGAACTGTGGAAGGGTAGAAAACCTGACATTTCTTATTTTCATCTCTTTGGTTGCATATATTATATTCTGAATACTAAGGATTAACTTGGTAAGTTTGATTCCAAAGCTGACAAAGGTATCTTTTTGGGATACTCTGAAAGATCTAAACCTTTTAGAATATACAATAAGGAAATTTTGATAGTGGAAGAATCCATTCATGTCAAGTTTGATGACAAGAAGTCTGACAATGCCATGTCAGAGCTAGATGAATAATTTTCAGGATTAGATATTGGTGGTACAATAAACAGTGAACCTGCATCTTCAGCGTCCGGTGGTGACAACCAGACACAGGATTCTACTCAAGCAGAAGCTGAAACCAGAAAGAGTTTGAGATACAAAACTAATTATCCCAAAGATCAAATCATAGTAGAACCTGGAGATAGAGTGAGAACAAGATCCTTTTTCAAAGAGCATGTAGATCTTGCATTTCTCTCTGAGATGGAACCTAAATCGATTGATCAAGCATTGGAAGATGAAGGTTTGACTCTGGCTCTGCAAGAAGAATTGAATCAGTTCCAAAGAAATAATGTTTAAAAGTTAGTCACTCTACCAGAAGATAAACAAGCTATTGATACTAAATGGGTATATAGAAACAAGTTTGATGAAGATGGTAAGCTAGTGAGAAACAAGGCAAGGTTAGTTGCTCAAGGTTACTCAAAGGAAGAACGTATAGATTTTATTGAAACCTTTGCACCTGTTGCAAGGTTAGAAGCTATTCGCATTTTACTTTCATTTGTTGCACACCATGAGATAATTCTTTATCAAATGGATGTGAAAAGTGCTTTCTTGAATGGTTTTATAAATGAGAAAGTCTATGTGAAACAACCTCCTGGATTTAAAGACATTGAATTTCCTAAACATGTCTTTAAGCTTAAAAAGGCTCTGTATGGTCTTAAGCAAGCTCCTAGAGCTTTGTATGATAGACTAAGTTCCTTTTTAATGGAAAATGGTTTTACCAGAGGTCAAGCAGACATTACTTTATTTAGAAAAACATCAAATAAGCATTTTATACTTATTCAAATTTATGTTGATGATATAATTTTTGGAGCTACTAATGAAAGCCTTTGCAAAGAATTTTCTAAGTTAAAGCAGGCTAAATTTGAAATGAGCATGATGGGAGAATTGAAGTTCTTCCTTGGAATTCAAATCAAGCAATGCAATGATGGTATTTATATACATCAAAGCAAATACATCAAGGAATTGCTCAAGAAATTCAAGATGGTAGATTGCAAGCCAATGTGCACACCTAAGCATCCTACTTGTATTCTCAGTAAAGATGAAACTGGTAAGAAGGTAGATCAGAAAATGTACAGAGGTATGATTGGATATCTACTTTATCTTACTGCTTCAAGACCTGATACTATGTTCAGCGTCTACCTGTGTACTAGATTTCAATTTATTCCTAAATAATCACACTTGAGTACTGTTAAAAGAATATTTAGATATTTACAAGGATCTACTAATCTTGGTTTGCTTTATAAGAAATCAAAAGATTACAAATTAGTAGGTTTCTGTGATGCTGACTTTGCGGGAGACCGAATTGAAAGATAGAGCACAAGTGGAGGCTGCCAATTCCATGGAGCAAATCTTGTGTCTTGGTCAAGCAAAAGACAAAACACCATTGCACTCTCAACAGCAGAAGCTAAATACATCTCAGCGGCAAGTTACAGGTCTCAACTTCTGTTGATGAAATATCAACTTGAAGACTACTTGGTAAAAGAGAGTAACATTCCTATCTTTTGTGATAATACATCTGCAATATGTCTTACTAAATATCCTATATTGCATTCTAGAGCAAAGCACATTGAGATTAAGTATCACTTCATAAGAGACTATGTTCAGAAGGGTGTACTTGAAAGAAAATTCGTAGACACTGATCATCAGTGGGCTAACATTTTCACAAAATCCCTTGCTGAAGATAGATACAATTTTATAAGAAGAAATTTAAATTTTCATCTTATAGAAGAATGATTAATCTCAGTGTCTTGTGAAATGTATCATTCAGCATCTGGTATGACATAAACATTCACACGTGTAAACATATGATATGTCATTCACATTGCATAACTCAGCATCCGGTGAATTCTAGATGTAGCTACCAGTTTGGTGGTGAACTAGTATAAATCTCTGTGTCTCTTGCTTTATTGCTTTACATTTACTTTAGTCTTGCAAAGTAAAACAAGTTTTCATAAACTTCTTTTCAGCGTCCAGTTATATTTCAGCATCCAATAACAAGCAATTTTCAAAACATAGTGTTTTTATCTTAAAGTTTGCAAAAAGTTTTCAACACAATTCAACCTCCTTCTTGTGTTCACGTTTAGGACGTCACTTCCTGTGAAGTCTCTGCTACCAGTAACCCGCTCCAGCGCACTTAACCTCTTCCTAGTTTCCCTTCGCGGACGTTTGTAGTTCGGAGGCACTGACTCGATAACGCCTTCACCCCCTTTTTCACCCTGCTCGGATTGGGAACCTCCTCAACATCCGGCAAATTCACCTGGGCAGAAATCGGGGAAGGGACATGTTGGGAAGCCGGCAAAATGGCAGCTGTGGCGACTTGAGGTGATCCCACTGAGGAACTACCCACGGGATCCGTTGAAGAAGTAGACCCAGCTCCGATTGCTTTCCTCTTCTTATTGAGAAACTCGTTAAGAGCGGAAACACTCGTCATCGCACTTGTAACCGAAAAGGACATAGGTCAGAGATCGTGAATCAATTAAAAGAAAAGAACGTCGTATACGCCAAAGTTACCTAAGCATTCTTTGGCTGCGTCTGCCGAAGAACAACTTAACAACACCCGGCAGTTAACGAAACGGGGAAATGTTTTCAACCCTTCCGAGTTTCCCTCATTTCGGCTTCGAACCCCTCAGCATATTCTTTTAATCGAGTCACACAACCCATGTCTTGAACACTCAAGACACTTTCGGAGAACCCGAAGTCCTTGCGTTCGACAAGGTAGTGGTCCTGACTCCAATAAAGTCGGAAGAGTTCCTCTGTCCGACCTTCTCGTGTCCTGACTAAATAGTTTCGACCTTCGTCAGTCCGAGGTTTTAGGTAGAATTACTCCAGTTTGAAACCTTGAATAGAATCGCTATAAGTTTCGAAGAGCCGAATCCTCGGCTTCAAGGACAACCAACCCTGCGGAGAACTACTCTTGTCCGTCGATCTCATTGGACTAAAGACAAGAAAAAAACACTCTCACCAAAGGTAGAATGTTGAGGTGCGAGCATAGAAGTTCAAAACTCTTCATAAACGCCCACGAGTTCGGGTGAAGCTGAGAAGGAGCCACTCTTAGATGATTGAAGATGTCGATTTCGAACTCCGAAAAGGGCAACCGTACACTCAACTCCATAAAGCGTATCTTGAGCATCGGAAGGAAGAGGTCTTCTCCATCAGCCGGACGTGCACAAATTCGATCATTGGCGCCAGGCGAAATCACCTCTAGTCTTCCAACATTCCTTTCCCTTTGCCGACGTCCAAATATGGTAGAAATGCCCAAAGAGTCGTTTCGTTGCTGTAGATCGACTGGGAATAGAGAGAATCGTCAGCCACCCAAGAGTACTTGCTAGCATTGGGAGGTAGGTGATGACCCCTTTTTCTTTGGAGGTCTCTGGCTTTGCCCATCTCTGACCTGTCCAAAGAAAGGATCGCTTAAATACCAGACCCCCCCAAACCAACAAGTTGCCCAGAAAATCCAAAAACACGCACCGAAAAAATCATCCCTCGCCGGAAAACTAATATCTATCACCGGAAAACTCGTCACAAAAATAAACAGTCTAGCCTAAATACTCTGGGAAACGGTGGACCGCCATGAGGGAGGGCAAAAACACCAACCTCCTCGGCGACGACAACCAGAAGCAAACAAGAATAAATAAGGAAATGAACAAAGCATACCTTGAATATGGAGGTTGAGGGAACACAGATGTAGGCGTCGCAACGAAGAAGCAAAAGAAATCCAAACCTTCACAGAACTGAGGAGGCACAGAGGAGAGAAATGGAAACCAAAATGCCAAATGAGCCTTCTCCTTTGTATTTATAACCCTAGAACAATGATTAACTACATTAACTGGCGCGCTAAACTAAGCATTGCCTCGGATGAAGGACTGACAAGCCACTTGTAACACCCTAATTATCTAACGCTTATATTATTATAAGATGATAAGATTTCAAAATATTTGATAAAATAAGTCGGATTTTCTTTTCAAAATGAATTGTTTCGATGAGTAAATAAAAACCTTCCTTTCAATAAAACATGACGTTCAATTGTCATTTTAGAAAATTAAGGAAATGCTTAGGGTTCATAACTCAATCAAATAAAACACGTAGTTTCCAAATTCGGTCTTCATAAGATTTCTGAAATACTTAATCACTTTTGTACAAGTCGAAAGATTTAGTACTACATCTTCATACCTACTTTCTCCATTATTTACACAATTGAAATCATCGTAAAATAAAAGCTATTACTAATTTAGAAAACTATTTTTAATAAACATTTCCCTCAGAATAAATAAGGAACACCATTTGAGTACTCTACGTCATGCATATAAAACATTTCCCAAAAGTCCATTCCGTTAAAATAATTACAATTTAATCGTCCAATTTATTTACAATACAGCAATTAAAATAACATTTCTATACTAATTTAAATCACACGATGAGAATCCTTATTTACATATATTCTTTCTAAATATTCAAATTTAACTCAAGAGGTATCTCAGTTCTCCAAGCCAATTAACTGTAAAAAAAAAGGAAAGGAATGAGATAAAAATCTCAGTAAGTATTTCCCGTCACACACACGCACCCGGCAATTAACAGACAAAGCATGCAAAAGAGACAAGTGTTCATGCAGCAGGCAAAATGAGGATATACAACAACTTGAGCCATTTAACATTTAACATGTAATACAAAACCACCTCAAATCAATAGCAACCAATATCTCATTCATACAAGTACAACGTCAGGTCCATTTCAAAAGCACATAACTCAAGCACGAAAACAAGTCAATCTTAACGATGAAGGCTAATCAGTCAACGGTTCTACATTGGCGACCAGCTAATGCGAACCTAAATTCTACTCCGCCGAAATCTTCAGAATCCTTTTCAACTTCGGGTGAGCGGATGAAAGTGCCCTCAACATCCAGAGATACAGACTGAGTCTAGTCAGGGTGATCTAGTGTATAAATGGGACGCCCCAGCAGTGCCATGCCTTTACGTAAGACCCCCTACTGGCAACTACCCTCAAGGTCGAGCAGAGCTCCACATGGTCGTCTCCGAACTGTTCCCCATGAAATCATTTGCTCACCACCCAAAAGACCCTACATCCTCGATGCGCGGCAACCGGCCTAAGTGCCAATCCAATCTAGTGATTAAACCGTAATCACAATCAATCACATCGGCAACCAGCCTATGTGTAAATCTTAAGGTACCACTACGTCATTACGTCGATGAGGTTACCTTTAATCCAAAATTAGTCAAAACAATCAATTCAAATGGCAAAACTAAGTAGCATTAAGCTAGACGACAATATGTCACTTCCTCGCGATTCCTGCAAAATTTCAAATACAACAATTGCTACAGCTCAGTGTTGTAGCATCCAGTCCAACAACCAATCCATCAAGGTATAAGCAGGGTATCATCACAGCATAACATATATATATATATATATATATATATATATATATATATATGAACATACAGTCATCTCAAAGTTATCAATTAATTCCACACTTAAATTCAGGCAAGTACCCTCAAGAATACACATACTCATACTATTCAACTCGGTTCATTGCTCCTACAATGAACATGTACTCAGACTCACATAACAGCATATAATCACAATCACACGATTGTTCATACAATGGTGGCGGCAAAAAACATATACGGGCAAGTTCGGGGTCACAGGGTACCCCAAACAAAGGAAACACTCACCGTAATAAATCCATCAATTATTTCAATCATTCTTTTCCTCCGATCATGACTCCGAGTAGTCCAATAACTACTACACAGCTCTCGTTCCACGATCTATAATCTCCGTTCTAACCAGAAGTCACAGCAAAGTTCTCGTCGACGCCCAACGTCACAGATAACCGCAACCAATCACGCAACAATAATCAATTATCAAATATAAATACCTTAAAACAAATTAAATAAATAATTTATAGAGTATTTAAAATCAGGTTCGTTCGAAGGCAGATTGCTCACATGAAAAAATGCACAGGAGGCAAACGATCAATTTTTGAAACGTTTTTGTTTGCGATTCTGACTAGACAGGGTGGAAGGAAACTTGGCGATGAATCCTAAGCAAGTCTCAGTTTGTTGATACGATCACCGGAGTGTCTGGAAACGAGACCCGAAGTGGCAGCTCTGGGCAAAACATGCACTTTGTCAACCTTTGCGTAACAACGAACTATATACCAAACCAGAAAGCTCTCATGACGAGGATCACAGAGATGGTCTCCGTTTTCTCCGACGACTACCGTGGTGGCCGGAATCGAGCTCTGAAGGTGGCGGCCATGGAGGTGACTTCACCGAAACGGGGCGGTTTGGGGAAATCTAAGCATATGGGAAGGAAGGTCTTGACGTGGGGAGTCCGAATATATGTCTAGTCTTCGAAGGTGAAGCTCGTGGTGGCCGGAAACCAAGCTCCAAGCTTCAGCCATGGAGGTTTTAGAGAGAGAAAGAACGAGAATAGAGAGAGAAACGACGGTGGTGGTGGCACGGTGGTGGTCTGGGCCGCGTCGTGGTGGTCCAGAGGTGGCACCTGGTAGGCTGCCACGGGAGGAGAGGGGGAGAATTGAGAGAGAGAGATTTGAAGTGTTAGGGTTTTGAAAAAAATGAAAAACGGCGCAGCATGTTTCGCGAGGGAGAGAGTGAATAGTGTTGTCTCAGGGGCATGCGCATAGAAGTCCTGCGGGGTGCAAACAGCAAAGGAGAAGGAAATGCAAGGGGCTGCAGATAGAAAAAGTAGGGGTGCGCACAGTAATCAGCATAAAAATCATATTCATATAAACTTAAACATTTTCAACTCCACAAACTCATTTTAATACCTCTTTTACACAAAATAAAATCCCAAAAATACTAATATTTTATAAAAATAAAATAAATAATATATTACCAATATTATCTTAAAATACAATAAAAACCAGTATTTTCTAAAAATACAAATAAATTCCACTTCAACATTTTTCAATAATTCAAACACACTTAAGGGATCAAAATCACTAAATCTATAAATCATAATAATTAATGAAACGAACACATGTTAAATGAACAAATCACGCATTAACATGTTAAACACCTATTTGAACATAATCATGTATCATCATGCACATTATTATATATTAGCACTTAAAAACCCATACTCACATATTAATATAATTAATTACATATCACATAGATAAAATCACATATTAAGATATGAGGTATGAATAATAATAATAATAATAATAATAATAATACAAAAATCAGGGTGTTACAATTCTACCCCCCTTAAAAGAAATTTTGTCCTCAAAATTTGCGTAAACATGAAAGACAAAATAGAAGGCGTGTCATCTATCTAATAGTCGTTCGCTATACTCCGGAAGGTCCAATCGTGTGGAGGGATGATTAAAACTTTACTATCGTAAATTGGAGAAAGGAGCATGTTAACTACAGTTGTAAGAAAAGGGATTAAACAGGCCAACAAGAGATAATTCTTCTCGAAGGAATGAATAACAACATTGTTTTAGAAAACAAGGAATGAATTTTTCAGAAAAGAAACTTGTTTGGCTTTACTTTCACGTGAAGGTGCAATGAAGAATTTTCTAACAGAAGATAATGAATATTCAACGTGTAAAAATGGTCTTCAATATATTCCTGAGTGTAAAGATGTGCTGGCCTAACACATTCTTACAAACGGGACTCTATCGAAGTTTCTTCTTCCACGTGAATTTCATAGGCATTATAACTCAAGTAAAACACTTGTGACAAATTTTGAAGCAACAAACGATCAGATTAATAACTAATAACGAATTTTGGTTTACTCAGTTGTCTAATACAACCTCGAGTAACAAGACATGAGAAACCAAATTTTTTAAATTGCAAAGAGTGGGGAGCTAGAATATCAACTATGACAACTTAGTGATAACAATCGAGGCAACAACAATTTTTTTTCATGAAGGAAAATTATAAAATCGAACATTGAAAGGCACTCCATGTAAAATGGTAGGAGAAAGATTACGAAAACAATTACAAAGAAGCTTTCGGATCCCACGACCCAAGAAATTCCTCTATGACAGTGGTTGTTATAAAAGTAACCAGTAAGCTCACATCATCACATAAAATCTCATGACATCATAGACTAAACCATTTTATTCTAACGAATATATTATACAAGTTACGCACACAATTCAACTTAATGCATATAATGCACAATTACAAATCAAGACAACCTTGCGATCATGCTACAAAGCTAACACAACACTTGACAGACTACAAAAATTTTGAGATCACACATATACAAAATAAGCACAACATGTATTAATTACATATCCATGTAAAGCGTACACCACAAAGCATTGGGAACAGATCAACATTCTAGTTTCTCAAGACATACAACACATTCATACTATTTGAAACCATCACATAAGATCAAACGGTATAAACATGATCATATACAAGTGTCAATTTGGAATGCCAGTACTAAGATCAAATAGGCCACAATGAAAGATATTAAACAAGACTCACTATCGAAGCAAAACGCATGTGAATATACAGAAAAAGTAAAAAAAATAAATAAAAATAATCCAATAACAATTGATAGAATTAGTAAGTACATGTTTGCATAAAACATATCACACATATGCAGAGATTAAACTGGCACATAAGTGATACCAAGTTGGAGATTTCACATACACAGAAAATACATGACATAAAATTTACACACAAACACGTCACACATATACAGAGTTCACACAAGAAAAACATAATAGACCACATATACAGTCCGGTTAGAACCGAACTGCTCTGATACCACTAAATGTAACACCCTAATTATCTAACGCTTACATTATTATAAGATGATAAGATTTCAAAATATTTGATAAAATAAGTCGGGTTTTCTTTTCAGAACGAATTCTTTCGATGAGTAATTTCAATAAAACGTGACGTTCAATTGTCATTTTGGAAAATTAAGGAAATGCTTAGGGTTCATAACTCAATCAAATAAAACACGTAGTTTCCAAATTCGGTCTTCATAAGATTTCTGAAATACTTAATCACTTTTGTACAAGTCGAAAGATTTAGTACTACATCTTCATACCTACTTTCTCCATTATTTACACAATTGAAATCATCGTAAAATAAAAGCTATTACTAATTTAGAAAACTATTTTTAATAAACATTTCCCTTAGAGTAAATAAGGAACACCATTTGAGTACTCTACGTCATGCATATAAAACATTTCCCAAAAGTCCATTCCGTTAAAATAATTACAATTTAATCATCCAATTTTTTTACAATACAGTAATTAAAATAACACTTCTATGCTAATTTAAATCACACGATGAGAATCCTTATTTACATATATTCTTTCTAAATATTCAAATTTAACTCAAGAGGTATCTCAGTTCTCCAAGCCAATTAACTGTAAAAATAAAGGAAATGAATGAGATAAAAATCTCAGCAAGTATTTCTCGTCACACACACGCACCCGACAATTAACAGGCAAAGCATGCAAAAGAAACAAGCGTTCATGCAGCAGGCAAAATGAGGCTATACAACAACTTGAGCCATTTAACATTTAACATGTAATGCAAACCACCTCAAATCAATAGCAACCAATATCTCATTCATACAAGTACAACGTCAGGTCCATTTCAAAAGCACATAACTCAAGCACAAAAACAAGTCAATCTTAACGATGAAGGCTAATCAGTCAACGGTCCTACATTGGCAACTAGCTAATGCGAACCTAAATCTACTCCGTCGAAATCTTCAGGATCCTTTTCAACTCCGGGTGAGCGGATGAGAGTGCCCTCAACATCCAGAGATACAGACTGAATCTAGTCAAGGTGATCCAGTGTATAAATGGGACACCCCAGCAGTGCCCTGCCTTTACGTAACACCCCCTAGTGGCAACTACCCTCAAGAACGAGCAGAGCTCCTCATGGCCGTCTCCGAACTGTTCCTCATGAAATCATTTGCTCACCACCCAAAAGACCCTACATCCTCGATGCGCGGCAACCGGCCTAAGTGTCAATCCAATCTAGTGATTAAACCGTAATCACAATCAATCACATCGGCAACCAGCCTATGTGTATATCCTAAGGTACCACTACGTTAGTACATCGACGAGGTTCTCTTTAATCCAAAATTAGTCAAAACAATCAATTCAAATGGCAAAACTAAGTAGCATTAAGTTAGACGACAATATGTCACTTCCTCGCGATTCCTGCAAAATTTCAAATACAACAATTGCTACAGCTCAGTGCTGCAGCATCCAGTCCAACAACCAATCCATCAAGGTATAAGCAGAGTATCATCACAGCATAACATATATATATATATATATATATATGAACATACAGTCATCACAAAGTTATCAATTATTTCCGCACTTAAATTCAGGCAAGTACCCTCAAGCATACACATATTCATACTATTCAACTCGGTTCATTGCTCCTACAATGAACATGTATTCAGACTCACATAACATCATATAATCACAATCACACGATTGTTCATACAATGGTGGCAGCACAAAACACATGCGAACAAGTTCGGGGTCACAGGGTACCCCAAACAAAGGAAACACTCATCTTAATAAATCCAGCAATTATTTCAATCATTCTTTTCCTCTGATCATGACTCCGAGTAGTCCAATAACAGCTACACAGCTCTCGTTCCACGATCTCTAATCTCCATTCTAACCGGAAGTCACAGCCTAGTTCTCGTCGATGCCCAACGTCACAGATAACCGCAACCAATCACGCAACAATAATCAATTATCAAATATAAATACCTTAAAACAAATTAAATAAATAATTTATAGTGTATTTAAAATCAAGTTCGTCCGAAGGCAGATTGCTCACTTGAAAAAATGCACAAGAGGCAAACGGTCAATTTTTAAAACGTTTATGTTTGCGATTCTGACTAGACAGGGTGGAAGGAAACTTGGCGATGAATCCAAAGCAAGTCTCAGTTTGTTGATAGGATCACCGGAGTGTCCGGAAACAAGACCCGAAGTGGCGGCTCTGGACAAAACAGACACTTTGTCAACCTTTGTGTAACAATGAACTATATACCAAACCAGAAAGCTCTCATGACGAGGATCACAGATATGGTCTCCATTTTCTCCGACGACTACCGTGGTGGCCGGAATCGAGCTCTGAAGGTGGCGGCCATGGAGGTGACATCACCAGAATGGGGCGGTTTGGGGAAATCTAGGCATATGGGAAGGAAGGTCTTCGCTTGGGGAGTCTGAATATATGTCTAGTCTTCGAAGGTGAAGCTCGTGGTGGCTGGAAACCAAGCTCCAAGCTTCAGCCGTGGAGGTTTTAGAGAGAGAACGAACGAGAATAGAGAGAGAAACGACGGTGGTGGTGGCACGGTGGTGGTCTGGGCCACGTCGTGGTGGTCCAGAGTGGTGCCTGGTAGGCTGCCATGGGAGGAGAGGGAGAGAATTGAAAGAGAGAGATTTTAAGTGTTAGGGTTTTGAAAAGAATGAAGAACGGCGCAGCATGTTTCACGAGGGAGAGAGGGAATAGTGCTGTCTCAGGGGCATGCGCATAGAAGTCCTGCGGGGTGCAAACAGCAAAGGAGAAGGAAATGCAAGGGGCTGCAGATAGAAAAAGTAGGGGTGCGCATAGCAATCAGCATAAAAATCATATTCATATAAACTTAAACATTTTCAACTCCACAAACTCATTTTAATACCTCTTTTACACAAAATAAAATCCCAAAAATACTAATATTTCAAGTACTAATATTTTATAAAAATAAAATAAAATAAATAATATATTACCAATATTATCTAAAAATGCAATAAATACCAGTATTTTCTAAAAATACAAATAAATTCCACTTCAACATTTTTCAATAATTCAAACACACTTAAGGGATCAAAATCACTAAATCTATAAATAATAATAACTAATGAAACGAACACATGTTAAATGAACAAATCACGCATTAACATGTTAAACACCTATTTAAACATAATCATGTATCATGATGCACATTATTATATATTAGCACTTAAAAACCCATACTCACATACTAATATAATTAATTACATATCATATAGATAAAATCACATATTAAGATTTGAGGTATGAATAATAATAATAATAATAATAATAATAATAATAATAATAATAATAATAATAATAATACGAAAATCAGGGAGTTACACCACCCACGCGCGAAACGAAGCTACTCTTTCAATTTTGAAACGGTTGAAGCGATGCGTCGACTAGGGTTTCTGACATAGAACACCCTAGAAACTACCCTCATACAGCGACGCGTGTCGTGTACGGCAATGTTCTATCCGAAGTCACACTTCAGTTATGCGTACGGGGTAACACTTCAATGTCTACCCAAAGTGATGCTTCAACAGCATTTCTGAAGTAACACTTCAAAGTATAACAAGACTTCGACAATTCATTCAGAGTAACGCTTCCAAAGTATATCCAAAGTAACGCTTCGATAGTGCATCCGAAGTCACACTTATGATATATCCAAAGTCACGCTTTGAAAGCATCCGGAGTTACACTTCGAAGTTATATTGAGTTACACTTCGGTATCACGTATCTATATCGCGGCTCATGCTCATTTGAGTCGAAATCGCAATCTGAACAATCCACCACTTAAGTCGAAGTCCTCCAAACTTCGGACATCGACTTAGGGGGCAACTGTTTCGGACTAGACCAAGGCCCACTCCTTCCAAAACCACCTCTGCGGCCCAGTGCCACCGACCGATTGTGGCCAACCAATGGTTGTCGATCTCACACGTCCATTTCAACAACAGTCTCTGATTCGCGTTGCTTTTACTCTACCGAACTGGGACAGACGATCTGATCAACGGCCTGCAGCACACCATGAAGGACTTGATCAACTAATCACCGTTCATTTACTCCAAATCCTAAAAGGAGTCATATATAAGGAGGGCCCACGAAGAATAAGGTACGTTTTCATTACATCATACTGACCTCATCAGAACTATACTGACTTGAGCGTCGGAGTGCCTTTTGCAAGTGCCCCACCGCCGTTCTCCGTCGTCGCTACCACCGCATGTGGCGACCTCAGCGACTCCGGCCAATTCCACGTTCCTTGCCCGGAACAGTGTTCCTCCTCCTTCTTCGTCTTCTCTCCCTTCTCTCTCCATTCTCTCTTATTTCTTTATTTTTGTTAATTTTCTGCTCCTTTCTTTTTTTATCACCTACGGTTCCTCTCCCTTTCTCTTATCCTCTTTTTTTTTTTTCCTTTCACTTTTTATACAATAATTCCCATACACCCCCTATCACTACTCACTGCCACCCCTTGTCTTTCCTATCTTCCTTTGGGCCATACATGGTAAGTTGGGTTCAACTTAACATCTTGCTAATTCTACTCCCATATATTTCAAGTACACCTCCCTTAGTAAAAATACACAAAGTTACTTAATTAATTAATCATATATATATATATATATATACACACTTAGTATTTTTTTTTTAGATAGATGCATATTGTGTTTCTTCTGAGTGAGATCAGACGCAGGTGATAAGATGTTCTTTGATATTACTTGCACTTCAACCGGGCACACTTAATCTTCAACCAGACTCATAGCGTACTTCAAGTAATTCCAGTTAAAATAACTTTCTACACACTTGAATACACTTGATTAGACATAACAAAAAAAGACATAACAATAAAAATTGTTCAGCTAAGATAGTCAATGTTGTTATAAAAAAATATTGAGTGTTTATATTTATCAATCATCTAGGGTCCAACATATTAAACTAATATAGAAATATAAGTGACCTCCAACTGTAACTATAACCTCTACTATTAATAAAGTTTTTTCGAACGTAGTACTCACATTAAGAATTGAAATTAAAATTCTTTTATTCTGCCTTTAAATTTTTGTTTCAATTATTTAAAAACCACATTATAATTTTCTATTATGAAAAAATTATTTTTATAAAATAGTTAATATTTAATAATTATAGTATGATTAATTGTATTCAAAATACTTTTTCATATTATAATTTATATCTATATATATATAAATCGATAAAAACACACAATATCTAAATATTTAATAAAATATATTTTCAATTAATTATTTTTAAAATAGTAAATTGTAGTTAATATTTTTATTCTCTAATTTTAGTACTTATATTTTGAATGTATATTAATTTTATAATTCATAATAATACTTAAGAATTAATATAGTGTCATTTAATTAATTTGTATGTGTTTTCCAATGTTATAATTTATAATTAACATTGTCGTTAAGTAATTAGATATTTTGATAGTACATATACAATGTTTTATATTAAATAATTAATACAACAAATAATTTTATATTGTATCAAATGTCATTAAATATATTTGAGGTTTTTTTAATTAGAATATTAATTAATGAATATTTTCATTAATGTAATTGTCAGGTGTGTTTTACTTTTGTATTTGACACTATAAAATACTAAATAATTAATATTTCCATTAATGTAGATCTCATGTGAGTTTTATATATATATATATATATATATATATATATTATTGTTTAAATAATTAATTAAAATCTATACTCTATATATAATGAACATGTTAGTCTTACATCTCACAAGAAATCAAATATAAGGTTAATTCGTACAAAATGATGTTTCAAATCAACCAAACGTATCTTTGCTGGTTTTTGTGCATTGCTTTGATTTTGCTTTCAGGTAACGGGAAGAAAGTAAATTTTATCTCTTGAGTTGTATTTCCATTACTCAGTTTACTAACTCAAATCGGAAATTGATATTACTTGTTCTATATGTGTTTTTAGTCTACTGGCTCCAAGATAAAAAATTTTGAGTTGTTATAGTATGACTCAACAAATTTTACTATTTGATTTTTCATTTTTTATAAATTTTTAAAGCAGATGTCTCCTAGATACAAGGTCAATAATAATTTGTTTTGGTGAGACCATACTGGATAGTCTATTGCATAAAATTTTCATGCTTATGGCCTTTCTCGCTTTTCTGGATTTATATTTCTATTGATTGCAGGGTTAGCAAATGGATGGTTTACTCCAGGATAAAGCTGCGGAGATAAATGTGTAAACGTCCCACAGTGCAGCCAAGACTGCTTTAGTTGGGGCTTTAAGAAAGGTGGCACTTGCATTGGATTCGTTCCAAAAGTTGTGTTGTGCTGCTGTTATAAATGATGAGTTATTGTACCTTTAAATTCACCTAAATAAATAAAACAAAGACCTGTACTAGATTTGGACCTTAGAGTTCGTAAGAATATTTTATAAAATTTGAAAATCCCTGACCTTTATTATCAATGCAAGTCAAAACGAAACAGTTCATTCCTCTTCTCTTTATAAACAGTTCATTCCTCTTCTCTTTCGAAAAGTCGATGAACTAGTATTCTAAACCGTGCCGTGCACGAGTATATAAACCTGAGAATAATTTTTTTTAAATATTGTTAAAATACACTATTTATTATGTTTATATATTTTTGGTGAGACAGTTATATATATATATATATATATAGTTATTAATTGATTTTGTATACAATTTATAATTATTAATTTATGTCCATGGGATGTCAGCTCAATGGTAGGAGTTTGATCTTATAACTCCGAGGGACATGGTTCAAATCTCCTCGGGGACAGTTGTATCATGGCCATTAGTGCCACTAAAATAATAATATATCATCTTTTCCCCTCCCCTTGAGAAAAAAAAATCTACTATATATAATTAATTAATTTATATGGGTATAAATTTTTATTTTTGATATGTTACTACTTTATTCTCTTTTTTCACAACATTTTAACACTTTAACCAATAAACTATACATACACAATCCTATATTTAAATAGTAATATAAATTTTAAAATAAACAATATACATATATATATATTTATATATTATTTAGATAACATAATATTCGACATATTTTAAAAATTTATATTTAAAAAAAAATATATTGTATATATTTAATTATTTATATAATTGACCATTACCATGTAATTATCTGATATTGAAAATGTGCAAAAAAATTAATATATTTACTTAAAAGATTTTATTGTTAATAAAATATACGTTTACTTTATTTACAATTGTTTTTGAGAAACAAAACAAATTTTTTATTTATGATTAATTGATTTGTAACAAAAAAACATCTTTATTTACATATATATATATATATATATATATATATATATATATAGACATGCACACACAAAATATAATATTCGTACTATTTTATAATTTACACAAATTGGTATGAAAAAAAATTGTATGTTGATCAAAATATTTGTTTTCCTGAAAAGACAATAGTCATTTATATCTCTTATAATTTTATATGCATAATCATGTATATCTGTTAAGTAGTTTTTATTTATTTATAAGAATATAGTTATTTGTTAAGAATCTTTTAAGATATGATATTTTCTATAAACATTTCCACAAGAAATCAAACATTTATAAAGGCATTTGGGAAATCAAATATTTATAAAGGATCTCTGGAGTAAAGGACCAATGTGAAACTTTAAATTACTATAAAGGACTTCTAGAGTAATTTTTCTTAAATTATAAGTAAATAATAGATAGTATACTGTATAATTTGGATAATAAAATTAAAACTGTTGAAACTTTATACTAATTATTTATTTTCTGCATAAACTGAATTATCTTTTCGTGGCTAGGGTTCTTCATCACATACTTTACTACTGAACGACGATGACACTGATGAGCATATCGCAGAGGAGTCATGTCATACAAAGTTTATATATTTGGCTCAAGCAACACACAATGTGTATTTAAAAATATATATTTTATGGTAAAATATTATATTTTATTAAAATATTCATATAGAGTAATTTATGTATTAGTGTTCTTTCTCGTGAAATATTCAAATATTCAATATGTTTTCATATAAATATTAATTAGTCTATTTGATATATAAATAATAACCAAAATGAATATTCACTAATAGCAAAATTTAGATCTATAGTATGATGGTATGTGCTCTACACGGTATCTTATAAAATTTATATTAAAATATTCATAAAGAATATGTTCATTTTTTAGGATTTCATTAAAAAATATGTAATTATTGATTTCACGTTTTTGGTATCAATTGTTTTGTGGCAAATGTAAATAAAAAATTGTTTGCTTATAAAATTTTCATCCCCATTTTTTATAATATATATATAATACGATGGTCTGTGCTACGCACCATATATACTTAAAAAATAAAAAATATTTTATTATTTCTAGTATATTTTAAAAGATTTTTAAGATAATGAAACTGAGAATATGTGACGAATAATTATGTTTAGAAGTGTACATAAGTTGAGCTATTGGTGAACTTTTCGAACTCGACACATTAAATGTCCAATCATGCTTGCTTGTTTATTTAAATGAATCAAATTCAAGCCTGATAGACCCGACATTAGTGGTGTTTCACGACTTCCATTAACAATAAATAACACAAATCAATATTGAGCTCTCTTTAATGTGCTTCCCGAACCTCAAAGGTACTAAAGAAATGCTAAAGAAATATGTTGATGTATTAGGTGTATCTATCTCTTATACTTCTGTAAATAGTTACTAAAATAATCGGTTTTAGGGAAAAAAATATTAGGTGTGACCTGAACGTGAACACAAGAAGGGGGGTTGAATTGTGTTCAAAACTTTTCGCAAACTTTAAGTTAAAAACACTTAGAACACAGGTTTTTCAAAACAGTTTGTTAAACGGATGCTGGAAATAAACCGGACGCTGGAAAAGCAGTTTGAGAAAACTTGTTTTTAACACAGCAGGATCAAGATAAATAGAAAGCAGTAAAGCAAGAGACATAGAGATTTATACTAGTTCACTACCAAACTGGTAGCTACGTCTAGTCCCTTCGTTCCTGAAGAATTTTCCACTATAATCAATCTGATTACAATTTCCTCAAGAGTATTCTTCTGTCACAACCTTGACAATACTCTCAACTTCTCAAAACGACTCAGTACAGTCGAGCCTTTGAGGGAACAGCCTTAATTAGGCCAAAACAACTTTTACAAATAAGTTGAATACAAGTATGAATAACTCTCACAGAGAGGATAAAAATTAAGCTCAATATAGAAATGCTTTCTAAAAGAAAGTGTTGGACGCTGAGTTCAGTTCTTGTAGTCCAGAGACTTGGCTCGAAACTTGATTGCTCACAGAAGCAGTGCTTTCAGAGTATTGACTCTTTGTAGTGTATAGCAACAGTGCTTGTTCTCAGTAAATGAAGTAATATACTCTTGTACAGTTTCGGCAATTTCGACAGTTTTTCGCAGCATCTTCAATGGATACCTTGAGGTATATATAGGAGTTATGAAGGATATTACCGTTACAGTAAAAATGGCTCCTTTCCATTGAGTGAGGTGATTTCAAAAAGCTGTCTCTTTCTTCCTTTCCAGAGAATATCTCAGTAGTACATATTACCATTTTCGTACTACCTTGCTTTTTACAATTGCTTGTACGATTTTTGTCTTTTAGCTAAATGTGTCACCTTTGATACCTCGTACAACAATTTTGGCGCATAAGATCAAATTCGAAATCCGTTCCAGAGGCTTCTGAGAAGAGGAGCAACAACGTGACCATCACGTGATATAAAATGAAGTTCAAACGCTCGCTCAGAACGGAAGATCGGACGCTCATAGCAATTGGATAAGACTAGTGTCACAGAAGGATAATTCCAGACGCTCACTAGGACAGTATACTAGGATGAGCCGAATGCTGACACATGGAGTGTATCCTTCTCTTGAGAGCTTCTTTCTTCTTGTTTAAGTGGCTTAGAAATGTATGTAATATTAGTATCTGCACACTTCAAGAATAGTTAGAACATAAATTGTTCTCTTGTGAATATTTTGTTATCATCAAAATTAATGAGGGTCTAAACTTCTCAATCGTTTAGGTTCCAACAATCTCCCCCTTTTTGATGATGACAAATATCTAAGGTAGATGAACAATTTAGTTTCAAAATGACATCAAGGGTCTCCCCCTGAATTTAACAATTTTGATATATAAGATAATTCTAGTATTTAGGCGATAGTTGATAAACAAATTCAATTAAGTGATCGCAAAACAAAATACGTAGATATATCAGAGTAAGATCGGATGCTGATTAAAAGGATTGATTTAATCAAATTGTATCAAATTTATTGATCATTATAAGAGCATTAGTACCAAATTCATTTATCATTATAAGAACACAAATGCTATGTATGAAATGCTATGCATGATACTTCAGTTCCAGCGCATCGGATGGTGAGAATCGGACGGTGGGTTAGTCAGATTTTCACGTGTTCATCATACGTCAGATTTTCACGTGTTCATCATACCTTTCTTTTACTCCCCCTTTTGTCATCAGACAAAAAGAGTGTAAAAACACATCATAGTCAAAATAAAACTTAGAAAAATTTGAATATAAGGCAGATAATTAGAGCAAAAATAGTGTATAAGTGTATCAACAAAAATAAGAATTATCACTTAGTACCAAAAAAATTTAAAGCAAAACAAAGTTTAAGGGTTTGGTAGAGGTGGTGGAGGGATGTTGAGACGTTCATATAGTAATTTCAGAGCAGTCTCCAGCTGAGTGACTTTCATGTTGGTGGCCTTCATTTCTTCAAATTCAGCTTTGGGAATAGTAACCATCTCAACTGCAGGAGTAGAAGTAGAAGGTCCAACTTAGTGCACGGTGCGAGTTTCATCTTCTCGATGCTCGCTAGCACCCAGTTGGATAGCTTAAGTCTTAATTCCTTCTTCCGTTGAGCTCTTAGAAAGAATGCATCATTTGGTATAAACCATTTGATGAAATTTCCAAGTTTTCTCGAGCTCGATTCCGCTTTGAATTTCCCATTGATATTTCACATCTTCTCGGATACTGAGATTCATGAAGATGATTTCTCTGTGTAGAACTACATCAGCAGTGAAAGCATCGAACCTATTTCCAGCTTCTTCTCCCCATATACTTCTGATAAAGACACTCAAGGCTTCACAAGTGAAAGAGAGTGCTTCATTTTCTGCCAGGTAAATTCTTCGCAGATTTTCCCTGTCATCTTCTTCTAGCATTAGGGGGTCGAGGCATGGTAATATGGCTTTGTCTTTCCAAGACTCAGACCATTGACTCCAAGTAAATCCAATTTCGAAGTGCTTGGTCATAGCAGCCCATTGGTCATATATCTTCATGCAGTCAAATGGTCTGATTACTGGGCATCTGAACATATCATCGAAGTACACTGTTCTATGATTGATGTCAGTAACTCTGCTGATTGTGCCAACTGTTGGAATAGTGGCCTTCTCGGCATTGCAGCAGTTTGAGGAGCCAGTTCTCCATTCATCTTCCTTCAGAGAAGTCAGGTAAAACCTTCTGGCATGATCCTCAGAGATCTTGGCAATCGGAAGCTCAGAGAATTCCTTAAGGTTGTACTTTTTAGGAGCCTTCTCATATTCCTTGAGCCCGATCTTGCTGAATGGCTGCTTGCCCGGAGCAGGTTCTTTCCTTTTCCCAGGGATAGACCAAGGTAGCCACCTTTGTCTATCTGGTACAATCTTTACTGATACAGAAGAAGGATCCCTGTACTGTCTGATTACTTCAATCTTCTTCATCTCAAGACAGTGTGCCATGAAGGCAGCTTCTTCATCTGTAATCCACCTTCCGCATTCTTCCAAAGTGAGCGGTTCATATTGTGGTAGGGATCTAGGAAGATCAACAGAGAAGGGAATTGCTCTGCTTCCAGATGCTGGTCTCAATCTTCCTTTAAATGACATCTGGAAGTGGTCTTCTCCATCCTTGAAGGTTGCACTTATTGGAGAGGCAATCTCCAATCTGGCAGCTCCAGAGGTGAAGGTCTTCAAATGCCATGTGGAGGGACGATTGTAGATGCTATGATATATCTCATACTTAACAAACTGTGGTTTGTATGAGACATTTTTCCTTCCACCAGTGTCTGTAGGTTTAAGGGTAATGGTGAGTAAGGTGGGAGTGGTTTTGGTGATTTTGTAGGTTTTAGGTGTGTGGGGTTTGAAGGGATTAATGGGAGGTATTTTGAATAAAAGGTTAAAGGGATGAGAGTGAAGTTTGGAGATATATGTAGTCAGTGAAGTATTTGAGGAAATTTGTGGTAGGTTAAGGTTGAGTGTAGTGGATGATGATTGGGTAGGTTTAGAGAGAGTTGAGGTTTGTTGGAGGCTCATTTTGTGTTTCCTTGTTTGTGTTTATGGTTGTGGAACAGGCAGGTGGTGCAGAATAACATCATGAGCATCAAACACAGTCTTCGATTCATCGCCAGTAAAATCAAGTACCTTTGGGTCAACTTCGATGGCTTGACCAACCTTCTTTTGGACCCTCCGTGACAAAGAACAGCAGGAGGAGGAGGAGGGATTTGCTTCCCTTGACCGGACGCTGAAGCATCTTTTTCAGCTGCTGGTCTAAATTGTTTCTCCAAGACCTTTCTGATGGTAATTCTATCCTCATCTTCTGGTTCTTCAACAGTAGGTGCCACCTTCTGCTTTGTCCTTCTGGTCTCCCTTGAAGGGGACTCAAGAGTCTTTTCACACCATCATTGAGCTTACGGTGGTTTTCTTTTAGCTTCTCCTTCTGTTGCTCTATTTTCACCTTCTTGATCATAGAGCACGTAATAAGTCGCATCTGACCAAACTGCTGACTCCAAAAACTTACGACGCACAAAGACCAACACCAAAGTATTTTTCCTTTTCCTGCGTGTTGATGGAGTCACCACCTTCCTTACAATGCCGTCTTTGATCATCATAATGGAGAGAAGAACTCCATATGGGATTATCTTGACGATATTCTTCTTATCAACATTCTTCCTTGAGAAGACAAGGGCATTTATCAGATTGTTGATAATCAACCTTGGCAGATTGATTTTCTTCCCAGCCATGTAGTTCCTCATAATGAACTTTTACTCGTAGTTTACTATGTCGCTTGACCCAGCCTTCAGAATCACGCTCTTGGCGATGATTTTGTGCAGTACATGGTAATGACTTTTCAAGTCTTTAGCCGTGGGAGAGATGTTCTTCTTCTTCTTCAGTTCACGGTAGTTCTCAAACAGAGCTTCATTGACTCTTTCAAGTCCTCTGTAAGCATCAGCCCAGTTTGAGTGGTAACTGATTCCTTCACACGGGCACTTGATTGTCTAAGCAATAGAGTTGATAGAGAGGCGTAGTTTGAATCCTCTGATGTGACCTTCTATTATTTCCCCCGGAAGTAAGTATGCACTTCCCCAGAATTCCTTAATAGCGTAGCTCAGTACGTCCACTGGTTCCCAAATGAAGTAGTTCTTCCATCCCAGTTTTTCAAGACCTTCCTCAAAGTCAAAACCATATAGCTTGAAGTTTTCGAAATCAACCCGGTTCTCATTCAGAAGTTTTGCCTCAGAGAAGACATCGAAGGCAGCAGTGTATTGTCCAACCTTTCTGTCGGCCATTGTAGCAATTGAAGAGAAGGTGATGGAGGTTTTAGAGTTCGAAAACACACACAGAGAGAGATAGAGAGAAAGAGAGAACGAGTACGGTTTTGCAGAAAACGCAGAGTGGAGCGAAAAATGTGGAGTAGTGGGAAAGTTAATAGAGAATGGTACAGTTCTTTTTCAAAATATCGCCAGATTTCCACATAAAAATTAAATCAAAAAGAAAAGAAAATAAAGATTCGCTTTTCATTAAATGCAGACGCCAAAATAAAAGTAAAAGTTTTTATTGAAAACGTAAATAATCATGACTCAAGAGATATGATGAGACGCTTGAGTCCTTAACACGTGTGACACGTGTGGGTGTGCTCTGACGACGCAATCGATTCATCGATGATGAGTTATGATGCATATGACAAATAAGATGCTAATGCACATACATGCTTATGTCATATCAGATGCTGAGATTTTGTTTATTTTCAGACGCTGAGATTAATCATTCTTCTATAAGATGAAAGTTTAAATTTCTTCTTATAAAATTGAATCTATCTTCAAAGAAGGAGTTTTGTAAATATGTCACCAATCGATGATCAGTGTCTACAAATTTTATTTCTAGAATACCCTTCTGAACATAGTCTCTTATAAAATGATGCTTAATCTCAATGTGCTTTGCTCTAGAATGCAATATAGGATTTTTAGTAAGACATATGACAGATGTATTATCACAAAAGATAGGAATATTACTCTCTTTTATCAAGTAGTCTTCAAGTTGATACTTCATCCACAGAAGTTGAGAGCGTAACTTCATTTGAGATGTATTCAACCTGCTGTTGAGAGTGCAATTGTGCTTTGCCTTTTGCTTGACCAAGACACAAGATTAGCTCCAAGGAACTAGCACCTCCACTTGTGCTCTTTCTTTCAATTCGATCTCCAAAGAAAGTCAAGATCACGTAAACCTACTAATTTGTAATCTTTTGATTTCTTATAAAGCAAACCAAGATTAGTAGTTCCTTGCAAATATCTCAATATTCTTTTAACAAAGACTTAGGTGTGATTCTCTAGGATCCGATTGAAATCTAGCACACAGTGCAGACGAACATAATGTCAGGTCTTGAAGCCGTAAGATAAAGTAGAGATCCAATCATACCTCTGTACATTTTCTGATCTACTTTCTTACCAATTTCATCTTTACTAAGAGTGCAGGTAGGATGCATAGGTGTACACATAGGCTTACAATCCAGCATCTTGAATTTCTTTAATAATTCTTTGATATATTTGCTTTGATGTATATAGATACCATCACAGCATTGCTTGATTTGTATTCCAAGGAAAAACTTTAATTCACCCATCATGCTCATCTCAAATTCAGCCTGCATAAGCTTAGAAAATTCTTTGCAAAGGCTTTCATTAGTGGCTCCAAAAATGATATCATCAACATAGATTTGAACAAGTATGAAATGCTTGTTTGAGGATTTTCTGAAAAGGGTAGTGTCAACTAAACCTCTTGTAAATCCATTTTTCATTAAAAAGGAACTTAGTCTATCATACCATGCTCTGGGAGCTTGCTTAAGACCATATAGAGCCTTTTTAAGATTAAAAACATATTCTGGAAATTCAATATCTTCAAAACCAGGAGGTTGTTTAACATAAACTTCCTCAGTTATAAAACCATTTAGAAAAGCACTTTTCACATCCATTTGATATAATGTTATCCCATGATGTGCTGCAAATGAAAGTAAAATGCGAATAGCTTCTAGTCTTGCAACAGGTGCAAAAGTTTCAGTGAAATCAATACCTTCTTCTTGTGAGTAACCTTGAGCAACTAACCTTGCTTTATTTCTCACAACTTTACCATCTTCATCAAGCTTATTTCTAAATACCCATTTAGTACCAATAACTTGCTTATCTTCTGGTAGAGTGACTAGCTTCCATACATCATTTCTTTGGAACTGATTTAGCTCATCTTGCATTGCTAGAATCCACCCTTCATCTTCCAAAGCTTGATCAATCGTCTTAGGTTCCATTTCAGAAAGAAGTGCAAAATCAACATGCTCCTTGAAAGAGGATCTGGTTCGTACTTTATCACCAGGTTCTCCTATGATTTGATCTTTTGGATGATTGGTTTTGTACTTCCATCTTTTTCTTGCTTTAGCTTCCGCTTGAGTAGAATTCTTCGTCTTATCACCACCGGATGATGAAGATGCATGTTCACCATCTGACTTGTCACCGAGGTTTAATTCTGAAAATAACTCATCTAGCTCTGACATAGCAGTGTCAGGCTTCTTATCATCAAACTTGACATGAATGGACTCTTCAACTGTCAAAGTTTCTTTGTTGTATATTCTAAAAGCTTTAGATCTTTCAGAATATCCCAAAAAGATTCCTTTGTCAGCCTTGGAATCAAACTTACCAAGATGATCTTTAGTATTCAAGATATAACAAATACAACCAAAAGGATGAAAGTAAGAAATGTTTGGTTTTCTACCTTTCCGCAATTCATAAGGAGTCTTATTCAAAATAGGTCTTATAAAAAATCTATTTTGAATATAACAAGCTGTGTTTACTGCTTCTGCCCAAAAATGTTTTGAAATATCAGCTTCATTGATCATGGTCCTGGCCATTTTCTTCACAAAATTTTTGAAAGCTTTCATTTTCAAATTCTCCCCTATGATCACTTCTAATAGAAGAAATACAGATGCCTTTTTCATTTTGAACTGATTTGCAGAAAACAGTAAATACCTTAAAAGACTCATCCTTGTGGGCAAGGAATTTAACCCATGTCCATCTAGTAAAATCATCAACAATGACTAATCCATATTTCTTTCCAATTAAAGAGGCTGTCCTTGTGGGACCAAAAAGATCAAGATGTAAAAGTTCAAGTGGTCTCGAGGTTGAAACAACATTTTTTAAATAAAAGGAAGTTTTAACTTGTTTTCCTCTTTGACAAGCCTCACACAGGGCATCAGATTGGAACTTAAGATTTGGTAAGCCTCTAACAAGATTGTGCTTGTTTAATTTTGAGATTAACTTCAAATTGGCATGACCCAATCTTTTGTGCCAAATCCATTGCTCATCTTCAACAGACATAAGACACTTGACATCTTGTTTTGCAAGTTCAGAAAGATCAACTTTATAAATGTTTTGTTTCCTCTTTCTTTGTAAAGAATATAGATCCATCATTTTTGCTTTTTCTTGAACATCCATTTTCTCAGAAG
The DNA here is from genome assembly GCA_037113605.1 of Calophaca sinica. Classification (NCBI taxonomy): domain Eukaryota; kingdom Viridiplantae; phylum Streptophyta; class Magnoliopsida; order Fabales; family Fabaceae; genus Calophaca; species Calophaca sinica. Next base: position 100,246,930 of record CM073733.1, on the reverse strand, counting down.
ACAACATTATAACCACTGTCACATAATTGACTTATGCTCGATGAGATTATGTTTCAGTCCTTCAACATATAAAACATTATCAATAGAAGGAAGAGAGCCTTTACCTATGCGACCGATTCCAACTATTTTACCTTTCTGGTTTCCTCCGAAATCAACGAATCCAGCTTCTCTAGGTCTTAGTTCTTGGAACATATGCTTTTCTCCCGTCATGTGACGCGAGCATCCACTGTCTAAGTACCAAGATAGGTGTGTTGACTTTGTTGCTAAGCATGTCTGCAACATAGACTATTTTATCTTTAGGTACCCATATCTTTTTGGGCCCTTTCTTGTTAGTTCTTGAAGGATACTTGTCCTTCTTAGTTGTAAACACAGTACACGCACTTTTCAAGTAACCAGATTTATTGCAGTAGATACACTACAAGCATTTACTATGATTATTGGATTTATCAGACGCAGAATCATTTTCCAAAAGAGGTTCATCTGATATATAACCAAGACCATGAGTTGTCGTTTTACTGACACCCCAAATCATAGAAGCTTGCTTGCTTCGAGTTACACTCTCTGCAAGAAACTTTTGAAATGCATGTTCATAGTCATTTGATTTGCAGTTAGGATTGCCTGTAACTACAGAGCTTTTAACTTGAGAGCTCTCAGTTTCTGGTTGCTTGATGGCTTCCAGACGCTGGTTATCCACCAGTGATTTCGATTTTCGCCAGCTGGTTCTCTTCATTGAGTCTGAGTTTTCATTGTGTAAAGAATGAAAATCTTGTGATAGTTTTGAAAATTTCTTTTTCAAATTCTTATACTCAATAGAGAGAGTAGCGTAATCCTTTAATGCATCATCAAATGCAAGTTGAAGTTCGAATAAGAGTCATATATTATTACCTCTTCAACTTCTTCTTACGAATCAAGATCAGTGTCTGCCATGAGGGCAATGTGAGCTTCTTCTTCTTTATCTTCCTCAGAGGAGGATAAGTCAAGGTCTTCCCATGTTGCCATGAGACCTTTCTTCTTTTTCTTGAAGGAGCTTCTTGTGAATTTTTCCTTAAGATTAGGACACTCGGACTTGAAATGTCCAGGCTTCTTACATTCATAGCAAATGACTTGGGCTTTGTCCTTGTCTTTGCTTTCCTTCTTGTCCTTTGTATCTTTCTTCTGAAACCTCCTTCTGAAGTTTCTCTTCTTCCATATTCTCTGGATCTTCTTAGATATGAAAGCTAGCTCATCGTCTGATCCATCATAATCTCCTTCTGAAGCTTCATCATCTGATTCTTCTTCTTCAGCCTGAAAAGCTTTAGAAGTACTAGGTTTATGTTGATTAACTCTTAAAGCAATAGACTTACTCTTCTTGGTAGGTTCTTCTTCATTTAGCTCAAGTTCATGAGCTTTCAAAGAACTCATAAGATCTTCAAGCCGAAGGACATTTAGATCTTTTGCTTCTTGAATAGCAGTGACTTTGGGTCTCCACTGCTTAGCCAAACTTCTCAAGATCTTTCTCACATGGTTAGGTGTAGTATAACTTTTTCCAAGGGCCTGCAACTCATGAACAAGTGTTTGGAACCTTCCAAACATAGTTTCAATGTTTTCTCCATCTTCCATTTTGAATAGCTCATACTGGCGTACCATCATGCTAGCCTTTGTTTCTCTTACTTGGGCAGAACCTTCATAAGACAAAACAAGAGAATCCCAGATTTCTTTGGCAGTATCAAACTTACCACATTTATCATATTCTCTTTCTGTCATAGCACAGATGAGAATAAATCTAGCCTTCTGATTGGTTTGATATCTCTTTTTCTGATCATCAGTCCAGTTTTCCCTAGGTATTGCAACACCAAGGGCATTAGCGGGAGAAATGTATCCACTTTCAACTATATCCCACAAATCAAGATTTTGTGCCTCAAGGAATGCTTTCATCTTATCTTTCCAGTAATCAAATTTTTCTCCATTGAATAGAGGAGGACGGTTCATATGACCACCTTCAGCAGACATGTTCACAGTAGGATCTTTACTCTTAACACTGTTAAGTGCTCAACCAAGAGACCGAGCTCTGATACCAACTGAATGTGAACACAAGAAGGGGGGTTGAATTGTGTTCAAAACTTTTCGCAAACTTTAAGTTAAAAACACTTAGAACACAGGTTTTTCAAAACAGTTTGTTAAACGGATGCTGGAAATAAACCGGACGCTGGAAAAGCAGTTTGAGAAAACTTGTTTTTAACACAGCAGGATAAAGATAAATAGAAAGCAGTAAAGAAAGAGACACAGAGATTTATACTAGTTCACTACCAAACTGATAGCTACGTCTAGTCCCTTCGTTCCTGAAGGATTTTCCACTATAATCAATCTGATTACAATTTCCTCAAGCGTATTCTTCTGTCACAACCTTGACAATACTCTCAACTTCTCAAAACGACTCAGTACAGTCGAGCCTTTGAGGGAACAAATTTTAATTAGGCCAAAACAACTTTTACAAATAAGTTGAATACAAGTATGAATAACTCTCACAGAGAGGATAAAAATTAAGCTCAATATAGAAATGCTTTCTAAAAGAAAGTGTCGGATCTCGAAGTTCGATTCTTGTAGTCCAGAGACTTGGCTCGAAACTTGATTGCCCACGAAGCGGTGCTTTGAGTATTGACTCTTTGTAGTGTATAGCAACAAAGTGCTTGTTCTCAAGAAATGAAGTAATATACTCTTGTACAACCGACAATTTCGATGCTTTTTTTTTAGCAAAGATCTTCAATGGATACCTTGAGGTATATATAGGAGTTACGAAGGATATTACCGATTCTGATAAAAATGGCTCCTTTCCATTGAGTGAGGTGATTTCAAAAAGCTATCTCTTTCTTCCTTTCCAGAGAATATCTCGATTAGTACATATTACCGTTTCGTACTACCTTGCTTTTCACAATTGCTTATGCGATTTTTGTCTTTTAGCTAAAGGTGTCACCTTTGATACCTCGTACAACAATTTTGGCGCATAAGATCAAATTCAAATCCGTTCAGGCTTTTGAGAAGAGGAGCAACAACGTGACCATCACGTGATATAAAATGAAGTTCAGACGCCGCCGTAATCCAAGATCGGACGCTCATAGCAATTGGATAAGACTAGTGTCACAGAAGGATAATTCCAGACGCTCACTAAGACAGTATACTAGGATGAGCCGGATGCTGACACATGGAGTGTATCCTTCTCTTGAGAGCTTCTTTCTTCTTGTTTAAGTGACTTAGAAATGTATGTAATATTAGTATCTGCACACTTCAAGAATAGTTAGAACATAAATTGTTCTCTTGTGAATATTTTGTTATCATCAAAATTAATGAGGGTCTAAACTTCTCAATCGTTTAGGTTCCAACATGACCATATAAATGTAATTTTCTCAATAAAAGGTGAGGGTCAAAGTAGAAAGACATATGAACATGAGGTATTACGTAGGTTTGATGGTTCTGATGCCCCGTTATATTTGAAAACCCAACCATTCTATCGGTCTTTCGTGGCCGAGTCCAATTGCCAACAGGGTCTCAATCAGTCAAAAATTCCATTTCGGTTATACTATAAAAAAATCCATATAAATAAAAGTTGCACGCATATAAAATTTTGAAAGTTAAACCCAACATCTTGCGAATAAACAACTAATAAATAATGAAATATCATTTAAAGAAAACGATTGAATTAGTGATCAGTAACTTCGTATTTTCTGCAAAAAAAAAAAAAAACTTTGTATTTGATCAGGAATTGACTTTACAATCAAAAATAGAAGTTTTTGTGTATTTGTCATTTGCTTTGGTGACGTGAGTAAAATGGATGGATAACAAACAACTAATTTTCATGGAGAATGTTTGATTGATAAATAAATAATTTATAAACCACCAGTAAAAGTGTGTGCAATATAAGACATAAACGAAAGAAAATAATAGCGTGAATTAAACCCAAATCCCAAAAGTGTATTCAACAGCATTTGGCATACACCATGTTTAGAGCAGTCTTCCATTTCTCTATCAGAGGTCCTTTTGAATGAGTCACAAAACCCCATTTGATCGCATTGCTCGTTAGACCAAGTTTTGTACCATTATATTTGGGCTTTATAAGGTACAATCCAGAATAAGATAACTGATGGATTAGCAGCATTCAGAGCCAAGGAAGGATCCATTCTCATTGACGTCTTTAGACGTTCTTTGGCAGGTATGGTGGCGGATTCCTATTAGTTACATCATAGTAATTTGTTCTGTGAAAAAAATACATTTCCAATGGAAATAATGAATAAAGTGTAGCTTATATTAGTAAGAAGGCACGATGCATTACCATTTTGCACGCATTGAAAAACTATGTAGAAAAGTTTGGTACTTGAAGAAAGGTAATAAGGTACAACCAAAGGAGGATAGTTGTGTAAATATGCATATTAGTGTTATGTTTACAGAGCTTTTATTCCCTACGTTTTGAGGAGGAAAATCTTAATGCTGGACCATCATAGTTAAAGCTGCCAAAGCATTCGACCTTCGCCTAAACCGTGAGGGAAACACCTCCAACTGAGTGAAAAATCCAGTCTCATCTCAAATATGGGCATTTAAGAATAACATATTATCATCATATCCAAAGTAACTGAATGACCAGTTCATCCAACAAATATTGATGCTTGAAACATTTTCAAAGTCAATAGCCATTATCATGGGGAAGAAGCTTAAATATATCCAAAGAGAATATAACAAAAATAAAACAACACAAATCCTCAAAACCAGGCTATATAAGCAATAAGCAATATGAATAAAACGGTGAAACAGAAAAAATGAGATAGAAATAAACAAAATACAGTTTCCAATGCCTCAACAAATAAGCAATCAAAACTCAAACAATAAAGAAGTACTTAAGGCTTCCTTGACTCGCTATTCCATCTACAAAACACCGATAGTCACTGCCTGTTAGATTAAACACAAAATAATTAGAAGCAAATAAATTTTAAAAGGGAGAATCACTAAATCATGCAATAATTTAATAGAAACAAATTAGATAAAAAAGAAATATTGAAAAAAAGATCTCATACTAACAATGGCAAAGAAAATGAAATAATTTTAAAGTAGATGGAAAACCACAGGATGCGGATGACAGATAGCTTCCACATTCCTCACATGATCCCACATTGGGTGCCAAACAACAGCCATATGACATGAAACATTAAATTCCAATTACTAACCTCGTGGCAAGCTTGTATTCCATGCCAAGGAAAGTGAAAGTCAGAAGTCTAGTAAATATTCACCTAAAATCTAAAAATCTACAAATAGTTTTGACAATACATGAACTTAACTTCCTATTAATTTCTTAGACCAAAAGAAACTTTCTTCCCTAAAATTACATTTATTTTTTAGATTGTACATTGCTAAGTTTGGTTTCTTTATTCAACAACCCTTCAATGGAATGCATACATTCTGCTGCAAGGAGCATCCAACATTTAAGATTCAAGAGGTGGTCATCTACACTTGGGTGCGAAGCACGTGGGTAATCATCCAATCCAGAGACACCATCTAAAATTGCCAGAAATAATATCAGTTAGAAGCGTGTGTCTTCATTCAGTATAAGAAAAGCTTTGTCACAAAGACAAACAAACTCTTAAAATCTTAAACAAAGAATATTATACTAAAAAATTATTCCAACTGATTGAAACATAAAAGAGATATAAAATGGTGCAGTATCAACATAATTAGCAAAACACCGTAAGTACTAAGGCTCACCGGTAGTAAATCACATGTCGCTGATCCTTTGAAGCTATTTAATGAGATATACCCTCCTTATCCATAGTAATATTACATTCCATTCATACAAAATACATCTCAATTACTCTTTCCTATGTGCATTTTCTAAAAGACAACAGCTTCTTAATTGACTCGTAAGCCTTTACTCCACTAATGCTCCCTAAGAATCAAATCCATTTCCTCAAAGACAACAACTTAAACGAGAAACTGATAAGATCAAGCGTACCTCTTAACACTGCAAATGTTCTCAATGAAGTTTTATGCAACGATGCCTGAGTTAGACACGCTTAATTGACTCATAAGCCTTAACTCCACTAATGCTCCCTGAGGCTCAGATGATGGCTATCAATTCCTTGCCACCTGATTTTCCAATTGTCCTGTATTTAATCAGAACACAAAATTATCTTGACATGTTTAATATCAAGCAAAACTAAACAAATGCAGTGTCAGATGTCAAATCAGATGTTGTTTATTATAGTCCTTCTTTAGACCAAATAAGAAAAAAGCATAAGGTCCCCCAAAGAGGACAATATAACATTACACATTATTTCACACCCAGAAGAAAGCAACTTAGCTACAATAGGTAGAAAAACCTCTATATAGGCCCGCAAACATGTTGTCTTACAAAAAAGAAAATTCAAATTAAAAAAAGGCCATAAAACCCCGTGTAAAACGGTAAGTTGCTGCAAATAAGATTTTTTGTGTGTTTACCTCTTGTTCCAGTTTCAGATTCTATAAATAAGATAGGTAAAAAACACAACACTAACCTCGGATTTAGAAACTAACCCCATTTGTTGCTTCAAGTGAGAGAAGATTTCTACATCCATTTTCAATGTGTATCGATAATTGTGACAAAAAATAAAGGAATCAAAAATAAATGGGGCTGAAGAATATCAACCAGTGAAAGTTAATGGAGAATGAAATTGTGTGAACCAAACCTTTATTAGATGAACAAACCTATATTTGGGTATTGTCCTTGGAAAAAAAACAAAGGGACCAGTAAATCAATCCACAGTCAATTCATCCAGAAAAAAAAAACCCTTCATTAGTCTCAATCGAAAGGAAAGCATTCAAAGATCAGAACCTTAGAGGTCAAATCGGACGATAACAACGTCGTTCTCCTTGGCCTTGTTGATGACAGACGCGGCGGTGGTAGCCACAGGAGAGACGAACAACCTCAAAGATAAAGTTATAGTTCTCCGCCACGTTTGGAGACGACCTCTGTTGACTTCCGTGACCGGAGAGGCGAGACGGTGGTGGAGACTCTTTCGGAAAAGCGAATGTAGCAACTGCACATGATTGGATAAAGGAATTGATTGTCATGGTGTTGGATCTTGATAAGGGAATTGCAAAGTTAAATTTGGAGCATCTCAATCACATTATTATCTTGATAAAACTGACCTTACGGATTTGTGTCTGAGTAATATGTTGATTGGCTCATCCTACTTGTAATTATGGTGCACGTAAGTATCAATGTGTTATCAATTTATTTCCAAAGTATGTATCAATTATAATGAGCATTTGTTTAAACATCTTAGATATCTGTATCGCCAATGCATCACAAAGTCCATCGGTCATGTGTATGGATTCTTGGACTCATACAGCATTAGTGGTGCCACTGGCCGTTCAAAAGAGGTCGTTCAAGCATACATCCAGAATAAATTGTTTAAAGAACGAAAAGCTTGTTACCTTGCACCGTATGTGAATGAGTAAGTAAATGTTACTAATTTTTTTGTTGAATTAGTAGTCTAGTTTTCTTTTGTCTGTTGATTCTGATACACCATTATTGTTGCCCAATATTGCAGCAACCATTGGCAATTGATAATCATTTTGCCTAGTCAAAATGTTGTAGTCTGGATGTGTTTGTTGCATTATAAGCCAGACACAGTCATTATGTGCATAATTGATTCGTAAGCTTTTGTTTGTCATAATTAACTTACTTTGTGATATGTATTATTTAGTTTTATAATTTACTTATCATGAATATTCTGTTATCAGAGCTATGGCTGGATATCATAAGCTGATAGGTGGTCTAAAAAAAAGTAAACCTGAATGGATTGTGCCCTTAGTAAGTAGCTTAAAATTTGAGATTCATTTACAGTTTATAATAGTTAATGTGTATAATAATTTACTCATTATATTCAACTTTGGTATTCGTTAATTTGTAGGTACCTAAACAAAATAATGGATATGCATGTGGGTACTATGTTATGAAACATATGTTGACCATTGTCTCTGAGGTTGTTGTTGATAATTGGAAGGAGGTAATACAATGTTTAACCTTATGCTATTATGCACATTTTAACATAATGATTTATTTTCTCTGGTTTAACTTAACTATAATTTTGTTTCAACTTGCAGATATTCAATGATAAGTTACCATTTGCCTCTGAGGAAATTGACCACATTCGGCAAACTTGGGCAGAGTTTTTTTATAAAAAGTTATTCGGAGCAAAGCAATCCTTAAAGATAACAAATGACTCAAGTGTAGTTGGAAACTAGTTTGTGTGTTTTATCATGTTTTTTGTTTAAATTAATGTATGTTAACTTGATGATTTGTTGAACTATATGTAATATTTGAAGTGATGATATTTGATGTTAGTTTTATAAGATAGTTGAATGGTTGCCTGTTGAATGGTTCTGTTGGTTTTGATGTTTGTGTTTTGTCTTTCGAATGGCTCTCTAGGTTGGCAACCACGAAAAACGAAAATATATTTAAAAAAAAGAAAGAACCTTTTAAATCGGTTAACCTTAAAAACCGATTTAAAAGACCATCTTTTAAATCGGTTATGTTAAAAACCGATTTAAAAGGTAATCTTTTAAATCGGTTATACAGACAACCGATTTAAAAGATATCCTTTTAAATCGGTTTTTAACATAACCGATTTAAAAGATGAATTTTATATAAGTAGCCACGTTCAGAATTTATATTTTAAATCGGTTTTATAACCGATTTAAAAGACTCTTTTACATCGGGTCTAAATCCGATTTAAAAAATGTCCACATACTATCACGGCCGAAAAGAGATCGGTTTCAGAACCGTTTTAAAAGGGTCATTTTAACCGATTTAAAAGACATTTTCTACACTAGTGGCATATCACAAAGCGAGAGAGAAAGAAAGGGGTGACATTTGAGAATTTGAGAATCAAAGACAAAGATGGACCATTTACTCGCCTTCAGGATTGTAAAGAAAATTATATAATTAAATACATTCCTATTTTATTTGACAGTTACGGAATTAAATAATTTCATAATTAATACATTCCTATTTTTATTTTTAAAACTGATTTGGATCACTATTCTTGGATGTATTTGGTCTGGATATTAGCCTTGTTACGGTTACTATATATATTTCTGTCTATTGAATGGCCAAAATTTGACTAATAAATACATTCTTTTATTAGTTTTTCTTAATTTTATTGTTTATTAAAAAAATTAGGAAATGATGTGGTGCTAACATGTAATCATGGGCTGTCATAGTGTCATCCATGTGGACATTTTTTGCTGACAGGTTGGTCTATTTGAAAGGTCATTAATTGTTAATTTCATTATAATAAGACATTTGGCAGATAATTCAATGAGCTTATTTTTAAATGTATATATTATTATTATTATTATTATTATTATTATTATTATTGATTTGTTCGGTGATACGAAATTTGAACTTGTACCAGATATAAAATTTGGATTTAATTATCACTACAAAACAATTTAAATTTACCACTAATATTAGCGGCTGATTTTAATAATAGCTAATTATAGGTTAATTAACTAGATCATGTCTTTTGCTATTGATCTATCTTTATAATTTTTTTGTTTCACATTACAACATCGCATCCAACCTGTCCGTGTGATTTCCTTCTTCAATCTATCCTTCTAATAGTTCTTGGCACTCTCAATCTCACTATTTCATGCTTTTGTGCTCCCTGTTTCAAACTCGCTATCCCACAGTTTTGTACTATCTCGCTGTCTTTAGGATTGGATGATGAACTAACTTGTCTTATGTTAACTATCTCTCTTTCTTAAAAAACAAAGTTAAAGTTAACATAGAGATATTTCTTCCCTATTTAATTGTATTATGTAAACTCGCATATTAAAGAATATTGATTTAAAGAAATATAATCATCAATTAGATAGTATTAACGAAATATAAATGACCTCCAATTGTAACTATAACCTCTGCTATTGATAAAGATTTTTCGAATGTAGTACTCACATTAAGAATTGAAATTAAAAATCTTTTGCTCTATCTTTAAAATTTAATTTCAATTATTTAAAATGCGCTACACTATAATTTCATGATATGAAAAATTTATTTTTATGTAATTCTCTATGTGTCCCTAAATATAAGCCCCTTTTGACAAAAATACACAAATTAAAAAGAATTAGTTAACACATTTAATTTGTCTAAAATGTGTAATATTTTTCTAAAACTATCCTTCAATTATTGACATAGAGAAATAATCACCTTATTTACTATTGACTACAAAAAACAATATAAATTAATTATGGGTATTCTTGTAAAAAAATAATTAATGCATCTTTTTAATTTGGTAATGGGCTTATAAAAAGGGACAAATTTTTTTTCACAAGGGCTTATATTTAGGGACGGATGTAGTATTAATGACCTTATTTTTTTAAGTTTGTGGTGAATATAGTTATTAATGATTTGCAAATTCAGTGAATGGACAGTATCAAATGTAATTACATTATTAATTACTTTTAATGAAATCAATTGCTATTGTATTGACAGTATCAAATGCAATTAATAGAATCGAAATTATAGTTTGAAAAATGGTTATATCATTTTTAAACCCCTTATTAGAAAAAGATGATTTATTTCCATTAACAAATATCGTTTTACTTAAAACCATTGATTTAATATATGTAGATTTATATTTTGTAAATATATATGTTTATGATTTTTAATAATATTTTTTATTGTCAACATATTTGTTTTCTAATTACGAACTCTTATTTTTTTTTTTTTTACCAAAACACATATATAACATATGATTGTTTAGATAACAGATTTTTTTTCTATTATTAACGTGAGAAAATATATTTATTAACATATTCTAAATTTACTTTTAATTGATTCCCATCATTTGTCATAATTTCCATAATTAATTTCCCTTGTATAATATTTATATTAGTTTTTAAAAATAAATATTTTGAATAGTGCTCTATTAGAACTACCACAAATGTATACTATGAATTTTACAAATGTATTAATTGCACATGGAAATGTCATGTCAAGATAAGAAACTAAATATATTAATTGAGTAGAGTTGGCAAACGAATGATTAGGGGACATTTCATATATTTTTACGGAAAATGATTAACACATGGCAGAGAATGTGTGACCCGTGTAACTAAATTAATTATATTTTGGCAGAGAGAATGACACTTGTAAATTATATTGAATGAGATTTCTCTGAGAAGTTGACACGTGAAGCAGTAATCAAAGAAGTTTATTCCTAAATCTATATCTATATCTATATACATATGTAAACTAAGCTTGAGTTTTACATTTATAATAACATTAATTAATTCTTGCTTCAGTTACAAAACAATATTAAATATATTTAATGTCACTTTATATTTTTAATTGTGTTAAATATTAAATATACAACAAAATATACAACTTATTCTACATATATTTTGAATACTAAAATTATTTGATATTAATCAAAATTATTGACTAAATTTTAAAAAATGCATGAGAAAACTAAATCACAATACATGTTATTAAATAGCATATTCATAACATAAAAGTATTAAATATTAAATACTAAATTTTTTAGTGATGATTATTAAATTAATTTGATATATAAAAATGTTTTGAAAAAATAGATTGCAATATATATTTTTAAATATATATTTTTAATTTATTAAAATATGTAAACCAAACTTAAGGTATGCTGATGTGTCATCTCTAAAACACTCCCCACTATTACTTATCTATATTTATATTTATTTATTATTTATATATAGAGTAGTTATGAGCTTTGGGTTTTACTGAAGAATTAAATATTAAAACACCAGTTTTTCTTTTTTATTACTATTTTTCATTCTATTTGATATTAATCAAAATTATTAATGACTAAATTTTAAAAAAAATGCATGAGAAAACCAAATCAAAATACATGTTATCAAATAGCATATTCATAACATAAAAGTAAATATTAAATATTAAATTTTTTAGTGATGATTATTAAATTAATTTCATATATAAAAATGTTTTGAAAAAATAGATTGCAATATATATTATTAAATATATATTTTTAATTTATTAAAATATGTATACCAAGCTTGAGGTATGTTGATGTGTCATCTCTAAAACACTCCCCATCTATATTTATATTTATTTATTATTTATATATAGAATAGTTATGAGTTTTGGGTTTTAATGAAGAATTAAATATTAAAACTTCAGTTTTTCTCTTTTATTACTTATTATTCATTTTAAATTCATGAGTTGAGTTTTTTATTTAATGTTGCCTTTTGGTTTTTAGAAACAGTATACCACTATTTATTTATTGGGTTATGTATTTTTATGTACTTTTGCACCAATATTGTTGTTTCTATGTTAGGTTGGAGATTGGAATTGTCAGAAAAATAACTTAAAATAGAGATAGATAGATCGTTAAAAGAGATTGTAGAACAGATATTACGGGAGAATGTGTGTTAGATGATACTAATTGCTACTTTTGCATATGCATGGGTCAACTAATTTGGAGTTCTTTTACAGTTTTCTTAATAATATCATATAAGTTGTTATGAATGTATATCAAAATGAATACTTATGCCTCTCAAAAAAAATGAATACTTATAATTATTATAATTGGTTATTATGAATATGATGGCATTATTATTAATATTATTATTATTATTATCATTATTATTATTATTATTATTATGATAAATCTATAATTGTGTTTAAGGAGTGTATTGATAAGAAATATAACAAACTGCACCTCTTATTTTAGTGAAAACTCTAATTGTTATTCTTAACTTTATATGACTATGATTGTAAATAAATTGGTAGTTGTATCTTTTACTGTGGCTGGGTTTTCATTTTCAAAATATTTAAATAATTTTGCCTTGATTCCAATGGAAATAAGAAAGAAACTTTTACCCTTCCTCGCATTAAACTTCATTAGATGTATGTTATGAAATACTTTTAATATTTATCTTAAAAAGACCAACAAACTTGAATGCACATGTTCTCTCCATTAAATTATTTAACATTGAGTCAATTTCTTAGGATGTGGATCATATATAAGCCAAAAAAAATAAGGATGCTCAAAATATCCGGTTATAAGGATTTATCCAAATCCATGTCCATAACCATTTTTTAAACATCCAAATTTTTGGACATGGATATAAACCAAACCCATTTTATTTTTAAAGCTCAGTTTTGGTTATCCAAATTTTATAACCGGTTGAATACTCGAATATCCAATTGTTAAGCCCATTTTTTATTCCAAACCCAATCTCAGATTCTCAGTTGCGTTCTGCTCGTTCTCTCCTTTAGAAAACCAAGAATCCTAACCCCCAAATGTAAACCTCAACCCCAACCCTTCGCACAGCTCCATCACAAGGTGAACGTTATCTTCGTCCTCGTAAGTCGCCTTCAGCTTCACCATGTTAGGGTGTTCCAGTAGCGTAGACATGATCGCCACCTCTCGCCAGACGTCTTCCACGTCCACCGCCGTCCTCAGTTTCTGCTTCGATATCGACTTGCATGCTAGCTCCTGCTTCGTTTCCTTGTCCGTACATAGGTATGTTATTTCAACCTCGCCCCGACCCAGTTCCCGACCCAACACGTACTTGTCACCGATTCGGCTCCACGGATTCGCATCCTTCAGGACTCGGATCGTCGCCCCCAAACCTACTTCTTCCTCCGTGAATGGATTCGGTTTGGCTTTCCTTCTTCTTCTTCCCCTGTTCTACTCGCTCGTCTGGTTTGACTCAACCGCATCTGCTCTCACACATGTGTTGCAATTCCCCATTTTGTTATTGTGCTTCTCAAAACCTCACACCATCCAACAAAAACAACCACGCTCTCTCTCTCTCTCTCTCTATCTCTGCTTCTTCTTTTTTTCAGTTTTGTTGTTGTGTCACCAGCGAGTTCTCTCCAGCGAAGGAAAAAGAAAGATGGCTTGGTGTGGTGCTGGTGAGGTGGGAAAAAAGTCCAATTTCTAATCTGAATGGCTTTCTTGCTTATGAAACTTGTTTTACTCTGTCAATTTTATTTTTTGACTATAACAACAACCATTACTACTTGCTTAACATAATAAAATATTTTTTAATATCTAAAAAAAAAGAGATAGAGAAATTAAATGCATCGACTAGGAGTGCTTAAGTTGGGGTGGCTGTGCTTAGAATCCTAATTTTGTTTAAATTTCGGAACCTTGGATTCCCTTTGACAAATTCCCTCCCGGTTTTTGGAGGAAACTAAACTAAAAAAAGTTACAGTCAACATAGCCGGTTTTGGAGGGCAAAACCTAAATTTTATAGGCGAAAACCAATTTTATAACAGGATTTTATAGGCGAAAACCGGTTTGGAGAATGAAACCCAAATTGTATAGACAAAAACCGGTTTTATAACCGGTTTTGGGTCGCAACCGGTTTCATAACCGGATATGGGAAAACAACCGGTTTTATATCCGTAACAATATTTTGATATCCGGTTTTAGAAATTTGGATTTGAAAACCCAACCTAATATGTGGTTTTAATTGGATTTGGTTTTAGTTACATTAATAACCAAACCATGAGCACCCCTTAAAAAAATGTGAAACAATATTAAACTAATATTAATTTCTTAGGATGTGGACCAACAAACTTGAATACACATTATTCATGAGTTACAACCTTTCAATTGCTTTTATTATTTAATTCCATCATTTTCTTTTTTTTTCACTGTAATTTATTTTTAAACCGTAATTACAACCTTTCATAATTTAATTTTTTGCTTAATGATCATGTTAATTATTAATTGCAATTTGAAAGAAAAAACTAAAAATACAATTAATTTACACTATAAATTATTAAATATAATTATCAAATATAAAATATAGTGTTATTTATTCAAATTAGTTTATGTCAATACTAATTTCTATTTTCTTGTTAAAAAATATCTTAAAAATAATTGAATGATAATTATAATGTATCAAATTAAAATAACTCAACATGAATTTTAAAGGATAAATAAAAGGTTTTCAATTTAAATTTTTAATGTGATTTGTAGGTTCAAAAAAAACTTTGTTATCACGTGAGGTTATATCAATTGAAGGTCAATTATAATATTATATTAGCTGTAAAAATTAGAAATATTAATATTATATTAGAAATACCAATTATGCTATAAAATTTAAATTTTACTATATTTACAACAAAAAATACCAATTATGATGGTAGTGTTTGGTTGGAGGGGAATGGAGGGAAAGGGAGGGATTGTTTTAAATTTTGTATGTTTGGTTCAATTTTTTGGAGGGGATGGGGGGGAAAGGAGGAGAGCAAAATCCCTCCTAACTTTATAATTTTATCTGCAATCCAATATTGGGGTTTTTTGGAGGAGAGGAGAGGGGAGATTAAATCATTGAAAATAAAATTACTTAAATAACCCTATATATAAATAAAAGGCTATAAGGATATACAAGCAAATTAATCTCTCACCTCCATTAAAATCCCTCCCCTCCTCTCCTGAATCAAATAAGCAAATATTTCCTTCTCTTCCCCTCTCCTCCTCTCAACCAAACACAAAATCAAATTAAATCCCTCTCCTCCCCTCCCTCTGTTAATATTACATTAGGAATGTGTAATAGAATAAAACTCTTTATTATTATAAGAGAATAAATAATTCAAATAATTTATATTATTAATTTATATTATTTATTAGATTATTAATTTATATTATTTAATTAAATAAATCATATAGGAATATGAATATGATCAAATGGTTATTTTATTTATAACCACTTGCATTTGTCGGGGGAAGTCCGAATTCAAATTGAATTGTACAACGATTCATTAGATATTTTTATTTATTTTATAGAGCATGATTTTTATTATATTTAATAAATACATAGAATATATATTCTTATTAATATTCCATTCTAATAATATTAGAATTATAATAACTTATTAATATTCTAATAATATTATAATAACTATATTATTCTATTATTTTTATGAATTTGATTATATTAATAGAATTCTTCTACCTCCCCCCCCATGTTGCCCCAAGTTATTGCAAAAAGACTTACCATGATAAGAAAGAAGGGGGAACAAGCACACTTGGAGAGCGCAGTACAACTGATTATTACAAAAGGTAACACCAAAGAAAAAATAATTATTTTATAAATAATTTCGATGATAAATAACTCCAAATGACATTTTATTTATAGAATAAAATAACATCTAATAATTAGATTTTATGTAGCGATGATAACCAAATCCAACAATAATTGCTAAATTATGTGAGATAACATTTGATAAAATCTATATTGTATCATGGACAATTACATATTAATATAACCATAAGCATTGAAATTATTTGTTGATAACCAACATAAGAAATATGCATATGAAACAAAAATATAATACCATAATATGACTAAAAAAACTTATTTGATAGAGTTATCTTTTGACATATTAAAGTTTCAATTATAATCTTTCTAAAAATTGATATTTCTAATTATTAAACATGATAATAAATCTTATATACAAAAGATAATTTATAAATAAATGAGTTAGGTAATACAATGTTTCAATATGACTATACTTAATTATTACACTTTTTGATGGGATACTTAATTATTAAATGTTATTTTATGATTAATAAAATTTTATTTATTTGCATTTTTTTTTGTATTAAGAATGGTATAAGGCCAAAGAAAAGAAAACTTAATCCATCGAGATGAGAATATCCCTACTAAGTCTGTCAACAAAAATAAGAAAAAATTTGCTAAGATATGACTATGCGTGTTTTTTGTGACACCCTCTACCCCAGCAAGTCATTATAACAACGAAATAATGTAAAATAAAAACACGGAGAAACAAAATACTTTTTATTTAAGCCAAATCATAATTTCAGTTATTGTGGAATAGAGTCATCACGCTCATTTGCAGAAAACAACAATCGAAGAAATTAAAAACCCAGGTTCCCGATGTCATAATAATTCAGAGCCCTTTCACTAATTATTACATCGGAAGAAATACAAAAGCTTTAATAAGTGAACACATGCAAATCTTCTATTCATCCCGACGAACTACCGAGATTACTCATTGGCATTCGCATCCTCAACACCTGCAGTCTCAACATCTACACATACCCGGTGGGATATGCATAGCCACAGAAGGGTTAGTCATCATAACCTCAAATAGTGCAACCAGTGTAGGAAATCAGTGAACAATGCGCATATACAATAATTCCAATAAAACGTCTACACACTAGCACCAAGGCATAACATATCACCACAACTGTCAAATGCCACATGCCACAGCATCAAACGCAACGCTAAAAGACATTACCACAACATTCAAATATCACATGTTGCCGCATCAATCACAACATTATGATATACCACTAACAACCGAACAACCAAGCATGTTATCAAGAAAACTGGTGTGAATCTAAGAACATAATTATATGCATGTGGATCCACTTATAACGAAGCCGGGATACCTTGCCCGTTTCGGAATACCATGTCGGTAGTGTACCAATAACAACAGGACCGGGAACCTCACCCGTCACGGGATACCTTGCCCGATTCGCCCCATTAACCGTAGGACCGGGAAACCTCACCCGTCACGGGATACCTTGCGAAACCTCGCCCGTCACGGGATACCTTGCCCGATTCGCCCTTTTTTTTTTCTTTTAACCGTAGGACCGGGAAACCTTGCCCGTCACGGGATACCTTGCCCGATTCGCCCTAATAACCAAAGGACCGGGAACCTTGCCCGTCACGGGATACCTTGCCCGATTCGCCCTTTTTAACCGTAGGACCGGGAAACCTCGCCCGTCACGGGATACCTTGCCCGATACGCCCTACTAACAATAACAACAATGACAACAACAATGACGACACCAAGATGCATGAACATGACCAAACGCGGTGTCTAACCATAACATCCTCTATCGCCATATTTTCGACTGAGTAACAACAACAACAACAGCAGAACACAAATTCATAAGTTAGCTAGTGCCTTCTACCAATAACATGAACATTTAATATTCTTCGCAACTTTGATTAAGCACATACATCCAAGTGAAACTTTGGCATAGAAGGACTAGTTCTCTCAGATTATCATACTAATAAATCAATAGGCATCTTAAATGAACCTTAGACATTCTACTTAAGCTTTACAATATCAACATAATTGCGGGGACTCGAGTTCTTTGATTCATACTTAGTGGCTACACTTTCATAGGGTCTAAAGCCTACTATTTAGTTATTTAATTTCCTTACATTGTCATTTGATAACAACCAATTTCTGTACATCAAGCATATAGCAACCAAAGCTCAATCATCACGCCAATTTCAACAACCAATAAAATTATCACAAGTCGAGAATAATAATTTGGGGAGTTCGAAGGTCTCTCTATCACGGTGGTGATAGTGCCCATTTTTCGTTACCGCGCGAGGCATAGGGGTCTTGGGACACCCCTATTGTTCACACAGGTTCCATACACTCACTAGAAGAGAGCAACTATCCCTTACCTCAAGTGAAATTCGTGCTCCTAGGAGAGGGATAAGGTAACACCAAGCTTTTCCTTTCCTAGCGAAGCTTTCTTCAGCAAAAACACAAGAGCAAGGGTTTAGGAATGGAAAAAACATAATTTAGAACTCTAACATTGCTCTTACGGACAAAACTATCATTAGAAGGCTTACCTCTTCCTATTCCTCCCAATTAGGCTGTAAGAATTACAGTAACTATGCTTCCGGGTCGCGTTCCGTAGCGTAGTTTTGAGTCAGAGCCCTTGACAGCACAAAATTGGGGAAAAAGGGGAAGAATGGTTTTTCTCTATCTTGGTTGATCTTATGAGCAGCTTCTAATCATGTTTATGGTTTTAGACTGATGTTTAGAGGCTAGGTTAAGTCTAGGGGTCGTGGTCACTCTTACAGGTCGAGAATGGGTCATATTGGGTCACCGAGGCAGGCCCAAACGAGTTAAAGCAGCGGCGCATAGCCACTTGGCAGCGGTGGGCGCTGGCGCCAAGATCTCTGGCGCCTGCGCCCGACTCTCGGTGAACTGGCGCCCGAGTCGATCTGTGCTGCTCTCGGTGAGGCTCGGGCGCCTACGTCCTAGTCTGGCGCCTGCGCCCTGAGCTGTATCAGATTGCTAGTTTTTGTGTTCGACTCGCCTATCTGGCAAGACTGCGTGCCCATTTAATTGGTCTTCTAGCCAATCAATAGCATATATAACACATTCACATACATGGAAGACTTAATCAAACACACAAGTAATTATAGAGTTCTAGCACAAAAGTGAGGGTGTTACATTTTTTATTTATCTGCATTTTTTTTATAGTAAGATGGGCCTAAGGTAAAAAAAAGAAAAAAAATTTAAATGTAATCGTTTAAGATGAAAATATCCCTTCTAAATCTGTCAACAAAAACTAAAAACTTGCAAAAATATGATTATACATCAAGTGAACACTAATTATATTGAGAGATTTGTATAAAATGTTTTTATATATTAAAATTTTATATCTTTCACACATTTTTTTAAATATATTTTGTATAAAATATAAACAAACCCGTGCAGCGCATGGGCTTTCGTCTAGTGTCTATGTAAACTAAACTTGAGTTTTGTATTGATGACAATATTAACTAATTATTATTTCACTTATAAAACATTAAATATATTTAATGTCATTTTATATTTCAATTGTGTTAAATAATAAATATAAACCCTTTTCTCTGTTTTTCCCTTAATGTTCCAGAAAAAATTAAATATAAACATTGTTATACATATATTATAAGTATTAAAATTAATTTATATTAATGATAATTAGTAATTGAATATTTAAATAATGGACAAAAAAATTGATGACAAAAAATATAATCAAAAATATTATTATTAAATATAAGTTTATTATATGATAAAAAATTGAAGAATTAAATTTAATTAGTGACAAGGATAATTGTTAATATTCTGTCAAAAAAGACAATTGTTAATGTAAAACCAAAATTAAAATTACTTGAAGTCGATGTTAATTATTAATAACAACTAATTTTTTTTTAAAAACTAAGTGGCGTTAATATTTTTTTTAATATTAACTTGAAAACTAAAGTTTTTTATATAAAGGACATAATTGTTAGTAACTATTTTAGAGAATCTATCTATCTTCTATTTATATGTAAAATATATGACTTGTCAGCTACACTTTTTAATTAATTGTCATGCATTATTAATTCACCGGTTTCAATAGTTTGGTTTATTCTTACCTTTTAGTATGTCATGTTTCGTTAAGAAACTGCTTAAAGTTATTAAAATGGAATCACGAGTGTAACACCCTAACCCTAATTAGGGAATTACTTACTAAACTAATCGAGGATTACAGATAAATGTGGGAAAATTTTTCAACTTACAAGATAAAAAGGAATGAATCCTGTTTAAAATCACTATGCTTTAGTGAAACATAATCTTTTCAAATAACAAAACATCGGATTAAAACACCTAACTTTGACTAAGTAAAATATTTCAAATACAGCAAATGTGTCATGCAAGTATCAGAGTTTTGAAAAGCGGAATTAACTTTGATAGATACAACCCTTTTTCAATAAGAATTATAAGATAAAACAATTACAAGTTTGTACATTAATAAGTAAGACTCTGACTTGTGATCCGGTAACTCGAGGTCTCGCGAAGACAAGACCGAGCACAATCTCATGCTCTGTACATTTCCGATCAACTTGTACCTGAAAACAACGCCCCAAAATGTGAGTTTATAAAACTCAGTACAATAGACTTAAAATCGTAAATACTTTTACCGTTGTCTCCAGCCATACGTGGTGTGCTACGTATGGAAAACTCCTCCCATAAGTATAAGTATACTTATTCAAAATACCTTAATCATTCAAATTAGTCATCAATACTAGTACACTCTCAATCCAGGAACAATCATTTGCGAGGTAATGTAATCCTTAATAAATCCTCAAAACATGATAATGCAACTAAGTTTTCAAACATCAATCACACATCAAACACATAACATAATTATCAATGAATGTACCCACTTGGCGCCACTCAATAACCCAAAGAAAAGAGTGACCAAGGGGTCCCCGTAAATGAAAACACCCTAAAATAATCAGTGACGGGTTTGCAATCCAACCGCAAACATCCACACACACAAGTTTCAACCAAAAGAAACATTAATCACCATATAAACACATGTCATAATCATCGATGAATGTACCCACTTGGCGCCACTCAATAACCTAAAGAAAAGAGTGGCCAAGGGGTCCCCGTCAACGAAAACACCCTAAAATAATCAGTGACGAGTTTGCAATCCTAACGCAAACATCCACACACAAACAAGTTTCAATCAAAGGAAACATTAATCACAATGCAATCCTATGAATTAGCACATGCCATCATATAGGGTTAAAACCCGTTCATTTAAGGTCCCAAAACACAAGTCATCATCAATTAAGACATTGAAAGAAAGAGAGAAAACAAAGCTGTACAAGGAGGCACGGCCAGCCCGTGCCAGGAGGCTCGGCCAGCCCGTGCCAGGAGGCACGGCCGTGCCCCATCTCTCAGAGCATAACACGGCCAAGCCGTGCTAGGAGGCACGACCGTGGTGGCCTATTCTGCAGATTTTTCTGCTTTCCTTTTTGCTTTCTAACATGCAATCCAAACCAAACCAAACCCAATCCAATTTCAATCAATTTAAGGCTCAATGCAATAGTTAACATGCAACATTAGGAATCCAACACATCATCGAGGCAAAACCAAAATCTAACATATGACTCATCTTGTATGTCCATCAAAATGAAACCCAAGAAACCTATAAACTCAAACCCAAAATCATATGACAGAAAACTAATTTTAAGGAGACATAAAGCCCTCTATTAATTTAGGGAAGTCATAGCAACTCCCAATTTAGGCTAGCTCGAACGCCAAACAACCTCAAACTAATTTTTACATACTTACTAGATTTGACTAAACTAAAATCAAACATAATCCATTTGGAGCTCAATGGAACTCACAATGGCAAACATCACACAATAATTGAGGGGGGTTGGGGGCAGTCATCCAACCCTATTTCAGTCAAACCCCATATAATATCATCATAATCTATACAATAATTATTTAATTAAGGGACTAAAACAATAAATCCTAGCACACCCTCATAGCGTTTTTAGGGGAAATCTATGTTACCTATTGATCCTTAAAAGCTTTAGGTTGAAAACCCCCAAATCCTAGGGTTTGCCTCCATTGAAGCCCCATCCAAGATCTTCATCATCTTCTTCTTCGATCTTCCATCATTCTGAGCTCAGCTTCTGCTTCATTGAGCAAAACCCACATGTAAGCCCTCTTTGTTCCTTGCCCTAACCTCCATGGAAGTTGTTTCTCAAGCTCCAATCCTCATCTCTTTTCTTCAATCTTCTCCATTTGAGTCTTGGATCCTCCTCCTTCTTCCAATTTCTCTCTATTTCGAGCTTCCTTCATCCATTTCTCTCGCGGTTTCCCTGTCCTTTCCCTCTATCAGTCGCACTGCTTCTTCCTCTTTCTCTCCCTCGGTTGCGCTGCTTCTTCCTCTTCCTCTGACCGGCGGGCACCGCGCCTCCACCACTAGGGCCGTCGCGCCCTGTTCCTTCTTCCCTCTCCTTCGATCGCTCGGCCTCTCCCTCTCTTTCTCCTCTTCTCCCCTTTCCTTTCTTTTTTTTTGTTCTTTCTCTTTCTTTCTTCTGCTATAGCTCGCATGAGGGAGGGAGTAGAAGAGGGTGTGAGGGGTGCTAAGGTGGAATTAAATGAAATATGGAGTATGGTGGGACATAGGCTTAGATTTAATTAAAATCTTGCAAACAAACCCTCACTTAGCTCTCTTAATTTAACCCTTGGTCCCTAATAAAACCTTGGGTAATTTAATCAATTAAATTACACAAGAATTATTAACTCCACATTTCCTAAATCCTAGGATAAAATTACTATTTTACCCCTGAGATCCAAATTTGCTTTAACTCACTAAATTAAGGGTTGTAAACTTAATTTAATCCTTAGGGATTGAACCCCTTTCTCACTTAAGGTCTCTAATAATTAGGCTTAGGAAATTTGAGATGTTACAACGAGCACTAATATTCATTTAGAAGTTATTCAATTTTATTTCCAACTTTCAATTTTGTTGCAACTGGAAGCCATAACCAATTAATATTTGTTATATTCTAAGATAACATTTTATTTTAAAAAAACAAAGAGGCTTCATAAAATATATGTT
Source organism: Calophaca sinica (assembly GCA_037113605.1). Taxonomy (NCBI): domain Eukaryota; kingdom Viridiplantae; phylum Streptophyta; class Magnoliopsida; order Fabales; family Fabaceae; genus Calophaca; species Calophaca sinica. The sequence continues at coordinate 100,223,726 of CM073733.1, read as the reverse complement.
GGAGGTTACAAATAAAAAAAGGAATTTCTACTTTCTAAATAAAGGAAAATTGAAGATATTATTTTTATTCAAATACTATGTTATTGAAGTTACACTATTAGTACATTACTAAAAAATATTAACTTTGTCTTATTTGGAATGATAAATAAATTAAGTGAAATTCTTTATCAAAAAAATAAATTAAGTGAAAGTAATTTTGTTATATATTATTTTAAAGTATTCAATAATAATATCTTTATTCACTTGAGATATATTAATTGCCATAAAAATCAACTTATATATATACCTTATGTAATGTCAACCATAACCAATTTTCTCTGGAAGATTTAATTTTTTTTTTAATAAAACTCTTCAGAATTCTATTAGCACTTAAGTAAGATATTATTCATTTAAATGTAGACTTTTGACAGTTTTATAGATACTACAGTAACAATATTATTTTTGTAAAAAAAATAAAAAAATAAAAACAATAATATATAATTTTATCTTATATTCACAAAAGAAATTAAAATGATAGTTATCATTCATAGACAGGTCTTAAATAGGATTATACATGCTATAATAATAATAATAATAATAATAATAATAATAATAATAATAAGAGTTTCATAGACATATTCATAACGGTCGATTGTGAGTAATTCTTTATCACTATTAACAATTTTATTTCATATTCATAAGAGTCTGTTTAATATGCTATTAAAAAGCGTGCACCACTAAACACCTTATAAGTAAGAAGACTTCCAAATTACTGCACCCATGTTTACCGGTTGCATTTGTGTGGTGTTTGGTTAACCTTCTCTCTCAATCTCTATTCTTGGCCTTCAACAGTTACTGCAAATATCTTCAAAATCCAACTATCTCCATTTTTAGTTGCAAAAAGTGGTACAAGAGTTTCTTCCAACTATTACAGCCCAACAGACAATAACTTCATAATTCAGTACACAGTCCTTGAAATTTCAAATTCCAAATCAAATTTCCTTCATTTTGTTGGAACCTAAACGATTGAGAAGTTTAGACCCTCATTAATTTTGATGATAACAAAGCACTTTCAAGTGAACAAATTATCTTCTAATAAATCTTAAAGTGTGTAAATATTAAAATTGTTTACGCTTTGTATGTCACTCAAGCAAGAAGGAGAAATTCACAAGAAATTGAATACATTCCATGTGTGTCAGCATCTGGTTCACTCCAGCGTCTTGTGTATAGCGAGCGCCCAGTAGTGTTATTCTTTGACACGTAGATTACTCAATTGCTGCGAGCATCTGTCCCTTGTTCTGAGCGAGCATCTGATCTTTTAATGAAGCACGTGATGGTCACGTTTATGCTTTCTTACCTCAACTGTTTTGGAACGGAATTCGAATTTGATTTTGTGCACTCATTTTGATGTACGAGGTATCAAAGGTGACACCTTTGGTATAAGACAAAATTCGTACAAGGCAATTGTGAAAAGCAGATAGTACAAAAACAGTAATATGTACTATTCTGATATTCTCTGGAAAGGAAGAAAAGGACAGCATTTCAAATTATCTCACTCAATGATATGGAGCTAAAATTTACTACAGCGGTAATATCCCTCAAAGACTCCTATAAATATCCCAAGGTATTCATTGATGAAGGTTGCCAAAAAAAAACTGCTAGAAACTATATTCTGAAAGAGCTATTACTCAAGTGAGCAATCAAGTTTCGTGCCAAGTTTTTGGACACCAAGAACTGAACCTCATCGTCTGATATTCTTTCTTTTAGAAAGTTATTTGTTTTGTGCTTAATCTTTTCATCCTCTCTGTGAGAGTTATTTGATTGTATTCAAAAGAAAATCACTTTGTGAAAGTTGTATTGCCTAGTTAAGGCTTTGTTCCTCAAAGGCACGAACGTGCTGAGTCGTTTTGAGAAGTTAAGAGTATTGTCAAGTTTGTGACAGTAGAATACTCTTAAGGAAATTTGTAATCAGTTGATTATAGTGGAAAATCCTTCAGGAACGAAGGGACTAGATGTAGCTACCAGGTTGGTGGTGAACTAGTATAAATCTCTGTGTCTTTTGCTTTACTGCTTTACACTTACTTTTATCTTGTGCATAAAAAACAAGTTTTCATAAACTTTATTTCCAGTGTCTGGTCATACTCCAACATCCGTTTTCAAATAGATTCAAAATCCAGTGTTCTAAAGTGTTTTTAACTTAAAGTTTACGAAAAGTTTTCAACACAATTCAATCCCCCTTCTTGTGTTCACGTTCACATTTATCCTCAACAAACTCACCATGCATAGGTACTGCATTCTCATATTATATCCAGTCTAATTTTTCCTAAAACTTATTTCATTACTAACAACTTCAAAATTATCAAATTCTTCATATTTAATAATAAATCATTTAACTATATAATATTATTTTTTATTTTTTATTATTTACTATGTTATATGTGGGTTTATAATTGTAATGGAACACATCATATGTTTATAATTTCCATGCTTTTCAATTATTGCAATCTTCTACTAACAGGGAAAGACAATTGTAAGATCCTGTCTAATTTAATTATTTAGCCTAATTAACTTAGGACTTGTATGCTTTAAATTGATTGATGTTTTAATTAATATCTTGGGGGTGTAAAGAATTAATTTAGGGGTGTGGGTAGAAATGGCATAATAGGAGTTTCTTGAAGAAAGAAGGGCATGTTAGTAAACTCATCTTAGGAAATAAGGGCATAATTGTCCTAAAACTTAAGAAACTAACATTTTCCCTCATTCCCTCTCACTATCTCGATCAGCTCCTCTCTCCCCCTCATTCTTCATTTTTATGCATATTCAAGAGAGGAGAAGAGAGAGAAGGAGGGGAAAACCTAGGGTTTCATCAAATCTAGAAGAGAAGGAGAGGAAGAAGGAGACATCATCTCATCTTTTGGTTAGAGTTGAAGAGAGCTAAGCTAGGGCTCTCTCCATTGAATAAAAATCTGGAGTAGATTCAAAAGAAAAGGGGGAAAAACGTGAAAGGGAAGGAGAAGAGGAGAAACCGAAGCTTCATCTCACTTGCTCTCAAGATTCTTGGAGTTTTGGTGAGTCTTTCTTTCTTTAGGTGATGGGCATTCCTAAGTCCCTCATTAGGTTTATTTTTCTTTCCCTTGCATGGTCTTTTAACATCTATGAGAGGGTTTAGGAGAATCAAGAAGGGGGTTTTAGGACTTTATGATTCTTGGGTATGACGAAAGTTGAATCTACTTGATTGATTAATTGTGTTGTCCATGATAAATGTTTAGAATCCCCAAATGAACATGTTAAATCCTTATTTTAGAGTCCTCTTTGATTGGATTGGTATTGGATTGAAAGTTATTGAAAGAGGGAAATAGGAGAAAAAGCAGAAAAATCTACTATACAGGCCAGCACGGAGCACGACCTGGCTATGGTTGCTTCTGCTACTCGCGCTACAGGAATTAAACGCGAAGCACGACCATGCTTGGTACCACGCCTAGGTCGTGCTTCATGCTTTTTGTGGCTTTTTAATCCCATGTTTTGGCATATTTTTCTTATGCCTTTGGCATATTTATCTTATAGTTTTGGCTCAACATTAAGAGAGTTTCGACTCTTGTTATTAGGTAAAGAAAAGTGAATTTGAATTACCTTATGTTTTATACATCTTAATTGCTTGATATTGTATATGCATTTGATGTTTGTCGGTCCGTATTGCTATAAGCTGCGGCGGCAGACCCGTCGGTCCGTATTGCTATAAGCTTCGGCGACAAGGACCCCCTCTTGGTTGTATCGTATAAAGGGATCTTAACTCAATTTCAATTGAGCCAAAAAGGGGTACATTTAGGATTTTTCTCTATGAATTATATTGCACTATATGTAATGCTTTATGATCACTTACGATATCATGATGTTTCAAGCAAAGTGATGATGAGGGGTCCGTGAATGACTCACTGAGATTTTCAAATCTCATCCCTTTCCATTTAATGTTTTCAGGTAAGCAGACTCATGGGGATTGACTGTAGCTTGGAGCAGTTATTTTAGAAGCAAGTCTATTATATATTTTGATTATGTAATTTAATTTAGAGGTTCATCAACCTTATGCAAATTAGTTGCCCAAGACCTACGTAATTGTATTTTGAAGTACACTTTTATGGGTTGTATTCTTATGAATATGTACTCCTTATGGATTATGACTTGTTGGAACTCAAGTTTTAATTTATCCGCATTTTTCTGTATCATAAATTGTTTAATGACTGTGATTCAATGTAAATTGAATTTAGGGCATTACAACAATTCTCACATTCTTTTAGCAAGTTCCAAACTTGATTGTGTTTGTCATTTTTTTTACGAGTAAGTGTCAATTTCGACAACCATTCAAATATACATGTTATTTCAATGTATAAACATGATAGTTTTTATGCATTCATTTTTTTTTTCCAATCACAAAGAGTGTAGTTTTAACAATTTAACAATAAATAACGCCCGTGCATAAATAACATAATTCATCTTTAAATTATAATATACAAATAATATTAACTTTGCTAAACTGAAGGAGACCAAGTCAAGTGCATCCTTGCTTAGTGGTAAGTCAAATGAGGAAGAAAACAATTAGATAGTAAAATTTTTTGATCATGATAAAATGCATTTTTTCATAAGCAAATAGAGCTAATAATTTTGTATAATTGTTCATTCAAAATTCATGAATCATAAATTACGTATTTCAAATTATGATGGTGCAATTTTTTTATTGAATTTATAAATTTTGTATATTTCTTTATAAACAAAACATCATAAAATTCACCCAAATAGTATCTTTTACCTACCAGCAAAAGTTCTTAACATATTTCTATAAAATACCTAAAATTAAGTCTTACTAATTTGTAATTAAAAAATTATGTTATTAGCCATGCATATGTTATTTCATTTCAATAAAATTGAGTAAAAAACAAATGACACTATAAAATATTAAATATTAACTATCAAAAATAGAATTATATATTAATGTTGTTGTAACATACTTAGAAATAACAATGAGAATATACTGACTCAGTTGATACTTAAATTAGTTAAGATATTATTGTAAAAAAATTTATATAAATTTTACAATTTTAAAAATTAAAATATTACTCGAAACACAAGAAACAAGTTACCAATCATGTATTTATCTTTTTATGACTCTAAAATAGACTTAAGTATATGACATGACATTATAATAATCGTAAATATCCTTAAAAATTATTTAAAAACATATATAAAATTAAATAGTTAATATTATTAAATTTTATATTTATTTAATATATTGTATAAAATTATATATAAAAATAAATATATGTATATTTAATTTGCATTATATATACAAAATAAAGTTCACCCGATATCTAAGAAGCACTAACAATAATATTGATTTATTTACTTTTACAAGTTTTTAACTTGAAAATTTGTGAAGATATAGTAAAAATATTTCATATTAAAATTTCTTGATCACAATACCAGTTAGTAGTTTTTTCTGGAATACTGATTAGTAGTTATAATTTATTAAAAATATTTTAAAATTAGTTAAATGATATTATGTAGTATTGGATATCAATTATTAGGTATAAGATATTTATATCCATAATTAAAACATTAAAATCATATGAAAATTGTGTCAATTATTAATAGCATCGTGAGACAAAAATACTCGACAAATAATAAATCTAAAACTTATTAGATAAAATTACAAAATTGGTCCTCTATGTTTATTTTAGGTTTCAATTTGGTCCTCTACGTTTTATTTGTTTCGTTTTGGTCCTCTATGTTTTATTTTATTATTCAATTTGGTCCTTTTCGTCACTAAAAGTCAATTGTCCGTAGCTAGAAGTCAATTTTCCAAAATGTTATTTGGCTTTTAGCTACGGACAATTGGCTTTTAGTGACAGAAAGGACCAACCTGTTGTAACTTTTAAAACATAAGGAACCAAAACAAAACAAATAAAACATAGAGGATCAAATTGAAACCTAAAATAAACATAGAGGACCAATTTTGTAATTTAGCCTTTTTTTATATGTATCTAAGTATTTAGTTTTGAGATTATTTGACATTAATACTAATTGTTGATTATTACTTCAAATAAGATTATTTAAAATATAATAACATGATATTATATATTATTAAATATTAATTACATTGTGTATATCGAAGAAAACATTAAATTTAGATTAAATTTATTATGAAATATAAAAATATCTATACATGATGTGAGTTTCTTCATAAATTATGAAAGTCTTTAATTTGAAAGAGAAAAGAAAAATTATAAAAACTATAATAAAGATTGAATTGAAATTATTATTAAATTACAAAATATAGTAAAGTTACAAAACGAAGAGAAAATAGATATTAATTGTGTCAATTATTACTAACACCTTGAGACAAAAATACTTGAAGAAAAATAAATCTAAAATTTGTTGGACATATTTTTTTATATGTGATTAAGTATTAAGTATTGAGATTAATTATTTGACAATAATACTAATTGTTGATCATTACTTCAAATAAGATTATTTTAAATATAATAACATGATATTATATAATTATAGTGTGTATGATGAAGAAAACATTAATTTTAGATTAAATTTATTTTGAAATATAAAAAAGATCTATGCACGATCTGAGTTTTTTTATAAATTTTGAAGGACTTTAATTTAAATGATAAAATGTCAGTTATAAAAAAGGCTTAATTGCATTTTTAGTCCCCTAGGTATCACGTTTGTGCGATTTTGGTCCCTCAAGTTTTAATCGAGCGAATTGGGTCCCCCAGGTATCACAATTGTGCGATTTTGGTCCCTCAAGTTCTAATTGAGCGAATTGGGTCATCGAGGTATCACAATCGTGTGATTTTGGTCCCTTAGTTCAATTGTTATTCATTTTATAACTGAAAATATTGTAAAGACCTTTTAATTTTTAAGCCAACTAACAAGCTACCTAAATCAAATTATATGTCAGGCCATACCCACACGTGATACATCAACATTTTTTTTAAGAAGTCGAACCACAAGAGGGACCAAAATCGCACAATTGCAATAATTCGAGGATCCAATTTGCACAATTGGAACATGGAGGACTAAAATTGTACAATCACAATACCTAAGGGACCAAATTTGCGCAATTGAAACTTAGAGGACCAAAATCACACAATCTTGATGCTTGAGGGACCAAAAGTGCAATTAAGCCTATAAAAAATATAATCAAGATTCAATTTAAATTATTAGTAAATTAAAAAAATATAGTAACATTACACTGATGTAATTTGATACGGCGTACTCATAATTTTGATGATGAATAACTTCAAATGACATTTTATTTGTAGAATAAGATAACATCCAATTGTAGTAAAATGACCTCCAATAATTAGATTATATGTATCGGAGATAATCAAAAGACAATAATAATTGCTAAGTTATGTGAGACTACATTTGATAAAATATATATTTTATCATGAACAATTATATATCGTATTGTCAACAATAATATAACCATAAAGATTGAAATATTTATTAATAACCAAGATAAGAAATATACATATGAAAAAAATATAACACTATAATATGATTAATACACTTTTTTGATAGAGTTTTTATTTGATAGAGTTATTTTTTGACATATTAATGTTTCAATTATAATCTTTCTAAAAAATTAATAATTCTAAATATTAAATATGATAACAAAATTTATATACAAAAAATAATTTATGAATAAATGAGTTAGTTAATATAATGTTTCAATATGACTATACTTAATTATTACATTTTTTGACGGGATACTTAATTATTACATATTCTTCTATAATTTTTAAATTTTATTAATTTGAAAGTTTTTTTTTGTAGTAAGAATGGTCTAAGGCAAAAAAAAAATACTAAAACTTAATCCTTCAAGATGAGAATATCCCTACTAAGTCTGTCAACAAAAACTAAAAACATGTTAAAATATGATTATGCTGTTAGAACTTAAATGATTGAGAAGTTTAAACCCTCATTAATTTTGATGATAATAAAATATTTACAAGAGAACAATTTAACTTCTAATAAATCTTGAAGTGTGTAGGTATTGAAATCACTCATGTTTATAACTCACTCAAGCAAGAAGAAGAAATTCACAAGAAGATGAACACATTCTTAAGTGTCTGCATTCGGTTTACTCCAGAGTCTTGCTCTATGCACTATTAGCGAGCGTCCGGTAATGTAATCTTAAGACACATGGTAAACTCATTTGCTGCGAGCGTCCTATTGTTTCTGAGCGAGCATCCGGTCTTTTAATGAATCACGTGATGGTCACGTTTATTCTCTTTACTCTCAGCTTTCAAGAACGAAATTCGAATTTGATTTTGTGCGCTTAATTTGATGTACGAGGTATCAAATGTGACACACTTGGAATAAGACAAATTCGTACAATGCAATTGTGTGAAAAGAAGATAGTACAATAACAGAAAAGTGTACTATTCTGTTATTTTCTGAAAAGGAAGATAAGGACGTGCTTTTTTAAATTATCTCACTCAATGATTTGAAGCTGAAAATATCTGCAATAGTATTATCCTCAAGGTCCTCTATAAATACCTCAAGCTCTCCATTGAAGAAGGTGGCTAGAAATGATATACTGCAAAAGCTATTACTCAGTAAACAACCAAGTTTCTATTGCCAAGTTTCTAAGAACTAACACTGAACTTCAGCGTCTTATATTTTTTCTTTTAGAAAGCTATTATTTTAAGCTTAATCTTTTCATCCTCTCTGTGAGAGTTATTTGATTATATTCAAAATATCTTTGTGAAAGTTGTATTGCCTAGTAACAGGCTTAATTCCTCAGAGGCTCGATCATACTGAGTCTTTTTCAGAAGTTAAGAGTATTGTCAAGTTTGTGACAGTAGAATACTCTTAAGAAAATTTGTAATCAGGTTGATTATAGTGAAAATCCTTCAGGTACGAAGGGACTAGACGTAGCTACCAATTTGGTGGTGAGCTAGTATAAATCTCTGTGTCTCTTGCTTTATTGCTTTACATTTACTTTTGTCTTACAAAGTAAAACAAGTTTCCACAATCTTTATTCTCAGCATCCGGTAACAAACAGTTTTCAAAACTAGTGTTCAAAAGAGTTTTTAAATTAAAGTTTGCGAAAAGTTTCCAACACAATTCAACCCCCTTCTTATATTCACGTTCAGTTAGTACCGGAGCTCGACCTCTTGGTTGAGAACTTAACAGTGTTGAGAGAAAAGATCCTATACTTGTAAACATGTCTACAGAATGTGGTCACATGAACCGTCCTCCTCTATTTACTGGAGAAAAATTTGATTACTGGAAAGACAAGATAAAAGCTTTCTTTGAGACACAACATGAAAGTGGATACGTTATTCCCACTAATGCTACTGGTGTTGCAATAGCCAGAGAAAATTGGAATGATGAGCAGAAAAAGAGATATCAGCTAAATCAAAAGGCTAGATTCATTCTTATCTGTGTTATGTCTGAAAAAGAATATGATAAATATGGTAAATTTGATACTGCCAAAGAAATTTGGGATTCTCTTGTTTTGTCTTATGGGCTCTGCCTAAGTAAGAGAAACTAAAGCTAGCATGTTGGTTCGCCAATATGGGTTGTTTAAAATGGAAGATGGTAAAAACATTGAATCTGTATTTCCAAACTCTTGTTCATCGGTTACAAGCCCTTGGAAAAAGCTACACCACTCCTGATCATGTAAGAAAGATCCTGAGAAGTTTGACCAGGCAGTGGAGACCCAAAGTCACTGCTATACAAGAAGCAAAATATTTAAACGTCTTACGACTTGAAAATCTTTTGAGTTCTCTGAAAGCTCATGAACTTGAGCTGAATGAGGAAGAACCTGTGAAGAAAAGCAAGTCTATTTCTTTAAAAGTCAACAAGCATAAAGCTAGTTCTTCTAAAGCCCTTCAGGCTGAAGAAGAATCAGAAGATGAAGCTTCAGAAGGCGATGGTGATGGAACAGATGATGAGCTCGCGTTCATATCTAGGAAGATCCAAAGAATATGGAAGAAAAGAAACTTCAAAAGAAAATTCCAGAAGAAAGATGTTAAGGACAAGAAGGAAAACAAAGACAAAAGTCAAGTCATTTGCTATGAATGTAAAAGGCCAGGACACTTCAAGTCTGAATGTCCTAACCTTAAGGAAAAACCCACAAAGAGTTCAAGTCTGAATGTCCTAACCTTAAGGAAAGAAGAAAAGTCTCATGGCTACATGGGAAGATCTGGACCTATCATCCTCTGAGGATGATGATAATGAAGAAGTAACCAATGTTGCCCTCATGGCAAACACTGACTCAGACTCTGAAGAAGAAGTTGAAGAGGTAATAATATGTGATTCTTACTCTGAACTTCAAATTGCATTTGATGATCTCCATAAGGATTCCACCACTCTCTCCATTGAGTATAAAGCTTTGAAAAAGAAATTTTCGAAATTATCACAAGAATTTTAAGTTTTGAATAATGAAAACTCAAAGCTCAATTAAGAGAACCAAAAGCTAAAAATTGAAAATTAGCGTCTAGTGGATAACTAGAGTCTGGTAGCAAGTCAGCAACCAGAAGCTGAGAGCTCTCAAGCTGAGAGGTTTGATGCTAAAGGTAATACTAAGTGTAAATCAAATGATTACGAATATGCCTTTCAAAAGTTTCTTGTAGAGAGTGTAACTCGAAGCAAGCAAGCTTCAATGATTTGGGGTGTCAGTAAAACGATAACTCAAGGTCTTGGTTATAAATCAAATGAACCCACTTTACAAAATGAAAAATTAGCATCTGATGGACCCAATGATCACAATGAATGCTTGCATTGTACTTACTGTAATAAACCTAGTCATTTGAAAAGTGTATATACTGCTTTTAAGATAAAGAAGGATAACTATCCTTCAAGAACTAACAAGAAAGGACCCAAGAAGATATGGGTACCTAAAGATAAAATAGTCTATGTTGCAGACATGCTTAGCAACAAAGTTAACACACCTATCTTGGTACTTAGATAGTGGATGCTCGTGTCACATGACGAGAGAAAAGCATATGTTCCAAGAGCTAAGACCTAAAGAAGAAGGATATGTTGGTTTCAGAGGAAACCAAAAAGGTAAAATAGTTGGAATTGGTCGCATTAGTAAAGGCTCTCTTCCCTCTATTGATAATGTACTTTATGTTGAAAGACTAAAGCATAACTTATTGAGCATAAGTCAATTATGTGACAATGGTTATGATGTCATTTTTATAGAAACTGGATGATCAGTAAAAAGCAAGAAAAATGGCTCTATATTTTTTACTGCAAAGAGGAAACAAAATATTTATAAAATTGATCTTTCTGAACTTGCACAACAAGATGTCAAGTGTCTCATGTCTGTTGAAGATGAGCAATGGACTTGGCATAAAAGATTGGGTCATGTCAGCTTGAGATTGATCTCAAAGTTGAACAAGCATAGTCTTGTTAAAGGCTTACCAAATCTTAGATTCCAATCCGATGCTCTCTGTGAGGTATGTCAAAGAGGAAAACAAGTTAAAACTTCTTTTCATTCTAAAAATGTTGTTTCAACCTTGAGACCACTTGAGCTTTTGGATCTTGATCTTTTTGGTCCAACAAGGACAACATTTTTGACTGGAAAGAAATATGAGTTAGTCATTATTGATAATTTTACTAGATGGACATGGGCTAGATTCCTTGCCCACAAGGATGAGTTATTCAAGGTGTTCTCTATTTTCTGTAAATCAGTTCAAAATGAAAAAGGAATTTGTATTTCTTCAATTAGAAGTGATCATGGGGGAGAATTTGAAAATGAAAGCTTTCAAAAATTTTGTGAAGAAAATGACATCTCCCATAATTTCTCCTCTCCTAGAACACCACAACAAAATGGTGTTGTAGAAAGGAAAAATAGGTCCCTCCAAGAAATGGCCAGGGCCATGATCAATGAAGCTGATATTGCAAAACATTTTTGGGCAGAAGCAGTAAACACAACTTGTTATATTCAAAACAAAGTCTTTATTAGACTTATTTTGAAGAAGACTCCATATGAACTGTGGAAGGGTAGGAAACCCAACATATCTTATTTTCATCCCTTTAGTTGCATATGTTTTATTCTGAATACTAAGGATCAACTTGGTAAGTTTGATTCCAAAGCTGACAAAGGTATCTTTTTGGGATACTCTAAAAGATCTAAAGCTTTTAGAATATACAATAAAGAAATTTTGATAGCGGAAGAATCCATTCATGTCAAGTTTGATGACAATAAGCCTGACACTGCCATGTCAGAGCTAGATGAGTTGTTTTCAGGTTTAGATATTGTTGGTACAACAAATAGTGAACCTACATTTTCAGCGTCTGGTAGTGACAACCAGACACAGGTTTCTACTCAGGCAGAAGCTGAAGCCAAAAAGAGTTGGAGATACAAAACTAATCACCCCAAGGATCAAATCATAGGAGAACCTAGAGACAAAATGAGAACAACATCCTCTTTCAAAGAGCATGCAGATCTTGCACTACTCTCTGAGATGGAACCTAAAACAATTTATCAAGCATTGGAAGATGAAGGTTGGATTATGGCTATGTAAGAAGAGTTAAATCAGTTACAAAGAAATGATGTTTGGAAGTCAGTCATTCTACCAGAACATAAGCAAGCTATTGGTACTAAATGGGTATTTAGAAATAAGCTTGATGAAGATGGTAAAGTAGTGAGATACAAAGCAAGGTTGGTTGCTCAAGGTTACTCACAAGAAGAAGGTATAGATTTTACTGAAACCTTTGCACCTGTTGCAAGGTTAGAAGCAATTCACATTTTACTTTCATTTGCTGTACAACATAAGATAATTCTTTATCAAATGGATGTGAAAAGTGCTTTCTTGAATGGTTTTATAACTTAGGAAGTCTATGTGAAACAACCTCTTGGATTTGAAGACATTGAATTTCCTGAACATGTCTTTAAGCTTAAAAAGGCTCTATATGGTCTTAAGCAAGCTCCCAGAGCTTGGTATGGTAGATTGAGTTCCTTTTTAATGGAAAATGGTTTTACCAGAGTCAAGTAGACACTGCTCTATTTAGAAAAATATCAAACAAGCATTTTATACTTGTTTAAATATATGTTGATGATATCATTTTTTGAGCTACAAATGAAAGCCTTTGCAAAGAATTTTCTAAGTTAATGTAGGTTGAATTTGAGATGAGCATGATGGGAGAATTGAAGTTCTTCCTTGGGATTCAAATCAAGCAATGCAATGATGGTATTTATATACATCAAAGCAAATACATCAAGGAATTGCTCAAGAAATTCAAGATGGTTGGCTACAAGCCAATGTGCACACCTATGCATCCCACTTGTATTCTTAGTAAAGATGAAACTGGTAAGAAGGTAGATCAAAAAATGTACAGAGGTATGATTAGATCTCTACTTTATCTTACTGCTTCAAGACCTGATATTATGTTCAGCGTCTACCTGTGTGCTAGGTTTCAATCTGATCCTAGAGAATCACACTTGAGTTTTGTTAAAAGAATATTTAGATACTTATAAGGATCTACTAATCTTGGTTTGCTTTATAAGAAATCAAAAGATTACAATTTAATTGGATTCTGTGATGCTAACTTTGCTGGAGACTGAATCGAAAGAAAGAGCACAAGTGGAGGCTGCCAATTTCTTGAAGCAAATCTTGTGTCTTGGTCAAGCTAAAGACAAATCACCATTACACTCTCTACAGCAAAAGCTGAATACATCTCAGCAGCAAGTTATAGTTCTTAACTTCTGTGGATGAAATATCAACTTTAACACTATTTGATAAAAGAGAGTAACATTCCTATCTTTTGTGATAATACATCTGTAATCTGTCTTACTAAGAATCCAATACTGCATTCTAGAGTAAAACACATTGAGATTAAGCATCACTTTATAAGAGACTATGTTCAAAAGGGTGTACTTGAAATTAAGTTCGTAGACACTGATCATCAGTGGGCTGACATTTTCACAAAACCCCTTGCTGAAGATATATTCAATTTTACAAAGAGAAATTTAAATTTTCATTTTATAGAAGAATGATTAATCTCAGCGTCTTATGAAGTGTATTATTCTGCATCTGGTATGACATAAGCATTCACATGTGTAAGCATATGATATGTCATTCACATTACATAACTCAGCATCTGGTGCACTCATTGCGAGCATCCGGGTACACACGTGTCGCATGCGTGTGGGACTGAAGCGTCTCATCACACCTACTGAGTCATGATTAAATTTGTGTTCTCAATAAAAATCTTTTTCTTGATTTACTTTATTTTAGCAACTGCATTTAATGCGAAACAAATCTTTTTTTTGATTTAATTTTATTAAGGAAATGTGAAGTGGTTTTGAAAAAGCACTGTACTATTCATTCAAAACTTGCCCACTACTCTACTAGCTCTCTCACTTCCTTCGTACACTCTGTTTTTCGCTAAAAACTGTTTTCCCTCCTTCTCTTTGTTTGCTCTCTCTGAAAACCCTAAACCTCCATCACCTGTTCCTCTACTGCAACCATGACTGATGTTAGAATTTGGGAAGATAATGCTATCTACAACACTATGTCAGAAGGAAAAGTCCTAATTGAAAATAGGATTGATTTGATGAATTTTAAGCCTTATGGTTTTGATTTCGATGATGGATTAGAGGCTATGGGCTGGTCGAACTACTTTGTTTGGGAACCAATTGAAGTTCTTGTCACTGCTATTAAGGAACTCTGGGGAAACATTCGTTTGTTCAAGGGTGGCATTTTTGAAGGCTATGTTAAATGTTATAAAATGGTGTTTACTGTGAATAGTATTGCTAACATTATTAAGTGTCTATGTGAAGGAATCAGTTTCCATACTGGTTGGGAAAAAGCCTTCAATGGAATGGAAAATGTAAAAGAGGCTTTGTTTGAAAATTATCAACAGTTGAAGGAATTTGGGGAATCTCCATCTGCTAAGAATCTAAGAGTCATTACAGGGTGCTTCACAAGATAATTGCCAAGAGCATCATTCTGAAGGCTGGGTCTAGTGATGTTGTGAACTACGAATAAAAGTTCATAATGAGAAACTACATAGCTGGTCACAAGATAAATCTGCCTAGATTAATCTACAACAATCTGGTTAATGCAATTGTAAGTTCGAGGAAGGGTTCTGCTGAAGTTTAACAAATCTACAAGAGCATTCCTTAAGGTGTTATTCTTACTGAGATTATGATTAAAGAAGGAATTGCAAGAAAGCTTGGAGCTTTGCAAGGGAAAGAAAGGGAAAAATATTTGGAAGAGGTGCTATTATTCTTCCTGATGTTTTTGGAGTCAACAGTTTGGTGAGAATGAATCTAGTTACTGGTGAAATGATCAAGCAAGTGAAACTAGAGCAGGAAGAAGTAGCTGATGCTACTGTTAGTGAAGTTGTGAAGAAATCCACTAGAAGCTTTGTATCTGGTATGAAGAGAATTGGTAAGTCTCTAGCCAATGAGACAAGGAGCAAGAAATAGAAGGCTCCTCCTGCACCGGGAAGGAAAGATGAACCAGAAGATGACGAGGATAGAGTCCCCATCAGAAACATCTTGGAGAAGAAGAGAAAAGTAGAAGCTGAAAAGCCAATCTTAGCATCTGGCCCTAGAAAGCAAACTCCTCCACCTCCTCCTCCTGTTGTTGCCCCTGAAGGCAAGAAAAGAAGATTGTATAGGCTCTCTGAGAAGCCTACTCCCAAGGTACTGGACTTCACTGTTGATAATTTCATTATTTCATTTGGTTCTGATGATCCTATAATAGCACCACCACTCTCTGTTTCATCACCACAAACTCACTCTACACAACCTCCACCCACCAAACCATAATCTTCCAAAAGAACCACAAAATCCAAATCACAAGCCATTACCTTTATCACTCAACGACCACCACTTCCTCCCTATTACCAAAACAAATCCATCAAACCCTACATCACCCCCTCAGGAACTATTTCTTAGTACCTGGGGAACCATTAACCCAAACCTACCCAAACATTAGCCCCACCTAAAACACTTACATTACACCAAACCACAATCCTCTACCTCCTTAAACACTTCCCTCACCTCACATATAGCCACATCTCTCACTCACCCCTTCTATCAGTTGTTTAAAATCACTCCAAACAAGCCCAAAACCTACAAACTCAAAGGGACTTCCACTCCCACTCCTACTTCTTCATCCACTCCATCATCTGAACCCACATCAGATACCACTTATTTTGGTGCTTGCAAGTCTATACTAAAGCCTAGGGGACCAGTGCCCATAAGAGAAGAAGAATATCGTTCTGTATATAATCATCCTTCTCTTTAGCATTTGAAGACATTTACTTCAGGGGTAGCTAGACTAGAAATTGCTCCATTCAGCTACAATGACATTATGCAAATGACCTTTAGTGGAAGATTGAGACCTCCTCCAAACCGTGGAATAATTCCGCTATTATTTGACCTCCCTCAGAATCTACCACAAAATGAATCTCTCACTCTGGAAGAGTGTGGAAGGTGGATTACTAATGAAGAAAGGGCTTTTATGAACCATTGCTTGGAGATAAAGAGGCATGAATTGGTTCTTCTGAACAAAGACCCCTCTCTGGCCACTGTCAAGATTGTGCCTGGCAGGCAAAAATGGCTTCCTTGGTTGGTCCCTGAAAAGAGAAAAGGAAAACCTCCTCCAAGACTTCCCTCAATAATGACGATCAAGGAGTTTGAAGAAGCTCCCAAAGAATATGAAACCACTTTCTTTTCATTAGAGAAAGTTAGTGATTTGACTAAAAACCATGCTATGGAAGTATATCACACCTGGCTGGCAAGGAACTCCAGTGATACTGGCTCTTCAGGTTGCTGTGATGCAGAGAAGGCCACTTTTGAAACCGTTGGGTCAATCAACAGAGTCTGGGACACGAATCTTGCCATTTTGCACTTTGATGATATGTTGCAGTGTTCTGTCATTAGGCCTCCCAGTGCTTTGAAACTGAAACAACAATGGGAAGCAATTAGCGAACAACTCAAAGCTGCATTCAATTGGAAATAAATGGCACTGCATTGGAAAGACAAAGCTCCTCTGCCTCAGCTGAAACCAGTTGCTCAAGACGTGGAAGATAAAGAAAATCTGAGAAGAATTTATTTGTTTGAGAATGATGTCCTCAACACCTGCCTTGCAGAAGCAGAAGACGCTCTGAGAAGAAATATATCATAAGCTGAGCTTGCCAAATTTGATGAATATGTTGATGATTTGTTCAAGCATAGGGAAACTGTGTTTCTGTGTATAGTTTACCCTGAAAAATTGGAGTATAGATGGAAAGAGAATTTGGAATTTGAGAGACAAAAGCTTGGAAGATTGATCAAATGGTGTGTACCAAATAATGGTTTCTTTCTGAAGGCTAAGGAGAAAAAGGAAAAAAGACTGAGACTATCACAAGGAGTTCTTATGGAACATCAGAAGTTAACTACTAAGAGGTGGCAAAGGGCTATCATTGCATAAGCTGAAAGGATTCCAGAGCCTGCTCCTCCTGTTGATAATGATGAACCTGTCATCATTTCTAGAGCTCAGTATGAAACCTTTATGGCTACAACTCAGCAAGTGGCTAGGCTTGAGAATACTGTTAACTTCCTTATGGAACGCCTTAACCAACTTCTCCCTCCTCCACCTTAAACCTTTTTTCTTTGTTTCAAATGTTCTGTATTATTTTTGAATCTGCTATAATTACACTTTATGTTCTTATTATCTCTTTAATTTAGTATCTTTTAACTCCAATTTTTTCTCTTATTTATTACTGTTTTGACTATAATGTGTTTTACACTCTTTTTGTCTGATGACAAAAGGGTGAGTAAAAGTAAGGTCTGATGAACACGCTTAAGTAACACATGTTATGCATCATTCATCATACATAGTATAATTGATTTGTTGCTCTGATACATATCGGTACAAGTATAACTGATACTGGTACAATGATCTCAGCATCCGCTCTACAATGATTATTTTAATATGCTCTGATACATGTATGTATTGTGCTATCATACAAATGCTGTGTTATTTAGAAATATTTGACTATATCTGAGTATGTTGAACTCAGGGGGAGACTCTTGAAATTATTTTTGAAACTAAATTGTTCATCAACCTTGGATATTTGTCATCATAAAAAAGGGGGAGATTATTGGAACCTAAACGATTGAGAAGTTTAGACCCTCATTAATTTTGATGATAACAAAGTATTTACAAGAGAACAATTTAACTTCTAATAAGTCTTGAAGTGTGTAGGTATTGAAATCACTCATGTTTATAACTCACTCAAGCAAGAAGAAGAAATTCATAAGAAGATGAATACATTCTTATGTGTCTGCTCTTAGCGAGCGTCCGGTAATGTAATCTTAAGACACGTGGTAAACTCATTTGCTGCGAGCGTCCTATTATTTCTGAGCGAGCATCCGGTCTTTTAATGAATCACGTGATGGTCACGTTTATTCTCTTTACTCTCAGCTTTCAGGAACGAAATTTGAATTTTATTTTGTGCGCTTAATTTGATGTACGAGGTATCAAAGGTGACACCTTTGGAATAAGACAAATTCGTACAAGGCAATTGTGTGAAAAGAAGATAGTACAATCACTACAAGTACCGACAGCCTTTTACCGACGGTCACAGCCCGTCGCCAAAAAACCGGCTTTTTCGACTGCTTAAGCCATCGGTAAATTTACCAATTTTTGGTTCCCGCTGATTTTTTAAATACCGACGGGTTTAGCCGTCAGTAAGGAAGCCATAGTCATCGGTAATGACGCGTCTGACGGTTGAGTTTAACGCCGTCGATAACTAAAAAAGCCGTCGGTAAACTCTGTTTAGCAACCAGACCACGAGCCCTTCTTCCCCATTATTCCATTTTTCATTCTCTGTTCAATCTCTCTGCCTCCTGCACCACCATCGCTCTGTCGCATATCCCTCTGCCACCACCTAAACTCCCGGCCACCATCGCGCTGCCGCATTTCCCTTGCGTATTGGCCCACCTCCCTCTGCCACCACCTGAACTTCAAGAGGTACATATTCTTTGGGTTTTTTTGACTCTTAAACTACTTGCTCCATATAATTATGCATAATAAACTATCGTATCTTTTGTTAATCCACTAATCTCCTACTTTCTCTCATCTACAGAACCACACCCTTCCTCCCCTATTCCGCGACAGAACCCCCACATCCCTCACTCTCCTCTCGGCCTCCCCACTACCCACTCGGTGCTGCTTCTCCCTCACTCACTCAGCCATTCCCCTCTCGGCCCTCCTCACCTGAAGATCGGTCGAGATATGAAGATTTGAGCAACAGCACACTGATTTTGGGTAAGGCAGAATTTTTAAATATTCTGTTAGCTAAGCTCTATAATGCTTGCTTGGATAATTTCTCATTAGCTCAAGACATGTCATTGAATAGACATGGAAGAGTTCTAAGATTGTATTTCGAAAGGACCAAGAGAGCTGAAGCATTTGCCTTTGATTTTGTTGGATGTGTTGTTGGCTTTATTGTTATATATATTCTACAAGGATTCAGAATCATATTTTAGGGATTACTATAGCTATTTTAACTACTGATGAAGGCAAGATTAAATTATCAAATGCCTTTACATTGCTGAATAAATATTTAAAGTGTTATTTACATGCTATTGGAAAAGATACGATGTTTAATGCCTTTACATTGCTGAATGAATGTTTAAATGTGTTATTTGTATATATTATTAGTGGAACACTACTAAAACTTAGTTAACAACTTAGTTTATTTGAAATTTTAATATGCTTGCATGTGATTAGAAGAAGAACTTGAAGTGTGACTATGCTCCTAATTGAATACATTTGTGGACTGGATTTGATAGTTGAATAGAGCAAGGATCCTCTAATGTTTATTAATTGTAGCTTGTAAGCAAAGCATTATTATTCATTGTGTGTGTGTGATTTGAGTTTTGGTTCTGGGTTTTTCGATGTCTTTTCAAAAAGTTAATGGCTTTTGATGGAGTGAAACTCATTATGTGTGTGTGATGTGAGTTTTGGTTCTGAGTTTTGGCACCTTAATTATTAGATTACTGAGTTTTGGAAGGAAGGAAAAGACCTTGTGTGCTAGTTAGTTAGTTTGTTGTTAAATTAATCAACTACCACACAAGGTCTTTCCTTTCCTTCCATTTCAATGTTTTTGTTTATGTTCAATTCATGTATCGAAGTTTGTCGTTCACTACTTCAGTTGAAATTTTTAACGGCCATATGGATAATTTTTAATTGGTTATGTGGATTTATGTTATTTTTCAAACCAAATTTATTATGTATGGAAAGTTGTATTGCGGTTGCAACTTGGAGAGAAGTGGCACAATGGAAATCATGTGTTTTTTCCTTTTTGTTTTGGTGTTTGCTGAAATAATACCTTTGTAAAAATGGGAAGGGTCTAGTCTTCGTAGAGGCTCATGTGGTCATACAAGATTTTCATTTTTTACTAGAATGAGGTTGGAGTTAGCAATGGGATTATGATATGACAATGCCAATTTTCTTTTCAGACTTCGGAGGTCACGAAAATTCTTTTTATCTTTGAGTTTAATCTTGTGTTTGTGATTACTACTGCAGTGACACAGCTCCATCTAGCACCACCACACAGCTTTGCCACACGTCTTTGAGACCGTCTCACAGCTCCGCGCTGCCACACTGCTCCGCCTCTGTCTCGTTCTCTGTCACACAGACACAGCTCCATCTCGTTTTCGCTGCACCACACATTTTAGGTATATGCAATTTTTGTTCTTTGGTCTTTTTTTGCTTGCTTTGGTCCTTTTTTCGTTGTGGTAACTGGTTGTTGGATACTAAATTCATAGCTTCAAATAAGCTTCATTGACCTGAATATTGGAATTTGGTTTAGCTTGACTTGTGTGGGAATTTGATTTGCTTTGATCATTTTTTTAGTTGCTTTGGTCCTGTTAAATAATGGATTGTACTGTTAAATAGAAATGGGATATGTTCATGTCTGTCTGCAAAATGAAAAACATTCGGTATAACAGTGAATTAGGTGGCAGCAGTAGGCTATAAGTAGTGTTAAACTTGTTGATTCTAAACTGATTTCTAAATTGATAATTGAGACTAAAATTTACATTAGAAATTATGCATGATTATAATTTAATTTTTTTTATTATGTACTTGTATGATTAGGAATTGAAAGTTTATTATTAACTCGCTGAAATATATATGTTGTATGATATTTCAGATCTTGTGTTTTATTTTTTTATTTTGATTTCAGATCCTGTATTTTGAGTTTTCTAGAGGCATGCATGATTTTTGATTTGTTGTTTGGTTTCTGTGTGTTGGAAGTTAATCTCCATAAATATATTTACCCATTATTTTGTTCGTGTTATTCAGTAGCGTCACTGCTCCGCCACACGGCTCCGAGACCGCCACTGGCATCGAAGGACGCAGACGTTCTACTTCTCCTTAGTACTCTCTTGTTCTGAGAATTAGGTATGCACTCTCTTCAAATGTCAATTCCTTTTGGGTGGAAAAGGGTTGGCTGTTGACCCCCACACCGACATTTTTCTTTAATTTCTTTCATAATTCTCTCCACAGAGGAACTTTTGAAGTGATGTATGCTTTGGCTAACAAATATACGTGAGTGAGTACTTTTGTATTCCTTACCTATATTTGAGAGTCTAGGAATGGGTTATGATCACGAATTAGTCAGTGTCACACCCCGAGTACGAAGTGTTTAATAAAGTGATTAATGTTGATAATTTCATGTTTGCTTAGGCTTCATGATCATATTAGGTTTTATTGTGTAAACCGAACCACCATTAGTAAGATGTATGATTATTGATAAAATGGATGAATGATGTAGTGGCTAAAGTAGCAACACACATAAGACTAATTACACTCGTCTTATGTTACTCAAAAAGTTTAAGTTACTGAAAATGCTTTAGAAAATATAATGTATTACAAATATTCATTAAAGCATCATGACACTCACTAAACTCAAGTCATCAATCAAATGCAGCATCAATAAGAAGGAATGACATGTACATTACAAATCAAACTGCATATTAAAAACATGAAAGACTAGACGATGTTGCGTCTTTCAAACTTCCCAAGTGCTTCCTTGGCTGCAATTTGCTTTGCACATCTCTCTGTACTTTTTTCTCTTGCCACTTCTGCTTGTCTAATTCTATCCTTTAAGAGGTGTCAACTTCCGTCTGACCTACATTCCCGAGTTGTCGACTTTTGATTTTTAGTGAATCGTTTGCTTTGCATCCTTCTTTACATGTAAATCATGCATAGAAAATTAACTTAACTATTATACGAAAATTGTTATGTTAATTATTGATGAAATGGATGTTTGATTATTGTTATTAGAATCGGAGAAAAGCCTTAGCTTCCTGTTTGAGGTTCAATATATTATTGAGTGCATGTACTCTTTTAGGGTACCACATGTTCATTGTATATTGAACCTTGAATTGTCCAAGTTGGACATTTTGGGAAAAAACTTGTTCTTTACTCGTATAATAGTTGTTGCTTAATTCTCGTATCTTTATATTTGATGAAATTTTGGTTCGATTCATTTCCTTTTGCTCTTTGGGTGCATACTTGATCGCGGTATTCATAATTGCGATCATTTAGTCACTACTAGAATGTTGTTTGTTAGCGTAGGTCAAAAGCCAACGCTAAGTATGAAAAGCCCACGCTAAATCACGATTAGCGTCGTCGTCGTGGTCGACACTATAAAGGTCGAAGCTAACTTTTAGCCTTTGTCATTTTGAGGCCGACGCTAGCTAGCGTCGGCTTAGCCCACGCTAAAATCGACGCTAATGTAGTGTCCGACGCTACTTTGCGTCGGCCTAACACTGACTATAGCGTCGGCCAAAGACCCACGCTAAAACGTCAGTCATTAGCATGGGTTAAGCCAACGCTAATAGCCATTTTTTTTTTCAAGAAGAAATTTTTTTTTCCACTTCATGAATGGTAGAAATGGCTCCTCTGATGAGTTAATAACGTGACATAAATTTATGCACAAGTATTTCAATCATTTTCTGAATTAAGCTAAGGTTCTGAACACAGATTAGCCCAATGTAAATCACATCACATTAAAACTGAAAAGGAATCACAAAGACTAACCTAATGTAAATCACATTAAAACTGAAAAGGAAGGGCCAATACAAGAACCAGTTCAAATATTATAGCTTAACCATATAAAATGAATAGTTCAATGAAATAATTTGCTACAATTGACAATCTTCATTTCCCCACACACTAGGCTTGAAAAACAACATGTTACTTTATCAACAAAAAAAAAAGCAATCTTGGATAAACAGTAAAATACAGACCAATGAAGCTGATAGAGAACACTTTGACGATCCAATCTCTATGGCAACAAACTTGGTTGCAACAGCAATTTCAACATCTGGGTCCTTTTCTTTTCTTTTGCTAATAAATCTTCAGATGACAAACAAATAGAAGCATTAATGTGAACCTTCCAAGAAGAGTCTCTGAATTTATGGCACTGAAAGCGAGCTGAAAAAGAGTACAAAGTCTTACCTTTATGCATTTGCACATATCAAAGAAACCTAGCAGTGTCAAAAAAGGTTAGACCTCCGTCAATACTAGCATTGAAAGCATCTCTAGCAGCCTTCTCATTCCCATCTACAATTACCAGAAGAGAAGATGAGTGCACTCACAATCTCAAACTATCCAGTTTAGAAACTACTCCAATCCATTCAACTCTAAACAAGATATATATTATCAGAGAGTATATATAAAATTAAAACAACTTCAAAACAAGAAATATATAAAATTCTAATAGACACACATAAACTAATAGAAGCTTTGTAATATATACTCGGTTTCCAAGATTAAAAAATAGCATTCTAATAATTTACATGGTAAGTAAACTGAACATATGTCTGCTACCATTACCACTAAGAATAATTATAGAGGTTAACATGGAATATGCATGCTCATTGGAGGTGCAGAGCAGTTCAATTGGAATGCTAAGTAAATATCCTTCTCAACAAGAAACTCTGCAATTATATTACACATACATAGATTAAGGCCAATAGCATATTTGCTGCAAATACATTTAAATTAACAATACAATTCTAATTAATAATGCAAATAGATATTAGAACTCCTATCTCTTTCTAGAAGGAGCAAGGATACCAGTTAAGGTTGTTGTCGACTGTCATTTGCTTCATCAAGTTTGCCATTTCCTATCATTTTCTTATCACATAGTAACTCCTTAATATGTGTCTTAGAGTGATCTTGTTCAAATTTTTATGCTTTCACTACCGATGTATTTGAAGCATGCTATTCTTTACAACTCAAGATTCGGTTGGACTTGGGTACCCTAAGTAACTCTGTTGATGTTGTAACTAAGGTTGTATCTTGACTCTCCAATCATACCTTTGAAGTCTAAGGAACTTGTGGGAGTTACTGCACATTTATATGGTGCCACCTATTTAATGCAAATAACATATGCATCATTCTGTACCAACTCCACTTGTTGCAAGGAATTCAGTTCCTTTAGTTCCTTCAATAAAACGATTTTAATTTGCTAGTCCCTATCCAATACATTAACTTAGAAGATATAAGCAACACTAAAAATGAACACTAACATTGAAAGAGGCTATTCATCATAGTCAATGACTTGTACAGAGTATATTAAAAAATTGTGTTGTTGCCCAGGTTATAAGTTAATAGTAATCAAATCCAAAGACAATAAAATTATAGAAACTTAAAAATAAGGTAAAAGACCTCCCACCTGTAAACACATCTTGAGTTTGTACATTGGTGGAACTTAGCTACTATTTGTGGTATGAAGAACTTCAGCTACTACTATTTCCCTTGATTGAGAAGCCATGCTTTCAAGACTACATTGAATAATGGAATTTATTATAAGGCCTTAAAGCAGAAAATGAAGAGATAGAGTTATGTCCACCAAATACAAATGAACTAGGCTTTACATGAATTAGTGATTGTGGCAAATAACTTCATACTTTTAAACTGAATAAAAAGCATAAGATAGTCACCAAATCCAAAGAAATTTATTACTTGATTGTACCAAATATGGATAACAGGGAAATCTATATCAAGATGGTTAAAGCAACAATTATGAATACCTCATGGTAATATAATTCAAACTTTAAGCTATGCATCGACTGTAGATTCTGTATCATGGGTGTTGAAATAAAGCAAGTCAGAATGTGTTTATACAATCATCTATTGGGATAGGTTTCAAACCCACAAAGTAAAGTCACAAGCAAGAAAGCATTTCCTGTAATATATGCCATCCAAAGTTTCAAGAAGAGATACAACATAGAATAAGAAATTGAACCTCAACTGTATAATTCTCAACCAGCACTCAATAGAAACTTAACAACACATGTTACAATCTTCCAGAAACCCAACCCAATTGCAACTGCATGTCACTACATATGCACTTTCAAAAAAAATAATAGCAATAACAGGATCTAATCATGTAAGTCTATAGTCTGTTTTGCTAGACTTTTCACACAGACCGTTGATTTTAACAAACAACATATAAAGATCCATAGAAAAGGTATAATAACAAATAACAAGCAAATTGTTATTCATTCAGCATATGAAGCAGGATTGGCCCAAACATTTAACTAGAAATTCCCTTTCTTAAGTTTACGATACGTTTGTGATACATTTTTATTTGCTAGTGTGAGTATCAACCAGTAAATTGATCGAATATATAGGACTTCTATCATATCTAAAGCTTTAAATACAAAATAATAGGAATATAATTCCTACTTTAATAGCATGAAAATGGGTCTTTCAAGAAAACTAAAGCCAACTTCTCATATGTTAACAGAACAAGTGGAGCAGATAACACAAACAAAATGAAAAATAAAAAACTGGAGAAGCCTGTATGCAGTAGCAGCACCCATTGTCTTCAAACAATCCTTCACAGGGCCTGTAAAAGAGAAGCACCATTAACATAAAAAGAAAAAGGAAACAAACTCAAAAAAAAAATAAAAAATAAAAAGAGAAGAGAAACAAGGATGACTAACAAAATGAGAAAAAGAAGTAGGAGAGATGGAAGATGAAGGGGTTGTTACCGGTGGCCACTGCGGCCACGCCGGACCCTTCTTCCACGTCGCCTATCGCCGCCGCCGTTGTGCACCCCTACGAACATCTCTCTCTCTCTCTCTCTCTGTGTTCGGCTGTCGCACGCGACTTTGTCTTCGGGGTGCACAGCCTCGCTGCTGTCACAGAAGGCCCTGCGATTCCGCCAGTAACATTAGCCCGTCCCTTCTCCCACCTTCTCTCCTTCGTCGCCTTCTGGTCCACATGATTTGGTTAGGGTTCTATTAGAATTAGATTGGGGTTCTTTCATAGGCGTTATACTGGGCTACCAATACGATAGTTGAAGGAGAAGAAAAGTGGGTGATGTTAGGGTTTGGGTTTTTCCTTTTCTGATTTGGGGGAAAAGAAAAGTAAAATACTAAGTAGGGGAATGAAAAAATTTTGTTCTGCGCTTGCGGGAAGTAGCAATTTTGGATCTGGCTTGTAACTTTAATACAGTACATTAATAGTGTTGAATTGTAGTGCTGGTACTAATATTTTTATCGATATAATAATTCAACATAGCGTCGGCCAAGCTGACACTATGGTTAAGATTAAACAAAAAATATTTAAAGTTAAAAGAAAAATATGGTAGTGCTATAGCGTGGGCTTGGCCGACGCTAAGCCGACGCTAATAGCATCGGTGTCACGACCTACACTACGTTTTCGACGCTAAAACCTTACATTCTAGTAGTGAGTGTACTCAGAGACCAATGGGAATGCTGCCGAAATTTTGTCAAGTATAAGATATGATAATTAAGGAAGGACAATTATACGAGTTCTGAAAAAGTTTTTCCTCGAATGGGATAGGGTCATACCATTTAAAGAAAGAGAGCGGTTGTAAGAATGTCGTGCTGCTGAAATTATCATTTTTTTAATATGCAGAAGATGGAATTTTTTCCTTCGAGTCGTAGTTGGATGTACGATAGGTTATATCTGAGGAGAGGGGGTTTGAAACACTCTTTTTGTGATGGGATTGATCACTTTGTCCAAGCCACAATGGCACATAATTAATGGAGGGATTAGATGTTCGTGCCTTAATTGCGATTGCAGAAGGATTAAGAGCCCAGGTGAGGTCATATATCACCTGTAGAGAGTTAGATTTAGGCCTAATTACTGAATTTGGACTAGACATGGTGAAAAGTTGCCTCGGGTTGATTTAGGGGTTGACGATAATTGCATAGGTGCTTCAAGCAGTTGCGTAGATACGGGATACGGTGAGCAAATTGAATTGATGCAAGATGTGGTTTGTGATGCCTTGGGGATCAACGTATCATTCAAGGAGCAACAGTATGATGACACAGATGAACTTCCAAATGAGACAACACAAAAATTTTATAATCTCTTGTTAGAAACAAATAAGCCGTTGTTTCAAGGGTCTACAGACTCTAAGTTATTAATGTGTGTGAGGCTTTTAGCTCTTAAGTCCAACTGTGGTGCTACGGATGTGTGCTTAGATCTTGTAACGAAGATGATGTTGGACTTGTCACCTATCAGAGATGGTTTGCCAAAAAGTTATTACGAGGCTAAAAGCTTAGTGTCCAAGTTGGGGTTGGAATCTAAAAGGATTGATTGTTGTGTGAGAGGGTGTATGTTATATTACGACAATGAATTCGATAAAAATCATGGCGGCTGGTTGAATGCAAATTTTATGATGAATCAAGGTA
Source organism: Calophaca sinica (assembly GCA_037113605.1). NCBI lineage: Eukaryota > Viridiplantae > Streptophyta > Magnoliopsida > Fabales > Fabaceae > Calophaca > Calophaca sinica. The sequence goes on along the minus strand of CM073733.1, from coordinate 100,196,023 downwards.
TATTTCACATACTGATAATGGGAAGGGTAGACAAAAACCAGTTCCAGTGAAGACAATGTTTTATTTGCCAATTATGGGTGACTCAAAACGATCGGTGAAAAATAAGACCAGGGTTGAAGGATCTATTTGTGCAACTTACTTACACTGTGAGACAATCCATTTTTGTTCCCATTATTTTACAAACTTCATATTGACACCAACAAATAATAGGAATGAAATAGAAATTGAAAGTGAAAGACACTTGTTAGCCTTATCAGTATTTTGCCTTCCCAGTCGTCATGCTGGAAAGGAGCTGACTCACTGGTTAACGGGAGAAGAGTGGAAGTCAGCCCACGTTCACGTGTTGATCAATTGTGCCGAAGTATTAGCATAACTTACATATGTATCATTTTGACCACTTTCAATTTCTTTTATCCACAACTACTCATATCATTTGTTTGATAATGACTTGATCAGGGCATTCTTGTTAACTAAGCCTACAAGCGAACAAGACTCTTCTTCCTATATTCATGAATATTTCCCAACGTAGTTTATGAACCAGGTATGTATTTTTAGTCCTATTTGAACTATTTATTGTTTAAAAATACAAAAGATTGTTTGAAAAAAGGAACCATAAATCACGTGTGCATATGGTGTATACGCAGGTGTCTAGTGAGGCAGAATCGCCTAAAATCGAACACTTGAGAAATTTATCTCATGGTCCTAAATCATGTGTAAAAGAATGGCACGCTTTTTTCGTAAACGGATACAAATTTCAAACCCAGTCAAAAACAGAGGGGGAAAAACAATTAACAGTGGAGTTTATGTAAAAGGTTCCACAGATGGAGGTGAAGACAACTTCTACGGTGTGATTCAACATATATATGAACTGGCGTACAATACTTTAGACTATACTAAAAAAAATAGTGTTATTTTATTGTTATTGGTTTGATCCGTCAAGTAGAGGCATAAGAGTGGATCGAAAATATAATACTGTTGAGATATACATGAGCAGAAGATACCAAATGTTTGATCTGTTTATCATATCAAAACATGTAAGATAAGTGCATTTTGTCCCTTATCCATCAACTCGAAGGGACAAACAAGGTTGGTGTGTTGCAATAAAGACAAAATCAAGGGGTCGCATTGAAGCAGATGATCCACAGGAAGAAGTGGCTTATCAAGTGGATGAGATGCCTCATGTCAACATAGTAAATGAAATGGAACCCATTTCTCGACTACGTGACAATCCAATCACATATGAAGATGTAGATGGAGATGAGGAATTAAATAAAGAAGTGGCAGAACCATCAAGATCTGAAGACGAAGCCGAAGTAGAGTGAGCAAAATGGGCAGAATAAAATTGTTTCTTTTTACAATTAGAGAAATTAATGTCTAACAACATATTTTAATTTGTCAGTTATTTTCATAACTTGTTTATTTTTATGGAATTCATTTTTAATATTGTTATGTTCAAATATAATATTTTATGACTGTTATTGTTGAATTGCTCTATAGACATATATGGCATCAGGAGGAACAAGATCCGACCCCCCAAGACCACCCACTGGTGGTAAATGGAAAGGGAAGGGCATCGCCATCGACCCTCCCGTCATGGGAGGCCGAACATTATTAGGCGTGATGCTACTTGGTTATCGACGTTGTCATCCACACAAAGTCCGCGTACATCTACGCCTACACAGCCTCCAGCGTGTTTGGCCCCTACACAGCCTACGTCACATTCGTCTAGCAGACACTTGGTGCTTCTTCCTCCCATTTTGTGCCTGAGACGATGCCTGATACTCATCAATCCGATCATGAGTATAGTACGAGCCACACACCTGATCAGACCGAGGTTGAGCAGGATGAGGAAGAGCAGCAGGAGGTTGACCAGGAGGTCGTTGAAGATCTTGAGATGCTGCATGATGGCCGAGTTGTTATCAGGCCGGCTGGTAAAGGGTAAGCATTTACAAAATTTTTTTCAAGTTATTAATAATTTACATGTATATATATATATATTTTTTTTAATTTGTTTGACATCTTTTTATTGTTCATGTTCCTTCCCTCAAAGCCTGTTGCGAAGGCTATTACAGCAGTAATTGAGGATAATTACCACACGTTTTGGCCCACCTGGGGGAAGTTGAAGGACGAGGAGCTGAGGCATATGTTCAAATCTTTTGGAGTAAGTTGTAATTTTTATTTTGTTGCATATTATTTTTTTATTTCATAAATTTCAATTATGTTTAATAATGTATTATATTGATACAGGAGAGGGTTACTTGGGAGTAAGCGGATGAGCGGCGGATCGAGAAGAACTTCCACATAAAGGCCTCCCACCGCCTCTCTGATATGCTTAGAGATACCTGTCTCGGGGGACAGCCCCACTGGATAGGGGATCAGCTCTGGCAGCAACTGGTACGCACTGGAACTCCCCTAGGTTCAAGGCGACTAGCGAGAATGCCAAGAAGAATAGAGCCTCTGAGAAGGGTGGGAGCTTGCACACCAGAGGTTTCGTCAGTCAGGCGCAGCACGTAGCTCAACTTGTACGTGTTATATTATTATTATTATTATTATTATTATTATTATTATTATTATTATTTATTTAAGGTTTTTTATTAAATAATTACAGTCGAGGAGGTTGGGTAGAGAGGTACAGTTGCACGAGTTGCATCGTGCAACTCATATTAGGAGGAGTACCAGTGATTTTATTGATGATCGGTCGAGGCGGACCTAGGTAATTGTAAAATATAATGAATAGTTTTTTAATAATGTTTATATTGTTTTCTTACAAAAAAAAAATTGACTTATTTGTTTATGTTTGACAGGAGGAGTTTGAGACAAGGATGTCTCAGATTAGATCTTAAACATCATCATGTTCCCCGTCTTAGAGCCCTGAGAATCCATCTGCACCGCTCAGGGTTTGGGCAGATGTTGTTGGCGGCAAGAAGAAGGGTCGCCTATATAGTGCTGGAGACCTTATCAGGAACTACAGGAAAGGGACCAGCCGCCTCCACATCGGGGAATCATCAAGTAGTGGTAGTGCCAGTCGTCGCTCTGCCGCGGATGAGCAGGAGTTAGCCGAGGTGAAGCGGAAACTAGCCGAGTAGCAGGAGGAGACTCGTCGGACGAACGCCATTTTGGCTCAAGTGCTGCAGCGACAGGAAGAGATATACCAGATGCTAGCTCGCAGCCTCCTCCGCCTCCTAGTACTGATCATGTCGATGACACAGATGGTGTAGAGCATCTCGATCATGATCAGGACTACCAAGATTATTAGTGATGTTTGTACTGATATTTTTTGATATTTTCGGATATTTTTTTAATTACTGATGTTTGTTCGGATTATTTATTTATTTATTACATTTCTTTTTTTTAATTTATTTTTTGGTTTACGTTATCACATTTTTTAATATGGGAATAAATTAATAACTAAAAGTAATCAATTTAATTAAATTAAATTACTAGTAATAGTTAATTAAACTAATTAATTTAATAGTTAATCAATTAATTAATTAATTTAATAAATTAAATTAATAGTTAATTAAATCAATTACATAAATTAATTAATTTAAAAATTAAATTAATTAATTAATTAATTAAATTAAATATAAAAATTATTCAATTAATTTAATTAATTATTTAATTAAATTTCGTGGGAAAAAAAAATTCGGCGTTACCGATGGGTTTGGCCGTCGAAAAAACAAGTGGGGCATTACCGACGGTCGTAGCCGTCGGAAAATTACTAAAGGGTTTGCCCATTGGAAATTATTGTCGGATTTTGACCGACGGATTCGCCCGTAGGTAATAGCGACGGTAAAAAAAAAGCACGTCGGTAAACATTTGTGACGCCCGTTTTACCGACGGGCTTGTGCCCGTCGGGAATCCGTCGAAAATTTCGCGTTACCGACGGCTTTTTGGCGTTACGGACGGTTTTTGGCCGTCGGTAATTCCGAGTTTTCTTGTAGTGAATAACGGAAAAGTATATTATTCTGATATTCTCTGAAAAGGAAGATAAGGACGTGCTTTTTCAAATTACTTCACTCAATGATTTGGAGCTGAAAATATCTGCAACGGTATTATCCTCAAGGTCCTCTATAAATACCTCAAGCTCTCTATAAATATCTGACATGACATTTCAATATGCAATTAATGCATTTGTAAAATTCATGTAGCTACATTTAGTCTACATTCATGCTAGTTTTAATAGAGCATTATTCAAATTATTTATTTATTTATTTTTATAATGAATAAGTTTAGATTGGGGGAGGCTCACCCCGTGTAGGGCTAGGGAAAACCACCAACCTGAGCCAGGATTTACGGTGGAATTTACATATCGCCCACCAATGCAGCCACTGGAATCGAACCCAAGTTACAGTATATGCAAGCGGAAGGCTGAACCAGTTGAGCTAAGCTACGTTAGCAAACTATTTATTTTTTAAAAACTAATTTAATTTATTATGCAATGGAAATTAATAATGGAAATTACGACAAATATATATATGAATAAACTTCATTGATTACTGCTCCAGATGTCAACCTCTTAGAGAAATCTCATTCAATGCAACTACAAGTGTCATTCTCTCAATCAAAATATAGTTAATTCAGTTACACGTGTCACACATTCTCTGCCATGTGTCAATCATTGTGGGTAAAAATATATGATGTGTCACATACTCATTCGTTTGCCAACTCTACTCAGTTAATGCATTTAGTTTCTTATTGAGCTACTTCCTTCTTGACATGATATTTCCATATGCAATTAATGCATTTGTCAAATTCATACTGATTACATTTAATCTACATTCATGGTAGTTTTAATAGAACATTATTCAAAGTATTTATTTTCTAAAAACTAATTTAATCTATATATCTATACTATATACATTTAGGAATACACTTCATTGATTCTTGCTCAGTGTCAACCTCTTAGAGAAATCTTATTCAATGCAATTACAAGTGTTATTCTCTCAGTCAAAATATAATTAATTCAGTTACATGTCTCACACATTCTCATCATGTGTCAATCATTGTCTGTAAAAATATATGATGTGTCCCCTACTCATTCGTTTGCAAACTCTATCAATTAAGACATTTAGTTTCTTACTACCTCTGGTCCCTATTATAAGAAAATTTTTGGTGTATTTTTTTGTCCTAATTATAAGAAAAAGTAACTCATTTCAAGATGTATTAATTGCTAAAATTCTTTTATGCCCCTATTTAAGGTCATATTTATCTTTACTAGAAACTCATCTTTTTCTATACATTCTATTTAATGTCAAAGTCTTGTTTGGTGGAACACTATCCCGACCTTTATCTCAGATGACTTTTTAGAAATAGAAATAGCACCTTATTATAGATTCTCCTAATCTCTTTTGGGCTAGGTTGTCGTTCCTTAGGTTCAATGATGTCTTTTTGGATTGTTTTGTTTGCACTTTTGTTCCGGTCTTGGGTTTTGGCCTAGTCCGCCCAGGCACCACTTGTAACTGTTTTTTCTATTTATTAATAAAAACAGGGGGAAGTATTCTTTTTTCTTCTAGATTTTTTTCCCTAAGGAGGGTTTTGTACCAGAAGGTTTTAACGAGGCTCCTTTCCTTCATTTTACAAAAAAAATGTCAAGGGTATATTTGAGATAACATTTCAATTTTATAGCATTAAATAAGCTTCATTGGTTCGGGTGATTTTTTTTTTCTCTTATATTAGGACCCGAAGAAGTATTGTTTTACTTCCTTCCTGACATGACATTTCAATATGCAATTAATGCATTTGTAAAACAATACTTCTAGAAGAAAAAAGAATACTTCCCCCTGTTTTTATTAATAAATAGAAAAAACAGTTACAAGTGGTGTCTGGGCGAACTAGGCCAAAACCCAAGACCGGAACAAAAGTGCAAACAAAACAATCCAAAAAGACATCATTGAACCTAAGGAACGACAACCTAGCCCAAAAGAGATTAGGAGAATCTATAATAAGGCAGGCTATTTCTATTTCTAAAAAAGTCATCTGAGATAAAGGTCGGGATAGTGTTCCACCAAACAGTACCCTTGACATTAAATAGAATGTATAGAAAAAAGATGAGTTTCTAGTAAAGATAAATATGACCTTAAATAGGGGCATAAAAAGAATTTTAGCAATTAATACATCTTGAAATGAGTTACTTTTTCTTATAATTAGGACAAAAAAATACACCAAAAATTTTCTTATAATAGGGACCAGAGGTAGTAAGAAACTAAATGTCTTAATTGATAGAGTTTGCAAACGAATGAGTAGGGGACACATCATATATTTTTACAGACAATGATTGACACATGACAGAGAATGTGTGAGACATGTAACTGAATTAATTATATTTTGACTGAGAGAATAACACTTGTAATTGCATTGAATAAGATTTCTCTAAGAGGTTGACACCTGGAGCAGTAATCAATGAAGTGTATTCCTAAATGTATATAGTATAGATATATAGATTAAATTAGTTTTTAGAAAATAAATACTTTGAATAATGTTCTATTAAAACTACCATGAATGTAGATTAAATGTAACTGTATGAATTTGACAAATGCATTAATTGCATATGGAAATATCATGTCAAGAAGGAAGTAGCTCAATAAGAAACTAAATGCATTAACTGAGTAGAGTTGGCAAACGAATGAGTATGTGACACATCATATATTTTTACCCACAATGATTGACACATGGCAGAGAATGTGTGACACGTGTAACTGAATTAACTATATTTTGATTGAGAGAATGACACTTGTAGTTGCATTGAATGAGATTTCTCTAAGAGGTTGACATCTGGAGCAGTAATCAATGAAGTTTATTCATATATATATTTGTCGTAATTTCCATTATTAATTTCCATTGCATAATAAATTAAATTAGTTTTTAAAAAATAAATAGTTTCTTTGGCGTAGCTTAGCTCAACTGGTTCACCTTCCGCATATATATCAGAACTTTGGGTTCGATTCCAGTGGCTGCATTGGTGGGCGATATGTAAATTCCACCGTAAATCCTGGCTCAGGTTGGTGGTTTTCCCTAGCCCTACACGGGGTGAGCCTCCCCCAATCTAAACTTATTCATTATAAAAATAAATAAATAAATAATTTGAATAATGCTCTATTAAAACTAGCATGAATGTAGACTAAATGTAGCTACATGAATTTTACAAATGCATTAATTGCATATTGAAATGTCATGTCAGGAAGGAAGTAAAACAATACTTCTTCGGGTCCTAATATAAGAGAAAAAAAAAATCACCCGAACCAATGAAGCTTATTTAATGCTATAAAATTGAAATGTTATCTCAAATATACCCTTGACATTTTTTTTGTAAAATGAAGGAAAGGAGCCTCGTTAAAACCTTCTGGTACAAAACCCTCCTTAGGGAAAAAAATCTAGAAGGAAAAAGAATACTTCCCCCTGTTTTTATTAATAAATAGAAAAAACAGTTACAAGTGGTGCCTGGGCGGACTAGGCCAAAACCCAAGACCGGAACAAAAGTGCAAACAAAACAATCCAAAAAGACATCATTGAACCTAAGGAACGACAACCTAGCCCAAAAGAGATTAGGAGAATCTATAATAAGGCAGGCTATTTCTATTTCTAAAAAAGTCATCTGAGATAAAGGTCGGGATGGTGTTCCACCAAACAGTACCCTTGACATTAAATAGAATGTATAAAAAAAGATGAGTTTCTAGTAAAGATAAATATGACATTAAATAAGAGCATAAAAAGAATTTTAGCAATTAATACATCTTGAAATGAGTTATTTTTTCTTTTAATTAGGACAAAAAAATGCACCAAAAATTTTCTTATAATAGGGACCAGAGGTAGTAAGAAACTAAATGTCTTAATTGATAGAGTTTGCAAACGAATGAGTAAGGGACACATCATATATTTTTACAGACAATGACTGACACATGACAGAGAATGTGTGAGACATGTAACTGAATTAATTATATTTTGACTGAGAGAATAACACTTGTAATTACATTGAATAAGATTTCTCTAAGAGGTTGACACCTGGAGCAGTAATCAATGAAGTGTATTCCTAAATGTATATAGTATAGATATATAGATTAAATTAGTTTTTAGAAAATAAATACTTTGAATAATGTTCTATTAAAACTACCATGAATGTAGATTAAATGTAACTGTATGAATTTGACAAATGCATTAATTGCATATGGAAATATCATGTCAAGAAGGAAGTAGCTCAATAAGAAACTAAATGCATTAACTGAGTAGAGTTGGCAAACGAATGAGTATGTGACACATCATATATTTTTACCCACAATGATTGACACATGGCAGAGAATGTGTGACACGTGTAACTGAATTAACTATATTTTGATTGAGAGAATGACACTTGTAGTTGCATTGAATGAGATTTCTCTAAGAGGTTGACATCTGGAGCAGTAATCAATGAAGTTTATTCATATATATATTTGTCGTAATTTCCATTATTAATTTCCATTGCATAATAAATTAAATTAGTTTTTAAAAAATAAATAGTTTGCTAACGTAGCTTAGCTCAACTGGTTCAGCCTTCCGCTCGCATATACTGTAACTTGGGTTCGATTCCAGTGGCTGCATTGGTGGGCGATATGTAAATTCCACCATAAATCCTGGCTCAGGTTGGTGGTTTTCCCTAGCCCTACACGGGGTGAGCCTCCCCCAATCTAAACTTATTCATTATAAAAATAAATAAATAAATAATTTGAATAATGCTCTATTAAAACTAGCATGAATGTAGACTAAATGTAGCTACATGAATTTTACAAATGCATTAATTGCATATTGAAATGTCATGTCAGGAAGGAAGTAAAACAATACTTCTTCGGGTCCTAATATAAGAGAAAAAAAAAATCACCCGAACCAATGAAGCTTATTTAATGCTATAAAATTGAAATGTTATCTCAAATATACCCTTGACATTTTTTTTGTAAAATGAAGGAAAGGAGCCTCGTTAAAACCTTCTGGTACAAAACCCTCCTTAGGGAAAAAAATCTAGAAGGAAAAAGAATACTTCCCCCTGTTTTTATTAATAAATAGAAAAAACAGTTACAAGTGGTGCCTGGGCGGACTAGGCCAAAACCCAAGACCGGAACAAAAGTGCAAACAAAACAATCCAAAAAGACATCATTGAACCTAAGGAACGACAACCTAGCCCAAAAGAGATTAGGAGAATCTATAATAAGGCAGGCTATTTCTATTTCTAAAAAAGTCATCTGAGATAAAGGTCGGGATAGTGTTCCACCAAACAGTACCCTTGACATTAAATAGAATGTATAGAAAAAAGATGAGTTTCTAGTAAAGATAAATATGACCTTAAATAGGGGCATAAAAAGAATTTTAGCAATTAATACATCTTGAAATGAGTTACTTTTTCTTATAATTAGGACAAAAAAATACACCAAAAATTTTCTTATAATAGGGACCAGAGGTAGTAAGAAACTAAATGTCTTAATTGATAGAGTTTGCAAACGAATGAGTAGGGGCACATCATATATTTTTACAGACAATGATTGACACATGACAGAGAATGTGTGAGACATGTAACTGAATTAATTATATTTTGACTGAGAGAATAACACTTGTAATTGCATTGAATAAGATTTCTCTAAGAGGTTGACACATGGAGCAGTAATCAATGAAGTATATTCTTAAATGTATATAGTATAGATATATAGATTATATTAGTTTTTAGAAAATAAATATTTTGAATAATGTTCTATTAAAACTACCATGAATGTAGATTAAATGTAACTGTATGAATTTGACAAATGCATTAATTGCATATGGAAATATCATGTCAAGAAGGAAGTAGCTCAATAAGAAACTAAATGCATTAATTGAGTAGAGTTGGCAAACGAATGAGTATGTGACACATCATATATTTTTACCGACAATGATTGACACATGGCAGAGAATGTGTGACACTTATAACTTAATTAATTATACTTTGATTGAGAGAGTGGTACTTGTAATTGCATTCAATGAGATTTCTCCGAGAGGTTGACACTGGAGCAGTAATCAATGAAGTTTATTCCTAAATGCATATAGATAAATAGAAAGATAGATATTTTTATTAGTTTAAATTTCAGTGTGTTATACTTTTGTATTTGACTAAACAAATGAATTTTACATAGTACACTAATGATATTATAATATGAAATGTCATTAAATATATATAAAGTATATTAATTAAAATAGTAAATAATAAATAAATATTTCCATTAATGTAGATCTCATGTGAGTTTTAGTCTCTGTCTCTCTCTCTCTCTCACACATACACAGATATATATATATATATATATATATATATATATATATATATATATATATATATAAAGATAAATATAAATTATAGTAATAAAAATACTGATATTAAAAACATTACTAAATTATATCAAAGCTTTTTTGTTTTTCATTTGCTTTCCTAAATCTCTTTTCTCATGTAGATAATATATAATGAACATGCTAGTCTTACGTCTCACAAGAAGTCAAATATAAGGTTCATTCTTGCAAAATGGCGTTTCAAATCAATCAAGCTTATCTTTGCTGGTTTTTGTGCATTGTTTTTGTTTTGCTTTCAGGTAATGGGAAGAAAGTTAATTTCCTTTGAGTTGTATTTCCATTATTCAGTTTTCTAACTCGAATTGGAAATTGATATTACTTATTCTATATGCGTTTTTAGTCTACTGGTTCCAAGATTAAAAATCTTGAGTTGTTATACGAGTATCACTCTACAACTTTTCCTATTTAAATTTTCATTTTTTTTCTTTTTTTATAAATTTGCAAAGCACATGTCTTCTCGATCCAAGGTTAATAATAGTTTGTTTTGGTGAGACCAAACTAGGTAGTCGATTGCATGCATAAAATTTTCATGTTTATGGCCTTTCTCGCTCGTCTGGATTTAAATTTGTGTTGATTGCAGGGTTAGCAAATGGTAATTGGTTTACTCCAGGACTAAGCTGCGGAAATAAATGCGTAACCGTTCCACAGTGCAGCCAAGACTGTTTTAGCAGGGGCTTTAAGAAAGGTGGCACCTGCATTGGATTCGTTCCAAAAATTGTGTTATGCTGCTGTTATAAGTGATGAGTTATTGTACTTTTAAATTCAACTAAATAAATAAAACAAAGGATTTGGATCCTCTAAAATAAGGTTTCTCATTTTAGAATGTAAAGTGAATCCATCTCCACCCTTTATTTTTTTTAACGGGTTTGATTCCATACACGTATTAATTTTTTAAAAATTAATAATTTACAAAAATAACAAACGTTTGGATGGTATCAGATCAGTGATTTATGGTTTTCTTGAAATGAAAATTGCAAGAAAGGGTGTTGGGAAGGCTTTCGATTACTGCATTTAGATAAGATGTTGTTACTGAAAAATAAAAATGGTGGTCTGTATATATTTACGGTATTAAAGAAAGCACGCTGGGGTGGTTCTGTTTTCATTTTTTTCTGAAATTATTATTATTATTATTATTATTATTATTATTATTATTATTATTATTATTATTATTATTATCAATTACGTGCGTCTCGTCACTTGTGATTTCCACCTCCAAGTACAAGTAGATCGATGGTGAGAGAGAGACGCTTAAGGTGGAAAGCAGTTTGAAGAGGGAGATAACCAAGAGAAAGAAGATGACAAGAGCAAAAGGGAGAGAGAAGATGGGAGTTTTTTTAACCATTGAATAAATAAAAGGTGGATATGTGCTTACTTTACACTAATACTTTGTTTGGATATCGAATGGAAAGAAAGTTGAAGAAAAAAAAATTGAAGGAATAAAAGTGAGTAGAAAATGAGGAGAAAGTGAGATGCTTTTTTGGTTGTTTGGTAAAAGTGAAAGTGGAGTAGAAAGTGAGAAAAAAGAAAGAAGTATATTTAATAAATTACGTAAGTACCCTTATGCAAAAATAAGATGTATTTAATTATTTATTTATATTAATATATATAAATATGTAAATACAAAATACATGTTTATATATTTTATGTGTATATATATATATATAATTTTAATAAACAAGGATATTAAAATGGACGAGAGACACATGCACATGATGCAAGCAGGTAGGAGGGCAGAAATGGAACAACAAATGAATTTGTTGGTCTGCAAGCTTTCTCGCGTGTGGTGGGAAGAAAGGTTTTATGTGGGTCTCAAGTTGAGATTCTTCTTTCCTTCCAGTTTCTTGCCACATCCAAATGAGAGAAGATGTATTGGGACTAGTGCCTTCCCTTCTCAAACTTTCTTTCCTCCAAGTTTCAGCTCAAACAAATGATGTGCAAGCAAAAGATCTCACTTTTGATGAGTCAAATCTAGAAAACAAAGACCTGCCACTGGTGCGAAAACGAGATGAAAAAAAGAGGATTTTAAATCGGTTAAAAGGGAAATCGATTTAAAAAATGACGCGGTGACAATTTCAAAATTAATGCTACACTTTTTAAATCGGTTCCTTTTTCAACTGATTTAAAATCTCACTTTTTTACATCGGTTTCCGGTTAACCTCTTTTTTTTCCCTACACTAGTGTATTGACCCATGCCTAAGGCACGGGTATCGAGTATCGACAAAACATTATGTAACTTTTAATTTTTCAATTGATTTTTTTTATTTTGAAGTTTAATAAAATTATATGTTAGTAAATATGAATATATGAATACTATGTAGTTTTATTATATATAATGTATATTTGTCTTAAATTACATATTTTTTTAACAATTATAAAATTTAAAAATCATATTAAATATCATAGATCTAATTTAATATAAAAATAAAAACTAATTAATAATATAAATATAATTATTATAGTTTCAAAATTTTTGTAAGTCTCATAAATTATACAAATAAATTTATAGTAAGTGATATTATAATTTAAATTTAGAATTATTATCAGAATTTATGTTCATATTTATTTTTTTACAAAAATTATATTCATTTTTAATTAATTATTAAATTAAATTTTAAATACAAATAAGATTACTTTGGTGGATAAGAGCTGACTAATCTTTATGTCAAAACAAAATTAGTTAGCTAATCTTTTGAATGTAACATAATCCTTGTGTGATTATGTCTTCTTTTATTCTCCAAATTCAGTCGTGTCCTGACCCCTATTATTGGTGGGGGCTGAGCCAGCAGTTTTTAGATCTTATTTCCATACACATCGCTCATCAATTTTCCAGAAATAACTCTTCAGTCTCTTTCTTAATCTGTGGAATTTGTACCGTGCACCACCATCATCTTTAGGAACTTGTTCCTCATCTTGGTATATGGGCTCCTCATGTACAAAGAGACAACCTTTTTATCCAGTGGTGGAGCTAGCCACTTTTCAATGAGGGGGCCAAATATAAAGAGTAATTTTTTTTAGACAAAATGAACTTCATTAAAAGAGAATCAAATGTTCTGAGTTAATATACATAACGATAATTAGGAAAAAATAACAAAATCCTATTTTAACAAATATACACTTTAGAGCCTGCAAAATGCCAAAATAGAAGTTGCTCCAATTCTTCCATAGCAAATGACTCAAACTTGCACAAAACCAGTTATCTCTAGCAGAAACTTCATGAGCAGCCCAACAAAAAAGCACCTAACAAACAACGAAGCCCACTAGAGATCAAAATAATTTGCAGCTGATCTGCTACCTCCTTCAACATACAAAAAACTTCAATGCAGCGGCAAAAAAAAAAATTATGAATTAATCACTTACCCAAATAAGCAAAAAAATTACAACGTCTTTCACTAATACAAAATGTAAATTAAAACAACAAGAAGGGAAAGTGTTCTGAACAGAACTTCAGAGGATGACCGGAGGGAAGCAGTGCGGTTGCGCTCGCGACGGATGACGACGGCGTGTTGGGGGGGTATACCTGCAAACACTCCGACGCTCAAGTCAGTGTGTGTCCGAGGTGAGTGAAGAGGTGGTAGAAAAATCATTACCTCGACCGTTTGACGCGGTCTCTTTAAATATGAGTTGAGGACGGTTACCGATGAGTAACCGTTCCGTGAAACCCAGGAGTCGGCAGTTAATTCTTTTAATGCTGAGAACCGTTGGGTCGGCCGCGTCGATGTGGTCTCGAGGGAAGGTGGAGCGACATGGACAGAACTTCAGATTGGGCTTGGAAGGTGGATCTTCGGATTGGGCCTCGGCCCAGTCCGGAACAGAAAGAAAGTCTTGCAATAGCCATTTAGGAAAGTTGAACTCGACGACGCTTAAAAGCAGCAAACTCATCAATAATTGCCTTTGTACTAAACTGACTAGCAATGTCTTTTTCAATGTAAATAACTAAGCTATTTGCAAGAAACCCGTCATCCATTTTGTTTCGGAGTCTTGTCTTGACAATCTTCATTGCTGAAAAAGTTGTCTCTGTAGTTGCTGTAGAGACTGGAAGTGTCAAAATAAGACGAATCAATCTATCAATCAAGTGGTAAATTTTTGACTTTCCCATTTCTGCTAATTTTTGGCACAACTCAGAAAGTGTTGTTATATCTTGGAAAGCTTGATGTTGAGGTATGTCAAGCACGTAATGCCTTAATTGTAATCTCAAATGAAGCCTTTCTTGCTCAGTGAAATCACAAGGATAAAAACTCTCAGCTAACCTGTAAATATCATCAATGTAACATATTAGTGTTGTAGTTTCATATTTTCATTAAAAATTTTAATATCATATGAAATCAATTTTGGTCAATGAAATCACAAGAATAAAAACTGTTTGTTAACCTGCAAATATTATCAGCATTGAATTCCTTGTAATTATTGCTAGGATCCAAAGCTGCACTTAAAGTTAGAAGTTCCACTGTTTGCTCATTGAATCTCAAATTTAATTCATGCAACTGAGAATCAATTACAACCAAGAAAATATCAACCCGATAATGATGCTCCATAGTTACATTCGGTTGACGAGATCGACCTCTTCCCAAAACATATTGTGCATCCATGTCAGGAATCTCTATCTCATGCTTTAGACAATATTTTTTCACATTCTCTAACAAATCAGACCATCCATCGTTTCTCAATTGCTGAAGGAGTGATTTTGTAGTAGAAACAAGATGCATTGCATTTAAAATATCTTGTGAGCGTGATTGCAATGCTTGACAAAGAATATTGGTGATTCCCATGATTTCAGACATCAAGTGAAGTATGAAAATAAACTCAAATGAAGATAATATTTTACTAGCAGAAGAAGCATCGCCTCTTTGAGAATAAGTAGACCCTGCATCAATAATATTAGTAACAACACTATAGACCGCATCATACATTTTCATTAAGCTGCAAATAGATTGAAAATGAGAGCTCCATCGAGTATCTCCAGCTCTTTGTAGAGTACCAACTTGATTTGTACCTTTACCTGTTTGGAGCTCATCATTGGCGATCATGTCTATTATGTTAATTGCTTGAGTAGCTTGCAATTGGTCGTGCCTTTTAGAAGAAGCACTAACAATATTTACAATGAAAGTTAGCTGCGTAAAAAACTCATGAATATGAACTACTTCTCTTGATGCCGCAACCAAAGCTAATTGCAATCTGTGAGCATAACAATGCACATAATATGCATATGGACAATCATTAAGCACCAAAGCTTGCAACCCATTCCATTCACCACGCATATTACTAGCACCATCATATCCTTGACCTCGAATATTTTCAACTTGAAGGTTGTAACGAGAAAGAACAGATAATAACTCTTTTTTCAAGGTCATTGCACTAGTATCACTTACATGGACAATATCAAAGAATCTTTCTTGAATAAAACCATCACCATCAACAAACCTCAAGATTATAGCCATTTGCTCTCTTTTTGACTCATCTCGAGCTTCATCAATAATGATACATAGCATTTCCTACCTCCTTCCTAATTTGATTTCTCACCATATTAGCCAAAATATGCAAAATCTCCTTTTGAACATCATTTGATGTATATTTAGCAACCTGAGGAGCATTCTTCAAGACAACTTTATACAATTCATCATTGTAAGATCCTAACAATTTCAACATCTCAAGGAAATTTCCTCTATTTTTTGAGGATGTACTTTCATCGTGACCTCTAAATGCACAAGCTTGAAAAGCTAACCATCTAACACAATCAATGGTAGCTACGAGTCTAAGTCGGTTCCTCTCAATCTCTTCTGATGTTTGCTTTTTGATAAATAGATCAATATGGCGAGCTCTTGCCAACAAAGCCTCACAAGATTGAACAACAATACTATGCGGAGAATTTTGTTTTTTTCCAGCATGATTTAAAAGGGGACAATTTTCTCCACTATTTACTTTCTTCCAAGTATTAAAACCTTTCTCAATAAAAGCATTAGAACCTGGACGATTAGAAGCCTTTTTACCAAAAAGGTAGCATGGCAAGCAAAATATAGCATCTTTTTCATGAGAATACTCCAACCAAGAAGGATACAATTCAAATCAAGAAGCATTAAACCGACGAGGATGATCATCATCTGATAAAGGGTAATTTTTAAGAATAGGTTGGCATGGCCCACGTTTAAGATAAGCATGACGAATTTCATCCCTTTGATTTACAGGAATCTCCCATATCATTGGTCGTAATCCTGGATCTGATTCAATATGAAAACTATCCATTTCTTCAAGACGAATTCTAGGGCGTTTTGGCTCACATTGCTCTTGTTCATGAGGTGAAGTGATGATGTTAGCTGTCTCACATGAAGAACCAGGGACATTTGCATCCTTTCTTTTAAAGAATTTGTCAATTGTCTTCAGTTTTTTCATACCTAAAAAAGAAACCAATTGGCTTTCAACTAAACAAAAAAATACTTGGCCTACAATAATTTCCAATATACTAATAAGACAACGAATTGGACAACATTATCCCCCTTTATTTAATCAGTACAACATTGTGATTTTCCCTTTTTTTTCATCAATACAATATTACCTCTAAATCTAACAGTGTTACAGTGTCAAATGTCAATGACAATAAACAATACATAATAAACTCTTATTTTCTTTTTGTCAAAAAAAAATAAACTCTTATTTTCTTCTAACATTGTAAAAACATTCTCATTCAATATATTCTGAACAATCTTCTCTTCGGGGATTTAGGTAGGGTTCACATACTTGAGATTAATTTTTGTGAAGCAGATACACCGTTGCATGAGGGAAATTATAGACCAATCCTGGGTAGTAACATAACGATTCAAGTGCACCTTTATATTGTCTTCTCCATCTTGCAAATCATTCCATGTCCAAGTTCAACAAGTCTATGCCTCGTGCCTCGGCTCTGTGAAATGTCTCTGAATCGCAAAAGCAGAGAGTGGAAGGATATGTATGGGATTGGGTTGCCTTGCCTCCCTCCTTTTGATCCTTTCCCAGCAAGCAATTAATTTTCTTTTTGGTGCTGATTGATTCTTCGCTTCGCAGAAGAAAACTCGAGAAGAAGCCAAACAAAAAAATCCTCCAGCAAGTTACTTTACCAATGGGCCAATAGCATTGGACAAAATAAAATATTATAAACGACTACAACACGTTTTTTCGATCAGGAACAACACTTTAAGCAAACTAGTCAAATAAAATATTAATAGCACCTTTTTTTTATAATAAATTATTACTCTGCTCTGAAATATAAGCAAAAAAAGTATCTCAAATATAAGCAGCTTGAATATTTTTTTAGTGTAAATGTTTTATTTTATAAATATGTTCTATTAAAAATTTTTTTTGGGTAGCAAAATTCTGTATTACTACACTGGTCTTTAGAATTTTTATTTTTTTTGGGTAGCAACGGCTACCCCATTGTAATGAAAGCCTCCGCCCCTGTTTTTATCCAACGCATCAAGCTCCTGCTCAAGATCTTGGATCCCCGAAATTGTTGCAATAATCACAATAATATATATATAAATTTAAAAATTATAATAAAAATTATAAAATTAATTTAATATAAATATAATAACTAATAAATATTACAAAAAGAGTTATTATTTTTTATAAATATAAATAGAATTTTTATGAGCCTCATAATAAGTGATGTTTAATATAATAGTTTATATATATTTATTGTAAGTGATGTTTAGTTTGTATTTGTATAATTATTATTAGAATTTGTATTTACTGATTTGGGAGACAAAAAAAATTCAACATAATGGTCACATTCTATCCTACGTGGGTTTATAAGTGATAATATCTTACACTTTAAAAATGAAATTGATAATAATATCTCATTGGTTGAATCGAAAACCTTTTTTTATAAAAGAATCGATAGCTTTTGCTGAATAAAATTAAAGATACTAATATATTATCACCTTAAATCTGATATTACGAATCTGGAAGAAAAAAATTATCAATTATTGAATATTGATAATTGGACTTGAAATGTTACATAAATCAATCACGACTGATTTGAAATGGTTTGGATAGGTTATCAGCTTTAAGCTTGTATGAATTTAAGTTAAATTAGCAAATTTTTTGGGGAAAAAAAATGTCATCTATTGGGTAACAAAGTTAATCTGCATATCTATGTATATTTTTTCATTTTAAATAAATATCAATATCGATAATTTTAAATAGTTTAGCTCACAAAGATTTCAAAATCATGTGCACAGTACATGATTATAAACTCAAAGACTTTTCTTATCTCAAAAGCCAGGCGCATTGATTTGAATGATAATATTTATCTCTGTAAAAAAAGATTAATATAAAATAGTGACATATATATCTATATCTTTATAATATACATACAAATATATAGATTCTACTAAATAACAATAATTAGATTATATGTTTTTTAAAGAGAAAAAATTTGTGAAACCCGACAAAAAGTTAAATATATTATGTTTTGAGTATTTTTTTTATTCATAGAATAGATAGATAAATTAGACAGAAGATAATAGATAAATAGCTTATAGATTTATTTTAAAAATATTTAAATAGAATTTTGTTTTAATTTTTTGACTAAAATGAATGTTGTCTTGCCATATGGCATAACCGAATGTAACAAAACCATCTTTTATATATATATAATTGATATATAATTTATATATATAATTGATATATATATATATATATAATTAATTTTTAAAAAATTTTATTTTATTTTAAAAATATTTAGTTAGGTTGAATATAATTTGTTTTAAAATAATAATCTATTTAGATAGCATAAACGCCTGTAACAAAGCTTTAAATTTATATTTAAATTTATTTTTAAATTTTAATTTTAATTATATCTGAAATAGATTTATTTTCAAAACTTTTTAATTTATTTTAAAAATAAAAACTTAATCTGTTTGATTCAATTTAAATAAAATATTTTGATTTATTTTAAAAAACTCATAAATAATAAAAAAATAGTTTTATTTTATTTTAAAAATAATAAATTAATACATTTGTTTAAATTTCATATGAAATGTTTTGATTTATTTTATAAAAAAGAAAATAATCAAAAAATCGTATTAATTTATTTAAAAAATATATATTTCATGAATTTATTTTTAAATAATTTATTTTATTTGAAAAATGTTAAATTATTTAAAATTGAAGTTGTTTTAAAATAATAATTGATTCAAATAATAATAATTTGATTTCAAAATATTTAATTAGTTTGAATAGAATTTGTTTTAAAATAATAATTTATTTAGATAGCATAAATGCTTGTAACAGAACTTTAAATTTATATTTAAATTTATGTGTAAATTTAAATTTTAATATATCTGTCATAAATTTATTTTCTAATCTTTTTAATTTATTTTAAAAATAATAAATTAACTATTTGAGTCAATTTAAATAAAATATTTCTTTTTTATAAAACTTACAAATAATTAAAAAAATTGTTTTATTTTATTTTAAAAATATTAAACACATATATTTGTTTAAATTTCATATGAAATATTTTGATTTATATAGAAAATAATCAAAATATCGTATTAATTTATTTAAAGAATATATCTTCCATGAATTTATTTTTAAATCATTTTAATTTATTTGAAAAATGTTAAATTATTTTAAATAGAAGTTGTTTTAAAATAATAATTGATTCAAATAGATTTTATTTTAACAAAATAATTGAAATAATTGTGTTGGTGACACGTGGCTTAAACGAATATAACAAAGCCTTCTTATATATATAATTGATTTTTAAATTGTTTTAATTTATTTTCAAAATATTTAATTTGTTTGAATAGAATTTATTTTAAAATAATAATTTATTTAGATAGCATAAATGCTTGTAACAAAACTTTAAATTTATATTTAAATTTAAATTATATTTATCGTAGATATATTTTTAAATATTTTTAACATATTTTAAAAATAATAAATTAATCTATCTTCTTCCATTTAGTTAAAATATTTCGATTTATTTTAAAAAACTCAAAGTTTTATTTTATTTTAAGAATATTAAATTCATCTATTTGTTTAAATTTCATATAAAATATTTTGATTCATTTTAAAAATACGAAAAAATTAAAAAATCGTAATAATTTATTTAAAAATATATCTGTCATAAATTTATTTTTAAATCGTTTTAATTTATTCGAAAAAATGTTAAATTAATTTAAATAGAATTTGTTTTAAAATAATAATTGATTCAAATTGATTTTATTTAATAAAATAATTGAAATAATTGTGATGGTAACACGTGTCATAACCGAATGTAACAAAACAATCTTTTATATATATATAATTGATAATTGATTGATTGATTTTTAAACCCCCTATAACGGATTTAGAATATCTTTTTTTCTAAAAAAAAATGCGTCACTCACTTACTCACTCACTTTTCATTCTTTGCGTCCCTTTCACTGCGAACCGCTCACACCCTCCCTTTCTCTCGTTCTCCGTTGGTCTTTCTCCCTTTCGTCTCTATATACTTCGTTTTCCACTATGTCTATTACACTCTGCCTGGGTTTCTCTTAAGACTCAATCTCTTGTTCTTCTCTGGTATGGTTGAAAAATATGGGGTTTCCGAGCCTTGCAATGGAGGGTTTTCGGAGTTGGGGAACTATGACGGCGACCGAGAAGGGTTCTGCATGCCCTGGGTTCTCTCTCCCACTCGCACTCCCTTCTCACTTGGTTTCTTTGTTCGATTCCTCTTTCTTCCCCTCTGATATTATAATCTTTGGTT
Source organism: Calophaca sinica (assembly GCA_037113605.1). NCBI lineage: Eukaryota > Viridiplantae > Streptophyta > Magnoliopsida > Fabales > Fabaceae > Calophaca > Calophaca sinica. Next base: position 100,174,962 of record CM073733.1, on the reverse strand, counting down.
GTCGTAGATTTCAAAGTTTTATTTTCTATTGAAATGTAATTCATCTGGTGGTTTCCATTTTTTTTTGTTTATAGCAGTATTTTGGTACCATGAAAGGATCACAATAGTCAGATAGTTGCATTGCAGGACAAGGTGTTGTTGATTGATTTGGTTGAGGGAAGATCGGGAAGATTCAACCTCCTTTAACACTACACAAACACCTAATGTGTGGCACTGTGAGTTTGTGACAAAAATGTGACACCCACTCTGGGCCACTGGTGGTTATGGTTACTTAATGGTGATTTCAGTGAGAAAATTAAAAACATTAAAAACACATCGTATTTAAACATACGAACACTTGACATTTATTCATCAGAGTAATGCGGAAGAAAATACAAGTGTAATAAATAAACCACAAAAATATAAAGACACTCCACTGGCCGTGGTACTAAAAACACATACGGAGATTTTATGCTATCTCCTGATAATTCCTTAGTCGTCTACTCAGTATCAGCAATTTCTTTGGCAGACCACATTCCCCATCCACGTGTCTTGGGTCCTTTTCCAAAATTGAAATCTCCCAGAGTAATCTCTTTGTCATCTATAGATCCATTGAAGTAAAAGAAAATACAAGAAAAATACATAGAAAGGGTGAAAACCTCATTTTCACGAGTTTTATCGCGACAATCGCCCAAGTAAAATAAAATAAATAACTTATAAAATAGACAAATAATAATTTTAGTAATAAGACAATAATTGTTCCCATGACTTAAATAAGTTCACGATGATGATTTCCCATACAATTTATGAGTATGGCTGAATAAAAGCCAAAGACATTTCTGCCAATGCAAATGTTAGACTTCAAATAAGCCGAGTGATAATAATTTATCACACCAAAAAGTCTTAATAAAGACGACTGACAATAAAATTGTCAGGCCAAAACTTAAGTAGTCTCACAGCATAAAAGGCCTATGACTACCAAGTCAACGACTAATATAAGTCCAGGTTACGTTGAAAACCAGCTAACAGTAATTTGTCAGGTCTATGCTATCCATGAATGCAACAGTATATGTAAACCCATCATATCACTATCACAATCCAAACCATGATCAAAATCATAATACATCAAATCATTTCATGTATAATATATATAATTAATCTCAAGAATAAATTGATCAAACTCTCATCCAAGAGTTTCATCCACAACAATTGCACACAATCACACAACTCATGGATTTATCAAAACTCATTAGAGAATCTTCCCCTTACCTTAAAAGATTTTCCTCCCAAGCTTTGAAGTGATTCTTTTTTTTTTTTTTGGTGCATAGCTTTGAAGTGATTCTTTGAAGATAAGTTTAAACCTAAAACTCATCAAAATATAAACCCTTTTTCTAATAACTCATCTATAAAATCACTTAACAAAATAAATCTCTTTTATTCCCAAATTATACATTACGATTTTTTTAAGGATAAAAAGGGTTAGGATAACTTGATCGCTATTCCTATTTGTTAAACATGACTATACGCATATATAAACTTAAAAACAAAAATTACAAGTACTTATTCCACGTATACATATTTTATTCGTAATAGATATATAATCAAAGATTAAAGGTGCAACAAAGCCAACTGCATCAATCTTTAATTTAAAACGGATAAGTGATATTCATTTATTAATATTAGAGATTGAAGCGAGGCAGAGCCAACTGGATCAATCATCTAATATCTATAACTAGTGATCGTTTATTTATCTTTTCTACGAGTTTTAATAAACAATACACCGGATTGTTCCCAGGTAAGAGAGGCGGAACTTATCTCTTAAATACCAAGTCTTACCTTAGTTAGAACTTTTTAAGACATGTATTATTTATCAAACTCCTAAAGCCAATTGATTTTAAAACCAAAATTTTTATACATGTTAAGAATAATTATACAAGCCTATATACTAATTTTATAAAGCATATAATCAAAACATAATTAGTTATGATTAATTAAATATGTAATGATTAATGAGTTATCTATTAACCAAACACTATCTACGCCAAAATTACTTATCTATTTAAGCTATATCATTTGCATATGTGAAATTCATTAATTAAACTAAGACTAGAACAAAAACTATTAAACTAATTACTACACAAAACGTATATTATAAAAACTATTAAAAACTATATATTAAAACTACTAAAAAGCTTCGTAAAAAAATTACCTTGGAAATGCTTCAAGGAAGGGATGAAAAATTATGAAGGAGGGAGGAGTATTTATGCTAAGAGTGACGGTTCATGGTAAAGTAGTGGTGGAGTTGAATTGTGTACATTATCATACCCCATTTTAAGATATTTACATATAAATAATATAAATAGTAAATATCTATAAACCATATATCAAGCTTCATGAACCACATATCAAGCTTCTAGAAAGGGTGAGTTGTTAATTGCACAAAAACCCTTTAAAAATCAATTAATTACACAATATATATAATAGAAATAATACAAATATCTGGATATTTATCTTAAAAGCTTGACATAGCAAATAAAAGCCTCCCATTGGTTGAAAATTACCATCATCAAGTAGGTAGGGGTGATCGCTTAATTTTCATTTTACCCGCAAAATCTCACAATGCGCGATCGGGAAATTAGCGTTTTGTCAATCGTTTTTTTCGCGCGAAAAATAACAAACTTTTTCTGAAATTTAAAAAATAATATATCTGAAAAATAAAAGAAAAATGTAAAAATAAAATATTTTGAAGTGTGCAAATGCTGTTCAGAAACCGGTTGAATTGATAGCTAGAATTCTGGGTATAAATTACTCTGACAATATAAGTACTATCTATCCATTTACACTTCAAAAATTATCTCCCCAAATATCATTTTCTATACAGCTAATAATTAAACACGCAGATCATACAAATAGTTGAAAATAACACTGCAGCGTGTATATTTTCACAATAATTAAAATACAGAAAATATGGGCTGTTACATTACTACCTCACTAATAAAATTTTCATCTTCGAATATCGTAAAAGTTAGGGATATCATTTCCATTTATCCGACATTCAGTCATTGTAATTCTTCTCACTTTTAACAAATTAATGGGGTACTTATCAGTCCCACGAATTGTCATCAAGAGACCAGAAAATTATAATGATTGAGTTCACTAATCCTTTCCAGAAAAGTCTCCCTTTGCTACTCTCATCTTATCTAACTTCCAAACTACTAACCATAGTTAGTATCCTGAACGGATATAACTAGACACACATTAGACACACAACTAGACACGGCCAGAACTCGAACTGATACCTCACAGTCTGGTTTGAAACGAACTGCTCTGATATCACTAATGTGACACCCACTCTGGGCCACTGGTTGTTATGGTTACTTAATGGTGATTTTAGTGAGAAAATTAAAAACTTTTAAAAACACACCGTATTTAAACATATGAACACTTGCCATTTATTCATCAGAGTAATGCGGAACAAAATACAAGTGTAATAAATACACCACAAAAACATAAAGACACTCTGCTTGCCGTGGTACTAAAAACACATACGGAGATTTCATGCTATCTCCTGATAATTCCTTAGTCGTTTACTCAGTATCAACAATTTTTTTGGCAGATCACATTCCCCATCCACGTTTCTTGGGTCCTTTTCCAAAATTGAAATCTCCCAGAGTAATCTCTTTGTCATCTATAGATCCATTGAAGTAAAAGAAAATACAAGAAAAATACATAGAAAGGGTGAAAACCTCATTTTCACGAGTTTTATCGCGACAATCGCCCAAGTAAAATAAAATAGATAACTTATAAAATAGACAAATAACAATTTTAGTAATAAGACAATAATTGTTCCCATGACTTACATAAGTTCATGATGGTGATTTCCCATGCAATTTATGAGTATGGCTGAATAAAAGCCAAAGACATTTTTGCCAATGCAAATGTTAGACTTCAAATAAGCCGAGTGATAATAATTTATCACGCCAAAAAGTCTTAATAAAGATGACTGACAATAAAATTGCCAGACCAAAACTTAAGTAGTCTTATGGCATAAAATGCCTATGACTACCAAGTCAACGACTAATATAAGTCTAGGTTACGTTGAAAACCAGCTGACAGTAATTTGTCAGGTTTATGCCATGCTTGAATGCAACAGTATATGTAAACCCATCATATCAGTATCACAATCCAAACCATGATCAAAATCATAATACATCAAATAAAAGGTGGATTTTGAGAAGGCGTATGATTCTGTTGATTGGTCTTATTTGGATTATGTTATGAATAGAATGGGATTCTGCTTTAATTGGAGGCGTTGGATAAAGGCTTGTATTTCTTCTAGCCACATGTCGGTTCTGGTCAATGGGAGTCCAAGTAGTGAGTTCCCTATGCAGCGTGGCCTTCGGCAGGGGGATCCCTTGGCACCTTTCCTTTTCTTAATTGCTGCTGAAGGTTTAACAGGCTTGGTTAATGGGATGGTGGAGATTGGTGAACTGGTTCCTTATAGGGCATTCCCAAATTGCATGTTTTCGATTCTCCAATATGCGGATGATACCATCTTGGTTTGCGAACCAAGTTGGGATAATCTATGGTGTATAAAGTCTGTGCTGCGAGGTTTTGAGTTATGCTCTAGACTCAAAGTCATCTTTATAAAAAGCAATTTGTATGGAATTAATGTGGATGATCAGTTCCTGACGGCAGCCTCTCGCTTTCTTTTTTGCTCGGTGAGTTCCATCCCTTTTAAGTTTCTTGGCATTCCTGTTGGTGCTAATCCAAGGATATGCTCCACTTGGGAACCGGTGATTAAGAGCATGCGTGCTAAATTAAATTCATGGAAGAAATCACAGCTTTCATTCGGGGGTAGACTTACTCTGATTAACTCTGTGCTGTCAAGTTTACCATTATATTTTTTCTCATTTTATAAGGCTCCCAAAAAAGTTCTGCAAGTTCCATTCAGAGAAATTTCCTTTGGGGCGGCAACTTGGATTCCAAAAAGATAGGCTGGGTTAGTTGGGATGATGTTTTCAAACCCAAAGATGAGGGTGGTTTGGGCGTTAAGGACTTAGAGATCTTCAATCTAGGTTTGTTGACAAAATGAAAGTGGCGATGCCTTGTCGATACAAATGCGTTTTGGTATGAATTGCTTTCTCAGAAGTATGGTTTGCTTTCGAAAGCGTTACTTGATGATGGGGTCGATGTCTGGCATCAATCTATTTGGTGGAGAGACCTGGTGTTGGTTAAACTAGACTGGTTCCAACAAGCTGTGGGGATTAAGATAGGTGATGGCTCTTTGGCTCGGTTTTGGGAGGACAGTTGGCTGGGCCTTGGCTCTTTGATGGAGCGTTTCCCTAGACTTTATCATCTGTCAGATCGAAAAGAGGTTTCTGTGGCCTCGTGTGGGGTAATGATTGACGATAGGTGGGAGTGGAGGGTTGCCTGGCGTAGGAGATTGTTGGCGTGGGAAGAAGAATTGGTGTTGGAATTCAATGCATTACTAAATGGGTGGACGCCCATTATTTGATGTGCAGGATAAATGGCGGTGGAAATATGACACACTTCATGGTTTCTCGGTAAGTAGCGCTTATTATGCATTATTGCGTGATGGAGGTCCTCATGTAAACGTGTTGGAGGAAAACTTAGCAAAGGCTTACAGGTGTTTGTGGAGAACTGCTATTCCCTCAAAAGCTATTTTCTTGGTATGGAGACTTTTGCGGAATAGACTTGCAACGAGAGATCTATTAATTCATAGGGGGGTTATTTCAGGCTATCATAATGCATGCTGTGTTTTATGTTTTCGGGAGAATGAAACTGTGAGTCATCTGTTTTTCACATGTTCATTTGCTCATAATGTGTGGAACGCTATATTTTCATGGCTTGGTTGGTGCGGTGTGTGGCACTGGCATCCAGTGGATAACTTTCTTCATTTTGCTCTTGGCTTTCGCGGAAAGAAAGCTAAGAGGACGAAGTATTTGATTTGGTGTGCTGTCACTTGGTGTTTGTGGGGGCTGAGGAATAGAATTATGTTTAAGGGAGATACGGCTGAATTCTCTGGGTTGATTCCTCAAATTAAACAACTTTCTTGGAACTGGTTTTTGGCAAGAGCAGGGAAAGGTTGTCCTTGGAGATTTTCTGATTGGTGTGTCAATCCTTTGGGCTGTTTATAAAGTGAGGAGAGCTAGCATTGTATTTTATGTAGGTGGCGGTTTTTTTTGCTGCTGTTGGTGGCGGTTTTGGTGTGTCATGGGGCTGCTGTTGGTGGCTGCATGATATGCATTATGTCTGCTGCAGTGGCTGTAAAGTGTTCTTTAGTTGGAATGGTGGGCTATAAGTTGTGTTCTGCTGGTTTACTTGCTGTTTTGTTGCAGACTTTTTGCTGCAGATTTTTATATTGCAGAATTGTTGTTACTGACATGCATTGCGATGTGTTGAGCTGGGCGATTTTGCTGGTTTACTGCGTTTTTTCCTTGTGGTGGGCAGCAGGTGGTGATGCTGATGATGCTTTTTATGCTGCTGGTTCTTTCTATGGTGGGTGGTTGCAAGATTGGTGGTTGGTTGTTTTTGTCCCAGCATGCTGCATTCTTGGTGGTTGGTGATATAGCCGATTGTTATATGGCTCTGTCTATGGTGTTTGTTTTTTTGTTTTCTTTCATGGTGTGGGGTTTGGGTGTTGTACTCTTTTTCCTCTCTTGGTCTTTTTCCCACTAGGTTTTGGCCTTGAGAGGTTTTAACGAGGCACTCCCTTCCCCGATCGCTTGTAAACTTGGGTTCGGAGTACCCCTTGTACTCCTTTTTTTATTATATTTCTTTGCTTATCAAAAAATAAAATTTCATATATAATATATATAATTAATCTCAAGAACAAATTGATCAAACTCTCATCCAAAAGTTTCATTCGCAACAATTGCACACAATTACACAACTCATGGATTTATCAAAACTCATTAGAGAATCTTCCCCTTACATTAAAAGATTTTCCTCCTAAGCTTTGAAGTGATTCTTTCAAGATAAGTTTAAACCTAAAACTCATCAAAACATAAACTCTTTTACTAATAACTTAATTATAAAATCACTTAACAAAATAAACTTCTTTTATTCCCAAATTATACATTACAATTTTTTTAAGGATAAAAAGGGTTAGGATAACTTGATCGCTATTCCCATTTGTTAAACATGACTATACGCGTATATAAACTTAAAACCAAAAAGTACAAGTACTTATTCCACGTGTACATATTTTATTCGTAACAGATATATAATCAAAGATTGAAGGTGCGATAAAGCCAACTGTATCAATCTTTAATTTTAAACGGATAAGTGATATTCATTAATTAATATTAGAGATTGAAGCGACTGGATTGTTCCCAGAGCCAACTGGATCAATCGTCTAATATCTATAACTAGTGATCGTTTATTTGTCTTTTCTATGAGTTTTAATCGACAATACACCGGATTGTTCCCAGGTAAGAGAGGCATAACTTATCTCTTAAATACCAAGTCTTACCTTAGTCAGAACTTTTCAAGACATGTATTATTTATCAAACTCCTAAAGCCAATTGATTTTAAAACCAAAATTTTTATATATGTTAAGAATAATTATACAAGCCTATATACTAATTTTATAATGTATATAATCAAAACATATATCATTTGCATATGTGAAATTCATTAATTAAACTAAGACTAGAACAAAAACTATTAAACTAATTACTACACAAAACGTATATTATAAAAACTATTAAAAACTATATATTAAAACTACTAAAAAGCTTCGTAAAAAAATTACCTTAGAAATGCTTCAAGGAAGGGATGAAAAATTATGAAGGAGGGAGGGGTATTTATTCTAAGAGTGAGGGTTCATGGTAAAGTAGTGATGGAGTTGAATTGTGTACATTATCATACCCCATTTTAAGATACTTACATATAAATAATATAAATAGTAAATATCTATAAACCATATATCAAGCTTCATGAACCACATATCAAGCTTCTAGAAAGGGTGAGTTGTTAATTGCACAAAAACCCTTTAAAAATCAATTAGTTACACAATATATATAATAGAAATAATACAAATATCTAGATATTTATCTTAAAAGCTTGACATAGCAAATAAAAGCCTCCCATTGGTCCTTTGAAATCACCATCATCAAGTAGGTAGGGGTGATCGCTTAATTTTCATTTTACCCGCAAAATCTCACAATGCGCGATCGGGAAATTAGGGTTTTGTTGATTGTTTTTTTCGCGCGAAAAATAACAAACTTTTTCTGAAATTTAAAAAATAATATATCTGAAAAAAATAAAAGTAAAAAGAAAATATTTTGAATATTTTATTTGGGATAAATTGTACAGCATGTTCAAATGCTGTTCAGAAACCGGTTGAATAGATAGCTAGAATTCTGGGTATAAATTACTCTGATAATATAGGTACTATCTATCCATTTATATTTCCAAGATTATCTCCCCAAATATCATTTTCTATACAGCTGATAATTAAACACACAGATCACACAAATAATTGAAAATAACACCGCAACGTGTATATTTTCGCAATAATTAAAATACCAAAAATATGGGCAGTTACAAAAAATCATTTTGGAGACAGAGAGATTGAGAGAAAACTTGAGAGGTTTTGAAAGTGTCGAGAGAATGCGAGCTCAAGGTGAGAGGAAATAAATTAGAAGGGATGAGTATCTGTCAAAGTGATTTTGGAAGATGAATGGACAGATTAATACAGAGCAACTTGCAATGATTCAGATTTTGCAAGAACCGAATCGTCGATTAATGTTTTTGAAATTAAAAGTGAGAGCGATAGTTAAAAGAACACACACAACATACTGATTCAGTAATCTTTTTAAGTTAAGGTTTCTCAGAATTTGGTTTTTTTTTTTTTTTTTTTTTTTTTTTTGCAAACAATTTTCCAGAATGTGCACTCAAACAAATAATCAAGTTTGGGTAAACATAACACTCAATGCCAGTTTTCATGGTGGTTTGGGAAAACATATTATGATTGGTGAAAATCATTTAAATAAAATATGTTTGATGATCAAAATACTTTTTTATGGAACGAATGATTTGATAAAACACATGAAATGGAGAGTTTAATACTTATAAGATTAATTTTTCATTCTTATGGTATCTATGTTATCTTCGAAACTATGAGAGTGTCATACTTTGCTCTAACAAAAGATGAATGAGAAACAGTTGGTATGTGTTTTAAAATGAGTTAAAACACTTTAGAAAAAGTACAAACGCTGGAGCGCTAGCCTCCTCAAAGCTGGAGCGTGCCAGCTCAACTTTGACATCTTCTTTCATTCTCTTCTACAGCTTAACCCTAACCTTAGTCCCACCAGTCTAACCTATAATCAATCACTTAAGCCTTGCTAACCACACTTCATAGACCTCTCAACGCCTACTTAATTCATCACACTACTAGAAAAATTGAAATTAGAGAAGGACAAAATCCCTCACTAAACATACAAAAATCCGTCGCAAACCACATTAGCGACGGATTTTGTGACGGACATGAATTCGTAACTGAATTTGGCGTCGCAAAAATTTTAGCGAGGGAAATCTGGATCCGTCGCAATTTGTGACGAAAAATATCCCTCACAATTCCATAAAATCTGTCACTAAAGAATAGACACAAATCAAATAAAAACTCGCATTTTTCGTCGCTAATAGTGAGGGATTTAATCCCTCTCTATTAGTGACGGATTTTTTTTCCCTCGCTAATTTGCATTTTATTATAAAAAATAATTGAATATTACGACTGTTTTCACTTTTTCCACCACTGCCTTCTCCTTCCTTTCTCAGCCTCCTCTGCGTCGCACCAACAACATACCACCACCCAACAACCACCTCGTCCTCCATCTCAGATCCACCATTACAGAACCACCAATCACCAGAACCTTACTCCCACCGTCGCCAGATCTGGTCACAAAACTAAATCCAAAAGAAGAGAAGAACATGGATGAAGAATGGAAGGGAAGGGAAAGATTGAGATGTGGATGAAGAAGAAAGCTATGCCGACACGAAGAGAGACAGTACACAACACCTGCTTCAGGAGGGACTAGTGGGATCTTGACGGCAAGAGGAACAACACCTGCTTTTGGCTATGAAACTATCATCCACTCTTTTGTTTTCCGTGGCCACTGGGATGTTGCTTATCATGAACAAGATTCAACCCTCCCAACTCGCTGAGGAACAACGCAACACTACAAGATTGTTCAAACAACTTCAAATGCCAATACAAACCAAAATTGATCTTAGAAATCCCACAGAGGAAGACGTGAAGAGAAGAGTGGATGATACAAACACTCGCAACAACTCAACCCTAACCTAGCAACTTTCAAAACACTTAACTCCTCAACTAGGGTTTAGAAAACCAGGATATTACATAGGGTGTTACAAATGATGCGTCAGATTTATTTTTTATATTTAAAAAAAATAAATTGACATAATTTATTATATTTTATTAAACCTTGGATGGTTGTGAAGTTTTAGACCATATATCCACCAGTAACTAAAAAGGTTAATAGTAGCATTTGAAACTATCGATGAATTCAAAGAAATCACACTAGTGCGAAATACACCTAAAATACATATTTATAACGCCGGTTTTGCGGATAACCGGCGTAACATATAACGCGGTGGCATTTTTGAAATTAAATGATGAAATTGTGAGATCTATGGCGCTGGTTTTAGGGTAAAACCGCGGTCGTATGTAACGCGAGACATATGGCGTCGGTTTTACCATAAAACCGGCGCCATATGTTTAACCCAGTGTAAAAAAATTGTTAGACCTATGGCGCCGGTTTTAGGGTAAAACCGGCGCCATATGTTTCACAACCGGCGCCATATGCAAGGTCAAGGGGTGGGGTGAGATTGCCAGTCGACGAACTGAGGACGCCTGCTATGGAACACAAACGAAATCGGCAGCCAAAGGACGGAGTAACCCTCCGAGAGGAGGTAAGGTTCTTCATCCGAGCTAGGATGGTTTGCCAGTCGACGAACTGAGGACGCATGCTACGGAACACAAACGAAATCGGCAGCCAAAGGACGGAGTAACCCTCCGAGAGGAGGTAAGGTTCTTCATCTGAGCTAGGATGGTTTGAATAAGGGTGGGAAGCGTCGGGATTAAGGAAGGAAAGGTAGGACAGGGGAGCACAGTGATACTGCGAGTCAGTAGGGAAGAACCAGGAGAGACATGCTCGTTGAGAGGTTTATACTACCCATTCGGGGCTCACGAGGTCATATCCGGGTCAGAGGTTTCTGAACCGAAGTTGTTGTCGAAGTGGCGATGTCGTCGGTGACTTTGGCAACCGAATAGGTGCACCGGAATGCCATAACGGTTATAGCCTCGGATGTAGTCGACAACAGCTATGGCGCCGGTTTACGTTAAAACCGCGGTCAGATGTAACGCGAGACATATGGCGCCGGTTTACCCTAAAACCGGGCGCCATATGTTTAACCCAGTGTAAAAATTGTTAGACCTATGGCGCGGTTTTAGGGTAAATCGGCGCCATATGTTTCACAACCGCGCCATATGCAAGGTCGAGGGTGGGGTGAGATTGCGGTCGACGAATCGAGGACGCTGCTATGGAACACAAACGAAATCGGCAGCCAAAGGACGAGTAACCTCCGAGAGGAGGTAAGGTTCTTCATCCGAAGCTAGGATGGTTTGCGATCGACGAATCGAGGACGCTGCTATGGAACACAAACGAAATCGGCAGCCAAAGGACGGAGTAACCCTCCGAGAGGAGGTAAGGTTCTTCATCCGAGCTAGGATGGTTTGAATAAGGGCGGGAAGCGTCGGGATTAAGGAAGGAAAGGTAGGACAGGGGAGCACAGTGATTCTGCGAGTCAGTAGGGAAGAACCAGGAGAGACATGCTCGTTGAGAGGTTTATACTACCCATTCGGGGCTCACGAGGTCATATCCGGGTCAGAGGTTTCTGAACCGAAGTTGTTGTCGAAGTGGCGATGTCGTCGATGACTTTGGCAACCGAATAGGTGCACCGGAATGCCATAACGAAGTTATAGCCTCGGGATGTAGTCAGGACAACAGCTATGGCGCCGGTTTTACGTTAAAACCGCGGTCGTGTGTAACGCGAGACATATGGCGCCGGTTTTATCATAAAACCGGCGCCATATGTGGTGTTAAAAAATTGTGAGACCTATGGCACCGGTTTTAGGGTAAAACCGGCGCCATATGTTTCACAACCGGCGCCATATGCAAGGTCAAGGGGTGGGGTGAGATTGCCAGTCGACGAACTGAGGACGCCTGCTATGGAACACAAACGAAATCGGCAGCCAAAGGACGGAGTAACCCTCCGAGAGGAGGTAAGGTTCTTCATCCGAGCTAGGATGGTTTGCCAGTCGACGAACTGAGGACGCCTGCTATGGAACACAAACGAAATCGGCAGCCAAAGGACGGAGTAACCCTCCGAGAGGAGGTAAGGTTCTTCATCCGAGCTAGGATGGTTTGAATAAGGGCGGGAAGCATCGGGATTAAGGAAGGAAAGGTAGGACAGGGGAGCACAGTGATACTGCGAGTCAGTAGGGAAGAACCAGGAGAGACATGCTCGTTGAGAGGTTTATACTACCCATTCGGGGCTCACGAGGTCATATCCGGGTCAGAGGTTTCTGAACCGAAGTTGTTGTCGAAGTGGCGATGTCGTCGATGACTTTGGCAACCGAATAGGTGCACCGGAATGCCATAACGAAGTTATAGCCTCGGGATGTAGTCAGGACAACAGCTATGGCGCCGGTTTTACGTTAAAACCGCGGTCGTATGTAACGCGAGACATATGGCGCCGGTTTTATCATAAAACCGGCGCCATATGTGGTGTTAAAAAATTGTGAGACCTATGGCACCGGTTTTAGGGTAAAACCGGCGCCATATGTTTCACAACCGGCGCCATATGCAAGGTCAAGGGGTGGGGTGAGATTGCCAGTCGACGAACTGAGGACGCCTGCTATGGAACACAAACGAAATCGGCAGCCAAAGGACGGAGTAACCCTCCGAGAGGAGGTAAGGTTCTTCATCCGAGCTAGGATGGTTTGCCAGTCGACGAACTGAGGACGCCTGCTATGGAACACAAACGAAATCGGCAGCCAAAGGACGGAGTAACCCTCCGAGAGGAGGTAAGGTTCTTCATCCAAGCTAGGATGGTTTGAATAAGGGCGGGAAGCGTCGGGATTAAGGAAGGAAAGGTAGGACAGGGGAGCACAGTGATACTGTGAGTTAGTAGGGAAGAACCAGGAGAGACATGCTCGTTGAGAGGTTTATACTACCCATTCAGGGCTCACGAGGTCATATCCGGGTCAGAGGTTTCTGAACCGAAGTTGTCGAAGTGGCGATGTCGTCGGTGACTTTGGCAACCGAATAGGTGCACCGGAATGCCATAACGAAGTTATAGCCTTGGGATGTAGTCAGGACAACACCTATGGCGCCGGTTTTACGTTGAAACCGCGGTCGTATGTAACGCGAGACATATGGCGCCGATTTTACCATAAAACCGGCACCATATGTGTAACCCAGTGTTAAAAAATTGTGAGACCTATGGCGCCGGTTTTAGGGTAAAACCGGCGCCATATGTCTCGCGTTACATACGACTGCGGTTTTAACTTAAAACCGTGGTTGTATCTCTACATATAGCGCCGGTTTTTAGCTAAAAACCGCGGTCGTATCCTAAAAAATTAATTTCTCTCCATATCTATTAATCTTTCACTTCCTCTTTTCATTCGCGCCGTCACCTCTCTCTCCTTCGCGAACCGTCCGCCATTTTCGTCGCAACGTCCTCTCCCTCGCGCCATTCGTCTCCCTCTGCGCCGTCCCTCTCCTCTGCACCGTCGTCTCCCTCGCGCCGTTCGTCTCCCTCTGCACCGTCCCTTTCCTCTGCACCAAAACAAATCTGTTTTCCTCTCACCTTTCTCAGTTTCGTCGAGATCGCATCAAGGGAGGAGAAAGAACCTCTTGCTTCGTGGTCTCTCTTCCACCGACGCTGCACCTTGCTTGGCCTGTCTCTCCTCCACTGCTGCTTCTTCCTTCGTCGCAGGTCTCCAGCCGTGAAGGCGGTCACTCCTCGCCTTTCCGCCGTGAGGTCGCGACACTCATCATCGCCGCGGATTCGCATCGAATCCCTGATTTCGCTGCTGCTTTTTGCTTCGTCACCGCTGAATTGTTCTCACTGATTTTTCCATCATGGGGTTGTTCTTCTGCTGATAAGGTATGTGGGTTTTTCCTATAATCTCTGCTTTTGCTTTTGCTGCTTCGGTTGGTTCTGATCTTCTTTTGAAAAGCTTTTTTGGGTTTGGCTTGGTGGGTTGTGGGGTTCTATTGATGATGGGTTTGGTTTTGGGGTGAGTTTTGTTAATTAAGTTTCAGAATGATGAACAATTAATTGATGTGGATGAGTTTGTGAATAGCACACTATATACAAACATGTCAATATTAGTTAAATATCTAAGCATTTTAAAGTGTGTGTATATTATTTCAGAACACAGTTATGGATCGTAGTTGGATGCAAAAACATCGTTTAGGTGATGAGTATAAGAGCGGGGTCGAAGAGTTCTTACAATTTTCTCAAGCAAATTTTCCCAATCAAACAACTTTCTATTGTCCTTGTGTTAAGTGTTTGAATGGACCAAAACTAAATGTTGAGGAGATACGGAATCATCTTCGTACTTTTGGGATTTGGCAAAGATATACGACATGGACTGGCATGGTGAAGTGTTAAACAAGCCAAGTTTGTCCACAAGAGAGGAAGTTGATGTAGATATGGACGATCGACTAGAGGACATGATTCGTGATATTGGACGAGTCTTTTCACGGCACATGTGTATGAAACTCTATGTAGCGACAAGGAAGAACCTCTATATCCGACCGCAAAATTTCACACGGTTGTCGGTGTCTTTGAAATTGTTCAATCTGAAGGCGATAAATGGGTGGGTGACAAGAGCTTTCTTGAATTGCTTAAAGCTGTTGAATGACATGCTTAGATAGAGAACACATTGCCGAAAAGTAATTATGAAGCGAAGAAGATATTATGTCCGATGGGTGTGGAGTATAAGAAAATACACGCATGCAGAAGGATTGCATATTGTCTTGGAAAGAGCATGAAGACAAAGAAGAGTGTCCCGAGTGTAATACACCACGCTACAAAAAGAAGGACAGTGATGATAGTTGTGATGATGTGAGCAAAAAAGGTCCTCCTGCGAAGGTGTTATGGTATCTTCCAATTATTCCAAGGTTTAAGCGACTGTTCGCCAATATAAATGATGCAAAGAACCTTAGATGGCATGCAGATGATAGGAAATGTGATGGAAAGCTTCGCCATCCGGTCGATTCTTTGCAATGGAAGAGAGTTGATTCATTGTTTCTGGAGTTCGGCAATGAGCCAAGAAACCTTAGGCTTGGACTTGCTACAAATGGAATGAATCCATATGGTAACTTAAGTAGCATCCATAGTTCATGGCCTGTTCTCTTAGTAATTTACAACTTGTCTCCTTGGTTGTGCATGAAGCGCAAGTACGTTATGCTATCTATGATGATTTCCGGTCCAAAACAACCGGGAAATGACATAGATGTTTATCTAAAACCCTTGATTGATGACTTGAGAATATTGTGGGCAGAAGGCATTGATGTCTTTGATAGGTTTTCAGGTGAAGATTTCAAGTTGCGTGCCATGTTGTTTTGCACCATCAACGACTTTCCAGCATATGGGAACTTGTCCGGGTATAGTGTTAAGGGGCATAAAGCATGCCCTATTTGTGACGATGGCACATGTTTCTTTCAAGCGAAAAATGGGAGGACGACTTGTTGCCTTGGGCATAGAAGATTTTTGAGACGTGATCACCCGTATCGCAGGTTGAAAAAGGCTTTTAATGGATGTCAAGAGAACGAAATTGCTCCAAAAGCTTTAACCAGAGAAGAAGTTTATCAACGGGTGAACTCCATCAATGTTAAGTACGGGAAAAACAAGAGGAAAAAACATTCTTACGTGAAAAACATATGGAAGAAAAGGTCGGTGTTCTTTGATCTTCCATCTTGGTCAAGTCTTGATGTAAGACCTTTGTATTGATGTGATGCATGTGGAGAAAAATGTGTGTGATAGTGTAATCGCACGCTTCTCAATATTCAGGGCAAGACAAAGGAAGGAGTGAATGCTCGTCTAGACCTTGTTGCCATGGGTATAAGAGAGGAGTTAGCTCCTCACCAAGAGGTAACAAGACATATTTGCCACCAGGCTTGTCATACATTGTCAAAGGAAGAGAAAAAAGGTTTTGCGAGTGTCTACGTGGTGTGAAAGTGCCACAGGGTTACTCTTCAAATATAAAGAGTCTTGTATCAATGACGGATCTCAAATTAGTTGGCTTAAAATCTCATGGTATCACGTCTTGATGCAACAATTACTACCGGTGGCTATTCGTGGCATCTTGCCAAAAAATGTTCGACATGCCATAATTAGATTGTGTTTATTTTTCAATGCGGTATGTAGCAAAGCTATTGACCCTCGAAATTGGACGAGTTGGAAAATGAGGCTGCTATCGTTTTGTGTCGATTGGAGATGTTCTTTCCTCCGTCATTTTTGACATCATGGTTCATTTAATTGTTCATGTAGTCGAGAGATTAGAGTATGTGGCGGTTTATTTAAGGTGGATGTACCCTATTGAGCGATACATGAAAATATTGAAAGGGTATGTGAAGAATCTATATCGTCCCAAGCATCTATTGTTGAAAGGTACGAATGGAAGAAGCCATTGAGTTTTGTCTGATTATTTGTCGAAGCGGCACTGTAGGGCTTCCCAAGTCTCGTCATGAGGGAAGATGTGAAGGTAAGGGCACACTAGGTCTAAAAACTAAGAGCATGGGTCGGCGGAAGTGTTGCAAGCACATTCGTATATATTGAATAATATTGATGAAGTTGAACCTTACTTGTCTGCTCACAAAAATCATGTCAAGGCCAAAAATCCTCGAATGAATGAAAATTGGGTGTTGAAGGAGCATAACAAGACATTTATACCTTGGTTTAAAGAACAGGTTTTGAGTGATGATACTGCTTCTGAGACATTAACATGGCTAGCACATGATCCTAAATTTAATGTCTTGACGTGGAGAGGATACGATATCAACAAATTTTCTTTTTATACAAAGTCACAGGATGACAAGAGCACCGTACAAAACAGTGGGGTTATGGTTATGGCTTCTTCTATGCATTTCTCTAGTTCAAAGGATAAAAACCCGCTCGCATCCATAGCCTACTTTGGGGTCATTGAAGAGATTTGGGAGATCCATTATAATAAATTCAAAGTGCCTGCTTTTAAATGTAAGTGGGTTAACTTGATAGCGGTGGTGTACAAACCGATGAATTAGGTTTTCCAATGGTGGATCTTGATAAGGTAGGTTATAAGGATGAGCCTTTCATCATGGCAATTCATGCAAAACAAGTGTTTTATGTCAAGGATCCTTCTAACAAAAGGTGGTATGTGGTTCTCCAAAGAAGAAGTATGCATGAGAGTTGATGAAAATCAAGATTCAACACTAGATATCAATGACACCCTTCTTTCTCAACACAAAGACCCATCTTCGATGATGAAAATGAAGTAGGCGATGTATATGCCACTCGTGATGATCATCAAGAAGGGATATTGGAGGACATTCAAACTTAAGCGCCAAAGAATTTTATAGGTGACTAAATGTTTGTTAGATTATCCACAATTAATATACATTAGATTATCCGTTATAATTATATATATTGATACATCTTTGTTAGATTATCTCACATTGTTTCTCACATTTGTTTGTTTGTTTGTTTAAGCGGCATCATATATGGCTGATCCATCCACATCGAGTCCCCAAAAAAGGACTAGAGGTGTTACCACTACATCACAATTGAAAAATAGACTTCTTCCCGGTCGAAGTTTTCTATTGAATTTGATCCAGATCTTTGGCGACCTTATGGTGATAATGCGGCTAGCTTCAGACTTATTTGTCGTACATTGCACGAAGCAAGACCTCCATTCGATACCTAAATGGAGAGATGTCCACTGAAAAACCAAAGATATGATATGGGAAGATGTCATGGTATTGACCTTTATCTCTATTTGTATCTGATTTGTATTTAGCTTTATTGATCCTTGTGTGTATGTATTTACTAACACCACCATTTTGTTATGTATTGTAGGATAAATTTGATGTTCCCCTTGATAAAAAGTTTAGGGACCGATGGTTGTCCTATGCGGGTGAGCGTTGGAAGGACTTTAAGTCTAAACTCTCCAGAACATTTATATTTGGGAAAGGAGACAAAAATGGTTGCACAAATCCTTGTCAAAAGTATAATTTCCTTTCAGAGGACATATGGAATGAGTTTGTTAGGAGCCGCACGGAAGAAACGTTTCTGGTTAGTTTGAATTATGTTTTTTAACTTGGCTAATATAATTTTTTACTTATTTTATTTTGTGGTGTGTTACGTTATTTGTAAAAAAAAAGAGAAAAGGGAAAGACAAATCTTTGCAAAGAATATCTATCCCCACCTATTGTCTCGTGGGGGTTATGATAGACTTGAGAAGAATATAATAGCACACAGAAAGAAAGCCTTGCAGGAAGAGGCTGGAGATGAAGCCTTGGAATCCCCTCCAAAACCAAACCGGTATGAGCTATGGGCTATGGCTCGAACAAAACCATCAGGATCTTATACATCTGATGCTGTGGCCTCAGTTGCTTCTAAAATTGTAAGTGTATCTGCCTTATTTAATATTATGTGATTTGTAACCAATTTAGGTCGACTGATCAACGACTTCTGTGATTGAATTTGGTTGTAGGAGTCATTGGTTGAAGATGAATCTCAGGGTACTTTTATTCCAACTGAACGTCAAGATATCTTGACTACTGCCCTTGGAACACCCGAGCATTATGGTCGTGTCCGCCTTCTTTGGTCGAGGTGTGGGCTTTAAGAAATACTTGAGAGGAATTTCACGTGATGGTCAAAGCAAGTGGACGTGGATGCCATGAGACATCAGATCATGCAGGACCTTAGTCAAATGTTTGAAGCTAAGTTTGAAGCTTACAAATCCCAGTTCAAGTCAGATGTGGAAGCCCAACTAACTCAGAATATAGTGCCTTCTCCTAAAGCCACTACGCATGTCAGCACCAAGGATAGTTGTTCGCCAGAAAATGAGGAGGATCCTAACGATGACATTTTAAGACGCATTGGTCACATGGCTTTTGATCTTCCCAATGGACAAGTTGGGATTACCTTAGAGCATGATGATCTTCCAATTTTTTACATTTTCGCGAAGGACTTAACGGACCTGTCGCTCGGTGATGACTTCTGGCTTGCAAATCAACACTTGCAATTATGGTCCTCGTAAGTATTAATTAACATATTTGTATATTTTTAACTCCTTTGTATCAATTATATATAATTAACATTATTTTGTTTCAACTCCTAGGTATCTGCATCGTATATGTATTCAGAACAACATCAGTGATGTATATGGATTCTTGGATCCAACGTTGATGGTTGTCAAGCCCAACCCAAAACAGCCTAATGACTCTGTTCAAGCTTACATACTGGATAAGCTAATTCAGCAGGACAAAGATGTTTTCTTAGGACCGCACGTGCACAAGTGAGTACACTTTTATTCATAGCATACGTTTTTCTTTATGTGTTTCTAATATACATTTATTGTTGTTACCTAGCAATCATTGGCAGTTGATTGTCATTTGTCCTAAACATAATCTCATTGTTTGGATATGCTCACTTCATCAAAGGCCAAGCCTACAGATTAAGCGTGTCCTTGAGGGGTAAACTTTTAATTTAGTTGTCATACTTGTGATGTCATATATGTATTTATCTTATATATATAACTTATATTATTTTATCAGAGCTATGGTGGATTATAATAGTAAAAAGGTGCAGGGACAAGAAAAGAAGCCTAATTGGAACATACTCATGGTAAGTAGGTTGTCTTTATATGATATTTACGTATTAAAAGGCGTATTAGTTATGTGTATACATAATTTGTAGTAATTTATATTGTCATTTGTAGGGGCCTCACCAAGACAACTCATGGGCGTGTGGCTACTATGTCATGAAGACCATGTTGTCCATTGTCACAATGAGGATTACATCTGGATGGGATTTGGTAATAAAACATTTCTTAACTTGTTAATTGATCTTTTTTATACCTTACAATATTTGAAGTTAGTTAATTAGATCTTTTTTGAATTGAACTTGTAGTTATTCGATGGTTGTAACCCATACAGCCCTGAAGAAATTGTTGAGATTCGAAAAACTTGGGCACGCTTTTTTGTGACTAAGATTGAGGAGCAAAATCTAAACCCGTAACCACCAAGACGCCTTGAACAAGAAAAGCAATACAAAAAAAATGACATGGTGCGATAAAATTTGAATGAATTGCTTTTGTACTATTGCTTATGTTAGATAATTGTTTTGCCTTTAATTGCTCTTCATAGTTTACATCCTTCAATGCCTTTGTGGATAAATGTATCATGTGTTATGCCTTTGTGGATCAATGCCTTTATTTGTTTTGGAAGTTATGTTTTGTGAATTCTGTTTGTGAATATTGTATATATCCTGTGTGGATAAATCTTTTGACCAGTTATGTTTGTGAATTCTGTGTGGATATTGTTTATATCCTGGTACCGGGAAATTTAAAAAAAATTATAAAAAAAAAAATTATACCTACGGCGCCGGCTTTGTTATAAAACCGCGGTCAAAAGTGACCTACGGCGTCGGTTTTCACTAAAAAACTGCGGTTATAAATTTTTTTTTCATATTTTCAAAGTGACATACGGCGCCGGTTTTGTTAAAAACCGCGGTTAAAAGTGACCTACGGCGCCGGTTTTCCGCAAAACCGCGGTTAAAACTGTTTTTTCATTTTTTCAAATTTTTAAAGTGACATACGGCGCCGGTTTTGTTATAAAACCGCGGTCAAAAGTGACCTACGGCGTCGGTTTTCACTAAAAAACCGCGGTTATAACTTTTTTTTTCATATTTTCAAAGTGACATACGGCGCCGGTTTTGTTAAAAACCGCGGTTAAAAGTGACCTACGGCGCCAATTTTCCGCAAAACCGCAGTTAAAACTGTTTTTTGTTTTTTCAAATTTTCAAAGTGACATACGGCGCCGGTTTTGTTATAAAACCGCGGTCAAAAGTGACCTACGGCGTCGGTTTTCACTAAAAAACCGCGGTTATAAGTATTTTTTCCGTTTTTTCAATTTTTTTGGTCCTTTTACGTCAGGATTTAACGCCGTTTTTGTTAAAAACCGCGATTAAAACTTTCTTATAACCGCGGTTTAAAAACCGACGTTACATGTTTACACTTACAACGTCAGAAGCATTGACGCCGGATTGAAAACCGGCGTTAAAAGTCCAAAAAAACCGCGATTAAAGGTAGTTTTTGCACTAGTGTCATTAACCAAATTTTTTTAAAACAAAAAACAAAAGGTAAATTTTAACTTAGAGATCATTATTCTCAATCTATCTTGTTAAGTAATTTCACATATTAAGAGTATCTATTTAAAAACAAGTTAATCATCAATGAAATATTAAGAATATAATTTATCCTAATTATTATGGTGAATATAGTAGTATAAATGGTCTCTAGTGTAGTTATAATCTCCACTAATAATAATATTTTTTTGAACATACTAATCACATTAAGAATTGAAATAAAAATATTTTACTTATTCTGTAAAATTTATTTGTGGTTATTTTAAAATGCAATTCTTTATAATTTTACAATATGATAGAATTATTTTTATTTAAATGTTAATTATAAATAATTTATAGTATCATTAATTATATTCAAAATGCTTTTTCTCAAGTTATGTATGCATGTATGCATGCTAATATTTGAATATATACACACTTATTTAATAAATTTTAGGACATTTTTAATGTAGTGAATAGTAATTAGTATTGTCATTAATAATTAATAGTAAGTATTTTTTCAAGTTGTAATTAATAAATAACATTATTAAATAATTTTAATATTTAAATAGAATATATAAGAATTTTTATATTAAATAGTAAATACAATCAATAATATTTTACTGTATAATGTCGTTAAATATATTTGAAGCTTTTTTTTTTCTCGCTCTGAAATCTTCTCAAACAATAGTGACAAAATGAAGAGGTTCGAGTCACACTCACACACACAGTGACAAAAGTGAGACCTTTAAGTATCTCTCTTTCAAAACATCACTAGTTTTAATATGGAAGGCATCGTGTTCTCTGCCCAAAGAGAGCCTGCACCGCTGCCAAAACCACCGGATGATGGTGGTGGCGAGACACAACAAGATGGAAACGCTTGTTCTTTTACAGACAAGCTCATGGGGAACAAGGTAGCTGCACCCCGGAGGGAAAAAACTAATCTGGTTGAGACAGGCTTGGTCAGGATTGAACTTCAAGGAGGGAATAGGCTGTTCCCGATAGTACACATTGACGATGGAGTTTTTAATGAACTTTGTGAGCCATGGAAGGAGGCCTTAGTGATAAAGTTACTGGGCAAGAATATCGGCTACAAAACCATGTACAATAAGCTTTCTTCTGCATGGAAGCTGGCTGGGGACTTCGACTTGATGGATGTGGACAACGGTTTTTAAATGGTCAAGTTTGATTTGGAGGAGGATCGCAATAAGGTCATAGGGGGTCGCCTTTGGATGATATTTGATCACTATCTAGCGGTGTCTACTTGGAGCGCTGATTTTGTGTCCACCTCGGCTAAGATTGAAAAGACTCTGGTATGGGTGAGGTTCCCTGGAATGAACCTAGTGTACTACGATGAAAGCTTACTACTAGCACTGGCTTCGGCTCTCGAAAAACCTATCAAGGTGGACCGCCACACCCTCAACATTGAGTAAGGGAGATTCACATGGGTTTGTGTGGAAATCGATCTCAACCAACCAGTAGTTGGCATGGTATGTGTGAATGGAGTGTGGTATAAGGTGGCTTATAAGGGTCTTCATGTTATTTGCAGTGGATGTGGCTGCTATGGCCACTTTGCTCGGAATTGTTCTAGCTCAGCGGCGGAAGTGGCTGTTACGGCGAAAGTAGGTCAAGCTGGTGGTAGCACTAACGAGAAAGGAAACGACTCTAACGAGCCAGTCAATCCCGCTGATAGTGGCACAAAAAGGCTAGTAATCCGGCTCCTCACACTGACCCACACGGGGATTGGTTACTGGTCCCAGCTAGAAGAAAGAACGAAAAATCAGGGGCTTCCAAAAAAGGCATTGTGTCAGTGAAAGGAAACGTTGACAATCTGGTCAATAATAAGTTTGCTTCTCTTGTTTTGAATAATAAAGGCAAAAAGTCAGCTTTGACTGGAAAAGGCAAAGGATGTCGCTTTAACGTTACAAATGATAAGGCCCAATCATATGGTGAGACCAAATCTGATCTTAATATGCATAAAAAGTGGCACAAGAAACATTTGAGGTTGTTGGCGGACATGTCCAAATCAAAGGGCCAGATTTCGAACCAGATTCTCGCGACAAAGCGCATTTTTAAGGACGTCACAGTCAACAAAGGTAAAAGCTTTAATGTTAGTAATAAAACAGGTATTGGATCCTCCAACGGGCACAACTTTCCCTCAACTTCAGGGACAAAATACGTGAATGGAGTTACTCCCTCCGTTCCATAACTTTAGTGGTTTAAGATTTTCACACACAGATCAATGAATCATTTAATTGAAGTATATTTTTACTAAAATAGCCTTATTAATTGCTGCAGGTTTCAAAATAATCAACTAAATATTTGTGGAGTTGTGTCAGTTTTCAATGTAAACACAATAAATATATGAAGGGTATACTTGGAAAAAAAATATAAATTACATCTTGGGTTTATAAAACACCCATTGTTTTGAAACAATTTTTTTTTGCTAAAACTACCAAAATTATGGAACGGAGGGAGTAAAATTTACGACCTTGGGAATGGGGTTAAATCTACCACTAATTTTGTCCATGTGGAGGGTAATCGTTACGTGATGATGGCTGATGAGGATCAAGTGCCATTGAATTTGTCATCTAGTGGGCCGCAAGTCGGGCCGGGAGGTCCAGGTGAGAGTGTTATCAACAGTCTTGATGATAATGGGCCAAGTGTAACATCCATGGTTGTGCATCCCAAAGGGTCTATCCAGCAAGCCCAAGTTATGGATAAAGCTAACAAAGATGAGGCTGAGTGTGAAGAGGTGATGATGGATGCACCCTCAACAATGTAACTCTCACAAATCGGGCCTCTTTTATATTTGTCTTTTAATGGATTTATACAGCTTATCTATTCTTAGCTAGAACATTAGGGATGCTGTTAGTAAGGAGGGTCGTAGAAGGTCTCATGAAGTTATTGCTAAGCACAAGCCTACCATAGTGATTATTATGGAGACTCATTGTCAATTCTCTAAAGCAATCAACTTTTGGGACAGGCTTGGGTATGTAGATTGTGCTATTTCTGAAGCTTTTGGCCATGCAGGAGGCCTGTGGCTTCTAAAGGCCAAGGACGACGACTTTGACATTGATGTAGTGGACATTTATTACCAGGTTGTGACTATCTCCATCAAATACAACAATAAGATGTGGTACTGCTTCGGGGTCTCTGCCAGCCCGCAAGTTGCTACTCGTGAGCCACTTTGGGATTATTTGACTTCTCTACGCTAAAGACTTCTTGGCCCTTTCTTATCGGTGATTTCAATGAAACTCTTCTTCCGTTTGAGGTTCGAGGGGGTGATTTTTCGGCAGGTAGAGCCTCCAAGTTTGCCCAAGTTCTTCAGGATTGTAACCTCATTGACCTGGGTGCCACAGCTAGCAAATTCACTTGGTATAGAAAGACGGTTGGAGCCCAGAAAGTTGAGAAACGTTTGGACCGGGCATTGGGTGACTGCGAGTGGCGTTACATTTTCCCAGAGGCCTATGTGGAAAATCTTGTCTGTTACCATTCTGACAATAGACCTATTCTCTTAAGAGGCACTGGCTTCATTCCGGAAAGCCGTACTAGACCTTTTCGCTTCCAAGCGGCTTGGTTGACCCACAAGGACTTTCCCCCACTTGTTCATGGCGCATAGATCAAAGGGAATCACGTGGTCCCTTCTAGTCTCCATCAGGTCCGTACGAATGCTTTAGATTTCGATGACAAAGTTTTTGGTAATATTTTTCGCAGGAAAAAGGATACTGAAGACCAACTCTCCCGCATTCAGAGGAAACTGGAAACAGTGGACTCTGTGGGACTTACTATTAGAGAGGCGGAGCTTCAAAAGGAATACAAAGATGTCCTAAAGCAGGAGGAACTTATTTGGTACCAAAAATCAAGAGAGAAATGGGCCAAGCTAGGTGATAGGAACACCAAATTCTTCCACACCCAAACAGTTATTCGAAGAAAGAGGAATAAAATCCAAGGGCTCTTTCTTGATAGTAGGGAGTGGTGCACTAATGATACTAGACTCCAGATGGAAGCCCAATCCTTCTACCAAGGATTGTTTGCCAACGACGAGTCAACCACCCCTGAAAGCCTTTTAGTTCCCCTTTTCCCATCCTTGAGTAATGCCGGCCAGCAAGCTTTAGTTGCTCCTGTGACTATAGAGGAGGTAAAGGCAGCAGTGTTCAGTATGAAATCTTTCAAAGCCCCTGGGCCGGATGGGTTTCAGCCCTTATTCTTCAAGCATTTATGGCACTTGGTTAGTACTGACCTGTGGACTTTGGTTTGTCAGGCTTTCTCCTCAGGCCATATATATGAGACCATTGCTGAGACTCTTATTGTCCTGATCCCTGAGGAGGAGAAACCTACAAGTCTAAAGAACTTTCGCCCTATAAGTCTTTGTAATGTTATCTTCAAGGTAGTCACTAAGGTGCTGGTTGCTCGCTTGTGCCCCTATCTGGATGAGATTGTGGGCCCACTTCAAAGCAGCTTTATCCCTAAGTGGGGCACTTGTGATAACGCCATTATTGCACAGGAAGTAGTGCACTTTATGCATACCTCGTGTGCCAAGAAAGGAATCGCTGCTTTCAAAATAGACTCGGAAAAAGCTTATGACCGTCTCAACTGAGATTTTCTTGCTCTGACCCTGCATGATTTTGACTTTCCCCAGATCAATGTGGATTTGATTATGAGCTGCGTAAGGTCCAATACTCTCTCTATTCTATGGAATGGAGCTAAAACACCTAGCTTCAAGCCCTCCAAAGGTATACGACAAGGTGATCCCCTCTCACCTTACTTGTTTGTTCTTTGCTTGGAGAAACTTGCTTTGTCTATCCAGCAAAAAGTAGACACTGGTATCTGGAAACAGGTGCATGTCTCCAAAGGAGGTCCAGGTCTTTCCCATCTCTTATTTGCGGATGATGTTTTATTATTTTGTGAAGCTAACATTCAACAGGTGTGAGTTGTAATGGACACCCTGAATGATTTTTGTGATGCTTCCGGCCTCAAAGTTAATTTCTCCAAGTCTAAGGCTATGTGCTCTAAATTGGTGCCCCAAGATAGAAAGCGAGCCATGAAAGAGGTTTCATCGATCCGTTTTGTCTCCGACTTGGGTTCGTATTTGGGCTTTCCCCTTATACAGGGTCGCCAACCCAAAGAGGTTTATAACAAACTCTTGGAGCGGATGCAAGGTAGGATGGCGTCGTGGAAAGGCAATCTCCCCAATAAGGCTGGGAAGGCTTGTCTTGCTAAGTCAGTTACCTCTGCCATCCCGGTTTATGCTATGCAACTCCACCACCTTCCATCCCATATGTGCAACAATATTGATAAGATGACTAGAAGCTTTATCTGGGGTAAGAACGGTAGCAATCGTGGTTAGAGCCTGGTTAATTGGGCCTCTGTAACATCTCCCAGGCAGTTTGGTGGACTTGGTATCAGGGAAGCCAGGCTCGCTAACTTGGCACTTCTTGGTAAGCTTGTTTGGTGCCTTTTGCATAACACCAATAAACTCTGGGTGCAGGTTTTGCTCCATAAATATGTTGGTTATGGGTCCCTGTGGAAAGGAGGTAAGCCTGGTGGTTCCATTACGTGGAAAAGCATCTGCAAAGCGGTTGATGCTCTTAAAGATGGGTTCGGGTTTCGTACTGGATCAAGAGACACTAATCTTTGGTACAATGGATGGCTAAAAGCTGGTCTTCTTTGCAGCCTGGTGGATTATGTTCACATATCAGAATCGATCATGTGTATCAAAGACATTTGGGATGGTGGCACCCTCCATGCACAACACTTAACAACCCCTCATCCCGCCTCCCATTGTTGTTGAGATCGAATCCATGCACTGCCCCACCACCTTGTGAAACTCTATCCCAGACACCTGGGTTTGGAAGGGCAGGAAAGAGGGTACCAACAGCTGCGCGTCAGGCTATGCTTGGTTTCTTGAGCAGCGTCGTGACTGGGATACTAATATCAACTGGAATTGGGTCTGGAAGTGTAGAGTTCCGGCCAAAATTCAGTACTTTGTGTGGCAATGTATGCATAAGGCGTTGCCAACTAACTCCATGAGGCACCATAGAGGTACGGCTTCCCAAGCTACTTGCCCTCGTTGCTCCACAGCTGAGGAGGATATCCTTCATTGCCTTCGAGATTGCCACCATTCTAGGGAGCTTTGGATTAGGCTTGGACTGTTTAGTCACCCAGGCTTCTTGGATTATAGTGATGCTTCTTCTTGGTTAAAGGATTTAGCGTGCGGCCCCTTCACCACCCTGTTTCTAGCTGGAGTGTGGTGGTCCTGGATGGCGAAATAATATGGTTTTTGATGAGGATAAATGGGATGTTAACTATGTGGTGAGAAATGTCAAACTCTCACACGATGACTTTCTAACTGCCTTCTCCTCAAAGTCTAACTCTCATGCCAATAGCAGACTTTTAGCTTGGTGGACAGCTCCCCCAAGCGATGAGTGGGTTAAATTGAACACCGATGGCAGTTGTTTAACCTCTTCGGTCATAGGTTCTGGTGGCCTCATTCGCTCTTCACAGGGTGACTTCATTGCTGGTTTCTCTAGTGGAGATGGTGTTGGTGATGCTCTTTTGGCGGAGCTTCTAGGCCTGCAGCATGGCCTTGAACTAGCTCTGAGACTTGGTTTCAAGCAAGTGGTTTGCGAAACAGACTCCATACCTGCTCTCACTCTTCTCAGTGATCGCCAAAGCCAGGGTTCCATGAGTACGCTGCTGTTTAAGTTGCTATCAATGCCCTTCTTGATCGGGATTGGAGAGTCAACATTGTTCATGGTCTGCGTGAAGTCAATGTTTGTGCGGATTTTCTGGTGAAAGAAGGGGCCCACACCAGCTCTGGCTTGAAGATTTGGCATAGACCCCTTCCGGGCTTGGGTGCGCTTTTGCTCTCGGACGTGCTAGGCCTTCGGCCTGGATAGAGCTTTTGTGGTTTTGCTTTTTCTTTTCCTTTTATTGTACTACAGCAAAAAAAAAAAAAGTGAAGAGGTCCGAAAAATTATCATGAATATATATTTGAAGTTGTTTTTGACTAAAATAATAATTAACTAATGCTTCCGTTAATGTAAAAGTCAATGAGTTTTAATTAATAAAATAAATAATATTATTATATGAAATATCATTAAATATATTTAATATTTTTTAAATAAATAACAATTAAACGATAATGTCATTATTTTAAAAACCGAGTTATATATATATTATTTAAATAATTTATATAAATATTGTTTATTAAAAATTTAAATATAAAAATATAGTACCAAAAATAAATATATTAAACACATTGAACCACATTAATGCATTTTTACTTTTTATAGGATATTTATTTTTTTCCTAAAGTCTTATCATATTGATAATATATATAATGAACATGTTTGTCCTGAATCTCACAACACAGAAAATATAAGGTGAAATTCCACACAATGGCTTTTCCTCTCTATCAATCTTATTTTTGCTGGATTTTGTGCTTTGCTTTGGTTTTGCTTTCAGGTAATGGGAAAAGTAGTTTTTTTTTTCTCGAGTTGCATTTCTGATATAAAATTTAATAACTCAAACGCAAAATTGATATTCTTTGTTCTATTTGTGTTCTTAGTCTACTGATTCAAAGAAAAAAAACATGAGTTGAGTTGTTAAATGAATATGACTCAACATCTTTTAATATATGAATTTTCAATTATATAAGTTTTTAAAGACAGGTGTTTCTTAGATTCAAGATCAATATTAATATTTTTGGTAAAGCCTTACTGCTGGTCTATTACATAAAACTTTTATGCACATAGGCTTCCTCGCTCATCTGGATTTGACTTTCTGCTATTTGCAGAATTAGCAACCGGTTTCAGTGATATACCAGGACTAAATTGCTCAGGAAAATGCATAAGTGCGACAAAGTGCAACCTAGACTGCATTAACAAGGGTTTTAAGAATGGTGGCGCCTGTATTGGAACCAGTTTGCAAGATTTGATTTGTTGTTGTGATACAAAATGAGTTATATTATACCATTCAGTACCTATATAAATAAAACATAGATATGAATTAGCTTTGGAACTTCGAGTTTGTAATAATATTTTGTAGAACTGGAAAATTCTCGAACTGGATTATCAATGCAAATCAAAATGACATAGTTCATTTATCTCATATTTCAAACTGTCGATGAAATTTGGATTTGATTGTCACTACAAGATTCTTTAGTATTTGCTACTAATTTTTGCGACTAATTTTATTAGTAGCTTAAGTTAATTAACTGTCAATAAACTACATCATATCTTTTTCTATTGATTATTTTTTTTAATTTTATTTTTTCCCATTACAACTGAAGCCTACCTTGTCTGTGCACTATCCATCAATCTCTCCCTCTCGCAATTCTATGCGCTCTCAATCTCGGTCTCTCATGGTTTTGTGCTCTCCATTTAAATCTCGCTCTCCCATTACTATCATTATTATTAATAGAATTATGTTGTTTTGAATGTGTTAAATTAGTTGGTGATGATAATATGCAAACATTATATTGATTGGTGATAATTTTATATATATAAATATTCCAGTCAAAAGTTATATATATATATTTTTTGTAGACAAGAAAAAAGGTAAAGCCAGCAATTATATTGACAGATGATAATCATTTAAAGAAGCATCAAATCTTTATCATATACAAACGTAAATAGTATAAAAAATGAAACAAAACAAATGATATAACGATATAAAAACTTCAAAGCCACGTCAATTAAAATTGCTTATATGGAATAGCTGAGTCATAAATATAAGGAATTAAAATACGAAAATAAAAATAAAAGAAATAAAGAAACTTTCGGTCAACACAATAAATCATCAAATTAAAATCAAATCATGTATAAAAGGAAACCGTATAACAAAGAATAATTTGTAGACTCCAATACCATATTAAACACGTTTTAAATACACACTTTATTAGTATTTTAATCAAAAAAATCTCGATCAACTAAATTAATAATAAAGTTAAAACTATCACAATTATAAAAAGCAACCCTAAATACTAAAGGTTACGTTAATTCAAAAAATATGGAAATATTTCGGCCAGATTGAATACATCATACGTTTCACGTTTTAAATGAACGGTCAACACAGTAGATTGGTCATGTGTGATCATTTAAATGTTCACCTTTTAAATGATCAATCAACACAATTAATTATAAAATTAAACTCATATCAAGTAAAAAAGGCAACTGTATAACAAAATATGATCTGTATACTTTAATAGCATATACTTGATTACAAACCATTATATTTGACACGTTTTGAATTTAAATTTCTAATACTTGCGAATATAATTAATCAATTATTTTATCAAATTTTGCCAAATTAAGGAAAACTGTTAAAAAAATGATATACTAATAATGATCATAATATATTTCATGGTTGTAATCGGAAACGCATCATGGCCATTAAACGATTTGAAACAAAAAGGTTGTATCGATCAACCGGTGTTAATTACATTTAATTTAAATTTCAAATACTTTCAGATATAATTATTAAATTTCAAACAGAATTAATCAATTTTTATATCAAATTTTGCCATATTCAGGAAACCTATTAAAAAATTATATGCTAATTGGAAACTTATCATGGCCATTAAATGTCCTGAAATAAAAATTGGTATCAATCAACTGGATAGATAGAATCGTATCATAATATAATAGGTAGAATAGTATCATAATATGATCGGTTACAATAATTTGATTTTAAAATCAACCAAATACTAAATGCAAATGCATATCAAAAAACAAGCATCTGAATAGTCACTTGATGCATATCAATTTAACACAATTATGTCACATGTTAAATATGTTTAAGCAAATCAACTAAAATAGGAAAATATAATTATAATAAATACATGAATTACGATTTAACCTAATCAGTAATAGTATTTCGTCTAAAATAGTGTAAACCGTAATCCACCATGATTTACCTTAATTTCCTATATTTTTAATTATAAATATACCTATTTACACCATTTTATTAATCGTATTCTAACTATTTTCCTGATTCATACCTGTTAACCATCTTCTGCACCTAACAAGTGGCTCCAAAGTACAATCAAGTCTTAGAGATCATTATTGTCAAAGAATTAAATGTACGATTATTAGTTAGGGTGATGTACAAATGGATAGTTTCTGATCTTAAAGTTTTTTCCCTAGAGTTAGTCCTTATGGACAGCAATGTTTGTTTTTCAATTGTCTACTCTCCTTATTTCATATCTAATTTATTTTAAAAAAATCCAAATATCTAATGTTGAACTATTGTTTGTTAATATTATCACCCAGATAGAGTTTCTCTCCAAACATTGATTAGTAATCGACTTGAAGACACATAGTAACATTTCATTTACTCCAAACTCTAACAAAGATTGCAATGCATCCTACTTATACCAGTGAATTTGCTACAATACTCATCATGGTTTCAAATTGTAGGTCACATCACTTGACAAAACGTGGCTTCAGTAATGAGGCTGCGACAACCACATCATCACTTCACAATTGCAGGGTGAATTCACTCATAAAGGAGGTGTCGGGAGTTGTAAACTCAACGAGCATCACAGTAGAAACTAAATTTAAAACCATGATTTGATTACTCATCCAACAAAATAATCACTCACTATATGGATGAAAACTTTACAATAAAACATATTTTTTGTTTTATATTTTGCCACAAATTTAAAAAAAAAACATGAAATAAAAAATGACATATTTTAATTGAGATCATAAAAATGAGCATATTCCTTATGAATATTTTAATAAATATTAAAAATTAATATAAATTTATAAGAATAAGATTTTATTCTTTTAACTATTAATTATATATCATGCGGAGCATGGACTATCACATTATAGATAAAAAATTTGTAAATTAGTGAATATCCTTATTGGTTTTTATTTCTATCTAATAAAGTGATGAATATTTTATATTAAAAGAAATTAATATTTACAAGATAAATCTATTAATATTTAAATTATATGATAGAAGTAAATCATAAAGAGATTGAACATTTTACATGGTATATAATTAATATTCAAATTATAATGGACGAATATTTTAATAAAATCCCACATCAGTATAATTTTTAATGTTTGTTTTCAATGTTTTTAATATACACTGTGCCATTGTCCTTTCATACTAATAACACTTTTATTTAAGTTATATTTAAACTTTATTCCTTATATTAAATTTCTACAAAATTTTGGCTTTTCCAACTAATGAAGTAAATTTCATCTATTAGTTAATAGTTATATGGGCGAACATTTATATGTCATGAAAGTAGAAAATAAATGAAAAATCCCATTATTCATCTTCATTAGTTATAATAAAGTACTTTTCCTTCAGCTTATGCATTCTACAATATTCAGATTTTTTATCAAAATTTTCTCTTATTATATTGTTTGAATATTTTGTTAGCAATTTAATATATTCCTATTTAAATTCATTATATCTCTCTTTCAAAAATTGAAATATCTTTTATATAACTTTAGATACATTTCTTATGAAATTTTTCATAGTATTTTTTTACTTATAATTTTTTAAGTATAGATCATGCATAGCACGTTCCATTTATTGATATTCAATGAAATATAAAATATTGAATAGGTATTATATATATATATAATTATAATTTTTATTTCCTAATTTTTACAAAAACGTACGTATGACCTCAACACACAAATAAAAAATACACCACACATAAAATTAATATTTTGCCTGAAAACATATTAATATCAAAATAAAAATTTATTAGTATTTAAATTTTAGACAAAAAATATATTATAAACAGATTGAATATTTCACAAGAAAGAATGCTAATACATTATTTTTTGTCAAAAAAACAATAATACATAAATTATGAATATTTAAATAAAAAATATGCATTAATATAATCTTTTGCCATAAAATAAAAATTTTTAAATACACATTTTCTTGTTTGGGCTAAATATATAACCTGTGTATGGCATGACTATGTTGCGGTATATTCATTAGTGACATAGTCTTTTATCGACGGAGTATGCAATGAAAAACCCTACCAATAAGAAGATTATGTGGTTTATGCAGAAAGATAACCAATTAATATAAAATTTCAATAGTTTAAATTTTGTTATTCAAAATATGCATTTTACTACCCATTATAATTTACTTACTATTTAATATAAAAACACACTATAATCATTGTGCTACTATTAATATAAATTATTATATAACTATTTTCAATAGCATATATATATTCATGCATGGCACGAGTCAAATATATGAAATTATCAAATATGTCAAGTATTTTTAAAGTATTTGATAATATACACTAAAATTTAATATTGTTTGTGTGTACACTAAGATTTAATATCGTTTGTATGCACCAATAGATTATTTGTGTCGTATGCAACTCAATTAATATTTGTTTGTTTACGTATTATATGTTAGGTTCCTTATAACATCACTAAGATTTAATAATTATTACATAATATTTATTATATATATTTCATTGTTGAAACCTGTTTTTTGAAACTCATTTATAAAAATGTCTTCATGCATGACACGAGTTACATACTAGTTAACAAAATTTAGAAAGGTAACCAATAAATATTTCATCCTTAATGCTAAACATGCAACATTTAAATGTGTTAGTTAACAAGCAATTTTATTTATTAAACAATATTTAAAATTTATCCTTCTCATAATTTAAAGTTTGAGAATTTCTTGTAATTAATAATTTGCACAAATAAAATGATAACAAAAAATAAACTACTAGACTAGTTTACTTTAATAAATTATGCTTTAAGATTTTAGAATGTTACAAAACACGTGTTGCAACTAATGATAATTGATTACTGATATACCAACTAAAAATTGACAAGTCATTTAAGAGAGTATTTTTTTATTCTATTAATAATAACCAATTGAGCTAATGTTTTTTTTATACCATGACATTGGTGGAAGTATCCTCTAGTTTTGTCGAGGACTAATCTTTTTAGGGCCTTGGCTGCATTAAGGCTACCCCTCCCAACGGCATTTTTTGTTATACCCAAGGCTCGAACTCGAGACTTTAAGTAAGGGACTTAACCGTAGTACCAGTCGGACCAACGCTTAGTTAATATCAATTGAACTAATGTAATAATAATTTTCTTAAAATAATAATAACTAAAAATAAATTCATCGTACGCGGAAAAATTGAATGAATGTGAGAAAGACATGTAGTATTGACTTATATGTTCTATCGTTACCGTAATTTTACATGGTAAATTTAATTAAGAAAATGTTAGATATTTATTGTAACATCCTAATTTTTAAGAAAAGTTGTTTCAACAATTAAGTCTCAGCTACTTGAAGATAAGTTGTAGAGATTGATCACTTCAATGATTTATTGAGAGTACGAGAAACTATTTTGACTATTTTTGAATGATTTATTTATTATAAATAATTATTATTCATGATGTCAATTCAAATTAATAGACAGTGTAGACGTATGCTGCTTTTAAGATGAATTCATCAACAAAGCTTATCAGCAAGTTTTCTGTCTGATGCGGTAACGCGTATTTGTGCTAACTATGAAATTGATTGAATTAAATCAAGATGAAATCAAATTTTAAAATTAATATTTAATATTAATTCATGGTTCAAAAATTGTCGAAAAACTCTAACGAAGTTTCGTTGTATTTTGAACCACCTGGCAAATTTTATCCACATTAAAATTTGAAATGAATTCCAGCTTTGGTGAAAATCGAAATATAACTTATTGTGATGATGTTTGAGTATTTTTAATTATTTTTATATTATATATAACTTATTATCATGCAGTGAATTAATTTCTAAGTAAATTAATTTGAGCGGTTTATCGGCGAGCAAATTATTGTTAATGCGACTACTCGACACCATAATTCTAGGACACCTAAACTCTAGAATTAGTCGGTAAGCTTGAGCTAGAAATAGGTGTCATGTTTTAATTGGGTTAGAAATAAATATCTTGATTAGATGCTAGGTGTCAAGGTTGTGGTGGAGATTAAGAAAATATCTACTTGATCTTATCCTTAGTTTTTATTTTGATTTAATATTTTTTTCCCCTCTCCTTCTAGTTCAGCGCAGCCTCCCTCTTTCACTCTCATAATTTCATTTCTTTTATTTCTCCTAAATTATTAAGTGTTGGTGAAGGCAAGGAGAAAGCTAAGTTCATTTCTTCCTTTTTCTTCTTCTTAGTTGTGAGCTTCCATCCAAGAAACACCCTTCAAATCCTTCTCCTTTCTTTTTTTTATAAACAGGCCGAAGCCCTCCCACCCTCATTCATTATAATTTTTCTTCCTTTTCCTTGTCTCCAAAGTTTTGACTAGGTGTGGGTGAGTTTGAAGGACAAAATATCTTCTCTCCCTTTTCATATAATCAGCCGTGAGCACCCCCTTTTAGACACCCATTCAAACTCATTTTGTTCACCTTGTACAAGCCTTATGTTGGTGGTGTTGAAGACAACCTTCTCTTCTCCTTTTTCCTTAAGCTAGCCGTGGCCTTCCCCACCTTAAATACCACCATCATCTTCATCTTTGTTTCCTTAAATTTTGGGGCTGAATCCTTAATCATTTGGGTAAGGTTTTGAAACACAATTTTCTCCTTCCTTGAGCCCAAAAAAACCATGGACACTAGAGCAATTGTGGGTGAGGGTTTCTTTTTAATTTCTTGTCTATTTATTTGTTTATTTATGTATATATTGTCTTGATTTTGATCATGGAGCAAAATGATAAAGTTTTCCCCAAATTTTGTGAACCCTAGGTTCTATGGAAAAGGGGAAAGTGTGATTGCTTATGTGAATCCTTAAATTAGTTTTGGGTTATTGTAATTTGATACTTGAAATTGTCATTGTTATTGATAGTTTAAGTTTGATCAAAGAAAAATTGCGTTTTGAGACTCCTTGATGCTTGAAAGACTATGATAGGAGCAAAATATTTAGTGTAATGGTTTTGATTTGGAAACTTGGGAAGTTTGGAAAGGAATTTAGGTGTTGTGCGTTAACATTTTATTGATTTGAAAGTTTTGCAATTTTTCCCTAAAAATTGGAGTTGCAGCCGTGAGCTTCAGGAAGAAAAGGAAAGAAAATTGTTTGTGTTTTGGACTTGAATTATGTGTAATTAATTATTGTTTAAGCTTTGGAAAATTTTGGAAAGAATTTAATTGACTTTGAGTAGTTGATTTAGTTTTTAAGGCAATGAGACACTTAGGTAAAATGGAATCTTTGTATTCCTAAACCATGTGGATCCTTGATTAATTTTTATTATGAAAAGAATTTGATTTTTAGTATTGATTCATGTTCCAAGATCAAAAGAAAAGGAATTTTAGTTTAAAACATTTATTTTTCGACTCTGTGTATTATTTCAAGTGTGTGTGTTTTATTAAAGAGATTTTTGGGGATTGAGAGCTTATGGGTTAGAATTGAATCTAAGCATAGGGAATTATTTTTGGGCGAATTAGAGTTGTACTAAGGTTTGATGTGTTGTTAGGATTCTTGAGGACTGTTCGAGCTGATTAGGATTGCGACGTGTTTAACACATTAGCTGTGGACTTCAGTAAGGGCACTTCACATTCTTGGAGTTTAAGTTTGTATAGTAAGTGTAAGGGCAACTTTTAGACATGTATAGGATTTAAATTTTATTTTGTATAGCGAAGAAGTCTCGTACCCCTTCGTTTTATTGATTGATATTTATATTGAACTATTTGTGGGCTTGGCAAAAGTGGTTGGCGACTGCCCCTAACCCCCCACACTTGTTTGACTACCTCTTTGCTAATTCCACCGAGTTGCAAATGGACGAACTTGATTGATGCTGTTGATTGCTGTGTTGTTGGTTTGTCATGTATTGATGGATTGATATATGTTGTTGAATCGAAATGTATTGTGATGCGTATATGCTTAAATTGTGATTGAGATATATGCTGTGGATTTTTATTAGATAATTGATGTTATTGATTATGCCATGACTGAAATATCAAATGTGGTGATATATTCATGTGGGGGTGGTTAAAGGCATCAGTGTGTCGTGTCTTGTGGTAACGCCGTCCTGTCTATCCTGGGTAGTGGAAATGCCCATGGCCAAGGAATTCAGGAACGTCGTTAAATTTTACCATTGTATGGAAAAGGGTTGTCTCTGGTACGTACAGAACGGCTTGACCGTGGCATATGAATTCTGGAATTAAAACTGCACTGGCATATAGTTGAGTCAATAGGATTTAGGTGCATCCTTATTGATTTATTTTGAATGCTATTGACATGATTGCTTACATGTGCTGGAGTATGCGGTTAAATGTTATGTGATGTTTGTATAATGGTAGGCTTGTGTATCTGCTACTCTTGTGTTATCTGGTTTATTTTAAGAAGTTAACCCTTGCCCGTGGTTCTTTCAATTAATGAATGTAACCCAGATGACGAGGAAAGCCGAGTGTTGGGGACTGCGGAGAAGTGTAGCTGAGGATAGTCGGTCCGGCTTCCTACTTGTGTTTCTGTTGCAACTTACTAGAGGACTAGTAAGCGTTATAGTGCTCTGACCAGCTATAGGGTGTCAGAAGCTTTAAATCACAATGTTGTAATAAATGCTTATTGTTTTCAAGACTTGAATTGTGTTATGTGTATGTTTTAAATAAGTTTCCTGGTATGGTTTTGTGAGTTAGACATGGTATTTTATTTATTCACTGCCTTAAAAAATACTGCAATACTCTGATTGCCAATTGCTTAAAAGAAGCTGAAAAGAAAAAAAAATTGACTCACATTTTTGAAAACCATGCAGCAGCATGTTCCATTTTCGAAAGTATTTGAAATGCCGAGAATAATATCTAGTTTAGTAGCGCTCCGAAAACAGGGTGTTACAATAGTGGTATCAGAGCAGTTCGGTTCTAACCGGACTGTGAGTTGGAAAACTATTGCTGGCCAAGTGTCGGGTGTTGTAGAGAACAAATTGCGAGGGGTCACATTGTGCTTATGTGTTTGGTTGTTCCTCAAGTAGAGTAACTCTACTTGCACTTGTTTGAAATTGTTCTTAATTGGAACAATGTGTGCTGAGACACATAAAACTGTTGTGGGATTTTTATTAGGTTGTAAGACCTTGTGGGAATCCAATGTCTCCGAAGTGAATAATTGTTTCTGTTAAAGCAGACAAGTCAGAGATGGATCAGAGGATTTAGATTACCCAGAGTTTAGGCAAAGGAAATCAGAGGTGGAAGCAACTGCAAATACCGTGGAGGTTGCACATTCAACTGAGGAAAGATGTATCTACTCATTGAGCAGAGGAGAAAGTTCATCATCCGAGGACTTCATCTCAGGGAACGCAACAATAAGGAGTTATGCATGGACATAAATTTGGAAAAGGGATTGTCTGTAGGAGACGCTGTTATATTTAATAGTTAGTATGATCTTTGGAGTATTAGTGATCCTAGGTATAGATCACCTAAGTGTTTGATGATTGAAGTATTTTGGTATGTATTACATTTAACGACTAAAACATATTTTATAATTTTGTGAATATGACATGTTTGCCACTAACATCTGTGTTTCGCAATAGTCTCTTTTTGTACTGTTGTGATTATATGTGATTGATTATGTGGTTATTTATTTGTGAGAGCGTATTCTTATTTTCCAAGGAAAGTATTATACGCGATTATTTCTAGCAAACGTTAATTGAACGTCTCGTGAAAATTTAATTCACGTGAGATTCATTTGACTCAGTCGAAAGGAATCTAGAAAATTTATTAAGGTAAGGTAGTAGTCTTAGTGTGTGACAAGTTGTCTAGTTAGCATTGGGTAGTACCCAAAATTCTTTTTCCCAAACCTTGTCCTAATTTTCAGATATTAGGAGATTTCCTCTAGATAAGAACCAAGTATGTGGATGATCCATGCTTCTCCACTTTTTCTTTCTCTACTTGATAGGTCAGTTGCTCACAATAGGGTGGAGTAGAGAATATTACATTCTAGCCTTAGTAGTAGTAAGTGATGAGAGCCTGGACCAGTCTTGTGAGTCCTTTCCGTCCTCCTTGGAACCCGTGGCCAGTTTTGATTGACTCCCTTACTATCTTGTCGGCCATGATTAAAAGGAAAAGTGGGGAAATGAATTATTCTGTTGGGTAGTTGTTGAGTGGAGAACAAAATAGGTTCCTTCTTCTTTTTTCTTGGTGTACCGCGAGCGGACTCCTACTCCAGAGAGAACTCCATTTCTCTTCCATTCTTCTTCTAGCTAAACCGTGTAGTAGTGGGGTGTGTGAGAGAGTTGCATTTCCTTCTACTTCCTTCTTGCGAAACCGAGAGCCTTAGAATGATTTTGGAGGAAGATTCCCTCTTCTTTCCTTGTTATTTATTGATGTGGGTGCTGTTGTTAATGTTGATAATATTGAGATGTTGATGTTCTTCTTCTGTTAACGTATTAGCACCGCGAGTTCCTGGAGGAGCTCTAGGTGAGTATTTTAATTCTTGATTTCAATCCCTATATTGTTTGTTAATGATCTTGTTGAAAATGGTTTTGTTTTCTTTTATGGTAAAAGATAATTTCCAAAATTTCTAGTAAATCTTGGGTTGAAGGATGTTTTCTATTTTATTTTTTATCTTGTCTTGTTGGGAAATGTCCCTGATCTTATTGCTTTTGGAAAAAAACCAAGTTTTGGTGTGTGGTATCTGAACAAATTTTTGAAAGTGGTGTTATTAAATTGGAAGTATGAACCTGTGACCACATATATTATGTGTAAGGTTGATTTCAAATTTTTTCTAACTTAATCCTCGGTGAGTCTGTGTTTAGTTGTAAGATAGGAATGGTAGAGAAAGGCTTTATTGTTAGTCCTTTTGTTAAAAACTTATGTGTAACTAGTTGATTGTTTTATGTCTTGATCAAGAAAAATATGTAGTTTTGTCCTCCTTGAGAGATTTGGAAAAGAGTTTTAGAAAACTTTATTTCTAAAATCCTTGCTTGATTTCTTAGAGTTTTGGAAGTAAGTTTTAGTATTTTGTTACTAAAGTTCGTTGAAAGAAAATTAAACATTCTCCCTAACATCTTTTATGGAGCCGTGAGCTTCAAGAGAGTAAAAGAAGAAAATTTTTGCATTCTAAACTTCGACCCTTTCATATTTTGGTTATTGTTCAAGTTTATTAGTTCTAGGAAAAAAAATTTAGATTTGAGTTAAAATTGTTTAAGTGTTGCCAAATTGGAAATTTTTTTGGAAAGAGAGTTGATTTTGAAATCCTTGAACTTGAACCATGTTATGATAGGAAATTGATTTTAGGGCTTTAAGTTTGGGCTATT
Organism: Calophaca sinica; assembly: GCA_037113605.1. Lineage (NCBI taxonomy): Eukaryota > Viridiplantae > Streptophyta > Magnoliopsida > Fabales > Fabaceae > Calophaca > Calophaca sinica. Next base: position 100,134,280 of record CM073733.1, on the reverse strand, counting down.
AATTTAAAGGTTTTAGTATAATTGTTGTTTTATTGATTGTGTTTAAGGCAATAAAACACCTAATGTTTAAAGGAATCCTTGTACTCCTAAACAAGGTGGAGTCTTAGGGAATTAAGCGTTTAAAATTCTTAATTCTTAGTGCGAGTTTTATGATAACAAAAAAAAAACTTTGAAAGAAGAAAATTTTTGGGTACTATTTTATTGTTTTAAAACTGAGGGAGTACTTGATATCTTGGTAGTATTTTAAAGTTTTTATTTGATTAACAGATAGTGTTGTTAATTAGGCATTGTAAAAGTTTAGTAATTGCTTTGATTTTAAAAGAAAATAATTTTCTATTGCTCAAAGTTAAAAGTCTAAGTATAAAATTCTGAGTAAGTGTGTAATTTTTATAGTTCTCTGAGAAGAGAAAAATATTTTCGAGTTTTGACCACTTAATCATTGGTGTACAAAAATTTTTGTTAGAAAAAGCTTTGGTTTAAATGGATTTTAAAGATAAGAGAGAGTTATTAATTTTGTTTTAATCTTAGAACTGAGGTGTGTGTAATGATTTTGAGACAATGAGGACCTAATCTCAAAAAAAATTTGTTGTCCATGAGAATAGTTGAGTCTTAAGTGAAATTTTGTTTCGTTAGTTCTCTGTTTTAGTGATCCTCAAGAGATGAAGAATTTTTTTTTTTTAGGAAAAACATTTGATTCAAGAAAAGGATTTTAATCTTTTTGGAAGTTTTAAGTGATTTTTTTGGGTACCCCTGATATGTGTAACCATGGTTGCATGTGAATAGGTTAGTATTATTTTCTTAGTGATGGCGCGTGGCTATAGTCCGATTCGTGATCGTGTTCATGGTTGTGTTCGTACTTGTGTTCGTGTTCGTGATCGTGATCGTGAATAAGCAGAAAACGTGACCCTGGAATAAAGCGTCAGTGGACCGTAAGGACTTCCTCCTTTATTAATCTACGTTTGTAATTCTGTGTGACACGTATACTTAGCATTGTTGAGTCTGATTGTTATTGTTGCATGTTGTGTTGTTATTACAATATTATGTACGTAGCTATAAATATTATAGTACTACGTATAATAATATGTACTGTGAATGCTTATGTGTTACAAATTATTTTTATGGATTTGAGCAAAGTAAATTTTCGTATTTTAATATCCGCGTAGTTTCGAGGATGAAACTATTTTAAGGGGGATGGTAATGTAACATCTCAATTTTTAAGAAAAATTGTTTCAGCAATTAAGTCTCAGTTACTAAAGGTAAGTCGTAGAGATTGATCACTCTAATGATTTACTGAGAGTACGAGGAACTATTTTGACTATTTTTGAATGATTTATTTATTATAAATAATTATTATTCATTATGTCAATTCAAATTAATAGACAATATAGACGTATGCTGCTTTTAAGATGAATTCATCAGCTAAGCTTATTAGCAAGTTTTCTGTCAGACACGGTAACGCGTATTTGTGCTGACTAAAAAATTGATTGAATTAAATCAACATGAAATCAAATTTAAGAATTAATATTTAATATTAATTCATGGTTCAAAAATCGCCAAAAAACTCTAACGAAGTTTCATTGTATTTTGAACCACCGGGTAAATTTTATCCCCATTAAAATTTGAAATAAATTCCGGTTTTGATGAAAATCGAAACGTAACTTATTGTGACGATGTTTGAGTGTTTTTAATTGTTTTTATATTATATATAATTTATTATCATGCGGTGAATTAATTTCTAAGTAAACTAATTTGCGCGGTTTATCAGCGAGCGAATTATTATTAACGCGATTAATCGACACCATAATTTTAGGACACCTAAACTCTAGAATTAGTGGGTAAGCTTGAGCTAGAAACAGGTGTCATGTTTTAATTGGGTTAGGAATAAATATCTTGATTATATGCTAGGTGTCAAGGTTGGGGTGGAGATTAAGAAAATATCTATTTGATCTTATCCTTAGTTCTTATTTTGATTTAATATTTTTTCCCTTCTCCTTCTAGTTCAGCGCAGCCTCCCTCTTTCACTCTCATAATTTCCTTTCTTTCATTTCTCCTAGATTATTAAGTGTTGGTGAAGGCAAGGAGAAAGCTAAGTTCATTTCTTCCTTTTTCTTCTTCTTAGTCGTGAGCTTCCATCCAAGAAACACCCTTCAAATCCTTCTCCTTTCTTTTTTTTATAAACAGGCCAAAGCCCACCCACCCTCATTCATTATAATTTTTCTGCCTTTTCCTTGTCTCCAAAGTTTTGTCTAGGTGTGGGTGAGTTTGAAGGACAAAATATCTTCTCTCCCTTTTCATATAATTAGCCATGAGCACCCCCTTTTAGACACCCATTCAAACTCATTTTGTTCACCTAGTACAAGCCTTATGTTGGTGGTGTTGAAGACAACCTTCTCTTCTCCTTTTTCGTTAAGCAAGCCATGGCCTTCCCCACCTTAAATACCACCATCATCTTCATCTTTGTTTCCTTAAATTTTGGGGCTGAATCCTTAATCATTTGGGTAAGATTTTGAAACACAATTTCCTCCTTCCTTGAGCCCAAAAAAACCGTGGACACTAGAGCAATTGTGGGTGAGGGTTTCTTTTTAATTTCTTGTCTATTTACTTGTTTATTTATTTATATATTGTCATGATTTTGATCATGGAGCAAAAGGATAAAGTTTTCCCCAAATTTTGTGAACTCTAGGTTCTATGAAAAAGGGAAAAGTGTGATTGCTCATGTAAATCCTTAAATTAGTTTCGGGTTATTGTAATTTGATACTTGAAATTGTCATTGTTATTGATAATTTAAGTTTGATCAAAGAAAAATTGTGTTTTGAGACTCATTGATGCTTGAAAGACTACGATAGGAGCAAAATATTTAGTGTAATGGTTTTGATTTGGAAACTTGGGAAGTTTGGAAAGGAATTTAGGTGTTGTGCGTTGAAATTTTATTGATTTGAAAGTTTTGTAATTTTTCCCTAAAAATTGGAGTTGCCGCCGTGAGCTTCAGGAAGAAAAGGAAAGAGAATTTTTTGTGTTTTGGACTTAAATTATGTGTAATTAGTTATTGTTTAAGTTTTGGAAAATTTTGGAAAGAATTTAATTGAGTTTGAGTAGTTGATTTAGTTTTTAAGGCAATGAGACACTTTGGTAAAATGGAATCTTTGTATTCCCAAACCAAGTGGAGCCTTGATTAATTTTTATTATGAAAAGAATTTGATTTTTAGTATTGATTCATGTTCCAAGATCAAAAGAAAAGGAATTTTAGTTTAAAACATTTATTTTTCGACTCTGTGTATTATTTCAAGTGAGTGTGTTTTATTAAAGAGATTTTTGGGGATTGAGAGCTTAGGGGTTAGAATTGAATCTAAGCCTAGGGAATTGTTTTTGGGCGAATTAGAGTTGTACTAAGGTTTGATGTGTTGTTAGGATTCTTGAGGACTGTTCGAGCTGATTAGGATTGCGACGTGTTTAAAACGTGAGCTGTGGACTTCGGTAAGGACACTTCACATTCTCAGTGTTTAAGTTTGTATAGTAAGTGTAAGGGCAACTTTAGACACATATAGGATTTAAATTTTATTTTGTATAGCGAAGAAGTCTTGTACCCCTTCGTTGTTATTGATTAATAATTATATTGAATTGTTCGTGGGCTTGGCAAAAGTGGTTGGCGACTGCCCCCAACCCCCCACACTTGTTTGACTACCTCTTTGCTAATTCCACCGAGTTGCAAAGGGACGAACTTGATTGATGTTGTTGATTGCTGTGTTGTCGGTTTGTCACGTATCGATGGATTGATATATATGTTGTTGAATCGAAATGTGGTGATATATTCATGTGGGGGTGGTTAAAGGCATCGTTGCGCCGTGTCTTGTGGTAACGTCGTCCTGTCTATCCTGGGTAGTGAAAATGCTCATGGCCAAAGGAATTCAGGAACGTTGTTAAATTTTACCATCGCATAGAAAAGGGTTGTCTCTGGTATGTACAGAACGGCTTGACCGTGGCGTATGGATTCCGAAATTAAAACTGCACTGGCATATAGTTGAGTCAATAGGATTTAGGTGCATCCTTATTGATATATTTTGAATGTTGTTGACATGATTACTTACATGTGCTGGAGTATGCGGTTAAATGTTATGTGATGTTTGTATAATGGTAGGCTTGTGTATCTGCTACTTTTGTGTTATTTGGTTTATTTTAAGAAGTTGACCCTTGCCCGTAGTTCTTTCAATTAATGAATGTAACCCAGATGATGAGAAAAGCGGAGTGTTCGGGACTGTGTTATCTGCTACTTTTGTGTTTCTGTTGCAACTTACTAGAGGACTAGTAAGCGTTATAATGCTCTGACCAGCTATAGGGTGTCAGATGCTTTAAATCACAATGTTGTAATAAATGCTTATTGTCTTCAAGACTTGAATTGTATTATGTGTATGTTTTTAATAAATTTTCTGGTATGGTTTTGTGAGTTGGACATGGTATTTTATTTATTCACTGCCTTCGAAAATGCTGCAATACTCTGATTGCCCATTTCTTAAAAGAAGCTGAAAATAAAAAAAATTGACTCACAGTTTTGAAAACCATGCAGCAGCGTGTTCCATTTTCGAAAGTATTTGAAATGCCAGGAGTAATATCTAGTTTAGTAGCGCTCCGAAAGCGAGATGTTACATTTATCTAATATATTAATATTAGGATTGATCAACATATTAAATATAAACACCACAATCTTCTAAAAAAGGTATATAGGCCTAGTTATTTCAAATATTTGTTAATTTAATTATTCAACTTTTTCCATTTCTAGGAAAAATCATCCATACTTGGTGACTCGAAACAAATATGGTATTTGACTTGAAACAAATATTTTATATATTAAGAAGTTGTCATTTAAATAACTAAATCCAATCCAGATATTAAAAATAGAAATATAGAAATAAAAATACCAAAAGTAAATACATTTCATAGCGTTCAAATTATACCGGTGTAATACTTGGATACTGCTACACCATCTAATAACTTTGTCACGAAAACTTGTATTATAAAACATACCGTTGGATTGAAAGATACTATCACATAAATTATATCTACAAAAGTTTACATTAATCTAAAATCATTTGATATGTTATTGAGATGCATCAAGATTAACATTGTTTAATTAAAGTGCATAAGACTTAATATTGATGCATCTCAATAACATATCAAATGATTTTAGATTAATATAATATTTTGTAGATATGAGCTATGTGATAGTATATATCATTCAATCCAACGGTGAGTTTTGTAATACATGAATCTGTTACAATGTTATTGAACAGTGTAACAGTAACAAATATTACACCGGTGTAATTTGATCTCTCACCTTTTCCATTGCTAGGAAAAATCATCAATACTTGGCAACTCGAAACAAATCTTCTTTTTTATGGTATTTGACTTGAAATAAATCTTTTATATATTAAGAAGTTGTCATTTAAATAACTAAATACAAACCACATATTAAAAATAGAAATATATAAATATAGAAATAAAAATACAAAAATTAAATACCTTTAATAGCGTTAATTATATTTAATTTTTCAAGATCTTGATTTTGTTTCCTTGAATATATTTTCATATATAGCTAATATATAATGAACATGATGTTAGTCCTCTACATCTCACAAGAAATAAAATATAAGGTGAAATCTTACACATGATCTATAGCATCTCTAAGTCTTATCTTTGTGGGATTTTTTGCATTGTTTTGGTTTTGCTTTCAGGTAATAGAATAAGCAAAGAATTTGTTTATCTCTTGAGTGGCGCTTTTAATATATAATTCATTAGTTTGAATTGGAAATAATTGATATTGTTTCTTGTATTAGTATTAGTATCTTACTCTATTGATTCTGAGGAAAAAAATAAACTTGAGTTTTTAGATGAGTATCTTATATGTTATCAATTTTTAATTTTTATAAACTTTAAAGACAGATGTGTGCTAGATCCCAAGATTAACAATAATTTGGTTTCTATATATTGGGTATTAATTTAGTGCATAAAATTTTTATGCGCATATTTCTTGCTTCTCGTTTGAAAAATGTCAACACAAGGATCTGGATTTAAATTCGTGTTGGTTGCAGGATTAGCGATTGGTTGGGAGACTCCAGGACTAAAATGTGATAAGAAATGTGAAAATGGTCCTAAGTGCGCTCGAGACTGCGTTAACAAATGGAGTTAAGAAAGGTGGCGCCAGCCTTGGAATCGCTCCTATCACGGATTTGTATTGTTGTTGTGATAAAAATTGAGTTATCTTAACTCCAAGGGGTTGGCCTAGTAGAGCATGACAGGACTTGTATCCGACATGTCGCGGGTTCGAGTCCCTATTAGTTCCCTTGGGGTGAGGTAAATGTAATTACCTTCGTAAGTGCTCAAAGAGCCCGGAGGTCTTCCCTGCCTTGGACTGAGGCGTCATCCCCTCACCCTAATTTTTTTGTAAACCAAGAAAAAAATTGAGTTATCTTTCCCTTCGATGCACCGAAATGAATAAAACGCAGAGCTGAACTCAAGCTTTGGAACTTTCAATTTTTTTTTCCTTAGTACAGATGGTCGGGAGTGGGGGATATATAGAGAAGGGGAACTAGAGCGTCGCGGATTCGAACCTGTGCTTCCAATGTCCCGTAGCAATTTACCACTCAGTTGCCTACTCTGGGACTTGGAACTTTGAATTTGTAAGAAAATTTTGTGTAAAATTGGAGAAGCCTTGAGCTTGATTAATAATACAAGTCAAAATGAAGTAGTTCATTCACATTCTCTCTTGTTTTAAATTGTCGATAAACTAGTATGTAACTCTCTTGCCACGGGAACAATTTTATAAAACTATTTTAAAATATATTTGCTGTCAACAATGAAATATAATAAATATCATGATAATAATTATTAAATTTTAGTGCTTTTATAAGGAACCTAACATACGATACTTAACAAAACATGCGTTAATTGAGTTGCATAAGACACAAATAATATGATGGTGGATACAATTTAATCAAATTAATTGAAAAAAATTATCAAATAAATGAAAATAGGATAATAGCAATATAATTTATGGGTTAATACTACACTATACATTGATCGAATAGAATTTAAAAATTTTATAGAATTTATTTTTCTCATACTATGAATATATACACACACACATTAATGTATTTGGAATATATAGTATAAGTTACTTTTACTGGAAAAATATCAAATGTATATGAAGTGTATATTCTTGAAAATTCAAAATATTTGATATTATGATATAATATAAGGTAAAATAATTTAACACTAAAAAAAATATAAGCAAAACATATATATTTTATAAATTGTTAAATAGACAAATTACTTATTTATTTAAAATCAAATATAAATAACTATTTATATGATCCTATTATTTTTTACGGTTATGACATATAGCTATATACTTAATGAATGGATGTTTATAGTAAATTGGATAAAATAAATTATGTCTAAAATATTATGAACATATTTTTTTTGTATAAATAAACATATATTATTTTATTCAATCTATATATATATATATATATATATATATAACTTTCAATTATAGAATTGGACAAAAAATATTATTGATTGATTTATATAAGAGGCATTCTATGACATCCAATGTTTAAAAATTATTCATTTAATTTTCTAGATATATATTTATTTATATATTTATATATTAATTTATTTATTTATTACATATAAATTTGTAAAAAAGTAATATCTTATATTTAAATCATCAAATAAATAGTATATATGGTTACGGATTTTGTTTATTATTATTATTATTATTATTATTATTATTATTTGTTTATATTTCATATCTATAATATATATTTATAACTCAATATATAAGATGATAGTACATCAATATAAATAAGTACGTAATAATTTATGTAAAATACGATTCTGGGTACCATATAAATATCAAGGTTTATAATTAGGGTTACGAAGAGAGAGTGAAATCGGAAGAAATTCCAGAAGCAACGAAGTAGGGACGGAGCTGAGCAGCGACGCAGCGGACGAACGACAAAAGATAGGCTGCGACGTAGGAGGTTAGGTTTTCAAATCTTTCACAAATCCATGTACTGTGAAATCTATTGCAAGTTGTCATTAACACCAGAAATCAATTTTATCTAGTCTTTTTTCGGATTCACAACAATTTACAATTTTTTCATGTATCTCACATCGATTTCCACTCTGTTTCGTATATACGACCTTGGATAACGTATGTATACCAACTTCTTTGTTTTACGGTTTTTAGCCAAAACCGAACGCTAGCGGCGTGACAAAATAGAGAAGGAGCTAGGCTGCGGCAAAACAAAGACGCGACGCCTTAGACAACTACAGGGAAAGGTGGCAACTTAATAGCTAAGGGTTTATCATCTTTCACAAATCCACCCATTAATAAAGGGAACAAGAGTTAGAACGTACTACAACCTTACTTTATAATAGACATTAAATTTCTTTTATAGATGATTATCATATAAATTGTACATGTTAAAATGTCAGAAGTTTAAAAAAAACGAAGTAATTGTCCATAGTCTACTCCGAACTGTATTCCTAACTTAACCACCTGGTTCAAACTGATTATTTGTTCACTACTTATTTACAACCTTGTATTATTTATCTGTTAACTATTGTTTTAACTTATGACGTCTGACCTGCCACATTTTATTATCCATCTTATCATCAAATCATGTATTGGAATCTGATATTTTGAACATGCAGACTGCTTTGGCTTTACAACTTTTGTAATATGCGTTTTATTTTTGTTAGTTGGTGTGGGCAATCAATAGATATTTGGTTAATCGGTTTGTTCTTCTACCATTTTATAATTATGTATGGAAATGTGCTAGTGCAAAAGTTATATATAGGAATAATTATGTAAAAATGTGCTAGTGCAAAAGTTAAATATATTTAATTATTATGATTGTTAAACACGGTTGCTGTTGATAAAGTTTAATATGATACAAATTAGTTGAATGAAGTTGAATTTATATCTTAACATTAAATGATAATCTTCATTTTTCATATAAAACTATTGAATGTAACATTTTATTTTATGACAGGTATACAAAATTTCTTCATGGTGGAAAATAGCTTCATGGTTATTATTCTAGATCCTGATACAGTTACAGTGGTTAGTCATTATTTGTTATGAATTCTTCTATGTTGTATTTTGTTTATTTTTTGTTCTAATGTCTTCTCTGTTGTATTTAGTTAATATGTGAGTACTAATATTAAGATAAATCTAATTTATAATTTTAATTTATTTTTATTTGGCAATCTAATGAAAGAATCTATCTCAGGCGCATGTTATCTGTTTCTTACTCATTATTTACTCTATTATTATCAGTATTTAATTTGTGAAGTATATTTAATTCTTAGGTCATATCTGTGTTGCAGAAACTACCATCTCGATTCCCCAGAACACATAGACCACTACTAACAAATCCAGTTACTTTAAGAAGACGGGATCATATTGAGTGGGTTGTTTAGATTGAAAAAACTGGTGGGGAAATCTGGTTGACTACTGGATGGAAAGGATTTGCAAGACTAAATGACATCAAGAGCAAATATGTTGTTTTATTTGACTACGGTGGTCATTCGAACTTTGTAGTGACAATATATCATTTTACAGCTGTAGAGGTTCCAATCCCAACTATCCACTTGGAACTACCCCTGCTAAATTCTTCAAGTGTGTTTCTAAAGTTGCAGGTCTACAGAAACTTGTAAGTAAAATATAATACTATGTTAATATTAAATCATTGTACATTTTACTTGTCAAGGATCATAGTTTTGTTTATCCGTGCTTGATTCTACATAATTAAACCATTGTAATAAATAACTATACTTGTAACATTAATTTTCCACTTCAGAAATTCGCAAAACAATTCAACATGTTGTTTCCTGACAAATTGAGCAACCCCCTATTTTTAATTCACGGAGATGGAACTAACTGGAAAGTCTATTGGAGAATTAGTGGTGGACAAATCTGCCTATACAGAGGATGGACAGATGTTGCAGCTCACCTGTCATTAAGTGTTAGAGACTTATGTCTCTTCACATATCATGACAACTCTATCATTACATTTACAGTATGTAAGGCTTGCAAGGGTCAGGTTACATATTCAGCTCGTATGATGGATGAGAATGATGATGATATTGAAATGATTCAGCAAACATTATGGACCACTGAAGTTACTGAATACATCATTTCAAAATCAAAGCCACTGGTGAGTATGTTATGCTATTCTATACCCAAATTCACTTTAATTTTTTTTAAACATGACATTAAAAATTTATCTTACTTTTGTAGTACATCCCTGCTACTGTAGTGAAGACTCATTTCAAAAACAAACCTGAAGAGATTGAAAGTAGTTCAAAAGTGGTTACTCATATGGAGTGGCACTCGAAATGCTAATGAGGGATACTTGGGACGTGGCTGGTATGATTTTGTAGTTCATCTTATGTTGGCTTTGAATAAAATTGTAAGGTTCTTTACGGAGGGCAATGAAGCGATTATCCATGTGGAAGTCATATGATGACATTAGTAGCTGGACCAGCGTTGCTGCCAAGGAACCTTAGAATTACTATATGCTAAAATATTATTATAGCTTTATGATGTAGCTTTTAAGTTTAAGTAAAGTGCATACTCTGTCGTTTGTTTCTAGACAATTTCCTGTTGATGTGGTTATTTTTGTTTCATTATGGTGGACAAATACTCTAGCTCTTTAATATAATATCAACTTTTTTTTTTGCATGACTTTTGAATGTTTGTCTCATATTATTATAACTGACGATTGTGTTTATTGATTTAGTATAGTTCAAATTGTAAATGGCAACAGAGTTCATCTGAATATGAGTAAGAAGATAGTTGAACATTTCATATGTTGTTATTTCAAGTGTATGAATACAAACGAAATTTGTTGAACAGGGTTGTAAAAACTTGATGAAATCAACTTATTATGTAGGTGTATTTATTATAGATTAATAATAATAATAATAATATATTAAAACAATTTATCAAAATTTTGTAGAGTTTAATATGATGCTTGACAACTTTTAATGAGTTATCTAATAATAGAAATGTTAAAAAATGTCTTATTGTTTGAATATAGTATTTATATAATCTATTGTTATTTGAGACCGTATTAGACAGTATTAGTTCAATTGTTTACTTTACGGATTGCAAATAAATCTCCATAATTAACAATTTTGAATTACAAATAGGTTGGTAAACAATAACTTTTATTACATATCAATACCATTATTCGGGTTTAGTTTTATAATATATTAAATATACAAATTATAATTATCACTTAAATATCAACCTTCATATATATATATATATATATATATATATATATTATGAATTTGCTATATTTGACATAAATCAAAAAAAATATTTTATACATGTATATAATATAATATAATTACTACATCACATAATTGGTTATTTTATATTTTTTTCCATTTATCATATATGTTTAATATCCACATTGCTCACACTTGTAAAATTGAAATATTTGTTTCTATTTAATTGTTTTAAGTATAATAAATATTGGAATTTTTAAAAAAAAAGTAATTATAGACAAATTATTATACACTTAATTATACATTCATGAATATTAAATGTTTGAAATATTAATAAATTAAATTTATTAATTTTATAATTATGAAAATAAATAACAATCGATCACATATTTCTTAAATGTACTTGTTTTGATATTGTTATCCGAAAAGGGCCAATAGATTGACTATATTAACATTTTGGGTTGGGCCAAAACTTAAAGGGCCTTTTTTATGGCTTCTTTTGTGAAGAAATCCAATTTGACCATGATAAATGATTGTTGACTTACTACTTACGTTTTTTTTTAGTCAGTAGAAATAGTAAACAATAAACATACACACGTCTAAACTGTAACATTTGAGTCCGAACACCGGTCCTGACGTCCTTATGTCGCTGAAATTGCCAAAGCAACTAATAGTGGGGGACGACTTACTACTGACATACTTGTCTCTTTTATTGATGGTTTTTTTTTTGGGTGCAAGTATTATTTAAGAGTTGAAATTTTGACATTTCCGAAGGACCCAACATTATAATATTTTAAAGTTTAATCATATAAAAATATATAAGCTTCTGCTTTTGCAAGTTTTTTTTTTGGGCCATATATTTATGGGCTTTTGTTTGATCATCTACACAAAAGGAAGTTTACTAACCGGATTAAATATTTTCGGATTGCGATCTTGCATGACTCTCTGATCTAGGGTTAGAAGGAGATACAAAGCATCAGCCTATCTGGTTGTTTTCATGTCGTTGATTTAGTGATTCACTTACCGGTGGACCAATCGAAATACTTGGCCGTTGTTTTCTCGTGCCTATCCGGTTGGTAGAAACACCATTGAATCAGTGTCAGGGTGGAGGAATAATGGTGTGGGAGAAACATGGCATGTAATAGTAAAAATAAAGAAAAAAACTGTTATGTACAAATATTTAAAAACAAATAACAAAGTGAAAAATCTCTATTATATACAATTGCGAATAATTTAAAAATGGAAATTAAACAAATGTCGACAACACACGAAACAACAAAGACACGTCAATTAAAATATGACAACAAGGACGTGCTAAGTCAATAATCAGAGTTATTGAAAAATCAAAAAGGTAAATTAAAAATAAATCTACACAGTAATAATAACAAACCAGAATAATAACAAACCAGAATCAAAATTGATTCAATAATTATTACATAAATATTTAAAAGGGCAATTGGATTTAACCACGTGTTCGGTACAAACATAATTTCCTGAGTCAATATTCAGAATTATTAAAAAATCAAATATTGAAGTTAAAAATAATCCTAAACAGGTAGAAAATTAAATTTTGGAATCCAGAACATATACCCTAAAATTAAAATGCCGGTCAAAACATGAAAAAATTGGAATCAAAATCAGGTCCATAATGTCTACACGTCAAAATCAAAATCAGGTCCAAAATCAGGTCCAAATTGGAATCAAGCTAAATATATTCTCTAATTCGTCAAAATAAATGACAATCTGCACAAAAAAATAAATATATTAGGTCCAAACGATGTTGTTCTATGCAAATATATTAAACTTAGGTAATTTCTGAGCGAAATAATTAAAAGGTAATTGCGGCGAGGTTCAATATGTTGTGTCTCGAACGCATGGCTTCAAATTTTTTCATGTGTAACACGTGATAAATTGACCTGCAATTTATAAAAAAACGGACAGCATTAAAACAATAGGAAAAAAAATGAATAAATTGACGAGGCAATATCATCTCGAGGCAATATTAGATTTCTTGGTCAATTATAACATATCAGCATTAAATGGCGAGGCAATATTATCTGTTTCAAATTTACATATCCCAAACTAATGAGGTATAAACTGTGTTTTTATGTGATGCAGGACAGATTTATGTACTATTTTCAAATGTGGTCAAATATCCTTTTGTTATTCGGTTTGACTCCTTTGATCAACAGGATATTAAATCTGGGATGTCAATTGTTTAATTTGAATCAATTATCATTATTGTCCAAAAGATAATCAATTCAAATCCTTTTAATGATCATGATTGTTGACAAAAATAATTATTGTCAGGAAAAAGAGAGGCTAAATGAAAAACAACTGAGCATCAATTTCGAAACCCTAATTTTGCACTATGTCTATAAATTCATCAGTAGTCAATTGCCATACACATCAAACATTCAAAGCATTTGCCCTTAATATCAGATTCACCACTACAAACATGGCACCTAAATTTGATTGGATCTCAGATATTGTTGATATTGATCAGACGAATGTGCACCTATTGGTTAGGATTTTGCGAAAATGGTTTGTTACAAATCCTAATAACAAGGATAAAGTGTTTTGCTTAGAGTTAGTCGTTATGGACAATACGGTTAGTCATTTCATTAGTTTGTATATTATTCATTGTAGTATTCTGATAGAAACAAACATTAATCTTAACTTGTGTTTCCATGCAGGGTGATCGTATTGGTGTTTTCATTCGTAAGCCTCTTATATACATCTTTGACAAACAATTGCAAGAGGGGCATGTGCATCTTATTTCTAAGTTCAAATTGATTTTAAGTACAGACGACTACAGGACAACTAAAAGCTCATACAAATTGAGTTTTGAAAAGGGTACTGAAGTCGTCAAACAACCAATGAAGTGTGTACCACAAGCTATTTTTAAGTTCACACCTCCGCAAGAGATTTTTTCCTCAGAATTTGATTGCAATTATTTAGTTGGTACGTGATACTATCCCATGCAGTATTTTTTTGGAAAATTTCGAGTACCAGTCTTATGATGATAAACTACCACAAAGTGAGTGTGACAAATTAAATATTTCAAAAGCAGATATAATCGGAGTCCTCACAGGGTTGGTAATGAAAAGCAATATGTAAAGAACCAAAAGAAGTCCAAGCTTATAGACATTGAGCTTGAAAATGAAGGGTAACTACGAAACACACCTCATTGCTACAAGTTTGTTTATTTTTATTTATTTTTCTAACTAAATTATATTTTTTGGTTTTAACGTTTCAAAAGGTATCGATTCAAAGTCACGTTGTTTGCTGGATATGTTGATGAGTTGAAGAAACTGATATCAAGTGGTGAACCATCTAATATGGTGGTTGTTTTGTTGTTTGCTAAAGTGAAGTCGTGGAATCGTAATAAACAAAATCTTACTCTAGACAATTTCTACTAAAAATATTAACATTGTTATGTGTTTTGTTTATCTGACATATTTTCTTTGATTTTAGATATTAAAAGTGTTAACACCACTTTTGGGTCCAAAATAATGTTTAACCCAAAAATTCCTGAAGTCATGGAATTTAAACAAACGATGGGCTGCCTAATTGAAACCCCTAATAAGGGGTTGACCCAATTACAAGATAGGGTAAAGATTAGTGAAGAGGATGACTTTACCAAGTGTACCAAAAGTGCTACCCTTCAAGCTATGAAGACAGCATACCTACCATCTGAGAAAAATACTTCTACTGAGGTTTATATAATTTATTTAGTTATTATAATTTCATAATAATATATTTTTTTATGCAATATTTAATTAACTTTCTTAATATTTGTAGGATTTGCCTTATGTTGTTCTGGCTACTATTGTTTCTTTTGAAGATGATGTTAAATGGTATTATCTAGCATGTAACATTTGCATAAAAAAAGTGACACCAGATTTTGATGAATATTATTGTGGGAGATGCAAAACACATGTCAAAGATGTGACACCCAAGTAATAATTTTTGCTACCTATTTTTGTATTTAATAACTATAAAACATTTACTAATTATACAATTCATACCTATTACTCTTCTGTTTTTTGTATAGGTATTTCTTCAAGCTTCGCGTTGAAGATAATGCAACATCTGCCACATTTGTGATGTTTGACCGCAATGCTGAGATTCTGCTCAATCAGAGTTGTGCAAAGCTCATGCAAACTATTGATCAAGTTATTAATGAATAAATGAACAACTTGACAATTTACCAATTTCAATTACTTATCAAAGAAAGGCAATTGATGTTACTAACCCAATCTGTTTTTTGAACAAATCTTGGACATATACCAGAGGGGAGATTCATATGTGATGCCTAATGAGTTGAGTGATCTTCTTGGAAAGAAGTATTTGTTCAAAGTTGGATGTGATGTTGGGTCTGGATCAAAATTTGAAAGTTCATATATAGTTAAGAGAGTTACCAGTAGATCTGACATTATACAAAGCTTTAAAGATTTGAATATTCCTCAAGTTAGTGGCAATTATCCAACTATATTAATGCAAAACAAAATATATTTTGCTATTTAAATTCTAACATGTATAACCATCTATGAAGGGTTCACAGCAAACGCCAATGTCTGCCAACACACTATCGTATGTTACAAATGCTTCATCTGTTGATGATGTTGCCCAGGTTATGGTCATATCCGAAAAATAGCAACTTTAGTTCGTTACAAATATATGAACTTTCTTTGAGGTAATTTATTGTTTTTTGATTACAGGACCTCATCGGGAAGTTTGATGAATCACGTCAAACCTCTGTTGACGGATTAGGTTCTGAAACTGAAATAGTTGATCTAAGCTCAGAATCTCCATGTGGAGTACCTAACAAGAGATCGTCTCCTATAAATGACGAAATACCAGCTTTAAAGTTTATGAAGAAGGACATAAAGAAAGAGAAAGAATGAATCTGTTATTAGTGGGAAATGAGTTTGTTTATTTAGTATTGAGTTATTTTTTCAGTACTGAAGTAATGTTTTGAATTTCATTATTAACTAGGTTGTCATTTGATATTCAATGTTAGACATTTTGTTTTTAAGGAATTGTTTTTTTGATTCTACCTGTCTAATTTATTATGTTTTATCGTAATATAAATAGGATTTGTCTTGAGTTATAACGATTGACCTAAAACAATTTAGGAACAAAGTAGGGAAACATATCATAACGGTTAATACTCAATAAAGCATAATAAAAGTATTATTATTGAAAAATAATCAATAAAGCCTAATAATGCATATTAAATTCGAAAATATGTAAAGTTTAATAAAATAATGGTTGAAGTTTCAAAAAAAATATTTAAAATTTTTTTTGATTCTTTGATTAATCGCTGACAACTATTATTATTCTTTGATGTTTTAGGAAAATATAATTTCCATATGAAGGGATATAGTATAATTTTTAAATTGGTGATCTAATGTAATAAAGGAGTAATATTACTAATAATGGAACCTTCAGATATATGAATTGATTCAGTCAGTAAAAACAACAAGAAAGTAATGTTTTAATTGTCTAAAACCAACCAAATAAATTCCAGCGGTTACTAATGAATATAACCTGCCTAAAATATATTTGTTTGCTTATTAAATAGTATCATAAAAAAGGAAGGTATATAAATACTTAAAATCGAATTAAATACTAATTATTCTATCAAGTTTTAAATACAAATGAATATATAGCCACAATGTGAAGCATATACCGATGCAGAATGCTTACCAATGATAATCTGTAAATATATGCAGTCAAACCTAATATTGGGACAATCCGTAAATATGCTAATTATCCTGGTCTTGATTATTACAAATTAATTACATGATAATATACCTCTTATTCTCGGTCAAACCAACTCAAATTTCTAATTAATAATTGCTCATACCAAATCAAATATATCATGATAATAGCTATTCAACCAATCAACCGCAGCCAGTCTAAAAAAAACCTAATCTCCATTATCAAGATATAGTGCAGCGATATAATTTTTAAATAGGTGATCTAATGTAATAAAGGGCTAATATTACTAATAATGGAACCACTTTAAAATACATAATATCACTGATGAGATTTCAAATTACTAATAAACAAATAAGATATAATTTCAAATTACTAATAAACAAATTACTAATAAACAAATAAGATATAGTTTCAAATTACTCCTTTATTATGATTGGTAAACATGCTCATTTATTATTAATATTACTGACGAGATTATATTAGATCACCTAATCTCCATTATACTGATATAGTGCAGCGATATAATTTTTAAATAGGTGATCTAATGTAATAAAGGCCTAATATTACTAATAATGGAACCACTTTAAAAAATACATAATATCACTGATGAGATTTCAAATTACTAATAAACAAATAAGATATAATTTCAAATTACTAATAAACAAATTACTAATAAACAAATAAGATATAGTTTCAAATTACTCCTTTATTATTTATTTAATTACATGCTCATTTATTATTAATATTACTGACGAGATTACATTAGATCACCTCTTTAAAATTATACTTTCCCTTCATGTTACTAATAAATAGCCAATATATCCACATTCTGATGTATTATGGACAAATAGTGCATATTAAATTCGAAAATATGTAAAGATCATTAAGGTAACGGGTGAAACTTTAAAAAGATTGATCAATAATTCTAATTTGATTCACTGGTAACTATTTATTACAATCCCTATTTTAGTAACCTGTAATGTTTATTGAAGGTGAAATTTTATAAACATGAATAAAATAATGGCTTAAAATCCTCAAATGGCATACAGAAATTATTAAAAACATAAAAACGTGAAACTACTTATTAATATTTTGGTAAGAGTAAACCACATACCTAAAATAGGGATTTTATCCAATCAAGTAGGGAAACATATCCAAACAATTGATGCCTAATAAACAAAACCTGATTCATTAGGGACATATAATGGGTAATAAATTATAAATCAGTTAAATAATAATATGCATAAGTAAGGTAAAGATAACCGTATAGGAAGCTAGGGCAGATTTTGTTATTTAATGCGAGGAGGTCTAATCATGAATGAAATAAGGCTGAAATTGATTGAAAATTGTTTGAAAATTGTTGTTTAAAAAAAAACTGACAACTACTTCTTAATATATGCAGATTGGGTTAACCAGGAACCTAAAACAATGTAGCATCGTATTTCGTAAAATCTGATATTTAAAAAAACCAGCAGCTGAAAGAAGTTGCTGACCTACGAAGCAGCTAGAAAAAGTTGCAATCCTGTTCCTTTATTCTGAACAACTTCATCTCCTGGAGTGCAGTCCTATATACGTGACCAGTTCTGCATATAAAGGTATGATGAATTAATAATGTGGAATAGCTTCCTATATTGTGCATTTACAATAATATAGTATGTATTTTACGGTTTGTGTCCCCTCATTGACCAACGTGCTGAAATTGAAAACCAAATGACATATTCAATAACCTATTAATTTAGTATATGGACATTATGCATCAAGAGAATTGTGGATCCAAAAGGACGAATAGAAACAGTCAGAAGGCTGCTGAGAAAAAGAGAACTAAAACAGGTACTCTCTTACAACCATAATATTTTTGACGTATCTGATTAATCTAAAGACCTTGGTTGATACTGAATTAGTTTCTGGTGCTCTAATAGGAGTCATGTGTTCTGAGAATCAATCCAACACTCCTGTTAGTCACCCCGTATCTCATTTGACACAACGAACCCCTCTGGCAGAGATAACTCCTGGTATTGTGTAGAATCCTGATTAATTTCATAGATATATCTTTCATAAATGTCAAAATGCAAAAGTATAGACCAAAACTATAATTGTATTCTGCAAGACACAATTCTTATAATAACATTCAAAACCATATCCAGCGTGGTCAAGCATTCATTCATGTGCTTTTTTACACGTTATTTGCATGCTTTACATTGTAATTACATCATATGAGAACTACAATTTGTTATATAATAAATGTATAAAGCAATTAGCAATGAATATGACAACTACTATAAACTAATTATGTCAATCACGTTAAACATGTCATGACAGGTGTCCAATACTATTGTCAAAATAGTTTTAACTCTGTTAATGGATCTTCTCCACATCAAGAAACAAGGACTCCTATGTTAGTTAAAGCAACTAACGTGCCACACATGACACAGCGTACACCTCTGAGCGCTATAACATCAGGTTATTTTCAGAATGATATAAACATGGCTTTGGCTTCAAAATAATTGATTAATTCTAAAGTTCCGTGTATTTCACGTTTTTCAGGCTGCATAACAGGCATATTTTTTTTGTTTTGTATACAGTCATACTTATTACATTGGATTTTGTTATAGTACTTATAATTAAATATTTCATTTGATAAGTTGCCATTAGGAGATTAACAATAAGTAATACATAAGTCATAATTCAATTCCTCAACGTATCACATCCAATTTCCAATTGATGCCGGCTGTAATACCGTCTTATCAGTATCCATCGCCAATGTTAATTGGTGAGTATCTGTATGAAACTTTTTGGAATATTTAACAACTTTAAAAAATAAATAGATAAACACTACTATTTAGCCTTCAGTTTCAAAGGATGCTACATTTTGGAAATTAATCCTGAGCATGTTTCCTGAATGACATTTTTAATCTGTTTTAAAACAGGTTCATCTCCAGTGTCATCAAAATGTATATTCACAAACAATTGGAATTACCATGCTGAGCAAATTAGTGCAGAAAATGCTCAAGCTGCATCAAGTAGATGCAGAAGAAAGACCATTTTAAATGACAAAATATATAAGAACAAGCAGCATCAAGTTGCAAGTATGATCGCACAAAATTATATGTTTTTTTATCCCTTTAGTCTGAAGAGTGCATATGACTCGATAGTTATTACATTAATATTTTTTTTTATTATAATGGTTATTTTACCTATAGAAGGCACAGGTAACAATCGGGAAAACACAAATGAGAATTATACTACGCAATCAGGCTTGCATACAACTAATCCTTTTATAGAGACGTCGGCACGTAAGAATTGAGGTTTTTTGAATTTCTATTCACAAATATGCTTAATATGGTTTACATTAACCATAACATGTTTTTCAGGATCACAAAGTTCGGCTAAAGATGTCAGAGAATTGGGCTATTCCCCCTTATTTGAAAGATTTGAAAATCAGCGTAAATACAGTAACCTCTCAATAAGTCATTGTTATGTGCGTGTTTAATGTATGTCATTGTTTATAATTTCAAATTTATTGTCTTTTTTCATCTACTGTAGCATGTCTATATTTTGGAGACCCAGATTATACATGTAAATCATGTAAGGCATTGCTTTGGTTTGAAGAAAGGGCTGTTAAGACCAACAAATCACCGAATCCATATTTCTCTCTCTGTTGTATGAAGGGACAAGTTCAATTACCATTATTGAAGAAGCCACTGATTGTTGTTGAGTCTTATCAACGGAGAAGATCACAGGAGTAAAAATTTCAGAGAAAATATCAGGGCATACAATAGCATGTTTTCATTTACATCTATTGGAGGCAAGATCGAAACATCAATCAATAATGGAGGTGGTCCAGCACAATTCATTTTGAGTGGTCAAAATTATCATCGTATAGGAAGTTTAAAACCTGAGAGCGGGTCTATACTGAAATATGCTCAACTGTACATATACGATTCGGAGAATGAAACTTCTAACAGAATTGGACATTTCAGGTAATGTCACATACTATCATATTAGGTTTTTAATTTGTGTATATATATATATATATATATATATATATATATATATATATTCATATTCTTTGCCATACATTACGTACTAATTTTGCTCCAAAATTTTTAGTAAGGGGGAAAACGTTCTTCGTTTTGATATTTCATTAGTTGAGGACTTGACAACGATGGTTGATGAACACAACAACTACACAAAACAGTTTCGATTAGCCAGGGACTATGTACAGCAACATCCTAATGCTAACTTTCATATAAGGTTGATCAGACATCGCGCAGCGGATGCAAGGATGCACAATATTCCATCATGTAATGAAGTAGCAGCACTAATTATTGGGGATGACATGCATATTGAAAAGGGGCGAGATATAATTGTTAAAAATGTAGAAGGTGAATTGGAGAGGCTTCACGAGACACACACAGCTTTTATTCCTCTCCAATATCCACTAATTTTCATATATGGTGAGGATGGTTATCAAGAGGATATTGAAATCACTGAAGCAGAAGGACATACTACAAGTCGTAAGAGACAAAGGGTTACACTAAGAGAGTTCATTGCATTCCGAATTCAACAAAGAGATGTTGAGTACGGAAATATTGTTTACTCCAGGAGATTATTTCAGCAATTCGTTGTGGATTGATATACTATGGTTGAGTCCCAAAGGCTTTCATACATTCGTGCAAACTAGTCTGTGATCAGATGTGATATTTTAAACGGTTTACAGGATGCAATGGGTCATGGTGAAACAGATCCTACATCAATTGGTAGACGCGTTATACTTCCATCGTCATTCACAGGTAGTATGAGATACATGTTCAACAATTGTCAGGATGCGATGGCTATTTGCAAACATTTTGGTTATCCTGATCTTTTCATCACAATAACACCTGTCTGAAGTGGAGGGAGATTGATCACTTTGTCTCCGAAAAAAATTTACATGCAGCTGATCGTCCCGATATTGTTTCACGAGTGTTTAAGATCAAGTTGGACCAACTCATGGGAGATTTAAAGAATGATGAAATATTTGGAAAAGTTGACGCAGGCAAGTATTATTCATCTCATACCTTTAGTAGTTTATTGTTTCAATTGTAATGTATGTTACTTAAAAGATAATTTTTTATTTTTCACACTATGCAGTGATGTACACCGTTGAATTCCAAAAGAGGGGACTGCCCCATGCTCACATTTTGTTATGGCTGAATGGTGCAAGCAAGCCAACTACGACTTCGGAGATTGACAAGTTAATATCGATGAGTTGCACGATCGTGCATTATACCCTAAATTACATGAAGCCGTAACCACCTACATGATGCATGGTCCTTGTGGGAATGCAAACAGAAAAAGCCCTTGCATGCAGGATGGAAGATGTTCAAAAAATTTTCCAAAGAAATTTCAAGATTCAACTACATTTGATGATGACGGTTATCCAGTGTATAGGCGTCGTGACAATGGCATTTATGTTGACAAGGCTGGTACAAAGTTAGATAACAGGAATGTTGCCCCATATAACCCGCACCTTCTCATGAGATATGGAGGACACGTAAATGTGGAATATTGTAATAAGTCAAACTCTATCAAGTATCTGTTCAAATATGTCAACAAGGGTCCTGATCGTGCTACTTTACAGATTTGGCGTGGTTCAGATAGTGGAGACAAAGATAAGCCTGTTGATGAAATTAAGCATTATTATGACTGTCGTTATGTTTCCCCTTGCGAAGCTGTTTGGAGGATTTTTGCCTATGATATTCACCACAAATGCCCCCCTGTGATGAGGTTAACATTTCATCTACCAAACAGCCAAACTGTTTTCTTTAATGACAATGAGGATATTGAGAATGTGATCTCTAGAACTGAAATGTCTAACACAATGTTTCTTGCTTGGTTTGACGCTAATCGTGAATACAAAGAGGGTAAGGATTTGACTTATTCTGAATTTCCCACTAGGTTTGTCTATGAAAGACAGTCAAGAAAATGGCATTTGAGAAAAAAAGGTATGAGCATTGGTCGGCTTCACTATGTCCCTCATGGTGTTGTTGAATTGTATTATATGCGTCCAGAAAGGTGCTATTTGTTACGAAAGTTTGAGGACTGTTAATGGGGTAGTGTACAACACGTTCCAAGAAGCATGTTATGCAATGGGTCTACTGGACGATGATAAAGAATTTATAGATGCAATCAAAGAGGCGAGTGAATTAGCTTCTGGACACCAGTTGTGTAGGATGTTTGTTTCATTGTTAGTTATGTATACAATGAACAAACCCGAATTCGTTTGGGACTCCACATGGAGACTACTGTCAGACGGCATCGTGTATGACAAGAGGAAAAAACTACATATGCAAGGTATGATTTTGCTTTGTCTGTTCAAATTATTTAATATTTGATATATGAGTTAACATTAATATTATTTTGAACATTACAGAGCTTCAAATTACTGACGACGCTTTGAAGAATTTGTGCCTCATAGAGTTGGAAAAATTGCTTCACTGCAATGGTAGATCCCTTGCAAATTTTGCTATGCCATTCCCAAACTTAGCAGATAATTTTGACTTCCAGAATAAGTTAATTGTTGATGAATTAAGCTATGACAAAGAAGAGATGTTGGCAACACACCAGTCTTTAATGGACAATTTGACAGGTGAACAACGAAATGCATGTGAAGAAATAATGTCTGCTGTTATGTCTGGATTAGGTGGATTTTTTTTCGTTTCTGGATATGGCGGTACAGGAAAGACTTTTTGTTGGAACACGTTGTCAACTGGATTCCGATCTCAAGGATTCATTTTACTAAACGTTGCGTCAAGTGGTATTGCTTCTTTATTGTTGCTAGGTGGTAAAACTGCTCATTCCACCTTTTCAATCCCTTTGGCAATTCAGGAGGACTCGACGTGTAATATCAATCAGGGCAGTGATAGAGCTCAACTTCTTATTCACACCAAACTTATAATTTGGGATGAAGCACCAATGATGAGTAGATTTTGCTTTGAAGCTTTCGATCGCACACTTCGTGATATTATGTCAGTTCAGGACAAGAGTAACTTAGATAAACCGTTTGGCGGAAAGGTTGTTGTTTTAGGCGGAGATTTTAGGCAGATTCTACCTGTTATTAGGAAAGGATCCAGGCATCAAATTGTTTGTTCTGCCATTAATGCATCAAATATCTGGTCGAAATGTAAGGTTCTGAAACTTACGATAAATATGAGACTTGGTCTTTCATTTCTAGATGTTGACAAATCACATGTCCAAGAATTTGCTGAATGGATTCTGCGTGTTGGTGACGGTGATTCCAACGCAAATGAATTGGGTGAGAGTGATATTGATATTCCTGAAGACTTACTGATACTCGATACTGCTAACCCATTAAAAATGTTGGTTGATTTTGCATATCCAGAATTACTCGCAAACATCAATAGCCAACATTATTTTGAAGAACGGGGAATTTTGGCTCCCACACTTGATTCGGTGTGTGAAGTCAATGAATTTGTATTGTCATCTATGTCTGGCGATGAGGTTGAGTACCTTAGCTCTGATACAATCTGTCAATCAGACGAGGATAGCGAAATTCAAGGTGAGTGGTTCACCACTGAGTTTCTAAATGATATTAAATGTTCTGATATTCTAAATCATAAGTTGAGGCTCAAAGTTGGTGTTCCCATTATGCTAATGAGAAACATTGATCAGTCTGCTGGTTTGTGTAATGGTACCAGACTAATGGCGGATGAGTTGGGGAAGAATGTAATAGGAGCAACGGTTCTAACAGGAAAAAAAATAGGAGACAAAATATGCATTCCTAGAATGAATTTAGTTCCAAGTGATCCTGGTTTGCCGTTTAAGTTCAAGAGGAGACAGTTCCCACTTGCTCTTTGTTTCGCTATGACTACAAACAAAAGTCAAGGTCAATCCCTATCCCATGTTGGAATTTACCTTCCCAGGCCAGTATTCACTCATGGTCAGTTGTATGTTGCGCTATCGCGCGTAAAGTCAAGAAAGGGTTTGAAGATACTAATTCTGGATGGAGATAAAAATGTTTGTAGGTCTACAAAAAATGTTGTATACCGTGAAGTGTTCACTAATGTATAATGGTTACAATAACATGTAATAATCTTTATATATTCTGAAAGTTTAATACCTTTTTTACTTTTTGTTGTCAAATAAATTATTTATGTATAATATCAAATGATTGACATTATCGACATGTTCACAATACTTATCACATAGTATGTTGTATTGCACAAATTAGTTGTTAGCCTACATATTACTTTGCAGTTTTACCATCATTGTTCTAACTGTTCATTTTCAAACGTATTCTATGTTTGTTGATGTACCTAAATGATCCAGAATATTCAACTGATAGTAACGGTGGATAACACTACCATATCAGTTGGAATATAATAAGTTCTCAAATAGTAGCATGATTGTCTTCCTTAAAAAAGCACATACCATGGCTTAAGGTCTTCCCATTATTCCTCCTTCTTGCATAATCCATCCAGGACTTTCCATGTTTCCTTTCGTATAAACAGTTTGTGTGATGAACCAACAAATAGAGCCCTACGGCTATGAGTTGTAAGGTTTCTTCAGTTTGTCCTGACACAAAAAAAAATTATATATATATATATATATACACTATAAGATTACAAATATTTACATTTTAGTATGGTTCCTCTACTTAAACTATTGTCCAAGTTGATCTTAAACTCAAATAAACTCATTGACATTAATAATATACATAGAGCAATTTGCTAAAATGGTGTAGCCCATTTTGAATAAACTATATATGATGTTTTTAAACTAGAATATTATAAGATAACTATAATGTAAATAAATTTGATGAGAGATGAATGAATTTACTAACCTGTATTCATGAAAACATATCAATATCTGCCACATGAATGTCTATTCTCAAGAGGTCTGCATGCTGCTTTACAAAATTTACATAGTAGGTCTAATACACTTGATTTGATTCAAATATTGAATAAGTACAGTACATTCATATGTCATATGAATAAATTATATCAACATAACTATAAATTTTCAGAATTTGTATGATATTAGTATTCGTAAGTTTCAAAATTCATGCAATCAATACTATTATGTTTCTATGTCACATTAAATAACCCTTTCTTACATGAAATGACTACTTAAAAAAGAACTTAATAATGAAGCCAAATCATTTAACAGAAGTCTTAATAAAGTTTGGTAATATCATCCACCACCATGAAACAAAAACAAAAAAAACAAACGTCATTCAGCGTGCATGGAAACCAAAAACAAAGACACCCGTCTTAATGTTCAAAACAAGTAATCAAACTTCCTAATATTTTTAATCAAAAACTAAAATACCAATTCAAACTAATATACTATAACATTTCCTGGCTACTAATCAGACTTATACAACTAGATTGGTGGCAACACTTCAATGTTGATGATTTCTTCGTTCCATTCCTTATAGAACCTAACTCTTTGCTCCACCTTCAAATCATAAACCTCTACAAAAAGTGTACCAGCCGTAACCCAAATATCCTTCAGTTTTATCACGGCTACACCATATGAGTGACCATTTGCATCTCTCTCCAGATGGTAGCCTAACATCTATACTTTCAGGTTTGTCCTCAAAATATTTCTTTACCACCCAAGCAGGAATGTACTGCAAAATTCAGTATTTATTTTAGTCAAAGTTATGCATTTTTAAATTAAAATAAGTATAATAAAAATATTAACGCAAGATAGATACCAAGGGTTTGTTTTTCATCAGCATGTACGCTGACAATTTGACTATCCACAGTGTTATTTGATCCATATCGACTTCACCTTCAATAGTCCTACGGAATGTAGTAGTGATTTGTCCCTCACTACTCTTGCACACTGTCACCGAAATGTCCACTCCTCCTCTATAATTGAAGAAAATGAAATCATCTTCGTTGATTGACATATGAACAGCAGCCTTATTCCATCCTCTATATAGGCAAATTACACCGTTCACAATTTTCCAACGAACCTTCCAATTTGTTCTATCTTCATGATTTATGATAACATGATTTGTCAGATGTTCAACAATATGAGGTGTCAATTGTGGAGGCAAATCCTGTTTTTTTTTTTTAAAAAAAAGAATATCAAAAAGACAGTTTAAAAATATCGACAACCAGTCACATATATATAAATTACCAAATACCTATATTAGTAATATTTGTCTCAAATATAAGGTGTAATACAAAAAAATTTATTTCGCCACATTAAAATTACTTACAAGTTGGAAGAGGCAACCATCATTATCAATACGTTTGAAGAACTCAATTGGAAGACCCCCTGGTGGAAAGTTAGCATGTGGCTTCTCCACACCACTATTGAGATACATTGTTACGTTAAAGGTTGAACGGCCACAGTAGTGGAATAACAAAACGTAACCACTCTCGATAGCTGTAGCTGCTGCAAATTCTTTCCATCCTTCAGCCAGCCACATCTCACCATTAGGCTGTTTATCCAGTTGTATGTACCATTCGTCAGTTTCACGTGTACGTAACCAAACTGGGCTTCCAAGCTCTCTGCCAGCTATGTTAGCGAACCATCCGGGTAGAAGCTACACAACAATGAATAATATTGCAATTATCATTTATTCATGGATACAAAAATATATATTAATAATGTAATAATTGGAACCAAAAAATAACATAATCATTTATTTGGCACACAAATCATTTGTTCAGAATAGTGGTCATAATAAACAAATTCAGCATGTGATCAACTAATTCAATAAAGACAACCTTAACAAGAGAACAGAACTTGCGATTGTCTCCGTAATAGGATCTACGACAACAACCACGAAGTAGCTTCTAGCCATGATGAATTAGATTTCCCGCCTGTGGTACGATTCACATATTACTTTCAATACTTTAATATCTTTAACTTAATATGTTATGTGATAGAATAAATCAAATAACAACTTGATATGAAATAAAATAAATGATCAATATACAGAGTAGAAGTAAAATATCACAACTTCCAACTATAAAAACAAATGTGTTTTATAAAACTTTAAAAAGACTTCATCCAAGGATTGACATCTGCAGGAATTAATTTAAAACTAAACAACTACATCATTCACTATCACTAAATGTCATATGTATAATAATGTTATGTTATTATGCAGAATAACTGAAATGTAATGAAATCTCAATATCATATATAATAATGTTGTTGTGCAGGTCAACATTTATCAAACAAGTATTAAACCGTTTGGCCACTGTAATTGATTTATTTCTTGAGGAAAATAAATGTAAAGGGGAAGGGAGATTGCCCAATACTAAGGTTATGGCATGCCACAAGCCTCAATGAGAGCCAACATACCACAGTAGGGATTGAACCCAACACCTTTATATACTTTCATATTGATCTCTATAGCTAAAACACATTTTTAATTGTGATAAAGTTGTAAGCTACTAACTACTCAGATGTATCTCTTGCCATGAGTTTGTTTGACTGCACTAAAATACTGTATGTCATTTTTCACAAAAAACCGTAACAGCTATGAAGGATTGATAATGAAATATTATTCCAGAATCCAACCAGATCATGGTGATGTAAATCGAAGAGTTGCTCAAAAATATAAATATTAAACCACTGGTAGTGACCTACAACCTTCAAGCATAAGCCCGAATTTGGATCAGAATATTGATAATGGGGATGTTTTTACACACCTGTGTAAAGACACCGTGAATGAATTAGCCTTGGTCCAATCCCTACGAACTTCACCTGTTTTGTTCCCCTTTCCATAACCCTAACAAAACAAATTTTAATTAGTAAAATCAAAAAATCAGCAACGAAGAGTAATATCAGACCCTGAGAATACTGTGAAATTATAAGAACAATAATTACCAACCGATTGGAACGTCGATGTAGAGATGCCTTGCTACCCTTATTTCTAAACTCGTCACTGCAAATGATTGGGTTCAAAATGTGAATAAATGAACAACAAAGGTTAATAACAGTGAGTTAAGACAGAGGAATAAGTTGGAAGAAGAAGAAAATAAAAACACAATCACGTCGCCGTGAGATGCAACCTTCCCCTGAGTTCGGGAATCGCCGCTGAGATTGCTCACCAGAACGAGTGGCCACCGTGTTTCGTCACAGATACGATAGTTCCATTGCTTAGAGTGACTTTTGCGTTTTTATGAGAGTTACCCTTATATTAATATTAAATATAAAATCTTTATAAAATCTTTATAAATCGAGTTTGTATAGTTTAAAATCAATGAAAAAGGATTTCCTTAACCAGGGAATATATAATTTAGCTATTGGCTATACTAGCAACCAACGTAATTAAAAATTGCAAATAAATCACAATTTTGGGGGACCAAAAGTGTAATTAAAAAGTATGGGGACCAAGTTCGTGAAAAATAAAAAGTATGGGGATCAAATTTGTGAAAAATAAAATAAGGAACCAAAATCATGGATTTGAAAAAATAGGGGGACCAAATATGCAATTAAGCCTTTTTGTTTCAAAACATTTCTTAACAAACTATAATTTATATAGATTTCATATCAAATCTATGTAGTAGACCAAAAAAAAAATTCAACGATCATTAAATTAAAATTACATAAATCATATATATCTCATATCAATTATACTTCATAAACATAAAAAAAAATTATCAAATATATTATCGCTTAATGTAACCCAAAAAAAAAACTTCTTCAGTATATTGTTAAATTCATATTAATATATATTTTAAGTTTATCATATTTTAATATACACAAATAAATTGTGATTTTTTACTTTCTTAATTAAAACATTTGTATATATTGTTTGTCTTTTGTTTCTTATACTTCGCATGCATTTGTTATTTATAAATTCATTTTTATAACAATATACAATAATTTGCTATTCTTTTATACTTCCCATAAATTAGTTGATAATCCTTTATTATCATCAATTAAATAAAGTATTTCTTATCAAATTCGATTCGTTTGTATGTACCTTCCCATTTTTTGTATGCTACTCAATTGATATTAGTTTGTTTACGTATAGTACATTAGGTTTCTTATAACATCTCCAATAATCATTTTTAAAGCTAAATTTGCAAAATGTTCCCGTGCATGGCACGGGTTACATACTAGTAAGATAACAGTTGTTAATTAATTTTAATTAACGACGGTTAGTAGTAAAGACAAAAAGGTCATTTTTAATTAAAAATTAAAATTAAAAGATGTATTTGTAGAAAATATAATTATTTAAATTTATTTCTAAAATTAATTTATATAAAATATTTGTATAATTAATTTATAGAAAATATATAATTATTTGTTCTTGTTACACTATATTATACTGCATCTGCTCAAATATTACTAACGTTTGACCCAATCAAATTGATTATCAAATCAATTCTGAATGTTGCAATAAGTCATAAATACGTATTTCGGTTATGTCTTTACTACTAATTAAAATTGTTTTTCAATCATATTGAATTGTGAGATTAAAAGGCTTTTAATGCATTTGTGTAAATTAAATATGGGCCATGTCACTTGATTAACATTTTAGATGGGAATTGTCACATGCCACCTGTAGTTTTTTCCCATGGAGGCTGCCACTAGTTAAGAGATTTAATGCACCTTTTATGCGAGCATGACATTTTGCATAGGCTCCAAAAGTTTATTGTCAAATGTATATTTAGGGATTTGCTCAATCATCTGCAATTTGAAGGTGTATTAAATATAAATTTTGGATTTAGTTGTAATTTGATTTCCTGTATGCGATTTTTATTTTTCATGTTTTTCGAGTCAAACAATTTTTTATTTTTAAAATTAAGAAAAACTATGGTAAAATTAAGCTATAAGTTAGCTTATAGTTGATAATTTAGCTTATAGCTGATAATCTAGCTTATAGTTGATAGCTGGTAACTTATAGATGAAAAGCTAGCTAATTAGAATTAAAATATTTAGTAAAATTAGTTGTTTAACTAACTGATAAATATAAAATGACATAAAAGGATAAGATTCCATATTTATTTTAAATTTGGAAAATGATGAAGAATAAAATAATAAAGATAAAAATAGGAGAAAAGATAAAAAGGTATAACCTCATATGCTATTTCAAACATCTAAAATAAAGCTATATGCTAGTGTGATAGGCTTGTTTGCCAAATACATTTCCTTCGGTTAAGCAAGCTTATAAGCTAGTCTAATAAGCTATAAACTAGCTTCTTAGCCTTATCAAATAGAGCCAAGATCTAATACGGCCATCAAATTTATTTTATCTAAAACACTTGAATTCTCATATTTTATTCAAATATTTAGGGGATTTGCGTAAGATTTGTATTCACAATAGTTTTAAAAGTTTATAAATCAGATGTTTAATAAAATTTTGATAAAATGTAAAATTATCGTTTGAAGGGCAAAAATCGAAAAAAAAATTAGTGAAATTCTATATTTTGATTTGTGAGTTTTGAGTAAAATAATATTTAAAACACTTTAATTAACTTAATTTATAAATATTTTAAGTTAATTATAAGAATTTAAGAGTTTCAAGTAAAAGAAAAGAAATACGAGACTTAGTTATAATAATTAAATAAATTATGTGGTTGAAATCACTTAAATATTAATAGAGATCAAAATAACAATTAAACATAATAAAAAGACTAAAAAGTATAATCACTACAAGAATTCTGTAGTTTTGTTACAAAATTTTAGCTATGCTTATTTGTTGTAGTAAATTTATCGCTAATTAGTTAAAAAGTATAATCACTACAAGAATTTTACAGTTTTGTCACAAAAATTTAGCTATGCTTAATTGTTACAGTAAATTTATCGCTAAATAGTTGTGTATTTGCTACGGAAATAAATTTCCTAGTTAATTTTCAAAAGTCATCCGCTTCATTAAGTACTGATGTGTCTTCACTCAAATAATCAGATTAAAGGTTTCTATCATTGCGAGCCATAAGGCTCTATTAGGGTTTTCTTCCTACATGCATAGCTTGGGTTTTCCCTCCCTTTGTGGAGGTTTTATCCCCCCCATCGATTGAGGCATGTTGGCTGGAGCTCAACCCTCCTTTTTGCAACTTGTTGCGAAATCACTTCTGCTCTCCCATGTCAATACCCAACCCCCTGCTACCCCATCGCCTTATGCCTCCGACATCAACCACTATGGTCTACAAAGACTGGAGTCTGTTATATAACCTCGAGAACTCAGATCCTCGACCCCAATTCCACCACATCCACGTCAAGCCAAAAATCATAGATCTGAAATTTTCACCCCTCCTCCACCAACCCCATGACCAGATCTGATCAGTCTCCTAATGGGGGCTAGCTCTCTCACTGGAGGCATTTTCCCTACTGCACACCCACTCACTCAAGGCCCCATCAAGCGGTCTCTCATTACCATCTCGTTCTCTTCACCGATGGTGCTCCACCCACCCGAACCACTGCCACAGGATAGAATGATAATTCTGTTGGAAACTGTTAAAGATGCTGCAATTTTCTAGAATTTTCTACAAAAGCCTAGGATAGCTTATGCCTAGAAATAGCCATATAAGCCTAGAAGTATCTAATACAAAACAATGTAGAAAGACTAGAGAATTCCTAGAAATATCTACCATAATCAAATGCCTCTAGAATAATTAAATGTAAAAATAAGTCAAGAAAAGCCTAGAACCATCTATTGCTAGAACCATCTTCAAGCACCTATAAATAGGCAAGTTTGGGTGCATTTGTAATTAACCAATTTGAGAGCAATACAAACTACATTCTAGCTCCAAATTGTAAAGCATCCCATCTTCTAATACTATTCGACTACATTCCACAACTTACCTCTACTACTTTTCTACTTCAAATACTATCAGTGGTATCTAGAGCCTGGTTCGGTCATATACTGGGCGTAAAAAATTACCCAACTATTTTCCAAAAAAAAATTCCTCCTTACATTTTATACTAGTCCCAAAAATTTTCTTAACTCATGGCTAATACCATTCAATCTCCATCTATTACCGTTCTGTTTTTACAGTGAAAATTATGATTTTGGAGCATTAAAATGAAGACATTTTTTGCTCCCAAGATTTGTGGGACGTTGTAGAAAAAGGATTTCTTGCTCTGCGGACACTTCAACTCTTCTGCAGCCAAAAAGAGTTGAAGGCAAATAAACAAAAAGACGCAAAGGCGTTATTTTTTCTACAACAAGCGATGGTCGACGCTATTTTTCCGAGAATAATGGGAGCTACAAGTGCCAAAGAAGCATGGAGCACACTACGGAGGAGTTTCAAGGAAGTGACAAGGTACGTGCCGTCAAACTTCAAACTCTAAGACGTGAGTTTGAGTTAATAAAAATGAAGGAGTCCGAGACCGTAAAAGATTACTATTCTAAAATAAAAGAAATAGTTTCTCAAATGAGAGCCTATGGGGAAAATATTCTCGACAAAAGAATTGTTGAGAAAATATTAATTTCTATTCCCTGTAAGTATGATTCAATCGTGACTACGATTGAGCAAACAAAAGACCTGTCTACTTTATCGGTAACAGAGCTAATGGGCTCTCTTGAAGCTTATGAGCAAAGATTGAGTAGGCATGAAGATGACTCAATAGAAAATGCCTTTCAATCAAAGCTCAAATTACGGTCTCAAAATAAAGGATATGGAGGAAACACAAATAGTGGAGAAAATTCTAGAAACAAAGAGAATTCTAGAAATTTCTTAAAGAAAAATCAAGATGAGTATCCTCAATGTGGCATCTGCAAAAGGACAAATCATGCCGAGAAAGACTGTCGCTATCGTGGAAAGACACGGTGTCGACATTGCAAGAGATTTGGGCACGTGGAGAAGAACTGTTTCAGCAAAAATAAACATCAGGCCAATTTCGTTGAAGAGCACGAGTGTGAGCAAAATCCACATGACCGTGAGCAACATCTATTCTATGCTACCCAAGATTCTAGTGACGAAATGTGTGGAAACTGGTACTTGGATAGCGGTTGCAGCAATCACATGGTGAAAGATGGGAGCATTTTCAAGGATATTGATGACTCCGTCAAAGTAAAGGTTCGACTAGGAAGCAGATGCAGTCGTGGAGTCAAAAGGAAAAACCTTTGTCATGGTGGAGACAAAGAAAGGTACGAGATTCATTAAAGATGTCTTACTAGTTCCCAATCTTAAAGAAAACCTCTTGAGCATTGGCCAAATGATGGAGAAAGGATATACCCTTCACTTTGAAGGAGATAAATGCACAATCTATGATAACAATAATAAAAGGGTTGAGATAGCCCAAGTAAAAATGGAGAAGAGGAACAGAAGTTTCCCGATAAACTTTAAATATACCACTAACATTGCCATGAAGGTGCAAGTTGATGATTCCTGGCTATGGCATCGGAGATTTGGCCACTTCAACACTCAAGCCTTGAAGTTGTTATATCAGAAGAATATGATGAGAGATCTCCCACGCTTGGAAGAAAATAATGGAGTTTGTGAAGGATGTCTTCTTGGGAAGCAACACAGATTACCGTTTTCAACCAGTCCAGCATGGAGAGCAAAAGACTTGTTGGAGCTCATCCATACTGACGTTTGCGGACCAATGAGGACACCATCACTTGACAACAACAGGTATTTCATCCTCTTTATTGATGACTTTTCTAGAATGACTTGGGTCTACTTCATCAAGGAAAAATCAGAAGTCTTTGGAACATTCAAGAAGTTTAAGGCCCTTGTCGAAAAGCAAAGCGGTAAACATATAATGAGGCTTAGAAGTGATCGCGGAAAAGAGTACAACTCCCACGAATTTGATAAATTCTGCGAAGATGAAGGCATTGAGCGACAGCTTACAGTCGCATATTCTCCACAACAAAATGGAGTGTCTGAAAGAAGAAATCGTACAGTCATGGAGATGGCGAGATCAATGCTGAAGGAAAAAGGATTACCAAACACCTTTTGGGCTGAAGCAGTCTACACTGCAGTCTACATACTCAACAGATGTCCAACTAAGGCAGTTCAAGACAAAACTCCTATTGAAGCCTGGAGCGGGCAAAAACCATCGGCTAAACATCTAAGGGTCTTTGGATCCATATGCTATATTCATGTGCCAGATCAAAAGAGACATAAGCTTGAAGACAAGACAGTACGAGGAATCTTCTTGGGGTACAGCACGCAGTCAAAAGGCTATCGAGTCTACAACTTACAAACAAAGAAGCTCACTGTCAGTCGAGATGTTGAAGTTGATGAAGGTGCTTCTTGGAACTGGGATAAAGAAAAATTGAGAGAAGCGGTTTTTCGTTACGGTACAACACCCTCAAGAAGAAGTCGACGAAGTAACTACAGGTTCAGGTACGCCCCCTTCATCTCCACGACAACGACAAGATTCTTCACCAGAATCTACTCCGATAAAAGAAAAATCGTTGGTGGATATATATCAATCTTGTAACTTGGCTATACTTGAGCCTGAAAGCTATGAAGTAGCTTCAAGGCAAGAAAGTATGGAGTCAAGGCAATGGAGGAAGAAATAAAAATGATAGAGAAAAATAACACGTGGGAGCTAGTAGTTGTCCAAAAAATAAAGATATTATTGGAGTCAAATGGGTTTATAAGACAAAGCTTAACCACGATGGCTCAATACAAAAACACAAGGCTAAATTTGGTAGCAAAGGCTACTCACGGCAACCTGGAGTCGACTACAATGAGACATTTGCTCGATTGCTCGAATGGATACAATAAGAGCTTTAATAGCTCTAGCGACTCAAAAAGGCTGGAATATTTTCGAGTTAGATGTCAAGTCGACCTTCCTCAATGGGGTACTACAAGAAGAGATTTATGTGGAGCAACCACAAGGCTTTGTCAGCAAAGGCAATGAAGGCAAAGTGCTAAGACTAAGAAAAGCTTTATATGGTCTAAAACAAGCTCCTCGAGCATGGTATAGCAGAATTGATCGATACTTCGTCGATCAAGGATTCAGGAGGAGCAAAAGTGAGCCAACACTATACGTCAAGACCCAAGGTCAGCAAGATACTCTCATTGTCTCCCTATACGTAGATGATCTTATCTACACGGGAAACAATATAGAAATGATAACTAAGTTCAAAGAAGACATGATGAAGACATTCGAGATGACCGACCTTGGCTTGATGAATTAGTTCCTCGGCATAGAGGTAAAACAACAAAAAGAAGGGATATTCATTGTCAGAAGAAATACACAGAAGCATTATTAAAGAAATTCAGGATGAATGACTGCAAGCCAGTCGCTACTCCGCTTGTAACAAATGAGAAGCTGTTAAAGGAAGATGGAGCACCAGAAGCTGATGCATCGCACTATAGAAGCTTAATTGGGAGCCTATTATATCTTACTGACTCTGGCGACCAGACATCATGTATGCTACAAGTCTTCTATCAAGGTTCATGCAGAAACCAAGTCAGGTTCACTATGGAGTAGCTAAAAGAGTTCTAAGATATTTACAAGGCACGAAGGAGTTTGGTATATGGTATAAAACCATGACCAACTCAAAGTTGATCGGCTATACCGATAGTGATTGGGCAGGTTCGGCTGATGACATGAAGAGCACATCAGGCTATGCCTTCTTACTAGGATCAGGTTTTTTCTCATGGGCATCAAAGAAGCAAGCGACTGTTGCACAATCAACGGCAGAGGCTGAGTACGTGGCAGCAGCTGAAGCGACAAATCAAGCTATATGGCTTCGGAGAATACTCGGAGACATGGGTGAACAGCAGGATGACCCTACCATAATCTACTGCGACAACAAATCGGCAATAGCAATGGCAAAGAATCCAGAGCATCACAACAGACCAAAACATATAGCAATCAAATATCACTTCATCAGGGAAGCAGAGGCAACTAAAGAAATAGCGCTCAAGTACTGCACGATCAAGACCAAATTGCGGACATATTTACAAAGGCATTGCCCAGTCAAGTTTGAGGAACCGAGGACAAAGCTCGGAGTTTAGAAAATCGCATCAAGGAGGAGTGTTAAAGATGCTGCAATTTTCTAGAATTTTCTACAAAAGCCTAGGATAGCTTATGCCTAGAAATAGCCATATAAGCCTAGAAGTATCTAATACAAAACAATGTAGAAAGACTAGAGAATTCCTAGAAATATCTACCATAATCAAATGCCTCTAGAATAATCAAATGTAAAAATAAGTCAAGAAAAGCCTAGAACCATCTATTGCTAGAACCATCTTCAAGCACCTATAAATAGGCAAGTTTGGGTGCATTTGTAATTAACCAATTTGAGAGCAATACAAACTACATTCTAGCTCCAAATTGTAAAGCATCCCATCTTCTAATACTATTCGACTACATTCCACAACTTACCTCTACTACTTTTCTACTTCAAATACTGAAACAGATGGTCATACAAGCCCTAGGAACTCTGATCCTCAACAACTCGAGGTTTCTCCCCTTTTCCTGAATAGGTCTCCTTTCAACCTCCACCAAAACCACCAGATATAGGTATACAATTTCATTTTGGGTGTCTCGTTAATGGGGCCTCTGTTGTTTCCTTTTTGTGCAAGCTGTTCTTAGTTTTAGATTTGGCAAAGAATTCTCTTGCAATGTTTGAGAAAAAGCCCTTAGTCTCAATATTTTGGAAAACCATAGAGCGTATAGATCCTTTTGTGGAACTATTGTTTGGGACTCTTAGTGTAACTATGGCATTATTGTTTTGGACCAGAGAAAGTAAGGGGAAAATGTGCAGAACGGTGAAGAAAGTTGTTGATGTAACATTCAAAATAGGAAAGAACATCCAATGGGACAGAATGGCAAAGTTTCTCGTCTCTGACAGAGCTCGCAAAGAGTTCGCCTCGGTATTTCGCACTTTCAGTGATATCAGTGCGATATTACAACTGTCCCCGAGGGGATTTGAACTCTGGCCCTTGGGATTGCAAGGCTAAACTCCTACCACTAAGTTGACACCCTATAGACATCTATTTAAGAAAATTAACTACAATTAGTTTGGTTATCCACGTTGCACCACGTAACATCTCTATTTTTTATATAGAAAAATTATTTCTTATTGAATTTCTCACACCCGTGCTAAGCACGGGTCACATTTGCTAGTTAGTAATGTGAAATCAGGATAGTTCTATCTCAATTTTAGTAAGCTTTCAAGAGGTGGCTGTATTGCTCAGTTATTATGTTGAATTCTTATTAACAATAACTAAAAGCTAGTTAAGAAAAGTTAACAGGGACCCTAGGATAATGCAATGTGTTATGGATGTCATCCCTACCTCAACTATTGAACCCGGTGTCTTAACTTCAATGGACACGCGACAATTGCTTCAGTTAAAAATTTCCAACTGGTTGCCTCTCCTAAAAATGGAGTTTATGAGCAGGCTCAAGAAATAGTTATTCTATAGTTTTGAAAGGATGTATTCACGTTCACCATGTATCACCAGTATCTAATCTCTGCCTTTGAAGCATTTACAATAAGTCTTAGCAGCTTTGACACAAAGATTGCTTGTGAATGATTGAAGGCATTAACAAGCAGGTATTCTTAATGCTAACATAGTAATATAAATTAGTCTAATGAAAAAATATTTAATAAAAGTCAATATTATTTTATTTTAACCTAAATGTAGTTGATTCAATTTTCAATTAGTTTAAATGTCTATGCTCTGATCTCACTACAACAAAAACCACTTTTAACTGTAATAAAAAACGCTTTTAGTGACGATAGAAATGGCCACCAAAAGTTTCACCAAAAATACATCAATGGTCGGTGTTTCCGGGGCCGGTAAAAGTTTTACCGGCCATTAATGCGAATTCTGGTAAAGGGTCATTTTGTTGCCACTAAATTTGGGTTTAGTAAAAAACATATACCGATTAAGCTCCAATAGATCTAGCAATATACCTACATATAATAAACCCAAACTTTAAGAGAAAGGTAGGAATAATCCTTCCAATCACGGTAGAAATCAACTTTAACAATTCGACAAAAGCAGTTAAAATGAACCTACCTACCCAATAATGCAAATAAGGCATATTAGTTACCTTTAAGCTTGCCACTCATAAAGAGGCCCATAGTTACCAACTTTACTATTTCTATGCTTAAACATAAGTGCAAGTAAATTTCGACTACAACTTAGATAACAGACACCTTTAATGAAAGTTCAAGTTAATCAAATGTCAAGTCCCTAAATTCCGATTACAACTCGAATAACGGACACCTTTAATGAAAGTTCAAGTTAATGAATTGTCAAGTCCCTAAATTTCGACTGTAATTCAGATAACAAACACCTTTAATGAAATGTCAAGTCCCTAAATTCCGACTACAACTCGAAATAATGGACACCTTTAATAAAAGTTCAAGTTAATAAAATGTCAAGTCCCTAAATCTCGACTACAACTTGGAAAAAAGGCACCCTTCACAAAATTCCAAGTTCTTATTGATAAGTCCCTAGATTTCGACTGCAACTTGGAAAACGGACACCCTTAACAAAAGTCCAAGTTCTTATTAACAAGTCCCCAAATTCCAACTACAAACCAGAAAACGGGCACCCTTATCTCTAAATCCAAGTTCTTAACTTATACGATTCATCAACAAATGTGCCAAGCTTCCATGTATTCAAGCAAATTAGTTGACATAAAAATGGTGAAGTTACAACACGGATTAATCTAATAAATTACAATGTCTAAGTCAGAGGCATACAGTTCTTTCAAGATTACAAAATGAAGACCAACACAATGATCAAAATTACTAAGATAAGTAAAAGGCACGTTCACTCATCCTGAAAATTAGCCGCTCAAGAACCTGTGTGCTCCAAAGGCCTGAATCTACATTAACCCAGTCACAGACCAATTGAGGCAATACTTCGGACCCAAAATGGGTACAAATGAAGAAATAATAAGAAGAAAACAACCCATATAGTGTTGTTAAAATCGAGTCTAAACTCGGCAACAACATGCCGCTAAATCCGAGTTCACACTCGGTAACACGCTAAACACTAAAATCTGGGCTCAAGCTCAGTAATGTGCACTAACTTGTCAAAAAGTTGGTAATGCACACCATGAGCTCAAACTCGTTTACAATTACCAAAGCCATTACATATGATTTATAACATGTTGAAGATATTGGAAGAGTGCAAGGCATCGTTAACCGTTGTTTGAAGGATGGTCCACTAAATCAAAGCCAATCATGAGATTGCATCCTTTAATCACGTTGTTAGCAATTGCAATTGACTCTAAAGTAGCTCTTCTCACACAAATTTGCAATAGCCTACGTAAGATGGTTGAGGCTTCGGTCAAAGAACTATCAAAGTCGACAAGCTCGAAGACTAGGTTTGTCTTGGGTTACAAGTATGTAAAATCTGAGCTACCTCACGATACTCTATGTTTTTACATCGGCTATGAGCATAAAAAGGACAACGAGCAGTTAATACTGATAGAGATTATTTAGAGAGCATTTTTCTATTTGTGACATGTTCAAGCTATAATGTATTCTATTCTGAGTAACTTGGAAAATGTCTACCTTCTTACAAAAAGACCGACCGACATTATGTGTGGCACAATCGAACGAAGACCGAGTAACACTCAGATAAATAGTCAAATCGCATGACCAGATGCTGCAATGGGAAACCTGACTATCATTATGCCCAATCGGATATTATACATCTTTCAGCTCTTTTTCCTGTTAGGCTCAAAGCTTAGGGGCATGTGTTCACTATACCCGACTTGAACCCAAAGAGAAGGCCCACTACCTTCATTAAATTCAGTCCAATTATGGTCTGACTTTTAAAAGGCAAGGGTATGGAGGTAAATTTGCTTATTTCAAAGGAGTCTCTCCACATTCTATTGCAGAAGTGCCCAAATCCTCTCATCCACACTTCTAGTAACCACTCACTCACGGGGGAACTAAATCACCCACCTGCAGAAGCATTAAGTCACCCATCCTTCATCTATTATATAAATGCACATAATCGGGTACCTAAGGTATGTCTCTTCTCAAGCTAAGATGTTTTGGCTCAGGAACAAGAGAGAAAAACTCTCTAACTCAAAATACTCAATTTCTCATAAACTTCAAGATGCCAATACATGAGGTTCTTGCTCCTATTTATAGCATTTCTATGAGCCAAATCTTAGCTAGATACAGGCTGTAATCTATTGGAATACAATGGGTAATCAAAACAAGTTGTAAAGAAAAATCAATGAAAATGTAAATAGTCAAAAATAGTGGCTTTCCACTTGCATGGTTGGTGAAGGTGCATGCATGTGCTCAAGTGGAAGCTTCTGATTCATACTCCCCGGGTTGGAGAGAACTCGCCCTCGAGTTTAATTCTGCTTCATCATCTAAATATGGTGAAATGTCAGCGACGTTGAAAGTTACAGAGACACCATATGTTCCTGGCAGTTCTACCTTGTAAGCATTGTCGTTGATTTTCTGCACAATTTTGAATGGTCCATCAGCTCTAGGGGACAACTTAGCATTTGGTTGATTTGGAAATCGTTCCTTTCGTAGATGTATCCAAACCAAATCTCCAACTTTAAAAATTTGTCGCTTCTATGTTTGTCACGTTGAGCTTTATACCTTGAATTCGCTCGAATCCGCTCTCGAGCGTGTTCATGCGACTTCTTGATCTCCTTGGCTCTAC
Organism: Calophaca sinica; assembly: GCA_037113605.1. NCBI lineage: Eukaryota > Viridiplantae > Streptophyta > Magnoliopsida > Fabales > Fabaceae > Calophaca > Calophaca sinica. The sequence continues at coordinate 100,092,692 of CM073733.1, read as the reverse complement.
TTTTCGCATCCGAACTATATTGTTGCTTATCGGTAGGAGTCAAGTCAAGCGGACTTAGCGGACGGGTGCCGTATACTACTTCAAAAGGGCATTTTCCAGTGGCTTGATTAGTCGAATTGTTATAAGCAAATTCAACTTGTGCAAGAATAAGATCCCACTGCTTCAGATTTTTACCGACAAAGCTTCGAAGTAGATTTCCCAAAAGTCTGTTGATAGATTCTATTTGCCCATCAGTCTGGGGATGACTGGCACTACTGAATTGAAGCTTAGTACCCATCTTCTTCCACAAGGTTCTCCAAAAGTGGCTTAAGAATTTCACATCTCTGTCGGAAGTGATGGTTTTTGGAATTCCATGTAGACGAACAATTTCTTTGAAATACAGATCAGCAACTTGAACAGCATCGTTGGTCTTCTGGCAAGGAATGAAATGGGCCATCTTTGAAAATCTGTCTACCACTACCATTATGGAATCCTTCTGACGCTGAGTTCATGCTAACATCTTCCCAGGGTGATTCTGGAACTGGAAGTGGCATATACAATCCGGTGTTTTGGCTTTTAGACTTAGCCAAGTGACAGATTCTGCATCTTTGAATATGCCGATTTATATCTCTTTCCAGTCTTGGCCAATAAAAATTCTCCTTTACTAAGGCCACAGTTTTATCTCGGCCAAAATGACCTGCTAATCCTCCATCATGTGTTTCCCAAATAATAGCTTCTCGTAGCGAGCATTGAGGAATACACAAGGTCTTTCCTTTGAATAAAAATCCCTCATGCCTATAGTAGTCTTGTGAAGAATGAAACTCGGTGGCATTCCAAATTTTCTAAAGGTCAGGATCATCCGGATACAACTCTTTAATTGTTTCAAAGCCAACTACTTTTGTTTGTAGGGTGAAAAGTAGAGTATGACGCCTACTGAGGGCATCTGCTACAATATTTTGAATTCCAGCCTTATGCTTGATCAGAAAGGGGAAAGGCTGTAAATACTCACTCCAAGCAGCATGTCTGCGACTAATCTTCTGTTGAGAGTTCAAATGCTTTAAGGCTTCATGATCAGAATAAAGAATGAATTCCTTATTCAACAAGTAGTGGCTCCAATGTTGCAAAGCACGAACAATTGCATAGAACTCTTTATCATATGTAGAATATCGGAGTTTAGCATTGTTGAGCTTCTCACTGAAGAAGGCTATGGGATGACCTTCTTGATTTAGAAACGACACCAATTCGGTGTTGGAGCGTCACAACTAACTTCGAACACTTGATCAAAATTGGGAAGGCCTAATACTGGTGCTTCAGTCAAACACCTTTTTAGTTCATCAAAACTTTTCTGTGCGGCCTCAGTCCATTGAAACTTGTCTCCTTTAATGCAGTCTGTGAGTGGGGCAGCAACTGAGCTAAAGTTCTTGATGAATCTTCTGTAAAAGGAGGCTAATCCATGGAAACTTCTCACATCATGGATTGATTTTGGAATGGGCCAACTGTTGATTGCTTCTATCTTTTCTGGGTCGACTCGTATGCCTTCGGATGTGATAATATAACCAAGAAAAGTAACTTCATTGGTTAAGAAAGAACATTTCTTTAAGTTGGCATAGAGTTTCTGCTCACGGAGAGTCTGCAGCACTTGTTGAAGGTGCTCTAAATGTTCTTCTTTGTCCTTGCTGAAGATTAGAATATCATCAAAATAGACGACAACAAATTTACCAATAAAAGGTCGAAGGACTTGGTTCATCAGAAGCATAAATGTACTTGGGGCATTGGATAACCCAAAAGGCATAACAGTCCATTCATAAAGGCCATCTCTGGTTTTGAAGGCAGTCTTCCATTCATCTCCGGGCCTTAGCCTGATCTGATGGTATCCACTACGAAGATCAATCTTTGAAAAGATAGTGGCACCATGTAACTGATCTAATAAATCATCAAGTCTGGGTATGGGAAACCGATACTTGATGGTAATCTTGTTGACAGCTCAACTATCAACACACATTCTCTAGCTTCCATCTTTCTTGGGCACTAGAATGGCAGGAGCCGCACACGGACTAATGCTTTCCTGTATCAATCCTTTCTTCAATAATCCTTCAACTTGGCACTGGATCTCAGCATGCTCCTGAGGACTCATTACGTAAATTGGTCTGCATTGAATGACCGCTCCAGGAATAAAGTCAATAGCGTCTTTGGATATCTCGCATTGGTGGTAGTCGGTGGAATTTCTTACGGAACAACATCTGGAAATGCAAGTAGCTTCTTAATTTCTCTTTGGAATAATTGTCTCCTCATTTGACTCGAGCATGAGAATAAAACTCATGGTGCGAATTTCCTCTGCAGCTTCTTTAAGTTGTTCCTTTGTGATTAAGGACACCAATGGCTTGACTTCTTTTTTGCCTTTATCAAGCTCACTCGGTGGTAAGGGAGTTAGCTTGACCTTTACTCCATCTTTGACAAAGGAGTAGGTGTTGGAATAACCATCATATAATGCATGACGATCATATTGCCAGGGTCTTCCAAGGAGAAGATGACAAGCATCCATAGGTACAACATCACACCAAACCTGATCCTTGTACTTTTGGCCAATGGAAAAGGTCACAAGGCATCGCTTGTCAACCTTCACTTCACTTCCTTTGCTGAGCCAATACAACTTGTAAGGGTGTGGATGCGCCTGGGTAGGAAGTTCCAATTTCTCCACCATGTAGTTGGAAACTACATTTTCACAACTTCCACTGTCTATAATAACATCACAAACTTTTCCAACAGAAGTGCAACGAGTGTGGAAAATATTGTGCCTTAACCAAGGTTCTTCTTTTACTGATATTGTATGCAAGCTTCGTCTGATCACTAAAGATTCACCATGGTCAGCAATAGTGAGTTCTTCATCATATACTATCTCTTCTCCTTCAGGTCCTTCTGGAACCTCTTCTTGTTCTGATACTTCATAAGCTTCTCCTTTGATGATGGTAATGGTTCTCCGTGTTGGGCAATTGGAGGCTATATGACCAAAACCTTGGCACTTGAAACATTTGATGGCCTTGGTTTTGTTTTCGGTTGTGATGGGTTTGGATGGAGGCTTACTCGATGAGCTGGGTTGATCTGTGGGTGTTTTGCGGGGGTAAGGAGGATTATTAGCGGAGGAGAAGTTTTTGTAGCTAGACTTTCTGGGTAACTGCTTCTCCACTTTTGTAGCAAGGCTAATAACATCTTCTAATGTCCAATATTGTTGAAATTCAACAGGGTTGGCAATATCAGGGTTTAGTCCTCCAAGGAAGCAGGCGATTGTCTGCTCTCTCTCTCTTGAACATCACATTGCATCATCAACTTCTCAAATTCTCTGGCGTACTCTTCAACCGACAAATTCTTTTGTGAAGATTTTGTAGTTGAATGAAAGTTTGTTGATAATATTGAGGAGGTAAGAACTACGGATAGTTCTCGCGCATTTTCTCCCATGTTACGATCCTACTCTTCCCTTCTCATTCTCGCCTTTTTAAGATTTTCCCACCAAGTGGAAGCATGTTTCTTTAGCTTCACAAAGCAATAATTTTTACCTTCTTTTCTTGAGGAATCTCCTTGTATTCGAACACCCTTTCAACGATCTGAAGCCAATCAATAAATTCTTACGTTGAAGTCTTCCTTCAAAATCTGGAATGTCTACTTTGATGTCATCACGTCTGACCGGGTTGTCTGCGGGATCGCCTGCAGTTACGGGTGATGAGGAATCACTGAAGTACTCGGATTCATCGCCTGAATGCCAGTTACGTTCATTCAACTGAGCTTGTTGGGCCTGTACGGTGTTTTGTAATTCCTCTATTTGTCTCCGCATGTCTTCCATAGTAAGGTCATGCACTGGTTGTCTTCTAGGAGGCATTTTGGATGTAGGAGAAAATTTGAAGGAAGGGTTCTGGATTAGAGATTGTAGTTTTATAATTAGAACACCAAGGAAGTTCCCAGGAAAGAGAGGTGTCGCTAAGCGTACTTAATAACCTTGTCTTTCCTTAGCCAGACCTTTCTTGAAATGCACCTTTTATAATTCCACAATTTCTTTTCCAATAACAAAGAACAATTTGGTACTTTGTGTGGGGAAAAATATAAAGAGGGTAATTTTACAATTTTATAGGGGACAAATTGCAATTTACAAAAGGTTAGGGGTCAAAATACAATTTTTGAAAGTTTAGGGGTCAAAATGCAATTTTTAAAAGTTCAGGGGTCAAATAGCAATTATACAAAAGTTCAGGGGTAAAACTGTAAATACAGAAAAGTATAGGGGCTTATCTGTAATTTCAGTAACTTTGGACAGCGAGGCAGTTGACTGGTCAACGTGACGCGTGGCGATTTCTGGTTGGTTGGTAGAATGGCGTGGTGGTGAGGTGGTGTTGAGTCAAAGGTAGACTTTGGTGGTGATGTGGCTCCCTTGACACGTGGCGCGAAGAGTGGCTGAAGGTGACACGTGTGCGTGACGCGCACGCTGGCGTGGTCGTCTTCAACCTCAGATTTTCCGGCGACGGTCTGCAACTCGACACGGTGGTTACGAAATTCAGACGGTGGTTCTGCAACACCGGCGTGGCGGAGCGATTTCCGGCGACGCTCGTGACGGCGCGTGGAGGCTCCGTTGGCCGCGAAACTTTGGTTCCCAAGGTTTTTGGCCCTTCCGGACGCGATGGCGGCATTAGTTTTGCGAAAAAATGGCCGCAAAGTGGAGTTTCTGGGCGGACAACTCTCTTGCTCACCAAAAACACTCAACTTTCCGTTGATTTTGTCACTCAAACTCAACTCCGGGATCTAAGAACTTGCTCTGATGCCAAATGGCTCAGGAACAAGAGAGAAAAACTCTCTAACTCAAAATACTCAATTTCTCATAAACTTCAAGATGCAAATACATGAGGTTCTTGCTCCTATTTATAGCATTTCTATGAGCCAAATCTTAGCTAGATACAGGCTGTAATCTACTGGAATACAATGGGTAATCAAAACAAGTTGTAAAGAAAAATCAATGGAAATGTAAATAGTCAAAAATAGTGGCTCTCCACTTGCATGGTTGGTGAAGGTGCATGCATGTGCTCAAGTGGAAGCTTCTGATTCATGTTTGGTACCCATTACGTACTTGATCGCCGGAGTCTCTACAAGTACCTCACCCTTAGCCGACAGATAGATGTTTTCTGGCGCGATCAAGTTGTTTGGACACTACTTTGGATTTTGGATAGAACACGACAAAACAGAGAGTTCTCTTGTATTTTTGAGAATTTCTTTGTATATTGGATGTTGTTATTTTTTTGGGCTTAATCCCCATTTTTTGAGCAATAACACCGTCCTCAATTACCTCTAATGCATTATTCAAAAGCTCACTACCAGCTTCCATCTCCAGTGCTTTTTTGCTTTCTTTGTACTTCCAAAGAGTTTATCCTTCTCCTCATTAGAGATGATTGCCTTGGCTTTCCTGCCACTGTCAGGGACCGAATCTGAACCCTTAATTCTCAGTAATTTGAGGAAATACTAAAGGAGGGAGAGAGAATTATAAATAGAGATTCTATGGAGAGATGTGATATGTTTGTGTTCTAGAGAGAGAACTCCAACACTCTACCTATATTCAAGGCTAAATTATACTTTGGTCTCTTATATTTATTTTAAATGTCAGTTTGGTCATTGATGGATTAAAAGTTCTGAATTAGTCCCTAATTATGTGTAAAAGTTATACCAATGTTACAAAAATTATACCAATGTGGTCTCTCTCTTTTTGCAAAATAAAGGGATCACATTGGTATAATTTTTGTAACATAAGGCACCGCTTTAAAACAAAAAAAAGGAGGGACCTAAAATACCGTAAGTGTCCACATCTCAAGGATAAGCCTAAGAAGAATACCTTCAAGGGCAAGAATAAGGGTCTCATGGCAACATGGGAAGACCTGGACTCATCCTCCTCTGAAGATAATGAGAACGAAGAAGAGGCAAACGTTGCCCGCGTGGCACCTACAGACTCAAAATCTGAAGAAGAAACTGAAGAGGTAAACTATGATTCTTACTCTGAACTTCAAAATGCATGTGATGAACTTCTTAAAGATTCTTCTACCCTCCCCATTGAGTACAAAACTTTAAAAAAAGAATTTTTCAAAACTATCAAAAGAATTTCAAATTTTGAACAATGAAAACTCAAAACTCAATAAAGAGAACCAGAAACTGAAAGCTGAAAATCACCGTCTGGTGACTGAAAGCTCACAAAATGAAGGAAGTTCTAAATGCAAATCAAATGACAATGAAAGTGCATTTCAAAAGTGTCTTGCTGAGAGTGTAACTCGTAGCAAACAAGCTTCAATGATTTGCGGTGTCAGTAAAACGATAACTCAAGGTTTTGGCTACAAATCAGATAAACCCACTTTACAAAATACAAATCTTTCATCTGAGGAAACCAATGACCACAGCGAAAACTTGCATTGCACATACTGTAAGAAACATGGTCACTTGAAAAGTGCATGTACTGCTTTCAAAATGAAGAAGGACAAGTGTAATATCCCAATTTTTGTGAAAATTATTTTTACTGTTCCTACTACTTAGAAATAAATCATAGAGATTGATCACCTTGATGATTTATGAAAAGTACAAAGAGCTGCTATATTTGTTGTAAACAATTTAGTGTTTTAGTAATTAATTCAGATTAAGAGACAGTGTAGACGTATACTGTTTTTAATATGAAAAATTGTTGTTTGATTAAAGAAAATTATTTTATTGAATGAGAAATAATTTTCAGGATTTAATAAGTATTTTTAAGTCACAGTTTAAATTTTTGACGTTGAGTTATTTTATTAATTGTTGGTTTTATGTCGTATTTAAGGTGACTTTTATTTTAATAATTTTGTATTGATGATTTTATTGTTTGAATAATATTTAGTTGATAAGAAAAATTGAAATTAGTGATCCTCACTAATTTACAGTTTTTATTACGCTGCGAGAATTCTATTGAATTCTGCCGTAACTAGGCTATTGGGCGAGTTTCTAACTGAAACATGCCCAAACGTGATCCAAATTTCATAAAATTTGAGGTCTTAGCATTTTCCAATATTTATGATTTATTGGAATTTTTTATGGGATTTTTGGGCATCAGAAAAATATATGGTGTTTTCTACGCGTAGAACTGCATTACGGTAGCGTTTTAGCTCGTAAATCGAGAAAACGACATTCATAGAAATACTTCTAATATTTTTAGGGACATTTTGGTTGATTAATAATTTTTGATTATAGAATAATTTATTAGATTTATTTTTGGAGTTTTTGGTAGAAAAACCCTAATATACGCGTAACGCCGCGCACCCGATTGAGCGAGAACGCGACGAAACGAAATATCTAGATATTTTGGAGCAAGTGGCAGTTGAGATAAGACTAGGGGAGCTGAACCTTGATGCTTGGAAGCTTCCATGACAAGTGTTGCAAGATGATTGGTTAGGTTGTAAATGGTGGGTAGTTAGTATGGTTAAAACCTAACTAGTTTGGTTAATTCCTAACTAATTACAACAAATTCTTTCCCTCCTTATCCTCATCAATTTCGTGGCTGTCCAGCCCTCTTTTGATCACCTTCATTCATCCTCCATTGTTGGTAAGAACCAAGAAAAACATTAGTGATAGAAAGTGGTGTTATTGAAGAAAGTTTAGTGATTTAGCCTTTGATCTTACTCCTTTCTTCTTAATCCTTGATCCTTTCTTCTTCCATCCTTGTCCCTCAAAATTTCGTGGCTGCTCTCTCCATATTGGCTTCAGCCCATTCATTTCCTCCATTGTTGAAAACTTGAAAAAAAAAATTAGAAAGAGAAAGTGTGGATTTTGGAAGAATTTAGGGATTAAGCTTGCATCCTTTCTTCCTTCCTTCTCAATCCTTGATCCATCATCTCTAATCTTCTTGGTAAGCTCCATGATCATCCTCTTATCTCTCTTAAGTCATGAAATGGGTTTGCATGACTTTTAAAGTTGTTTTTGCTTAGAAGTGTTAGATTTTGTTAGAATAGCTTGTTTAATCCTTAGATCCATCAATTTCCTCCTTGATTACACATGTTTGATCAATTTAAAAATTGAAGAACCCTAAGTCCTTGTTCAGGCCAAATCCATTGGGTTGCTAGGGGATTTGCTCTTGACTTGATTTTGGTGTTTTTAGAGTTAGATATTTGGGGGTTTTACCTTAATATACTTAGATCTAGTCATATACATGTTTAAGCAAGGTTTTGAGAAATTACATTGGTTTGATTTAGTCTTTGAAAACCGTGGCATTAAGGAGCTGCTCATGGTGTTATTGATTCAATTTTTGTTGCTTAAAATTGATGATTAATTTGTGTTATGATGTTAGTAATTAAATCTATCATTTTTAGCAACTTGTATAGTTTAAAATGAAACAAAATTTGGGGCTGTTTTGGGGCTGCAAAAGCAGTGGTTTATAAACATGATTGGAGTAGGTTTTAACTTATTTCTAAGTGTATTAAAGTGATTAAGAAGTTAGCTTATGATAAGAAGTTGTGGGACTAAGAAAGTGGTACTGATTTAGGAGTTAATAGTTTAAAACTTTGAAATTGTTTTTGAAGTGGTAAAACCGTGGCCTTAAAGGACTTTGAGTAATGATTTCAAATTGTTTTCATGCTTAAAATAGTTGTGAAAAGTGGTTAATATTTTGATCTAGTAAAAACTTGTAAAGAGATTTGATTTTGGGAAAACGTTTTGGGTTATGTCTTAAGAATTGTTTAAACTTGTAATGAATTTATTTCTAGAATTTTATGACACGTTTTAGTGCTTTAAAAAGTGTTCAAAGTTGGGAAAACACTATTTCAATTGGTAAAATACTATTCAAAATGGTAAATCTTGATTTAAGGATTTTCTAAGTGTGATGGTTTTATAAAAACTTCAAATCTTGTATGATTTGAACTTGCTTCATGACATATGACTAGGTGTGATCAAATAGGGATTAAGTTGAGTAATTCCTAGGTTTAGAGAACCCTAAACCCATGGCTGCCCTTGGGGCTTTGGACTTGAGTTTTTAGTTCTAATTGATTGAACTTACTTTGTTAAGGTACACACGAGGTGCAACTTGACGATAGTTTTGAATTACCTAGCGTGGATTGTTAAAGCGCCCAAGGTAAGGAAAATTCTTATATAATGAGTTTGGGCTTTTCGCCTTGTGTGTTGGTTGGTTTGATGTTTGGTTAAATTGTGTGGTAGTACTTGTAGTATTACTATGTGTTGTTGAGATGTTGTAGCATGAATTATTGTGTATTGATTTGGCCCTGTGTGGCAAGACTGAATAGTATTGTGTGACTTAAATCATGTTTGATTGATTTGATTGGACTTGAAATTGGGGAAAGTATGTAGCAGGTTGTAGCTTACTAAATTGTTATGTGCTGTACGAAATGCTGTAGCATGTTCTTGGCCCTGTGTGGCATTATGAATTGTGTTGTTTTTCCTTGAATTATGTTGGATTTAAATGGAACTTGATATTGATTGGAATATGCAAGATATTGTTGATGATAATGGATTAATTAATAATGTGTTGATCGACTGTTATTGGTTTGACGACTTACAACGGTAAGTCTGATGCGATTCCATGAGCCGAGAAATGTTTTCATGGTAAACTAAAGGTATCTTCTAAAATAAGTCAGTGTACAAACACGCTTTATGGATCAGAGGGTTAGAAGTTGTTTAAGAGGTTCTTTTAAAAAGAAAACATTGTAAATTTTGAAAATGGTTGAGTTAGTAATGTTTTTGGGAATTATCCTAGCATATTATTTAGCACAACAAGGGTTTCAATGACCTAGAGCTAAAAAGTATTTTCAAATACATAGGAGTGATACAAGAACCGAGAAAGAGATTTCAATTATCGAGATTACGAAAGAATAAAATATAGGGAACCTAGTGTTCCTATTGAGCATATGGGCCATGTGTCCTGTGCTAGGACTTAATGTCCTGCATATTTTCTTGATTAAGGATTAGACCTAGTGTTCCGTATGGCGTGCCTAGTAACTCAACCTAAAAATTGAGCCTAGCGTTCCATATTACGTGCCTAGAGTTTTGATCTAAGATTAAGATTAGTGTTCCACAGTTGAACACCTGGATCTAGTGTCCTATGTTTGAACTCTAAGGGGTATTTCTCATCATCTCAGTTCACTGCGTGATGAAGGATACCTGGGCATTACTTAAGTAGTATGGGATGCTCATTGTAGTGCTTAAACTTTGAGTTCCCTCCACCTTTTCGAATGTGAAACATAGTTGAAGTTTGTCGATCCGCATTGATTAATTAAAACATTACTCGGGCACTCCCTACGATGAGCATGCCATATTGAAGAATTTGTTTGGATCCATACTGACCATTGAGCATCGACACTCGGAGCGTTTGATTTGTCTTAAAGACTTCAAAAGACGAGTTGACACTGCATTGCCTAATGTGTGGCAAGCCTAACTTGAGGCAAGCCTAATGTGTGGCTATATTGTTCGGACGTTGGAAAAATTCCTCGTCATACTGCTGACCTATTAAGGCTGCAGGTGTATACACAACTTGTCATACTGCATTGGCATGCATAGCTAACCACATTTATGATATGTAATGACTTGATCGTTGATCTGTTGATAGAATTGTTGTTCACATGCAATTGTTGGATATTGTGGTGACTTGATTGTTGATCTATTGGTTGATTTGTCTACTCACATGCAATGTTATGAGAAGTATTGATTATGATGCGTTATACTCTGATATTTGTAAAAGATTGATTTTGCATTATTTAGAAAATTGTAGTACTCTTTATGTCTTATTTTTGAAAAGGGTTTCAAAGGAAAGAAAAAAAAATTACTCCTATTTTCCATTGCAAAAGACAGAAGAGTACTCTTTGTTGAAAGCATACAAGCATTAAATGTTTTCAGTATTAGATTGGGTTGCACAGTAGCGCTTCGAAAACGGGGTGTTACAACAAGCATCCTTCTAGAACTAACAAGAAAGGACTTAAGAAGATTTGGGTACCTAAAGATAAAATAGTCTATGTTGCAGATATCCTTAGCAAGAAGGTCAACACACCAGTCTTGGTACTTAGACAGTGGATGCTCGCGTCAAATGATGGGAGAAAAGCATATGTTCCAAGAGCTAAAGTTTAAAGAAGATGGATTTGGTAGTTTTGGTGGAAACCAAAAAGGTAAAATAGCTAGAATTGGTCGTATATTGGTAAAGACTCTCTTCCTTCTATTGACAATGTTCTTTAAGTTGATTATGTGACAGTGGTTATGATGTCATCTTCACATAAAAAGGATGTGTAGTGAAAAGTAAGAAGGATGGCTCTGTATTCTTTACTGCAAAGAGGAAAAACAATATTTACAAAGTTGATCTTTCTGATTTAGCAAAACAAGATGTCAAGTGTCTTATGTCTGTCGATGATGAGTAATGGACTTGGCACAAAAGATTTGGTCATGCCAGCTTGAGATTAATCTCAAAATTGAACAAGCACTTGAACATGAACACAAGAAAAGGGTTGAATTGTGTTGAAAACTTTTCACAAACTTTTAGTTAAAAACACGTTTGTTAAGAAATTGTTTGTTATCGGATGCTGAAGAAAGACTAGACGCTGAAATGAAGTTTATGAAAACTTGTTTTTCTTAGCAAGACAAAAGTAGAAGTAAAGCAGTAAAGAATGAAACATAGAGATTTATACTAGTTCACCACCAAACTTGTAGCTACGTCTAGTCCCTTCGTTCCTAAAGGATTTTCACTATAATCACACTGATTACAAATTCCTTAAGAGTATTCTACTGTCACAAATTTACCAATATTCTTAACTTCTCAAAACGACTCAGTATGTTCGAGCCTTTGAGAAAACAAGCCTATTACTAGGCAATACAAGTTACACAAAGAAGTTTTGAATACAATCAAATAACTCTCAACAAGAGAGGATGAAAAATTTAAGCTCAAAACAATTAGCTTTCTAAAAGAAATAATAAGTCGCTAAAGTTCAATTCTGGTTCTCAGAAACTTGGCACAAAAACTTGGTTGCTCACTTGAGTAATAACTTTTGCAGTATGTGGTTTCTAGCAACCTTCTTCAATGGAGAGCTTGGAGTGTTTATAGAGGTCCTTGAGAATATTACCGTTGCAAGAATACACAGCTCCAAATCATTGAGTGATGAAATTTGAAATACGTCCTTATCTTCCTTTTCAGAGAATTTCAAAATAGTACACTTTACCGTTTTGTACTATCTGCTTTTCAATCATGTGCACTGTACAAATTGTGTCTTATCCCAAAAGTGTCACATTTGATTCCTCGTACATAGAATTGAGTGCACAAAATCAAATTTGAATTTCGTTCCAGAAAGCTAAGGTAAAGAGCAGAAAGAATAAACATGACTAGCACGTGTTTCATCAAACAACCGGAAGCTCGATCAGAATTCATAAGACGTTCGCTGCAAATATGTATTCCACATGTCATAAGAAATGCTATACCGGACGCTCGCTAGAAGTGCATATACCAGATGCTCGAGTAAACTGGAAGCAGACACTTGTGAAATTATTCATCTTCTTGTGACTTTCTTCTTCTTGCTTGAGTGAGTTATAAAATATGAGAGATTTTAATACCTACACATTCAAGACTTATCAGAAGTTTAAATTGTTCTCTTTTAGATACTTTGTTATCATCAAAATTACTGAGGGTATAAACTTCTCAATCGTTTAGGTTCCAAAAATCTCCCCCTTTTTGATAATGACAAGTATCCAAGGTTGATGAACAATTTATTTTTAAAAATGATTTCAAGGGTCCCCCCCTGAGTTCAACGGCCAAGAAAATATTGTCAAATATTTCTAAGTATCAGACCATTTGTATTTAAAAATATACATACATGTTTTAGAGTATTTTCATATATAAGTATTGAGGAGCGGATGCTGAAATCATAGTATCAATTATCAAACGCTGAGTAACATACATTAAGTATCAGAACTGTTTTAAATACTATTATATGTATCAAAATATGATGAATGATGCTATGTAATGAATGATACGTGTTACTGAGGCGTGTTCATTAAACCTTTGCTTTTACTCCCCTTTTTGTCATCAGACAACAAGAGTGAAAAACACATCATAGTCACACAAAAAAATAAGAGAGAAAATTTTGAACCTAAAAATGCAACTGATTTATATAAACAAAGTAGGAATATAAAGGATAAGTGTATTAGAGCCAAAAGTACATAAGTCTAAAATCAAAAGGAAAGTCTAAGGTGGAGGCAGAAGTTGGTTAAGGCGATCCATCAGAAGTTGAACAGTATTCTCTAGCCTTGCTACAGGTCTTGTAGCTTCTACAAAGTGTTCAAACTGGACTCTGGAAATTACAACAGGTTCATTAGGAGCAGGTTCTGGAACCCATTCAGCTTGTTCAGGTCTTTCCGCAGGTTTAGGCCAAGAGATTGCCCTTTGCCATCTTTGAGTAGGCATCTTGACATGTTCTAGTAGAACTCCTTGAGACAACTTCGTCCTTCTTTGCTTTTTCTCTTGAAACTACTTAAAGAAATCATCATTAGGTAAGCACCCTTTGATGTACCTTGTGAATTTCTGTCTTGTTTCAACCAGCAGGGTAGGAGGTCTGATCACAACACATTGCAGCATATCATCAAAGTGCTGAATTGCTAAATTGGTATCCCAAACTTTCCTTATTTCTCCAACAACATCAATTTCAGCTTTCTCTGCATTGCATATACCAGAAGAACCAGTAGCTTTGGAATCCATCTTAAGGCTTATGAGATAGACTTCCTTTGCTTGATTTTCTGATCTCTCTTCAACAGTTGCCAGAGAGAAGAAAGTGATATTGTACTTTCTGGGAGCCTCCTTGAACTCTTTCAAGGTCATGATCTTTGGAAGCCTCTAAGGAGTGTTGTTTTTCCTCTTCTCAGGAATCAGCCATGGCAACCATCTCTGCCTGTCTGGAACTATCTTTACAGAGACCAGAGAGTGGTCCCTGTTAAGTAGAACCATCTCATGCTGCTTCATTTCCAGGCAGTGATTCGTGAAAGCTTTCTCATCATTGGAGATCCACCTACCACAATCTTCCAGAGTGATCAAATGGCAGAATTCCACGGTTTGCTAGAGGTCTTAGTCTGCCGCCAAAGGTTGTCTGAAGAATCTCATTGTAGCTGAAAGGAGGAATTTCCATCCTAGCTACTCCAGAAGTGAGTGTCCTTAAGTGACAAAGAGAAAGGTGATCATAAGCAAAATGATACTCTTCTTCTCGAATGGGGGCAGGCCGAGTAGGCCTTAGTCTAATCCTAGATTCACCAAAATAGGTATTTTCTGTTATGGAGGTAGATGTGGATGATGGAGTGGATGAGGAAATAGAAGTGGGAGTGGGAGTGGCAGTGATTTTGTAGGTTCTTGGTTTGGTGTGGGTGACTTTGAATAACTGATTGAAAGGATGAGAGAGATATATGGCTATTTGTGAGGTGAAGGAAGTGTTTAAGGAGGTAGTGGACTGAGGTTTAAGTAGGGTTAAGGTTTCAAAAGAGGTTATGGCTTGGATAGGTTGTTTGGTTGGCTAAGTACCAGGAAATTGTTCCTGATGAGGTAACAAAAGGCTTGATGGACTTTGATTGGTATATGGAGGGAAGTGGAGGTTGTGGAGTGGTGGAGGGAATGGACTGTGAGACAGTCAAAGCACCAGACAGAGGGTGTGTTTTCTTTGTGGTTCTATGAGAGGATTTCTGAGTTTGAGGTTTGGCGAGTGCAGGTTGTGAGGGTGGAAGTTGTGGTGATGAAATAGAAAGAGGGGGTGCAGTTATTGGATCATCACTACCAAAACAGAGGATCTGGCTTCTCAGGCTTCTCAGAAAGCTTGATCAATCTCCTTCTCTTGGTTTGTGTAACCACAGCAGGTGGAGGAGCAAGAACAGAGGATTGCTTCGTAGGACCAGAGGCTGGAATAGGTATGTCAGCTTCTGCCTTCCTCTTCATCAAGTTACTAATGGGGACCAAGTCCTCATCATCTTCTGGTTCTACAGTGGCAAATGCTTGAGCAGGAAGTGCCTTCTACTTCTTGCTTCTGGTCTCTTTGATCAAAAGTTCAATAGGTCTCTTCACACCAGAGGCAGAGATTTTTGAGGTTCTGGTGGGTTTCCTTTGTGTTTCAACCACAGGGACAAGATTTTGTGCATTACCAACATCACCAACTTCTTGTTCTTCTTCTTGTTTAACCTTCTTGATCTGTTCGGCATTAACCAACTACATTATGACCAAGTTATTTCTCCCAAAGACATCAGGGAGTGTCCTAGCACCTTTTCTAAAGTATTTGTCTTTTTCTTATCCTTTCAAAGCAACAAGCTTTTCTATAATCCCTTGCTTCCTGGCAAGTTCTAAGAAGAGAACAGCATAGGGAATGGCTTTGTAGACCTTTTTGTCTTCACCGACTCCAACCCTTGAATTTGCAATCGGCTACGTCAAAGTGGTCATGATCAATCTAGGCAGATTGACCTTAATCCCAGCTCTATAGTGACTCATTATGAACTTCTGGTCACGGTTCACAATGTCACTTGAGCCAGCCTTCAGAACAATACACTTGGTGATCATTTTGTGAAGTACTCTGTAATAAGCCTTCAAAATCTTTGCAACCAAAAATTGGTTTGAAGCCTTCAGCTGATGATAGTTCTCGAACAGAGCTTTATCCACATCATCATACCACCAAAATTGTTTCCCAACCATCAGAAATACTTGCCCCTTCATCAGAGCAACTAGTAATTTTAGCAATATGCTTAGGTGTTAGTTGTACCACAAATCCTTTAACATATGCCTTAAAGAGATTTCCAGCATGAAGTCTAGCAGTACCCCATAGTTCTCTAACCGCGTTTAAGTGGACTTCCTTAGGTTCCCATTTAAAGTAATTTAACCATCCCATATTCTTCAATCCATCAGAGAAATCAAACCCAAATTATTTCAAATGCCTTAAATCAACTCTATTTTCTATTAGGACCTTTCCATCAGTCATAATGTTTAATATATCAGTAGTTTCGAATACACTTGACATAGTGGCGATGTAGAGGAGCTAGAGAAGGAAGTTTAGGGCTTTTAGAGGGAAAAAAACAGATAGAGCAGTTTTGCAGAAAACAAAGGGAAGGAATAGCATGAAGTAGTGGAGAAGTTTTGAACAAAATAGTACATCTAATTTTTGTAAACCGTTTCACATTTCAAACAATAAAAATAAATCAAAAAGAAAATAGAAAATAAAGATACCTTTTCATTAAATGCTTAGACGCCAAAATAAAAGGTAAATCAATAAAAGATTTATTGAAAATGTAAATTAATCATGAATCAGTAGGTAAGATGAGACGTTTCAGCTCCGCATGCGTGTGACACGTGTGTAACCAGATACAAGCATTCACATTCACCAGATGCTGAGTGATATAATATGAATGATATATAAGATGCTTACATGTTCAAATGCTGACGTCACACCAGATGCAGAATAGTAAAATGCATGAAGCATAAGACGCTGAGATTAATCATTCTTTTATAAGATGAAAATTTAAATTTCTTCTTATAAAATTAAATCTATCTTCATTAACAGGTTTTGTGAAAATGTCAGCCCACTAATGATCAATGTCAACAAATTTAATTTCAAGTACACCCTTCTGAATATAGTCTCTTATGAAATGATGCTTAATCTCAATGTGCTTTGCTCTAGAATGCAATATTGGATTTTTAGTAAGACATATTGCAGAACTATTATCACAAAAGATAGGAATGTTACTCTCTTTAATCAAATAGTCTTCAAGTTGATATTTCATCTATAGAAGTTGAGAACTGTAACTTGCTGCTGAGATGTATTCAGCTTCTGCTGTTGTGAGTACAATAGTGCTTTGTCTTTTGCTTGACCAAGACACAAAATTTGCTCCAAGGAATTGGCAACTTCCACTTGTGCTCTTTCTTTCAAAGCGGTCTCTAGCAAAATCAGCATCACAGAAACCTACTAACTTGTAATCTTTTGATTTCTTATACAGCAAACCAAGATTAGTAGCTCCTTGTAAATATCTGAAAATTCTTTTAATAGCACTGAAGTGTGATTCTCTAGGATCAGATTGAAATCTAGCACACATGCAGACGCTGAACATAATATCAGGTCTTGAAGCAGTAAGATAAAGTAGAGAACCAATCATACCTCTGTACATCTTCTGGTCTACCTTCTTACCAGTTTCATCTTTGCTTAAGATACAAGTGGGATGCATAGGAGTGCACATTGGCTTGCAATCTGCCATCTTGAATTTCTTGAGCAATTCCTTGATATATTTGTTTTGATGTATATAAATACCATCATTGCATTGCTTGATTTGAATTCCAAGGAAGAATTTTAATTCTCACATCATGCTCATTTTAAACTCAGCCTGCATTAACTTAGAAAATTCTTTGCAAAGGCTTTCATTAGTAGCTCTAAAAATAATGTCATCGACATAAATTTGAACAAGTATAAAATGCTTGCTTGATGTTTTTCTAAACAGAGTGGTGTCTACTTGACCTCTGGTAAAACCATTTTCCATTAAAGAGGAACTCAGTCTATCATACCAAGCTCTTGGAGCTTGTTTAAGACCATATAGTGCCTTTTTAAGCTTAAAGACACGTTTAGAAAATTCAATTTCTTCAAATCCAGGAGCTTATTTCACATAGACTCCCTTAGTTATGAAACCATTTAAAAAGCACTTTTCACATCCATTTGATAAAGAATTATCTTATGGTGTGTAGCAAATGAAAGTAAAATGCGAATAGCTTCTAACCTTGCAACATGTACAAAGGTTTCAGTAAAATCTGTACCTTCTTCTTGTGAGTAACCTTGAGCAACTAACCTTGCTTTGTTTCTCACTACCTTACCATCTTCATCAAGCTTATTTCTAAATACCCATTTAGTATCAATAGCTTGTTTATCTTCTGGTAGAGTGACTAACTTCCAAACATCATTTCTTTGAAACTGATTCAACTCTTCTTGCATAGCCAGAATCCAACCTTCATCTTCCAATGCTTGATCAATCATTTTAGGTTCCACTTTAGAGAGTAGTGCAAGATATGCATGCTCCTTGAAAGAGGATCTTGTTCTCACTTTATCTCCAGGTTCTCCTGTGATTTGATCTTTAGGATGATGGGTTTTGAATTTCTAACTCTTTCTGGCTTCAGCTTCTGATTGAGTTGAATCCTGTGTCTAGTTGTCACCACCAGATGCTGAGGTTGCAGGTTAACTGTTTGTTGTTTCACCAATGTCTAAACCTGAAACAACTCATCTAGCTCTGAGATATCTGTGTCAGGCTTCTTGTCATCAAACTTGACATGAATAGACTCTTCCACTATCATAATTTTTTTATTGTATACTCTAAAAGCTTTTGATCTTTCAGAGTATCCCAAAGAGATACCTTTGTCAGGTTTGGAATCAAACTTACCAAGTTGATCCTTAGTATTCAAAATATAACAAATACAGCCAAAAGGATGAAAGTAAGAAATGTTGGGTTTTCTACCTTTCCACAGTTTATAATAGCAATTCCACAGATCCTATGGGGTTAAGCATGCTAGGAAAAACACATTCTTAAGGATAATAAGAAGTTCATAATAGCAATTAAATAAATGTCAAGAACATCGTAAAAGATCCCCCATCACCCCTAGTGATAGAGTTAGCTACTCATATTGTTTCTCAACATAATAGAATAACATAAATTCCTAAAAGACATGATAAAATAGAACCGGGACACCCTTTCAATATCATGGTAATCCTCTCGTTTATTCCTCACGTCCTCATGAACTCCAGCAGCAAAACGGAATTGGCAAGAAGCTTTGATGATTCAAAACTCACTCCAATATCAAGGTATTTGTGAGACACTCTCCAAAAGGGGGCCGAGATTCAGAATTTCATCAAAAGGTCTTGAGTGTAGGCTAAGATGGCCTATTTATAGTTTGAGATGCAGATTAGGTCATCTGACTTCAAATCTGAACAATCTGGGATGGGGTACGACCGTACCAAATATATACACGGCCTTACCAGACTTTGTTTGCGACGTTGGCACGTACTTGTGCACTCTGTACTCCCTGACATCAACTATGTACGGCCGTACTGCCTTTGGCACGGCCATACTAAACTTTTTCATCAATGCCAGGCTGTATTGACTAAGGGGGTACGCCCCTGCTGCTTCTCTGATATAGGTACGACTGTACTGACTGACTGTTATGTCGTACCGCTCGTCCAGAAGTGCTAAAAATCTCCAAAATTTGCCAGTTTTCAATCCATTCTCGCATCTTTTGCTCTGAGTGGTGTCTTTATGAATTTTTTGCAAAATAGGACATAAGTGAGTACTTTTATACTTTAAATAGTGCAAAATGATATAATTAAGTACTAAAAATGCCCTATAAAAGTACTAAAAATGCCCTATAAAAGTAGACAATTTGGTATGATAACATTTTGGCCCTTCAAGATGCAAACTAATGCCATCACGACCTGATCCAATTAGAGAAGAAAAGTATCGATATGCATATGATCATCCTTCTCTGTGGCATCTCAAAACATTCACATCTGGGGAAGCAAGACTGGAAATTTCCCCCATGATGTACCATAACTTCCTGAAGATGAACTTTGGCGGAAGACTCAGGCCTCCTCAGAACCGATGAATTCTTCCCCTTTCTTTTGAGCTGCCCCATTCTCTTCCTCAACATGAGCCTCTGACTTTAGAAGAATGTGGTGGGTGGATCACAGATGATGAGAGAGCATTTCTCCTTCAATGTCTGCAGATGATGAGATTTGAAATGGCTCTGCTCCACAGGGACCCTTCCTTGGCCTCAGTAAAGATTGTGCTTGATAGGCAGAGAGGCTGCCATGGCTAACACCTGAGAAGAGGAAGGACAAGGTTCCTCAAAGGTACCCTAAAATGCTGACTCCTAATCACTGAGAAAATGCACCTACAAAGTGCACGGTCAAATTTCTGCGTCTTATGCCTGTTGAGGATAGATCTGAAACTCAAGCCATCGACTTCTACTTCCACAAGGTAGAAGTGGATTCCATGGATCACCACAATAAAAAAGGAAATCAATAGCGCTTACTTTTTGCCTTCTCTAGCACTTAAAAGTGCTATCTATTGACCCATTAGTGATTGTGTTTTGAAAAGACAACGTTTAGGAAGCGATAGAGAAATTGGAAATAGCTAGCGCTTCCTTGAAAAAGCGCTATCTATTATTGATAATAGCTAGCGCTATCTATTTCCCCTTTTTTTTTAAGAAATTTGACTTTTAGTGACAAACAGAAGCTATCACTAATATCAAAATTCCGTAGGTAAATGTCAAGTTGACATTTACCGACGGACATTGCGGCCATGCATTATTAGACTTCTATCTACAGCTCTCGTCTGTCACTAAAAGTCAAATTTCTTAATTTTTAAAAAACATGAACAGCTACAGATAGCAATTTTAAGATGTAAAAACATAAACACAATTCATCAGACACCAATTTTAAATATAAGAGTATCATAAAAAAAGGAAAACATTTGACAGGAACCAAGAAAAAAAAAGACACCTCATAAAAATCAACCAGAATTCAACATTATCCCAAATTTGACACAAAATCATCAACAATCATCAAACACATTTGCACTAAAACAAGTGACACCAAATTGACACCAAATTCACAATCATCAAACCATTTCAGTTGCAGCAAAACTAAATCTGCAAGTTTCAATGCTTGCTAATAAAATATATACCTAGTGCTAAAGGTTATATATATTAAATAAAATATATTTTGATTATGTTACTATATATTCCAATAAATAATTTAAAAAAAATTGCTATTAAAATTAATTTACTTAATAAATGCATTAAAATATATCAAACAAATGTTTACTAAAGACAAATATTTCATCCCTATCCCACTTTCTCTTTTCCATGTAATCCTACAATTTAAGCAATTTCCTAGAATGACCAATTTTTTCTTTTCCTTTTTCCCATTTACTTCAACCTTTCAAGTTCTCTCATATACTACTCACGTCCAAGGAATAGATAACCATACCCATATTTAAAGAGAAAAAAGTTTGTCTTTTAAAAATACAGACCAGCAATCAGGGGTAACACAGTTTTTATTCACAACAATTATTGAATTCATTTGAATAAATAATACGAGAGGGTAACTTTTATCAAACCTTGAACAAACATCGTTGTATAACCACTTCCCCTCCACAAAGGAATGACAAAATATCGGCTGTGAAGGACAAGTAAAGGTAAGACGTAAGAACATGAAATCTAGAAGAGCACAAATTCAAAGTATAACTTTATAAGTATTGATCAAAACAAATACCATTCCTTCGCTCTATGCTCCAGTAAGTGATAAAGTTTTACTTTCATAGATGCTCCAATATGACGTCTACCTATGTGATACTGAAATAAAACCAGCCAAATCATGTAATTAATAACAAGGTAATCACTATTTGAACTGATATAGAAGTGACTTATGTTAACAAATAATACTGTTAGACATAAAAAATATCAGTAGCAATTTGAACTGATAAATAAGTCATAAATTTTTTTTTCTCTTAAACCAGAACAAATGATTTTGAAAGACAATCAAAAAGAGAACTGCAGTATCGCCCTATATATTGTTATTGTTCATGCTTGTGGAAATCAAATACAAATCACTTATTACCTGATTTTCAATATTCATAGGCTCTGGATAAGAACTGACAGGCACATTCAGCTCGCCACCTTTTATATTATGCCTTTCATAATCAAGAAGGGTCTGGAGTAGGATATCAGAAAAGGCAATAAAGAAGTAACAAATAAGGGTTAATAAGGCATGGATTACAGACTGCATAATTCTAAAGGTACCATATCTTATACAATTTTCTCAATAATGCAGACAAAATAAAAGTGTATCTCGTATTAACGTCTAAAGCACGGCTAAAGACTAGATATTTGAAGCCAACCATGACAAAGGAGACAAACAGAAACTATAGTCCATGTAGTATTGAACATATCATGAGAAAATCTTGGTGCAAGGCAACTGCATAAATGGAATAAAATCTTCTCCAATAAGGTATCTTACCAACCAAAAAAAGGATGGTAACACAAAAACTATCCAAGCAATTCAGATAAATGCATATCATTGACATCAAAAGCAAGCACAGATATAAACTATACTTGTAATTTGTAAATGCAAATTAAAAAAAACAAGGCGTAACGTAAAGTTTAACTTATAATCAAGAATCACCTTCTTATAAAATCCTCGAAAAGTCCATGAAAGTGTGGTGCATGTCCTGCATAAGATGAAAACAGAGGACAATTTAAGTATATTATTGTGAGTAATTGTTTTCATCCAAATAGCTCACGATATCCAACAAACCTACCCAATCCCCCCCAAAGAAAAATTGGAAAAAAAGGGGATGCAGCTGGAAAGGATCTGCAGAAAAGGGTGAAAAAATATTGGAAAGACCACATGCAATCCATTTATTAAATAATGAAAGCGACTGCTTCAAACAGTAAACTTGATCATTTCTTCTCTTACTTAGCTTCTTCCATTTTCTCAGCAAACAAACAAACACACTTATCCATCACAATTAAAAATTAAACTTATTAAGCAAAAAAGAATAAGTATATCTTACAAGATCTGAAGAAATAGAAGTCCTCCCAGAAGCAATGCTCTTCAACCGTCACATCATATTCATGGTTGCTGATTCCACTCGCAACCCAAACCCTAAATCCCTCAATCCACACCAAAAAATTATAGGCCCAAAAAATAAAACATAAATGGAAGAAACAGAAATTTAGAAGGAGACTTGTACATACCCTTTGCTATTCTCAGGTTCTTCTTACCAAAACCACATCTCTACCAAAATCAACAGAAACAGAAAACGAGGTTAACATAAAGGAGAATCAGGCTTCATAAAAAAGGGGAAGAAAATTGTAACAGTGATAGAGAGTAGTAAAAGAAAAAGAGGGAAATGGTAGTATCAAAAAATAAGAGAATCAGGAACTGAAAAATTGATAGAAAAAAGGAAAAGAAAGAACCTGATAAAATAAAAAAGGAAAAAAAGGGAGAGCCACCGCGACCAGCCATGGTCACGCATCATCTTTCCTCCCTCGCGTCCTTTCTCATAAGCGCAGTATCCAGGGCTCACCACCTCTCTCCTCTCGTGCCCTTTCCCCTTTTCTTCTCTCGCTGCTTCGCCGAGGTCATCTCCTAGCTGCGGCCACGCGCGACCAGACATGGCGTGCTGGCCACCCCCTTTCTTCTCCCCATACGTGCTTACCCCTCTTCCCTTCTCAGCCATATGCGACTGCTGCTTAGCAGTACTTTGACTTAGGGATTCTGAATAAGCAAAGAGCGAGCAAGGGAATGCGAACATAGGGTTAACAGATTAAAAATTTGGGGAAAGATAATAGATAGCGCTTTCATTAGGAAGCGCTAGCTATTCCTAAACTATCACTAGCGCTTCCTTGATAAAGCACTGGCTATTACTGAACAATCACACTAGCGCTTCCTTAAGGAAGCGCTAGTGAAAGTCTTTGGCCTAATTTTATACAGCGCTTCAGTATAAAGCACTAGTGAAGATGGCGCCATTTATTAAATGATGTGGCGTAGTGGATGCTGGATCATGTTTGACAGATTCAGAAAAGGCAAAAATTGCAACAGCTGGCACAGCCAGATATGATTGGGACTCCAACTTAGCCATTCAATATTTTGATAACATGTTGCAGTGTGCTGTCATTCGACCTCCTTCCTTTAGAGAAATAATCAAGAGAGAACGAAGACAAGAAGAGATTCGTTGGGAATGTTATTATGATCTGAACTGGGAATATATGGCTCTCAGGTGGATAGAGAAAGGTCACTTTGATTGGTTGGATGCCATTCTAATGGCAGAAGAAGAGAAACAAGATCAAAGAAGATGTTCAAAACTGGAAGAAGATATCACTGAAGCAGAGGCTGAATTAAAGGTTCATGCATCAGAAGCTGAGTTGCTTTTATTTGATGCCACTGTGGATGCCCTTCTCAAGGCAAGAGAAGAGGAAAGGCTAGAATTCATTAACCCAGCAGAATTGGCATTTCAACAGAATATGCAGCTGGCCTTTGAGAAGGAGAAGCTGGGAAGGCTTATCAAATGGTGTTTGTCAAATGATAACTTCTACCTGGCTGCCCAAGAGAAGAAACAGAGACGCATTCAACTGGCTCAAGGAGTTCTTCTAGAGCACAACAAGAAGCCAGTTCAAAGATGGCAAAAAGCTATCTCTTGGCCTAGATCTGCTTTAGCTTCTGCTCCTGCTGAATGGATTAAGGAAGAAGCTCCTCTAATCTCAACATCTGCCTCCACATCTGCACCTGCATTAGATGATGAACCTGTTATCATCTCGCGCTCTCAGTTCAACCAAGTTATGGAATCTTCTCGGAAAGTTGAGCGACTTGAAAGCATTGTTCTAAGCCTCATAAAGTGTCTTAACCAAACTCCACCATGTCGATCCTTAATTTTTTTTTCTCTTTCCAAAAACTCTTGTTACTTCTTTTGTTTGCTACTGTTATTTCTATATATACAATGAGCTATTTTGATTTCAAAGTTTTCTCATTTCCTTTCCTTCTCGTTTTGACTATGATGTTCTACACACTTTTTGTCTGATGACAAAAGGGGGAGAAAAAGGGTAAGGATTGATGAATGCTAAAATAGCACGTATCATGCATTAAAAATCATCATAAGCTAAGCTATGATACAAATCATATCATATCATATTTTGATGCTTTGATACATAGATCATAATTTGATACTTAGACAAATGTTTTAGAAAATAAATGTTTATACTTAACTGTTGAACTTAGGGGGAGACCCTTGTAGTTATTTTCTAAAATAAATTGTTCATCAACCTTAAATATTTGTCATCATCAAAAATTGGAAGATTTTTGGAACCTAAACGATTGACAAGTTTAAACTCTCAATGATTTTGATGATAACAAAGTATCTATATGAGAACAATTTACCTTCTGATAAGTCTTAAAGTGTGTAAGAGATAAAGTTATCTACATTTGTAACATCATTCAAGCAAGAAGAAGAAGTTTACAAGAAGATGAGCACACTAAAAGTGTTTGCTTCTGGTTCCCTTCTCACATCTGGTGTATGTACTCAAGCGAGCGTCCGGTTATCAGAGACTACGGCACGTGAAACGTAATCAAATCCAGCGAGCATCTGATACAATCTAGCGAGCATCGGGTTATCTAGTAAGGCACATGCAAATCACGCTTGGTCTTTCTGCTCTTTACCTCAGCGAATCCCTGCAATAAATTCAAATTTGATTGTACGCTCAAGGTGACACCTTTAGTTAAAGGACAAAGTTCATACACTTTTCAAATTGTGCCAGGCTGCAAATGATTGGAAAAGGAAATAGTACAAACGGTCATAAAGTTGTACTATCCGAATATTCACATGGAAAGGGAATTGTGGATATTTTCCTAAATTACCTCAATCAATGATTGGAGCTGATTTACCTCACAACGGTAACTTTAGAGCTGCCTATAAATACTCCAATTCTACCGTTAAAGAAAAAAAAACAAAATTACAATTCAAGTGAGCAACCTAAGATTCTGGGCCAAACACTCTGCGAACCAGACATTGAACAATTCTTCAGCGTCTTATTCTTCTTTTAGAAAGATATACACTTTGTGCTTAAACAAATAATCCTCTCTTGTTGAGAGTTATTTCTTTGTACTCAAATCTTCTTTGTAAAACTTGTATTGCCTTGTGATAGGCTGATTCCTCAAAGGCTCGAACGTACTGAGTCGTTTTGAGAAGTTAAGAGTATTGTCAAGTTTGTGACAGTAGAATACTCTTAAAGTGTTTTTGTAATTAATATGATTATAGTGAAAAATCCTTCAGGAAGAAAGGGACTAGACGTAGCTACCAGTTGGTGGTGAACTAGTATAAATCGCTATGTCTCTTTCTCTATTGCTTTATTTATATTTATACTTTACGAGAAAAATAAGCTTTCACTTACTCTATTTCAGCGTCCGGTATTAAAAGGTTTTCAAAATAACTTGTTTTGTTTTCAAGTTAGTTTTAGTCTTAAATTTGCAAAAAAATTTCAACACAATTCAACCCTTTTTTTGTGTTAACATTCATAACTTAGCCTGTATTCGCTGGCAGGTTCGGCCCAACGGTGTGGCCACTAAATCCCTTGCTTTATGCCTAAAAAAAGGCCCCACTGGAAAAAATGATTTACTTACATGTCCATGCCCGGTGGTCCATATACCACTATACCCTTTTCCATTCTCGCGCACTACCGAATCAAAACTTAACCGAAGGTAGTTGAAGGCAACTATCAGTGCTACGAACATAAATTTTTTTTTTGTTTTTCATTTTTTTTCTTTGATGAGACGAACATATCATTTTCTTAGGTTGGAAATGGAATTGCCGATTTGGATATAAGAAAATGGGCCGCAATTACTATTTTTTTTAGGCAGTTGTATTCTACACCCAACACACCATTAACTACACCCCCACAATGCTATGATTTGACCAAATTACCCCTACAAAAAATTTAATAATTTCTCTTCCACTCCTACGTCTCATTATCCAGCTAAATTGTGTAATTTATGGTATGCATTTTTTTCAAATTACATATCTGTAAATTGGTTTTGAAAAAAAAAATTCAATGCCTTAAATTGGGTAATTTATGGTATGAATTTTGAAAAAAAAAATTCATACTGTAAATTACCCAATTTATGTTAAGGGCAGCAGAAACGAAAAAAATGCTAAGTCAGGGGTATTTTGGGCTTTTTAAATGTGGAGATGTGGTTGATAAAGTGTTGTGTATAGATTAAAACTGCCTTTTTTTTATTCTTGTCGATTTGGATAACATAACGGTGCTACAATTCTTTTTTCTTTTTTGAACACGAGCGCTACAATTCTTATTCTTAATAAATAAATAATTTTACATAAACTTTAAATAAAAATATAATAATTTTAATAAAATATTATTATTAACTTTAAAAGGTCTCAATTCAAAATTTGCTTTAGGCCTACATAGCTGTTAGACCGGCCCTGTCCGCTGCAAAACACTTTTTTGAAGTTCATTTTTTTCTGAAGTATATATATATATATATATATATATATATATATATATATATATATAATATGAGAATTGCTTTCCATAACCTTTTTTGTTGTCCTATTTTACTTCATATTTTACCTTTAGACAGTTTATAAGAAAAATACCTATACAGAAAAATAAATTCTGCATCTTCTTTTTACTTAAAATATTGTACCTTCTATCCATGCTTTTTGGCAGGTATTTATTGTAGCTCAATAGAAATGAGGAAAGACAGTTGCCACCATGGACGGATCCATGTACACTTAATTGAGAGCAACTGACCCCATAATTTATTTTTTCTTTTACTAATTATTGAATAATTTTATTTTTGTACCAACAAAAAAAATAAGTGTTGACCCCACAAAAGCGGAAAAAAATAGAAAATAAGCAGAAAAATGTACTTTTTTTTAGAATTGAAAGTAGAAACCATGTTCACTCGCTTATCTTTGTCTCTTGACTTCTAACTCTAGGTCTAAGCCTTTCAATTCTGTTATCAGTTCTGATAGTTTCAAAAGGATGTCTTACCAGTATGTCAGACAACAACAATAGTATGTCTACGACAATTAAGTCTACGACAATTAAAAAATGTCATTAGAATATGTTTATTTTAACTCACTAGACTAGAATATGTTATATTTATACTTTTATACTTTATGATAATATGATGTATATTTATATTTTTCAAAGTAATAAATTATATTTAGTAAAAAAAAAATTAAATTATATTTTAGATATTAAAAATATATGTGTTTGTCAATGTTGTCCCTACAATCTAAATCTTTTGGATCCGTTAGTGGTTGCCACTAGTAGATTGTAAAGAGAACATGTTTTGGTATTTAAGCGAGGATTCGAAGTAATGCACGTCTTTTTTTTTTTTTTTGATAGGCGAAGTAATGCACGTCTGGTATTGGATTGTAGGAGCTGCAGAAAGTGCAAACCGCAAAACAAACCCGGAGTTGTCATTTAGGCTTTGATTGTTTAAGGTGAAAAACGCAAGAAAGAAAAAGAGGCGAGAGAGATTGCCGAGAGTTTGACATTCTCTCCTGATTGGTGAGAGATGAAAATGGAAAGAGAGAAAAAAAAAAAAGTGGGACCCACCCCAAAATATTTTATGCGCCTTAGTGCTGAGAAAATGAACAGGAACCGCTTTTTCTTTGCATTTTCCATTTCTACCCCTATTCTCTCCTAATATCTCAAATTATTTAAATTTTTAGTCAAGAATATTGATGTCTTTTAAAAAATAATCAACACTTCTCTCTTCTCTTTTTCTCTTCTCTTTCTCTTATTCCAATCAATACCAAAAATCTACCATATTTCTCATATTTTTCTCTCTTTTCATACCCTCTCTTCACAATTTCTCTCGTGAACCAATCACACGACTTCTCCGCCAATTTGTCTTGTAGAGTGTACAATTCATGTTCGGATTTCTCTTTTGATTTTCTTTGAATGCCCTTTTGGTTATGAACGTTGCACTTGCACCGCATGCAATTCTTTGGCTTTTTTACACTCACACGTGTATTGTTTGGTTTTTCTTTTTTTTATTTATTTGTTTTTTTACGGGAATTACTTTATTTATTTGTTGACCATGGTTTAGTTTAATATGGATTTATCACATTATGCTTAAATTCACAGAAGCACTTGTTTAGTAATTTATTTCTAAATATTGATGTATTATGTCTAAATATTAATTTATTTTTTATAATTTTTACTATGTTCAAAATAATTTTAAAAATGTAATACACTATTAAACAATAATATAAGATTCTTATATCAATAGTAAATCAATATTAAGTAAGTAAATATTTTTTGATAAATATATTGAGTAAATAAATTGATTAAAATTACAGTACGATCGTTGGTCAATTAATCGGTTAAGATGTAAAGGGTGATCAATCACAATATATAATTAACACAGTAGGACAATTTATTCGGAATAATAATAACTTAATTCAAATAAAACTATAACATAAATATTGAGTTTTTCAGAGTATAAGATCTACCTAAGACCCTAGAAGAGAGTTTATCTACTCAAAGTTATGGAGAGAACTAAAGTCATAATAGAAGTCACTACAAGAATGTTTGTCAATTCCGAGGGCCAAAAGCCCTAGTAAATGCCAAAAAACCACAGGAAATGCCAAAATTTTCGAGGGCCCACCGAGGGCCACACGACTGTAGATTATTCGCTAGTAGGAAACGATTTTCGAGGGCTAAATTTCAAAAACCCTAGAAAATTTTCGAGGGCTCAAAGCTGAATGTGGCAAAAACACAAGAAATTGGGGGTTTGAATTGGGTTTTAGAAATCTTTTGAAAAGCTTGTGTATTTTTGAAAACCTTTACAAAACAACTCTTTAACAAAATAGCAAAGTAAATAAGTAAAGAGAAGAGAAGAGAAGAGAATGACACAGTGATTTATATTAGTTCACTATCACCTGATAGCTACGTCTAGTCCCTTCACACACTTGAAGGATTTCTCCACTATAATCAACTGATTACACTTGAGAGTATACTACTGCCAAACTGGCTATACTCACAACTTCTTAGAACGACTTAGTGCAGTCAAGCCTCTAAGGAATACAGCCACTACTGGGCTAAATACAGTGTTCAAAAGTATTTTGAAACAATAACAATAACTCACAACAGAGAGGATTTACAATGAAAAACTTAAGCACAAAGAATAGCTTTCAAACAGAAAGAATAAAACGTTTAAGTGCTTGTTCAATGTGATCTCAGAGACTTGGAATAATTCTTGGTTGCTCACTTGTCACACAAGTATATATCAAATCGTTAACCTACTTCAGTGGAAGAACTAAGATATATATAGCTAGGGTTGTGAATAGTGCTGTTGTGACCTAACAGCTCTTTCACCAATGGACAAAACTTCAGATCCCCTTTTTGTGTCTTTTAGCAAGTCATGTCACTTTCAACTCTGCTCTTGCATACTGACACAGCAGACAATAGCAGGATCTTGTCTCTTATGACTTTTTTGAATATGAGACACTTCTAGGGCAAGTTTTTTGATGATTATATCCGTTGACATTCCCT
The DNA here is from genome assembly GCA_037113605.1 of Calophaca sinica. Classification (NCBI taxonomy): domain Eukaryota; kingdom Viridiplantae; phylum Streptophyta; class Magnoliopsida; order Fabales; family Fabaceae; genus Calophaca; species Calophaca sinica. The sequence continues at coordinate 100,062,619 of CM073733.1, read as the reverse complement.
TTGGCCTTTGATTCCTCGTACATTAAAATACTCATCAATGAGGTCTCTTTAATACTTGAAGTAGCCTTTAATGAATACTCAGTCTGATTTCCAATCAGAGCATCTGTCAAACAGATAATGCTAGTTACTGAGATACTTTGTTCACTAGAGTGAGCTTGAAACAGAGGTAAGTTCTTCAATACAGAATTTGTTGGCCTTTCATATATTGGACTCATGTAGAAATGGACAAAGGCTTCTACTGTGTAGTTTATTCATGGTCTGTTTGAGCATTGACCAACATCAGAGCATTGACCAATATCAGAGCATGGTCTATCAGAGCGTTGACTACCTACAGAGCTTTGACCATTTCAAAGCATGATTTCGGAGTGAGGCTATAAGATGATGACGTCAGCAACACTTTCCAGAAGATCATTGCCAGACTCAGACTCGTGAAACAGAGGGTGAAATGCACACATAAGCATAGTCTTCTGAGATAATTCCTTCTGATGAACAGTGACTTCTGCACACTAACAAACACATCAGAGGATAAATTGTTCTATTAATTATTTGTTATTATCAAAACAATTAAGGGTCATTGTTTCAGAATCCACTTGATTCCAATAATCTCTCCCTTTTTGATGATGATAAATACATGGATTGATGAACAATTTTCCATTAGAAAAATATTTACTAATAAGAATTTCAGAGGCTCCCCCTGAATTAAGCATATGTAAATATTTTCTAAGTGTAATGTCACATCAGATAAATGTATCACATCAGAGCATTTCAAATAAAGTATTAGAGCATTCACTTTCAGTGTATATTAATACTTCATCAGAACATTCATTCCAAAATAATGTGTCATAGTAAATAATGCCTAATGCAATGCATGATGACACTTGGTTGATACACTAGGTTCATCAATTACTCTATACTTCTCTATTTTCTTCTCCCCCTTTTGTCATCAGGAAAAAAAGGTTAAGAAAATATAAAGAACGTCATAGTCAAAACAGAGTATTGAAAGATAAAGTTAAAACAAATTGATAACAAAAAATGATTTCATTAATAAGGTAAAAATACCGGATTACAAAAAGTTTTTAATCAAAGAAAAGAAAAACAAGTACAAGGCTAAAAACAAAAAGGGTGAAAAACCTAATGGCTATCTAAAGTTTCTTCAGCTGTTCCATAATAAACTGCAGCATTGCAGTAACATTATCATGTCTCTTGTTTGATGCTTCCATGAATTGCTTGAAGTTTCTGTTGTCTTCAACAAGTTAGTCCAAGACCTCTTTTGGAACCACAACAGAGTGACTACTTGATGCAGAAGCAGAACCAGAAGCAGAGGGCTGAGAAACCATTGCAGTTGAGGTAGGAGGAGGAGTTACTGGTTCAGGTGCAGGTGGAGGTACAAGGGCAGGCTCAGGTTCCCAAACAGCGGGGGTTATTCCCCTTTGAGGTACTCTCTAAGCAGGAGCAGTCAGAAATCTCCTATTTCTCTCAAGCTGTTCCTTTTTGTGATTCGTTAACCAGAAATTCACAAAGTGCCAGTTTGCAAAGAAGTCCTCTTGAGCCAGTGCAGTACCAACACCATCCATTCTATCTTCTTCAATATCTCTTTCTATATCCAGCTCAAACTGTCTCTTTGCCTTAAACATCTCAAATCCAGCAAAGAGGCGAGGATTTGGCTGAGGCACAATGGTTGCTTCACGATGGTTGGGTGGAGGTTCACAGCCAATTTGAGTAACTGGGGTTGATGTGGCAGGAGGTGGTTGAATTGGTGGTTCAATGATAGTGATATCAGTATCATCCTGTTCAAGGTCATGAACTACCTCTGAGGCAATTGTAGCAGCAATGACAATGTCGTCATCTAAATTGGTTCAGTAGTAGGTTCAGACACAGGGTGGATTGGTGAATATGGTGGAGAGATAATGTGTGGTGGTGAAGGTAATAGGATAACAAGTTGAAGAGAGGGATGTGAAAAGGGTGTTAAGGTAGTAAGGGATTGAGCTTCACAAATCATATCAGATCCAGGTGTAGGAGATTGGGGTTACTGATTAATAGTCTCAGTGACTATTTCAGGTTGTGAAGGGAGGTTTAAATTAGGTTGAACTGGTGGTGGTGATTTTGGTCTAGGTGGAGTTGTAGGTTTAGGTTGTGGTGGTGTTTGTGTGGTTTGTGGTTGTGAATCCTCTTCCTCTTAGTAGTAGTTGCAGCAGCAGCATAAGAGGGAGCAGTAGCAACAGCAGAGGCTTGTTCCTGAAGCCTTTTGGCTCTCAACTCAGAATGAAACTGAGCAGCTTCTTCACACGTTTTTTTAGGAACTTTGCTATTACTTCTTTCTTGTCTTCATCCTCTTCAGGTAGCAACGAGGGCATGCAAGCATGTCTCACTGGTGGAACCAGTGGAGATGCATGCAAACCAATGGAGATTCCAGCACTCCTTGTTACTCTTCTTGTGGGTTCAGCAGGGGCAACATCAGTAATTTTCCTTTTGGGCTTCCTGACAGGTCTGTTCTCAGCTTCATCTTCCTTTTGAATATCAGCAATGACTTCAGAAGATAAGACCTTCATTTTCTTCAAGTTTTCACTGTTGAAGATTGGTACACTACTGGTTTGGAGTGCAACTCCAGCTTCTTCAGTGTTTAGGGCTTGAAGATCCCTAATCAACCCTTGGTTGTCCAAAATTACAGAGATCACCTTTCCATAGAGTATATTCAGGTTCTTCCTTTTTCTGGAGAAGGCAATGTTTCTGCGCAGGTGATTGAAGATAATACTTGGCAGGTTGATATTGGATTGCAGTTTGTAATGCCACATTACAAACTTGTGGTCTGTGCTCACAGTGTTAACCGACTCGGACTCGGGTAGAATGTAGTTCTTGATGATCTTGAAGAGTGCTCGAAACTTGTTCTTCATGTCCATAGCCTTTGAACCTTCAAGCTTCTCATAGATGGTAGTGTTGATGGTGTTTATTCCACCATACTCATTTTCCCAGTTTTCCTTGATTATCCTTCCAGAATTAGGGCACTTGATACCATCAAAAATCAAGTCCTACGTAACCACTATGTGTATTCCTTGCACATTGCTGTAGAGAGTGTTGTCTTTAGGCCTAGCAAACCTCCAGAATTCCTTGACCAACTCTGGATAGATGGGAAAGTTTTCCATGTAGAGGAAATCTATGAAGCCCATATCCGCGAAGTCAGTTCTGAAATCGTACTCATTTTCAGCCAAATCTTTGAAGTTCACTTGTGATTCAACATCACTTTTAGTTGGTGTTGCTCTGCGTTCATATAGTAGGTTGAGGTTCTTCCTCAGGACTAAACATTTGCTATTGTGGAGCAGCCATTGTAGAGAGAAGGTAACTAGAAGAGAGCAGGTAGCGAGAGAGAGGTTTATGTTTTCAAGAATGATACTTCTCAGAGAGAGAGATAGAGTGGGTAGTGGGTGAGTGAAGTGAGTGAGTGGGTTTAAAATGTGTTGAAGAAGGCAAACTGCCTTGTTCAGTTTTCAAAATAAATGAAATAAATAATCTGTCGTCTCATAAATGAAACGTGTCATGCTTAGTCTTAAAGAGGCACAGTAAAACTGTCATCGGGTAGTAAAAACATTATGACTCAGAGAGAGCAATTCTCATCCACTAACGCATCAACGAGTCTCAGAGAGACACGTGTACACAAAGACTTCCAGAGGGACTTAGTAGTAAATGCATCAGACTCACATGAATATGAACAGTTAACATATATATGCAAAAACAGATGATATTAATAATTAATATAATATAATAAAAACAGAGGCAATCTAAAAACAGAGGCACACATGTGTAACAGACGAACACATAAAAACAAAGACACATGTGAAAAACAGACGCAATAACAAAAACAGAGGCACTTTTGAGAAACAGACGAACACATGAAAATAGAGGCACATAAGCAATCAGATGCAGATATTTAAGAGGCAAATAAAACAGAGGCAAATATATTCAAATTAAACACTTATTCCTTTATAAGATGAAAATTCAAATTCTTTCTTATAAAGTTGAATCTATTTTCAACAAGGGGTTTTGTAAAGATATCTGCCCATTGATGGTCAGTATCAATAAATTTAATTTCAAATATCCTTTTCTGAACATAGTCTCTAATGAAGTGATGTTTAATTTCAATATGTTTAGCACGTGAATGCAAAATAGGATTCTTAGTCAAACATATTGCAGATGTATTATCACAGTATATAGGAATGTTACTCTCTTTAATCTGATAGTCCTCAAGCTGATACTTCATCCATAGAAGTTGTGAGCTATAGCTTGCTGCTGATATGTATTCAGCTTCTGCTGTGGATAATGCAACTATATTTTGCCTTTTGCATAACCACGAGATAAGGTTTGCTCCAAGAAATTGGCAGCCACCACTTGTGCTTTTTCTTTCAATTCTATCTTCAGCAAAGTCAGCATCACAGAAACCTACTAACTTGTAATTTTCTGAATTCTTATAAAGCAAACCAAGGTTAGTAGTTCCTTTGAGATACCTAAAGATTCTCTTAACAGCAGTTAAGTGAGATTCTCTAGGATCAGATTGGAATCTTACACATAAGCATACACTAAACATAATATTTGGCCTTGAGGCAGTAAAATAAAGGAGTGAACTGATCGTACCTCTATATACCTTTTGGTCTACCTTTTTACTAGATTCGTCTTTGCTTAGAGCACATGTTGCATGCATAGGTGTGCTCATTGGTTTGCTTTCCTCAACCTTGAACTTCTTCAAAAGTTCTTTTACATATTTAGTTTGATGGATATATGTTCCATCTTGACATTGCTTGATTTGAATACCAAGGAAGAATTTCAATTCTCCTATCATATTCATTTCAAACTCATTCTGCATAAGCTTAGAGAATTCCTCATAAAGAGATTCATTAGTAGCACCAAAGATAATATCATCAACATATATTTGAACTACAATAAAATGCTTTTTAGATGATTTTATAAAGAGTGTAGTGTCCAGGTGGTTGTTTTAAGTTTGAAGACATGCTTTGGATAAACAATATCTTCAAATCCAGGTGGTAGTTTTACAAACACTTTCTCACTTATAAAACCATTTAAAAATGCACTCTTTACATCCATTTGATATAAAGTAATGCCATTATGTGCAGCAAATGATAATAAAATTCTAATTGATTCAAGTCTAGCTACAGGTGCAAAGGTTTCAGTATAATCTATAGCTTCCTCTTGTGAATACCCTTAAGCAACTAGTCTAGCTTTATTTCTTACCACTTTGTCATCTTCATCAAGTTTGTTTCTGAAAACCCACTTGGTTCCAATGGCTTGCTTATCCTCTGGTGGAGGCACAAGCTTCCAAACATCGTTTCTTTGGAATTGATTAAGCTCTTCTTGTATAACAAGGATCCATCCATTGTCTGTTAGTACTTCATCAATTGTCTTAGGTTCAATTTCTGACAAGAATACAAAGTTAGAGTGTTCCCTAAGAGATGATCTTGTTCTAACTCTATCACTTGGTTCACCAATAATTTGGTCCTTTGGGTGATGAGTTTTGAACTTCCAGTCAGTTATAGTCTCATCTTGAGTCTTGTCATCAGATGCAGAATCGGAGCCAGCTCCTGTGACACTATCATTTGTTTCTTTGCTTAACTGCATATATGCAAAGATCTCATCTAGCTTTGACTTTTCATTGTCAGGCTTCTTATCATCAAATCCCACATGCATTGACTCATCAACAATTAGTGTTTTTTGTTGTATACTCTGTAAGCTTTAGAGCATTCAGAATATCCCAAAAAGATGCATTGACTCATCAACAGTTAATGTTTCACTTTTTGGCATGCTTCACAAAGAGCATCAGATTGATACCTAAGATTTGGTGAGCCTCTAACAAATTCCTTCTTGTTAAGCTTTGAGATTAACCTCAAGTTGGCATGACCCAATCTTTTGTGCCAAGTCCATTATTCTTCATCAAGTGACAAAAAGCACTTGACATTTTGATTTGCCAACTAAGAAAGTTTTATTTTATAAATATTGTTCTTTCTCTTTTCTTTAAAGAAAATGGAGCCATCTTTCTTACTGTTGACTATACAAGCATTATCACTGAAGCCAACATCATAACCACTATCGGATAATTGACTTAAGCTTAGTAGATTATGCTTAAGGCCATCAACTAGTAAAACATTATCAATAGAAGATAGAAATTTCTCACCAACTCTTCCACTGCCAATGATTTTACCTTTTTGGTTTCCCCCGAAACCTACTGTTCCACTATCTTTAAGATGAAGCTCTTGGAACATACGCCTTTCTCCTATCATGTGACGTGAGCACCCACTGTCCAAGTACCAAGAATGGTGTTTCAACTTTGTTGCTAAGCAAATCTGCAACATATACAGTCTTATCTTTAGGTACCCAAATCTTTTTGGGTTCTCTTTTGTTAGTTTTAGAAGGACACTTGTCCTTCTTATTTTTCAATTCATTACAAGTACTTCTTATGTGTCCTTTCTTATTGTAGAAAGTAGAAAGCAAACAGTCACTATGATTATTGGTATCTTTGGATTTCAAATTTGTGTTTTGAAAGGTGGGTTCCTTTGGTTTGTAACCAAGACCCTTTTTACCATTTTGGCTTACTCCTCAAATCATAGATGCTTGTTTGCTTCGTGTCTCACACTCAACAAGAAATCTTTGAAACCCCTCTTCATATTTTGAAGAGTTACATTCAATCTTTTCTACAATCTTAGAGCTGTCATTCACCAAACGGTGATTTTCGGTTTTGAGCTTCTCATTCTCTTCATTGAGTATTAGAATTTCTTTTGAAAGTTTTGAGAATTTTTTTTTCAAAGCTTTATACTCAATGTTGAGCTTAGACGACTCATCTAAGAGCTCTCAAAAGCTTTTTGAATTTCAGAAGATGAGTTAGAATCTAACTCTTCCTCTTCTTCTTCACTGTCTGATCCTATGGTAGCCATCAGAGTCATGTTGGCTTGTTCCTCATCATCATCAGGCGATGATGAATCAGAATCATCCCATGTTTCCATGAGACCCTTCTTCATCTTGCCTTTGAAACCACCTTTCCTTGGTTTCTCTTTCTCGAGTTGTGGACATTCAGACTTGAAATGTCTTGGCTTTTTGCACTCGTAGCAAACTACTTGACTTTTGTCCTTGTAGTCCTTCTTTTCCCTTGAGTCCTTCTTGTGGAATTACTTCCTGAACATTCCTTTGTTTTTCCACATACGTTGAATTTTCCTTGAAATTTAGGAAATTTCTTCGTCTGTGTCTCCACCACTCTCATCAGATGATCCTTCGTCTATTTTTAGTTCAGCTTGAACAGATTTGGAGGAGGATACTTTGTTTGTAGATTTCAAAGCTATAGACTTGGATTTCTTAGAAGGTTCTTCTTCATTTAGCTCAAGCTCATGAGCTCTCAAGGAACTCAAAAGATCTTCAAGTCGCAAGGCATTCAGGTCCTTGGCTTCTTGAATAGCTGTAACCTTAGGTCTCCATTTCCTTGCCAAGCTTCTTAGGATTTTCTTCATGTCATCAGTAGTGGTGTAGCTTTTCTTAAGAACTTTTAGACCATGAACTAATGTTTGAAATCTTCCAAACATAGTTTCAATGTCTTCTCCCTCTTCCATCTTAAAGAGTTCATCTTGTCTAACAAGAATGTTAGCCTTAGTTTCTTGCACCTGGGAAGTACCCTCATAGGCCAAGGCCAATGAGTCCCAAATTTCTTTGGTAGTTTCATTCTTCCCACATTTATCGTACTCTTTCTCATAAATGGCACAGATAAGAAAATATCTTGCCTTTTGATTCAGTTGATAGGCTTTCTTATGCTCATCTTCCCACTTTTCCCTTGGAATGGATTTATTCTTGGAATCAACTGGTTTAGTATATTGTTTTTGAACCATATCCCAGAGTTCGAGTTGTTGAGACTCGAAGAAAGTTTCCACTTTATCTTTCCAGTAGTCGTAGTTTGTTCCAATGAACAAAGGATGACGATTAACATGACCACCAACTTTGTTGCTTGCCAAGTATAAAGAATAAGATCTTTTCCTCTTACACTGTTAAGTGCACAACTAAGAGGCTGAGCTCTGGTACCAATTGAACGTGGCAAAAACACCAAGAAATAGGGGTTTGAATTGGGTTTTAGAAATCTTTTGAAAAGCTTATGTATTTTTGAAAACCTTTTCAAAACAACTCTTTAACAAAATAGTAAAGTAAATAAGTAAAGAGAAGATAAGAGAATAACACAGTGATTTATACTAGTTCACTATCACCTGATATTTACGGTTAGTCCCTTCACACACTTGAAGGATTTCTCTACTATAATCAACTGATTACACTTGAGAGTATACTACTGCCAAACTGGTTATACTCACAACTTCTTAGAACGACTTAGTGCAGTCAAGCCTCTAAGAAATACATCCACTACAGGGCTAAATACAGTGTTCAAAAGTAGTTTGAAACAATAACAATAACACTCAGCAGAGAGGATTTACAATGAAAAACTTAAGCACAAAGAATAGCTTTCAAACAAAAAGAATAAAATGTTTAAGTGATTGTTCAATGTGATCTCAGAGACTTGGAATAATTCTTGGTTGCTCACTTGTCTCACAAGTATTTATCAAATCGTTAACCTACTTCAATGGAAGAACTAAGGTATATATAGCTAGGGTTGTGAATAGTGTCGTTGTGACCTGACAGCTCTTTCACCAATGGACAAAACTTCAGATCCCCTTTTTGTGGCTTTTAGCAAGTCACGTCGCTTTCAACTCTACTCTTGCATACTGACACAGCAGACAATAGCAAGATCTTGTCTCTTATGACCTTTTTGAATATGAGACACTTTTAGAGCAAGTTTTCTGACGATTATATCCGTTGACATTCCTTTTGGCCTTTGATTCCTCGTACATTAAAATACTCATCAATGAGGTCTCTTTAATACTTGAAGTAGCCTTTAATGAACACTCAGTTTGATTTCCAATCAGAGCATCTGTCAAATAGACAATGCTAGTTACTGAGATATTCTGTTCACCAGAGTGAGCTTGAAACAGAGGCAAGTTCTTCAGTACAAAATTTTTTGGCCTTTCATATATTGGACTCATGTAGAAATGGACAAAGGCTTCTACTGTGTAGTCTATTCATGGTCTGTTTGGGCATTGGCCAACATCAGAGCGTTGACCAATATCAGAGCATGGTCTCAATAGAGCATGGTCTATCAGAGCGTTGACTACCAACAGAGCTTTGACCATTTTAGAGCATGATTTCGGAGTGAGGCTATAAGACGATGACGTCAGCAACACTTTCCAAACGATCATTGCCAGACTCAGACTCATGAAATGGAGGGTGAAATGCACACATAAGAATAGCCTTCTGAGATAATTCCTTCTGATGAACAGTGACTTCTGCACACTAACAAACTCATCAGAGGATAAATTGTTCTATTAATTATTTGTTATCATCAAAACAATTAGGGTCATTGTTTCTAAATCCACTTGATATCAACAAAAGCCCCAGGTAATTTACTAGGGCTCAGAGCCGTCGAAAATTTCCTAGGGTCTTGCCCCCATGTAACAGTAGCAAAATAATGATAAATTTTAATTAATAAAAAAATTAAATTTAATTATTTTATAAAATAAGGTTTTTACTGAAATTCGTAATCAAAATAAAAAAAATATATTCAGAATAAAAAAAACCTAAAAACCAAATTGAAGAAATTTAAACGATGAAGTGGAAGAGGAAGAGGGTGGTGTTGGCTGAAGTGGCGGTGCCCTGGGGTGGTGGTTGTGGTGGCTGTAGGCAGCGGTGGAGGGTGGTGGTTGGAAGGTGCCATGTGTTGTGGAGGAAGGGGAGAGAGAGAGGCGGAATGGGTTAGGGTTGGGATTAGGGGTTGTGTTTGAGTAATCATGGGTTGGTGGCGGCTGGGGAGTAGAACGGCCGAGGAGGCCGAGTTTAAGGTGGATCTTGTCATGGGGGCGACTGAAGGGGTGAATTAGGGGGAATTTACGGATGTGGGAGGAATCGTGGATGTCTTTGAAGGGGAGGCGACGGGTGGCAACGAGAGGTTTAGGAGTATCGAGGGTGAGGAAGGAGTCTTGGAGAGGGAGGGTGAAGCGCTCGTTCCAGACGGTGGAGGTATTTTCGGAGTCGTTTCTTTCCTGCACGACGAAGTTCCAGATGCGATGATGCCATTCTCTTTTCTTCGGCGTTGTCTCCTTCCTGCGCGATGGAGGTCCAGATCCACCGCCCTTCTCCTTCCTGCACCATCGCTGTCACCGGTGGCCATCTCCTTTCCCTCAGATCTTCTTTCTCTCTCACGGCCAAACGTCGTTCTCTCTCATAGCCCTTTACGTTTCCCTTTCTTTTTTATGTTGGACTGGGCGGTAAGTCCGAGGGCCTATCCCCTCGGTTAATAACAATTTCAAAAAAAAAGGGCTGACATAAACCAAAGGCTAGCCCCTAGGTACCCCCCAATTATTAAAAAAAGACGAAAGTCAGTTCCGACCATTTTATTAAGATACCCCTAGGTAACTCTCATATTGGTATTTTCCTAACAAAGCCCTAGGTAATTTCCTAGGGTCACAAGCCCTAGGTAATTTCCTAGAGTAGCAAATAAGCAGAATTCTTCTAGTGAGTCATAAAGTACAAAATAAGAAGAGAAATTATTATAATTATAATTTCTTCTAAGAAATTAATTAGGTTGTGGAATATCATAACTAAAATAGATTTTCTCATATTAAAATTTAACATAATAAAGATACGTGAAATTTTGCATCTATCTTTCTTCATAATATTAATTAAGCTAAAATACCTTTTTACCTCTTATCTTTTTTTTTTTTAGTTTGGTCTTTAAATTTTTAAAAGTTTCAATTGAGTCCCTTATTTTGTAAAGTTATGCTAGTGTGGTTCCTCTTTTATTTTTTGTTTCAAAATGGCTCCTTATTTAGTAAAAGCTATACTAATGTGGTAACTTTTTTTATTTCGAAATGGTTCATTAATTTATAAAAGTTATACTAATGTGGTTTTTTTCGCAACACAATTTAAACAGAAACTGTAACATCCCAAATTTCTTAATTTGGGAAGTGAAATTACCTCATCATCATAGATAACATAATATATTTGTGGTTCTTGCACAACCAATGATATAGGTTGTAAATAACCAAGAGAATATGCCTTTAACTACGAATACTACTTAAACTACCATATAGATTCATTCTATCTATAGAAAGTCCAAGCCTAAGGTTTCTTGGCTTATTGCCGAAATCCGGAAACAAAGAATCAACTCTCTTCTACTACAAAGAATAATCCGAATGGGAAGCTTTCCATCACATTTCCTCTCATCTGCATGCCAACTAATATTCCTTGCATTGTTAAAATTGGTGAACAGTCGCTTAAACCTTGGAATAATTGGAAGATACCATAACACATTCGCAGGAGCACTCTTTGAGGTCACATCACATCTCTCATCATCGCCCTTCTTTTGTAGCATGGTGTCATACACTTGGGGCACTTTTCTTTGTACAATATGCAATCATTGGGACATGTGTGTAATTTCTTATATTCCACACTCATCAGACATAGTATCTTTTTCTCCTCATAGGTACAGTTCGACAATATGTTGCCTTCTAGAAGCATTCCTTTCAACAACTCAAGCAATTATGTGAAGCATTTATCAGTCCACTTATTTATCGCCTTCAAATTGAACAATCTTAACACCGCTGACAACCATGCGAAATTTGTGCACCCTGGATACAAAAGCTCTTTGTTATAACTGCACAGAATATCATACACATGTGCTCGCTGAAAATAGTCTTGTTTAATATTACGAATTATGTCCCCTAGTCGATCGCCCATATCTACCTCAACTTCCTCGTTTTGGGACACACTTGGCGTGTTAACACTTCACCATGCCATGTCCATGTCGTATAACTCTTGCAAATCCCAAAAACACAAAGGTGATCCCGTATGTCGTCAACTTTTAAAGGTGCCTGATTCGAACACTTAACACAAGGACAATAAAATCTTCCATTGCTATTAGGAAGATTTGTTTGAGCAAATTTTAGAAACTCTGATACTCCATTCTTATACTCATCACTCAAGCGATTTTTTTGCATCCAACTACGATCCATAACTGCGTTATGAAAAAAATACACACACCTAGATAATGAACACAATCACCACTTCAGAATTCGTCAACCACAATTATCCAACCAACCTCCGTATATTTTGTATGACCTATCCCATTCGAGAAAAAACTTTTTCTTTATTTGGTTAATAGTTAGTTCTTAAATCCTTATATCTTATACATGACGAAATTTCGGTAACATTTTCCATTGGTCTGCAAGTACACAACCCAAATGTGGTGACATCCACCAGGATCAAGCATGCACCCAGAGGCAATAGAAAATGTAGCAATCTGAAATTTCATCAAGTATTAGATAAAAAATTTCAAAGAATAACTATTAACCAAATAAAAGAAAAAGTTTCTTCCCAAACTGTCCTACTTGGACAATTCAAGATTCAATAAAATGAGTGGTACCTTCCCTGATACACACGCAAACATTTTATTGAATCTCAAACGGGAAACTAAGGCTTAACACAAATTAAATAAAGAAGCTCAAATATAAAAACATACTTCATATATCATAATTATCCAACTAATTATCCATAAAAAGCAATGAAAAATACAATAATATATATTCTCCTGATACATATATAAAATTCATTTATTCAATTACAGGATCAAAAAAGTCAGCTGCAATAATATATAAAATTCATAAAAGGGAAGCTAGTGTACTCTGGTGTGATGGGAGAGTACTCTGGTGTCGACGGAGTATGCTCTGAGATTTCCTTGCCATCGCTCAGGATCTGAATGATGTCCAGTCCTCGACGAACCTCCTTACAGCTACGAGCCTTCTGGGAGAGGGTGGTCTCCTATGCGCATACGATGGCCCAGGCCCCAATGATCAGCGCCGACACGGGGATCAGTTATCCATCAAATCGCGATCCTCAATCCTCCGAAAGCAGGATCGATACTCCCTCACAGTCATCATCGGCCTCCTAATAGAGGGACATGACCTCCTCGAAGCAATGCGAGTATGATGCCCCCCACGACCATGGGTATCCTCTGAAGACATCGTCTATTGTCAACAATTGTCAATCATGAGCAACCAAACTGAAGTTTAATTGAATGACAACAAAAAGCACAATATACTTAAAAAGTTTAATTACTATATAAAGAAGTTGGATGAAAACAGATAGCAATTTCCTAGAATAAGTTGAATTTGAATTTCTGATTAAACAAATAACTAGGAATATTCTTATGCAGATGAAGACTTGCATTGACTAAAGCAGCATGCTATATATTTTTTAAAATTAAATAAGAATGTTCAAAATATACCAAGGGAATATACTACAAGGGTTTCTTGGACCTTTCAACAACATTTTCTTAAATCTCCCCAAAACCATATAACTAGACTAGTCACTCAAGTTCCTCAAGTTAAACAAAATAAGAAAAAAGGAGCAATTTCACCCTATAGCAATTTCAAACTAAAAGCAGACAATACCATCAAAACAAAAAAAACAACTTAGTAAATAAAACCTAAAATACAAGGAAAACAATTGCATGCTGAGAACAACCGTTGAAATTACATGCACACAACTTAGAGCACAATCAACCTCTCTTGAAACAGGCTACACATACAATCAAATGCACCAACACATGCAGAACAAAAGTTTCAAGAACATTATCAAGAAAAGCAAAAGTTTCAATGGTGACACTAGTATGTCCATGCTAACTCAACTTCCACTAGAAATTCATAGGCCCAAATACACAAAACTGCACAAATCACGGTGAAACAACAACAATTTGTGAGAATTAAACCTAACAGCACACTTCTCCAACGAACACACAAAAATCTGCAAAAAAAACACATACCACTTTGGGAGCAAAAAATGCGTTGAAAAACGCGCACTTTGCATACATCATCACAGAAGCAAAAAAAGCTAGTAAAAAAAGGAACCTTGGCATTTTTGCAGATCTCGGAGGCAATGGTGGAGCGAAGTTGGGTGAAGCTGTCTTCGTCTCCGTCTTTGTATCTCCACTAGACAAACAAAACAAAACACACACACAAACAACACTTCGTCTTCCTCTTGTGGACGAGAAGGACGAGAAGAAGAGGGATTCGAATGGCGGCAAGAATGAGAACGACGATAGGAAAGAGGACGACAGTAATTCACACAAAGGTAGGGTTATCTCAGAAGAAATGAGAGGTAACTGAGAATGAGAAGAAGAGCTGGTTATATGAAAAATCGGTGTAAAAAGCATGTTTTTAACACCGGTTGAAGTTACAACAGGTGTAAAATGCCTCCACTTTTTAAAAAAAAACAACCTTTTCACACCGGTTATTCATATAAACGGTGTAAAAAGTGAAGCATTAATTTAAAAATTGCCAACGCCTCACTTTTTAGACCTGTTATATGAAAAACCGGTATAAAAGATCCAATTCTTTTCCGTTTCGTGTACTAGTGTCACTATCTTCAGTCTCTAACTCTCACAGTTCGATGCACTCTCGATCTTTTTTTCTCATGGTTCTGTGCTTTCTATTTTAATATCTCCCACAATTTTGTACTCTCCCTCTCTGTCCCCATGATTAGGATTGAAGGATGAAATAGCTAGTCTTTTTCTGTCATTAATCCAATATCTTGAGACAAAATAGACATAAAAGCGTTTCCAATAAGGGGCAACAAAACAATTGGTTGATAGTAGCAATGTTATGGCGCATTCACAAATAAAAGGAGCAACGGATAAAACTCTTAAAGGTATGACATTTATCAATAAAAGCACAAAATATAAGAAAGTAAAGCAAGAAATAAAATCGAAAAAGAAAAGATGGAATAAGACAAAAGATGAAGAAGACGCCACACCAATAGAGGATGATAAGTCTGGTGAGGATTCGCCATAAAGGTAAAGCTACCTTTGATAAGAACAAAAAATGGTCCAATCAAGAAACCAAGAGAGACTATGCTCACAAAACTCTAAAGGATTGCAAATTTCACTAATGATCAAAAGTGTCAAACAAGATAAATGGAAGGCTATAAATAGCCAAAGTGTCTGCCCCTTCTCCCTATGTATCCAAGGCTATTAACCTAGGAGGAGCAACAAAGTGATGCTCCCAAAATGGGCCTCCCAAAGAAAATTAAACCAAGAAAATAAAACAGTCGAAGACTTATAAAAACAAAATACAAGAAATCATGTCTCACATTTGGCTCTTCCTCAAATTGGATTAGTTGAAGTATTCTGGGCTTTTCTTTCGGATTGGGCCTGAGGCTTAAGGAGTAGCTGACATCCTGGCCCAGAGCTTGAGAGAGGAAATAGTTGACCCCCTGGACCAATGCTTCTTGGGCCTTCTTTGTCCTTGCTCTTGTCAACGTGCCTCCAAGTCCTTGGAGTGAACTAATGGGCCTTGGGTCCATTGGGCTTCCTTAATCTTCATCAAAAGGCTTTATCTTGTGTTGCTCATGGTTGGTTGATAACCCTAGGATAGAGGACTTACTAGTTATATGTGATTGATTGACTGTATATATATGACTGCATATTGAAAATATGTTGATATGTTGTTGTGATGATATGTTGATATGTTAGACAAATATCCTTTTAAGTTATAGGTATGGATCTTGTGGAATTGAAAGGATGTTTGATACGATAAGTTGATAAGTAAAACCTTAGTGATAAGACTAGGGATTTAAGAATGGAACTAAGCAGAAAGACACTGATCTGTAGGATGAACCCTCAGTTGCTGGTTGTGTGGACCATAATTGCACACAAAGCGACCGTCTGTGTGGGCCATAGTTGCAATAGAGTCTATATGGGTTATAGTAGCATATATAGTCGCCGTCTGTATGGACCACAACTACATACAAAGCTTAGCTGTAAAATAGTAGGGACCACAGTTGCTCACTATCGGTGTGGACCGCAGTTGCATACCTGGTGCACCGTAGTTGCACTAACCTAGTGGATCGCAGTTGCACTCAATCGTATGGGTCACAGTTGCATATGAGCTAGAACCTTAGCAATTAGTCGTTAGCTGTTAGTTGCTCCTGAAAGTATTATTGATGGTTAGCGATTCTATAGGCTATGATCCTAATCAGTGAGGCTAATTAGGAAGACGGTTGTTGATATGTGTGTATATTAACTTGTTATAATATTCTGTGTTGTCTTTTCGCGATATAATAATTGATGTCTGTTCTTACCTCTTCCATCCTTATTGAATTTCTATTTTCTTTTATGAATTTATTAGAGGGAAAGGACCAGTGTAACAACCTAGACTACTTTCAGGATTGCCGACTGTCCCTACAAACAAACACGAGTCTTTTCAGCATGCTTTGTCCTCACTCAACGCTTTCTTAAAAACTTCCCCGAAGGTCACCCATCCTAAGAGTGCTCCAAGTCAAGCACGCTTAACAATGGAGTTTTTATGTTCTGGGCTCCCGAAAAGAAGATGCATCTTGTTGGTATAGGTAGTACCAATCAATTCTTTTAAGTCATCCTTCAACCGTGCAGTCCCATACTTGCACAGCCTCAGGATCCCTCTCATTCTGGTGTGAATTCAGTTCATTCATGTGTCCCTTTACTTGTCAGATGCTTCCAGCACCGGCGGTCACTTTGCCGCCGTTGTCAGCCTCAGGAGTCACATGCCCACTAGCTTCCGCATGGTTCGTCTATGAACCAAACCGTACTGGGAGAGGTCTACTCTGATACCATTTATAACAGCCCATACTACTTTCAGGATTACATACTGTCCCTATAAACCAACACGAGTCCTTTCAGCATGCTTTGTCCTCACTCACACGCTTTCTGGAAAACTTTCCAGAAGGTCAACCATCCCAAGAGTGCTCTAAGTCAAGCACGCTTAACTGTGGAGTTCTTATGTTTTGGGCTCCCAAAAACAAGATACATCTTCTTTTCGGGAGCCTAGAACATAAGAACTCCACAATTAGCGTGCTTGACTTGGAGCACTCGTGGGATGGGTGACCTTCTGAGAAATTTCCCAAAAAGCGTGTGAGTGAGGACAAAGCATGCCGAAAAGGCCCGCGTTGGTTTGTCGAGATAGTCGGCAATCCTAAAAGTAGTCTGGGCTGTTACAACCAGCCTGTTCGAGGAATTTACTCTTGTGGAGTAGGATCCAGTGGAGGCAGATACAACCGAATACATATAATAATATTAGTATATAGTAATAGTACCACAGCCAGTAGGTTAGGTCTGTTATAGTATTACTTGTGTTGTAAATAACATGTTTGTGTATTCTGATACACTTGACGTAAATGTTGTTCATAAATAAATAAATATGATGTTTAATATATATGTGTTTGAAATGTGATGTCGTGTTCTGGTGGGGTGTTACACATTTGCACCACTATTTCCAGTAAGTCGCGTAAGCAGGAAGTTGAAGGTTCAACTAGTAAGGGTCGTTAGGAAGACTTTTACCTAGGGCCCCATGGTGGGTGCCAAGTGTTCACACTTTGAAACTTATAAGTAACACCCTAATTTTCGTTAATTGTCTATTTTCTGTTGTAATTAATGTGACTTTTCTGTTAATAATTTCACTACTTGAATTAAATCAAGATGATAAGAAAATTTGGAATTAGTAATCATTACTAGTTTACAGTTTAAACTACGACATAGAATTCTATCGTAAACCGTCGTAATTAGACTATCGGGAGAGTTTTTAACTAAAACAAGCCCAAACATGACCCAAATTTTATGAAATTCAAGATTTAAGCTTTTTCCAATATTTATGATTTATTGGAAGTTTTTGAGAATTTTTGGGCAATAGAAAATATTGAGGGTATTTTATATGCCTAAAGTGCGTAATTGCGACGTTTTGGATCGTATCTTGAGAAAATGAGATATAAAGGAGCATTTCTAAGGTCATGAGGGACATTTTTATCAAATAATAAATTTTAGTTGTGGATTGATAAAATGGAATGATTTTTAGAACAACCGGTATAAAAACCTAATATACGTGAAACACCGCCCGATCAAGCGATAAAGCGTCATAGCAAAATCTCTTTACTTGGTGAGCAAGATTTCGGCCCAACTGGACCAATGGGGGCCAAGCCATGTGCTTGGGGCCTACCATTAGCAAATGGAAGCCTTTGATTGGCTCGGATGTAAATTGTAGGTAGTTATGGAAGTAAGTTTCTAACTAAATGGTTAAGACCTAACTAAATGAACAAATTTCTATCCCTTCCAATCCCCTTAAAATCCATGACATCCCCCCTCATTTAGCCATCAACTTTTTCATTCCTCCATTGTTGGTAAGAGTCAGAACACAAAGCTTGAGAGAGAAAGTAATTTTGGTGCAAAAACTGGAGATTTTGGAGCTTGAATCTCCTTCCTTTCCTCTCTTCTCTCTTGAGTAATCTGTCCTCCATCTTCAAGTGGTAAGATCTGAACTCTTTTCTATTTTCTTGTTTTTGAGAGTTTGAGGTTTTAGATCTCAAGATTTTGGTGCAAAAAGAGTTGATCTTGAGCTTATTAAGTGCTAAACTTCTTAATCCAACATCTCCTACACTTATCAATGCTTTTGATGATTTAAAAACGTTGAAACCCCTTATTTCTTTTGAAGGCCGGAGCCTATGGCTGTTCTAGGGGTCCATTTGTGTTGATTTAAGTAATTGGAGATGAGATCTTGGAAGGTTAATACTTAATAGGTTTAGATCTAGCCATATACATGCTAAAGAATGGATTGTGAAATCAAAAGTTTGTTTTGTTTCTAGCTCCTTGAAACCATGGCATTAATACATTTTTAGGATGAAATCTTAACTTGGTTTTAGTGTATCAAAGTTGTAAAGATGTTGGTTTATGGTAAAAGGCTTTAGATCTAAAAAGGTTTGCATGATTAAGACTTTAAATGGTCCAAAATCTTGAACTTGTTTTTGGTGCTCAAAACTGTGACCTATAAGGATTTTTGGAGAATGATATTAACTTGTTTTGATGCTTAAAAGAGTTTTAAAAAGTGGCTAGCAAATGGATCTAGCAAAACCTTTCAAAAAGATGTGATTTTGGGTAAGTGATTTGAAGTATGTCTTAGGATTTGATTTGAAACTATAAAGAATTTGGTTTCAAGGTTCATACTTTATTTAGGTGCATTAATGATTTGTTTAAAGTTTGAAAACAGTATTCTAATTGGTAAAAATACTATTCCAATTGGTAAAATACTATTCCAAGTGGAAAGATTTGGTTTAGGTGTTTTTCCAAGTGTGATAGTATTTGGAAAAGCTTAAGAACATGCATGATTTGAACTTGCTACATGGAATATGGTTAGGTATGATAAAAAATGGATTAAGTTGAGTGATTCCTAGGCATTAGAAGCCCTAAAACCGTGGCTTCCCTAGGGTTAGTGCACTTGAACTTTAGTTCTAATTAAATTGATCTTGTATAGTTAAGATTCGTGCGAGGTTTGACTTGACAATAGTTTGGAGTTACCTCTTGGAAACACTTTCAAGGTAACGAAATTTCCTATATAACGAGTTTAAGCTTTTCACTTTGATTGCTAGTGTGATTTGGATGAATGATTGGTCGTGTGATAATACATGTAGTATTATTATGTGATAGTATGGATTGTTGTTGTTGATTTAGCCCCGTGTGGCAAGATTGATCGGTATTGTGTGATTTAAATCATGTATGATGCTTTAATTTGGACTGATATTGATTTAGTATGCATGATGATCAAGAGTTAATTAATAATGCGAAGATCGATTGTAAACTGGTTTGACGACTTACACCGTAAGTTCGATGCGATTACCTATTGAACTAAAACTTTCACAAATGAAAAGTTAAAGGTTTTTTATTTAAAAGCAAGCAAGAGAGTTTTAGTAAAACTAGTTAAAGCTTACAAGGTTCGCCAATGGAACAATACTAAGTAAAGGACTCAAGTTAAACAAGTTCAATTTTCGAAACAGTTAAGTTAAATGATACGTCTGAGAAAATTCTGGCAAGGAAAGACTCGGTATTTAAGCGTGTTCATCACCACTTCTCTTTCCTGGGAACCCTCCTAGTGTATTGTTTAGCACAACTTGGGTTCCAACGACCTAAAACTAAAGAGTATTTTCAAGTACAGTAATACATAGGAGTGACACAAGAACTAGGAATGAGATCCATCAAGTTGAGAGTTGAAGACTCATCGATTCATATTAGTTAATTTAAAAGATCTCTCCGACACTCCGATGGTGAGTGAACCGTACCAAAGAATTGGATTGATGCATACTAACCATGAGCATCGATACTCGTGGTGCTTGAAAGTTGTAACACCTGATGACGAGATCGACCTCGTGTCGAGACCTCGTACCAAGACCTCGTGTCGAGATCCCGTGCCAAGATCGTATGCCGAGGTCGTATGACGAGCTGAGGAGACGCTTGCACGAGCATTCTGGTCGACATCGTGTCGAGATGATAACACTCGTATTTTTACGAATATTATTTAGCGTTAATTAGTATATTTTGTTGTGATTATGTTTTATTAAAGTAATTACTTGTTGTTTGGATTAATATCTTACTTTAAAATCTAGGTGTCGCTTATTTGTGGTTTTATGAAAGATAAATTCATTTAAAATGGTTTTCTTGTAATTAACTATTGTTTAAGAGATATTTAAGGGAGATAAGACCAAACTTTTTCTTTTTCCACCAGCTGTAGATAAGTATCATGATTAGTTTCCTCCACCTACATAAATATCACGCTTAGCCGCCTTAAACACTCACTTTCCAGTTTCTTCTTTTTTCTTCTTCTCTAAATTTCCTCTTCTCCAAACCTCCATTGAAGAACCTTGAGTTTCATTGAGCTTCTGCATAAACTTTCTTCATCAACCTTGTTTCTTATCATCTTCTCGACATATATCACCATCTCGACCATCTGTTGAGGTATGAAAAATAGAATTTTAGTTCTCTTTATGTTACTGTTAGCGCCACTTCTTCTCTCCATTTTAGCTAGTTTTTATATTTCCAAATCATGTCATATTGATGGGTTTTCTTCTTCATGACATGACCTACCTTTCTAACCAATTATTTAAGCTTGTAAAACAAATTGCTTTCTCTGTTTTCTGCAATAGGCAGTACCCAAAACCCTCCCTATTTGGTTTGTTTTGATTTCTTGTTTTAGTTTGTTGTACGTTGCTTTTTGTTGATGTTTGTTGTTGATTTATTTGTTATAGAATCATATAACTTTTTCATGAACTTTTGATCGAAAACCCTAACCTTGTGTTAGAGGAAAAATATGTTTAATCTTGCTTGAATTAGTACTTTGGAAAAATGGCTTTGTCTGGTGATGTATGAAAGAAGTTTTTAATAAAATTTTAGAGAAAAGGAGTTATTTTGTAATGTTTGAATTCTGGTTGTATTTGTTTAAGTTCTGGAGTTTTAATGTTTACTTGGGTTGTGGTTAAGATTGGGATAATGAGAGCTAAGTGTTATTAGAACCCATAGATAGAACTAAGTTGTGCTCGTATTAGGCAGTGTGATTTCCGAGATCGTGCTGCAAGGAGATCAGGGTGTACGAGAACACGAAACCGAGGTTGACTGAGAGCCGTACGTGTCGAGATCGAGTGAGAGAAGTCGTTGTCGAGCTCGTTTGAAGACAGCCGTGTTGAGGTCGTTGTCGAGCAGCGTTAGCTTGGAGTTCTGTAAGGGCACTTCTAGACATTCTAGGATTTTTATTGTTATATTCCTATGTATGGATTCCTTGATTTGTGTCGAGCTTGAAATGTTGTGATATGTTTGGGTTTTTGCATGTATTTAATATGTGATTGAATATATGTTGTGAATTGTGTATTGCCTGTTGAATTGCGTTTCTTCATGTTGAGCCTGCTCTTTTTATTTGACATGCGGTTGAATATCTTGCGTATAACTCTTTGAATATCGTATGCGTGGTGTTCATTGAGTGAGAGAGCTTAGCGAGTCGTTGGCGTTTGAAGTTGCGACTCGGATAGCGGAGAGGGTGCTAGGTCCCCTTTTCCGTTTATGGGGACTTCTAAGCGTTGCCACGCTATGGGACCTGAGTTGACTGTCCTAGGGAGAGCGAAGATCCCAAGGCTTTGGCTGGACTTTCCAGCATACGGTACGGCGTGTGCATTCCGGAAAAATTGTCGAGTCGAGAGAAAATGGATAGCGAGTTGAGTCGAGTCTAGAGTGAGATGGTTGAGTCACGTTGGGTGCATGTTATACTTTGTTGTTTATTTATTTCTTTATGCCTCGATTATCTTGATTTGTTGAGAAGTTGACCCTTTCCCGTGGTACCTTCAATCCATGATGGTTACCCAGGCGATGTCGAGGGTGCAGGGAACTCGACAGCAGATGATGGCGAGGAGGAGCTCGACGAGGATCAGGGCGACGACCTATATTTGTCGTGATTGATTATGTTTGTTGGATGTTTTTTTTGGGGATGACTGTACTTTTTTTTTTTTTTTGTGTTCAGAGGTTGTGACCAGTTTGGGCTAGATGTCATTTTGAGCACAGGGTAGACTGGTGGTTTTACTTTTGGAGCAGCCCCCTGCGTGGGTGTCTGCCGGAAGTACCCCCAGGGTATGATTGCTCTCTTGAAGTCGTCATACCTTAGGTGTATTTTCTTTGTACATTATTACTGTCTTTTTGTATGCACTTTTTATATCTTGTATATATATAAGTATGTACTTGTTATACCTGCGTGTTGTTATTTAGGACTTAAGTCTTGTGTCTTAGTTGCACCATGTTTCGAAAAGCTGTAATTACTCTGATTTGCACGAGCTGGTCTTATAAAAAAATAAATATATAGACCGTACTTTTCTAAAGGGCACAAGAGTATCATTTTAAAACACATCGCATACAGGGTAACTTGAGCTCGGTATGTTGAGCTCGGTAGCGGTCCGGAAACGGGTCGTTACAATCAAGGAGTTGGAGATGCTCGAGAAGTTTCGAGACTTGAGGTTGAATGTGGAAGTTTCACCAGGGAAGCTGAGATTTGGTATGCTTACCATTTCTAACAGATTGTTGGACGAGATCCGAGACCTGCAGGTTCATGACGAGCTCCTGCAAGAGAAGGTCCAGTTGACAGCACAAGGGAAGGCGACAGAATTCCAAGTCGGAACGGACAACATCTTAAGATGCAATGGCCGAGTATGTGTACCTAACGTAATGGAGCTGAGAAAGTTAATACTTGACGAAGCGCATAAGAGCAATTTTAGTATTCACCCAGGAGTTACGAAGATGTATCAAGACTTGAAGAAGCATTTTTGGTGGTCCGGAATGAAGAAGCAAGTGGCTGAGTACGTAGCTTCGTGTTTAACGTGTCAGAAAGCGAAGGTGGAGCACCAACGACCTGCGGGAATGCTACAATCGCTTGACGTACCAGTATGGAAATGGGATAGTATTTCCATGGATTTCGTTGTAGGTTTACCGAAGACGCAGAAGAAGAATGATTCGATTTGGGTGATCGTCGACCGATTGACCAAATCTGCTCATTTCTTACCAGTGAGGTCGACATACAACGTGGAAAAGCTGACCGAGATCTACATCACGGAGATAGTACGACTACATGGTATACCCTCTTCAATTTTGTCGGACCGAGATCCGAAGTTCACGTCTCATTTTTGGAGGGAATTGCAAGAAGCGATCGGAACCAAGCTCAAGCTTAGCTCGGCATATCATCCCCAGACTGACGGTCAAACTGAGAGAACGATACAATCGCTTGAAGATTTGTTGCGAGCATGTACGTTAGATCACCGAGGAATTTGGGACAATGTCTTACCATTGGTGGAGTTCACCTATAATAACAGTTTCCATGCAAGTATTGGAATGGCACCTTTTGAAGCACTATATGGACGAAAATGTCAGACGCCTCTTTGTTGGTATCAGGATGGCGAGAGTTCTGTTGTAGGACCAGATATGATCCAGCAGACTACTGAGAAGATCCGTTTGATCAGAGATAGGATGCGAACGTCTCAAAGTCGACAGAAGAGTTATGCAGACCAAAGACGTCGACCACTCGAGTTCGAGGAAGGAGAGCATGTATTTCTTAGAGTTACCCCCACTACTGGAGTTGGTCGAGCGATCAAATCCAAGAAACTTACCCCTAAATTTATAGGACCTTATCAGATTCTTCGTCGTATTGGTCCAGTGGCATATCAGATTGCCTTGCCACCCTTCTTGTCGAACATACATGATGTCTTTCACGTCTCACAGTTACGAAAGTATATTTCCGACCCTTCTCATATTATCGAACCGGATATGATTCAACTAAAGGACGACCTATCTTTCGAAGCATCACCAGCAAGAATTGTTGATCGGAAAGTCAGAATGTTGCGGAACAAAGAGATTCAACTTGTCAAAGTTGTGTGGGATCAGAAGACTGGAGATGCGACTTGGGAGCTGGAGGAGAAGATGAAGACTCAGTACCCTGAACTTTTCCGCGGTAAGAATCTTATTTGCAATTTCGAGGACAAAATTTTTTTTTAGAGGGAGAGATTGTAACACCTGATGACGAGATCGACCTCGTGTCGAGACCTCGTACCAAGACCTCGTGTCGAGATCCCGTGCCAAGATCGTATGCCGAGGTCGTATGACGAGCTGAGGAGACGCTTACACGAGCATTCTGGTCGACATCGTGTCGAGATGATAACACTCGTATTTTTGCGAATATTATTTAGCGTTAATTAGTATATTTTGTTGTGATTATGTTTTATTAAAGTAATTACTTGTTGTTTGGATTAATATCTTACTTTAAAATCTAGGTGTCGCTTATTTGTGGTTTTATGAAAGATAAATTCATTTAAAATGGTTTTCTTGTAATTAACTATTGTTTAAGAGATATTTAAGGAAGATAAGACCAAACTTTTTCTTTTTCCACCAGCTGTAGATAAGTATCATGATTAGTTTCCTCCACCTACATAAATATCACGCTTAGCCGCCTTAAACACTCACTTTCCAGTTTCTTCTTTTTTCTTCTTCTCTAAATTTCCTCTTCTCCAAACCTCCATTGAAGAACCTTGAGTTTCATTGAGCTTCTGCATAAACTTTCTTCATCAACCTTGTTTCTTATCATCTTCTCGACATATATCACCATCTCGACCATCTGTTGAGGTATGAAAAATAGAATTTTAGTTCTCTTTATGTTACTGTTAGCGCCACTTCTTCTCTCCATTTTAGCTAGTTTTTATATTTCCAAATCATGTCATATTGATGGGTTTTCTTCTTCATGACATGACCTACCTTTCTAACCAATTATTTGAGCTTGTAAAACAAATTGCTTTCTCTGTTTTCTGCAATAGGCAGTACCCAAAACCCTCCCTATTTGGTTTGTTTTGATTTCTTGTTTTAGTTTGTTGTACGTTGCTTTTTGTTGATGTTTGTTGTTGATTTATTTGTTATAGAATCATATAACTTTTTCATGAACTTTTGATCGAAAACCCTAACCCTGTGTTAGAGGAAAAATATGTTTAATCTTGCTTGAATTAGTACTTTGGAAAAATGGCTTTGTCTGGTGATGTATGAAAGAAGTTTTTAATAAAATTTTAGAGAAAAGGAGTTATTTTG
This sequence comes from Calophaca sinica, assembly GCA_037113605.1. Classification (NCBI taxonomy): domain Eukaryota; kingdom Viridiplantae; phylum Streptophyta; class Magnoliopsida; order Fabales; family Fabaceae; genus Calophaca; species Calophaca sinica. Next base: position 100,037,094 of record CM073733.1, on the reverse strand, counting down.
TAATGTTTGAATTCTGGTTGTATTTGTTTAAGTTCTGGAGTTTTAATGTTTACTTGGGTTGTGGTTAAGATTGGGATAATGAGAGCTAAGTGTTATTAGAACCCATAGATAGAACTAAGTTGTGCTCATATTAGGCAGTGTGATTTAGAGATCGTCTTTGCAAGGAGATCAGGGTGTACGAGAACACGAAACCGAGGTTGATTGAGAGCCGTACGTGTCGAGATCGAGTGAGAGAAGTCGTTGTCGAGCTCGTTTGAAGACAGCCGTGTTGAGGTCGTTGTCGAGCAGCGTTAGCTTGGAGTTCGGTAAGGGCACTTCTAGACATTCTAGGATTTTTATTGTTATATTCCTATGTATGGATTCCTTGATTTGTGTCGAGCTTGAAATGTTGTGATATGATTGGGTTTTTGCATGTATTTAATATGTGATTGAATATATGTTGTGAATTGTGTATTTCCTGTTGAATTGCGTTTCTTCATGTTGAGCCTGCTCTTTTTATTTGACATGCGGTTGAATATCTTGCGTATAACTCTTTGAATATCGTGTGCGGCGAATTGTTCATTGAGTGAGAGAGCTTAGCGAGTCGTTGGCGTTTGAAGTTGCGACCCGGATAGCGGAGAGGGTGCTAGGTCCCCTTTTCCGTTTATGGGGACTTCTAAGCGTTGCCATACTATGGGACCTGAGTTGACTGTCCTAGGGAGAGCGAAGATCCCAAGGCTTCGGCTGGACTTTCCAGCATACGGTACGGCGTGTGCATTCCAGAAAAATTGTCGAGTCGAGAGAAAATGGATAGCGAGTTGAGTCGAGTCTAGAGTGAGATGGTTGAGTCACGTTGGGTGAATGTTATACTTTATTGTTTATTTATTTCTTTATGCCTGGATTATCTTGATTTGTTGAGAAATTGACCATTTCCCTTGGTACCTTCAATCCATGATGGTTACCCAGGCGATGTCGAGGGTGCAGGGAACTCGACAGCAGATGATGGCGAGGAGGAGCTCGACGAGGATCAGGGCGACGACCTATGTTTGTCGTGATTGATTATGTTTGTTGGATGTTTTTTTTGGGATGACTGTACTTTGTTTTTTTTTTGTGTTCAGAGGTTGTGACCAGTTTGGGCTAGATGTCATTTTGAGCACTGTGGTAGGTAGTGGTTTTACTTTTGGAGCAGCCCACTGCGTGGGTGTCTGTGGAAGTACCCCCAGGGTATGATTGCTCTCTTGAAGTCGTCATACCTTAGGTGTATTTTCTTTGTACATTATTACTGTCTTTTTGTATGCACTTTTTATATCTTGTATATATATAAGTATGTACTTGTTATACCTGCGTGTTGTTATTTAGGACTTAAGTCTTGTGTCTTAGTTGCACCATGTTTCGAAAAGCTGTAATTACTCTGATGTGCACGAGCTGGTCTTATAAAAAAATAAATATATAGACCGTACTTTTCTAAAGGGCACAAGAGTATCATTTTAAAACACATCGCATACAGGGTAACTTGAGCTCGGTGTGTTGAGCTCGGTAACTCGAGCTCGGTATGTTGAGCTCGGTAGCGGTCCGGAAACGGGTCGTTACAAAAGGCTTATGTTGAATTTCAAGGCGAGTAGTCGTTTCCATCCAAAAACCCGAAGGTACGCTGGTGACCAGAGGTTGTGAGTAGCAATACGGTCTAATGCACATGTAAGTAGATTGTAATTCTCCCGATGTCGGATTTGTTTGGACCTGGAAAGAAAGTTCTAGTGTCTGGTTGTTGTCCTTGTTTAAGGCTGCAATTGTGTACACAAAATTGTTCATATGCACTGGCATGCATAACTGACCACATTGATGATATGTGATGATTGGATTATTGATATGTGGATTGATTTGCTTGTTCACATGCAAATGCTTGTTATACCACGATTATTGATTATTGGATTGATTTAATTTGGTCTGATATTGATTTAGTATGCATGATGATCAAGAGTTAATTAATAATGTGAAGGTCGATTGTAAACTGATTTGACGACTTACACTGGTAAGTCTAATGCGGTTGCACAAGCTGAACTAAAACTTTCACAAATGAAAAGTTAAAGGTTTTTTTATTTAAAAGCAAGCGAGAGAGTTTTAGTAAAACTAGTTAAAGCTTACAAGGTTCGCCAATGGAACCATACTAAGTAAAGGACTCAAGTTAAACAAGTTCAATTTTCGAAACGATTAAGTTAAATGATACGTCTGGGAAAATTCGGGCAAGGAAAGACTTGGTATTTAAGCGTGTTCATCACCACTTCTCTTTCCTGGGAACCTTCCTAGTGTATTATTTAGCATAACTTGGGCTCCAACAACCTAAAACTAAAGAGTATTTTCAAGTACAATAATACATAGGAGTGACATAAGAACTAGGAATGAGATCCATCAAGTTGAGAGTTGAAGACTCGTCGATTCACATTAATTAGTTAATTTAAAAGATCTCTCCGACACTCCGATGGTGAGTAAACCGTACCAAAGAATTGGATTAATACATACTAACCATGAGCATCGATGCTCGTGGTGCTTGAAAGTCTTATGTTGAATTTCAAGGCGAGTAGTCATTCCCGGCCAAAAATTCGAAGGTACGCTGGTGACCAGAGGTTGTGAGTAATAATACGGTCTAATGCGCATGTAATTAGATTGTAATTCTGTCAATGTGGGTTTTGTTTGGACCTGGAAATAAAGTTCTAGTGCCTGGTTGCTGTCCTTGTTTAAGGCTGCAATTGTGTACACAAAATTGTTTATATGCACTGGCATGCATAACTGACCACATTAATGATATGTGATGATTGGATTATTGATCTGTGGATTGATTTGCTTGTCCACATGCAAATGCTTGATATACCATGATTATTGATCTGTGGATTGATTTAATTTAGACTGATATTGATTTAGTATGCATGATGATCAAGAGTTAATTAATAATGCGAAGATCGATTGTAAACTGGTTTGACGACTTACACTAGTAAGTCTGATGCGGTTGCACAAGCCGAACTAAAACTTTCACAAATGAAAAGTTAAAGGTTTTTTATTTAAAAGCAAGCGAGAAAGTTTTAGTAAAACTAGTTATAGCTTACAAGGTTCGCCAATGGAACCATACTAAGTAAAGGACTTAAGTTAAACAAGTTTAATTTTGGAAACGGTTAAGTTAAATGATACGTCTGGGAAAATTCTGGCAAGGAAATACTTGGTATTTAAGCGTGTTTATCACCACTTCTCTTTCCTGGGAACCCTCCTAGTGTATTATTTAGCACAACTTGGGTTCCAACGACCTAAAACTAAAGAGTATTTTCAGGTACAGTAATACATAGGAGTGACACAAGAATTAGGAATGAGATCCATCAAGTTGAGAGTTGAAGACTCGTCGATTCACATTAATTAATTTAAAAGATCTCTCTGACACTCCGATGGTGAGTGAACTGTACCAAAGAATTGGATTGATGCATACTAACCATGAGCATCGATACTCGTGGTGCTTGAAAGTCTTATGTTGAATTTCAAGGCGAGTAATCGTTTCCGGCCAAAAATCCGAAGGTACGCTGGTGACCAGAGGTTGTGAGTGGCAATACGGTCTAATGCGCATGTAATTAGATTGTAATTCTCTTGATGTGGGATTTGTTTGGACTTGGAAAGAAAGTTCTAGTGTCAAGTTACTGTCCTTGTTTAAGGCTGCAATTGTGTACACAAAATTGTTCATATGCACTAGCATTCATAACCGACCACATTGATGATATGTGATGATTGGATTATTAATTTGTGGATTGATTTGCTTGTTCACATGCAAATGCTTGATATACCATGATGATGCATGCGGTCTATTAAGCTATGCATACATACAAGGCTTGTTGTTGTATTATGTATATATCTTGTTTGCATGTGGCTAGCCTCACTACTAGAAAAATTGAAATTAGAGAAGGACAAAATCCCTCACTAAACATGCAAAAATCTGTCACAAACCACATTAGTGACGGATTTTGTGACGGACACGAGTTCGTAACTAAATTTGGCGTCGCAAAAATTTTAGTGAGGGAAATTAGGATCCGTCGCAATTTGTGACGGAAAATATCTCTCACAATTCCATAAAATCCGTCACTAAAAAATAGACACAAATATTGTACTTTTCGTCGCTAACAGTGAGAGATTTTGGGTGTGTTTGTTACGGATTATCCAATGATAAAATCACTTTTTTAAAACAAAAAATCATTTTAAATCATGTTTTTGTGTTTGTTTCAGATTTTTTAGAAAATTATTTTTTTAAAAAAATCATTTTTATGTTAAAAATGAAAAGCTACTTTTATTAGCTTTTAGGAAAAATCTCTCACGATAGAAGAGAGAGAAATTTTGAAAGAGGCGGAACTTAACTCACTCTGTTTACTGTTTACGAAATTGACCTTGCAACTTTAAGAAAATGACAACCTTTGCCCCTTAGGCTTCTCTGCTGCTCGATTTCTCTATTCTTGTCCTTCAGTTAGCGTCGTTTCTAGATCTTCACTGGTTTGTTGATACCCACTTCCAGTGGCAATAGCAATTCCTTCGCAGCTGGAATGGAACTGAAGAAAGATTACTGGGTGTTAGCTGACACAATTTCTGATCAACCATTTGAAAAAGTCACAGTCTTATTCCACATTTCCACTATCTTGTGAGAAGCAAAACACGAAATTGCAACAAGAAAACTTGAAAATCAACAGTGAATATGTCAGATTGTTATGAAAATGAGATTCAAAGGGATAAAAAAAATGAGCTCATAAATGGAAAAGAATCCATCTTTGAGTACACAAAAGCGATGAAGATTGCAAATTTTGGTTCAAGATTAGCTTCATTTTGGTGCAAAAATAGTTGCAGTTTTTTTTTTGGACAGAAGTTGTAGCTTTTTGGATGGTGAGGTGCAGGAAGCACCGAGAGAAAAAAAGAGAGAAGAGGAAAGAATTTGGAAAAGATAATTTATAAAAGGAATGTCTTACATGTTTTCTTGAAAATTATTTTTTCATGTCCTTTACGGTAATTTGGGAGTTAAAAAAATCATTTTTACTTAGTTGTATCCAAACATGTTAAAAATCATTTTTTTTAAAAAGTGATTTTTATAATAGTAAACAAACACAATTAGTTTCTGATTTTTTTAAAAATCTCTACAAAATAATCTCTAAATTATTTTATAATAAAATCATTTTTTTTAATCTGTAACAAACTGGCCCTTTTTCCCTCTCTATTAGTGAGGGATTTTTTCCCTCGCTAATTTACGATTTATTATAAAAAAAAATTAAATATCATCAAGAGATGACGAGATGAAGTAATCGCAGAAGCAGAAGACGAGATGAAATCTCAAAAGCAACAACAAAAGTAAATTACAAGAAAATCAAGAGGAAGACAAAATGAAATTGCCCAGAAACTGGAAGGAATTAAAACAAAAACAAAAAGACCACCACTCCCTAATTTGCATCAACAGAAGCACCAACTCTCTCTTCCAATTGCTCATTGCCCTGATTATCACTCATCGATGCCACATCATCTTTGTTCCTATCATCACTATCAGAGTCCCTTTTCTCATTCCCAGAAGCAAATTAACAAACACCTTCAGGGCACAAACCACCACCAAACAAATCTGGCAAACACCAAACAGATCAACGAAACTGATCTCAGGAACAAGTAAACAGATCTTCACCAAATCTGGATCCACACGAAGATGGCGGTGAAAAATTAAAGAAGAAGAATGAGGAAGTTTTACCAAGTCATCGTCGTCTTCATTCTTCTTTCTCGGGATAATAAACATTAGACAGAATCGATCTTCAAAATCAGAAGCCTAAGAAGAAGAAGAAGAAGAAGAAGAAGAAGAAGAAGAAGAAGAACCGTTCCCTTCGTTGAACTATCGCAGTACAAGATCGGTCTTGCGGCGATGGCTCAGCCTAATGAGAAGCAAACCTTTTGCGGCGATGGCTCAACCTAATGAGAACAGAAAATGCAGCAGCAAGCAGCGAACAATGTCGTAGCTTCAAGTCCCGATAACCAAATGAGAAAGGGGGAATGGATGGGTTCTTGGTTACTTCTCTTACTCTAGTCTAGTCTAGAGAAAGCAAACCTTTTGCGGCGATGGTTCATTCTCGGTGAGAAGCAAACGAGGGAGACAGAAGAAGGAGAGAACGGAGCATCAGTCTAATGAGAAGGGGAGTGGGGTAACTTTAGGGTTGGGAAGAAATGGAGGGTGGAGATTGCTTCTCAAAACAAGGTGAAAACTTTGACCATTAGATCTTAAGTGAGGAATAAAAAAAAATTAGAAGAGAAATTTGAAGTGGGTGCTTTGTCACTGAATTTTAAAATCCCTCACTATTAGTGAGGAAAAATATCCCTCGCTATTAGTGAGGGAAAATATCTCTCGCTATTTGTGACGGATTTTGAGATGGATTCCATCACTAAACTATATCTTGCAAATTTTGTTTAATTTAGTAGCGGAAGAGTTAGAGAGGGTATTTTTTCGTCTCAAAAATCCCTCAGTAATGTATTTTAGTCAATTTGTGACGGATTTTGTGACGGATAAATTAGCGACGGATTTTTTCCGTCACTAATTCCGTCACAAACTAGATACAACTTAAGTCCACCTGATATCTTGTTTTTCGTCACTAAATCCGTCACTATTAGTGAGGGATATGCGTCCCTCTCAAATTTCCCTCTCTAAAATCGATTTTTCTAGTAGTGCCTGTGATGAACTCATGCACAAGGAATTTACCCTTGCGTTTACTTTGTTTCATGATAATGTTTCCGACTCGTTACTCAGATGATGCTGATCCTGATGAGGTTCGTGGGGTGCGTGACCTGTGAGTTCCCTCAGGGGAAGAAACTCACAGCATGGGCCGTTGATCCCATCACCAGACGTCTGTCTCACTCCGGTATGGTGATCGAGACCAATGACAATAGGGAATTCTCTACTGCTGTTCGTTTCAACAGTAAGAGGATCCAGTTTTACATTGCGCCTAGTTTGCTTGCTACACCTCCTACGTCTGCACCTGCTGAGACTCCTCTATTTGTGGATCTTTCTCTTGGTATGGTTGATCCTGACCCTGTTTTTGTTGGAGTGGGCGCTTCACATCCTACGACTTTTTCGAGTACGAGTGTGATTCCACCTACTGCGACTGGAGTTCCTGTTACTCATCCCATTACTCCCACTGTTACCACTACTGCTGCCACTACTATTGTGACGACACCTGCCGTGCCAGAGGCTTCCCCTTCCTCGTTTTGCGCTCATTGCCCTCGCTACTCATGTCCCTTACACCGACCCCGATGATCGGACACCCGATTTATAGGTGTAGGACCACTAGGGAGTGGTTTCCTAGGGATGTGGTCGTGATTGAGAGCGATGAGGAGGAGGAGGAGGATCCCTCTGAGGCTACCAGTCCTACTAGTCCAGAGTCTGCATCTTATCTTGCGGGGTTCCCACCTCGTAAGCGTCTTAAGTTCAGTTTTAGGCCAACATAGAGAGTCTGTCTGTTAGACTTGAGCTTTAGTGTTTTTGTACAATATGTTATTTTGGACGCAGTCCTTAAAGAGAATCTACTAGGATACATCATAACTATGGATGTCTAGGGTTTTACATATTAATGATGTATTTTATTTTGGTCTGTACTGATGTATATGTCAAACTTCTCCTACGTGCGACACTCTGATCAGTGATTGTCTTTATGATGCTATATATATATATATATATATACGATGGCATCTGTTTTTATGATATAAGTGGTTGTTACAGATTTTACTATTCATCTTTTAAAGGTCGTTACTCTTCTGTCGTTTTGTTAAAAAAATATTCTTACAGGCTAGTTGCGAAAATTTACGAAGAGTACTTCTGTTTATAAACGAAACTTTTTTGTACAAATGATTCTTCCGCATTTAGTTAAATCTGGATAACAACAGTGGCGCTCCGAAAACTGGGTGTTACACTATAGGATAAACCCATAAGGGCGTCATGAAATGTTCACCAGAGGTCTAGCCTAGCAAAGTAGTGGTATGATCTTCTCAGGTCCCACCTCTTATGCCTTTAACAAAGTGAGTCATGCAGGATGGGCCTACTCAAGCCGTTAGCGAGATTCCTAGAGTCCGTTTTGTAATCCACAGGATATTGGTAAGGTGTAACACTTGGGTTGTTAACAGAAATAACATGTGGCCTTGGAGTGCGCCAAAAAGAACAAGGCTTACAATTGTTCGACCGTTTCTCTGAGAAGGTATCTTTTTAAGTATACAACAATTTGTGATATTGTCTTCTGGATGACCCGGATCGGTCCAATACAATTCACAACTCCTCGAGCGCTGAGTCTGAAAGGCAACCTAAATCCCACTCATGATATAGTTTAACAGTCGACCAGTCCCCATGATATAGTACAGTTCAGCATTATCGATTGTGGATGGTGGACCATAGCAGAAAACCAAAATCCCGCTAGCCGCTATTTTCGCCATAAAACGTCGTGGCGGCACCATTCTTCACAAATTAACCATAGCAATTGGCAAAAAAAAATCTGCCACCGCAATCCGTGTCATCACCGCTAGTTGATAACACCGGTACAGTCCGGTGACCCTACTAATGAACCCATCCCACCCCATTAGTGAGCCACCAACCATACACTAGTTGAGTTAAACCAGATTAGTTAAAATAAATTTAATAGATCGAGGATACAAACCTAATTTCGTCAGACTTAATAGGTGAAATGAGTTTTCTGATGGAGTAATTTATATGTGAGTCTCTTAATTATAAACATTTACTAGTGATTTATGTTAGTCAATTTTTTTGGATAACGACTAAGAAGTAGTAAGATATATTAATTGACCACTTCGGTCATTCCTTCAAACTCCAATCAGCATCTTGATCAGATGTGGTATTCATATGGTAGCTTTTTTAACCGTCGAGAATTTTTTGGTGCTTGCAGATAGTACCCTGAAAATGTAAGCTACTATATTATTTAAAAAAAAAAAAAAAGACATGCACAATGGTGTGGACTAGTTTTACACCAATATCTAATTCAACATTGGACAGTTATTTTTAAAATATAGTTACAAAGTATAATAATGTGGCATTATGATGAACTCCTATTGGAAGTCAATGTAAAAAAATTTCACAGCGACAAGCCATCCCCATTAAACTCATTATTTTTAGATTTAATATTAATTACATTAAAGGCAAGTAAAATAATAATAATACAGGTGAAGTTATTATCTTAATCTGAATTCTGAAGCCACCTAAAAAAATTTCCATTGCGTATTGTTTGATGCTGCAAGACTTACTTTCTCATAAAGACTGTGACACCGTTTAGAACCACCACTGAGGTTGAAACGGATGTCTATAAGGCACAAAATCCGGAGTAAGTATGTGAGAAACAAGCGGCACTATTGATTCCTTTCAATTCCATCCAAAACTGCCTTTCTCTCTCACTCTAAAACCACCAATCACTCTTTCTCTCTCTTACATAAGTCTTTGTTTTTGTTAGTGTGAAACCACCCAAAAAACCATTTGAACTTATCTAAGAAAGAGAAAAATAAAATATATATATAAAAAAAACTTCCCAGAACAAACCAGAAGACACACATGGGTGGGTGGGTTGGGTTTCTAGGCTAAGTTTTCAGTCAATTTAAGCATGTGGGTGTCCCTGAAATTGGCATGTTACAAGTTAAGGCTTTGATTGGTTTTCTGGGTTTGTGAAGAAAAAAGAATCTTGCTTCAGTTCTCTCTTGGTATCCCTTCTGTGTAAAGATTAGAATGTAAACCAAAGAGATCAAGTTTAGTACTTTCATCCATTTTCAGTTCTGTGTTTTTCTTCCAAACCAAACCCTTGTGTTGTTTGTTGTATGATTATTACTGTTATTGTAGATAATTGTTTAATTGGGATGATAATGACCCAATTGGGAATAAAAAATCAATAAAAAACCCTACTTTTGGAACAGTGAAAGTCGCTTTCTTTGAAGGTAAGAGAAGAGGGTTTATATTTAATTTTTTTTTATTTTTATTATTATCGTATCCAACTTGTTGATCCTCTCTTGGATATAGAGAATCTGATGTTTTCTGTTGCATCCCTTCATAGGATTTGAGAGAACCTTATCTTCTTTTGCCTCCATAATTGGATACAACAACTACACACTATTGCAGATCTTTCCCTTTTGTACTTGATAAGTACATACACACAAAAAAAAAAATTATCCATCTTTCTCTCTCCTCTTTCTCTGTCTAAGTCTAACAACAACCCATACCACCATACCATACTGTACCATATACCATATCTAAATCCAGCAGAATTCAACAAAGGGATTTTCAAGCATCAACCTTTGAGGGCTTTTTTGTTTGCTTCTTTTGTTCAAAGATCTTTTTTATTTATTTATGAGATATGGAGTGTGGAGTGGAATTGCAAGGGGGAGATCTGCATGCAAGGGTGGTAAATGAAACAGAAACTGTTGGTTTTGGTTGCAACATGCATGTGGATGTTGCTGCAGAAGAAAGTTTGGCTGCTGCTGAGAGAGATATGTGGTTAAACAGTGATCAAGATGATCTTTTAGGTATGAATGATGCATCCATGTTCTATGCTGATTTCCCTCCTCTACTACCTGATTTTCCATGCATGTCATCATCTTCATCATCTTCATCTTCAACACCAACATCTCTACCATTGAAAACCATACCATGCTCTACAACCACAACAACCACAACAACAACAACAACAACTTCTTCTTCCTCCTCTGCTTCTTCCTCTTCTGCAGCTTCTTGGGCTGTTCTGAAATCAGATGTTGAGGAACATGGAGAGAGAAAGAACAACCAAGGTTACATGCAGCATGGTCCACTAGATCAGCAACATGCAACAACCTTGTCATCCACTGCTTCTATGGAGATTTCTCAACAACCAGATCCTGGTCTTGCATCTGGCACTATTGGTGATCCTTGCATGGATGATGTGATGGAGATGGACACTTTTGGTTACATGGATCTCTTGGAAGCAAATGAATTTTTTGACCCTGCATCTATTTTTCAGAATGAAGAAAACCCTTTAGTGGAGTTCACACAAGAGCAAGTTCCACAGGAACATCAACATGCAATGGTGGTGCATGATAGGGAAACTATACCACAACAAGGGAATGAGGAAGAGAATCAAGGTGTTATTGTGTGTGATGATACCAACAACGAGGAAGAGATTCAAGGAGAGGAAGGTGGGGATGATGAAATGAGCATGGTGTTCTTAGAGTGGCTTAAATCTAACAAAGATAGTGTCTCAGCTAATGATTTGAGGAGTGTGAAGCTTAAGAAGGCCACTATAGAAAGTGCTGCAAGGAGATTGGGTGGTGGAAAAGAAGGCATGAAGCAATTGTTGAAGCTTATTCTTGAATGGGTTCAAACCAGCCATCTTCAGAACAAAAGGCGCAAAGAAAGCAATAACAACAGCATCATCAACAACAACACAGTACCCTCAAATCTTCTCCAACAACAACAATTTCAAGATCCATGTCAGAACCAAAACACAAACACTGGTTCATTTGGACCAGAATCAAACACTTGTTTCAACCAAACACCATGGATTTCTCAACCACCTTTTGGTGCAACAGATCAAGCTCCTCTAATTGTGGCTCCTCCTCCTCCAGCACCATTTTCACAACCAATGGTTGGTTATGTTGGTGACCCTTACACAAATGTTGCAACTTCAAATAACGTGAATGGTGGTACTCATAATAACCATAACCCTTACCAACCTGCTAGTGAATATCACATGTTGGAATCAACTCATTCATGGGGACCTTCTCAGTTCACTGTTGCATCACACTACAATCAGTCATTTGGTGACAACAATCTTCTCCAGCCTGTGGCTGGTTTTGGTGGCTATGGAAATCAGTATCCTTATCAGTTTTTTCATGGTCCTGGTGATAGGTTGATGAGGTTAGGTCCCTCAGCTACTAAAGAAGCAAGAAAGAAGAGAATGGCAAGGCAAAAAAGGTTTATGACTCATCATAGACATCATAGTAATCACCACCAGAATCAAGGTTCTGAGACACATGCAAGATTGGGTAGTGATAATTGCACCACTGTTGTAGCTGCTTCTCATGCAAATCCAGCCAATTGGATGTACTGGCAGACTATGGCTGGTGGGGCTGCTCCCTTGGCACCGGTTGTTCCCGCTGAGCCACTGCAACCGCCGGTGGACCGCCCCGCCGTGCAGACACAGAATTGTCATCAGGGTCGAGTTGCATCGGATCGGAGACAGGTTGGTGGACCTTAATTTTGATCAAATTAACGTTACGTGATTTGTTTTGGTTAATGTATGTTCTTTGCTGTTTGATCAACACAAATATATGTATGTGCAAAGATCATTTGTTATATTGTTTATGTTTCTGTTTCAGTTTGTTTGAATATTCTCTTATGTTAATTAATATAGTTATAGCTCTTGCTATATGAATAATAAGTGGCTAGTTTTGTGGTGATATGTTTGATTGATAGGGTTGGAAGCCTGAGAAGAATTTGAGGTTCCTTCTGCAGAAGGTGTTGAAGCAAAGCGATGTCGGAAGTCTGGGGAGAATTGTTTTGCCAAAGGTAATTATTTTATCCGCTATTTTCTGTTATTGATTACTTGCTAATTTATCAGTATCATGGTTTTAAAATGCGGTCACGTCACAAGTCTTGATATCGTGGAAAGTCGCAGTCATATGCGGTAGATATCTAAGTGATTAGAAATGGAAAATCGCAGTCATATGCGGTAGATATCGTGGAAAATTGCAAAAAATTTTTAAAGTATAAGTCATTAAAATTATTAGAAATTGAAATCATGCAAAGGGATTAGGTCAAGAAGAGGCATTAGCCATTAGGGATTGGATTAGGACAAGTAGCCCCATAGAACTGCATCTTTGGAAAAAAAAATGCCAATAAATGCTGTAGCCCGTAGCCATTGTTGAACAATGCCAAGATTCAAGAAGACTCTTCATCCTTTTTGCAAATAACAGAAGCATTTGCCACTGAACACCGAAAATGGCAACTTCGCAAATCACAAATTGCAAGTTCAACGAATCGCAAATCCAGGATATTCAACAAATCGCAAGTTGCAAGGCCGCTAAACACCCCAAGTTCGCAAATCACAACAGTCTCGGAACAAAGGAGAAATTAGGTTTTCAAAATTAGGGAAAATCTGAAGGGAAACAAGGGGGAATCATTAACAGAGGCATCACAGACTCACCAACAGCAGGAAACCAGCGGCCGCGTTACGTGGTGGTCAGAGAAAAGCAGAGAGAGAGCAAAGTAGATGCAGTTGCAGGAGATAGAGCATGAGCGGCTTGCTTCGCGAATCGTCAACAAAGAGAGCGAGTAGAGGGATCTAACCTGAGATGGTCCAACTCGGCCGACACCGGCGTTCAGCGGCGCAGTGGCGAATGGCGAGTGCCGACGGCGTATGAGAGAGAGAGTGGATAGAGCAAGTTTTCTGAGAAAGTTGATAGTGTGCAGAGGAGTGAGGGTGAGTCTGGAGTCAGGGTGCAAAAAAAAAATTCAGAGAGGTTAAAATTAAAATTTTATGGGGTGATAAGTGAAAAATTTTAAAGTTCAGAGGGTGCAAGTGCACACCCTGAACTCAACGTGGGTCTGCCTTTGGTTGTGGTAGTATCACATAGACATTATCAGAATCCGTAATGTCGCGGCCCAGACTGTCGGTCGCAGACTTTTTCTAAAACCTAGATCAATGTATAATTTTTTATAAAAGAAAAATCACATTTGTATATATCATTTGATGTATATGTGATTGATTAATGATTTTGATTGCAAAATTGGACAGAAAGAGGCAGAAACTCATTTGCCAGAACTAGAGGCAAGAGATGGAATTTCAATTACAATGGAAGATATTGGAACTTCTCGAGTTTGGAATATGCGCTATAGGTATGTGAAATTTCATTGACAGATTTGTCATTTTCTTTTTTGTTTTTATGTTTATGATACATTGAGACTAAAGTTTTGTCTTTTGGATTATTTCTTCTTGGAGCATCAGATACTGGCCAAACAACAAAAGCAGAATGTATTTGCTTGAAAACACTGGTGGGTTATTATGCTTACTCATTGGCCTTTTGTGTCTTTCTTTTTTCTTTTTTGTCTTTCACTTTCATTTCATGTATTTATTTCATTGTAGGTGATTTTGTGAAAGCCAATGGACTCCAAGAGGGAGATTTCATAGTGATCTATTCAGATGTGAAGTGTGGCAAATTTGTAAGAGCCCTCTCTTATTCTATACCTTTTTTTTTTCCTTTTTTCTTTACACTTTCTATACCTTTTTTTTTCCTTTTTTCTTTACATTTTTATTTTTTGAGGTCTATAACTATGAATCAAGTATTGTAAGAAAAAACTATAAATTAAGTGAATCACCAAAATTATTCATGCCTGAAACTGGAGGACGCATTCAACTTAGTCCTTGAAATTATTAATATTTTAAAATAGTCTGTAAAATTGAAAATCTTTAATCATATTAGTCATTTTCGATTCGACAATTTAATGTTTTAATTGTTTGACAGAGGACAGAGATCAATGTGATCGAGAATTTTCAATTTTAGGGATTATTTTGAAATTTTGTTGATTTCATGATCAAATTGGTGATTCACTGCTATGAATTATTATATGATTTTTTATTTTTTATTTTTAAAGTTGAGATTTAATTGGTGGAAAAATTTTGGCAAACAGATGATAAGAGGAGTTAAAGTGAGGCAACAGGGGCCGAAACCAGAGGCGAAGAAAGCAGGAAAATCACAGAAAAACCAGCATGGGAATAATGCTGCAGCAACTACAGCTGGAACTGCTGTGGCTAATAATGGCACGCCATCTTCACCGAAGCGAAAAACTGAAAAGATAGTAAATTAAAATAATAATATAGTATAGTAAGCATGTATAATATATATTAAATATTTAATAGTAGAATAAAGGAGACTCTGAACACAGGGCTCACAAGGTGTTGTAGCTAGAGTTTTGAGCACTCTCTGATGGAGGTCATCAAGGAACTGTAATTCTAGGTTCTATTTCTTTTGGCATTTAATTGCAAATTGTTATGCGAAAATGTTGTATGTGTTTAACTTTAACAAGGGTATACATTATTAATTAGGGATCGTTGTATGTGATGTCCATTTATAACTTGGATTTTAATGTTCATACAAAATCATGTTGGATGAAACAATTCAAGAAAATTTTCATGTGTCCGAACTACGGGATAATTGTATGCTTAATTAGTTACTGCTGAAAAAAGAGTAGATTTCATATGATCGATTGTTTGCATAATATATTTAGAGTGTGCTTTATAAAGATTTTTTTTAAAAGCAAATATTTTATAAATTTTAGAGTAATTGTATAGGCTATTGAAAAAAAAAAATTAAGCTTTTGAAAACGAAAACTTCTCTTATAAAAGACGAAAGAGAATGTTAAGAGAAAAACACTTTTCATAATTCTCTAATTAAATGTAAAATAGCTTTTATGTTTATCACAATTTCAAAAATTATTTTTTCTCAAGTTTGCGTCCATTTACTTTTGAACTCAACTTTCTTCATTGTTTTTTTTTTTTCCTTACAAAAGCCTTTCGTCATTGGTAATTGGTAACTAATATATATAATTGTACTTTAAACTTTTTTCTTTCTGAATTTAGTTATTAAAGTTGACCTTAAAACAGGGAGAATATCTTTCACTATAATTTTTTATGTAGATGCTAAAATAAATATTTTTATGTGTTTTAATGTTTGTCGAACGAGTAGAGATCCTCTTTATTTCTCAAAAGAAATAGAAAGCTCCATTTCTATAATTTTTGGTGTATAAATACAGACACTTCTAAAATGGGTGACATATATTTAACATTTATGTGCATTTTACTGAAAACTATAGCAATGAAGCTCTCTATTTCTTTTGAGAAATTGAGAGGATCTCAAACTCTTTTCGAACATTTTGCTCAACTAATTATTTGAAGTACAACAAATATATATATATGTGTTTTGTTAGTTAAATTGAATTTTAATTAATTTTTTCATATACATACAAAACAAATAGTGTATATCGTAATATGTTTAAATATGTTTTTAGTCCCTCAAATTAGGAAAAAAATTTGGTTTTAGTCCCTCAAAAAAAATTTGTCTGCTTTTGGTCCTTTTAGTTTGGAAATATATCACATTTAGTCCCTGCGAATTTGGTTTTAGTCCCTCAAAAAATTTTCGTCTGCTTTTGGTCTCTTAGTTTGGAAATATGTCATATTAAGTCCCTGCGACTGTTTTCGTCTGCTTTTTAGTCCCCACTAAAAAAATTTGTCTGCTTTTGGTCCTTTAGTTTTGGAAATGTAACACATTTAGTCCCTGCAAGTTTGGTTTTAGTCCCTCAAAAAAATTTTGTCTGCTTTTGGTCCCCTTAGTTTGGAAATATGTCACATTTAGTCCCTGCGACTGTTTTCGTCTGCTTTTTAGTCCCTGCTACCTCATCTCACTCTCTCTCTCCCCCTCTCTGCAACCACTTTAACACCAGCATTGATGTTATTATTCCTAGCAACATCAGTCGAAAAACAGACAAAAACAGACGCAGGGACTAAATGTGACACATTTGCAAACTAAGGGACCAAAAGCAGACAAAATATTTTTGAGGGACTAAAACCAAACTCGCAGGGACTAAATGTGACACATTTTCAAACTAAAGGGACCAAAAGCAAACGAAATTTTTTTGCGGGACTAAAACCGAACTTTTCCCTAATTTGAGGGACTAAAAACATATTTAAGTCATTGTAATATTACCAACATTAATTTAAGTTGCGATATGACTAACATTAATTGAAGTAAAGGCTGTTTTAACGACGAATGCTAATTTAGGGAGATAAAGGGAATATAGAATGCGTGCATTTGGAATAGAAAGTTCAAACGGGAGCGGAGTCGGAGTCCCATCAAAGGAGGTACTCCCACCGGACTCAATTATAAGCAAAAATACCTACTTTCACACTTATTAAGAATGATAGTTAGGTGCATTTAAATTTCTTAATTTCATGTTGTTCCGGATACACCAAAAAGTCCCACATTGCTTGGGAATCAAGGCCAACGGGAGTTTATAAACACCCACATGCCTTAACCCACCGAGGCGCCTTTTAAGGACAAAACCATGAGGGCCCACATTACATGTGGCCCAAAGTGGACAATACCTCGGAAAACGATGCTGCGGACTTGAGGTCGGAACATTGGCGCTAGAAGGAGGGCCTAAGCCACGCACGGTCGACGGCCCTGGCCTTGGCCAGGGGGGCTCTTGTTCGGATACACCAAAAAGTCCCACATTGCTTGGGAATCAAGGCCAGCGGGAGTTTATAAACACCACATGCCTTAACCCAGGCGCCTTTTAAGGACAAAACCATGAGGGCCCACATTACATGTGGCCCAAAGTGGACAATACCTCGGCGATGATGCGGACTTGAGGTCGGAACATTGGCGCTAGAAGGAGGGCTAAGCCACGCCGGTGTGACGGCCCTTTAGCCTGGCCTTGGCGGGGGCTCTTTGTTCGGATACACCAAAGTCCCATTGCTTGGGAATCAAGGCCAACGGGAGTTTATAAACACCCACATGCCTTAACCCACCGAGGCGCCTTTTAAGGACAAAACCATGAGGGCCCACATTACATGTGGCCCAAAGTGGACAATGATGATGCGGACAATACCTCAAGTCCGCAGCATCGTTTTCCGAGGTATTGTCCACTTTGGGCCACATGTAATGTGGGCCCTCATGGTTTTGTCCTTAAAAGGCGCCTCGGTGGGTTAAGGCATGTGGGTGTTTATAAACTCCCGTTGGCCTTGGTTCCCAAGCAATGTGGGACTGGTTGGTGTATCCAAACAGAGCCCCCACCAAGGCGAGGCTAAAGGGCCGCCACCGTGCGTGGCTTAGGCCCTCCTTCTAGCGTCAATGTTCCGACCTCAAGTCCGCATCATCGTTTTCTGAGGTATTGTCCACTTTGGGCCACATGTAATGTGGGCCCTCATGGTTTTGTCCTTAAAAGGCGCCTCGGTGGGTTAAGGCATGTGGGTGTTTATAAACTCCCGTTGGCCTTGATTCCCAAGCAATGTGGGACTTTTTGGTGTATCCAAAACACATGTAAAAGAGGAAATCCATTTACTAAAATATCTTTAATCATAATGGTCATCTATTCGCAACATTAATGAATCAAATTAAGCGTATTTTTGGAATAATAACATTAAATATGGGTAGATTAGTTGACATTTGCTTATATTTGAGTCCATTAAACTTAGACTTTTTTTACTTATAATTGAGTCTAGAGAGAGTAACTGTTAACATACACCGTCTTTCCCTATTTTGCCCAAAATACATCTAATTCAAGTTAATTTTATAATTGAGTCCAGAGAGAGTAACTGTTAACATACACCATCTTTCCCTATTTTGCCCAAAATACATCTAATAAAAGTTAATTTCCAAAACCCTTCTCAAAAGTTAACTTCTGGACCAACAATCCCCACCCACAATCTTCCCCTCTCCCATCAGACCCCCCACTCACAACCGCCCGCTCCCCCCAACAGCCCCTACCATAATCGACCCCATTCCCCAACCGAACAGATCCTAACCCTTCCCCTCCCCCAATAGCCATCGTCCTCTTGTGCGAGATAGAAGAAAATTTCAAACAGAGAGAAAAGAAAAATTAAAATAGAGCGAAAAGTGAGAGTTGGTTTGTAGTGTTTTTTTTTTCCAAACTTAAGTTTTGGAGTTCAATTTAGAGTTAAACTTTCGGGAAGTTAAATTTTTGGAAAGCAAAAACAGCTTGAAAATTAACCTCAAGAAGACAAAATGAGTTCAAAAAAATAAACCTTTTGGAAGTTAAATTCCTGATCAAGGATAGTTTGGGAAAATTAAATACAAATTAAGGCGTGGGGTGTGTTAGGAAAATTGGGGTGCAAATAGCAATTCCCATTAAACCTTCAAATGTCTGGACATAAATTATTGCATATGATAAGTGATCTGATGCTATGTGCAGACCCATATGAGACAAAGGCCCAAATTACAAGATCAACACGAAGATATGGAAGACTTCCCAAGATAGGTCGTACCCTACCCTCCCAACAAAAGGGGACGAGAGCACATGCTAGCTCATAAGACAGTCGACTGCATATCCTATGTGTCAATCCCTTGCACACCAATTTGCATTGTTGTATTTGTAGAGTGTATAAAAAAGAGTTTATTACTAATATATTTCTTTTTGAAAATAGAAATATTAATTGTGCATTTAAATTTTTTATTACGGTTTTATCCATATTATGATTAAAAAAAATCAAACACATATGTCGAGGATATAGTATGCTATAGTGGGGTGGCTGGGTTATGACTATGTGTAGCCTTCGGATCTTTTCTCTTCCTTCTCTCTGTTTACCCACTTGGGGGTTAGGTCCCGGGGCAGGTAAGGATTAGCACTTATTTGGTATACCGTTCTGTGGGCAATTTGGGATCTTCGAAATGCCTGTATATTCTCTGGGAGAGTGCCTGATGCGGCGGTTTTGATTGACCGCATCTGACAACTGTCCTGGAGGTGGTTCATAGCGAGGGCGATATTCAATCCCTATATGTATTATGAATGGTTTATTGACCCCCAGACATGTATTATGAGGGTGTAGTTCTGGTTGATGGCTGTCTTGATTGTTTTGTTTGATTGTTTTGTTTGTTGATACAGAGACTTTAGGCCTCTCGGTCAACATTCATTGTCTGGCTTGTATTGGGTTGGGTACACCTTGTACCATTGATTAATATATTTTGCCATTAAAAAAAAATAACCATGATAAATTCATATTATGATTTTTTTTTGTTACAAAAAATTTAGGGTGAGGGGATGGTGCCTCAGTCCAAGGCAGGGAAACCTCCGAGCTCTTTGAACACTTATGAAGGTAATTATATTTACCTCACCCTAACCCCAAGGGGTTGGCCTAGAAAAGTATGATAAAACTTGTATCCGACATGTCGCAGGTACGAGTCCCCACTAGTCCCCTTGGGGTGAGGTAAATGTAATTATCTTCGTAAGTGCTCAAAGTGCTCAGAGGTCTTCCCTGCCTTAGACGGGGCGTCATCCCTTCACCCTAAATTTTTTTGTAACAAAAAAATGATTTTATCTTGGTTAGTGTGTCTTTGAATTTTTTTTAATCATAATATGGATAAAACCGTAGTCAAAAATTTAAATACACAATTAATCTTTCTATTTTCAAAAAGAAATATATTAGTAATAAACTTTTTTTTATACACTTTGCAAATACACTTCTATACTTAGTTTATTCATTAAAATTATTTTAATTATTTCATAAATTAATTGCACTTTATAAAATGTTTTAGCTTTTTAAAGATACATAATTAATCATAATTTTTTTTGACAAAATCATAAAAAAATGTTAAAAAGTATGTTACTAACATTTCTTATAAAAACAAAATAATATACTCTGCCCTTTAACATCTATCGTTGGATTCTCGACTTATTGCAGTCTCGCAGCAAACCCGAAAATAATGATAGAGAAAAAGCTACGTATATACGTGATGTAGAGAAATAATGTACTATTGTACTTCTTTCGGGTTTAAGAATGAAGGAGCCGTGTATGTCTTCCTCAGTGATACATGCATTTGACTTCTTCTGGTTTATGACCAAGGAAAGTGATGGTCTCATTCTCATATTACGTTGCCATTTTCGTATCCCTTGAGCGCATAAATCAACCATACATACTAAATTTTTATTTTTATTTTGAGAATGAAAAGTTCTCCAAACTTTTCATAAATTATTTCATCTCTTAGGACTTGATTGGAAAGCACGAGTATGCCGCAAGAGAGTTGTCCACGAGAGAGAATGAGAAGAAATGAGTAACTAACGTGATTCGTTCGGCGAAGAATTTGAATAGAAAGGGCAAAAAAACGTGTGGGTCCTACCACTTTTTCTTTTCTTAGATGTTATGCGAAGAAAACTGCCCAGGATGCAATTTTTTCGTCTCTTTCCAAGTTTGCCCTGTACATCATCAGAATGGTACAATAATTTATTCTTTTTAGCACAAGGATAATTGTGTCATTTTCAAAAATTAAACACATTTCTCTCTCTTCTATTTCTCTTCTCTTTCTCATAAACCAATCAATACCCCAAATCTACTCTATTTCTCACCTCTTTCTCTCTTCTTACACACTCTCTCACAATTTCTTTCTTCACAATTTCTCCTCGGAACCAATCAAAGCCTTAAAGCCTGTTTTGGTAAATAGTTCAATTATAAGTATTCATTCAATGCGTTATTCTATAGATTTAAGCGCTTGTAAATAAGCTATTTTGAAATAAATTGAAAACATATCATAAATTATATGTGTGTGCGTGTGTTTGTTCAAACACAGCTAATATAAATACTTACAGGGCAGAATAATGGGTAAGGTTTCTTGTTTTATACACAACCCACCCCACTTAATCCCTTACATATATAGTCCATTAATGAAATTATGTTCGATACCTAACAAAAATTGCAAGCGTGACACTTCCTTCTATGATTTTTTTCAATCTGAAACCTGAACTAGCTTTAAGCCTTATCTTGATTTTTGGTTGGTTCTAAATATTGAAGTCGTGAGATAAATCTAAATAAGTTTTTCCAAGCATTTCCTTAATATGCTATATATTTGCCTTCTTCTACATTAAGAATTTCATTTTTATTTTACTATATTTATTTATCTTCAATATTATTCTTTAATTCTTGTCAATTGTAATTTTTTTATATTAATATCAAAATTTTTCATAATAATATGTTTTTAAATTTAATTTATGTATTTTTTACAATTTTAAATATTTTATCTCTTAGATATTTTTAAAAGACATCTATAAAAACACACACACAATACTTTTTCACTTGTGAGACGTCTTGATTTCTCTCTCGTTTTAAGAAGACCAGATTGTTGCTTCAATTGTTTCTTTTGATGTTTGTCGTGATGGAGGTTAATATGGGAGGTTTATCTCTGGTGGATGATGAAGAGGACAGCCTAAGTTTCCAATTTGATGAGGAGGTGGAAGTTGCAAATGATTTGAATCCATGTCTGACGGACAGATTAATACATATAAATATTATAAAGGAAGGAATGGCATGTGTATGGAGGCCGGTGAAAGGAGTGGTCATAAAGGAATCATCTCTTGAGTTTATTCTTATTCCAATTTTTTCATGTTCTAGACTTGGAAGGATCAAGGGAGGACGGTGGACATTCGATAATCACCTACTCATATTGGGAAGGATGCAAATGGGAGTTCCTAATCAAAATATACTCTTGAATCATGTAGATTTTTGGGTCTAGGTACATAATCCTCCAGTGGGATTCATGACACAGTTGGTAGGTAAGCATCTTGCAAACTACGTAGGTGCTTTTGTGGAATACAATTAAACAAATAATACTAGCATTTGAAACAACCGCATGCGCATTAGTGTCTGTTTTGATTTCTGATTGCCTCTCAACAAGGAGAGAAAGGTGAGGTAAGCTAAAGAAGAATGGTGCATGGTGAAGTTAAAGTATGAGAAGCTTGGAGTTTTTTGTTAGGGTTGTTTGGGGCACATTGAACAAAAATGTGAGGTGCCTTTTGTTATGGATCATGATGATGGTATTCGCGATTGGGGTGTTGAATTACAGGCAGAACTATGGCAACAAGGGGGTACGAGGCTTGTAAGTGGCTGAAGGAGGATGGTGAAACTAGGGTTGAGACTAGGATGGAAGGTGCCTGAAGTTCTCACTCAAATCACGCTCCAAGTTTAAATACGAATTTAAGTGATTCTCAAAAGTTTGTTTTTAATTCAAAAGCAGTACTTGTTGCGAAGTCTGCAAACAAAGAGTGAAATGGTGGAGTCAATAGGTCGTGTGTGACATGTGACATTAAAAGTGGGACCTACTGCTCCTATCATTCAGAATCCATATCAGAGATTCTGGCACCGAGGGTCGAGAAGCAGAGTCTCGAGAAGCAATTTGACGATCAATGGAAAGGAAAGTGCAAAAAGAAGAAAAGGGGGTGCGAATAACAATTTTTGCCTCCAAAGTCGACCGTTTAAGCAACTGGAGCTAGGAACACGAACAGATCCCTGGTGATTTAGCTTGTAGAAGTCAAGGTTCGTGAAGGAGCATTCGACTAGGAGATATCAGGTGATGAGGATAAAATTTCAATTACTAGGAAAGAAAGAAAAATATAACCTTTAGCATGTGTAGGGAACCTCAAACCCTACTAGGGGTTGAGCGTTCTTGATATCTAAGGATAGGTATTATGGATTTCTCAACCATAGGTATGATTAGATGTTGCTCAATGGATGGTTGATAAGCCTTTGATGGATGACTTACTCCTGTATATGAATGTTTGACTGTCTATAGATGGCCAGGATAGAAGACTTATCCCTACATGCAACTGTTCACTATGAATGCTTGACTTCCTAGGAGATGTTCGCGTGATCATAGTTGCTACGACAAACTTGTCTATATCATATGCTTGATGATATCGTGTTTGTTGTCATAGTAATGATGTCATTGATGGATAGATTCGTAGTACTAGTTAGTGGATTGATTGCCAAATAGACATATAGGTTTGATGATCCTAAGTTTTGAAGGGTGACATCCTCATGCTTGATGAATGTGGATCCCTAGACGGTAATAGTCGGTATTATCATTGTTGTTGTCGTCGTCATCATTGTCGTTGTTGCTATTGTTATGAATAGCTGTGTTGGGTACAAGAGGCTAGTGTATGAAGTAGATGGAGCAAGACTAACCCAATTACCTTGGGGATCGATTCAGTTCGATGTGTGTGGGAGTTTGATCATCCTGACGAGGCGCCGTTTCTCCACGTCTGCAGTGTACAATTCTATCCATTCCTATCATTGTTGGGGGATGGTAGCTATAACAGAATGGGATACCTGGGACCACTAGTTATTATCCTTGTCATTGTTGGGGGATACGTATTCCAACAACAGACTGTTGTTCCCACCATTGTTTTGTTGAGTCACCTCTATTAACTTTGGGAGGTGAATATCCTTGTTGTAGATTGATCATATTGTTAGATTAATCATGTTGTTGTCGGGGATCAATAGTGTAGTTTTAGAATCAATTGTATGAGTGAGAATTAGATTATGACTTTGGTAGTTTAGGTGAAGTTCTTGGTAATGATAACTTCGGAGATGGTTGCTATGTGTGCTCGTTATTGTGTGTGTAACACCCTCAAATTTTTCCCTTAGGACTTAGAATTTTAAATGCTTACATATGTGTGTTATGATGTGTTAATATGTGTTTAAAAATAATTTTGATTTATTAGGAATTAATTAGGATCGATATACGACACAACTGCGCGAGTTAGGATGTGAAATAGGCCAAAATCACTGCCCAGGAGGCGCAGGGAGCCCAGACCAGGGCACACGGCTCCTACCAAAACAGAAGTTGGGTGCAAGGTGCCACCCTGTCCAGGTGCAGGGCACCTGCTGCTGAGTTTCAACCGTGCGTTTTGACGCGTTTTAACGCGTTTTGGGTAGTTGTTTTGAGTATTTGGGACCCACTTTTGACCTACTTAAGAGGAGTTACTAGATTAGAGACTTAACTTCCCACTAAACCTCAGAAAACTTCCCTTAATCATGTTCACAAACTCTCTCCAAAGGATCAAAGTCAAAAACTGCTCTTTTCTTCCTCCCTTCTCCAATTTGCTGCACATAGAGGTTGCATCCTTGAACCTTGACTGTGGAACTCGAGTTTACGGCTTGATACTACTAACATTTCCCTCTAATTTTGGAAGTGATTAGTGTAAGGTAAGTCTTCTTGTTATGGTTAAGCTTTTCCTTCATCCCTAGGGTTCCAAACCCACAAATTCACATTTTCTGTCATGTTTTTGTGTTCTTTGAAGGAGAAAGGCCACATTTGGACAAAACAAGGACTCTTCCTTCTCATCCTTACTTAGGAACTCGAATTTGCTTAAGATAAGGGATAGAATAATACTTTATTAGTGGGCTTATAGAATTGATTAAGCAATAGGGACGACCCATGGTCCCTACACTTAGCGCGGTTGTACATGATTAAGTACCATCACCATTGTGATGGGAAATTCATGAGTTTGTTGTTGTCATGATTATAATGTTAGATAGAAATCCTATGTATTGACTTATTTGAAATGATAATTTTTAATTTGCCATATTGTAGATTACTTGATGGATTGGTTGTTTTGAATTGAGTGTTTGATATGTGACTGAAATATATGCATTGAATTTTTATGTTGCATCTTCCCTATATGTCCATTCTGAATTTGATGTACTAATTAAGTGCTAGAGTACCTTAGCGTATAGTTTTATTGTACTAGAGTTCACTAGGTGTACTAATGTGATTATGCAGAAAATTAGAGCATGAGTAGAGGAACATGGTTATGCAGAATTTTTAAGGTAAATGTAGGGGTCTAAATGGCGAAGTTATGGTTTCAAATGGACATTAGAGTCTAGGATTGGTGATGGCTTTCATATGGTAATTGTTTGAGGGAATGAGAATAGGGCAAGTGAGGTTTGATGGTTTAGAAACTAGTATGCAGAAAAACTAGCAGAAAAATGGCTAAGTGTTGAAAAAAATCTCAAAGTTCCATTAATCGAATTTTTAAATTCTGTAGGAGTTAGATAATGACCCAAACCCTTTGGATTGGTGTTCTATAATTATTTAGGAGTAGTACGGTACGTCCGGTCATCCCCGAATGCGTGGGGACCGTATTTAAAAATTTGAGGAAAGACTGGGGGACAGAGGTGAGGCGTAGGGCGCTCACCCTGCCAGGCGCCAGGTGCCCAATGGGCTGCCTGTTGGCGCCATGTTCTCGTGCGTTCTGGTTCGATCTAGCCTAGGGCGGTGTCCTACCTTGTATTCTAAGGGTATTTGAGGTTCAAAAGGGTATTTTAAGAGACGATCTAACATGATGGACTTAATTGGGATTAATCATAAGAGCTAAGAGTTAAGAGAAAGTTAGCTTTAAAACCTAGTATTGTAAGGTAGGATGGTTACTTGGACTTGCTTCGAGGTTGGAGGAAACTTGTCGACGTACTGATGAGTAGTTAGTTGTTGATGATGTTAATTACCGACCACTTGCTAAGTTGGTTGGCGTTGTTGATACGTTGTTGTTGATAGACACCTTGTTTACCTTTATGTTCATGCATCATGAGGTACCGCATTGTTGTTGTTGGCAGTGAGGAATATGGATACGCATTAATGACGGCTATGATAGGCATGGTACCCGGCCTTGCGGGTCGATTGGGTAGGGAGTCTTACGCAAAGGCGGGGCACTGTTGAGGCGTCCCAGTTTTAAACCAGATTACCCTGACTAGACACTATTCGTAATCAAGAGTGATGGGGGTACCCTCACTCGCTTGCCTGAGTTACTTGGATCCACATGCACTCTGAAGTAGGCGCCAGTCTTAGGAATTGCATATGTACTCATATGGTCAAGCATGCTTGTTGTATATGGTGTGTGTGGTTGATAGATGTTGTTGACTGGTTATGTGCATTGCTTAATTTAATTCCTATACTATTAAGTGTTATTCTTGTATGTGATTTCTAACCCCTTTGTTGTGGCTACTCATGCACCATTGTACATGTTTCGACGATGAGCTTGCAGGTGATGAGGATGTCATGGTTGAGGAGTGATTGACGGATGCAATCACCGCGTAGTTTAGGATTTTTCTTTCTTGTTGTTAAGGATTGTTCTAGTTATATGTTATTTACCGCTGTAATTATTTAGGGGGTCGGATCTAAAATAGTTGTGACATCGGGGTACTCGTTTTTAATTGTTCTCCTTATTATCGTTGTATTGAATCTTGTTTTATTTTTGCAATGTTAAGTATTGAGTGTGACGACTCTATCCTTTGGTTTTGAAATTTTATTTTGACTGAAAATTTTCTTGCATGTTATTTAATTGATTTTATTCTTAAATATCAACATGTGGGGTAGAGGGTGTCACAATGTGTATATGTTGAAATGTTTTATTCTATTATGTTTTCCCATTTTATAGTAGTTAATATATTTCTTACCTCATCATTTTCTATGTATCCCTAGCATATACTATGGATCCATCAGAGGAAGAGGAGCGGCCATTACTTAGAGCCTCCTCTTTTGGAGCAGGGTCTAGCAGAGGTGGACGGGGTTGATGTTTTTCTTATGCAATGGGTGGCTGTTTTATAGACTTTTGTATAAGTACCACGACTGTAACACCCCAAATTTCTTAAGCCTAAGCGTTAGAAATTATAGGGCCATTGTATGTTAATTGGGTGTTCGAATAGGTGCTATAGGGCTTAGTTGGGAAGGGAGACCCTTAGAAGGGATTACGCGGCCTTAGAATGGAAAAAAAACCCATTCTTAGGCAATTCTGAGTCTATGAATCGATTCACCCTTGGCATGAATCGATTCATTTCATTACACAACTTTTTAAGGAAAAACAGAACCTGTGAATCAATTCATCCCGTGTATGAGTCGATTCACAGCAGCTGACAATTTTTTTTAATTAGCGGGTCGTCCCGTTTTGCTTCCAACAGTGATAGGCTTATTGGATCACGATTTAAACCTAATCCTAGACCTATTAGGACTCTAAAACCTAATTTTAAACATATATTAAGAGCTCTAAATTAACCCTAGAACTCCTTAGAGCTTTATTGTTGCCGTTGCCACCGTTTTGTCATTATTTCTCTCATTCCTCCACCGAATTGGACACCATCTTCAAGGCCACGACCAGAGAATCAATACCCTTCTATTCTCCTCATTCTTTATGATTCGAAGAAGAAGGATTTCGTTTGTATCTCTAACTTTCTCAATTTCGTTTTTTATTCTTTGGTGATTGAAACTCTAACCTTAGATTGGAATCCCTTGTCTTTCGTTATGATAGGAACCACACTTGGAATCGAATTTGGAGCTCTCTAAGTATTGGTTTAGAGGTCGCCACGATTTTAAAGTATGGGAGGTGGATGATCTCTTGAAAAGAGGCTAAAGGCTTCAGATAATATGTTGGGAATGTCCCATAATCCCTATGCCTTATGGGGCAAGCTAATGTTGTGTAATCCTTGCAAGAGCATGGATTTGATTGCCCATGGTTTTAGTTTTGATTTAATTTGAGGCCCTTGTATGAGCAAGTAGCCATAGAAATTATTAATTAATATGTTTAGTATTGAAAGATTGATGTTTTATGTGTTTGGGCATGATTTAGGATAAGTAGTCTTGTTTGGATTGTTTAATAGCATAAACTGTAACATAAAGTTGCTGTTTTGAATATTGGTTAAGTATTCTTATGCTTAGAATTAAACTAGAATCGATAAATAACATGTTTTAGTAAATTGATGCATGTTTAATAATAAAAGATGGGTGCTTTATGTGTTTTGGCATGGCTTTGGATTATTAGTGTTATTTGGATTGTTTAAGGACATGAATTGTGGTATGAAGTTACTGTTTTGACAATTTATTAAGTGTTCTATGTTTGGAATTGAAATTGGAATTCGTGGGTAGTATGGCTTAATAAGTTGATGCATGATTAATTTTAGATTAGTGGTGTTTAATTTGCTATGATTGGTAGATGCATGACTTAGGGACAAATAGAGTAAATTGACTGGTATGAAGGCCTAAATAATATGATCTAGGTACTGTTTTGGTGGATTTATAAATGTTGTTATATTTAGAATTAGTTGGAGATGATATCATTCAAATAGGAGGATGTTATGATGTGTTGATAAACTAGAAACAAATTATGTAAAGACTAGATGAATAAGATAATTAAATTGAATAAAGGACCTCTAAGTGGATTAAAGAGAAGGTGTAGGTGCTTAGACCAATAAGTGAATTAGTAATGTAGAATAGTTTTAAAAAGGGTGATCATGGATTAAAGGACTAAAAGTATAGAAGGAACAAGATTGGGATTCCATTGATAAGAGTTGAGAATAGAGGATTAAATTCATGAATTGAATCTAAAATCCATGATTAGAGATCTTAGGGACAATTTAGTAATTGTCCCTAACCTTGTATTGGACGTGGGACCACTTAGGAGGAGTCTTTAATGTGAGAATGCAAAAAAACAGTGTTAATGCACTTCTACAAGTCCTGTGAATCGATTTACACCTGCAATGTTTC
Source organism: Calophaca sinica (assembly GCA_037113605.1). Lineage (NCBI taxonomy): Eukaryota > Viridiplantae > Streptophyta > Magnoliopsida > Fabales > Fabaceae > Calophaca > Calophaca sinica. The sequence goes on along the minus strand of CM073733.1, from coordinate 100,008,027 downwards.
AAATTCTGTGAACTGAAGCTGTGAATCGATTTACAGCTGTGTAATTCGGTTCACAGAATGTTGTTTTGACCCTGAATCGATTCATGGAGCTCATGAACCGATTCATACCTTTGTTTAATGATAAAATGATGTTTAAAATTATTTGTAAGGGTTGGTTTAGGGTAGTAACCACTTAGACTTAATGTATGTTGAATGTTTGGATTGTTTGTAGGGGTTACCAGTTAGTAACCCCGCGATTGAAGTTGGTCACGGTTGCGACCAACATTTGTGCCTAATTGTATTGTGTTGTTGTTGTTGTTTATTGGCCATAGGCTTGTGACCAATTGGTGAATTGGTATCCAACAAGTTTGTTGGATACCGTGTGTTTGGAAGTCGTGTCACCAATTTTAAAACATAGAAGACTTTGTTGTTTATAGTGGTTCGAATGTAGACTTCGGGTTTCGACAGTGACACTCGTCGACATTGCACTGACAATGGGACTCTGTGGCTCGTTGGTATTGATCAAAGGATGATGAATTACTATAACAACACTTAGCGATGTAGCACTGCTTGGGGGGTTGCGTGACTCATTAGAATGCTGTTGTAAATGTGTTACAATCGTGGCACGCATCGATGTAGCACTGACGGGGGGATCCCATGGCTCGATGGCGTTGTATGGATGTTGAGGACGCTCACATTCGCTCACCCGAAAAAGATAAAGGACCCTGAAGTTGCGTTGAAGTATTGTAGGTTCGCTTTAGCTAGTTATCGAGTAGGATTGCCGACTGATTGATGATCACATGATGATTCATCATCGAGACTTTTTTTTTTCCTGATATTGACATATTGTTTGGCTGTGCCTATGTCATTGTCTTTTCATTTGAGTATGATTCCTTACCCCTCTATGTTTTGTGGCTACTTGTGCACCCCGTGTACGTGTAGATGATGAGATTGCAGGTGATGACGTGGATGTGGATACTGAGGAGTAGACTATGTGTTACTTAGCTTAGGATTTATTACGTATTATGTTATTATTGTATACCAATGTAAAACTAAGGGTTGAGCTCTAATACATGTGACATCGGGTTGTTGGGTTTTATTTCCGCAAATTGTTTTTATTCCGCAAATGAGTTATGTTTATGTGAACTTCTATTTCGTTTAAAGATTTTTATAAAACCAAATTTTTATCTTTATTCGCAAGTGTTTCTAGGCATTTCTTGTTCGATGAGGTAGAGGGTGTCACAACGACCAGTGGACTATGTGTCATATATTAGTATATTGTGTTGTATATATTACTTTTGCGTACTCTAATCACTGTGTAAGATATTTAGGATTTGTATAATAATATGTGTGTTTTTGTTATGTATATGTCGACTGGAATGTGGATCCCTATCTCAATGGGTGTTACATAAACGAAGATGTGATGGCATCACTGGGGTGAACTATGTGAATACCGTTAATGCAACTTTGCAATTAGAGTATGTTCAGGAAGGTGAGGGTGGTAACAATTATGGTGATCCGCATTTTTTATTGGTAGGTCTGGAAACCAGTCCTGTTGGGAGTAATGTTGTTCTCAATTACAACTGTTGAGGCCTAGGTAACCTGAGTGCAGTTCTAAATTTTAAGGACCAAGTCTGGGACAACATACGAGATGCCATTTTTTTTATTTGAAATGCTGGCTTACGTGGAAAAAGTAGAGGAGGTGAGAGTAAAGCTGGGATTTGATTCTCGTTTAGCAGTTAATGAGATGGGCATGAGTGGAGGAGTTGATGTAATGTGGAGAAGTAGTTGCTACTATAAGGTGATTAATTATTCAAGGCACTTTTTTAATCTAGTCATCTAGAGGTGGATGATAATGATCATAGCAATTGGAGACCGGCGGGTTTCTATGGCATTCCAGACTATGGTAGAAGAAGATAATCTAAGAATTTATTGAAGCAACATAGCAATATGTCTCGTCTACCTTGGTGTATTATAGGGGACTTTAATGATCTCGTCTCGTTGGATGACAAATGTGGTAGAAGCGAGCATCTTGCTGGATTGTTTAGTGGCTTCTGAGAAGCGATGTCTACTAGTAACCTTACGAATATTACCTTAGATGGGCACCCATACACTAGGGTAACTAATCGTGGGACAGAAAAAGTTATTGAAGAAATATTGGATAGAGCAATGGTCAATCCATCTTGGTTGAATTTATTTTCTAAATGCCAAGCTTCAAAACCTTTTGCCGTCTTCTTCGGATGATAGTCCAATTTTATTATAGTGTGTCATGCCTATGCAGGTAAATGTAAAGCGCAATTTTATGTTCGAAAATCATTGGTTGAAGGAAGAAGATTTGGATGGTGAGGTGACAGAGGAGTGGTTTACTAGAGATGGTTTGGATGTTATGGATAAATTAGCAAGGTGTATGTCGAAGCTTTGCAAGTAGGGGAAGCAATTGAAGGCAAAGTTTAGAGTGGAGATAGTCGATCGCAAAAGGAGGTTGGAAAAGCAAAGAGCTGCAATTCTCATGATAGCATTACTCTTTCTAATTCTTTGAGAGAGAAACTTGCTAATTTATTGTTACAGGAAGAGGATTTCTGGAGGCAACACGCCAAGGATCACTGGCTTAAGGATGGGACTCTAACACACGAAAAAAAAAAAATCTGTGACATCCCATTTTTCAGATAAACGTTAATAATATTTAAAGAATAATTGGATTGGTAATTAGGTGGGTGAATGGGTATTAAAAACCTTAAATTGGAAAGAAATAGCTTAGAAATACTCAAAAGTATGAAAATACCCCTAGGAACGGTAAAGGAACCTCCAGAAACATCTAGAATGGAAGAAATTACGAATATCTCCTTAGCCTCAGTCGCATCGCGACCAAAATATACTATGGCTCATCGTGACGCGATGAGAGGTGGTGATTAAATCCGTGGGAGACAGAAATAGAACATTCCAGATAAGGGTCTCTCGCGACGCGACGAACTTTTAGTGGTAATGCATCGCGACGCGATTGACTCGCGATCAAAGGCGGTGGTGAGAGGAGGAGCTCTCCATCTCGCCTATAAATAGGCCCTCACCCCCTCCATTTCTCCAAGTTCTTCCAAGGGTCTTTGGGAGGATGTGGAGGAGCTCTGGAGGCACGACAGGACGCGAAGACATGGGGAAACGATAGTCTTCTAAGCCAGGTATGTCTCAACCTCTTCTCTCTCTAGTTTTCTCTCTTTAGGAGGTTATAAGGGTAAATATGCTCTGTGCTTGCCTCTGATGAGGATCTGGCACATCAGAAAATCCTTAGTAAGTAATCCTAGAGATTGAGAATAGGAGTGAGACTTAGAGGGCCACTAAGGAGCAAGTATGCTCTGCACTTGCCTCAAGTGAGGATCTTGTGCATCAAAAATCCTTAGTAGGCAATCCTCTAAGAAGAGAGGATGAGAGTGGCTTAGTAGGCTAAGTAGGAGTGTTCAGGGGAAGGAGTACGAGTAGCAGAAGCGGTGAGGACACAGAGAGTGACAGTGACTGCAACAATCTTCTATCCAGGTGGGAGCAAGAAACCTTACACTCTAGGGATAGTAGGGTAGAGTAGTATATATAAATGTGCGTAGGGTGACCCAAGCCCTACTAGAAGTTGATGCCCCAACATCCTAGGAGGGGTGTTGTGACTACCACTGCTAAGGATAGTAGTCGCTAGTCCATCAACCATATGAATAATTGTTGAAGTGTATGGAAAATCCTAGGATAGACAACTTATGATTGCTTGATGCTTTGGTAACATGTTGGTAGCAGGTCGCCTAAGCGACGCTAGTGTTAATCCCTAAGTTAATAATCAATGTTGGATAATGTGATGCTAATATGGTTATTGGCAATTGATAAAGTGTTGACTGATGATGATTGATGAGCCATGTTGCTGATACATGTTGGTACCAGTGTGACTATATTGTTGAATAATATGATAATGTGTTCCCTGTGTTGTCTGATGCTTGAAGTACACTTTGTCTTTGACTGTTGACTCTACCTATAATTGAGGTAAATTATTCATATTAGGAGTATCAAACAATTACTATTAGACCTTAGCTGGTAGGATAGACTTGACAAACTATAGGGGAAACTAAGTTAGAATGGTGAAGGGACAGTAACACTGTTAGGCTGACAATTAGGTGCAGAGTAGTTCGAAGTAGGATACGAATAGGGTGATAGGGTGTGAGAGAGAAGTTGATGGAGCTAAGTTTATAATAGTGGCACAGAACCAAGAAATAATGACTGTGATTTCAAGTAAACACTGGTATTTGTTGTGGTTGCGTGTGCCATTTATATATGCATTCTATTCCTACTTTTCCCAATTTTATAGTGTGTATTGTGTTTCTTAGCTCCTTTCTTCTGTCTTTCTTGTTTTGTATTTTCTTTCTCCTATAAACAGATATGAATGAACCTGATAAAGACATCGTTCACATCGTGGAGTGTACAGAAGGCACTCAGTATGAGTAACTCTCTTCGGTTACGTGTTATAACCAGTGAGTCAAAGTCAATGAGTCAGGGGTCTGTATATGTATATATCACACATTTTGTGGGCCCAAGACACGGGTTTCGTAAAGGCATTTACTCTTATGTACAGAACAATATATTTAGTTTTAATAAAATATTATTTTCAGCATATTTATATTGCCTAATTATTTGATTAGGGTTTAATAACTATCATACTGTAGCGCTTTAGAAACGGTATCAGAGCAGTTTTGTCCTAATTGGACTGTTGGGTCATTAGGATGTTATCACTGGCTGTGCTTAGTTGGGTCTCCACCGGACATTGGCTATGTCTGGATAAGGGTAGAATGTCCGCTAAGTAAGTCATCTTTAGGAAATAAAGATGACTACTTTTGATAACTCATGATGTATTGGGCATATATTGATATGTTACCTCATACCTTGTAGACTACGTCGATTCCTTGACAAAAACCAAGGATTCTCCTTGGGAAAGTAAGTAAGGACTTGCGATCAAGTCAGGGAATTAGGGAGCTTCGATAAGACAACAAGGAGGAGTATGGGGCCATATTGGGAAGAGAGAAACATTATGCAAGCAAGAGTTATCGTTCAATCCTTATATACGAATAATCTATAATGATATTTTGATATATAAAACTATTTTAGATTTCACCGTATAGTATAATCTCAGATCGTTAATCTTCTTAATTGGGCAATTTCGACTAGGCTGGATCGAGTTGAGGAGGATGACGCCAGAGCCATTCCGGCGAAAACCAATAATCCGATCGTTGATAATACTCCTCATGCAGAAGATCAGAAAGAGGAATTTATTAATGAAAGATCTTTAAGGGATTTGGCTACTGCTGTTCTGCAGCAGGCTCAGCAGAACGAAGAGCTGATAGCGATGCTTAGAGAGGAACGTGAAGTCATAAGAAAGCTACGGGAAGCAAAAATGGAGGATACTGGGTTGATGGTTTTTTTGAAGGGAAAACCACCTCAGTTTGAGGGTGAGTATGACCCTGAGGGAGCCGAACAATGGATTCGAGGGATTGAGAAGATATTAACTACAATGCACTGTAGCGAGGATCGAATGGAAACATATGCTGCATTTATGATGGTTGGTGAACCTGAGGGTTGGTGGAAGAATAGAAGGAGTGTTTTGGAGGCTGAAGGACGAGCTATGTTTCCTAGAGAAGCTGGGAACTGTTCCGAGAATGTTTCCTAGAAAAGTATTTTCCCAGGACAACAAGACAACAGAAAGCCAGGGAGTTCAACGTATTAACTCAAGAAAGGATGACTGTGGGGGAATATGCTTCTAGATTCGAATCTCTAGTGAAATATTCTGAGTATTACCAGCTTAATCCTAGTGAGGAGTGGATGTGCCGATGATTTCAAGATGGGCTTCGACTTGAACTTCGTCGATCGGTGATACCCTATGTCTAACTGGTTTTCCCGATCTAGTGGAGCGTTGTATGGAGTTGGAGGACATCGATCATCAGAAAGATGGGTTTTGAAATAAGAAAGTTATAAGGAGTCAAGAACAAGAAACTAACGATAGGGAAGAAGACCAAAGAAATCGGTTTAAGAAAATTAATGGAAGAGGTAATGGCCAACAACCGCAGCAGATGGAAATTACCCAAGGAGAGCATCAGAACTCGAGAAGATGTTTTAAATGTAAATGAGCACACATAGCGAAGGATTGCCCGCTTAATAAACGCATATGCTTTGAGTGCGGTAAACCAGGACATATATCTCGAGAATGTAGGCAGGGAGCAACACCTGCAAGACATGGAATAGATATGGGACAAGCGAACGATCAAGAAAGAAAACCCTAACATATCCAAATAAATTACCAGCGAAAAACTCTGTAAATAAGTGTCATTTACCAAGGTAACGCGTGAGGAACTAAATCCTCCCAGCCTTGACTAGCAGAAGCGGTTTTGAGGAAGTCATCTTTCTCATGCCGAATGTAAATAAAACACTATTACCTTTTGCTAAAACCAATGTGCAAACTTATTATTCTCCGTTTATATAAATTGTGTTTGCCTTCTAACTTCTCTTTATAATATTTAATGCTTGCTTATATATGTGTGATCATTATACATACATCTCTGCTTATATGAATTTGTGTTGTATATACTTTTACTTGGCTTTTAAATTCTTATTTGTTATATTCCTGCTTATATAGATTCATATTTGTTTACTTTTTACTTCTTTCATAATGATTGCTTATTATGTATTTTCTGATTATATTTCTAATACATCTTTGTTAAATCTTCTGTTTAAATAAATTTGTGTTTTCTAATTCCCATGTTTCTTGCTTTTATGGATTTTTGTTTGCACTAGTATTTTTTTTTTATTGCTAAATGTGTTTATTGTATGTACAATTTCTACTTACATTTGTAATTGTCTATGATCTCTGTTTGACTTCTAAACTTTCTAATGATACTTGCTTGTCTGCTTAGTAGTATTAGATAATAAAAGTGTTGCTGGTAAGATTAAAAAATATTTCATAATGAAAAGATTTGGTTAAGTGATAAAGTTGTTAGATCTATAATAAGAGTTGGTAAAGTAAGAAATAGAAATAATAAATTAGAATGTGTTGGGGGGAATACTCGTGAGACTAATGATATACATAAAGAATATAAGGAGTTGTGCCTTAATAGTTGATTAGCAAGATACATATGAGTATGCATAAGTAGTAGCTGAAAGCAGTAGTTACACAGTATTGTGAACGATAGTTGCACATACTATGAGTCGTAGTCGTATTAGCTGTATTACCTCCCATGTTGTGAGCGGTAGTAGCACATACGGTGAGTGTCAGTCGTAGTTGTTCCTCCCATGTTGTGAGCGACAGTAGCACACATGGTGAGTGTCAGTCGTAGTTGGGTTGTCTCCCATTTTGTGATCGGCAGTAGCACACATGGTGAGTAGCTGTAGTCGTGTTGCCTCCCATGTTGTGATCGGTAGTTGCACACATGGTGAGTAGTTACAGACATGTTGTCTCCCATGCTGTGAGCGGCATTTACATGCATGGTGAGTGTTAGTTGTCGTGTTGACTCCCATGACGTGAGCGGCAGTTGCATGCATGGTGAGTATCAGTTGTTGTGATGTCTCCCATGCCGTGAGTGGCAGTTGCGCGCATAGTGAGTATTGGTTGTTGTGTTGTCTCCCATGTTGTGACCGCCAGTTGCACACATGGAGAGTGTTCATTATAGCAGTCGTGTTGTCTCATATGTTGCGAGCGGCAGTTGCGCACATAGTGAATAGCTGTTAGTCGTGATTGTCTCCCATGATGCAAGCGGCAGTTGTGCACATGGTGAATAGATGTTCGTCGTGATTGTCTCCCATGTTGTGATTGGCAGTTGCACACATGGTGAGTAGCTGTGTAAGTCGTAGTAGCTGAGTTACCTCCCATGCTGTGATCGACAGTTGCACACATTACGAGGTAGGTAGTAGCTGTATATACTATGAGCAGCAGTCGTGGTTGAGGTAAGTATTGGTTGCGTATATTATGAGTCGTAGCTGCATTCCAGGATGTAAGCCCCCATGAAATTTCTGTTAGAGAATGGTGATAAGAATGAACCCGGGCATTCTTAACCATGACTCTATTAGAAGTTTCATTAAGGAATCTGTTGAATAAAGATAAGTTGCTGAGACAGTTTATGCCAGCATTATGATTTCACGTTGTTAACAAATTACGAGACTAATCACCTAAGTAATTTAGTTGACAATGGTGAAGATCCTAATGCCTAGGATAAACTGGTAACAGAGAATAACGAGTGGACAAATTAATTAAAAGATAGGGTGTTAAATGAACATGAAAAGGGTTATGAAAGTAAAAGAAGTAGGAATAAGGTAAATATTAGAAGAATATAACAACAGCTGAATTTTTGAGGACGAAAATTATTTAAGGTGGGTAGTGATGTGACATCCCATTTTTCAGATAAACGTTAATAATATTTAAAGTATAATTAGATTGGTAATTAAGTGGGTGAATGGGTTTTAAAAACCTTAAATTGGAAAGAAATAGCTTAGAAATACTCAAAAGGACGAAAATACCCCTAGAAATGGTATAGGAGCCTCCAGAAACGTTAGAATGGAAGAAATTACGAATATCTCCTTAGCCTCAGTCGCGTCGCGACCAGAATACACTATGGCTCATCGCGACGCGATGAGAGGCGGTGACTAAGTCAGTGGGAGACAGAAATAAAACCTTCCGGATAAGGGTCCATCGCGACGCGACGGACTTTTAGTGGTAATACATCGCGACGCGATCGACTCACGATCAAAGGTGGTGGTGAGAGGAGGAGCTCTCCATCTCGCCTATAAATAGGCCCTCACCCCCTCCATTTCTCCAAGTTCTTCCAAGGGTCTTTAGGAGGATGTGGAGGAGCTCTGGAGGCGCGATGGGACGTGAGGAGGTGAGGCAACAGAAATCTTCTAAGCCAAGTATTTCTCAACCTCTTCTCTCTCTAGTTTCCTCTCTTTAGGAGCTTCTAAGGGTAAGTAGGCTCTGTGCTTGCCTCTGATGAGGATCTGACACATCAGAAAATCCTTAGTAAGTAATCCTAGAGATTGAGAATAGGAATAAGACTTAGAGGGCCACTAAGGAGCAAGTATGCTCTGCACTTGCCTTAAGTGAGGATCTTGTGCTTCAAAAAGCCTTAGTAGGCAATCCTGTAAGAAGAGAGGATGAGAGTGGCTTAGTAGGCTAAGTAGGAGTGTTTAGGGGCAGGAGTACGAGTAGCGAAAGCTGTGAGGACACAGAGAGTGGCAGTGATTGCAACAATCTTCTATCCAGGTGGGAGCAAGAAACCTTACACTCTAGGGATAGTGGGGTAGAGTACTATATATAAATGTGCGTAGGGTGACCCAAGCCCTACTAAAGGTTGATGCCCCAACATCCTAGGAGGGGTGTTGTGACTACGACTGCTAAGGATAATAGTTGCTAGTCCATCAACTATAGGAATAATTGTTGATGTGTATGGAAAACCCTAGGATAGACAACTTATGATTGCTTGATGCTTTGATAACATGTTGGTAGCAGGTTCCCTAAGCGACGCTAAGGTTAATCCATAAGTTAATAAACAATGTTGGATAATGTGATGCTAATATGGTTATTGGCAATTGATAAAGTGTTGACTGATGATGATTGATGAGCTATGTTGCTGATACATGTTCGTATCAGTGTGACTATGTTGTTGAATAATATGATAATGTGTTCCCTTTGTTGTTTGATGCTTGAAGTACACTTTGTCTTTGACTGTTGACTCTACCTATAATTGAGGTAAATTATTGATATAATAGGAGTATCAAACAATTACTATTAGACCTTAGCTGGTAGGATAGCCTTGACAAATTATAGGGAAAACTAAGTTAGAATGGTGAAGGGACAGTAACACTATTAGGCTGACAATTAGGTGCAGAGTAGTTCGAAGTAGGATATGAATAGGGTGATAGGGTGTGAGAGAGAAGTTGATGGAGCTAGGTTTATAACAGTGGCACAGAACCAAGAAATAATGACTGTGATTTCAAGTAAACACTGGTATTTATTGTGGTTGTGTGTGCCATTTATATATGCATTGTTTTTCCCAATTTTATAGTGTGTATTGTGTTTCTTAGCTCTTTTCTTCTGTTTTTCTTGTTTTGCATTTTCTTTCTCATATAAACAGATATGCATGAACCTGATAAAGACATCGTTCACATTGTGGAGTGTACAGAAGGCACTCAGTATGAGTAACTCTCTTCGGTTACGTGTTACAACCAGTGAGTCAAAGTCAACGAGTTAGGGTCTGTATATGTATATATCACACATTTTGTGGGCCCAAGACATAGGTTCCATAAAGGCATTTACTCTTATGTATAGAACAATATATTTAATTTTAATGAAATGTTATTTTCTGCATATTTATATTGCCTAATTATTTTATTAGGGTTTAATAACTATCATACTGTAGCACTTCGGAAACGGAGTGTTACACATTCATCAACTACAGCTAGGAGGAAAAGAAACAAGATTGTGAAGTTAAAGGACAAGGTCAATTTATTGGAGTGTAAGCAGGAAGATTTGTGACAAATAGCTAAGGAGTTGTTCAAAGGAAAGGAAGGTATCTATGATCCAGTGCTTAATGTTGTCCAGGAAAAAGTTAGCGCAAAGGACGACTCATTATTGTTGGCGCCGATTTCGAAAGAGGAGCTTAGATGTGCTTTATTCTAGATGCCCCTGGAAAAATCGCCAGATAATCTCAGTGATACGAATATTTATCTTATCCCAAAATGTGAAAGTCCTTCAAATATGACTAAGTTGAGCCATCTCATTGTGCAATATCCTGTATAAAATGGTGTCTAAATTGCTCGCTAATAGAATGAAGAAAGTGCTCCCTAAATGTATTTATGAAGAATAATTCACTTTCATAGGGGATCGCTCCATTTTAGATAATGCAATCATGGCTATTGAGATTACCATTTTATGAAAAGTAAGACCCATGGGAAAGTGAGGGAAGATTGATATTAGTAAAGCCTACAACCATGTAATTGGGGTTTCTTTCATTGGGTGATGCTCAGGATGGGTTTTGACCTGAGATGGGTGCAGTGGGAGAGGGTTTGTGTTTCCTCAATTAGTTATTTGGTGCTTATGAATCATGACCAAGTGGGCCTTAATCATCTAGGGAGGGGCCTCCAATAAGGGGACCCACTTTCTCCTTATTCATCAAGCGGAGGCTTGCTTGTGGTGATATACATAGGGGTCAAAGTTCGCAGAAGAGCACCTACTTTAACTCATCTGCTTTTTGCAGATGACAATTTTTTCTTTGTAAGGCAAATGAAGGAGAGGCTAATTGTATGATGCATATTTTAAAGGTGTATGAGGAAGCTTCAGGGTAAGAAATCAACCTCTAAATCTAATGTCTTTTTTAGTAGGAATATGGGAGGTGATGTCTATTATCATCTCACATCTATATTGGGTGTGCATCAAAGCCTTGATACCAGTAAATATTTAGAATTGCCTTCTATGGTAGGAAGGAGTCGTAAGTCTGCCTTCTCATATTTAAAGGATAAGGTGTGGAAGAAGATCCAATCTTGGAGTGGTAGAGAGTTATCAAGGGCAGGATAGGAGGTGATGATTAAATCGGTGATCTAAGCTATTCATTCTACTGTGATGAGCATTTATCTTATATCGCCTTCTGTTTGTAATGAGTTAGAGAAAATGATGAATTCTTATTGGTGGGGAGTTGAGGAAATGGTGCTAAGGGCATCCATTGGCTTTCTTGTGATTGTCTTGCTTGTGCTAAAACAAATGGTGGTATGGGTTTTCACAATGGGTTTTCACAATTTACAAGCTTTCAACTTTGCCATGTCGGCAAAACAAGGATGGAAATTATTGTTAAATCCTGAAGCTATGGTGTCTCGTTTTCTCAAAGCCAAATATTTTTTAGGAGGAACTTTTTTGGAGGCTAAGTTGGGGAATAATCCCATCTATTCGTCGTGTAGTTTAAGCACTTCAAGGTTGCTGCTTAAGGAGGATTGTAGATGGAGGTTGGGTGATGGTTCGAGAGTTAAAATTTTGGGACATCCTTGGTTAAGAGGAGCAAATTTTTCTTATGTACCGATGTATCAAAAAGTTGATATAAGTGAGCTGTCAGTTAGTGGTTGTTTCTTTATAGCCGTATGTGGAACATTGAGATGCTTCACGGATTCTTTTATCCCGACATAGTGGCTGCGATTTCTAAAGTTCCTATTTTTCCAACTGTGTTGACTGATAAGCTAATTTAATGTGGTGATATGTTGTGAAATTGGGTTATCATATTTGTCTTGAATAGCTCATGGACATGACACGTTTTTAGCAGACAGTAAACCGGAACAAAATTTGGACTCTTTGGGTGCCATCGAAAGTTAGGATTGTGTGGAGGATTTGTAGACAAGTTCTTCCTTCAAGGATGAGACTTAGGGAGAAAAGAGTTGATTGTCCTACCATTTGTTCTTTATGTGAGGAGGGGTTGGAAAATGAGTGGCATCTTCTATTTACTTGTAGAAGGACTTAGGATGTTTGGTTAAAAAGCAGTTGTGGGATACTATAGAAAGTTGCATGAACCATGTTCAGGGCCAACCCAATGTTTAACTAGGCCTAAAGCAAAATTCTAAGTGAAATATTTTTAATTCAACGAAAATCAAATTAGGGGCCTTTTTATTAAAGATGAGAGGCCTAATTTTTTCTTATAAAAAAAAGATAGGCCTAATTTTTAAACAAAATTTGACCTGTAGAAGAGGAGGCCTAAAGCCATTGCTTTGGTGGCTTTACCATTGGACCGACACTGACCGTGTTGACAGTGTTAAGGAGTTGATCTTTATCATTTTCGATAGGTTGGATGCTGCAAAACATGATAGAGTTGCTATGCTCTTATGGAGTATATGGTGGAAATGCAAAACCAAAGTCTGGGACAACAAAGATGAGTGTTCTCAACAAGTCATTTACCAAGCCCGTGTGGTGTTGGAGGACTAGAGTGCTGCAAATAAAAAGCGCAACTCTCATCTGAGTAACGTAGATTCTCAAGTCCCTCAATGGGAGAGGCCACCAAATGGCTTTTTGAAGGGCAACATAGATACCGGCTCTCACCACTAGCTTAGAGTAACTAGTATTGGGTGTTGCCACAAAGACTCGAATGGTGCTTTTGAAAAGGCATATTCTACTTGGTTTAAGCCAATTCATCCTGTGCGCGACGGAGAAGCGATATGATTATTGACTGCCTTGTAGTGGGTGGGCGAGTTGGGTCTCACAAATGGGATTTTTGAGCTCGATTCTCTGGTAGTGGTAGAGGCAATGAAGCACAATAAGGATGACATCTTTGAAATTGGTTCTATTATTGAGAGTGGGAAAGTTTATTTTAGTTCCTAGTTCAATTTTTTTGGTTAAGTTTACTCGGCAACAAGTAAATGTGGTTGCTCATAGTCTAGCGAGGGTGGTCACTTCTTGGGCTAGCTAGTCACCATACTTTTGATCATTTACCTATTTGTATTGCCACTTTTTTTTTTTTGTAGGAACCTATTTGTATTTTATTTTTTTGATACTGAGAAATTTATGGTAAAGGGATGGTGTTCCAATTCAAGGCAGGGAATACCTCCAGACTCTATGAGCACTTACAAAGAAATTTACATTTACCTCACTCAAGTGACTATTTGTATTTGTACTTTGATTTATAGTGAAATGATATATTTAATTTCTGTAAAAAAATATATATTTTTAAATATTAAAAGTATCATGTAATACACAATATATTTGGAAGTATATAGTAAACCAGAATGCTATTGGCATAGATTTTTCATACACATCGTATACATTTTTTATTATTAATTTTTTTTTTGACAAAATTATTATTAATTTTTATAAATGATTTATTTGAAAGATAGTTAAATTAAATTTTTAGATAACGAATCACTTATAATAATAATTGTCAAAAAAAGTACGTTGTTAATGCTGGAGAAAGTAAACACCTTCCGATAATGGTACATTTTTTTTTTGACAAGTTCCGATAATGGCATATGGTAGCTTAATTTTCACTTTTAACAGGGGGGAAAAAAAATACTTACGATAAATAAAAGATAAAAGGAACCGACTGCGCAGCCATGTAAAAAGAAGACAATATTGTTGCACTTGTACCAGGGATTTTTGGGGAAGGTTTACATGCAGGTTGCTTTCGGCACCCCCTTTTTCCTAACAGCATCATACCCCCACTTTTTTAAATGGTAAAACTTAGATCAAGTTCTAACTATCAAGTTCGTCATTTTTTAACTAATAAAAGCAAAAAAAAATTGTAGCTAACTGCCATACCATGTTTTAAGGGGAGGATAAGATCGAACTGTTTCATGAGTATCTATGTGTGTTTAACAAAAAAATAACGAACTTGATAGTTAGAACTTGATATAAGTTTTTTCCTTTCTTAAAATACTCCTATCCCTCCCTTTATCTCTCCCTGCCCCATGCCCCCACCACCAGCAGCTCCCTCCCACCTCCCCTTGCCTTGAAACCCCCTCCCTGAAACCCCTCACCCCCTTTTTGAGTTTTTTACCTTTCTGGCAATTGAGTTGTCGGAAGTAAATTTTAAGTTGTGGTAAGATAAAAACTTTTGGGGAAAAAAATGTCGGAAGGTAAAAATTTGTTCAAATTTTTTTACCTTTCGGCAATTCAGTTGTTGGAAACAAAATTTGCTCCTTACAACTAATTTTTGCACTACAACAAAATGTGTAAAAGATAGCACCACTTTAAGCAGCGTTTACAAAAAAAACGTTATTTTAGCTAATAAACAGCGCTTCCGAACACAAAACGCTGCTTAATGTGTAGAGGAATAAACAGCGCTTAAGTGAAAAAATGCTGTTTAAAATTGTAGTAAAACAATAAACAGTGCTTAATAGAGAAAGCGCTAATTTTGGTCTAACAATAAATAACGCTTTCTCTTTAAGAGCTGATTTTGGTCCTAACAATAAACAGTGCTTCCTCTATGAAGCGCTGCTTATTGTCAATAGACATTTGCGATTTCTCTATTAATTTCGATCAAACGCGTTCTGCTATCACACGCGTTCTGCTGCTCCCATCTCTTCACTCCCTCTCTTCACGAAGCATCTTCACTCCCTCTCTTCACGAAGCATCTTCA
This sequence comes from Calophaca sinica, assembly GCA_037113605.1. NCBI lineage: Eukaryota > Viridiplantae > Streptophyta > Magnoliopsida > Fabales > Fabaceae > Calophaca > Calophaca sinica. Next base: position 99,992,941 of record CM073733.1, on the reverse strand, counting down.
ATCCCTCTCTCGATCTGTTCGTAGCGCTATCCCTCCATCGCAAACCCTAGCGATCCTCTTCTCCATTGCAAACCCCAGCGCTGTCCCTCCTCCTCTTCCTCATCATTAGACTCTGGCTCGATTTGGCTTCATCATCAGACTCTGGTTCCACACAACTCGCCACGCCGTGGTTCGATCTGGTTCGATTTGGCTTCACCGTCCCGTTCTCGATCTGGTTGTGATGTTAATTTGGGGGTTTGGTATGTTAATTTGGGGGGTTGGATCTGGTTCGATTTGGCCGCCACCATCGTGAGCCACCACCACCGTGACCCACCACGTCAGAATCTTTCACATGGTGAGTTGATCTGTCTCGTCTCTGTGTTGATTTCCCCAATTTTTCTCGAAACCCTAACGTTTTTCATGTTTCCTATCTCGAAACCCTAATGTTTCACATGGTGAGTTGGCTGCATTGCGTGAGTTCAAGTTCAAGTTCACTGCACGGCGGGGAGGACGACCAAATCTGGAGATCAAGGCTTTCCCTATTCAAGTTCAAGTTCAAGTTCAAGGCTTTTGCAATTTTTTTTTAGCTACGAGTTTGTCTAATTTTAGTATAGATCTGTTTGGTTTTTTTTTTTGTTTAGTTTTGTAAACTGGATCAATGTTCTTCTCATCTTATGTTCTTTTCGTCACTTTAATTTTGGAATTTTGGATGGATTTGATTATGTTTGTTGATGAATTTTTGTTCTGGTCCTACGAAGATGTCTCTGTGTTCATACTTGGATTAAGTCAAAAACAATATTGTAATGCTGGAAAAAAAAGACGTCTCTGTGTGATTCTTGCATCGTGTAATGCTAAAAATAAGGCGGAGATCTTGTGATAAGCAGTGACTTTACAAAGCTAGCATCAATAAGCAACGCTTTCTTGAAGAAACATTGTTTATTGTCAGGTTTTGATAAGCAAAATATTTATTTTTTGAATAACGTTATTGTGTTGAATATCGGCCTTTAAAGCCAAAAAATAAGCTCTGTTTATTGTCTTTTTTGTTATAATGTTGGGAAGGTAAAAAAACTCAGAAAAAAAAGAGGTTTGAGGGGTTGAACGAGGTTTGATTTCGTTGGAGGATTGAAGGTTGTTCTTGCTCAATGAGATAAAGGGGATCAATTCCCCCTCTCTTAGCGACGGTTAATGCGATTTCTGGGGAGAGATTGTGGTGGTAGGGGTGGGAGTGGGGTGGCGGTTTGCTGTCATTTTTTAGTTTCTACTTCTGGTAGCGAGTAGCGCGGCGGGAGCAAGGGCTGAGGTTGCGGGAGTGGACGGCGGTGTGGGGGGCTACAACAACGAAGGGCTCTCCCATATCTTTGTTTCTACTTCTCATTTTTCAGGGTCTTAGAAAGGAGCAGAGACATTGATTTGAACATGACATCAAATCGGGACCAAATGGGTGGGGAAGGGGTTGTTTGAAAGTGACAGGGTGCTCCAAAACCTGAGCTCCATTCAAGAAGGGCACCGGTGTTGATGGCAAAGAAGAACTAGTTGAAGAAAGCGAACTTCTTTTGGGTTTGATTTTTTATTTTGAGTTTGAAGAAAGAGATGGGGTGGCGGCTGTGGTGGCCAATGAGTGGGGGTGGGGGAGGGGTGACTGATGGGAAGGGGGAGGATTTCTTTCTGGGATTTGGGATTGAAGGTGGGGTGAATTTTTGGGTTTCCGGGTTTTTGGGTTAAAGGTGAAGATGAGTTTCTGGGTTTTATTTTGTTTTAAATTTATTTAAAACGAAAAATGCTGATTTAGACGCTTAGTGGATGCCAAGTTGTTTGGTACCGGGTTTGGGCCTAAGCCCAACAAATGTGTTGAATAGGAGAATTGGTTACATTGCTGAGGGGGGCAGTTTGTTAGAGAGGAAAACGTGGATAGGTGGGCAGTTTGTTAGAGAGGGGAACGTGGATATAGGGAGAAAGCATGGCAAGGGGGCATTCACTCAGCATCTTGGCAGATAGAACCTTAGAGGTTTGGGCAGAGAGAAAAATGTCTCTTCTTTGAGAAGCTTAGCTCTGGAATTACAGGGAGTTCTCTTCTATAATAGTTCTAGTTTTCAATCAATGATACACTTCTCTGTTTGTCTTTAATTCAGGTTCTTATCACAAGTCACTTAAAAATACAATGTCAATAAGTCCAGGTGGCAGTCTGTCAGCCGTACCATTGTTTTTGGACGGAGAGATGATGTCAGTAACCAAAAACCAAATAATCTAACATTAAAGGGAAGGAATATATATACTACTTTTACAGAGTTAAGATCTTCTCCATTTTTCAAAAGAAATGGAGGGCTTCATTTAGAAGAGAGATAGACACAAATGAGAGATTTGGTGTATCAAACATTTGTTATCATTTAAAAAAATTTAAATCATTTAAAACCTGTATCTCTTTCTCGCCTAATGGAGTCCTCCATTTCTTTTGAGAAATAGAGAAGATCTTTACTCATGTTTACAATGGGCTAAAACTAGATTTCGTTATATTTGCAGGGACCAACCTTTAAATTCAGAGTTGGATAAACATTTAAAAATAATAAAAGGCAACTTGACGCTATCAAATTCTTATCATGATCTAGGAAATAGTTGAATCCATTGTGAGTCTATCTAAGGTGTGGTCCAAGGATGATTTTTCAAAGACTAGATAAAAATCTCTGCAAAGTGTGGTTCTAAAGGAAAAATTGAGGACGACAAAAACTAATTCCAAAACAATCTTGAGGGTATACATAATGAGTAGTAATGTCTAAGAATAACAAATATAAAGAGAGATGACAGAATCTAAAACAGAAAAAAGGGACTGACTTACAGAAAAGGTTAAAATAGGTCAAACTAAAGGATTTATAGATGTATTCAGCTGAAAATCTTCAACCTACATCTTCTCTCCCAGTTTTAACTTAAAAGTTTTGTGTACTATTTGATTATTATGTTTGGTTGAAATACATTAAGACCCTTATGAAGTATGATATCTCTTGTAATTGAAAGACCTCATTAATTGTCAAGGAAAAAACAAGAAAAGGAAAAAAAAAAAAAACTGGTAATATAATGAACAAAGATTACTTCAATGCACACAATTATTAAGACTAAATCCTTATACACAATGAAACCATAACTATGAAGCTGAAGTAATTAACGACATTCGGATAGAAATAGAAACCACTCTTGCTAAGGAAAACTAAGTGGCCTAGCCACATTGCTATTATTGACTACTTGAAAGTTACTTTAGTGTTGAAGGAGGATGATGTGGAGAGTAATGTAGCTGCAGATTTGTGTTGCTGCTGCTTGTTGGGCATGCATGTTTCATCATTGCCATTGGTTCTTCATTGGAACGATTACTTCCATGTTGATCATTAGCAGAAGATGCATCAAAAAGCATCTCAACTTTCACACATTCCCCTCTCTCTTCCTGTCTAATCTCTTTCATCATTGCCACCACATCTTTCATTGTTGGCCTGTCATCTGTTCTTGAGTTCACACACAGCAAAGCCACACCTAAGGTCTGCAACATCTCCTCAATTTCAGATTCTGGCCTTGCTCTTAAGCTTTCATCTAGCACTTCAACTGCCCCTCTTTTCTGTCTCACCCAGTCAACAATGTGGAGTCCATCTGGTATTGTTGGATCAATTGGTTGCTTCCCTGTTAGTACTTCTAATACAACAATACCATAGCTGTAGACATCACTTTTTTCTGTTATCTTCATCATGTATCCATACTCTTCAAATCCCAACATGCAGGAAAAGTAGATGTTAGTATGCAACAACAATGAGAGAAAGCACATTTAGAAGGGGGAAAAAAAGTCAAGTAAAATACAAAAAGCATGTGAAACATATATTTGGTTTTGTTCTCTCCTAATGATATGAGTGATCAAGGTTTTAAATCGCGGTCATGATACTTAATATTGAGGAGAATCGCGATCAAATGCAGCTTATGCTGCCTCAATCGCGGTCGTAGAGACACCAAAAACCTCGATGTCGTAGACCAGATCGCGTTCGCGGGCCTTCTTTTAAAACCCTGTGAGTGATAAGTAAATATTAAAATTTGAAGCTTTGGAAGAGTAGTACTGACCAGGAGCTATATAACCATAGGAACCAGCTAGTGTACTAGATGATCTCGCAAAATCTCCATCATCAACAAGTTTTGCAAGTCCAAAATCAGCTATGTATGGTTCAAATTCAGGGCCTATGAGGATGTTGTTGGCCTTAATGTCTCTGTGAACAATAGGAGGAGCACAATCATGGTGTAAATAAGCCACACCTTGAGCTGCTCCAAGTATAATCCGGAATCTGATATCCCATTCCAAGCAGTTGCCACTTCTTTCATGAAGTAGACTTCCTAAACTCCCATTTGGCATGTAATCATACATAAGCAGTCTTGTGTTTTTGTTCCAACAGCAACCCAAGAACCGCACAATGTTTTTGTGGCGAATTGAACCAAGAGTTTTTACCTCAGCTGAAAAGGAATCGCGAACTCCTCCATTAACTGCTAACTTGTCGCTTTGACTATCATATCTGGCAGTGGCAGTGGCAGCCATTGTTGTTGGCCATAGCCTTTTCACAGCAATGACATCCCCATTTCCCATATCTGCGCGATAAACTATCCCTGAACACCCTTTTCCAATTACATTAGATTCCACCAAACATTTTAGAACTTGCTCCACAGAAAAGTTTACCTTTTGGAAAGGAGTGAAGTGCCAAGGCCATGAATCTCCTCCACCCATCTCAGAGTCATTGTCATCTCGAATCATTTTCCTTGCTCGAAAGGCGGTAACAACTCCAAAGACTGCCATTGCAACAATCAAGGCACTGAGCAATCCAATGGCCACTTTGATTATCTCTGACCTCTTAGAATTAGTACCATTTAGCATTCTTGTCATTGCAGCATTGCTAAGGAAACATGAATCATGACCATTAGGACACAAACCTTGATTTCCAGCCAAGTCAGTTGCTGATAATTGGTGGAATAACTTGCTATCTGGTAGATAACCAGTGAATTTGTTGTAGGAAATGTTCAGAGAAACTAGATTTTCAAGGCCTGAAAACACCATCAAGTCACCTTCAAGTTTGTTGTGTGAAAGGTCTAGAACAGAAAGCTTGTTCAGAGCTGAAATCTCTGGTGGGATAACTCCAGATAATGCATTATGACTCAAATTTAGAGCAATATCAAGTGCTTCAATTTGAAACAGTTCTGATGGGATGCTCCCTGAGAACATGTTGCTGCTGAGGTCTAGAAGTTGAATACCTGAGCATTGTCCAAGTGAGGAGGGAATTGATCCAGAGAAAGAGTTTTTGCTTAGAATGACTCTAAGAAGTGAAGTGAGTTGGCCAATACTCATTGGAACCTCACCAGAAAAGTTATTCATAGAAACATCCAAGACCTCTAGCCTTGATAGAGAAGACAAATAACTAGGCAAAACACCAGAAAGAGAGTTATTGCTTAGATTCAGCATTTGGAGTTCTTTGCAGTTTCCAATCTCTAATGGTACTGAGCCAGCAAGATGATTTTCAGAGAGATCAAGGAAACTGAGGCTATTGAGGAAGCCAATTTCGCTTGGTATCTCACCATTGATTCTATTGTCAACAAGCCTGAGTCGAATCAAAGAACTGCAGTTACCAATCTCATGAGGAATAGGGCCTGAAATATCATTAGAGATTAGTAGAAGTTTAGTCAAATTTTGAAGCTTAAACAAGCCTGGTGGTAAGCTATCATTGAGTGCATTGTATGACAAATCCAAAGCCTCAAGGCTTCTACAATCTCCCAATGAAGATGGAATGCCACCTTCAAGTCTATTCTGCCAAGCAAAAAACACTGTTAGCTTTGTCAACCTTCCAAGCTCGGGTGGAATTGAACCTGATAGCTGATTTGTATCGAACTGCAACTGTATGAGATTAGTAAGATTTGAAACTGCAGGTGGTATTGAACCAGAAATGTTATTGTTACTCAGCATAAGCTCTTCAAGATTTGAGAGTTTCCCCAAACTTTGAGGTATTCTACCAGAGAAATAATTCAAGGAGACATCAAGAATCATCATGCTACTGCAGTTGCCAATTTCCTCAGGTATGCTTCCAACAAAACTATTTTGCCAAAGCAACATCCTTTCCAGCTTCTGAAGCTTACCTATCTCTTTAGGAAGGGCACCAGAGAGATCATTCTCATACAAAAACAAGTTCACAAGCTCTGAACAGTTTCCGATTTCAGGAGGAATCTCACCAGAAAGCATAGTACTATAAATAGATATAGTCTGAAGCATGGTTAGCTTACCAATTGAAGCAGGCAATGAACCAGAAATTTTAGTGTCAGCAAGACCTAACACTGTCAAATTCCTACAACCTCCAAGCTCATATGGAATCTTCCCGACAATGTCCTTGTTTCCTCCTGCTCTTATAACCTCCAGATTTGAAAGCTTTCCAAGCTCAACAGGAAGATCCCCACTAAGATTATTGTCAAAAATGTCAAGGTTTTTAAGACTAACACAATCACCAAGCTCCTTTGGGATTGGTCCATTGAGCTGGTTAGAGTTCAAGCTCAAGTCTTGGAGATTCTTAAGCTTCCCAATACTTGAAGGAATGGCCCCCACAAGACTATTTGAGCTAAGATCAATGACTATAAGCTCAGGACAGTTACCAATATCAGGTGAAATAGTCCCAGTGAGGTTAGCATCAGAAATGACTAGCCTTTGAAGAAAGGGCAATGAAGAGATATTTGAAGGAAAAGGAAGTGCTAACTCAACTGTTTGAATGTTTATTTCAGTAACATGGCTTTGTGAAGAGCATTTTATGTAAGACCAATTGCATGGATTAGAGTCCAAAGGGTTCCAGTTAGAAAAGGCTGAAGGAACTTTGGAGGAACTATGCATCCATGAAACTAAGACACTAACTTCATCATTAGAAGCAAAAGAAAGAGGGACTAGAAGTGTTAAGAGAAGAAAAAGATGGAGAACAGCATGGTTAGGAGAGTGGTGGTGGTGGTGATGGTTTGTGATGAAAACTTGCCTCGGCATTTGGTGGTGGCTGTGGTTGCTCAAGGCAAATTGCATCAAAAACTCAACCATAGACAACAGACATACATAACATATCAACTATTGGTTTTGCATTGTGTTGTGTCTCTCTTTTTTTTTTTTTTTTTTCCCCCTCTTTCTTGAGCTTGTTGTGTCACTATAGTGGCTTGGTTTGGTTTACTACTATTATACTTGCTTTGGTGTGAAGCAAGAAAAGATGACAAATAGAATTTTTTAATACAATATGTTTGGAGTGAGAACAAGCACCACCTCCTCTGCCTCGGGGTTCTGTTCTTTTTGCCATATATTTTTTTTTCTGCCACATTGAATCATGCAAGCCTTGTTTGACACTAAAACTAGCTCATTCATACCCCATGTGTTGTTGCATTGTTTTCCTCAACCTTAGTCACTAATATTGTCTGCACTGCACCATTTATACTACTATAATTTGTGTTGATTACCGAGCTGCTTCTTTAATTTGAAAGAGTTGTTGTGGTTGCGTTGCTTTCTGGCATTTTGCTCTTTGTTTTTCAAAGTTTCATTCAAAGCAGATTCCCCTAGCAATTTTAGGATTATTAGAATTGCTTTGTAAGCATCTAGGTCGACATAAAAAATTGTCCTTGAATGCATATTTTAATTAGTTCAATTTACTATGATAAATGATATTTTTTTCATCCTGGGATAATTTGCCCTTTGGCATCTAAGTTTCATCACAAATTACCTACGCCATGTTTCGTCTACCTAAATGAATGCCTTTTGCTCGTAACTCAATTTGTATCAAATTGTTAGTTTTTGTGGCTTTTGGTCCCCTCTTGAGTAAGATATATTGTTGTGTTGATTTAGGGAGTAAAAATCATCTCTATTTCTTTCTATTTCTCAAAAGAAATGGAAATCTCTATTATTAATGTTTTGGGGTATACAAATACACATATTTTTAAAATGGTGATAGAAATTATGCATTAATGTGTGCTTATACACAAAAAATTTTAGTGATGAAGATCTCCATTTCTTTTGAGAAATTGAGAGAATCTCTACTCGAATTTAGGGTATTTAGTGTATGACGACTTCATCAAAAACAAAAGTGTAAGATGACTTAATGAAATATTGACATTTTATTAATTCTTATTTACTACATGCTACGTCCAAAAGTATATTAATTATGCTAATGCTTCACGGAAATGCTACATGTCACGGAGGTTTCCGCTCACGAATAGGGGTGTACACGGGATGAGTTGGGTCGGTTTTGACCAAACTTGTACGCGAACCAATCAAATTTTCTTGGTCTGGATTAGGTCGAAAACTCGGAGTTTTCCTGTCAAACCCGAACCAAACCAATTCGGTGATGAGTGAGTTAGTTCGGGTTGGGTTCGCAGGTCATGAGATAAAAAAATAGATTTTAAAATTCCAAAAAAAAGTGTCATTGAACACTTAAAATTCCACAAAAATTCGGGCAACACTTAAACTAAATTCCACAGTTTTTAAAATGGTATTCTATTCCACAAAACTTTCACAAAATAGAAAGAAACCCTAATTTCTAAGTGAGCAAGTAGTGTCTCATCTCATAAATCACTAAATCACGACTATGTGATAATAAGGTATATAAAAAAATAAAAAATAAATAAATCTCATGTCATCAGGTTGAGTTTGTGGGTTCACTGATTTGAAATCATAAATCCGTTACCTGAACCAAACCACTTCAGGTTTGAATGAGTTGATTTGGGTTCGACTCGCAAACTACGAAGAAAACCAAACCAAACGCTTTGGGTTGGGTTAAATCGTCGGATAGATCGGTTGACCCAGACCCATGTACACCCCTACGAATTGCACAAATGTCATCAGGATTGTTTTCATTGGTTGATTTCTTTTCCTCTCACTCTGTGTATGTTTCTCTCATGACAAATAGTATCGCTCAATGCTTTATTTGCTAATTATTTTTAGATTATACTTTTTTACCTGATCTTAATTAGGTAGATTATGTTTGTACACCTCCCAGCCGAGCGCCAGATTAGTCAGGACCCTTTTCCCCTAGACATTAGAACGGGTCAAAGACCTCTTAAGAAAAAGTTGTGTGTTCACAAAATTCTAGTCTATAAACACCTTAAGTTCAATTTTATTAGTTGCACAACAACTATAATATTATTTTGATAGTTTTTCTTGTTTGAAAAAAAAATGTTTAAATGTGTTATTTTTTTTATTCATGGTTTATTTTTTATTTTTCATCTTTACAATTTTTTTAAAAATTTAATAATTATCTACTAACAGTGTTAAAAAGTTTTACATAAACATACAATTATACCTAGTCACAATCAAATCTAATCATGATGCTATTTGTAATATTATTTTCTAAAATACTTATACAAATATTTACATAATAATTAATTATTTTACACATGCTCATAGTTTAATATTTTAAACAGTTTTGCTTTGCGAGGTAATTATAACAAACACGGGCACGATTGTTGTCCCGTAAATGGGTGGCAAAAGGTGATGCTAACACCAAGTATTTCCATGCTTGCTTGAAAGGTAGGCGTAGGAGGAACCATATGATTGCATTGAGAACTGGTGATTCATGGCTGGAATCGCTGGCTGATGTAAAATGAGAGGTCAAGAGGTTTTTTTCTGATCATTTTGCTAGCAAAAATGACTACCGTATGCCTACATTGGATGGGTTGAGTTTTAACCAAGTTTCTGATGAGGAGAATCGTATGCTCACTGCACCTATTTCCATGGATGAGCTCAAAGAAATAATTTGGAGTTGTGATGGTAATAAGAGCCCCGACCCAGATGGTTTCAATTTCCAGTTCTTAAAGACATTTTGGGATTTGCTAAAAGAGGATTTATTGGCTTTTGTATTAGAATTTCAGTTGAATGCTTCTTTCCAAAAGCAATCATTGCATCTTTCCTTGCCCTCATTCCTAAAACTGACCATCCTCAGTCCTTACGAGAGTTCAGGCCAATTTCTCTCATAGGATGCCTTTATAAAATTATTGTCAAAATCTTGGCAAATAGATTGAAGATTGTATTGAGTAGAATTATCTCTCCCTGTCAAACGGCTTTCTTACTAAACAGGCAGATACTTGATGGGGTTTTAATGGCAAATAAAGTCATTAGTGTGGCAAAAAGGAGAAAGGAGGAGTGCTTTCTTCACAAGGTTGATTTCGAGAAAGCATAGGATTCGGTAGATTGGAATTACTTGGAATATATGTTGCAGTGGATGGGTTTTTGCTATACCTGGCAGAGATGGCACTAGTGCGAAATATACCTAAAAATAGACTTATAACGCCGGTTTTGGCAATAACCGGCGCAAAAAGTGACGTGGTGGCATTTTTGAAATTAACCCATCACTTTTTATGCCGGTTATTTCCAAAACCGACGTTATAAGTATGATCCCAGGCCACAATAAAAACAGGTAAAAAGAGTGAAACTTTTAACGCCGGTTTTTAAGTAAAACCGCGGTTAAAAGTATAAGTTTTAACGCCAGTTATACGAAGAACAACGGTTAAAAGTGTCCTTTATTTTATTTTATTTTATTTAAAAAATGTAACCTATAGCACCGATTTTTTGGCCAACCGTGGTTATTAGGTGTTTTAAAAACACAAAATCAGACCCTCTCCCTCCTCTCACTTACGTGTTCTCTCATTTTCCCTCTGTCGCTGTCTCTCTAATCTCTGGTGTTCTCTCTCGCCGCCGTCGTCCTCTTCGTTCTCAACGTTTTCTCCGACGGTCGTCGCACCTGCAAACCGCGAGCCATCCACTACAAGAAAACACGGGATTACCGACGGCCGTCGGTACTGCAGAATTTTCGACGGGTTACTGACGGCCTCAAGACTGTCGGTAAAACAGGCGTCGCAAATGTCTATCGACGGCACTTTCGTGGTCGTCGGTAATACCAACGTCGGTAAATGGGGAAAACATTTCCAACGGCCGTGGCAGTTGGTAAATCCTTTTTTTTAAATAAAAAATAATTAATTAATTAGTTTCTGTAATTAATTTAATTTATTAATTTATTTATTAAATTAAAATATTAAATTAAATGACTAAATTAATTTATAATTGAATTTAATTTATTGAATTAATTAATTAATAAAAAGATAATTGAAATATTTATTTAATTTAATGAATTTAATTAATTGAAATATTGTAATTAATGAATTTAATTTATTAAATTATTTATTTATTTAATTATTAAAAATAATTGATTCCAATATTAAAAAATATTTATTTATTAATTTAATTAACTATTACTAGTAATTTAATTTAATTATATTTATTACTTTTAATTCTTAATTTATTCCCATATTTAAAAATGCGATAACATAAACGAAAAAGATCAGTAATAATTAAAAAAAAGAAACATAATAAATAAATAAATAAAACCGACGAACAAAGATCACAGTAACTAAAAAGATATCGGAAAATATGAAAAAATATAAGTACAAACAGAACTAATAGTCCTGGTAGTCCTGATCATGACCATCGTTACTAGGAGGCGGATGAGGCGAAGGCGGAGGTGGTGGAGGAGGCGCCTTGTGAGCTAGCAACTGGTACAACTCCTCCTATCGCTTCAGCACCTCAACCAACATGGCACTCGTCTGACGGGCGTCCTCCCGCTGCTGCTCGGCCATGGCCCGCTTCAGGTCCGCTATCTCCTGCTCATCCGCAGCAGAGCGACCAGTGGTAGCACCACTACTCGACGACTCTCCGATGTTGAGGTGGCGGGCACCTTTCTTGTAGTTGCTGGCGAGGTCACCAGCACCGTATAGGCGACTCTTCTTGTCGCCAACATCAGCCCATACCCTGAGCGGTGCAGATGGATCCTCATGGCTCTGAGTGGGGGAACATGATGATGTCTGAGACATCATCTGAGACATCCAGGCCTTAAACTCCTCTTGTCAAACATACACAAATAAGTCAAATTTTTTTGTCATAAACCAATATAAACATTATTAAAAAACTATTAATTATATTTTATAATTACCTGAGTCTGCCTTGACCGCTCATCAATAAAATTACTGGTATCCTCCTAATATGAGTTGCACGATGGAGCTCGTGCAACTGTACCTCTCTACCCAACCGCTTCGACTGTAATTATTTAATACAAAACCTTAACTAAATAATAATAATAATAATAATAACAACTAAATAATAATAATAACTAAATAATAATAATAATAATAATATAAAACGTACAAGTCGAGCTGCGTGCTGCGCCTGACTTTTTTTTTTTTTTATAAATGAAGGAAGGGAGCCTCGTTAAAACCTTCTGATGTAAAACCCTCCTTAGGGAAAAAACACCTAGAAGGAAAAAGAGTACTCCCCCCTGTTGTTATTAAAAAAGAGAAAAAAGAAGTGACAAAGAGTTCCTGGGGGGACTAGGCCAAAACCCAAGAGCGGAGCGAAAAAGCAAACAAAACAATCCAGAAGGACATCAAATAATCTAGGGAACGACAACCTAGCCCAAAAGAGACTAGGAAAATCTATAGTAAGGCATGCTATTTCTATTTCTAAAAAAGTCATCAGAGATGAAGGTCGGAATGGTATTCCACCAAACAGTACCGTTGACATGAGTACCATGAGAGGCGAGCTTGTCAGCACAGGAGTTTCCTTCTCTATAAATGTGAGAGAAAATGAAAGCCATATGTCTAGTAAGAGCAATACAATTGGACCACCTGTTTCTGAGCTTCCAAGGCACAATAGAACTGTTTGTAAAGGCAGCAATAACTAGCTGGGAGTCACATTCTAACCATAAACGCCGCCAACCCCTTTTAAAGGCGATCTCAATAGCAATCATTGAACCAAAAAGCTCCGCCTGAAGAGCATTACAGATGCCAAGGTTAGTAGAAAAGCGACCAAGAACAAAGAAGATTAGATCCTCTGAAAATACCCCACAGGATCTGGGCACAGACAACCCTTAGCTGCCCCATCAGTGTTGCACTTAATCATATTATAGGTGGGAGGAATCCAGATAACTTCTTTGATATTCTGGCCACTACCAGGACGACCCTCCACTTTAAAAGTCTTTAAGATTGTAAACTCAGAGATAGAAGAGGACATTTTCCCCCGGCTAGAATTCCCAGCAAGAGAGACGTTACTTAGGATCAAATTGATGGCCGATTGAGGGGGAATGAGCTTGTTGTCAAACCGCAGTTTATTTCTACAATGCCAAACTGTCCAGAAAATATTGATGATAGAAGCAATAACGACATCCAAAACTTGAGTGCTCCAACCTTTATTACAGATAGAGACTGACCGAACCTCCAGTGTGCAAACTCCCACCCTTCTCAGAGGCTCTATTCCTCTCCACCTCCATCTGTGGCACCTTTTACATAAACTCTACTGTTAACTATTTTTTTCCCCTCTGTTTTTGTTTGGGTTTGAAATTTGTATCCGTTTACGAAAAACGTGTGCCATTCTTTTAAACGTGATTTAGGACTATAAGATAAATTTCTCAAGTGTTCGATTTAAGGTGATTCTGGCTCACTGTACACCTGCGTATACACATGCACAACTGATTTATATTTCCTTTTTTCAAACAACCTTTTGTATTTTCAAACAATAAATAGTTGAAATAGGACTAAAAATACATACCTGGTTCATAAACCACGTTGGGAAATATTCATGAATATAGACAAAAGAGTCTTGTACAGCTATGGGCTTAGTTAACAAGAATGCCCTGATTAATTCATTCGAAAACAAATGATCATGAGTAGTTGTGGATAAAAGAAATTGAAAGTGGTAAAAAAGATACATACGTAAGATATGGTGATACTTTGGCACAATTGATCAACACGTTAACGTGGGCTGACTTCCACTCTTCTCCCGTTAACCAGGAAGTCACCTCCTTTCCAGCATGACGACCGGGAAGGCAAAATACTGATAAGGCTAGCGGGTGTCTTTCACTTTCAATTTCTATTTTGTTCCTGTTATTTGTTGATGTCAGCATGAAGTTCGTAAAATAATGGGAACAGAAATGGATTGTCTCACGGTGTAAGTAAGTTGCACAAATAGATCCTTCAACCCTGGCCTTATTTTTCACCGACCGTTTTGAGTCACCCATAAATCTACAAAATATCAAAGTTGATGATATAAATTGATACATTTAACCCTTCAAGTGAATATTTATTTTAAAGAATATTTTATTATATTACCTTTCGAATGGATACATCCATCTGTATTGAACCGGTCCACCAAGCCTAGCTTCATGTGCAAGATGAACTAGGAGATACTCCATAGAGTCAAAGAAACTAGGGGAAATACTCTCTCCAACTTACAAAGAATGACTGGTATGTTCTGCTCCATCTTTATAAGATCATCCTCTCTCAAGGTTGCAGAACACAAATCTTTGAAAAATTGGCTGAGTTTAGTAAGTGGATTTAAAACATTTGACGGCAAGGAACTAAATGCAATAGGAAGTAAACACTCCATGAATACATGACAATCATAGCTTTTCATCCCAATCATGGTTCCTTTGTTCACATCGGCACATCTTGCCAAATTAGAAGAATAACCGTCTGGCATTCGAAGTTATTTTATCCATCGACAGACTGATCTTGCTTGCTCAACAGTTAAAGAGTAACAGGCTTTGGGTTTCAGGGTTTTCTCATCCGACCGAGTCGTCAAATGCAAGTCCTTTCGTCTACAGTAAAGCGGTAAGTCCAGTCTGGCCTTATCGTTGTCTTTCGTTCTTCCTCTAACATTCATCACTGTGAGAAACACATTGTCAAAAAAGTTCTTCTCAATGTGCATAACATCAAGGTTGTGTCTCAATAAATTATCTTTCCAATATAGCAGATCCCAAAAAATACTTCTTTTAGTCCAATTATGCCGTTGTCCATATCCTTCAAATCGATCCAATTTACCATGATCTGTGATTTTTGGCAGATCCATAACTCTGGCAAAAATCTGTTCGGATGTCAATCTTGGGGGCGGGCCATCTAATTTAACTTCCCCCTTCTTGAAGGCGTTCTTATTCCGTCTAAATGGATGATCACCTGGTAAAAACCTGCGATGTGAGTCAAACCAAGAACTTTTCCCCCGAATTTCAAGGTAAAGGCCTTTGTATGCTCCATGCAATGCGGACATGCCATTTTACCATGAGTACCCCACCCAGACAACATTCCATATGTAGGAAAGTCATTAATGGTCCACATCAGAGCTGTCCTCATTGTAAAGTTCTTCTTTCGTGCAATATCATAAGTCAAAACGCCATTCCACAACCTTTTGAGATCGTCAATGAGAGGCTGTAAGTAGATGTCAATACCATCTGTTGGATTATCTGGACCTGGTATAATACAAGTCAAGAACATATAAGGCTTAGACATGCACATTTTGGGAGGAAGATTGTATGGGGTAACAATAACTGGCCAACAAGAATAAGGTTTCGCCGTTGATTGAACATACGGGGTAAAACCATCAGAGCATAAGCCAAGTCGTACATTACATGGATCTGCTGCAAATTTGGGATGCACACGATCGAAGTGCTTCCAAGCTTCACCATCACATGGGTGGCGCAACATACCTGAAGTGCTTCTATTCTCATAGTGCCTCGTCATTTTGTCTGCAGTCTGTGTTGATGCAAACATTCCCTGCAGCCTTGGAATAATTGGCAAATAAAACATTGCCTTCCGTGGAACTACTTTTTGTCTACCCTTCCCATTATCAGTGTGTGAAATATATCTTGGCTCACCACAAAATTTGCATTCAACCAGCGTGCCATCGTTTTTACCGAATTCGTTGTCGTAATATAACAGACACCCTCTCACACAACAATCAATCTTTTTAGATTCCAACCCCAACTTGGACACTAAGCTTTTAGCCTCGTAATAACTTTTTGGCAAACCATCTCTGATAGGTGACGAGTCCAACATCATCTTCGTTACGAGATCCAAGCACACATCCGTAGCACCACAGTTTGACTTAAGAGCTAAAAGCCTCACACACATTGATAACTTAGAGTCTACGACCCTTCAAACAACGGCTTATTTGTTTCTAACAAGAGATTATAAAATTTTTGTGTTGTCTCGTTTGGAAGTTTATCTGTGTCATCATACTGTTGCTCCTCGAATGATACGTTGACCCCCAAGGCATCACAAACCATATCTTACATCAATTCAATCTACCCACCATATCCCGTATGTACGCAACTGCTTGAAGCACCTGTATCGCCAACCCTTAAATTAACCCGAGGAAACTCTTCACCATGTCTAGTCCAAATCCAGTAGTTAGGCCTAAATCCAACATTCTGCAGGTGATATATGACATCACCTGGGCTCTTGATCCTTCTGCAATCGCAATTAACGCACGAACATCTAATCCCTCCATTAATTTCGAAATCTTCATGTGCCATTGTGACTTGGACAAAGTGATCAATCTCATCGCAAAAAGATTGTTTCAAACCCCCTCTCCTCGGATACAACCTATCGTACATCCAACAATGACTCGAAGGGAAAAATTTCATCTTCTGTATGTCAAAAAAAATGACAATTTCAGCAGCACAACGTTCTTATAACCGCTCTCTTTCTTTAAATGGTATGACCCTATCCCATTCGAGGAAAAACTTTTTCAGAACTCGTATAATAGTCATTCCTTAATTCTCATATCTTATACTGGACAAAATTTCGGCAGCATTTTCCATTAGTCTCTGAGTACACAAAATGATCGCAGTTATGAACACCGCGATCAAGTATGCACCCAGAGAACAAAAGGAAATGAATTGAACCGAAATTTCATCAAATATAAAGATACGAGAATTAAGCAACAACTATTATACGAGTAAAGAAAAAGTTTTTTTCCAAACTGTCCGACTTGGACAATTCAAGGTTCAATATACAATGAGCACGTAGCACTAAAAGAGTAAATGCACTCAATAATATATTGAACCTCAAACGGGAAGCTAAGGCTTTTCTCCGATACTAATAACAAAGCAAATGATTCACTAAAAATCAAAAGTAGAGATGATAGAAGTAGAAAATCTACTTGGTCATTTAAAAAGAAACAGGTTGAAAGTTGATATCCTCTTAAAGGATAGAATTAGACAAGCAGAAGTGGCAAGAAAAAGAAGTACAGAGAGATGTGCAAAGCAAATTGCATACAACGATAGAATTAGATCTGTCCTTTTGTTTACTTTCTAATTCTTCTATTTTTTATTCTGTTCTAATTTTAATTCAAGATCACTTCATCAAAAGAGATAGATAGCATCCTTCAAAAGCACGTTAGATAGAAGCAGACGATCATGGATAATATGATGAGGAGCTCTGATCTCATAGATGCAAAAAAATTAGTAGAAGAACATATGCTCAACGTATTGTACTTCCCAAGTAGCTACCTAAAATCCTAGGTTTATTTTTTCCTATAAATGGATTGTTCGGTCCTTTAACATTCTTAGTAAGGCAAAAATGTTGATTTTCCCTTCATATCAAAGGCATCATCGCAGATACGGTCATTCTTTTGACTTTATCTATTTAAGAATCAAATTGGCATTGACTGCTTAGGTACTAAATAACTGAATCACATTGTTTATTTATTTGATACTTTCCCAGTTACAAACTAAAATTATTCTAGTGAATCTATTGAATATTGAATGGAACAATACTATGTTTTGTAAAGAACTGCCTCATCTTCCATGTTGATTTCATTTTTCTCTTTCTTTAACATTTTTTAATCTATACCATTATATAATGGGGATGGCCTTCAATAACTGCCTCTTTTGGCTTCCTAATTTACTTTCCTATTTTACCCCTTTACTCCACGTACTGTTACCAACCTTTGTCAGTTACGTTGTTCCATAATTACGACCACTTTTTCAATTTTTTTTTGTTACTCGGTTCTCAGATGGAAACCACTTTACCCCTCCTTTTTCTTCGAAGTTCAAAAAACAACGCCCTCTTCTCATTCTCACCCTACCTTCACGTTCTCTCTTTCCCACAACCTTCCCTGGTAACTCTCCCTCTCTTCTCACTCTCTTTTTCTTTCAAAGTTTAGATTTTCAATGCACATATAGGTTAGTTTTTAGATTTTAATTAGGTTTGTTGACTGTAATTAATGTTTGTTCATATATTTTGAAGCCCTCATTTTGTTTTGTGCTTTGAGATCTATATATGTTGTACCGCATGTAAATTATCTTCCTTATTCTTTTTTTTCTAAATTCCAAATATGTTCTTGGGTGACAGAAGAACCAGAATTTTCATTTTTTTTAATTCCAAATAAATGTTCTACTTCCCTTTTTTAGTTACTTGTTTTTTTTCTTTAGTCATGTATGAATATTTGGATATGTCAAATTGTCAATATTCTAAAAAGCCTCCATTTTGATGTGTTGTATATACTATAGGTCGAAGTCTGAAGAAATGAAGCAAGTGGTTCACCAAATTTGCAAGTAGAAAGAATGTCACCCCTTGTTACCGAAAGTTTGAAAACTGAAACTCTGGAGGAAAATGGTGGGTAAGTTCTATTCCTTTATTTGCTACTTGTTGATTTGCTGTGCATTTACACTTAGGAGATATAGCTTTAAGATGTACAAAGCAAATTGCAGCCAATGATAGAAATAGATCTGTTTTTTCTATTTCTCTACTTTCTAATTCTTCTATTTTTTATTCTGTTCTAATTTTAATTCAAGATCACTTCATCAAAAGAGATAGATAGCATCCTTCATAAGCATGTTATAAAGAAGCAGACGATCATGAATAATAAGTCGGTGTGGGGGTCAACAGCCAACCCTTTTCCACCAAAAAAGAACCGACATTTCAAGCATCAAAGCATGATAAAAAATATTTAATAATACTATTTAAAGCACAAAATCACTAACAACAACATAATCTTATAACATACATCGCTTCAAAATTCCCTCTGTGGAGAGAACTATGAAGGAAATCAAATAAAAAATGTCGGTGTGGGGGTCAACAGACAACCCTTTTTCCACCCAATGAGTCAACCGACATTTCGTTAGAGTTCAAACCTCGATCGCAAAGTAGTGGCACGAGCGGTGCTGAAGCTTCTCCTCAAATGTCAACTTTGAACTGCAAGTCACGAGACAAACCTAGCCTACTGTAGTGGAGAACTTGCTCGAACACCTGTTTTGAATAGAACCCCCAAAATCAAACTTATAAAGAACATAATACACTTGATTTTTTAGTCATTAAACTATCGATAAAGAGAGCAAACCTACACAAGTTCCAAAACAAGTTCCTTATGTTTTTTAGTTCCTAAACATAAGCAAACAATATTTTCCCAGTGGTAAATTTATAAATGTTACTATGATCAAATCAGAAGCCTAAACAATATATAGGAACACCAGCAAGTATAAGCTTTAAAGAATCAATATCTACACACACAATCACTTAATTGGTATAAAGTTCAGCTAACAAATTTCATTAAAAGGCAGTATCCATAAAAAATTGCACCATTATTGATCTGAGACTTACCCAGAACCACGATTAAGAATGGCAGGTCCTCCAGCTCGACCGCCTTTAGGCCTACAAGACACCAAACATCAGCACATAATCTGAAGTAGTATTTATCTTTTTCCACACAAAAAAAATACCAGTGATGAAAGACTTCAATTTTCCATAAAAAATAACAGAACTTTGAAACATTAGAGGAAAATGATATTTCCCACTTGCTGCCTATTTTGATCATGTAGCGAGTATGGACATCAATTTTTAGAAATCATAAATAGATATGTACTAATGACATGGCAGATGCATAGGCATTACAATTTGAAAATTTGGGAAAATATGAGAAAGGAAATATCTGATTGAGTACTATACTCTCTTTCAACCACAGCAGCCTCCTAAGGTCTAATACTAACAAGAATTTCACTTCACACCTCTGATCACAGCTTGGCAATGGCATTCTCCTAAACTAGTACAAAACTACAATCTTCAAGTTCAAGGTTTGCAGTTGAAGAATCAGTCAAATTTTAGATAAACTTCTAACTAGTAAACGAAACAACATTAAGTACAAAATAATTCACAAAGACAAGGATTTTAGACCAATATTGAAAGAAGAGAGACAAAATGACCAAACCAGAAACTCAAAGGAAACAAAGGAAAAAGCACCAACCTCACTTTCAAAGGACATAAGCAACTAGACGTCCTCTACTATCCGGCGAGGAGTCAAGACGGCGCGTTTGCTGTGCGGAGAGGGTTGATGTACTCTCTGTAACACCAAAAAAAATCAAACCAGAGTGAGTAGCAAAAAAATCAAACGAAAGAGAGTGACAAACAACAAGAGACAGATGATACCTGTTAGGCGAAAGAGAGTGACTCTCCAGTGAGGAATCAATACACGAACCAGGCCAAAATAGAAGAATTCGCGGACATAGAAGCAGGTGAATCCGTGGTGGTGGTCGTCGTTCTTGTGTGTGGTGGTGGTCACCGCGGTCCAAGGAGGGTGGGGCTGGATGGTGGCACCGGAAAGATGAAAAAGGGGGAAGAGAGTAGAGAAGGTCGTCATCTGGTTGAAAAATGGAGGAGAATGAAAAATGGAGGGGAAGGGCTCGCAGTCTGGTAGAAACTGGATATTACCGACGGCCCCATTAACCTTACCGACGGGCTACAACCTGTTGGTACACGACACGGCATTACCGACGACCTTAATTCAGATACCGACGAGCTAGCCCGTCGGTATTTGAAGAACTGGAGGGAACCCTAAAATTGGGAGAAAATAGGTGACGGGATACCGACGGGCTATGACCATCGGAAAAATCCCGGGATATCCGACGGCTTTAGCCGTCGGTAAAGCTAGCCCATCATACACCATAGGTTATCGACTTCGGTAACCTACGGTGTATGACGGGCTGGCTTTACCGACGGCTAAAGCTGTCAGAAATCCCGGGATTTTTCCGATGGTCATAGCCCGTCGGTATCCCCGATTTTTCTTGTAGTGATCCCTCTATCGTCCTCTTCGTGTGCAGCACCGCGAAGCACTGTATCTCGCACCCATAAGGCCCTCTGACTCTGGTGACAGTGATCACGTCCCTCCGTTCCAATAGGCCGTCTCGTCTCGTCTCACTCTCCTCGACAACGATCCACCATTGTGATCTCCTTCAACACCCATTCAGCCACCGTCGCAACCGCACCCATTTAGGTACCGCTTCCATTTCTCTCTTTTTTCCCATTTCTTTCTTCACGCTTCGCATTCACCTACATTTTTAGGGTTTTTTTTCAGTCATTTTTTTGTGGTTTTATTGATTTCAATTTTTTACCCATTTCTTTCTTCACGCAGGAGGGCCATAGTTTGAGAGGGGAAAAGGTTAAGCAGTTGGGAACGGGTCTCTCGAAGGAACAGTTGCTTTTGCGGTCACAGGTTCACTCATCCAACTTGGTCTTTTCTTTCTTGATTAGTATCTGTGCTATTTGTTTCTAATCAATGAATGCCTTGGAGGTTTTTATTTTGTTAATCACCCTTTGAATCTGTTTTATAATGTCTATATTTTCATACCACCAGTGAATTTTGAGTCATGTCAATTTGATATTTGACACTGACAGGTCTTCAGGAATGTTGGTCTTGAATATAGCTTGTCTGGACTCACGTGAGATTAAGAGTGGTTTTACAATTTATCAGTGAACAAAGTTTTATAATCAATAATGAACCACTTTAAAAGTAGAGAGTTTCCTAACTGAGGTACAACTAACATTGTTTCAATTATCCACAGGGGGAAAAACTATGGACAGCCACAGGCTTATATATTATTCTCGACAGCAGGGTCTTGATAAGCAACATGAACTAGTTGAAGAACTTTGCCTTGGTTATTTCACTCAAGAAAATACATTGGTGACCAGTAAGTACTTCTATTCATTTTTTTGGTGGGGGTGTTCTGTGTTTAAAACTATTTTTTTATGTGTTGTGTGCTCAATTAATGGCACTTTATCTTTATTGTTTTAAGGCCATGGAATTGTAGGGATATTCTTGAAACTTCTTTGTTTGAGGAACTATCCATCAGTATGGATTTTATTAGCTAAATTGTTTTGTTTTTTGACAGATAAATGATCCTCAATATTTACTTGTCAACAAATTATTTTATCATTTCTTAATGGTTAAATATGTCACTTTTTTCCCTCAAAGCTTGGGGACTATGAGAACTATAAATAGAAACCTTGATTTCTTCAGTGGAGCTTCTTTATAATATTAAGGTCTATATGCTATGTATAACAAGTCAAAAGATGAATAAGAGGTACTGAATGTTCAATAAGTAACAGATATAAAAAACCAGCACCATAGAAATTGGGATGATGAGTGGTCATTTGTGATAGGATTTAGCTGAAAATATTTTATTGCAGGACATTTCTACCAATTATCTTTGAATCTAGTTCCTAAAGTGACAGGCATTATCATTTTCAATTTGATGCAGGAAGTTTCTTTCGGAAGCTGCTGCCAAGGTTGGTATAGAAGGAGTAGAGGAGTTTCTTAAGAACCCAAACAATGGGTTGAAGGAGGTATTTTTTATAGTGTTGGGTTCAAAGCAAACTATGCAATTGCATTTTGTATTGCAATTGTATTTTGTATTTTGGAAGTCTGACAAATATTGGATGATTCTGAAAGTTGTATTTTGGAAGTTTGATAAATATTTTGTATTAGTTGTTGTATTTCTAGGCTTTGAATTTGGATAATACGAGCAGGCATGGAAGGATAAAACAAAGAAAAAAACACTTTTAATCGCGGTTTTTAGTAAAACCGCGATTAAAAGTAACTTCTAATCGCGGTTTTACCAAAAATCGTGATTAAAATTAACATTTAATGTCGGTTTGACTAAAAATCGCGATTAAAAGTGTTTTTTTTTTCGTTTTTTTCAAAAAAATTTATTTCTTTCCACGCTTGGTTTTAATGCGGTTTTGATAAAAACCGCGATTAAAAGTGACTTTTAATGCCGGTTTATATGTTCACACTTACAACGCCGAAAGAATACACGCCGGTATGATAACCGAGATTAAAAGTCCATTTTAACTACAATTAAAAGTCCATTCAGCAGTAGTTTGGATTAAGGGTTGTATTGGGCCTAGTACTATGTCAGTCCTGGTCAACGGGAGTCCCATTGAAGAGTTCCATGTGGCTAGAGGGTTGAAGCAGGGTGACCCTTTAGTGCCTTTCTTGTTTTTTATTGCAGCTAAAGGTCTAACGGGGCTGGTCAACAAGGTGGTGGAGTTGGGGCGTCTCCAAAAAATGAGGTATTTCGAATATTTCATTTCCAATTTTGCAGTATGCGGATGACACAATCCTACTGTGTCAACCTACGTGGGAAAATTTATGGTGTCTTAAAGCTATTCTACGTGGGTTTGAACTTGCTTCTGGACTCCGTGTAAATTTTACTAAAAGTAATATTTTTGGGATACACACTGATGATAATTTTATGAGTGTTGCCTCTTCTTTTTTGGCCTGTTCTATTGGAAAAATTCTATTTAAATTCCTTGGTATACTAGTTGGTGCAAACCTAAGGTTGGACACCACTTGGAAACCAGTTGTAGCGATGATGCAACGCGGACTAGCTTTTTGGAAACAATCGCATTTCTCCATTGGTGGTAGGGTGACACTGATTAATTCAATTTTATCAAGTCTGCCTCTGTATTTTTTCTCATTTTTAAGGTGTCAAAGAAGGTTGTAAACATTCTTAATCAGCTACAAAGAAAGTTTTTATGGGGTGGTTATAGTGATTCTACCAAAATCAGCTGGGTGAATTGGAAAGGGGTCTACAGACCAAAATATTTGGGAGGCTTGGGCATCAAAGATCTTGAGGTTTTCAATCATAGCTTACTATCCAAGTGGAAGCGGCGATTTCTCAATGATACTAATGCCATGTGGTATCAGCTTCTGTCGCATAAATATGGTCCTTTGACTGAGGGTTGTGGATGGTTTAAATGCAGGGCGGTTTAGCTCTTTGTGGTGGAGGGACATTATTACACTTTCATGATGCAGTGGCCATAAAGATTGGTAGTGGTGCCAATGTGCGATTCTGGGAAGATATATGGATTGGAACTTCACCATTGTGCATTCTTTTTTCTGGTTTGTATAGACTGACAACAGCAAAGGACATAAAGGTGGCTGATTTTGGTTTGTGGCAGGGAGACAAATGGAGTTGGCATTGGGGTTGGATCAGGGATCTTCAAGGGAAGTGGTTGAATTTGCTGCTCTTAAAGACTTGCTGTTGGATGTAGCACTAGTGAAGGATGTCATAGATAATTGGGTTTGGAAACTCACCTCTTCACATGTTTTTCCGGTAAAGTCAGTATATCTATTCCTTATATCCCATGACAGCAATATGCAGCTTGAACATGATCTTTGCAAGGCGCTTAAGGGGTTGTGGCGGACTGCAGTACCGTCTAAGGTTACTTGTTCGCGTGGCGTGCACTGTTAGATCGCCTTCCTACCCGGATTGCTTTGCTTCAACACGGTATCCTTGAGGCATCCTTAGTGATAGTTGTGTGTTTTGTTTTTCACATTCTGAAACAGTTTCCCATTTGTTGTTCTCATGCCCATTTGCTTATAATGTGTGGCATTCTATTTATGCTTGGTTGGGTTTAAATGGAGTTTGGCATAGTAACTGTACCCAAAATTTCTTGCAACATGGTATTCTGTTCAAGGGTAGAAGGATGCGCAGGGTGAAATTCCTTATATGGTGTGCTGTTGTATGGTGTTTGTGGGGGCTTCGTAATAGAATTATGTTTCAGGGGCTGTGGCAGAGCACTCTGGTCTTATTGCTCAGGTGAAGATTTTTGCATGGAGGTGGTTTATTGCAAAGGAGGGCAGGAATCTGTTATTGAATTTTTCGGATTGGTGTGTAAATCCGTTGGAGTGCTTAGCATCCATTCAGTAACTATTTAGTATCGCAATATTGTAATCTTTGATGTACCGAGTTGGAGTACCCCTTGTATTCCGTATTTAATAATATTTTTCGCTTATCAAAAAAAATAATTAGAGCCGCGGAAACAAAATTGAATGATAGCATCTCCCTGCTAGATCCGACTCCTCTAAAGTGAGCAATTCACTTTAGAGAATAAAGTAAGCAATCTCAACCATTGATGAGAAAATCAAGGGTTAGTATTAACTACACATGCATAACAAGTCACCCTTGATTTTCTCATAAACGGTTGAATTACTTACTTTACTCTTTACCTACTTTAGATGAGTCAAATCCCTCACTGCTAAGAGTAAGTGTATTTTCACTTTCTAATTCATCTATTGGAGTATACTAACGAGTACCCTAGGAGTATTGGTTAAAGAATCAAAAGAGGTAAGTTTGTATGAGAAAATGATGTATTTTTTTATTACATTAAAAATTGTTTGACTTATATTCTCAAGACAAATTTTTCTTTTATTGATTACTTAACCTATGTTCTTAGAGCACTTGTTAGCATCACATTTCTTATTTAGACTAGGAATCCTTTCTATGTAAATGCAACGCAACTAATGCCCTTTCTTAATTAAGTACTCAAATATCTGCAACATTAGTAAAACCATAACCCCCTTTTCCTTGGAAACTCAACAAGCAATCCTACTTCTAAATCTATTGATATTTAACAGTGGTACTTATAATAAGGGAATCCCCTTTTCTTGGTGATATATTTTAGGTAGATTTGGATATGTATTGCCCTCACCTTCTCACCTTTTATCTCAATAATGAACAATTGTTGGACTCTAAAACAGGTAGTCATGGCCAAAATCATTAAGAAGCTGAAGGCAATGCCTGTAAACACAGTCTACAAGATGAGAATCAACTTTATTTTTTTTCTGAAAGCAAATTCTAATTATTATAGGGAATGGTACAATCTTGTGACTATATACCCTTTATACGTTTTACCAAATCAAGATTTCACTTGAAAGCTTCTACAAGAACTAAATGGTAAAAACTAAAAAGGCAAGAGAACTAGTAGTCCTAGCACCAAGAGAAAATGTCTTTGATGTAAGGACATTTTATTGTCCTTTCTATTAATGCAATCCTTTTCTAATAGTTTGAGAAGCAATTGCCTAGTACCTATCTACTGTTTATTCTACTATTCCAATTAAACCCATGATGTTGACCTGACCTCTTGAACTTCAAATTGTCAAATACATTGTTTTATTTGTTTGTCCTATATTACCTTTCAGAGGTACGTAATGATACTTGCTCTTTATGAACAATCCATTGATAACGTGTAAGAAAAAAGAGAAAAAAATATTGCGAAAATGTAAAGTGAGAAAAAAAAATAGTGTTAAAATAACATATCTTTAGTTTCGGTATGTGTATGGCGAAATTGGGTTGACAAGTTTTTCTTCAAAAACCATCAATAAACAAATAATAAGCGGTCGAATGTAAATTCGATGAGTTATGTAGTAATCTGGCTAAAAATAAATATTTTATGATATTATGTGTTTTGATAGGAAATCAACTTGACTGAGTGTCATCAAGGATTTCCGTCAACCAAAAGTCAGAGAATTTGACAATGAATCAACTTCACAAATATTTTTGATTCTTGTCAAATGGCGGTGTTCCGATCTCAAGTTCGATGCATTGTTAGGTTCATCACATCTGAGGTATTGTCCACTTTGTCTATCTTTTGGGCCTTCACGATATATTTTGTCCTTAAGGCGCCTTGGTGGGTTAAGGGCAAGGGTGTTTAATTATAAACTACCATTTAGTCTCGATTCCAAAGTAATGTGTGACTTTTTTGGCTTAACGGAACAAGTGGTTATGGGAACCAAGAAAGATGGAAGTGAGGGAAATGGAAAAGATCAAAGAAGAAAGAAGATGAAGAAAAACAATGAAGAACAATGCTAGGACTTAAAAGTAAAAGCATGTAAAATGACTAAAAAGTAAAATAAAAAAATAAAAAAAATGACAATGGAGAGTAAATTACAGGAAATTTAAATGTGCATGAAAGTAAAGGTTTGCGTGGAAATAAAGAAGCAGATAAGTAAATAAAATTTAAAGAACAAGTGCATGAAAGATAAAGTGCATGAATGAAAAAGACATGAATTTAGAGTGCAGAAAACGTAAATGAAAATTTAAAAAACAAGTACGAGAATATAAAGAACTTTGGAGGTAAATTACATTAAAATGAAAGGTTGGAAGGAGTACTTGATTCAAGTCCATTA
This sequence comes from Calophaca sinica, assembly GCA_037113605.1. Classification (NCBI taxonomy): domain Eukaryota; kingdom Viridiplantae; phylum Streptophyta; class Magnoliopsida; order Fabales; family Fabaceae; genus Calophaca; species Calophaca sinica. The sequence continues at coordinate 99,965,886 of CM073733.1, read as the reverse complement.
GTCTGTTTGATGTGAGATGTACAGAAACAATTCAAGTATCCAACCCTTGTTACAATGAAGATTCTAATATTTATAGGCAAATCAAATAAGTATCTATCTATCTATCTGACACATATATAGCGGTTATTCCTTATTTATAAGCCACATATATAGATGATAGTCTAAACATGTCTACTACTTAAACTTTAGACACAACTGTCTGTTTTGACGACAAAGCATTGGTCCTAACCCTTTAACATTCTTGACAGTGCTCCATCACCAATGTTTAAGCTTTGATAATTCTGAACACTTGACAAGGTTATAATAGCTTCGCACTGCATTTCAACACTTAATCATTTTGGTAAGTCTTCAAAGTATCAACAAACTCATACAATTCATTCGACAGTACTCAACTTCAGTGATTCTCATAGAACGGTATATTCTATAGACATTAAGTCTACTAATTTAAAACTTAACCATTTCGTCTCCAAATCTTCTCATAGTTGGTTGTTTCTTGCTAATTCCCTTTCTTCAAATTGCCAACTATATGCTCAGTATCTCCCTTTTATCTGTCGAATCAAAATTTAAAATTGTGACATGTCTTTTAACATAATTACATTGTATTGTGGAGTTTAGAGTGCCTTAAAATCAGTTTGGTGGATCATGGAATTGCTTGAAAGTGTTTCTTGAACACTGGGAATCGATTCACTAGCTATATGAATCGATTCAAGCAAGTTTGAGACTCTGTGAATCGCATGGGAAGCCTGCATGAATCGATTCATTTCATTAATTCGTGCAGGGGGCCTTTTTTAACTAGGTGAATTGATTCAACTATGCCTGTGAATCGATTCATAGTCGGGTTTTTTATAAACCAGACGCTACAGAATTGTAGTACGGTGTGCAGTCTTTCTAGAGTTGTGTGCAGCCGTCCTTGAGCGTCTTTGTGAGGTTTTTGGGGCTGAAAACACATTGAAACACCTTGGGATCTTAGGGAATCATAGAGGAAGGATTAAAGGCTTTCTCTATTGTTGTTCTTGAGAGGGAATCATAGAGGAAAAGAGAGAGGGATTGGGAACTCTTGGGTTTGTTCTTCTTGGACATTTGGAAGGGGTTCAAAGCAATTGTAATCTCTTGTAAAGACTCTTTGATAGTGAAACGGAGGGCTGCTCTCTCCCGCAGACGTAGGTCATCTTTTTGGGGCTGAACTGTGTAACCAAATAGCAGTGTTATTCTTCCTACTCTCTACTCTTGTTTGATTGACGTTATTGCACTGTTTTTGATTGCTATTAAATTAGTATTGGTTGCCTTTGATATTTGTTCCATTTATTCTTGTTAGTAACTCAACAAGTGGCGCCGTCTGTGGGAAGGAACAAATAATTCAATTGTGCACCATGGGTACTAAATGGGACATCGAGAAGTTTTCCGGTAATAACGACTTCGGTCTATGGAAGGTGAAGATGGAAGCAATCCTTATTCAACAGAAGTGCTTTGAAGCCTTGAAGGGTGAGGCAAGAATGCCAGCCACCCTGTCTCAAACGAAGAAGAAGGAGATGATAGATAAGGCAATAAGTGCCATTATCTTGTGCCTTGGCGATAAGGCATTGAGGGAAGTTGCAAGAGAGAAGACTGTGGCGGAGATGTGGGCAAAGTTAGAATCGTTGTACATGACCAAGTCATTGGCCCATAGGTTATGTCTGAAACAACATCTCTACTCATTCAAGATGGTAGAGACCAAACCTATTGTGGAGCAACTAGCAGAATTCAACAAAATTATTGATGACCTGCAGAACATTGATGTGAAGCTCGATGACGAGGATAAGGCTCTGCTCTTATTGAATTCGCTGCCTAGATCCTTTGAACACTTTAAGGATGTACTCCTCTATGGCAAGGAGTCCACTATTACTTTGGAGGAGGTCCAACAATCCAGGACCAAGGAGCTAACCAAGCTCCAAGACTTGAAAGTGGATGATAGTGCTGAAGGCTTAAGTGTGTCAAGGGGAAGAAGTAAGAGTAGAGGAAACAACAATAAAGGGAAGAATTCTAGGTCGAAATCTAAGTCAAAGGGGAACAATAAGAAGTATAAGTGCTTCAATTGTCACAAGACCGGTCACTTTAAGAAGGACTATCCTGAGAAAGGGGGCAGGGGTGATTCTGTGGAAGTTGCAATTGCTATGGAGGATGGTTATGAGAGTGCGAGGGCTCTAGTAGTGTCAAGTTTGGAATCTGAAAAGAACTGGGTCATGGACTCGGGATGTTCTTATCACATGTGTCCTAGGAAGGAATACTTTGAGACTTTGAAGCTTAAAGAAGGTGGAGTCGTTCGCCTGGGTGACAACCGAGCTTGTAAGGTGCAAGGTATGGGTTCGATTCGTCTCAAGATGTTTGACAACCGTGAATTCCTTTTACAAGATGTGAGGTATGTTCCTGAACTAAAACAAAATCTTTTATCTATAAGCATGTTTGATGGATTAGGCTATAGTACTAGAATTGAGCATGGCATGATTAAGATTTCGAATGGTGCATTAGTAGTGGCTAAAGGGTCTAAAATGTGTGGCTTATACATATTAGATGGTTCTACTGTTATAGGGCATGCATCATTAGCCAGTCAAGCTCCGCATGATAAAACTAAACTATGGCATTTAAGGTTAGGGCATGTTAGTGAAAAGGGTTTAGTTGAACTAGCTAAATAAGGTTTGCTAGGTAATGATAAATTGGATAAGCTAGAATTTTGTGATAATTGCATACTAGACAAACAACATAGGGTTAAGTTTGGAAGTGGCATGCATCATTCTAGCAAGCCCTTTGAGTATATTCACTCGGACCTTTGGGGTCCCTCAAGAGTGACAACTCATGGAGGGGGTTCCTATTTTCTCACCATGATTGATGATTTCTCTAGGAGAGTATGGGTTCACATTTTGAAAAATAAAAGTGACACTTTTGAAAAATTCAAAGAATGGCATACTCTCATAGGAAATCAAATAGGAACTAAACTGAAAGTTTTAAGGACTGACAATGGCCTGGAGTTTGTTTCAGAGCGCTTTAATGAGTTTTGCAGAAACAGGGAATTAAGAGACATAGAACTGCAGAGAACACCGCAACAAAATGGTCTGGCAGAACGTATGAACAGGACTATTTTGGAGCGGGTCAGATGTATGCTTTTGGGAGCTGGGCTACCTAAAAGTTTCTGGGGTGAAGCTGTGAGTACAACAACTTACTTGATCAACAGATGCCCATCAACGGCATTAGACTTCAAGACACCTATGGAGGTTTGGAGTGGAAAACCGGCAGAATATTCTAAGTTGAAGGTTTTCGGGGCTTAGGCGTTTGCTCATGTCAGACAAGACAAACTTGAAGCCAGAGCTGTGAAATGTGTCTTCATTGGCTATCCGGAAGGTGTGAAGGGGTACAAGCTGTGGAAGATGGAGCCTGGGGGATCAAAATTCATAATAAGCAGGGATGTGACCTTTGATGAGACTCGTATGGGGATGAAGTGCAAAGACCTGGAGAATAGTAACTCAGAAACAGAGGTAGAGAAGACTCAGTTTGAGGTGGAGCCTTCCACTAGTGAGACCGAAAATGATGAAGAGGAGAATAGTTCCCCAACATCAGGTTCTAGAGGAAGACAACCAACAGTGGATCCTGTCTATCAGTTAGCTAGAGATAGGGAAAGGAGGGAAACTGTGGCACCAAAGAGATATGGCTATGCAGATTTAATTTGTTATGCTCTAAATGCGGCTGAAGATATGCAAGACTCAGAACCGAAGACATTCAGGGAAGCAGTTGAGAGCAAAGAGGGTCAGAAGTGGTTAGAGGTAGTGAATGAGGAAATGAATTCATTGGAGAAGAACCAGACCTGGAAACTTGTGAAACTACCTAAAAAGCAAAGGGTGGTTGGATGCAAGTGGATCTTCAAGAAGAAGGAAGGCATTCCGGGAATTGAAGAACCAAGATATAAAGCAAGACTTGTGGCGAGGTTTTACGAGGTTGAGGGAATTGATTACAACGAGATTTTCTCACCCGTGGTGAAACATTGTTCCATAAGGGTTCTTATGGCAATCGTGAATCAATACGATCTTGAGTTGGAACAAATGGATGTGAAGACCGCATTCTTACATGGAGACCTAGAAGAGACAATCTACATGCAACAACCAGAAGGTTTTGTAGAGGACAAGTCTAAGGTATGTCTTTTAAAGAAATCCTTGTATGGGTTGAAACAAAGCCCTAGGCAATGGTATCTTCATTTTGACGATTTTCTTCTGAAGACGGGATTTGTGAGAAGTGGGTACGATAGTTGTGTTTACATTTTGAAGAGGGATGAGAAAGTGGTTCTCTACCTACTTCTCTATGTTGATGATATCCTGATGGCAAGCTCTAGCAAAAAGGAGATTAACATGCTTAAGGAGAAGCTAAATTCAGAATTTGAGATGAAGGATCTTGGGGCCGCTAAGAGGATACTTGGGATGGATATCGTGAGGGACCGGAAGAAGGGTGAATTATTCTTATCTCAGCATGGGTACTTGAAGAAAGTGGTGGAGCGGTTTAGGATGCATGAAGCTAAGCCGATTAGCACTCCTTTGGGTCATCACACAAAGCTCTTGGTGACACAAGCTCCTGAGTCCGAAGAGGAGAGGAGGAAGATGGATACTACTCCATATGCTAGTGGGGTAGGAAGCATCATGTATGGCATGGTTTGTAGTAGACCAGACTTAGCATATGCAGTTAGCATAGTGAGTCGGTTTATGGCAAATCCGGGCCAAGCTCATTGGGAAGCACTAAAGTGGGTTCTGAGGTATTTGAATGGGTCACTCAAAGGTGGTTTGAGGTACACAAGAGCAACTCAAGAAGAAGACGCTTTGGAGGGTTATGTAGATGCAGATTATGCAGGAAATGTGGATACAAGGAAATCCTTATCTGGGTTTGTATTTACATTGTTTGGAACGACAATAAGTTGGAAGGCTAATCACAAGTCCGTTGTGGCGCTATCTACTACTCAGGCGGAGTATATCGCCCTAGTTGAAGGGGTGAAGGAGGCCATATGGTTGAAAGGTATGATTGGGGAGCTAGGAATTACATAAGGATGTGTGAAGGTACATTGTGATAGTCAAAGTGCTATCCACTTGGCAAATCACCAAGTGTATCATGAAAGGACAAAGCACATTGACATCTGCCTACATTTCATTAGAGACGTCATAGAATCTAAGGAAATTGTGGTTGAGAAGGTTGCGTCAGAGGACAACCCGGCGGATGTATTCACCAAGTCATTACCTAGATCAAAGTTCAAGCATTGCTTGGACTTGATGAATTTCTCTGAGACATAATCCCAGTAATGGAGAGAGCAGCTAGTGGTTGATGGATAAAGTTGAGCATCACCACTGATTTGAAGTCAAGGTGGAGAATTGTGGAGTTTAGAGTGCCTTAAAATCAGTTTGGAGGATCATGGAATTGCTTGAAAGTGTTTCTTGAACACTGGGAATCGATTCACTAGCTATATGAATCGATTCAAGCAAGTTTGAGACTCTGTGAATCGAAGTACGCCTCTATGAATCGCATGGGAAGCCTGCATGAATCGATTCATTTCATTAATTCGTGCAGGGGGCCTTTTTTAACTAGGTGAATCGATTCACCTATGCCTGTGAATCGATTCACAGTCGGGTTTTTTATAAACCAGACACTGCAGAATTGTAGTACGGTGTGCAGTCTTTCTAGGGTTGTGTGCAGCCGCCCTTGAGCATCTTTGTGAGGTTTTTGGGGCTGGAAACACATTGAAACACCTTGGGATCTTAGGGAATCATAGAGGGAGGATTAAAGGCTTTCTCTATTGTTGTTCTTGAGAGGGAATCATAGAGGAAAAGAGAGAGGGATTGGGAACTCTTGGGTTTGTTCTTCTTGGACATTTGGAAGGGGTTCAAATCAATTGTAATCTCTTGTAAAAACTCTTTGATAGTGAAACGGAGGGCTGCTTTCTCCCGCAGACGTAGGTCATCTTTTTGGGGCCGAACTGCGTAACCAAATAGCGGTGTTATTCTTCCTACTCTCTACTCTTGTTTGATTGACGTTATTGCACTGTTTTTGATTGCTATTAAATTAGTATTGGTTGCCTTTGATATTTGTTCCATTTATTCTTGTTAGTAACTCAACATGTATCATGTCTTTTAACATAATTTAGTAATGTACAAGATCTCTTAAAAAATGTTAGAATACCAACATTAAATAACAATAGGGAAACATAAGAATGGAGTTGAATTATGTTTAATAAAACACTTTTTGAGCATAACTAAGTGTAAGGCAATTAAAAGATACAAAAACAAGCTTATTATCTAGGTTTTAAAGTATTGTCTAAAGAATCACAAGTGAATTCTAATTAATTCAAAAAAAAAGAGTAATGATGTGAAAATAACGCAAGAGACTTTTATATTGATCCATTATTTAACCATTTAGGGATATGTCCACTCGTTAACCATTATATCGTTTCATTCTTTAACCTACTTCCCTTTTTTCTTCCTAAATATAGTGATAATGATTACTTAGCTTTCAAATCCAACGGTTATTTTTTGAAATTTAAGCCAAATACATCACTTGAAAGTTGGATTTTTGTTCTCTCTTTAAATATCCAAAAAGAAATAATTTCTCTTTTACCATGTTTGGTAATCAATGTTCACTTTCTTCTAAACTGAAGCTTTGCACATTTGAGCTTTAGTGTTCATTGCTTCCTCAAGCAAACCCACTTCTATATACTTCTGGCAACCATACGTTAATTTGTGATTCCATCATTGAACAATCAGAACTTTGGTAGAAATCTAAGATAATTCTCCTTATTTCCGATTCTTCCTTAGGTTTGAATATGCCTCCTACATTTGTAGGTCCTATCATGTCTCCAGAAACTCTTCTAAAAGAGCTTCATTCAACATTTCCCAATAAGAAAACTGAGATAGATATTCTTGTTTCTTCTTTACCCTTATCTATCCATTACTTCAAAATATCTAAGAGGTTGTTTAGAACACACGCTTCCAGTATTATAAGGTATATTGAATGGCTTGAAAGAATTCAAAAGAAGAAAGTTGATTTATGGGAAGAAATTGGAAATTTTGACCTAAATCAGCTTTCCCGCCATTTTATTAAAATGGAACTCTCTATGCTTAGTGTGCCTATTTTCTTTTGGAACAAGAGCACCAACAACTTTTCATTTCCCATACGGAATGATAAGTCTAACTCTCTTCAACGTAACTGTTATTACAAGTCTATGACTAAACGGCGTTATCATTCACCTTCTATTGGAATCACAAAAAAATGATTGATGTTTATTCCAATCGTGTTACCTCTTTTTCTAGTTTCAATTGCCTTTGTAGCAAGGATACTGATGAAATATCGATCTCTGATGAAGAACATGCATCCTTCCTTCTTCTTCGGCTATCAGCCTTTGCTTTTTGCAACAAAAATGTGCCCCCATTTCTAGAGCTTTTCTTCCTTTCTTCATGGAGGTAAAAGATTGGTTATACGTCAATTGTTATTAGCCAACCTCTATCAAAGTCTCACACTATTGTTTGACAGTGTGAAATCTAAAGCCAAAAATAGTCATGTCGGTGGCCCTATCTAGTTGCTCTAGCGTTGGCTAAATGCCATTTTGCAAGATAAGGTATCTCATTCTCCACCTGTCAGCCTCTGCACTAATACTCACAGGCCATCACTTTGCTATTATACTTGTGAATCACTAGGAAAGAATGATAAACTCAACTTCATTCATTTCTTTAAAATTTTCCATTAAGTGATTCGACAAAAATTATATTTGTACCTGGGTCAATTTCTTATGTCGACAACTTTTTCCTACAGGCCTTCTTGGGTCAAAGGGATGTACTGTTTTTGTTAACCTCCTTAACACTGTTGCTCACCAGTTTGGCTTGTGTCAATCTATCCCTTATCCATATTCTAAAAATCTTGAAGAGCATCACATCTATAGTTATGTGCTCACCGAAGAAAACATCGGTGAGTTGTTGATGAGAAATAGAAAGTGCAATAACTTTGTTGTAGTTTCACAATTTACTCATACGTAAGGAGTTACTGAATGTTTTATCGATTGGCGGAATAACTGTTACCAGGCATTCCATCCAACTTTGGAATTTTGCCTAGGTAATTTTGATATTTCTCTTGCGCGAAAACAAGACCTGTCAAAGAAAACAAAAGGTAAGCACGTCAAGGAGATTCAGGTCTATGAGAAATATTACAAAATGAATTCGGATCCTCAAAATCCTTAGTTTCTTGTTCAATAGGTAAAGGAAATTGTGGCCAAATTAAAAGAACCACATGAGGAACAATGTTCCTTAAAATCTTTAAAACACTGGAATAATACTTTCTCTCGACCAGGGATGTTTAAACTCCTTTTTTCCAAAACCAGTGCCTTCACCATGTGCTAGTTTTGGTTTGGTCGATAAATTTCTTGGCAAGCCGATAAGGGTTTGCAACTTCAATCCTCTCAACAAATTATAGACTTGTACTAATCTTGTGTAATTGGTTCCGACGGAGTTACTTTCACCGGACAGTTTTTCCTTCCATTGGAACAAGATAACCAGACTGTCAGAGTCATAACTGAGTATCCCTAAGGTACCAAGTTTCACCTTTTGTCTAACTACTTCACTTATAATTGCTAACTCGTATTTTCTTCCTTGCAGAACCCTTGCAAAGGATCCCCTCAAATACAAATGACATAAAGATAAAGAAAAAGAAGAAGAAGAAAAAGAAAAAGAAGAAGAAGAAGAAATCTTCTAAGTCAACAACTTCTAGTAAACAAACCACTTCAAGCAGGCAGACGACTCCCAAAAAGCCATTTCCTAAACCAAAGCAAACAATCGCAAAGCCTTAAAAGACTGCATCTAAAAGGAAACTTACCTCTTTTGCCTCTAACACTCCTTCAAAGTGATCAAAGCAAGATGAAGCTTTGTTTGTTTCTGGTTCTGCCACTCAAACCAAGGTAGCTTTTAGTTTTGTATCATTATTACTTGATATAGTCTAGTCAAATTCTAAATGATATTTTCGACATGTAAGACATCACACCCAAAACATCTTCAACATCAAGTGACTCCTCTACCACTACCTCTTCAAAGAAGTTAAAGGTATCACATGTTGCATCTTTTGTAGTTACACTTAGCTTTATAGCAAGCTTAATTCATATTGACTATAGCATAGATAAAGCTCCGCCTCTCAAGTTGTTGTGTCGAAGGAAGTTCATGTTGTCATTGAAAATATTCCTTTTGGCTCCTCCAAGGTGACAAGTTACTTGCATTTTCATTTTATTCACATCATAAACCTTCATAACTTACCTTCTTCGTTTTCTCCTTTTAGGAAGCCTCTTTTGGCCAAGCCAATCCTGAACCTCACTCAGAGGCCAATGTTGGAAAACCTCAAGAAGAAATTCGACAATCTCTAGAGGTAACTCTTTCTCAAACTCTTTCTGAGATATGGGCGGATCTCTTCATTCTTCTCTCTCTTGAAATCTTTTCGAGCTAGGGGAGGATTCTTTCATCCTTCTCTCTAACCTCTGTTGCTTTCTCTCTTATGCACATGATTATGTCAAAATATGCCTTGCATTGTAGTTAGGAATTGGAAACACCCTTCCTTGGGATCTTGGTGTAACTTCCCTGAAGCCCTTCCTGGATAAATTTCTTTCTTAATTTCCTTAGGTGAACACATTCATCTGTTATGTGCCTATAGTCTTCATGGAATTCACACCATTATTTCTTATTTTGGCGTCTACCCACTCTTATGGTTGGGGGCCTTAGGATGCCCCTAAACTCTGCATACTCGTTTCTTGAAAGACCACACTCAATGAGGTTTGCAGTGGGGCATAGTTGTCGTATGCATTTCTGAGGTAGGAAGTTGTTCCTCCAGCACTGCAAGTTCGTGCTCCTCCTCTATCCTTGATTCCTCTACATCCTCTATGTTCATGTTTGTTGCAACTTTTTGCAGGAACTCCTCTACCGACCAAGGTAGGTCTACTTCCAAGGAGAACTTGAGTGGGGTTGGCGTTAAAGCTTCCTCAATTAAATAGAGACCCAATCCTTCCTTGTTCTTAATTTTGTCACAAAAGTCTTGTGAAGAAGGCCTTCAGTGGTTTGCCATCTTGTTGTCTTAATGAGCCGGGGTTTTGGGGAACTTTCGGGAGTTGTTGACTAGTGGTGAAAGTCTCTAGGTATTGGCATGCCAAGTCGTCCCTTTTCGCTATGTGCTGGAGGTCCCAGAATATCGATATATGCCCATGCCTTGTCTTTCAAGGTCTGCAGGAATACCTCGCATAAGCCGCTCTTTGACAACCCCACTCCTTGCATCAGTTCTCAGAATACATTAAGGTGTTGCAATGGGTATGAGTCCCCATCGTAAATGTCTATTTATACAACTTTTCGAATGCAACTCCAAGAGTGCCTTCAATGTCAAATGTCTTGGTTATCAAGCTTTGCCTTAGTTTGGAACCCTCGACCTCCTAGGGCACATTATCCTTCCCTGGGGATGCGGAGGGTCGAGGATCTAGCCAGTTATGCAATTTGTATAGTTGTGGTCAGAGAGGTGAAGATGACTCTAATCATCTTGGTAAAGATGCGAAAGGTTCGTGGCCTTAGGAGCCTAAGTAGGGTTGTTATGAGTCGGGCTTATCGGCACCATGAAATCTTTGTTACGTTGGCATAGGGTTATGGTCGAGGATTACAAGTAGGTCGCCTACCTGACATGTTGGTCATGACCCACGCATGGGTGGCACTAATGGGAACATCTCAATTCCATCCGCTAATAAGAAAGGGTAACCATGACAGTCTTGGTATTTCTCCCAGTTGCCATCGCTATACACACTTTTACTCGTATAGCCAAGTGATTCACAATGAGGTTCATCCTTCCCTTTCTTGTCAATCATGTGGTGGCAATGCAAATATGCTCCCCAAATGGTGGGGTGGGTACTGGCATGCGTAAAGCTCTGTTTCTCCTTCCACCTCCATGATTTCCAACTCTAGACCCACCTGGGGAGCACCTCCGTGGATTACTCAAGGGCTATTCACAAGTTGTGATGTCATCTAGACAGTGTTAGTAAAGAAGGTGGGAATAGACTTATCTCTTCCCATAGATGACACTGATGCTTTGTCATGATACTCTGATGGGCTGGTGAGTGTGTTAGGCCTCCCTCCAACAGTACAGAATGCAACTTCCTCTAGTCTAGTGTGGTTGAGAGTGGTGGAGGTGGGTATTGTTGGTGTAAGTCATAGTGGCCGATCTATTTTGATTAGATTTACATTTGTATCATGACTTTGATTTATATGTGTGTGTGTGTGTAATTTCATTTATTATATTGTTTGTGATATAACAAAGTATTTAGAATAATAAGTTCGTTCAATAAAACATCAAGTATGACTTCATCATGAGACCCTATTGAACATTATAACAATATTCTTAAGATATCTATAGTCAAGTATTATTGTTAATTAGGACACAATAATGCATCGAGACTATTATGTGGGTAGACTGATGACCACATCTCACGAGTCATGGATATGAGATATCAAGTCTTCACAAAGGTATAAATGTTTGAGTAATATTTATACTGGATTAACCCACTATGTGAATGCTGCATAATAGTTATGTAAGTGTCATAAGCGCTTCTCATGGTGACCATAGTGAAGTAGTCCTTCAACTGGAAATCACTACGATTCCTACATGTGGAGTTATAGACTTTAATATTATCAAACGACATTCATAGCAAGATGATCATAAAGGTAGTTATTGAGCCTACAATGAATCGTGTTGTAGGATATGGGTGATGTAGATAGGATTCGACCATCTTACATAAGAGGAGTAATGTCATAGGCCTCTCAATAGTGTGAGACATGAAAATGCATGACTATGCTGAAATGGGTCAATATGCGATATTGGACCTGTTTGTGATTACACGCCTACTCAGGATCGATGAATAAATAATTCAGGATCGATGAATAAATAATTGAACTTAACAAGGATAACAAATTTATGCCTTGTGTCCAATTAAGACATATGGACGAAGGGACAATTACTGCACATTAATTTTGATCGTGGTAAAGGTTCAATTAGATCACCGATATTCTCATAAAATGGGCAGCAATGACGCATTACTAGATGTCAATCATTGCTTATGATATTTAATATCATTTCCATGTTGATAGGAACATATAGGTTCACACGCATAGAGCAAATAATCAAAGAAAAATAATCAAGTTAAATATGATTTAACTAATTATTCAGATTGGGCCCGTAGTGTACAAGCCCATCAAGGTTAGGGAGGAAAAAGGAAAAGGAGCTCTGACAACTCATAAGCTTAGTGCCTCCCTCACTCAAAACACACTCATATGCACGCCTCCCCCTGTAGCCATTAGCATGTTGTTTTATCTCTGACGATGATTTGCTTGCATGGTCTGAGTATAGGTGTCATCCCTTCGCGGTACTGGTGATCAAAGCTCACGCTTCAAGAGGTAAACACAAACACCTTTGTGGTTCTCATTAATTTATGTGATCCTTGGCAAGGAAAATTCTGTTCATGAGAGATTAATTTTAAAAGAAATTTTAAAAGTCCATCTAATGATTCCCGAACAGGTACCTATAAAGGCACTCTGACACGCAACTTAGTTTGGGAGTTTATCTATGGCTAAGAGAATGGAAAAGTGTACTTCCCCTTTGATGGTGTATTATCATCATTTTGTAGGTGGTGGGTCGGGGACCACTCTCCTTGTCCAATGTGACTAAATATAGACAACCTTTTCATTTTTAGGGCACAATGCGTCTATCACCAAGATATGATGTCTGCCAGCTATGAACACGATCTGTAGGCAATTGGGGACTGGGCACTTGCCTTATCTGAAGGTACGATCTATCCCATGTGCTCTATCCTTTGGAGATCTTCTCGAAAGTGACCTTTCTCTGCAGACTGTTGGGCTTTATCCATAGCCCAAGTTGTGTACTGAATCCAAACGCTTTGTGGAAAAAGGATGGTGTAATAATTCTCGGTCCTTATCTATATACTCATACCTAAACTTATTACCCACATTTTAATTAACTTGAATATGGTCTCGTGTGATGATTCTTTTGACAAACTATTAAAATGCGAATGCAGCGATAACATTTTTTTCACTATTCTTTACTATTGTACTCCTTTAGCACTTCATATATTACTTTTACATTTTACTTTTGTTACACTTTATACTGAGTCACATACTTTTCTTTAGTGACATATATTTTTTTTGGATTGATAAATGTTAGTGATCTAGTATTTCTCCATGTTAGTGGGGGAGAGAGGATCAAACCCTTACCTTTTTGTTAGTCTCCTCCATAAGTGTCCCCAGCCCACCACTAAAACTTGAAATCACATTCATAATTCAACAACAAAAATTGATACAAACACTTTCCCATCATTTTGATACACACGAAAGTATATATAATTTTTACGCTTATTTTTTATTTAAATAATGAAAACTCAACTTATAATAATTACATTATTTGACTTTTGATCTATTTTTCAAACAAAAATAATTATTTCACTTAATATATAACTCTATAATTTTTCAATAGTGGGCAAATATTTTATTTTTCCTGCTATGAATAGTGCTACAAATGTTTGGGCCATGCTTGGGCTACAAGTCCAACTTAAGGGCCCGTAAAGTTTTAGCTCAGCGTTCTGAGGCTGCGAACAAATGGACTACTAAATGCTTCAACGCTGTCTTCAATCTGCAGTTTGCTTTGTATGTGCAAGACCATCCTTCTATGTTTCATTGACACTGCAATTCTTCCCCAATGTGTACCTGAAACTATTTGCACCTTCAATACACTTTAAAGTAAACAAAAAAAAAAAAATGTTTGCTTACGGTTTTGTTCACAACTTTTGTTCTCTTGCTCCTTCCTTTCCAAGTTGCTGCCAAAATCGAAACTTGGCTCTTACCCATCATCAATTTCGTTCACCCAATTCCATTTTGAAGCTAAAGAAGCAACCTTTCCTCTCAAACTCTCACTTCAAGTTTTCCAGAAGCCAGAAACCTCGCTCCACTTTTGTAGTTTTTGCAGCACAGTCGAATATTTATAAAGGTTTGCCCCAAGTTTAATTGTTTTTGTTAAATTACATTGGATTTTTGTTCTGTTTTACTTTTTGTAATCTTTTCCCTTATGTATTTCTCTTATTTTGGTTGATTGGATTTCAGTTTTAATGTTTGGAAAATGTGAAGGGGTGGTAATTTCAAGTTTAGTTAATGGGTTAATATGTAATACCTTGCAGTTGTTTGTTTCTGTGGCAATTTTAGTTTTGATGTTAGCAGAAAGTTTTATGGAGAGTAGATCACTGTAGGATAAAATTGAGGGAACTATGACTAAGGAAGTAATGTGCATTAAAAAGTTGAATAGTAGTTTGGTATTAAATTGTGAAGAAACTAAGGCCATTGAACAGAAGATCTCCTAGTCGTGTCACAGGCAAGGTTTTAGAAAACGACCGTGGCATCAAGGTTTTTGATGAAGTCACGATTGCATCATAACTGCAATTGCGACCACATCAGCCGTATTTGAGTGTAATTTTCAGCAATATAAAGAATCGCGACCTTGACCGAGACCGCAATTTAAAACCTTGGTCACATGGTAACAACTTCAACCAATGTGCTAAGGCTTCCCTTCATAAGAAAAGGTTAAATATTAGTCTTAGTTAATTGTCACTCTAAATTGAAGGAGTTAATGCATATGCTTTATCATCTTTGCCAATTTGTGGTAGTGATTTCTCAAGTGACGGTCCTAAACTAAAATTACATCAACATGGTCTTCAGATTATTTTCTTTCTTTGCAGTTAATTTAACAATAAACTAGAACGTTTTCCTGAAATACTTGTTTTTTCTGAGGAAGCTTATAGTTCACCAAAAACCATTAAAGTAGGTGGTACCTTCCTTCTATTACGTGGTGTCTTCCTTTAATTAAGGTCTTTGCATTTAGGATCTTATGCACTATTATCTGTTTTCATGCATGTTCATAACAATGATTCTATGTATAAACCTGATGATCGCATGTCATATGTAAACTCATGAGGAATCAACATGAGAATGGCAATTGTTCTTGACTTGAGTTTATGCAGTCCTGATGAGCCATCCTTTATTGAAAGGAAAAACCATATGTTTAAGAGTTGCTGCACATTGAAATATCTTGTTATTTGTGAGTTGTGACAATTGTCTGCCCTTCAGAATTGGGAATCTTTTTTTGCTGGGTTGCTCTGTATAAATCCTGACAGTTGTATTTTTTTAATAGCTCCTTTTTCCAGCTTTTTTGCTTCTCCAGAAAGCCTAACTATTGCTCTTTTATTTCAACTATCACTGTGATTACGAGATAGTTCTGCAGAATGCATGGAGAGTTGGTAGGGACGGAATTGAGGCAGGCACAAATCTGATTCCTGTAAGTCAGAATTGCTTTTTCAAGCTTTGAATAATCATTTGATTTATCTGGCTGTTATCTTCATATTTGTTACAAATACTAGAATAACTTCTTGTTTTTCATGTTTCTCTTTTCTTCTCTTCCCTGATGCTAGAATTCTGTACCAAGACCAATAGCAAGGATTTCAGTGACTTTTGTGGCTTTGAGTGTTTCGCTTTTTGTATTCAAATCTCTCCTCTCTACAGCTTTCTTTATATTGGTAAGTCATCCATTTTTCTTATCAAATTAAAATTTCAGATTATTGTTTTAAAGTTTTATATCACAAATTATTCATATGAAATCAATTGTCATGTTCATGCATTATTGTAAAGGTACTTCTTTTAAATATTACTACTGCTGCTTCAGTAGAAAGAGAGAGGTGATAAACACTGTTGGCTTTGAGAAAATGACAAGTCTGGGTCGCAATATCAATTTCATGATCCAACCATGCCAAAATCGAGTTATTTTAGTCTAATCATTTAGGCAGGGCTATATCATATTCATCCTTTGAGATGGGTATGTTCACATCTTATGTACATTTTACAATTGTCTTATGTACTACTTTACAATTGTCAAACCGCACAGTCAGCTGTATCCATGGTTGTCATGTCAACATATCAATATCTCATATTCGTTCACAGAATCATACGACTTTACAACTAATGGAACAGCAGCAATCAAAGTGAAAAAAAACACAAAGTGTAGACCAATTGAGGGAATATATCAAATGTATTATTTACTGATAAGAGTCTAAGCTCTCACCTCTCTGTGTAACAGGGAAATATAACAATGGATGGAGGTATCTCTCCTTGCAGAAATGGAAAAGGTAAATGATACTCTCAGAGTGAGAATATCCCCTACTGAGTTGAGAATTACTCTCACTCCTCTGTCCCCAAACTTCCCTCACGTAATGCCCGCCTCTCCTCTTCTGTTATTCCTCTTTTATCAACATTTTGTCCCCTCACTCCCACACCCATTTCCTCCAATCTCATATTGCCACCTGTCTAGTTAGTTACTCCTTTTCCCTTCACTTCTTTTTCCTCATCATTCCTCTCATCATTACCCACCATCTCACCCTGCTCATTCTCTCTTCTTCCCTTTTCACCCTTCCTTCTATACACCTGTTTTATTGGAGGTCTATCAATACTTCCCCCCCAAACTTTCACCTTGTCCTCAAGGTGAAAATGAGGAGAGACCTTATCCAAAACCATGTAGTCCTCCCAAGTACTGTCACAGTCAGGTAAGCCTTCCCACTTAATCAGCACCTGATCAGTCCCATCCAGCAGCTTCCTGCAGCCTCTAACTTTAGCCGGCTTAACCTGTAATTCCCACTCTTCACTAAGAAAGCTTGGCAGATTTTGACATGGGACATCAGCTTTTAATGCTCTCATAAGCTGAGAAACATGAAAAACTGGATGAATTCGCGTTTTAGCTGGCAATTCTAATCTGGATGTGACCTTTCCCACCTTCTCCTTGATTTCAAATGTCCCAAAATACCTTGGGCTGAGTTTATCATTTGGTCGAGTAGCCAAAGATTTGAAACGGTAGGGTTGGGCTTTCAAATAAACCTTCTCTCCCACTAGCCTTCTGCTTCATGGTATTCTGTGCCTTACATAATTGAGCCTTCAACTCCTCCAAAATCGTGTCTCTTTCCCACAACAACTAATCCACATCCTGCACCACAATACCCACAGGGCTATATTTAACAATAGTAGGAGCTTCCCTGCCATACATTGCTTTAAATGGCGTCATTCCTATTGAGGCATTGTATGAAGAGTTGAACCAAAATTCTGCCCATACCAGCCACTTGCACCATTTCTTCGAGCAACCACTCACAAAACATCTCAAATAAGCCTCTACAGTTTTATTGGTCACCTTGGATTGCCCGTCCGTTTAAGGGGGATAGGCCAAACTAAATTTTAATTTAGTCCCTGCCATGCTGAATAATTCCTTCCAAAAGATACTCATAAACACACTATCGTGGTCAGAAATGATATAGTTGGGGAACCCGTGAAGCTTCACCACTTCAGAAATGAAAACCTCAGCAACTTCCGTCGTTGAATATGGATGACTTAATGGAATAAAATGTGCAGCCTTAGATAGTCTTTTCACAACCCCCAAAATCGTGTCCTTCCCTTTAGACTTGGGCAAACCTCCAATAAAATCCATGGTCAAATCCTCCCAAATCTGATTTGGTACCGGAATGGGCTGCAATAACCCTGCTGACTTCAAGGCTTGATATTTATTTTTCTGACAAATATCACACTTCTGCACAAATTCTTCTATATCTCTTGTCATTCCATTCTAATAAAACACATTGGCCCCCCTTTTAAAGGTCCTCAAGACCCCTGAATGTCCACCCCATGACCCCAAGCAGATGCATGAAATTCCGCCAAAATAAGAGGAATCTTGGCTGATTTGGCAGCCAAAACCAGCTTGCCTTTAAGCCAGAAGCACCCTTTAGCCACCATGAACGCAGGATGTGACTTCGGGTCGCAAATTAAATCTTGCAGAATCTGTTTTAGATACGGATCCTGGGCTGTTTCCTCCGCTACTGACTTCATATCTTCATTGAATACCATGGATACAGCTTGCATGGTCATCAGGGACGGATCCAGAAATCTATCACACGGGGGGCTAAAATAAATTTAATAATAATATTACTTAAAAATCAAATCATAATAGTTATACACACACACACATATATATACATACATATATATATATGTGTGTGTGTGTGTGTGTGTGTATAACAATACAATATATATAATATAACAATGTTTTTTTTTTTTTTTTTAGAAAAACAATATTTAATTGCGTACTTTAAATTTGTGGACGTGGAGGCTAAATTTGCTTTGGTTTTGAATAGATGTACTATGCAGGTAATGGAATTATAGTCATAGACATAGTGTATAATATATATAAGTTGGGAGAGGGAGGGGCTCTAGCCCTTACCTGCCCTCCCTTCAATCCGTCCCTGATGGTCATTGCTCTTGATAAGGCATCCGCCACCCTATTTTCTTTCCGTTCCTTATACTGAATCTCGAAGTCATATCCCATCAATTTTGCCATCCATTTTTGCTGTTCCCCATCTAACGCCCGCTGCTCCAGTAAAGATTTCTAGTTTTTTTGGTCCGTTCGAATTATAAAATGGCTCCCCATCAAGTAATGTCGCCATTTTTGGACAGCAAACACAATTGCCATGAGTTCCCGTTCATATACAGATTTCAGTCTTGCTCTATCTGAGAGAGCTTGGCTAATAAAAGCCAAAGGTCGCCCCTGCTGCATTAGTCTTGCCCCTATGCCCATGCCCGACGCATCAGTTTCGATCTCAAAAGGTATCTCAAAATTGGGTGTACTAAGTAGTGGCAGCTCCATCATTGCTTTCTTCAGCTTTTGAAAAGCATGCTCAGCCTCAACACCCCACTTGAAATTGTTTTTTTTCAGCAATTGAGTTAACGGCCTCGCGATCACCCCATAATTATTGAAAAACCTTCTATAGTAACCGGTCAACCCCAAAAATCCTTTTAAGCCCTTCAAATCTTTTGGGACAGGCCACTCCACCATCACCTTGACCTTATTGGGATCGGCTGCAATCCCTTTTCTGGATATGACATGGCCCAAATACTCTATTTGAGTCAATCCAAAGCAACACTTCTTGTAATTCACTGTCAAGCAATTTTTTCTCAACACATCCAGCACCACCCTCAAGTGTTCCATGTGACTTTGTTCACTAGCACTATATATGAGTATATCATCAAAAAACACCAACACAAACTTCCTCAAATAAGGCTTGAATATCTCATTCATAAGAGCTTGGAAAGTGGAGGGGGCATTAGTGAGCCCAAATGGCATCACTAAATACTCGTAGTGCCTCTCATGAGTTCTTAAAGCCAGTTTATGAACATCACTCTCCTTCATACGAATTTGGTGAGATCCGGAGTTCAAATCTAGTTTGGAGGATACCATCGCCCCCATAACTCATCCTACAACTCATCAATGATTGGAATCGGGAACTTATTTGGAGTGGTAATGTTATTCAAGGCCCTATAATCTGTACAAAACCTCCAACTACCATCTTTTTTCTTAACCAAAATTAAAGGACTAGCATAGGGACTTACACTTGGTCTAATGAGTCCGACTGCTAACATATCTTTCACAAAGGCTTCAATTGCTTCCTTTTGTTGGTGTGGATACCGGTATGGCCTGATATTAGTTTGAGCCCCTTCTTTGATTACTATGGCATGATCACACCTCGTCGAAGGAGGTAACTCAGTGGCCTCCTTGAACAAATCAGAAAATTCTGCCAACACTGCTTGTAAACGCTTTCCCACTCCCTTGCTTGCTGAATGCTGCTTGCTATTCAACTCCAACTCTACATAATACGCCTCTGCTCCTCGATTCACCTCCTTAATCATAGCCTTGAATGAGGCTTCTGATCTGGACAGATTCGGACTTCCTCTCACTTCCACCCTTTCACCATTCATCTTCATCCATAGCACATGATCACTAAAGTCAACCTCAATTCGCCCCAAACCTTCCAACCATTCGTATCCCAAAATCACATGCACTCCCCCCAAATCAAACAAGAAGAAGTTCTGTTTAACCACCAAATTTGGGAGCTCCACTTCCATTCCTCGACATACTCCATAGTTTTTAACGCGACGACCATCCCCTACCACCACCACAAAATCCTCCATTGATTCTACCCCTAACCCCAGCTCCTCCACGACTAAACGTGATACAAAATTATGCGAAGCCCCTGAATACACCATCACCATCACCTCTCTCCCTCGAATTTTTCCCAGTAACTTGAGTGATTTGCGGGACGTAAACCCCGCCACTGTGTTGATGTGTAATTGCATCATCTCTCCTTCCTTGGGCTGAGTACCCACTTCCACTTCTTCCAGATCGCCCTCCTCTTCTTCTCCATCGCCCAAAATCAAAACACTCAAGTGTTTTTTTCTGCACACATGCCTTGGAGAAAACACTTCGTCACAGCGATAACAGAGGCCTTTCCTCCTTTTAGCCGCCCATTTTGCGTCGGTCAGACCGGAACGCCGTTTTGCGGCTGTTTCCAGTGCCCTCTTAGACACTGTCGCCGAGCTACCTTGTTCTTCGGGTTGCGTCGTACGCAAAACCCCGGATCCAAGTGGATTGGCTCGTCTCGGGTCATTCATGAACTCTGACCCGTTTGGCCCATTCCAGTGATTACTCAACGTGGGCTTGTTCGACCCGAACCCAATTCGTCGACCCGGCCCATCATCCTTCTTTGCTATTATTCTATTCTTCTCTTCCACCTTCCTTGCGAGCTTTATCATCACCCGTAAGTCCCTGGAGCTGTGCAATTGCACCTCTGCCCTGATATCCTCTCTCAGCCCATTCATGAGCGCTCCCAGCAGCAATTCGTCGTCCACATGCCTGAGCGGCGACGAAATCAGCTCAAACTCCTCGATATACTCCGACACGAACTTGGTTTGCCTCAAA
The DNA here is from genome assembly GCA_037113605.1 of Calophaca sinica. Lineage (NCBI taxonomy): Eukaryota > Viridiplantae > Streptophyta > Magnoliopsida > Fabales > Fabaceae > Calophaca > Calophaca sinica. The sequence goes on along the minus strand of CM073733.1, from coordinate 99,944,988 downwards.
CTCATCAGGACTTCGTAGGGATTCTCCGATGTCGCATCTTGAAAACGGCCTAACAGAGCTCGTTTCAGAGCCACCCATGAAATTCGCTCCGTTTGAGCCTCCCACCATTGAAACCTGTTGAGAGCCTTGCCCTCCAAACAAATTGACGCCGCGAGTACCTTCTCATCATCGGGAATTTGGTTGATCTCGAAGTAACGTTCTGCCTGGTAGATCCTTCCGTAAGGATCATCTCCTCCGAAATACGGCACGTCCAACCTTCGCACATGTTCCTCCCTCCTGCTAACGCGATGTTCTCTCTCTAAAACACTTTCGCTCCCCGTTTCCTCCTCGCGTGGGCATTGCTACGTAATCAGATCTCTCAACTTCGCCACCATCGTCTCCACCAGCTGCCTATTCTCGTGCCTCATTTCCTCCATTCTCTTTTCTAACACTTAGATTCTATTCTCCATTCTGGTAGATATTAGATTCTATTCTCCATTCTGGTAGATACCATAAGCCCAAGAATCTGAGCTTTGATACCAAATAATGGAACAACAGCAATCAAAGTGAAAAAAACACAAAGTGTAGACCAATTAAGGGAATATATCAAATGTATTATTTATTGATAAGAGTCTAAGCTCTCCGTGTAACAGGGAAATATAACAATGGATGGAAGTATCTCTCCTTGCAGAAATGGAAAAGGTAAATGATACTCTCAGAGTGAGAATATCCCCTACTGAGTTGAGAATTACTCTCACTCCTCAGTCCCCAAAATTCCCTCACGTAATGCCTGCCTCTCCTCTTCTGTTATTCCTCTTTTATGAACATTCTCTTCCCTCACTCCCACACCCATTTCCTCCAATCTCATATTGGCACCTGTCCAGTTAATTACTCCTTTTCCCTTCACCTCTTTTTCCTCATCATTACTCGCCATCTCACCCTGCTCATTCTCTCTTCTTCCCTTTTTACCCTTCCTTCTATACACCTGTTTAATTGGAGGTCTATCAACAACCCCAGGTATAAAATGGAGTTAACTTGCTTACATAATTGTTTTGGTGTAAACTCGGGTAGACTTACATAAAACCACGAGTTTTAGGACAATTGAACTATGCTATAACATTATTATTAGAATATGGGTTTGGGCCTAACTTAACCCCAAAAGCTAGCTCATAGGGTGAGGGTTGCCCCCTACTTATAACCATTAATCAGGCCATCTCATTCTTCCATGTGGGACTTCTAACACCCCCCCTCACGTCCAGGAATAGACAACTGGAGCGTGGCCCGAGTGGTCCGATAACGGGTGGCCCAACAAATAGATCTATGATAGGCTTTGATACCAAATTAAGAATTTGGGTTTGGGCCCAACTTAACCCCAAAAGCTAGCTTATAGGGTGAGGGTTGCCCCCCCACTTATAACCACTAATAAGGCTATCTCATTCTTCCATGTGAGACTTCTAACACCCCCCCTTACGCCCAGGACTAGACAACTGGAGCGTGACCCGAGTGGCCTGAAAACGGGTTGCCCAACAAATGGATCTATGATAGGCTCTGATATCATCTTAAAATTTAGGTTTGGGCTTAACTCAACCCCAAAAGCTAGCTCTTGGGGTGAGGGTTGCCCCCCACTTATAACCATTATTTATGCCATCTCATTCTTCCATGTGGTACTTCTTCCAACGTGGACAAATACGAGTGGAATAACAAAGATCATGGCTCAATAACAGATCTAGTATAGTCTCTGATACCATCTTAAATTTGGGTTTTAGGCCTAATTCATCCCCACAAAACCGGCTTGTATGGTGAGGATTGCCTAAGATTTATAAACACCACTCAGGCCATATCTCTAATCGATGTGAGAATTTCAACAATAATGGTCATTTTTCTCCGGACATACCTAAAAATTTTGTTTTTAAAAAACCCAAAATGCAGCTGTTAAATGATAAGGTCTCATAATGCATAGAAGATTAACATCTCAGTTGTAGCACTCAACTCCACTGATACATCTAGCATCCAAAAATACATCTAACATCCCAACGTTGCAAAGGAGGTAAACAATATTGTATCGAGTCTCAACTCCATAGCTCCTAGCATATACGAAGTCACGAACCAAAAAACATTGACAAATCGATCATTGCAAGTTTGCAATGAACCCAACAGACCAGCGAGGTGAATGAACCCAACTCTAATGAGCTAAAACGTAGCTCTATTGAGCTGAATCCAACTCTAACGAGGAGAACCCTGTCCCACCATCCTTCACTTATTTGTAATTTTGAACCTTGTGATTTGTTAATTTGGCTATCGATTTTGAATTTGTTTGCTCTTTTTGTGTGCTGAGTTGTGAACCTATCTTGTGATATGGGAATTTGTCCATAAATTTTGAATTGATGCTATGTTTTCTGGTCTGGTCTGATCTGATCTGATCTGCTCTTTGAGCCCATCTTACTGTATTTTATTGGGTGCTTATGTTGAATATTTTCTATGCACACAATATTAAATTATGTTTAGATACTATGATAGATGTTTTAAACATTTTTTTTATTAAAATAAACTCTTGCGAGTCTACAGATATCCCACTGTTTTTATGTAGACTCTCAAGTTTGACAACACTGTATCTAATTATTGGAAAAAAGTTTAACCCGGTTGAGCTCATGAAGTCACTTGTTCAGTTGTGCTGTTTCATACAGTTATATATGTTTCCTGTTAATATGATATGGGGGAGACTTATGTAGCTCACATAGTTCAACCAATTGAATCTTGACTTGTAGGATTTGTATGCATGCCCATATGTATAGTTATGTAGTTGGGTTTCGTACACTCCAACAGAACTTTGAATGAAGATAAGACCAAAAGTTGTTGCAGTTTCTGACATAATTGCTTAAAACAATTGCACGAGTTTTTGTAATGATCTCCATTGCATACTTTCCTCTTATGCTTGTTTCCACCACCTCTTTTTCTCTTCTGAAACTTTAGGGTTGAATTGTGTCTTTTAGTCTTGGTTTGTGTTCCAGGAAGGTAGACTCCAATTGTTAGAACACAGCTTTGCCAAATCTAAAGCACTTCTGAGTGAATTTGACTCTTTGAATCAATGTCACTAAATCATTACATATACACATTTACTTGTTATAATGAATGGGATTGGCATTGAACTTCCATAATGTTTAAGCTTCAATGATATCTGCTATGATTAACACAAATTGTAAATTGCTTGCTCATAGGCCACCATTGGACTTGCATACTTTGCATACCTAGCATTCAATAAAGATCAAGGACCTAATGGAAATGGAAATGGAGGTACTACCTCCTCTCCTCCTATGGATGATCCTGTGGAAGAAGCTAAAAAGATAATGGATAAATACAAGTAGCAGCATCAGAGTAAGTTATTCTGAGCCACTCAATTTCAACATTATACTTATTTAAATGTAAAGCTGTAATTCTGTGAATGTTAACGAGAAAGGAGAAGACTTTGATAGAATGGAATTGTCATAGTTTATGCAAATGCTGTTTTCCATAGTCCTTTAAACACAGGATCAGTGCAAATGACATTTTCCATTGCATAGATGTTAGTTAAAGCGTGTTTGGATTTGCTTAATTTTTAGGAACAAATCATTTTTTTTGGGTCAGAATTATCTAACAAAGGCTTTGTAAGGCTATTTTGAGGATATGTTTATCAGTTTTTCTTTACCACTTGCTCTGAGGTTCGGATCTGATTAATGTATGAGAATGTTTTTTATTTTTATTTTTAATTTTAAGAATGTTATTTTATTTTCATTTTTTCAGATTTTTAAATTTTTAAAAAGTAATGAAAATAAAAAATAAGCTTGCTTTTCCTATATAAAATTTTGATTTTGAAAATAGAAAATAAAGTAAAAATAATGATTAATTTTTAATCAAAAATGAAAAAAAAAAAAAAACAGAACATTTTGCAAACCAAACAGGCTTAGTTAAAGATCCAGAATTCTGTAATATCAGTTTAATTTTGGAGGCACAAAGGTTTTAAAGAGTACACATGTATGAGGTGGTGTTTAGGGTGGATGTAGGCCTTGATATGAAAAAGCCAATTTTAGTTCAAGAAGCTTTTAATATTTACCCTCACCTAATTCATTTTATTGAAAATTGATTTCTCAATTCCTTGATTATCAGAAATTCTGCAATGATATGGATACTCTCCATCCACACCTCTCCATTGTCTCTATCTCTCTCTTAATTTCTCTCTCTCTCTCTCTCTTCATTATCTGATAATCTTCTTTTTTTCTTTTTTGGTCAGAATCTCTTAATTTTCTTAGAGGATCCATTTTGACCAATCAAAGGAGAGGCCGACAAAGCCTGCAACTTCCCAACTTTTGCACCAACCAAGCTTCGTTCTTTCTGTTATCTCTTCATTCTCCCAAAACTAGTTCATTTATTTTGACAATAAAATGTGCTTTAATTATTACTCCCTCTGACCTATTTTATAAGAAACAAAACCTTAATTCATAAAGGTCAATGAGTTGCATTGAAACCAGCTTTTTTTAATTAATACCCTTAAAGATTTAAATTTCTTTCTAAAAATGCCCCTTTATGAAATGGTGGCTCATACTCTTAATTAATGACATCACCTTAATTACTCCTAACATTAATTTCACTTCAATAAGGGTATAAATGAATTTTATCATTTAATACATTTCAAAATCGATGCCTATTACTTATAATTTGGATTAAAAAAAAATACCATTTTGTTTCTTATAAAAAAGGATAGGAAGGATTATATTTTTGATGATGACATTGGATGCTCAAACATTGGAATGCTTTAACGTTCAAGCGTTCTCAACTTACAAAAATAGAATAAAAAGATGAAAAATTCTCGAACTTACTACAAAAGCAACACAAAATATTCTTATAAAATTACTAAATTAAAATAACATGATAATCTTAAAAATTAAATCAAAATTAATCTTAAATTTACAACTAGTTGAGATTCATCACACCCCTCACATTTAATTTCTTGCTTGACCTCAAGTAAACAAAGGCATGATCAAAAGGGCAAGATAAAACAAGACAGCCTCCTGCCTAAAGCATTAGAAAATCTCAACATTTATGGAAGAAAGAGGGAGATGTCAACCATAGGTTATAAGTAGGGTGGATGGATGAAATGGTAGAATGCTTTGTGTGCGATATGTTGTGTGCGATAGAAAAATACCTTTCAGTATTGAAGGAAAATTTTATCACACAATTATAAGACTTCCAAGGTTCCCACCATGAGAGAATGCTCTCATTGCCATTGATTTATTAATTAAAATATTGAATGAATAGGATTGTGTTTGCGTGAACAAATCAGCCGAGGGATCAGCTAATATTCAGCTGGCAAGTTGATTCCTGTCAAGCGATTACATTGAGAAAGAAACTCTAATTCTCAGTTATGGGTTCCACAACTACTCCAGAAAGCATTGAGATTGGTGAATCTACGCCAAGTTAAAGCTAAAAGACATAAAATCGGCTAAAATAAAGCTGTAAATTTTAGAGAAAAATATAAGTGTTTTGATTGATTGGTCGTGTCTTTTACAAAATGACAGCAAGGTATATATATACAAAAGAGAAAACAAAATTGTAACCGCCCCCTATTGACCACTAGACGCTCTCACTACGCTAGTAGTTGACAACAAGCGGTCATGCGTCCTCAACTGCTGTGTTTATCTGCTTCGTCTGAAAAACATCAATTGCCACATTTAATCGTGTTGAGGGCCCTCAAGAGCTGATTTTAAACCTTTGGCCAACGAGTAACACCAAAGTCCAATGATTTCTAGCTCAAGCTCTTGGTCAAGCCCTACCGTTTCCTTGTTCGGCAGCTTTCAACCAGCCGATAGCTTTGTAACATTCAAACGCCCGTTTAAGCCTCCATCGGCTAGATTTTTAGCTATCGGCTGACCTCATGGTTTTCCGTAAGTCTTCATTAACTCTCAGTTCTAGCATTAGCTCAACAGGGGCACCATCAGCTATATGTGTGATCGGTTAGACCATGTATCGGTTATTGCCCTAATCGGCTTGCCCTTTATTATTATTATTATTATTATTATTATTATTATTATTATTTTTTCTTGTGATAACAATTGCCCCCTACATCATTTCAGCTGTAAATGTTGGATTGGCGTATCGGATAAGATTCGAATATCTGGGTTGTCAATCGTTATTCACGTCAATCGCATTTAATGCTAGCCATAATGACCCTAAACGACCAGTTTATCTTCACCCGATGACTGTGCTGCCACTCGATAAAGCCTCAACAAACCTTATCAGCTAATCACATGCGTACTCCTCTTTAAATAACCACCCTAGCCGTTTGAATAGTCATTTTGCATTCAAACTTGTTCAAACTTTCAACCCTAATCTTTGTTTCTGCACTTCCCTTTCCTACAATCATGTCTTCTGCTTCTGATTCCCAAAACCGTGAGCATAGCTATGGGGGAGATGACTCCTTGACGACATCTTCTCCATCAACCAATTCGTACTCCCTTCTTCAAGAAATGGCCCGATCTGCTGATGGGATCTTACCTGCCTTCTACCCGATTCAGGATTCCCTCACCTTGAGGCCTTCCATTGACCTTTGAGGCAAGGCCATGTTTCTCCAAGAATACTTATCTCTAGGCCTGTATGGTTTACCAATCATTTGTGATTGGTTTACCATCAAAAAGTGTCCAGCCGAAATCAGGACTTGGCCACGCACAACTGCAGAATACTCCGGCTGGCACACACGTGTGGCCGCGGCGAAGGGTGAAGAATGGAAAAGGATGAGCCTTTACGACATTATTATGTTCACGGCTAAAGATCTTCCTCTTAACATAGGTTTGATCTTTGGCTTCCTCGGCTATTGGTCTGTTACCTCCAATACCTTTGTTTTTCCATTAGGGATGTGCATTCCTACTCTACTTGACGTGGCTGCCATCACTGGTCTTCCTCTGGTTGGCCCAGAGGCCCCATCTCTATATGATACCCCTGCTCCAATCTGAACATTGTTCACGACTAGAACAATTCTAGTTATTTGACCTTTGTCTCGGCTAACCAAAAAGGGAGAAACACCCCTGTTTCTGATGCTAAGCATTGCGTTTTTCTTCTTTACTGGTTTAGAAAATACTTTGTTTGCACCAGTTCGGTTATTGTGGTTCAGGAGCTTCAACTGTACGTTGCCCAAGCCATATCAGGACGACAAGTGGCTTGGGGATCACCCTTTCTCTCTTATCTTTATCGGACTCTGTTTACCATGCTAGATCGGTTGAAACATGGTGCTGGTTTGAAGAACACTTCAGGACCTCTCTGGTTCCTGCAACTTTGGATCACCCTTTATTTCCCTGACTTCGTTGATCCCTCTTTCAACATCAACACTCTTCCTAAGCAAGTGGCTGGCTTTGATGTGGTGGAGACACTGCATAACATGACCAGGATCGCCCAGAATTGGCAGCCGATGGACTCCTCAGCAGCTGCGATGTAAAGTTTCAAAGGCTTTCCTGGCATGGGAGGCACTAAGACAGGTGGACTAACTAAGGCCTTTTTTATCTGGTCAAAGGCATCTTGCTGTTCAGGACCCCACACCAAATCCTCTGCATTCTTGAGCTTCAGCAAAGGGGAAAAAGCCTTCATCTTCCCAGTCGAATTAGCTATGAATCTCCTTAAGAAGTTAATCTTGCCCAATAAGATTTGCAGCTCATTCTTGTTCTTGGGTGGTCTAACCTTTATCACTGCCTTGGCCTTGTTCTGGTCTATCTCAATACCCTTCGGATGTACTAAAAAACCAAGGAAGTTACCAGCCGATACACAAAACATGCACTTGGCAGGATTCATCTTTAAGTTATGAACCCTCATCCTCTGCAAGGCTTGCTTTAGATCGGCTACATGGACCTTGAAGTCCTTAGACTACACCACCACATCATCTATGTAGACCTCCATAGTCTTGCCAATTAGATCATGGAAGATAGCATTCATGGCTCTCTGGTAGGTGGCCCCAGCATTCTTCAAGCCAAATGGCGTCACCAACCATTCATAGATTCCCAATACCCCTGGGCACCTGAGTTTTATGCGTATCTTCCTCGGCTACAAATATCTGGTTATAACCAGAGTACCCATCCATGAAGGTTTGAATCCCATAGGTGGCAGTCGTGTCAACTAACATGTCCGCCATTGGCATTACATATTCATACTTTGGAGTGGCTAAATTCAAGTCCCTATAATCAATGCAGACTCAAATTTTGCCATTCTTCTTCATGACAGGTAATATGTTTGCCAACCAATCCACATATCTAGTTGTTCTGATGAAGCCGACTTTTAGCAAACGCTCAATTTCTGCTTTGATCTGTGGCATCAGTTGGGGATTGTATCTTCTAGGCATCTGTTTGTGTGGTTTAAAGCCTTCCTTAATTGGTAGCCTGTGCTCCACCAACTCACAAGCTAGCCCAGGCATCTCATGGTAATCCCATGCGAAACAATCCCTATATTTCTCCAAAAGGGCTACAATTTCCCTTTTGTCCTCTTCCTCCAGCAATCCGCTAACTTGCGTTAGCTGAGGCTCCTCTTGCGTACCCAAGTTGATGTTTTCCAAGGGATCCTGAGATTTAAAGCTCAGTAGAGTCCTTTGGATGGGTGACTCGAATTCCATTGGTAGCTCGCTTATCTTAGCTGTTGCAGCATGGTCATTGCCTTTGTGATTTTCCATTTGCAAGGAATCGGCTACCTTGGATTCCATCCTGAAGGCTTCTAACCGATCCCGTAAGCTTTGCATCACCTGGGTATCTTTAATCATTAAACTTCTCCATGATTAGCCGTGATTCGGCTATCTGCTTGATTTCAAACCCTTGGGGAGTCAAGTTGCAAGACTCCCAAAATCCTTCTTCGTATTCCTCAGTGACAGCAATGGGGGCAATACAAGGAGAATAAAATAAAGCCTCTAAAGTTTGTACTTCGGCTGGGAAAGGATTGTCATCGGCTGCGACTATTTCTATCTTATCCCATTCCCAAAAAATTAACTTCTGATGCATTGTGGAGGGTAGACACTGACTGGTGTGAATCCAGTCTCTTCCAAGCAGGACTGCATATAATGATTTGCCATCAATCACAAAGAAAGCTGACTTGGCACTTTTGGGGCCTACTCTGATCTCGACTAATAGGATCCCCAAAGCTGAAGATGCTTATCCCATAAAGCTAGCCATCTTCATGTTAGTTGGGATCTGGTCTTTCGCAGACTTGTTCAAACTTCTTAGAGTAGCAACCGGCATCACATTCAACACTGCTCCATTGTCAACAAACACTCAACTGAAGGTATTGCCATTGCTATAAGCTCTCACATACAAGGGTTTCAGGTGTTTCACCATGTCCTCGGTAGGCTTACCAAAGACAATACTCAAAGCATCTTCTGCCGTGTTATCGGCTAAAGTTGCCCATTCTGCATCTTCCACGCAAACATCTCCTTCCAGATGTTCAATCTGTTGATAGTCTGCCCAGAACTCACTTGGAATTAAACTGACCACCTCAATGGCTGCCATCAAACCATCTGCTTCCTCATTGAGGATGTTGTCCAATATAGAGTCTTCCAGATAATTAGTTTCTGCATTTGGCTCATCTCCATCATCCAAACTTTGTGTGAACATAGCAATGTGTTGTCCCTCTTCATCAGGTTGCTCCATGTTAACTGCTGCAACTGTACTCGTCATCTGAGCTTCTTTAGTTTGTTCAGTCTCAACTTTGCTAAGCCCTTGCCCACAAGGTCCAAAAGCTCTGTCAATAGCCTCGGCTACTTTTGCTTCTGGAATTTCCTTCTTATCAGCTGCTTTGGTGTCAGCTAGCATTTCTAAGCTCTGTTTCATCTTCTGTAAGGCCCTGGCTCGTTGCAACCTCCTCTTCTGAGTCCTAGTCAAATTGAGGGACTTGGACTCTTTCTTCTTAGGAGGCTGATTGACAACCCACTGCCCTTCTTTGACATTTGCAGCTGGTTTGATCATCCTTTGTGGTCTAAGTTCTTCATCATTTCTCACTGTTATGCGAAGGGAAGACATTCCCCCTTCCATGTTGAACTCCGCTACTCTTCTTTTAGTTTCAGGGAGAGGGTCCTTAGTGATCCTTGGCATAATCGGCTGGGTCTCAGTCATTATTCCTAGACGATTTTTCCCCCAGGCCTCTGAGCATGCTGCACCATCCCTGTTGTTAGGCACATGTCACGGTATTGGTTAACTAGCTCATTGGTTAAATGCCCAGGCCTGGGAGGTTTACCACAGGATCGGCTGGTAGACGATTGACCCACAACGCTTTTGGACAACACATGCGGGCTACCCAATCTGTCAAACACAGACACCCTGGTTGCCTCCTCATCCTTCCTGGACTCTTCTTTAGGCACCTAAACACTCTTCATCGACTGCTTTCCTTTTGATAACTTGTGCTGGTCGGGCCTTGAGAAAGATATCATGGCGATGTTGATGCAAGGGAAATAATTGCTATCCACAGACATCTCTGCTATGCTCTTGTCAGCTAGCTTGAATCTACCCTTCTTGATAGCTCTTTGATTTGCTTTCCTGAAAACCACACAATTAGCTGTAGAATGTTTATAAGAGTTGTGCCACTTACAGTATTTCTTGTTCTTCAGCTCTTCAGGAGGTGGAATTTGATGCCCTTCTAGCAGCCGAATCTGCTTGTCCTTTAGCAGATAATCAAAGATTTGGTCTTCCTTGGTTATATCAAAAGAGTATCCCGCCTTGTCCTCTGCTGACTTAATTTCCTTTGCTTTAGCTACTTTCAATGCGGGGCAGGAGTAGCTCTTCCCTTTGACTATCTCGGCTACCATCATGTCAGCTGTGGGGTCAGCCGATTCAGAGTCAGACTCCTCTGCTTCTATGATAGAAACCAAATGAGGACCTACCCTTTCCTCGGCTAGCTCTCCTTTTCTCCTTCTCCTGGATGTATTGTTCAATCCGGATAGCCCTCTCAGCTAATTGGTTCTAGTCTGTACAAGGCTATCCCACCAACCTCTCTTTCAGCTGAGGATGCATATTGTTGATTACCATGGAAGTATACTCTGTTGCAGGGAATTGCACAGAACATTTCCTTGCCTTTTTCCTAAACCTCTCAATATAATCAGCCGCCGATTCATCAACCTGATGCCCGAGGCTAGTGAGATCGGTTACCGTAACTGGGGTTTGAGGCCAATAGAATCTATCATGGAAGCATCTCTCCATGTCAGCCCAGTTTTACACTGAGTTGGGAGGTAATGAAGAGTACCAAGTGAAGGCTGTCCCAGTGAGTGACAAAGGAAAAAGTTGAAGCCTGTGGTACTCATTTTGACTGCTTTCACCACATTGGGTTGTGAAGCGCCATATATGCTCCATGGTAGACTTGCCACACTCCCCTGAGAATTTTGTGAAATCTGAAGTCTTAAATCCCCTAGGAATAGGGATCATCCGATCTACCCATTCAGGGTAAGGTTTCCTGTAAACAGGACGATCTAACGACTTTAATTGTACATCAAAGTACTTTTTGATAGTGCTTGCAATCATCTCTGGGTCTATCAGCTGAGAAGCCCCCTGCCAATTATCTTGTGAACTTGGCTGTGGCATGCCCTGACCCATGGGTCTCCAAGGTGAAGCCTGTTGGAATGAATTCTGAAGGTTGACAATATTTGCTAATAGGCTTGACACCTGGTACATAATGTCATGAATTCCCATGTCAATCTGCTGCCTGATGAAGGATGTGTTCATGACCACTGGGGCTTCAGTGTTTTCGGGGTCATTCATGATCGTTGAGACTGATGTGGAGACTGGAATGTCTTCAGTCGATGTAAGCATACCTAGGGTGTATGTTGGCTCGTTATTCTTACGTGGTGGGTTTTTCTTGGAGTTGGAACTAGATTCCATGCTGTCTTTGAGTTTCTTTCCAGACCTCAGGTGCATATGCCAAGCGTGATCCTGTCCTAAAGAATCAAACTTGACCTTCGATTCACCTATTGTCCCAACGGGCGTGCTAAATTTGTTTGCGTGAACAAATAAGCTTAGGGATCGGCTAATATTCAGCTGACAAATTGATTCCTGTCAAGCGATTACACTAAGAACAGAACTCTAATTCTCAGTTATGGGTTCCCCAACTACTCCAGAAAGCATTGGGATTAGTGAATCTACGCTAAGCTAAGGCTAAAAGAAAGCTGTAAATTTGAGAGAAAAATATAAGTGTTTTGATTGATTGGTCGTGTCCTTTACAAAATCTCAACAAGGTATATATATACAAAAAAGAAAACAAAATTGTAACCGCCCTCTATTAGCCACTAGATGCTCCCACTACGCTAGTAGTTGACTACAAGCGGTCTTGCGTCCCTCAACTGCTGCGTTTATCCGCTTCGTGGGGTAACTGCCCTGTCCTCGGCTGAAAAACAACAATTGCCACGTTTAATCGTGTTGAGGGCCCTCAAGAGCTGATTTTAAACATTTGGCCAACAAGTAACACCAAAGTCCAATGATTTCTAGCTCAAACTCTTGGTCAAGCTCTACCGTTTCCTTGTTCGGCAGCTTTCAACCAACCGATAGCTTTGTAACATTCAAACGCCTGTTTAAGCCTCTATCGACTAAATTTTTAGCTATCGGTTGACCTCATGATGTTCCTTAAGTCTTCACTAACTCTCAGTTCTAGCAATAGCATCAGCTCAACAGGAGCACCATCGGCTTTATTTGTGATAGGTTAGACCATGTATCGGCTACTGTCCTAATCGGCTTGCCCTTTATTATTTTTTTGTTGTTGGTGATAACAGATTGAAAACCAATAACTTCATGATCCTTTTGTATACATTTAAAACTTACTTGCAAAAAAAGTCTCAGATAAAAATTAAATTACAAATTTTAATTTTTCAATTTTGAATATATAAAATTAAATAAAGGTTACCTGAAGTCGGCTACTATTTATCATACCTCAACTCAAATAAGCCTCCCACAGATATTAGTGAAAGCCATCGTTTTTCCACGCAAAATTAAAATCGTATTTCCATGTTAGTTAAATAAATATTTGTTAGTTACTAATTAAAGTTAGTGTTGCTTAATTCTATATACCTAGGGATACAGACGCAGTGGCGGACCTACGACCCTGTGTCAATGGGTATATAAAATTTTAAAATCGCTGAAATTATAACAACAACATCAGCACATGTTTTTTTTACAAAAAATAACTAGAGCAAATGTTTACTCTTCTTGCAAAATAACAAGAGCATGATTTTTTATAACACAAAACAAGTTTTAGACTTAAAAAAAAAATAGAAAGATTCAAAATTAAAAAAAATTACAGGAGAAAACAACAAAACAACAACAGAAAAATTACAAGAAAAAATTAACATAGAGATCAGATTAGAGTTTTAGTCAAATTTGCGGGAAATCTGAACCTAGTAAAATGGGGAAACGGAGACCGAAAATGACACTCACCAACAGGAGGGAAAGTGAGTCGAGATGTAAGACAGTGAGATGATTTGTGTTTTGAGTTTTGAGAGAGAGATATGATTGAGTCTAACTGAATGAGATGAAAGAGGTGACTAAGTGAGGGTACTGGGTGCAAAATATAAAACTAAGAGGGGTCAACATAAAAAATTTATGGAGAGTAAGTGAAAACTTTTAAATTCACCTTAAGATAGGTACCCGCTTCTGTACAAACATATTCTACATAAATTAAAAAAAAAACATTTATAAAAAAATTAAAATTTAAAAAAACAAAAAATCAATAAAAATTGAATACAAGTATTACATAACAAATATGTTCATTTAATGTTAATAATATAAGTGGAAGTTGTAAATCAATTAGCGAACCACATTATTTATCACTAATGCAACGAGCTGAACAAATTCACTTTATGTTAACAAATATAATTAAAGTGACCTATGCGATTATAAGAGGACGTGAAAGTGGGAACCCTTCCAAATGGTGGAAAGAAGAACAAATAAAAAGGGAAGAAATGTTATTTGTTAAATATAATATAATGAGACAACATGTGTAATTGTAAATAATTGTGGGCCAAAATTTTAATTACATCATAAACCAGAACAGAGTCTACTACAGGTAAAGAGAGCTAGCATTTGCTCATGGTGGGAAATTTTTTCTACTTTCCCATAATAAACGGCACCGACTTCCAATGTTGTATGAAACTCTATATTGGGAAGTAAAAAAGCATTAAGAATGTAAGTTTAGTGTTAGATAGAAATGACACGGATACATTAGATTAGTTGTTATTACACAAGAAAAGATAGAATTTGAAAAACAACTATTGGAGAAAAAATTAGGGTAGTCTCTATAGTTGAGAAGATGGTACAATCTTGTCTTAGTTTATGTACGTGGACATGTATGGAGAAGGTGTATAGAAGCATCAATAAGGAGAGTAAACCAGACGAAGGATAATATAATAATAGTTAAAAATAGAAGAGGACCAATAAAAATGAGAGTAAAGTCCCATTTTAATCCCTGATAATAATTGTGCGACCCATTTTAGTCCCTGACAAAAAATAAGTCCAAAAATAATCCCTGATATTTTTAAAACAGGGTCATGTTAGTCCTTCCGTGTCACGTTAAATGCTGATGTGGTCACATTAACTCTTTGTTCACTGTCAAATCACCACCAAGTGTTTTTTTTAATCCAAACCTGGATTGGCCCATTTTAATCCCTCTTACCCTCTACCCCCTTGTTACTGGAACATAGTTCTTCTTCTTCTATTTCCTTAAACCCTAATTTGATTTTTTCCCTCTTTGCTACAATGAGTAGTTTATGCAGTCCTTTGATTTGTCTGCTCTTATCTTTAAGGGTTTTTTTTAATCCCCCATTTTTTATTAGGATAGAAGTAGGATTATAGGCTTCAGCTTCTATGTGGTGTTATGCTCATGGATGCTTCGACTTTGTTGCTATCGTGGATTCACAGGGGGATTAAGAAGCCTTGTTGTGTACTGAGTTTTATGGCCCGGTTTTTCTTGGATTTCTTTTGTTGATCTTGATCTTTGCCGCCTTGTTTAACTTCTATTTTGTCTTCAATGAATTTTTTTTTCTTCTATCAGAATTGAAAGATAGAAAAAAAAAATCATTTCCTTTTACACAGGTATCACGGTAATGGCGAGAGCTCAAGCCAGCCATCCTTTGGATCCACTTTCTGCTGCTGAAATATCAGTAGCTGTAGCAACTGTTCGAGCAGCTGGGGCAACACTTGAGGTACATTAAACATTTGCCTCTTTTGCCAACCGTCACTAGTACTGCTCCCTAGGTCCAAAGGTGGACTTGTGATTCCAACAAAACTTCCGCCAAGAAAAGCAAGACTGGTTGTCTATAATAAAAGGTCAAATGAGACATGCATATGGATTGTTGAACTTACAGAAGTTCACGCAACAACTCGTGGTGGACACCATAGGGGCAAAGTGATTTCTTCTACGGTTGTTCCAGATGTTCAGGTTAGGGTTTAGGGAGGAAGAAAAAGAAGAAGAAGAAGAAGAACTATGTTCTGGTAACAATGGGGGTGGAGTGACTAATATATCCCAAAGCTGAGAGGGACTAAAACGGGCCAATCCGGGTTTGGATTAAAAAAAGACATCTGGTGGTGATTTGGCAGCGAGCAAAGGGTTAATGTGACCACGTCAGCATTTAACGTGACACGTCAATGCGTTAAGTGACAGATTTAGAAGGAGACATACGGAGGGACTAACGTGGCCCTGTTTTGAAAATGTCAAAGACTATTTTTGGACTTATTTTTTGTCAGGGACTAAAATGGGTCGCGCAATCATTGTTAGGGACTAAAATGAGACTTTACTCTAAAAATTATAAATCAAATCACTAAGAGTGTATTCCTTGACACATTCTATCTTTTCGGTGGCGAATAAAATCACCAACCCTTTTTTTCTTTATCTTGCATTGTTTTTAAATTATATACTCCTTCCGGTCTCATATATAATAGACACATGCACTTTTTAGGTTCATTGAATAACTGATGTATCTGGTCGACAATATAGACCAAATACATTAGTTATTCAATAAACCTAGAAAGTACATTTGTCTTATATATGGGACCGGAAGAAGTATTATATATAACCCATTCCGTTGCTTAGACATACCAACCATTTTCTAAATCGGATTGGATTAAAACTATGATTAATAATTATCTGCAAGTCCCAGTTAAGATCTATCTTCATGCAAGCGTAACATTTTTTTTTTAAGACTTAAATATGATTTTTATCCCTATAAATATTGAAGATTTTTATCCATATATATATATATATATATATATATATATGGGAAGGGATCAAGTTACTCCAGGAGTAACTCTTGTCTGAGTTACTCCGCTTAATATATCTTTGTAGACATCAAATTTTATCAGTCGGACCGTCAAATTAAAAGTTCTTATTGAGTAGATCAATTTCATAAATTTTTAAAAATATTTAATACTTCATCAGTTCACTTCAATTCAACATATAATATATGTTTTAATTTACAAGTAAAATGTTGACCATATAATTGCATAGCTACGGATGTTCAATTTATCTAAAATTTGGTATGCATGATCGTTAATATAATATGATGATATCCAACAGTTTGATTGATGAAATTTGATGTCTATAAAGAGATATAAAGCGGATTAACTCAGACAAGAGTTACTCCTGGAGTAACTTGATCCTTCCCCTATATGTGTGTGTGTGTGTGTGTGTGTGTGTGTGTATAGTCCTGTTATCACCAAAAAATAATAATAATAAAGGGTAAGCCGATTAGGGCAGTAGCTGATACATGGTCTAACCGATCACAAATATAGCCGATGGTGCTCCTGTTGAGCTGATGCTAGAACTGAGAGTTAATGAAAAACTTAAGAAACACCGTGAGGTCAGCCGATAGCTAAAAATCTAGTCGATGGAGGCTTAAACAGGCGTTTGAATGCTACAAAGCTATTGACTGGTTGAAAGCTGCCGAACAAGGAAACGGTAGAGCTTGACCAAGAGCTTGAGCTAGAAATCATTCGACTTTAATGTTACTCGTTGGCCAAAGGTTTAAAATCAGCTCTTGAGGGCCCTCAACACGATTAAACGTGGCAATTACTGTTTTTCAGCCGAGGACAAGGCAGTTACCCCACGAAGCAAATAAACACAGCAGTTGAGGGACGCATGACCGCTTGTTGTCAACTACTAGCATAGTGGGAGCGTCTAGTGGTCAATAGGGGGCGGTTACAGTTTTGTTTTCTCTTTTGTATATGTATACCTTGATTAGATTTTGTAAAAGACACGACCAATCAATCAAAACACTTATATTTCTCTCTCAAATTTACATCTTTCTTTTAGCCAATTTTATGTCTTTTAGCCTTAGCTTAGCGTAGATTCACCAATCCCAACGCCTTTTGGAGTAGTTGGGGAACCCATAACTGAGAATTAGAGTTCCGTTCTCAGTGTAATTGCTTGACAGAAATCAATTTGTCAGCTGAATATTAGCCAATCCCTCGGCTGATTTGTTCCGCAAACAAATTTGGCACGCCCAGTGGGTCAATAGATGAATCGATGGTCAAGTTTGATTCTCCAGGGCAAGATCACGCTTGGCGTATGCACCTGAGGTCCAGAAAGAAACTCAACGACAGCATGGAATCTAGTTCCAACTCCAAGAAAAACCCACCACGTAAGAATAACGAGCCAGCATACACCCTAGGTATGCCTACATCGATTGAAGACATTACAGTCTCCGCACCAGCCTCAACGGCCATGAATGACCCCAAAAACACTGAAGCCTCAGTGGTCCTGACCACATCCTTCATCAGGCAGTATATTGACATAGGAATTCATGACATTATATACCAGGTGTCAAGGCAATTAGCTAATATTCTCAAGCCTATGGTGCACAATGAGGTTCAGCACCGTGAGAAATGGAGGCAAGTCAAGGGCAACAAGGGGAACACTCTGCTAGTTCTGCGATACCCGTGGGGAGTATGCAAACTCACACTAGTGCAAAAAACACGTATAATTGCGGTTTTATAAGACTTTTTACGTCGGTTTTCAATCCGGCGTGTATTCTATCGACGTTGTAAGTGTGAACATTTAATATCGGTTTAAAAACCGACGTTAAAAGTCACTATTAATCGCAGTTTTTCTCAAAACCGGCGTTAAAACCCGACGTCAAATGGAACAAATTTTTTTTGGAAAAACGAAAGAAATGACTTTTAATCGCGGTTATTTGTAAAACCACGATTAAATGTTACTTATAATCGCGGTTTTTATAAAACACGATTAAAAGTTACTTTCAATCACGGTTTTGTTTAAAACTGACGTGATAAGGCATTTTTAACCGCGGTTTTAGTAAAAACCGGCATTATATGTATTCTTTTTTTTTATTTTTTTTTAAATTATGTTTTAACGCCAGTTTTAGTGAAAACCGGCGTGAAAAGTCTTTTTTTTAAATTTTTTTTTTAAAAATTCCGTTACCCACATACAAATAGTACAAAACACCACACCACCACTGCTAAACAGAATATATAAACTATCACAAAAGTTCCTTTCCACTAACTCCACTGCCAGACAAAATATATAAACCACAGCAAACACTCTAATAATCCCACAACGACCTACCCATTCTGTAAATAACAGAATTAATCAGAAAGAACCACCAAAAGTCATGGCATCCAAGAAAAGTTGATGGCAATTAAACTCAACAACGCAATGAAAAGAAACCATGTCATTTTTGTTGTGTTGCTTTTCTTGCTCGTCGTCTTGGTGGTTCTGGGTTTAGATTTTGCTCCTCAATCTTAGTCACAAAAAAGCGTGCGCAAGTTTTCTGAATCTCGACAATTTCTTCATCAGTGTATGGGTTTGTGCTACGGCCATCGAATAACTACAAGTTCAATTCAAAACATATCAATTAGCTAAATACAAATATTGTAAGGTATCAAAAAGATCGATTAATAAGTTATGAAATATTTTATTACCAAATCCCATCCAAAGGTTATCCTCATCGTAACAATGGACAACATGGTCTTCATGACATAGTAGCCACACGCCCATGAGTTGTCTTGGCAAGGCCCCTACAAATGACAATATAAATTAGTACAAATTATATATACACATAACTAATGTTGAGTTACTAACAAGAATAATGAACAAATATCAAAGGCAACCAAATACTAAATTTTAATAGCAACCAAAACAATACAATAAAGTCAATCAAACATGGAGTAGAGAGTAGGAAGAATCACACCGCTATTTGGTTACGCAGTTCGGCCCCAAAAAGATGACCTACGTCTACGGGAGAGAGCAGCCCTCCGTTTCACTATCAAAGAGTCTTTACAAGAGATTACAATTGCTTTGAACCCCTTTACAATGTCCAAGAAGAACAAACCCAAGAGTTCCCAATCCCTTTCTCTTTTCCTCTATGAAAAACTCTCAAGAACAACAATAGAGAAAGCCTTCAATCCTCTCTCTATGATTTCCTAAGACCCCAAGGTGTTTAACAGTGTTTTCCAGCCCCTAAAACCTCACAAAGACGCTCAAGAACGGCTACACACAACCCTAGAAAGACTGTACATCGTCCTGCTGGTCTATGACGTCGGGTTTATAAAACCCGACTGTGAATCGATTCACAGGCATAGGTGAATCGATTCACCTAGTTAAAAAAGCCTCCCCTGCACGAATTAATGAAATGAATCGATTCATGCAAGCTTCCCATGCGATTCACAGAGGCGTACTTCGATTCACAGAGTCCCAAACATGCTTGAATCGATTCACATAGCTAGGGAATCGATTCCCAGTGTTCCAGAAACACTTTCAAGCAATTCCATGATCCTCCAAACTGATTTTTAGGCACTCTAAACTCCACAACTAATACGACTTTGAATATGTAAATATTATATAAAGACAAACTACTTACCGCGAGAAGGTTCCAATTAGGGTTCTTTCCTTCTCCCAGACCTTTCTCTTTATTATATGTCACCATAGGTCTGATAAAATAATATAAGTTATAGATATAAGATAGATACATATATGACATCACAAGTATGACAAATAAATTAAAAGTTTACCCCTCAAGTACACGCTTAATCTGTAGGTTTGGCTTTTGATGAAGTGAGCATATCCAGACTATGAGATTATGCTTAGGACAAATGACAATCAACTGCCAATGTTTACTAGGTAACAACAATAAAGGTGTATTAGAAGCACAGAGAGACAAGCGTATGCTATGAATTTGATCAGACAATATTGAATAAAAATGTACTCACTTGTGCCAATACAATCCTAAGAAAACATCTTTATCCTGGTGAATTAGCTTATTCTGTATGTAAGTTTGAACAAATGCATTAGACTCTTTTGGGTTGGGCTTGACAACCATCAACGTTGGATCCAAGAATCCATATACATCACTGATGTTGTTACGAATCTGGTCGATCACGAGATACCTAGGTGTTGAAACAAAATAATGTTAATTATATATAATTGATACAAAGGAAATAAAAATGTACAAATATGTTAATTAATACTTATGTGGACCATAATTGCAAGTGTTGATTGGCAAGCCAGAACTCATCACCGAGCGATATGTCCGTTAAGTCATTCGCGAAAATGTAAAAAGTTGGAAGATCATCATGCTCCAAGGCAATCCCAACATTTCCGTCCGGAAGATCAAAAGCCATGTGACCAATATATTTTAAAATGTCTTCTTTAGGATCCTCCAGACTTTCTGCTGAACAACTACCCTTGGTGCTGACACGCACAGTAGCTTTAGGAGATGATATCATATCCTTTCCACGTCAAGACATTAAATTTAGGGTCATGTGCTAGCCATGTTAATGTCTCAGAAGCAGTATCATCACTCAAAATCTGTTCTTTAAACCAAGTTATGAATGTCTTGTTATGCTCCTTCAACACCCAATTTTCATTCATTCGAGGGTTTTTGGCCTTGACAAGATTTTTGTGAGTAGACAAGTAAGGTTCAACCTCATCAATATTAGACCTAGTGTACCCTTACCTTCACATCTTCCCTCATGACGAGACTTGGGAAGCCCTACAGGTGCCACTTCTGACAAATAATCTGAACAAAACTCAATGGCTTCTTCTGTTACGTGCCTTTCAACAATAGATGCTTCGGGACGATATAGATTCTTCACATACCCTTTCAATATTTTCATGTATCGCTCAATAGAGTACATCCACCTTAAATAAACCGGGCCACACACTCTAATCTCTCTGACTAGATGAACAATTAAATGAACCATGATGTCAAAAAATGAGGGAGGAAAGAATATCTCCAACTGACACAAGACGATAGCAGCCTCATTTTTCAACTCGTCCAATTTCTGAGGGTCAATGACTTTGCTACATACTGCATTGAAGAATAAACATAATCTAATTATGGCATGTCAAACATTTTTAGGCAAGATACCACGAATAGCCACTGGTAGTAATTGTTGCATCAAGACGTCACAGTCATGAGACTTTAAGCCAACTAATTTGAGTCTTTCATCGATACAAGATTCTTTACATTTGAAGATTAACCTTGTGGCACTTTCACACCCCGTAGACATTCGCAAAAGCTTTTTTTCTCTTCTTTTGACAATGTATGACATGCCGGTGGCAAAATTATGTCTTGTTACTTCTTGGCTGAGGAGCTAACTCCTCTCTTATACCCATGGCAACCAGATCTAGACGTGCATTCAATCCATCCTTTGTCTGGCCCTGAATATTGAGAAGCATACCGATTACACTATCACACACATTTTTCTTCACATGCATCATATCAATACAGTGTCTTACATCAAGACTTGACCAGTATGGAAGGTCAAAGAATATTGACCTTTTCTTCCATATGTTTTTCACAGAAGAATGTTTTTTCCTCTTTTTTTTCCCAACTTAACATTGATGGAGTTCACTCGTTGATAAACTTCTTCTCCGGTTAAAGCTTTCAGAGCAATTTTGTTCTCCTGACATCCATTAAATGCCTTTTTCAACCTGCGATACGGGTGATCACGTCTCAAAAATCTTCTATGCCCTAGGTAACAAGTCTTCATCCCATTTTTCAGTTGAAAGAAGCATGTTCCGTCTTCACAAATAGGGCATGCTTTATGCCCCTTAATACTATACCCGGACAAGTTCCCATATGCTGGAAAGTCATTAATGGTGCAAAACAACATGGCACACAACTTGAAATCTTCACTTGAAAACCTATCAAACACATCAATGCCTTATTCCCACAATATTCTCAAGTCATCAATCAAGGGACTTAGATAAACATCTATGTCATTTCCCGGCTGCTTTGGACAAAAAATCATCATAGATAACATAATGTACTTGCGCTTCATGCACAACCAAGGAGACAGGTTGTAAATTACCAATAGAATAGGCCATGAACTATGGATGCTACTTAAGTTACCATATGGATTCATTCCATCTGTAGCAAGTCCAAGCCTAAGGTTTCTTGGCTCATTGCCGAACTCCGGAAACAATGAATCAACTCTCTTCCATTGAAAATAATCGGCCAGCTGGCGATGCTTTCCATCGCATTTCCTATCATCTGCATGCCATCTAATGTTCTTTGCATCATTTACATTGGCGAACAGTCGCTTAAACCTTGGAATAATTGGAAGATACCATAACACCTTCGCAGGAGGACCTTTTTTGCTCACATCATCACAACTATCATCGCCGTCCTTCTTTTTGGAGCGTGGTGTATTACACTCGGGGCACTCTTCTTTGTCTTCATGCTCTTTCCAGTACAATATGCAATCCTTTGGGCATGCTTGTATTTTCTTATACTCCACACCCATCAGACATAATACCTTCTTCGCTTCATAATTACGGTTCGGCAATGTGTTACCTTCCGAAAGCATGTCATTCAACAGCTTAAGCAATTCAGTGAAGCTCTTATCAGTCCACCCATTTATCGCCTTCAGATTGAACAATTTCAACACCACTGACAACCGTGTGAAATTTTTGCAGCACGGATACAAAGGTTCTTCTTTGTCGCTGCATAGAGTTTCATACACATGTGCTCGCTGAAAAGACTATTGTCCAATATCACGAATCATGTCCTCTAGTCGATCGTCCATATCTACATCAACTTCCTCTCTTTTGGACACACTTGGCTTGTTTAACACTTTACCATGCCAAGTCCATGTCGTATATCTTTGCCAAATCCCATAAACACGAAGATGATTCCGTATCTCCTCAACATTTAATGTTGGCCCATTCAAACACTTAACACAAGGACAATAGAAAATTGTTTGATTAGGAAAATTTGCTTGGGAAAATTGTAAGAACTCTTCGACCCCGTTCTTATACTCATCACCTAAACGATGTTTTTGCATCCAACGACGATCCATAAATGTGTTCTGAATTAATATACACACACTTTTATGCTTAGATATTTAACTAACATTGACATGTTTGTATGCATAGGTTAGAACAATTAGATATTTAACTAACACACTATATAAAAATCTGAATTTTAACATGATCACTCCTAAACTTTATTTCTCACCGTTAAAACTTCTCTAACATAGTTTAACCCAAAACAAGTCTAAGTTTCCAATCACAAAGAACAACCCAAAACACAGTAAAATAGGTTCCATCTCTCATTTCCAATATTTACACAACATATCCTTGAATTACATTATAAAGAAGATCAAAACAAGCTAAGTGTTCCCTTAAACAATAACCAAGAGAAATTTATCCAACCAAGAGAAAACACATTCACTGAAACAATCCCAACAGAATAGCTTACAATGTCTTTGATAATCCAATCCCAACTCAAGAAGAAAAGGAAGAGAAAACTAACCCAACTTTGAGAGGATTGCGACGGTGCTCAAGAGAGGACTGCGACGGCGACGGCAATGGCAAGAAAGTTACAGGGTTGAGAGGACTACGACGATGACAGGTTCGACCAAGAGAGGACTGCGACGGCAGGAGGAAACGCGAGACAGCGAGATGGTACGATGGTGCGATGGTGCGGTGGCTTGGGCGATGGTGGCGAGGACGATGGTCGCGAGGGAAATGGTGGTGACGACGATGGTTGAACAGAACGAGGGAGATGGCGCGTGACAGAGCGAGTTTGTGGCGAGGGAAAATGAGGGAGAACAGAGAAGAGGGTTTAGTTTTGTGAAATTTTTAAATGACATATAACCGCGGTTTGTGAGAAAACTGGCGTTAAATAGGGACCATATAACCACGGTTTGTTGAGAAAACCGGTGTTAAAGAGGGAGCAAAGACTACGGTTTTAGTTTTTTGAATTTTTTAAACGACTTATAACCGCGGTTTTCTATAAAACCAGCGTTAAAGATGTTTTTAAAAAAGCCAAATTCACTAGTATCAACTTATAATGCCAGTTTTGTAAATAACTGGCGTTAAAAGTGACGCGTTAATTTCAAAAATGCCACCACGTCACTTTTTACGCCGGTTATTGCCAAAACCGGCGTTATAAGTCTATTTTTTAGGTGTATTTTGCACTAGTGTCAGCACGCCCAAGCCAGTCAGGCTTGGTAGCCTCAGCCGAATGTGGGTCAAGGCGCACCTTTCCAAGTACAACCGAATACACAACCAGTAGTCCAAACCAAATGTTTAGGGATCAACCGAACGCATGGTTACCACCTTATGCTGGAGGGCAAGCTATGCCTACCGATCAAACGAATCTACAGTATGGGCAGATTAACATGGCCCGGAGGCTAGTTAACTCAGCTGGACAAACTGGTTTGTCACCAGTAATGTCATATGCCCCAACACATGGCCCTACTGTGCAGGCAAATACTCATGGTCAGCCGAATTGGCAGCCGATGGCCCCTGGTTATGGTTTAGGGAAGCTACATGGGGATTGCAACTAGTACAATCCACCATTCTTCCAACCACAGCCAGTCCCCACGCCATACCCTCCAGTAAGTTCAAATTTACCACGAACGGTTAGGAATAATGGGGGAGAGCAGACATGGAATCCTGTTCCACCTTTTTCGTACAATTCATCGGCTGTTCCAAGAATTCAAGGAGGAAGTTTTGGGGAATATGGTCAAGAGTAACAATGGAATATCAATCCACCTCTAGGCAATGTTCTACCAAATACTTTCAACCTTCAGAATTCGTTCCAACAGGCTTCACCTTAGAGACCTATGGGTCAGGGCATGCCACAGCCAAGTTCTCAAGATAATTGGCAGGGGCTTCTCAATTGATAGACCCAGAGATGATTGCAAGCACTATCAAAAAGTACTTTGATGTACAATTAAAGCCATTGGATCGTCTTGTTTACAGGAAACCTTACCTTCAATGGGTAGATCAGATGATCCCTCTTCATAGGGGATTTAAGTCTCCAGATTTCACAATATTCTTAGGGGAGGATGGTAAGTCTACCATGGAGCATATAGGGCGCTTCACAGCCCAATGTGGGAAAAGCAGTCAAAATGAGTACCATAGGCTTCAGCTTTTCCCTTTGTCACTCACTAGGGCAGCCTTCACTTGGTACTCTTCATTACCTCCCAACTCAGTGCAAAACTGGGCTGACATGGAGAGATGCTTCCATGATAGATTCTATTGGCATCAACCCCAAGTTATGGTCACCGATCTCACTAGCCTTAGGCAACAAGTTAATTAATCGGCTGCTGATTATATTGAGAGGTTTAGGAAAAATACAGGGAAATATTCTGTGCAATTCTCTGAAATAGAGTATACTTCTATGGTAATCAACAATATGCATCCTCAGCTGAAAGAGAGGTTAGGGGGACAGTCTTGTACAAACTTGAACCAATTAGCTGAGAGGGCTATCCGGATTGAACAATACATCCAGGAGAAGGAGAAAAGGAGAGCTAGCCGAGGAAAGGGTCCTCATTTAGTTTCTATCATAGAAGTAGAGGTGTCTGACTCTGAATTGGCTGACCCCATGGCTGACATGATGGTAGCCGAGATAGTCAAAGGGAAGAGCTACTCCTGCCCCGCATTGAGAGCAGCTAAAGCAAAGGAAATTGAGTCAGCAGAGGACAGGGCTCGATACTCTTTTGATATAACCAAGGCAACCCAAATCTTTGATTATCTGCTCAAGGACAAGCAGATTCGGCTGCTAGAAAGGGCATCAAATTCCACCTCCTAAAGAGCTGAAGAACAAGAAATACTATAAGTGGTACAACTCTTATAACCATTCTACAGCTAATTGTGTGGTTTTCAGGAAAGCAATTCAAAGAGCTATCAAGGAGAGTAGATTCAAGCTAGCTGACAAGAGCATAACAGAGATGTCCGTGGATAGCAATCCTTTCCCTGTCGTCAACATGGCCATGGTATCTTTCTCAAGGCCTAACCAGCACAAGTTATCAAAAGGAAAGCAGCCGATGAATAGTGTTTAGGTGCCTAAAAAAGAGTCCAGGAAGGACGAGGAGGCCACCTAGGTGTCTGTGTTTGACAGATTGGGTAGCCCGCATGTGTTGTCCAAAAGCGTTGTGAGCCAATTGTCTACCAGCCGATCCCGTGATAAACCTCCCAGGCCTAGGCATTTAACCAATGAGTTGGTTAACCAATACCGCGACATGTGCCTAACAACAGGGAGGGTGCATCATGCTCAGAGGCCTAGGGGGCAAAATCGGTTAGGAATGATGACTGAGACCTAACCGATTATGCCAAGGATCACTGAGGACCCTTTCCCCAAAACTAAAAGAAGAGTAGCGGAGTTCAATATGAAAGGGGGAATGTCTTCCCTTCGTATAATAGTGAGAAATGATGAAAAACTTAGACTATAAAGGATGATCAAAGTAGCTGCAAATGTCAAGGAAGAGCAGTGGGTTGTCAATCAGCCTCCTAAGAAGAAAGAGTCCAAGTCCCTCACTTTAACTAGGACTCAGAAGAGGAGGCTGCAACGAGCCAGGGCCTTACAGAAGATGAAACAAACCTTACAAATGCTAACCGACGCCAAAGCAGCTGATAAAAAGGAAATTCCAGAAGCAAAAGTAGCCGAGGCTATTGACAGAGCTTTTGGACCTTGTGGGCAAGGGCTTGGAAAAGTTGAGACTGAAAAAACTAAAGAGGCTCAGATGACGAGTATGGTTGCAGTAGTTAATAAGGAGCAACCTGACAAAGAGGGACAACACATTGCTATGTTCACACAAAGTTTGGATGATGGAGATGAGCCGAATGCAGAAACTGATTATCTGGAAGACTCCATATTGGACAACATCCTCAATGAGGAAGCAGATGGTTTGATGGTAGCCATTGAAGTGATCAATTTAATTCCAAGTGAGTTCTGGGCAGGCTATCAACAGATTGAACATCTGGAAGGAGATGTTTGTGTGGAAGATGCAGATGGGCAACTTTAGCCGATAACACAGCAAAAGATACTTTGAGTACTGTCTTCGGTAAGGCTACTGAGGACATGGTGAAACACCTGAAACCTTTGTATGTGATAGCCTAGATCAATGGCAAGGCCTTCAGCCGCGTGTTTGTTGACAATGGAGCAGTGTTGAATGTGATGCCTGTTGCTACTCTAAGAAGTTTCAACAAGTCTAAGGAAGACCGGATCCTAACTAACATGAAGATGGCTAGCTTTATGGGAGAAACATCCTCAGCTTTGGGGATCCCAGTAGCCAAGATCAGAGTAGGCCCCAAAAGTGTCAAGTCAGCTTTCTTTGTGATTGATGGTAAACCATCATATGCAGTCCTGCTTGGAAGAGACTAGATTCACACCAGTCAGTGTCTACCCTCCACAATGCATCAAAAGTTAATTTTCTGGGAAGGGGATAAGATAGAAATAGTCCTAGCCGATGACAATCCTTTCCCAGCTAAGGTACAAACTTTAGAGGCTTTATTTTATTCTCCTTGTGTTGCCCCAATTGCTGTCACTAAGGAATACGAGGAAGGATTTTGGGAGTTTTGCAACTTGACTCCCCAAGGGTTTGAAATCAAGCAGTTAGCCGAATCACGGCTAATCATGGAGAAGTTTAATGATAAAAGCAAGGTATTAAAAACCGGACCGGACCGGCCGGTTGAACCGGGAACCGGGCCATGGTCCGGTCCGATCCACCCCATAAAACCGGTTGGCAGAGAACCGGGCGGGTCTGTTGATGAACCGGTTAAGAACCGGACCGGCCCGGGTCAAAACCGGCCAAAACCGGGTTTTTTGGCCGACCCGGCCGGTTCACAAAAAAAGTTTTTTTATTTTTTTTATTTTTATATATTAAGGGCACATTTTATATTTTAACTATTTTTTTTCCTGCGCTATTTTGCTTCTCAAACTCGACTACCTGCGCCATTTTTCATATTTTGTGTTATTGAACGTAATAGTTATTTCATATTTGAGATGCATGAATGTGTAATTTTTTGTTATATGTCGACTTATTAAGAAAATATTAAGTGAAGTATAATTTTTATGGTATAAAGTTATGAAAATCACTTTATTTTTTGTTTATTATTTATTTATATATTGTATTAAATATTTTTTAATAATATTTAATCGAACCCGGTTCGACCCCGGTCGAACCCAAAAACCCTGAACCCAGGCCCTCTCCGGTTCAATGTCCGGTCCGGTTTTTAATACCTTGGATAAAAGACACCCAGGTGATGCAAAGTGATAAGTCTTCATCACATGTAGATTTATAGTGCTTAATTAAATATTTGTGTTGTGATTGAAGAGAATTCAAAGTGATTATTTGCTTAAATTGGGTGATTTAGTGAATTCACTTGGATTTGTTCTAATGTTTGTGCATTAGTCTTTTTTATGATTTTTTATCTTTAAGTGCACAGGAATGGAAGCATAGCCAAATGATTGACTTGGAAGCGCGCCTGGAAGCACTGTTTCCTAACAATGATGATTCCAAAAGCTATATCTTGAGCCACACTAATCCGAATGAGATGATCTTGGTCTTGGTGGAAAGATAGAAGAATTATCTACAAGTTTGATGAAGAAAACGAGACCCAAATCAATCTCTAAATTGGGGTAATTTGTGCTACACGTTGATAAAGTAATGTTGTCCTAGCCTGACACCTGTTCGATGTTTTAATCATATCTCGAGTTTTAGGTGTCCAAATGAGAAGAAATCGATGCCATTGGAAAGCTAAGGCCCATAGCTTCAACTTTCATAAAGACACCTTGAGCTAATTCAGACTTTACAGAGGTGAAAAATGCAACACAACATGGAAGAATTGGTGCAAGAATGATCGCGTGCGCACGGAGCACATCTGGAGCGCGTTTCGAGCGCGAATTCTGCATCCTTGCTATTTGTTTGCTCACAGAGTGTCTTGAGCGCACCAGGCACTGCTTGGTCACTTATTTGTTAGCGTTTATATATCGTATTTTTGCTGTTTTGGCGGATTTTTTTACCATTCCAAAGACCTAAAAACGCTGGAGGTTTGTCAAGGGGTGCTAAGGTTTCATCCTTTTCCATCTCCAAAGAGGATTCAACCTTGGGAACAAGAATTGATGAATCAATGGAGTCTCTTTCAACCTTCTCATCTCCATGGATTAGTTTCTCTTCCTTCATGTGGAACTAAACCTCTTAGACTAGGGTAAGATGAATTTTGTGGATATCTTTATGTAACCGGATTTAGAATTTCAATGCAAGTTTAATTTATGTATTTGATCCTTTATCTCTTCTCTTAATGCTTTTTGATAATTGATCATTATTGAATTGAACTAGGGTCTTGACTACAATTGGAAAATTGGGGTTTTAGACTTGCTTTGGGATCATTGGACATGCTTAACAGGGTTATAGGAATATAATTCTTGTGGCATGAGTTTGCATGAATCCTTAATCTTTGTGCTTGATTTAATTAATTTAAACCTAAGGAATTAGGACTTGTTTATTCAATCAAAGGGATTAATAGGAAATGAATTTTCATTATTCTAAACTTGTGGATTCAAACTTCAAATATTTCATAAGTTACTTGCATTAGACTTGAATTCAAAAACATAAAGGTTGAAACAAAAGGATTCTATCCCTAGTCATTTTTATTTATCCTTAAAATCTAAATACTAGTTTTGTTGTTACTGTTTCTGTTTTTAACACAAGTCACAAATATTTCAAACACATTCATATTGGTTCAATAGTTCAATTAGTTACAAGTTTGTTTACGTTAATTATCAAAACTTTCAATCCTCGTGGGAATGATAACTCACTTATCATTTTATGACTTGTACGATTCGGTACACTTGCCAAAATCTTAATAAATTTTTGGTGCCGTTGCCGGGGATTGTTGAATTGATTTTTAACAAGGCAAACAAGTACTTTTTGAACAATTTATTTTTTATTGTTTTTATTTTCTATTTATTAAAAAAATTATTGTTATAATTGTTGCGGTGCTACTTACATTTTCCTTTAGTGTTGTGCATGCAAGGTAAACAAACGGTGAGCTGTTGTTTGACCCAGAAATAGAAAAGACAGTAAAGGCTAACAGGAAGAAGGCAAAGGAAGCAAGACGACAACAAAATCAAGCCTCTGCTTCTACTTCACTCGTTACAACTCAAGTAGTAATGGGGGACGTGCCACCACCATCGCGCACCTTGGGCGATTTTGGGAGAAGGTGATTCTGTCCAAGGGCCGTCATGGCCTGCCAACAAGTGGAGGCAAATGCTTTTGAGATCAGACCATCTCTATTGAACACTTTCAAGCAAAATCAATTCGCTGGGGATGAAATTGAAGACCCAAATTAGCACTTGGTAAATTTCTATGAAATCTGTGGCACCTTCATGCTGGATGGAGTGACAGAGGGGGCCAAGAAACTAAGGCTTTTTCCTTTTACCCTGTGAGATAGAGCAACAGATTGGCTACACACTTTGCCTACAGGAAGCATCACTACTTGGGATGATTTGGAGGATAAATTTATGTGCAAATTTTTTCCACCCTCCAAGTTCGTCAAAAGAAGAGGTGAAATTCATGGGTTCCAGCAGAACCAGATCGAAAATCTGTATGAGGCTTGAGAGAGATTCAAGCTTATTCTGAAAAGATGTCCTGGCCATGGGTATGATGAGTTTAATCATATGCAGATGTTTTGCAATGGGTTGCGGCCAAATACAAGAATGATGTTGGATGCGTCGGCTGGAGGTACAATTAACAGCAAAACAGCTGAGGAAGCAAGAACTTTAGTAGAGCAAATGGCTTCCAATGAGTAGTTGTGTCAAAATAATAGAGGAACACAAGGTAGAAGAGGAGTCCTTGAGCTAGAAACAGAAGATGCACTCTTGGCTCAAAATAAATTGGTCTCTCAACAATTGGAAGCTATCACCAAGAAGCTTAAAGCACTAAAAACGGGAGCCTCTATTCCCGCGTAGGTGAACCAGTTGAAGATGAACTTGAGATGCAATTTTTGTCAAGGGCCTCATGAGAATGGAGTTTGTGATGCTAAGGGAATCTCAAATGAGCAAGCCAACAACATGGGTAATTTTCAAAAGCAAGGATGGAATCCTTATTCTGACACCTATAATCTTGGGTGGAAGAATCATCCCAACTTCTCTTGGAAACAGCAGGATAACCCATCATCAAGCAACACTCCACAACCTCAAAAGCAAGAGAAGCCAAATGCAATAGAGGAAGCAATCACTCAATTCATGAAGATGACTCAATCCAACTTCCAGAGCATCCACTCCAACTTTCAGACTCATGAGTCTCATTTCAAGAACCAAGAGGTCTCTATCAAAAATCTGGAGAATCAAATTGGGCAACTCTAAAACAACTTGCGGAGCAAACCAAAGGTAAGTTTTCTGCTAGCACAGTTGATAATCTTAAAAATGAGAACTGTAGTGCAATTACTTTGAGAAGTGGAAAAATAATGTCTGAAGTTGAGGGGAAGAAAAAGAGTGAAAAAAGTGAGGTGGATGGAGTTGAAAATGAGAGAAGTAAAAATAATGAAAAAGAAGAAACAAAAGTGGTTGAGAAGAAATCCAATTCTGGTGAGGAAGGCATAGTTATAACTGAGCAGGTGCAGGTGGCAAATAAGCCCAAAGTGGTTCCTCCATATATGAGGCTGCCATATCCTCCTTTGAACAAGAAAAAGGAGAAGGATGAACAATTTGCTAAGTTCATGGACATTTTCAAAAGCCTACAGATCAACATTCATTTAGCCGAAGCTCTTGAGCAAATGCCCATATATGCCAAATTCATGAAGGAATTGTTGACCAAGAAGAGGAAGTTTAAAGAAGGTGAGACTGTGGCTTTGACAGAAGAGTGCAGTGCTATCATTCAAAGAAAGCTTCCTCCCAAAATGAAGGATCTTGGGAGCTTCACAATTCCTTGCACCATCGGGAATTCAAAAATTGACAAAGCCCTGTGTGATTTGGGAGCCAGCATCAATTTGATGTTGTTATCTATGCTGAAGAGGTTGGGACGAGGTGAAGTCAAGCCTACAAAAATGACATTGCAGCTGGCAGATAGGTCCATCAAATACCCTTATGGGATTATGGAAGATGTATTGGTGAGGATTGGCAAATTCCTTTTTCCGACAGATTTTGTGATCCTTGACATGGAGGTGGACAAAGGGGTCCCTTTTCTTGTTGGAATACCTTTCCTAGCTAGAGGAAGAGTCCTGATTAAAGTCCAACAACGTAAATTAATTTTGAGGTTCTAAGATGAGAAGGAGACTTTCAATGTATTTGAGGCTATGCGGCATCCCGATGACACCGAAAAGTGCTCTAGAATTGATGTGATTGGGGAGCCGGTTGGAAAAATTCTTAATCAAGACCGACCTTCCAAACCCTTAGAGAAGGTAACAGTGGATTCCATTGAGGAGATGTCTGAAGAGTTGGATGATGGGATGGAAAAATTGTCAGTGCAGGAAAAAGGAAGAAAAGGAAAGACTAGTCTGCATATGGGCCATGGGAAACAATTCCCAAATTGCAAAATTCCAAAGAAGGCACATGCAGAACCTACTCAGTCCTATGAAAAGTGCACCAAGCAAGTGAGGGATAGTGATGTTAAAGAAGCGCTTCATGGGAGGCAACCCATTGGCGGTGGCGTCTGGCGGTCCACCTTTCACATTACAGTTGGCAGTTGAGTCGGGCGGCTCACCGCAAAGGTTCTATCTTTCTTTCTTTTCTTTTGCTATTTATTTTATTGTTGAATTTGTTTTCTTTTGTGTGTGAAGTTGTTACCATGCACCCTATGACTGAGCCTTTTGTTCCTCTATGACATTCCTTTTCATCTGAGAATTAGTCTGTGAACTGTCATCTTATTGTGTGCATGAAGTGTATGATCAAGAAGTTGAAATTTTTGTTGACATGAACCTTTTTAAGCAGCTTCTTGTAGCCGTAAGTTTTGGAAATTTCAGTGGTCATGAATCTTTCCCATTACAAAAGCAAAATCTGTGAGTGTTTGAGCCTAAACAGAATTTTATTTATTCTTGAGTGCTCCACCATTTGTATGAATTCTTCAGAACTTGACTCTGTTCTTGATTGCTTTTGCATTGCATGTGAACACACACACAAATGATTGAGATCTTTATTTTGGTTTGAAGAGCTAGAGCCTTTGATTGCCTACCCTTGTGTATTTATCCTTTGCTAGCCATTTTGAGCCTTAAGCCTTTTTGTTGAATCTTATGCACAATACAAGCTAATAACCGGAAAAACCAATTGTCCCTTTAAATTGTAGTTGAGAGATTGTGTTCTATAAAATTGGTTATTTGGTTGTAAATTAAGTTTGTGGTTGCTTGAGGGCAGCAACAATCTTAAGTTAGGGGTGGCTACACAAAGCATGTGCATGTAGTTCACTTCAAAAAAAAAATGAACAGGTCAGAGGAGAACAACAATAAAAAGATCCACATTGTTTTGTCAAAAAAAAAAAAGAAAAGAAAAATCAAAGTGAGAAAGCTAGGAAAAGGTTTTCCTGTGGCTTGTTAGTATACAAAGTTGAAAGTAATTGGGGGAAGTTGTGAATTGATACAAGGTATGGATAAGTACGAATAGAGGCATCTCTTAACTCTAATTAAGTTAGTCTAGATCCAAAAAATATCCTCCCTTACCTAAGCCCCATTTCACCCTTTGAAAAGATCTCATAATGTGTAGCATTTGCGTGTATTTGCTTTCGTAGAATTTTGTCAAGCTTATGATAGATGATTGTATTTGGTGTGAATTGAGTGTAAACAGTAACCTTTAAATACTTGAGTGTAGTGAAACACATTATCCGAAAAGGTGTCATGGGAATTGATTTGTTGTTCTGAGTAAATAAATTCATTTTGGTTACTTGAATTGTGATAATTGGAAATCATGAATTCAAAAGAGTAGGTGAATTGATTGTGCATGGATTGTCAAAAAATTTTATGAAAAGTTCACCTAGATGAATTGGAATTATTTCAAATCCAATCCGTGTTTTTGATTGAGTTTACTTGAGGACAAGCAAAGAGCTAAGTTTGGGGTTGTGATAAGTCTTCATCACATGTAGATTTATAGTGCTTAATTGGATATTTGTGTTGTGATTGAAGAGAATTCAAAGTGATTATTTGCTTAAATTGGGTGATTTAGTTAATTCACTTGGATTCGTTCTAACCTTTGTGCATTAGTGTTTTCTATGATTTTCTATCTCTAAGTGCACAGGTATGGGAGCATAGCCAAAGGATTGACTTGGAAGCGCGCCTGGAAGCGCCGTTTCTTAACAAAGAAGATTCCAAAAGCTATATCTTGGGCCACACTAACCGAATGAGATGATCTTGGTCTTGTTGGAAAGATAGAAGAATTATCTACAAGTTTGATGAAGAAATCGAGACCTAAATCAATCTCTTAGCTGGGGTAATTTGTGCTACACTTTGATAAGGTGATGTTGTCCCAGCCTGACACCTCTTCGATGTTTTAATCATATCCGGATTTTAGATGTCCAAATAAGATAAAACCGATTCCATTGGAACGCTAAGACCCATAGATTCAACTTTCATGAAGACACCTTGAGCTAATTCAGACTTTACAGAGGTGAAAAATGCAACACAACATGGAAGAACGGGTGCAGAAATGATCGCGTGCGTGTGGAGCACGTCTGGAGCGCGTTTGGAGTGCGAATTCTGCATCCTTGCTGTTTGTTTGTGCATGGAGTGCACGCGAAGCGTACTTGAAACGCACTGGTCGCGCTGTTTGCGTTTAAATATCGTATTTTTGCTGTTTTTGTGGATTTTTTACCATTCCAAAGACCTAAAAACGCTGGAGGCTTGTCGAGGGGTGCTAGGGTTTCATCCTTTTCCATCTCCAAAGAGAATTCAACCTTGGGAACAAGAATTGAAGAACCAATGGAGTCTCTTTCAACCTTCTCATCTCTATGGATTAGTTTCTCTTCCTTCATGAGGAACTAAACCTCTTAGGATAAGATGAATTTTGTGGATATCTTTATGTAACCGGATTCAGAATTTCAATGCAAGTTTAATTTATGTATTTGATCCTTTATCTCTTCTCTTAATGCTTTTTGATAATTGATCATTATTGAATTGAACTAGGGTCTTGATTACAATTGGAAAATTGGGGTTTTAGACTTGCTTTGGGATCATTGGACATGCTTAACAGGGTTATAGGAATATAATTCTTGTGGTATGAGTTTGCATGAATCCTTAATCTTTGTGCTTGATTTAATTAATTTAAACCTAAGGAATTAGGACTTGTTTATTTAATCAAAGAGATTAATAGGAAAAGAATTTTCATTAATCTATACTTGTGGATTCAAACTTCAAATATTTCATAAGTTACTTGCATTGGACTTGAATTCAAAAACATAAAGGTTGAAACAAAAGGATTCTATCCCTAGTGATTTTTATTTATCCTTAAAGTCCAAATACTAGTTTTGTTGTTACTGTTTCTGTTTTTAACACAAGTCACAAATATTTCAAACACATCCATATTGGTTCAATAGTTCAATTAGTTACAAGTTTGTTTACGTTAATTATCAAAACTTTCAATCCTGGTGGGAACAATAACTCACTTATCACTTTATTACTTGTACAATTCGGTACACTTGTCGAAATCTTAACACAAAGCTTATGGGATCAGTTAGAAGCCTTCAGGATGGAATCCAAGGTAGCCGATTCCATGCAAATGGAAAATCACAAAGGCAATGACCATGCTGCAATAGCTGAGATAAGCGAGTTGCCAATGGAATTCGAGTCACCCATCCAAAGGACTCTACCGAGCTTTAAATCTCAGGATCCCTTGGAAAACATCAACTTGGGTACGCAAGAGGTGCCTCGGCTAACGCAAGTTAGCGGATTAATGGATGAAGAGGACAAAAGGGAAATTGTAGCCTTTTCGGAGAAATATAGGGATTGTTTCACATGGGATTACCATGAGATGCCTGGGCTAGCTCGTGAGTTGGTGGAGCACAGGCTACCAATTAAGGAAGGCTCTAAACTACACAAACAGATGCCTAGAAGATACAATCCCCAACTGATGCCACAGATCAAAGCAGAAATTGAGCGTTTGCTAAAAGTTGGCTTCATCAGAACAACTAGATATGTGGATTGGTTGGCAGACATATTACCTGTCATGAAGAAGAATGGCAAAATTCGAGTCTGCGTTGATCATAGGGACTTGAATTTAGCCACTCCAAAGTATGAATATGTAATGCCAGTGACGGACATGTTAGTTGACGCGGCTATCACCCATGGGATTCTAATCTTCATGGATGGGTACTCTAGTTATAACCAGATATTTGTAGCCGAGGAAGATACGCATAAAACTGCCTTCAGGTGCCCAAGGGTATTGGGAATTTATGAATGGTTGGTGATGCCATTTGGCTTGAAGAATGCTGGGGCCACCTACCAGAGAGCCATGAATGCTATCTTCCATGATCTAATCGGCAAGACTATGGAGATCTACATAGATGATGTGGTGGTGTAGTCTAAGGACTTCAAGGTCCATGTAGTCGATCTAAAGCAAGCCTTGCAGAAGATGAGGGTTCGCAATTTAAAGATGAATCCTGCCAAGTGCACGTTTGGTGTATCGGCTGGTAACTTCCTTGGTTTCTTAGTACATCAGAAGGGTATTGAGATAGACCAGAACAAGGCTAAGGCAGTGATAGAGGTTAGACCAACCAAGAGCAAGAAGGAGCTGCAAAGCTTATTGGGTAAGATTAACTTCTTAAGGAGATTCATACCTAATTCGGCTGAAAAGAAGAAGGCTTTTTCCCCTTTGCTGAAGGTCAAGGATGCAGAGGATTTGGTATGGGGTCCTGAATAGCAAGAGGCCTTTGACCAGATAAAAAAGGCCTTAGCTAGTCCACCTGTCTTGGTGTCTCCCAATGCAGGAAAGCCTTTGAAACTTTACATCGCAGCTGCTGAGGAGTCCATCGACTGCCTGTTGGCATAGGATTCTGAAGATAGAACTGAAAGGGTAGTATATTACCTTAGCCGAATGCTTAATGACCCTGAAACTAGATATACTCCTATAGAGAAGTTATGCTTGTCATTGTTTCATGCTTGTACAAAACTGGAATATTATTTAATTCCACATGAAATACTAGCTTTGTGAAAAATTGATATTATTAGGTACTTGCTTAATTGGTCTATCTTATAGGGTTGAATGATGAAGTGGGCCATTAAGCTCACTGTTTTTGCTTTAAAACACATCCCACTTAGGGCTGTTAAGGGTCAGGCATTAGCCTATTTCTTAATAGAACATCCCAGTGTGGAGGTAGAAGACCCTTGGGTATCTCCAATCACTTGCATAGACCTGTTGCCTTGGGTTATGACTTTTAATGGCTCCAAAACCTAGAATAGAGTCGGAGCCGGAGTGACAATCACTAACCCAGATGGGAAAGTGTGGAGGTTTTTGTATCGGCTAGATCCAGGTTTAACTAATAACCAAGCCGAGTATGACGCCTTGATCATAGGTTTAAAGCTTTTAACCACTATGAAAACCGATTATGTTCACAAAAAGGGGGATTCTCAATTGGTGATAAAACAGTTAACAAAGGAATACGGGTGCAACAACCCAAATCTGTCGGCTCGTTATGAGACGGCTAGAAGATTGCTGCGCTTCTTTATAGATGCAAAGGTGTCATACATTCCAAGAAGGATCAATATTGAGGCTAATGATCTAGCCCAAGAAGCCTCTGGATACAGAGACTCTTTGTTGACTTTGGGCTATGATGAACCACCAGCCGAGGTGATGGCCATGGACCAGATCGATTCATGGAGGAAAGAGCTAATTGAGTATTTGCAAGATCCTCGCAAGATCCTTATAGACGAACTAATCCCAAAGTTAAGAAAAGGGCCCTAAGGTATGTGCTTATTGATGATAAATTAAGAAGCAAGAATGGGGTGCTACTGAAGTGCATAGATAAGAGTGAAGCCCTGAGGGTCATGGGTGAGATTCATGAGGGCATGTGTGGTTCACATAGGCTGGGCCAATCATGAAGTGGTTGATTTATCACTATGGATATTATTGGCTTTCCATCACAGCCGATTGCTTTCAGTATGCCGAAGGATGCGAGGAGTGTCAGCTGCATGGCCTAATCCAAAGAGTGTCTGCCGAATTATTGCATCCAGTAGTAAAACCTTGGCCATTCAAGGGTTAGGCTATGGACCTAATCGGTAAGATCCACCCACCATCTTCCAAAGTACATAATTTCATTATTGTGGCAACCGATTAATTCATCAAGTGGGTTGAGGCTCAGCTAATGGCCAAAGTGCTGCAAGACGATGTCATCCAATTCATCCAACACCAAATTATGTACAGTTTTCAGATTCCAGAAACCATCACTATGGATCAAAGAACCATGTTTACAGGAGAAAAAGTGGTTGCCTTTGCTCAGCAATTTGGGATCAAGTTGATCCATTCAACCCCATACTACGCACAGGCCGATGGACAAGCCAAGGCAACCACAAGATCATTGTTGATTTAATCAACTGCCACTGGGACAACTCCATATCGGCTGACATACGGCCAGGATGTAGTTTTACCCTTGGAAATTAATGTTACTTCACTAAGAGTGGAAAAGCAGAATTCCCTAAGTTTGGAAGAATATCAACAAGCTATGTTCATAGATTTGGATCAGCTGGATGAAGATCGGTTGATGGCTTTAGCAAGGATTGAAATAAGCAAGCGTAGAATGGCCAATGCCTACAGCAACATGTTTAGTTGAAGAAGTTTGTTGAAGGTGACCTGGTTTAGAAAACTATTTTACCAATAGGGGTGAAGGACCCCAAGTTTGGGAAATGGTTACTGAATTGGGAAGGACCATTCATTATTAGCTAAACGTTTGCCGGGAATGCTTATCGGCTAGTAAACATGCAAGGCGAAGAATTGAGTAAAAGCATAAACGACAAATATTTAAAGAAATACTACCCTACTATTTGGCAAACTTGTTCAAAAGAATAGCCACAAGCTGGCTATCTAGCTAGAAAAGAAAATGAACTAAAAGCATTAAAAAGAAAATCTAAGCAGACTAGGCGGTCGGATCAGTTACTTTCTCTAGAACGACTGCCTCTGTTGGGTCGACTACCTCCTTAGGATCGGCTACCTCCTTTGGACCAGATGCCTCTTTAGGATCAGTTGCCTCCTTTGGATCAGTTATTGTAGTTGGCTCAGTTTGAGCTTCATCGATTGTCACCTTTTCAGTCTCAATTGTGTCAATAACCATGGCTTCCGACCCTGATTGAAGAAGTTCGGTCGGCCCACTGGAAACCAAAGCCTCTGTTTCCATTGCAGCAGCCGAAGTGCATTCCAAAGTGGCACTAGTCGATCCCCCTGTTTAGGTAGTGGCCATCTCAACTGAAGGCAATGGAGGCCTTTCTTTTGCCTGGTACAGTATGAGGCGCAGCCGATCCCAAGTCTAATTGGCTCCAGCAATGCCATCTCTTCCACTCTGCAGGTCCTTCTCCAGTCCAGCCTTCTGAGAACTAAGGATTGAGATTTCACCATCAAGAGAAGTGGCTTGAACACAGAGGTTGAGGCGCCTTTCAGTATGGGCTTCCAGTTTAATATCTAGCTGCTCCACTTGAGGCGTCACTTTCTCGATTTCATTCTGGATGCGAGCTACCTCCTGGTTCAGCCGAGTCAGTCTTTCCTTGAGTTCAGTTCTCTTAACAATGTACTCATGTCTCTCCTTGTCAATGGCCTGGTAAGTGGACAGGAAAAAGATCTTTCGGGCCTGAAGCTCTTGAAGGCGTTGCAAATCCCGAGTGGCATGCTCATGATTCTTCTTCGACAGCCGATAAAGAGCAGATACATCATTGATTTGTAGAGCCATCTGCTGGTATAACTCTCGGCTGGCAAGGGGATGTCTGGAGAACTGGACAATTTGAACTGGGATGCCCTTAACTCGGATATCTGCTCCTTCTCAATTGGGATTTCTTCCATTAAGGCTGCGTCTACCTTCTCTAAATGAGTAGAGGTGGGTGAAGAGACCCTTTGCAATGGATCAGTTAAAGCAAAGTACTGTGCAAGCACCTCTTTGGAGACTTGAATAGCAGGAGTTGGCCGACAAGGAGGATTCTGGTGGGCAATGAGAGATTCATCTCTAGCCGACTATAATATGAATCACAAAAGAGGTAAGAATCAAACTGATAAGTGTATGCGATCAAAAGGAAGGAAAATCAAGAGACAAAATACCTGTGCTGAGCTTTGAGCTTCGGCTGCTTGAGGAGCAGAAGTCCTTTGAGGAGTCGGCTCGGGTGGAGGATTAGTCGAGGGAAAACCTTGAGGCCTTGAAGGCTGTGAAGAAGTAGCCTTGTGAGGTGTGGACTTGGAGGCAAGAGGATGTTGTTTCTAGAACAGAGAGCAGTTAAGAATAATGATCCTAGTGAACAAATCAAGGGAACAACCGAGGTAAATAAACTTACTTTAATCTGCTTCCCATTGTCAGTTGGCACTTGTTTGGATTTCTTGGGAGCTAGAGTTACAGGAGAGGGTTCTTCAATGCGAATTCCCCCAGTCCTGGATCTTTTCTTGCTGTGAGGTGGAGAGTCATCCAAGTTGATGACCCCGGATGAAGGTTTGGCCGCCAAAAATACAAGAGGTTAGCCGATGTTAATGCAAAAGGAAAAGCGAAAGTACGAAGAGAGTCAAAAAGGGGCACTTACTCTTCATGGTTGTCGTTGATAAGGTCCTTCACACCGTTTCAGGCCTCACAACCTTCAAAGGAGGAATGATGATGGGTTCTGTGTCTTCCTCTGAGGCAGAATCCTCATGGTTGTCATCACGCAGGTCAAAGAGCCGCAGGGTGTACTTTTGAAGAGGGTCTGGGAACATTTTTTCCCTAGCAGAGGGCTACCAGTTGGCAAAAGCAGAAGTTTCTCCAGCTGAAGGCACAAAAGAAGCCCATTGGAAGCTATTTACCTTTTTGAGGTTATAGGTTGCCATAGTCTTCACTTCCTCGATCGATAGGGTGTTCCTTCCCAGCAGAGGAACCTTGCTGAGATAAGGCCATGACACATGTTGCAACAGCCCAAATTGGCAAGCAACGTAGTTGGGGTTATAGAATTCAGTCGTGGTCTTGTTTTTCCTAGAATTAGGCTTCAGAACCCCAAGCAGATCCCTGGCGGTCAAAACCTTGCTCCAGTTGAGCACCATGTCTCCATGCGCCGCCGCGGGAAGGTCGAGGCCAACCGTGGTGGAGATCCAGCTCGGGCCAACCCTTCTCTTAAAAATCGGCTGCCAATCCTGGGCGATCCATGTCACGTTATGCAGTGTCTCCACCACATCAAAGGCAGCCACTTGCTTAAGGGGGTTAGCCGAAGAGGCTCGGCTAACATTATTGTGCCAAGAGGAAGAGTGTTGATGTAGAAAGAGGGATCAACGAAGTCAGGGAAGTAAAGGGTGATCCAAAGTTGCAGGAACCAGAGAGGTCCTGAAGTGTTCTTCAAATCAACACCCTGTTTCAACCGATCCAGCTTGGTAAACAGAGTCCGATAAAGATAAGAGATGAAGAGTGATCCCCAAGCCACCTGTCATCCTGATATGGCTTGGGCAACGTACAGTTGAAGCTCCTAAGCCACAACAACCAAAGCTAAACCAATAAAGAAGAAAAGTGCCATGCTCAGCATCAGAAACAACGTGTTTCTCCCTTTTTGCTTAGCCGAGACAAAGGCCGAATAAATAGAATTGTTCTGGTCATGAACAATGTTCATATTGGAGCATGGGGTATCATATATAGATGGGGCTTCTGGGCCAACCAAAGGAAGGCCAGTGATGGCAGCCACGTCAAGCAAAGTAGGAGTGCACATCCCCCATGGAAAAACAAAGGTATTGGAGGTAGCAGACCAATAGCGAGGAAGCCAAAGATCAAACCTATGTTAAGAGGAAGATCTTTAGCCGAGAAGATAATAATGTTGTAAAGGTCCATCCTTTTCCATTCTTCACTCTTCGCCGTTGCCATATGTGTGTGCCAGCTGGAGTATTCTACAGTTGTGCGTGGCCAAGTCCTGATTTCGGCTGGACACTTTTTGATGGTAAACTAATCACAAACGATTGGTAAGCCATACAGGTCTGGAGACAAGTATTCTTGGAGAAACATGGCCCCGCCTCGAAGGTCAATGGAAGGCCTCAAGGTGTGTGAATCCTTAATCGGGTAGAGGGCAGGTAAGAACCCATCAGCGGATCGGGCCGTTTCTTGAGGAGGGGAGTATGAGTCGGTTGATGGAGAAGATGTCGTCAAGGAGTCATCTCCCCCAAAGCTATGCTCACGGTTTTGGGAATCAGAAGCAGAAGACATGATTGCAGGAAAGGGAACTACAGAAACAAAGATTACGGTTCAAAGTTTGAACAAGTTTGAATGCAAAATGACTATTCAAATGGCTCGGGTGGTTATTTAAAGAGGAGTATGCGCGTGATTAGCTGATAAGGTTTGTTGAGGCCTTATCGGGTGGCAATGCAGTCATCGGGTTAAGATAAACTGGCCATTTAGGGTCATTATGGCTAGCATTAATTGCGATTGACATGAATAACGATTGACAACCCAAAGATTCGAATCTTATCTGATACATCAATCCAGCATTTATAGCGGAAATGATGTAGGGGCAATTGTTATCACCCAAAAAAAATAAAGGGCAAGCCGATTAGGGCAGTAGCCGTTACATGGTCTAACCGATCACAAATATAGCCGATGGTGCTCTTGTTGAGCTGATGCTAGAACTGAGAGACTTAAGGAACACCATGAGGTCAGCCAATAGCTAAAAATCTAGCCAATGGAGGCTTAAACAGGCATTTGAATGTTACAAAGCTATCGGCTGGTTGAAAGCTGCCGAACAAGGAAACAGTAGAGCTTGACCAAGATCTTGAGCTAGAAATCATTGGATTTGGTGTTACTTGTTGGCCAAAGGTTTAAAATCAGCTCTTAAGGGCCCTCAACACAATTAAACATAGCAATTGCTGTTTTTCAGCCAAGGACATGGCAGTTACCCCACGAAGCGGATAAACGTAGCAGTTGAGGGATGCATGACCGCTTGTTATCAACTACTAGCGTAGTGGGAGCGTCTAGTGGTCAATAGGGGGCGGTTACAATTTTGTTTTCTCTTTTGTATATATATACGTTGTTGAGATTTTGTAAAGGACACGACCAATCAATCAAAATACTTATATTTTTCTCTCAAATTTACAGCTTTTTTTTAGCCGATTTTATGTCTTTTAGCCTTAGCTTAGCGTAGATTCACCAATCTCAATGCTTTCTGGAGTAGTTGGGGAACCCATAACTGAGAATTAGAGTTCCGTTCTCAGTGTAATCGTTTGACATGAATCAATTTGTTAGCTAAATATTAATCGATCTCTCGGCTGATTTGTTCACGCAAACAAGTCCTTATATGATTCATATTTCAGGAATTATAATTAAAATGATCTCTAATTTTAGGGACTAAAATCAAATATGAAAAAATATTACAGGGACTAAAACGAAACAACAAGGATTAAAAGAAAAATTCCTATATCTAGGGACAAAAAACAAAAAAAAAATTACAGCGATAAAAAACAAAAACACCTATATTTACATTGACGAAAAACATATTTAAGCATTTATTTTAATAATTTATACATGCTCGATCTGGCCAGATTTTTTTTCACATGCATCGTATAATTTGCCAATACCTTGGTTTTTCATCATAATAAATGTTGTAATCGTCAAAACTCCTCTAGTAAATTATTCATAACTTAAGGAATGTAATGCGCTCAAGTTAATTGTATTTTGTTCTCAAATAATGTTACATGCATGCCTGACATAACGAAATATCTTCACACTGTTATGATGCAATTTAGCTTTTGCGTTCGCATTTTCAACCATGTTTAAACTACCATCATTAGTCATTTTCAACTCCACCGTCACAAGCATCATTAGTCATTTTCAGCTTAACCATTACGGACATCATCAGGGTCAAACAATTCTATAAGCAGACATGATTGGAGTATGTCAATTAATTGTGCATATTTGTGAATTTCATAATTTCGATTTAAAATATCGTATCAGAGTCATATAACAATATAATTTAAATCATTTTTTTTCAAAATAAATTAAGAATAAATTGGTTTACCAAAAAAAGTTAAGAATAAATTGTGTATAATTTATAAACAAAAGTGTAATATTTGTAAAATATTTATTTTTCTTGTTTCTTTTACTGAAAAACAATTTGGACTTACAAAATAAATAACACTATTTTTTTTTCTTGAATTTGATTTACATTTAAAAGAAAAAAGTGAAGGTAGTAATATAAAATGAATTAAAAAGGTTTTTAGTTCCTATTAAATTATTACTTTTCAAGTTTGGTCGTTGCATATGTTTTTAATCCTCGCTTTTTACAAATTGCATGCTTACAGTCACCGGAGAGAGAGACTGAAAAGCATGCGGTTTTGTAAAA
The DNA here is from genome assembly GCA_037113605.1 of Calophaca sinica. NCBI lineage: Eukaryota > Viridiplantae > Streptophyta > Magnoliopsida > Fabales > Fabaceae > Calophaca > Calophaca sinica. The sequence goes on along the minus strand of CM073733.1, from coordinate 99,900,348 downwards.
GGCGAGGAGTAAAAATTGATAAAATTTTATAGGGACTAGACTTTAAAAAGCCGTAATTTAATATGGACTAATAGATTTACTTATTTGAAATTTAAATGTGAGTGGTGTCATCCTACATAAAACCCAAGCACAAGCATACATGCTGATAAGCACGGCCGTACATAAAGCACAAGTACTGGTGTACTAGCTCCCAAAGTACGGCTGTACATATTATTCAGAGTCCCATTTTTAATCTTTCCTATCTTTCTGTGCTAGATGGCCTCTAAGCGCCCATGTTCAGCTGCTAGCAGCTCCTCTCGTGCATCTTGAGGCATTCCCTCCCATATCCCGCTGGAGATGAGGGATAGATACAAGGAGCTCCAAGGCTATGTCACCCGCACGACAAAATTTTTGGATTTCGAGGTTCTTCAAAGTCACAGACTTCGAGGTGAGGTAGAGACCCTCCTTCAGCACATTGGATGGCAAGCAGTGGCAGCTGCACAAACCCCCACTTATGTGGAGCCAGTTCTGGATTTCTTGACCACCAGCGCCACATACAGTCAGCCCAGGGAGGAGGCAGCTGAGGATGCTGATGAGCAGCCTGAGGAGGAGCTAATGATTAGGATCATCATTAGTGGGTGCCAGCACAGATTGACCCTATTTGAGTTTACCATCGAGCTAGGGTTCGAGATAGAAGACTCCGTCCAGACTTCGGAGTATTTGTATGCTTTCTTGGATATCCCAGATGGTTGGCATGAGGGACCATGCTGGCAGGCCTTGACCGGGGCAGGAGGTTATGTCCCCAGCAAGGAAAAGGCCAACAAGATTAGGGAGCCGACAGTTATGACAATTCATAGATGGCTCTCCCACTCTATTAATGGGAGGGCCAAGTGCGATGGCTCCGTCTCCTGGGCTGATTTACTTTTTACTTTGGTGCATGACGGATGGCATAGGCCACCGCTGCAACGCAGGTATGTTTTTCCTGTGTACAGCCCTCCAGACCGGTCGTCGCCTACAAATCAGGAACATCGACCATATTGTGATCGGGGCATTCATTTCGAGATTGGCCACCCACCTGGGGTTTGTGCCACTGGCGGGCACCACTATCATTCAGATGGAGCCCATTTCCTCTCTCACTTTGTGCAACATTGGTGTGTTGCGGCGAGATGGACATGGCCATTATTACTGCTCTGGCCAGGGATGCGAGCGTGCACTGACGAGCAGGAGGCGGGCCATGGTCCGGTCCGATCCACCCCATAAAACCGGTTGGCAGAGAACCGGGCGGGTCTGTTGATGAACCGGTTAAGAACCGGACCGGCCCGGGTCAAAACCGGCCAAAACCAGGTTTTTTGGCCGACCCGGCCGGTTCACAAAAAAAGTTTTTTTTTTATTTTTATATATTAAGGGCACATTTTATATTTTAACTGTTTTTTTTTCCTGCGCTATTTTGCTTCTCAAACTCGACTACCTGCGCCATTTTTCATATTTTGTGTTATTGAACGTAATAGTTATGTCATATTTGAGATGGATAAATGTGTAATTTTTTGTTATATGTCGACTTATTAAGAAAATATTAAGTGAAGTATAATTTTTATGGTATAAAGTTATGAAAATTACTCTATTTTTGTTTATTATTTATTTATATATTGTATTAAATATTTTTTTAATAATATTTAATCGAACCCGGTTCGACCCCGGTCGAACCCCGGTCGAACCCAAAAACCCTGAATCCAGGCCCTCTCCAGTTCAACGCCCGGTCCGGTTTTTAATACCTTGGATAAAAGACACCCAGGTGATGCAAAGTGATAAGTCTTCATCACATGTAGATTTATAGTGCTTAATTAGATATTTGTGTTGTGATTGAAGAGAATTCAAAGTGATTATTTGCTTAAATTGGGTGATTTAGTGAATTCACTTGGATTTGTTCTAATGTTTGTGCATTAGTGTTTTCTATGATTTTTTATCTTTAAGTGCACAGGAATGGAAGCATAGTCAAATGATTGACTTGGAAGCGCGCCTGGAAGCACTGTTTCCTAACAATGATGATTTCAAAAGCTATATCTTGAGCCACACTAATCCGAATGAGATGATCTTGGTCTTGGTGGAAAGATAGAAGAATTATCTACAAGTTTGATGAAAAAATCGAGACCCAAATCAATCTCTAAATTGGGGTAATTTGTGCTACACGTTGATAAAGTAATGTTGTCCTAGCCTGACATCTGTTCGATGTTTTAATCATATCTCAAGTTTTAGGTGTCCAAATGAGAAGAAATCGATGCCATTGGAAAGCTAAGGCCCATAGCTTCAACTTTCATAAAGACACCTTGAGCTAATTCAGACTTTACAGAGGTGAAAAATGCAACACAACATGGAAGAATTGGTGCAAGAATGATCGCGTGCGCGCGGAGCACATCTGGAGCGCGTTTCGAGCGCGAATTCTGCATCCTTGCTATTTGTTTGCGCACAGAGTGTGCGCGAAGCGCACTTGGAGCGCACTGGTCACGCTGTTAGCGTTTATATATCGTATTTTTGCTGTTTTGGCGGATTTTTTTACCATTCCAAAGACCTAAAAACGCTGGAGGTTTGTCAAGGGGTGCTAAGGTTTCATCCTTTTCCATCTCCAAAGAGGATTCAACCTTGGGAACAAGAATTGATGAATCAATGGAGTCTCTTTCAACCTTCTCATCTCTATGGATTAGTTTCTCTTCCTTCATGTGGAACTAAACCTCTTAGACTAGGGTAAGATGAATTTTGTGGATATCTTTATGTAACCGGATTTAGAATTTCAATGCAAGTTTAATTTATGTATTTGATCCTTTATCTCTTCTCTTAATGCTTTTTGATAATTGATCATTATTGAATTGAACTAGGGTCTTGACTACAATTGGAAAATTGGGGTTTTAGACTTGCTTTGGGATCATTGGACATGCTTAACAGGGTTATAGGAATATAATTCTTGTGGTATGAGTTTGCATGAATCCTTAATCTTTGTGCTTGATTGAATTAATTTAAACCTAAGGAATTAGGACTTGTTTATTCAATCAAAGGGATTAATAGGAAATGAATTTTCATTAATCTAAACTTGTGGATTCAAACTTCAAATATTTCATAAGTTACTTGCATTGGACTTGAATTCAAAAACATAAAGGTTGAAACAAAAGGATTCTATCCCTAGTCATTTTTATTTATCCTTAAAATCTAAATACTAGTTTTGTTGTTACTGTTTTTGTTTTTAACACAAGTCACAAATATTTCAAACACATTCATATTGGTTCAATAGTTCAATTAGTTACAAGTTTGTTTACGTTAATTATCAAAACTTTCAATCCTCGTGGGAATGATAACTCACTTATCATTTTATGACTTGTACGATTCGGTACACTTGCCAAAATCTTAATAAATTTTTGGTGCCGTTGCCGGGGATTGTTGAATTGATTTTTAATAAGGCAAACAAGTACTTTTTGAACAATTTATTTTTTATTGTTTTTATTTTCTATTTATTAAAAAAATTATTGTTATAATTGTTGCGGTGCTACTTACATTTTCCTTTAGTGTTGTGCATGCAAGGTAAACAAACGGTGAGCTGTTGTTTGACCCAGAAATAGAAAAGACAGTAAAGGCTAACAGGAAGAAGGCAAAGGAAGCAAGACGACAACAAAATCAAGCCTCTGCTTCTACTTCACTCGTTACAACTCAAGTAGTAATGGGGGACATGCCACCACCATCGCGCACCTTGGGCGATTTTGGGAGAAGGTGATTCCGTCCAAGGGTCGTCATGGCCTGCCAACAAGTGGAGGCAAATGCTTTTGAGATCAGACCATCTCTATTGAACACTTTCAAGCAAAATCAATTCGCTGGGGATGAAATTGAAGACCCAAATTAGCACTTGGTAAATTTCTATGAAATCTGTGGCACCTTCATGCTGGATGGAGTGACAGAGGGGGCCAAGAAACTAAGGCTTTTTCCTTTTACCCTGTGAGATAGAGCAACAGATTGGCTGCACACTTTGCCTACAGGAAGCATCACTACTTGGGATGATTTGGAGGATAAATTTATGTGCAAATTTTTTCCACCCTCCAAGTTCGTCAAAAGAAGAGGTGAAATTCATGGGTTCCAGCAAAACCAGATCGAAAATCTGTATGAGGCTTGGGAGAGATTCAAGCTTATTCTGAAAAGATGTCCTGGCCATGGGTATGATGAGTTTAATCATATGCAGATGTTTTGCAATGGGTTGAGGCCAAATACAAGAATGATGTTGGATGCCTCGGATGGAGGTACAATTAACAGCAAAACAGCTGAGGAAGCAAGAACTTTAGTAGAGCAAATGGCTTCCAATGAGTAGTTGTGTCAAAATAATAGAGGAACACAAGGTAGAAGAGGAGTCCTTGAGCTAGAAACAGAAGATGCACTCTTGGCTCAAAATAAATTGGTCTCTCAACAATTGGAAGCTATCACCAAGAAGCTTAAAGCACTGAAAACGGGAGCCTCTATTCCCGCTTAGGTGAACCAGTTGAATATGAACTTGAGATGCAATTTTTGTCAAGGGCCTCATGAGAATGGAGTTTGTGATGCTAAGGGAATCTCGAATGAGCAAGCCAACAACATGGGTAATTTTCAAAAGCAAGGATGGAATCCTTATTCTGACACCTATAATCCAGGGTGGAAGAATCATCCCAACTTCTCTTGGAAACAGCAGGATAACCCATCATCAAGCAACACTCCACAACCTCAAAAGCAAGAGAAGCCAAATGCAATAGAGGAAGCTCTCACTCAATTCATGAAGATGACTCAATCCAACTTCCAGAGCATCCACTCCAACTTTCAGACTCATGAGTCTCATTTCAAGAACCAAGAGGTCTCTATCAAAAATCTGGAGAATCAAATTGGGCAACTCTAAAGCAACTTGCGGAGCAAACCAAAGGTAAGTTTTCTGCTAGCACAGTTGATAATCTTAAAAATGAGAACTGTAGTGCAATTACTTTGAGAAGTGGAAAAATAATGTCTGAAGTTGAGGGGAAGAAAAAGAGTGAAAAAAGTGAGGTGGATGGAGTTGAAAATGACAGAAGTAAAAATAATGAAAAAGAAGAAACAAAAGTGGTTGAGAAGAAATTCAATTCTGGTGAGGAAGGCATAGTTATAACTGAGCAGGTGCAGGTGGCAAATAAGCCCAAAGTGGTTCCTCCATATATGAGGCTGCCATATCCTCCTTTGAACAAGAAAAAGGAGAAGGATGAACAATTTGCTAAGTTCATGGACATTTTCAAAAGCCTACAGATCAACATTCATTTAGCAGAAGCTCTTGAGCAAATGCCCATATATGCCAAATTCATGAAGGAATTATTGACCAAGAAGAGGAAGTTTAAAGAAGGTGAGACTGTGGCTTTGACAGAAGAGTGCAGTGCTATCATTCAAAGAAAGCTTCCTCCCAAAATGAAGGATCTTGGGAGATTCACAATTCCTTGCACCATCGGGAATTTAAAAATTGACAAAGCCCTGTGTGATTTGGGAGCCAGCATCAATTTGATGTTGTTATCTATGCTGAAGAGGTTGGGACGAGGTGAAGTCAAGCCTACAAAAATGACATTGCAGCTGGCAGATAGGTCCATCAAATACCCTTATGGGATTATGGAAGATGTATTGGTGAGGATTGGCAAATTCCTTTTTCCGATAGATTTTGTGATCCTTGACATGGAGGTGGACAAAGGGGTCCCTTTTCTTGTTGGAAGACCTTTCCTAGCTAGAGGAAGAGTCTTGATTAAAGTCCAACAACGTAAATTAATTTTGAGGCTCCAAGATGAGAAGGAGACTTTCAATGTATTTGAGGCTATGCGGCATCCCGATGACACCGAAAAGTGCTCTAGAATTGATGTGATTGGGGAGCCGGTTGGAAAAATTCTTAATCAAGACCGACCTTCCAAACCCTTAGAGAAGGTAACAGTGGATTCCATTGAGGAGATGTCTGAAGAGTTGGATGATGGGATGGAAAAATTGTCAGTGCAGGAAAAAGGAAGAAAAGGAAAGACTAGTCTGCATATGGGCCATGGGAAACAATTCCCAAATTGCAAAATTCCAAAGAAGGCACATGCAGAACCTACTCAGTCCTATGAAAAGTGCACCAAGCAGGTGAGGGATAGTGATGTTAAAGAAGCGCTTCATGGGAGGCAACCCATTGGCGGTGGCGTCTGGCGGTCCACCTTTGACATTGCAGTTGGTAGTTGAGTCGGGCGGCTCACCGCAAAGGTTCTATCTTTCTTTCTTTTCTTTTGCTATTTATTTTATTGTTGAATTTGTTTTCTTTTGTGTGTGAAGTTGTTACCATGCACCCTATGACTGAGCCTTTTGTTCCTCTATGACATTCCTTTTCATCTGAGAATTAGTCTGTGAACTATCATCTTATTGTGTGCATGAAGTGTATGATCAAGAAGCTGAAATTTTTGTTGACATGAACCTTTTTAAGCAGCTTCTTGTAGCCGTAAGTTTTGGGAATTTCAGTGGTCATGAATCTTTCCCATTACAAAAGCAAAATCTGTGAGTGTTTGAGCCTAAACAGAATTTTATTTATTCTTGAGTGCTCCATCATTTGTATGAATTCTTCAGAACTTGACTCTGTTCTTGATTGCTTTTGCATTGCATGTGAACACACACACAAATGATTGAGATCTTTATTTTGGTTTGAAGGGCTAGAGCCTTTGATTGCCTACCCTTGTGTATTTATCCTTTGCTAGCCATTTTGAGCCTTAAGCCTTTTTGTTGAATCTTATGCACAATACAAGCCAATAACCGGAAAAACCAATTGTCCCTTTAAATTGTAGTTGAGAGATTGTGTTCTATAAAATTGGTTATTTGGTTGTAAATTAAGTTTGGGGTTGCTTGAGGGCAGCAACAATCTTAAGTTAGGGGTGGCTACACAAAGCATGTGCATGTAGTTCACTTCAAAAAAAAAATGAACAGGTCAGAGGAGAACAACAATAAAAAGATCCACATTGTTTTGTCAAAAAAAAAAAAAGAAAAGAAAAATCAAAGTGAGAAAGCTAGGAAAAGGTTTTCCTGTGGCTTGTTGGTATACAAAGTTGAAAGTAATTGGGGGAAGTTGTGAATTGATACAAGGTATGGATAAGTACGAATAGAGGCATCTCTTAACTCTAATTAAGTTAGTCTAGATCCAAAAAATATCCTCCCTTACCTAAGCCCCATTTCACCCTTTGAAAAGATCTCATAATGTGTAGCATTTGCGTGTATTTGCTTTCGTAGAATTTTGTCAAGCTTATGATAGATGATTGTATTTGGTGTGAATTGAGTGTAAACAGTAACCTTTAAACACTTGAGTGTAGTGAAACACATTATCCGAAAAGGTGTAATAGGAATTGATTTGTTGTTCTGAGTAAATAAATTCATTTTGGTTACTTGAATTGTGATAATTGGAAATCATGAATTCAAAAGAGTAGGTGAATTGATTGTGCATGGATTGTCAAAAAAATTTATGAAAAGTTCACCTAGATGAATTGGAATTATTTCAAATCCAATCCGTGTTTTTGATTGAGTTTACTTGAGGACAAGCAAAGAGCTAAGTTTGGGGTTGTGATAAGTCTTCATCACATGTAGATTTATAGTGCTTAATTGGATATTTGTGTTGTGATTGAAGAGAATTCAAAGTGATTATTTGCTTAAATTGGGTGATTTAGTTAATTCACTTGGATTCGTTCTAACCTTTGTGCATTAGTGTTTTCTATGATTTTCTATCTCTAAGTGCACAGGTATGGGAGCATAGCCAAAGGATTGACTTGGAAGGCGCTTTGAAGCGCCGTTTCTTAACAAAGAAGATTCCAAAAGCTATATCTTGGGCCACACTAACCGAATGAGATGATCTTGGTCTTGTTGGAAAGATAGAAGAATTATCTACAAGTTTGATGAAGAAATCGAGACCTAAATCAATCTCTTAGCTGGGGTAATTTGTGCTACACTTTGATAAGGTGATGTTGTCCCAGCCTGACACCTGTTCGATGTTTTAATCATATCCGGATTTTAGATGTCCAAATAAGATAAAACTGATTCCATTGGAACGCTAAGACCCATAGATTCAACTTTCATGAAGACACCTTGAGCTAATTCAGACTTTACAGAGGTGAAAAATGCAACACAACATGGAAGAACGGGTGCAGGAATGATCGCGTGCGTGTGGAGCACGTCTGGAGCGCGTTTGGAGTGCGAATTCTGCATCCTTGCTGTTTGTTTGTGCATGGAGTGCACGCGAAGCGTACTTGAAACGCACTGGTCGCGCTGTTTGCGTTTAAATATCGTATTTTTGCTGTTTTTGTGGATTTTTTACCATTCCGAAGACCTAAAAACGCTGGAGGCTTGTCGAGGGGTGCTAGGGTTTCATCCTTTTCCATCTCCAAAGAGAATTCAACCTTGGGAACAAGAATTGAAGAACCAATGGAGTCTCTTTCAACCTTCTCATCTCTATGGATTAGTTTCTCTTCCTTCATGAGGAACTAAACCTCTTAGGATAAGATGAATTTTGTGGATATCTTTATGTAACCGGATTCAGAATTTCAATGCAAGTTTAATTTATGTATTTGATCCTTTATCTCTTCTCTTAATACTTTTTGATAATTGATCATTATTGAATTGAACTAGGGTCTTGATTACAATTGGAAAATTGGGGTTTTAGACTTGCTTTGGGATCATTGGACATGCTTAACAGGGTTATAGGAATATAATTCTTGTGGTATGAGTTTGCATGAATCCTTAATCTTTGTGCTTGATTTAATTAATTTAAACCTAAGGAATTAGGACTTGTTTATTTAATCAAAGAGATTAATAGGAAAAGAATTTTCATTAATCTAAACTTGTGGATTCAAACTTCAAATATTTCATAAGTTACTTGCATTGGACTTGAATTCAAAAACATAAAGGTTGAAACAAAAGGATTCTATCCCTAGTGATTTTTATTTATCCTTAAAGTCCAAATACTAGTTTTGTTGTTACTGTTTTTGTTTTTAACACAAGTGACAAATATTTCAAACACATCCATATTGGTTCAATTGTTCAATTAGTTACAAGTTTGTTTACGTTAATTATCAAAACTTTCAATCCTGGTGGGAACAATAACTCACTTATCACTTTATTACTTGTACAATTCGGTACACTTGTCAAAATCTTAACACAAAGCTTATGGGATCAGTTAGAAGCCTTCAGGATGGAATCCAAGGTAGCCGATTCCATGCAAATGGAAAATCACAAAGGCAATGACCATGCTGCAATAGCTGAGATAAGCGAGTTGCCAATGGAATTCAAGTCACCCATCCAAAGGACTCTGCCGAGCTTTAAATCTCAGGATCCCTTGGAAAACATCAACTTGGGTACGCAAGAGGTGCCTCGGCTAACGCAAGTTAGCGGATTAATGGATGAAGAGGACAAAAGGGAAATTGTAGCCTTTTCGGAGAAATATAGGGATTGTTTCACATGGGATTACCATGAGATGCCTGGGCTAGCTCGTGAGTTGGTGGATCACAGGCTACCAATTAAGGAAGGCTCTAAACTACACAAACAGATGCCTAGAAGATACAATCCCCAACTGATGCCACAGATCAAAGCAGAAATTGAGCGTTTTCTAAAAGTTGGCTTCATCAGAACAACTAGATATGTGGATTGGTTGGCAGACATATTACCTGTCATGAAGAAGAATGGCAAAATTCGAGTCTGCATTGATCGTAGGGACTTGAATTTAGCCACTCCAAAGTATGAATATGTAATGCCAGTGACGGACATGTTAGTTGACGCGGCTATCACCCATGGGATTCTAATCTTCATGGATGGGTACTCTGGTTATAACCAGATATTTGTAGCCGAGGAAGATACGCATAAAACTGCCTGCAGGTGCCCAAGGGTATTGGGAATTTATGAATGGTTGGTGATGCCATTTGGCTTGAAGAATGCTGGGGCCACCTACCAGAGAGCCATGAATGCTATCTTCCATGATCTAATCGGCAAGACTATGGAGATCTACATAGATGATGTGGTGGTGTAGTCTAAGGACTTCAAGGTCCATGTAGCCGATCTAAAGCAAGCCTTGCAGAAGATGAGGGTTCACAATTTAAAGATGAATCCTGCCAAGTGCACGTTTGGTGTATCGGCTGGTAACTTCCTTGGTTTCTTAGTACATCAGAAGGGTATTGAGATAGACCAGAACAAGGCTAAGGCAGTGATAGAGGTTAGACCAACCAAGAGCAAGAAGGAGCTGCAAAGCTTATTGGGTAAGATTAACTTCTTAAGGAGATTCATACCTAATTCGGCTGAAAAGATGAAGGCTTTTTCCCCTTTGCTGAAGGTCAAGGATGCAGAGGATTTGGTATGGGGTCCTGAATAGCAAGAGGCCTTTGACCAGATAAAAAAGGCCTTAGCTAGTCCACCTGTCTTGGTGTCTCCCAATGCAGGAAAGCCTTTGAAACTTTACATCGCAGCTGCTGAGGAGTCCATCGGCTGCCTGTTGGCATAGGATTCTGAAGATAGAACTGAAAGGGTAGTATATTACCTTAGCCGAATGCTTAATGACCCTGAAACTAGATATACTCCTATAGAGAAGTTATGCTTGTCATTGTTTCATGCTTGTACAAAACTGGAATATTATTTAATTCCACATGAAATACTAGCTTTGTGAAAAATTGATATTGTTAGGTACTTGCTTAATTGGTCTATCTTAGAGGGTTGACTGATGAAGTGGGCCATTAAGCTCACTGTTTTTGCTTTAAAACACATCCCACTTAGGGCTGTTAAGGGTCAGGCATTAGCCTATTTCTTAATAGAACATCCCAGTGTGGAGGTAGAAGACCCTTGGGTATCTCCAATCACTTGCATAGACCTGTTGCCTTGGATTATGACTTTTATTGGCTCCAAAACCTAGAATAGAGTCGGAGCCGGAGTGACAATCACAAACCCAGATGGGAAAGTGTGGAGGTTTTTGTATCGGCTAGATCCAGGTTTAACTAATAACCAAGCCGAGTATGACGCCTTGATCATAGGTTTAAAGCTTTTAACCACTATGAAAGCCGATTATGTTCGCAAAAAGGGGGATTCTCAATTGGTGATAAAACAGTTAACAAAGGAATACGGGTGCAACAACCCAAATCTGTCGGCTCGTTATGAGACGGCTAGAAGATTGCTGCGCTTCTTTATAGATGCAAAGGTGTCATACATTCCAAGAAGGATCAATATTGAGGCTAATGATCTAGCCCAAGAAGTCTCTGGATACAGAGACTCTTTGTTGACTTTGGGCTATGATGAACCACCAGCCGAGGTGATGGCCATGGACCAGATCGATTCATGGAGGAAAGAGCTAATTGAGTATTTGCAAGATCCTCGCAAGATCCTTATAGACGAACTAATCCCAAAGTTAAGAAAAGGGCCCTAAGGTATGTGCTTATTGATGATAAATTAAGAAGCAAGAATGGGGTGTTATTGAAGTGCATAGATAAGAGTGAAGCCCTGAGGGTCATGGGTGAGATTCATGAGGGCATGTGTGGTTCACATAGGCTGGGCCAATCATGAAGTGGTTGATTTATCACTATGGATATTATTGGCTTTCCATCACAGCCGATTGCTTTCAGTATGCCGAAGGATGCGAGGAGTGTCAGCTGCATGGCCTAATCCAAAGAGTGTCTGCCGAATTATTGCATCCAGTAGTAAAACCTTGGCCATTCAAGGGTTAGGCTATGGACCTAATCGGTAAGATCCACCCACCATCTTCCAAAGGACATAATTTCATTATTGTGGCAACCGATTAATTCATCAAGTGGGTTGAGGCTCAGCTAATGGCCAAAGTGCTGCAAGACGATGTCATCCAATTCATCCAACACCAAATTATGTACAGTTTTCAGATTCCAGAAACCATCACTATGGATCAAAGAACCATGTTTACAGGAGAAAAAGTGGTTGCCTTTGCTCAGCAATTTGGGATCAAGTTGATCCATTCAACCCCATACTACGCACAGGCCGATGGACAAGCCAAGGTAACCACAAGATCATTGTTGATTTAATCAACTGCCACTGGGACAACTCCATATCGACTGACATACGGCCAGGATGCAGTTTTACCCTTGGAAATTAATGTTACTTCACTAAGAGTGGAAAAGCAGAATTCCCTAAGTTTGGAAGAATATCAACAAGTAATGTTCATAGATTTGGATCAGCTGGATGAAGATCGGTTGATGGCTTTAGCAAGGATGGAAACAAGCAAGCGTAGAATGGCCAATGCCTACAGCAACATGTTTAGTTGAAGAAGTTTGTTGAAGGTGACTTGGTTTAGAAAACTATTTTACCAATAGGGGTGAAGGACCCCAAGTTTGGGAAATGGTTACCGAATTGGGAAGGACCATTCATTATTAGCCAAACGTTTGCCGAGAATGCTTATCGGCTAATAAACATGCAAGGCGAAGAATTGAGTAAAAGCATAAACGACAAATATTTAAAGAAATACTACCCTACTATTTGGCAAACTTGTTCAAAAGAATAGCCACAAGCCGGCTATCTAGCTAGAAAAGAAAATGAACTAAAAGCATTAAAAAGAAAATCTAAGCAGACTAGGCGGTCGGATCAATTACTTTCTCTGGAACGACTGCCTCTGTTGGGTCGACTACCTCCTTAGGATTGGCTACCTCCTTTGGACCAGATGCCTCCTTAGGATCAGTTGCCTCCTTTGGATCCGTTATTGTAGTTGGCTCAGTTTGAGCTTCATCGATTGTCACCTTTTCAGTCTCAATTATGTCAATAACCATGGCTTCCGACCCTGATTGAAGAAGTTCGGTCGGCCCACTGGAAACCAAAGCCTCTGTTTCCATTACAGCAGCCGAAGTGCATTCCAAAGTGGCACTAGTCGATCCCCCTGTTTAGGTAGTGGCCATCTCAACTGAAGGCAATGGAGGCCTTTCTTTTGCCTGGTGCAGTATGAGGCGCAGCCGATCCCAAGTCTAATTGGCTCCAGCAATGCCATCTCTTCCACTCTGCAGGTCCTTCTCCAGTCCATCCTTCTGAGAACCAAGGATTGAGATTTCACCATCAAGAGAAGTGGCTTGAACACAGAGGTTGAGGCGCCTTCCAGTATGGGCTTCCAGTTTAATATCTAGCTGCTCCACTTGAGGCGTCACTTTCTCGATTTCATTCTGGATGCGAGCTACCTCCTGGTTCAGCCGAGTCAGTCTTTCCTTGAGTTCAGTTCTCTTAACAATGTACTCATGTCTCTCCTTGTCAATGGCCTGGTAAGTGGATAGGAAAGAGATCTTTCGGGCCTGAAGCTCTTGAAGGCGTTGCAAATCCCGAGTGGCATGCTCATGATTCTTCTTCGACAGCCGATAAAGAGCAGATACATCATTGATTTGTAGAGCCATCTGCTGGTATAACTCTCGGCTGGCAAGGGGATGTCTGGAGAACTGGACAATTTGAACTGGGATGCCCTTAACTCGGATATCCGCTCCTTCTCAATTGGGATTTCTCCCATTAAGGCTGCGTCTACCTTCTCTAAATGAGTAGAGGTGGGTGAAGAGACCCTTTGCAATGGATCAGTTAAAGCAAAGTACTGTGCAAGCACCTCTTTGGAGACTTGAATAGCAGGAGTTGGCCGACAAGGAGGAGTCTGGTGGGCAATGAGAGATTCATCTCTAGCCGACTATAATATGAAGCACAAAAGAGGTAAGAATCAAACTGATAAGTGTATGCGATCAAAAGGAAGGAAAATCAATAGACAAAATACCTGTGCTGAGCTTTGAGCTTCGGCTGCTTGAGGAGCAGAAGTCCTTTGAGGAGTCGGCTCGGGTGGAGGATTAGTCGAGGGAAAACCTTGAGGCCTTGAAGGCTGTGAAGAAGTAGCCTTGTGAGGTGTGGACTTAGAGGCAAGAGGATGTTGTTTCTAGAATAGAGAGCATTTAAGAATAATGATCCTAGTGAACAAATCAAGGGAACAACCGAGGTAAATAAACTTACTTTAATCTGCTTCCCATTGTCAGTTGGCACTTGTTAGGATTTCTTGGGAGCTAGAGTTACAGGAGAGGGTTCTTCAATGCGAATTCCCCCAGTCCTGGATCTTTTCTTGCTGTGAGGTGGAGAGTCATCCAAGTTGATGACCCCAGATGAAGGTTTGGCTGCCAAAAATACAAGAGGTTAGCCGATGTTAATGCAAAAGGAAAAGCGAAAGTACGAAGAGAGTCAAAAAGGGGCACTTACTCTTCATGGTTGTCGTTGATAAGGTCCTTCGCACCGTTTCAGGCCTCACAACCTTCAAAGGAGGAATGATGATGGGTTCTGTGTCTTCCTTTGAGGCAGAATCCTCATGGTTGTCATCACGCAGGTCAAAGAGCCGCAGGGTGTACTTTTAAATAGGGTCTAGGAACATTTTTTCCCTAGCAGAGGGCTACCAGTTGGCAAAAGCACAAGTTTCTCCAGCTGAAGGCGCAAAAGAAGCCCATTGGAAGCTATTTACCTTTTTGAGGTTATAGGTTGCCATAGTCTTCACTTCCTCGATCGATAGGGTGTTCCTTCCCAGCAGAGGAACCTTGCTGAGATAAGGCCATGACACATGTTGCAACAGCCCAAATTGGCAAGCAACGTAGTTGGGGTTATATAATTCAGTCGTGGTCTTGTTTTTCCTAGAATTAGGCTTCAGAACCCCAAGCAGATCCCTGGCGGTCAAAACCTTGCTCCAGTTGAGCACCATGTCTCCATGCACCGCCGCGGGAAGGTCGAGGCCAGCCATGGTGGAGATCCAGCTCGGGCCGACCCTTCTCTTAAAAATCGGCTGCCAATCCTGGGCGATCCAGGTCACGTTATGCAGTGTCTCCACCACATCAAAGGCAGCCACTTGCTTAAGGGGGTTAGCCGAAGAGGCTCGGCTAACATTGTTGTGCCAAGAGGAAGAGTGTTGATGTAGTAAGAGGGATCAACGAAGTCAGGGAAGTAAAGGGTGATCCAAAGTTGCAGGAACCAGAGAGGTCCTGAAGTGTTCTTCAAATCAACACCCTGTTTCAACCGATCCAGCATGGTAAACAGAGTCCGATAAAGATAAGAGATGAAGAGTGATCCCCAAGCCACATGTCATCCTGATATGGCTTGGGCAACGTACAGTTGAAGCTCCTAAGCCACAACAACCAAAGCTAAACCAATAAAGAAGAAAAGTGCCATGCTCAGCATCAGAAACAACGTGTTTCTCCCTTTTTGCTTAGCTGAGACAAAGGCCGAATAAATAGAATTGTTCTGGTCATGAACAATGTTCATATTGGAGCATGGGGTATCATATAGAGATGGGGCTTCTGGGCCAACCAAAGGAAGGCCAGTGATGGCAGCCACGTCAAGCAAAATAGGAGTGCACATCCCCCATGGAAAAACAAATGTATTGGAGGTAACAGACCAATAGCGAGGAAGCCAAAGATCAAACCTATGTTAAGAGGAAGATCTTTAGCCGAGAAGATAATAATGTTGTAAAGGTCCATCCTTTTCCATTCTTCACTCTTCGCCGTTGCCATATGTGTGTGCCAGCTGGAGTATTCTACAGCTGTGCGTGGCCAAGTCCTGATTTCGGCTGGACACTTTTTGATGGTAAACTAATCACAAACGATTGGTAAGCCATACAGGTCTGGAGACAAGTATTCTTGGAGAAACATGGCCCCGCCTCGAAGGTCAATGGAAGGCCTCAAGGTGTGCGAATCCTTAATCGGGTAGAGGGCAGGTAAGATCCCATCAGCGGATCGGGCTGTTTCTTGAGGAGGGGAGTATGAGTCGGTTGATGGAGAAGATGTCGTCAAGGAGTCATCTCCCCCAAAGCTATGCTCACGGTTTTGGGAATCAGAAGCAGAAGACATGATTGCAAGAAAGGGAACTACAGAAACAAAGATTAGGGTTCAAAGTTTGAACAAGTTTGAATGCAAAATGACTATTCAAATGGCTTGGGTGGTTATTTAAAGAGGAGTATGCGCGTGATTAGCTGATAAGGTTTGTTGAGGCCTTATCGGGTGGCAACGCAGTCATCGGGTTAAGATAAACTGGCCATTTAGGGTCATTATGGCTAGCATTAATTGCGATTGACATGAATAACGATTGACAACCCAAAGATTCGAATCTTATCTGATACATCAATCCAGTATTTATAGCGGAAATGATGTAGGGGCAATTGTTATCACCCAAAAAAAATAAAGGGCAAGCCGATTAGGGCAGTAGCCGTTACATGGTCTAACCGATCACAAATATAGCCGATGGTGCTCTTGTTGAGCTGATGCTAGAACTGATAGTTAATGAAGACTTAAGGAACACCATGAGGTCAGCCAATAGCTAAAAATCTAGCCAATGGAGGCTTAAACAGGAATTTGAATGTTACAAAGCTATCGGCTGGTTGAAAGCTACCGAACAAGGAAACAGTAGAGCTTGACCAAGATCTTGAGCTAGAAATCATTGGATTTGGTGTTACTTGTTGGCCAAAGGTTTAAAATCAGCTCTTAAAGGCCCTCAACACAGTTAAACATTGCAATTGCTGTTTTTCAGCCAAGGACATGGCAGTTACCCCACGAAGCGGATAAACGTAGCAGTTGAGGGATGCATGACCGCTTGTTATCAACTACTAGCATAGTGGGAGCGTCTAGTGGTCAATAGGGGGCGGTTACAATTTTGTTTTCTCTTTTGTATATATATACGTTGTTGAGATTTTGTAAAGGACACGACCAATCAATCAAAATACTTATATTTTTCTCTCAAATTTACAGCTTTTTTTTAGCCGATTTTATGTCTTTTAGCCTTAGCTTAGCGTAGATTCACCAATCTCAATGCTTTCTGGAGTAGTTGGGGAACCCATAACTGAGAATTAGAGTTCCGTTCTCAGTGTAATCGTTTGACATGAATCAATTTGTTAGCTGAATATTAATCGATCTCTCGGCTGATTTGTTCACGCAAACAAGTCCTTATATGATTCATATTTCAGGAATTATAATTAAAATGATCTCTAATTTTAGGGACTAAAATCAAATATGAAAAAATATTACAGGGACTAAAACGAAACAACAAGGATTAAAAGAAAAATTCCTATATCGTAGCTAGGGACAAAAAACAAAAAAAAAAAATTACAGCGATAAAAAACAAAAACACCTATATTTACATTGACGAAAAACATATTTAAGCATTTTTTTAATAATTTATACATGCTCGATCTGGCCAGATTTTTTTTCACATGCATCGTATAATTTGCCAATACCTTGGTTTTTCATCATAATAAATGTTGTAATCGTCAAAACTCCTCTAGTAAATTATTCATAACTTAAGGAATGTAATGCGCTCAAGTTAATTGTATTTTGTTCTCAAATAATGTTACATGCATGCCTGACATAACGAAATATCTTCACACTGTTATGATGCAATTTAGCTTTTGCGTTCGCATTTTCAACCATGTTTAAACTACCATCATTAGTCATTTTCAACTCCACCGTCACAAGCATCATTAGTCATTTTCAGCTTAACCATTACGGACATCATCAGGGTCAAACAATTCTATAAGCAGACATGATTGGAGTATGTCAATTAATTGTGCATATTTGTGAATTTCATAATTTCGATTTAAAATATCGTATCAGAGTCATATAACAATATAATTTAAATCATTTTTTTTCAAAATAAATTAAGAATAAATTGGTTTACCAAAAAAAGTTAAGAATAAATTGTGTATAATTTATAAACAAAAGTGTAATATTTGTAAAATATTTATTTTTCTTGTTTCTTTTACTGAAAAACAATTTGGACTTACAAAATAAATAACACTATTTTTTTTTTGCTTGAATTTGATTTACATTTAAAAGAAAAAAGTGAAGGTAGTAATATAAAATGGATTAAAAAGGTTTTTAGTTCCTATTAAATTATGACTTTTCAAGTTTAGTCGTTGCATATGTTTTTAATCCTCGCTTTTTACAAATTGCTTGCTTACAGTCACCGGAGAGAGAGACTGAAAAGCATGCGGTTTTGTAAAAGGTGAGGAGTAAAAATTGATAAAATTTTGTAGGGACTAAACTTTAAAAAGCTGTAATTTAATATGGACTAATAGATTTACTTATTTGAAATTTAAATGTGAGTGGTGTCATCCTACATAAAACCCAAGCACAAGCATACATGCTGATAAGCACGGCCGTACATAAAGCACAAGTACTGGTGTACTAGCTCCCAAAGTACGGCTGTACATATTATTCAGAGTCCCATTTTTAATCTTTCCTATCTTTCTATGCTAGATGGCCTCTAAGCGCCCATGTTCAGCTGCTAGCAGCTCCTCTCGTGCATCTCGAGGCATTCCCTCCTATATCCCGCTAGAGATGAGGGATAGATACAAGGAGCTCCAAGGCTATGTCACCCGCACGACAAAATTTTTGGATTTCGAGGTTCTTCAAAGTCACAGACTTCGAGGTGAGGTAGAGACCCTCCTTCAGCACATTGGATGGCAAGCAGTGGCAGCTGCACAAACCCCCACTTATGTGGAGCCAGTTCTGGATTTCTTGACCACCAGCGCCACATACAGTCAGCCCAGGGAGGAGGCAGCTGAGGATGCTGATGAGCAGCCTGAGGAGGAGCTGATGATTAGGATCATCATCAGTGGGTGCCAGCACAGATTGACCCTATTTGAGTTTACCATTGAGCTAGGGTTCGAGATAAAAGACTCCGTCCAGACTTCGGAGTATTTGTATGCTTTCTTGGATATCCCAGATGGTTGGCATGAGGGACCATGCTAGCAGGCCTTGACCGGGGTAGGAGGTTATGTCCCCAGCAAGGAAAAGGCTAGCAAGATTAGGGAGCCGACAGTTATGACAATTCATAGATGGCTCTCCCACTCTATTAATGGGAGGGCCAAGTGCGATGGCTCCGTCTCCTGGGCTGATTTATTTTTTACTTTGGTGCATGACGGATGGCATAGGCCACCACTGCAACGCAGGTATGTTTTTCCTGTGTACAGCCCTCCAGACCGGTCGTCGCCTACAGATCAGGAACATCGGCCATATTGTGATCGGGGCATTCATTTCGAGATTGGCCACCCACCTGGGGTTTGTGCCACTGGCGGGCACCACTATCATTCAGATGGAGCCCATTTCCTCTCTCACTTTGTGCAACATTGGTGTGTTGCGACGAGATGGACATGGCCATTATTCTGTGCTCTGGCCAGGGGATGCAGAGCAGGCACTCGACGAGGATTTAGATCAGTAAGAGCAGGACCAGTACCCAGCCCTACCACCACCTCTAGTTGCGGACATTCCAGAGCCCCGTTCGCACTGTTATCAGGATGTCTTGGCCTAGTTGGACCTGATGCAGTTAGACTTTGACCAGCACTGGGCACAGGTGGATGCCGACTTTCAGGGGCTACATCAGCGCTTGGAGGCTTAGGAGCAGCAGTTCACGACCATCATTGGCCTCCTGTAGCAACTCCAGGGACAGCCTCCCCAGCCATGACCATTTTATCTTTTTGTTTATGTTATTTTTCATGTATTTCATTTTCTAAATTGTATGGACAACTCTGATACTATTTTTATTATTTGCTTATTCTATCCTTTGTGGCACTAATGTGCATTATTCAATAGTTCAAGTTTATCGGGAAAAGAGTGCAACTGTTGTCTAAGCTCACCGTGACCACACCCATGCTCGGGGCACACTCATTAAATCTCCTAGCACAATTATTCGAGCAATCATTTCACAGGGGAGTTTTTGAGTTTACTTTTCATTTCTTTGCCTTTGCACTTATCTGTGTTTCACATAGCAATATTGTGATACTCTTTGTGTTCGTTTGCATTGAGGACATTGCTTGACTTAAGTGTGGGGAGAAACACATACCGTTACTTTGACTCATGCTTATGTCCTAATTTTTATGCTCAAATTGAAAATTTGCCTGAACTTTAAAGACTTGTGTTTTCAGGAACCACACAAAATTTTATGGATGACAAGTAAACAAGTGTGTTTAATTAGGGGTCATTTTATGGAGCTGAAAATTAGCAATATATTTCTTGCTTAATTGTTTGATGTGAACTCGTTTCTAAATTGTAAGACCTTAGACCTTGAAAAAGGGGCTGTTTTGAAACTATTAATCTCGCACCCAAAATTTTCTTCTTTGAGTGTATTTCCAATTTTGACATATTCTAGAACTTGTCTCATGACCAGTTCAAGGCGAAAAATTGATTTGCATCATGTAAATTATTTTCGAAAATATTTATGCATTTTTCAGACCACTTCAGTTGTTGTCACAATTTTATTTCTTAGTTGCCCCTTTGAGCCTATATTGTTATATATTTTCCTTGGTACCTAGTATTGTTTTTACAGGATCTTTTTGGTGCCCCCTAGAAGTGGAAGAAGGAGCAACCAGGAAACGCCTACTTCTCTGCCCAACACAACAACAAGGCAGGACCAAAAACTGTAAAGCTCTCTTCCTTTCAGAAAGAAAAAGAAGAAAAATATTACCAAAGAAAAAGAAAAGAAAAGAAAAAACGAATTTTGAGCTTAAAGCAAAAAGAAAGGAAGTAGAGGAAAAATAAATAAAAATGGTCTGCTCAAAAGGAAAATGAAGGGAGGAAAGAAGTGAAGCTCGAAGACAAAAGGTTTATCCCAAGAAGCTTCTGGTGACTTCAAGGGGGTTACTACTATTATTTTTGCATAATTGTTTAACCCTTTGGTTAACCTTTTCTTTGTTTTTTCCTACCCATATGTTTGACCTTGGCCTTATTACAACCTGTTTAACCCCAAAAATAATTTTTGCATGCATGTAGACATTTTAGTGGAGATGTTAGTTTGGTTACAAGCCTAAGGTAATGTACTTAATTGTGAAATTTGAGTGATAATATTTCTTACTCCCTTAAACACTTGAAGAGACAGTGAACTGAGTGCCCTTATTCACATTGAACTGTTTTGCAGAAAATTCTAGCCTCTAATTGGGCACTTAATTTGCAAACCCAATTGCATGAGTATTGTCATTCACCTTCTTAACTATGGGTTCCCAATCTTGTTGTCTTTGTTGTGTGGGAAATTGATTTTTGAGCCTGTGTTTGCTTAGGACAAGCAAAAGTCAAGTGTGGGGGAATTGATTAGTGAATAATTTGTGATATTTTAAGGGGTATTTTAAGGATATTTCCCCATATTCCTAACCCATTTCATTTGATAAATCCTCATATTTGCTCATTTTGTGCAAAAAAGGGTAAAAGGACCTTCCTGGAGCAAAATTACGCAATTCGGGACAAAAATGGATAAAAATGAGTGACATTATGAGCTTCTAAGCAGGAGGTACAGCCGCACATATATTATGTACAACCGTACACCCCCTGGTGATCAATAAGGGCGTACATTGCAGCATGTACGGGCCAGCGCCGAAGTCTCTCAGATGTATGGTCGTACACGCCCTAAGTACGGTCGTACATACCTGTGCATGAAAATTGAGATTTAGAAGCTGTGCGAAGTACAACCATACATAATGACGGATCAGACAATTCTGAAGGCCTGTTAACCTAATTCTGCCCAAATCTAAAAATAGGGGCTCAATCCTCCCTTGAGAAAAAAGCTTTTGGAGAGAGAAAAAGGTAAAATCCTAATTATGAGCCTGTGGAGCTGCCAAGGAGACCTTGGAGCGTGAGCCAGGATTCGTCTAGAGACTAGAAAGCATTCCTTCCCGATTTCTTTTACTTGTTTTTGACATGTTTCCTATTTGTATTGATTTTCTATTTTGTGATATGAGTAGCTAAGCTCTCTTCTAAGGTCTTTGGTGTAGTTTACCTTAGTAATTCCATAGCTATGTCTTAGTGACTATTTTAGTCTATTTCTATTCTGAATTTATTATCCATGTTGAAGTCCCTTAGTATCATGATTGCTTGTGATTTATTTATCTATGTATGAGTCATTGCATTTTCTACGGAGGAGCCGAGGTTTTACAACGGGGCAATAAAGGAACCTTAGGTAAATAAATTGCATGTTTTAGTTAATTAATCTGTCGGAGGATCCGGGGTTATTTAATGGACCTATAAGGGAATTGAGGACTTATAACGGAACCGAAAAGGAGAGATATAGGACCTTTTAACTAATTCAAACTCCTAGACTATTATAGGACTTAATGATTTCCCCCAAGGTTAATTTAGGATTAGTCTTAAGGGGAAAAGGTTATTGGCTGTCTGAGGATCAGGGCTAATAGATAGAAAGGGCGTCAATAACATGGAGTAAAGGAGGAATATGATAGAATAGGATTAAGAAAGGAACGAACAGGATAAACAAAACTAAGGCCCTAGGCTCTAACTCTATTGTCTTCAAAACTGCTTTTCTACACTTTCTTTTCTTCATTGCGCATTCAAACCAACTATTTGACGCTTGAATAATTGAGATGCCTAAAGTAGATTTATACTTATCCTTATTCCCTGTGGGTTTGATAACCAGGTCTTAAAATCCCAAGTTATTACTACAGCTGACCAGGTGCACTTGCCTGAGACGCAACAGTTATATCCCCAGTAAGGAGAAGGCCAGGAAGATTAGGGAGCCGGCAGTTTGGACAGGTCACAAATGGCTCTCCCACTCTATTAATGGGAGGGCCAAATGCGATGGCTCCATTTCCAGGGCTGATTTGTTTTTACTCTGGTGCATGACAGATGGTGCGGGCCACCACTGCAATGCAGGTATGTTTCTCCTGCGCACAGCTCTCCAGATCGGTCGTCGCCTGCAGATCAGGAACACCGGCCACATTGTGATCGATGCATTCATTTCTAAGTTGGCCACCCTCCTAGGGTTTGTGCCACTGGTGGGCAGCATTGTCATTCAGATGGAGCCCATCTCCTCTTGCACTTTGTGCAACATTGGTGTGTTGCGGTGAGATGGACATGGGCATTATTCGGTGGTCCGGCCAGGGGATGCGGAGCAGGCGCTGGATGAGGATTTGGACCAGCAGGAGCAGGACCAGCACCCATCCCCATCACCACTTCTAGTTGTGGACATTCTGAAGCTCCCTTCGCACTCTTATCAGGACGTCATGGCCCGGTTGGACTTGATGCAGTTGGGATTTGACCAGCACCGGGCGCAGGTAGATGCCGGTTTTCAGGGGCTACATCAGCGCTTGGATGCTCAGGAGCAGCAGTTCACGACCATCATTGGCCTCCAACAGCAGCTCCAGGGACAGCCTCCCCAGCCATGACCATTTTTGTATTTTCACTTATGTTATTTTTTGTGTATTTCATTTTGTAATATGTATGGACATCTTTGATTCTGTTTTTATTATTTTGCTATTCTATCTTATTTGGCACTAATGTGAATTATTCAGTAGTTAAAGTTTTTCGGGAACAGCTCACAAGCCTTGTCTAGCTCACCACGACCAAGCCCCATGCTCGAGGCACACTCATTAAAACACCTGGCACCAAATTCGAGCAAAAATTTCACAAGGGAGTTTTTGAGTTTACTTTTCAATTTTTTTTTTACCTATGCATTGATTTTTGTTTAACGTAGCAGTATTTTTGATACTCTTTGTCTTTGTTTGCATTGAGGACACTGCTAAATGCAAGTGTGGGGGAGATTATTTGATATATACATATATATATATATATATATATATATATATATATATATATATATATATATATATATATATATATAACTTGATTTTTGATCAATCATTTTTGGCTCGAATTGAAATTTTTTTGAACTTTAAAGACTTGTGTTTTCAGGAACCCCACAAAATTTTATGTATGACAAGTAAACAATTGTGTTCAATTAGGCGTCATTTTATGGAGCTAAAAATTAGCAATGTATTTCTTGCTTAATTGTTTGATGTGAACTTGCTTCTAAATTGTTACTTAGACCTTGAAAAATGGAGCTGTTTTGAAATTACTATTCTCGCTCCCAAAATTTTCTTCTTTTAGTGTATTTCCAATTTTGACGCATTCTAGAACTTGTCTCATGACCATTTCGAGGCGAAAAATTGATTTGCATCATGTAAATTGTTTTAGGGAATATTTAGGCATTATTCAGATCACTTCAGTTGTTGTCATAATTTTATTCCTTAGTTGCCCCCTTTTTAGCCTATATGGTTATATACTTCCTTTGGTACCCATTAATGTTTTCCAGGATCTTTTTTTTGTACCCCTGGGAGTGGAAGACAGAGCAACAAGGGATTACTTACTTCTCTTCCTAACACAACAACAAGGCACGGCCAAAATTACAAAGCCTTTTTCCTCTCAGGAAAAGAAAAAGAAGAAAAATATGGCAAGAGAAAAAGAAATGATAAAAAGAGTAATGAAAATTGAGCTTAAGGTAAAAAAAGAGGTAGAGAAGGAAAAATAGAAATGGTCTGCCAAAAAGGAAAGTGAAGTAGGAAAGAAATGAAGCTTGAAACAAATGTTATACCAAGAAACTTCTGATGACTCCAAGGGATTACCTCTATTGTTTATGCATGATTATTTGTCCCCTTTGGTTAACCTTCCCTTTGTTTTTCCCACCTAAGAGTCTGACCTTAGCCTCATTACAACATTTTTGGTCCCCAAATATTATTTTGCATGCATGTAAACATTTTAGTAGTAATATTAGTCCGGTTACAAGCCTATGGTAATGTGCTTAATTGCGAAATTTGAGTGATATTATTTCCTATTCCCTTAAACACTTAGAGAGACAGTGAGCTGAGTGCCGTTATTCACATTGAACTGTTTTGCAGAAAATTCTAGCCTCTAATTGAGCACTTAATTTGCAACCCCAGTTGCATGAGTATTGTCATCCACCTTCTTGACTCTGGGTCCCCAATCTTTTTGTCTTTATTACTTGGGAAATTTATTTTTGAGCCTGTGTTTGCTTGAGGACAAACAAAAGTCATCTGTGGGGGAATTGATGAGTTAATATTTTGTGATATTTTGAGGGATATTTTAAGCACATTTCCCCATATTTCTAACCCATTTCATATGATAAATCCTGATATTTGCTCATATTGTGCAAAAAAGGGTAAAAGGACCCTCTTAGAGCAAAAGTACGCAATTCTAGGCAAAAACGGATCAAAAGGAGCGAAATTTTGAACTTTTGAACAAGAGGTACGGTCGCACATACTCTATGTACGATCATACATCCCTTTGGTGAGTAGTTAGGGCGTACAATACAGCATGTATGGGCCAGTGCCAAAGTCTCTCAGATGTATGGCCGCACATACCCTAAGTACGGCCGTATATACCTATGCGTAAAAGTTAGAATCAGGAGCTGTGCGAAGTACGACCATACATATTAAGGAATACGACCATACATAATGACGAATCAGGCAAATTTGAAGACCTGTTGACCTAATTTTGCCCAACATCTATAAATAGGGACCCAGGTCCCCTCATTCTGAACGCTTTTGGAGAGAAAAAAAGGCCAAATCCTGATTTTGAACCTGTGGAGCCGTCAAGAGGACTTTGGAGCGTGAGCCAGGGTTCGTCTAGAGACTAGAAAGGATTTCTTCCCGGTTTCTTTTACTATTCTTGAATAAGTTTCCTATTTGTATTGCTTTTCTATTTTGTGACATGAGTAGCTAAACTCTCTTCTAGGGTCTTTGGTGTAGGTTACCTTAGTAGTTCCTTAGCTATGTCTTAGTGACTATCTTATTCTATTTGTATTCCTAATTTATTATCCATGTTAAAGTCCCTTAGTGTTATGATTTCTTGTGATTTATTTATTTATATGTGAGTCATTGTATCATCTGCAAAGGATTCGGGATCTTATAACAGGGCTATAAAGGAACCTTAAATAAATTAATTGCATGTTTTAGTTAATTAATCTGTAGGAGGATCTGGGGTTATTTAATGGACCTATAAGGGAATTGGGGACTTATAAAGGAACTGAAAAGGGGAGATATAGGACCTTTTGACTAATCCAAACTCCTAGACTATCATAGGACTTAATGCTTTCAACCAAGGTTAATTCAGAAAATTAGTCATAGGGAGAAAAGGTTATTGGCTGCCTGAGGATCAGGGCTAATAGATAGAAGGGAGGTCAATAACATGGAATAAAGGACGAATGGTAAAGAATAGAATTAAGAAAGGAACGAACGGGATAAACGAAACTAAGACCCTAGGCTCTAACTCTATTGTTCTCCTAAACGCTCTGTATGCTTTCTTTCTTCATTATGCATCCAAACTAACTATTCGAATGCTTAAATAATTAAGATGCCTAAATAGATTAGTACCTATCCTTATTCCCTGTGGGTTCGACAACCGGGACTTAAAATCCCAATTTACTACTACAGCTGACCAGGTGCACTTGCCTGAGACGCAACATGTACAATAGCCTGTGCAACTATGGAGCTTCAACATTGGTGATAGGGTATTGCTGGAGGTGCTCATAGTTAAAGGCTTGTTTAACATGATGATTAGGTCAATCAGAGGGTGAGGGAAGAGAATGAGCCACGGTTGGAGAACATTTGATGCACACATACACACAATTGCTCATAGAAAAGGACAGGACGTGGGGGATAAGGTAGTGAACTACATGAGACGCTGATCCACCCTAACAATATTAAAGATTTTGAATAAATATATAGTGCCATCCATTGACTCATATCCCCAGTTTTTAGGCTCTCACTAGCCCTTACAACACATTAATTCATGTCATTTTTTTTTGTTATCAAGTTATAGGTGCGAAGTATCAGGAAATCTGGCTGGTCACCATAGTAGGGTCTCCCACCAAACCACATTTTTTCTATCCACAAAACCCAAACACGAGACTTTGCTTAAAGGATCTGATCCCATTTCTAGTCAGACCAACGGAATGTTGGTTGATTTTGTTTGTATTTAAAAAGGTTTCTGTATATATGAAAAAACTAAATAAAGATAATATAAGTATAAATTTTTTTATATTTTTCATGATGCTAAGCATTAACTATTCATACTAAATTTTATATCAATCAAGAATTAAATTTCTAAAACAAATTAATTTAAATTATTAGAAAATTTCAAGAATCTCTAACAATGTTTTCTCTATCAACAAAATTCACTTGCAAAAAATCTAGTAAGATTTCATTGGTGGTCTACTCTTCAAATCATTTACTCAATAACTCACAAAAAAAGAGAATAAAAATCTTCTACTCAATCTAAACTTAAAATAGCATCATCTCCAACCTTGAGGTTTGCACTACAACGATGGAAGTGTGGAGTAGGGGTAAAACACCTCATTTCAGAGAGATCGTTTCTAATTGTCGAGAGAAAATTTCTTTTCTTAGGGAATCACCTAATGAGGACTCATTAAGATAACTAAACTCTATCACAAATAAACTCACTACTACTTTATTGTAATAAGATTCTTATTGGCGTCAGCGAGCAAAAGTCTTTTGGTTAAAAGATGGATACACAGATAACAAGTTCTTCCATGCTCAAGCTTCATCTAATAAAAAAAGGAATGCTATTAGAAAGCTTAAATCAGAGAATGGCACATGGATCGAAGATTATGAGGGCTTATGCGATTTTGTGAAGCATTATTTTGAAGATATCTTCACTAACAGGCAAGGATTGATGTTATCCCCAAGTGTCTTTTAGAGGATGACAACAGGGATCTTATTCTCCCTTTCACTAAGGATGAATTCAAAAATGCAGTCTTTTCCATGCATCCAGATAAAGCTCCATGCTCTGATGGTCTCAACCCTGGATTTTTCGGCGGTTTTGGCATATGATTGGACATGAAATCTTCACTTCTTATTGCCAGTGGTTGCAGAATGGAGTGTTACCTTCAGGTCTTAATGATACACTCATCGTCTTAGCTGCCAAATGCGATAACCCAACAACTATCAAGGATATGCAGCCAATCTCTTTGTGTAATGTCCTTTACAAGATCTTATCTAAAGTCATTGCCAACTGTTTCAAGTGTGTCCTCTCAAAAATTATTAGTGAAGAACAAGTCGCTTTTATTGCGGGACGTTCCATCACGGATAATGCTCTTACCACTTATGAAATCCTTCATCACATGAAGTGCAAGACTTCTGGAAAACAAGGTGTCCTAGCTCTAAAATTGGACATTAGCAAAGCTTTTGACATTTGTGTAATGCCTTTTACAAGATCTTATCTAAAGTCCTTGCCAACCGTCTCAAGTGTGTCCTCTCAAAATTATTAGTGATGAACAAGCCGCTTTTATTGTGGGGCTGTCCATCACGGATAATGCTCTTACCGCTTTTGAAATCCTTCATCATATGAAGTGCAAAACTTTTCGCAAACAAGGTGTCCTAGCTCTAAAATTGGACATTAGCAAAGCTTTTGACAGTGTTGAATAGCCTTTCCTAAAGGCAATTATGGAAAAGATAGGTTTCTCTCCTCAATGGACTTCTTGGATTATGCAATGTGTCTCATATGTAAGTTACTCAGTTCTGGTGAGCAATTGGAAAGTTGGTCTTATTCTTCCCTCTAGAGGTCTTCGTCAAGGGGACCCTTTTCCCGCTTATTTATACATATATATATGTGCTCATGGACTTAGCTATTTGTTTGATCTTCATACCTCCCGGGGATTAATTCATGGTACGCGTATCTGTAAGCATGCTCCTTCCCTGAGTCATCTTTTATTTGCAGATGACAGTTTTGTGTTCATGCGCGCTAATGAAGTTGAGGCTGAATCACTAAGAAATATTCTATCCTCCTACACGGTGATCAATGCATTTTAATGCATCTTTTATAGCTTTGCACTTGGTGTTCTTAATTGTGCGTTTTGCCCAACAACTACTTTTTAACATGGTTTTATATCTTTGGGTCTTGATTGGGCTTTAGTGGAATTATTTGCTAATTTTCGGATTTTGTTACATCTTGACCCATGTCGCTTCTACAGGCCATAACTTGGGCTATACTTGTCCGATTTCAGTGCTATTTGTGGCGTTGGAAAGCTAAGAAGCAGAGCTACAATTCTTATGTTGGCACCGAAGCCCAGTTCTTCCGTTTTGGAGGTCGAAAATCCACTTTACTGCTGCAGGCGAGGTTCACTGCGAGTTTTGGATCAATTACTCATGTGATTAGTTGTTATTGGGCTAATTAATCTGTTTTGGGCAATTCTCCTTGGTCATAAACTTCAGGTTACCTAGGTTAACCTAAGGAGACATTATAAATAGGATTTTTAGAGTCTTAGGATGCACCTTTTGATTACTTTTGAATATTTTGCCGTTTTTGAGTTTTAGCAATCTTTTCTCCTTCTCCCCTTCTTAATTTCGTTTTTGTCAAATCCTTCTATGGAAGGCTAAGACCTTAGATTAATTCACTGGTTAGGGAGTTTTTATAAGGATCTTGAGGTTTGATTATTATTGTTAATTTCGATTTTTGTGTTTCTATTTCTTTTCCTTTTGATCTTCTCTTTGATTTTTGTTTGCAAATTCGTTTTGGGTATTGATGCTTAATCATATCAACTTCATTTTTTGCTCTCTGATTTGAGATTATTTGAATTAAATTGAACGCTTGCTTTAGTTTAATTCGAATAGAGATTATTAGGATCTATAACGCTTAGTTGTAGGTTTGATTGAATTCGGTTATTAGATTAATTGTGTTCTTGTGACGCTTATTCCTTGTTCATGATTAATTGAATTCTCTAATGCTTAATCCAGTAGGAGTTCTTATAGAATTAATTGATGCTTGATTGGTTAATTTTATGGTCAAACAAGAATAGAATCACGAAATAGAATAATCATTTGAAACCCTTGATAGATCCAAGTATTAATTACCTTGAACCAGTGGATTAGTCATTTTTATATATTGATATTTGCATCTTTTATAACCTGTTTCTTGAATCGAAATCCCCCCCAACTTTATTTCTTTGCGTGTTCTTGTTATTGGTTATTGTTAATTAGAGATCCCTGTGAGACGACCAAGGTTAACTGCCTTGTTACTACATTCTTATTTTATTTATTTTGACCCATGCGCGACAGCGGATCAAATTGGCGCTGTTGCCGGGGATCTCTGATCAATAGTTGCCAATTCAAGGACCCTACTAACGTCTCTAACAATTGGTTTTGTGTTTTTGGTTGTGTTTCAGGTCTTAATATCGGATTTGACATTGATTAATAAAAAAATCGGTTTTCGATCAACTTGCTCGGATTGCTCCGAAATTTGGCCAGAAAATCCGGAAAAAATCAAGGATCCAAAGTCCCATATCAGAAACTGATATAGGGAGTAGAGGCTAAAAATCTGAAATTCCATCGTTTAGACCACTTTTTTATTTTTTTTTATTTTTTCGTTTTTTCAAAAAAAATCCAAAAAAATTAGTGTAATCTTTATTTGATTTTTAGAGATTTTTTGTGCTGTTTTTAGATTTTTTTAGATTTTATTTGATAGGGTTTCTCGATTTCTTTAGTGTTTTAGCAATTAGGACATTGTTGATATTTTCTGATTTGTTAGTTTATGATGCATGACTAGTAATAACATAGGTAGTGATCATATAGGTGATAATGATAGTGATAGTTATAGCTTATTTAGTCATACTCTCTTTGATTTTAATTTTGATTATGATACAATGGCTGCTAGAACATTAAGGGAACTTACTGCGCCTGATGTCACTTATAATATTGATTTATGCATTGAATACCCTGATGTTGAGGTGCCTTTTGAGCTTAAATCTGGCTTAATACATTTGCTTCCTAAGTTTCATGGTCTTGCAGGTGAAGATCCCCACAAACATCTTAAGGAGTTCCATATTGTATGCTCCACCATGAAACCTCAAGGTGTCCCAGAAGACCACATCAAGCTGAGGGCTTTCCCATTCTCATTGCAAGACACTGCCAAGGACTGGTTGTACTACCTTCAACCAGGTTCTGTGACAAGCTGGAATGAATTGAAGAAGTTGTTTCTGGAGAAATTCTTCCCTGCCTCTAGAGCTGCTTCAATCAGAAAGGAAATATGTGGCATCAGGCAGATTGCGAATGAATCTTTGCATGAATACTGGGAGAGATTCAAAAAGTTGTGTGCAAGTCGCCTCACCATCGATTTACGAGCATTTGCTCATCCAGTATTTTTATGAAGGCTTGCTGCCTATGGACCGAAACATCATGGATGCTGCTAGCGGAGGAGCACTTGTGGATAAAACCCCAGCAGATGCAAGAAGCCTGATTGAGAACATGTCCATTAATTCTCAGTAGTTCATTACCAGAAACAATTCAGTGGTGCTAACAAAAGGAGTCAATGAGATATAGGCTGCGAAACACAAGAACTTAGAGACCAGACTTGATAAACTTGTTTCATTGGTGGAAAAGTTAGCTGTAACTAAAACTCAAGTAGCGAGAGTTTGTGGTATTTGCACCTCTGTAGAGCACCCTACAGATGCATGTCCTACATTGCAGGAGAGTGACAATGCTAATACTCCTCAGACCTATGCAGTAAATATATTCAATGACAGGCCCCAGCCCAACTATGATCTGTCTTCCAACAGGTACAACCCCAGCTGGAGAAACCATCCAAACCTGAGATGGAGAGATGCCTCTACACAGCAGTCTAGGTCAAAACCTACCCCACTGCCAGCCCAGCAAAAATCTGAACCTTCATTGGAAGACCTTGTTAAGCAAATGGCAGTCCAAAATCTCCAATTTCAGCAGAGAAACGATTCAACCATTCAGAATTTAGAGACAAAAATTGGACAGCTAGCAACTTCCATTAATCAGATGCAGTCTCAGGGGTCGGGCAATTTGCCTGCTCAACTAGTAGTGAATCCAAATGTCAGTGCAAATGTCAGTGCAATCACTCTCAGATCTGGAAAAGCTGTTAACACTCCAGAACCTCCTCCAGCAGAAAATGCAAGTGGCAGCAGCAGAAAAAATGATAAGCCAATTTCTGCACCTACTTCTCCTCTTGATGAAGATGATGATGCACAACCTATACCACTTCCCTTTCCTCAAAGGGTTGTGATAACTAAGAAGATGGATGAGGCAGATAAGGACAGGGAAATCTTGGACACATTTAGGAAGGTTGAAGTGAATATTCCTCTCCTTGAAGCGATTAAGCAGATTCCAAGATATGCTAAGTTCCTCAAAGAGCTGTGCACACACAAAAGGAGGAGGAGGCTGAAGGGAAATGAAAAGGTCAACATGAGTCGCAATGTTTCTGCACTCATACAACCCATGATACCCCAAAAGTGCAAGGATCCAGGAACTTTTACTATTCCATGTACCATAGGTGAGAGTAAATTTGAAAATGCAATGCTGGATTTAGGTGCTTCCATTAATGTGATGCCTACATCTATTTTTAACTCTCTGGCTCTTGGACCTTTGCAGAATACAGGTGTTGTTATTCAGTTGGCAAACAGGAGCAATGCTCACCCTACTGGACTTGTGGAGGACGTACTTGTTAAGGTTAATGACTTGATTTTTCCTGCAGATTTTTTCATTCTGGACATGGAGGGAGAGACACAATCCAGCAGGGCACCTATCATCCTAGGCAGACCATTCCTAAGAACAGCAAGAACCAAGATTGATGTCCATGCTGGAACACTCTCCATGGAATTTGGGGATAGCATAGTTAAATTTAACATCTTTAATGCTACTATGAAGCATCCCATGGAAGAGCCTTCTCTTTTTCAAATAGAAATACTTGCTGACTTAGTTGAAGATACTCATTCTGATGTTACAAATTGCATGGTTGTGCCTGTTAATGTTACAAATGATGTTGCTACACTGCAAGCTTCTGATGTAACTCCATCCACCAAGATACTTCCCTCCATTGAGCAGAAGAAGGATGTTGTGAAGAAGAAGAAAATCAAACACTTCCATGTTTTCCATTCTCGCCTTAAAATCATGGCGGGTAAGCTTCGATCCAAGTGGATTGGCCCTTTTGTTGCAACTAGCACTTTTCCTTATGATGCAAAGGGAATAAAAAGTGAAGCCACCTGTAAAGTCTTCAAAGACAATGGACACCGCCTCAAGCTTTTCCATGAGAGCCCCACACTTGAAGAGGAGACTATAGAAGAGCTCCACTTGAAAAAGCCACCTTGAAGAGGGAGTTTTCTTTCCTTACTCCTTACTCTTATTTTATACTTGTTACTTACATTGAGGACAATGTGTGATTTAAGTGTGGGGGGATCTTTTAGCGTAGTTTTTTTTTTTTTTTGAGTTTTTTGTTATTATAAAAAAAAAATTGCATGCATTTTCATTGGATTTCTTGGTTTATATGAGTGGGGAGTGATTTCACTATTCTAGGACTATAGGTCTTGTGGCATGATATGGATGACTTCCTTGCATTCTTAGTGTGATAAGTTGGATTGAAATATTAAATTGTGCATTTTTTGTGATAGATCATTTTCCTTGGTGAGATTTGGGCCTTATAATGGATGGAATACACTTTGCCATTCTCTTTCTTTCTTGTGTGATTTCACTCATGATTGTTGGTTAATCTAGAACTTGACTTGACTCTTGTTGAAACTCTTGTTCACATGCATGCATTGAAATGATCTAGGCAATTTTTGTTCTTTTTAGCCACTAGCCAAATAAGTCTACCTTGCAATTATCCCTTTGTTTAGCCCCTTTGAGCCTATTTATCCCATTCTTTGTTATATAGCTCATTACAAGCCTAAAAGTGAAAAACCATGATATGACCCAATCTTAGGGGATAAAGGAGCTTTGCTTTGAAAAAAAATATGATAATAAATATTGCATAAGTGTGGGGGTGCTCAAAAATGTGGTTGTGTTATAATATCTAATGTTGTGCTCTATTGGAAATTTGGCAGGTGCAAAAAAATAAAAAATAAAAAACAAAAAATAAAAAAAGATAAAAATAAAATAAAATAAAATAAAATAGTGGGGCACAACATTTGGTTTAAAAAAAAGTGTGAAAATGGAAAAATGGATTGAAATTTGATTGAATTGCCCCCCATGATAATTTGGCAAGTGTTTTCCATTACTTCTCTATCCTCTTTGATTTTATAGCATAGTTAATCTTTCAATTATCCCACCTTGACCTTAGCCCCATTATAACCTTAATAAAGACCTTTTGATCTTTGTGTGCATGTGTTTCAAGTGTGGATGTTAGAGTCTTTTCAAGCCTATGGTAGTGCTAGCTTTCATGACGTGATTTGAGTGTAAACATTAGCCTAGACACTTGAGAGTTTGAGAGAAATATTTTTCTGTGAGGATTCTATCACTTTTGATGCATTCCTTGGTTATTCTCTCATCTTGTTTGCTTTGAAAGTAATAAGATGTTGTTCATGATTGCCATGAGTCCTTGAAACCTTGAATGAGCATTTTGTTTGCCACTATGCATCCATGGGATTCATTGGAAATGCATCTTTGCTATGTTTTTTACCATGAGTTTTGCTCGGAGTGCAAAAGCTTAAGTGTGGGGGAATTTGATCAATGCATTTTAATGCATTTTTTTAGCTTTGCACTTGGTGTTCTTAATTGTGTGTTTTGCCCAACAACTACTTTTTAACATGGTTTTATATCTTTGGGTCTTGATTGGGCTTTAGTGGAATTATTTGCTAATTTTCGGATTTTTTTACATCCTGACCCATGTTGCTTCTACAGGCCATAACTTGGGCTATACTTGTCCGATTTCAGTGCTCTTTGTGGCGTTGGAAAGCTAAGAAGCAGAGCTACAATTCTTATGTTGGCACCAAAGCCCAGTTCTTCCGTTTTGGAGGTCGAAAATCCACTTTACTGCTGCAGGCGAGGTTCACTGCGAGTTTTGGATCAATTACTCATGTGATTAGTTGTTATTGGGCTAATTAATCTGTTTTGGGCCATTCTCCTTGGTCATAAACTTCAGGTTACCTAGGTTAACCTAAGGAGACATTATAAATAGGATTTTTAGAGTCTTAGGATGCACCTTTTGATTACTTTTGAATATTTTGCCGTTTTTGAGTTTTAGCAATCTTTTCTCCTTCTCCCCTTCTTAATTTCGATTTTGTCAAATCCTTCTATGGAAGGCTAAGACCTTAGATTAATTCACTGGTTAGGGAGTTTTTATAAGGATCTTGAGGTTTGATAATTATTGTTAATTTCGATTTTTGTGTTTCTATTTCTTTTCCTTTTGATCTTCTCTTTGATTTTTGTTTGCAAATTCGTTTTGGGTATTGATGCTTAATCATATCAACTTCATTTTTTGCTCTCTGATTTGAGATTATTTTAATTAAATTGAACGCTTGCTTTAGTTTAATTCGAATAGAGATTATTAGGATCTATAACGCTTAGTTGTAGGTTTGATTGAATTCAGTTATTAGATTAATTGTGTTCTTGTGACGCTTATTCCTTGTTCATGATTAATTGAATTCTTTGATGCTTAATCCAGTAGGAATTCTTATAGAATTAATTGACGTTTGATTGGTTAATTTTATGGTCAAACAAGAATAGAATCACAAAATGAATAATCATTTGAAACCCGTGATAGATCCAAGTATTAATTACCTTGAACCAGTGGATTAGTCGTTTTTATATATTGATATTTGCATCTTTTATAACCTGTTTCTTGAATCGAAATCCCCCCCAACTTTATTTCTTTGCGTGTTCTTGTTATTGGTTATTGTTAATTAGAGATCCCTGTGAGACGACCAAGGTTAACTGCTTTGTTACTACATTCTTATTTTATTTATTTTGACCCGTGCGCGACAGCGGATCACACGGCTGCATGTGGTCAAGCTATAAATTATGGTAAGTCAGAGTTATCTTTCAGCTAAAATGTATCTCCTATTTTGTGGTGTGTAATCTCCTATATTCTTAATGTGCAAGAGGCATGGGGACATGGAAGATACCTTGGTCTCCCCTCCCTAGTTAGTAGAAATAAGGAGGCCATCTTTGGTTACATAAAGGATAGAATTTGGAAACGCCTACAATCTTGGAGAGCTAGATCTCTTTCCAGAGGAGGAAAAGAGATTCTCATAAAATCTGTAGCACAAGTTATCCCTTCCTACTGTATGAGCACTTTTTTATAACCTCAATCTTTGGGGGACGAAATTGAGAAGATGTTGAACTCTTGTTGGTGGGGAACAAAGAAAGATGGTAGAAGCATAAATTGGCTCTCATGGGACAAGCTTACTGCTTCAAAGAATCATGGGGGACTTGGTTTCCGTGACTTCGAAGGTTTCAACTTATCAATGATAGGTAAGCAAGATTGGAACTTCATCACCAAGCATAACTCATTCATTGTTAGAATTCTCAAAGCCAAATATTACCCAAAAGGGACCCTCTTAATTGGGTACAGGCTTAGGAAACAATTCAAGCTTTATGTGGCGAAGTATTTGCTCATCGATTCCATTGATTAGCCTTGGTTACCATTGGAATTTAGGGGACGACTCCGAAATTAATGCTTGGAGAGATCCTTAGATTAGAGATTTGAGTTCTTTTAGACCTTCTAGTTCCATCGAGGCACACTTGGCTGACCTTGAAGTTTCCCATCTTATTAATCGCGACCTTATGACTTGGAAAGAAGAGTTTATTTGTGTTATCTTTTTAGTCGAAGATGTTGAAGCAATTTTACAACTCACTATTCCACCTGCTGGTAGTAAGGATCCGTTGGTGTGGCCTCCTTCTCCTCAAGGTCAATATACAGTTAAAAAAACCTATAGATTATGTCAAGATCTTCTCCACGACCCGCAACAACCATGCGAAGGAAATTGGCAATGTCTATGAACGCTAAATGTCCCTTATCGTATCAAACCATTTATATGGCGAAGTTATCATGACTGTCTTCCTACAAGCCATAGGCTTCAATCAAAGGGAGTTAACTGCCCATGTACTTGCATCCATTGTGAGATTCATATTGATAACTGTTGGCATTTGTTTTTAAGTTTCGCCTTAGCGCAAGCCTGCTAGAAACAGATTACATGGTGGAATCAAATGGAATCATTCATGTCAAGTGCTGGTACGTAGTTTTAGAGAATTATATTTTCAGGCTCTTGATTTCTTTAGGGGTGAAAATGGAGATCTATATACCATGATGATTTGGAGGTTATGGAAGGTTAGAAATGAAAGATTATGGGAGAAAAAACCCGCAAATGCTTGGAGAATAATTATGCATGCAAAGGATACACTTTCGGAATGGGTATGGGCAAAGAATAAGGTTGACACCCTCTACCCCGCATGTTATCGTTAAAGAAATAAATGAATTAAAATACAAACGGCGGAAAAATACAGTCACTTAAAATTTCATAAACATAAGGTAGAGTCATCATGCTCATACGACTTGCGGAAAATAACAAAATAAACAACCATGACCAAGTTTGACAAACATAAATAACACCCCGATGCCATAATATCTCAGGGCTGACCCTAAGTGTTTACATTGGAAAACAACAACAACGTTAACAACAAAAAGCCGAAAATCCTAAATATGGTGATCGTGTCCACGGATCACTCAGCAGCCATGTTGTCTTCCTCACCTGTAATCTCATCGTCTAAACATACACAATGGTGTACGAGTAGCCATAGCAAAGGGGGTTATACATCATATACAAAAATAGCACAAAACGGCAAAGGACATAGGTTAAGCAATGCGCATATATCAACATTAACTCGCATAAAACATAATGTGAATGCATGACTCTATGAGTGCTTATGAAAACCTAGACCAACATCTACTTCACCATACATGTGGATCCAAACCAACTCAGATGAGCGAGTGAGGGAATGTCGTCACTCCTGAGTATGAACAGTGTCTAGTCAAGGTGACCCGGTGAATATGGGAACGCCCCAGCTGTGCTAGCTATTCACTGCCTTTATATAAGACACACCTACCCGATCGACCCCCAAGGTCGGGTACCTTGACCATCAATGGCCGATACTATATCGCATCATCGTTGCTCACCCCCAATAACGACAACAACAAGACACCATATGATGCATGAGCACAAACCAAACAAGTGTCTAACAACAACAACAACAATGTATCAACTCACCGACCATCTCATCAAGCGGTCGGCTACAATATCATCAATATGGTACTACTTGTCAGTAAACTGACAAGTTTCCCCCAACCTTAAAACAAGTCCAAGTTATCAACCTACCTCACAGCACTAAGTCTAAGCTAATTTAACTTAGTTTCCAACCCTTATACTCAAGTGTTTTATCCTACTTAAATCCATCTAGGTTTAATCATCACTTAGGATACCCTGTCAAACCTTGAATACCCTTAGAATACACGTTAGGACACTGCCCTAGGCTGGAATGGACGAAATAAAACGAAAACACGGCGCACCTAAGCTGCCACCAAATCATACCTTAATCTTCTTCATAAATCACACTATTCTCCTAATGAATTCAAATCACCCCAAATCACATCCTAAGACATTCTAACACTTATCAATGTATCATTTCCAATGGTCATACCACAACAAACAACAAGTTCATCAAACACCATTTTTCAATCACGTGTTCATCAACATAGCAATCAAGACATTCAAGTAACACATATCACATAACATGGCATATGACTATAAAATCAACACATATCACATCACATAAGATATTTCAATTTGATAAGGACACCATAACAGTGCCAACTCGCGAATTTCCCATCACAATGGCAATTGTACTTATTCTTGCACAACCGCGCTAAGTTTAGGGACCATGAGACGTCCTTATTGCCTAATTATATCCATAAACCCACTAATCATGTATCCATCTACCCCCTTACCTTGCAATTTTCATGTTCCTTAATGTGGTTATGAAAGTTCCAAGCTATGCCTCTCCTTTGGTGGGTTTCTTCTTCAAAAACACAAGAACAAAGGTGTAGGAATGAGAAGACTAGGATTTCAAACCCTAATGGTGATCAAATGGCATAATCATGAATAAAAAGGCTTCCCACACCCTAATTACCTCACTGATAATGGAAGAATGTCATTGGTGTTGGTCTCAATTTCGAATATCCAAGTGGTGTACCAAGCAAGAGCTCTCAAGAACAGAAAATGGAGAAAAGAGAGAAAGAGAGCAGTTTTTCTGAGTTAAGCACTTGAGGGGTGATTAATGAAAGTGTTTAAGGGTTTAAACTAGTGCTTAGTGGGTGGTTTTAAACCCTCATAGGTAAATTACACGAAGTGGGTTAAGAATGGGTCAAGACGGGTCCCACAAGGTAGAAAACAACTCCCAAAACGCGTCAAAACGCAAAATTTACGAGGCAGCATAACAGCAACACGCGCTTGGTGCCTGGGGTCTGGGGCACCTTGCGCCCTGTCTCAATGTGCAGCAGGCGCCCTATGCCCCCTAGTGCGGTGCATTTGGCCCGTTTCGCGTCCTAACTCACCTATACGCGTACCGGGTTGATCCTAATGAATTCTTAACCAATCAAAAACATTTTTAAACATATAATCATACATTAAAAACACACATATGCATACACACGATATTCTAAGTCCTAGAAGCGAATTTTGAGGGTGTTACAGCAATGTCCTCTTCTGGTGACAATCATGGTAGCCAGGTAGCAGTAAAATGGTCCAAACCGTCCCTTGGAGTTCTCAAGTGCAACGTAGATTCAACTTTCTACCATGCCCCTAAAACTTAGGGTATCGGCACTTGCGTAAGAGACCATACAAGTTCCTTTATTTCAACTCGCACATTGCATTTTTCCTCTTACTCCTTGGTCTTAGAAGGATAAGCAACATGTATTCTTCTTGCAATGGGCACATGAGTTCGGATGAGAAAATGTCATCTTTGTATCGGATTGTAAGTTGGCGGTAAAAGGTATTCTGTAAGCTAGACTACATTTCTGATGTCGGAGACATATTTTGTAAATGTAGAGAGTATTTAGCTATTCACTCAAACTTTAAGTTAGAGTTCGTTAAAAGGCAGGCTAATATATATAGTTTCTCGTAGTTTAGTTGGAGCATCTATATATAACACCAACCCTTTCAATTATTTGGATTTCTCTGATTTTCTTGTAAGCTCTACTTGATGATATGACATAATTTTATTTCCCTTTAGAAAAATAGATTAGGGTGTGACACATCAAGATTGAGAGCTATAAACATATTAAGATTGGATTCGAACTGTAACACTGAACTAGAATATTAAGGATTATATAAATGAGAAAAGCAAGAGAGAGAGAGATGAATTATCAATATCAGAATTATCAATATGTTTCTTCACATGTTCTGAACCATTAAAAAAGTATGTTTCCACCGTGCTTAAAAACGTTATTGCTTCTATATTCACTTCTTCAAGTGTGAAAGTTTTGACAATTCTCAATATCAGTTGGACAAATCTGAAGGATTCACTGTTTTTAACATGCTTATAAAGATTTTTTTTTTTTGAGGCCGACATGCTTATAAAGATGAAAACATTATCATTTGGGGTTCAGCAAAACATAAGCAGAAACTATCTTTACATGTTAATATTACAAAAAATAAAAATAAAAAATTTTGGCCAATGGCACCTGTGAAAAAGCAATGCCTAATAACGTTATTAATCATATCTTACAATCCCATTATACCTGTAAATATATTCTGATTAAAAAGCAACAAAAAAAAAATTATCACATTAACTGATGAAGATTAAAGAAAAAACGAACATTTAGCAAAAATGTTATTATTTTTTCCACAGTAAAGAAGAGCCATACTGTTGTTAATGATTCATTTCTTTCTTTCTTACTTTCTTTCCTTTTAGAACACTTAAAAGGTAATTAAAAAGTAATTAACTGAGGTTAGAACTCAGAATCAGTCAAGTAATTAAAAACAAAGAAGCAAAATTGATCAGGATTGATAACGGAAGTGACTAATTGCTTAGACAAGCGTGAGACCAAATAGTAAATTAGTAGTAAACATGTTTTAAGTCATTATCAATTAAAATAAGTGCTTAAGTCATTGTTCGTTATTATTGAATGAAACAGAAACCACGATCAATTTTGTTTCTGTCCACTTGCCTTCACTTTAGGAACTTAAAGGAGCCCATATGCGCTTATAAAGGTTCCTAATAGTCATATTCTCCTAAGGCTTTCTGAAAAGTAGATTATATGAATGATGAAAAAGAGAAAGAACATCATGAGTTTCAAGATTTATCAATCAATATTTCTCCTATTGTCAAAAAAAAAAAAAAATCAATTAATACTTCTCCTCTTTTGATTTAAATTGCAACTATATATTACCGCCAAGTGCATTGATATTGACTTTTGAAATTATAAACGTTTCATGCATAGCCGATTATGATTACAACGTCATTTTAAAATTACATATGTAGG
This sequence comes from Calophaca sinica, assembly GCA_037113605.1. Lineage (NCBI taxonomy): Eukaryota > Viridiplantae > Streptophyta > Magnoliopsida > Fabales > Fabaceae > Calophaca > Calophaca sinica. The sequence goes on along the minus strand of CM073733.1, from coordinate 99,859,297 downwards.
TAAATATATCAATAGATCACTCTTCCCTAAAAAAATAATAGTAGTGATGATAGCAATACCTTTTACCAAAAGAAAAAAAAAATGTTTGAAACCGTTTTCTGTTATATAAATATTCTTTTTTTGTCATAACTATAAAAATACAAGCAGAAACTAATGAGTCCTCAGTATGAAAATCCTGCCAACAGAGAAATGAATGAATATACGGCAAAATTAAACATGTCATGTTTTCACACCACTTGTATTTTCGCAAGAAATCACCTATCAATTTGATTCCTAATCAAAACTTCTACCTCTCCACTTGAACACACAATGTGTGCTTCTAAAACCTAATTAACAAATAATAAATTTAATACACTCGTACATGTACCGTGCGATGCACGGGAAAATAAGATGTTGAACTAATATTGCATCTCGAAAAAAATGCAAAAAATAACAGGAGCATGATGATTTTCAACAACTGTAGGTAATATATATATATATATATATATATTAAAATTGTGCAAAAATTCCACATTCATTACAAAATACCCAAAAAAATATGAAAAAGAGTCCCTAATAACACTCATACATCATGGAATAACACTCAAAACTAAAAAACTTGGCAATGCATATCACAAAGTCAGCCCAAATTTGTGTCAGTCATCAAGTTATATCCAATAAACAACAATTATTGAACCAATCCAATTGAGCACCTGAACATTAAATTAAGAATTGTTACTTGTATTACAAATTATATGTAATTCATTTTACAACATATATTTGAGACATGAAAATATAAAGAAGCAAGTCTTACCTCTATCTCAGATTTTGAAAGACTTCTTTGTAAACCACATTTGTAGTCTTATCTGTCAACAAATTGAAACAAACACATCACAACATGCAAAAGAATCAACTCTCGTAAAAGTGACAAATTCTTCAGAGGAAAGTCCACCTGCCATCAGGATCTAGTATTTTAATTCGAAAACAGTTTTATGGAATTTGATTGAAAAAGAATGAAAGTTGATCGGAGGTTCAAAGCTCTGGACGTAAGTAGCAGCGTGTCTCACATGTGACAATTAGGTCATGGCTTCTGCTCCAGGGAGAAGAAGATAGATAAAAAATGAGAGAGAGAGGGAATGATTACAAACGTACTTAGCTGCATATCATACCAAACTTAAGCAGAGTAGTGATTTTGCGTTGAATGATGATACTCAAAAGGAGATATTTTGATTTTGTGAGATACATCAATTCCGCGAGATAAATTGGCTGCAAATCATGTGAGGTATTAATTATGGAAACATGGGACCCGAGTCAGCAATTTTGTGTGTAAATAATATTGATAGTTTTTTATTGGTGTCATATATAGATGATTGAATGCTATGTTATTGAATGAAAATATAAAATATGATGATGAATAGCATTGAATATTCCAGTAAAAAACAAGCATCGAATCTATTATTTAAATAAAAAATTATTTTTATTAATAAATTTAATATGAAAACACATTATGTGATTTTTCTGAATATATCATACTTTTTTCTTCCAAAACACTATATATTTGTTTAGTAGTAAACATTTTTATTAAAAAAAAAATAGGTGGTATTTTTTTAGTTCTTTCATATTAGCAACAACTTTAAGTTATAGAAAGAGAAAATAAATGAGAATTAAATGACACAGAGAATTTTTGTACCCCTGTTTTAGGCTGAATTTTTTTACGGAATTTTTGTTCCTTCAGATTAGCAACAACTTTTATATATAAAGATTTCTTGAGCTTTTTTCGATAGAACCTCTGTCTCCCCTCCTCCTACTTTTTCCCTTACTAAAATTTTGACCCATAAAATTTTTAGCAATTTTTTTTTCCGTGAAATTACAGTTTTTAAGGATAAATAAATCGATTTCAAAACAAAAAATGCAAACCCCTTTTTTTATGAGTATTGCAGAGACCACCCGTTAAAACTTCATGCACGTGAGCTTTCTCACGATGTCTTATTCAAAAAATAATTTATTTATTTTAAGTGAAATTACAATTTAATGATAAATAAATCGATTTGAAACCATAAAAATGTAACTTTTTTTATGAACATTGTAGAGACAAACCGTCAAAACTCCATGAATGATCGTAGACATATTCAACGTGAGCTTCCTCATTGTTTCCTATTCAAAAAAAAATTTGTTTATTTTCTTTTTAGTGAAACTTCAGTTTTTTAGGAATTTATATAATTATTTTTTTAGGATTTTGTTCTGTTTGATTTTGTAAACGAAATAAATTAACATTGGAAATTATATAATTATTTTTTAGGATTTTGCTCTCTTTGATTTTGTAAACGAAATAAATTAACATTGATATTTATATAATTATTTTTTAGGATTTTGTCCTCTCTTTCATTTTAAAAAAGATCTTTATAATTATTAAATGCTAAAAGACATTAATTAGTGCTTATTTAAGTGATATAATTATTTTTTTGGATTTTGCTCTCTTTCATTTAAAAAAAGATCTTTATAATTATTAAATGTTAAAATGTATTAATTAGTGTTTATTTAAGCGATTTGACAAAATTACCCTAAAATACTATTACTTTTATAGTTATAAAGATATTGCAAGCCTTTTTATAGCATTTTTCAGTCCTGAAAAAGAAAAGGAAAGTATTTAAAATAAAAAAATTGAAACTTTAGAATATGAGGAAGAGAATGAAAAAAACTACTCCCTTTCGATTTGGGAACAAATCTGTAGATTTTCTTTCCATTTTCCTCTTTGTTTCAGGATTTGAGGGAAGAAAAAAATTGAAACCAAAAGGGAATTTGAGGAAGAGAATAAAAAAAAATACTTCCTTTTGATTTGGGAACAAATTCTTTAGATTTTCCCTTTTCCTCTTTGTTTCAGGATCTGAAGGATTCGTTTCGTTTTGGATGCGGATTTTCAAGGATCAGAAATATGATATCAATTTGAAATTAAACTGATATAACAAATCGAATCTTCAAATCATATCATAAATATGAATCAAACCTGCAAAATTACTATTAATGAAATTCGTTAATTGTATTTTTACTTTTTTTTATAAAAAATCGAGTCTTCAAATCAAATCAGACATAGGAATCAAACTTGCAAAATTACTATTAATGTAATTCGTTAATTGTATTTTTACTTTTTTTAATTCAATTTCTTATTTTTTATTTTTATTTTATTTTATTTTATTATTCATTATTCAATATTACCAGATATTATATAATCGACTTTGCTAATTGATTATTCAAGGTGGGTGCGTGACTATTTGTTACGAATTCAATTCATACTAAATAATAATATAATAACATTGACTAAAAAATAATGGCTAACAAATCGTAAAAAATAATGGCCAACAAATCGTAATTTATGTTAATACCCTCAATTTAGATTTTTAAATATAAATATCTTTTGTCTCATTCTTTATTAAATCAAATAATAAGGAAAAAAACTTATTTTTTTATTTTTCTATCTGGACAAATATAAACTTATTCATTTTTTTTATTTTTAGTTTATTTGTTTTTTATCTCTTTATTTTCCCTTCATGTGTAGTAAGAGAGAATTAATGAGAATTAAATGAGACAGAGAAAATTAAAGAAGAGAGAGAAAGAAAATGAGGTGGTGCGAAGTGACGATTTTGCCTATGTTTTAGGCTGAAGTTTTAGGCGATTTTTTTTTGTTACAAAAAATTTAGGGTGAGGGGATGGCACCCCAGTCCAAGACAGGAAAGACCTCCGGGCTCTTTGAGCACTTACGAAGGTAATTACATTTACCTCACCTCGAGGGGACTAGTGGGGACTCGAACCCGCGACATGTCGGATACAAGTCTTGTCATGCTCCACTAGGCCAACAGTTACCACACCAAATTGTCTACTTTTATAGGGCATTTTTAGTAGTTAATTATATCATTTTGCACTATTTAAAGTATAGAAGTACTCACTTATGTCCTATTTTGCAAAAAATTCTTAAAGACACCACTCAGAGCAAAAGATGCGAGAATGGACTGAAAACTGGCAAGTTTTGGAGAGTTTTAGCAATTCTGGACATGCGGTACGGCTGACGGTCGGTCGATCTGGCCGTACCTATATCGAGAAGCGATGAGGGTATACCCTTGGTCGTCTGACTGACACCGATGAAAAAGTCCAGTACCGCCGTACATAGTTGATGTCAGGGAGTGCAGAGTGCACAAGTACGGGCCAACGTCGCAAACAAAGTCCGATACGGCCGTGTATATATTCGGTACGGCCGTACCCCGTCCCAAATTGTGGAGATTTGAAGTCAGATGACCTAATCCGCATCTTAACCTATAAATAGGGCATCTTAGCCTATACTCTAGACCTTTGGACGAATTTCTGATTTCTCAGCCTCTTTGTGAGAGTTTCTCACAATTCCCTTGCTTTTCCATTGATCCCAGTTTCCTTGGAGCTTGGTGCCAATCCCGTTTTGCTACCGGAGCTCGTGAGGACCTAAAGAACGTGCTTAAGGACCGTCGTCATACCAAAATGGTGTCTCGGTTTAGATTTATACTCTTTATGATGGATTTCTATAGCTTTATGTTTGAGTTTATGTTATTATCATTAGACATGAGTAGCTAAACCCATCACTAGGGGTGATGGGGGATCTTTTATGATGCTTTTGATATTTATCTAATTAGTTTTATGAGTTTCTATTATTTTGATTAATTGTTTTATCCCTAGTATGCTTAATCCTATAAGGCCTGATCAACCTTTAATTAGTTGACATAATTGGCGGCGATCATACCATAGTTAGTTAACGGATCTCTAGGAATAAAAGAACTCGCTTTGCATGCCCGGACAAGGTCATTGCTTGTTGCTAATCGGTTATTAGATTAACAAACTCACATATTCTTAATGCTCTATCCTTTAATTGCCTTGCATGACCAAATTGGGTAATTATTTAGGTAGAAGACTATTAACATTGCGTGACCAAACGGTGTTAGTAATTTTAGAATGAGTGATTAGCTTTCAATCAAAAAATAGATTTCACAATAATTAATTAGTAAATTCAAGAGCTAAGTATTGGTGAACTCGGTTCCCCTAGGCCTCCCATAATAATCTTAACCCGTTCTTGCACATCGTTTAATTGCTATTTTATTTGCATGGCAATTCTTGCAATTCTCTATTTACAACCTTCGTTAGCCTAAAAAATATAGAGTCTTTACTACATTAGTACTCGCGCATTTCCTGTAAGTTTGACATTCGGAGTCTTAAATATACTCCACTTTTATTACGAGTTACGATCAAGTTCACTTGCCTGAGCCGCAACAAGTTTTTGGCGCCGGTGCCGGGGAATGTTTAAGTGACATTGATTGAACGAGATTCTAGTTACTTTAGGCATTTTATTTTATTTGTTTATTTTTCTGTTTACTTTATTGTTTTAAGGACATTCTAATTTGATTTCCTTTGGTGTATGCAGATAAGGTCTCAACATTCTAAATTAATATTTGATCCAGAAATCGAAAGAATACTTCGTTTGTTGAGAAGACAACAGCTAGCAATGGAGAACAAACTTACGTTGAACGAGTACTTCACTCCAACTATGAATGTGGCAGGCAACGTCAACTATCCGACAATTGAGGCCGCTAATTTCGAACTAAAGCCAGCACTGATTTCAATGGTATACGCAATGCAATTCTCTGGCTTACCTTCTGAAGACCCAAATGCTCATCTCAAAAGATTCCAGAAGGTTGCAAACATTGTCAAGTGTCAAGGTGTGACATCGGAGGCCATCAAGTTAAGATTGTTCTCATTCTCACTGCAAGGAAAGGCACAATTATGGTTGGATTCACTTCCACTAAATTCCATTACCACCTGGGAGGACCTGAAAACTAAATTCCTGAACAAGTATTTTCCTCCTCCGAAATCTGCAAAGCTGAAAGCTAACATATCTGGGTTCGCTCAGTATGAAGGAGAATCAATGCATGAGGCATGGGAGCGATTTCAAGATTTAATTAGGAGCTTCCCTCATCATGATTTTACCAAATGGCAGCTGGTTCAAATTTTGTACCATAGTTTCACCATGCAAACTAGAGGTGCTATTGATGCTGCTTGTGGAGGATCTTTCTGAAAAAAGACACCCACTGAGACTTTTGATATAATGACTGAAATCAATGTTTTAAAAACCAGACCGGAGATCGAATCGGCGAGACCTTCGAGTCATGGTTCAATTGGTTCATCTGGTTGAATCGTCGGTTGAACCGGATGACAATTAATTAAATAAATAAAATAAATAAATAAACTTTATAGGTAAAAATTCATAACAAATACAAGTTTTCATAATATAAATTCAAACATCATTTTCTTTTTCCTCAAAATATGGGTACTACCATTAAGAGAAGCAATTTTGTTTCAATATTTATGCTTTAGTAAATACCTGCAGTCATTTCTTTTTCTTTATGCGTTGGAAATCAAAAGGTCAAAAGTTATTGAATTAGCTGTCTCAGTCATTTAACTAGGCTTTTTAAAAAATAAAAATAAAACGCTACTTCCAATTTCTTCTTTCTTCCACCTGCCACCGTTTCATTTTTCAAATAAAAAAACTCTATTTCCAACAAGCTACACGAAAAGGTTTTAGACTGTTGGTTAATACCTATTGCTGTAACATTTGTAAAAAACAATTAAGTAACCTTATTTTTTGTCTTCACCCACAAAATGAGAAATCTTGCAGAGGTCTTTCTTTTTTGGCGTCGGAGGTGCATCGTGTAAAAGGACCAGTGTGACGGTGTCTCACGAAAGTCGTAAATGGTGGTGACTATGACGGACGGGCTCGCCACGCGGTCAGGCGAGGACCTTTGCCATGGTTGCGTTGTGACGATGTTGACGGTCGAAATATGGGATACCTCCTTTCTTCTTCTTCTTCTTCTTCTTCTCATTTTCTTTTCAAGCTTTTCTATTGTTGTCTGGTTCTTTAGCGTTCTTCAGCTTTTCTCGTTTTAGAAAAAACGAAAAAACAGAGGAAAAGGAGGAAAAAACAAAAACTGTTCAAAAAAAGTAAAAAAAAAAAAGCGAATGTTATTGTTTTGTTTGGGCCAGCCGGTTATATGAAACTGGGCCCGGTTCCTTATTTATCTCAGTTCGAGGCAGTTGCAGGCAGTTCGACCGATTTTATTCCGGCTCAATATGACTAGCGGTCCTTTTGAGCGAACCAGGCCGGTGACACTACCAGGTGACGGTCGGACCGTCCGGTCCGGTCCAACTTTTAAATCATTGATTGAAATGGCTCAAAATAATGCTCAGTGGTCAACAGGAGACAGACAAACCGGAAGGTAGAACCAGCAGGCAGGAATTTATAAAATGGATACAAACACAGCCTTCGAAGCAAAGTTGGATGCAATAACCAAAACAATAGAGACTCTAATGGCAGCGCAACCTCAATCTAATGCAATAGCAACTAATAATGACTGGGGATGCATGACAATTGAAAGCCAATTGGAAGAAGTCAATGCTGTAGGCCAAAGGGATTTTGACCTAAAAGCTGGAATGCAAGAAGCTATGCTAAAATACATGCAAAGACACGAACATCCGTGTACGGGAGTTTTAGCCGGTTTCATGGAGAAAATTGAAGAAAGACTCAAAGCTATTGAAATCAAGGCAACCAGAGCTTCCTGTAATTTCTGTGAAATTACCAGTCATGATTCCAAAGACTGCACCGAGAAGGTGAATATTATTGGAAATAAGCCACAGAATGACCCCCACTCCAGCACTTATACTCCCGGATGGAGGAACCGCCCCAATTTCTCATGGGGAGGCCAACAGAAATCACAAGGCCAGAGTCAGAATACTTACAAGCCATCACATTTACAGAACCGTGCCCAAAGTGATAGAGGTCCCAGTTGGAATCACTTTAATAACTTCGTGGGACAAGTGGATGAGAGGTTCAAGACTTTAGAAAAATAAGTAGGCACCACCTCAGAAGACCAGAAATCAATAAAAGACCAAATGTCAACCTTGGTTAATATAATGACTCAAAGAGAAAAAGGAGCACTTCCAAGTCAAGTGGATCCAAATCCAAATGAGAAGTTCAATGCAATCTTTATGGCAAATGAGGAACCAAGCATTACAATGAAGGACATTCCAGAGGGAAGTGAAGAGGAGAAGGCTAAAACTGAGCCTCAGCAGGTAAGTAACTTTTTTCCCCAAAGTTCTCAAATTTTTTTATAAGGATAAGCAAGCAATTGAATTATTAGAAAAACTTAGAAAATTGCATTAGAAAATTGCATGTCAATATTCCCTTTGCTGATATTGTCTCTGAAGTGCCTAAATATGTGAAGTTTCTAAAGGAAATAATTTTTAATAAAAATAAATTGGAAGAGGTTGAGACAATAAATTTAAATGAATATTGCTCTGCTATATTAATGAATAAATTATCACCTAAGCTTAAAGATCAAGAACCTTTGTCGTTTCTTGCTCAGTTGGTAATAATTATTTCAATGCACTGTGATTTGGGTTCAAGTGTGAATCTAATGCCTCTGTCTATTTTTAGAAAATTAAATTTGCAGGAACCACAACCTTCTAACATGTCTTTGCAGTTAGCTGACAGAACTCTTGTTTACCCAAGAGGGATAATAGAGGATGTGCTAGTTAAGGTGGGAAATTTATTTTCCCAGTTGACTTTGTGGTTTTGGATATGGATGAAGATAGAGATGTCCCTATTATACTGGGACCACCATTTTTGGCAACAGGGGATGCACTATTCAAGTTAAAAAGGGAACTATAACTCTAAGAATTGACGATGAAGAAGAGGTATAATTCAATATTTATAATGCTAACAAAGCTTCTTCCTCTAGTACTTCTTGTTGTTTCTTGCAAGATATGGAACCTAAACAGGAGAAAGAAAAAGAAGAGCAAGTTGAGGAACAAGATAGCAACTCTATTGAGCAGGATAAGAATATAACCCCTTCATTGATTGTGGAAGCACTTTGCTTACCTAAATTCAAAGGATTGCCTAGGGAGGATCCCATTCCCCATATAGTAAATTTTTATGACTTAGTTAAGACTACAAATATGCAGGAACCACTGCAAATGAGATAAGACTAAAGTTATTTCCCCTTTCTCTTGGAGGAGTGGCTAAGCAGTGGTTCTCAGTTTATCCGAAATTCCACTATGCATCATGGAATGAATTAATGGAAGAGTTTGTTAGAGCATTCTAACCCACTATAAAGGAAAAAGAAAAAGAGGACCATACCCAAGGATTTCAGTAGTTGAAGGATGGCACTTCTGAAGAATTTACTAGTTTTGAATTAGACCCTTCCATTATTTCAGAGGTGTCAGCCCTATAATTTAAAGGAACAACAGGACAAGATCTTATTCAGCACATAAGACAGTTCTGCAAAAAGATGAGGAATGCTAAATATAAGAACTTGTCTCCAGATGAAGTAAATTGAAAATCTTCCCATTTTCATTAGATGAGGAAGTTAAAATATGGCTATATCTCCTACTAGCTGAAGAAATAAAGACATGAAATGACTTGGTAAAGAAATTTATTAGGGCATTTTCACCCATTATAAGATTGCCAATTTACATCTGCGAAGAATGTGGGTGCACAATGAACCCACCAAAGAAGTGCTCAAGCCATGCTTGGATGGATCACTCTGGTGAAGGCAACTATATTGCAGTCCTCCCTAATGGTAAGAAGATGAAAGGTAACATTGAAGAAGGGTCATTGCCCGTTGAAGACTAATTCTAAGTCCTTCGAACCGTCAGGCTCGGGACGTCAAACAAGCGCTTACCAGGAGGCAACCTATGTTTACTAATGTTTTTCTTATTTCTATTTTTATTGTATTCTATTTATTCTGTTTTATTATTGATTTTATTATTAAAAATACAAAAAAATGAAATATTCTGAAAAACAAAATTTTTTCTGGAAAACCAGTATGTACGGGTGTACCTTTCTTAAGGCACGGCCATACCCCACGGCTTCATCCTGAAAAACGCAGAGAAACAGGTAGGTACGGCCGCACATAAAACCAGGTATGGTCGTACCTCGTGTATAGAGGCTGAAAATATAAACTAATAGTGAGAGGTAAGGGCGTACCACACCCTCGTACGCCAAAATCCTCTCTACTCAAGCACCCTCTAACCTTAAATCCTTCATATTTTTCATTCCAAGACTATCCAGGTACTGATTCTAAACTTATTTCTTAGATTGATTGCCTGTCTTACTGGTTGTTTTTAGTTTTTAGTTGTTTTAGGTTTTTAGTTTTCTTCAATTCTAACTTTAGCAATTTAGGAGTAGTTTTGGCTTGGTTTTGCATGCTTAGAGACCCTAGGAATGATTAGAGACTTAAATTTTAGGCTTAAAACTGAGAAAATCTGATTATATGGTAGATTTTTCATAAAACTGTAGCGTAGTACGGCTGTACCTATCAAGAACAGGCCGTACTGGAGGCCTTAGGGTTGAAGGCAGAACACAGGTACGGGCGTACCTGTGACAATGTACGGTCGTACATAAGACTTGAGTCGGGCCGTACTTACTGTTTTAATTAGGGCATACAGAGATATTGAGTACGGTCGTACCACACGAAGCACGGCCATACCTAACACAGAATACTGCATAAATTTCTAATTTTTCCTATTTTTATTTTTGCAGGAAAATGTCTAAGCACCAGAGAGGTGAGGCCTCCTCATCTGCAGTAGCATGCGCATCCAAAGCCGTGCCATCTTATACCCTTCAACAGTACAGGGAACGACACAAACAGCAGTGGGACTTCCATACCCACACCCAGAGATACCTGGACTTTGATGCCCTCGAGCAGGTCGGGCTGTGAGGGGAGGTGGAGGCATTACTGCAGAGGATCGGATGACTTCGAGCAGCCTCTGTCAGACAGCCCACTCATGCGGAGGCTGACCTTGATTTTCTAGCCACCTGTGGCTACCACATGAGGGACCGGGAGCCCGAGCGTCCAGAGATGGAGGATGAGCCAAACCAGATCTGGTAGTTACATTCTACCTCCGTGGGGTCCACCATGAGGCCACCCTAGCCGAGTTCAACATCGAGCTAGGATTTGAGACGGCGGAGACGGTATGGATGCCGAAGTACTTGGGAGCACTTTTGGAGATCCCAGAGCGATGGCAGGATGTTGCGGCTCAGGCAAGTGCACCTGATCGTAACTCGTAATAATAGTGGAGTATAATTAGGACTTCAAATGTCGAACCCACAAGGAATGCGCAAGTACCAGCGTAGCAAAGATCTTTAATTCTTTAAGCTAACGAGATATTTGGATTGGGATTGAATGGATAATTAAGGAAAATTAGAATAAAACTTTGAAATAAAATAATTAGAGCAAGATCGAATAGGAGAAACCTAGGGGAACCAGGTTCACTAATACTAGACCCTGAATCTACTTCCTTGCTATCATGAATTGTATTACCTTATCGAATGCCAATCACTCACTCTAAATTACTAAGGACTACCTAGCTTGCAATAGCCTTCCTCTCAACTAATTACTACGTTTGGTCCTAGAAGGTAACTAAAGAAAAGAGCATTAAGAACAGGCAAGTTTGTTAATCTAATAACTGATTGGAAACAAGCAACAACGTATCCGGCGTATAAAGCGAGCTCTGTGATCCTAGAGTTCCACTAGCTAACTATGATCCTGTTACCACAATTAACTAATTTTATAAGGGTTAGCTACTCCCTATGAAATTAAGCATACTAAGATCAACACATTCACAAGGATAATAAGGAATTCAAAATAGCAATTAAATAGATATCAAGAACATTGTAAAAGATCCCCCATCCCCCCTAGTGATGGAATTAGTTACATATAATGTTGTGCAACAAAAGAAAGTAAAATAAATCCAAACTCCTAAAAGACATGAGTTAATAGAACCGGGACACCCTTTCGGTAAGACGGTGATCCTCTCATGTGTTCCTCACATCTCCATGAACTCTAGCAACAATTCAGAATTGATGGGAAGCTCCAATGATCCAAGACTCACTCCAATCGTGCGGTGTTTGTGAATAACCCTCAATAAGGGGCTCTTGACTTGGAAATTCGTCAAAAGGTCTTTAGAAAAGGTAAAGAGCCCCTATTTATAGATTAGGTTGTGAACTAGGTCATCTGGCTTTTAAATCTGCACTTTCTGAGACGGGGTACGGCCGTACTGCCTTTGGCACGACCGTACTGGACCGTACCCATGCATGTTGCAGCCCTGACATCACTTGTGTACGGCCGTACTGCCTTTGGCACGGTCGTACTGGACTATTTCATCGGCGCCAGGTGGTACAGACTGAGGGGGTACACCCTTACTGAAGTTCTGCTCTAGATACAGCTGTACCAGATATAGGTCAGGCCCTACCGCTTGTCCAGTAGTGCTAAAACTCTCCAAAACTAGCCAGTTTTTTGTCCTTTTTTCGCATCTTTTGCTCCGAGTGGTGTCTTTATGATATTTCTGCATAATAGGACATAAATGAGTACCTTTGTGCTTTAATTAGTGCAAAATGGTATATTTAGATACTAAAAATGCCTTATAAAAGTAGACAAATTGGTGTGTTAACACAGGACTCAGAGAGTTGGAGAGCTCTCACAATGGATGCCCATTACATCCCCAGCCGCACGAAGGCCAGCAAGATCAGAGACCCAGTTGTGTGGGCAGTGTGCAGGTGGTTAATCCGTTCTATAAACGGGAGAGCCTTGAGCGACGGCACAGTCACCCGGCTAGATTTGTTTCTTCTTTGGGCCAGGACGCAGGATCAGGGCCATCATTGCGACGCCGGGATATTTTTCTTGCGCACATGCACCCAGCTGGGTGTTCATTTGCAGACCCAGAACACCGGCCATATAGTTTTAGGGTCATTCATTTCTCAACTGACAGCCCATCTTGGAGTTTGCACTGGAGAAGGGGCCATAGTCATTAAGATGGAGCCCATTGGAATTTTGACTCTCTGCAACATTGGTGTTCTGCGGAGACTTGGGCGTGGTGACTACAAGGTAGTTAGGTCGGAGGAACAGCAACAGCAGGATCAGGCTGCAGATTTTGAGCCCTTAGCAGAGGAGCATCCTGCACCACCACCACCACCACAGCCACAACCGGCACCACAGGGCCACTCTTACCAGGACGTCATGATGCGTCTCAACGAGATGCAGACCAGCTTTCAGGAGCATATGACCCATGTGGATCAGCAGCTGACAGCTATATTGGAGCACCTTCAGCGTCTCCAGCCTTACCCTCCTGCCGAGTGATGTGGGACTACATTTTCTTTTCTTTTTTAGTACTTAGGTTTTTGCTTTTGTATTAAAAAGAGATTTGTATATATTGGCATGCTCGCAGGATATATTTTATTGTATTTCTTTTATATTTATTTTGTTATCTTATTTTACTGTTATTTCTTTATATTTTAATTCTAAATTTTTAGTTGTTGTGATGCACGTGCACTCGCTTACCACCTTCATCGGTATTGGGAAAGGAAACTTCAATACTTATTCATATCCCCATTCACTTTTCACGTGATATTTTTCAGAGGGAAGTCTCTTTCCACCTTCTTTTACTTTAGCACAATTATTTTTATTTTCTTTTATCCCTTTTGTGCTTGATCTATCTTAATCGCCGTGAGGACATTGATAGAAATAAGTGTGGGGGGAGATTTTATATTTTGTTTATTACTTGGCTATGCTTACAATTACTTATAATTATAGAGAACTTTAAATTGTTGCTAATTTAGGAGCTATAAAAAAAATTTCTCTGACAACTTGTGATTAAAATAAGTCTGTTGTTAGTATTAGAATTTGCTGAAAATTAGCATTGAAGTTCTGTAAGTTTCAATTTTTTGTATAAGTCATTAAATGTGATATTTGAGCCTGAAACAAGAGGTCACATCATACTTTTTGCCTCTTTTCTTTGTTTGAGTAATATTTTTCTATGAATGTGCATTCTAGAACTTGTGCTGAGACCATTACAAAATGAACATAAGTTTATTATCATGTGAATTTGGAAAGGGCAATTTTCAGGAATTTTTCATGTCACTTCTATTTTGAATTCATCTTGCCACTAGTTGCCCACTTTTGTGCCTAAAATCATAATTCTTTGGGACCCCTTCTTATTACTGTTGATTATACTCTATGACGGTAACATTAGAAAATACTCTTTAAGAGCAATTAGTGGCAAAAATCAAAAGAATAATGTTATGAATCTCTTACATTTGTTTATAAAAAGAAGGCTTAGTACCTATTTCCCCTCCAAGTTGTTAATAACATAGTTGTCAAAACCAGACCGGACCGGCCGGTCCGACCGGTTAAACCGGGAACCGGATCCCTGTCCGGTTCGTTTGAACCTTAAAACCGGATTATAGTCGAACCGGCTTAAAAACCGGAAAACCGGTAAAAAAACTGGTCAAAACGGGAAAAAAAAACCGGACAAAACCGGGAACCAGGCGGTTCAGCAAAAATTAATTTTTTATTTTTTATTTTTTTAATAAAAATGGTAAATGACATTATTTTTGACACATAAGAGATTTTATATCCATTTTTTCACGTTGATGGGTTAAATTAAATATTATAATAAAATTTAAAATTAATTTATATATTAATATAAATTATGAGAATACTTACATTATAGTATTTGTGATTACTGAATATTAGAAAGTTATTATAACATATTTATTTTAGTTTAATATATAATTTTTGCATGTTATATGTTAACATATAACATTTTAAGCATAGTTTAATTTTTTTTTTATGTTGTGATGTTATGAATATTATGTTATTTTTTGTTTATTAGTGCTTTATATGTTATATTAAAAAATTTAAAAATATAATTTAATTTATTTCCGGTCCGACCTCGGTTCGACCTTGGTCCGACCTTTGAACCTTGAACCAGTGTCTATACTGGTTCAGTGTCCGGTCCGGTTTTGATAACCTTGGTTAATAATGTTTATTTGCTGCATAAATGCATGAAAGGAGGAAAGGAAAATATATATACATATATATATATATTGAAAAAGAAATGTTTGCTATGATAGTGCCTTCAAGATATACAAAAAATTGTTATTGATAAAAAATTTGGTGATTTTTGCCTGCTCTTTAAAGTGAAAAAGAAAAAGGTTGCTTGTTTTAGTTGATTTGTTTTTGACCCCTTTGCATGACTTTTTCTTTCTCTAATCCTACCTAACATTATTACCTTAGCCCCATTACAACCAATGAAAGACCTGTATTCCTCTTTTGCTTGATGAACAGACTTTAATAGTAAAGTTTTGGTCAATGTACAAGCCTATGGTAATTTTACTTCATTTGAAAAATTGAGCGTTAATGACTATACCTATAAACACTTTGAGATTGGTGAGGGTGTGACTTGTAAATCACAGATTATTGACTTATTTGAACTTACACCTCTTTTTTTTTCGGTCTTAGTCGAGTGGTACACCACACACACATGCGCGAGCTACAAACAAGGCCAAGCAGGATCGACCCCAGGCCAGTACACCAACATCCCTGGGCTCTAACCAACTGAGCCAACCATGTGGGACTTTGAACTTATTAGGCATTCTATTTATTGACATGTCTTATGATATCACTTTGTTGTCACACTTATGTTTTTGGCCCTGTTCAGTGAAAGTAGTTTCTATTATAATTACCCAAGTGATTTGTTTGAGGACAAGCAATGCTCAAGTGTGGGGATATGTTATCACACCAAATTATCTACTTTTATAGGGCATTTTTAGTACTTACTCATATCATTTTGCACTATATAAAGTATAAAAGTACTCACTTATGTCTCATTTTACAGAAAATTCATAAAGACACCACTCAGAGCAAAAGATGCGAGAATGGACTGAAAACTGGCAAGTTTTGGAGAGTTTTAGCACTTCTGGACGTGCGGTATGGCCTGACAGTCAGTCAGTACGGCTGCACATATATCAGATAAGCAGTAGGGGCGTACCCCCTTAGTCAGTACAGCCTAGCGCCAATGAAAAAGACCAGTACAGCTGTGCCAAAGGCAGTACGACCGTACACAGTTGATTTCAGGGAGTGCAAAGTGCATAAATACGGGCCAATGTCGCAAACAAAGTCTAGTACGACCATGTATATATTCGGTACGGCCGTACCCCATCCCAGATTATGCAAATTTGAAGCCAAAATGACCTAATCCGCATCTTAACCTATAAATAGGCCATCTTAGCCTAGACTCTAGACCTTTGGATGAATTTCTGATTTCTCAGCCCCTTTGTGAGAGTTTCTCACAATTTCCTTGCTTTTCCATTGATCCCTGTTTCCTTGGAGCTTGGTGCCAATCCCGTTTTGCTACCGGAGCTCGTGAGGACGTGAAGTGCAACACCCCGCCTAATTTAATTATTTAGCTTATTAATTTAGACATTTTTATGTTTTAAATTGATGGTTGAGTAATTAAATTGGGTGTTGTTAATTAACTTTGGGGTGTGCATTTGGTAATGGCAATATGTAAAATTGAGTGAAACGAAGGACATATAGGTATTTTACCTAAACTAAATAGGGACATGATTGTCCAAACCAATTCTTTCTCTTTTTTCTTTCCCTCTCAATCTCGCCCTCCTGCTCCCTCATTTTTCTCTCTCTCGAATTTGTCTCTCCGGAAAGAACGAAAGGGAAGAAGGAAAAAAGAAAAAGCGGGGTTAGGGTTTAGGGATTTTGAGTGAGATTAGAGTGAAATTTATGTGTGTTTTCTTCAATCCTTGGCTTGAGGATAGCATTGGAGCTGAGTTTGGGAAATTTGGGTGAAGATTCAAAGAGCCCAAGTTTCAGAAAAAAGGGGGGGCACGATTTGAAGAAGAGGAAGAGAAAAGGATCAAGTTTTCTACTTCCTAGCTCAACTTCTTGAGCATTGTTGGTGAATTTCTTCTTCCCTTAGGTGGTGGGCAACCATAAGACCCCCATTAGGTTTTTCATTTCCTTGTCACTTGGTGTGATTCATATGTCTTCTTTGAGTTCTTAGGAGACGTAGGTTGGAAATGATTTTGGATGTATGTGTTGTTCGCAATTTTGATGATTTTATGATATCTAAATTATGTTGTTGCTCATGGATATAATATGTGCAGTGTGTTAATTTTTTTATCATGTTTGATGCTTGATTTGAAGTGTTTGGGAGAAATTGTATGATTTGATTTGGTGTTTCTGGTGTTTTGGGTGTTGAAATGAGAATTCTACAGAAAAGCACAACATTCTGTGTTTTTCACTATGATAATCGATTATGAACGTTATGTCTCTCTTCTGCGAATTGGAATTTCACCATAATCGATTATGTTAATGTCATAATCGATTATGACACCTCCTATAACCGATTATGTAATCGATTATGACCTGTCTTATCAACGATTATATAATCGATTATCAACAAATTCTTTTCTGCAAACTAAAATTTTGAGCACAATCGATTAGGACCTTTCCATAATCGATTATGGAAGTTACGTTTCAAATTTTTACCCATTTTTTGATGTTGTTTTCCCAAATTCAACCTAATGTAATATTGTAATTACTTGAAAGGTTGTCTGATGTTTACGGTATGATGGTTGTCGATCCAGTGATCGATAAAACCCGGCAGGAGACGTGTCGGTCCAGTGATCGATAAGACCCTGCGGCGTGGATTCCTAAGGAAATCAATTTTATACTTCAATGGAATTCATCATTTGTAGCTAGATCATATAGAATAGAATAGAATAGTTTGGTGTTTGTCGGTCCGGTGAACGATAAAACCCGACGGCAGGCATGTCGGTCCGGTGAACGATATGACCCGGCGGCATGGATCCGGCTCAATTAGCATTGGCCCCTAAGAGGATGCATCCAGGATTTGCATTATGTGTTTCTTTGTGATTAGGATTAGAATAGGGTTAGGGTTAGTCCTTAGGATAAGGATAGTTTTATGTCTTACTACTATTATGCATATACTGTACTTTAATTGGATTTAGTGTTGGTGAGGGGTCTGTGAAGGACTCACTGAGATTTTATCTCACCCATTTCTTATTGTTTTTCAGATAATCAGACACCGAAGGACAATTAGGCATTGCTAAAGGCCTGATACTTCTAGCTTAGCGTTTATTTTGGAACTGTAGGCATTCCTTTATCTTTTGGATTTGGAAACAATTAGTTGATTTTGAATTCCAAGTATGTACAATTTGGTAAAGCTGTAATCTAACTTCTAGATTTATGACAATGGTCAAAGTTTGGACTTGTAATTTAATTAACAAGTTTTAAATTTTTTGTAACCCCTGTGCTTTAATGTATATTGTCTTACTTTCAATTATTATTGGAGTATGGGCGTTACATAAAGAACGTGCTTAAGGACCGTTGTCATACCGAAAGGGTGTCCCAGTTTAGATTTATACTCTTTATTATGGATTTCTATGGCTTTATGTTTGAGTTTATGTTATTATCATTAGACATGAGTAGCTAAACTTATCACTAGGGGTGATGAGGGATCCTTTTTTATGCTTTTGATATTTATCTAATTAGTTTTATGAGTTTCTATTATTTTGATTGATTATTTTATCCCTAGCATGCTTAATCCTATAGGGCTTGATCAACCTTTAACAAGTTGAGTTAATTGGTGGCAATCATACCACAGTTAGTTAACAGATCTCTAGGAACAAAAGAACTCGTTTTGCATGCCCGGACAAGGTTATTGTTTGTTTCTAATCGGTTATTAGATTAACAAACTCACATATTCTTAATGCTCTATCCTTTAATTGCCTTGCATGACCAAATTTGGTAGTTATTTAGGAAGAAGACTATTAACATCGCCTGACCAAACGGTGTTAGAAATTTTAGAGTGAGTGATTAGCTTTCAATTGAAAAATAGATCTCTTAATAATTAATTAGTAATATTGGTGAACCCGGTTTCCCTGGGCCTCCCATAATAATCTTAACCAGTTCTTGCACATCGTTTAATTGCTATTTTATTTGCGTGACAATTCTTGCAATTCCCTATTTACAACCTTCGTTAGCCTAAATAATATAGAGTCTTTACTACATTGGTACTCACACATTCCCTGTAGGTTCGACATTCGGAGTCTTAAATATACTCTATTTTTATTACGAATTACGATTAGGTACACTTGCCTGAGCCGCAACACTAACCCCTTGGGGTTCGAAATTTTGCTTCTTTCATATTAACAACAACTTTTATATATAAGGATTAAGTAAAAAAAAATGGTATAAACAAAATGCCAAAATATGACTGATGATCTCCCATGTTATCTAGTTGTCGAATGACTTTTAAGGGGGTTTTTGTTGGATCTCACGGTTTAATACTATATATATATAGTCAGAATTTGTTGACACCAGATGTCAAACTTACACATTCAATAATACTTTGTATAGTGTAAATTAAATCAATCAAGCCGTTGAATCATCTTATAATATGTTGATGATCATGTATACACAAACTTTTAAACAATTTCAGCATTCGTAGATATATGATCTAATAATAGATATTTACTCATGATATAAATAACATATTATACATTAAAATAATATAAATTGATGCGACGAAATATTAAATAGTTTTAAAATTCTATGAAATATTATAGACTTGATCTATTTAACTAGAACTTTCAATTCAACGACTTGATTGATTTAATTTGCATTCTATAAAGAGTCATTGAATGTGTAAATATGCTAAGTTTGACACTTGGTGTCAACAGATCCTAGCTCGTGTGTGTGTGTGTGTGCATAGGGAATGTATCAAGTGAGAGGAGTGTTTATATGAGAGGATAAGAGGAGTGAATACTAGCCATAGATCAAATCATGAATGACTAAGATTAAAACAAAAAGTCATGTGATTTTTTTAAGTGGTCATGTGATCACTAAATAACTTTTAATTATGACCATCCATGTAATCATGACCATCCATGTATGGTTTATGGTCCAGATTTACTCCTTCCACCCTCTCATATTAAACACTTCTCTCACTTGATACACACACACATACATACATATATATATATATATTCAAATAATTATCATTGGTCCACGATACGAAGTATTGACATATATAAATTGGAAAGCTGTAAATAATATAGGACTTATCCCATCAAACAAGAACAAAAAAATAATAATTCAGGGGTGTTGTCTGCAAAGTCAATTAGCCGTAGATCGGCTAACTTTCACAACGGTGATTCCCTTTTCTTCAAGCAATTACGCCAAGGAAGGAACTCTGTTCCTTAGCTATGGGTCCCTTAACTCACTCCAGAAAGGTTTAAGTCAGTGAACTAAGATAAAAACTAGGACGCAAAGGTAAACATAAACTGCGAATAAAAGCTTTGAGCGAAAAAATATAAGTTATTTGATTGATCGATCCTTTAAAATGTATGTACAACTGGGTATTTATAGTAGCAACTAAGAACTATCCCTATCTACCACGTTCAGTTGGCTAACACTGATACATTCCTAGTTGGCAGTTATTCGGCTGAGTCGTGCCATGCCCCACTAACCACGATCCTAAAAACTAGGCGCATTAGTGCATTATGGCCACGTCCCTTCAACCAACGGTCCTCTATGTGCAAAGATCTCCTCAGATTCCCTCGCTCAGCTCCTAAAACCATGGGGAACAATCTTAATCAGTTTTTCCTTGGATATTTAATTAATTCAAAATTACTCCCACGTCACTCGACTCGTGGAGCAAGAATCTGATCCCATAAGTGACTCCATGCTATCCCCATGGGCCTGAATATCTTCCTTGAAGCCCAATCAGTCCAAGGCCCATGTATAGCTTCCAGTTTCCCGCTTTCGAACCTATCAGCTGACACGCCATATCGACTGGTAGGAACATCGGCTGCTGAACAATCGGCTATTTGATCCATTCGACTGGGACTAGCTTCGGCTGGTTCTGGTGAATATTTTGGGTGTAAACAATTGCCCCCCTACGCTGTCTCAGCCGTAACATCCTAGGTTTAGGTTGGGGCGGCGTAATGATTTAAGTCAAATCACCTTTTTAAATCATAAATGCGAGGTCATCCATTAACAACAACTTTTTGAATCGCACAACGGCTAATCCTCATCCATCCGATTTATTCGCCTTTAAATCCCACTATCAGTGATTTACTTTTCCTTTAAATACACATCAGTCGAATTACCTCTTACGCTTACTTCCAGCCCTAACTCCTGTAGCTTTCACCATCTCCTACCTCTTCATCTTTCACCTAGCAACCAAGCCCACCATGTCTTCTGCTTCTGATTCTCAAAACCAATCTCACGCGTATGATGGCGAACAATCTTCTTCCTCTTCCATGAACCTTGACCGCTCGCTTAGCCCTCCTGAGGCTTCCGACTCTGGTCTCCAATCTCCCTTATTCGAGATTCAGGGCTCTCTTTCATTGGCTCCTTCCACTTCCGATATGGGGTGAGACTTCTGCTGTTCCCTGATCGGCTGGATAGATATGCAACCCGGTTGATCCTCACTGATGTAGCCAAGGCGATGAGGCCGTCGAGCCAACCCAAAAGCACTCCTGTTAAGACCAAGCCCCAGGTCCAAACCCAAGTTCAGAAACGGTCTTCTACCAGGATGAAGACCTCAGTACTTCAGCCAAGTAAGTGCCCCTATATTCGGCTCTTTGCAATTCTTGCTTTTAGACTCAAAGTAATTTCTTACTTTTCTTGTCTTATGGCAGCCACAACCACTACTCCACAATTCATTGTCGTTGAAGACGACCCTATTACTCCTCCTGCCAAGAAAAGAACAAGGGCCCCTGGCATCGTAATAGAAGAACCTGCCGAGGTTCAGGCCAAGCTCAAAGAGAAAACACATTCGGCCAAAGAAAGGCAAGCCAAAGGTAAAGGTACATAACTTGTCCTTATCTCCCTTTTTCTTAATATCCTTTGTTAGCTTTGAATCTAACCACCCTACTTTCGAAGCGGCGTGTGGAGATTCCTACCTCCTTTGTTCAAGAATTTGCCGAGGGCACTAGCTCTCAATTTCCTCCACCTACAACCGATTTCTTATCCTTTCAACATATATTACTTTTTACTTAATCGGTTAACCATGGTTTTCCATAGGACCCCAATCACAAGTGAAGAGGCGGCTATGAAGGCTCCCCGGATGCCTTCGCCTCCTCTGACTCATGATTCCTATTTGAGAAGAAGAGGCGTGAAGTATTTCACCTCTTTGACCCCTCTCGGCGGTCTCTCTCCTATTTCCAATCATTTGGAGAGAGTTGATGCGACAACGATGGGGAAATACCAACCAGCGAGGAAGCGGGTTGCCCATTTGAGGACTTCTTTGTTCAAGTGTCTGCCGGTGACATCCTGCGGCTAGCCAGGAGGTGTACCATACCTTGGCTCTTCAAGTGAGCGACTGTCTCTCCAATACGGGCGATTCAAGGAGGTTCATGGCGTGACTTCTCATGATCTCAAAGGCGAAGGACCTCCAGGAACAAAAGGCTCAATTCCAAACCTCTTTCCTATTGTTGGAGAAGGAGCGTCAAGAAGCCTAAGCGGCGCGAGAACAAAGATGAGCGGCTAGCTATTACATTGGTGAGTTAGAGAGGATCAAAGGAGATAGTAGAGTTGACTCCTCAATCGGTGCTTTAGCGAAAAGCTCCGTGTCAACTCTCAGCAGCGTTATGATTTGTTCAAGCAATCTTCCTCTTTGGATCGTGATTTAGCGGTCTTTGGCGCTCGGAAAACGAGCTTAGACAAAGATCTTGAGACTAGCCGTATTTGGGTTAGCCGAGGCCAATCAAGCTTGGCACTCCTTCAAGCATCGGCTAGAGGAGGTTAGGAAGCGAGGAAGCTATCGTAGCGGTAGATCCTTGACCCGATCGGCAAGGCGATCCTGAAGATCTTTGTTGTTTCCTCGATGGAGGCATTAGGTGAAGTGCCGGCCAGAACCTATCCCGGATATAGTGAAGCTTGGCTATGGTGATGCTCTGCATCGTCGGCCGATCCAGTCTGCCAGGTTGAGGAAAAATTAAGTGAGGTTCCCGAGGCGGCAGTTTCCTAGTTTCACATTTAAGCTTTTGTAATTTTGGCTAGGTGGCCAGCCTGGGGTCACCACAAACAATTTTGCCTTTATGCTAATGCACCTGCTTTTAATTCTCCAATATGCCTTCCCACATAGTGGGGTAATATCTCTTGAGGTATTTTCCATTGATGCTTCTATTTAGCTCTTCGCCTTGCATGTTGACTAGTCGATAAGCACCACCATGATAAGCTTTGCTAACAATCAATGGCCCTTCCCAATTTGGTGACCATTTCCCAAACTTAGGATCCTTGATCCCAACAGGTAGTATGGTTTTCCAAACCAGGTCTCCTTCAACAAACCTTTTTGGCTTCACACGCTTGTTGTAAGCCCTAGCCATCTTTTGCTTGCTATGCTCAATCTGATCTAAGGCCATGAGTCGATCTTCGTCAGCCGAATCTAATTCCATTAACATGGCCTGTTGATATTCATCCAGGCTCAGTAGGTTTTGCTTTGCTATTCTTAGTGAAGTCACGTTTATTTCTAAGGGTAACACTGCATCTTGGCCATATGTTAGCCGATACGGAGTAAATCCAGTCGCACTACACTTGGAGTTCCTCACGGCCCACAATGCCTTATTCAGTGTTTCATGCCATTTCCTTGGCTTATCCTTAATGTTCTTTTTTATTATATCAATAAGAACTTTGTCGGTGGCCTCAGCTTGCCCATTGGCTTGAGCATAATAAGGGGATGAGTGAATTAACTTAATCCCAAATTGTTGTGCGAAGGCCACCACTTTCTCCCCAGTGAACATAGTGCCTTGATCTGTGGTGATGGTTTCAGGTATTCCAAATCTATATATGATCTGGCATTGTATAAACCTAATCACCTCCTCCTGAGTCACATTCACCATCGGCTGGGCTTCTACCCACTTGGTGAAGTAGTCAGTCGCAACTATGATAAATGTATGCCTCTTGGACGAAGGTGGATAGATTTTGCCTATTAAATCCATTGCCCATCCCCTGAATGGCCAAGGTTTTATCACTGGGTGGAGGTTTTGTTGGAACCCTTTGAATTGGACCATGCACGGTGACACGCCTCACATCCTTTGGCATCGATAACAATCGGTGTGATGGTAGGCCAATAATATCCATGTCGGTATATTAGCCATTTCATCGTGGGTCGATACTGTGAGATCCACAGATTCCTTCATGTACTTCCCCCATGACCTTCATGGATTCCTCTTTGTCAATACACTTGAGTAGCACTCCATTGATGGCTCTCCTATAAACTTCATTGTCTACCAATACGTATTTGAGTGCTTTCTGCTTGAGTTTGAAGTCAGTACTGCTTGAAGGATCTTTAAGATAGTCGATTAACTCTCGTTTCCAAGAGTCGATCGCTCCTATTGGTGCACACTCCCAGATTGGGTACTCTTCATGTTTTACTTTGACTATTATGTCTTTATACCCTGAGGCCTGTTGAGCCAAATCATTAGCCTCTTCATTCTCTTCTCTAGGAATGTGATGTACTCGCATCGACAAACAAGCGAAGTAGCTTGCTAGCCGTTTCACAGCATTCTTTCAAGTTAGGGTTATTGCATCTATACTCCCCAGTTAGCTGTTTTATTACCAACTGTGAATCTCCCATGACTTGAACATAATTTATTTTCATGGCTGCCAGGATCTTAAGCCCTAAAATCAAAGCTTCGTATTCTGCCTGATTATTAGAATACCCAAGATCCAGCTGACACATGAATTTCCAACTTTTCCCAGTTGGATCAGTGATGGTGATGCCAGCACCTACCCCTTTTTGGGTTCGTGACCCATCAAACATCAGCACCCAAGGTTTCAAATTAATACATGCAACGTGTTCGGCTAATGGGTCTTTGACTTCAACACAAGGGTGTTGAGCCAAAAAATCGGCTACCGCCTGGCCTTTCATTGCTCTTAACGGAACGTATTTTAGCGCGAAAGCATTTAACTTAATGGCCCACTTCGTCAGTCGACCCTGTAAGACAGGCCTATTAAGTAAATACCTAATAATATCAATTTTGCACAAAACTAATATTTCCTTAGGCAACAAATAATATTCGAGTTTTGTACAAGCATAGAACAATGATAAACATAATTTCTCAATAGGGGTGTATCTGGTTTCTGCATCATTCAAGGTGCGGCTGAGATAGTATACAGCTCTTTCAACTCCGTCATCGGCATCCTGCGCCAGCAAGCAGCCGATTGACTCTTCTTCAGCAGCTATATACAATTTGAGTGGTCTTCACGACCTTTGAGGCGTTAAGCACGGGAGGTTTGGCCAACGCTTGCTTAATTTGGTCAAAGGCCTGTTGTTGCTCACTCCCCATACCATATCCTCCGTATCCTTTAATTTTATTGAGGAAAAAGCCTTCATTTTTCCAGCCGAATTGGCTATGAACCTTCTTAGGAAATTGATCTTACCAATCAAACTTTGCAGCTCCTTTTTATTCCTAGGAGGTCTGGCTTCCAAGATAGCTTTCACCTTGTTCTTGTCTACTTCTATTCCTTGATGGTGGACCAAAAATCCTAGGAAATTGCCAGCTGCCACTCCAAAAGCACATTTGGCCGGATTCATTTTTAGCCCATGGGCACGCATCCTTTTCAGGGCCTGCTCTAAATCGACTAGATGGCTTTCAAAATCCTCGGACTTGACAACCACGTCATCTATGTATACTTCCATGGTTTTGCCGATCAAGTCATGGAAGATGGAATTCATGGCCCTTTGATAAGTGGCTCCTGCATTCTTGAGCCCAAAAGGCATGACCACCCATTCGTAAATCCCCAATGCTCCTGGGCACCTGAAGGCTGTCTTGTGAGTGTCTTCTTTTGCTAGAAAGATCTGATTATACCCTGAGTACCCATCCATAAAGGTGAGAATGCCATGCGTAGCTGCCGCATCGACTAACATGTCAGCCACAGGCATAGCATACTCATCCTTGGGAGTGGCCAAGTTCAAGTTCCTGTAGTCTATACATACTCTTATCTGGCCATTCTTCTTGACGACAGGGACTATGTTAGATAGCCATTCAACGTACCTGGCCGTTCTTATAAAGCCTGCCTTCAGTAGTCTTTCAATTTCAGCTTTAATTTGAGGCATCAGTTGGGGATTGAACCTGCGAGGCGCCTGCTTGAACGGTTTGTATCCTGCTTTGATAGGCAACCTGTGTTCTACCAACCTTCTCGCCAGACCAGGCATTTCGAAGTAATTCCAGGCAAAGCAATCTTTGTACCGCTGGATTAATTCGACTATCTTACCCCGTTTGTCTTCCTCAAGCAATCCACTCACCTTCACGATTCTGGGTTGTTCTGTCGTGCCCAAATTGATCTCAATTAAAGGATCTTCTGCCTCAAACGCAGGAGCAGTCTTGTGAAGAGGGGAATCCAATTCCATAGGCTCGGCTGCACACACCTCATCAGGCTTGGCTGCCGCACCTTCCTCCCTGGAGAGTAGTACCTCCTCTTCCTCTGCAGTGTCATAATCTTCCATCATGGCATCCATCGCTTTGGACTCGGCCTTAAAGATTTCTAGCCGACCCAAAAGGTCTTCGAGTACCTGGGATGCCCTACTCATGAGTTATCTGCTCATTGGGCCGTGGTTCGGCCTGAGATCTTAACTTGAACCCCTCGTTAGTAAGGTTGCATGCTTTCCATACCCCCTTCCTCATAATCCTCTGGGATGGCAATAGGCCCTAGGTGTGGGGAATAGAACAGGGCTTCCAATATTTTTACCTCGGCCGAAAAGGGGTTCTTATCTGCTTCGACTGTTTCCACGTTGTCTCCAACCCAAAACATGAGCTTCTGATGAAGAGTAGAGGGGACACACTGACTTGTATGAATCCAGTCCCTTCCCAGAATCACGCTATAGGAAGGTTTGCCATCAACCACGAAGAAAGCTGCTTTGATGGTCTTGGGGCCTACTGTGACTTCAGCTATCAAAATTCCAAGTGCCCTGGAAGGTTCCCCCAGGAAGTTGGACATTTTCATGTTGGTGGGAACTAGGTCCTCAAGACTTTTTCCCAGTTTTCTCATGGTTGTCACAGGCATGACATTTAGCACAGCCCCTCCATCCACGAAGACCCTTCTAAAAATCTTCCCATTAATATAGGCCCTGATGTAAAGGGGCTTTAAATGTTTCATCATCTCTTCTATAGGTTTCTCAAAGACTACCTTGGTGACCTCATCAGCCGGTGTATCAGCTAACGTAGCCCATTCTGCTTCTTCAGCAAACACGTCCCCCTCCAAACCTCCTGGTTGTGGGCTGTTTGCCCAGAATTCTTCTGGGATTAAGCTGATAGCCTCTATCTCAGCCAGCAGGCCATCAGTCTCTTCATTGAACAGGAGATCCAACAAGGAGTCTTCCATGATGTCATCTTGTTCCCAGTGCATCTCTGGGATCACTGAACCTTCTACGGTGATCGCCTCTTCATCTACATCGACTGCGGCGATCAGACCCTCTGCTTCAGGGACAGGTTCCTGTTCAGTAGTTGGCTCTACATTTTTGGGCACTTCTTTTTTCTCAGCCTCCTTAGCTTCCGACTTCGGGAAAGCCTTATCCAATGCTTCACTAACAGTTTCTAAGGGGATCTCCCTCTTCTCGCTATTCTTTACATCGGCTATCATCTGCAGAGTTTGTTTCATCTTCTGGACAGACCTCATTCTCTGCATCCTTCTCTTTTGGGTTCTTGTCAGCACGGCTGGTATCGCCTTTTTGTCCTTGGCATACTTGTTCAAGAACCAGTGTCCTTCAGTGACATTAGCCGGGGGTTTCAGCATTCTCTGTGTTTTTAACTTCTCATCATTCCTCACTGTTATCTTTAAGGAGGACATTCCTCCTTCGATGAACTCGGCTATCCTTCTCTTATCCTGGAATAGGCTCCTCATCAATCCTAGGTAAAGATAGCCTACCACTTTCTCTAATGGTTGGCCGATCTTGCCCCCCAGTTTTTTCGATAGGTGCCTTGCCTTTCTCTTTGTCAGGATTCCCTGTTGGGGTCTGGCAGTGTGTAATGTAGTGTTTCACCAATTCCTGGGTAAGCCTTCCTGGTTTGGGTGGCTGGCCCCCTTCCTAGGTCTTGCTGCTGGTTGGGGCTTTCCCAGTCTGTCAAAGACAGAAACCCTGGCATCTTGAGATCCCAGTCGATCGATATGGGTTGAATCAGCTGGTCCCTTTTTTGGCCTCGGACTTGTTGCCGCAGATATCCTGTGCTTGTGGCTAGGCCTTTCGTCATCAAATCCTGAGAATGAGACCATACCTATCCCCAGCACAGGGAAAGGATCAGTATCTACCGTCATTTCTGCGATTCCTTTGTCTGCAAGCTTGAACCTCCCCTCCTTTATCCCCTTCTGAATGGCCTTCCTAAAAACCATGCAATTTTGAGTTGCGTGATTATAAGAATTGTGCCACTTGCAGTATTTCTTGTCCTTCAACTCCTCAGCAGGTGGAATTTTGTGCCCATCCAGCAGCCGAATTTGCTTATCCTTAAGCAAGTAGTCAAAGATCTGGTCTGCCTTGGAGATATCGAAGGAGTACTCTGTCTTGTCATCTCCTGAACTTGGCTCTTTTCCTTTGGCAGCTCTTAGGGCAGGGCAAGTATAACCTTTACCCTTCACTATTTCAGCTGCCATGATGTCTACCGTGGAATCGACTGAATCATCATCAGAGTCCTCAGCTTCTACAATGGATACCAACTGAGGGCCTCTCCCCTTACTGGCTCGCCTCTTTTCTTTCTCCTGGATAAATTGTTCAATGCGAGTAGCCCTTGAGACTAACTGGTTCATGTCAGTGCAAGCTTGGCCGACTAGCTTTTCCTTGAGTTGGGGATGCATGCTGCTAATGGCCATGGCTGCATATTCTGCCTCAGGGAACTGCACTGAACAATTTCAACCATTTTCCTGAACCTTTCTACAAAATCGGCGATTCATCTACCTGTTGCCTCGGGTTCATGAGATCGGCCGAGTGACTTGAGGTTGGGGCGGTAGAATCTGTCATGAAAGCACCTCTCCATATCGACCATGTTTGTATAGAATTAGGTGGCAAAGAGGAATACCATGTAAAAGCTGCTCGTAAGTGACAAGGGGAACAAATTGCAATTTGTGGTACTCATTCTGGTTCCCTTCACCACATTGGGCGATAAACACGCCTACATGCTCCATAGTCGATTGCCATCTTCCGGAGAAAGTAGCAAAGTGCGAGTCCTGTATCCCTGGCAGAGGTACCAATCTATCCACCCACTCAGGGTAAGGTTTCCTGTAGATTGGACGATCCAGAGGCTTCAGCTGCACACCAAAGTATTTTTTGATGGTGTCTGCAATGACGGCCGGGTCTAGCAGCTGTGAACCCCCTGGCCTCACTTCTCCCAAAGTAGGAGCAGCCGTCTGTGGGTGCTGTCTCCAAGTTGGGGGATGCGCCTGGGATGCTTGTTCTGGAGGACTGGGGTAGCCTGGTTGATTAAACAATGGAGGTGGGTAAACCCCCCATGGCTGCTCCATGTTTCCTTCGCCGGGTGCCCTATATTGAGTTCCAGGCCCACTCGTGTTAAATGGTAGAGGTGGGGTCTGTCCCCATGACTGCTCTGCCATCAAACCAGGTGCCCTTGGAGGAGTTGACCCCATTTGAGTGCCTGCAGATACTTCAGGATAGGATGGGTAAAATGGAAGACTAGCCGATACGGGTGGAACCTGTTTCCATGGCTGCTGACCTGCATATCCCCCAGGTGGTCTTATACCACCCAATCCTGTACCAAGAGTTTGCCCCCCAGTATACTGTGGGTTAGTCGCCGGTACAGCAGAACCATAAGGCTGAGCATATGGCATAGCTTGCGGCATACCAATTTGTCCCACTGCATCCGGTGGCCTCCTAGCCATCTGCACCTGTCCAAAATGAAGGTTAGCGTGGTTGTTCACGTCATTCGCCACTGGTTGCCCTCCAGTGTTCAACGTGGCAAAAGCACCATGCTGGGAATTAATTGGATTAGAAGGTACCTGTCCTATATTCGGCTGAACCTGAGTAGGTCCGGCCTGAATGTAGGTAGGCTGAACTGGCTGTGCACCTGCCTGAGTCATGTTCGACTGAACCTGAATTGGTCCCGCCTGAGCTGCACTCGGCTGGATGACGAGTCCTTCCTGGGTAGGGTACCCCACTTGCGTTGGGATAGCAGAATTGATAGAGCTTTCACTTGCGCGAGCCCTCCTAGCCTCTGTCTCCCTGGCCTGCTGTACTTCGTTGTGCACCATGGGTTTCACAATATCAGCCAACTGTTGCGACACTTGGTACATGATATCATTGATTCCCAAATCGAGTTGTTGGCGTATAAACGAAGTAGTCATCACCACTGGGGTCTCATTGAGCTCGTTGGGTTGAGTTTCAGCCTCCATCTCTGCTTGTACTTGCTCTGCTGGTGGAACATTGCTTCCACGGGATGGGCTTCCTTCAACCGGTTTTCTGGGATTGCTCTTTGCCGTCATATTGCTCAAACTCTTGCCCGAACGCAAGTGCATACGCCACTGGTAATCCTGACCTGGGGATTCGAACGTGTTGATTCGTTCACTTTTGGTCCCATCGGGCATGCCAATTTTGTTGTCTGCAAAGTCAATTAGCCGTCGATCGGCTAACTTTCACAACGGTGATTCCCTTTTCTTCAAGCGATTACGCCAAGGAAGGAACTCTGTTCCTTAGCTATGTCCCTTAATTCACTCCAGAAAGGTTTAAGTCAGTGAACTAAGATAAAAACTGGGACGCAAAGGTAAACATAAACTGCGAATAAAAGCTTTGGGCGAAAAAATATAAGTTATTTGATTGATCGATCCTTTAAAATGTATGTACAACTGGGTATTTATAGTAGCAACTAAGAACTATCCCTATCTACCACGTTCAGTTGGCTAACACTGATACATTCCTAGTTGGCAGTTATTCGGCTGAGTCGTGCCATGCCCCACTAACCACGATCCTAAAAACTAGGCGCATTAGTGCATTATGGCCACGTCCCTTCAACCAACGGTCCTCTATGTGCAAAGATCTCCTCAGATTCCCTCGCTCAGCTCCTAAAACCATGGGGAACAATCTTAATCAGTTTTTCCTTGGATATTTAATTAATTCAAAATTACTCCCACGCCACTCGACTCGTGGAGCAAGAATCTGATCCCATAAGTGACTCCATGCTATCCCCATGGGCCTGAATATCTTCCTTGAAGCCCAATCAGTCCAAGGCCCATGTATAGCTTCCAGTTTCCCGCTTTCGAACCTATCAGCTGACACGCCATATCGACTGGTAGGAACATCGGCTGCTGAACAATCGGCTATTTGATCCATTCGACTGGGACTAGCTTCGGCTGGTTCTGGTGAATATTTTGGGTGTAAACAAGGGGCATGCCTTCACTTGAATCCATTTTTATCACAAGCAAAATATCGAGCACTTAAAACTCACATACCTCCAGTTGAATCCATTTTTATCACAAGCAAAATATCAAGCACTTAAAACTCACAACAGAAACAACAGAGAAAGAAAATAGAGAGTTCTTCTAGCCTTAGCCTTTTCTGAAGTGTGTGAATTAATGGAGCATCACAAACTTTTATAGGCAAGGCAATGGATCCCCTCATGAATTGCAAAAATGTCATTGTCCATATATTGATTCCTCCATTAAGAATACAAAATTGTAATAACTACTCCTTAATCAAAATCTGAATATTGATGGTACTAGATATAACCTCCGTGTGTTGTACGAGTTTGTTTATATTTTATATAAATATTTTTTTAAAATGTGTAAAAGTTATATATTTATATAATTTAAATATATAAAACATTTTATACGAATCACTCAACAGATTGTTGTTCACCTAATACATAGTCATCTTTTAGCATTTTTTTAGTTTTTGTTGAAGAACTTGATAAGGTTATCCTCATCTTGTATGATGAAATTGTAATTTTTTTCCTTTAGGCCTTATGCCTTCATTAGTATAAAAAAATATGTAAAATAAAAATTTATTAATTATAGAATAATGTGTAATAATTAAACATAATTATATGAAAAAATTATATTAAATAAAATTTATTTATAAATTATTGTTCTATAAAATATTTTTTTATCATGTTTAATAATTAGAATTATCAATTGTGTACTAAGGTTATCATAGAAACTTTAATATCACGAAAGAACACTATATCAAATAAGTTTATTAAACATGTTATGATATTATATATATTATTTTGATTCAAAGTATTATATTTTTTAATATACATATTTCTTATCTTATTTATCAACATTATTATGATTAAATTATTGTTGACAAATAGATATGTATTTGTCCATGATAAAGTTTAAGTTTTTTCAAATGTAATTCCACATAATTCAACTATTGTTATTGGCTTTTAGTTATCAATACTACATAGAATCTATTTATTAGACCTTTTCAAAAAAAAAAAGAATCTATTTATTAGAGATTTTTTTCTCCAAATCAAATGTCATTTATCATAACAAAAACTATTTATA
Source organism: Calophaca sinica (assembly GCA_037113605.1). Classification (NCBI taxonomy): domain Eukaryota; kingdom Viridiplantae; phylum Streptophyta; class Magnoliopsida; order Fabales; family Fabaceae; genus Calophaca; species Calophaca sinica. The sequence continues at coordinate 99,826,913 of CM073733.1, read as the reverse complement.
AAATAAGTTTTTTTTTATGTTAGTGCTATCTTTTGTAATAATCTTTATGTGAAATATTTAATTTCTTATAATAAGGAGATTTATCCTAGTATACATTTCTAATTTAATATTAATATTTCTTAGTAGCATTTAAGTGCTCGTCGATTATATGAATTGTTTTTTTATTCTCATCTAGATAGTATTGCTACTATTTTTTTGCTCATCAATTATGTTATTAAATTATAAATTTATTTTTTAAAATAAATTTTATATGTTAAACTTGCTTGTAACTTATGTCACATAAAATTATAGTTTTTAGTTGCTATATATTGTACATGACTATAAAATAACAAATAATTATTTTTAAAATTAATTAATCACTGGATTATTAATAAAAAATTTAAATAAAAGTATAAGACAAAGTAAACAAAGACATGATAACAAATTTGATCATAAATTTCATATCACTACCAAATTTCTCAAGTTTGCTTTACATAGATATATAGATATAAATATAGATAGATAGACAGAGATAGATTTGAGCCACTTTCAGTTTCACACTTGTAATCCAACATTCTACCACTTGGCTCAAATATTGTTAATGATAATCTTTGTTTTGACAATCAAATAATACTTATCAACTTAAACTTGATATAGTCACTCAAAAATTATTAACGTACATGAATCATGGCAGTTATATTTAGATCAAACATTTCCTTCCATGTATTAGGATGCGCAATCTTTTCTAACTGAAATATAGGTCCTAACTTTATTGACTTGAATTAAATCATTTCATGACAAACTTTAATGTGCACAATGTCATATAAAAGAAAAGACAAATATTAATGTAAACTAGCAAGACTCATATGAATTAAGTGATTCTGAAATACCTTAGCCGACAATCCTTTAGTTAGTGGACCAGCAACCACATGGATTCTATGTCTATGTACTCTATAAAGACTAACTCTCTCTTGATGTCTTCTTTTACAACTTGAAACTTAATATCTATGTTGTAACACACGCACCAGGAATTTAAAGAGAAATCGAGTCATGAACACACGTACACATGCAAAGAAATAAATGACACTAGATTTAATGAGGTTCGGCAAAGTGTGCCTACGTCCTTGGGAGCTGTAGCGGCTGTATTTCTTATTACATAAAATAGGGTTACAAAGCGCAGTTTAAATACTGCTTAACACTGCGATAGAAATTACAATCATAACGATGTACCATACCTCGGGGGGCTTTGCCCCCTCACCCCCAACCCACTCGTTGCGCTTACGCTCCACTCAAGCATCAGTCCAACTTCCAGTAACCATATGAGCCATACACAACAATCTCTACCTTGGCGAATATCAAGCCCCTTAGAAGATAACAACATGTCTCACACTTCTTGGAGGGTTGGGGGGTCAAGTCCTGCTTAGCACTGGGAAACACGTGACAAGTCCAAGCAATGCTTGAACTTGTCAGTAATGACTAGCTTTGTGAACATATCAGCTGCATTCTCAAAAGTGTGAACATTTTCAAGAAATATCTGACCAGATGACTGCAACTCCCTGATCTTGTAGAATCTCACATCAATGTGTTTGGTTCTGGCATGATACACCTGATTCTTTTCCATGAAGATGGCACTCAAACAATCACAATGCAACTGAAATCTACCTTGCTCAATGTCCAGCTCCTTCACTAGCCCTATAAGACACAAGGCTTCCTTGGATGCTTCAGCTACTGCCATATACTCAGCTGCAGTTGTGGACATTGCCATAGTAGTCTGAATTGTCAATTTCCAACATATAGGCCCACCTGCAAGAGTGAAAACATATCATGTCGTAGACCTTCTGTTATCCAAATCACCGGCATAGTCTGAATCCACATACCCAACAATCGAACGATCACTCCGCTGACTGCCAAACATAATACCATGACCTGTAGTGCCTTTTAGATATCTAAAGATCCACTTGACTGCCTCCCAATGCTACTTACCTGGATTAGACATAAACTTGCAAACTTGGCTTACAGCATGTGCCAAGTCGGTCTAGTGCAAATCATTGCATACATCAAGCAACCAACTGTACTGGCATAGGGAACCTTCAACATGTACTCGGCTTCTGCATCTGTCTTTGGACAATGATCCACTGAGAGCTTAAAGTGATTCACCAATGGGATACTGACAACCTTAACATTGCTCATGTCAAATATGTCTAACACCTTCTGAACATAGCCCTATTAAGAGAGCCATAATTTTCTTGCGCCCTTGTCCCTGTGAATATCCATCCCAAGAATCTTCTTAGCAGCCCCCAAATCCTTCATGTCAAACTCCTTGCCTAGCAGGATTTTTAGCTCATTCACATCATGCAAATTGTTAGCCACAATCAGCATATCATTAACATAAAGTAGCAGAAAAATAAAAGAACCATAATCAAGGCTTTTCCCATAAACACTCCAATCATACTCACAACGTCTATAGCCAATCTTAAGCATGTAAGAGTCAAAACGCTTGTACCACTTCCTTAGAGACTGCTTTAACCCATATAGAGAACGTTTCAATTTACAAACCAAATGGCCATGTCCAGCTGCACTGAACCCTTCTGGCTACTTCATGTATTTTTGTTCCTCTAATTCACCATGAAGGAAAGCTGTCTTCACATCCATCTGTTCTAAATGCATATCCCGACTAGCTACTAAGGCTAACACTGCCTTGATAGAAGTATGTCTCACGACCGGAGAAAAGATCTCATCATAATCAATCCCCTTCTGCTGTGAATACCCCTTTGCAACAAGACGAGCCTTGAACTTTTCCCCTTCTTTTCCTGATACTGCATGTTTCTGCATGTACACCCACTTACACCCAATAATGCATTTTCCCTTAGGAAGTTCAACCAACTCCCAAGTTTGTTTCTCATGCAACAGGAACCAACTCTTCAAAACCATATCTAGTGGGTGGCTTACTAGGACGACGGTCTCGATCTCTGACAAGATTATACTCCTGCAAACCATCTGGGCTCTCTATGTCAAGATCAAATTCATGCTCCTGCTCATGTACTGACTCATGCACAGGCTCAGCCTAAGGCACTGGCATACTGTGAATCATTGGTAGTTATTCGACCTCCACCTGTACTGTCTTGGAGTTAGAATCAACTCCATTTGACACTACAGCAGGAACATCTGTCGCAACCTTCTGCTTCAACAAGAACTGCTCATCAAAAACTGCATCCCTGCTAACCACCATCTTCTTTGAAACTGGATCCCAAAACTTGAACCCCTTCACGCCTTTGGCATAACCTACGAAAATGCACTTTTTTGACTTTGGATCAAGTTTAGATCATTCATCACTGGATATATGCACATAAGACGGACGCCTTAAAATTCTTAAATTATTAAAATCAACTGGGTCACCTGTCCATACTTCTTCTGTAACCTTCCCATCTAATGAGGCTCATGGTGATCGATTGCTAAGATAACAAGTCATACTGATTGCCTCTACCCAGAACCCCTTTGAAAGTCCAGCATTCAATCACAAACATTTGGCCATTTCGGTGAGAGACATGTTCATCCTTTTTGCAACACCATTCTGATGTGGTGTTTTCTTCACTGAGCTGTGCAGCAAAATACTATGTTCTGCACAAAATTTCTGAAACTGCTTGTCTGTAAACTCGGTGCCATTATCTGATCTCAGGTACTTGATTTTTCTGCTCGTCTGATTCTCTACCTCTGCCTTCCATAACTTGAAGTTGACAAAGACCTCTGATTTCTGTTCAAAAAATACACCCAAACCTTACGAGAAAAATCATCAATAAATGTGACAAAATATCGAGATCCTCCCATGGAGGGCTCACGGGTAGGCCCCCATACATCAAAATTCACATGGTCTAAGACACCCTCGGTTTTGTGCTTTCCAGGCTTAAATCGAACTCGAGTCTCCTTCCCAAGCACACAGTACTCACATAATCCCAACGTGCAACTTTTAACACCCTTCAATAGATTCCTCTTGTGAAGTTCTGTCATCCCACGCTAACTGAGATGACTTAAACGCATATGCCACAGTCTAGTAGCATCATCATCCGACTCAACAGAAGTAACTCCACCTACAACTGTACTGCCCAACAGTGTGTATGTGTTCCCTGCAGTCCTCTTACCTTTCATCACATTCATATCACCCTTAGTCACCCTGAGAATATCCTTATCTCCATCTACTCTAAAGTTGAAGTCATTTGCTTGCAAAGTGCCCAAGGAAATCAGATTCTTTCTTAGGTCAGGAATATGCCTAACCTCACACAACGTTTTGACACCACCATCATCCATTGCAATTCGGATCTGTCCCATGCCAACTGTTAAAACTGAATCCACATAAAACCACACAAACAGATAGAATGCAAATGCAGAAAAAAAAAAAAAAGAAAAGCAAAACAAGGAACACAAGGAATTAATGTGGTTCACCCCAGTGTAGGGCTACATCCACGGGCAGGGAAGAAACTAAAATTCACTATGAACCTTGAAGTGACAGATTGGTTGCTATAGCAACTCTTTTCACTCTTCTCTCAGATTGGATACAAAACTTTTTGCACTCACTTAATCGAATTACAAAAACAATAACTTAAGCCCCACTTATATAAGTGTCGCTTGAACAATTGAGAAGAGATAATTCCGTTATAACCAACTAACTGCATAACAGAATCTATAACTAACTAAACTGTCACGATTCACAAAATAGAATGAAGGATTTAGGCCCATAGCTACAAATCTCCACCTTGGACTAAAACCTTCAATAAGAAGCAGACTCAGTCTCTCCCTTCAGCTGCCATTTCACCACTATTATTTCTAACTATCAACATTGAGCAAATCTAAGCAATGCATGAACTTGATTCTAGCAACTGGCTTAGTAAACATGTCGGCAGGATTCTCTTTAGTATCAATTTTCTGGACCTTGATTCTCTGTTTAGTTCTGATGAAGTGGTATCTAACATCAATATGCTTAGTTATATCATGATGAACTTGATTTTTGGCTAAGCATATGGCACTTAGGCTATCACAAAAGATAATAGCTTTATCTTGAGGAAAACCAAGATCACTGATGAGACCTTTTAGCCAGATCCCCTCTTTTGCAGCTTCAGTTAAGGCCATGTACTCGGCCTCAGTAGTGGACAGGGCCACTGTGGGCTGAAGGGTTGCTTTTCAGCTCACAAGGTACTTGCCAATGGTGAAGCCATATCCTGTGATTGATCTTCTAGAGTTAAGATCAGCTGCATAATCTGAATCCGAATAACCAGCTAGATTGCAAGTTGTATCATTTCCATAAATGAGACCAACATCAATAGTCCCTTTTAGGTATCTGAAAATTCTCTTCACAGCTAGCCAATGCTCCTTAGCTGGTTTTCCCGTGTGCCTGCTGACAACACTGATTGCTTGTGCCAGGTCTGGCCTGGTACGTACCATGGTATACATGAGCCTACCTACAGCACTATCATAAGGGATTTTAGCCATATGTTCCTCTTCAAAATCTAATTGCTTCACAAATGCATCAGAAACCCGAATGTTAGTAGTCAATGGAGTGCTGACTGGTTTAGCAGAAACCATTCCAAACTTATTTAGAATTTTCTTAATATAACTCCTTTGACACAGAAACAGCTTCTTCTGTCCTCTATCTCTGTAGATTTCCATTCCAAGAATTTTTCCAGCAGGCCCAAACTCTTCATATCAAACTCAGAACTGAGAAGCTTCTTGAGTTTGTTAATTTCAGCCTTGTTTTGAGATGCAATAAGCATATCATCTACATAGAGCAGAAGATAAATGTAGGAACCATTCTCTACCTTGTTATGATAAACACAAGAATCATAGGGCTCCTTTTGTATCCATGGTTGATCATGAATTAGTCAAATCTCTTATACCATTGTCTAGGAGACTACTTCAATCCATAAAGAGATTTCTTGAGTTTGCATACCAGTTCCTCTCCCTCTTGATCTTGAAATCCTTCTAGTTGTTTCATGTAAATGTCTTCTTCCAATTCTCCATATAAGAAGGCAGTCTTGACATCAAGTTGTTCCAATTCCATGTCCAGAGAGGTTACAAGAGCAAGGAGAACCCGAATTGATGTGTGTCTTACCACTGGTGAGAAAATTTCATTGTAATCGATTCACTCCTTCTGATTGAACCTCTTTGCCATTAGCCTTGCTTTAAACTTGATGGATTCATTGCTTGACAGGCCTGGTTTCTTCTTGAATACCCATTTACACCTAACAATTCTCCTTCCTTCAGGTTTCTTCACTAGTTGCCAAGTTTCATTTTTGTGTAGGGATTCCATTTCTTCATGCATTGCAGTGATCCAATGACTTGATTCAGCACTGGTGACAACTTCTCTATAAGTGGCAGGCTCTATAGAGTTAACTTCTTTAGTAACTTGCAGTGCATAAGACAGCATGTCTTCAAAACCAAATCTGTCAGGAGGTTTAACATTTCTCTGAGACTTCCTGGTAGCAGTTTGAGTGTTGCTTGATGGAACAGATCCTATAGCTTTTTCTATAGTGTCTTAATCACTTGTAGTTGTGCTTTCAGACTCCACCTGCTTGGAAGCTTCCATAGCTTCTTCTAAACCTTCTGTCTCAGTCTTCAAATTCGGCATAGATGATTCATCAAAACTAACATCTCTGCTCATAATGACTTTCCTTTCAGCTAGTGACTAGATTCTAAAACCTTTTACACCATCACCATATCCAACAAATATTCCCTTTCTACCTCTAGGTTCAACTTTCCCTTCATTAACATGATAGTATGCAGTACATCCAAAAAAATTCAGCATTGAATAATAAGCAGGTTTTTGGGTCCATACCTCAATTGGTGTCTTGAAATCAATGGCTGAGGATGGAGTTTTGTTAATAAGATAACATGTTATACTCACAGCTTCTGCCCAGAAAAATTTCTTCAAACCAGAATGTGACAGTAAGCACCTAGCCTTTTCAAGCAAGGTCCTATTCATTCTTTCAGCTATACCATTCTGTTGAGAAGTGTTTCTTACATATATTGCCTAGAAATCCCTACTTCTTTACAGAATTCCTTGAATTCATAGGAGCAAAATTCCAATCCATTATCTGTTCTAAGTCTTTTAACCGTTTTCCCTGTTTGATTCTCAATCAGAATTTTCCAATGCTTGAAATGATTGAATGCTTCAGATTTATGTTTCATCATGAAGATCCAAGTCATTCTAGAGTAGTCATCAATGATGGAGAGAAAATACCTTGCTCCACCTAGATATGGAACCTTTGAGGGTCCCCAACAATCAGCATGGATGTAATCCAAAGTGGACTTGGTGATATGTTGTGCTTTTGGAAACTTTAGCCTGTGTTGTTTACCAAAAACACAATGCTCACAGAAATTCACGGGCTCAATCTTCTTTGTTCCAATGAGTCCTTGCTTGCTAAGGGTTTGTAAACCCTTTTCACCAATATGGCCTAGGCGCATGTGCCATATACATAGGTTATCAAGAGGCCTATCTTCAGTTTTGGACACCACTACTGCTGTGCCTATCACTGTGGAGCCTTAAAGAAAATACAAGTTCATGTGTTTTGTCCCTTGCATCACAACCAACTTATCATTCTTCTTAATCTTCATGATACCATCTTCCACACTACATTTTTACCCCTTTGAATCCATAGCCCCAACAGAAATGAGATTTCTTTTCAAATCTGGGATATGCCTAACATTGGTTAAGGTTCTAACAATATCGTCATGCATCTTGATTTGTATAGAACCTACTCCAACTGTTTTACAAGGCACATTATTCCCCATTAGCACATTCCCTGAAGGTTTCTCATCATATGTGACAAACCAGTCTATGTGAGGACACATATGATGAGAATATCCTGAATCTAGGATCCGTTGATCATATTGATGCTATGATTCATCAAAAGAAAGGGCTAGATCAGAATCTGATGCAGAATCGGATATGGAACCTAATTGGACATTGGCTGCCACTGAATCTTTTGTTTTCTTCTTGGGACAATATTTCTTCCAATGACCTGATTCCTTACAATAATTGCATATATCTTTCGGATTGACTGATGCTTTCTTCTTCTTCTTTCCCTTCTCCTTTGGCTTGAATTGAGGTTTTTGAGAATTGGTGACAATCAAGCCGGATGCAGAAGTTTCTTCAGGATTCACAAATGCCTTGATTCTAAGCTCTCTTGAGTACACTTCTTCCAAAGTGATGGTTTCTTTCCCAACACTTATAGAACTAACAAAATTCTCATAAGATGGTGGTAAAGAATCCAACAGAACCATGGCTATGTCCTCATCATCCATTTTTACATCTATGTCGCGTAATTCCAACAGGATAGAATTTAATTCATCAAGGTGTTCCTTCAATTTCGTACCTTCTTTCATCCTGAGGCCGAATAAATGTTTCTTCAGCAGTAACTTGTTGCACAAGGATTTTGTCATATAGAGCTTTTCCAATTTCAACCACAAACCTACAGTTGTTTTTCTTCAGCAACTTCATACAACACTTCATTAGATAAGGAAAGGAGAATCAAAGAATAAACTTTCTCCTCTTGAAGCGCAGCAGCATCTTTAGCAGCTTTGCCCGTTTGACCCGATAGAGGAGCCCAAGCACCGTGTTCTTTGAGCAGTGCACGTATCTTAATGTGCTAAAGATTGAAACTATTATTTCCATTGAATTTATCAATCTCGATTGTGTTCGCCATCTTCTTGATCAGAAAACCAGAGAAAACCTCCACAGACAGAAGCCAAGATCGCAAGAACTGAGGAACTGAGTGGGTGGAGAGGCACTCCACCTCCAGAGACAGATAAAAAAATCTTCAGAAATCAGAGAAAAAATGTGGATGATTCCATGAACAGATGCGAAAGTCGAAGATCTCTAATGAAGCTCTAGATACTAGTTTGTTAAAACTGAATCCACATAAAACCACACAAACAGATAGAATGCAAGTGCAGAAAAGAAGAAAAGCAGAACAAGGAACACAAGGAATTAACATGGTTCACCCCAGTGTAGGGCTACATCCACGGACAGGGAAGAAACTGAAATTCACTATGAACCTTGAAGTTATAGATTGGTTGCTATAGCAACTCTTTTCACTCTTCTCTCAGATTGGATACAAAACTATTTGTACTCAGTTAATCGAATTACAAAAATAGTAACTCAAGCCCCACTTATATAAGTGTAACTTGAACAATTGAGAAGAGATAATTCTATTATAACCAACTAACTGCATAACAGAATCTATAACTCACTAAACTATCACGGTTCACAAAACAGAATGAAGGATTTAGGCCCATAGCTACACCAACAATAGCACAAGCTTTATCATCAGCCAAATAAACAAAACCGAAATTACCTAACTTGTAAGTGGTGAACCACTCCCTGTTTGGCGTCATGTAATAAGAGCATCCTGAATCAAGTATCCATGCATCTGTGCACTGAGTAGAGGAGACTGAGAGCATGTCGCCTTCACTGAAATTCGAGTCATCTGATTGGACCACATTCGCAGCACTAGTTGTGCCCTTCCTCTGGTTTGGACAATCCTTCCTCCAATGCCCGATCTGCTTGTAACTAAAACACTATGCTGTTTTCTTGCTCTTGGATTTCAATCTCTTCTTCTTTCAGCCATCTCTGCCTTGTTACCTCCCACGATCCTGACTCCCCTTCACATACAGACTCTCACCTTGAGATGAACTGTCCCCTGCATTTCGTTTCCTCTGATTGTGAGACATAATTGCAACGGTAATATCCTCCAGTTTAATAGTGTATTTCCCGTACGTGTGAGTGGTCACCAGGTGTTCGTAAGACCCAGGCAAAGAGCACAATAGAATAATCACCTTATCCTCGTCATCGATCATCACATCAAGATTCACCAAATCCTTAATGATTTGATTGAAGGTATTGATGTGTTTTTGTAGATCCGAACCCTCCAGCATCTTCAGCCCATAAAGTCTCTGCTTGAGATACAGCTTGTTCGTCAAGGCCTTGGACATATACTGACCCTCCAATGTCTTCCAGACTACTAATGGACATGTCAAATCCATGACGTGATACATCACCTCGTCCGCCAGACAAAGAATGAACGTGAACACAAGAAGGGGGTTGAATGTGTTGAAAACTTTTCGCAAACTTTAAGTTAAAAACACTTTTCTTTGAAAACTATTTGTTATCGGATGCTGAAGAGTAACCGGACGCTGGAAATAAAACTTATGAAAACTTGTTTTTATGCGCAAGATAAAAGTAATTGTAAAGCAGTAAAGCAAGAGACACAGAGATTTATACTAGTTCACCACCAACCTGGTAGCTACGTCTAGTCCCTTCATTCCTGAAGGATTTTCCACTATAATCAACTGATTACAAATTTTCTTAAGAGTATTTTACTCACAAACTTGGCAATGCTCTTAACTTCTCAAAACGACTCAGTACGTTCGAGCCTTTGAGGAACTAAGCCTTTAACTAGGCAAATACAAAGTTCACAAATTAATTTTCTTTTGAATACAATCAAATAACTCTCACAGAGTGGATGAAAAGATTAAGCTCAAAACAATAACTTTCTAAAAGAAAGAATATAAGACGCTGAAGTTCAGTTCTTGGGAATAGCTCTTTCAGAATGTAGTTTCTAGCCACCTTCTTCAATGAATACCTTGGGGTATTTATAAGAGTCCTTGAGGGTATTACCGTTGCAGTAATTTCAGCTCCAATTCATTGAGTGAGGTAATTTGAATTTTTGTCCTTTTCTTCCTTTCTAGAGAATATCAGAATAGTATACATTTTCGTTATGGTACTATCTGCTTTTCACAATTGCCTTGTACAAATTTTGTCTTATACTAAAGGTGTCACCTTTGATACCTCGTACATCAGAATGAGCGCACAAAATCAAATTCGAATTCCATTTCAAAACAGCTGAGGTAAAAGAGCATAATGTCCATCACGTGCTTCAATAATAAGACCAGATGCTCGCTCAGAAAGTAGGACGGAAGCTCGCAGTAATTGATTAATCCACCTGTCAAAAGATAACACTACCGGACGCTCGCTATAAGCAAGGCATTTGGAGTGAACAGGATCTGGAACACACATGGAATGTATTTAATTCTCTTGTGAATCTCTTCTTCTTGCTTGAGTGAGTTATAAAACATAAACAATTTTAATACCTGCACACTTCAAGACTTATTAGAAGATAAATTATTCACTTGTAAATACTTTGTTATCATCAAAATTAATGAGGGTCTAAACTTCTCAATCATTTAGGTTCCAACAAAGACGAATAGTCCCCACAGCCCTCTCCTTCATCTCCGTCCAATCCAATTCCTTCATTGTAGCAGGATTCGTCTCGTGCAGCGACTTTAGCAGACCTTGTTGTGCCAACAAATCCTTAACTCGCCTCTGCCATAGCCCGAAATTACCAGTTCCATCAAACTTGCCCACTTCGAACTTTGCACTAGCATTAAGACTCATCTGATACCAATTGGCAAAGTGTACCTACGTCCTCGGGAGTTGTAGCGGTTGTATTTCTTATTATACAAAATAGGGTTACAAAGCACAGTTCAAATACTGCTTAACATTGCGATACAAATTACAATCATAACCCTGTACCCTACCGCGGGAGGTTTCGCCCCCCGGCACCCCCAACCCACTCGTTGCACTTACGCTTCGCTCGAGCGCCAGCCCAACTTCCAGTAACCATATGAGCCATACACAATAATCTATATGCTTACTTTGACTTCTGCTCTTATTATTCTTTGATAAGAATACCACTGTCGATATGTTGCAAAACATTTTTAAAGGTTTTTCCGTAAAGTTTACAACTTTATGACCAAAAATAAAGTTTTCAACCATTTAGCCTGTGATGTAGCTTCATAGCAACCAATTAATTCTGCTTCCATAGTAGATGATGCAACAATTATTTGCTTTTTACTTCTCCAAGAGATGACACCTTCAGCTAAAAAGAAGATATAGCCTAAAGCGGACATCAGAATGCTTGTATGTCAACTTGTAATCCTTAGTTTCTTGAAGGCATCTCATAACCCTTTTTGTTGCTTTCTAATGTTCATGTCTAGGCTACTTTGATATTTTCGCAGCATTCCTACCGCAAATGTAATACGAGGCCTAGTGCTAACTTAAGCATACATGAGACTTCCTATTGTTGAAGCATAAGGAATATTTTTCATCACTTCTTGTTCCAATGTTGTTTAGAGACACTAATTGAGACTAAATTTTCCCTCTTTAACTATAGATGCAACAATTGATAAACAGTTCTACGTATTAAATCTTTTTAAAACTTTTCTATATAGGCCTTTTGAGATAATCCCATTGTCCTTTGTAACACCCCGAATTCTACGATTTTTACGTACTAGAGATTTTAGATTAATTGTGTATTAAGTGTATGTTTTTATAAGTGTTTGGGGATTTATTTAAGAAAGGATACCTTGAGGAGGGATTACAAAGCCTTAAAATGGGGAAAATCACTTTTAAACTAAAATTAAGTCTGTGAATCAATTCACCTCGTGAATGAATCGATTCACAGCTGCTGACAATTTTTTTTAGTTAACGGATCGCCCCATTTTGCCCCATTTCGCTTCTAATTGGGATCAACCTTCTAAACCACAACCAAACCCTATTTTGCCTTATTAAGCCTCTGAGAACTCAACCCTAATCATCCTCTAAGAGCTCTCAAAGAACCCTAGATCTCTAAGTGCCATTTTCGCCGTTCTCGCTCATTCTTCCACCGAAATGGGTACCATCTTCAAGGCTGCGATCAGCGAATCATTCTCTTCCTTTTCTTCTCTAATTATTTTTTATTTTCAAAAGGAAAATTTGTTGGTAACTCAGACCCTTGTCATTCCCTTTTTTTAATACCTTTGAGATTCACATTCTAACTCTAAAATTGAATTCCTTTGTTGTCGTGACGCTAGGAACTGGAGAAGGACTCGAATTCGAGACTCTCTAGGACCTTGTTAAAGGATGCGAATTTCATTTAAGGTATGGGGGTGGATGATCCTATGAAAAGAGGCATAGGGCTTCAATTAACATGTTTGGGGTGTCTCGTGACCCCTATGGCTCGTAGAGCAAGTTATTTGTTCTAAATCACTGTATGAGTAATGATATTGGTGGTTTATGTTTCTGTTTTGATGTTTTTAACACCCTTGTAGGAGCAAAGAGCCCTAAGAATTATTAATCGGTATGATTAGAAAGTTTGATGCATGATGGATGATGCCTTGATGTTGTTTGAGTGATTTGAAATTAACTAGCATGTCCTAAGGAATGTATACAATTTTTGGGTGAAAATTGAGTTGTACACTTGATTATGAATTGGAATAAGTGGTTGGAATTAGTATGTAATTGTATGTTGTAAATTGAAGTTGATGGTAGACCTCTAGATATGAATTTGAGCATGCATATGTAATTGGAATCTACGATTGGAGTTGTGGAATTGAATCATGGCCCTTTAATGAATAAGCAATTGTTATTAATCAATGGATTAGTAGTATATATAGGTTACTACAAAGGATTAATTAAAAATAGGATTGTCGAGAAGATTAGAGCCAAAAAAGGGAGTTAGTAGAAAGAGTTGATTGAGTGTAAGTTTAAATGTTAATTATAAGATTAAGGGTTTTAATTAAGGTTTGCAGGGAATTCTAATGTTTAAAGACCTTAGGGGTATTTTAAAAAGTGTTTAAAATATTGGCATAGACGTGGGACCACTTAAGAGTGGTCTGCAATCCGTGAAAGTGCAGAAAAACAGCTTTACTGCACTTCTGCAGGTCTATGAATCGATTCACACTTGCATGAATCGATTCATAGCTGCTGCGTAATGAATTGGTGAATTAAAGTCTTGAATCAATTCATGACTGCTCAATTCGATTCACAGAATGGGTTTTCAACCCTGTATCGATTCATACCCCTGTTGTTTGTTTAATAACTTGTTTAAATGCCTTGTAAGGGTCAGTTAAGGGTAGTAACCACCTAGACTTGTACTATGCTTGATGTTTGACTTGTTTTAGGAGGACAACGGCTTATTATCCTCACTGCTTGTTTATTGGTCACAGGTTTGTGACCAATGTGTGATGTTGATTCGATTTCATATCCGACGGGTTTGTTGGATGTCCCGTTTTTGGGGAACTCATTGGCGGGGTTGTTGATGCAGTGGACCCCATGACCCACTGATCACAAAAATGTGATTAATTAGTAACTTAAGTTTTGAGTTACGCACGATTGATTGACACTTAGGCCGGTTGTCGTGCTCCGTTGATGTAGTGTCATTAGGTGGTAAGCAAATGACTTCGTGGAGAACAATTCGGTGATGCCCACGAGGAGCTTTGCTCGGCCCTGCAGGTAGTTGCCAATAGAGGGTCTTACATAAAGGTGGGACACTGTTGGGGCATCGCATTCATACACTGGATCACCTTGACTAGACTCTATTTGTAACTCTAGATGTTGAGGGCACTCACTTCCACTCACCCGGAGAGAAAATAATCTTGAAGACTTCAACGGAGTAGATGTTAGGCTAGCATTAGATTGTTGCCGATGTAGGACTGTTGACCGATTAGCCTTTGTTGTGATTAGACTGATGATATGTTGTATGTATCTGATTATTTTCGCAACATGTTTTATTGTGCCTATGTCGTTTATCATTTCATATTGAGTATGATTCCTCACCCCCTCTATGTTTGTGGATACGTGTACACCCTGTGTACGGGTAGATGAGGAGCTTGTAGGTGATGATATGGACGTGGATGTTGAGGAGTAGTCTACATGATGCTGCTTAACTTAGGATTTATTTACGATTTAGTATTTTCTGTTGTTCTGATGTAAAGACTAAGAGTTTTAGATCTGAGACAAGTGGCATCGGGTTTTTGGGTTTTAATTTCCGCAATGAATTTTATGTTTTTAATATTATTCCGCAGGCATGGTTTTTAGTATTTCTTGATATGAACTCCTATTTCGTTTAAAGATTTTTATAAACTTAGTATTTTGTTACTTCATGTATACTTTATAATGCATTTATCGAACCACGGGGTAGTGGGTGTCACATTCTTAGAGAACCTCTATGAATCTCTTTGCCAATGACATAGGAGACTCCATTCATATCCTTCATATCAAAGTTTTGTGAGAGGAAAATTTTGGTATCATGGAAAAGACCTAAGTCATTGATTGCAAGTAAAATCATAAAATTTTATCTATATATAGGACTTAAAAGATAAACTTATTCCTACTGACTTTAAGGTACATGCATTGTTCTACAACATTTTCCTCAAATCCATATTTGGAAACAACATTGTGAAATTTTATATATTGGCGGAATGCTTGTTTTTGCCCATATATAGATCTTCTAAGCTTACAAACTAAGTGATTACCTTTCTTGCTTTCAAACCCCATAGGTTGAGACATGTACACTTCTTCTTCAATATCTCCATTTAGGAATGTCGTTCTCATATTCATTTGATGTAGTTCTAGATCAAAATGGGCTACTAAGGCCTTGGTTCTCTTAAATGAATCCTTCTTAGAAACCGGAGAGAAAGTTTCATGATAATCAATACCTTCTTTTTGAGTAAAGCCTTTGGCTATAAGTCTTACTTTATATCTTCTGACATTACTAGTTGAGTCTCTTTTGGTTTTAAAGATCCATTTACATCTGTTGATGATATGGCATATTAGTTATGCAGTTAGTTATTTAACTGATTTTATCTCTTAGTTTGTTTTTTCTGTTATTCGGTTGTAACTTACTCACTTTTGTAAATCTCTAAACTTGACCCGATATAAAAGTCAAGTCTTAGTTGGTATGTGGGTGAGTGATATCATTTTCTCTTGAAAGGATTACTATGCAAGATTAGTGCATCAGGAACAGGCTGAGTGTGAGAGTCTTGGGTGTAATTGGGAATCAAGGGAAGTGAGGAATATCAGAGAGCTGAGGGAAAAGAGGATCAATTCTCATTGTAATCCACATTGGCTCAAGTTAATGAATTGGATCAAGCTGTGCAAGATCCCACAAATGTAGGCATCAAACTGTTGTTGAACTGCGTCAACAAATTTCTTGGTGTGTTTGTTCCTCTTTTAGATTCTTTAATTTCTGCAGTTTTGATCGTTATTTAGTTCTGGTCTCTTTCATTGATTGTTTTTGCATTTGGATTATGGGATTGTATTGAATTTGTTTTACAGGTTTCATACATAACAATTGGTATCAGTAGCAAGGTGTATAAGAAAGGGGATCAATGGCGATGACCAAATTCGATATTAGGATGTTCAATGGCAAGAACGATTTCGCGTTATGAAGGATGAAGATGTGTGCTCTATTGGTTCAATAGGGTCTCGAAGAAACAGTGGAAGGAGAAAAGAAATTACCAGCCACTCTATCAGACAAAGAGAAGAAAGACCTACTCAACAAGGCATACAGTGCCATCATTCTTTGCTTGGGAGACAGGGTTCTTCGAGAAGTGCCCAAAGAGAATTCCGCTGTTGCACTTTGGTTGAAGCTTGAGCACCTCGACATGACAAAGACTCTGGCAAATCGGCTATACCTCAAACAAAGGTTGTACACTCTAAAAATGCAACCTAACACCTCAATTGGAGACCACTTGGATGAATTTAATAGGCTTATTCTAAATTTAGAGAATATTGATGTGAATATTGAAGATGAGGATCAAGCACTCCTCTTGATTCGGTCTCTCACAAGTTCCTATGACAATGTTGTTGATACCCTCATTTATGGGAGAGATGCCATAACTTTGGAGGAAGTGCAAGCTGCTCTTATGACAAAAGAATTGTCCAAGAAGTCTGAAACCAGAGAAATGGAGGTGGGTCAGAATCTTATTGCAAGGGGAAGAAGTGAAAAAAGAGATAACAATAAAGGCAAGAATCGGGGAAGGTCAAAATTCAAGGGGAAATTGAAGTGTTTTGTGTGTCACAACGAAGGCCATTTCAAGAAAAACTGCCCGAGAGAAAGTTCAAGAAGAAGCAATCAAGTGACGACAATGGTGATGCATCTGTGGCCTCAGATGGATATGACAGTGCAAATCTCTTGGTTGCTGCAAACTGCCAAGGTGAATCCGAGTGGGTTATGGATTCTGGATGCTCTTACCATATGTGTCCAAACAAGGAATGGTTTTGTGATTACAAGCCATTTGAGGGAGGACAAGTGGTAATGGGAAATAATGCAACATGTAATGTTGTAGGTATTGGATCCATAAGGTTGAGACTCACTGATGGAACTGAAAAGATCATGACTCGGGTGAGACATGTACCTGAACTAAGAGAAGTCTAATCTCTTTAGGAGCCTTGGAAGATGTTGGATTCAGTTTCAAGGCAGAAAACTCAGTACTAAAGGTGATGAAGGGCTCAAGGGTTGTGATGAAAAGTGAAAGGCAAAGGAACTGTCTCTATGTGCTGAAGGGTGATGCAATCACTGGTTCTATTGCTGTAGCTGCAGGGTCAGGTTCTAACAAAGGGTTGATTTGGCACCAGAGGCTTAGTCACATGAGTGAAAGAGGCATGCAGGAACTAGCTAAACAGGGACTGTTATGTGGTGACAAATTGGAATCACTTGAATTTTGTGAACATTGTGTATTTGGGAAGTAAACAAGGGTCAAGTTTACAACTGCTGTCCATAAAACAAAGGGAAAGTTAGACTATATCCACTTTGATCTGTGGGGGCCTTCAAGAACAGCTACTCATGGAGGTAACAAATACTTCATTACTTTTATTGATGACTTTAGTAGGAAGGTGTGAATATATATATTTGTTAAAATCTAAGGATGAAGCTTTTAAAACCTTTGTTGAATGGAAAACCGGAGTAGAGAATCAATGTGATAGGAAGGTTAAGGCTCTTAGAACCGATAATGGACTAGAATTCTGTGGAGACATGTTTAATATTTTTTGTAAGGAACATGGAATTTATAGAAACAACACGGTTAGACACACTCCTCAATAAAATGGGTTGGCTGAGAGAATGAACATGACTTTGTTAGAAAGGGTAAGGTGTATGCTCTCCAATGCAAATTTGCCTAAGCATTTTTGGGGGGAGGCTGTCCATACAGCCTGTTACTTGATTAATAGAAGTCCCTCTACTGTGCTTGGGTTTAAAACATCTTAGGAAATTTGGAATGGCAGTCCTGCAGATTATTCAAAACTGAGAATCTTTGGTTGTCCAGCATATTACATGTAAGTGAGGGAAAGCTAGAACCAAGGGCAAAGAAAAGTTTGTTTATGGGGTATCCTGATGGTGTGAAAGGTTACAAAATTTGGTCACTTGATGAGAAGAAATGCATTATAAGTGGAGATGTCAAGTTCAATGAAGAAGAGTTGATCAAGGCCAAGTCATCTACTGAAGTGACGGGAAACAACAAAACCAGTGAGGAACTTCAGCTTGAGGTGGAGCTTAGGAGAAGGGGTACTGAGAAGCAAGCCACTATGGAACAGCCAGGGACGGATCAAGTTTCAGATTCTGATGTGGATAATGATGTTGATAGCAGTACTGAGACAAATTACTTGTTATGCAGAGACAGAGAAAGGAGACAGATTACAAGACCAAAGAGATATGGCTATGAAGATGATGTAATAGTATATGCTGAGTCTATTACCTATGATGATCCTAGAACTTACAAGAAAGCCAAAGGTAGCAAGGAGCATGAAAAATGGCAGCAGGCCATGGAAGAAGAAATGCAGTCCTTGTACAAAAACTAAACCTGGAAGCTTGTAAAGAAACCAAAATAGGTGAGGCTGGTGGGGAGCAAATGGATTTTCAAAAAGAAAGGAAGGCTACAATGATCTGGAACCTCCTAGATATAAAGCTTGATTGGTAGCGCAAGGCTTCACTCAAAGAGAAGGAGTAGATTTCAATGAAATCTTTCCTCCTGTTATGAAGCATTGCTCCATAAGGGTTCATTTGGCTTTAGTTGCTCAATATGGATTGCACTTAGAACAGATGGATGTTAAAACAACATTTTTGCATGGAAATCGGGAAGAAAGGATCTATATGAAACAGCCAGAAGGTTTTGAAGAAAAGGGAAAGGAAGGTTGGGTATATATGGGTTGAAGCAATCACCTAGGCAATGGTACAAGAGGTTTGACAATTTCATCCTAAGCATCAAATATAAGAGAAGCAATTTCGATAGTTGTGTTTATTACAAGAAACTGGAAAGTGAGGATTTCATCTACCTCCTCTTATATGTTGATGACATGCTAATAGCTAGCAAGAGTTTGTGTGAAATTGAGAAGCTCAAGAGGGTACTACAATCTGAATTCGAGATGAAGGATTAGGGCCAGCTAAAAGGATTCTTGGAATGGAAATTACAAGATGCAAAGGTACTGGGCAGATCACTATAACACAGGAGAGTTATTTGAAGAAGGTTCTTCTTAGGTTCAATATGCAGGAAGCCAAGTCTATGAATGTTCCCATAGCAACTCATTTCAAACTGTCCATTGATGATAGTCCCAAAACTGTGCAAGATCAGAAGGAAATGGACAGAATACCTTATGCTAGTGAAGTTGGAAGCCTAATATATGCTATGGTGTGTACCAGACCCGATTTAGCTTATGCTCTCAGTTTGGTTAGCAGATTTATGGAAAATCCTGGAAATCAACACTGGATGGCAGTGAAGTACATTCTGAGGTACCTAAAGGGAACAACTAATATTGGTTTGAAGTATGGAAAAAGTAGTCAAGATTCAGGTGGAGCACAGGGATTTGTTGATACTGATTTTGCTGGGGATAGGGACAAGAGGAGGTCACTAACTGGTTATGTTTTCACTCTATTTGGAAACACTGTGAGTTGGAAAGCCTCATTGCAACATGTGGTAGCCTTATCCACAACTGAAGTAGAGTACATTGGTGTCACTGAAGCTGTGAAAGAAGCTATTTGGTTGAAAAGGCTGGTGAATGAGCTTGGCATTGGTCAAGAGAACATAAATGTATTTTGTGATAATCAAAGTGCGATTCATCTCTGTAAGAATCGCACCTATCATGAAAGGACAAAACACATAGATGTAAGGTTGCATAGGATAAGGGATATTATCTCAAAGGATCTGGTTCATGTTCAGAAGGTTCACACAGCAAAGAACCCTGCAGATTTCATGACCAAGGTTGTTCCATTGAGCAAGTTCAAGCACTGTCTCAACTTGCAAAAGAAAGGAATGTTGAATCAGCTGGATAGCACAGCTGGGATGGTCTCATCCTAGGAGCCCATGATAATATGCCAAGGTGGAGATTGTTGATGACATGGCATATTAGTTATGTAGTTAGTTATTTAACTGCTTTTATCCCTTTGTTTGTTTTTTCTGTTATTTGGTTGTAACTTATTCTCGTTATTCTGTTGTAACTTACTCAGTTTTGTAAACCTCTAAACTTGACCCGATATAAAAGTCAAGTCTTAGTTGGTATGTGGGTGAGTGATATCATTTTCGCTTGAAAGGATTACTATGCAAGATTAGTGCATCAGGAACAGGCGGAGTGTGAGAGTCTTGGGTGTAATTAGGAATCAAGGGAAGTGAGGAATATCAGAGAGCTGGGGGAAGAGAGGATCAATTCTCATTGTAATCCACATTGGCTCAAGTTAATGAATCGGAGCAAGCTGTGCAAGATCCCGCAGATGTAGGCATCAAACTGATGTTGAACTGCGTCAACAAATTTCTTAGTGTGTTTGTTCCTCTTTTAGATTCTTTAATTTCTGTAGTTTTGATCGTTATTTGGTTCTGGTCTCTTTCGTTGATTGTTCTTGCATTTGGATTCTGGGATTGTATTGAATCTGTTTTACAGGTTTAATACATAACAACATCCTACTAAAGAAACTCCCTTAGGTAATTCTACTAGATCCCAAACTTTATTTTTAACCATAAATTCCACAAAATGACACACAGACAATGGCAAAATCTCCTTCACAATGTCCTAGTTGCGAATGATACGTAATTGTTCGTTGAGTAGAAATCAAAAGAAATGGCACGAGGGACGAGGAAGAAGAAAGAAGAGGAATAACCTATCATTGTTAAAGTGAGATACAACGGAGAAAAGCTTAACAAAGACGGTGTAAAGGTGATAGCGCAACGACTCACAGTGTTAGGTTTGAGAGAAGACAACTCATAGGGTTAGGGCTCACGGTGCGACGACTCACTGTGTTAGGGCTGAGAGAAGATTACTTATTGTGTTAGGGTTTACAATGCAACATTTCATAGCGTTAAGGCTTACGGTGTGATGACAACCACAAACAATGTTAGAGGTTGAGAGGTAGGGTATGGTAATGGCGGCAACGACAATGCCACAGTTCAGAGAGGGGGCGTATACGAAGGGAACAAATGTTCTTTTGTTTCTTAACTATTGTAAACCTCCAAATAACGCTTGACTGAGAAAATGTTATCTGGAGTAGCATTCAGACAATGTTTTCCTAGACAAACGTTATATGAATGCTCCGTATTTTAAATTAAAAATAAATCAAAAGCACGCAGTGTTAAGATAATGTTTTCCTAGACAATTACGTTTTATGAAAGCTCAGTGTTTTAGCAAGTAACATGTCACGTGTTTTTGGCATAGTGACAAGTGTATTGTCATTAAATCCTTTTTTTTTTTGTACTAACTTAAATTTTACACTTATTTTTAACACTTATACACTACAAAAAAAATCGGGCGTACCGACGGCCAATTACCGACAGCCCAAAACCAGTCGAAAAAAAGCATTTTCGACGGCCAACGCCGTCTGTAAGCCTAATCTGTCAATCGCCTATACTTACCAACGGACAAGGCCGTCGGTACCGTCAGTGAAGTTGTCGCCTTCTTTATTCTTTCCACGTTTTCAAATACCGACGGACTAAGGCCGTCAGTATTTGAAAAGGAGCCGTCGGTAATGCCACGTAGTGTTACGACGGGCTTTGGCTGTCGAAAAATAAAGAAGAGGTCGTCGGTATGTTTCGTTATAAAGCAGAACACAATCTTCTCCCCCTTCACTATTCAGAAACCCCTAGTCTCTCATCCCTAGTCACTGTCTCTCTCTCTCTGACTGTCTCGCCCATCGTCCCTGTCTATCTCTCTCTGTCTGTCGCGGCCACCACCACAACCACCCCTTCTCCTTCTCCCTTTGTCTGTCGCGGCAACAACCACCCCACCACCCCCACTCCTTTTTGTTCGGCGTGACCACTAGACACCAGGCACCACCACTGCCACTGTTGTCTTGTGCACCGCTGCATTGCTATTGCCCACCACACACCAACTACCGTGCTGTCTCTCGCCTGTCAATTATGTTTAATAATGTCTTATATTGATACAGGAGATATGTGCTTGGAGGGAAGAGGATGAGGAGCAGATCGAGAAGAACTTTCATATGAAGGCCTCCTACCGCCTCTCTGATATGCTTAGAGATGCCCACCTCAAGGGACAACCACATTGCATAGGGGATCATATCTGGCAGAGGCTGATAGAGCATTGGAGAACCCCTGAGTACAAATTGATCCGCGAGAAGGCCAAGAAGAACAAAGCCTCTGAGAAGGGTGGGAGTTTGCACACCGGAGGTTCCATCAGTCAGGCGCAGCACGCAGCTCGGCTTGTACGTGTTATATTATTATTATTATTTATGTTTTTTTATTAATTAATTACAGTCGAAGAGGTTGGGTAGAGAGGTGCAGTTGCACGAGCTGCAACTCATATTAGGAGGAGTACTAGTGATTTCATTGATGATCGGTCGAGGCGAACCCAGGTAATTATAAAATATAATTAATATTTTTTTAATAATGTTTATATTGTTTTCCTACAAAAAAAATTTTGGCTTATTTGTTTATGCATGACAAGAGGAGTTTGAGACAAGGATGTCTCAGATTAGATCTCAGACATCATCATGTTCCCCCGTCTCAGAGCCCTGAGGATCCATCTGTACCGCTCAAGGTTTGGGCAGATGTTGTTGGCGGCAAGAAGAAGGTCGCCTATACGGTGTTGGAGACCTTGCCAGCAACTACAAGAAAGGGACCAGCCGCCTCCACATCGGAGAATCGTCGAGTAGTGGTGCCAATCGTCACTCTACCGCAGATGAGTAGGAGTTAGCCGAGGTGAAGCGGAGACTAGCCGCTTCCGAGAAGGAGACCCGTCGGACGAACACAATTTTGGCTAAGGTGCTGGAGCGACAGGAACAGATGTACGAGATGCTAGCTCGCCAGCAGCCTTAGCCTCATCATTAGCAGCCTTCTCCGCCTCTGCCTCCTGGTATTGATGATGTCGATGACGCAGATGGTTTAGGGCATCTCGTGCATGATCAGGATTATCGGGATTATTAGTGTTGTTTTGACCTATTTTTTTATATTTTGATATTCTGAGGATATTTTTTTAATTTATATTACGTTTTTTTTACTTTGTTTTTTAGTTTACATTATCACATTTCTTAATTAAATAAATAAATAATTTATAATTAAATAGTTAAACTAATAAATAATTAAATAAAAAATAAAATTAATCAATTAATTTAATTAATTATTTAATTAATTCATTAAAACATAAAAAATTAACAATACCGACGAGTAAGGTCGTCGGTAGACACGCCTAATTACCGATGGTCATGTCCGTCGGAAATTACCGACGGTCTTTCACCGACGGATTAGACCCGTCTGTAATACTGACGGCTACAAAAAAACTCGTCGGTAATCGTTTGCGTCTTTGCGACGACCGTTTTACCGACAGCCAGGAGTCTGTCAGTAAATAGACGATTCCGACAGACTTTTTTTTTGCCGTCGTTAATGCCGCGTTTTCTTGTAGTGATAAAAGAGTCTGCATTTTTGTTTTTTCTTTTTTTCATCCATTAAATCTTTATAATCATTATCTCTCATTATCGTTTATGTTCAAAGACCCACTATCACAGTGGGGGACCCTACTGTGCCTCAAGCTGCACAAATACACATCTAACCAATCAAATCGCTCAATAACTGGATCAAGTTCGATCAGAAACCATGTTTGACACGTATATGGTGATAGAAACATAGGTCTCAAAGAACCCGATGTTGTTGCTGGTCCACAATATTTACCTTTAAAGGACAAGAAAGGGTAACGTACTCCTGGATAGAAAACCTTCGTTCTCAAAGATTGCAAAGTGCAATATTAAACTGGTAGGCCATTTTACAAAAGTAAGCGTGCAGAAACAAAATAAATAAATAATAACAGAAGATTTGTAAAAGCAAAAGAGGGAAATCATTGAATATCCCAACTGTCCAAGACATCATTTTGAATAGCTTAAAAATTGTCGAGATTCGTCAACTATTATATCTTTTTCATTAAACTTAATTAACTTTATTCTTAAATATAATTTAAACACCTATTTAGTCCAACATTTACCTTTAAGAATTTCTTGGATAAAGAAAACCTATACACACATATCATTTATTTTGCTTTATATTCTCTTTATTGAGAGGAAAAAAAATTGATGCTAAAAATTAAAACTATAAAGTATTTATACTTGTTTCATTGGGATAACTATTAACTAATTAACACGGTCGCTTCTCAAATATCGCGTGGGTGATGAGAGTAATATTTGTATAAAAACAATATTTATAGACATAATGGATTTTGTCAAAAAAAAAAAGACATAATGGATTAAAATTCAAAATGTATTAAAATAATAATTAAAATGGCATTAAAGTTTATGTTAAAATTATTTAATATCGTTAAATAATATCGTTAAATGATATTGTACTTAACTAAAATTTAAATCTATAATATAATAGCAACCTAATATGATTTCTTGTACAATGACATGATCAAAGAAAAAATAATAAAATAATAAATTTACTCACCTACACCAGATATCCTATTTAGTAAATTTAACTAACAATATCAATATGAATATGCGAAAAACTAAACACAGTAAATAAATAAAAAATACATAAAGATGGACACGACAATTAATAATTAATATTAATAATAATAATAGAAGGGCCTAATTAACTAAATAAAGCTTAAATAATATAATATATAGTTTAAACAAAAAATCAATCTTAGGCGGTTAGGCCCAATATTTTTACGTATAAAAGATTTTCTATGTGATGAGTCGTTACAAACTTGGAATCATGACCGTTGAATTCTCATTGTGTGAGACACTTGAGAGTTGAGAGAGACCTTGCTGCTTCTTACACTCATAGTCAACACTCTGTCAGCTTTCCCAGAAAAGAGACCCTCTTTCTTTGAACTTCTCACTTCCTTCACAACACAACACTCCTTTTTCCCCCACTCTCTCTCTCTCTCTGCTAGTTCATGGCGTTTCTGAAGCCTTTCTCTCTCTACATTTCCATCTTCTTCTTCTTCTTCTTCTGCAAAGCCACTACTTCTGCAAAGTCTTTACAACCTTCTACTTCCTCTGATGTTGAGCTTCTTTTAGGAAAAATCAAAGCTTCACTACAAGGTAACGCAGAAAACCTTGTTTTATCTTCATGGAACACCTCTACACCACTTTGTCAATGGAGAGGCCTCAAATGGGTCTTCTCCAATGGCTCTTCTCTCTCATGCACTGACTTGTCTTCACTACAATGGACCAATCTTTTACTCTACAAAGAACCTTCTCTCCACCTGCTCTCTCTTCAGCTCCCATCTGCAAATCTCTCTGGTTCACTCCCCAGAGAGATTGGACAGTTCCCTATGCTTCAAAGTCTCTACCTTAACATCAATTCATTGAGTGGAACCATTCCTCTTGAGCTTGGCTATGGTTCCTCTCTGTCTGACATTGATTTGAGTGACAATAACCTTAGTGGAGATCTTCCCCCTTCCATTTGGAATCTCTGTGACAAACTTGTTTCCCTTAGAATTCATGGTAATTCACTATCTGGGTCAGTTTCTGAACCAGCATTGCCTGATTCCTCTTGTAAAAATTTGCAATTTCTTGATTTGGGTGGCAACAAGTTTTCTGGGAATTTCCCTGATTTTGTTACTACTTTTGGTGGGTTAAAACAGCTTGATTTAGGTAACAACATGTTTACTGGTACAATTCCTCAGGGTTTAGTTGGGCTTAGGCTTGAAAAATTGAATCTTTCCCACAATAATTTTAGTGGGGTTGTGCCTTTCTTTGGAGAATCCAAATTTGGTGTTGATTCTTTTGAAGGGAATAACCCTACCTTGTGTGGACCACCTTTGCAAAGTTGTACTAGGACTTCTTCACTGAGTTCTGGTGCTGTTGCTGGTATTGTTATTAGTCTTATGACAGGAGCTGTGGTTTTGGCTTCTTTGCTGATTGGCTATACACAAAACAAGAAGAGGAAGGGAAGTGGGGAGAGTGAAGATGAATTGAATGATGAGGAAGAAGGAGATGAAGAAAATGGTGGTAATGCTGTTGGTGGAGGTGGTGAGGGGAAGCTTATGTTGTTCCCTGGTGGTGAGAATTTGACATTAGATGATGTGTTGAATGCAACTGGGCAAGTTATGGAGAAGACATGTTATGGTACAGCTTATAAGGCAAAACTTGCTGATGGAGGGACCATTGCTTTGAGGTTATTGAGAGAAGGTAGCTGCAAGGATAGGAATTCATGTTTGGCAGTTATAAAGCAGTTGGGAAAAATTCGACATGAGAATTTGATTCCCTTGAGGGCTTTCTATCAAGGGAAGAGAGGGGAGAAGCTTCTTATTTATGATTATTTGCCTCTCAGAACCCTTCATGATCTTTTACATGGTTTGTTGAATACATAACCCTCTTCTAATGCATTTCCTTTCATTGCTTTTATGTTTCAGTCACACACTTGCATAGATGGCATTTCATATTGCTCAATTGCTGCCAGTGCACTTTCATTCAAATCATTTAAAACTGTCATCATAAATTAATGATCTAACTCTTTTTGTAGTGTGTTTGTCTGATTTGATTAGGATTTTTTCAAACTGAAAACTACTGTAACCCTTCAAGGCAAAACTAGAATAAAAATGCTGATGATAGCTTAAGGAGAAAAGAAAGTATACTTGCTGTTAAGATCTCTGAAACAATTATGATTTGTCATATAAGGAACTTTAGCTATCTCCTCTTCTGCATCTCCCATTTTGCTGCATCCTCTTCATGTCATTCTTGATCTTCCCTTTACAGAAGCTTGATGATCCAAAATCAATAACTATGTAATATAAAGATCTTACAAAATACCCTGGGAATGGAAGCTATGGTATATCCAGTCTAATTCAATGGCAACCTTTTTTTATTGGAAGTCATGAAATACTAATTGCTAACATGAAATATTTGATGGCTTGATGCCTCCCAAATATCTGAGATCTGAATCTTATATGGATAATTATGAAGGCAATAATAGGGTCACCGTTATGTCTCAACCGGAGGTTATCCTACTGCAATGGAGTGAATCACCACTTTAGTCATTAAAATTGTAGGGCACAGTCAACTTAGTCCCTAAAATTGATGAAATTCCAAAATGTTCCTTGAATTTGAAAATTATCGATCATATTAATCCCTGAAATTTTCTAGCAGGGGCTAAATTGACCAATTCAAAACGACTAATATGATTGAAGATTTTCAATTTCAGGGACTATTTTGGATCATTGACAGTACCCTACAATTTGAGGGACTAAATTAGTGATTCACTCTGCTATAATGTGTTTAATTTCTTGAAGATAAAACTGTTGGATGAAAATGAAAGTTAGAACGAGGGAACTTAAATAGCTGTTTGTCTTTAATGATTTGAACAGTAACACTGTTGTTTGACCAATATGTTATGATTTTGATTTTCTACAGAAACTAAAGCAGGAAAACCAGTGCTGAACTGGGCAAGGAGACACAAGATTGCATTAGGTATAGCAAGAGGGCTAGCTTATCTTCATACAGGACTTGATGTTCCAGTTACTCATGCAAATGTGAGATCCAAGAATGTGCTAGTGGACGACTTCTTTGTCGCCAGGCTCGCTGACTTCAGCCTTGACAAGCTGATGATCCCTTCCGTAGCCGACGAAATGGTGGCACTTGCCAAGACCGACGGCTACAAGGCACCGGAGCTTCAAAGAATGAAGAAATGCAACTCCAGGACCGATGTTTATGCGTTCGGCATACTACTACTGGAAATCTTGATTGGTAAGAAACCAGGGAAGAATGGAAGAAGTGGCGAGTTTGTGGACTTGCCTTCGATGGTGAAAGTAGCGGTTTTGGAGGAGACAACAATGGAAGTGTTTGATGTGGAGCTGTTGAAAGGGATAAGAAGTCCAATGGAAGATGGGTTGGTTCAGGCACTGAAGCTTGCAATGGGATGCTGTGCACCTGTGGCATCTGTTAGGCCAAGCATGGAGGAAGTTGTGAGGCAGTTGGAGGAGAATAGACCAAGGAACAGGTCTGCTTTATATAGCCCTACAGAAACAAGAAGTGGTAGTGTTACCCCATTTTGAGCTTTTAATTAAGCATGTTTAATCAAAACTATGGGATTTTACTTTAAGTTGTGTTTTATTTTTTTCTCATCTAAAAATGTAAGGTTAAATGCATGATGATCTAGAGCATGTTGTAGTTTTCTTTCTTTCTTTTTTATTTACCCCATAACTCTTTGCATTTAGGTAGTCCCTATTGGTTTTAATATCAAAATATAATCATTTACATAATTATGCGAATTCGTGCATTTAGTAGTGGTGCGGTGGTCAACTTTACTCTGAATGGCTAGGAAAATCCGTAGTCTAAAATGTAAAGAGAATTATAAAACGATGATATATTACCTAAACATAAACCAAGTATTAATTAAATAATTGATTGGTTCGTCATTGGAAGGGTAATTAATTACTATGAGTGTATTAGCTAAAGGGGTGCAAATAGCAAACTCCTTAGAGATCAGAGGAGGGAAATGGGCCTTGACGATACTAGCTAGTTAGTAAGTCCCCACATGCAAGATATACAAAAAAATGTTAGTTGACCAAAAAAATTTGTTCACAAATGAAGTGACCACCAATTTCAATGTGTGTATGGTGCTTATGAAAAACATAATTATAAGTAACTTAAATAATGATTTTGTTATCACAATAAGGAGCAGTTACATTGAGTCTTCAAGAAGTCGTCGAATTCAAAGGCTCTCAGAATAAGTGCCAACAAAGCATGAAATTTGAGTTCAGTGTTAAAACGAGTCACAAGAGTTTGCTTCTCAGCAGTAAGACAACATAGTATCATGTCTCTGCACTTCTTTTTTGAAACATTCTTACTATTTTCATCTTTGTCAAATACTATTGTTGGATGCACAAGAGTTGTTGTAAGCTTAACTTCTTTCATTTTGAATTTTTTGACCAAGTCTTTCATGACTATTCTTGATGAATAAAAATTTCATTCTCTTCTTGTCTAACTTTGAAGTCCTAAGAAGAACTTCAGTTCTCCCACCGTACTTCTCCTTTCATCAACTCAAATGTTATACACATCTTCTCATTAATGGCTTCAAAGATGATGTCATCCACATAGGTTTAGACTAGGGATGGTAAAATGGGCCGCCCGACCCAACCTGGCCCGGCCCGTCATGAGCCCGCATAAAAACGGGTCAGCCCAACCCGGCCCACCAAGGGATTATGGGTTGAGATGTTGAGCCCGGTCCGATCTATGACTAGTTAGGCGGGCTGCAGACTGGCCCATCAAAAAATAAAAATACATCAAGTAGTACTTTTTTTTTATGCAGCTATAAGCATGAAATGATCACAAGTTATGTAGCTACATCAGAATTAGAATTCATGTCTTAATTCATCAAATTGAATTATAATGGTAAATAAGAAACAGTATATAACACAAACATCAAGAAAAATTTTCAACTGATGCAAGCACAAAGATAACAAAATATGCATGTATCTTATCAGCCAGTAGCCCAACAAATGCACAGAATAGATTTAGGATCACAGAAAGAATCCACCGCATTAAAATCCAAGGAATATCAGAAGTCACAAATGAAGCCAGGAGCATTTGACAAGGATTTTAGTTTCAGAATGACAAAAAGTAGCTATTCATGCAAACAAATTTATTCCAACTTTTGACTCAAGTAAAGGTGTTTACAATCTAAATACCAAAACAAAAAAGTTGTTTACAATCTTAACTGCAAAAGTTACTAATAACCGCCATAAACCACAAAATTAATACGTCAACCATAAACACAATTTAATCCATCAACTATAAATACAAATTAATCTATCTACCATTAACACAAATTCACTACATTACAAGTTTAGAACACAAATCAAAATGTCATAACATGTCCAAAAAACCAATAAGCACACAAGACCACCACAACATAAATCAATCATCATCTTCCACATCAAGAACATTAGATGCACTCTTGGAAAAAGTCGGCTCCACATTTCCATCATCATCATCAGCATCAATTCCATCTACATCACATTTGATTGAAAAAAGAAGAATTAATAATTTAAAGTGACAAATGGTTATCAAAATAATGTAAAGAATAATAAAAAAATTTATTCACATTAAATAAATTACCATTATTAAAGGCATGCAACCAATTGCGAGTACAAATCAATGCTTCCATATTTTTGGACAAGAGACGGTTTCTATACTTGTTAAGCACCTGAGAACCAATGCTAAATGAAGATTCAGATGCAACGGTTGTAATAGAAATGCTTAACAAATCTCGAGCCATTATTGAAAGATCTGAAAAATAGTTGCCTATTATTCCTCCACCATTGTAATACATCCATTTCCTCTGTATATTCAACATCCAAGGGTGGCTCATCCAAATAAAGATCAAGTTAACTCTTTCCAGTTTTAGTAGCAGCATGATGCCTACGCACTTTTAATTCCTAAAATGATGAATAGAAATAAAACACATGAAAAAAGAAAGCAAGTTACAAATATAGATAAAAGAAAAATGCAAAGTAATTGATGTTTAAGTTTTAACCATGCTTTCAAAACTTAAATTAACTTACATCAAATATGCTTGGTTTAGTTGGCGAACTAGAAGAGGTTGGAATATTCTTTGAAGCATCGGAACTAGAACTATTGGTAGAATATTGTGCAAAAAGCTTATACAATTTTTCTTTATTTCATCCAACTTCAATTCCCAAGTGCATGGATCAATCTTTTCATAACAAAAACCCAATGAATCCAACTTCATCAGTGGGTCTAACACTGCCCCAAATGCAAGCATAACACTATACTCATCCCAATACTTTTCAAATTTCTTCATCATCCCATCAGCCATACTTTTGATAACATCAACTTCATCTGTTGCACTCTCAATTAAAAGACATTGGATTTTTCAAACTTGTAAAAAATACATGTTGGAAGTAGGATAGCTTGTGCTAGAAATCAAGTTAGTCTTATCATAAAATGGTAACAAGAATTTAGACATTTTTTCCACTCTTCTATACTCTTGATCTGAAGGATTTAGCTTATAATTTTCATCATCCCATTGTAAGTTTCCAAAGACACGCTCATACTTAAGAGCACTTTTAAGCATTAAACAAGTTGAATTCCATCTTGTAGGAACATCTAGAATCAACCCACTTGATGCATTAATGTCTCCAATTTTTCCACTCTTCTATACTCTTGATCTGAAGGACT
Organism: Calophaca sinica; assembly: GCA_037113605.1. NCBI lineage: Eukaryota > Viridiplantae > Streptophyta > Magnoliopsida > Fabales > Fabaceae > Calophaca > Calophaca sinica. The sequence goes on along the minus strand of CM073733.1, from coordinate 99,795,492 downwards.
TAGCTTATAATTTTCATCGTCCCATTGTAAGTTTCCAAAGACATGCTCATACTTAAGAGCACTTTTAAGCATTAAACAAGTTGAATTCCATCTTGTAAGAACATCTAGAATCAACCCACTTGATGCGTCAATGTCACCAATTTTTTCAATGCATTGCTTGAACTTTATCATTCTACCCTCTAAACCCCTCACATATTTGACACTCTCCCTAATTTTATGCAAAGCATCGGTAGCTATTTTCAACCTTGCACAATTAGATTTAAAATGTGTGCAGAACAACGCACATGAAAGAATTCTCCATCACTTAACAACCACTTTTGCAATACAAGTTGACTTTTCAAAGTTTGTTGCATAACATCGTTGACAGAAGCATTATCTAAAGTGATACTAAAAACCTTCTTCTCTATTCCCCAATCATGCAAAAATTTATTCACTTTCTTATACAATTCAAAACCAGTGTTTTGGGGGGGGGGTAGGCATGTGACAAAAGTTAAGGACTTTGCTACTTAAGCTCCAATTTGTATCAACATAATGAGTAATCAAGCATATGTAACCCTCAGTAGTACAAGATGTCCATAAATCGGAAGTAAAAGATATCCTACTAGGAATTGCAGCCATTTGTTCTTTAAGCTTTTTCTTTTCCCTCATGTATATTTTCAAGACATCGGCTTTAGCAGTATTTCTTGAAATAGGAATGTAATCCGGATTCAAATACTTTAGCCAAGTCGTAAGCTCCTCATACTCAACAAATTTGAAGGGCAAATCACGCTTAAGGATTAAAGCAGCACACAAATCTCGGGATACTAATTTATCTATCTTTGCACACTTCAATTTTCCTTGCATATCTAACATCATTTTACCGACATCTCCAAATTTAATTTCTTTACACTTGTCAATATGTCGTTTTAAATGTGAGGTCCCTATTTTAGCACCAATTACATGCTCTACATTACAACCATTACATTTTTCCCTTTCCTTTCCATTGTCACACAACCCTATTTTAGTGTAAAAATTCCATACATCAGATGTTCCTCTTTTAATCTTTTTCTGACTAGGTTCAACGACTTGAGATCATGTTCAAAATCATCCAAATATTCCTCAACGTCAATTTCATCAATGGTTTCCATTACCATCTAAGACATTCAATGAGCACAAAACAGAACCGAATGAATACAAAAGACCATATCAATGAGCACAATACAAAGAACACAGTGACACACAAGACCAAGCCAAAATAGAGCAAATGCATAAACCGTGGATAGAGAACCAGAGGCGAGACTCAAGATGAAACTCAAATCAATATCAGAAACCAAAATTAGAGGCCAAACAATCAGAGACAAAATCAGATGCCAAGCCAAAATAGAGAACATGCATAGACCAAAATAGAGAAACCAGAACATGAAACTTAAATTAAAATCAGAAAAAAAGAAATTCAAACACAAGGTGAATCTCAAACTCACCTCTAGGAAGCGTTCAAGAACCAAGCAGAGGTGAGACGGGCGCAGCGTGACGGAGACGAGCCGCAAACTGAGATGAGTCGCGAACGGAGGCAGAGGCGATGCCGATGAGTGCGGCGTGACCAAGTCCAGGCAGCGGCTAGGCGAGATGTTTACGTTACGTCGCGGCGTGAGTCAGGCGAGATGGTTACGTTATGGCGCGGCGGATGGATGGGAGTAAAGAGAAAACAACCCCCATTCTGATTTCAGGGATTTGAGTCGCGGGAGGGACGCTTGCATGCGAAATGACCTACTGCCTTTCGTTTCAATACTTTACCAACCCTTTTTTTTAAAAAAAAAACCGGGTTTACCTCTCAGTCAGGCCTCACTTACAACTTACAAGCCCACTTAGCTTTTATTATATTTTTTTAATATTTTTTTATTATTTTTATGTAGCCCAACGGGCTAGCCCGACTCAACCCTCCACCAACCCAACGGGCTAGCAGGCTAAACGAGTTGGGCTAAGTGGGTTGGCGGGTTAATAGACCTTAACCCAACTCGACCCATTTTAGCGAGCCAACGGGCCGGCCCGATGGGCCAGACCCATTTTGCCACCCCTAGTTTGGACTACCGTCTTTCCTCGAGAATTCATTATTTGATTAAGAATAAACTTAACCTGTCATAACAAGCTCTTTGAGCTTGCTTTAATCCATAAAGAGCTTTGTCAAGATGAATACATGCTCAGGATGCTTCTAATCAACAAACCAAGATGTGGATGACAATACTTCTTTACTAACGAATCTGTTCAGTAATGCACTCTTGACATCGATACAATTTGGTATCTTTCTGAATAGGAAATGTAAGCAATTGATGAAAAACTTTGATCATAGTCGATTCCTTCTAGTTGATATATCCTTGATTTGTTTCTCAAAACTTTACCCTTTCCATCTAATTTGTTTCTAAAGACTCATTTATTGATTGATTCTTTGGAGGAGGGACAAGGGTTCAGCCTTTTTTTTTTTCCTCAAATTGATCTAATTCTTCTTACATGGTATCAATTCTTCGCTGAATTAATCCAATAAGGTTTTTTTTTTCAATTCTAGATGTCAAATATGAATTTTTCCAAATTTGTAGATAACTCAGTTATCTTGTTATTGAAATTTCTTCCCTCCCATTCTCTCTCCTCGTTTGAACCAAACAGACTCTTAAAGTTCATTTTCATTTGGTAGTTCAGAAGATGAATGAATTGACTTCCTAGAAGTTTGGTCCTTTAGAAGCTTGATTCGCTCATAAATTTAAAATGAGAATCTTGTAGACAAAGATTTGTCTAAAAAAATCTCTCATTTTTAGTTATTAATTGCTCATTTTCTTTCTATGCTTTGGAAACTTGATCTTTCAATAAAACACATTTTTAGCTAAAAAACGAGAATCGAAAAAAAAGAAAGTTGTCAAAAACAATCTTACTCTCTATAAGATGGTATAAAATTGTATCTTATTATCTTTTGAAGCTTTTTAAAGATTTTCTTTAGCCGAGAATATTTGTTTTTGGTGTGATCAAGTTTGTTACATTCATACAAGATTATTTTGTTGTCTTCCATTTGTTGAGTATCTTTCTTTGGCTGAAAAAATCTTTACCTTTTTCCTTTTATTTTTAGCATTCTTTGAATTTTCTTAAAAATAAATGCTAACCCATCTTCATTCTTAGAAGTAGTCTATTACTCATTATCATACTCGTCTTTTAATTCAACAATAGAGTTTAAAACTGGGAATTGAGAAGGTTGTAATGCGTGATACTTTATTGTCTTCTGAGTGGCCTTAAGAGCAATAACTTTTCCTTTCTTAGGCATTTCTTCAAGTGTCTCTTATTTCTGTATTTTTAAGGAAACTAGCAACTCATTAAGTATTAAAGTGGATAAATCTCTAGCGTCCTTAATCATTGTCACCATTGGTCTCCAAACCTCGATATCTTTCTCACTTGTTCTTTGTTTGTATAAACTTACCAAGAGATTTGAGATCATTTGTTATCACTGTGAATCTTTTAGGGTGTGTTTGGTTGGGGGGTTTTGGAGGGGAGGGGATGAGTTATTTTAAATTATACTTGTTTGGTTCAATTTTTTTAAGGGGAGGGGAGGGGAGCAAAATCCCTCCTAAGCCAATTTTGGCTCCCTTCCCAAAGTGGGGGGGTTTTGGAGGAGAGGGGAGGGGAGGGGAGATTAAATTATTTAAAATAAAATTACTTAAATATCCTTATATATAATATAATATAAAAGACTATAAGGATATACTAGTAAATTAATCTCTCCCATTCATTAAAATCCCTCCCCTCCTCTCCTGAACCAAACAAGCAAAGACTTCTCTCCCCTCCCCTCTCCTCCTCTCAACCAAACATAAAATCAAATTAAATCCCTCCCCTCCCTTCCCCTTCCCTCCCCTCCCCTCCTCTCGTTTGAACCAAACATACAACATCTCTTTTATAAATTTAAGTTCATGCATTTTGAGGAGCTCGTATTAATGGACTAGATTTTTGATCTTAAACTACTTGACTTGATTTGTTCTTTTATAAGTTGTTTGCAGAGTATCTCATATTTTCTTTACAGTTGTGCATATTGCAATTTTATCATATTCACTTCTACTCAAAGCATAAGGGAGGTAAAACTTTGCTCTTGAGTTCGTAAGTACTTATTCTTTTCCTCATTGTTCCGTGTTACTTTTGGCTTAGGTGCAAAAGTTCCAACTTCATTGACGATAGATGGAACATATGGACAATTTTTTACAATGTCACACATGTCTACATCTTAAGTTTCTACAAATAATCTTATTTTTTTTTTCTTGCAATAATAATAATTTTTTCCATCAAAGTTTGGAGGTGTGTTGGTTGAGCAACCTTCTAGAATATATACACTGACACCTTGGTTGATCCCCACTTCTTTCTACATCTTTTTCTCGTGTGCTCAGCCCGAGAAGTCAACCTATGATATCAATTGAAGTAGTTTACAATGTCACAAGAAGGAGGGACTGAATTGTGACATTTTGCAAACTTTTTAACTTGTGCCAACAAACATCTTACTAATATACTACTCAAATATATAACTCAACAAAGGGAGATAGTACCCAAGATTAGTAATATGTTCAAAAGACGATTATCTTATAAGATACATAACTTAAATAAAAATGATCAAATATAATATGACTTTTACTATGTCATTTTGAAGTACAAGTATTCTTTTCCCACATCTTCTTCCTAGTATTCCTTTTCCACCTATAGTCACTTCATGCTAACGAACATCCTATATTCTTTTACCACAACTTTTGTAGGCTTCACAATCACTCAATATTCTTTTTCCGTAGTCTCTACAGGCTTTAGAGTCACTTAACCAAAAGTAACTCTCATTAGTTATCTTGCGAGATGCAAAAACATATTGAAAATACAAATGAAAGTGTGTGATACAAGTTACTAACACTAAAAGAACGAATGGCCTTTGAAGTACAAAGCAAGAAACACTCATTCACATGGTATTTTCTACTGATAAGTTTAAACTCAATGAGTACAAAGATGAAGGGGCTAAAAGGAGTGAAAAGGATAGATTTCTTCACATACACAACTTAGTTCTTTCATGTTCTCCTTATTCTCCTTTGATTCAGCGGTCTAGATCCTTTAAATAGATTATTTGAACTTCAAATTAGCTATTACTAGTCATTGGAGAAGATTCAAATTTGACTCTACAAAAGCTTTGATCAAATAGCTGCTATTTTGTCTTTTAGCAAGTGACACATATGGTTCATTTTGACCTTCTAGTGACACGATCCTGTTGATGATCGATAGCTTCTGATGATATATTTTGATGGTAATCATTTGAGATCATCTTTTGAAGGTTATCTTCTAATGGTATCTTCTGAAGGTTATCTTCTGATTAAGTGAAATGCAATCCTTAATCTTGAAATTTATTCAAAGATAATGGTCTTGTCTTGTATATGGACATGTTGTAGAGATCTAATTCTTTCAAATTGTTTTTAGAGGCTTTATATAGTCTTTTTTTTAACATATCTTCTAATGGAATGTTTCAAGCTTCTAGTGTAATCTTCTAACGCTGAATAATTATTGTGCTTTTATTGCCAAATTATCATGCATGGGAGTAGGAAATAGGTCAATTTGTGTATTTTACATATAATTAGGATTAGAGTAGGTAGTTTAGGATTTTATTGCATTTTTAGCTAGATTGGAGTGAATTTTTTGAACCTTTGGACGACGAAGCCATCTGGTCGCCTAACGAAGACTAACTCCATGTATCATTTCTTTTTAGGTTAGTTCTACCTAGTGAGAGGAAGTCTTCACCTGGAGCGTTCGTACCAAAAGTTGGACAAATCCTTTCCAAAAGGTTTCGCAAGTTGATGCAATTGGGTTCGCACAACGAGGATGATTCTTCCACTGTTCGCAAAGCGATGTATCTTTTCGCATGGCAAGAATTCCTTGTAGCCTCAGTCATAAGTGAAGATTCGCCAGACAAACAACGGTTACCATGAGCTATAAATACGCGTGAATTCGATTTTAAATAGGTATTTTGCCATTTTTATGTGGGATTCACTTCAGATCACCCCTTCTCTCTCTGGTTCATCAACAAGTCTTGGATGCAAGTCTTTGGGGCAACAATGGCTCCTACCTTACTGTTCTTCTTTATATATCCAATTTTCTCTTTTCACAACATGTGTTGCTAATTTTCTTAGATTAGGTTTAGTTGCTCTTTGTTGCAGATATATGTGATACTTGGATCTTTGTTAATTGAAGTTAGATGAAGCATTATTTATGTTCTTAATATATGTTCTTAATGCTTTCATTGGTTACGACTATATGGATGATCATTGTCTAATTCTTAGATTGAAAAATCAAGGTTATGTTATAATATGAGATTAGGAGCCACATAGATACATGTATCTAGGAATATAACATGATTTGTGTGCACTCATCAGAGTTCATATGCTTAATGTTCTTTTCAATCTAAAATTTCTAAGAAATTAAGAGTTTCGTTGTAGAAGAAAGAGTTTATAACTAAGGAATTGAGATTTATCTAGAACAGGCAACTCGAGTGATAATATGATCTAATTATAAATTATAAATTAATATTTTTTTTTTCTCTATATGAAATTTTTTTTTGGTGGCCACTAAGGGGCCTGGAAAAAAAATGTGAAAAACACAACTTAGGTACCATTCGGGATAACCATCCCGTTACAATCGACATTATAGGCCAACGACAGAAAAGATGGCAAACTATGAAAACAAATGCTACAAGCATCTAGCGCAAGCCGAAATTTCGCCAGCCCATCAGCCACTTGATTCGCCTCCCTCAGAATATGATCAATGGATAGGGTCCCATCCAAACTCATAAGCTCAGTGATCTCATTGACAAGCTCCCAATGAGGATGTAAAGGAGAGCAGCCCCTCTTAATTAATCTAATAGTAGCAAGAGAGTCTGATTCAACCAAAATCCTATTGAACCCCTCATTCCTCACAATCGTCAAGCCGAGAATAATGGCCCTCAGTTCTGACTCCACAATAGTGCTCTTGCCCAAGTTGGAGGAAACACAAAAAATAAAAGCGCCGGAACAGTCCCTTAGCACAACTCCAGTAGCTGAATTCGCACCCAACTCTGTAACCAATCCATCACAATTAAGCTTGAGAAAACCTTCCGGCGGAGGACTCGACCTCTAAGCTGCATCCGAACCAGCAAGGAGGGTCTTCTTGGTGATTTTGCCATAAAGAAGAAGGCTTGCCCGAATCTCTTCAGCAAGAGAGATGAATGAGAATATTTAATTTGATCTTTACATTTTTAATTTTAATTTTAATTTTAATTTCATACTAGTCTGATAAATTGTAACGGTGACCAAGTTTTTGTTAAAAAAAGTTTTTTTTTGGTCAAAAGAAGATTAAAAGTTTTTTGGCATAAAAGTAACAAGATTAAATTTAAAAGTAAAAAATAATTATACGTACAAGAGTAAATAAAAATTGTTTTATATAATAACTAAATAAATTAAAAATCAGTTCGAAATACGACGATCAAATATATATTTTGATAACAAATTAAAAAAAAAAAAGGAAAATCGAAGTACCAAACTGGGACTTGATTTGGATCCACCCAGCCAATGTAAGAAGATCCGAATCATCGACAGAGACTCATCAGAATCCGACACCGGCGAACACCGCATACGGCGGCGAAGAACATTCGAGAAGCATCAAACTATAATTTGACGATGGAGCAGCTTCAAACCCTGCCACCACCCTCTCACCTCTCGCACTCCGCACTCTCCTTCCTCGACCACAAGTTCCACACAGAACGCGCACTCGTTGAGGCTCCCACTTTCGTTGCCGAGCTCCAAACTCAGTGCTTTGAGTTGGATCGGGCTCTGGCCGAGTTGACTCGGCGACTTGGAGCGGGTCTCGCCGCGTACGCCTCATTCTCCGGCGAAATTCACGGCCTCTTCGGCGGCGTCACCGCCAGGTTGAACGCCCTCTCCTCCACGTGCTCCTCTAGCGTTGTCACAGGTTCGATTCGAGCTTCGATTCAACAATTTTATTTATTTATTTATTTTAGGGTTTTTTTGGTGTATGGATTTTGAGAAATTGTTTTCATTTTGTTGACTGAAGATGGAGAAAGAGGCGAAGGGGATGGTGAAGAACGGAAGGGTTTCAGAGAGGAACTTGCAACTTTGGCGAAGGAAGTGGCTAGGTTGGAGACCGTTCGTGTTTATGCAGGTTAGTATTTTTTTTTTTTTTTTTTTGGTTCGTTGAATTGGTTTTTCTGAATTGCGCAAATGGAAGAACATTGTGGGAAGAATTTCCAGTTAATGTTTTCTAATTGTTGAAATCAAAGACTTTTTAGGAAGACTTGGACGATAATGTTTGTGTTTATGTTTGAATGATTTTTTTGTAGCGATTATCAATAAGTGTTAAACTTTTTCAATGATGGTGATTGCCTTTGGTATAATTTCTTAGGGATCGCCTTTGTAGATTTCAATGTTGCTGCTTGTTAATTTCTTAAAAATACTCTGTTTCTTCTATAGACAGCACAAAAGCTTGATATTTTCAGTGTAAAATCGAACAATATTGTAGGAAGAATGGGCGATGATGTTTGTCTTTAGTTTTTTTTTTTTTTCGATGCTTTTGATGTTGTGTTTGTTGTGATTATCTAGATAAGTTTTGCTTTTCAGTGATGGTTACCATACTGCCTTTGGTTTGATTTCATAGCTTCTTAAAACTCCTTTGTGTGTCTTCCAGAGACAGCACTGAAGCTTGATACTTTGGTTGGTGATATTGAAGATGCTGTATCGTATACCATGAGCAAAAACATGAGAAAGCATTCTTCTGACCAGAATTCTGAAGTGAGCACACTTTCATAAATGTGATGATATTGGCAACTCTAACATTACTATATTCCTTAATGTATCCTCAAATGTTGCAGGAAATGCGGCTGTTTGCAATTAAAACACTTAAAAAAACAGAAGAAATATTAACTTCTATCACTAAGAGACATCCTCAATGGAAGCATCTTGTATCAGCGGTTGATCATAGAGTAGACCGAGCTCTAGCCATTTTAAGACCCCAAGCGATTGTTGATCACCGGGCACTTCTAGCTTCGCTTGGATGGCCCCCACCTCTTTCTGCTTTAACTTCCTCGCACTCAGATGCAAAGATTGCAAATCAAATCTTGAATCCTCTACTGAGCATGCAAGCAGATCACAAGCTCAAGTACTCTGACAATTTTCTTGCTTTGTGCAACCTACAGGAGTTGCAAAGGCAAAGGAAATCTAGGCAGCTTGAGGGCCATGACAGGGAGGTAGCCCTACGACAACCACTTTGGGCAATTGAAGAGCTTGTGAATCCACTATCATTGGCTTCCCAGCGACATTTCTCAAAATGGGTTGATAAACCAGAATTTATTTTTACTCTCATATATAAGATCACAAGGGACTATGTTGACTCTATGGATGAAATGTTGCAGCCATTGATTGATGAAGCCAAGGTAGTTGGATATAGTTGCCGAGAAGAATGGATCTCAGCAATGGTAACCTCCTTATGCACATACTTAGCAAAAGAAATTTTCCCTAGTTACATTAGTCAACTAGATGAGGAGAGTGTTACAGGTATTCAGTCATCCGCTAGAATATCATGGCTGCATCTCATTGACTTGATGATAGCTTTTGACAAAAGGATTAAGTCTTTGGTAGAGCATTCTGGGATTTCACTATCCTTTGATGATGATATATTGCAGAGAATTTCTTCTCTATCTGTATTTTGTGATCGTCCAGACTGGCTTGATCTTTGGGCAGAAATAGAGCTAGGTGATGCCCTAGATAAGTTGAAACCAGACATCGAAAACGAGAATAATTGGAGAAAGAAAATTGAAGGGGTAGTTCTTTCATCATGTACTGATGATCACAAGTCTCCTCTGGTTTCCAATGCCTTTGTTCGTCATCTAGCTTCTGTTGTTGAACGTTGTCGATCATTGCCTAGTGTTACTTTGAGGTCAAAATTTCTCAGATTAGTAGGTGTGCCTATCATAAGAAATTTTTTTGATTCCATACTTGTACGCTGCCAAGAAGCTGAAGGATTGACTGCCTTAACTGATAATGATGCTGTAATTAAAGTTGCAATTTCCATCAATGCTGCTCATTACTTTGAATCTGTTTTAAAGGAATGGTCTGAGGATGTCTTTTTCCTTGAGATGGGGGTGGATGAGGATGATAAAGTGGAATTACCAAGTAATGCACATAGGGATGGTGAAGGGTTGCCAGAGAGTTCCAATAGAGTTATTTTCGATGATGAGATCAAAAAGTTGGAAGAGTTCAGAGCAGAGTGGGTTGAAAAGATATCTCTAGTTATTTTGAGAGGATTTGATGCCCGTTCTCGAGATTATATGAAAAATAAAAAGCAATGGCAAAAGAGTGAAGAAGGATGGACTGTGTCAAAGACTCTAATAGAGGCCTTGGATTATCTGCAAGGTAAAATGTCGGTAGTAGAAGAAGCTTTGAATAGTAGGGATTTTGTTGGGGTTTGGAGAAGTTTGGCAGCAGGAATAGATCGGTTAATTTTTAATGGTATACTCATAAGCAATGTAAAATTTCATAATGGTGGTGTTGAAAGATTTGGCAGTGACTTGGATGTTTTATTTGGGGTATTTGGGGCATGGTGTTTGAGACCAGAAGGTTTTTTCCCAAAAGCAAATGAAGGTCTTAAGTTGTTGAAGATGGATGAAAACAGAGCGCAAGCATGTATGGCAGGGGGGATGAGATGGTTGAAGGAAAATGGGATCAGGCATTTGAGTGTATCTGAAGCAGAAAAGGTGTTGAAGAATAGAGTATTCACGAGTTGAAGTTTTTGACTCACTTTTTTTTTTTTTTTTTTTGGCACATGCACAGCAGAAATGGCATAAGGACGATGTAGAGGAAGAGTTCCGTGGCGGTAGGTACTTTGTAATTCAATTTTGCAAATTTGGCAATAAAATTTATTCTTCATTAGGAATATCCTTTGTAATTGCCTTAAAGACAACGTAACTCAAATCTGGGGCTGGATTGTTATACTATTTCTAGATGCTAATTATACTGTAAATGTGCCATGTGGAAAACTAATTCTTCCTATTCATGTAATTTATCATTTTTTAGACTGAAATTTGAACTTTGAAATGAAAAAGGGCTTTGTGTAGCCCAGCTTAAGCGTTGGCCTATCACTGAATTCTTTATCTGTCATCCCTCGTTCTTTCAAACATCTCTGGTAACAGGCTTCATGATTGCCGTTCTCCTCTGTTGATTGGGGAAAGAAGCATTTCAAAGATCTCAGTAAGTTAATAGATTCAATGTTAAAGTAATGTTTTGGTCCCTATGCGTAACATCGATTTTTAATTTGGTCTCTATACTTAAAAAATTATTAAAACAGTTCCTATACGTGTATAAATTCTTAATTTAGTCCCTGCTGTCTAATATGTTTTTAACGGTATTAGTTGTTTAAAAACAATTATTAACAGTCCCTATACGTGACATAAATTCTTAATTTGGTCCCTAAATAAAAAACAAACTATTAAAACAGTCCTTATACGAAAAAAACTATTAATATAGTCTCTATATGAAAATAACTATTAAAACAGTCCCTGTAACAAAAAAAATGACTAAAATCTGACAATGTTACAATCCAAATATGGTCCCTAATGTGATACTTGCCTATGTGTTAGGTACTTATAAGATATATTTAATTCACAAACAAACATGTAAGACATTTAATAGAGACTATTTTAATAGTTTATTTTTTCGTATAGGGACTGTTTTAATAGTTTATTTTTCATACAGGGACTGTTTTATTAGTTTATTTTTCGTATAGGTACTATATTAATAAGCTTTTAGTCGCTGTTTCTTATAAGGACTGTTTTAATAAAAAAATTTCGTATAAGGACCAAATTAAGAATTTATGTCACGTATAGGGACCAAATGGGTAACAGTTAGAAACGTGGTTTGGACGGCTGGGACCAAATGGGTAACGGTTGTCACGTGTAGGGACTGTTTTAATAATTTTTTAAGTATAGGGACCAAATTAAGAATCGATATCACGTATAGGGACCAAAACATTACTTTAACCTAGAATCAACCTCAAACTTTCATCAACATTGTAAATCAACTACTCCCTCCGTCTCATTTTACTTGTCCTGTTTGGAATATTTCATTGTTTCAAATTACTTGTCCTTTTAGAAAATAACAAAACTTAGGTGTTTTTCTTTATGTATGGTTCTTACTGTTCCACTCACTAAAAAACAGTTATTTTTATAAAAAGGTGCAATGTGAAACTTTTAAAATGCACCTTTTGAACAGTTTTTTATATTTTTTGTAAGTGGAACATTAAGAACCATACAAAAGGAAAAACACCTAAGTTTTGTCCTTTAGAAAATCAATGAGTATTAATTACTTTTTTTTCCGAATATACCATTTAGTTCAACCAACCTCTATTAATTATCCGTTGGTGAGTAATTGCAACTGTCTAATTTAAATAGGGATATTTTAGTCCAACAATGTCTTTTAATTATAGAAATTAGTAAATCTAATCATTTCCTTAAGAATCGTGAAAAAGCAAAAGAGACTATTAAAATTATTAAAATGAGAAGGAAGGAGTATTAATTTTGTGAGTTACTAGCTCACACCTTGTTTGAGAGATTATATACATTAGAATTTTTTCCACCAAACTAACTGTTCAGGGGTGGACCTTTAGAAATGGTGACTCTGGTAAAGACAAGCCCTTGCGGTAGCCGAAACGAACGTCAATGGCGAAAAAAGAGAATCATCCATCAATGAATGTGGTGGGTGTGTATCTATAGACATTTCAACGCTCAAGTCAATGTATGTTAGAGGTGAGTGACTGATACAATGGGTAACCCAGACCCACTAGTTGGGCTGAGTCAAGGCACAAGGACGACCCAAACCAGTGGGCTGAGCCCAATAATAAACCAAGAAAATCCTGATGTTGAGAACGTTGCACCAGCTAGAGTGAGAAAACCCCCACGTTGGTTGAATGACTATCAATGAGCTGGGGAATCTTTCCATTACACCAAGATCTTGAGAATTCTGTTAGCATCGTTGAGCACCTCATCGCATAATTTCCTTGAATTTAGGGATTGTAGCCACTTGGCAATTTTTCCTTTAATCTTGAATCAAGCCTTCTTGCTATAAAGGCATGTAAATTCGTTGAGAAGAAGCAGAATTAATCACTGAATTTACTATTTCTTTTCTTTCCTCTGGAGTTTAGCCAGCTCAAATTTGGCCATTACTTGAAATCCTATCATTTTTGGTGCTTTCATTTCGTTCCCATGCCTCCCAAACCTGCAGATAAACCAGACAAAAACAATGAGGAACTCTTGACCCAGATGAAGGAGATGATGGACTCCCTCCTCACCAACCGATTAGATGCCTTGGTTACCCCTCGTTTGGAGAGCTTCCGTGACCAAATCCTGTTATCTGTGCCCAAACAGTCCCCTTTCCACCATGCCGACAAATCTTCTCCGTCTCAAACCATTGGGCCAAAACCACCCAAAGTCCGCCTTCTACCCTTCGACGGCTCCAATCCTCTTGACTGGATCTTCCAAGCCGAACACTATTTTGACCTCTCAAACACCCCACCCAACCAACGCCTTACGTACGTTCCCTTCTTCATGCAAGGTCCCGCATTAGCTTGGTACAAATGGTTGCACTCCAACCAATTGCTTACCTCGTGGGATGCCTTCACCAGGGCCCTTGAACAGCGATTCGGTCCCTCTAGTTTTGAAAATCACCAAATCGCCCTCTTTAACCTGAAACAAACCACCACCGTGATCGATTACCAAGCTAAATTTGAGCAGTTATCTAATCGCACAGTTTGGTTACCTGCTGTTGTGCTGTTGAACACCTTCCTCTCTGGGTTACGCACCGATATCCTTCGTGAGTTACAGGTGTTGAAACCCTCCCACCTCCATGAGGCTATTGGCTTAGCCAAGCTAATGGAGGCCAAGTTTCAGGATTCCAAACCACCGTTCAACCGCACTGCCCGTGCCGCCACGCCGTCCGCCGCGTCGCCCTCCGTTTTGGGGTCGTCGCCGTCGCCTCCCTCCCTGCCTATCAAGCGTTTAACGCCAACCGAGATGCAGGAACGCCGCTCCTGCGGCTTGTGCTACAATTGTGATGACAAATGGTCCTTTGGCCACAAATGTAAGCCTAAGCAGTTCATGATTTTAATGGTGGATGATCCGGCCACTCCCTTGCCGGAAGACATGCCAGCGGCCTCTGACCCTGTTGATCCTGGCCCTGACTCCTTGCCCTCACCTTCTAATGTTTCACAGGTTGAATGTGAACATTTCCAATTGTCTAAAGCTGCCTTGGTGGGCCCTCCTTCCCCAAAGACCTTACGACTTCAGGGCCTCGTGTGTGGCCTCTCGGTCACCGTTCTAATCGACTCGGGCAGCTCACATAACATCTTGCAGCCCCGGATTGCTGAGTTCCTCCATCTTCCGATTGTGGCCATCAACCCCTTTGCTGTGATAGTAGGTAATGGTGACTCTATCACTTGTTCAGGTAGCTGCCCGGATGTGCCTGTTACTTTGGAGGATGTGACCTTCCAGGTTCCCTTTTACGTCCTTCCCATCCACGGGCGGACATTGTGTTAGGGGTGCAGTGGCTTCACTCCATTGGGCCATTCCTCTCAGACTACTCCATTCCTTGCATCCAATTTCTCTACAATCAGAAACCGGTTACTCTCACAGGTACCACTACTCCTATAGCTACTCATGCATCCTTCTCCCAGTTTTGTCGTTTTTTCTTCACCAATGCTGTGGACTCTGTGCATTCTGTATCCTGGGCCAATTTGGAATCCTCTGGCCTGACTATTGAGTCTCCCTTGCAGGTCATTCCTGATACTAGCACTTTGCCGCCTGCCCTAGCTTCTCTACTTGTCCAATTCTCGGACATCTTTAGTGTGCCTCACGGGTTGCCTCCCCATCGCGCCCAGAATCATCATATACATTTGTTGCCAGGGGCTTCTCCGGTCAATGTCCGCCCTTATCGTTATCCACATTGCCATAAGGAGGTGATGACTCAAATGATCAAAGACATGCTCGCGGATGGCATCATTAAGCCAAGTACGAGCCCTTTTTCGTCACCCGTCCTGTTGGTGCGTAAGAAAGATGGCTCGTGGCGTTTTTGTGTGGATTATCGCGCCCTCAATGCCATTACCGTTAAAGACCGGTTCCCAATTCCAACCGTTGACGAGCTTTTGGATGAACTATTTGGCTCCACCTATTTCTCCAAGCTCGACTTACGTTCTGGGTACCATCAAATTCTGGTTTCACCCGAGGACACCTTTAAGACGGCCTTTCGCACCGTTGATGGGCACTTCGAATTCTTGGTCATGCCCTTCGGGCTCTCTAATGCGCCTTCTACATTTCAAACCATGAACACCATCTTCCGCGAATTTCTGCGCAAATTCGTCTTGATCTTCTTCGATGACATCCTTGTCTATAGTCCGGATTGGGAATCCCATCTTGCCCACCTGCGTCTTGTGTTACAGGTATTGGCTCGAAACCAACTTTTTGCTAAATTCTCTAAGTGTTATTTTGGAGTGTAGGAAGTGGAATACCTTGGTCACATTATTTCCCCTACGGGTGTCGCTGTTGACCCTTCCAAAATTCAAGAAATTTTGGCATGGGCTGTTCCTACCTCTGTCTCGGCCTTGCGTGGATTTTTAGGACTCACCGGCTACTATCGCCGCTTTGTTCGCAATTATGCTGCCCTCACTAGTCCCCTGTCTGATTTGCTGCGACAGAATGGTTTCAGGTGGTCCGACGCGGCCCAAGCTGCCTTTGACACCCTGAAAACTACTATGACCTCCTTGCTGGTGCTAGTGTTGCCCAATTTTGCAGCTATCTTTGACGTTACAACTGATGCATCAGCAGTGGCTGTTGGAGCAGTCTTATCTCAAGATACCCACCCTCTTTCATTCTTTAGCAAGAAATTGTGCTCCCGAATGCAGCACACTTCAGCATATGACCGTGAGATGTATGCCATAACTGAGGCTGTCAAGAAATGGCGCCAGTACCTCCTTGGTCGCCACTTTCGTATTTACACCGATCAAAAGAGTTTACGCAGCATGTTGAACCAAGTTATTCAGACGCCGGCGCAACAACGTTGGCTCACGAAGCTTCTGGGCTACGATTATGAGGTCCTTTACACACCGGGAAAGAGCAATGTCGTGGCTGACGCTCTCTCTCGCTCTGAGTCCCCCGAAGTCTTGTTTGCGGCTTTCTCCTCGAGCCAACCGGTCATCTTGGAGCAATTGCGTGCCTTCTACTCTACCCATCCCGTGGGCAAGACACTATTGACCAAGTTTCACAACGCCCCTGCGTCCACTACTCATTTTTCACTTCAGCAAGGCATTCTCTATTTCAAACGGCGAATTTTTGTGCCTTTGGAGTCAGACCTCCGCTCCTCCTTGCTCACCGAATACCATGCTTCACCTGCGGGCGGTCATTCTGGTGGTCGTGGCACCTTAGCTCGTCTGGCTGCTGCCTTCTCTTGGCCTCATATGTTAAGAGATTGGAGACTGAGAGAGGAAGCAATTTTAGCGAGACACGTGCTTTGCATTCCGTTATTCCCTTGTTAAGGAGGTTCTAAATGATGGAAATATTCATTTTTCAAATATTTTCCTTCCCTTTTATTTTATTCCTTTAGCTTTCATTGCAGCCAAAAGAATTGCAAGAGCATGTTCTACTTTATTTACCTATTTACATATGACATTTGGAGATAGAGTCATACTACAATGCAAATTACAATATTACCTTGTACAGTACGACAGGTGGCCCAAACCCAAGAGACAGACTAAAGGCCGACTCAAAGGTAAGGCTACTAAAGCCCTAGTTTTAGGCATACAAACAAAAAAAAATATTTATTATTCATTTTTATAAAACAAAAAAGCCTCATATTCTGACAAAAAAGCCTAACCTAAAGTTTTTTACTTAAAACAAAAGGGCCTTCATCAAAACTTGCTTTAGGCTTCACTAACTATTTAACATTATTGGGCCGGCCATAGACAGACGCTATTGCTCTGCTCCGCTCGAGCATCTCTCCACCTTTCAACAAATTAGAGCTATGTACAACACATAATAAGAAGCTCTTTTTATGGACAAATGTGTGTGTAGATAGAGAGAGGGAGAGACATGAAGGAAAAAGTGAGAGAAGGGATCATCAGCTTGTGCTTGCTTAGCCAGCCCTTATCACCTCATGTTCTGTGTGGACACCACTTCTATTCTATTCTGACATTTGCATGCAGTACTATTCGTATTATTTAACAGTATCAAACACAGTGATCTTACTGTTTACTGATATTGAAACTTGAGAGTAAAGAAAACATGTCGTTTCCCATACTTTCTTCAGTACTGAAAGGCAAGTGGACGTAAGGAAACAGCCATAACAGATTGATTAGAAGTGTTCGAACTAGACAATATGTATCCACACTCGGCATCATCTTATTATATCAAACAAAAGCTAAAATAATAGTAAACGTTAGAGATGCTGCACCACCCTAGTACCCTACACTCTAGTAAGAGGAGAAGTCTGGTCCAGTGAAATATTCTGCATTTGGCAGTTATGGCATAGCAGATTCGGTTGTGACTTTAGATGTTTAATAATTTTGGAGCATGGTATCTGAGCCCATAAAGTCTTTTCCCAATAGGAAATTATGAAGGTATATTGACTAACAGTATACTTTGTACAGTAAGATATACTGCAACCTATCCATGATTTGCTGTGATTCCATTTGTCAGACTATAAAAATCATGCCCGCAGGCAAAATGAATAAGAAAATCATGAGTCTTTAGTGTAAAAAATAAAAGGGTTCATTTTTTAGTTTTATTTATAAGAAACTTTGACTCATTTACAAATGCATGCACTAAATGTTAAGTTTCATTTATATCCTTATTTATTGTGAGATAGTATTGCGGCTTAGAATTAGGAGTAATTAATATAGGGGCATTTGTAAAATAATTTTTTTTTGAAAAGTAGCCACCATATGTGTAGAAAGGCTACTGCTACTCAATAGAAGACAAGTCAAACGGTATAACATTTAATGCTATTCAGAAAAGAAAGAAGATTTATATTCTTTCTGTATTGGAAAATGCCAGGTCTCAACGGATTCATTTATATTGGCTATACATACAAGGATGATCGTACAATTACATAGAACAACGAACAATTAAAGTGTTAAAGCTCTACATAATTTGTTTTTCATTCTTTGATTCTTTCATTTAAAGCGCTCATTTAATATTCTCACTTGTTGGGAATTATTTTCAATCATTAAGCTTTAAATTTCACATATTCTCTCTTGTTGATATTGATGTGTATTTCAAAATCTTTCTTTCTGTATCTTTTTGTAAGGCCATAGTTAAGGAGTACATGGTTGTTGTACTGCCTTAACTTTACTACAAGTATAGCCAAGTGGACTAGAAGATACTTGCAGGGACGTAACCAAGTTTGATTAGTGGATAAATCCTTCTAGTGAAAGGATTGGATGTAACTTATAGTTGGAAAATGAATCAGGATAAATACTTTGTGTGATTCTTTTTTCCTATCTCTTTAAGGTTTCTGCTTTTGGTTATTGTTCACTAAATGGGGATTGAATCGTAGTAAAAGGTTTCAGATTTATAGAAGAAGTTTTAATCTACAAGACGCCAAGTTTATATATCTTGTGTCTGTTAGTACTAAGTGTGTCTGCACTTATGGAAAACACGCTTAGAGCTTTCTTATCTTGCGCCCACCATCTCAGTATGTGTTTGCCAAAAGATTTGTGAAAAGATTTTAGAAACAAAATTCAACCCCTCTTCTTGTGTATCTTTGTTTATATTTCAAGATCCAAAATCTAACTTTCTAAAAAGATTGCTCTCCAAACTATTAAGTTTAAGAGAGAGCAGATCCGGGATCGAATTTGGCAAAAGATCTGTCCCTTAACTCTTAAGTGTGCGAGAAAGTAGAATATGTTTTGAACCTTTTTTTTTCTATAGAAGGTTAAGGCTTCCCACTTCTCCTTCTTTCCTCTTCTATGTGCTCTTCTCTTCTCACATTTTTCTGCAGGCGCTTTGTTCTTCCAATTTTTGTTCAAATTAATTCTCTCGCAGAGTTCCCTTCTTAGCGCTCTAGTTGCCATCGACGCTACTTTTCTTACACAAGCAACATTTCTATGGTACACCTTCTTTCTTTCTTTTTCATATTCTGCAATTCATGCAAATGGGGCTCTCGGGGGATACCTTATTCTAGGCACCGGGAGATTCACCCCTTACCGTTTAGGAACTCTTCCTCTGAAAAGCTTCTCTTCTACGCCTTTTCATCTTTGCGAATTCAGTTTTGACTCTAGTTTGAACTCTGGTTCTAACGATGGACCATCTTTTGTAGGTTTTTTGGAGCTCATTTTGAACGTGAACACAAGAAGGGGGGGTTGAATTGTGTTTACAAACTTTTCGTAAACTTTAAGTTAGAAACACTATAGAACACAAGTTTTTCAAAATTGTTTGTTTATCGGATGCTGGGTATAACCGGACGCTGGAAAAAGCAGTTTGATAAAACTTGTTTTTAACGCAGCAAGATAAACATGAATAGAAAGCGAAAGCAGAGACACAGAAATTTATACTAGTTCACTACCAAACCGATAGCTACGTCTAGTCCCTTCTGCTGAAGGATTTTCACTATAATCAACTGATTACAATTTCCTCAAGAGTATTCTCTTGTCACAACTTGACAATACTCTCAACTTCTCAAAGCGACTCAAGACTGGTCGAGCCTTTGAGGATCTGACCTTAACTAGGCCAAAACAACTTTTACAAAAGAGTTGAAGTCTGATTAAAAATAACTCTCACAGAGAGGATAAAAGATTAAGCTCAACTATAGAAAACTTTCTTAAAGAAAGGGTCGGACCGAGTTGATTACGTAGTCGAGAGACTTAGCACGAGACTTGGTTGCTCACGAAGCGATGCTTGTTCTCGATAAATATTTCAGTGAATTTCAGCAAGCTTTTCACGCTTTTTTTCAATGGATACCATGAGGTATATATAGGAGTTCCAAGGATATAACCGTTAAGGTAAAAATGGCTCCTTACCATTGAGTAAGGTAAATTCAAAGTGCTGTCTCTTTCTTGCTTTGCAGAGAATATCCCAGTAGTACATGTTACCGTTTTTGTACTACCTTGCTTCTATTGTTTTTGTCTTGTAGTTAAAGGTTTCACCTTTGATACCTCGTACAACAATTTTAGCGCTCAAGATCAATTTTGAAATCCGTTCCAGAAACTTCTGAGAGGTAGAGCAGCAACGTGACTAACACGTGATTAGAAGTGAGGTTTAGACGCTCGCTCAGAATCGGAAGTTCGGACGCTCGTTCAGAATCGGAAGTTCGGACGCTTGTAGCAATTGGATAAGCATAGTGTATAAAGAGGAAATTCCAGACGCTCACAAGGATGAGCCGGATGCTGACACATAGAATGAATCCTTCTCTTGAGAATTACTTTCTTCTTGCTTGAGTGGCTTAGAATATACGTATTATTAGTATCTGCACACTTCAAGAAATGTTAGAACATAAATTGTTCTCTTGTGAATACTTTGTTATCATCAAAATTAATGAGGGTCTAAACATCTCAATCGTTTAGGTTCCAACAATCTCCCCCTTTTTGATGATGACAAACATCTAAGGTAGATGAACAATTTAGTTTCAAAAAGACATTAAGGGTCTCCCCCTGAATTTAACAGTTTAGATATATATGAACAATTCAGGTTTTAAGGCAATTTTTTGGTAAGCAAATTCATCTAAGTGATTACGAAAAATTAGTAAATGTATCAGAGCATGTATTTAATAACGTGAGATCGGATGCTGATTATATACCAAATAGATTTATTTAATCAAATATATTTCATTGTGCCGAAAATTTATTAAACATTATCATAGCACTAGATCAATGAATATTAGCGCACAAAAATGCTATGTATGAAATGATATGCATGATACTTTAGTTCCAGTGTATCCATCGGATGGTGGATAATCGGATTCTCACGTGTTCAATATACCTTTCTTTCGTGTTCATCATACCTTTCTTTTACTCCCCCTTTTGTCATCAGACAAAAAGAGTGTAAAAACACATCATAGTCAAAATAAGACTTAGAAAAATTTGAACAAAAGGCAGATAATTAGATCAAACATATTTATATATATATAATTGTATCAACCAAATAGATTTTATATCACACACAAGTAAAAAATCAAGGGTTTGGAAGAGGTGGAGGTGGGATATTGAGGCGTTCGTAGAGTAGCTTGATCACAGTCTCTAGTGAGTAACCTTCAAGTTTGTAGCCTTCATTTCTTCAAACCGCTTTGGGAATGGTGACCATTTCCATTGCGAGAAGAAGCGAAGGTCCAAACAGTGCAGATGCAGACTTCATCTTCTGATGCTCTGCTAGCACCCAGTTGGATAACTTCAGTCTCAAATCCTTCTTCCTTTGAGCTCTCAAGAAGAATGCATCATTTGGTATGACCCATTTGATGAAATTTCCGAGTCTTCTGAGCTCTGATTTTGTCTGAATCTGTCATTGATGCTTCACATCTTCTGGATAAAGCAAATGCAAGAAGATGGTTTCTCTATGAAGAACAACATCAGCTGTGTAAGAGTCAAACCTATTCCCAGCGTCTTCTCCCCATAAATTTCTGATAAAGACACTCAAAGATTCACAGGTGAAGGAGAGTGCTTCATTTTCTGCCAGGTAAATTCTTCTCAGATTTTCCCTGTCATATTCTTCTAGCACTAGGGGTCGAGGCATGGTAATATGGCTTTGGCTTTCCATGATTCAGACCATTGACTCCAAGTGAAACCAATGTCGAAATGCTTGGTCACAACAGCCCATTGATCATAAATCTTCATGCAGTCCAAGGGTCTGATTACTGAGCATCTGAACATATCATCGAAGTACATTGTTCTAAGGTTGATGTCAGTAACTCTGCTGATTTTCCCAACAGTTGAAATAGTAGCCTTCTCAGCATCACAGCAGTTTGAGGAGCCAGTTCTCCATTCATCTTTCTTCAGAGAAGTCAGGTAAAACCTTCTGGCGTGATCCTCAAAAATCTTGGCAATCGGAAGCTGAGAGAAATCCTTAATATTGTACTTGGTAGGTGCCTTCTCATATTCCTTTAGCCCGATCTTACTGAAAGGCTGCTTGCCAGGAGCAAGTTCCTTCTGTTTCCCAGGGATAGACCAAGGTAGCCACCTTTGTCTATCTGGTACTATCTTGACAGAAACAGATGATGGGTCACGATATTGACTTATGACTTCGAGCCTTTTCTGTTCAAGACAGTGTGCCATGAAGGCAGCTTCTTCATCTGTGATCCATCTTCCGCATTCTTCCAATGTGAGCGGTTCAAACTGAGGTAGGGATCTAGGAAGATCAACAGAGAAGGGAATTGCTCTGCTTCCTGAAGCTGGTCTCAACCTTCCTTTGAAAGACATTTGGACGTGATCTTCCCCATCCTTGAAGGTTGCACTTATTGGAGCAGCAATTTCCAATCTGGCAGCTCCAGAAGTGAAGGTTTTTAAATGCCAGGTTGAGGGACGGTTGTAGATGCTGTTATATATCTCATACTTTACAAACCGAGGTTTGTATGAGATATTTTTCTTTTCACCAGCGTCTGTTGGTTTTATGGTAAGGGTAAGTAAGGTGGGAGTGGCTTTGGTGATTTTGTAGGCTTTTGGTGAGTAGGGTTTGAAGGGATTTATGGGAGGTGTTTTGAAAAGTAGGTTAAAAGGATGAGAATGAAGCTTGGAAATGTATGTAGTGAGTGAAGTGTTTGGGGAAATTTGTGGTAGGTTAAGATTGAGTGTAGTGGATGATGGTTGGATAAGTTGTTTAGGGACAATGGAGGTTTTACGTGTAAGGGTTTGATGTTGTGGTGGTTGAGCAAAGGATAGTGGTGGAGCGATAATGGTATCGGATGCAACAACAGATCTGATTCATCGGGAGAATTCGGTACCTTTGGTTCAGGTTCAGATTACTGGCCGATCTTTTGAGCTTAATGCAGGGCGGAGATCTTTGGAGGCGGATCTTGAATGTCCTTACATTGTCAGGATCTTTGAGGCGGCTTCTCGGCACGGCTTGCTCCTCTTTCTCAGAACCTGACTGATGGGAACTCGGTCCTCATCTTCTGGTTCTTCAACAGTAGGTTGGTGAGGATTTCGGCAGTGTACCGAATCGCACAAGTAATAAAATGATAAGTAAGATCGTCTCCACAGGGATTGCGATTGATTATTCAACTAAACAAAGTTCGTAACTATTTTGAACGAGAACCGAATAGTGGTATTTGGAAATAAGTAGATTTGTAACAATTGAAAATTAAAAATAACAACTATTTAAAAATCAAAGGATTAAAAATGACTAGGGATCGAATCTTCTTGTTTTCACTCTTATGCATTTAATCTACAACCAACGCAAGTTATCCCATACAAATTGAAGTTCGAATCAACGATATTAGATTAAGTACAATTCCTTGTCTCATAAACCCTTTAACTAAACCAAAAATCCCTAATTCCTTAGGTGACCAATAATAAAGTTAAGCATAAAGATCAATGATTCACAAGAACACATAATCACAAAGTTATATTCCTGTACTCATCATGACTATGGCTAGCAATCTCAGTTCAAGTCATTCACCCAATTTCCCAATCATCATGAAAAACCCCAAATCAATTCAATAGCGGCCAAGTATCAAAAAGCATTAAGCGCAGAGAATTGAAAGCTCAATTGAAATGAAATAAACTAGCTTTAATAAAATAGAATTAACTACACAAGAGTTTCATCAAGATTCATCTACCCTAGTCTGAGAGATTTAGCTACTCATAAAGTAAGAAAAACCAAACCAGAAAAATCGAGGAAGAAGAGAGGAGGAGAACGAATCCTATCCTCCACCGTGCCCCCAAGAATCCAAGTTCCAACCCTAGACAAGTCTCTAAAGTGTTTATTTATAGTCTAGGGTGAAAAGGAGTAAAAAATAGGTCCAAAACATGTAAAAACGTAAAATTCTGCGTCCAGGGTGCTATCGTAGCACGGCCGTGGTGTGAGGCACGGCCAGGCCGTGCTTCATTCTGTTTCTCGCACAGTTTAGGTGCTGTCGCAACACGGCCGTGCTTCCTGACACGGCCAGGCCGTGTTTCATGTTGTTTTGTATTTTTCACCTCTTTAACGTCCGAATTAGCTCAAGGTGTCTTCATGAAAGTTGAAGCTATGGATCTTAGCTTTCCAATGGCACCGGTTTCATCTCATTTGGACACCTAAAACTCCAGATATGATGAAAACACTGAACAAGTGTCAGGCTGAGACAGCATTACATTATCAACTTGTAGCACAAATTACCCCAACTTATTCCAAGTGATTTTTCTCCTTTTTCCTAGGACAAATACCTTCCTTTAAGCACAATTGAACCAAACCAAGTGCGTTATTCAAATCAAGCCAAATGTAAAAATAACATGGATAAAAATGACTAAAATGACTAAAATGTGATGCAAAACTAACACTAAACTATATGCTATTTCGAACTCATCAAATTACCCCAAGCTTAGAACTTTGCTTGTCCTCAAGCAATTGTTGTGGCCAAAGATAAAATGGAAATAAGATATGCAACAGATAAGGAACCCGAGATAAAAACAAGATCAAGCAATAGGCTAAAGGACTATTAAACACAATAGAGACAATCAAGATCAAGTCCAATTAGAAATTTAAGTTCTCTGAAAACATGTCTCTCACTGATAGGGGTACTCTCCTTACCACTCTCAAAGTGTTTACAAGTTAAGGCAATTCGCTCAAATCCATCTATGAAAGTGCTCTACCATAGGCTTGACTATTAATCAAATCTCAGCAAATAATTAATGAAAACACACAAGAATCAAAAGGTCTTCAAAAGGTTGTAACGTGGCCATGGGATTTTAATTGTAAGGTGGGATAAAAACAAGAAAGGGGAAATTCAAGGGCTATAAACATGAACAATCAAAGCAATTTTTTTAAAGCAGCATAAGTGGAGCAATCAATTTTTCTCTTTTTGCTTTCAAAACCTTTTTATTATTGCTCATCTTACATTGTTTTCCTTTTCTATTTTTTCTATTTTCTTTTTTCATTCTTTTTTTATTTTGTTATCCCTCATTTGAGATTTTTCAATAATTATTGGGGATGAACTAAACAACAGAAGAGATTCCCAAGATCAAGCATCAAAACAACAAGATTAAGCACTCAATTGCTCCCTTAAACATACTCTAAAAGGTACAATAAACTGGGTACCCAAAAAAATCAATCAAGGCTCAAAAGGGGCAACTAATGGAAGCTTTCATTCAGAAATCAGAGGCTTGAAAACATGCCTAAAATGCCTTAATCATATTCAAGTGTGTAATCAAAAAATTTCAAGTTTTGAAATGGTTTCAAGTCAAGTTCTAGAGAGCACAATCAGGATGGACACACTCATACAAGAAGAAGGGGGCATATAAACATGATAAAGTGCAAGCTGACACAAAGCTCAAGTCTCACATTTAGAAGTCAAAATCAGTGAAAAACATCAAATCAGGCGCCACATGCTAATTCTCAACTTATCAAAAGATTGTCACTATGTACATTAAGAACACTACCTTTAAGCCCATCACAAGAGAAAATAATTGGGTTCCAAATCATTGCAATCTCAAATTTCAACAAAATGCGCACACATGGAAAAGCACAAGAGAATAGCATGACAATTTGGGGGATAAAATGATGCAAACAAAAACAAAAATTAACACAAGATGCAAAAACTAAAATGAGATGCAAGACTAAATGCACAAAATGTAAACTCCTTACCCCAAGCTTAAAAACTTACATTGTCCCCAATGTAAAAATTTAAGTTGAAGCAAGGATGAGAAGGAAAGAACTAACCGAAAAACTTGGGTTGCCTCCCAAGAAGCGCTTCTTTAACGTCATTAGCTTGACACTTCAACACCCTTGTTAGGGTGGATAATATGTCATGAAGAAGATTTCATCCTTCCGCTTCCTTCTTTTGAGAGAATTCCCATGTACTTGGCATAGGGAAGTAAGTGTGCCCATGCCTTAGCAATTGTACATTTGGGATATTGTTTCCCACTCCTTATCTTGAAGCACATTAAATTCATCTTGCGGAGGGCGATTCTCTTCAATGCCCAAGAGTTGAGCTATCACATGAATCTCTCAGTGCCTCACCCTTAGGTCCTCTTCCATGTCACTATTTTTGTTTTTCAATTCTTCTTCCAATGCCACCATGAAGTTATGTTCACTCTCTATCTCCACTTTCTTACGCTCAAATTGGGATAATTGCTCGACAACCTCTCTGTGAACCTCAAAGTTATCAAATGAAGCTTGGTTGGCTCTCATGAATTTCACCCAAACATTGTTAAGGTAAGAGTCTGTCATGGGATTCTTGAATTGAGCTTGAGGATGTGACTCTTTGGTTTGCTCATAAGTTGCTTTGAGAGTTGCCCAATTTGATTCTCAGATTTTTGATAGAGGCCTCTTGGTTTTGAAATAGGACTCATGTTTCTTGAAATTGGATTGAGTCATCTTCATGAACTGCATAAGAGCATCTTCTAAGGCACTTATCTTCTCTTGCTTTTTAGGATGTGGCTCTTCTTCTTCCAAGATACTTTCCATGCAATAGTCCTCTTCTTCTTCTACCATGACTAAGAAATCCTCACAATAGCCATTTCTATGCTTTCCTCCACAAAAGTCACATCTAAGAGGCTGCATGTAATAATCCTCTTCTTCCTCCGCCATGACTAAGAAATCCTCACAATAGCCATTCTTATGCTTTCCTCCACAAAAATCACATCTAAGAGGCTGCATGCTACAGAAGCTTAGAGAATTGTGAGCAACACAACAACTTTATAAGAAGAGAAGAAAAAAATTAAATTTTTGGTTTTTTTTTTATATAAACAAAAAATAAATGTTCAAAATAACACTAGTTTGCCTTGTTAAATATCAATTCAACAATCCCCGGCAACGGCGCCAAAAACTTGGTGAGGATTTCGGCAGTGTACCGAATCGCACAAGTAATAAAATGATAAGTAAGATCGTCTCCACGAGGATTGCGATTGATTATTCAACTAAACAAAGTTCGTAACTATTTTGAGCGAGCAGAATAGTGGTATTTGGAAATAAGTAGATTTGTAACAATTGAAAATTAATAATAACAACTATTTAAAAATCAAAGGATTAAAAATGACTAGGGATCGAATCTTCTTGTTTTCACTCTTATGTAGTTGTTTTACTTATATCAATGCAAGTTTATTTCAATTATGATTGAGCCTTCAATTCTATTATTAATGCTTTTGGTAACTGATCACTACCGAATCGATTTTGGGTTATACTCACGATTGGGAAATTGGGGTTATGAACTTGAACTGAATTGTTGGTCATGTTTAGGAGGATTATAGGAATATAACCTTATGAGCATGTGTTCTTATGAATCATTAGATCTTATTGCTTAATCTAGCTTTAATTCACCTAAGGGATTAGGGGATTTTAGTTAAAGTAAAGGGTTTATGAGGCAAGGAATTGTCCTTAAACTAATTTTGTTGATTCGAACTTCAATTATATGGAATAACTTGCGTTGGTTGTAAATTGATTGCATAAGAGTGGAAGCAAGAGGATTCGATCCTAGTCGCTTTTAATTCTCCTTAAAATCCAAATTTTTGTTTAGTTGTTTACTGTTTTTGTCTTTTGATATAAGTCATAAATATTTCAAACACATCACTTAGTTCAATAGTTCAAATTATTACAAGTTTGTTAAGTTAAATAATTAGTTACAATCCCTTTAGAGACTTGTTGGGCAAAATCGCAAGTGTACGATTCGTCGTCAAGTAATAAAAAGATCGAATCCACAGGAAAACAAGTTCCAACCCTAGACAAGTCTCTAAAGTGTTTATTTATAGTCTAGGGTGAAAAGGAGTAAAAACAGGTCCAAAACATGTAAAAACGTAAAATTCTGCGTCCAGGGTGCTATCGTAGCACGGCCGTGGTGTGAGGCACGGCCAGGCCGTGCTTCATTCTGTTTCTCGCACTGATTTAGGTCTTTGTCGCAACACGGCCGTGCTTCACGACCTTTGCCAGGCCGTGTTTCATGTTGTTTTGTATTTTTCACCTCTTTAACGTCCGAATTAGCTCAAGGTGTCTTCATGAAAGTTGAAGCTATGGATCTTAGCTTTCCAATGGCACCGGTTTCATCTCATTTGGACACCTAAAACTCCAGATATGATGAAAACACTGAACAAGTGTCAGGCTGAGACAGCATTACATTATCAACTTGTAGCACAAATTACCCCAACTTATTCCAAGTGATTTTTCTCCTTTTTCCTAGGACAAATACCTTCCTTTAAGCACAATTGAACCAAAACCAAGTGCGTTATTCAAATCAAGCCAAATGTAAAAATAACATGGATAAAAATGACTAAAATGACTAAAATGTGATGCAAAACCAACACTAAACTATATGCTATTTCGAACTCATCAAATTACCCCAAGCTTAGAACTTTGCTTGTCCTCAAGCAATTGTTGTGGCCAAAGATAAAATGGAAATAAGATATGCAACAGATAAGGAACCCGAGATAAAAACAAGATCAAGCAATAGGCTAAAGGACTATTAAACACAATAGAGACAATCAAGATCAAGTCCACTTAGAAATTTAAGTTCTCTGAAAACATGTCTCTCACTGATAGGGGTACTCTCCTTACCACTCTCAAAGTGTTTACAAGTTAAGACAATTCGCTCAAATCCATCTATGAAAGTGTTCTACCATAGGCTTGACTATTAATCAAATCTCAGCAAATAATTAATGAAAACACACAAGAATCAAAAGGTCTTCAAAAGGTTGTAACGTGGCCATGGGATTTTAATTGTAAGGTGGGATAAAAACAAGAAAGGGGAAATTCAAGGGCTATAAACATGAACAATCAAAGCAATTTTTTTAAAGCAGCATAAGTGGAGCAATCAATTTTTCTCTTTTTGCTTTCAAAACCTTTTTATTATTGCTCATCTTCTGTTGTTTTCCTTTTCTATTTTTTTCTATTTTCTTTTTTTTCATTCTTTTTTTTTATTTTGTTATCCCTCATTTGAGATTTTTCAATAATTATTGGGGATGAACTAAACAACAGAAGAGATTCCCAAGATCAAGCATCAAAACAACAAGATTAAGCACTCAATTGCTCCCTTAAACATACTCTAAAAGGTACAATAAACTGGGTACCAAAAAAATCAATCAAGGCTCAAAAGGGGCAACTAATGGAAGCTTTCATTCAGAAATCAGAGGCTTGAAAACATGCCTAAAATGCCTTAATCATATTCAAGTGTGTAATCAAAAAATTTCAAGTTTTGAAATGGTTTCAAGTCAAGTTCTAGAGAGCACAATCAGGATGGACACACTCATACAAGAAGGGGGCATATAAACATGATAAAGTGCAAGCCCCAACACAAAGCTCAAGTCTCACATTTAGAAGTCAAAATCAGTGAAAAATATCAAATCAGAGCGCCACATGCTAATTCTCAACTTATCAAAAGATTGTCACTATGTACATTAAGAACACTACCTTTAAGCCCATCACAAGAGAAAATAATTGGGTTCCAAATCATTGCAATCTCAAATTTCAACAAAATTATGCACACATGGAAAAGCACAAGAGAATAGCATGAGAATTTGGGCGATAAAATGATGCAAACAAAAACAAAAATTAACACAAGATGCAAAAACTAAAATGAGATGGAAGACTAAATGCACAAAATGTAAACTCCTTACCCCAAGCTTAAAAACTTACATTGTGCCCAATGTAAAAATTTAAGTTGAACTAAGGATGAGAAGGAAAGAACTACCGGAAAAACTTGGGTTGCCTCCCAAGAAGCGCTTCTTTAACGTCATTAGCTTGACACTTCAACACCCTTGTTAGGGTGGATAATATGTCATGAAGAAGATTTCATCCTTCCGCTTCCTTCTTTTGAGAGAATTCCCATGTACTTGGCATAGGGAAGTAAGTGTGCCCATGCCTTAGCAATTGTACATTTGGGATATTGTTTCCCCACTCCTTATCTTGAAGCACATTAAATTCATCTTGCGGAGGGCGATTCTCTTCAATGCCCAAGAGTTGAGCTATTACATGAATCTCTCCGTGCCTCACCCTTAGGTCCTCTTCCATGTCACTATTTTTGTTTTTCAATTCTTCTTCCAATGCCACCATGAAGTTATGTTCACTCTCTATCTCCACTTTCTTACTGCTCAAATTGGGATAATTGCTCGACAACCTCTCTGTGAACCTCAAAGTTATCAAATGAAGCTTGGTTGGCTCTCATGAATTTCACCCAAACATTGTTAAGGTAAGAGTCTCTGTCATGGGATTCTTGAATTGAGCTTGAGGATGTGACTCTTTGGTTTGCTCCATAAGTTGCTTTGAGAGTTGCCCAATTTGATTCTCAGTTTTTGATAGAGGCCTCTTGGTTTTGAAATAGGACTCATGTTTCTTGAAATTGGATTGAGTCATCTTCATGAACTGCATAAGAGCATCTTCTAAGGCACTTATCTTCTCTTGCTTTTTAGGATGTGGCTCTTCTTCTTCCAAGATACTTTCCATGCAATAGTCCTCTTCTTCTTCCACCATGACTAAGAAATCCTCACAATAGCCATTTCTATGCTTTCCTCCACAAAAGTCACATCTAAGAGGCTGCATGTAATAATCCTCTTCTTCCTCCGCCATGACTAAGAAATCCTCACAATAGCCATTCTTATGCTTTCCTCCACAAAAATCACATCTAAGAGGCTGCATGCTACAGAAGCTTAGAGAATTGTGAGCAACACAACAACTTTATAAGAAGAGAAGAAAAAAAAATTAAATTTTTGGTTTTTTTTTTATATAAACAAAAAATAAATGTTCAAAATAACACTAGTTTGCCTTGTTAAATATCAATTCAACAATCCCCGGCAACGGCGCCAAAAACTTGGTGAGGATTTCGGCAGTGTACCGAATCGCACAAGTAATAAAATGATAAGTAAGATCGTCTCCACAGGGATTGCGATTGATTATTCAACTAAACAAAGTTCGTAACTATTTTGAGCGAACCGAATAGTGGTATTTGGAAATAAGTAGATTTGTAACAATTGAAAATTAATAATAACAACTATTTAAAAATCAAAGGATTAAAAATGACTAGGGATCGAATCTTCTTGTTTTCACTCTTATGTAGTTGTTTTACTTATATCAATGCAAGTTTATTTCAATTATGATTGAGCCTTCAATTCTATTATTAATGCTTTTTGGTAGCGATCACTCTAGAATCGATTTTGGGTTATACTCACGATTGGGAAATGGGGGTTATGAACTTGAACTGAATTGTTGGTCATGTTTAGGAGGATTATAGGAATATAACCTTATGAGCATGTGTTCTTATGAATCATTAGATCTTATTGCTTAATCTAGCTTTAATTCACCTAAGGGATTAGGGATTTTAGTTAAAGTAAAGGGTTTATGAGGCAAGGAATTGTCCTTAAACTAATTTTGTTGATTCGAACTTCAATTATATGGAATAACTTGCGTTGGTTGTAAATTGATTGCATAAGAGTGGAAGCAAGAGGATTCGATCCTAGTCGCTTTTAATTCTCCTTAAAATCCAAATTTTTGTTTAGTTGTTTACTGTTTTTGTCTTTTGATATAAGTCATAAATATTTCAAACACATCACTTAGTTCAATAGTTCAAATTATTACAAGTTTGTTAAGTTAAATAATTAGTTACAATCCCTTTAGAGACTTGTTGGGCAAAATCGCAAGTGTACGATTAGTCGTCAAGTAATAAAAGATCGAATCCACAGGAAAACAAGTTCGACCTAGACAAGTCTCTAAAGTGTTTATTTATAGTCTAGGGTGAAAAGGAGTAAAACAGGTCCAAAACATGTAAGCGTAAAATTCTGCGTCCAGGGTGCTATCGTAGCGCAGTAGTGGTGTGAGGCACGGCCAGGCCGTGCTTCATTTTGTTTCTCGCAGTTTAGGTCTTTGTCGCAACACGGCCGTGCTTCACGACCTGCCAGGCCGTGTTTCATGTTGTTTTGTATTTTTCACCTCTTTAACGTCCGAATTAGCTCAAGGTGTCTTCATGAAAGTTGAAGCTATGGATCTTAGCTTTCCAATGGCACCGGTTTCATCTCATTTGGACACCTAAAACTCCAGATATGATGAAAACACTGAACAAGTGTCAGGCTGAGACAGCATTACATTATCAACTTGTAGCACAAATTACCCCAACTTATTCCAAGTGATTTTTCTCCTTTTTCCTAGGACAAATACCTTCCTTTAAGCACAATTGAACCAAAACCAAGTGCGTTATTCAAATCAAGCCAAATGTAAAAATAACATGGATAAAAATGACTAAAATGACTAAAATGTGATGCAAAACCAACACTAAACTATATGCTATTTCGAACTCATCAAATTACCCCAAGCTTAGAACTTTGCTTGTCCTCAAGCAATTGTTGTGGCCAAAGATAAAATGGAAATAAGATATGCAACAGATAAGGAACCCGAGATAAAAACAAGATCAAGCAATAGGCTAAAGGACTATTAAACACAATAGAGACAATCAAGATCAAGTCCAATTAGAAATTTAAGTTCTCTGAAAACATGTCTCTCACTGATAGGGGTACTCTCCTTACCACTCTCAAAGTGTTTACAAGTTAAGACAATTCGCTCAAATCCATCTATGAAAGTGCTCTACCATAGGCTTGACTATTAATCAAATCTCAGCAAATAATTAATGAAAACACACAAGAATCAAAAGGTCTTCAAAAGGTTGTAACGTGGCCATGGGATTTTAATTGTAAGGTGGGATAAAAACAAGAAAGGGGAAATTCAAGGGCTATAAACATGAACAATCAAAGCAATTTTTTTAAAGCAGCATAAGTGGAGCAATCAATTTTTCTCTTTTTGCTTTCAAAACCTTTTTATTATTGCTCATCTTACATTGTTTTCCTTTTCTATTTTTTCTATTTTCTTTTTTCATTCTTTTTTTATTTTGTTATCCCTCATTTGAGATTTTTCAATAATTATTGGGGATGAACTAAACAACAGAAGAGATTCCCAAGATCAAGCATCAAAACAACAAGATTAAGCACTCAATTGCTCCCTTAAACATACTCTAAAAGGTACAATAAACTGGGTACCCAAAAAAATCAATCAAGGCTCAAAAGGGGCAACTAATGGAAGCTTTCATTCAGAAATCAGAGGCTTGAAAACATGCCTAAAATGCCTTAATCATATTCAAGTGTGTAATCAAAAAATTTCAAGTTTTGAAATGGTTTCAAGTCAAGTTCTAGAGAGCACAATCAGGATGGACACACTCATACAAGAAGAAGGGGGCATATAAACATGATAAAGTGCAAGCCCCAACACAAAGCTCAAGTCTCACATTTAGAAATCAAAATCGGTGAAAAACATCAAATCAGGCGCCACATGCTAATTCTCAACTTATCAAAAGATTGTCACTATGTACATTAAGAACACTACCTTTAAGCCCATCACAAGAGAAAATAATTGGGTTCCAAATCATTGCAATCTCAAATTTCAACAAAATTGCGGCACACATGGAAAAGCACAAGAGAATAGCATGACAATTTGGGGGATAAAATGATGCAAACAAAAACAAAAATTAACACAAGATGCAAAAACTAAAATGAGATGCAAGACTAAATGCACAAAATGTAAACTCCTTACCCCAAGCTTAAAAACTTACATTGTCCCCAATGTAAAAATTTAAGTTGAAGCAAGGATGAGAAGGAAAGAACTAACCGAAAAACTTGGGTTGCCTCCCAAGAAGCGCTTCTTTAACGTCATTAGCTTGACACTTCAACACCCTTGTTAGGGTGGATAATATGTCATGAAGAAGATTTCATCCTTCCGCTTCCTTCTTTTTGAGAGAATTCCCATGTACTTGGCATAGGGAAGTAAGTGTGCCCATGCCTTAGCAATTGTACATTTGGGATATTGTTTCCCCCACTCCTTATCTTGAAGCACATTAAATTCATCTTGCGGAGGACGATTCTCTTCAATGCCCAAGAGTTGAGCTATCACATGAATCTCTCCGTGCCTCACCCTTAGGTCCTCTTCCATGTCACTATTTTTGTTTTTCAATTCTTCTTCCAATGCCACCATGAAGTTATGTTCACTCTCTATCTCCACTTTCTTCTGCTCAAATTGGGATAATTGCTCTGACAACCTCTCACAACGAACCTCAAAGTTATCAAATGAAGCTTGGTTGGCTCTCATGAATTTCACCCAAACATTGTTAAGGTAAGAGTCTCTGTCATGGGATTCTTCGAATTGAGCTTGAGGATGTGACTCTTTGGTTTGCTCATGAAGTTGCTTTGAGAGTTGCCCAATTTGATTCTCCAGATTTTTGATAGAGGCCTCTTGGTTTTTGAAATAGGACTCATGTTTCTTGAAATTGGATTGAGTCATCTTCATGAACTGCATAAGAGCATCTTCTAAGGCACTTATCTTCTCTTGCTTTTTAGGATGTGGCTCTTCTTCTTCCAAGATACTTTCCATGCAATAGTCCTCTTCTTCTTCCACCATGACTAAGAAATCCTCACAATAGCCATTTCTATGCTTTCCTCCACAAAAGTCACATCTAAGAGGCTGCATGTAATAATCCTCTTCTTCCTCCGCCATGACTAAGAAATCCTCACAATAGCCATTCTTATGCTTTCCTCCACAAAAATCACATCTAAGAGGCTGCATGCTACAGAAGCTTAGAGAATTGTGAGCAACACAACAACTTTATAAGAAGAGAAGAAAAAAAAATTAAATTTTTGGTTTTTTTTTATATAAACAAAAAATAAATGTTCAAAATAACACTAGTTTGCCTTGTTAAATATCAATTCAACAATCCCCGGCAACGGCGCCAAAAACTTGGTGAGGATTTCGGCAGTGTACCGAATCGCACAAGTAATAAAATGATAAGTAAGATCGTCTCCACAGGGATTGCGATTGATTATTCAACTAAACAAAGTTCGTAACTATTTTGAACGAGAACCGAATAGTGGTATTTGGAAATAAGTAGATTTGTAACAATTGAAAATTAATAATAACAACTATTTAAAAATCAAAGGATTAAAAATGACTAGGGATCGAATCTTCTTGTTTTCACTCTTATGTAGTTGTTTTACTTATATCAATGCAAGTTTATTTCAATTATGATTGAGCCTTCAATTCTATTATTAATGCTTTTTGGTAACTGATCACTACCGAATCGATTTTGGGTTATACTCACGATTGGGAAATTGGGGTTATGAACTTGAACTGAATTGTTGGTCATGTTTAGGAGGATTATAGGAATATAACCTTATGAGCATGTGTTCTTATGAATCATTAGATCTTATTGCTTAATCTAGCTTTAATTCACCTAAGGGATTAGGGATTTTAGTTAAAGTAAAGGGTTTATGAGGCAAGGAATTGTCCTTAAACTAATTTAGTTGATTCGAACTTCAATTATATGGAATAACTTGCGTTGGTTGTAAATTGATTGCATAAGAGTGGAAGCAAGAGGATTCGATCCTAGTCGCTTTTAATTCTCCTTAAAATCCAAATTTTTGTTTAGTTGTTTCTTGTTTTTGTCTTTTGATATAAGTCATAAATATTTCAAACACATCACTTAGTTCAATAGTTCAAATTATTACAAGTTTGTTAAGTTAAATAATTAGTTACAATCCCTTTAGAGACTTGTTGGGCAAAATCGCAAGTGTGCGATTAAATCGTCAAGTAATAAAAGATCGAATCCACAGGGAAAACAAGTCCCAACCCTAGACAAGTCTCTAAAGTGTTTATTTATAGTCTAGGGTGAAAAGGAGAAAAAACAGGTCCAAAACATGTAAAAGCGTAAAATTCTGCGTCCAGGGTGCTATCGTAGCACGTAGTGGTGTGAGGCACGGCCAGGCCGTGCTTCATTCATTTCTCATACAGTTTAGGTCTTTGTCGCAACACGGCCGTGCTTCACGACACTTTGCCAGGCCGTGTTTCATGTTGTTTTGTATTTTTCACCTCTTTAACGTCCGAATTAGCTCAAGGTGTCTTCATGAAAGTTGAAGCTATGGATCTTAGCTTTCCAATGGCACCGGTTTCATCTCATTTGGACACCTAAAACTCCAGATATGATGAAAACACTGAACAAGTGTCAGGCTGAGACAGCATTACATTATCAACTTGTAGCACAAATTACCCCAACTTATTCCAAGTGATTTTTCTCCTTTTTCCTAGGACAAATACCTTCCTTTAAGCACAATTGAACCAAAACCAAGTGCGTTATTCAAATCAAGCCAAATGTAAAAATAACATGGATAAAAATGACTAAAATGACTAAAATGTGATGCAAAACCAACACTAAACTATATGCTATTTCGAACTCATCAAATTACCCCAAGCTTAGAACTTTGCTTGTCCTCAAGCAATTGTTGTGGCCAAAGATAAAATGGAAATAAGATATGCAGAGATAAGGAACCCGAGATAAAAACAAGATCAAGCAATAGGCTAAAGGACTATTAAACACAATAGAGACAATCAAGATCAAGTCCAATTAGAAATTTAAGTTCTCTGAAAACATGTCTCTCAGCGATAGGGTACTCTCCTTACCACTCTCAAAGTGTTTACAAGTTAAGACAATTCGCTCAAATCCATCTATGAAAGTGTTCTACCATAGGCTTGACTATTAATCAAATCTCGACAAATAATTAATGAAAACACACAAGAATCAAAAGGTCTTCAAAAGGTTGTAACGTGGCCATGGGATTTTAATTGTAAGGTGGGATAAAAACAAGAAAGGGAAATTCAAGGGCTATAAACATGAACAATCAAAGCAATTTTTAAAGCGACATAAGTGGAGCAATCAATTTTCTCTTTTTGCTTTCAAAACCTTTTATTATTGCTCATCTTACATTTGTTTTCCTTTTCTATTTTTTTCTATTTTCTTTTTCATTCTTTTTTTATTTTGTTATCCCTCATTTGAGATTTTTCAATAATTATTGGGGATGAACTAAACAACAGAAGAGATTCCCAAGATCAAGCATCAAAACAACAAGATTAAGCACTCAATTGCTCCCTTAAACATACTCTAAAAGGTACAATAGTGGGTACCCAAAAAATCAATCAAGGCTCAAAGGGGCAACTAATGGAAGCTTTCATTCAGAAATCGGAGGCTTGAAAACATGCCTAAAATGCCTTAATCATATTCAAGTGTGTAATCAAAAATTTCAAGTTTTGAAATGGTTTCAAGTCAAGTTCTAGAGAGCACAATCGGGATGGACACACTCATACAAGAAGAAGGGGGCATATAAACATGATAAAGTGCAAGCCCCAACACAAAGCTCAAGTCTCACATTTAGAAGTCAAAATCAGTGAAAAACATCAAATCAGGCGCCACATGCTAATTCTCAACTTATCAAAAGATTGTCACTATGTACATTAAGAACACTACCTTTAAGCCCATCACAAGAGAAAATAATTGGGTTCCAAATCATTGCAATCTCAAATTTCAACAAAATGCGGCACACATGGAAAAGCACAAGAGAATAGCATGACAATTTGGGGATAAAATGATGCAAACAAAAACAAAAATTAACACAAGATGCAAAAACTAAAATGAGATGCAAGACTAAATGCACAAAATGTAAACTCCTTACCTGACTTAAAAACTTACATTGTCCCCAATGTAAAAATTTAAGTTGAAGCAAGGATGAGAAGGAAAGAACTAACCGAAAAACTTGGGTTGCCTCCCAAGAAGCGCTTCTTTAACGTCATTAGCTTGACACTTCAACACCCTTGTTAGGGTGGATAATATGTCATGAAGAAGATTTCATCCTTCCGCTTCCTTCTTTTTGAGAGAATTCCCATGTACTTGGCATAGGGAAGTAAGTGTGCCCATGCCTTAGCAATTGTACATTTGGGATATTGTTTCCCCCACTCCTTATCTTGAAGCACATTAAATTCATCTTGCGGAGGACGATTCTCTTCAATGCCCAAGAGTTGAGCTATCACATGAATCTCTCCGTGCCTCACCCTTAGGTCCTCTTCCATGTCACTATTTTTGTTTTTCAATTCTTCTTCCAATGCCACCATGAAGTTATGTTCACTCTCTATCTCCACTTTCTTACGCTCAAATTGGGATAATTGCTCGACAACCTCTCACAACGAACCTCAAAGTTATCAAATGAAGCTTGGTTGGCTCTCATGAATTTCACCCAAACATTGTTAAGGTAAGAGTCTCTGTCATGGGATTCTTGAATTGAGCTTGAGGATGTGACTCTTTGGTTTGCTCATAAGTTGCTTTGAGAGTTGCCCAATTTGATTCTCAGATTTTTGATAGAGGCCTCTTGGTTTTTGAAATAGGACTCATGTTTCTTGAAATTGGATTGAGTCATCTTCATGAACTGCATAAGAGCATCTTCTAAGGCACTTATCTTCTCTTGCTTTTAGGATGTGGCTCTTCTTCTTCCAAGATACTTTCCATGCAATAGTCCTCTTCTTCTTCCACCATGACTAAGAAATCCTCACAATAGCCATTTCTATGCTTTCCTCCACAAAAGTCACATCTAAGAGGCTGCATGTAATAATCCTCTTCTTCCTCCGCCATGACTAAGAAATCCTCACAATAGCCATTCCTATGCTTTCCTCCACAAAAATCACATCTAAGAGGCTGCATGCTACAGAAGCTAAGAGAATTGTGAGCAACATAACAACTTTATAAGAAGAGAAAAAAAAATTAAATTTTTGGTTTTTTTTTTATATAAACAGAAAATAAATGTTCAAAATAACACTAGATTGCCTTGTTAAATAACAATTCAACAATCCCCGGCAACGACGCCAAAAACTTGGTGAGGATTTGTGAGTGTGCGAATCGCACAAGTAATAAAATGATAAGTAAGATCGTCTCCACAGGTATTGCGATTGATTATTCAACTAAACAAAGTTCGTAACTATTTTGAACGAGAACCGAATAGTGGTATTTGGAAATAAGTAGATTTGTAACAATTGAAAATTAATAATAACAACTATTTAAAAATCAAAGGATTAAAAATGACTAGGGATCGAATCTTCTTGTTTTCACTCTTATGTAGTTGTTTTACTTATATCAATGCAAGTTTATTTCAATTATGATTGAGCCTTCAATTCTATTATTAATGCTTTTTGGTAACTGATCACTACCGAATCGATTTTGGGTTATACTCACGATTGGGAAATTGGGGTTATGAACTTGAACTGAATTGTTGGTCATGTTTAGGAGGATTATAGGAATATAACCTTATGAGCATGTGTTCTTATGAATCATTAGATCTTATTGCTTAATCTAGCTTTAATTCACCTAAGGGATTAGGGGATTTTAGTTAAAGTAAAGGGTTTATGAGGCAAGGAATTGTCCTTAAACTAATTTTGTTGATTCGAACTTCAATTATATGGAATAACTTGCGTTGGTTGTAAATTGATTGCATAAGAGTGGAAGCAAGAGGATTCGGTCACTAGTCGCTTTTAATTCTCCTTAAAATCCAAATTTTTGTTTAGTTGTTTACTGTTTTTGTCTTTTGATATAAGTCATAAATATTTCAAACACATCACTTAGTTCAATAGTTCAAATTATTACAAGTTTGTTAAGTTAAATAATTAGTTACAATCCCTTTAGAGACTTGTTGGGCAAAATCGCAAGTGTACGATTCGTCGTCAAGTAATAAAAGATCGAATCCACAGGGAAAACAAGTTCCAACCCTAGACAAGTCTCTAAAGTGTTTATTTATAGTCTAGGGTGAAAAGGAGTAAAAACAGGTCCAAAACATGTAAAAACGTAAAATTCTGCGTCCAGGGTGCTATCGTAGCACGGCCGTGGTGTGAGGCACGGCCAGGCCGTGCTTCACTCTGGTTCGCCGCAGTTTAGGTCTTTGTCGCAACACAGTAGTGCTTCACGACCTTTGCCAGGCCGTGTTTCATGTTGTTTTGTATTTTTCACCTCTTTAACGTCCGAATTAGCTCAAGGTGTCTTCATGAAAGTTGAAGCTATGGATCTTAGCTTTCCAATGGCACCGGTTTCATCTCATTTGGACACCTAAAACTCCAGATATGATGAAAACACTGAACAAGTGTCAGGCTGAGACAGCATTACATTATCAACTTGTAGCACAAATTACCCCAACTTATTCCAAGTGATTTTTCTCCTTTTTCCTAGGACAAATACCTTCCTTTAAGCACAATTGAACCAAAACCAAGTGCGTTATTCAAATCAAGCCAAATGTAAAAATAACATGGATAAAAATGACTAAAATGACTAAAATGTGATGCAAAACCAACACTAAACTATATGCTATTTCGAACTCATCAAATTACCCCAAGCTTAGAACTTTGCTTGTCCTCAAGCAATTGTTGTGGCCAAAGATAAAATGGAAATAAGAAAGGCAGCAAATAAGAAACCCGAGATAAAAACAAGATCAAGCAATAGGCTAAAGGACTATTAAACACAATAGAGACAATCAAGATCAAGTCCAATTAGAAATTTAAGTTCTCTGAAAACATGTCTCTCAGCGATAGGGTACTCTCCTTACCACTCTCAAAGTGTTTACAAGTTAAGACAATTCGCTCAAATCCATCTATGAAAGTGTTCTACCATAGGCTTGACTATTAATCAAATCTCAGCAAATAATTAATGAAAACACACAAGAATCAAAAGGTCTTCAAAAGGTTGTAACGTGGCCATGGGATTTTAATTGTAAGGTGGGATAAAAACAAGAAAGGGGAAATTCAAGGGCTATAAACATGAACAATCAAAGCAATTTTTTTAAAGCAGCATAAGTGGAGCAATCAATTTTTCTCTTTTTGCTTTCAAAACCTTTTATTATTGCTCATCTTACATTGTTTTCCTTTTCTATTTTTTCTATTTTCTTTTTTCATTCTTTTTTTATTTTGTTATCCCTCATTTGAGATTTTTCAATAATTATTGGGGATGAACTAAACAACAGAAGAGATTCCCAAGATCAAGCATCAAAACAACAAGATTAAGCACTCAATTGCTCCCTTAAACATACTCTAAAAGGTACAATAAACTGGGTACCCAAAAAAATCAATCAAGGCTCAAAATGGGCAACTAATGGAAGCTTTCATTCAGAAATCAGAGGCTTGAAAACATGCCTAAAATGCCTTAATCATATTCAAGTGTGTAATCAAAAATTTCAAGTTTTGAAATGGTTTCAAGTCAAGTTCTAGAGAGCACAATCAGGATGGACACACTCATACAAGAAGAAGGGGGCATATAAACATGATAAAGTGCAAGCCCCAACACAAAGCTCAAGTCTCACATTTAGAAGTCAAAATCAGTGAAAAACATCAAATCAGGCGCCACATGCTAATTCTCAACTTATCAAAAGATTGTCACTATGTACATTAAGAACACTACCTTTAAGCCCATCACAAGAGAAAATAATTGGGTTCCAAATCATTGCAATCTCAAATTTCAACAAAATTGCGGCACACATGGAAAAGCACAAGAGAATAG
This sequence comes from Calophaca sinica, assembly GCA_037113605.1. Taxonomy (NCBI): domain Eukaryota; kingdom Viridiplantae; phylum Streptophyta; class Magnoliopsida; order Fabales; family Fabaceae; genus Calophaca; species Calophaca sinica. The sequence continues at coordinate 99,753,952 of CM073733.1, read as the reverse complement.
CATGACAATTTGGGGGATAAAATGATGCAAACAAAAACAAAAATTAACACAAGATGCAAAAACTAAAATGAGATGCAAGACTAAATGCACAAAATGTAAACTCCTTACCCCAAGCTTAAAAACTTACATTGTCCCCAATGTAAAAATTTAAGTTGAAGCAAGGATGAGAAGGAAAGAACTAACCGAAAAACTTGGGTTGCCTCCCAAGAAGCGCTTCTTTAACGTCATTAGCTTGACACTTCAACACCCTTGTTAGGGTGGATAATATGTCATGAAGAAGATTTCATCCTTCCGCTTCCTTCTTTTTGAGAGAATTCCCATGTACTTGGCATAGGGAAGTAAGTGTGCCCATGCCTTAGCAATTGTACATTTGGGATATTGTTTCCCACTCCTTATCTTGAAGCACATTAAATTCATCTTGCGGAGGACGATTCTCTTCAATGCCCAAGAGTTGAGCTATCACATGAATCTCTCCGTGCCTCACCCTTAGGTCCTCTTCCATGTCACTATTTTTGTTTTTCAATTCTTCTTCCAATGCCACCATGAAGTTATGTTCACTCTCTATCTCCACTTTCTTACGCTCAAATTGGGATAATTGCTCGACAACCTCTCACTGAACCTCAAAGTTATCAAATGAAGCTTGGTTGGCTCTCATGAATTTCACCCAAACATTGTTAAGGTAAGAGTCTCTGTCATGGGATTCTTGAATTGAGCTTGAGGATGTGACTCTTTGGTTTGCTCATAAGTTGCTTTGAGAGTTGCCCAATTTGATTCTCCAGATTTTTGATAGAGGCCTCTTGGTTTTGAAATAGGACTCATGTTTCTTGAAATTGGATTGAGTCATCTTCATGAACTGCATAAGAGCATCTTCTAAGGCACTTATCTTCTCTTGCTTTTAGGATGTGGCTCTTCTTCTTCCAAGATACTTTCCATGCAATAGTCCTCTTCTTCTTCCACCATGACTAAGAAATCCTCACAATAGCCATTTCTATGCTTTCCTCCACAAAAGTCACATCTAAGAGGCTGCATGTAATAATCCTCTTCTTCCTCCGCCATGACTAAGAAATCCTCACAATAGCCATTCTTATGCTTTCCTCCACAAAAATCACATCTAAGAGGCTGCATGCTACAGAAGCTTAGAGAATTGTGAGCAACACAACAACTTTATAAGAAGAGAAGAAAAAAAAAATTAAATATTAGGTTTTTTTTTTTATATAAACAAAAAATAAAAGATCAAAATAAAACTAAATTGCCTTGTTAAATATCAATTCAACAATCCCTAACATGGCGCCAAAAACTTGGTGAGGATTTGTGATGTTGAATCGCACAAGTAATAAAATGATAAGTAAGATCGTCTCCACAGGATTGCGATTGATTATTCAACTAAACAAAGTTCGTAACTATTTTGAACGAGAACCGAATAGTGGTATTTGGAAATAAGTAGATTTGTAACAATTGAAAATTAATAATAACAACTATTTAAAAATCAAAGGATTAAAAATGACTAGGGATCGAATCTTCTTGTTTTCACTCTTATGTAGTTGTTTTACTTATATCAATGCAAGTTTATTTCAATTATGATTGAGCCTTCAATTCTATTATTAATGCTTTTTGGTAACTGATCACTACCGAATCGATTTTGGGTTATACTCACGATTGGGAAATTGGGGTTATGAACTTGAACTGAATTGTTGGTCATGTTTAGGAGGATTATAGGAATATAACCTTATGAGCATGTGTTCTTATGAATCATTAGATCTTATTGCTTAATCTAGCTTTAATTCACCTAAGGGATTAGGGATTTTAGTTAAAGTAAAGGGTTTATGAGGCAAGGAATTGTCCTTAAACTAATTTTGTTGATTGAACTTCAATTATATGGAATAACTTGCGTTGGTTGTAAATTGATTGCATAAGAGTGGAAGCAAGAGGATTCGATCCTAGTCGCTTTTAATTCTCCTTAAAATCCAAATTTTTGTTTAGTTGTTTCTTGTTTTGTCTTTTGATATAAGTCATAAATATTTCAAACACATCACTTAGTTCAATAGTTCAAATTATTACAAGTTTGTTAAGTTAAATAATTAGTTACAATCCCTTTAGAGACTTGTTGGGCAAAATCGCAAGTGTACGATTAAGTCGTCAAGTAATAAAAAGATCGAATCCACAGGGAAAACAAGTTCGACCCTAGACAAGTCTCTAAAGTGTTTATTTATAGTCTAGGGTGAAAAGGAGTAAAAACAGGTCCAAAACATGTAAAAGCGTAAAATTCTGCGTCCAGGGTGCTATCGTAGCACGGTAGTGGTGTGAGGCACGGCCAGGCCGTGCTTCATTACATTTCTCGCACGCTTTAGGTCTTTGTCCGCAACTGCAGTGCTTCCTGACACTGCCAGGCCGTGTTTCATGTTGTTTTGTATTTTTCACCTCTTTAACGTCCGAATTAGCTCAAGGTGTCTTCATGAAAGTTGAAGCTATGGATCTTAGCTTTCCAATGGCACCGGTTTCATCTCATTTGGACACCTAAAACTCCAGATATGATGAAAACACTGAACAAGTGTCAGGCTGAGACAGCATTACATTATCAACTTGTAGCACAAATTACCCCAACTTATTCCAAGTGATTTTTCTCCTTTTTCCTAGGACAAATACCTTCCTTTAAGCACAATTGAACCAAAACCAAGTGCGTTATTCAAATCAAGCCAAATGTAAAAATAACATGGATAAAAATGACTAAAATGACTAAAATGTGATGCAAAACCAACACTAAACTATATGCTATTTGAACTCATCAAATTACCCCAAGCTTAGAACTTTGCTTGTCCTCAAGCAATTGTTGTGGCCAAAGATAAAATGGAAATAAGATATGCAACAGATAAGGAACCCGAGATAAAAACAAGATCAAGCAATAGGCTAAAGGACTATTAAACACAATAGAGACAATCAAGATCAAGTCCAATTAGAAATTTAAGTTCTCTGAAAACATGTCTCTCACTGATAGGGGTACTCTCCTTACCACTCTCAAAGTGTTTACAAGTTAAGACAATTCGCTCAAATCCATCTATGAAAGTGTTCTACCATAGGCTTGACTATTAATCAAATCTCAGCAAATAATTAATGAAGGCACACAAGAATCAAAAGGACTTCAAAAGGTTGTAACGAAGCCATGGGATTTTAATTGTAAGGTGGGATAAAAACAAGAAACGGGAAATTCAAGGGCTATAAACATGAACAATCAAAGCAATTTTTTTAAAGCAGCATAAGTGGAGCAATCAATTTTTCTCTTTTTGCTTTCAAAACCTTTTATTATTGCTCATCTTCTCGTTGTTTTCCTTTTCTATTTTTCTATTTTCTATTTTCATTCTTTTTTTTTTTATTTTGTTATCCCTCATTTGAGATTTTTCAATAATTATTGGGGATGAACTAAACAACAGAAGAGATTCCCAAGATCAAGCATCAAAACAACAAGATTAAGCACTCAATTGCTCCCTTAAACATACTCTAAAAGGTACAATAAACTGGGTACCCAAAAAAATCAATCAAGGCTCAAAAGGGGCAACTAATGGAAGCTTTCATTCAGAAATCAGAGGCTTGAAAACATGCCTAAAATGCCTTAATCATATTCAAGTGTGTAATCAAAAAATTTCAAGTTTTGAAATGGTTTCAAGTCAAGTTCTAGAGAGCACAATCAGGATGGACACACTCATACAAGAAGAAGGGGGCATATAAACATGATAAAGTGCAAGCCCCAACACAAAGCTCAAGTCTCACATTTAGAAGTCAAAATCAGTGAAAAACATCAAATCAGAGCGCCACATGCTAATTCTCAACTTATCAAAAGATTGTCACTATGTACATTAAGAACACTACCTTTAAGCCCATCACAAGAGAAAATAATTGGGTTCCAAATCATTGCAATCTCAAATTTCAACAAAATTACGGCACACATGGAAAAGCACAAGAGAATAGCATGACAATTTGGGGGATAAAATGATGCAAACAAAAACAAAAATTAACACAAGATGCAAAAACTAAAATGAGATGCAAGACTAAATGCACAAAATGTAAACTCCTTACCCCAAGCTTAAAAACTTACATTGTCCCCAATGTAAAAATTTAAGTTGAAGCAAGGATGAGAAGGAAAGAACTAACCGAAAAACTTGGGTTGCCTCCCAAGAAGCGCTTCTTTAACGTCATTAGCTTGACACTTCAACACCCTTGTTAGGGTGGATAATATGTCATGAAGAAGATTTCATCCTTCCGCTTCCTTCTTTTGAGAGAATTCCCATGTACTTGGCATAGGGAAGTAAGTGTGCCCATGCCTTAGCAATTGTACATTTGGGATATTGTTTCCCCCACTCCTTATCTTGAAGCACATTAAATTCATCTTGCGGAGGACGATTCTCTTCAATGCCCAAGAGTTGAGCTATCACATGAATCTCTCCGTGCCTCACCCTTAGGTCCTCTTCCATGTCACTATTTTTGTTTTTCAATTCTTCTTCCAATGCCACCATGAAGTTATGTTCACTCTCTATCTCCACTTTCTTCTGCTCAAATTGGGATAATTGCTCTGACAACCTCTCACAACGAACCTCAAAGTTATCAAATGAAGCTTGGTTGGCTCTCATGAATTTCACCCAAACATTGTTAAGGTAAGAGTCTCTGTCATGGGATTCTTCGAATTGAGCTTGAGGATGTGACTCTTTGGTTTGCTCCGCAAGTTGCTTTGAGAGTTGCCCAATTTGATTCTCCAGATTTTTGATAGAGGCCTCTTGGTTTTTGAAATAGGACTCATGTTTCTTGAAATTGGATTGAGTCATCTTCATGAACTGCATAAGAGCATCTTCTAAGGCACTTATCTTCTCTTGCTTTTTAGGATGTGGCTCTTCTTCTTCCAAGATACTTTCCATGCAATAGTCCTCTTCTTCTTCCACCATGACTAAGAAATCCTCACAATAGCCATTTCTATGCTTTCCTCCACAAAAGTCACATCTAAGAGGCTGCATGTAATAATCCTCTTCTTCCTCCGCCATGACTAAGAAATCCTCACAATAGCCATTCTTATGCTTTCCTCCACAAAAATCACATCTAAGAGGCTGCATGCTACAGAAGCTTAGAGAATTGTGAGCAACACAACAACTTTATAAGAAGAGAAGAAAAAAAAAATTAAATTTTTGGTTTTTTTTTTATATAAACAAAAAATAAATGTTCAAAATAACACTAGTTTGCCTTGTTAAATATCAATTCAACAATCCCCGGCAACGGCGCCAAAAACTTGGTGAGGATTTCGGCAGTGTACCGAATCGCACAAGTAATAAAATGATAAGTAAGATCGTCTCCACAGGGATTGCGATTGATTATTCAACTAAACAAAGTTCGTAACTATTTTGAACGAGAACCGAATAGTGGTATTTGGAAATAAGTAGATTTGTAACAATTGAAAATTAATAATAACAACTATTTAAAAATCAAAGGATTAAAAATGACTAGGGATCGAATCTTCTTGTTTTCACTCTTATGTAGTTGTTTTACTTATATCAATGCAAGTTTATTTCAATTATGATTGAGCCTTCAATTCTATTATTAATGCTTTTTGGTAACTGATCACTACCGAATCGATTTTGGGTTATACTCACGATTGGGAAATTGGGGTTATGAACTTGAACTGAATTGTTGGTCATGTTTAGGAGGATTATAGGAATATAACCTTATGAGCATGTGTTCTTATGAATCATTAGATCTTATTGCTTAATCTAGCTTTAATTCACCTAAGGGATTAGGGGATTTTAGTTAAAGTAAAGGGTTTATGAGGCAAGGAATTGTCCTTAAACTAATTTTGTTGATTCGAACTTCAATTATATGGAATAACTTGCGTTGGTTGTAAATTGATTGCATAAGAGTGGAAGCAAGAGGATTCGATCCCTAGTCGCTTTTAATTCTCCTTAAAATCCAAATTTTTGTTTAGTTGTTTACTGTTTTGTCTTTTGATATAAGTCATAAATATTTCAAACACATCACTTAGTTCAATAGTTCAAATTATTACAAGTTTGTTAAGTTAAATAATTAGTTACAATCCCTTTAGAGACTTGGTGGGCAATATCGCAAGTGTACGATTAGGTCGTCAAGTAATAAAAAGATCGAATCCACAGGGAAAACAAGTTCCAACCCTAGACAAGTCTCTAAAGTGTTTATTTATAGTCTAGGGTGAAAAGGAGTAAAAACAGGTCCAAAACATGTAAAAACGTAAAATTCTGCGTCCAGGGTGCTATCGTAGCACGGCCGTGGTGTGAGGCACGGCCAGGCCGTGCTTCATTCTGTTTCTCGCACAGTTTAGGTGCTGTCGCAACACGGCCGTGCTTCCTGACACTGCCAGGCCGTGTTTCATGTTGTTTTGTATTTTTCACCTCTTTAACGTCCGAATTAGCTCAAGGTGTCTTCATGAAAGTTGAAGCTATGGATCTTAGCTTTCCAATGGCACCGGTTTCATCTCATTTGGACACCTAAAACTCCAGATATGATGAAAACACTGAACAAGTGTCAGGCTGAGACAGCATTACATTATCAACTTGTAGCACAAATTACCCCAACTTATTCCAAGTGATTTTTCTCCTTTTTCCTAGGACAAATACCTTCCTTTAAGCACAATTGAACCAAAACCAAGTGCGTTATTCAAATCAAGCCAAATGTAAAAATAACATGGATAAAAATGACTAAAATGACTAAAATGTGATGCAAAACCAACACTAAACTATATGCTATTTGAACTCATCAAATTACCCCAAGCTTAGAACTTTGCTTGTCCTCAAGCAATTGTTGTGGCCAAAGATAAAATGGAAATAAGATATGCAACAGATAAGGAACCCGAGATAAAAACAAGATCAAGCAATAGGCTAAAGGACTATTAAACACAATAGAGACAATCAAGATCAAGTCCAATTAGAAATTTAAGTTCTCTGAAAACATGTCTCTCACTGATAGGGGTACTCTCCTTACCACTCTCAAAGTGTTTACAAGTTAAGACAATTCGCTCAAATCCATCTATGAAAGTGTTCTACCATAGGCTTGACTATTAATCAAATCTCAGCAAATAATTAATGAAAACACACAAGAATCAAAAGGTCTTCAAAAGGTTGTAACGTGGCCATGGGATTTTAATTGTAAGGTGGGATAAAAACAAGAAAGGGGAAATTCAAGGGCTATAAACATGAACAATCAAAGCAATTTTTTTAAAGCAGCATAAGTGGAGCAATCAATTTTTCTCTTTTTGCTTTCAAAACCTTTTTATTATTGCTCATCTTCTGTTGTTTTCCTTTTCTATTTTTTTCTATTTTCTTTTTTTTCATTCTTTTTTTTTTTATTTTGTTATCCCTCATTTGAGATTTTTCAATAATTATTGGGGATGAACTAAACAACAGAAGAGATTCCCAAGATCAAGCATCAAAACAACAAGATTAAGCACTCAATTGCTCCCTTAAACATACTCTAAAAGGTACAATAAACTGGGTACCCAAAAAAATCAATCAAGGCTCAAAAGGGGCAACTAATGGAAGCTTTCATTCAGAAATCAGAGGCTTGAAAACATGCCTAAAATGCCTTAATCATATTCAAGTGTGTAATCAAAAAATTTCAAGTTTTGAAATGGTTTCAAGTCAAGTTCTAGAGAGCACAATCAGGATGGACACACTCATACAAGAAGAAGGGGGCATATAAACATGATAAAGTGCAAGCCCCAACACAAAGCTCAAGTCTCACATTTAGAAGTCAAAATCAGTGAAAAACATCAAATCAGAGCGCCACATGCTAATTCTCAACTTATCAAAAGATTGTCACTATGTACATTAAGAACACTACCTTTAAGCCCATCACAAGAGAAAATAATTGGGTTCCAAATCATTGCAATCTCAAATTTCAACAAAATTGCGGCACACATGGAAAAGCACAAGAGAATAGCATGACAATTTGGGGGATAAAATGATGCAAACAAAAACAAAAATTAACACAAGATGCAAAAACTAAAATGAGATGCAAGACTAAATGCACAAAATGTAAACTCCTTACCCCAAGCTTAAAAACTTACATTGTCCCCAATGTAAAAATTTAAGTTGAAGCAAGGATGAGAAGGAAAGAACTAACCGAAAAACTTGGGTTGCCTCCCAAGAAGCGCTTCTTTAACGTCATTAGCTTGACACTTCAACACCCTTGTTAGGGTGGATAATATGTCATGAAGAAGATTTCATCCTTCCGCTTCCTTCTTTGAGAGAATTCCCATGTACTTGGCATAGGGAAGTAAGTGTCGCCATGCCTTGCCAATTGTACCTTTGGGATATTGTTTCCCCCACTCCTTATGTTGAAGCACATTAAATTCATCTTGCGGAGGACGATTCTCTTCAATGCCCAAGAGTTGAGCTATCACATGAATCTCTCCGTGCCTCACCCTTAGGTCCTCTTCCATGTCACTATTTTTGTTTTTCAATTCTTCTTCCAATGCCACCATGAAGTTATGTTCACTCTCTATCTCCACTTTCTTACCTTTCAAATTGGGATAATTGCTCGACAACCTCTCACAACGAACCTCAAAGTTATCAAATGAAGCTTGGTTGGCTCTCATGAATTTCACCCAAACATTGTTAAGGTAAGAGTCTCTCATGGGATTCTTCAAATTGAGCTTGAGGATGTGACTCTTTGGTTTGCTCATAAGTTGCTTTGAGAGTTGCCCAATTTGATTCTCCAGATTTTTGATAGAGGCCTCTTGGTTTTTGAAATAGGACTCATGTTTCTTGAAATTGGATTGAGTCATCTTCATGAACTGCATAAGAGCATCTTCTAAGGCACTTATCTTCTCTTGCTTTTTAGGATGTGGCTCTTCTTCTTCCAAGATACTTTCCATGCAATAGTCCTCTTCTTCTTCCACCATGACTAAGAAATCCTCACAATAGCCATTTCTATGCTTTCCTCCACAAAAGTCACATCTAAGAGGCTGCATGTAATAATCCTCTTCTTCCTCCGCCATGACTAAGAAATCCTCACAATAGCCATTCTTATGCTTTCCTCCACAAAAATCACATCTAAGAGGCTGCATGCTACAGAAGCTTAGAGAATTGTGAGCAACACAACAACTTTATAAGAAGAGAAGAAAAAAAAAATTAAATTTTTGGTTTTTTTTTTATATAAACAAAAAATAAATGTTCAAAATAACACTAGTTTGCCTTGTTAAATATCAATTCAACAATCCCCGGCAACGGCGCCAAAAACTTGGTGAGGATTTCGGCAGTGTACCGAATCGCACAAGTAATAAAATGATAAGTAAGATCGTCTCCACAGGGATTGCGATTGATTATTCAACTAAACAAAGTTCGTAACTATTTTGAACGAGAACCGAATAGTGGTATTTGGAAATAAGTAGATTTGTAACAATTGAAAATTAATAATAACAACTATTTAAAAATCAAAGGATTAAAAATGACTAGGGATCGAATCTTCTTGTTTTCACTCTTATGTAGTTGTTTTACTTATATCAATGCAAGTTTATTTCAATTATGATTGAGCCTTCAATTCTATTATTAATGCTTTTTGGTAACTGATCACTACCGAATCGATTTTGGGTTATACTCACGATTGGGAAATTGGGGTTATGAACTTGAACTGAATTGTTGGTCATGTTTAGGAGGATTATAGGAATATAACCTTATGAGCATGTGTTCTTATGAATCATTAGATCTTATTGCTTAATCTAGCTTTAATTCACCTAAGGGATTAGGGGATTTTAGTTAAAGTAAAGGGTTTATGAGGCAAGGAATTGTCCTTAAACTAATTTTGTTGATTCGAACTTCAATTATATGGAATAACTTGCGTTGGTTGTAAATTGATTGCATAAGAGTGGAAGCAAGAGGATTCGATCCCTAGTCGCTTTTAATTCTCCTTAAAATCCAAATTTTTGTTTAGTTGTTTACTGTTTTTGTCTTTTGATATAAGTCATAAATATTTCAAACACATCACTTAGTTCAATAGTTCAAATTATTACAAGTTTGTTAAGTTAAATAATTAGTTACAATCCCTTTAGAGACTTGTTGGGCAAAATCGCAAGTGTACGATTCGTCGTCAAGTAATAAAAAGATCGAATCCACAGGGAAAACAAGTTCCAACCCTAGACAAGTCTCTAAAGTGTTTATTTATAGTCTAGGGTGAAAAGGAGTAAAAACAGGTCCAAAACATGTAAAAACGTAAAATTCTGCGTCCAGGGTGCTATCGTAGCACGGCCGTGGTGTGAGGCACGGCCAGGCCGTGCTTCATTCTGTTTCTCGCACAGTTTAGGTGCTGTCGCAACACGGCCGTGCTTCCTGACACTGCCAGGCCGTGTTTCATGTTGTTTTGTATTTTTCACCTCTTTAACGTCCGAATTAGCTCAAGGTGTCTTCATGAAAGTTGAAGCTATGGATCTTAGCTTTCCAATGGCACCGGTTTCATCTCATTTGGACACCTAAAACTCCAGATATGATGAAAACACTGAACAAGTGTCAGGCTGAGACGAGCATTACATTATCAACTTGTAGCACAAATTACCCCAACTTATTCCAAGTGATTTTTCTCCTTTTTCCTAGGACAAATACCTTCCTTTAAGCACAATTGAACCAAAACCAAGTGCGTTATTCAAATCAAGCCAAATGTAAAAATAACATGGATAAAAATGACTAAAATGACTAAAATGTGATGCAAAACCAACACTAAACTATATGCTATTTCGAACTCATCAAATTACCCCAAGCTTAGAACTTTGCTTGTCCTCAAGCAATTGTTGTGGCCAAAGATAAAATGGAAATAAGATATGCAACAGATAAGGAACCCGAGATAAAAACAAGATCAAGCAATAGGCTAAAGGACTATTAAACACAATAGAGACAATCAAGATCAAGTCCAATTAGAAATTTAAGTTCTCTGAAAACATGTCTCTCATCGATAGGGTACTCTCCTTACCACTCTCAAAGTGTTTACAAGTTAAGACAATTCGCCAAATCCATCTATGAAAGTGTTCTACCATAGGCTTGACTATTAATCAAATCTCAAAGAAATAATTAATGAAAACACACAAGAATCAAAAGGTCTTCAAAAGGTTGTAACGTGGCCATGGGATTTTAATTGTAAGGTGGGATAAAAACAAGAAAGGGGAAATTCAAGGGCTATAAACATGAACAATCAAAGCAATTTTTTTAAAGCAGCATAAGTGGAGCAATCAATTTTTCTCTTTTTGCTTTCAAAACCTTTTTATTATTGCTCATCTTCTCGTTGTTTTCCTTTTCTATTTTTTCTATTTTCTTTTTTCATTCTTTTTTTTTTTATTTTGTTATCCCTCATTTGAGATTTTTCAATAATTATTGGGGATGAACTAAACAATGAAGAGATTCCCAAGATCAAGCATCAAAACAACAAGATTAAGCACTCAATTGCTCCCTTAAACATACTCTAAAAGGTACAATAAACTGGGTACCCAAAAAAATCAATCAAGGCTCAAAAGGGGCAACTAATGGAAGCTTTCATTCAGAAATCAGAGGCTTGAAAACATGCCTAAAATGCCTTAATCATATTCAAGTGTGTAATCAAAAAATTTCAAGTTTTGAAATGGTTTCAAGTCAAGTTCTAGAGAGCACAATCAGGATGGACACACTCATACAAGAAGAAGGGGGCATATAAACATGATAAAGTGCAAGCCCCAACACAAAGCTCAAGTCTCACATTTAGAAGTCAAAATCAGTGAAAAACATCAAATCAGAGCGCCACATGCTAATTCTCAACTTATCAAAAGATTGTCACTATGTACATTAAGAACACTACCTTTAAGCCCATCACAAGAGAAAATAATTGGGTTCCAAATCATTGCAATCTCAAATTTCAACAAAATTGCGGCACACATGGAAAAGCACAAGAGAATAGCATGACAATTTGGGGGATAAAATGATGCAAACAAAAACAAAAATTAACACAAGATGCAAAAACTAAAATGAGATGCAAGACTAAATGCACAAAATGTAAACTCCTTACCCCAAGCTTAAAAACTTACATTTTCCCCAATGTAAAAATTTAAGTTGAAGCAAGGATGAGAAGGAAAGAACTAACCGAAAAACTTGGGTTGCCTCCCAAGAAGCGCTTCTTTAACGTCATTAGCTTGACACTTCAACACCCTTGTTAGGGTGGATAATATGTCATGAAGAAGATTTCATCCTTCCGCTTCCTTCTTTGAGAGAATTCCCATGTACTTGGCATAGGGAAGTAAGTGTGCCCATGCCTTAGCAATTGTACATTTGGGATATTGTTTCCACTCCTTATCTTGAAGCACATTAAATTCATCTTATGGAGGACGATTCTCTTCAATGCCCAAGAGTTGAGCTATCACATGAATCTCTCCGTGCCTCACCCTTAGGTCCTCTTCCATGTCACTATTTTTGTTTTTCAATTCTTCTTCCAATGCCACCATGAAGTTATGTTCACTCTCTATCTCCACTTTCTTCTGCTCAAATTGGGATAATTGCTCTGACAACCTCTCACAACGAACCTCAAAGTTATCAAATGAAGCTTGGTTGGCTCTCATGAATTTCACCCAAACATTGTTAAGGTAAAGAGTCTCACATGGGATTCTTCAAATTGAGCTTGAGGATGTGACTCTTTGGTTTGCTCCAAGTTGCTTTGAGAGTTGCCCAATTTGATTCTCCAGATTTTTGATAGAGGCCTCTTGGTTTTTGAAATAGGACTCATGTTTCTTGAAATTGGATTGAGTCATCTTCATGAACTGCATAAGAGCATCTTCTAAGGCACTTATCTTCTCTTGCTTTTTAGGATGTGGCTCTTCTTCTTCCAAGATACTTTCCATGCAATAGTCCTCTTCTTCTTCCACCATGACTAAGAAATCCTCACAATAGCCATTTCTATGCTTTCCTCCACAAAAGTCACATCTAAGAGGCTGCATGTAATAATCCTCTTCTTCCTCCGCCATGACTAAGAAATCCTCACAATAGCCATTCTTATGCTTTCCTCCACAAAAATCACATCTAAGAGGCTGCATGCCATGAAGCTTAGAGAATTGTGAGCAACACAACAACTTTATAAGAAGAGAAGAAAAAAATTAAATTTTTGGTTTTTTTATATAAACAAAAAATAAATGTTCAAAATAACACTAGTTTGCCTTGTTAAATATCAATTCAACAATCCTAAGAACGGCGCCTAAAACTTGGTGAGGATTTCAGTGTAAAATCGAATCGCACAAGTAATAAAATGATAAGTAAGATCGCCTCCACAAGGATTGCGATTGATTATTCAACTAAACAAAGTTCAAAACTATTTTGAACGAGAACCGAATAGTGGTATTTGGAAATAAGTAGATTTGTAACAATTGAAAATTAATAATAACAACTATTTAAAAATCAAAGGATTAAAAATGACTAGGGATCGAATCTTCTTGTTTTCACTCTTATGTAGTTGTTTTACTTATATCAATGCAAGTTTATTTCAATTATGATTGAGCCTTCAATTCTATTATTAATGCTTTTTGGTAACTGATCACTACCGAATCGATTTTGGGTTATACTCACGATTGGGAAATTGGGGTTATGAACTTGAACTGAATTGTTGGTCATGTTTAGGAGGATTATAGGAATATAACCTTATGAGCATGTGTTCTTATGAATCATTAGATCTTATTGCTTAATCTAGCTTTAATTCACCTAAGGGATTAGGGGATTTTAGTTAAAGTAAAGGGTTTATGAGGCAAGGAATTGTCCTTAAACTAATTTTGTTGATTCGAACTTCAATTATATGGAATAACTTGCGTTGGTTGTAAATTGATTGCATAAGAGTGGAAGCAAGAGGATTCGATCCCTAGTCGCTTTTAATTCTCCTTAAAATCCAAATTTTTGTTTAGTTGTTTACTGTTTTTGTCTTTTGATATAAGTCATAAATATTTCAAACACATCACTTAGTTCAATAGTTCAAATTATTACAAGTTTGTTAAGTTAAATAATTAGTTACAATCCCTTTAGAGACTTGTTGGGCAAAATCGCAAGTGTACGATTCGTCGTCAAGTAATAAAAAGATCGAATCCACAGGGAAAACAAGTTCCAACCCTAGACAAGTCTCTAAAGTGTTTATTTATAGTCTAGGGTGAAAAGGAGTAAAAACAGGTCCAAAACATGTAAAAACGTAAAATTCAAGGCCCAGGGTGCTATCGTAGCACGGCCAGTGTGAGGCACGGCCAGGCCGTGCTTCATTCTATTTCTCGCACGCTTTAGGTGTCGCCGCAACACGCCGTGCTTCCCGACATCGCCAGGCCGTGTTTCATGTTGTTTTGTATTTTTCACCTCTTTAACGTCCGAATTAGCTCAAGGTGGCTTCATGAAAGTTGAAGCTATGGATCTTAGCTTTCCAATGGCACCGGTTTCATCTCATTTGGACACCTAAAACTCCAGATATGATGAAAACACTGAACAAGTGTCAGGCTGAGACAGCATTACATTATCAACTTGTAGCACAAATTACCCCAACTTATTCCAAGTGATTTTTCTCCTTTTTCCTAGGACAAATACCTTCCTTTAAGCACAATTGAACCAAAACCAAGTGCGTTATTCAAATCAAGCCAAATGTAAAAATAACATGGATAAAAATGACTAAAATGACTAAAATGTGATGCAAAATCAACACTAAACTATATGCTATTTCGAACTCATCAAATTACCCCAAGCTTAGAACTTTGCTTGTCCTCAAGCAATTGTTGTGGCCAAAGATAAAATGGAAATAAGATATGCAACAGATAAGGAACCCGAGATAAAAACAAGATCAAGCAATAGGCTAAAGGACTATTAAACACAATAGAGACAATCAAGATCAAGTCCAATTAGAAATTTAAGTTCTCTGAAAACATGTCTCTCAATCGATAGGGTACTCTCCTTACCACTCTCAAAGTGTTTACAAGTTAAGACAATTCGCTCAAATCCATCTATGAAAGTGTTCTACCATAGGCTTGACTATTAATCAAATCTCAAAGAAATAATTAATGAAAACACACAAGAATCAAAAGGTCTTCAAAAGGTTGTAACGTGGCCATGGGATTTTAATTGTAAGGTGGGATAAAAACAATAAAGGGGAAATTCAAGGGCTAAAAACATGAACAATCAAAGCAATTTTTAAAGCAAAGATAAGTGGAGCATTCATTTTTTCTCTTTTTGCTTTCAAAACCTTTTTATTATTGCTCATCTTCTGTTGTTTTCCTTTTCTATTTTTTTCTATTTTCTTTTTTTTCATTCTTTTTTTTTATTTTGTTATCCCTCATTTGAGATTTTTCAATAATTATTGGGGATGAACTAAACAATGTAAGAGATTCCCAAGATCAAGCATCAAAACAACAAGATTAAGCACTCAATTGCTCCCTTAAACATACTCTAAAAGGTACAATAAACTGGGTACCCAAAAAAATCAATCAAGGCTCAAAAGGAGCAACTAATGGAAGGTTTCATTCAGAAATCAGAGGCTTGAAAACATGCCTAAAATGCCTTAATCATATTCAAGTGTGTAATCAAAAAATTTCAAGTTTTGAAATGGTTTCAAGTCAAGTTCTAGAGAGCACAATCAGGATGGACACACTCATACAAGAAGAAGGGGGCATATAAACATGATAAAGTGCAAGCCCCAACACAAAGCTCAAGTCTCACATTTAGAAGTCAAAATCTGAAAAACATCAAATCAGAGCGCCACATGCTAATTCTCAACTTATCAAAAGATTGTCACTATGTACATTAAGAACACTACCTTTAAGCCCATCACAAGAGAAAATAATTGGGTTCCAAATCATTGCAATCTCAAATTTCAACAAAATTGCGGCACACATGGAAAAGCACAAGAGAATAGCATGACAATTTGGGGGATAAAATGATGCAAACAAAAACAAAAATTAACACAAGATGCAAAAACTAAAATGAGATGCAAGACTAAATGCACAAAATGTAAACTCCTTACCCCAAGCTTAAAAACTTACATTGTCCCCAATGTAAAAATTTAAGTTGAAGCAAGGATGAGAAGGAAAGAACTAACCGAAAAACTTGGGCTGCCTCCCAAGAAGCACTTCTTTAACGTCATTAGCTTGACACTTCAACACCCTTGTTAGGGTGGATAATATGTCATGAAGAAGATTTCATCCTTCCGCTTCCTTCTTTTGAGAGAATTCCCATGTACTTGGCATAGGGAAGTAAGTGTGCCCATGCCTTAGCAATTGTACATTTGGGATATTGTTTCCACTCCTTATCTTGAAGCACATTAAATTCATCTTATGGAGGACGATTCTCTTCAATGCCCAAGAGTTGAGCTATCACATGAATCTCTCCGTGCCTCCCCCTTAGGTCCTCTTCCATGTCACTATTTTTGTTTTTCAATTCTTCTTCCAATGCCACCATGAAGTTATGTTCACTCTCTATCTCCACTTTCTTCTGCTCAAATTGGGATAATTGCTCTGACAACCTCTCACAACGAACCTCAAAGTTATCAAATGAAGCTTGGTTGGCTCTCATGAATTTCACCCAAACATTGTTAAGGTAAGAGTCTCTGTCATGGGATTCTTCGAATTGAGCTTGAGGATGTGACTCTTTGGTTTGCTCCGCAAGTTGCTTTGAGAGTTGCCCAATTTGATTCTCCAGATTTTTGATAGAGGCCTCTTGGTTTTTGAAATAGGACTCATGTTTCTTGAAATTGGATTGAGTCATCTTCATGAACTGCATAAGAGCATCTTCTAAGGCACTTATCTTCTCTTGCTTTTTAGGATGTGACTCTTCTTCTTCCAAAATACTTTCCATGCAATAGTCCTCTTCTTCTTCCACCATGACTAAGAAATCCTCACAATAGCCATTTCTATGCTTTCCTCCACAAAAGTCACATCTAAGAGGCTGCATGTAATAATCCTCTTCTTCCTCCGCCATGACTAAGAAATCCTCACAATAGCCATTCTTATGCTTTCCTCCACAAAAATCACATCTAAGAGGCTGCATGCTACAGAAGCTTAGAGAATTGTGAGCAACACAACAACTTTATAAGAAGAGAAGAAAAAAAAAATTAAATTTTTGGTTTTTTTTTTATATAAACAAAAAATAAATGTTCAAAATAACACTGGTTTGCCTTGTTAAATATCAATTCAACAATCCCCGGCAACGGCGCCAAAAACTTGGTGAGGATTTCGGCAGTGTACCGAATCGCACAAGTAATAAAATGATAAGTAAGATCGTCTCCACAGGGATTGCGATTGATTATTCAACTAAACAAAGTTCGTAACTATTTTGAACGAGAACCGAATAGTGGTATTTGGAAATAAGTAGATTTGTAACAATTGAAAATTAATAATAACAACTATTTAAAAATCAAAGGATTAAAAATGACTAGGGATCGAATCTTCTTGTTTTCACTCTTATGTAGTTGTTTTACTTATATCAATGCAAGTTTATTTCAATTATGATTGAGCCTTCAATTCTATTATTAATGCTTTTTGGTAACTGATCACTACCGAATCGATTTTGGGTTATACTCACGATTGGGAAATTGGGGTTATGAACTTGAACTGAATTGTTGGTCATGTTTAGGAGGCTTATAGGAATATACCCTTATGAGCATGTGTTCTTTTGAATCATTAGATCTTATTGCTTAATCTAGCTTTAATTCACCTAAGGGATTAGGGATTTTAGTTAAAGTAAAGGGTTTATGAGGCAAGGAATTGTCCTTAAACTAATTTTGTTGATTCGAACTTCAATTATATGGAATAACTTGCGTTGGTTATAAATTGATTGCATAAGAGTGGAAGCAAGAGGATTCGATCCAAGTCGCTTTTAATTCTCCTTAAAATCCAAATTTTTGTTTAGTTGTTTCTTGCTTTTGTCTTTTGATATAAGTCATAAATATTTCAAACACATCACTTAGTTCAATAGTTCAAATTATTACAAGTTTGTTAAGTTAAATAATTAGTTACAATCCCTTTAGAGACTTGTTGGGCAAAATCGCAAGTGTACGATTCGTCGTCAAGTAATAAAAAGATCGAATCCACAGGGAAAACAAGTTCCAACCCTAGACAAGTCTCTAAAGTGTTTATTTATAGTCTAGGGTGAAAAGGAGTAAAACAGGTCCAAAACATGTAAAACGTAAAATTCTGCGTCCAGGGTGCTATCGTAGCACGGTAGTGGTGAGGCACGGCCAGGCCGTGCTTCATTCTCGCTTCTCGCACGCTTTAGGTGGCCGCCGCAACACGGCCGTGCTTCCTGACACTGCCAGGCCGTGTTTCATGTTGTTTTGTATTTTTCACCTCTTTAACGTTCGAATTAGCTCAAGGTGTCTTCATGAAAGTTGAAGCTATGGATCTTAGCTTTCCAATGGCACCGGTTTCATCTCATTTGGACACCTAAAACTCCAGATATGATGAAAACACTGAACAAGTGTCAGGCTGAGACAGCATTACATTATCAACTTGTAGCACAAATTACCCCAACTTATTCCAAGTGATTTTTCTCCTTTTTCCTAGGACAAATACCTTCCTTTAAGCACAATTGAACCAAAACCAAGTGCGTTATTCAAATCAAGCCAAATGTAAAAATAACATGGATAAAAATGACTAAAATGACTAAAATGTGATGCAAAACCAACACTAAACTATATGCTATTTCGAACTCATCATAGGTGCAGGAGCCACCTTCTGTTTTGTTCTTCTGGTCTCTCTCGAAGGAGACTCAGCAGGTCTTTTCTCACCAGGCTTTGAGCTTCTGGTGGTTTTCTTTTCCGCTTCCTCTTCCTGTTGCTCAACTTTCACCTTTTTCAGCATGGACCCAGTAAGCAATTTCATTCTTACCAGGCTGTTGACTCCAAAAGTGTCAGGAATCACAATATTATCAGCACCAAAATACTTTGCCTTCTCTTGATCTGGTAAAGCAGTCAGCTTGTTTATGACCAGATTCTTGTCCATCATTTTGGTGAGCAAGACACCATACGGAATGAACTTGTAGGTATTCTTCTTGTCAGCAACACCTTTTCTTGAGTTGACTAGAGCATTGAAGCGAGGTTGTTGTGGATTAACCTTGGCGAGTTCACCTTGTTTCCAGCCATGAAATGTCTCATGATGAACTTCTGCTCGTAGTTGACAATGTCACTAGAGCCAGCCTTCAACAGGACGCTCTTGGTGATTATCTTATGAAGAACTCTGAAATGACTTTTCAGATTCTTGGCAGTAGGTGTTTCACCAGATTCTTTCAGCTGCTGGTAGTTCTCAAACAAATCACTGTTGACCTTCTCAATCCCATGAAATGCGTCAGCCCATTCTGAATAGAAGACGATGCCTTCACACGGACACCCAGTGACTTCAGAAATATTTTTGATGGAAAAAATAAACTTGAAACCTTTCACTGTTCCTTCAAAGATGCCACCTTTATGTAACCGAACGTTACCCCAAAGTTCTTTAATCGCAGTCACCAGAACCTCAACCGGGTTCCAGAAGAAATATTGTTCCCAGCCCATTGCCTTGAACGCATTGAAGAAGTCGAAGCCATAGAGCTTGAAGTTTTCCAAATCAACTCGATTTTCTAACAGAACTTTTCCTTCAGTCATGGTGTTATAGATAGCTGTATATTCAGATGTTGTTACTCCAGCCATGGTTGCAGTTGAGAGATGGAGGCGATGGAGGTTTTAGGGTTTAAACACACACACAGAGAGATAGAGAGGAAAAGAAACCGAGTACAGTTTTGCAGAAAACACAGAGTGGAGCGAAAAATGTGGAGTAGTGGGAAAGTTAAAGGAGAATGGTACAGTTATTTTTCAAAATATCGCTTTGTATTCTCTTATAAAAATAAATCAAAAAGAAAAGAAAATAAAGATTCGCTTTTTCATTAAATGCGGACGCCAAAATAAAAGTAAAAGATTTTATTGAAAACGTAAATAATCATGACTCAAGAGATATGATGAGACGCTTAAGTCCTTAACACGTGTGACACGTGTGGGTGTGCTCTGACGCACGCAACCGACTTACGGATGATGAGTTATGATGCATATGACAGATAAGATCTTTGATGCACATACATGCTTATGTCATATCGATCTTTGAGATTTAGTTTATCATCGACGCCGAGATTAATCATTCTTTTATAAGATGAAAGTTTAAATTTCTTCTTATAAAATTGAATCTATCTTGACAAGGGGTTTTGTAAATATGTCACCACCGATGATCAAGTGTCTACAAATTTTATTTCTAAAATACCCTTACGAACATAGTCTCTTATAAAATGATGCTTAATCTCAATGTGCTTTGCTCTAGAATGCAATATAGGATTTTTAGTAAGACATATGGCGGATGTATTATCACGAGAAGATAGGAATGTTACTCTCTTTTATCAAGTAGTCTTCAAGTTGATACTTCATCCACGAAGTTGAGAAGCGCAACTTCTGTCCGAGATGTATTCACCGCCGTTGAGAGTGCTATTGTGCTTTGCCTTTTGCTTGACCAAGACACAAGATTAGCTCCAAGGAATTGGCGGCCTCCACTTGTGCTTTTTCTTTCAATTCGATCTCCAAAGAAAATCAGCATCACGAAACCTACTAATTGGTAATCTTTTGATTTCTTATAAAGCAAACCAAGATTAGTAGTTCCTTGTAAATATCTAAATATTCTTTTAACAAAGACATAGGTGTGATTTTCTAGGATCCGATTGAAACCTAGCACACAGACGCCGAACATAATATCGTGTCTTGAAGCCGTAAGATAAAGTAGAGAACCAATCATACCTCTGTATAGCTTCGATCTACCTTCTTACCAATTTCATCTTTACTAAGAGAGTGTAGGATGCATAGGCGTGCTCATCGGCTTGCAATCCAGCATCTTGAATTTCTTCAATAATTCTTTGATGTATTTGCTTTGATGAATATAAATACCATCACTGCATTGCTTGATTTGTATTCCAAGGAAGAACTTCAATTCTCCCATCATGCTCATCTCAAATTCAGCCTGCATAAGCTTAGAAAATTCTTTGCAAAGACTTTCATTAGTGGCTCCAAAAATAATATCATCAACATATATTTGAACAAGTATGAAATGCTTGTTTGAGGTTTTTCTGAAAAGAGTAGTGTCAACTAAACCTCTTGTAAATCCATTTTCCATTAAAAATGAACTTAGTCTATCATACCATGCTCTGGGAGATTGCTTAAGACCATATAGTGCCTTTTTAAGTTTAAAAACATGTTCAGGAAATTCAATATCTTCAAAACCAGGAGGTTGTTTAACATAAACTTCTTCAGTTATAAAACCATTTAGAAAAGCACTTTTCACATCCATTAGATATAAAGTTATCTCATGATGTGCTGCAAATGATAGTAAAATACGAATAGCTTCTAATCTTGCAACAGGTGCAAAAGTTTCAGTGAAATCAATACCTTCTTCTTGTGAGTAGCCTTGAGCAACTAACCTTGCCTTATTTCTCACAACTCTACCGTCTTCATCAAGCTTATTTCTGAATACCCATTTAGTACCAATAGCTTGCTTATCTTCTGGTAGAGTGACTAGCTTCCAGACATCATTCCTTTGGAACTAATTTAACTCATCTTGCATAGCTAGAATCCACCCTTCATCTTCCAAGGCTTGATCAATCATCTTAGGTTCCATCTCAGAGAGAAGTGCAAAGTCAGCATGCTCCTTGAAAGAGGATCTGGTTCATACTTTGTCACCAGGTTCTCCTATGATTTGATCTTTTGGATGATTGGTCTTGTACTTCCAGCTTTTTCTTGCTTCAGCTTCCGCTTGAGTCGAATTCTTCGTCTTGTCACCACCGGATGATGAAGATGTATATTCACCGTCTGGCTTGTCACCGAGGTTTAAATCTGAAAATAACTCATCTAGCTCTGACATTGCAGTGTCAGGCTTCTTATCATCAAACTTGACATGAATGGACTCTTCAACTGTCAAAGTTTCTTTGTTGTATATTCTAAAAGCTTTAGATCTTTCAGAATATCCCAAAAAGATTCCTTTGTCAGCCTTGGAATCAAACTTACCAAGCTGATCTTTAGTATTCAGGATATAACAAATACAACCAAAAGGATGAAAGTAAGAAATGTTTGGTTTTCTTCCTTTCCACAATTCATAAGGAGTCTTATTCAAAATAGGTCTTATATAAATTCTATTTTGAATATAACAAGTTGTGTTTACTGCTTCTGCCCAAAAATGTTTTGCAATATCAGCTTCATTGATCATGGTCCTGGCCATTTCCTGGAGGGACCTATTTTTCCTTTCTACAACACCATTTTGTTGAGGTGTTCTAGGAGAGGAGAAATTGTGGGAGATGCCATTTTCTTCACAAAATTTTTGAAAGTTCTCATTTTCAAATTCTCCCCCATGATCACTTCTAATAGAGGAAATGCAAATGCCTTTTTCATTTTGAACTGATTTGCAGAAAACAGTAAATACCTTATAAGACTCATCCTTGTGGGCAAGGAATTTAATCCATGTCCATCTAGTAAAATCATCCACAATGACTAAACCATATTTCTTTCCAGTTAAAGAGGCTGTCCTTGTGGGACCAAAAGATCAAGATGTAAAAGTTCAAGTGGTCTAGAAGTTGAAACAACATTTTTTAAATGAAAGGAAGTTTTAACTTGTTTTCCTTTTTGACAAGCTTCACAAAGGGCATCAGATTTGTACTTAAGATTTGGTAAGCCTTTAACAAGATTGTGCTTGTTTAATTTTGAGATTAATCTCAAGTTGGCATGACCTAATCTTTTGTGCCAAATCCATTGCTCATCTTCAACAGATATAAGACACTTGACATCTTGTTTTTCAAGTTCAGAAAGATCAACTTTATAAACATTTTGTTTCCTCTTTGCTGTAAAGAATATAGATCCATCGTTTTTGCTTTTTACTAAACATCCAGTTTCTGTAAAGATGACTTCATAACCATTGTCACATAATTGACTTATGCTCAATAGATTATGTTTCAGTCCTTCAACATATAAAACATTATCAATAGAAGGAAGAGAGCCTTTACCTATGCGACCAATTCCAACTATTTTACCTTTCTGGTTTCCTCCGAAACCAACAAATCCAGCTTCTCTAGGTCTTAGTTCTTGGAACATATGCTTTTCTCCCGTCATGTGACGCGAGCATCCACTGTCTAAGTACCAAGACTGGTGTGTTGACTTTGTTGCTAAGCATGTCTGCAAAATAGACTATTTTATCTTTAGGTACCCATATCTTTTTGGGTCCTTTCTTGTTAGTTCTAGAAGGAGGCTTATCCTTCTTAGTTTTAAAAACATTACATGCACTTTTCAAATGACCAGATTTATTACAATAAGTACAATGTAAGCATTTACTATGGCTATGGGATTTATCAGATGCTGAATTATTTTCCAAAAGGGTTTCATCTGGTATATAGCCAAGACCATGAGTTGTCGTTTACTGACACCCCAGATCATTGAAGCTTGCTTGCTTCGAGTTACACTCTCTGCAAGAAACTTTTGAAATGCTTGTTCATAGTCATTTGATTTGCAGTTAGGACTGCCTGTAACTACAGAACTCTTAGCTTGAGAGCTCTCACCACGGTTGCTTGTTAGGTTCCAGGCCGGTTATCAACCAGACGCTGATTTTCGGTTTTCCACGGTTCTCTTCTTGAGTCTGAGTTTTCATTACGTAAGGAGTGAAAATCTTGTGATAGTTTTAAAAATTTCTTTTTCAAGTTCTTATACTCGAGAGAGAGTGGCAGTAGTCCTTAAGAAGATCATCAAAAGCAAGTTGAAGTTCGAGTAGGAATCATATACTATTACCTCTTCAACATCTTCTTACGACTCAATGTCGATTGTCCGCCATGAGGGCAATGTGAGCTTCTTCTTTATCTTCCTCGAGAGGAGGATAAGTCAAGATCTTCCCATGTTGCCATGAGACCTTTCTTCTTTTTCTTGAAGGAGCTTCTTGTGGGCTTTTCTTTAAGATTAGGACACTTTCGGATTTGAAATGTCAGGGCTTCTTACATTCATAGCAAATAACTTGGGCTTTGTCCTTGTCTTTGCTCTCCTTCTTGTCCTTTGAATCTTTCTTACGAAACTTCCTTCTAAAGTTTCTTTTCTTCCACATTCTCTGGATCTTCTTAGATATGAATGCAAGCTCATCATCCGATCCATCAGTCTCCTTCAAGCTTCATCATCGATTCTTCTTCTTGACTGAAAAGCTTTAGAAGTACTAGGTTTATGTTGATTAACTTTTAAAGCAATAGACTTACTCTTCTTGGTAGGTTCTTTTTCATTTAGCTCAAGTTCATGAGCTTTTAGGGAACTCATAAGATCTTCAAGCCGAAGAACATTCAGATCTTTTGCTTCTTGAATAGCAGTGACTTTGGGTCTCCACTGCCTTGTCAAGCTTCTCAAAATCTTTCTCACATGATCAGGTGTGGTATAACTTTTTCCAAGGGCCTGCAACCCATGAACAAGTGTTTGGAATCTTCCAAACATAGTTTCAATGTTTTCTCCATCTTCCATTTTGAATAGTTCATATTGGCGAACCATCATGCTAGCCTTTGTTTCTCTTACTTGGGCAGAACCCTCATAAGACAACACAAGAGAATCCGAGATTTCTTTGGCAGTATTAAACTTGCCACATTTATCATATTCTCTTTCTGTCATAGCACAGATGAGAATAAATCTGGCCCTCTGGTTGGTTTGATATCTCTTTTTCTGATCATCAGACCAGTTTTCCCTTGATATTGCAACGCCAAGGGCATTAGCGGGAAGAATGTATCCGCTTTCAACTATATCCCACAAATCAAGACTTTGTGCCTCAAGGAATGCTTTCATCTTATCCTTCCAGTAATCAAATTTTTCTCCATTGAATAGAGGAGGTCGGTTCATATGACCACCTTCAGACATGTTCACAATATAGAATCTTTTCTCTTGACATCGTTAAGTGCTCAACCAAGAGGCCGAGCTCGATACCAACCGAGCGTGAACACAAGAAGGGGTTGAATTGTGTTTACAAACTTTTCGTAAACTTTAAGTTAGAAACACTATAGAACACAAGTTTTTCAAAATTGTTTGTTTATCGGATCTTTGGGTATAACAGGATATTTGAAAGCAGTTTGATAAAACTTGTTTTTAACGCAAAGAAGATAAAAATGAATAGAAAGCAAGAAAGCAGAGACACAGAATTTATACTAGTTCACTACCAAACCGATAGCTACGTCTAGTCCCTTCGTTCTTGAAGGATTTTCACTATAATCAATCGATTACAATTTCCTCAAGAGTATTCTCTTTGTCACAACTTGACAATACTCTCAACTTCTCAAACGACTCAAGACAATCGAGCCTTTGAGGATCTGACCTTAACTAGGCCAAAACAACTTTTACAAAAGAGTTGAAGTACAGTTAAAAATAACTCTCACAGAGAGGATAAAAGATTAAGCTCAACTATAGAAAAACTTTCTTAAAGAAAGGGTCGGACGCTGAGTTCAGTTCTGTAGTCCAGAGACTTAGCACGAGACTTGGTTGCTCACAGAAGCAGTGCTTGTTCTCAGTAAATATTTCAGCAGAATTTCAGCAAGCTTTTTCACAGTTTTTTTTTTCAATGAATACCATGAGGTATATATAGGAGTTCCAAGGATATAACCGTTAAGGTAAAAATGGCTCCTTAGCATTGAGTAAGGTAAATTCAAAGTGTTGTCTCTTTCTTGCTTTGCAGAGAATATCCCAGTAGTACATGTTACCGTTTTTGTACTACCTTGCTTGTACGATTTTTGTCTTGTAGTTAAAGGTTTCACCTTTGATACCTCGTACAACAATTTTAGCGCTCAAGATCAATTTTGAAATCCGTTCCAGAAACTTCTGAGAGGTAGAGCAGCACCGTGACTAACACGTGATTAGAAGTGAGGTTCAGACGCTCGCTCAGAATCGGAAGTTCGGACGCTCGTTCAGAATCGGAAGTTCGGACGCTTGTAGCAATTGGATAAGCATAGTGTATAAAGAGGAAATTCCAGACGCTCACAAGGATGAGCCGGATGCTGACACATAGAATGAATCCTTCTCTTGAGAATTACTTTCTTCTTGCTTGAGTGGCTTAGAATATACGTATTATTAGTATCTGCACACTTCAAGAAATGTTAGAACATAAATTGTTCTCTTGTGAATACTTTGTTATCATCAAAATTAATGAGGGTCTAAACATCTCAATCGTTTAGGTTCCAACACATTTATGTACGTAAAAAATAACATAAATACATTAAAATACAAGCCATTTGATTAAATTCTTGCAAACTTTCAGTCTTTTCTAAAATTTAGTATGAATGACTAATATGATAAACAATCTTTATTATATACAAACATGAATAATTTAAATTAGGAAATTAAACACATGTCGATATCTAATCAATTTAGTGTGCCACATAATCATCAAGTTTAATACGTGGCAAACATAATTCCATTTTAACTGTTAATTAATACAAAATACGTGGACAAAGAATTTCCTTTTAAACTGTTATTTAATTCAAAAAAAATGTCAAGATGTCAGCCAAGTAATGAAGCATTAAATTAACATTAAATTGTTATTTCGGATCAGATCAACTGGTTAATGATTCGAAAATCATAATTATTTTCAACCAAAAAGGATTTAGCAGTCAACAATAAAAATTTGTATAAATTAAGATCAATTTGAATTTAAAAAAAAAAAATAGCCACGCAAAATAGCTGATGCCTCTTTCATGTGTCAAGCATCATTTTTAAAATAATAAATGTAATAATATTAATTATATTTAACACTGTCAACATAAATGCTCCCTTTTTTAAATGATAGTTTTTTTTTACCCGAAACAACAATCCTGATATGTTTTATGGCCGATAGCACATTTATTTCAAAACAACAATGAGCAAGGAATCAACATTTAAACATTTTGTGGCCTAAATCCGGAAATATTTTGTACCAAAAAAAAATAAATTCAAAGTTTTTGTTTTTACGGGATAAATTCGAAAATATTCTCTGAAAATGGCATGTATACACACGTCAAATTGCGAAATCATCTCTCCCAATATTTTCCTCAACACCTAAATCATTCTGTCAAGAAGAGGAGCTTCAATTCCCATTAATTTATACTGATTCAAGTCAATTTGCTATGATTCAATGGGTTGCTCTTCTCCACCAATCTTTTCGTGGGTGCTTAATTTGTGCATTTCGTGTCCGCTTAATTTCTATCAGAATCAATTTATTTCATCAGACTTATTTAGAGACTCATTGATATATACCACTCTTCTGCCACAACCACCAGTAGCACCACCACGTCAGACTTTATTCTTCCCAGTGCAACATTGCAAGCAAGGATAGTGCCTGACACTATGACATCACAAGGGTTTTGTAAACACAAAGTTTCAACTTTTTATTTATTTATTTCCGAAGCTTATTCCTATTCTTCTTCATTTTTTGAAAAAATGCATGTTTTGTTTTGAATGTTCAAGTTTTTTTCAATGGTGTTTGTGTGTCAATTTGTGTCCGTAATTTGGATTCTTTTGGCTTTTACAACCAATTTGTGTCCGTGTTTGAAAAGTTTCATTTTCATTGTGTAACTCTACATCTATTATGACCGATTTGAAATTCTTATTGGTGTTCATTTACTTTGTTAAAAGATTACTATTTTGTGTCACATGAGTTTCGATGATGTGTGCACATTGACTAGAGTGGACACAATCTACCATTGCCAAGCCAGGGTACAAGGGCCCATGGAAACCAAAGGTTTGTAGAAATATTAATCAATGATATTTAGGAGTGGATTTGTTTTCTAACATTGCAGACAATTGAAAAAATTAAGAACCCCAACTACAAATGAAAGTAGAAGGCACCTATGATTGACAACCCGACCAAATTTGTTTTTCATCCTTTTTCTCAATAGTAGTAACCGTGTAAATTCTTTTATATTATAAAGCAAAAGAAGTATATTTAACATGTGAAAAATATATTATTAGACTTCAAGGACAACCCTAACCTCTATGTTTTCCCTAACTTCAAGTATGCTGGCATTGAATTGTAGCAGGTAAAGTTTTCATTGTTTTTGCTAACTTTTGTTGATCCTTTTGGATCCAAACTCTGACCAGCAAGTTTCTTGATATTTCTCTAGCTTCAAGGGGAGTCTTATGTTATATTTTTTTTATATTAAAATGTTTTTAATTATTAAGATTATTAAGATGCTCTTTTTAACACTGGGTGTGAGATGATTGCAGGTTCTCTTTAAGCATGCTCCTTAATGCAATATGAGAGGATGATATATTTATGAATTATGTTAATTTATTGTTTATATATGATTTGTCTACAATTTAGTTGTTTGGATCTTCAGCAAAGGAACCTCTTATGATATTTAGGCATGATGCTCCTATATTTGTGACAAATTAATTCTTTAGGACTTCTATTCTCCGGAATTTAAGCTTAGTGTTTTGCATTTGCAATGTCACAAAACTTGCACTGATTTCCAGATATCTCTACTATGTCCTCATATCTCCATAGCATCTAATGCTACTCGGGTTTCTATCGAACAAACATCTGTTGTCCCAGAAAATGGTGTCTCTCTGTCTCCCACCAATCAAAAGTTGAGGATATACATATGTGTTAATAAATTATGATTTTATTTTATTATGTGGCAAATTGTCATTGATAGGGGACACAGAATATGACTGGAAAGTGAGACAGGAGATTTTCCTCCGTTTCTATCCTCCTTGGTGTATTATTTAAGGTAGATTTCATTTTCACGGTCCAAAGTACACGAGATTCAATTGTGATATAGTGGAAGAAGTATTTTCTATTTACATGGCACACTCTACGTGTAATGATTATTCATTATTAGCTGGTATTGTTTTGTTTTTTTATTTTTGCTTTTTATTGAATTTTAATTTGTGAAATTGTTGTTATCTTATGTTTGTAAGAGGGTCAAGTTTATCTTCTGTTAAAGTTCAACGTCATTTCATGTGTAGGGATTACAGAACAACTAGCACCCTTACAAATTGAGTTTTGAGAAAAATAGTCAAGTGGTCAAACAACCAATGAAGTTTGTATCACAACCCATTTTTAAATTCACACCTCCTGGTGAGATTTTTTCTGATCAATTTGACTGCAGTTATTTGGTCGGTAAGCATTACTACAATATCAGTATTATTTAAAAAAATGTGATATAGTGTCATATTATTGGTAAATCGAAACTATTGTTTGGCAATATAATGTATCTAATGCCGACATAATGGGAATCTTTACCAGGGTTGGTACTAAACGTGAATACGTTAAGAACCATGGGAAGTCCAAACTTATTGTCATTGAGCTTGAAAATGAAGGTAACGGAAAAACCATTTTCAACAAAAATTGATGCATGTCCCTATATTACGCAAATTAAATTTTTTATATGTTTGCACATCTCCACAGGTGTCGTTTCAAAGTAACGTAGTTTACTGAATTTGTTGATGAGATGAACACATTCATCTCAAGTGGTGAAGCAACTAATGCAATGGTTGTTGTTGTTGTAAATTCTTTCCATTCCTAAGCTAGATATCCCCATCAACTTTATCAAAATGTACTGGTCATTCTGAATAATCCCATGTTCATAATATCAGTGAGTTTTTAGAAATCGACTAGCTCTTTTAGTGAATTTTGCTAGTAGTTTCTGCACAACATAATTGACTTACTAATTACATTTCAGAACACAAAACAAATATAATATAGTATGTACTTATTAAGAAACAAATAAGGTAATCTAATGATCAGATCACTTATTACATTGCAATAAAAAATATTTTTTAATTATAAATTATATAATACAAAAATTGAGTTGATTATCACAAAACTCAACAAACAAAAACATAATAAAACCCTAATAGCATCTACAATAATATATATATATATTCAAATTATGAGGAAAGTTTATTATATCAATTCTTTAAGCTGTTTTCAATGAATGTATAATGTAGTATTAACCCATAAATTACATATTGCTATTCTTTTATTTTCATCAATTTAATAAATTATTTCTTATCTAATTCAATTTGTTTGTATGCACCATCAGATTGTTTGTGTCGTATGCAACTCAATTAATATTAGTTTATTTACGTATATTATGTTATGTTCCTTATAACATCTCTAAGATTTAATAATTATTATCATAATATTTAATATATTTCATTGTTGAAACAAAAAGTGGAGCTGAAACTCATTTATAAAAATGTTCCGTGCATGGCACGGGTTCTATACTAGTTATATATAATCTAATAATTTTTTTTTGAATGACAAATGTTAGTAAGTTAGCATATCTCCTTGTTAGTGGGGGAGTGGGGTTTGAACCCCCAACCTCCTTGTTAATCAACTCCTTCAATGTCCTTAGCCCACCACTTGGGCTACCCCACTTGGACATATATAATCTAATGATTGAATGGATAAAAATTATATTTATTACATTATTAAATGACTTAATAATATAATAACATGTTTGGTCAAAAAAATAATAATATAATAATAACATGTTTCTCAATTTTCATTCATTCAACGGAAGTGGACATAAGGTAAACGGCCATCAACAGGTCTTGATATCAACAGGTCATAAAAGAGTGTCGATTAACAGTAAGCATCGTACGTGAAACAAACTAATTAAAACGATCCACGTGATATATACCGTATCCTACTTCCTACACCCTATTAGGAGGAAGTTAGTTTTGGTTCACAGAGATACTTGGAGTTTAGCATTTGGCAGTCATAGTAAAATACTACATTTACAAAATGGACGTTACTGGTGCCAACAACCTAGTGGCATAGTGTTAAGAGTTTATCGTAATAGTGTGGAGGTGCAGGACCCCTCCCTACGTCTAGAATGTGGCGTGTATTTGAAAACTCGTACGTACTACACGTTTTAGGTGAGTAACGTGAATAGTGGTAGACGAAAGCTAAGTCCTCCGCCGAACAGGAAAGAAAATGAGGGTTCGAAAAAATTGTCCTTAATAAACATGCTACCTAGAGCTTTGGAATTAGATTCCCCCTAGTCACGAATTCACGCAGTCGTGAATCACTCGGTCGTTAGATGAAGATCGAGTAGTTAAAAGAGATTTTGTGAAGTCAAAATATGAGTTGTCTGATCTCTATCTAACAATTGAGATTTTTTGACTGGGTGAATGCACGGTTCTTCTAACCGTAGGGAATTCAGATCTCTAAAACTTCCTGTTTTTTTTTTTTTTACTATGAAGGGTATATGTGTGAAGAAAATTTGAGTAAAGCAACGTTTGAATCTGTTTAGATAAAAATATCAAAATATATTTATGATAAATAAAATATTAAAAGAATCTTATAAGAGTTATGAGTTTTTTAAGTAATAAATTTCTTATGTAAGGAAGTTGACATTAAATTCTACATTTTAATTTTTAGAAAACTTTTAGTAATTTGCTTTTGTAATTAAAGCCTTGTCTTTTTTTTTTTTATCAAGAGGTCTTTGACCCAGTTCCGGTGTCCTGGGCAAAGGGGCCCTGACTAATCTGGAGTTCGGCCGGAGATAAGTAAAGTCTGACCCCAAGTTGTTTCATCGCTAGGGATCAAACCCGGTACTAGCCGAGTCTGTAGTGCGTTAACCACTCGCACCCAACCTTAGGGTTAATTAAACCCTTCTCTACCAACTTATAATGTGACATGATTGGTAGATAATTATCAGGTTATTTAAGCATGATGTCTCGGGTTTGATCTCATGGCATGTGTATTAGGATGGCAAAACAAGCTACTCTGCTCTGCCATCAACCGACCTAAATTAAGACGGAGTAGGTTGAATTAGGTATGTGGATTGAACATCGTGGTCTGTCCCGCCACGGGTTGGCTGGTTGACCTATCAACAACAAAAACAACAAAGAAAACAAAAGAAATGTTGATAATGGGCGGGTTGATAGCTAGGTTAATCCACCAAAAAAAGTTTAAATACCATAAAAATTGTTAAAATACATAAAATAATTTAAAAAGGAGAGAAAATTGGCTGCCGGGTCAAAGTGGTTAGTACGTGGGCAAGAAATCACAATCCTTCCCGCAAAAAAAGATGGGTTAAATGGGTTGATCAGACAGGTCCAACCAACTTTACCACCCCTAATGTGTATGAAGAGTATTTGTTGGTAGAAATCAACCCTTTAAATAAATTTCAATACCACGAGTGATTCGTTTCTGTGTTAGGTGTCAATTAAAATATTAAAAAAATATATATCATAGAATATCTTGATATTATTGTAGTTATCTTAGATTTTCTCCTAGGATTAGTTTCCATATTACATAGTTATTATCGTGATTTGTTTTATAGTTTCCCTATTTAATTAGGATTAGGAGTCTTTTGATTTGTTTCCTAGTTTCCGTATTTAATTAGGATGAGTCCTTGTATCAATATAATTATAATCAAGAGAGAGCGTGAAAAGAGTGTGTGTGAGTGTTATCAATCTTTGTAACTCTTAAGTGAGGTATTCGGGTTTGTAAGAGTGATACACAATCTGGAGTGGGATACAGTACTGATTGTACACTACAAGAAATCGCGGGATTACCAACGGCCAATCCACAAATGCCGTCGGTAATCCAAAAATTCTGACGGATAACCGACGGGCTAATATCCGTCGGTAAAACGCGCGTCGCAAATGCGTACCGACGGCTTTGCCCCGTCGGTTTAATCGTTCGGTAATTTTCGACGGCTTTAACCCGTTGGTATAATCGTTCGGTATGTTCCGACGGCTTTAGCCCGTCAGTATAATCGTTCGGTATGTTCCGACGGCTTTAACCCGTCGGTAATGCCGAGTCTACAACAATTGACATTTCCGACGGCCATGACCGTCGGTAAAGCCGAACTTTAAAAAAAAATTTTGAATTGAAAATTGTTTAAATTTTTATTAAAAAAATTATTTAATTTTTTAAATTATTTATTTTTAATTTCTGTAATCAATTTAATTTATTTATCCATTTAATTAACGATTACTAGTTATTACATTTAATTATTAATTTATTCCTGTATTTAAAAATGCAATGCGATAACGTAAACTATAAAACAAATTAAAAAAAAGAAACGTAACAAATAAATAAAAATTCGATTTAACAAAGCAGTAATAAAAAAGATATCCGGAAATAAAAAAAAATATCGATACAAACATAACTAATAGTCCTGATAGTCCTGATCATGATCACCATCTGCATCATCGACTTGATCACCAGTACTATGAGGCGAAGGCGGAGGCGGTGGAGGAGGCGGCTCGCGAGCTAGCAAATGGTACAGATCCTCACAGCCATTGCAAAGACTGAGCCAACATGGCGGCCGTCGGCGGGCCTCCTCTATTTCTTTGGGCGCGATCCGGCTTCTTTCGGCCGCCGGCCGCTTTGCTCGGCCATGGCCCGCTTCAACTCTGCTATCTCCCGCTCATCCGCGGCGGCCATCTTTGGGCGACTCTCCAATGGAGAGGCAGCGGGCCCCTTTCTTGTAGTTGCTGGCAAGGTCGCCAGCACTGTATAGGCGACCCTTCTTCTTGCCGCCAACAACATCTGCCCAAACCATCAGCGATGCAGCTGGATCCTCTGGACTTGAGAGCTAAAAGTCTCACACACATTGATAACTTAGAGTCGGCAGACCCTTCAAACAACGGCTTATTTGTTTCTATCAAGAGATTATAAAATCTTTGTGCAGTCTCATTTGGAAGTTCATCTGTGTCATCATATTGTGGCTCCTCGAATGATACGTTGACCCCCAAGGCATCACAAACCATATCTTGCATCAATTCAATCTGTTCACCATATCCCGTATCTACGCAATTGCTTGAAGCACCTGTGCAATTATCGCCAACCCCTAATTCAACCCGAGGTAACTCTTCACCATGTCTAGTCCAAATCCAGTAATTAGGCATAAATCCAACTCTCTGCAGGTGCAACATGACCTCACCTGGGCTCTTGATCTTTCTGCAATCGCTTTTAAGGCACGGACATCTAATCCCTCCATTAATTTCGAAATCTTCGTGTGCCATTGCGACTTGAACAAAGTGATCAATCCCATCGCAAAAAGATTGTTTCAAACCCCCTCTTCCCGGATACAACCTATCGTACAACCAACTACGATTCGAAGGAAAAAATTCCATCTTCTGCATGTCAAAAAAAATGACAATTTCAGCAGCACGACATTCTTACAACCGCTCTCTTTCTTTAAATGGTATGACCCTATCCCATTCGAGGAAAAACTTTTTCAGAACTCGTATAATAGTCATTCCTTAATTCTCATATCTTATACTTGACAAATTTTTAGTGACATTTCATTGGTCTCACGAGTACACAAAATGATCGTGATTAGGAACAAGGCAATCAAGTATGCACCCAGAGAACAAAAGGAAATGAATCTAACCGAAATTTCATCAAATATCAAGATACGAGAATCAAGCAACAACTATTATACAAGTAAAGAAAAAGTTTTTTCCCAAACTGTCCGACTTTGACAATTCAAGGTTCAATATACAATGAACACGTGGTATCTAAAAGAGTACACGCACTCAATAATATATTGAACCTCAAACGGGAAGCTAAGGCTTTTCTCCGATACTAATAACAAAGCAAATGATTCACTAAGAATCAAAAGTAGAGATGATAGAAGTAGAAAATCTACTTGGTCATTTAAAAAGAAACAGGTTAGAAGTTGATATCATCTTAAAGTATAGAATTAGACAAGCAGAAGTGGCAAGAAAAAGAAGTACAGAGAGATGTGCAAAACAAATTGCATACAACGATAGAATTAGATCTGTCTTTTTGTTTACTTTCTAATTCTTCTATTTTCTATTCTATTGGTCATTTTTCATCCTCAGCGGGCATTGTGGCCGCAATAGCGGCGTGGCTTTGCGTCGCGGAGGCAGGGCTTAATTTATATAATTGTTATGTTACTTAATTCTTATATTACTTAATATCGTTAACCCTCAAATTACTTTTCCTTTCTCAATTTCTTTTACTAACCGTTTTGTTTAAAAATATATAATATTTAAACTTAGGCATATACATATAATTTACTGTAATTAATGTTTAATAATTTTCAAGTTTATTTAATTATATATAATTTACTGTCAATATTCTAAAAAGCCTCCATTTTGATGTGTTTTATATAGGTCGAACAACTTGATAGTTTCTCAGCATCTGAATTTTCCTCGAACAAACTTTTTAAATGATTTTTACTTTTATTGATTTTATCCCATCAAAAGTCTGAATTCTTTGATTCATAGTACTGCTAAAAAATAGTTATTGAAAGTCATAGAGAAAGCTAGATAAAAATGGATTCCCTGTGCACTAGGCTGTTAGGGTCTTGCGAGTTTATGTGTGTTTCTCCCTTGGTCACTTTGCCAACATGTGAAGTTGTGAAATCATAGACATGGTTTTTTTTATTCATTTTCTAATTTCTCCTCGAGAAAATGATACGAAGATTGGGTTGTCGTGTGTAGCCAATATTACGGGTTACATTTTAGTTGTTTTTCAATACTGTTTGGATTAGATGATACCTTCCCTTCCTAAAAAACAGATTCATTCAGGACATTTGCAACTCATGACTACGCTTTGAGAGGGAGTTTGGCAAGTTGGAGGATTTTGATCATGCTTTACAAAAGGTACATTCGTTCCTCTTCAACTTCAGTTTCTTTGTTTCTAAATATTAGAATTTGTATTTAGTGGGAAAATGTGAGAAAAGGTGAGAAAACGAGAGAAAATATGCAGAGGGAAAATTGAAAGACTAATTCAACTTTGACTAATTCAACTTAAAAAAGTCCCAAAATTTAAGACCAACATCATATCATATCACTCATTCACATCAATCACACATTATATATATCATTCAGTTTTGAAAAATGACACAAATTCCTCCAACATCAAAATATAAAATGACCTCTGATTTTAACACTAATCAACATATAAAATGACACAAATTCCTAGTCCTCCAACATCAACATTCAGTTAAGCCTCCTTAGTCCTTCCTCCAATCAACATATAAAATGACACAAATTCCTACAACATCAACATAACATCATCAAACCAGTATTTTCAAAACATAAACAACAGTATTTTCAGCAGCAAACCAGTATTTTCAAAACATAAACTAGAAATCTCCAATTTCTATCATCAGTAGCAAAATCAATAAGATTAATACACATGAAGCTTGAATAGAAACATATGACCAAATAAGATTAATATCAACAATAGCTCTTATATCAATTTAAACCATAAATCACAAATCACAACAGTATACACACACTAACAGTATACATACCCAAATCACAACAGTATACATACAAAATCAGAAAAAGAAAAGAAAAAAAAGAGAGAAATGGAGAGAACTACAGTACAGGGAGGAGACACACCTCACAGAGAGAACTACAGGGAGGAGACACAGGGAGGAGACGCACCAAGACTAGCAACGAATTCTTTCTTCCTTTCAATCGCGACCCAATCAAACGCACCACAGATTCTTTCTTTCAGTCGGATGGATTCTTTCTTTCAATCGCGACCAGCAAGACCTCGCCACGCGATTGGGAAGAGGGAGATGGTTGAGGATGGCGGAGGGACGCAGAGGACGGAGGTGGTTGAGGACGACAGTGAACCAGTAAACCCTAGAGAGGGAGAGGGATGAACGAGAGTGACTTCACTGTGACTGAACCAGTTTTTAGACTTTCAGTTTCAGTGGAGGAGAAGTAAGTGCTTACCGAGACTAACGAAGTGGTTACAGGGTCGGGGGTGGGAAGAATGTGGTGGCAGTGGTGGTAGCGGTGCAGATGACAAATAGGTGATGCGGACAGCAGAGCGACGGCGTTGCTGGGAGAGGGAGGACCAAAGAGAGAGACGAGAGAAGAGAAGTAAAAATGGGAAAGGGGAAAGGGTCACCCTCTGGTTGTATCCGGACATTACCGACGGTCTCTTTAACATTACCGACGGCCTAAACCCGTCGGTCAACTGTCTCGAGATTACCGACGGCCATATTCAAATACCGACGGGCAAGGCCGTCGGTATGCGAAAAATCAGCGGGAATCCTAAAACCTAACGCGCGTATACCCACGGTCTATTACTAACGGCCTATGCCCGTTGGCCGTCGGTATTAATCAGAGTACGACGGATTGGCATTACCGACGACCAAAGCCGTCGGAAAACGCGCATTTTTTGCGACGGGCATAGGCCGTCAGTAATAGGCCGTCGGTACCCTCGTGTTTTCTTGTAGTGGTAATCTCTTTTGGTGATAGTGGATATTATTCTTGTGGTGTTCCGTGGACGTAGGCAAGAGATGCCGAACCACGTAAATATTCATGTCCTTTATTATTTCTTTTGTGTGTTCCAATCTTCGATCCTTTGTGTGCGCGTTGATACCCAACAGTGGTATCAAAGCTATGGCAGGGAACACACCTAAGTTTGAGATCCCATTATTTGATGGGAAAATAAATTTTACCATTTGGCAGAGCACTATTCAAGACCTTTTGGTACAGCAAGGTCTTGACCAGGCCTAATTGGATGAGTAGCCGACCACCATTGATGCTCATGAATGGAGTAGAACCCAAAAAAAGGCTGTCAGTACAATACGGTTCGCTCTGGCTCCCGAGATCAAGTACAACGTTTTGAAGGAGACGATACCGAAGGCCTTGTGGGAGAAGCTTGAAGACATTTATGCGTCAAAGTCGCTAACCAACCAACTTTACTTGAAGATGGAGTTGTACCAACTCAAAATAGAGATGGGTGGAAATCTCCATGACCATATCAATACATTCAGTCAGCTAGTATGCCAACTAGTGAATGCAGATGATAAAATCTCTGATGAGGAGCAGGCAGTGCTGTTGTTGGCCTCACTACGAAGGTCCTACAAACCTTTGGTTCAGACATTGCTTGTAGGGAGGACAACGTTGAAGTTGGACGAGGTGACTACAGCTTTGCGAGAAAATGAAAGAATGATGAGAAACGAGAATTTCATTTATGAAAATCATACACTAGTGTCGGAGGACGCTAATCGAGGGAGGAGTCAGTCAAGAAACCAAGGTGGACCAAGGGGAAGATCAAGATCTCAATCACGCCCACAACATGATATGAGCAACGTGGAGTGTCACCATTGTGGGGAGAATGGTCATATACAAATGTGGTGTACTCAAATGAAGGAGGACTTGAAGAAATTAACAGGTATGAAGATGGATGATAACAAGTCCCAAGTTAATGTGATCAATTCTAGCGAAGGTGATGATGATGTATTCTTAGCAACAATTGAGGTGGTCGCTAAGACAAAATGAATGATGGATTCCGCTGCATCGAAGCACATTTGTCATGACCAAGCGATGGTTGACACCTTGAAAAAAGATGGAGAGTTGGGCCATTTCAATCTAAGAAATGGAGAAAAAATGAAGATTGAAGGTACGGGGAGTGTGATAATGAAGAAAAAATGAAGATTGAAGGTACGGGGAGTGTGATAATGAAGCTGCATAATGGTAACATTTCCTTAATGTGAAATTTGTATCTTTTGCTACTACAAATATCATTTCTTTGGGAGAGATGACATCTCAAGGGTACAAGTTTATTGGTTCAAAGTGAGGTTGCAATGTGTACAAGGGGAGGCGCTTGGTATTGAAAGGGAACAAAACCGAGAAGAACATTTGCTACTTGGAAGGGCAAGCCATGAGAAGGGCAAACTGATGTAGCAAAATTAAAAAGAAGGTGAAATTTTGTGACGATGTACATGTTTTTTATTTTTAATTGAGAGAGGATTTGTTAGGTGTCAATTAAAATAAAAAAAATAAAAATATATTGTAGAATATCTTGATATTATTGTAATTTATCTCATAAGATTAGAGTATCTTAGATTATCTCTTAGGATTAGTTTTCATATTATATAGTTAATATTTGTGATTTGTTTCTTAGTTTCCCTATTTAATTAGGATGAGTCCTTCTATCGATATAATTATAATCAAGAGAGAGCGTGAAAAAGGTGTGTGTGAGTGTTATTATTCTTTGTAACTCTTAAGTGAGGTATACACAATTTGGGATGGGTTACAATACTGATTGTAATCTCTTTTGGTGATAGTGGATATTATTCTTGTGTGTTCTGTGAATGTAAACAAAAAATGATGAACCACGTAAATCTTCGTGTCTTTTATTATTTCTTTTGTGCGCGTGCCGATCTTGGATCCTTTGTGTGGGCACGTACCCAACAACACGAAAGGTATCTTGGGTTAAAAAATGCCCTTGTATTGTAGCTATAATCATTTTCTTTCGATCAGCCATGTAATA
Organism: Calophaca sinica; assembly: GCA_037113605.1. Taxonomy (NCBI): domain Eukaryota; kingdom Viridiplantae; phylum Streptophyta; class Magnoliopsida; order Fabales; family Fabaceae; genus Calophaca; species Calophaca sinica. The sequence continues at coordinate 99,714,714 of CM073733.1, read as the reverse complement.
CAGGCTCCATTTCATCATTAGCGGCGTTGCATACTTGCATGTGATCTCTGAAATCAGAAACTTCTGTGATTTGACGTTTTTGTTTGTGAAATATCCATGTCCAACTTGAAGTTGGCTACCGCAGACTTACAAAGTCATCAAAAACAAAAACTGCATACATACACAAGACGTTCATATTTTCAATTAGCGCAATATATATTTTCAACCAAATATTTTCGACAACCTTTTGGTTGCATATTTTAACGTCAATTATGCAATACTGAATCACCGTAGAGGGTGACCAAGACAGAAGACGAGAATGGGCGTGCCTCAAAATAGAAATGCATGGGTCCCTTTGAATTTTAATTTGTTTGAACTGTGAAAGGTGTCAGATTAGAAGGTTATAGCATAACACTGGCCAATAGGAAATTGATTTATGATTTTTGAAAGTTACGAGTAACTGATGACATAATTATTTTATTTAATAAGTCACCAATCCACAATTAAATTAAAAATTTTTATTAAATAAATTAACTACATAAATTTTCATCAAATTTTAAAACTATTTGATACTTCATGAAAGAACTTTATTTGCACGTAATTGTGTTTTTTAAAAATATAAGTAAATATCAACTATATAATATTACATAGTTAGTAATGTCCATTTTATATTAAATAGAGTAATTATGCCAAGGATTTATGTATCTTTTTCAAATATAAAACATAAAATAGTTATGTGTCATAGAGATTTAAACAATTATTTAATATACACACACAAAAATGATTATTTAATATAAAATATTTATTCGATGAGTATTGTAAAGGATATAAAATGATTATTTAATATAAAATATTTAAACAATTATTTAATATACAAACAAAAAAATGATTATTTAAAATAAAATGATTATTTAATATAAAGTAATTATCTTCAAAGTATTTGTTAATTAATTAAAGAAATGAAAAATGAGAAATATTTGATGAAAAATATGACATTTAATAATTAATATATCAAAAGCATAAAGATTTTAATTTGCATTAAATATTCTTGATTTTGGTGTTTATTGAATTCGTTAACATATTTACTCAACTTGGTATTGTGCAAGTCTATATAATTAAAAAAAATTATCCCCAACATCACATACCCCTGCTCTGTTTTTTGCACAATCTTCAAAGGCCACGTATAGCTTTTGTTTTCCATAAACAATTGTTTAAGAGTTGCTACCGCAAAATTAGGGGCCAAAGAAAGGTTTGGTAAATGATGCCAAAATTCCAATAATTGGTTTTTGTCTTTGCCATTTTGCTCCCCACAGTGCACCCTGACGCACTCAGAAGCCTCTCTCCCTCTCTCTCCCTCTCTCTCGTTGTCGCCTTCATACACATGTCTGAATAGTTTAGTCATTCATCCTGTTCTATATGGTTCGTCACATCAAGCTTTATCCTGCAAAAATTAAACAATAAATAAATAAAAAAGAGACAGAAAGTAATTAGCACAGAGCTAGATTATGCAACAGTATTGTAGTTTCTCATTTGTCCATTGAAATTTAGCTCCCATAACGGGGTAGGATGTCTCCATGGAAACAACAACATTAAAATGCCACATTGAGAAAAGGAACTTATCACACAGAGGCATGTGAAAGTTGTAGGGATGAATATTTCTTCACACCTTTGGAGATTACAAAGAGAACTGTTACATTCGTGGCTACTTTGAGACTGTGTTTGGATAAGAGATTTTAACGAGTTAATGTAATTTTAGAAAGTAATTCAAATGCATCAATGTAAATTAGTTCGTTTCGATAATAAATACGGAGAATTTTAAAAAAGAAAAGATTTTGCAAGGTATTTTATTTATTGTGGGTATGGGTACTCAACTTTTCTTCATGGATACGTACCCAAGAATTCTCCTTTATTAAAACTATACTTAGGGAAATTAAAAATATCACCTCAAAACTAAGAATTTGAAATTCCTTCATTACCCTAAAACGTGCATCTCGCGGGACCAACGTCGTCTGGCTTTTAGCCCAGCTGTCGACAACCCTTCGGGCCTAAGTATTGGCGACCAGCTGGGCCTGACTATCAATGGCCTTCCAGGCACGACTGTCGCGACATGCCATACCCTACTATCGACAGTCTGTCGGCCTTGTTGTGCCCTCCGATCGAAGGGCCCGATAGGTCTGCTGGTCATCAGTCTCGCCAGTTGCTTTGCCTATCGATCATCGAGACCGTCAGTCGTCTGGCTATCTAGCTTGTCTATAGGTTAGCCCCCAGACCCACAAGGTCATCAACACCCCAAGTCAGTGCGGTCGTTTGCCCTTAGGGTCTGTGTGGTCGCAGGCCCATCACGCCAGCGTGGTCGTCGACCGGCTGGTCCCCAGACCATAACGATATTTTTTTTGTTTGAACGACAAATATAAAGTTTTTACTGTTTATACATTACATTTATTTAATTAATCTACCCAAACAAAGAATTTTAATAATGAAAGAATTTAATTACTCTATTCAAACAAAAAATATTAAAAATGAGGGAATTTAATTTAACCAGTTACTCTATCCACTCCAACTATTATTAAATTTCAAGGCGCTCATTTTCAATAGAATTTTGTGTGTTGGATTAATTTTTGTTTGGATTATAATGGATGGATTAAAAACAATCAACAAATCCATTAAAAAGTTTATTAAAAAAATCTAGTTCGCCCATGATCCATAATCTAATCTATTCGGTAACAATTTTTTAGGGATGAATATTTAATCCATCCATAAAATTATTTAAAAAATATGTTTTATGACTTTTTCAAAATAGTATATATCTCATCCATCTACAAAAAATATTTAAAAATTAAATAATTTTTAGAACTTTTAAAATATTCTCTCTCCCCCTTTCTCATCTCTCATTCTCTCTCATCTCGCTCTCTCTTTTGACTCCCTCTCTACCCTATATCTCTCCCTCCCCCTCTTCCCTCTCTTTCCACCTGTCCCCCTCTCTCCCCTCTCAATACTAGAAAAACTGAAATAGCGACAGAAATTAGAGAACAAAAAAATGAAATTTGTTCTCCAAATTTGGCGTCGCTAACACTTAGAGATGGAATTAGTGACAAATTTTGCCTTTTTTTGTCTTTAAATTTCTATCGCGATTTCAACTTTTTCTAGTAGTGTCTCTCTCTGTCACAACCAAGGTTCTATCCACACTCCTGCTGTACTCAAGTCTTCTCCACCCCATGTGGAGTTTTTGCCTTCGGCAAGGTTCGAACCCGGGATTCTGGGGCTTAAGTAACTCGGAAGCACCTTGTCATCACCATCTGAGCTACTACCTTTTATTCGAGATAGAATTGTTGGTCTTACACTCTCTCTATCTTCCTTTCTTCCATCTCTCTCCCACTCTTTCGCTCCCTTTCTCTCGCTTTCCCTCTCCTCTCTCAGTCTAATCATATTTAATTACGATGGTTTCTCTTACCTAAGGAAAATGGCCTATATCCGCGAAGAATCATCTTTTTTTGGGGATTGTCTCTCCCCCTCCAAGAATGGGATCTTCCCCCATAATTACAAAAAGGACAATGTATCTTCCTAGCAACCTTGGGACCAATTGCTTGTCCCCTATAATGCAAGCAAATACATGCATACCACAAGATAAGGAGGTCACTGTACCCCAAACGCCAAGTCAATAAATAGGGAGCTCAAACACCTCTCCACATATGCACTGCTCATTATATAGCCCATTATATAGGATTCTATTACTTGCTCACGTACTTACTTGAACGTCAGAGTTTCTTTGCAGGTGTCCACCCCTACCGTGTTGAACCACACTAGACCAGAGAGAACAACCCATTAGGCCATAGGATGAAAGCCCAATACACTACTAGAGACTTGGATAGAGCAATGGTGTTTCTACACACATTTTACAAACAAACATAAAATATTATTAGTGAAGAAGGTAAAATATAATCGAACGCTATGTCAAACTTGTTTACAATATCTGTAGTTATTAAACATATATCGATGATTTTTCTTTTTTAAAATGATGATTTTAAAATATTAAATTTAAAAGGTAAAATCTAAAACGATTTGTCCCATCCATATATTTGTGAATATTATCGTCTCATTTCTAATTTTTAAAACCTAATTTTGATTCTTGCATAATATATATTTTTAAATTTTTGTTTGAGGAGATATCAAATTACACTGGTATAATACTTGGGTATTGTTACACTATTCAATAACTTTGTACTGGAGTTTTGTGGTGCAGAAAATCTTAAACAAACAAACAAGAGTCTAACAATAAACCATTTATAGATTAAAACATGATGGAGGAGAGAGGTGAGAGAGAGGGGGTGTGGGAGAGAGGAAGGCAGAGACAGAGGGAGTATGGTGGGAAGAGAAGCAGGGCATGGCGGTCAGGCTTTTCGCCAGTTGGTAAAGGTTACATTGGTAACTTGATCAGAAGCATTACTTCATTTTATGTCACCAATATACCTGTTGGTGTGAAAGAATCAGAGATATGGAAAGTGTTTGGTGGATATGGTAGTGTTATGGATGTCTTCATTCCTCCTAAGGTGGATAAACATGGACAAAGATTTGGTTTTGTGAGGTTTAAGGGGGTTGCAGATGCCAATAATTTGGAAACAAAACTTACTAATGTGAAGGTAGGAGGTAATAGATTAAGGGTTAACATAGCACGGTACAATAGGCTCTCAAGGTCCATCAAGCCACCAACAAGGAAGCATGTAAAGGGCAGGGTTTCCACTTTGGGTGGTTTTGTGAAAGAAAACATTACTTATGCTTCTGTATTGCAACCAAATAGGCTTAATCCTAATAGACATCAGGGACCTCCCTTGGTTTTGGGAAAAGAGATGGGGAGAGACAACACATCAGGGGAGGAATTCGTTTTGCACCTAAGCCATTCCTGGATATTGAGGCTTTGGAAGACAAATTGCAGAGCTTGGCACATTGTTTGGTGGGAAAGTTATATGATGGGGTGGGAGCCTTCAAATTACAAGATCATCTAATTATGGAAGGTTATTTGGAGATCAAAGCTATACCTCTGGGTGGGAATTTGGTTCTCTTTTAGCCATCTAAACCTGGGGTGCTCCGTGACGTGGTATACGGCAACCGGACTTGGTGGTCTAGTCACTTTGAATCGTTTACGAATTTGGAGCCCTCTATCATCCCGAAAGAGAGATGGGTGTGGCTTCGTTGGGTTGGAGTCCATCTACACATTTGGGAAGATAGGCTATCCAATGCCTTGGCAATGAAATTTGGTAAACCAATAGCTATTGACAGGGCAACCACGGCTATGAAACAGTGTGATGTTGCAAGAATCCAACTCTCTGTTTCGGCCATTACCTCTATTGACACAACGGTGAACATTAGGGTTACCAGTGTGCTCTATCCGATCAGAATCATCAAGGAGCGGTTTGGGGAAGTGGGGCACGCCTTTAAAGTGCCAAAAAAGGGCTCGGTGATGGCTTCCATATCCTCATTCTGTTGCTCAGGTGACTGGAGAGCGGCGAACGCGGTCGCGTTTGGGGCCTCCGAGATTGGCAGTGGTGACAAAGGAATCGAGGTGGAGCAGCGGCTATCACAGCTTTTGGTTGTACAGGGTAGCAATGCAGGCTACAACAGGGTACTTTCGGAGGTGATGGGGATAGGATGTATGAACTATTCACAGATTGGGAAAGTGTTGGAGGAAGGGAGTGGCATAGCCGATGCAGTGGGTCAGAAGCAGGGGAGGATCTGCTTTCCAAGAGTCAACCCTCTCCCCCTCACAACAGGTGGATGGTACGATTGGTCATTGCCCTGTGGATATTGTGCAGAAGAGGACAAACACAGAGGAAATAGGGGAAGAAGACGAGGGTTTTACGGAAGTGAGTGGGGGTCGATTACGTGGGGGAGTGGGTTGGGTTAGTGTGGATCCAATGGGCCCTTCTTATAAGTTCAAGTATCTCTTTAGTTTGGGGGTGCGAGGAGAAGCCAGGCTGGGGTAATGGTTGTGACCCACTTACCAAGCCAAGTAATAACAGGAACAATTTTGGGCTAATTGTGAAGCCCACGTTTGGAGGCCAGGGGGACTCAGATGGGAAAAAGGGGGTGGGCTTAGTGAGGCGCTGGTTTGTGGGCCGAGGGAGGATCAGATCTTGGGCCCTCCTCTTACGGATTTAAGGGTCGTGAGTGTAGTGCAGGCCTCCTTCCTTTCTTCTTCGCCTCACGATCAACAATGACCGAACACCACCGTTTCATCTGTTTCTTCACCTATCTCGACTGCGGCTCTGGCGGTGGCTAGAGGTGATGTTGTGGCGGCCAACTCGAAAATGGTGGGTAAGAAGGCAGGTAGAAGTAGGAAGGGTCGACAAGCAGCTAAGGGACCAGATAAGGGAAGGAAGTGTCTAAAAATGGGGGATTTGTTTCTTCCATCATCTCGGTCCCTCAAATTGGCAGGAGGTGATCAGGGGAAGGCTATAAAGACGAAAAACGGAGGTTGTAGTTCCTTATATGGCATAGGATTGAAGGTCCCTAGTAGGATCACTAGACTCCTTTCTCACTCTGAATATTCAGGCAATCCACTGGAGCAATCTCAAGTGAATGATCAATTAATGGGTCTCAATCTCATTGTGGGCTTGAATCAATCATTGGCTAATCCTGTATTGGTGCTAGCAAACAATGTGGGTCTTGTGGAACAAGTCGGGGACTTAGACGAGGAAGTCTCCTCTAGCCGTGGGAGAGAGAATCTGGATGCTACCAAAATTATGAACACGGGGTTCACAATGGGTGTCTATGAGGGAGAATAATATGGTGGATAGGTTTGTGGGTTTGGAATTGCGGGATCAAAGAGGCAACACTGTTGAGGAGAGTGTAAATGTGGGTTAATAATGGTGTGTTCAATGAATATTAGAGGGTTGGGTACGAGGCCGAAGAAGAACAAAATTTGGGCACTTGTACGAGAGTATAATTTAGACTTTATTGCAATCCAGGAGACAAAGATGGAGAACATCCAGGATATGGCTTGCCATCACCTGTGGGGGAATGAACTTTGCGGTTGGCACTTTTCTCCGGCGGTGGGAAATAGAGGTGGCATTCTATCTACATGGGACAACTCCAAAGGTAACTTACTATTTCACTTTACTGGTTTTGGTTTTGTAGGGATATGCCCGGAGTGGGCGAGGTGGAAATAAAAAGATGTTTTGTGGTCAATGTGTATTTGAAATGTAACCTTCTGGATAAGAGGCATTTTTGGGGAGAACTGGCGATGACTAGGAGCGGTTTTAGAGGTGGACTCTGGTGTGTGGAGGGGGACTTTAACTCAGTTAGTTCGCTGGGTGAAAGGAGAGGTGTTGGAAGGCCGGCAGGGAATGTCTATGTGGTTGAAGCACGCGAGTTTGGTGGCTTTGTGGAGGATATGTGTTTACTCGATCTTCCCCTATTAGGGAGGAAATTCACTTGGTTCCAATCTAATGGGGAAGCTACGAGCAGGCTAGATCGAATTTTGGTGTCAGAAGAATGGGTGGATTCTTGGGGTGATGTTTCACTATGGGCCATTGAGAGAGGTGTCTCAGACCACTGTCCGCTTGTTCTTAAATACCCGAAGAGGGATGGGGACCGAAACCATTCTGATTCAATAACCATTGGTTGCAACACAGGGAGTTCAAAGAAGTTGTTGAGAAATGCTGGTCATCCCAATCAAATCCTGATTGGATGGGTTTTGTAATTAAGGAGAAGTTGAAGAAGCTGAAAAGGGAACAGTGGAATAAAGAGGTTTTTGGGGAGGTAGATACTAAGATCCAACTATTGGTGGAGTCTATTAAGTTCCTTAATCTAAAGAGCAAGGTATTAGGACTCTCGATGGAAGAGGTGGAAAACATGAAGCATCACTTCTCACAATTATGAATGCTTATGAGAAGCAAGGATAACATCACTTTCCAGAGGTCGAGGGCTAGGTGGTTGAAGGAATGGGATGCAGACATCCATTATTTTCATGCCTGTCTCAAGTCGCATGGGGCAAGGAACAAGATCTTAGCCTTAAGGAGGGATGATACCTGGGTGGAGGATGTGGTAGGTATTCGTTCTGAGGTTATACGGTACATTAGGAATGACTTCTCTGAGGAGGAGTGGGACCGTCCGTGACTCGATGGTATGGATTTTCCGGTCCTCTAGATGGAACATGCTGCTTCTCTCTCCGAATCCTTCTCCTTGGAGGAAATTGACGATGTCGTAGCAGCGTGTGATGGGAATAAGATCCCGGGCCCCGATGAATTTAACTTCACTTTTGTTAAATCCTTTTGTCTTTGATGTGTACAGAAGTTGGCATGCTATTTCAGGAGTTTTACTATAATGCCACCCTACCAAGATGCTTCTCCTCCTACTTTCTTACTTTGATACCTAAGGTAAAGTGCCCCTTATCCCTAGATGATGTTTGTCCTATATCTCTTCTTGGTTGCTTGTACAAGATTGTGGCAAGAGTGTTGGCCACAAGGTTGAGTAAGGTGATGGACACTATTATAGCTCCTACCCAATCTATCTTTATCAATGAGGGAATCTGGTTGATGGGGTGTTGGTGGTGAACGAGGTGGTGGATTTTGCCAAGAAGAGGGGAAAAGAGAGCCTCATTTTCAAGGTGGATTTCGAGAAGGCCAATGAATCAGTCAGCTGGGGCTTCCTAGATTACATGATGTAGAGGTTCGGCTTTGATGATAGATGGAGATCTTGGATAAGGGCATGTGTATTCTCTGGAAGCTTGTCGGTTTTAGTTAATGGAGGTCCGACGGAGGAAATTAATATTAAGAGGGGGTTGAAGCAGGGAGACCCATTGGCTCCCTTTCTATTTCTTTCGGTGGCTGAGGGGCTTAGTGCATTGATGCGTCAGGCAGTTTCTCTTTAGCTTTTCAAGGGATTTCGAGTGGGGGACGCAGGAATCACTGTTTCCTATCTACAGTATGCGGAAGATACACTTTTCATTGGGGAGACTAGTGTGGATAATCTTTGGGCGATGAAGGCAGTACTTAGATGTTTTGAGTTGGCATCGGGACTCAAGGTAAATTTTGTTAAGAGTAGTCTGATAGGGGTAAATGTGGAGGAGTCATTTTTAGTTTGGGCTTCTAGGTTCCTCAACTGTAAGACCGGGGTACTCTCTTTTAAGTATCTTGGGCTTCCAGTGGGGACGAACCCTTGCCGTGCGACTACCTGGACTCCTATGGTTGAGGTACTACATGGTAGGCTGTTAGGGTGGAGAAATAAGTGTATTAGCCTAGGGGGCCAGATCGTCCTATTGAACTAGGTTTTGAGTAGCATCCCTATCTTTTACCTATCCTTCCTGAGGATGCCGGCAAAAGTTTGGAAGCAGGTGGTCAGGATCCAGAGAGTTTTTAAGGGGGAGTGCAGGGGTAGAAAAAGATCCCATAGGTTAAGTGGTCAAAAATTTGTAAGCCCAAGAATAGGGGGAGGGGGGCTTGGGGTGAGGGAGCTTAAATGGGTAAATTCTAGTCTTTTAAGGAAGTGGCATTGGAGGCTTCTAGAGGAGGGTAAAGTTTTATGGTGTAAGGTGTTGTAGGCGAGGTATGGTTCAGGGGTGACATCAGAGTTGTATTTCTCCGAGTTGAGAGTGCCTTCCTCGGCGTTGGTGTGGTGGAAGGATATTTGTATAGTTGGGGGAGTTGGGGATTCGGGTTCATACTGGTTCTCGACGAGTATTAGGAGGAAAGTAGGAAATGGCAACTCTACTTCCTTTTGGCAAGATACTTGGTACGGCGACTCTACTTTCAGGAGCATGTACCTTACGCTCTTCTCACTGGCTGCAAATTCGGATTTGCTGGTTAGTAGTGGTGGGCAGTGTGTGTACCGCACATGGGTCTGGAAGATCACTTAGAGGAGGTGTCAATTTGTCTGGGAGGAGGCTCTGTTTGCTGACCTCCTTGCGACACTCACAGCGACATCCCTGGCAGATGAGCCTGATCGATGGGTTTGGTGTCGAAACCCTAGTGGTATGTTTTTTGTTTCCTCTGCATATGCCATACTTTCTGAGTCTTCTACGCGGGTCGACCGCCTATCTGATATTGGATTGAGGTCATAGGCAAGTTGTGGAAGAGTCTGGCTCCTTCAAAAGTAATTGCGTTCTCATGGTAGTTGCTTTTGGATAGAGTACCAACTCGGGCCAATTTGTTTACCAGGGGTGTGATATCAGATAGGTCAGCTACTGCTTGTGTTTGTATGGCAGAAATCAGGAGTCGGTGTTGCATCTGTTTGGTATATGCGGGTTTTCATCTTCGGTTTGGTATGCTATTGTTAGTTGGTTGGGCTGTGATTTTGTGCTGCTGCAGGACCTTTTCTCCTCTTTTGCCTCGTTTACTTATTTGAGGGGTAGATCTCGATGTAGAAAGGGACTGGCGCTGATTTGGCATACGGTTGTGTGGGCTATTTGGACCTCCGGAATGACTGCATTTTCTCTAGGAAGGTTCCAAATGCGAGTTAGTTGATTGATCGGATTTGCTCCTTGTCATGGAGGTGGTTTTTATCTAGGGCGAACTACACTGCATGTTTATACTATGAATGGTTTATTGATCCACTCGCGTGTATTCATAGGATATAGGGTGCATGTTTACACAATTCCCTAGGGTTGTTTTTTTGTCTGTTCTGGTGGTCGTTAGCCTTGGGCTTCTGACACTTATCACTTGTCTGGCTGTATTGGGTTGGGGTACCCCTTGTACCTTTATTAATAAAATTTAATTTTGCCATTCAAAAAAAAAACCTTTGTACTGGATACTTATATTACAAAACGCATCGTTGGAATATTGGAAGACACCATCACATAAATCATATCTATAAAAAATTTCATTAATCTAAGATTCATTTATGTGTCATTGAGATGCATCAAGATTAACGTCATTTAGTAAAAGTGCATAAGACGTTAATCTTGATACATCTCAATGACACATCAAATGATCTTGGATTAATGAAATGTTTTTATAGATATGATCTATGTGATAATATATTTCAATCCAACGGAGAGCTTTGTAATGCATATATCCGGTACAAAGTTATTGAACAATATAACAATATACCCAAATATTGCACCGGTGTAATTTGATCCATCATCTATTTGTATATATATGTAAGTATCTTTGTATGTATACACGCAAACCGGATCAATACGAAATTAACTCATCCCCATTAGATTGAAACTTCTTATAATATAAATTAAGATTATAAAATTTCATATAAATAAAAAACTAATTAATGCTTCATTGTGCTATTTTATTTTAATAGATAATATGTTTTTTAACGTGTGTAAATGCCCATTGTAGATAATATAGCTATGAATATCCAAATTATTTAAAAAATTATATAAGAAGATAATATCACGTAATTTAACTTTTTTATTTTTTATGAACACGTAATTTAACTATGGTTAAATTATCTTTTTGATCCCTTAATTTATTTTAAAGGTTTATTTTGGTCCTTTAATTTTTAAAAGGTTTATTTTGGTCCCTTAAGTTGTCTCTGTTAACCAAAGTTAATCCTTCCGTCAATTTACCATAGTAACGGTGTTAATTTTTGCCAACGTGGCGCAAATGTGGCAAATAACTTTCTGATGTGGACCTAAAAATATTATTTTAATACCAAATGGATTAAAATACCCTTCTGATTTCTATCTTCTTCCCCCTCCCATCCCCTCCCTCGTTCCCAACCCTGATCTTATAATTTCATCTTCTGCAAACCCATTTCCCTACCCCACCCCACCCTCCCCTTCCCTACCAAACACCAATAGATGCATTTTGTTCAAAATTAGGTGAATTAACCAGTTCCAACTGAGGCTTTCTGTACCCAAAATATTTCCCAGTGTGGTTCAACAGATTCAAGTCCCCACCATATCCTCTTCTAAACTTCTCCAAAATCCTAGGCAGATAAACAGTCTCCTCCCCAATGTCCAACACATACTTATCTATCTCCTTATTATGATAAGGCGACGAGTTCCAAGAATGCATCTTCACTGCTCTCTTCGAGTCTTCCACCACCGAACCTGGAAGGAACATTTGGAATACAACAACAAGGCAAAGAAACACAACCATAACACAAATCCATTGAACGTAATCTAGTTTCTTGAATAGCAAACGCGAGAAGCTCGATCTGAACCTCTGTGAAAATGAGTGCCTCTCTTGTCTACTTGACTGAGGACCAAATAAGCTCCCTTTCGTCAATGGGATCTCCAAAGAACCCATTTACATTCCCATCAAAATTGGGGCACTTGAAATAAAATAAAAAAAGCCTTCAATCTTTGACCAAAACCCACATGCAAATAATGATACCCAGATGAGAAACCTTTGATGGGGTTTGAAAGAAGTTGAAAAAAAAGACTCGAACTTTGGTATATAAATTCAAGAAAAATGCCAAGAAAGATTGTTTTTAGGGGGGGGGGGGGTGAAGGTGGATTGAGTTGTGAAAATGGGGTTGTGATTGATGTGGATTTGGTTGATTTGACTGTGAAGGAGAGTCACAGCTGAGAAGAGCAGTGATTGTTACTGAAAGTGGAAGAAACAAAGAAGGAAGAAGTTTTGTATGTGAATCATGGCCATTATTTTTTTGACAAAAATGATGAGGTGACAGAGAAGGAAGAAGGTTGCTGATTGTCGACTAAGATTGCCACCTCGTGTCCACATAAGACTCGTTGACTTGAGTTAATAGTTTGGACGAAAAGGACTAACGTAGTCCAACTTGATAAATTAAAGGACTAAAAATGAAACTTTTTAAAAATTAAAGGACCAAAATAAATCTTTAAAATAAGTTAAGGAACTAAAAGGTAATTTAACCTTTAACTATTGAATTGCTTAATTTTGTATTTTACATAAAATTTGTAAATGATATAGGTGTAAAAGTTTGATGTCATATATGTGTGTTTCGGGATTGAAAAAGACATATATGGTGCATCCCAATTGGTTCAGAATTCCTATTCTACCTGATCACAGAGCAAGTCTCACCAATTGAGAGGAACCGCCGATACTAGAAACCAAATTAAGGTGATTACCATACTAAAATTTATTTTCACTAGGTAATGATTTTTCCTGTTTGTTCCCTGCCTAGGCATCTGGTGACAATCCTATTAGATTTTTTCAGTTCCCACTAATGCTAAAACCTGGTGGCTTAATATTTGAATAACGACAAATTAGTCAAGTATTTTAAGCTAAAGGTGGAAAGTTTCTTTGTTGTTCCAATATTAATATTAATTTAAAACACGGCAAACGTGGGCCATGTATTCTTTAATCTTTCTTCAATTTGAGTTCACTGTATTCTTAAAAATTAAATTCTTAATTACCCTATAGATTGGGTCAGATTTTGATAGCCCAACAAACAAATGCTCCAAATCCAAAGAGAAAATTATACAATATATAGGAATTGTGAAGACTGCTGAGCCAACTGGCAAGATGTGTCAAGGAATAATTAGCAAGCAATATCAAATAATAAGGAAGGCATACACACCCCAAACCTGAATTTTATCACAAAACAAACAATAAGCTACAGCTTGGTGCTCTTTTTTCTTCTGCAAAACATAGTGTTCGATGTTTAATTAGAGATAAAAGTATGTCACATCATTTTCTTAGAGTTCATACATAATAGAAAAAGTTAAAATAACGACGAAAATTAAAGACAAAAAAAAAATGAAATTGGTTTTCAAATTTGCCATCGCTGACATTTAACGCCGGAATTAAAGACAAATTTTGCCATTTTCCGTCTCTAAATTTTTGCCTCTACTTCAACTTTTTTTTAGTAGTATCGCTTAGTCTTATATCAAATCTAGGCTGTTGGATGTGCCAACCCAGGTGAACTTATTCTACAGGAAGGTGATCATTGACGTCAGTGCTACACCTTGCGTCATTTGTGTCGCCTATTAGGAGTCTCGGTGGCATCTATTTATACGATGTGAGTTTTCTTCTCGATTGTGGTGTGATGTTGTCAGATGATTGGGGTGGGAGTTTGGTGATATCTTCGGATTTGTTTCACCTGTTCTCGTTTTTCTGTTCTCTTGGGTTTGGGCCAGAGGTAAACAAGGCTTGACACTATTTTGGCACTCGGTCTTGTGGGGAACTTTGGGATTTGTGGAATGACTGTATCTTTTTCAACAGGGTGCTGGATTTACACATTTGGTTGAGCAGATTAAAGTATTGTCTTAGAAGTGGTTCTTAGCTCGCGTTAAGGGTGACCCTTGTCTCAATTATAAGTGATATATTGATCCTTTTGCTTGTATTAGTAGGAAGTAGTCTTCTGGTAGGTGAGAACTTTTTACCTATTTTCACCTTATTTAGACTTAATAAAAATTAAAATTAGACTTTTAAATAGACTTTCATATCAATTTAGACTTTTGAAAATGTCAATTAGGTAAATATCAAAAGAAAATGTCTATGTTATATAAACATGTCTCACTCAGTTTTGGGACACAAACCAGACACTCATACCTTCAAAATTTCAACCCAACATAATCTATTTCCTCCCCAATGCTCAGTCCACACCAAAACAATATTGATATGTTGTCCTTAATCCACACCAAAACAATATTAATGATGTCGTTGAGGATACATGCATGCATCAGGAAATAATAATGTTAATTAAGCTTGCTTCATGGTATGCATATTCCAAGGGTTTTTTGTTAGGCAACAACTCTAAAATCCACAGCAGTGGTGGGCCATGTATGTGTACTGCTGAAATGTGTGATAAAGAGGGCTTGATTCAAACAACTCAAAATTGAAATTATTAAAGTTTGTCAGGATGAGAGAGAGTCATCTTATTCCAACTAATCAGTGCCTTCATGAAACTCCATGCCAAACACTACTACCTCTCTCACCTTCTATTTAAACAACCCCTCTTTTGGTGCAACTTCCCCCACACCGCACTCTGCCACCAAATCGTGTTAAGTCCAAACTGTAGTAAGCTAGAAATTGCAGCCATGTCTGGCCAGAGAGGCTCGAGAGATTCAAAGATCACAGAACAACAGATTAATGATCTTGTTTCAAGGTTGCAACTACTGCTTCCGCAGCTGAACCAAAGGAACAACTCAAGGGTATGATCACTTCCAATTCCAAGAAGTGAATGCTTGAATTAACTTCATCTTTCTGCATGGTCTGCTTAATTACATTGTTTTCATTAGTTGATTCCATAACCAATTTTACTCTAGCTACTTGCTACAGACAGATAGACAAACGTTACGGTGGTTGGAATAGTATAACCACATGTCTAGCTCACTACGGATTCTCTACGGCTGTTGCACCAATGCAGTCACTGATGAGTCATTGGATCGAAGTGTAGAGTTTATTTCCCTCTTGATCTAATTAATGGCTCTGCGGTGGCTGTACTGGTGCAACAGCTACAGAGAATCCACTTTTTAATTTGAAAAAAAAAAGTTTAATTAAATATTCAAGAGAGCTTAAGGTTATTTTCATTTAGATTAATTTAACTGTGATTTTGCCCAACTTCAAATTTAGTTTTAATAATTTTTTTTTTTGTTACAATATCTTCTAACAAAGTCGTGGACACTTTTTTTTTTGGTTACACAAAGTCGTGGACACTAAGCATGACTTTTTTTATGTTTAATTTTTTTAATTAGTATTACTTATATATAAAAATTGTATACACCAAATACCTTTAATTTTTTGTTTTGCAAGAAAAAAATTGTAACTAAAAGACGATAATTTACACTACAGTTGTGGCTTGGAACCATATAATGTTACAAAACCATGAATTGTATGAGTCATGGTTTCATATTCCACAATATGCTAACTAGTGGGATGGAATATGCATGTGGCATGGTCACGTTTTTCACCTAGGATTGTGTAAAATAGAAAACAAATCACTGATAAGTCGTGTCTCACACATATATTTCCTTCAAGTGATATTAAAAGTTTAAACAGAGTAAACCACCGTTTTCGTTCCTAAACTTATTCTCTATCTCATATTTCGTTAAATTAAAAGAATAATTAGTATCTAATATTTTGTCACACTTTCGTCAAAAAAAAAATTGTTACACTCGTCCCATTAGTCTCTGTTGTTATACATTGACCAAACGTTAGGGACTAGCAAGACAAATTTGACAAAATGTTAGGGTCTAATGTAATGGATATGACAAACGGCATGAACTAAGTAGAAGAGAAAATATAAATTTAAGGACAAAATTAGTGGCTTATTTGTTTAAATTGGTAAATATACATTGTGTGTGATGTCACTACTTTACCGACAAAAAAATGATGTAACTTTGAGACTCAAATTACTAATTACATTATTTGAAAAATTAAATTGAAAATTATCTCAAATTGATAAACAATAAATAAAATTGCATCTAACTTAAAAATCCCGAGTTTTCAACTAAAACACTTATAAATGCAAAATTTTAATGTAAACTAGTTGAGAGAACTCGTGCTCAGCACGAGTGACAAAAAAAAATAGAACCTACATGCAGTTAAGTTTTTTGTGAAAAAATAATTTTTACCAAAAAAAAGGATGAATGGGCTTTTGATAAATGTTATTAGTATAATTAAGATAAAACTAACTTTTTTTTTTCCTCAAATTCTTCTTGATTTAACAAGAAGTTTGTGTACTGTTGCAGCAATCAGCATCCAAGATCTTGCAGGAAACCTGCAATCACATTAGGAGGCTGCAGAAAGAGGTGGAAGATCTGAGTGAGAGGCTAACACAGTTGATGGATTCTGTGGATATCAGTGATATTGACAGAAGAACTTTAGAGAACTTTTTGCAACAATAACGAACTAGTCTTTTTTTCTACAGTCTATTACCTGCCTACTGGTTTTTCTCACTTATTTTTCGTTCCTCTATGTTGTGTAATACTAATAATAAGAATAATATACTGTCCTCGTTTAACTAATAATTTCTGTTGACAATATTGATTTTTACTTTTTGGTCATGCATGAAATACTCGGTTCTGTTTTTTTTTTTATGGGAAATTGAAGGTTGTCGTTTTTGACAACTTTAGATATAGTAATTAAGTTGTAATTATTCCAGTCACATTTAAGATTTCTTCGTAAATATTAAAAAAAAATAGTTTGATCAACGAAATAATTTTATTAAATTATCTTTATTAACTATTAGAGTATTAATCATTATCATAAATGTATTGTGGACTATATTAACTTGGGAGTGATGTACACAATATTTATTTGAGGGCAAAATTGGAAAAAAAATTAATAATACATTGAAAACATAAAATGACACTTAATTTGAAATTTTATTCTTTTTCTAAAGTGATAGTCAATTTGAAACGGATGGAGTAAGTCTAAGATGACAGAATTCTAGGATCCTTAACATAAAAACTTGGGTGTATCTGAATTAATTAATGGTTAAAAGCTATTTCCTCCTTTCCAAATCTTAGGTGATTTAAGGTTTTTACACGAAATTAAAAAAATATTTAAGTAATATATATTTGTACTAAAGTACCCCTTATTTAATAATTAATTGTTAGTTTAATTACTTTGTAGGTCCTTGAACTATTTAAAAATTTCAAAATAGGTCCTTGAACTAAAAAAATTTATAATTGGGTCCCTAAATTTTTTAATAAATTGTAATTATGTCCTTCTATTTTAATGGAAACCTTGATCATTTAAATAATTTGTAATTAGGTCCCTTAACTTTTAAATAATTTGTAATCGAGTCTTTGAATGCAGAGACCTAATTACAAAATATTTAAAAGTTTAGGGATCTAATTATAACTTACTTAAAAGTTTAAGGACCTAATTACAAGTTATTTAAAATATTTTAACATGTAGGGACTCAATTACAAAATTTTGAAAAGTTCAAGGACCCTATTACAAAATTTTTTAGTTCAAGGGCCTATTTAAAAATTCTCAAATAATTCAGAGACATGCAGAGTAATTAAACCTTAATTATTTTGTAAATACTCATATATTTGTCATTTTCAATACAAAGAGTAAAAATATTCCACTATAAAAAATCTCGTAAAAATCAAATCATCCTAATTATACACCATCTTGTTTAATTCCACTTAAAAAATGAATGCTTGGTATGAATTCAATTATTAAGAAACCCTCGATTTTAGTCCAAATACTTTATGGATGAAGCATCCAAAATTTGATTAATACTACCTGTTGTCCTTAAAAATTTTGGTTATTTTTTTGGTCCTGATTATAAAATAAATAAACTTATTTCAATGTGCATTAATTGATAAAATTTCTTTTATACCCCTATTTAATGTGAGATGTGTGTTTATTAGAAACTCACAGTGGGTATAAAACATTTAGT
Organism: Calophaca sinica; assembly: GCA_037113605.1. Taxonomy (NCBI): domain Eukaryota; kingdom Viridiplantae; phylum Streptophyta; class Magnoliopsida; order Fabales; family Fabaceae; genus Calophaca; species Calophaca sinica. The sequence continues at coordinate 99,696,498 of CM073733.1, read as the reverse complement.
ACACACTAGAGGTATATTTGGAATAAGAGTTCAATTTTATAACTTTACATAGTTCTAGTTGGTATTTGTGATTTTTATTTTTTCTTCGTATATTAGGGACCAGAAGTCATACAACAAAAAAAAAAAAACAAGTGGAGTTTTACATTAAAAAATTATCTAAGTCACGAATCTCAAGAAAGAGATTTGGTTAAGCTCCTCGACAATGGGTCAAGTTGAGTCCCTCTCATTGGCTCGGATCTCAATCATATCATAATCAAATTCATATTATAAATTTGAAATCGTCACACCGTTGGAGACTTATGAAAGAGAAAATGCTTAGATAGCATGCTGCTATTGCAAGCTGCGATGTTACCTGACAAAGTGAGCCAAATTCTTTTTTTTTTTTTTTGTAAAAATGGGACTAGCCGTTGCATGTCCCAAATTATAGTCTTTTTTTTGTCTGCAGGGGTGTGAAATCTGGCTCAAATGGCTCACGCACACAAAGTGGGGATCAGGGCTTGAACAGAACAGCGTATGAAAAATGTCAGAAAAAGCAGCGTCGAACTACCTTGATTGTCTTTAGTCTTATTAATATTAAAAAAAAAAGTAGCCGTTGGTCTGTTTTTTTATATATGAATTCCAATCAATATCTATATAACTGTATTCAACCTCAATTTTTTTACACAATCAAATCTCTCTCAAATTTCTCTCTTTTATGCTAATATTGTCTTTCAAATTTTTTTCCTCTTTTTTACTCACATACTCTAAATCTTCAACTTCCTCTTTAATTTGTTTTCATCCAATGGATCCAAACCAATTCAATATCAATTCCTTCTTAAATTACTTGCATAATCCAAATTTTCCAGATCCTCCATTTTTACCAAATCCATAAAATATCCCAAATATGGTCAATCAACACCAACTAGCCATGTTTCAATCACCACCGTCATTTCCTACATTCCCATTTCGATGTCAATATCCCATGTTTCAACCACCACCAACTAACCCTTCCATGGATCATGGGAATTCAATAGGTACAAGTGGTGGGCAATCTTGTGAACAAGAGCAAGAAGCGTCATCCGACTTCGCGACAGAATCTCAAACTCCACCACTTGCCACACAAATCGGGTTGGATAATATTGCGCTCGATGTGCATTAATTAATTCATGTACACCCAAGTTTTTGTGAGAAGGATCCAAGAATTCTGTCATCTTACACTGTACTCCATCCGTTTCAAGTTGACTGTTACTTTAGAAAAAGAAAAAAATTTCAAATTAAGTGTCATTTTATGTTTTCAATGCATCATTAATTTTTTTTCAATTTTGCCCTCAAATAAATAGTGTGTACATCACTCGCAAGTCAATATACTTCACTATACATTTATGATAATGATTAATACTCTAATAGTTATAAGAACGATTTAGTAAAATTATTTCGCTCATCAAACTATTTATTGTTTTTTTAATATTTATGGAGAAACCTTAAACGTGACTCAATATGAAACAGTGGGAGTAATTACAACTTAATTTCTATATTTAAAGTTGTCAAGAACGACAACCTTTAAAGAAGAAGAAGAAGAAGAAGAAGAAGAAGAAGAAGAGTAGGGTGGGCCCCACAGGAAGATAAACTTCTCATCCAATCATGGCTAAATGTTTCCAAAGATGCAGTTGAGGGGGTAAACCAAAAAGAAAATTCCCTTTGGCCAAGAATTAAAGATAACTACAATGAGTATTGTGGTTATTTGCAAGCAAGAGAAGTAAACTAACTAAAATGTAGGTGTAATGCCACCGTTCAAAAATTTGCAGGGTGCTACAATCCAGCCCATGGAAGAAAGAGAAGCGGCAGCTCTAAGACTGACATAATGGGATATGCATATATGATATATTCTAAAAAAGGAGATTGATTCAAGTTAGAGTATGCATGGCGATTGCTGAAAGATGAACTAAATGGTCAAACACATCAATTGCAGGAGATACTAAGAGAACAAAGAAATTAGAATCTAGAGCATACTCACCCTCTTCTAATCCGGGCACGCCATCAAGTTTCGAATACAACCCAACTTCACCTACTGTGGTTCATCCAATGGGGACAAAAGCAGCAAAAAGAAAGGCATAATCAAAAGCAAATGAAACATCTTCGGCACATATTGATCTAACAACAATGCAAGAGACATAAAAGTCAAAATTTTCAGCTATAAAAGATTTGGCTCGTGCCAAGCATGAACGCAACAAGTTGAAAGAGGAAGCATTGAAGATGAAGGACGAAGAGCTCGAGCACCAATTGAAGATGAAGGAGAAAGAGGTTGAGTTGCAGTCGAAGAAGGAGAAAGAGTTCGAGTTGCAGATGCTCTTCAAGGATACATCTAGTATAATGGAAAGACAAGTACGAGATCAAGACAAGTTGTGTAACATAATTAGAGAAAAATATGGACTTGAGGAGCAATGTTAGTCAAATTATTTGAAAGTTAATGTAATGATGTTAGCTATGTTTAAAAGTTTTTTAATTTTTATTTCATAATAATTAGTATAAATTAATTTATTTGTCAAACTAGTCGTTGGTTAAACTAGCTATTATTCAAACTAGTCGTTAATCAAACTAGCCGTTATTTAAACTAGTCATTGGTCAAACTAGACGTTGTGTTGTCTCTATTCTTCACATGTAAGAAGATTTTCACACCTCTCAATTGTGCAACAAGCCGCTCCACATAGACGTAGACGAGCTCATATTGAAAGGAATCGTGAAGAAGGGCATGCTCGATTGGTCAACGACTACTTCTCTAGCAATCCAGTATACACAGAGCATCAATTCCGGTGAAGATTTCGAATGTTAAGGAATGTTTTTCAACGCATCGTAGGAGCCCTTGGAAATCATGATGAGTATTTTCTAATGAGAGTTGATGCAATTGGAAGAATGGGTCTTTCTCCATTGCAGAAATGCATTGTTGTAATTCGTATATTGGCTTATGGATTATCTGTTGATAGTGTTGATCATTATGTGTGAATTGGCAAAAGCATTGCACTTGAATGCTTGGATAAGTTTGTAAGGAGTGTCTAGGAGATATTTAGAGATGAATACTTAAGAATACCTAACAACATTGACATCGAATGCTTACTGCAAATGGGCGAGGCACGTGGCTTTCCAGGTATGTTAGGTAGCACTGATTGTATGCATTAAGAATGGAAAAATTGTCCAGCAGCATAGAAAGGTCAATTTTGTCGTGGTGATCATGGCAAACCAACAATCATGCTCGAAGCAGAGGCATCACAAGACTTATGGATTTGGCATGCATATTTTGGGGTTACGGGTTCAAACAACAACATCAACGTGCTAAACGGATCTCCCGTGTTTAATGAAGTTTTGGAGGGTTTAGCCCCTAGGGTGCAATATATGGTAAATAGAACCCAATATGATATGGGGTATTATCTAGCAGATGATATTTATCCAAAATGGGCTGCGCTTGTCAAGACCATCCCAATGTCATAAAGCGATAAAAGGAAATTGTTTGCCTAACATCAAGAAGCAGCAAGAAAGGATGTTGAGCGTGCGTTTGGTGTGCTTCAATCTCGGTTCACGATTATACGTGGCCCAATGCGTGCTTGGTACATGGATACAATCAAGCATATATTATATGCATGCATCATATTGCATAACATGATTGTGAAAGACGAATAATACACATGTGATGGCCATTTTGATAATTCTTATGGTTAATTGACATACGTAATGATGCGCATCCGAATATTGCACCATACCTACGAAGGAGAGTAGCTCTTCATGATAGGCAAAAGCATAGTCAACTTCAAGCAGACCTTGTGGAGCATATCTGGGAACGTTTTGGACGCGATAATCAGTAAAATTAATTATTGCTTTAATTATGTAATTTTAGCAATTTTTCGTCATTTTAAATAAAATCTAATTTTATTTATGTAGTTTTAATTATGTAATTTTAGCTAATTTTATTTATGTAATTTTATTTCGTATTAGTACAAAAACATTTCACAAAAAAAATAAATTTCTTAGTTTTTATAATTTAATTGTTTCATAAATCGGATAATTATAAATTAATAAATAAACTATATATTAATGAAATGTATTTCTTAGTGGGACTTATTTAAGATATTTTTTAAGAGGTGTTTGGTTGAAGAGATAAAGTGCTTATGGGGTGCTTAAATTAAAAAATGGTAAAAATGAGTGATGTGTACAAATAGGGCTCACTTAAGCATTCCAATATGGGATGTTCCATTGTAGATGCACTAATAAAAAGAATTAAACCATTAAAGCACAAATTCTAAAATTGCATACAACTAATATTAAGACCATAGGTTGATTAAGGAGTTTAGCAATCCATGAGAATGGATGAGAAAAAAAAAATGGAAAACTAGAGAGATGTTGGAAAACTGAAAAAAGAGAAAACTAAAATGAACTTGCAACCTTAAGTAAAAGCTTTTCATATAAGTGTAAGTATCTTATATATTTATCCTAACTCCAATTTTTGGAATTTTTGAATCCCTTATTCCCATTTCAATTGGTTTCAGCCTAAAAATGAACTGACCCCATAGAATGCCAACAGACGATACGTTGCTCAAGTTGACAGACGCGACTCCTTATCTCCACCTTGCATTGAAAATTAATTCCTTCTAGATAACAATATGATCACATATTGGCCTGTTCACAGAAGTTGTAAATCTTCTTCTTAGCTACTGAAACATACTATGATCACCTTATTAGGATAGGTGCATCTTGAGATATATGACGTGTAAACAAAGGAAAAGTCAAAAGGGCTTGCAACTCCACAATTATGACAATTTTATATAAAACCAAATTTAAGCCTATAAAACTCATTCAATTCAATATACTACCCCTACCCTAAATATAAGCTTTTTTTTGACCAAAACACACAAATTAAGAAAATTAGTTAATTTATTTAATTTGTCTATAATGTGTACAATTTTTCTAAAACTACTATTCAATTATTGACTTAAGAGAGAGAAATAGTCACATCATTTACTATTGACTACAAAAAATAATATAAATTAATTAGGGGTATTCTCTAAAAAATATAATTAATACACCTAGTAATTTGAAAAGGGGTTATAAAAAATGGACAATTTTTTTTCAAAGGGAGTTTATATATAGGGATAGAGCTAGTAATTAGACAAAATTTTGATGTTACTCAATTAATTTTACAGTTATGCTATATGTCGCGAAGGACATCCCTCGCGAATACCACGAATCGGCGGTTTTTGTATTTTTTTGCCTAAAAAAATTATTAAACAAAAAGGTAAGTATAGAGAATAGGTTACCACGTGATACACTTCAACGACTCAACCTTAATTCTTATCTCCTTCCTCCTCTACTCTTTACTGCTATGCTTCAACTACGTTTCTCTTTTTCAACTTCAAGCAAACAGATAAAAAGGCAAAAACCATTTAAAAGCAAATTTGTTTCGTTTCTTAACAGTGTCAAACTCCACTCACAAGCAAGTGCGGCATCATGAATAACAACAAGAAGCCAATCAATTAAAAGCAAAGCCGCCACATTTTCTTGTTATTTAAATGTTCAATTCTTTTTAATTCATTCTGATTCGGGTGAAATGAGAGCCAAAATAGCAACGGAGGAGACAAATTGGGATTCATCAGGTCAAATATCAATTGGTTTCCCACTGGGTTTAGCTCTTCTTGTTGCCTGATTATTCTTCATTTGCTGCTTCTTTTGTTGTTGTTTACATTGGGACAAGCTCGAATCTTTGTTTCCATCTTCTTGGATTATTATGAATATCAACCCTGACGCTCAGATTCAACCCACACACAGTCACACCAGTAAAGAAAAGTTTATATCTTGGTCATTATTTTGTGAGGAAATTAATGGGATTTTTTTATTCAAAAAGAGAGAGAAACAGAAGCTTTTTATCAACAAAAAAAAAGAGAAACAGAAGCCGAAATAAAGTGGATTTGAATGCCACGTCAATCGTGATTTATTCGCGACGCCTGCTCTCGTGATATTTAGCATTATTCTTAATTATAATACATCGAAAGACGTGAGGAACCTGGTTTGAAACCAAGGGGCGAAGAGATCTTGATAAAACCTACGAGGGATATCACAATTGCTTGGATTCTCAAGTAGCCGAATTGAGATTTAGCAGCCCAGCCACCAATCTAGTAACGAACAACTTAGACATAGTAGGGACAACCCTCTTAGGAGCCACCACAACCATCACAACAATAGCAACCTACACTAGTCATAATAGTCGCTAGTCACAAACTATCTTTTTTGGCCTTTACTTTTCACCCCCCCTTATTTGCTACGAAACCCCCCAAAGTGTTTTTTTGCCAATTTTGCCCCTGTCCAGAAGCGCGCATCTGGACGGGATATAACCAGAAGCGCGCATCCGGACAGGTTTAAAACAACAATCAAAACAATAAAACCCCTCCACTTCTCCTCCATTTTCTCCCCCACAAAACCTTCCCTACACATCAATACTCCCAAGTTTATCAACCGCATTGAGGATTTTTAGCTTCTAAAGTACTCAACAAGGTATATTCTTGACCTATTCTTGTTTTTTTTTCTTTTAGATTATGACTGTAGGTTTTTTAAATTTGTACACTGTGTTTATCTGGAAGCGGGCTTCCGGAGCGTACTTAAATGGCATCCGGATCTACTCATCCAGACTATGTCCAGATGCAGTTTTGCTACATCTTTTGAAAAACCTCTCTAATACATACTTTTTTTCAATTATAGAGTACAAAGAGGGTAGCCAGGGACGCAGAAAGAGGGGTAGGCGGCCGCCGCCTATTGCCTCTTATAGCAAGCAGAGGGCAGAGGCAGCAGCACGAGCACAGGCTCAGCCCCAGGCCCAGCTCGAGCCAGAGGCACCACCACCTGCATCATTTCTGGGTGGCCCCGAGGACATGTCACTTCTGGCATCCTTTATGGACCACATGGCACCTCAGACATGGATGGGACAGGTAAACTTCAATTTTTTTGCAATTTATATAAATATAAGTTTATATAAACTTACTTTAATTTAATTTAATTTTATGTACAACTTTGTGTTTTGTAGGGTCGGGATGCGCTAAAGTACATCAGTCACGTCCGGAAGGTACCATCTCTCCCTGATGATGAGGATGGTATTTACAGATGGGTTCTTGAGGGGATTGTGGAGTCTGGGATGGATCCCTTGATGCGTACGAGCTTTGGCATCATCGACCATGGTCTTTTGAGTGCCTTTTCAGAGTGTTGGCATAAGGAGACCTGCAGCTTCCACCTACTCGTGGCTGAGATGACAGTCACCCTGGACGACGTCTCTTGCCTGCTGCATTTGGCCATCACTGGACGCCTATTGGACCACGCTTTGCTTAGCAGGCCTGAGGGTGTCGAGATGTTATGGACGCTCCTTGGCATCACCCATGAGGCTGTCCGGATAGGGTGCAAGGATACGAGAGGTGCACATGTACGATTCAGCTGGCTCTAGGAGCAGTTCGTTGATTTGGTGAACATGGTGAATTAGATGGTTGATGACGACCCCACGAGGGATGTGTATCGAGCATACGCTATTAGGGCGTACCCGCTGCTGTTGGTGGGCACCACTATATTCACCGACAAGAGTGCCACCCACGTCGATATCATATATCTGCGATACTTTACCGATTTTGCGAAGACCAGACAGTATGCTTGAGGTACTGCTACCCTTGCATTCTTGTAAGGTCAGCTAAGCACCGCAATTATGGCAAAGACGAAGCAGATGGCAGGATACATGACCGTCCTACAGGTAACCTTTAAAACAAATTTAGTTTTGAACTTTATAATGTTATTAGTTATTAATAAAACTGATACTTTTATTTTTTGTTACAGGCATGGATCTTGAGCACTTTCCCAGCCTCACTACCTACTACATACGAGAGGACTATGATGAGTCTGGGCCTCGGGCATTGAGGTTCACACCAGGCAATGGGCATGTGGTGAGCACTCCGTATTAGGTCACCCTGGATCGTTTGCTGATGGACGACGTCGTATTCTCTCCATACGATGCCCACTGCCAGACGCGTCCATTCGGGGAGATTTCCTGGTAATCAGGTTGGATTAGGTGCGGGAGTAGGATTAGGCACTCACACCTACCTGAGCGGGTACTGCGTCTGTATGGATTTGTGCAGATCATCCCACAAGATCCAGCTTTATCAGCCCCAGTACTTATGACCCGACCAGAGATAGATGCCGCATACATGGACTATCAAGAGCATTTGCTGGACGAGAAGTTATGTGGTGTTCGTGTCACTTGCCCGTGAGATTATGCACCGAGCTACATGGCATGGAATTTGCGGATGTCGCATCCATACTTACTACCACTGGCTGAGGGAGATCCACCGAGGCCGCCTACCGCAGAGGCACCCATGGTTGATGTCGAGCCTGTGGGTGACATGTCAGAGGACCTCTCCTGGACAGATCGGCCTGAGATGGTAAGTAAGTCTTAACGTATATTATTTGAAATACTGAATGACATTGTTTATAATTTTTACTCTGATTTTTGCAGAAGAGATTGGAGACACTTAGGAGCATGGTGGAGGGCATGATGATCAGTGGGGAGGTATTGGAGGGGACCCCAAGATCGAAGACTGCACAGAGTATGCTCCATGTGATCGACGCGCCTTGGACCTATCAGAGGCAAGGGGAGATTGGGGAAGAGATCACGGTCGACGTAGTTACCTCTTTCATCATTAGGATATTTTTTATTACATAACATTTTAGCCTTGTAATGTATTATATTTTATCAGTTGTTGGATGAATATTTTATTAATTTTATTTGATATTTATTATATTTTATTATTTGTTGGATGAATTTTTTATCATTTTATTTAAAAAAAACTACCTAAACCACGCAACCGACACTTTCAACAGTTGAGATGCCACTGACACTTTCAACGGTTCAGATGCCACCTAAAATTGTATAAATAGGCGTGTTCTGTAACACAACATCTCACATCTCCTTCATTCACCCTGGTCCGTCATAACCATGAGTTTGATACTTGTTTTTGTATTTTACGATGGTAAAATTAACTCAACTAATAAGGGGATCACATTTGAATGTGACACCCAAAATCATTTAGGGTTAACAAATGCATCACACTGAGTGCCTTAAAGAAAATAGTTCACAACTTGGTGGTTAAAGTTGGAGACACTAGAAGGGTGGCCGCTATCCATTATCAATACCCTATACGTTGGGAACATGGATGTGTTGAATACAAAGGTCTGAAGCTCGAACATGATGGTGAGGTAGAAACGATGTTATCTGTCTTCGCTCAACATGCTAGCCTCGAGCCAAACGAGTTATATGCAGATCTGGTAAGGAGCAATGACCAGATTATCTCCAATCTGAGGAGACCTAGATCTGTCAACAAAATCATCGGGGGATGCACCGAACCTGATGCATCAACCACTTCTGATGACCACACAATCACCAGCTTGACACAACCATGATGTATTTGTAATGTTTTGTATTTGTAATGTTTTCTAAGTTTGCTGTATTTTTAATGTGTTGTTTTCGATTAAGAGTGTTTTTATGGTGAAAGTTCCTCATTTATTTTGTGTTCAATATCCTCTGGATGTGCGCATCCGGATAGTTGCTAACCTACGATCGAATGCGCGCATCCAGATAATTACCGTCCAAAAGAGCGCTTCCGGTCAGGATTAAAAACGGGAAAAAAGAAACCTTGAGGGGGTTTCATAGCAATTTGGGGGGTGGCAAATAATTGCCATCTTTTTATTGGTCAAAGTCACAAACTATTTTGGACATCCGAGAACATATAGTCATTTGCTCATGAGAGTGACTTCTAGCACCTCCCATTTTTGCCAACAGCAACCCCAAATTACTTTTTTCCAAAATGCCCCTACCCTCTTTCTCTCTCCTTTACTCCCACCTCTCGATTTACCTTTTGGCAATTCAGCTACTAAAAGGTAAAAAATTTGAAATTTTTTGCCTTTCTCTTTCTCTTTCCCTTACCCCCACCCTTCCATTTACCACTCGGTTGCCGGAAGGTAAACAAACAAAATGTTTTTTTTTTACCATTCTCTTTCCTCTGCGCCATCCCTCTATTTGTAAATGGAGGGGTGGGGGGGAGTAGGAGAGAGACAAAGAAGTAGAGGTATTTTGGGAATACTGGGGTAGAGAGGGTTGTTGGTAAAAATGGAGGGTCTGAAAGTCCCTACCTTCAGCTCACCGGCTTGTATATTATTGGGCCAATTTTATCAATACGCTATAAGTAGTTGACCCAACTAAGTAGCCTAATTTATATTTATATTCTTTTATAAATGCTCAATCTTTGGAACTAAAAACAAAAATCCATTCTGATATAATACTGTTCATTAATTTCATCGACCAATAACATTTATTCAAGAGTAGATTTTCACTAGGGATGGCAAAATGGGTCAGCCCGGCCCAACCCGACCCGGCCTGTCGTGAGCCCGCATAAAAACAGGCTAGCCCAACCGGGCTTGCCAAAGGATTATGGGTTGAGATGTTGAGTCCGACCCAATCTATGACGGGTTGGGCGTGCTTGGGTTGGCCCGCCAAAAAATAAAAATAACAAAAATAAAATAAAAAATAAATAAAAATCTAAAATCTAGACTAAAACGGATAAAAACTGGCCAACATGTCAGGTCGGCCCTCAAAAGTTCCCCAAAAACTGGCCACAATAGCGGGTTGGCTGGCTAGCCCGCAAAAAAATATAAAAAAAATAAAAAAAAGAAAAAAAGTTGTTTAAAAATAGGAAAAAAATTAAAAAATATATATATACTAGCCCGAGGTTGGCCCAACCCGGCCCACTCGTGGCTCGCATGGTTGGCGGGCTAGATGAGTTGAGCTAAATGGGCTAGTGGGTTGATGAACCCCAACCCAATCCGACCCATTTTATGCGCCTGGCGAGCCGGCCCAATGGGCCAAGCCCGTTTTGCCACCCCTAATTTTCACAGAGGCGGCCCAAAGGGTTGCTAGCAAAGCAACCGCTTAGCCCTCAAATTGTTTTAGACGTCAATTTTTTTTTTTTAATTTAACTAATACTAGTATTAATTTTGTTAGTATTTATTTTTTAGGTCTCATAGTAATAATATCACTTACTACTTTTGTTACTAATTAATTTAGCAACAAAATTAATCAATCCTACGAATGCATTTAATATTCATTTTCGTGTTGTTTGATATTGTAAAAATTAATTAAGCCTAAAAAATCTTTAATTTTGTTGTTGTTAGTTTTAAAAAGTTCTCACTTCAAATTTTGCTTTAAATCCATGCATATATTGGCCGAACCTGAATTTTCATAAAGAAAGATATTGCAAACGCGACCGAACAAAAAAGTTTACTTGGCAGAATATGTTTGCTTTAGATTTTGGGCACCAAAATCTCGATAGAAATCCCGAAAGGAAAAAAATGACTTGGAGTAGCTTCCGATTTCAGCTAAAATATTGCATCGGGCCGTGTTAATTTCAATTGTCCAGTGGGGACAATATGAAACAAACACCCCCCTGAATAGGTCCGAACTGGAGTTAATTTCAAAAAACTTTTCTACAAGCATTTACAGAAAAAAGCTGAAATAGAATTATAGTAATTATAAGTTTTTTAAATAGTAATTTCTCACATGTATTGAAATTAGTTTACAAATTACAATATTAAGAAATTGTTATATGTTAATAATATATTATTTTCCTATATAAAAATTCCTATGTTAAGACATTCCTATTGAAATTAGTTTAATTATAATTTTAATCCGAAGTCAACCAAAAATATAATTTTAATATTTATTAATCTTAATAATGCTAATTTAGTGATTGGGAAACATGAATTTTGCTCAGCGGTATATTTTAGAGGAAAAAACACAGAATTATAATTATTACTTGAAAATTTAATAGATTGAATTTCCTCAACAAAAAAAAAATTGTTTTACGTGTTTGTATTCATATTTTACATGATTTTAATTGATAAAGGCAACCGGAGATGAACACAATGAGAATATGAGAATCTCAGATGGGAAAATGAATTAGATGCCCTAAGATTTTTTTTTTAAATTTAGCCTTAATTACACTTTTGTTCTCCCAGATATTGTGATTGTACGATTTGGTCTCCAAGTTCTAATTAAGCAAAATTGTGTTCTCCAAGTATCGTGATTGTGTAATTTTGGTCCCCCGAGTTCTAATTAAACGAATTGGGTCCTCTACGTATCACAATTGTATAATTTGGTCCTTCCGTTTAATTTTCATTCAATCTATCACCGAAAATGCTATATGGGTTTTTAAATTTTTAAGCCAACTAACATGTCACTAAGACTAGGTTATGTGTCAGGTCATACTCATACGTGACACGTCGACATTTTCGATTGGAAATTGAATAGCAATAGGGACCAAAATCGCACGATAGCAATAAGTGGAGGACCAAATCGCTCAATTGGAACCTGAGGGACCAAAATCGCACAATCACAATATCTTAAGGACTAAATTCGCGCAATTGAAACTCGATGAACCAAAATTACACAATTGTGATACATAGGAAACCAAAAGTGTAATTAAGCAAAAAAATTAAATTAATTTAAACCTGATTTAATCTCAGCCGTTTGATTTTATATATGAAGGCAAATAGAGGTCTCCATTTACCCTGGAAATGTAGAGGATTCGAACGCAATAATTATGTATTTTTGAATTGAATTCCTTATTTAGACAAGTCATGTCCCATAATCAACATTATATATTCAAACAAATGCTATTTATGCCACTTATTGAAATGAATTAAATTACGTTGTTTTGTAAAAAAGAGAAATATTTCTTGAAATGGAAAAGCATAAGCAATAAGGCAAGAGTATAAGATGATAAATTCTGATTTGAACACCAACTATTTTCATCAATACATTCCTATTGCCCGTTTCATTTGGGACAAATCAAGTGTTTTCTAAACGAAGAGCACGCAAACATAATCGAGGTGTACTAGTAGACAAGGTCAATAGACCATACAGTAGGAGATACACATAGGAAGAACAACAGAAACTACAGGGGAAGGGAGTAAAATAGATTTTGTTTCCCCTGGAAAATTAAAGGGAAATCTCTTGCTCAAGCCAATGACTCCGAAAGTGATATATGGCTTCCAAGCAAACTTTGTTATCAATCTGATAACAGTTCTCATAAAATGTACAATTTCTCCCCCCAATATCTAACTAGTGACAAGACAAACAACGAGTGTGACCAAAGTTGCTGCAACTGCAAACTCATCCAATCCAATACATCTATAACAATGCAATATAATAAGAGGAAAAAGAATGAAAACTTTTCTTTCTTCCTTTCCTTCATGCTTTTCTTTTTTTCTCTCTCCTTTTCTTTTTTTCACTTTTTTCCCTTTTTTTTTTTTTAATTTGCCTTGGGCCTTTCCCTTTACTGCTTTGGTTGTTGATAGTGTTTGGTATTAACACAAGGTACCCCTGCGACAGTTAAGAACACCAGCACCAGAGGTTAAGGTACCAACTAAAGAAGATGATTTGGCCCCCAAACTTGAGGCTCTAGCATAGCTTGCTGCAGCTCCTGCTCCTGATGGAGTGAAAAAGGCTCCATTGAGCAAAAGGTCTCCCTCAGACCTCCAATTCCAACCTTTCCATATGCCTGCTCCTGTATCCACCCTCTTTGTCACCTGTCCAGATCAAATTTCCCAATTTTTAGTAAAATTTATCATCATCACCATCATCAATTGCCTTTGCTAACAACATTACACTTTGTAAGCATGTTACCTCTTTAGCAAAAAGGTTCTGAGGGGCAAGGTATCTGTTGCCTTGGCTGTTAATCGTTGGATTAGCACTGCCACCAATGGCATACATTACCCAGTGGGTATAGTCATTGTTCACCACGTGGAAATAGCCATGTCTGCACCTGCATTATCAATAAACTATCCATTGTTAGTACAAGATGGAGAATCTATGAAGCCATACTATCATTTAGCAGAACAGAGGTCAGTCCTGCGACACGTGGAACGGACCAGATAGAGGTCTAGTTATCACCTTTTTCGGGAATTATTAAATACACCTCCAGGAATTGCTAGCATACACCCCGGGGGTGTACTTAATAATTCCTTTTTTTTCCGTCAATAGACCTCTCATAATCCCAAGTAGTCATTTTCAGATGGGCTTTCCAGAGCCCAAACATAAAACAAATAAGAAGGTCCAAGGCTCGCTCAGGAGATCAAGTACCCAACAAAAATACTAAATTCTGATTCTGACCCCCTCCAAAAGAAAATGAAAAACTAAAACATGTTATTACCTTGGCATCCTTTGGATAAGACCCTCTCCAAAATGGTTGTATGCAATGGTTACTTGCATCTGCTTGTCGCGGACATATGAGTCACTGTGACCCAGAAGCATCACCTGTATAATTTTGAAGACAATTAAACTCAAGACTTTAATTATCTCTTCCATACTAATAAAAAAAAAATCAAATGAAAAATTTGTATTTTAAAATAACTAAGAAAGTATTAGGCAAAAAATATAGAACCAATGTTGCGCAAGACATTGAGGAGAATTGCGTTTTACCTCATTGTGGTGGGTGAAGTAGTTATTGGAAATGGTAATGGCAGTGGAGCCCATAATAGCATCAATAAGGCCATCTGCGCAATTGGAGAGTGAGTTGTGGTCAATCCAAATGTGACTGGATCCAAAGATGGAAATCGCATCACCATCAGCCATTGTCCTCCATCCATAATGGTTGGGGGAGCTGCGAACCATAGCATTGCCAGTAGGCTTGCAATCATGGACATGAACGCCATGGATGATGACATTGGTGATGAACTGGATGGTAATACAGGCCCCAAAGGCAATGTGAACATTGACGCCACGACCATCGATGGTCTTGAAGCTGTTCATGATGAGTTCTTGTTTGAGCGTGATCACCATGTCCCTCTTGAACACGATCCATAGGGGTCTGTCTTGAATAACTGCGTGACGGAGGGTTCCAGGTTTGGGGTTAACGGGGTCGTCGTCTCTTGGGTCCGTCACAACGTAGTACCTTCCGTCGCGGCCACCGATGGCGTTGCGGCCAAAACCAATGGCGCAATTAGCCAACCGCTTTCGCCGGAGGTACCAACGCTTGTCGCAGCGCCAGCAGTCATCAATTGGATTACCCGTCCCACAGGAGAAAAATGCCAGATTCCTTCTCTCCGTGTAATTGCGTATACTCCTGTTTGAAATTTTAACAAACTCAAATTAATACTCAATCAATCTTTTGTACCACACGATATTAATGATAATCAATTAAACATTGGTTGAACTTTAAAGAAATTGAGAAATAAAACCAGTTTATTACAAGCACAACATTAATTGATTTGCCAATAATTTTAGAAGTTATACTTTGAAATTAAGGAAGAAAAAAAAAAAACTTTTGATTCTTTAACTGCTACTCTGAAATTACCCGTTTGTCATTATTAAATGATGATAGTAAAGAACAGAATTGAACCTTGAACGCAATTAATGATTAACAGTATGATATAGAAGCCAGTATGCAATTATTATTGATGTCCCTTCAGGGCTGAGACTTGTGGCTTGTGGGTCGGTCATGCTCATGTGGGTCCACAATTATGAATACGGGTAGAATGATACGGTGTATACGGAAAATCGAGGGTTGGGTTGGCAATGGCATCATACCTCAATTTCTCTACTAGAAATAAATGCTAAGTTGGGGAAGATCTGGTTTCTGCCTAGTATTTGTGGGTGTCGGTGGTGAAAGTGTTATTATTGAGTTTTTGAATCTCGGTCATTTAATAAGTTCATGGGGGTCTCATCGAATAGTATAGATGTGTCAGACAATAGCTGGTAGATCAGCCAAAATACAAATATGTCTAGAAAATGTTATGGTTAAACCAGAGATGTGAAGTTTGGAGCTTGTGCATGTAGACAGGCTGGAGAAAGGTCGCCCATTCATGTGGCTTGCCCCACCTTGTTGAAAGATGTGGGACAAAGAACTGCATGAGTTCCTAACAGTCTGGATTGATGAACTTTGTATTTGGTTCTATCGGTAAGAGATCAAAGGCCAAAGGCAATCAGTAGCTACACACAAAAATGTTTTACCTGTTGAAGAGTGATTTACTGATTTTGATTTTCAACAAGCAGTAAACGCCCTGTGATTTTGTAAAATTTTATTTACGTGATTTACATGAATTTAAATAAATCTATAGTTGTATAAAAATGTATGTGTGGGGGCAAGGGTTAAATAAAGTTTGGTCATTATACTATCACTAGGAATCGAACTATCCCTTTAAATAGAGCGCATTAACTATTTTCACCCAATGTCGTGGTTTAGCTATCATGAGTCTAAACATTTTAAGAGTATCCTGAAAATCATGTATTAGATATCTACAAAGAAATTACGGTGTATATATGACTTATACAATATGTCCCCAGCGATATTTACACTCGGATTGAGTAGAAGAGGTAGCTCGCATAGAAAGTTATATATAATGGTGTTAATATAGAGAGAGCACATAATTAAAATGTATAGTTTTGGTAAACCAAAGATGCCTGGGGGAAGTAACTATGTGATTAAGCGGGGACCACTAAATTACACATGTAAAGGAGGAAGTGTATACTAAAAACAAAATGACTTGATTGAAGTCACGAAGCTTGGATTTTGGGTACAAAAAGGTGTACGTACTTGGAAGAACAATTTTCGGATAAGGAAAAAAAATAAAGAAAAAGACAGGAAATTTATTATGAGCGGAATGGTCGGATCTCGCGACATTAGCATGTGGTTAAGCTGGCAAATAAAATATCATGGCTTCAGTTTTTAAGAGATCCCATATGCAAAGAACATGGTGGTTGATTCTTTAGCAGAATGAAAGGGAACTTCAGAACGTGAAGAATTAATTAAAGCAATATTATATTTCTTAATCATATAAAAAAAACAGAGAATTTGAAGATTTACAGTGCCGTGATCAAAAGAAATAGCGGTCCTCCTATGTGTCTGAGTGTGAAATGCATCAAAGAATAAAGGGCCATCAAATAGGGAATTAAATACTATTGTTTTTCTCATGCTATTCAAATATCAAACAAATCTGTCCTGATATAAAATTTAACAGTTAGACTTAACATTAATGTTCTTGTAGAAGAATGATTCACTTAATAGTGTGCTCAACTCTTTATGATTCAATATACTAGTATTTTGGTAATGAAATATAAACTTTGAAATGACGGTGGGTCCTTCCCAGTTCCCAAACAACTATAATTTTTAAATTTTTAGGCAATTCTGTTTTTCATAGGTGATATATTGTTCAGACAAAGAATTTTATACAAATTCCATTATTTCTAATGACATGGATTTATCAGTGGTATCTTACACTTGTACTAACGAGGCATAAAATTTGGTGTAAGCTCAACAATGGAAAGTCGTTGGGATAGCTTCTTATCAAAGGAACAGGGTGAATAAAAAAACCAGAACTGTAGTTTTCAGGTAACTCTCAAATTAACCACTTTGACTACCAAAAAAAGAATTGAAAGGGCATCTAGTATCATTCCAAAAGGAGGATTCACGGGAAACTATTAAGGTTATTTTCCTTCTTTTGCCTTCATCTCAATCATTATTATTACAATACTACTACTACTAACTAAAGCCAAGTGGGTCGGCTGAGCTGAATCTACCGATCCAGATATAGTTTTCAATTGTTCATGATCATGTGAGTCCTCTTCTCTAAGCCCAAGACAGAGGAAAAATATACATAAACTAATCTACAAAGCACATGACCCATAAGATGAGATTGGAACTAATAAATTTCACTACAAAACAAAGCAAAAACAATAACTCAGAGTTCATATATACGTACACACACATTTATATAAGAGAGAGTGAGAGAGAAATATTACGTCTCAACCATGGAAGCAATCTCCTCTGGATTATCAACTGCATGCTCGTTGAAAGCATCGCCTGAGCTGAAAATGTATAGACAAAAAAATCAATTACACGAATCATGAAGAGCACAACACGTAAAACGGCACCGTTTTGACGACGAAATGATCAAATTAATAATAATACTAGTAATAATCAAGCAATTGAGCTTCTAACATAGCAGAATTAACGGCTCAGATTTTTCAGATCGGATCTGAGCTCGAACATAGCTAGCTCAGTTCATTCTAATCCAACGGTTGTCTATTGTTTCACTCCACGTGGACGGTCCAATTTCAACCACCACAGAAAGCACCAAAAATCTCACTAACAACAGTAGCAAGCAATAAACAACACTAACCTTTCCGCCATTGACGAATTCTTCAAGCTCTGCATCTGCATCTTATCTTCTCTAACTACACCCCTGTCACCATGACGCAAACACATTCACATTCTAATCATCAAAAATAAGAAAAAATTGCAAAATGTTAAATATAAAATAATCGAACAAAAAAAGAAAATTGAGAGAATTTGGAAATTCGTGAAGCAGGGGAAAAGAAGCTTGAAGCTTCACTTTTTCATTTTTTTTTCGCTTCGCGAAGATACCTTGATTCCTTCGCTGTCTGTTCTTCATTTTCATGGATGGCATTGGTGGAAGCCAAAATCAGCGCCATAAGCAGAACGCTGAGAGTGAACCGTGTTAGAAACCGCAACTCCATTGTTGCTTGGTGCTTCTAGTTTCTCTGTTTTCGCGTTCTCTGTTCGCAGCACAGACACTGTGTTTTGCGTTTGTGTGGAAGAAGGAGGAAATGGAGCCAGAGAGAAATGGGAGGGAGAGGGGTTTATATAGAGTGACACAGGTACATGAAATAAGAAAAGAAAGAGTTGGCGAGAGCTTAACCATGGTTAAGTTAATAAGTCGAATCACTGACCACGTTTAACCGACGCGCCACCGCTCTAACTGCCATTAACTGCTTCTTTTCTTCTTCTCTCTCTGTTTTTCCAACGTGGCGTTGTGGCGTGCCTTCTCTCTCTTCAATTCTTTCCCAGCCAATCTGAAAAATCTTAAACAAAAAATCTCAAATTTTCTGTAATTTCGTCTTCTTTTTTTCCCTCCGTCCTTATTCCTTTTTTCTTCACATCAAAATAAAAAGAAAGACAATTTTTTAATTAGAGGCCAGAGTCTATTTGCAGTCCTACCAATTACTGATGAGTTTTTAAATGATTATTAGAATTTATTTTTGTAATATTAATTACGATCTTTAGATTTCCGTGTAACAGGATCTAAAAATGGATGTCGATAGAGTTTGCTTCTAGTGAGAAACTGGGACCTTAATTTAATACTATTAGTATAAATGTTTGATTAAACACCCGTGGCCAATGAATCCTTTGATTCCTCTTCTAAATTTTGTTACATGCAGGTTATATATATATATATATACATACACACACTGTCTCAAGCATTAAGCCACTAGGAGTTAGTCACATTCTCAAAACAGGTTATAGTATTTACACGTGAATTTTTGGTGCACAAGTGAAATAGGTATACCACCGTGCAAAAGTATTTATAAATCGCTAAAATCTCCAACATCGATCGAAGTCGTCTCTCAGAAGTAAAAGTTCACGATTCTCCTCGTCCTCATAATCAAGACGGTAACCTGATCATATACAAAGCTATAAGTAGCTCTGTTGCCCATGTTTCAATTTATATCTTGTTTGTTTTCACATTTTAAGTACTTTTAAGTGATATTGAGTCAAGCTCGTTACAAGCTAATCCTATTTCTCAAGGATATTGTGTCCCTGCATGTACAAAGGTACCACACCTTATCCTGTCTCATGTTTTCCTTTCTTCTCTCATCTCTGCATGACTCCATCCTTCCGACCTTCTTCTTATTCTTCTTCTTCTCCTCATTGTTTTTTTTCTTCTCTCATCTCCTATGTTCGACTTGTTTCTTGCCAGAAAACAAAAATGCTAGTCGAAAAACGAAGAGCTGACCAAAAAACCTTGGTAGAGCGAGTCTGCAAAGAAATGAAGCCCCTGTTGCGCCCATGACTAGGTGATTTCAACATGATCCCAATAGGAAACGCGGTCGCAAATGCCACACTAGATTTCCACATTCTTCATTTAGCGTCGCAGCGAGGCCTATTGTCGGACCTTGAAATCGCAAATCTCCACGAACGCAACACGATTGAGTACCTATGATTCAACCAGTTGAACCAGCTGATCCGTTTTGAAAATGTGGGATTTACAACATGGTAGTCACATTTAAGAATTAAGAATTTCGTTTTATAACACTTTTATTGTCAATTTTCTTATATGAAAGTATTATGACTCTTAATTATTTATTCATTATGTATCATTTTTTATTAACTTTATTCGAATAAAATAATTAATGAATGTAACTTATGCACGGTCGGTGTCAACAAAATTTAGACGTGCATTCAATGATGTGTTGTCACATCATTTAATGAGTATGGTAATTAATGTGTTTTTAAAACTAATTAAATGAGTTGACAACATGTTATTCGATGATTATGTAACTGTGTTGAAATTAAACTCATAATTAATTATATTGTTTTATTTAAATAAAAATAAAAAACTTATACTCCCTCCGTCTCTCAATATATGACCTCTTTTGATCATTTCTCACCCATTAAAAAAGTGGGTTTTATTAGTTATTAGTATTAAATTTATACAAAATGTGTGTTATTTTTTTCAAGTTACCTTTCTCATCTTCGAAGACTATTAAGAGAGACAAAATTAATGCACATTGGCATGAGGGTAATTTTGTAAAAAAAAAAAATTAATGCACCTTGGTCTTTGAAAATTGTCTTATATTAAGGGACAATAATTTTTTTTTCAAAAAGTTCATATATTAAGCGACGGAGGGAGTAACTAATAAAACAAACTTGTGCTATTTTTTTTTACTATTTTAAAAGCTTATGTTATTAATATTTTAATTGTGTGCTCATAATTCTTTTGAACATCTTAATTGTTACAATTACATTTAGAGGAAGGCTAGCATCACACTCTCTGACACACTCCTTTGAACACACTCTCAACTATTAGGTAACATCACACTTTTTTTTTCAAAATCAATAGTTGGATTGAAAATTACTATCATATAGATTATATCTGTAAATTTTAATATTAATCTATGATCATTTGCTATGTCATCAAGATGCGTAAAGATTAACGTCAATAGTTACAAATAATGTTAATCTAGACGCATCTTGATGACATAGCAAATGATCATCGATTAATGTTAAAATTTACAGATATAATCTATATGATAGTAACTTTTAATCCAACGATTGATTTTGGAAAAAAAAAAGTGTGACGTTACCTAATAGTTGAGAGTGTGTTCAAAAGAATATGTCAGAGAGACTGTGTAACGCTAACCTTCCTCTTACATTTAAATAAATAAGTAAAATTTGACTTGGACGGCAACAGTTCCTTTCGATATGTTTAGTTTAAAAAAATAGGATAATAATAGACGAAGAAATTAGTAACGAATGAATATAATTTTTCAAATCTTACCTTGAGAAAATGAAAATGCAGTTTTTCCGTACTGTGATTGAGCCATGTTGGCACATGGATTGCGCGAGAAGAAAGTGGCGTCGAAAAAATTTAGGTAGCTGTACGAATGGTCCCATTATTAAGCAACGTGCCATGTTTCATTTTTTATTTCAAAAAAGAAACAAGTCAAATAACAACCTGTCACCGACACGTGTCCTTTGTTGTAGTACGGTGATTCGTATTTGTTAAGTCTGAACTCTGAAATGCGTTGGCTCCCCGTTCCTTCCGGTAGCTTACAAAATTATTTTTCTCAAAAAAATTATTAGAGTCGACAGAACAATATACTTAAATTATTTTGACGTTAGTTTTTCTAACTTCTTTAATATGGTAGATGTTTGCTCCCATTTTATTACGGGAAAAATAATTGCTCCTTTAAAATACTGTTAAATAAACATTCATATGTATAAATTTATAAGTAATAACAATTTAATAAAAATCGTTTGAAATCGAAAATAAATAAAAACCGTTAAATTTTGTCAAAGTCTTTGTATTTAATTCTTTGTTTTTTTTTTGTTGACAGAATATTTATTTATTTGTTATAAATCACAGGTTGTGGATATACCTTTCAGATCTGAAATTAGTTTCATGTAGCATTTGCCTTGGCTACCAAGATTTCATTACAATTTAATTTACTATATTATCTATATTCTATTTTTTTTTTGACGGATTATCTATATTCTAGTTAACGATTACAGTTTACACACATGCATGAAAGTTAGTTTTTCAGTTTGGCAACAGTTCCTTGGTTTTAAATTTTATCATCGTATACTATTAATCGAGATATGGATTATAGCCTTGCATATGAAGATCGTAGCGAATATGTATATATGCCATAAAATATATAGGGTTAAATATGTTTCTAGTCTCTATTAAATTATGACTTTTCAAATTTAGTCTCTGTAAATTAGTACTTTTTAGTCTCTATCTTTACAAAATTGCATGTTTTTTTACTCCTTGTAGTTTTGTAAAATGTGAGAATTAAAAATTGATAAAATTTATGTGAAGATTAATCAAATATATATTGAGTTACGATTAACTAGTAACTGAAGGACAGTATGATGATGAAATCCGTTTATAAGAAAATGGTTTGAGTAAGTATTTTATTGTAGTTCCTTAAAATACCTTCAAATTCATAATCTTAACATTGTGTTTACTAATCTAATATTGTCAAAATCTAGTCCATAAAATTTTTCAAGATCCTATATATGACATATAATCGAGAGAAAATTCCAAAATTCACTATCTTGTTACTGTAATTTCGGAAGAAAACTCAGAGAAACATATTAATCTTTTAAGATAACCTTCCATGTCTAATCATATGATGATATCCTAGAGATATGAGACTATTCCTTTTCTTCATTCTCTCCTTTCTACATATATAGCTCTATAATCCTGCACTCAAATTCCATCCTAGAATGAATTATTTTGCTGTTAAAACAAAAAAAATTCCCTCCTAGAACAAATAGAATAGTAGAAAATCTTGAAATGTAATATATGAAAAAGTACAAAATAATATCACCTTTCTCAATTTCTCAATTTTAGTTTATGAACTTCTAGTTATCTACCTGTGTGATCGTGAATCATCGTGTTAAACGAGTTTGGCGACAGAAAAAATAATCAGACACACAAAGAAATTTTTTTAGCTGATAGAAATTCTAAACTTTTTTGAGACACAAGCTGCTAAAAGGAGCAGGCCCGACACAGGAACTCCAAGGTCACTTCCATTAAAGATCAGTAACAGCTAGCTAGCTAGATCTATGAGTAAACACATGCAGGGACAAAGTTAAAGACACTACACGCTTTTGGTAAATTCTAAATATAGAAAATTATTATGTTGTTTTTTTTGAGGAAAAAATTATTATGTTGTTAATTAATTGTATAAATCAATTAAACATATATAACCAAAATTTTTTTATCTGAATATTATATAACCAATTTTGTTACTACTTTGTATCAAGTCTTTTATCAATAATTAATTTTCAACATTGTTTAGTAAAAGCCAAGACTAACTATTTAATTGGGAAATAAAAAAAAATGTTTCTCTAAAAATAATCTTGCATTTCAAAGTACCGAAAATCGTGAACAAAAGAGTAGTCTCAAATACCAGAAAAAAAATGAAGATGTCAATTGTTATCCACTAAAGATGGCAAATTGTTCTTGTGCTTTTGTGTTAGATAACAAAGAAACATCTCATTTAAGCTGACTTTTAATAGGTACAAGAAAAGCATCATGTTATTAAAAGAGTCATGAGCACTCATACAAAAGTTGCACCAGCACTATTAGTTAGAAAGGTTACATCATAACAACTTAGTAAAAGCTTCAGCCCTTAACTAGAAAAGTTTGCAGCATGTTTGTACGAACTCAAATATTCCTAAGAGAAAAAAAATGCTACCACGGACGGTTTAATTCTACTTAATTTCGGTTTCTCTTCTTTATTGCCTTCTCTTCATCTTTATACTTTAAACGACTTTAATTTTTCGCTTTTGATTTTTGCTATCTTGGGGTTCATATTACTAGAAGAAATTGAAATAGCAACGGAAATTTAGAGACCGAAAATGGCCAAGTCTTTCTTTAATTCTGTAGCTAAGTGTTAACGACGGCAAATTTACAAACTAATTTCATCTTTTCTGTTTTTAATTTCCGTCGCTATTTCAACTTTTTTTAATAGATATATCAAAGCGAAGAATGTAGGCCATCGGTATCTCCTTGCATCAGTTCTAGTCCCACAAAAAGAATGCAGTAAATTACTTTGTATTAGAGACAGTTAACAATGATGAAATATAGATGTATTGAATATATTTTAATTAATTAATGTGAAACTTCAAACACACTTGAATTTTATGGGAGAATCTCATCAACAACATGGCCTCAACCTGACCCAAAATTTTAGTTCATTTCTTATTGCCAACAACCTTATCATATATTCATATATATGACATGCAATGTATTTATTCTTACGGTCTTCATTCGGGTATACGTAGTCGTAGGTGGCTCAGTAGTTGAGTCAAGTTACATGAAAAAGTTGCAAGCAGGAGGTGTAGAACTCAGATCTTTGCCACTAACAAAATCACCCTCCCCTCTAACAAACTAACCACTAACATTTGTCTATAAAAGAAGTATAAATAAATTGCAAGGTTCACTACATAACGACTCACAAACTTCAAATTAATTAGTCAAACTTACAGATTTATTTTCTAATCCCATAGTACTGAAGAATACATGCATGAGTGGACCGAGCAGAAAGAATAATTGAACATGTTGACGAAGAATAAATTATAGCCACGAATTTGGAGTTCAGCTAGGATCTCAGATTGTTGACTCTAAGTTTGTTAAGCAAGGGGCGTTGGCGTATCTTATTTGGTGAGTTCGGTATTTGGAGGGAGGTTTTGATTGCTAAGTATGGGGAGAGGGGTGAATAATCCCAATTTAGGGAGCATTAGGTTTCCTCGCTGTTCTTCAATCTGGTGGACGGATATTTGATAATTGGTGGATGTCTGCAGGAGCAATAGTTGGGATTGGTTCTCAAAGTGTGTGATAAAAAAGGTGAGGAATAATGGGGCTATTGTTTTATTTTGGTCTGATGTGTGGTTGTGATGGAGAGCTAGGAGTTCCAAGGGGAAGCTCAATGAAGACTCCAAGTTCAATGAAGAGTCCAAGCCTTTTTAAGATTCAAAAATAGTGGTAACAAGACAAGAAATTAAACGTGGCATTAACGATGGCCAAAAGCCGTTAGTAATGCAAAAAAGCCGTCGGAACCGTAAATTTACCGACGGCCTATCGACGGGTTCATGGCCGTCGGTAAAACGGTCGTCGCAAACGATTACCAACGGGATTTTTTGTAGCCGTCGGTATTACCGACGGGTCTAATCTGTCGGTAATTTCTGACGGATACTGTTGTCGATAATTTTCGACGCGATCGTCTGTCTGAGCGATGACTCACGCCTTACTGTCGGTATTGTTATTTTTTTTATTTTTTAATGAATTAATTAAATAATTAATTAAACTAATTGATTAAATTTTATTTTTAATTAATTTCTTTAATTTATTTATTTAATTAATTATTTAATTAACTATTAATTTAATTAATTTAATTAATTATTAATTTAATTACTTAATTAATTAATTTATTCAATTATTAATTAATAGTTATTTAATTATTAATTTATTCCATATTTCTTCCATATTAGGAAATGTGATAACGTAAACTAAAAAACAAAGTAAAAAAGAAACGTAATATAAATTAAAAAAATATCCTCAGAATATCAAAATATAAAAAAAAAGTCAAAACATCACTAATATTCCTGATAATCCTGATCATACATGAGATGCTCTAAACCATCCGCGTCATCGACATCATCAGTACCAGGAGGCGGAGGCGGAGGAGGCGGTTGATGATGAGGTTGAGGCTGAGGCTGCTGGCGAGCTAGCATCTCGTACATCTGTTCCTGTCGCTCCAGCACCTTAGCCAAAATTGCGTTTGTCCGACGGGTTTCCTCCTCGGAAGCGGCCAGTCTCCGCTTCACCTCGGCTAACTCCTACTCATCCGCGGTAGAGCGACGGCTGGCACCACTACTCGATGATTCTCCGATGTGGAGGCGGCTGATCCCTTTCTTGTAGTTGCTGGCAAGGTCTCTAGCACCGTATAGGCGACCCTTCTTCTTGCTGCCAACAACATCTGCCCAAACCTTGAGCGGTACAGATGGATCCTCAAGGCTCTGAGACGGGGAACATGATGATGTCTGAGATCTAATCTGAGACATCCTCGTCTCAAACTCTTCTTGTCATGCATAAACAAATAAGTCAGTTTTTTTTGGTAAGATAACAATATAAACATTATTAAAAAAATATTCATTATATTTTATAATTACCCGGGTCCGCCTCGATCGATCATCAACGAAATCACTAGTACTCCTCCTAATATGAGTAGCACGATGGAGCTCGTGCAACTGTACCTCTCTACCCAACTTCTTCGACTATAATTAATTAATAAAAAATCATAAATAATAATAATAATATAACACGTACAAGTCGAGCTGCGTGCTGCGCTTGACTGATGGAGCCTTCGGTGTGCAAGCTCCCACCCTTCTCAGAGGCTCTGTTCTTCTTGGCCTTCTCGCAGATCAATTTGTACTCAGGGGTTCTCCAGTGCTCTACCAGCCTCTGCCAGATATGATCCCCTATCCAGTGGGGCTGTCCCCTGAGGCAGGCATCTCTAAGCATATCAGAGAGGCAGTGAGAGGCCTTCATATGAAAGTTCTTCTTGATCCGCTCCTCATCCTCTTCCCTCTAAGCACATCTCTCTTGTATCAATATAAGACATTATTAAACATAATTTAAATTTATGAAACAAAAAAAATAATATGCAATAAAATAAAAATTGCAACTTACTCCGAAAGATGCAAATATATGATCCAGCTCCTTGTCCTTTAACGTCCCCCAGGTGGACCAATATGCCGAATAATTCTCCTCAATTATTGCTGTGATAGCCTTCGCAGCTAGCTTTGAGGAAAGGAACCTGAACAATAAAAACATGTCAAACAAGAAAATATATATATACATGTAAATTATTAATAACTCGACAAAAAAATGTAAATACTTACCCTTTACCAGCCGGCCTGATAATAACTCGACTATCATGCAGCATCTCAAGATCCTCAACCTACTGCTCAGCCTCCTACTGCTCATCCTCATCCTGCTCAACCTCGGTCTGATCAGGCGTATAGCCCGTACTATAGTCATCCCCAGACTGATGAGCATCGGGTACCGTCTCAAGCACAACATGGGAACTAGAAGTGCCATGTGTCTGCTGGAACCCCGGGTTGGGGATCATGTAAATGGCAGGCAAAAGGGGTGTCGGTGCAAAAGGTGCTGGAGGCTGTGTAGGTGCCGAACATGCCGGAGGCTGTGTAGGCGTAGATGTACACGGATGTTGTGTAGATGACAACATCGAATACCTAGTAGGGTCACGCCTAATAATGTTCGGCCTCCGACGGCGGGGGAGGGGGTCGATGGCGATGGCCTTCCCTTTCCCTTTACCACTAGTGGGTGATCTGGGGGGTCGAATCCTGATCCTGATGCCGTATATGTCTATAAAGCAATTCAACAATAACAGTCATGAAATATTATATTTAAACATAACAATATTAAAAATGAATTCCATAATAATAAACAACAAGTTATGAAAATAATTGACAAATTAAAATATATTGTTAAACATTTCTCTAATTGTAAAAATTTAAACAATTTCATTTTGCCCATTCTGCCCACTCTACTTCGGCATCGTCTTCAGATCTTGATGGTTCTGCCACTTCTTCAATTAATTTCTCATCTCCATCTACTTCTTCATATGTGATTGGACTGTCATGTAGTCGAGAAATGGGTTCCACTCATTTACTACATTGACATGAGACATCTCATCCACTTGATAAGCCACTTCTTCCTGTGGATCATCTGCTTCAATGTGACCCCTTGGTTTTGTCTTTATTGCGACACACCAACCTTGTTTGTCCCTTCGAGTTGATGGATAAGGGACATAATACACTTGTCTTACATTTTGTGCCATGATAAACAGATCAAATATTTGGTATCTTCTGCTCATGCAAATCTCCATAGTATTATATTTTCGATCCACTTTTGTGCCTCTATTTGACGGATCAAACTAATTACAATAAAATAGCACTATTCTTTTGGTATAGTCTAAAGTATTGTACGCCAATTCATATATATGTTGAATCACGCCGTAGAAGTCGTCTTTGTAACATCCCATTTTTCAGAAAATAATATTTAAAGTACAGTTAGATAATGAATAAGCATTAGAAGTCCTAATTTGAAAAGAAATAGACTTATATGTGTTATATAAACACTCAAAAGGGCCAAAACACCCCTAAGAAGTGTCTAGAAACCCCTAGAAATGTCTAGAACGAAAGAAATTACAAATATCTCCTTAAACACGGTCACGACGCGACTAAGATTACACTAGAGACCATCGCGACACAATGGCAGAAAATTCTGGAACCTTATGGAGTCTTCAAAGTTAGTGAACGCAACCAATGAATGCATGACGCGTGGCCTCATCGCGATGCGATAGAGGTTATGCCTATTACCCATCGCGACGCGATGGACTCAAAATCCACTATAAATACCCCTTAACGCCTCTATTCCCAACTCGCCCCAAATCCTCTTCTCTCTTTAGCTTTCTCTCTTTAGGAACTTCTAAGGAGTGAGTATGCTTTGTGCTTGCCTCTAATGTGGATCTGGCACAACAGAAAACCCTTATTAAGTAATCCTTGAGATTAAGAAAGGGAGTGAGACTTAGAGGGCCACTAAGGAGCAAGTATGCTCTGCACTTGCCTCATGAGAGGATCTTGTGCATCAGAAAGCCCTTAGTAGGTAATCCTCTGAGAGGGGAGGATGAGAGTGGCCTAATAAGTTAGGTAGGAGTGTCCAGAGATAGGAGTGCAAGTAGCAGGAGCAGCGAGGGAGCAGAGAGTGGCAGGAACTGTAGCAGTCTTCTAAGTTAGGTATGGGAGATCTGAACCCTATCCACTAGGGATTGTAGGATTAGAATAAATGTATAACTAGGTGTAGGGTGGCCTAAGCCCTACTAGAGGTTGATAGTAGCAGCACCTTAGGAGAGGGGCTGTGACCTGTGATAGCTAAGGACAATTGTCAGAGGTCTATCAACGATAGGAGTGATCTGTTGATATTTATGAATAGATGCTGATTGATGTGATGTTAATTATATGATTGTGTGTGTTGAGTATTGGTGCGCTAATTGATAACATGTCAGTAACAGGTCGCATAAGCGACACTAAGGTTGATCTATATATATTAGTTAAGGATGGTTGATAATTGATATGTGGTACTGGTAATTGTGTTGTATTACTAATGGTTGTGCTTATGTTGGTTGGATATTAAGTTACTATATACTATGACGGAATATGATGAGTTGCTTATCTATGATAAGTTGATAATAATGGCTGAAATAATAAGCTAATGAGTTGAGTAGATAAAGAATGATAAGAGAGGAGATAAGATGTTGATGCTGGTTGAGATGATGATGAGTTGGAAAGATGTTGATACCAGTTGAGTTGATAATAATGAAATATTATGAGAAAAGGTTTCATATGCATGTGTTGTAATCCACCGCCGTACACATAGGCTGTGTGCGAGGTTAGGTGCCAGAGTGCGGGCACGATACGTAGAGTACAGGATATGCCGGTCCTTGGGGATAGTCTAGGTCCGACAAGGGTCCTAGGTGACCAGTGGTTTGGCCGCCACTGTGTCGGGATGTCGAGTAGGGTACTGTCGTATCACTAACCGTAGTGTCGATCCCGAGTGTCGTCCCGACACCTGTTCCTAACGTCGAAATTAGGGAACAGGGATGCACTCTTACGGGTACAATGAGCGGGATAGGGGGATGGACAACTGGCTTGGCCTACCCACACGTCGATGGGAGGTCGTTGTGCTGCTATCTACAAAGGCTAAGTTGGCTGAGGTGGGGCCGCTTATGCCATATTAATATGTGTGGCCACGTAGGCATATAGTCGTAGGGTGCATAAACAAGGATAGCTAGGTAATAATCCAAATCATTATCGGGAGATGTGTGGTGTATGCTCTGTGCTTGCCTCTAATGAGGATCTGGCACATCAGAAAACCCTTAATAAGTAATCCTTCAGATTGAGAAAGGGAGTGAGACTTAGAGGGCCACTAAGGATCAAGTATGCTATGCACTTGCCTCATAAGAGGATCTTGTGCATCAGAAAGCCCTTAGTAGATAATCCTCTGAGAGGGGAGGATGAGAGTGGCCAAGTAAGTTAGGTAGGAGTGTCCAGAGGTAGGAGTGCAAGTAGCAGGAGCGGCGAGGGAGCAAAGAGTGGCAGGAACTGTAGCGGTCTTCTAAGCCAGGTATGGGAGATCTGAACCCTATCCACTAAGGATTGTAGGATTAGAATAAATGTATAAATAGGTATAGGGTGGCCCAAGCCCTATTAGAGGTTGATAGTAGCAGCACCTTAGGAGAGGGGCTGTGACCTGTGATAGCTGAGGACAGTTGTCAGAGGTCTATCAACCATAGGAGTGATCTGTTGATATTTATGAATGGATGCTGATTGATGTGATGTTAATTATATGATTGTGTATGTGTTGAGTATTGGTGCGTTAATTGATAATATGTCAGTAATAGGTCGCATAAGCGACACTAAGGTTGATTTATATATATTGGTTGAGGATGGTTGATAATTGATATGTGGTGCTGGTAATTGTGTTGTATTACTAATGGTTATGCTTATGTTGGTTGGATATTAAGTTACTATATACTATGACGGAATATGATGAGTTGCTTATCTATGATAAGTTGATAATAATGGTTGAAATAATAAGCTAATGAGTTGAGTAGATAAAGAATGATAAGAAAACAGATAAGATGTTGATGCTGGTTGAGATGATGATGAGTTGGAAAGATGTTGATACCGGTTGAGTTGATAATAATGAAATATTACAAGAAAAGGTTTCATATGCATGTGTTGTAATCTACCGCCGTACACATAGGCTGTGTGTGAGGCCAGGTGCCAGAGTGCGGGCACAATACGTTGAGTATAGGACATGCTAGTCCTTGGGGATAGTCTGGGTCCGATAAGGCTCCTAGGTGACCAGTGGTTTGGCCACCATTGTGTCGGGACGTCGGGTAGCTCAGTCATCCTGACAGGGTACTGTCGTATCACTATCCATAGTGTCAATCCCAAGTGCTGCCCGACACCTGTTCCTAACGTCGAAATTGGGGAACAGGGATGCACTCTTAGGGGTACAATGAGCGGGATAGGGGGATGGACAACTGGCTTGGCCTACCCACACGTCGATGGGAGGTCGTTGTGCTGCTATCTACAAAGGCTAAGTTGGCTGAGGTGGGGCCGCTTATGCCATATTAATATGTGTGGCCACGTAGGCATATAGTCGTAGGGTGCATGAACAAGGATAGCTAGGTAATAATCCAAATCATTATCGGGAGATGTGTGGTTTAATCCTTCATATGTTCTATTGTTTTGCTTTGCTTATGTGTGTTGCCTTTTTATACATGAATTCTAAGTTCTGCTTTCCCACTGAATGGTGCATATAGTGTGTTCTTATCTCCCGTTTATTTTTTGTGTCCTGTATATTTTTGTCTACGAGGGTTAACAGGTATCAGACAATCCCAGAAAGGAAATGGTTCAGTTGATACACAACCAGTAAAGTCAGAGTCAGTAGAGAGGAAGTCTAAATTACAGTACATATTGTATAACTAGGGCCCTATGTAAGATAACTTTAGATAAATACACTTCCGCCTGTTAAAAAAAATAAAATTAATTCCACCATTATTAACTAATCACTCATTTAGAGTCTAACTATTATTATATTGTAGCTCTCTGAAATCAGGGTGTTACAGTCTTCACCTCCATCTGTGGCACCTTTTACATAAATTCCACTGTTAATTGTTTTTCCCCCTCTGTTTTTGACTGAGTTTGAAATTTGTATCCGTTTATGAAAAACTTGTGCCATTCTTTTACACAAGAACGAGGACCATGAGATAAATTTCTCAAGTGTTGAATTTTACAGGATTCTGCCTCACTGTACATCTACGTATACACCATATGCAAACAAATTACGGTTTTTTTTCAAACAATCTTTTGTATTTTCGAACAATAAATAGTTCAAATAGGACTACAAATACATACCTGGTTCATAAACCACGTTGGGAAATATTCATGAATATAGGCATAAGAGTCTTGTTCGCTTGTGGGCTTAGTTAACAAGAATACCCTGATCGAGTCATTATCAAACAAATGATCATGAGTAGTTGTGGATAAAAGAAATTAAAAGTGGTCAAAACGATACATACGTAAGATATGGTGATACTTCGGTACAATTGATCAACACTTGAGCGTGGGCTGACTTGAACTCTTCTCTCGTTAACTAGTGAGTCAATTCCTTTCCAGCATGACGACCGGGAAGGCGAAATACTGATAAGGTTAGCGGGTGTCTTTCACTTTCAATTTCTATTTCATTCTTATTATTTGTGGGTGTCAACATGAAGTTTGTAAAATAATGGGAACAGAAACGGATTGTTTCACGGTGTAAGTAAGTTGCACAAATAGATCCTTCAACCCTGGCCTTATTTTTCACCGATCGTTTTGAGTCACCCATAAATCTATAAAATAACAAGGTTGATCAAAATTGATACATTTAACCTTCAAATGAATATTTATATTAAAGAATATTTTATTATATTACCTTTCGAATGGATACATCCATCTATATTGAACCGGTCCACCAAGCCTAGTTTCATATGCAAGATGCAGTGGGAGATGCTCCATAGAATCAAATAAAGCAAGGGGAAATATTCTCTCCAACTTACAAAGAATGACTGGTATGTTCTGCTTCATCTTTATAAGATCATCATCTCTCAATGTTGCAGAACACAAATCTTTAAAAAATTGGCTGAGTTCAATAAATGGATTTAAAACATTTGACGGCAAGGATTTAAATGCAATCGGAAGTAAACACTCCATGAATACATGACAATCATGGCTTTTCATCCCAATCATGGTTTCTTTATTCACATCGGCACATCTTGCCAAATTAGAAGAATAATTGTCTGGCATCCGAAGTTCTTTTATCCACCGACAAACTGACTTAGCTTCCTCAGCAGTTAAAGAGTAACAAGCTTTGGGTTTCAGGGTTTTTCCATCCGACTGAGTCGTCAATTGCAAGTCTTTTCGCCTACAGTAAAGTGGTAAGTTTAGTCTGGCCTTATCATTGTCTTTCATTTTTCCTCTGACGTTCATCACTGTGAGAAAAATATTGTCAAAAAATTCTTCTCAATGTGCATAACATCAAAGTTATGTCTCAATAAATTATCTTTCCAATATGGCAGATCCCAAAAATACTTTTTTTTGTCCAATTATGCCATTGTCCATATCCTTCAAATCGATCCAATTTACCATAATCTGTGATTTTTGGCAATTCCATAACTTTGTTCCAAATCTGTTCTGATGTCAACCTTGGGGGCGGGCCATCTAATTCAACTTCCCCCTTCTTGAAGGCGTTCTTATTTCGTCTAAATAGATGATCACCAGGTGAAAACCTACGATGTGAGTTAAACTGAGAACCCTTCCCCCCGAATTTCAATGTAAAGGCCTTCGTATGCTCCATGCAACGCAGACATGCCATTTTACCATGAGTACCCCGTCAGAAAAGCCGATTTTTTGGCGACGAGTTGTGACAAATTAGCTGGGAAATCTTTCAAATTCCAAAAAGACTAGGAGGGCTAAGAATAGACAACCTAGTCATAAAAAATGGTTCTTTCCTATTCAAATGGTGATGACGGTTTTCTAAGGAAAAAGACTCACTATGGAAGAAAATTACAATGTGCTCAATTCATAACTTAGCACCCGATAAATCTCTTTTACAACAAAGAAGTAGAAGAAGGTTTGGAGGTGCATGGATTGAATTATCGCAGTAAACTCATAGGGAGAAAACTTTGCACAAATCATTCAAAAAGGGAGTAGGATGCAAGTAAGGGATGGTAGAAAATAAGATTTTGGAAAGATACTTGGGTAGGAAACATGTGCTTAAAGCATAGATACCCAAGACTCTTTATGTTGTCCATGCAAAAAGAGGACAAAATAGCACATATGGGTTTTTGGGATGGAATTCTACAGCAGTGGAATTTGTCTTGGAAACGACACTTACGTCAATGGGAGAGTGAGCAATTAAAGGAGTTAATGAGTATGTTATATGAAGTGAATTTAGCTAAGAATTTAAAAGATAAACCATGGTGGAGCTTTGATATAAAAGGAAAATTTACTGTTAGCTCTTTCTTAAAAGCTGATCCAAAGTGGATCAGAGTTAGAGGAAGGTGATACCTCACGGTGGTAGGATTGTGGAAGTGACCGCGATGAGTGAAAGTGTCGCTCTAGACTCCGGTGGAGTACGTGGGTGGTGGCCACCTGCAAACACTCCAACGCTCAAGTCAGTACAAGAATGAGGTGGGTGCTAGGGTTAAAAGACGCATATCTGTAGAGGTGACTACATTATGCTTATATAGCCTTGAAGCTAGGGTTAGCTCCTAGGAGAAACCATGTCAATTGGGCTATCTTGTTGGAGCCCATTAAAATGGTACTTGGGCCTAGGATAGGTCCGGATCAAAAGCTATGTGGGAACAAAATCAAGTAACAAATAGTGTTCTAGACTCGTGGCTTGGAGTAGCCCCACCTAGAGCTGAATTATTAGTATGGTTTGTTCTACAACAAAGGCTGAACACTATAAGTAGGTTAAGAAGATTCAATATATTACTAGCACCTGAGTCATACTGCCCCTTTTGTGAGAATAAGGAGGAATCGGTGAGCCATATGTTCCTTCACTATACATGGAAAGAGTGGACAAAAGTATGCTATGGTGGAATATTCAAATGCAATAACAGAAACGCCTACACAATGGATTGAGTGTTGGAAAGCAGCTGTTGTAGGGAATTTCCAAAGAAAACTCTGCATTTCTCTTTTCTTTGTTGTTGTCTGGTCATCATGGTTTCAAGGAACCAAATATTTTTTTTAAATAGAAAAAACTGACTGGAATTACTTGTACTATCTCATTAAACTAAGACTTAGCATATGGTTAAAAGTGTGGGATAAAAGTTGTCCCTTTAGTCTAGGGGAAATTGTGACAAAGCTGGACTGTGTTAGATTAAGGAACCACAACAACATTCCAAGACCCATAGTCAGATGGTGCCCCCTCCATTAAATACATTAAAATGGAATGTAGACGGTTCATGTAGGGGTAAATCAGGTGAAGCTAGAATTGGTGGTGTCCTAAGAGATTAATATGGTACTTTTAAAGCAAAGTTTACAGCCTCAGTTGATATTCGAGATTCTAATGAGGCTGAATTTATGGTCATTGTTTTTGCTTTAGAGTTATCTATACATCGGAGATGGATAATGGAAAAGGAAATCATGTTGAATTAGATTCTATGAATGCTTTAGCTTGGGTGGAAAGAAGAGAAGAATGCCCATGGATGTAACACCCGCACCTCAACGTAAATTGAAAGCACGATAAATTACATTAAAGTAGAGGAGTTATTAAAAATTTAAAACTTGTTTACAGTAATCCAAGTAATAAATTTCAAACCTAAGTCATAGAATCTAATAAATAGATTACAACTTATACAATACTTGGAATATCAAAACTCAATTCCAATATAAAATAATAATCTGTGAGTGCCAAGCCTGGAACTTCGCCTCATCTGCCTTTCGTACCTGCTTATCTGAAAAGCAAAAAGGAAAGAGTGAGATAATAATCTCAGCGAGCCTCTCACGGACTCCTAACAATCTCTCGTCGAATCATACTATAGTAATATAACTAACTGGGGCGTTTCATGCCAGAACATACTTTTCATTTAATACATAAGGACTTGCCTTACACTCATTAATCTTTTTGTTAATTCTATTAGCTACCTATTCGTTGAACATACCTACTTAACTTAAAACTCTAGTGTAACGTCTCAACTTCTTGAGTGTTGAGCATGGTTACCTATAACTTAGCCACTTCTGTGCTAAGAGTAATTACTTACTCGTAACTCTTAAAGTAACACCTCAGTTTCCTTTGTGCTGAGAGTGGTTACTCAACTCATGACTCTTTACATAATATCTTTCAGCTTCCTTTGTGCTGGGCCTGCTTAATGACACATTTGCTTCCTTTATGCTAAGTGTGCTTACTGACTCCTCAGCTTCCTTTGTGCTGAGTATACTGACTTACACCTTAGCTTCCTTTGTGCTAAGCATGCTTACTAACGCCCCAGTTTCCTGTGTGCTGAGTTTACTGACTTACACCTTAGCTTCCTTTGTGCTAAGCATGCTTACTAATCTGGAATTCATAAAATGCAATGCAACTATTAGCTAAGAATATGTAGTTCTTCTTTACTTTGTGCTAAGCACAACTTGCTATTCTCCTATATTATTGGATTTGGTCATGTACTTTATTCCACTGGCCCAATCAACATAGCTTGCTTCTCTTTTAAGTGAACTTATCACTACTCTTATTTTTCCTATGCATTATTACAATTAAGTAATTTAGCAACTTAAGGATTTATAATCCATAATATTATTTAACTAACTAAACCAATTCCAATGATATTTACAAGGAAATCATCAACTTAAACATCACTAAATTTATAGTCATCTTTCCTTTGGTACTAAGCACCTTCTAGCTTTTTCCAAATAGGACATCTAACGGATGAAGATACACAATCAAGCTGTCACCTCATTCGAGATTAACACTTAGAGCATAGAACAATTCTAACACTCATAACTAAACATACTTTTTTACTTAACTCTTGTGCTCACTTTGATGCACCTTGGGTTTAGCTCCTCATGAAGCAGACCCCATCCCAATTAGAGCTCGGTAGAGCATATAAAAGGACAACATTATACATATACTAGTTGGGGGGTTGGGGGCAGCCATCCAACCCTTTACCATCCCAATAAAAGATCATTACTTCTATTCAATATAAACTAATTCTCAATCAATCACTAAACTAACATCATTCTCATTGAAACTTGGATTCCAATTCAAACATTAAACATAATAACATTGAAACATCAAGTTATTTAATCATGAGTAATCATGAATAACCTTCTTTACCTATTATGGAACTTAATCAATCAACATGAACTATTGATTGAACAACTTAGTAGATTATCATCTTCTCAAACTAACCTTTTTCCCTTCTCATGTTATCCCAAAGAAATCCCAAATAGAAACCAAGGAATCAAACAAAAGGAAAGCAAATAGAAAACCCTAATGGGGGTCTTACGGTTGCCCACCACATAAGGGATGAAGAACTCACTTGTATTCTTCAAGATCTTGAGCTAAAATGGTGGAGCTTTGTCTTCCTTGCTCCTCTAAGTTTTCCCTCTTTCCTTCAACTTAGGGCATTCCAAATTTCTCCCAAATCTTGATCTACAACCTTCAATCTTCCTCTTTGAGTAAGCAATTGAAGATATCTCACATGAATCACTCAAATGTTGGAACCTAAACGATTGAGAAGTTTAGACCCTCATTAATTTTGATGATAACAAAATATTTCTCAAGAGAACAATTTATCTTCTAACATATCTTTGAGTGTACAGGTATCAAAGATTCATATATATGTACAAATCACTCAAGGAAGAAGAAGAAATTTACAAAAGAATTGAATACAATCCACTAGTGTCAGCATCCGAACTCACTCCAGCGTCTTGCTAACAGCAAGCGTCCAACAGTGTGACTTCTTGACACGTGGAACACTCAATTGCTGCAAGCGTCCGTCCTCTCCTCTGAGCGAGCGTTTGATCTCTTTAATGAAGCACATGATGATCACGTTTTTGCTCTTAGCCTCAGACTGTTCTGGAACGGAATTCGAATTTGATTTTGTGCGCTCATTTTGATGTACGAGGAAGCAAAGGTGACACATTTAGCATAAGACAAAAATCGTACAAGGCAATTACAAATAACAGATAATACGAAAACGGTAATGT
Source organism: Calophaca sinica (assembly GCA_037113605.1). Taxonomy (NCBI): domain Eukaryota; kingdom Viridiplantae; phylum Streptophyta; class Magnoliopsida; order Fabales; family Fabaceae; genus Calophaca; species Calophaca sinica. The sequence goes on along the minus strand of CM073733.1, from coordinate 99,658,513 downwards.
ATACTATTCTGATATTCTCTGGAAAGGAAGAAAAGGACTACATTTCAAATTACCTCACTCAATGGAAAGGAGACATTTTTACTGCAACGGTAATACCCTTGAAGACTCCTATAAATACCCCAAGGTATTCATTGAAAAAATGTTAGAAAAACTGTGAAGAAACTTCATTCTGAAAGCAATATTACTCAAGTGAACAATCAAGTTTCGTACCAAGTTTCTGGTCCATATAAAACTGAACTCAGCGTCTTATACTTTGTTTTAGAAAGCTATTCTGTTTTGAGCTTAATCTTTTCATCCTCTCTGTAAAACAAGTTTTTATAAACTGTTTAATTTCTGCATCCGGTTTAATTCTCTGCATCCGATATATAAACAGTTTTGAACAACCTGTGTTGAAGTTTTTACGTATAGTTTGCGAAAAGTTTTTTAACACAATTCAACCCCCCTTCTTGTGTTCACGTTCAGTTGGTACCAGAGCTCGGCCTCTTGGTTGAGCACTTAACAGTGTTAAGAGAAAAGATCCTATACTGTGAACATGTCTACTGAAGGTGGTCATATGAACCGTCCTTCTCTATTCGATGGAGAAAAATTTGATTACTGGAAAGAAAAGATAAAAGCTTTCTTTGAGACACAACAACTTGAGTTGTGGGATATAGTTCAAAGTGGTTACATTCCTCCCACTAATCCTCGTGGTGTTGCTATAGCCAGAGAAGATTGGAATGATGAACAAAAAAGGAGATATCAAATCAATCAAAAGGCTAGATTCATTCTTATCTGTGCTATGACAGAAAAAGAATATGATAAATGTGGCAAATTTGATACTTCCAAAGAAATCTGGGACTCACTTGTTTTATCTTACGAAGGCTCTGCCCAAGTAAGAGAAACCAAAGCTAGCATGTTGGTTCGCCAATACTAGTTATTCAAAATGGAAGATGGTGAAAACATTGAAACCATGTTTGGAAGATTTCAAACACTTGTTCATGGATTACAGGCCCTTGGAAAAAGTTACACTACACCTGACCATGTTAGAAAGATCTTAAGAAGCTTGACTAAGCAGTGGAGACCCAGGGTCACTGCTGATCTAAATGTCCTACGACTTGAAGATCTTATGAGTTCGTTGAAAGCTCATGAACTTGATCTAAATGAAGAAGAACCTGTCAAAAAGGGCAAATCTATTGCTTTGAAAGTCGCTCAACATAAAGCTAGTTCTTCCAAAGCTCTTCAGGCTGAAGAAGAAGAATCAGAAGATGAAGCTTCAGAAGGAGATGTTGACACATCAGAAGATGAGCTCGCGTTTAAATCTAGGAAGATACAAAGAATGTGGAAGAAGAGAAACTTCAGGAGGAAGTTTCAGAAGAAAGATACTAAGGACAAGAAAGAAAGCAAGGACAAGGTCAAGTCATTTGGGCAGAAGCAGTAAACACAGCTTGTTATATTCAAAATAGAATTTCTATTAGACCTATTTTGAAGAAGACTCCATATGAACTGTGGAAAGGAAGGAAACCAAACATATCATATTTTCATTCATTTGGTTGTACGTGTTACATTTTAAATACTAAGGATCAGCTTGGTAAGTTTGATTCAAAAGCTGACAAAGGAATATTTTTAGGATATTCTGAAAGATCTAAAGCTTTTAGAATATACAATAAAGAAACTATGATAGTGGAAGAATCCATTCATGTCAAATTTGATGACAAGAAGCGACATGACCATGTCGAGCTAGATGAATTATTTTCAGAATTAAATATAGGTAATTCTACAAATAGTGAACCTACATCTTCATCGTCCGGTGGTGACGGACACAAGAATCTTCAATTTGAATTGAAAGAATTTGGAAGTACAAAGCCAATCATCCTAAAGATCAAATCATAGGAAAACCTGGAGATAGAGTAAGAACCAGATCCTCTTTTAAAGAGCATGCAGATATGGCACTACTCTAAAAAATGGAACCTAAAACGATTGATCAAGCATTGAAAGATGAAGACTGGATTCTGGCCATGCAAGAAGAGTTGAATCAGTTCCAAAGAAACGATGTATGGAAAATGGTTACCTTACCAGAAGATAAGCAAGCTATTGGTACTAAATGGGTATTTAGAAACAAGCTTGATGAAGATGGAAAGGTTTTGAGATACAAGGCAAGATTGGTTGCTCAAGGGTACTCACAGGAAAAAGGTATTGATTTTACTGAAACATTTGCACCTGTTGCAAGGTTAGAAGCTATACGCATTTTGCTTTCTTTTGCTGCACATCATGATATAATTCTTTATCAAATGGATGTGAAAAGTGCTTTCTTGAATTGTTTTATAACTGAGGAAGTCTTTGTAAAACAACCTCCTGGATTCGAAGACATTGAATTTCCAGAACATGTCTTCAAGCTCAAAAAGGCCCTGTATGGTCTTAAGCAAGCTCCCAGAGCTTGGTATGAAAGACTGAGTACATTTTTGATGAAAAATGGCTTTACCAGAGGTCTAGTAGACACTACTCTTTTTAGAAAAACATCAAACAAGCACTTTATAATTGTTCAAATATATGTTGATGACATTATTTTTGGAGCTACTAATGAAAGCCTTTGCAAAGAATTTTCTAAGCTAATGCAGGCTGAATTCGAGATGAGCATGATGGGTGAACTGAAGTTTTTCCTTGGAATTCAAATCAAACAATGCAATGATGGTATATATATACATCAAAGCAAATATATCAAGGAATTGCTAAAGAAATTCAAAATGGTGGATTGCAAACCTATGTGCACTCCTATGCATCCCACATGCATTCTTGGTAAAGATGAAACTGGTAAAAAGGTAGATCAGAAGATGTACAGATGTATGATTGGATCTCTACTTTATCTTACAGCTTTAAGACCTGATATTATGTTCAGCGTCTGTCTGTGTGCTAGATTTCAATCAGATCCTAGAGAATCACACTTGAGTGCTGTTAAAAGAATCTTTAGATATTTGCAAGGATCTACTAATCTTGGTTTGCTTTATAAGAAATCAAAAGATTACAAGTTAGTAGGTTTCTGTGATGCTTTGACTTTCTTTGGAGACCGAATTGAAAAAAAAGCACAAGTGGAAGCTGCCAATTCCTTGGAGCAAATCTTGTATCTTGGTCAAGCAAAAGGCAAAGCACGATTGCACTCTCAACAGCAGAAGCTGAGTATATTTCAGCAGCAAGTTGCAGCTCTCAACTTCTGTGGATGAAATATCAACTTAAAGGCTATCTGATAAAAGAGAGTAACATTCCTATCTTTTGTGATAATACTTCTGCAATTTGTCTTACTAAAAATCCCTTATTGCATTCACGAGCCAAGCACATTGAGATTAAGCATCATTTTATAAGAGACTATGTTCAGAAGGGTATTCTAGAAATAAAATTTGCTCAAGACTGATCTTGATGGGTGACATATTTACAAAACCCCTTGCTGAAGATAGATTCAATTTTATAAGAAGAAATTTAAATCTTCATCTTATAGAAGAATGATTAATCTCAGCGTCAAATAATATGCACAATCTCAGCATCTGGTATGACATAAGCATGTATATGAATAAGCATCTTATTTGTCATGTGCATCATAACTCATCGTCTGGTGAATCGGTTGCGTGCGTCCGAGCACACCCACACGTGTCACACGTGTTAAGGACTTAAGCGTCTCATCACATCTACTGAGTCATAATTATTTATGTCTTACGATAAAATCTTTTTCTTGATCTTACTTTTCTTTTGGCGTCTGCATTTAATGAAAAGGCGAATCTTTATTTTATTTTCTTTTTGATTTAATTTTTGTGTGGAAATACGAAGCGATTTTTTGAAAAAGGACTGTACCATTTTCTATCAACTTTCCCACTACTCCACATTTTTCGCTCCATCGCTTCACTCTGCATTTTCTTGCAAAAACTGTTCTCTCTCTCTCTCTGTGTGTGTTTTTCAAACCCTAAAACCTCCATCACTCTCTCTGCAACCGCTACAATGGCCGACAGAAATGTTGGACAATACACTGCTGCCTTCGACGTCTTCTCTGGGGTAAAACTCCTGAATGAGAACAGGATTGATTTTGAGAACTTCAAGCTATACGGTTTTGATTTTGAAGAAGGTCTGGAGAAACTGGGCTGGAAAAACTACTTCATCTGGGAACCAGTCGACGTACTGAGCTATGCTATTAAGGAGTTCTGGGGCAATGCGTACTTACTTCCGGGAGAAATCATAGAAGGACATATCAGAGGCTTTAAGCTACGCTTCACCATCAACTCTATTGCTTAGACGATCAAGTGCCCTTGTGAAGGAATCAGTTACCATGCAAACTGGGCTGATGCATACAGAGGACTTGAAAACGTCAACGAAGCCCTGTTTGAGAATTACCGTGAACTGAAGTAAGACGAACATTACTCCCACGTCCAAAGACTTGAAAAGCCACTACAGAGTACTGCACAAAATCATCGCCAAGAGCGTGATTCTGAAGGCTGGCTCAAGTGACATAGTGAACTACGAGCAAAAGTTCATTATGAGGAACTACATGGATGGGAAGAAAATCAATCTGCCAAGGTTGATTATCAACAATCTGCTAAATGCTCTTGTCTTCTCAAGGAAGAGTGTTGATAAGAAGGACATCGTCAAGGTTATCCCTTATGGAGTTCTTCTCTCTATAATGATGATTAAAGACGGTGTTGTGAGGAAGCTGACTGACTCTATCAACAGAGAGGAAAAAGAAAAATACTTTGGTGTTGGCGCTGTTGTTCGTCCAGAAGTTTTTGGAGTCAACAGTTTAGTCAGAATGCAGCTAATTACTGGCTCTATGATCAAGAAAGTGAAAATAGAGCAACAGGAAGGAGAAACTGAAAAGAAAACCACCAGAAACTCAATGGCTGGTGTCAAAAGACCTGTTGAGTCTCCTTCAAGGGAGACAAGAAGAACAAAACAGAAGGTGGCTCCTGCACCTACTGTTGAGGAACCAGAAGACGAGGATAGAATTCCCATCAGAAAGGTCTTGGAGAAACAGTTTAGGCCAGCAGCTGAAAAAGATGCTTCAGCGTCCGGTCAAGGGAAGCAAGTCCCTCCTCCTCCTCTTCCTGCTGTTGTTGTCACGAGAGGATCAAAGAGAAGGTTGGTAAAGTCTTCAGAGCTTAACCCAAAGGTACTCGACTTTACTGCTGATGAGTCAGTATCTGTCTTTGATGCTCATGATATTATTCCTGCACCACCATTGTCTGTTTCACAACCACAAACACAACCACAAACCAAGAAAACCAGAATGAGCCTCCGACAAACCTCTACCCTCTCTAAACCTACCCAACCATCATCCTATACATTCAACCTTGACCTACCACAAAATTCCTCAAATACTTCACTTACCACATATATTTCCAAACTTCACTCTCATCCCTTTAACCTATTATTAAAAGTACCTCCCATTAATCCCTTCAAACCCTACACACCTAAAACCTATAAAATCACCAAAACCACTCCCACCTTACTCACCATTACCCATAAACCTACAGACTTTGGTGGAAGGAAGAATGTCTCATGTATTAACAAACCACGGTTTGTTAAGTATGAGTCATATCACAGCATCTACAATCGTCCCTCTGCATGGCATTTGAAAACCTTCACCTCTGGAGCTGCCAGACTGGAGATTGCCTCTCTGATGAATGCTACCTTCAAGGATGGAGAAGACCACTTTCAGATGTCATTCAAAGGAAGATTGAGACCAGCACCTGGTAGCAGAGCAATTCCCTTCTCTGTTGACCTTCCTAGATCCCTACCACAAACTGAACCGCTCACATTGGAAGAATGCGGAAGGTGGATCACAGATGAAGAAGCTGCCTTCATGGCACACTGTCTTGAGATGAAGAAGATTGAAGTAATCAGACAGTTCAGGGATCCTTCGTCTGTATCAGTGAAGATTGTACCAGACAGACAAAGGTGGCTACCTTGGTCTATCCCTGGGAAAAGGAAAGAACCTGCTCCTGGCAAGCTGCCATTCAGCAAGATCGGGCTCACAGAGTATGAGAAGGCTCCCAAGAAGTATAATCTTAAGTAATTCTCTAAGCTTTCGATTGCCAAGATCACTGAGAATCATGCCAGAAGGTTTTACCTGAATTCTCTGAAGGAAGATGAATGGAGAACTGGCTCCTCAAACTGCTGCAATGCCGATAAGGCCACAATTCCAACAGTTGGCACTATCAGCAGAATTACTGACATCAATCTAGGAACAGTCTACTTTGATGATATGTTCAGATGCTCAATAATCAGACCACTCGACTGCATGAAGACTTATGTCCAATGGGCTGCTGTGACCAAGCACTTTGACATTGGATTCACTTGGAGTCAATGGTCAAAGACATGGAAAGACAAAGCTTTGTTACCATGCCTCGTCCCCCTAGTGCTTACAGAAGATGACAGGGAAAATCTGAGAAGATTATACTTGGCAGAAAATGAAGGACTCTCTTTTGCTTCTGAAGCATTGAGTGAATTCATCAGAAGGATATGGGGAGAAGAAGCTAGGAATAAGTTTGATGCTTTCACTGCTGACGTGCTTCTGCATAGGGAAACTGTCTTCATGGATTTGCTGTATCCAGAAGAGGTGGAGAAAAGGAGAAGAATTCAGTCAGAATCTGAGCAGAGGAAACTTGGAAGTCTCATCAAATGGTTAATACCAAATGATGCTTTCTTTCAAAAGGCTCAACAGAAGAAGGACTTGAGACTGAAGCTTTCCAATTGGGTGGTAGCAGAGCATCAGAAGATGAAACCTGCACCAGAAGCTGGACCTTCTACTTCTACTCCTACAGTTGAAATGGTCACCATTCCTAAAGCAGAGTTTGAAGAAATGAAAGCTACTAATCTAAAAGTCACTCAGCTGGAGAATGCACTAAAGTTGTTATATGAACGTCTCAACATCCCTCCTCCACCACCAAACCCTTAATATTTTTTTATTTTTTTTTGTGTGATATAATTTTTTTTTGGTACTCTCATATTTTTTTTGTTATATATATTCAGTGTTTTTCTGATTATTTGACTATACATACCTTTATCTGATTATCTGTTTATATACATTCAAATTTTTCTAAGTCATTCTTTGACTATGATGTGCTTTACACTCTTTTTGTCTGATGACAAAAGGGGGAGTAAAAGAAATAAAAGAAAGGTCTGATGAACACATGAAAGTCTAATTAACAAATTCACCGTCTGATGAATACACTAAAACTGAAAGTATCATGCATATCATTTCATACATAGCATTTGTATGGTTATTCATTGCTCTAATATCTATTAATGCATTGATATTCATTGACCCAATAATCTAACAATGATCAATAAAATTGGTAATATGAAAATCTTTTTGATAAAATGAAAATCAGCATCCGATCTCGCTTTGTTAAAAATATGCTCTGATTCATCTATGTATTTTTGCGATCACTTAAATGAATTTGTTTATCAACAATCGCCTTAATACCAGAATTGTCTTATATATCTTAATTGTTAAATTCAGGGGGAGACCCCTGATGTTATTTTGAAATTGAATTGTTCATCAACCGTGGATATTTGTCATCATCAAAAAGGGGGAGATTGTTGGAACTTAAACGATTGAGAAGTTTAGACCCTCATTAATTTTGATGATAACAAAATATTTCTCAAGAGAACAATTTATCTTCTAACATATCTTTGAGTGTACAGGTATCAAAGATTCATATATATGTACAAATCACTCAAGGAAGAAGAAGAAATTTACAAAAGAATTGAATACAATCCACTAGTGTCAGCATCCGAACTCACTCCAGCATCTTGCTAACAGCAAGCGTCCAGCAGTGTGACTTCTTGACACGTGGAACACTCAATTGCTGCGAGCGTCCGTCCTCTCCTCTGAGCGAGCGTCTAATCTCTTTAATGAAGCACGTGATGATCACGTTTTTGCTCTTAGCCTCAGACTGTTCTGGAACGGAATTCGAATTTGATTTTGTGCGCTTATTTTGATGTACGAGGAAGAAAAAGTGACACCTTTAGCATAAGACAAAAATCGTACAAGGCAATTGCAAATAACAGATAATACGAAAACGGTAATGTGTACTATTCTGATATTCTCTGGAAAGGAAGAAAAGGACTACATTTCAAATTACCTCACTCAATGGAAATGAGACATTTTTACTGCAACGGTAATACCCTTGAAGACTCCTATAAATACCCCAAGGTATTCATTGAAGAAATGTTAGAAAAACTGTGAAGAAACTTCATTCTGAAAGCAATATTACTCAAGTGAACAATCAAGTTTCGTACCAAGTTTCTGGTCCATATAGAACTGAACTCAGCGTCTTATACTTTGTTTTAGAAAGCTATTCTGTTTTGAGCTTAATCTTTTCATCCTCTATGTGAGAGTTATTTTTATTGTATTCAAAAGTATAATCTCTTTTGTAAACTGTATTTGGCCTAGTAAAGGCTCTGTTCCTCAAAGGCTCGACTGTACTGAGTCGTTTTGAGAAGTTGAGAGTATTGTCAAGTTTGTGACAGAAGAATACTCTTGAGGAAAATTGTAATCAGGTGATTATAGTGAAAAATCCTTCAGGAACGAAAGGACTAGACGTAGCTACCAATTGGTGGTGAACTAGTACAAATCTCTGTGTCTCATCCTTTACTGCTTTACATTATTTATCTTTATCTTGCTCAGTAAAACAAGTTTTTATAAACTGTTTAATTTCTGCATCCGGTTTAATTCTCTGCATCCGATATACAAACAGTTTTGAACAACCTGTGTTGAAGTTTTTACGTATAGTTTGCGAAATGTTTTTTAACACAATTCAACCCCCTCTTCTTGTGTTCACGTTCATCAAATCCCTTTTATTTCCATGAACCCTAGCTCCCCTTCTTTCCTCCTCTTCTTCTCCTTTCCTTCCCTTTTTGCGCCTGGATCGAATCTGCTTCATTTTAAAGCATTTTACAATGTGTGAATCGATTCATGCAATAAGGAAAGCTGTAGCGCGTTTGATGAATCAAATTCGTGAATCGATTCCTGGCTTCCAATTTCAATTCACAGAAGCTTCAAAATGCTGGGAATCGCATTTGAATCGATTCAATCTAGCATGAATCGATTCTTGCTATACTAAATGTGGAAAAACTGACTTTTTGGCATCAAATCTTGGAATTTCTCCTTAATTGATCTACAACCTTTAATCTTCCTCTTTGAGTAAGCAATTGAAGATATCTCACATGAATCTCTCAAATCCCTCTCATTTCCATGAACCTTAGCTCCTATTCTTTCCTGCTCTTCTTCTCCTTTCCTTCCCTTTTTGCACCTGGATCGAATCTGCTTCATTTTTAAGCATTTTATGGTGTGTGAATAGATTCACACTTAAATGTGAATTGATTCATGCAGTAAGGAAAGCTGTAGCGCGTTTGATGAATCTAATTCGTGAATCGATTCCTGGCTTCCAATTTCGATTCACTGAAGCTTCAAAATGCTGGGAATCGCATTTGAATCGATTCAATCTAGCATGAATCGATGCTATACTAAATGTGGAAAAATTGACTTTTTGACATCAAATCTTGGAATTTCTCCCTAAACCAACTTCAATTAACTCCTAACCAATACTTCCAATCATTTCAGGATCAAATCCAACTTATTTCTCAACTCAAAATCAACAACTTACTCATTAAAGCTTTATGTAATCATATTTACTCAATTTGAAATCAAATTAAGGTTAAACACAATCACACAACTTCTCACAAATTATAATCAAACTAAGCTTAGGGAATTTGGGGCGTTACAATGGAGGTTGCGATTCTTTAGTAATAAGATAAGAAATTTTTTAATGATTTTAAAGGTTATGTTTGAGCATAAAAATAGAGAAGCAAATAACAAAGTTGATTCACTAGCCGAGGAAGGATCTTAAATGGAAAGAAGGTGGATCATGTGGATGTAATCAAACTGATCCACAATTTTAATCTTTACTCTTATTTTTGTACTATTTTTGTTTTGTGATGTCATGTGTCCCAATACATGACAGAGGTGGATGTATTGTATCGTATCAAGGGGGCTCTTTGTGGGAGGAATATGAAGCAGTGAAGGCCTTTTGTAGAAGGTTGGTATAATGCAAACAAATGATAAGGCTTTGATGCTAGGATGACATACATGGTGGAATGGTGCTAGTGTTGGCTTTGTTTTCTCTTAATTAGATTAACTGTTTCTTTCAAGCATAACTTGTGCTAATGTTTTATGCTATCAAGTTTTCATCAACCTATTTTTTCCTTTCAAAAAATATGGCAAGGGTGGGGATCTACATGTGATACCTATATAATTTAGCTGCCAGTATTTGATTTTACTTTGGCAATGAAAAGGGAGACTCATGGGTCAGCATAAAGCTTGAAGGCAATCCCAGGAGTGTTTTGGTCCGATGCTTGTTGGCTTCCTCTCATGAACTCAATTAATCTTCGACATTACCGTTTTCTGCATAGTTGATTGGTTGTGATGTTTATTCATGCTAGGATGTCATCACTGCTACATCTTTTTGTTTGCTAAATGACTTCAACAGGTTCACTTCTATGACTTAGGGATCCCAGTCCCGAAGAAGCAATGGATGTGCTTTGAACCATCAAAGGTTATTTCTTTTACTTGGAAACTTCTGTTGATTAGGATCCAGACTAGGGTGAATCTAATCCATAGGGGTGTGCTAGGTAAGAATGATGCATCTTAATGTGTGCTATATAGGGGTTATCAGGAATTCGAACTCCATTTGTTTGTTATTTCTCCTTCTGCGTTTGGCATGCTATGTTTAGATGGTTAGGCCAGGTTCTGATCATGCCTTTAGATTTGCTCCCTGTATTTTCTTTATTCTGTTTAGTTAGGGCTTCTGCTAGAGATAAGAAGAGACTAACCTTGATTTGACATGTTGTGTTATGGGGGATTTAGGATGTAGAAATGGGTTTATTTTTTCAAGTAGGAAACCTAATCTTTTAGACGTAGTGGAACACATTAAAGTTACATCATGTAAATAGTTTATGGCAAGGATGAGCAGTGGCTCTTGCCTTTTATATTAGTAGTGTGTGAATCCATTACAGGGCCAGCTGAAGGATAAGGCTACTAAAGCCCTTTCTTTAGGCCTATCAATAGAAACTTATTTGTCATTCGTTTTTATAAAGCAAAAGGTCCAACCTAAAGCTTTCTCTCTTAAAATAAAAAGACTTCTATTAAAATTTGTTTTAAGCCTTACTCACTATAGGACATTATTCGGTCGGCCCCAATCCATCGAACTGTATCGATCACTAGGAGGTAGTCTTTTGTGGTCTGGTGGTGGAATACATGTTTGTTTAACGTCGGATTTGGCCTTTGCCCTCCACTTCCCATTCTCTCTTTGTTGTAATGTGTTGGAGTACTCATTGTGCTCCCTATGTAATACATATGCATTCTCTTTTGTTCTTCAAAAAAATCTTCAATTCTTTTTTTGGAAGAGCGTTCTATCTTCAATTTTGTCCAGTTTGTTGTTGATCGGTTAAGAAAACGGTTACATCTAATATATTATTGAGTAATTGAATGATTATTCAATACAACCGGTTAAGAAAAGGGTTACATCTAATATATTATTGAGTAATTGAATGATTATTCAATACAACTAGTGGAATTTGTATTAAAATAATACACACACACACACACACACACATATATATATATATAAATAAAATTCATTAGAGAGGTTTTAGCAGTTGAATAAAAATCAAGTTTTACGATATTAAGTTTTTTGAAGATATTTAATTATTTTTTTAATGCATCTGTAACTTATAGAATAATATTAATCATCTCTATTAATATTAGGGATGACAATGGGTATTCTCTAGGTAAGGCACTATATTACCTGTCCCTATACCCGCGTTTGGAAAAATTACCCGTACCTGGACTCGTACCCACATGGGTAGCAATTTTAGTACCCTTACCTGCACCCCCTGGGTACCTAAGTACTAGTACCTACACCCATTACCAACAATTTAAATATTAAAAAACAAAAGAAACATTATAACAATTAAAAAACAATCCAAAAATATTTTTAATCTACTCATAAAACATTACAAACCAAGGTATAATAAAAAATCTAAGATCTTTTAATTTTGTTTTTAAAAGTGTGTTTGTGTGTGTGTAACATTGTCTATTGTATGTGTGACTATGGAACAAACATTCATCTGCTGTCATAAGAAATAGTGTCTCCCTGTCTCCCACCAATCAAATGTTGGGGATATGTTAATAAGTTATAATTTTATTTTATTATGTGACAAATTATCATTCGTAGGGGACAGAAAACGTGACAGGAATGTGAGACATAAGATTTTCATCCGTGTGTGTGTGTGTCACAGTTTGTTTTGTGTGTGTGTGTGTGTGTCACTGTCTGTTATATATCCTTGTTATTGTTGCATTTGTTTAGAGAAGTTTTTCCAAATTGAAATTTTTAAAATCTTATTTGCGATCTATTATGTTATAAGTAGATTAAATAGTTTTATTTAGTTTCTATCAAAACTGATTTTTTTTAAAAAAAATCTTGATTATTAATGATTTAACATCAACAAATGCAATGAAGATAATATTAAAAGATTAATAGGGTATCAGTTTTTCAATTCGTACATAACACCCAAAATCTCAACAACGGCCATGGAAACTGATCACCATTTTGGTCCCTCCAGCAAAAACCAAATGCGGTCCTGGCTAATTCTGTTGAAAAACCAACATCAATGGTAAACTTGAAAAAATCAGCAAGGGGTGGCTTCCATCGGACTTTCTCTGAATTCCTAGGATGCATATTTGTCCGATTTGCTGCTAGCTGAGCATAATTCTGTCTTCTCATGATTATGTTTTATGATTAAATTACAAAATTAGTCCTTTAAATTTATTTTAGGTTTTAATTTGGTCCTCTACGTTTTATTTGTTTTGTTTTGGTCCTCTATGTTTTATTTTAGTTTTCAATTTGGTCATTTCCGTCACTAAAAGTCAATTGTCTGTAGCTAGAATTTGGCTTTTAGCTACGGACAATTGGCTTTTAGTGACGGAAAAGACCAACATGTTGTAACTTTTAAAACGTAAGGGACCAAAACGAAACAAATAAAACATAGAGGACTAAATTGAAACCTAAAATAAACATAAAAGACCAATTTTGTAATTTAGCCATGTTTTATTTAATCTCTTAATCATTCCTACTTTTCAAAAAATAATGCCACCTTATTGTATCATTTACCTTCTCTATACACGCAATTCTGAGTGAATATATGTAATTGATTATTAAGAATAATTTGTAACACTAGTGAAGGTTTCCCAAATTAAATGGGTATATATAGTTGTCTTAATCAACACTTGTCATAGTGTCACAAATTATTCTCTTAAAAAAATGTTACAAATTATATGTGTCCATTATAGCTTCAATGTTGCAAATCTAATGGTCGCCCTAATTGTGAACTTTTCTTAATCAACCACTAGCTTGATCATTATATGAAATGTGACACGGAAAGCACATTTGCCACAAAAAAGATGTTTGTGGAGCTTGACTTAGCAAAGAAAAAAATGACTTAAATTAACACACAGAAAAACTCCAGCTAAAACGCCAGTGTGGCGGACATGATTAATTGGAACGGAGATAATTGGAATTGGTCTTGGTGCTGGAGAAGACAACTATTTGAGTGGGAGAAGACTTTACTACAAGAATTAGAAGGGATGCTTGCTGATGTAAATATCCAGCGAGATAGGGAGGATGCCTGGATGTGGGATTTGGACACTGTGCAGGGCTTTTCATCAAAATCAGCATACAACTATTTGCTAGAATCTTATGAGGAATCTTCGGTTGATGAGAAGATGGGTAGAGCATTTAAATGGCTGTGGAGATGCGCCGTTCCATCGAAAGTGTAGTGCTTTGCTTGGCGATTACTCCATGATAGGCTGCCAACAAGGGTCGCATTACAACGTAGAGGTGTCATAGACCCAAGAGTGGGTGCTTCATGCGTCTTCTGTTGTTGCCAAGGTGAGGACCGAAACCATCTCTTTTTCTCCTGCTCGTTTTCTTACAAGGTGTGGGGCGCTGTTTATGATTGGTTGGGCTTCTCTGGCGTGTACCATAACGATGGTGTGGATCACTTTTTGCACCATGGGGAAATCATAAAAGGGAGAAGGACCAAAAAGGTAAAACATATCGTTTGGCTTGCAGTTGTTTGGTCGTTGTGGCGTCTGTGAAATAGTATCATTTTTTAGGGAGGTGTGGCTGATTTTCAGCAAGTATTGTCACAAATCAAGATAATATCTTGGGGTTGGTTCATCCATAAGGAGGGCCGGACGGCTAAAGTTGCTTATTCGGACTGGTGGAATTGTCCTAGGGAGTGCTTGAGAACACGTTGAATTATTTTCCTCTCGGAAGGGGTTAGTAGACCAAGTACAAGATTAGTTGGAGGAAGGTGGCCGGTTGAAGGTAGAACGCTGGTCTGATGGTATTTTGGGCGTGTTATCCAGTGGTGCTCAGAGTGGTGCTGCACAACGTGGAGTATCAAGGACTGGGGGTGGTATTGGTTTTCTGCTGGAGATCTCTCTCACGGGTGGTGTCACATTATCCTCATACTAGTTTTAATTGCATGCAGGACCTGGAAGATTTTTGGTGCTGTGGGGGGATTTGGGTTGGTGTTGAAGGGCTTGCTGAGTAGTTATAAGGTGGCATTGGTAGAATTAAGGCGCTGGTTGATACATAGAAGCAACGAACTCGATCACAGTGGTGCTGTGGTTTTTTTTTTCCAGCTGTGGTTTACCTGCATACCTCACTATTTGGAAGGGGTGGGTGGCGCCCATGAACTATTATCTCCTTGAGGAAGTGGAGTGCTATGGTATCCTACACAGTCCATTGGAGGTCCATTTCTGGGGCTTTCTTGTTTGGTGGGGCTGTTTCTTAGTAACGGCAGAGTCATGAAACTTTCGGGGTGCTGCATGTTTTCAATGATTGAGGCTATGCAAGAATTCTATATTTGAGGCTGCTTGAGCTTGTGTAGAACAATTATGTATGTAACAATGGGGTCCAGAGTTTGGTTGGTTTGCCTTCGTGTGGGGTTGGTTGATGTACTCTTTTTCCTCTTTTGGTCTTTTTTCCACTGGGTTTTGGCCTTAAGAGGTTTTAATGAGACATTTCCCTTCCCGAACACTTGTAAATATGGGTTCGGAGTACCCCTTGTACTCCACTTTAAAAAATTCTATTGCTTATCAAAAAAAAAATTTAACGTGTGATTGCAACTAAACAAAAATTAGACCGTTCTTGACTAAATCATTTATATATGGAATAACACAATAGTATGGTGGCTATGTAGCACATATCTTTTTTTTTTTTTTTTCTGACGAGATGTAGCACATATCTTCATTTGAAAAGACTATTTATAACTTTTCTAACATATAAAAAAACTTCTAGTGCCAAAATATCTCTTATCTCTCGAAATAAATTCAGATAGCAAAGACAAAAAAAAAACCTCCTTAATTGCAATTATTTTTAATAAACATGAATTCGAGAATTGAACTTAAGACAATATGTTTAAGGGTTAAGTCTCTCTTTTACTAGACTAACACGCGTTTATTTGTTTTGTACGATAATGATAACAAGGTTTGAGCTTAATGATAACATCATGTAAATTATTTGAACCTCGTATAACATCCCAGTAGTGGCTTAACTATTAATAGCTATCTTAATTCTAAGAACTATTCCCTCCGGTGTGAAATATAAGTAAAAATATATATGTATTTAGTTTAAAATTTGGACCAAATAGATAGACTATTTTGCTTATATTTTTTAGACTTTTTTTATTTATATTTCAGACCAAAGGGAATACTAACTATGAGAATAAGAATAATTCTAATATTTTCAAATTACATCTAATAATTGGTAAATAACTTTTACATTATCTATTAATTTGAGGAGTTTTCTAGAAAGTAGGATTAGGATTTTGAAGAAAAAAAGGTTGAGATATTTTTATTTTGAATAAAATTTGATGTTTCAATTTGTGGTTTTAACAATTTAATTAGTTTAATTAGTGAATATACCTTGATTAAAAATTAAATAACGACAATTATAGGTAAAAACAACTGATAAAATGACTTAATTGTAGCAAGTGAAAAATTAGGATTAAATCTGAGAATAAAATTATATGAAGAAACCAAAAATGTATATTAGGCATGTATAGAAGATCCATATGTACAATAAAGACAAGTGAGAAGTATAGACAAAAAAATATATATTTAAAGTTATAAAAGAGTGATTAATTTAGAAGAATTCAAAGAAAAAATAAGAAAAAAAGTTAAGATATTTTTTTAAAAAATTAACAGATTTAACCACTTTTTTAGAAAGTGGGTTTGATTTAATATATAGTGTTGCACAGACTGATTTTTATTAAATATCAACCAAAGAAAAAATAATGTTTTATATATATTTATTAGATAATAACATATGCTTTTTTGAATTTAAAATTTATAAATATCCATATGAAAACTTAACTTGGGTGAAAGTTCCTAGGTAAATTTTAACCGTACCAACGGATATTTGCGGAAAAAATTAACTCGTAACGGGTTATATATGAATACTTTAATAAATACTTATGGGCAAAAAATTTAATGAACAATTATTTTCTTTACCTGTTTTTATTAGCGTGGTGGGATGAGTATTGTGGTTGTTGTTATCCGCTAAGTAAAATTACTAAAATAATATTATGGTACTACATATATCTTCCCTCACACTGTCAATTTAAATGCCCTAAAAACATGTTTTTGGTGTGTGCTTACTAAAAAGTATAATATCTCTTTATAATATAAAAAATTTAAAAGTTTGTATTATATTATATATTATATCCACAAATATTACTCGCGGATATCCGTAGATATTCGTAAATTTGTTTTAAATTCGCATAACGGATACACTCACGGATATGAGGCGGCCAAGCAGGTATAAATAAAATAGGATTCATTCAACGATCGAGGTGGGTATATACACCCTCCATCCCAGAATGTAGGAGCTTTTTAGCCAATTCATTTGTCTCATTTTATAAGACCTCTTTTTTGCATTAATTAATTCTTTACCATATTACTCTTAATTAATTTACATAGTTTTTGTCAAAAAATAATAATTGTGATTTACAAGATTAGTGAGTTTGGGAAGATAAAAGTGAGCTTGAGAATATGAATAGTCAATATGATTTTCCAATTAATTCAAGGATAGTTTGGAAAAAAAATACAAATTATAGACAAAATTAATATTTTTAACTAATTCCTTAGTAAGAGAGAATTGGCTAAAAAACTCTTATATTTTGAGACGAAAGGGGTAAATTTTTTTGACCCCACTCAATTTAAATTTATGCACACTCTGACCCATACACTTTCATCTTTCAACCCTTTCACTCAGATAGTATTTGGTTGAAGGTGAATAGAGTGGAGGGAAGGGGAGGGGAAGGAGTTTTTTTTTTCCTTCATGTTTGGTTCAAATTTTAGGAGAGGAGGGGAGCAAAATTTCTCCTAACCCAATTTTTGCTCTCATCCAATGTTGGGGTTTTTTTGAAGTGAAGGGAGAGAAGCTTAAATCATTTAAAACAAAATGACTTAAATAACCTTATATAATATAAATGATTATAAGGATATATAAGTAATATAAATAATGAATTTGTTTTTCAAGAGATACAACACAAAGTTATAATGTAATCCAATTTTGTATAGCTTAATCGTTTGTGAATGTTCTTATAGTTTTACTTTTCGTTACCGCTGCCAATAGTCCCTTAATTTTTTAATAATAATTTGTTACTAAATTTTTTTAGCAATAATGACATATAATTTTAAAATTTTTACACCCTAACTGGGGGTCCTAGATCCGCCACTACATACTACAAAGAATATAAACACGGTGATATACTTACCGCTAATAAAGGAAATGAAGAACATGTTCATTAAATCTTGATCATACTTAACTTCTCTGCTTATATTTTGTGAAGAAAGGGGAAAAAAACTTCTCTGCTTATACCTTCCACGATTGACGCCTGTTTTTGCTATAAATCCTAATCCCTGTTTTTTTTTTTTTGAGAATCTTTCTAACATATATACCTTGAAGCACATGCTTTTGTTCACGACAACGACGCAAATACTACGTGCGTCCAATATGTAATTTGTTTTTGCGATGTGGAATTGATCAAAGTTGCTTAATTAAGCTGATCTTGTGGTGGCAGTAGTTATGATGGGTGAGTGGAGCATTTTGGCGTAAATGGTGCAATGCATAAGTTTGCAATTCTGGCTCCCCAGGGGCAGATGACCAAGCAGGTGACAACTCTGGTACCCTAAAATTTTATTGGGTATGTAGGGACGGATAGCGTCGAGACCAGTGTGCATTTATTGGACATATTGTGTTTCTCGGTGAACATATCTTTAACGTGTGAATTCTAATATAGATGAGACTGAGACAACCAATTATATTAAAAAATACTAGTAATATGTTTATTAAAATAAACTAATATATCTAACTGTTGATGTACACAAATGAATTAAGTCCACTTTGACTTACACCATGGTTAACATATGGAGTATTTATTATTCATGAAAATAGTGTTAGCCCTTGGAAAATAAGTAAGTCTAAGAAAATCTTTTTGGGGGGGGGGGAGCACCTGGAGCCTAACACCTATCTCCGTCCCTCGGTATGGGTACTTAGCTTTTATAACGGTTAGTGTGAGGTCTAGGATAATTTTTTTTTTAATTTTTTTAGATTTATTAATATGTTTTCACTTTTTTAAGGAGTCTTTTTATTCATTCTCTATTTCTGTTATTTGGATATGCTTAAATAATATTCTAATATTTATATAAACTGTTTAATTTCATTCCTAGCTTATTATTCTTTTCTTATTTTATTTCTAGTAATAAAAGTTTATTTTTATCAATTTCTTTTATTGTCTTACTTAATTCTTTATACACTTTTTTTTACTCAAAATTCTTTATACACGATTTCAATTTCTTTTGATATTTCAATTTATTCATTTATTTAAAGTTCATTTTATAGGTTTTATTTGTTTTGTTATTTACTCTCTCCGTTTCTTAATATAAGACCTTTTTGGTAAAATTTTCTTGTCCCTTAATATAAGACCATTTTCAAATACCAAGGTGCATTAATTTTTTTTACAAAATTACCCCTATACCAAGGTGCATTAATTCTCTCTTTCTTAATAGTCTTGGAAGATGAGAAGGGTAACTTGAGAAAACTAGCACCCATTTTGTACAAATATAATGCTAATAACTATCAAAACTCCACTTTCTTAAGGAGTGTGAAATGGTCAAAGAGGGTCCTATATTAAGGGACGGAGGGAGTATAATTTATGTTTGAATTATATTTTTTTTATTGAGATTATTTTTGTTCTTCGATACCCATATTTCTTCGTGAGTATTGAAAAATTTACCTATTAGGTATAAGGTATTGATCTTATTTGTGGTTTCAAATCTTATAGAGCTATAGTAAAAATATGATTGATAGGATTTAGACTTGAATCGTTTTGAATAACATAACATTAAATTTATATTACAGCCTATCTCGATTTCCAAATTTTTACATCATCTCACTAAAATATAATAATACTCCCTACGGTCCATATTATAAGAGACAAAACTTAACTACTTACATATACTAATAAAATATTTTGAAATTAGCTAATTCTAATTAATACTCCTAAAAATTTAATTTTTTTTCTAAATATACCCTTTTATAAATAGTAGCTGATAATTAATGACATTTAATTGACATTTAATTCACACAAATTCTATTAACTTAGATAAGGATATAATTAAAAATTAGCATTTAATGTATATAAAAATTGATGTTTGTTTCTTATATTTTAGACAAAAAAATTATACTCATTTGTCTCTTATAATATAGATTGGAGGGAGTATAATTTAGAGTTTCGTCAAAAAAAAATTAATTTAATTTAGAGAGAAACTGTGTATACGTGTACATTACTAAAATATGTGAAGGTTGACATGATAGTTACAACACTTAAAAAGGGGACAAAATCATTTGTGAAACACGAAAGATGGGAAAGTGATGTTCTTATATATTCTCATATTGACCTTGAACGGAGGTCGCATGCGGTTTCATCTTCTCAACGGTAGTGGTCCACTATGCACTTCAATGGGTGAAAGTGCACACTCTTGAAGATTGGTGTTGTGACTAAAAATTTTCAATATACTAATGAAGGTACATCTCAAGGAAATGCACGTTTTAACCTTCACAGACTTGAATCGAAGGAAATGAGTACATGGTTTGACATTATAGCCTTATTTTATTATTCCGTTCTATCTTATTCATTTTATAATATCCAAAAATAATTTCAAATTCTACAACAAATGCATTCAAGCTAGCAAAAAGTTGTGGGTGACACAACTTTGATTCTCGCAGAGAGGACCAATATATATATATATATATATATATATATATATATATATATATATATATACTTTTTACATGTCGGTTTTTTAGAGAAATTTTGTTTCTAATTACTTGTCAATCTCAAATTTTAAGGTTATAGTAATTACTTATTTGTCAATTATACCCTTATCTATTTATTGCAGAGAAAGAAATACTCCCTCCGGAATGATTTATAAGGAAAAAAGTCATTTCCAGATTTGTTAAAAAATGTATGTATCTGGTCCAAAAATGGACCAGATACATACATTTTTTAACGAATCTGGAAATGACTGTTTTCCTTATAAATCATTCCGGAGGGAGTATGTTCTATGGAGTAATGAATGGTCAAGGGTATTATAGGAAAAAGACTAATAATTTCATCAAAAACAACAAAATTTATTGTTTTTCTTGGTTTGTGTAAAACAACTTTAAAAGGCATCTAAAAAAGAACGGAGGTGTGTGTATATATATATATATAAAGTTACGTAACTATTTAGTGTTGTAGACTTGTAGTGGCTTTGATTGCTTGTTTTATGCACAATTATGGGAATTCGAATCTGACATGTGTCATTCGGTTGACCGTTGTGCCATTGTAACAACTTGGGTTATATGTGTCAAGAACTATACATATAACCTAAGATTAATATTACAATATGTATATATCTCAATGAAGAAATAAATATTTTGGGCGAGCCAAGGCTCCTCTCTATCATAACGAAGATATGTCATCGGGTCTACTCCAATCTTAATCGTTAGGTTTATTCCAACGATTGAGAAATTAAATTAGTTTACAAAAATTCTAACGGATAAAATTGGACTATAGACCGACAACAGGGCCCTAAAAATCCAGTCATAGAGGTGACAATCCTTAATCCAATGCCCTCATTTCTCTTACCATATTTGCACAACTTAACCCAAATTCTAAACCTTCAAAGGCTCTAAACCTATTTCCTAAACCATATTAAAGGGCTCTAATTAACCGTTGAACTCTTAGAGCTCTTCTGCTGTCGTTGTCGTCGTCGTGACCCGTTCTCTCTCGTTTCTCCACCATTTTGGATGCCGTCTTCAAGGCCACGACCAGATAAGCATCCTCTTATTCTCGTTCTTCCTGGTTTTAAGGAGAAGAATTTCGTTTGTATCTCTAACTCTTTGAATCCCTTTTCTTTCAATTCTTTGGTGATTCAAATTCTAACTTTGGATTTGAATCCCTTGATTTTCATTATGATAGGAACCACAAACGGAATCAAATTCGGAACTCTCTAAAGCTTGTTGGGAGGTCGCGACTACTATAAGGTATGGGGGTGGATGATCTCTTGAAAGGAGGCCTATGGCTTCAAATAACATGTTAGAGATGTCTCATGATCCCTATGCCTTGCGGGGCAAGTTTTTGTGTTGAATCGTTGCAAGAGCATGGATTTGAATGACTTTAGTTTCTATTTTGATCTATTTTGATGCTCTTGCATGAGCAAGGAGCCATAAGAATTGTTAATTAATATGTTTATGAGGATTGAAGTATGTTTAGTATTAAAAGATTGAGACTTTATGTGTTTTGTTAGAGAAGGCATGATTTAAGATTTAATGATGTTATTTGAATTGTGTAGTGGCATGAGTCATGTGTGGTGACTCTTTTGATTATTCAGTTTGCGCTTTCATGCTTAGGATCAACTTAGAATTATTAATTGGTATGTTTTTAATGATTTGATGAATGATTATTATTGATTTATTGGGTTTGATGAGTTATGATTAGTAGAAGCATGATCTAGTAAGGATTGGTGTTATTTGAAATTGTTTAATGACATAAATGATGATATGTAGTTACTGTTTTTATGATTGAATGGGGGTTATATGCTTAGACTAGTTAGGATTGTTAATATGAAATTAAATAGGGTTGAATAGGTTGTTGAATAGGGCGGGGCGGGCCAGTCCGCCAACCCGCCTATATATGTATTATTTTTTAATTATTTTAATTTTTTTTTTTTTGCATTTTGGGCTCGCCAACCCGCCACTTTTTTAGGCCAAAATTCGTTTTTTTTTTGTTTTTTATTTTTAAGCCTGGCCATTGGTGGGTTGGGCTGGACTCACTTTCTCAACCCGCCGCCAATTGGTGGGCTGGTCTGCCCCTTTTTGGCGGGCTCATGGCCAGGCGGGGCGGGCCGGCCCACTTTACCATCTCTACCCCGACCTTGGACTGGACGCGAGACCACGTAGGAGAAGTCCCCGATACGCAAAGTGCAGTAAAACAGCTTTACTACACTTTTGCAGGTCCTGCGAATCGGTTCACACCTGCAGTTTTCAGATTCTGTAAATTGAAGTTGTTAATCGATTCATAGTTGTGTAATTCGATTCACAGAATGTAGTTTAGACACTGAGTCGATTCATGGGGATCATGAATCGATTCACACCCCTGTTTTATGTTAAAACACTATTCAAAATGACTTGTAAGGGTTGGTTAAGGGTAGTGACCTCCTAGGCTTGTTGTATGTTGTGTTTTTAACTTGTTTGAAGAGGTTACCGGCTAGCAACCCCATGATTGATGTTGGTCGCGGGTTTGTGACCGAGTATTGTGTATGGTTGAATTGTATTGTTGATTGTTGTTTATTGGCCACGAGTTTGTGACCAATTTGTGGATTGATATTCAACGGGTTTTGTTAGATATCGCATGTTTGGAAAACTCGTCGCCGATTTTAGATGTAGTGGATTTTGGTGGCTTGCTAGTCATTTTGGTGGCACTCATCGACGTTGCACTAATGGAGAGGGCCTCATGGCTCGTTAGAAGTTGATTCGAGGGATAATAGGTTACTATGATGACACTTGATGACATTGCACCGATTAAGGGGACCACATGGCTCGTTAGAACTCTGTTTGTCATTGGGTTAATATGGCGGCACTCATCAACATCTCACTGACGGGGGATTCCGTGGCTCGATGGCATCGTATTCAGATGTTGGGGACACTCACATTTTCGCTCACCTGAAAAGGAAAAGGATCCTGAAGTGTATGATGGAGTAATTGCTAGGACCGCCGACCGATTGATAACTATTCGACGATCAGTCTTCGAGACTTGTGTGATTGCTAATGAATATGTTTGATTGGTTGTTGACGCAATTTATTTTGCCTTTGCTGTTTTCTTTTCATTTGAGTATAATTCTTCACCCCTTTGTTTTGTGGCTACTTGTACACCCCGTGTAAGAGTAGATTGTGAGATTGCAGGTGATGACGTGGACGTGGATGCTGAGGAGTAGATTGTGTTGCTGCTTAGTTTAGGATTTATTATGTTTTATAACGTTTATATTTCCGATGTAAAGCTAAGGGTTAAACTCTGGGACATGTGACATCGAGGTTATGGTTTTATTTCCGCAAATTATTTTTTTCTGCAGATGAGTTTTTATTTGATGTGAAACTACTATTTCTGTTGAAAGTTTTTATAAAATCGTATTTTTAGTATTATTTACATGCTCGTTTATGCATTTTCCATACAACAGGGTAGTGGGTGTCACAGGCAAAATCCTGGTGGCAGAACAAGCAACATATGTTAGAGATTGAGGGTACAATCATCCCTTGGGAGCTGTTCCGAGCTTGCTTCTTGGAGAAGTATTTCCCAAATACTCTGAGGAGTGAGAAGGAGAGGGAATTTCTCAGTGTGAAGTAAGGGAAGATGTTTGTAGGCGAGTATGCCGTAAAGCTTGAGTCCCTGATTAAGTATTGCAGACTTTATCAGATAGACCCTGACGAGGAGTGGATGTGTAGACAATTCAACGACGGGTAAGGCCCGAGTTGCACAGGTCCATGATACCCTTAAAGATTAATCATTTCTTGGAGTTGTTAGAAAAATGTACCGAGCTGGAGAATCATAACATCGGGATGGAGAAGGAAAGGCAAAAGAACGGGGATCCATGAGAAACCACCGAAGGAACCAAGATGAGAGGGTCTAGCAAGGCCGAGAACCTTATGACCGACTTATCGTCCGACTATGGCCACTAGGGGAGACTAGAGAGATGCCTTCTATGTGGAGGAGGACATCATGTCAGGGATTGCACCGAGTAAGAACATGTCTGTTACCGGTGCAGGAAGCCGGGATATATATCGTCCGAGATTGTAAACAAGAGGTACCAGCCAGGCTTACCTCCTAGCTATACTAAACAGTTGATTTTATTCATTAATAAAAGGATATTTTTTGACGAAATTAATAAAAATATCTTTTTTATAATATAAACAATTTATTTCTCTATCAAAGATTGATATTCTTTTTACTTTTAATTTATTTTACAGGAGCCAAATCTTAATTAAATATCTCTATTATCACATCAAATTTAATTTCTTATTATTTTTTCACTCCTAAATTCCGAACTGATATGATTACTAAATATATTATTAGTGATTTTTTTAAGCAATGAAAGGAAAGGGGACTCGTTAAAATCTTCTGATGCAAAATTCTCCTTAGGAAAAAAATATCTAGAAGGAAAAAGAGTACTCCCCCTATATTTATTAAAAAAGATAAAAAATGATATCAAGAAGTACAAAGCACATGGGGGGCATGAACCAAACCCATGAGGAATCAAGTAAAACGATAATAAGGAAGGCCTATCCTATTACAAGAGAAGTCCTCTACAATAAATGAAGGGATAGTGTTCCACCAACATAAACCAGTGCCAGTGATGCCAAAATTAGCCAATTTATCTGCGCAAGAATTCTCTTCCCTAAAGATATTAGAGCAAATGAACGTCATAGTCTGGGCCAGTTCCACGCAGTTCAACCACATTGTTTCTAATCTTCCACGGAACAATGTCAAAACTGGAAAATGCAAGGACAACTAATTTTGAATCACTCTCCGACCAAAGCTTGTGCCAACCTTTCCTATAAGCCAACTCAATAGCAATGATAGCGCCTATTAATTCAGCAAGGAAAGCATTCGCATTACCAATGTGATAAGTGAAACAACCAAGGGTTACAACACTACTATCTCTAAAATTGTCCCCAGAACCAGCACTTTCAAGGGAACCACGAGCAACCCCATCAGTATTAACCTTAATCCAAGAACAGTTAGGAGGTTGTCAATTGACTTCAATAATCTTGGGAGATTTCCTATACTTTTGAGAAATCATAAATTTCTTAAGAAAAACAAAATCTTGAATATCATCATCTATGTAACCATCTGACAGGTAACTCGTAATCCATGATTGATGATAAAATTAAATTCGATGGACACAAGAATCTTCGTAATCCATGATGCATAATGAAGACGAACGACTCTGGTTTTTTATAATCTTAAACATGACTTTAGAATATGATAAAGAAACGGAATCATGCTATAATTTTAATCTTAAATTGATTTGAACCTACAACTCCCCATGTTAGTCCAACGATTTTTTTTAAATGATTTTTTTATTGGCTAAATTATAAAATTGGTCCTCTATGTTTATTTTATGTTTTAATTTGGTCCTCTATGTTTTATTTGTTTCGTTTTGGTCTCTTATGTTTTAAAAGTTATAACAGGTTGATCCTTTTCGTCACTAAAAGCCAATTGTCCGTAGCTAAAAGCCAAATAACATTTTGGAAAATGGACTTCTAGCTACGGACAATTGACTTTTAGTGACGAAAAGGACCAAATTGAAAACTAAAATAAAACGTAGAGGACCAAAACGAAACAAATAAAACGTAGAAGACCAAGTTGAAACCTAAAATAAACTTAGAGGACCAATTTTGTAATTTAGCCTTTTTTATTTAAACAATTGTCAAAACGAAAAATAAATAAATATATATAGGGTTCTACTTACGCATGATACATGTTCTATTTTTATTTTTTTTAGTTTCTCACAAGTCTCTTCCAATGGAGGCAATCCTGTTCGAGGCACGTCGAGTAGTAAATGTGGGAACCTCTCCCAGTGGAGATTCAAACCGTGGTTCGTCACGTTGTGAGAGACTAGCCCCTTTCGCTAGACCCAACCCCCGTTGGTTATTCATGATACCTGTTTTATGGCTAGTTAGTACGTTATATAACATTTCACCAATTACATAGTATTAATAATCTTTTTTTGCTTTGTCAAAAAAAAATATAATCTTTTTTTGTTGACGAACAACACACATGGTTGGATTGATCCTTCACGATTTACTATTACTAGAGTCTTCTTTAGTCAAAACCATTATTAGAATCTTTTTTTGGGTCAATAACTATTACTAGAGTCTAGGGCGGCACCTTTTGTTTATCCAAAAGCAAAGCAGTCTCAAAAAACAAGCCCAGGAATCACTCCATTCTTTTCGTTCCTAAGTTAGAAAAGAATGTCAGACCCAAAAAAAAAGACATGCAATGCACAACCTATTACGCACCGAATTGAGTCCGTGCAAAACATTTTTTTTAAAATGTTATATTTATTTGCTAAAATTTTTTTTTTGTCTCATTGCTAAAAAAAATGTTATGTTATATTTATAAATTTAACCTTGGCTCGAGAGGGGGGCTTGTGATAAATTGGGTCAGCCTATTAGCCTAAATAATATTTTAATTACTTATAAATGTTTAATTTAGCGAAAGAGAGAAAGAAACTTAAACTATTGAGAGACAATCCCTAGAGTTTTGCTAGAGTTTAGGTATCTCCTTGGTGAGACTGAGTGTCCCTTCTAGGGTTTTACAAGGGTTAGTGCCTCCTTTGGGTGGCTTAGGTTAGAGTGAGAGTGTTAGACAGTGCTAGGTTTATTCACACGATTTTCTTATCTGTTTCTTTTTTCTCTGCTTTTGAATCCCATACCAATCTAGTTCTCGCTAGGTTAATCCTTCTTGCTGTGTTTGCCTTGCTTGTGCTGGTACTTCTTGGCTGGTGGTGACTCGCGCTCTGATGGAGCCAAGTCCGAGAGTAGAAATTCCAGAGGATGAGCAAGTTGCTGAAGACCTTGTCCTGCACAAGAATGAACCAACAAGTGGTCTCTTAACTAAGTGTGCATTGGTAGGTAAAATAATATCTACTAAAGTACTCAACAAAACGGGAGTAAAGAATATTTTTAGACAGACTTGGGATGAATATCAAGGTTGGCACATTACAGATTTGGGCCCAAATCTCTACTTATTCAGCTTTCCATTAGCCAAACAAGCTGAAGAGATATTGAACAAAGCCCCTTGGTATGTCATGAACCAACTTCTATGCCTTAAACATTGGTCCTCTACTATATCATGCTTTGATATTCGATTCTGGGTACAAATACATGGCTGCCACTTGATAGCTTGAATTGAACGTGAACACAAGAAGGGGGTTGAATTGTGTTGAAAACTTTTCGCAAACTTTACGTTAAAAACACTTTTCTAAGAAATCTGTTTGTTATCGGAAGCTGAAGTAAGACCAGACGCTAGAAATAAGTTTATGAAAACTTGTTTTTCTTTGCAACATAAAAGTAAATGTAAAGCAGTAAAGCAAGAGAAACAGAGATTTATACAAATTCACCACCAAACTGGTAGCTATGTCTAGTCCCTTCGTTCCTGAAGGATTTTCCACTATAATCAACTGATTACAAATTTCCTTAAGAGTATTCTTCTGTCACAAACTTGACAATACTCTTAACTTATCAAAACGACTCAGTACGTTCGAGCCTTTGAGGAACTAAGCCTGGAACAAGGCAATACAACTTTCACAAAGTATTTTCTTTTGAATAGAATCAAATAACTCTCACAGAGAGGATGAAAAGATTAAGCTCAAAACAATAACTTTCTAAAAGAAAGAATATAAGACGCTGAAATTCAGTTCTTGGTTTCCAGAAACTTGGCACGAAACTTGATTGCTCACTTGAGTAATAGGTCTTTCAGAATGTAGTTTCTAGCAACCTTCTTCAATGAGAGGCTTGAGGTATTTACAGAATACCTTGAGGATATTACCGTTGCAGATATTTCAGCTCCAAATCATTGAGTGAGGTAATTTGAAATTCTGTCCTTTTCTTCCTTTCCAGAGAATATCAGAATAGTACATATTTCTGTTATTGTACTATCTGCTTTTCACACAATTGCCTTGTACGAATTTGTCTTATTCTAAAGGTGTCACCTTTGATACCTCGTACATAGAAATGAGTGCACAAAATCAAATTCGAATTCCGTTCCAGAATAGCTGAGGTAAAAGAGCATAAACGTGACTATCACGTGCTTCATTAATAGACCAGATGCTCGCTCTGAAAATACAACGGATGCTCATTGCAATTGAGTAACCACATGTCATAAGGTAACACTGCTGGATGTTCGCTATAAACAAGACGCTGGAGTGAACAGATGCAGACACACATGGAATGTATTCAATTTCTTGTGAAATACTTCTTCTTGCTTGAGTGAGTTTATAAAGTACAAATGATTTCAATTCCTGCACACTTCAAGACTAATTAGACTTGTAAATACTTTGTTATCATCAAAATTAATGAGGGTCTAAACTTCTCAATCGTTTAGGTTCCAACAATCTCCCCCTTTTTGATGATGACAAATATCCAAGGTTGATGAACAATTTAGTTTCAAAAAGATAATTTCAAGGATCTCCCCCTGAGTTCAATATACTCAAATATAATTAAATATTTTCAAGTATCATAGCATTTTCAATTATCAAAGCATTTGTATGATTGCATGATGTATACATGTATCAAAGCATATATTCAAATAATCATTGAGGACCAAATGCCTAGTTCATTGTACCAATATTAGAATAAAATTGTGGCAATGAATATCAATGAGTATCAGAGCAACCAATAAGTATCAGAGAAACTCAAAAATTATGTTATGTATGATGAATTATGCATGTTATGTGATACTTAAGCGCGTTCATTAGACCTTACTTTTACTCCCCCTTTTGTCATCAGACAAAAAGAGTGTAAAACACATCATAGTCAAAATATAAATAAATTATAAGAGAAAAATTTGAAGGTAAAAAATTTAATACCATTCAAAATAAGATCAAAAGAACAATTGTACCAAATTAACAATTACTACAAAAACATTTTTTTTTAAAAAAAGGGAAAAAGTTTTAAGGTGGAGGAGGAAGGAATTGGTTGAGGCATTCCATGAGGAGATTCACAGTGCTTTCCAACTGATTCACTTTCTGATTTGTAGCCATGATAGCCTCATATTCAGCTCTCGACATGATGACAGGTTCATCAATTTGGAGCGAGAAGCGGCGAGGCGGCTACGGAATAGGTTGACTTGTGCAATATGACCATTTGTGATTCCGACCGATGTTCGGCAAGCACTTCCTGTGACAATCTCAGTCTCAATTCCTTTCTTTCCTTAACCTTCTAAAAGAAATCATCATTTGGTAAGCTCCATTTGATGAATCTTCTCAGCCTTTGTTTCTCAAACTCCATGTCCCGTTCCCATCTAAGCACAATTTCTTCTAGGTAAACCATATTCAGGAATACAGTTTCCCTGTGCTTGAACAATTCATCAACATATTCATCAAACTTTTTAAGCTCAACTTCTGATAATGTTCTTCGTATAGCTTCTTCTGTCTCAACAAGACAAGTACTAAGAACTCCATTCTCTTCCAAGTAAATTCTTCTCAGATTCTCTCTATCATCTTCATTGTCAGTGAGAAGCCTAAAACAAAGTAATATAGCCTTGTCTTTCCAATTTGTTCCCATTCGACTCCAATTAAAACCAATATCCAGATGTTTGCTAATAAAAGCCCATTGATCTTGCAGTTTAGTAAAACTAGGAGGCTTAACGACAGTGCACATCACCATGTCATCAAAATGAAGAATAGCAAGGTTTGTGTCAGATACCCTGCTGATAGAGCCAACAGTAGGAATAGTAGCTTTCTCCGCTTTACTACAACCAGAAGAGCCAGTGTCTCTAGAATCTCTCTTGAGCAAGGTCAGGTAGACTTGCATAGCTTGGTCTTTAGATAACTTTCTAACCTTTTTCCTAGAGAAGGCTTTTGTGTTGAATTTTCTGGGGGCTTCCTTGAACTCTTTGAGAGTCATTATCTTGGGAAGTCTTCCAGGTGCTTAATGCTTCCTCTTCTCAAAATCTAACCAGGGAAGCCACCTTTGCCTATCAGACACTATCTTCAAAACAGCTGAGGAGGGATCTTTGTTCAGATAAACTAACTCAATCTTCTTCATTTCAAGGCAGTGAGCCATGAAAGCCATTTCTTCATCAGAGATCCACCTTCCGCACTCTTCCAGAGTGAGAGGTTCATTCTGTGGCAGATTATGAGGAAGATCAACAGAGAATGGAATAATTCCTCTGTTTGGAGGAGGTCTCAACCTTCCACCAAAGGTAGTCTTCAGCTTTTCATTCACAACAGATACTGGGGAAATTTTTAGTCTTGCAAACCCAGAAGTGAAAGTCTTCAAGTGCCAGAGAGAAGGGTGATCATATATAGAGTGATACTCTTCTTCTCTTACAAACCTTGGTTTGTTTACAGATGACACAAATTTGTGGGCACCAAAGTGCGAGACATGAGGAGTGGGAGTAATGGTTATGGATGAGGAGGTGAGGGCAAGAGTGGAAGTCACTTTGACTTTGTAGGTTTTGGGTTTATTGGGTGTGATTTTGAAAAGTTGACTGAAGAGGTGAGAATGGAGTGAGGAAATGTATGATGTGAGGGAAGTGTTTGTGCTGATAGAGGTTTGTGGTGAGGAAAATGTAAGTGTTTTGGTTCTTGTGGTTTTCTGGGAGGTTTGTGGTTCGGTGAATGGAGGTTGTGTGGATTGTGTTTGTGGTGTTAAAATAAAAAGTGGTGGTGCAGGAATAACATCATTAGAATAAAAAAACAGTAACTGAATAATCAACAGTAAAATCTAGTATCTTTGGTTCAAGCTTCTCAGAGAGCCTAACCAGTTTCTTTTTCTTGTCTTGAGGGAAAACAACAGGAGGAGGAGGTGGAGGAACTTGCTTCCTTGGGCCAGATGCTGAAATGGGCTTTTCAGCTTCTGTCTTTCTCTTCTTCTCCATTATGCTTCTGATGGGGACTCGATCCTCATCATCTTTTGGTTTATCTCTCCTTTCAGGTACAGGAGGCACCTTCTGCTTCCTGCTTCTTGTCTCCCTGGCTGGAGACTCACCAGTTCTCTTTACACTAGACACTGAGCTTCTGGTGGGTTTCTTCACAGTTTCACCAACAGTAGCACCAGCTTCTTCTTCTCGTTGCTCTTGTTTCATTTGTTTCATCCTTTCACCAGTGACCAACTGCATTCTAACCAAACTGTATACACCAAAAACGTCAGGACGAACAATGGCGCCTTCTCCAAAGTATTTGTCCCTTTCTTCTTCTTTCAAAGCTCCAAGCTTTCTTGTGATTCCATCCTTAATAATCATCACAGTAAGAAGTACACCATAAAGAATCTTCTTATAGATGTTTTTCCTGTCAGCAGAGCCCTTCCTTGAACTTACAATAGCATGGACCAGATTGTTGTAGATCAATCTAGGCAAGTTCACCTTCTGCCCTGCCATATAAGTCCTTTGTAATGAACTTCTGTTCATAATTCACGATGTCACTCGACCCAGCCTTCAGAAGAACACTCTTGGCTATAATCTTATGAAGCACCAGAAGTGACTCTTTAGATGCTTGGCAGCAGGAGTTTTCCCAGATTTCTTCAACTGTCTGTAGTTCTCAAACAAAGCTTCATTTACCTTCTCCATTCCATTGAAGGCATTTTCCCAACCATTGTAGAAACTGATTCCTTCAACTGGACAATCAATAACTGCAGCAATAATGTTAACTGTAATTACCAGTTTGAAACCATTAACATAGCCTTCGATTATACCACCTTTGAGCAAAGTAATACTTCCCTAGAGTTCCTTAACAGCAGTAACCATAACTTCAACAGCAGAATCCCAAAAGAAGTAATTAGTCCAGCCCATAGCCTTAAATCCCTCATCGAAGTCAAAACTGTAAAGCTTAAATTTCTCCAAGTCAATCCTATTCTCATTCAAAAGCTTTCCTTCCGTCATGGTGTCGTAGATAGCATAGTATTGTCCGACCTTAAGATTTGCCATGGTTGCAGTAGAGGAGTGGATGATGGAGGTTTAGGGTTTTAGAAAGAGCAAACAGAAAGAGAGAGAGAGAGAGAGTAAAAAAAACAGTTTTTTGCAGAGAAAACAGAGGGTAGAGAGTGGTGCGAAAGAAGTGAAGTGGTGGGAAAGTTTTGAAGAAATGGTACAGTTACTTTTTCAAAACGTTTCACATTTCCTTTGATTAAAAAAAAATAAAAAAGAAAATAAAAACGAAGATTCTCTTTCGCATTAAATGCAGTTGCCAAAATAAAGTAAAATCAAGAAAAAAGATTTTATTGAAAACGCAAATATAATCATGACTCAGTAAGTGTGATGAGAAGCTTCAGTCCCACACGTGTGTGACACGTGTGTGCTCAGACACACGCAATGAGTTCACTGGATGCTGAGTTATGCAATGTGAATGGCATATCATATGTTTACACGTGTGAATGCTCATGTCATACCAGATGTCGAATGAAACATTTCCCAAGACGCTAAGATTAATCATTCTTCTATAAGATCAATTTAAATTTCTTCTTATAAAATTGAATCTATCTTCAGCAAGGGGTTTTGTGAAAATGTCAGCCCACTGATGATCAATGTCTACAAATTTAATTTCAAGAATACCCTTCTGAACTCTTATGAGGTGATGTTTAATCTCAATGTGCTTTGCTCTATAATGCAATATTGGATTTTTTGTAAGACAAATTGCAGATGTATTACCACAAAAGATAGGAATGTTACTCTCTTTTATCAAGTAGTCTTCAAGTTGATATTTCATCCACAGAAGTTGAGAACTGAAACTTCTTCTTTGAAATGTATTAAACCTCACATTGAGAGTGCAATGGTGCTTTGTCTTTTGCTTGACCAAGACACAAGATTTGCTCCAAGGAATTGGCAGCCTCCACTAGTGCTTTTTCTTTCAATTCAGTCTCCAGCAAAACCAGCATCACAGAATCCTACTAACTTGTAATCTTTTGATTTCTTATAAAGCAAACTAAGATTAGTAGATCCTTGTAAATATCTAAATATTCTTTTAACAGCACTCAAGTGTGATTCTCTAGGATCAGATTGAAATCTAGCACACAGGCAGACGCTGAACATAATATCAGGTTTTGAAGCAGTAAGAAGTAGAGATCCAATCATACCTCTGTATATTTTCTAATCTACGTTCTTACCAGTTTCATCTTTACTAAGAGTACAAGTGGGATGCATAGGTGTGCACATTGGCTTGCAATCAACCATCTTGAATTTCTTGAGCAATTCCTTGATGTATTTGCTTTGATGTATGTAAATACCATCATTGCATTGCTTGATTTGAATTCCAAGGAAGAACTTCAATTCTCCCATCATGCTCATTTCAAATTCAGCATGCATTAACTTAGAAAATTCTTTGCAAAGGCTTTCATTAGTAGCACCAAAAATAATATCATCAACGTAAATTTGAACAAATATAAAATGCTTGTTTGATGTTTTTCTAAATAGAGTGGTGTCTACTTGACCTCTGGTAAAACCATTTTTCATTAAAATAGAACTTAGTCTATCATACCAAGCTCTAGGAGCTTGCTTAAGACCATACAGAGCCTTTTTAAGCTTAAAGGCATGTTCAGGAAATTCAATGTCTTCAAATCCATGAGGTTGTTTAACAAAGACTTCCTCAGTTATAAAACCATTCAAGAAAGCACTTTTCACATCCATTTGATAAAGAATTATCTCATGGTGTGCAACAAATGAAAGTAAAATGCGAATAGCTTCTAACCTTGCAACAGGTGCAAAAGTTTCAGTGAAATCTATACCTTTTTCCTGTGAGTAACGTTGAGCAACTAATCTTGCTTTGTTTCTCACTACCTTACCATCTTCATCAAGCTTGTTTCTAAATACCCATTTAGTATCAATATCTTGTTTATCTTCTTGTAGAATGACTAACTTCCAAACATCATTTCTTTAGAACTGATTCGACTCTTCCTGCATTGGCATAATCCAACCTTCATCTTCCAATGCTTGATCAATCATCTTAGGTTCCATTTCAGAGAGAAGTGCAAGATCTGCATGCTCTTTGAAAGAGGATCTTGTTCTCACTCTGTCTCCAGGTTCTCCTATGATTTGTTTCTTGGGATGATTAGTTTTGTATCTCCAACTCTTTACGGCCCGGCCCGGCAGAGTAGAATCCACGTAATGCGGTTGTCACCGTAGGATTTGAAGATCTTGAGTTATTTGTTTAGTGTACCACCAATATCTAAACCTGAAAATAACTCATCTAGCTCTGACATGGCAGTGTCAGGCTTCTTATCATCAAACTTGACGTGAATGGATTCTTCCACTATCAAAGTTTCTTTGTTGTATATTCTAAAAGCTTTAGATCTCTTAGAGTATCCTAAAAAGATACCTTTGTTAGCTTTGGAATCAAACTTACCAAGTTGATCCTTAGTATTCAAAATATGACATGTGCAACCAATGGGATGAAAATAAGAAATGTTGGGTTTTATACCCTTCCACAGTTCATATGGAGTCTTCTTCAAAATTGGTCTAATAAAGACACTGTTTTGAATACAACAAGTTGTATTTACTGTTTCTGCCCAAAAATATTTTGCA
This sequence comes from Calophaca sinica, assembly GCA_037113605.1. Lineage (NCBI taxonomy): Eukaryota > Viridiplantae > Streptophyta > Magnoliopsida > Fabales > Fabaceae > Calophaca > Calophaca sinica. The sequence continues at coordinate 99,623,581 of CM073733.1, read as the reverse complement.
ATATCAGCTTCATTGATCATGATCCTGGCCATTTCTTGGAGGGACCTATTTTTCCTTTCTACAACACCATTTTGTTGTGGTGTTCTAGGAGAGGAAAAATTGTGGGAAATACCATTTTCTTCACAAAATTTTTGAAAGCTTTCATTTTCAAATTCTCTCCCATGATCACTTCTAATTGAAGAAATACAAATTCCTTTTTCATTTTGAACTGATTTGCAGAAAACAGTGAACACCTTGAAGGACTCATCCTTGTGAGCAAGGAATCTAACCCATGTCCATCTAGTAAAATCACCAACAATGACTAACCCATATTTCTTTCCAGTTAAAGAGGTTGTCCTAGTTGGACAAAAAAGATCAAGATGCAAAAGCTCAAGTGGTCTAGAGGTTGAAACAACATTTTTAGAATAAAAAGAAGTTTTAACTTGTTTTCCTCTCTGACATGCCTCACAGAGAGCATTAGATTGGAATCTAAGATTTGGCAAGCCTCTAACAAGACTGTGCTTGTTTAATTTTGAGATCAATCTCAAACTAGCATGACCCATTTTTTTATGCCAAGTCCATTGCTCATCTTCAATAGACATGAGACACTTGACATCTTATTTTGCAAGTTCTGAAAGATCAATTTTATAAATGTTTTGTTTCCTCTTTACAGTAAAGAAAATAGAGCCGTCTTTCTTGCTTTTTACTAAACATCTAGTTTCTGTAAAAATGACATCATAACCATTGTCACATAATTGACTTATGCTTAATAAGTTATGCTTTAGTCCTTCAATATAAAGTACATTATCAATAGAGGGAAGAGAGCCTTTACTAATGCGACCAATTCCAACTATTTTACCTTTCTGGTTTCCTCCGAAACCAAAAAGTCCTTCTTCTCTAGGTCTTAGCTCTTGGAACATATGTTTTTCTCCCGTCATTTGGTGCGAGCATTCACTGTATAAGTACCAAGATAGGTGTGTTGACCTTGTTTCTAAGCATGTATTTAACATAGACTAGGTACCCATATCTTTTTGGGTCCTTTTTTGTTAGTTCTTGAAGAATACTTCTCCTTCTTAATCTTAAAAACAGTACAGGCACTTTTCAAATGACCAGTTTTATTGCAGTAAGTACAATGCAAGCATTCACTGTGATCATTGGGTTTATCAGATGTTGAATTTTCATTTTGTAAAGAGGGTTCATCTGATATGTAACCAAGACCTTGAGTTGTCGTTTTACTGATGCTGAATTTTCATTTTGTAAAGAGGGTTCATCTGATATGTAACCAAGACCTTGAGTTGTCATTTTACTGACACCCCAAATCATTGAAGCTTGCTTGCTTCGAGTTACATTCTCTGCAACAAACGTTTGAAAGGCATATTCATAATCGTTTGATTTACACTTAAGATTGCCTTTAGCTTTAGAGCTTTCAGTTTGAGAGCTCTTAGCTTTTGGTTGCTGACTTGCCACCAGACACTAACTATCCACCAGACGCTGATTTTCAATTTTCAGATTCTGGTTCTCTTCATTGAACTTTGAGTTTTCAGTATTCAAAACTTGAAATTCTTGTGATAATTTTGAAAATTTCTTTTTCAAAGCTTTATACTCAATGGAGAGAGTGGCAGAATCCTTAAGTAGATCATCAAAGGCCATTTGAAGCTCAGAGTAAGAATCACATATTATCACATCTTCAACTTCTTCTTCAGAGTCTAGTCAGTGTTTGCCATGAGGGCAACATTGGCTTCTTCTTCATTATCACCCTCAGAGGATGATAGGTCCAGGTCTTCCCATGTAGCCATGAGACTCTTCTTCTTTCCCTTGAAAGAACTCTTTGTAGACTTTTCCTTAAGATTAGGACATTCTGACTTAAAGTGTCCTGGCTTTTTGCATTCATAGCAAATGACTTGACTTTTGTCTTTGTTTTTCTTTTTCTTTTTATCATTGACATCTTTCTTTTGGAATTTTCTTTTGAAGTTTCTTTTCTTCCACATACTTTGGATCTTCCTAGATATGAATGCGAGCTCATCATCTGTTCTATTTTCATCTCCTTCGGAAGCTTCTTCTTCTTATTCTTCTTCAGCCTGAAGGGCTTTAGAAGAACTGGCTTTGTGCTTATTGACTTTCAAAGCAATAGACTTGCTTTTCTTCACAGATTCTTCCTCATTTAGCTCAAGTTCATGAGCTTTCAGAGAACTCAAAAGATCTTCAAGCCGTAACGAATTAAATCTTTTGCTTCTTGTATAGCAGTGACTTTGGGTCTCCACTGCTTGGTCAAACTTCTCAAGATCTTTCTCACATGGTCAGGAGTGGTGTAGCTTTTTCCAAGGGCTTATAACCCATGAACAAGTGTTTGGAATCTTCCAAACATAGATTCAATGTTTTCACCATCTTCCATTTTAAACAACTCATATTGGCGAACCAACATCCTGGCTTAAGTTTTTCTTACTTGGGCAGAGCCCTCCTAAGACAAATCAAGAGAATCCCAAATTTCTTTGGCAACATCAAATTTGTCACATTTATCATATTCTTTTTCTGACATAGCACAAATAAGAATGAATCTAGCATTTTGATTGAGCTGATATCTCTTTTTCTGCTCATCATTCCAATTTTCTCTAGCTATGGCAACTCCAGCAGCATTAGTGGGAATAAGGTATCCACTTTCAACTATATCCCACAACTCAAGTTGTTGTGTCTCAAAGAAAGCTTTTATCTTATCTTTCCAGTAGTCAAATTTTTTTCTAGTAAATAGAGGAGGACGGTTCATGTGACCACTTTCTGCAGACATGTTCACACGTATAGGATCTTTTCTCTTAACACTGTTAAGTGCTCAACCAAGAGGTCGAGCCCTCGTACCAACTGAACGTGAACACAAGAAGGGGGTTGAATTGTGTTGAAAACTTTTCGCAAACTTTACGTTAAAAACAATTTTCTAAGAAAACTGTTTGTTATCGAAAGCTGAAGTAAGACCGAACGCTGGAAATAAGTTTATGAAAACTTGTTTTTCTTTGCAAGATAAAAGTAAATGTAAAGCAGTAAAGCAAGAGACACAGAGATTTATACTAGTTCACCACCAAACTGGTAGCTACTACTAGTCCCTTCGTTCCTGAAGGATTTTCCACTATAATCAACTGATTACAAATTTCCTTAAGAGTATTCTTCTGTCACAAACTTGACAATACTCTTAACTTTTCAAAACGACTCAGTACGTTCGAGCCTTTGAGGAACTAAGCCTAGAACTAGGCAATACAACTTTCACAAAGTATTTTCTTTTGAATAGAATCAAATAACTCTCACAGAGAGGATGAAAAGATTAAGCTCAAAACAATAACTTTCTAAAAGAAAGAATGTAAGACACTGAAGTTCAGTTCTTGGTTTCCAGAAACTTGGCACGAAACTTGATTGCTCACTTGAGTAATAGCTCTTTCAGAATGTAGTTTCTAGTAACCTTCTTCAATGAGAGGCTTGAAGTATTTATAGAATACCTTGAGGATATTACCGTTGCAGATATTTCAGCTCCAAATCATTGGGTGAGGTAATTTGAAATTCTATCATTTTCTTCTTTTCCAGAGAATATCAGAATAGTACATATTTCTGTTATTGTACTATCTGCTTTTCACACAATTGCCTTGTACAAATTTGTCTTATTCTAAAGGTGTCACCTTTGATATCTCGTACATAGAAATGAGTGCACAAAATCAAATTCGAATTTCGTTCCAGAATAGCTGAGGTAAAAGAGCATAAACGTGACCATCACGTGCTTCATTAATAGACCAGATGCTCACTCAGAAAATACAACAGATGCTCGTTGCAATTGAGTAACCACGTATCATAAGATAACACTGCCGAACGCTCGCTATAAACAAGACGCTGGAGTGAATGGATGCAGACACACATGAAATGTATTCAATTTCTTGTGAAATACTTCTTCTTGCTTGAGTGAGTTTATAAAGTACAAATGATTTCAATTCCTGCACACGTCAAGACTTATTAGAAGTTAAATTGTCCTCTTGTAAATACTTTGTTATCATCAAAACTAATGAGGGTCTAAACTTCTCAATCGTTTAGGTTCCAACATGAATCCCATGAATGCTAGGACTCTCCTAGCATGAGTGGGAGAAGTTTTGGAGGTAGAAAATCCGATTGTGGAGGAGAAGATTATGAGACACTTCATAAGAGGTGTAGTACCATAATTTTGTCCGGCCTTTTTATTTTATTTTATTATTTATTTTTTTTTGTAATAAAAAATAAAAGTAATATTTTTGGTCTCATAGAATGAATAAAAAATAAAGCAAAAAAGGAAAAAATGAATAAAGGAAAAGAAAAGAAAAGAAATAGAAAAAAAGAAAAAAAGGACAAAGGTTGCATGAAGTGAAATAAAGGGGTGCAAATAACAGTGGCCTGCTTGGCAGCCCAGCCCAGCACTCCCTCCACCTCCTGTTTTCTGCGTGCACCCCACTTTTTTTTCCCACACCCCCTGTCCTACCTCTCTCTCTCGCTGCATCTGCGCCCTTTCTCCACGCACACCCCCTTTATTTTTCTACACCTCACCCCTCCAGCCCTTTGGCCCACACGGCCCAACCCAAAAACCTTCATAACCCTAAAAACCTAATTCTTCACTCGTCCCTCCTCATTTCCTCTTCCCCTCGACGCAGCGCCGCTCTCCTCCCCCTCGCTTTCCCCTTTTCTTTCCTTCTCTCTTTCTTTCTCTCATCAATCAAACCCTAATCTGCCCCATTCATCTCTTCCTTCTTCCACAACCAAACGTTAACCTAACCCCTTAACCCTAAAAGCCATGGCCGTCGCGCCTCCGTAATTCTCGTTCTCTCCCACGTTCTCTTGTCTCTCCATTCTCTCAATCAAACCCTAAAATCCCAGTCGCAGCACCACACACACATATATCCCTCATCCCTCTCATCATCCCTTCAACGCTAATTTCCTCCTCCCAAATTCGGCCGCAACGCCTCTTTCTTTCTCTCCCTCTCTCCATTTCGGCCTCTCCCTTATCTCCTCTTCTAAACCAAAACCTAACCGTTTCCTTATTTCCTTCATTCTCTCCCCCTTCATCCTTGACCTCCGAAACCCTAGCCGCAGTGCCCTCCCCTTTTACCTCTTTTATTCTTCCCCTTTTTTCTCATCAATCACGATATGATTCGGTCAGATTCTAAATCAGAATTGAGATCTTGAAGTAAAGAAGAAGAAAAACGTGACAAATCAGGGAAGTCTCGATCTCCTTTCTTTACTTTTAATTTTTATTTATTATTCTAATTTGGTTCTATTTCTTTTGATAGAGACTATGAGGCTATAAAAGCCAAAGACATGCAACTGAGGAGGAGGAGGGATTCGGACCCCAAAAAAGACAGAGAGAGAGCGATTCTGGGAAAGACAGAAAGTAGAAGCATCCAAAGAGAGAAGGGGAGATTACAAAAACACAAAAACATGGATCTTAGGCTCTCTTTGATTTTTCTGTAAATTTTTTTATATATCTCTTTCTTGAGGATCCGAATGGTGGAAGGGTCTCTCACTTAGGTGACACTTTCTCCCATTCCCTGTATTATTTTTCAGTCTATAAAATTGTCCTCCACTCCATCTTCTTTGATCTTATTTTTCGTTGTTGTTTTTGTTATTTTTTGTTTTGGTTTCTCTGCTATTGCATTGCAATCCACCGGGGCAGGGAAGGGCCTCGGTCCCCCCATTGGTTCTGTGTAGACCAGCCACCGCGTCCCTGGTCTCTGGTTAGGGTAAATTAGGGTTTTTAAGAAATTCATTTGTTTAAAGTTTTTTTAATTTTTATTCTACTCATTCTGTTCATCTTGTTAAATAACAAAATATAGTTTATCTTTACAAAAAATTGAAACTTTAGAAGTCCTACGATTAAAGGGCTTTTATGTCTATTCACATAAAAAAGGGAAATTAAATGGGACGGATTAAATGATTCGGTTTTATAACAAGTTTTCTTTAAATAAAAGAAATTAATTTACCTGATTATGTCAATGATTAATAGTAATAAGTGTAAATAATGAGTAATAATTTTATGTTTCAGAAATATGGTATCTTTCCTACTTCCATTATTTTTAACATTAAATGAGATTTTTGGTTAGAAGTTCTGGAATGTCACTAGTACAATTCGGTCATTTTGCGGCTTCTCACTTCTTTCTATCCGAAAATAAAGATAAATAAATGTTATTAAGGGAATTATTTTTAAGGCAAACATTTTTATACACAATTAAAGGGTACCATTTTTTAATGGGCGTTATAGAGGTGCTAATACCTTCTCTATGCGTAGTTAACTCCCGAACCTAAATTTGGTTCGAAGACCATTTTTCTGTAATTATTTTCAAAAAGGTTTTTCCTATTGTTTTCCTTAATAAACATAGGTGGCGGCTCCATTTTAAATTTAAGTGTGGTTGTCACAAGAGGGAGGGTGATGCTTGATATAGAAAAACCTTTCTGGTCTGGGAGTTGGATAAATAGAGAGAATAAGGAGAGAATTTGGGTTGTTTTTAAGGTTGAAAGACTACAAGGGATGTGTTATAACTGTGGAGTGTTGTGCCATGAACAAAAACTCTGTAAAAAGGAAAAGGTGATGGCTGCCCTAAACAAGAACCTTCCTAAATATGGTCCTTGGATGACAGTACCCACACCGAAACCATTGGAACAAATCTGTTTGGAGGAGGAAGTCATGAAACAGAGGGGAGATCATAAAGGCCAACAGTCAAGGATGAAAGAAAACAACAATTAAGGGGTGGCACCTAACCAGGAAAGTAGCACATCCAATGGATAAGAAGAACATATTCAGCTTGTAAGGAGTATTGCTTTCCATATGAGCAATATAGAAGACAACTGTTGCATCAGGATGTCCCACGCATGAATATGAATGTGTTTAATGCCTTTAAAGCTCAATTGAATGCTAACAACAACAATCCTGAGATGACCCAGAGCAGAAGTTCTGACACTGATGGTCCAATCAAGGGGAACGAAAATGTGATGCCTATTGTTCTCCATAAGGACTGGGGTGCCCCACAACTTGATGCTGGAACCTCTATTACCACACTACCTTTAAACCTACAAAAACAATCTGAACCCTCAATCCCAGTCCACTCAAACCCTTGCAGCATACCACCTAATAACAAAACCACTCTGACCACTATGACCTACCCCTACTCTGACCCACAAAACCTTAATACCTACCAGTGTCTTAACCAAAACTCCGAAAACTGGGAACAAACTAGTCAACCTCAACCCGAAACCACTTCCCATAGATAACAACCAGATATGACCACTGTCCCCACTAACCTTCACACCTCACCTTGGCCCATACAGAATACCCTCAACAAAGGAGTCATGATGAGTGATATCCTCCCACCAAACACAACACCCACCTTAAAAGCAAATGCTGAGACTACTCCCAGTACTAGGAAGGACCTGAAAATGGGCATTCCTAGGGCTGGGCTAGGGCCTGCCTATTCGTCCATGTTGCAGCCGGTAAAGGAAGACATAGGACTGCCAAACCCGGTTGTGTTAGAGGACTATCCGAGCCTCACAAGCTTTGATAAGTATACAGGAGTGAGTTTGTCAATCCCTCAACTTCAGGAGGTAAGGAGAGTATGTAATTCTCTAGAGAAGCAAAACAGTTTGGGATACACAGTATAATCCCCCCCAGAAGATAAGGAGAAGGGGGTGGGTGAAAATACTCCATTGAACACTGAGGAGGAAAAAGCTTTGAGCCTGAGTCTTCAGCGTGTTTTGTCCCTCAAGAGAAATAGGGAGCATAAGACATAAAAGAAAAGTAGTTCTAGTGAACTTGAGCATCCTATAAGGCAGAAAAAATAGAAACTGAGAGAGGAGGTTTGGCTTGATGAAGAAGGCAACTATCTTACTTCCACTTGGGAGGTAATCTCTGACAAGGCTGAGGAGGCGGGCCAGATCATGCCCCCCGCCCCCATGACACTATTAAGTTGGAAATGTCGAGGAGCAGTGGTGACCTCGACAGTTCATGAATTGCAAAACCTTTGCAAACATCACCTGCCAACTCTACTTTTCCTTATGGAGACCAAAGCACCTAAGGAACGGGTAGAGAGAAGAAGGAGGAAACTTCATTTTCAATTCTAATATTGTGTGGACCCTGTGGGCTTATCAGGAGGGTTGGCTTTGTTTTGGAATAGCATGTTGGACCACAGAATAGTGTGTGGGAACAGTAATTTCATTCATACCAACATTAAAGAGACTATTACCAACAAGAGTTTTGCTTATTCGTTTATCTATGGCAACCCTGTTTTCCAACGAACAAAGAATTTATGGTGTCAGATTCTTAGCCTACATACTAACTATGACTCCCCTTGGTGTTGTATAGAAGATTTTAATGAAATGCTCCATCCATTTGAGAAAGCGGGGTTGAGACCTGCCCATCAGAACAGGATAAATATTTTCCAAGAATTCCTGTCCACTTTTGGGCTCATGGATCTTGATCTAAAAGGGTGTAAGTTCACTTGGGTAAGTAATCCTCGGGAGGGAAGTGTTACTAGAGAGAATATTGATAGAGTCCTGGCTAATTGGTGCTGGAGGAGTCTTTATCCCAATGCTAGGGTAATTGTGTTGCCTATAGTGTCTTCAGACAACTCTCCGATTATTACCCAGCTTAACCCTCGCCTGCTGAACCACAAAGGGTTCAAATTTAAAGCGTATTGGACTGAGCATGAGGACTAACAACAGATAGTGGGTGAAGGGTGGCCCTATCAGGATGATAATGAGGAAGAGGATCCCTGGTCTAGGTGGTTACATAAAAGTGAAGGTTGTAAAAACAAGCTTACATCCTGGCACAATAGAACTTTCAAGCGGGCAGATTATGAAATTCAGAGACTGAAGAGGAAGATCCAGGCTATTATTAATGGGCCCTCGGTAGATTGGGAGGTAGTTGCCTCTTTAAGGCAGTAGATTCAACAGATGTGGAAACAAGAGAAAATTTATTGGGGGCAAAGATCACGGGTCAAATGGCTGAAATGGGGTGAGAAAAACACTAAATTCTTCCACGCAACTACAATGCAGCGTCGGAACAGGAATAATCTCCAAAGACTTAAAGATACTAATGGTGAATGGGTGCAGGGGCAGCAAGCTATTATGGAGGCTGTGGTTAACCATTTCCAACAGGTGTACACCACAGAACCAGTATCAAATATCCAGGACTGTCTGGAATCCATACCCCGGCTGGTTTATGAAGAGATCAATATGGCCCTCTTAGCTAAGATTACGGATGTAGAGATCAAAGAAGCTGTGGATAATCTTGGTGCCCTCAAAGCTATAGGCCCGAATGAGTTAAATGGTCTCTTCTATCAGAAGAATTGGAACACGGTTGGAAGGGATCTCTGTTCAGCTATCCACTCATTCTTTCTCACAGGATCTTTAAAAGCTGACATCAATGAAACTCTTGTTACCTTGACACCTAAAGTTCAAATGCCAAAGAGTATCCACCAATTGAGACCTATCAGCTGCTGTAACTTTATTTACAAGATCATCTCTAAGATCATGGTGACTAGACTGAAGAAGCACATGGATGGCTTGATATCTCCTAATCAAAGTGCCTTTGTTAGTGGGAGACAAATTCAAGATAACCTTATTGTTGCCCATGAGGCTTTCCATGCTCTCAAGCAGAAAGGCAATGTGAGTAAATCTAATGTGGCAATCAAATTGGATATAAGCAAAGCCTATGATAGATTGGAATGGTCGTTTTTGGAAAAAGCCCTCTTGAAATATGGGTTTGATGAGAAGTGGGTTAAGCTGATTATGGAACTTGTTTTCTCGGTCTCTTACAAGTTCAAGATCAATGGCCAGATTACCCAAAAGATCAGTCCTTCCAGGGGACTTAGACAAGGAGACCCTATCTCGCCCTATCTCTTCATCCTTGTATCTGATGTGATATCCCACATGCTTAACTCCAGGTTGGATAACAATATCATAGGTGGGCTCAGATTGGCTAGTTCCTGCCCCCCGATATCTCACCTTCTCTTTGCTGATGATTCCATTCTTTTTGCTAAAGCTGCTGAATCGGAAATGTACCAAATCCAGACTGTTCTGAACCATTATTCGAAAGCCTCGGGCTAGAGATTAAATCTGTCTAAATCAGGTCTTGTTTTTGGTAATTTGGTCCCGCATGATAGCCAACAGAAAATGATAGAGATTATGGGTATCCAAAAATGGGATAACCCCAGAAAATATCTGGGGCTCCCTTGTGAGTGGGGTCGATCTAAGATAAGTAATCTTGCTTTGATTAAAGATAGAATATGTGCTAAGATGGAGGGGTGGAAAGAGAGACTTCTTAATCAGGCAGGAAAAAAGGTCCTCATTAAGGCGGTCATCCAAGCCATACCTTCTTATGCTATGGCTATTCTTAAGTTCCCGAAGACTGTGTGCAAACAACTCTGCTCCCAAGTGGCAAAATTCTGGTGGAAATCCCTTGGCAAAGATAGAGGGATTCATTGGAAAAACTAGAAGGTACAAACCAGCAAGAAATAAGATGGTGGTATGGGATTCAAAAGATTTGAGGAGATAAACCTAGCACTTTTAGGAAAACAGGCTTGGAGAGTGATTCAAAAACCTAATGCCCTGTGGGTGAAAACCCTTAAGGGCCTTTATGCATGTAGAGGTTAATAACTCCAATACCTTCTCTAAGGTAGGAGAGTTAATTAACCAAAATAGCCGGGCCTGGGACACTAATAAACTTCGAACCTCATTTTCTCCAACTTCCGCTAAGGCTGTATACCAAACCCCTATCAGGTGGACACAAGTAGAGGACAGTCTTTGGTGGCCTCACACTGCTTCGGGAGAGTACAACGTCAATTCTGGTTTTGTGGCTATTTGCAAAAGAGAGCATAATATACCTAGGGGACCTTCTACCTCAGGAACTGATATGGATTTTCCTTGGAACTACATTTGGCAGGCTTGTATCCCTCAAAAAAATCAAGATCTTTATTTGGAAGCTCTGTCATAACAGTATTCCGGTGAAGGAAAACCTGAGCAGGAAGAGAATTACTCGTGAAGCGACTTGCCAGATCTGTGAATCTCAAAATGAAAGTGTGGAGCATGCTCTGCTCCTATGCCTGTGGACTACCCTAGCCTGGTTTGGTTCCCAGATCCAAAGTGTCCCTTCGCCTTCCAAAGTGACAACTACCAGGGAGTGGATAGGACAAATAATTAAGGAGTTGGAGGCCATGCCGAGTTATAGTCAGTATGCGTTTACCACACGTTTCACCCTGTGGTCAATTTGGAAGGCAAGAAATGAGTGTACGTTTTTCTGGAACCAAACCAAACCCGATGGCCTCCCTGAAGCAAAGTATGATGGCATCTCAAGAATTTTTTCGGTCATTGACCCAACATCAGGAGAAACAACAGAGAGGGTCTACAAGAACATCAGATTACTCACCGTGGAGACCTCCTCTACGAGGTTTCCTAAAGATAAACACTGATGCTAGCTACAACAAGGAAAAGCAAATAGGTACCTTAGGAGTTGTTTTGAGAGATCATGAGAGCAAATTCCTTACCGGTGTAGCTCGCAGCTTCCCGACCCTCAACCCTCTCATGGCGGAAGCTATAGCAGTTAGAGATGGTATTCATATGGCGAGGAACCTTGGGCTCAATAAAATCATTGTGGAAACAGATTCACTTGAGGTAGTCAGAATGTGTAGACAAGAAATCCAAGTTGGGGAGATTAACTTATTTGTTCAGGATATCCTTACCTTCAGGGGTGACTTTGAGCACTGTGGCTTCACTTGGACTCCCAGATCTGGTAATAAGGCTGCACATCTCGTTGCTTCTCTTTCAGCGAAGAGATCTCTTGGGCATAACTGGGTCACCCGTCCTCCTAGAGCCCTTGAGGAAATATTGTCTAAAGATGCTCTGATTAGCGTCGCGGCTTCTGTGGGCTCCGGTGGGGCTACTGTTCGAGGTAGGGAAGGAGTGGTGAGAGATCCGTCTAATAGCAGTAGCGGGATGGATGTAACACCTTGCCGGAATGACTTGTCAGACCTTGGTAGTGGTGATGTGTCCGCCGCGGGGTGGAGTTTCAGATCGCTATTAACACACCAATTTGTCTATATTTATAGGGCATTTTTAGTATCTAATTATACCATTTTGCACTAATTAATGCACAGAGGTACTCATTTATGTCTTATTATGCAGAATTATCATGAAGACACCACTCGGAGCAAAAAATGTGAAAAAGGACCAAAAACTGGCTAGTTTTGAAGAGTTTTAGCACTACTTGACAAGCGGTACGGCCTAACCTACCAACGGTACGGCCGTACCTAGAGCAGAACCTCAGTAGGGGCGTACCCCCTCATTCTGTACCACCTGACGCTGATAAAATAGTCCAAGATCTTGTCGTGCCAAAGGCGATGCGGTACTAAGTGATGTCAGGGCAGCAGACGCGTAGAGTGCGGTCGGCGTCATCAACGGCTTCGATGCGGTAGTGTATATATACGATGCACGGCAAGAACCCGCCCCCGATCAGATCTTGATTTGAAGCCAGATAACCTAATTCGCAGCCTAGTCTATAAATAGGGGCTCTTAACATGTTACAAAGATCTTTTGATGAATTTCTGAGTCAAAAGCCCCCAATTGAGATCTAATAGCAAACCCTTGCCCATTCCATCGAATTCTTGTCTCCTTGAAGCTTGGTACCATCTCGAATCACTACCGGAGCTTGTGAGGACGCGAAGAACGTGCTTAAGGACCGTCGTCATACCGAAAGGGTGTCCCAGTTTAGAATTTATTCTCTTGTTATGGATTATTCAAATGTCATATTAAGTCTATATTATTATTATTAGTAATGAGTAGCTAAACCCATCACTAGGGGTGATGGGAGATCCTTTACAATACTCTTGATGTTTTGTTATTTAATTATATGAGTTTCTATTGATTGCTTGAGTATTTTATTTCTATTGTGCTTAATCCAATAAGGTCTGATCAACCTTTATCTAGTTGGCTTAATTATGGTAATAGGATCATGATTAGTTAACAGAACCATAGGATAAAAGAACTAGCTTTATATGCCGGACAGGTTAGAGCTTGTTTCTAATCGGTTATTAGATTAACAAATCCACCTGAACTTAATGCTTTTTTCCTTAGTTATCTTCCTGGACCAAATGGAGTAATTAGTTGGGAGGAAGGCTATTGTACGCGATGACAGCCTCTAGTAATTTAGAGTGGGTGGTTAGTGCTCTTTCATGATAGATAACTCATATCAATTGATTAATGAACTCGAGGGTAGAGTATTGGTGAACCCAGTTCCCCCTAGGTTTCCCATAACATTGTTAAACCATTCTTGCATTTAATCTGTTATTGCTTTAATTTCGATTTCTTATTCTACTCGCTTAATTGCAATCTTTGCTCGCCTAATAGAATAGAATCATACTAATTCACTGGTACTCACTCATTCTTTGTGGGTTCGACATTCGGAGTCCTAATTATACCCCACTATTATTACGATAGGTGTACTTGCCTGAGCCGCAACAATCGCTTCCCTGGGAGGGTGCTCTGAGAGGGGGGCTCTTCACGATAGGGTTCCCTAAGAATGCTTTTGATGCTTTTGACTTTCTGTCCTTGAGGCTTCTAGGCGTACTTGTTAGTGTTTCTCTAGATTTGTTAACTAGAGCGTGTATCTGGTGCTCCCTGCACTACTGTGTATCTTTCTTAGGGAGCATGGGCCAGACGTTTGTGTCGGTCGATGTTTGTTTGGCCTTTGGGCCTTTTCATTAATGATAACCGAACAGCATTTCCAGACCCAAAAAAAACGGTGAATTTGATCAAAAAAAATTGATAAAAAATAAAAGGTGTTATGTTTCACATCTAATATAAAAAAGTCAAATGTGCTATAAAAATTATTGTTTTATATAATAATTATAATTATATATAATATATAACAAGAAGCTAATATCATGTTATTTGTGTAATTAAAATATTTTTAGAAAAATTGGTCCATGAGTCATCCTCTTTGGCCCACAACTTGTACAAAATTTGGCCCGGCACAACTCAGTCCAAAAGTTCCTTGACCCGTCATAGATAGACCTAAATGTGTCAAGCTGACCTGATTTAACAACTCTCTAATCTATTCTATTTATCTATATACGAAACTTAACTATACTAAGGACATGTGACAAAAGTTTATTCATTCGTTTTTCCGTCAAAAACCATTTTTTCCCAAAAAAAAAACTTAACAACACTCAAAAAACTTTACTACACTGTAGATTACATTTTTCTTTGTCACATGTGTTGAGCACGTGTTCTCTGAGATAGTTTGATATAAAGATCGCAACTTTAACTTTAGGAAAGGCATGGAATGCATGTAGGTGTTGCGATTGGTTGATTCAACCGATTTTGGATTATCTCAAACGTTCCACCTTCCACGGCAATAAAAATAAGCACAAGTGGAAAGAGAATATGATTAGATAATGGGTAGTTAATAGAGAGTGAAAAAATTAACAAAGAGATAGAAAGAGATTGAATTGCTGCACAAGTAATAGAGGGGTGTTTGCAGGAGAAGATCCGGATCCAATCCAACATCTCATATGAGTAGGTGTCAATTTGAATTTTGAAGTTTGATTATGGAAGGCAAAGGACGCCTTTGATAGCTGAAGAGTGATTGAGCCGACACTTGCCTTAACAACAAGGCTTAGCTGAATTTTGAAGTGATCAGTTTCAATGATAAACATTATATAACTTAACACAATGATAAGCGCTTGATGCAATGATCTGTTATAGAGAGGGAGAGAATATGCTAAAGTGAACACTAAATTACTTGAAGGAAAAAAAATCCAATAATTTTAAAAGTAATATTCTCACACTCAATTTAAAACTTTATCCCTTCTTTCATGCTTAAATCAAGAATATTTGAATTTAAAACTTAATACGTTGCCTTCCATGACCTTTCTATATTATTCGATACAAAATTTGAGAATCCCCATTCATGTTAGAAATCGTGTATGATTGGGTGGCTAGGGAGCATTACTGCCGTGGAGGCGAGAACAATGAAATATCTCTACGAATTTTCAATTATTAAGGATCCCTCTATTTGCCATCTCATCTTCTCTTAAATGCACTTTGGAAGATAATAGAATCAATACAAGTCAGGATCTCTATCTCACACAAACATTGTGAATACAACTCAACACTTCTCGGTCGTATATATCCTTTCCCATGTGGCTTCTCCATCTAAAATTAATGTCCTGAATGCCTTACTAATCATTACCATATGACAGTTCCTACTCTGTTTGATTTCTTAGTACGTGTCTGTTTATCCATTTAAAAATGCTTTTAATTTGTTCAATTATAATCTCGAGTTATATTTTTTCATAAATTTTTCGCATGAAGTTTACATCTCTTCTATCTTTAATTCTTTTTACTGTAAAATATGTTTCTGTCCTATAAAATTAGCAAATATTATTTTTAGTCCCTCAAAGATGTAATTCTGACTCTGTAGAGGCCTTCCCAATTTTTTGCTAGTTTTCCTTGTGTGACATATACTCTTGGTAAAACAAGGTCCCTGACTATGAAGTATCTTTGTATGATGTGTCAGTTATATCTTGTAGCGTTTCTTTGTTTGAGTCCGGCCTCTCGAATTACTGTAATCTTTCTTTTTTCTTTGAGTAGGTTGATCTCTTCTCTTATCAATGCTTCGTTGTTTGAGATGTCAAACAATATTGTTCTCAGAGAGAGTTATCCTATTTCTACCAGTATGAACGCCTTGGTTCCATACGCAAGTCGGAAGGGAGTTTCACTAGTGGTTGAATGTGGGGTAGTTCGATACGCCCAAAGTACGTTATGGAATTGCTCAGCCCAATTTCCCTTTGCAAGGACAAGTCTCCTTTTAAGTCCTCTCAAGATGACTCGGTTTGCAGCTTTAGCTTGTCTGTTGGTTTGAGGGTGTTTAACTGACACGAAATGGTGCTTGATTTTGCGATCTTCAAAGCAATTTTGGGATATTTTGTCGGTTACTATGGTATCGGGAATGTCGAATCTCGAAAATATGTGTCGTTGTCTAAATTTGATGAGGCTTTTCCTAGTTATATTGGTTATGGCTTCTGCCTCAATCCATCTTGTGAAATAATCGATAGCGATTGCTAGGTATTTGAGTTGTCCCCTATGATATCAATTCACCACCAAGCGAATGGCCATGGTGAGATCAGAGTTTTGAGTTTCGCAGGTGGAGTAACATGTACATTAACATGTCGATGACACCTCACATATATCATTTGATATGCTTTGTCGCGTCTGCTTCTCAGGTGGACCAGTAGTAGCCTGCCCTCAATATTTTCTTCACCAGCGACTTGGTACCGAGATGTTGACCACATATTCCTTCCTGTAATTCTACCAAGGCGTATTCCATTTTGGTAGGTGTTGAGCATCTTAATAGGGTTGCAAAGTGCCCCTGCGATAGAGTTTTCCTTAAATCATTGTGTATAACAATGCCTTCTTGTGTTGTTTCTTGGCCTCTAGAGCATCAACAGGTAGAGTCCCATTAGTCAGATATTGATAGTAGGGTATCATCCATGTCTAGTCTATTTCAACCTCTAGTATTACACATGATGCCGAAACAGACTCATGTATGATGGATTTGTTATTGTCCAGTGTCCGCATACTGGCGAGTTTGGGCAGAACATCAGCGTGGGAGTTCTGTTCTCTCAAAACCGGTCGGATTTTCACTTCTTTGAAGTGTGGTATAAACTCTTTTACTTTGATATGTATTTCTACATTAATGGTTCTTTGGAGAGATATTCTCCTTTGACCTGCAAAACAACTAATTGTGAATCACTGCATATGGTGACTTCATCTGCTCCAAGATCAAAAGCCTTTTTAGTCATGTTAAGAGGGCTTTGTATTCGTTATGATTGCTTGAAGTTAGGAATGAGAAGCTTAATGAGTATTCAATCAAGATGCCTTTAGGGTTTCCTAATAGAATCTTGGCTTCATTTCCCTTTGGTTTGGACGACCCATTGACATGAATTATGTAACAACCCATACTACTTTTAGGATTGTCGACTCTCCCCACAAACTAACACGGGTCTTTTCAGCGTGCTTTGTCCTCACTCACACACTTTCTGGAAAACTTCCCAAAAGGTCACTCATCCCAAGAGTGCTCCAAGTCAAGCACGCTTAACTATGAAGTTCTTATGTTCTGCGCTCCCGAAAAGAAGATGCATCTTGTTGGTATAGGTAATACCAATCAATTCTTTTAAGTCATCCTTCAACCGTGCAGTCCCATACCTGCACAACCTCAGGATTCCTCTCATTTCGGTGTGAACTCGGTTCATTCACGTGTCCATTTACCTAGAAGCTGTCAGGAGCCACTCTTTGTCCATGCTCATTGCACCGGCGATCACTCCCCGCCCTCGTCAACCTCAGGCTTCACATGCCCACCATATCATACTGGGAGAGGTCCGCTCTGATACCATTTGTAACGGCCCAGACTACTTTCAGAATTGTCGATTGTCCCCATAAGGTCTTTTCAGCGTGTTTTGTCCTCACTCACATGCTTTCTGGTAAAGTTCCCAGAAGGTCACCCATTCCAAGAGTGTTCCAAGTCAAGCACGCTTAACTATGGAGTTCTTATGTTCATAGCTCCCGAAAAAAAGATGCATCTTGTTGGTATAGATAGTACCAATAAATTCTTTTAAGTCACCCTTCAACCATGCAGTCCCATATCTGCACGGCCTCAAGATCACTATCATTCCGGTGTGAATTCGGTTCATTCACATGTCCATTTGCCTAGATGCTGCCAGGAGTCGTTCTTTGTCCATGCTCAATACACCGACGATCACTACCCACTATTTGTTCTATGTCTATTTTTAAAAATCAGAAAATCTTTTTTTAAAAAATTCTATCAATCGAACCCTTTTTTTATTTTAAATTTTCACCTCTTTGAATTACTTAGTTTTTTTAATAAAATTTACAACTTTCAATTGAAAATGACTAAATAAATTATTGCACTAAATAAATTATAACGTGTATATAATCACAAAATCATTCAAAAGAGTTACAAAATAAATATATATACGAAAAAAAAAGCAACAAAGTCAATAGAGTGGTCCCCTCCTGCATCTCCCCTCTGGTTATGATGCCCTGCATGATGTCCTAAATACTCGTCAATGTCGCCTACAAAGATCAACCTAAAACTTATACTATTTACTCTTTAAAATAATATAAGTTAATGTTTTACCGTCGCAAGATGATCTGTGCAACACCCAGCCTAATTTAATTATTTAGTTAAATTAATTTAGGCTTTCATATGCTCTAAATTGGTTGATTAAGTAATTAAATTGGGGAAAGCAATAATAAGTATTGGGGGTGTAAGTAGTAAGGTTAGAGTGTAAATAAGAGACTGAAGGAAAGGTAGCCTAGCAAAACCACTTTCCCTCTTCCCCTTTTTCCTTCCCACTCACGACCTAAGCCCTCATTTTCTACTCTCTCTCTCGATTTTTCTGAACAAGAAGAGAAGAGGAAGAAGATGGTGAGCTAGGGTTTCGATTTTGGGGGAGGAGAATAGGAGAGTTGGTGCTTCCTTCATCTTTTGTTGTTTCCAAGCTTTTGGAACTGAGTATTTGAGGTTACATTGAAGATTTGGAGCTGCTCTAGATCATTGGGAAAGAAGCTCGAACTTGGAGGAGAAGAAGAGGAGAGGGTCTCAAGTCTTCAAGCTTCCTAGCTCATTTATTTGAGCTTAATGTGAGTTCCTCTCACTTAGAGGTTGGGCAACCCATAAGTCCCACCATTTAGGACTTTCCATTTTTCCTTATGTGGTTGTGTGTTTCTTGGTTCAAGTTGTGGATTTGGGAATGCATGATGAGGGAGATGAGTTTATGTTCATTTTGATGATTTTAAGACATGTTGAAACATGTTTGATTGTGTATTTGATGAGTTATACAATGCTCTTGATCTTGTATATATGTGTTAAATGCTTGATTTAGAGCCTTGTTCTTGGTGATTGATGATTGGGATTGAGTATGGTTGAGATTGGATCATGTTTGGTTTGGAAAGAAAATCTGAAATTTGGGCAAAATCTGTCAAATTCGCTTAAGCGAAAATCCTGCGCTGAGCGAGTTGGCTGCGCATTGCCCAGGGGTGCATTCTGCGCGAATTTCGCTTGAGCGAAAATCCTGCACTTAGCGAAAATGGCGTTGAGCGATCCCAATTCGCTTAAGCGAATCTGGGGCAGGTTTTCCCCTTTGTTTTCTTTAAATCCTTTCTCTTTTGGTTCAACCTTACTTAATGTTATGGTCTTATGGAAAGTTGTATCAATGGTTAAACTATTAAAATGCTTACGAGAATGGTTAAGTTGCGATATGATTGAACTTATTGATTGTTTAATAAGTCATTAAGTACTATTTATTGAAGAATTCCATGGGAAGTTACTGCTATACTTCTTTGGATTCATTGTGTATTGTTTATTGAAGAATTCCATGGGAAGTCACTGCTATACTTTCTTGAATTCATTGTGTATCGTTCGTGGAAGAATTCCATTGAGGGTTAATTATATACCCTCTTGGATTCATTGAGCATCTGTGAATGTTAATTGGATTCTTGTAACATTATGAATTATCTTAACTGTGAGTTTGTAATGTTGTGATGGGGACTGAGTTGGTAAGGGGTCCGTGGGGGACTCACTGAGATTTTTATCTCACTCTTTTCTATTGTTTTTCAGATAATCAGGACCCGAAAGGCGGTCAAGCAAGTTAGAAGCTTGAATCCTTTAGTTTAGTACTACATTTTGGGATGTAACAACTCATCTGTCTTTTGGATATTTGGAACCTTGTTATTGTATTTTGTATTTCAAATACTTAACAATTGGAAAGTTGTAATCTAACTTTTAGATTATTGACTATGTTTTAAATTTGGACTTGTAATGCTCATTACCAAGTTTAAATTATTGGTAACTCTTGTGTCACTTTTGTAAATTGTTGTAATTTCAAGTAATATTGAATTATGAGCGTTACATTATGGTATCAGAGCAGTTTAGTTCATTAGGGACTGTGGTCTAGTATTGTGGATTTTCTTCTGCTTGAGAATTCTCTCTATATTCTTGTACTTAGTATGGAATATTAAGTCTGATCAACTTAATACTTTATACCGTGTATACAGAATATGGCAGATGAACATAGAAGGCATAGGAGAAGACACCACACGCGAGATGCGGAGGAGGCTCGTTGGACAGATATGATACAAATGCTGAGGGATCAGAATGACCTTCTGAGGGCCCAAAATGAAGCTACCAACAATATGATGCAGCAATTTCTCTAGCAGCAACAACATGTTCCGCAACCACCTCCACCCGTGCAACCAGCCGTACAACCGGCAGACCCACACTCAGCTTTCATCAGGTTTCATAAGCTTAATCCTCCAAGCTTCCCTGGAAGTGAGGATGCATTGGAGGCTCAGCATTGGCTAGAAGCTATGGAACGAATTTTCAAAGTGGTACCGTGTACGGAGGAACAAAAGGTAACCTTCGTTACACATTATCTTACTGAAGGAACTGCTCATTGGTGGGACGGGGCACGAGCATATTTGGAGGAAGAAGGCGAGCGGATTGAATGGGAAGATTTCAAGGATATTTTTCTGGAGAAATATTTTCCCCAAACTATCAAGGACCGGAAGGAACGAGAGTTCACTCAATTCAAGCAAGGGGACTTGTCTATTGCCAAATATGTCAAGAAATTTGAGGAGTTAGCTAGATATTCATCTCATGTTGGGTACGCACCAGTTTATGTGGGGACTTAGAGCTGACATTTAGAATAACTTGGTCCAAACTGAATTTCACTCTTTTGCTTCATTGGTTCGCAAAAGCTTTACGGCCGAAGAAAGTTTGAAGAAAATGTATGATGAACGCCAACTCCTATGGCAAAAGAGGAGGGATGAAGGCAAGTCATCTCAACCCCCCAAGGGCAGAGGAAGTAAGGATAAGGGAAAACAGGTTCAACATCCCGAGGCCCCCAAGCCGAAAGAATGCCCCACATGTGGCAAGATCCATAGGGGGGAGTGCAATTCAGGAAAACCTGTCTGTTTTTACTGCCAACAACCGGGACACTTCATTAAGGATTGTCGCAAGATCAAAGCAAGGGAGGCGTCCAAACCTGATGACCAATTGCAAGGGCGTGTTCACACCTTGAGTGGCAAAAAGGCGAAGGAGGTGGAAAATTTGATGAAAGGTACATGTCTGCTTCATGATCACTCTTTAGTGGTATTGTATGACTCTGGTGCAACTCATTCGTTCATTTCTTATAAGTGTGCACAAAGGCTGGAGTTATACTTTTCTTCTTTACCTATTCCTTTGAGTGTTCAAACACCAGCTGAAGGTAATATTTCTACTTCCCTGATATGCGAGAATTGTCCTCTCATTATTCAAGGAAGGACGTTTATGGTTAATCTGGTTTATCTGCCCTTAAAGGGAATGGACATCATCTTGGGTATGGATTGGCTATCGGCCAACCAAGTTGTTTTAAATTGTCTTACGAAAACTATAGAATTTCCTTCAATTCAGTCTTTTCCTACTCAAGCGTGTCTGAAAGAAATGGCTAGTGCCTTCCAAATACACCATTGCTTATTTGAGGGACACTTAGGTTATATTTTGTTACTCTATTCAATTTCAGATGTTGAATTAGAAACAATTCCTGTAGCAAATGAATTTCTAGATGTATTTTCAGATGAGGTTACTTCTTTACCACCAGAAAGAGAGGTTGAGTTTTCAATAGAGTTGGTGCCAGGAGCGGGTCCAATTTCTATAGCACCGTATAGGATGTCACCGGTAGAACTGCAAGAACTTAAGACTCAATTAGAGGATTTGATTTCTAGATGGTTTATTAGGCCTAGTGCTTCTCCTTAGGGAGCACCTGTTCTTCTGGTCAAGAAGAAGGATGGTAGGATGCGTTTGTACATAGATTATAGGCAGCTGAATAAGGTTACGATTAAGAATAAATATCTGCTTCCTAGGATTGATGACCTGTTAGATCAACTTAGGGGAGCTTCAGTATTCTCTGAGATTGATCTTAAGTCTGGATATCACCAAATCAGAGTCAAGGCTGAGGATATACCGAAAACCGCATTTAGGACTCGGTACGGCCATTACGAGTATGTTGTGATACCTTTTGGTTTAACAAACGCTCCGGCAATATTCATGGATTACATGAATAGAATTTTCTGACCTTACCTTGATAGATTTGTTGTGGTATTCATTGATGATATCATTATATATTCTAGGGATCCCCAAGAGCACGCGGAACACCTGAGAATGGTGTTAGGCATACTTAGGGAGAAAAAATTGTTTGCGAAACCAGAGAAGTGTGAGTTTTGGCTACAGGAAGTTAAGTTTTTGGGTCATGTCATTTCTCAGGCTGGAGTGGCAGTTGATCCGAGTAAGGTAGAGGTCGTTCTTGAATGGGAGCGACCCACTACTGTTACGGAAGTTAGGAGTTTCTTAGGATTAGCCGGGTATTACCGAAGGTTTATCCATGGATTCTCTCAATTGGTTCTTCCATTGGCTCGATTGACCCGCAAGGGACAACCATTTGTGTGGGATAAAAGTTGTGAGGACAGTTTCCTAGAACTCAAGTTCCGGTTGACTAGTACGCCGGTTTTGATTATCCGTGACCCGACATTAGGTTTCGAAGTTTTCAGTGATGCTTCTAAAAAGGATTTGGGTTGTGTCTTGATGCAGAATAGGCACGTAGTCGCTTATGCATCTAGACAATTGAAGCCCCACGAGGAAAACTATCCAACTCATGATCTAGAGCTTGCAGCTATAGTCTTTGCCTTAAAAATTTGGCGGCATTACTTATATGGTGCCCGATTTGAAGTATTTAGTGATCATAAAAGTTTAAAATATCTGTTTGATCAAAGAGAGCTGAATATGAGGCAAAGGAGGTGGGTAGAGTTCCTCAAGGACTATGATTTTGATTTGAAATATCATCCTAGTAAGGCAAATGTAGTTGCCGATGCCTTGAGCCGGAAATCTCTTCATGTCTCTTCCATGATGGTTAGGGAAATGACCCTGTTGGAATCCTTTAGGGATCTAAACTTAGGGATATTCATAACTGGGGATAGTCTGATTGTAGGTCATCTAGAAATTACCTGTGGTTTTAGAGACCAAATTAGGGATGCTCAACCTTTTGATGAGGAATTGCAAGCTAGGAGACATCATCCTGGATTCTCCGAAGCTGTTGATGGTGTGATTCTTTTTAAACAAAGGATTTGTATTCCAAAGGATGTGGAGCTCAAGAGTGAAATTCTTAAGGAAGCCCATAAAAGCGGCTTCTCGGTACACTCTAGTTATACCAAGATGTAGCATGACCTTAGACAAAGGTATTGGTGGCCGGGAATGAAGAATGACATAGGTAAGTTTGTAGCTCAATGTTTAGTCTGTCAGAGAACCAAGATAGAGCACCAAAGACCCTCAGGTCCACTTCAACCATTAGAAATTTCGGAATGGAAATAGGAGGGCATATCAATGGACTTTGTGGCGGGCTTGCCCCACACACGGTCCGGGTAAGACGCCATTTGGGTCATTGTTGACAGGCTAACTAAATCTACTCATTTTCTCCCAATCAAGTCCACTTACAACACGGCGAGGTTAGCTAGGATGTATATTAAAGAAATTGTTAAACTCCACGGAGTACCCACTAGCATTGTCTCTGATAGAGATCCTAAGTTCACCTCTCAATTTTGGAAGCATTTCCAGCAAGCCTTAGGCACAAGGTTAAGTCTTAGCACCTCTTATCATCCACAGACGGATGGCCAGACGGAGCATACTATCCAAACCCTAGAGGATATGCTTAGAGCATGCGTGTTAGATGATAGAGGGAGTTGAGATGAGCATTTTGCTCTCATTGAATTCGCTCACAACAATAGCTATCACTCTAGCATAGGCATGGCGCCGCATGAGGCACTCTACTGTCACAAGTGCAGAACTCCTCTGTGTTGGTTTGAGGTAGGTGAGAAAAGATTGTTAGGACCAGGCCTAATTCAGGAGACTACAGATCAAATTCGGAAGATTAGGGATAGGTTGATAATTGCTCAAAGTCAGCAGAAGAGTTATGCCGATGAGAGAAGGAAACCCCTTGAATTTGAAGAGGGAGAACATGTGTTCCTAAGAGTCACTCCTATGATAGGCATTGGTAGGGCACTCCAAGCTAAAAAGCTTTGTCCTCGTTATATCGGTCCCTTTGAAATCCTTCAAAGAGTCGTTCCTGTTGCTTATCAAATCGCTCTACCTACATCTTTGTCAAGTCTACACAATGTGTTCCATGTGTCTCAGCTTAAAATGTACATTCCGGATCTTTGTCAACCCTTGGATCATGATTCGATACAACTGAGATCATATTTGACATACCAGCTTATGCCGATACAAGTTGTGGACCGCAACTTCAAGAGATTAAGGAATAAGGACATTCCTTTGCTCAAGATCATCTGGGAGGGATCTACTCCTGAGGAAGCTACTTAGGAGACCGAGGAGGAAATGCGAACTCACTACCCGTATCTATTTCAATAGGTATGTACCTTATTTCATTTTTGAGGACAAAAATTTTAAAAGGTGGGTAGTAGTGTAACACCCAGCCTAATTTAATTATTTAGTTAAATTAATTTAGGCTTTCATATGCTCTAAATTGGTTGATTAAGTAATTAAATTGGGGAAAGCAATAATAAGTATTGGGGGTGTAAGTAGTAAGGTTAGAGTGTAAATAAGAGACTGAAGGAAAGGTAGCCTAGCAAAACCACTTTCCCTCTTCCCCTTTTTCCTTCCCACTCACGACCTAAGCCCTCATTTTCTACTCTCTCTCTCGATTTTTCTGAACAAGAAGAGAAGAGGAAGAAGATGGTGAGCTAGGGTTTCGATTTTGGGGGAGGAGAATAGGAGAGTTGGTGCTTCCTTCATCTTTTGTTGTTTCCAAGCTTTTGGAACTGAGTATTTGAGGTTACATTGAAGATTTGGAGCTGCTCTAGATCATTGGGAAAGAAGCTCGAACTTGGAGAAGAAGAAGAGGAGAGGGTCTCAAGTCTTCAAGCTTCCTAGCTCATTTATTTGAGCTTAATGTGAGTTCCTCTCACTTAGAGGTTGGGCAACCCATAAGTCCCACCATTTAGGACTTTCCATTTTTCCTTATGTGGTTGTGTGTTTCTTGGTTCAAGTTGTGGATTTGGGAATGCATGATGAGGGAGATGAGTTTATGTTCATTTTGATGATTTTAAGACATGTTGAAACATGTTTGATTGTGTATTTGATGAGTTATACAATGCTCTTGATCTTGTATATATGTGTTAAATGCTTGATTTAGAGCCTTGTTCTTGGTGATTGATGATTGGGATTGAGTATGGTTGAGATTGGATCATGTTTGGTTTGGAAAGAAAATCTGAAATTTGGGCAAAATCTGTCAAATTAAGCAGCGAAAATCTCTGTTGGCGAGTTAGTTTGCGCATTGCCCAGGGGTGCATTCTGCGCGAATTTCGCTTGAGCGAAAATCCTGCACTTAGCGAAAATGGCGTTGAGCGATCCCAATTCGCTTAAGCGAATCTGGGGCAGGTTTTCCCCTTTGTTTTCTTTAAATCCTTTCTCTTTTGGTTCAACCTTACTTAATGTTATGGTCTTATGGAAAGTTGTATCAATGGTTAAACTATTAAAATGCTTACAAGAATGGTTAAGTTGTGATATGATTGAACTTATTGATTGTTTAATAAGTCATTAAGTACTGTTTATTGAAGAATTCCACGGGAAGTCACTGCTATACTTTCTTGGATTCATTGTGTACTGTTTATTGAAGAATTCCATGGGAAGTCACTGCTATACTTCCTTGGATTCATTGTGTATCGTTCGTGGAAGAATTCCATTGAGGGTTAATTATATACCCTCTTAGATTCATTGAGCATCTGTGAATGTTAATTGGATTATTGTAACATTATGAATTATCTTAACTGTGAGTTTGTAATGTTGTGATGGGGACTGAGTTGGTAAGGGGTCCGTGGGGGGACTCACTGAGATTTTTATCTTATTCCTTTCTATTGTTTTTTAGATAATCAGGACCCGAAAGGCAGTCAAGCAAGTTAGAAGCTTGAATCCTTTAGTTTAGTACTACATTTTGGGATGTAACAACTCATCTGTCTTTTGGATATTTGGAACCTTGTTATTGTATTTTGTATTTCAAATACTTAACAATTGGAAAGTTGTAATCTAACTTTTAGATTATTGACTATGTTTTAAATTTGGACTTGTAATGCTCATTACCAAGTTTAAATTATTGGTAACTCTTGTGCCACTTTTGTAAATTATCGTAATTTCAAGTAATATTGAATTATGGGCGTTACAATCTGTGCTGGAGCTAGCCTTCGTCATGTCGTTGGCAGTCACTGGGCTCTCAACAGTGGGAGCCTTTGTAGTAGCCGACATGAGTAGGTCTCCCTCAATCAGAGGTATTAAGTACGGATGCCAAATTCGCCTAAACCATGCCATATAGTCCGGAGCACAATCCCACGAGTGGGTCACGCGAACACCTCAAAGCTCCTCGGGAACCAAATGTTGCAGGTATATGAGGTATGCAACAACTATCTCTGGTCGGGCATCTGCGGTTGGGCCGATATGCCAGGATCTCACGGGATGGTCTGTACGAACCCAAATTGATGCAGGACCCACTCAGGTAGGTGTGGATGCCTATCCCGACCGTCGCACTTGATCCAACCAGAGTACCGGGAAATCTCCTCAAGGGGACGGTGCTGGCAGTGGGCACCGTACGAAGAAAACGTCATGTCAGCCATCGTCAAACGATCCAGACGCTCCCAGTACAGCATGGCCAATGCATGACTGCTACCTCGGAAGAATCTGGAAGCCCAAGGCTGCTCCTCCTCGTAATCATCATCCAAATAGTAGATCTTATGTCAGTAAAGTGCTCCAAAATCCATGTCTGTAATAAAATAATCAAAGTATCAGTTGCAATAATAACTAATAACAATATGAATCCACAACTAAAAAATTGTTTCAAAGGTTACCACTACAAGAAAACGTGGCGTAAATTTACCGACGGGCTACCGACGGCCACAAGCCCATCGGTAAAATGGTCGTTGTAAACGATTACCGACAGTTTTTTTTAGCTGTCAGTATTACCGACGGGTCTTATCCGTCGGTAATTTCCGACGAACACGACCGTCGGTAATAGGAGACGGTGATTACCGACGGCCTTACCTGTCGGTATAGTTATTTTTTTTTATGAATTAATAAAACAAAATTAGTTAAAATAAATTAATTAAAAAATTTATGTAATTGATTAATTTTTTTATGAATTTAATTAAATTAATTAATTTCTTTAATTAAATAAATAAATAAATAATTTATTTATTTATTTAATTATTAATTTAAATATTTAATTATTTTATTTATTTAATTTAATTAATTATTTTTTAGTTATTTTTTTATACCAATTCATTATTTATTTAGTTATTTAATGATTGAAATTATATATTCATTTATTATTTAGTTATTTAATTATTAATTTATTCCATACTAAGAAATATGATAACGTAAACTAAAAATCAAAGTAAAAAAAATGTAATATAAATTAAAAATATCCTCAGAATATCAAAATACAAAAAAAAAGTCCAAACATCACTAATAATCCTGATAGTCCTGATCATGCACGAGATGCTCTAAACTATCCGCATCATCGACATCATCAATACCAGGAGGCGGAGGCAGCGGAGCTGGAGGAGGCGACTGATGATGAGGCTGAGGCTACTGGCGAGCTAGCATCTCGTACATTTGTTCTTGTCGCTTCAGCACCTTAGCCAAAATTGCGTTCGTCCGACGGGTCTCCTCCTCGGAAGCGGCCAGTCTTCGCTTCACCTCGGCTAACTCCTACTCATCCGCGGTAGAGCGACGACTGCCACCACTACTCGATGATGATCCGATGTTGAGGCGGCTAGTCCCTTTCTTGTAGTTGCTGGCAAGGTCTCCAGCACCGTATAGGTGACCCTTCTTCTTGCTACCAACAACATCTGCCCAAATCTTCAGCGGTCCAGATGGATCCTCAGGGCTCTGAGACGGGAAACATGATGATGTCTGAGATCTAATCAGAGACATCCTCCCCTCAAACTCCTCCTGTCATGTATAAACAAATAAGTCAAAATTTTTTTTGTAAGAAAACAATATAAACATTATTAAAAAAGTATTCATTATATTTTATAATTACCTGGGTCCGCCTCGACCGATCATCAACGAAATCACTAGTACTCCTCCTAATATGAGTTGCACGATGGAGCTCGTGCAACTGTACCTCTCTACCTAACCTCTTCAACTGTATTTAATTAATAAAAAACATAAATATATCACAATAATAATAATAATAATAATAATAATAATAATAATAATAATAATAATAATAATAATAATATAACACGTACAAGTCGAGGCGTGCTGCGCCTGACTGATGGAACCTCCGGTATACAAGCTCCCACCCTTCTCAAAGGCTTTGTTCTTCTTAGCCTTATCGCGGATCAAGTTGAACTCCAAAGAGTTTCAGTACTCTACCAGCCTCTGCCAGATATGATCCCCTATCCAGTGGGGTTGTCCCCTGAGGTGGGAATCTCTAAACATATTAGAAAGGCGATGGGAAGCCTTCATATGAAAGTTCTTCTCGATCCGCTCCTCATCCTCTTCCCTCCAAGCACATCTCTCCTGTATCAATATAAGACATTATTAAACATAATTGAAATTTATGAAATAAAAAAATAATATGCAATAAAATAAAAATTGCAACTTACTCCGAAAGATTTGAACATATGATCTCGCTCCTTCTCAACCATCGTCCCCCAGGTGGGCCAATACGCCGAATAATTCTCCTCAATTGTTGTTGTGACAGCCTTCGCAGCTGGCTTTGAGGGAAGGAACCTGAATAATAAAAACATGTCAAACAAAAATATGTATATATATATATATATATATATATATATATATATATATATATATATACACACATGTAAGTTATTAATAACTCGACAAAAAAAAATGTAAATACTTACCCTTTACCAGTCGGGTTGATAATAACTCGACCATCATGCAGCATCTCAAGATCCTTAAGCTCCTGCTGCTCATCCCCGTCCTGCTCAACCTCGGTCTGATCAGGCGTACAACCTGTACTATAGTCATCCTCGGACTGATGAGCATTGGGTGTCGTCTCAGGCACAACATGAGAACTAGAAGCGCCAGGCTGGAACCCTGGGTTGGGGATCATGTAGATGGCAGGAAAAGGGGGTGTCGGTGCAGAAGGTGTTGGAGGTTGTGTAGGTGTCGAACATGTCGGAGGCTGTGTAGGTGCCGAACGCGCTGGAGGTTGTGTAGGAGTAGATGTAGACGGATGTTGTGTAGATGACAACGTCGAAAACCCAGTAGGGTCACGCCTAATAATGTTTGGCCTCCGACGATGGGGGGGTCGATGGCGATGGCCTTCCCCTTCCGTTGATCACCAGTGGGTGGTCGGGGGGTCAGATCTTGATGCCATATATGTCTATAGAGCAATTCAACAATAACATTCATGAAATATTATATTTAAACATAACAATATTAAAAATAAATTCCATAAAAATAAACAATAAGTTATGAAAATAACTGAAAAATTAAAATATATTGTTAGACAATTCTCTAATTGTAAAAAGTTAAATAATTTCATTCTACCCATTTTGCCCACTCTTCTTCTGCTTCGTCTTCAGATCTTGATGGTTCTGCCACTTCTTCATTTAATTCCTCATCTCAATCTACTTCTTTATATGTGATTGGATTGTCACGTAGTCGAGAAATGGGTTCCACTTCATTTACTACATTGACATGAGACATCTCATCCACTTGATAATCCATTTCTTCCTGTGGATCATTTGCTTCAATGCGACCCCTTGGTTTTGTCTTTATTGCAACACACCAACCTTGTTTGTCCCTTTGAGTTGATGGATAAGGGACATAATACACTTGTCTTTCATTTTGCGCCATGATAAACGGATCAAACATTTGGTAACTTCTGCTCATGCAAATCTCCACTGTATTATATTTTCGATCCACTTTTGTGCCTCTATTTGACAGATCAAACCAATTACAATAAAATAGCATTATTCTTTTAGTATAGTCTAAAGTATTATACGTCAATTCATATATATGTTGAATCATGCCGTATAATAGTCTTTCCTTAATTCTCATCTCGTATACTTGACAAAATTTCAGCAGCATTTCTCATTGGTCTCTGAGTACACTAAATGATCGCAGTTATGAATATCGCTATCAAGTATGCACCCAGAGAACAAAAGGAAAAATCGAACCGAAATTCCATCAAATATAAAGATACGAGAATTAAGCAACAACTATTATACGAGTAAGAAAAAGTTTTTTCCCAAACTGTCTGACTTGGACAATTCAAGGTTCAATATACAATGAACACGTGGTACTCTGAAAGAGTACATGCACTCAATAATATATTGAACCTCAAACGGGAAGCTAAGGCTTTCTCCGATACTAATAACAAGCATAGAAATAAAACAATAAGCTAATTAAAATATATTTAATAAAATTTAATATCGATTTTTCTCTGATATTAACAATATTTAATATATTATTTAACATTGGTTTTTCTCCAATGTTAATAACATTTAATATATTTAATATATATAACATATTTAATACATCTTTTTTTTGAGGAAAACACATCTATTTCATTTCATTCGCAACAGCCGAAGCAATACAATGTGGAATATGTTAAAACAATTGGGGACTAGGCAATGAAATGGAAGCTCGAGCTAACTTATGAGCAACCTCATTGGCTTGCCTCCTAATAAACTTCACATCAAGGTTTGGATAATTTGATAGGAACCTAGAGCAATCATGAATAATACACCCCAATTCCAAACGCTCGCATCTAGGATTAGAAACCCAATCTACAACTACTTTGCAGTCTACCTCAAAAGTTACCTCATGGAAGCCAAGGCTAGTAACCCAATGAAGGGCTTGGAGCAATGCCAAGGCTTCACCCTCTGCTACTAGAGAATAGGGACCTCCTTCCATAGTCAAGACTGCAATAAATTCCCCTCTGTGATCACGGATACACATGTCGTACCCAGATCGCACTCCCCCTCATGCACAGATGCATCAACATTGCACTTTAGGGTCCCCAATGAAGGCGCTACCAAGTGGGCTCACCTTGAGCTGGCGGAATAATAGGAGAATTGGAGTTTATTTCCTGAGCAGTGGTCCAATCTTGAAGTAGCACAGACGCTCGGGAACAAATCTGAGCACTGTTTGTTACCTGGTTCTCCCAAAGTTTATCATTCCTCGCTTTCTAGATGCTCCACAGTGTCACCGCAAAAATAGCCCGGCTATCAACCCCTAAATGCTCCAACACATGAAAGCACAAATCCTTAAAAGATCTTGCATTTTCAACTGCTGCTTCAATGTCGCGACTGAAGCCAAGGCGACTCCAGCAAGCATCACTACTCGGGCAGCAAATGAAAACATGCCATAGTGACTCTGTATCCCCTTCACAGCAAACACAATGGCTCAGACAGTCAATACCGTGATGGCGTAACTGGGGGCGAGTAGGAAGGATATCACGATAGGCTCTCCAAAGAAACGACCGGACTTTCGCCAGCACCGACAAGCTCCAAATCAGAGACCAATCCCCACTCTGGTGTAGATAAGACCCATCTACTAGTTCCATCATCGCAATCGTATACCCACTTCGCACCGCATATTCACCACCCAGATTCCTCGCCCAGATCCATTTATCAGCCACAACCGATTCGACCAAAGGGGTATTAAGAATGGCAGCAGCGTCCCCTGGGCCGAAAATAGATGAAATGAGACCCGGATTCCAAGCTTTCCCGTTAGGCATCCACAGTTTATTCACCGTCAAATTCAAGACCACCGAAACATCTACCAGTGCACTTGATGGGTTTAAGCTACCTGAATGGCTCCTATCCCTAATCCAGGGAGTGTTCCAAACGTTGATTACGACACCTCTTCCAATCACCCATCGGGTGCCTAGTCGAAGGATAGCACGCGAATGCCAAAGACTCCGCCAGGTATAAGAGCGCGAGCGTCCGAGGTTGGAGTCCAAAAAATCTGAGCCTGAGAAGTACCGGGCCTTATATAAATGCGATACTAGCAAGTTAGGATACGCAATAAACTTCCACGCCTGTTTAGCTAACATAGCTAAATTGAAAGCATAAATATTTCTGAATCCCATACCGCCCAATTTCTTCGGAATCGTGAGTTTATCCCAATCCAACCATCTTATTCTCGAGAATTGTGTTGGCCAGAACCCCAAAAAAACGAGTTAAGCATTCTTTGAATCTCATCTTCCAAAAAGAAGGGAATTAGGTACATGCTCATACAATACGTGGGGATGGCCTGTGCTACTGATTTAATGAGGACCTCCCTCCCAGCCATAGAGAGGTTTTTACTCTTCCAAGAACTAATCTTCTGCCAGATCCGGTCTTTAATAAAACTAAAAATGGCCTTCCGGTTCCTACCAACAAGAGATGGGAGTCCAAGGTATTCACCAGTTCCCAGCCGTTGAGTAACCCCAAGGATGTTTGCAAGAAAGGTGCATCTATCCCGAGGGACATTGGAACTGAAAAATACCTCAGACTTTTGTAAGTTAATTGCTTGCCCCGAAGCATGTTCATAGACCAAGAGGATCTCACGCAACACTGCAAACTCCTCCTCCGAAGCTCTCAAGAATAAGAAGCTAACGTCAGCAAAAAGTAAGTGGGAGATTACTGGAGCCCCAACATAAATATGAATCCCATGAATGGCCCCCGAAGACTCAGCTTGCTTTATAAGCATGGACAATCCCTCAGCACAAAGGATAAACAGATATAGAGATAACGGGTCGCCCTGCCTAAGTCCCCTACCAGGCATAATCGGGCCCACTACGTCATCGTTGACGGTAACAACGTAGTTAACCGAGGATATACACATAAGAATCCAACCCACCCATCTTGGATGAAAGCCTATCTTAAGCATAATCTCTCTAAGATACTCTCAACCGACTCTATCATAGGCTTTGCCTATATCAATCTTCAAAGCCGCTTCCCCTTGAGCTCCTCCTTTCTTACAGTGCAGATAGTGAACAACTTCAGAGGCTATAAGAGCATTATCCATGATTGACCGTCCTGCAATAAACGCTGACTGTTCTTCCGATATATATTTTCCAAGAATAGTTGCCAACCTATTCGCCAAGACCTTAGACATAATCTTATAAGCAATATTACATAATGAGATTGGCCTAAGATCCCACATAGAGGATGGTTGGTCACACTTCGGAATAAAAGCGATATGGGTATCATGCATCTCCTTTGGGATCGTCCCAGTCTCCAACCAAGTTCTACAAGCCTGGATAACATCACCACCACACATGTCCCAAAAGTGCCGATAGAAACCCAGATTGAATCCATATGGGCCCGGGGCTTTATCCGGATGCATCTGAAAAGCGGCTTTCCAAAATTGTTCATCAAGAAAAGGGGCATGAAGCATCTGGTTATCTGCATCCTCAACACGAGAGTGGACTGCGGTAAGGACTTGCTCCGCATCAATAGCCTACACACTAAACAAACGTTTTTCTCATTCTCAACCAGGCTCTCCTCATTCTCAAGCTTCTGAATAGCGTTTTTCTTCCTCCTAGCCGAAGCTGAGGCATGAAAAAATTTTGTGTTAGCATCACCATCCCGAAGCCAAAAGGTTTTAGACCTTTGGCGCCAATAATTCTCCTCTTGAACCAACAACCTGTTTAACTGAGCCCTAAAACGCTTGCAATCAGCCACGGCATCATTATCCCTTCTTCCTCTAAGCATCTCTAGTCTCCTCTTGCAGCAATCAATATTGTGAGTGAATCGCCTCCGATACTGCCTTCCCCAGTGATTGAGGCTCTCCCCACACTCTTTTAGATTATAAGGTAGGCTTCTACCATAGGTCTCCGCCCACCTATCCGACACCACCTTATCAAACCCTTCCACTGCCAGCCAAGCATTCTCAAAACGAAAATGACGTCTAGGCAACTAAGGGGTGTGAAAGGAAATCGCGCAATAAACAAAGATAAAACGCAGCAGAAAAATAAAATTTCCCTTCCAAGTATCCTTGCGAATGATCATAATTCAGGGATTATATGAATTACCCTTTGTAGCGCAGATCTTTGCGGACGAGAACTAGAGATGAACACGAACGTTGTACAGCCGACAACGTCTCTACGTATTCCACATGAATAGACTTCGAATGGGAGCGGCCACCGTCACAATGCTAGCTGACAAACGGAACCAGTCACGATGCACTCACAGTCTCTGGTACGGCTAGGTTATGAAAAACATCTGTTGCACTTCAGCTTAAGGATTTTATTTATAGGATCACTTATAACTGACCTAGCGCACCGTAGCTTACTGTGTGCTATATTTCTTGACTCACACTGGTGCGTCATAAGAGCGTACCACTGACTAAAACGAGCCTTACTCATTTATCTTTAATCTCCCATTAATCTGTTCTCGCGTGTGTGGCCCTATAGGTTCCCGCAATGTTGGCAATAATATTAAATCACTATTTAATATTATAAACAGAGAGCAGTGTCTAGCAACACATCACTGCTACCCAAGTAACGAGAATATCAGTGATTTGACGTAACCTTTCCGTGATAATGATCATGTGTATAATTACCCTTTTTGCCCTTATATCTATATTGAACACAAGACATAGTATGTGTCACCCTTGTATAGTTCAACATTATATTCCTTGATACCCAAGTAGACTTAGTAACAACAAATAAGATCAATATCTCATATTGACTTATTTCAGCATAGCCATGCATTTTACAGTCATACTCTATCAAGGGGCCATAGATATTACTCCTTCTATGTAGGAGGGATGACGGTTCCCTATAATGCTCACTTTCATGCACTTAATTGAAGGGAATTTTCATGCAAGTTGAGTCTTTATTGTTGGGATAATCTAATTAATAATCATGTTGGTTCTGTTGCTATTTTGGTTAGAGAAATATCTTCATTATGGTCATGTTTTAATGCAGGTAAGAAAAGGATTGGGTGAAGACATGTACCTGAAGTTCTTAGGAGCATTTTGAAGTGTAGAAGTTGCAGCTGCTCAGGCGTAGGGTGCACCACCAGGAGAGGCGCAGGGCGCAGGCTGGTTCTTAGTTGAAGCCCCAGGCGCAGGGCGCCCTGGGCATTGTGGCGCCTGGCGCCTCCTCTCGTCTCCTCGGTAGCAGGAGTGCTCCCAGGCGCAGGGCGCCTGCTGCACTTTCATCCCTTTGCGTCTTTGGCGCAGGCGCCACAGGTATCTTGGCGCTGGAGCCTCCTCTCGGTCTTCTCCAGCGCAGGGCGCCACCAGGCGCAGGGCGCCTGCTGCGTTTGTGTCTCTCATTCGCGTCCCAGGCGCAGGGCACCCCAGGCGCAGGCCCAGGCGCCTCGTATCAGGCCCAATCACTATTAATACTCGTTGTTTTGCTGTCTTAAGGGCTATCACGACTTGGAGGCTGAAAAACGCTCTGGAGTTCAAACCCTAGGGTGGAAACTGATTGGAAGGTGGAAGGTGAAGACATTCATCAACATTTCTCCGTGGATTCCACTTGTTCTTTCTTCTTAACTCTTCTTTTTATTTACTTCTCTATGTCTAGCTAAACCCCTTGTATTAGGGATGAGTGGATATTGATGGAACAATGTTGTATTTGGTTTGGGCTACCATAATGTTATATTCCCTCTTGCTTTGTGCATGCAATCTCTGTTCTTAATGCTTTTCATGATTTGATCACCCATGGAATGATTTGTGGTTCATATGTTGAATGGAAATTTTATGTGTGAATGCTTAAGAGTGCATGCATGCAATTCTTAGCCTAGGAATAGTCTTGGGATTGTAGTATTATTATGAACTCTTGGTCTTATTGCTTGTTCTTCAATTACATTCATCTAAGGAATTAGGGTTTTTTCTCGGAGTCAAAGAATTAAGTACCTAAGGAATTAGGATTTGATTACCATAGTGAGTTCAATAACATAGCTAGAGAGGGAATTACTTGTTCATACCAAATCAATATGCAATAGTGGGAAATTAATTGAAGCTTGTCCCTAATGCCTTTTACTATCAAGTACATTTTTGAATAACCCATAAAATACAAAACCAATTTACTGCCTCTCTTTTAACTTCACTATCACTTGATATCTCCAACCTTATTAAAAATCTTTTGGTGTTCACCTAGTAGTCGCTAACGTACATTGGTATTTGGCCTTCGATCCTTGAGAACGATAACCGGTT
The DNA here is from genome assembly GCA_037113605.1 of Calophaca sinica. Lineage (NCBI taxonomy): Eukaryota > Viridiplantae > Streptophyta > Magnoliopsida > Fabales > Fabaceae > Calophaca > Calophaca sinica. Next base: position 99,587,307 of record CM073733.1, on the reverse strand, counting down.
AATTACCGACTTTATTACTTGCAACGACTCGGTACACTTGCAGTGGCCCTATCAAGTTTTTGGCGCCGTTGCCGAGGATCGATTTTACCATTACCAGTAATTTCGAAGTGACTTCTATTTCGAACCCGTTTAGTGTTAGTGTAATTACTTCCTTTTCATATTTTCATTAACAATATTTTTTTTATTTCTCAGTTGCTTTGACACTTGTTTGAGGTGCTTGCTTTTCAGTGCATGCGTGGAACAGTAGATCCTCAAGAGCTATTGTTTGACCCAGAGATAGAAAGAACAGCTCGACGTAACCGAAAGGGAGCGAAGGCTAGAAAAAGAGAAGCAAGGCTAAGACAAAGAGAGGCACAACAAACAATTCCGGAACCCATTGTTGAAACACCAGAAGAGGTGATGGGTGACGCGAACAATGAAAGGAGAACTCTCCGAGACTACTCCAAGGCCACTCCCAGGGGGTATTATGGGAGCATTGTCAGGCCCCGTGTCGAAGGCCATAGTATCACTATTCCATCAGGCTTACTACGTTATTCAACAGAATCAGTTTGCCGGTTTACCTCATGAGGATCCGAACCAACACTTGGAAGTCTTTGTCCAATTGTGTGATACTGTGCAAATTGATGGTGTTGCTGATGATGCCATTTACTTGAGGCTATTTACCTTCTCCTTGAAGGATCGAGCTAGAAATTGGCTTAGCGCTCTACCTGAAGGGAGTATTACTACATGGGATGATTTGGCTAACAAGTTTGTGAGCAAGTTCTTCCCAACTTCTAGGTCTGCCAAGCTGAGAAGTGAAATCACTGCCTTTGTTCAACAAGAAGGGGAAACACTCTATGATGCTTGGGAGAGGTTCAAAGAATTGCTTAGAAAATGCCCTCAACATTCATTACCAGATTGGCTTCAAGCTCAAACATTCTACAATGGGCTCATTCCTAATACTAAGGTGATGATTGATGCGGCATGTGGGGGGTCATTTGATTTGAAAACTCCTGAAGAAAGCCTTGAGATTATGGAAGCCATGGCAGAAAACACCATGAATGCACCATTTGATAGACAACAAAGGAAAGGAGGAATGCTCGAAGTGGGTACATTGGATGCTCTTCTAGCCCAAAATAAGGCCATGAGTCAACAATTAGCCTCTATAACTAAACAACTTGGAGGGATCAAGGTAAATTCAGTCGATTCCATAACCCCAAAATGTGGTTTCTGTGCAGGAGAACATGCTAGCATTAATTGTGCTGCCCCTGTGGAGATTAGCAACGATTCAGAACAAGTCAACTTTGTTAACAATTCTCAAAGGCAACACAATAATCCTTATTCCAATACGTACAATCCGGGTTGGAGAAATCACCCGAATTTTTTCTGGAAGGATCAAGGGGCGCAAGCTTCACATAGATCGCAAGGAAGTTCTTCATCTCAACCCCAAGCCCCTGAGAAGAAAGCTGATTGGGAAATAGCTATTGAAAAACTGGCAGGACAAACCTCATCATTTATGACTGAAACAAGAGCTGCCTTCAAAAATCAAGAGGCCTCCTTCAAAAATCAAGAGGCATCCATAAGGAACCTTGAAACTCAAGTTGGGCAATTAGCTAGACAAATGACGGAAAGATCTCCGGGTTCTCTACCAAGCAACACAGTCCCAAATCCCAAGGGAAATGAGAATGTTAGCGTTATCACTACCCAGAGTGGAAGGATAATTGAACCCACGCCAAGAACAGAAGTAGAGAAGACAAGTGATCCTAAGGAGAAAGAGCAGGAAGACTCAAACGAAGCACCTAATCCACCTCTTGTGCAAGGGGAAGTAGTCCAACCAAAGCCTATCATCAAATTGCCATATCCTCAAAGGTTAAGGAAGGAGAAGGATGAGAAACAATTTGGCAAGTTTCTAGATGTATTCAAAAAATTGCAAATCAACATTCCCTTTGCCGAAGCTCTAGAACAAATGCCTACCTATGTAAAATTCATGAAAGAGATCTTGTCAAAGAAGAGAAGGATAGGTGATGGAGAGACCATTATGCTCACCGAGGAATGTAGTGCAATTCTGCAACGTAAGCTCCCACAAAAGCTTAAGGACCCCAGAAGTTTCTCCATCCCTTGCACAATAGGGGATAGAACTTTTGGGAAAGCCTTATGTGACCTTGGGGCAAGTGTAAGTCTCATGCCTCTTTCTATTTTCTGGAAGCTAGGGATTGGCCAAATAAAAAACACCATGGCAACCTTGACATTGGCGGATAGATCGGTGAGACATCCTTATGGCGTAGTTGAAGATGTTCTTGTGAAAATTGATAAATTCATCTTTCCGGTGGACTTTGTTGTTCTTGACATGGAGGAAGACAATGACATCCCACTCATTCTAGGGAGACCGTTCCAAGCTACTGGTAGAGCTATTATTGATGTGGCGGACGGAACCTTGACATTGAAGGTCCAGGATGAATCCATCACTTTGAATGTTCTTAAAGAAATGGAGCATCCAAGAGAGAAGGAGGACTGTTTTCGCATTGAAGTGCTTGATTCACTCTTTTCTAGGGAGTTTGAAGAACATATTCCTTCCTTACCTCTTGAGAAAGCTCTCATTATGTCAAAAGAGGAGATTGAATGAGGGATGGATTCTAAGGTGAAAGAAGTTCTTAGTGTGCTGGATGCATCTCCATCTTATTTCCCCCATGCACCACCCAATTGGGAGGAGCTTAAAAAGGAAGAAAGAACACCTCCGAAAAAATTTGAAGAAGCACAAAAAGTTGAGCTCAAGCAATTGCCATCCCATTTGAAATATGCTTTTCTTGGTGAAGGAAATGTATATCCCGTCATCATTAGTTCTAGCTTGAGCCAACTAGAAGAAGAAAAGTTGATGAGGATCTTGAGGGAGCATAAGGGAGCTATTGGTTGGACCATTGACGACTTAAAGGGGATAAGCCCTTCTTTTTGTATGCACAAGATTCTTATGGAGGATGACTATAAGCCGGTTGTTCAGCCACAAAGAAGACTCAATCCGGCTATGAAGGAAGTGGTTAAAAAGGAGGTAGTCAAGCTTTTAGAAGCCGGTCTTATTTACCCCATTTCAGACAGCCCATGGGTGAGTCCCGTTCAAGTTGTGCCTAAGAAGGGCGGGACAACAGTGGTGATGAATGAAAACAATGAATTGATTCCTACTCGGACTGTCACCGGTTGGAGGGTATGCATAGACTATCGGAGGCTGAATTCCGCTACAAGAAAAGACCATTTTCCCTTGCCTTTCATTGATCAGATGCTGGAGAGATTGGCGGGACATGAGTACTATTGCTTCCTAGATGGATACTCTGGTTACAATCAGATTGTTGTGGCCCCGGAAGATCAAGAGAAGACAGCTTTTACATGTCCCTACGGGATATTTGCTTACAGGAGGATGCCTTTCGGGTTATGCAATGCACCAGCCACATTTCAAAGGTGTATGATGTCCATTTTCTCCGATATGATTGAAAAACATATCGAAGTGTTTATGGACGACTTCTCTGTCTTTGGCTCTTCATATGATAATTGCTTGCATAGTCTCTCTCTTGTGTTGGAAAGATGTGAAAAATCCAACTTGGTCCTGAATTGGGAAAAATGTCATTTCATGGTTAGAGAGGGGATTGTTTTGGGACACCGTATCTCCCACAAGGGGATAGAGGTGGACCGTGCAAAAGTGGAAATTATTGAAAAACTTCCCCCTCCCACGAATGAAAAGGGCATTAGAAGCTTCTTAGGCCATCTTTGGATTTTATAGGAGGTTCATTAAAGCCTTTTCAAAGCTTGCTAACCCTCCTACAAATTTGCTTGTGAAAGATACTCCTTTTGTGTTTGATGATGAGTGCTTACATGCTTTTAATACTTTGAAGCATTTATTGGTAATCGCACTTTGTTGTCACCGCACTGATTGGTCTTTACCTTTTGAAATTATGTGCGATGCAAGTGACAATCTTTGTTGGAGCGATTTTAGGACAAAGGAAGAATAAGTTGTTGCATGTGATTTATTATGCTAGTCATGTTTTGAAGCCTGCACCACTTACTTATGCCAGCACGGAAAAAGAACTCTTAGCTGTAGTTTATGCATTTGACAAGTTTCGCCCCTACTTGTTGGGGGCGAAAGTAATTGTTTACACTGACCATGCTGCTTTGAGATATCTTTTTGCAAAACAGGAATCAAAGCCAAGGCTAATCCGGTGGATCTTGTTGCTCCAAGAATTTGACTTAGAGATCCGGGATAAAAAGGAGTCAGAGAATTCAGTGGCGGATCACCTTTCTAGGTTGGAGAATATCGAGGAAACTGAAGAAAAAAGTCCCATTCAAGACCAATTTGTTGATGAGCATCTTTTTGCCGTGTCAAACTTACCTTGGTTTGCAGACTTTACAAATTTCAAGGTGGGTAAGACCATTCCAGCTGATTTCAACTCCCAACAGAGGAAGAAGTTCATTCATGATGCAAAGTTCTATGTTTGGGATGAGCCATTTCTCTACAAAAGGGGTGTTGATGACTTGTTGCGCAAATGTGTGCCAGAAGAGGAGCAAGAGAAAATTTTGTGGCCTTTGTCATGATTACGGGTATGGAGGCCATTTTAGTGGAGATAGGGCCATTTGCCAAGATCCTTCAATCAGGCTTCTTTTGGCCCACTCTTCAAAGATGTATTTTCATATGTTAAGAGGTGTGACCGATGCCAAAGGACTGGAAATATCTCAAAGAGGAATGAAATGCCCCAAAACCCTGTGCTTGAAGTGGAAGTCTTTGATGTGTGGGGAATAGACTTCATGGGACCCTTCCCATCCTCATACTCAAAGGTCTACATATTAGTTTTTTTGGATTATGTCTCCAAATGGGTTGAAGCAGTAGCCACTCAAACCAATGATTCCAAGGTTGTGATGAGTTTCTTGAAGAAAAACATATTTTCAAGGTTTGGAGTGCCTAGAGCCTTGATTAGTGATGAAGGAACCCATTTTTGCAACAAGAGGATGGAGACTTTGCTTAAGAAATATGGTGTGCATCATAAAATTGCCACTCCCTACCACCCACAAACTAGTGGTCAAGTGGAGGTGTCTAATAGGCAGCTGAAGCAAATACTTGAAAAAACAGTCAATTCCACGGGGAAGGATTGGGCTGTGAAGCTAGATGATGCACTTTGGGCATATAGAACGGCCTTTAAGACTCCGATTGGTATGTCTCCGTATCAATTGGTGTATGGCAAGGCTTGTCACTTACCTCTTGAACTAGAACACAGAGCACTATGGGCTACAAAATACTTGAATTTTGGTGTGAGAAAGCGGGTGAAGCTTCGGATTCTTCAACTCCATGAGCTTAAGGAATTTAGAAATTTTGCCTAAGAAAATGCCAAAATCTATAAAGAAAAGAACAAAAAGAGGCATGAGAGAACAATTCAAGCTAAAGAATTTCCGGAAGGACAACTAGTTTTGTTGTTCAATTCAAGGCTGAGGTTATTTCCTGGGAAACTAAAGTCAAGATGGTCAGGCCCCTTTGAGGTCAAAAAGGTTTTCCCTTATGGTGCAGTGGAATTAAAAGATCCAAACTCTGACAGAAGCTTCAAAGTGAATGGTCAAAGACTTAAGGTGTATTTTGGTGGAGAACTCGAGCGGTCGAGGGAATCTATCAATCTGATCACCGCATAAAGGAGTGCACCGTCGAGCTAAGGACGTTAAGCGAGCGCTTCATGGGAGGAAACCCATGCGAGGGAGTTCCTATTTCTTCTTCTTACAATTTTAGAGTTTTTTTTTCTCAAAGTTTAAGTTTAAGTTAATGCAAAAAAAAATTGTGTAATTTAGTGCAGCAGGCGCAGGGCGCCCACGGTAGGACTGCGCCTAGCGCCTGCCCACTGTATCGGCGCTGCGCAGGGCGCACCATAGCGCCTGGCGCACTGGATCGCGCCTCTTGCAAAAAAAAAAATTAAAACTGGGACACGGGCTGCTTAGAGCAGCCCTTTACCCCTTTTGTTTTTTTTCTCACCCACTCACTCAAACACTCCCTCACAAACCCTCACCCCTCACAACTTCACTCTCACACTCACCACTCACAACCACCACACCGGAGCTCCGGCGGCGCAGCACCACCACCACACACCACTTTCTTCCCCCTTTTGATTTTGCATCATCCTCTCCTCTCATCCTCAAGAGGTAACTTTTCTCCATTATGTTTTGTGTAAAAAAAATGAGTAATGGATCTTGAGTTGTTGATTTGATCTCTAGTTTTTGGCCCATTCTTGTTGAACAAATGTTTAGGAAAGGGAAGGACCACCATTGATGGGTTGTGGTGGAGCTTGAATTTTTTTTTAAAAAAAGGTGGAGAATTCGAATTTAAAAGAAAAAGGGGGGGCATTGATTTGTTCTTGAATTGGTGTGTAACATTAGCTTTTAATTGAGTGGTGTTTTGTGATGTGTTGTGTGTGAAGAATGATGAATCACCTTTGTGGTTGGGAAAGCTTGGATTTGGGGTTGTTGTTACCTTGTGATGAAAGAGCATGCATGTTAGGTGTTTGTGTAAATGTCACAATGAGTTTTGTGCATAATTTTTCTGAAAAAAAAAAAAAGAAGGGGGTAATAATAATATACTGTTTCTCAACTGATTCACTTTTGTTGGACTAAGTTTACAAGCTAAAAACCTTTAGTCCCAATTTGAGTTGAATTTTGCAGTTCAAAAAATATGGCTTCAAGGGCAGACAAAGGGAAAGCAATAGCCCCAGCAGCTGAGCAAGAGGGTCCCTACAGTCACAAGTTCTTAACTAAAGAGCATGAGTTCAGAAGCTCATCTGTGAGCAATAGGGACATAATCCAGGAGAGAAAGTTGTTGCTTCCCTCTGATGTGAAGGAGGTGGCTGAAGTAGAAAAACAAATTGCTAAAAGAGGCTGGAGGAAGTTAGTTACATACCCTATTCTTTGCTATCTGAGAGATGGTCAGAATTCTATGCAAATGCTTTTTGTGCTAAACGGGCGGATCAGTCCTTTATAAGCTATGTAAGGGGGAACTAAGTGAGGTTTGATGCAGCCACCATCAATGATGTTTTGAAAACCAAGATGCCGAAGGACAAGGATGAGTGGGAGGCCATAAAACAGGAAAGGTTAAATCCAGACCTTTTGATTAAGGAAATCTGTATGGAAGGAACCTCATGGACTCTGGATAGAAGTGGGGCACCAAAGAAAGTTCCATCTTGTACCTTGCTTCCAATACCTAAGATTTGGGCAAACTTCATCATCTACAACCTCACACAATGCTCAAACAAATCGGATGTCCGGGTGGAGAGAGTTTTGTTAATCCATGCCATAATGACGGACAGGAGAATTGATGTGAGGAAGATTATTCAAAATCAAGACCGGGCCATAGCTAATTCTGCAAAAAAATGCCCTTGGCTTCCCACACCTCATTACTCTCCTTTGTCAGAAGGCCTATGTTGACTTGGATGTGTTTTCGCTCATGAAGCCCACTTCTATCATTGATCTGGACTATGTAGAAAAACATTGTGGTGTGCTGGTCGGTCATAACCTTAATACCAAGATTCGATACCCTAGGCTTCCAAAAAGAAAATGTCAAGGTGGAGAATCTAGTTCACGGGTAAGGGTTCCACCCCAAGTTGTGGAGCAAAGTGAACCAACAAGGGAATTTGATAGAAAAAACATGCAAGCGTTATCTGAGATATTTGGGGGTCTGAGAGAGGATATTTTAAGGTCTGAGGATATTACCCTTCAAATGGCCAGAGCACAAAACATAGAGGTGCATCCAAAAGGGTCCAGAACGGCCGAGGAAGTTGCCCAATATGTGGGCTGGACCCCTTACCCAGCACCAACCCCTCCACAAGAAGAAGAAGAAGAAGAAGAAGAAGAGGAAGAGGAAGAAGAAGAGGAAGAGGAAGAAGATAAAGAAGGGGAAGATGGAAGCGAGAGTGGAAGCGAAGGCTATGGAGAGTCGGGAGAAGACTAGGAGTCCTCTCGTGGGAGAGACCGTGCAAGGAGAAAATGGGTTCTTAACAGAACCCACCAGATATATACTTTCTCTCCCTACCACTCGTGTTTTAGTTCTGTTTTATTGTTGTTTTATTGTTGTGTTTTTGTTGATTTTTTTTCAAAAAAAATAAAAATATTTATCTTAGAATGTTGTTAGTCCTTTGGTTTGCAAGTCCCAGTTGTTAAGTTGAAATAACTGCTGGCTGAACTATGATTTAAAACTCATTTGTGATTGTGTGATAACATTTGAAAGTGGTGAAAAATTGTGGTTCAGTCCAGTGGTTAGATCAAGTTTGACATTTTGTGTAGTTGTTTTTGTTTTTGTTGAGTTCTTGCTTGAGGACAAGCAAGGTTTAAGTTTGGAGTGTTTGACGGTTCCCTATAATGCTCACTTTCATGCACTTAATTGAAGGGAATTTTCATGCAAACCTGGACTTATTTCCTTGTTTGGCCTCTAATCCTAAGAGTTGAGTCTTTATTGTTGGGATAATCTAATTAATAATCACGTTGGTTCTTTTGCTATTTTGGTTAGAGAAATATCTTCATTATGGTCATGTTTTAATGCAGGTAAGAAAAGGATTGGGTGAAGACATGTACCTGAAGTTCTTAGGAGCATTTTGAAGTGTAGAAGTTGCAGCTGCTCAGGCGCAGGGCGCACCACCAGGAGAGGCACAGGGCACAGGCTGGTTCTTAGTTGAAGCCCCAGGCGCAGGGCGCCCTGGGCATTGTGGCGCCTGGCGCCTCCTCTCGGTCTCCTCGGTAGGCGCTCCCAGTAGGCGCTGCTTTGCATCATCCGCACTTTGCGTCTTTGGCGCGGCGCCTGAGTATCTTGGCGCTGGTGCCTCCTCTCGGTCTTCTCCAGCACAGGGCGCCACCAGGCGCAGGGCGCCTGCTGCATTTGTGTCTCTCATTCGCGTCCCAGGCGCAGGGCGCCCCAGGCCCAGGCCCAGGCGCCTCGTATCAGGCCCAATCACTATAAATACTCGTTGTTTTGCTGTCTTAAGGGCTATCACGACTTGGAGGCTGAAAAACGCTCTGGAGTTCAAACCCTAGGGTGGAAACTGATTGGAAGATGGAAGGTGAAGACATTCATCAACATTTCTCCATGGATTCCACTTGTTCTTTCTTCTTAACTCTTCTTTTTATTTACTTCTCTATGTCTAGCTAAACCCCTTGTATTAGGGATGAGTGGATATTGATGGAACACTGTTGTATTTGGTTTGGGCTACCATAATGTTATATTCCCTCTTGCTTTGTGCATGCAATCTCTGTTCTTAATGCTTTTCATGATTTGATCACCCATGGAATGATTTGTGGTTCATATGTTGAATGGAAATTTTATGTGTGAATGCTTAAGAGTGCATGCATGCAATTCTTAGCCTAGGAATAGTCTTGGGATTGTAGTATTATTATGAACTCTTGGTCTTATTGCTTGTTCTTCAATTACATTCATCTAAGGAATTAGGGTTTTTTCTCGGAGTCAAAGAATTAAGTACCTAAGGAATTAGGATTTGATTACCATAGTGAGTTCGATAACACAGCTAGAGAGGGAATTACTTGTTCGTACCAAATCAATATGCAATAGTGGGAAATTAATTGAAGCTTGTCCCTAATGCCTTTTACTATCAAGTACATTTTTGAATAACCCATAAAATACAAAACCAATTTACTGCCTCTCTTTTAACTTCACTACCACTTGATATCTCCAACCTTATTAAAAATCTTTTGGTGTTCACCTAGTAGTCACTAACGTACATTGGTATTTGGCCTTCGATCCTTGAGAACGATAACCGGTTAATTACCGACTTTATTACTTGCAACGACCCGGTACACTTGCCGTGGCCCTATCAAGGGACAAATCCCATCTAGGTCACTCATGTCCCTCTGCATGACTCGTGGAGTGCCCAGTTAACCGACTTTATAATTGTCCTGTTACAGACAATGTTTGACGGCAATAAAACACTCAACTCCTCATGTAGGGACCATAGTGGTTTCAGGTCAAAGGGTGGCATACACCACTATCACCATGAGAATAACTTATGACACTTACATAACGCACTATGTAGTATTCTCATAGCGGGTCAATCCAGTACACAATTACCCTAATGTGTACCTATGCGGTGACTTGATATCTCATATCTATGACCTGTGAGGTGAGGTTATCAGTTCACACACATAATAGTCTTGATTTTATTATTATTGCCCTTTATAATAATACTCGACTACGGATGTTTAAAAGTAAAGTTCTATAGTATCTCACAACTGAGTCATCCACTAGATGTTCTATTAAAATCGAACTTTTACTCAAGGGCTTTATTACGTTAAAACAAATATAATAACTGAAATGCCTCATATCATAGATAAATAGCATGATACAAATTCTAAGTTCAAATGAAAAAAATTGGCCTCTAGGGCTTACACCAATAGGGTGATCCCTACAGTATCCAACAAGAGGGGCGAATGATCCGAAGTAGCAGATATAAGATTACGCAAGCTGGCATTAGGGAACAAGTCTACCCACATATCTGAGACAAGTGCGCGATCCAAGCGCTGCTCTACCAGACCACCATCTTGAGTGCACCTGTTCCACGTGAACCGATACCCTTCCATCGGTAAATCTGAAAGCTGACAATCCTGGACAGCCTCCCTAAAACCTCGCATCAACCAATGTGGGTGTTGTACTCGGCCATGTTTATCATCATTAGATAACAAATCATTGAAATCACCCATGATACACCATGGAAGTGTAGTCATGGACCTTAGGTTACGAAGCATCTACCATGAATAGCGCATCCTACCCCTATCTGGGATCCCATAGAAACCTGTGAACCTCCATTTACGACCTTCATCATGCATAATATCAACATTTATAAAATGTCTAGAATAATTTATAATTTCACAATTTATTGATTTTTTCCAGAGTACTGCTAAACCACCACGTCTACCAACTACATCTACTGAAAGTGCAAAATCAAAACCAATCTGACGTCGAACCTCCTCAATCTTCTGAGCATGAGCTATAGTTTCCATAAAAAAATAACATCCGGGGTATGAGACCTCACCAGGTCTCTCAGTGACGGAACTGCCTCAGGTTTACCCAGGCCTCGGCAGTTCTAGCTGATAATATTCATTTCTCCTGGCAGGCCTGGTTACTAGGACCTGCCAATAAAAATGCTCATCTTCCATTTGGACATGTTCCAATTGCCCATCTTCAAAGGCTAGTGGGTTAACATTGTTACTAAATCCCACCAAGTTAGGGTTTTTTTGAACCACCTGATTATCCTCTCTGCTCGTTTACGTTCAAGCTGGTCCACGTCAATCTCCTCGTCAACGTCGCAGTCAATAGTATTGATGGGTTGATTAATATTTTATGTAATCCTACGGGCCCTATCTAATTTTGCACTGGTGTTTTCTCCGTACCCACGTGCTCCAGAACCACTCGCCGTTGACTTAGCATTGAATTTTAAATAACCAAAATCAGATCTGTCCTTTACTACTGCGATATCCTTGCGAGCGGTATCATTGACATATATGATAGCCTTGCCTCTGTCATGCATAACCATTAGCATATTATGCAAATTTGAATTTGCATTAAATGGCCCATGATTTGCTCCCGCCCGCCTAGGATTTTGATTTGCTCCACTACCCACTCTGCCGCCAGCACCAGCGTTCGACCGCCACTCCTCCCTCAGCCACCTACTACCAGATCCAACAGTTTGGCGTCGTGGTTCAGCTTTCAGATCCGCACCCCAGTTTCGCACACCATCATCCTATTCCTTAGCAAACAATTCTTCACAGTTCACCTCAGTGTGCCCCAAACGACCACATGCGAAGCAAAAAGTTCCAAGCTTCTCATATTTAAAAACCACTACGCACCACTCACCCCCTGTTTTTCTTACTTTGTGATCCTTTTTCAATGGCGTTCTAACATCGATTTGAATCCTCAACCTCATGTAACTTCGCCATATGCTAGTATTATTTGATGGATCGTAATCCACAAACTCACCAATGTAGGCAGCAATATGTTTCCCCACAAATTCTGTCATGAATCCCACAGGGAGATTATGAACTTGCACCCAAAAGTCACAATGGTATAGGGGAATATTGTGAAGCGGTTCCCCTAAAACCATCCTACCTGTGAGCAGCATGTGGTTATCAAAACTCCAAGGCCCTCCTTTGAGAACACTTTCCACATCTAAGCGGTGGAAGAACTGGAAGAGAAACAGCCCCGGACTAGCCTCTTTGATCATCACTCCCTTCACCGGTCTCCAAATATCTGCCATCCTCTCCTTCATAATATGCACACGAATAGGCTGATCTGTGAGGAAGCGCCCCACCAAGCACAACCGAATGTCCACCACCTCCTCTTGTGCCTCCTCCACATGAAAACTCAATCCCTCCTCCTCATCATCCACCAGTGATAGTCCCGCAAGGTTTATGCCCGCCATAATGGTATAAACCAAGGAAAGACAACAACACAGCAAAAGGAACCACTTCTCACTAGAGAGAAGAAAACACACCACTCCTCATATGGAGAAGAAAACCGCTAGCACAAACCCTAGCGCAAACACTGATGGCCAATTTAGGACATGACATAGATCCTGGATTGCATATTTTTGATATCTGTTCCGAAAATTATATTTGGGAGTGTGTTTTCGCAATGTGTAACTAAAAAATTTAATACATCTAACAATAATACATTTACAATTATCTAATGCAACATCAACACATTCATATGCAACCTAATTATCAATAATACACTAATCCAACCTAATTATCATGTCATACCACTACAAGAAATAGTTCACATACCGACGGCCATTCACCGACGGCTTGAGCCCGTCGCTAAAAAAGCGGGATTTCCGACGGCCAAAACCGTCAGAAAACGCACCCGTTGTATTTCTGGATATTACCGACGGGTTAGGCCATCGAAAATCCCGGTTTTTTAGCGACGGACCCAAGCCGTCGGTGATTGTCCGTCGGTAAACCGTGAATTTTGGGAAATTCGCGGTTTTTTTTTGAATACCGACGGGTAATGTAGTTTTCAAGCGGCTTAATCGTCGCTAATCCGTGTCGTGTGCGAAGCGGGTTAGCCCGTCGGTAAGTATAAAATGGCCGTCGGTAAGCTCCTTGTTTGGACAGAACAGAACCACCACTCGCAGAACCATCTTCTTCTTCATTCTTCTTCTTCAACCGAGCGCACCCACTCGAAACACTCGCAGAACCATCTTCTTCTTCATTCTTCTTCTTCAAAACACTCACCCACTCGAGTCTTCTTCTTCATTCAGCCACTCAGTGCGCAACCGTTGCCGTCGATCGCAGAGCGAAATCAGGGGGACCGTTTTCACCGTCTCGACCACGATCGTCTCACGGGATTGGCGCTCACCCTTTTCGACCCTCGACCACTCGAACGCAGCGTCGCAAAACCATTGCACGTGCAAAAGCTTCATCTCTGCGGCGTTTGTGGTTGCCAGGACGACGGCGATTGGGTTTGCGGCAATGATTCGCTCGAGACCTTTCAGGTTTGACTCTTCATAATTTTTATTTTCAAAGCAGTCCCTCTCTCACTCTTTGCACTCCCCCTACGATCGTTTGTTGAAGATTAGGTTTTTAATTTTTTGTTCTGTGTGAAATAAATTTGGCAATTTTGGCATCCTGTTTGTTGATTGGTCTTTGGGTGTTACATTGCTTGGGAATTTTTTTTTGTCATCGTTTGTTGATTGGCAATTTTATTTTTTCTGTTGCTGGAAATTCTATTGTCATCGTTCTGTTGCTTGTATGTTTTGTTACTAAAAAAAAGTTCTTATTAATGAAAAGGCATGTACAATTATTTATAGATTGGGAAAACGGTGGTGTGTGTGAGTACAGTGTGTGGGTTGAAAGTGATAAGGCATGTACAATTATCTAATGGTCCTAACATATTCTAGAGTTAGTACCTGTCTAGGCCTGCATCTGCATCATACTTGTGACTACACAATAATGGACCACATACGAAATGTATGCCTACAAAAAACCACATGACCAAACATATAGCTTTGGCGATGAACGATCTTATTCTTTGGCTATATTGGCATAATACATTAGTAGAGCAATTAATAATTGATTTCTGTACAATGTTCTTCAATTGTTATTTAAGGTTAAATATTGACCATCAGAGAAGTACAATAGGGATATTTATGCTATCTGGTCACTACAATTTACCAAAACTTAGGTAAAATGCAATATTCAAGTATTAAGTTATGCCTTTGAAACAAGGTTGTTCTGCATCATATTTGCATATTGAACTAATATCTTATGAGCTCCATTTTGAGGTAAGATCCCAAGTATGGAAAAGATGAAAAGGTAATTTAATGTATGGTAATGGTTGAACAAGTGCTTTAGGATGCAAGATGAAAATGAAAAAAAAAATGGTAGAAAAAATGGAGAAAAAGAGAAAAAAAATTGACTTTATATGTTATTAGATGGAAATAAATATAAAAATGATGCTAGTTTGATTTGGAACTGCTGTTCTGTAACTGGTTAACTTTTGATGCTCTGAAAGCACGGATAACCGAATGCCAAATATTCATCTTGTTTATGATTGGCAAAAACAATATAAAAAACAATTGTCTCTAGGAATTCCTTTGAAATGCTTATTTTAGTTTTATTTCAATAAGATAGATCTGTAATACAATATTGCTTCTGTAGGATGGAGTTTTTTATCATTTGATCCATGTACTAATCGGGAGATGTTGCCATAATTCATGTCAGATAACTCTGTATACGCATGAGGCACAACAAAATAATTAAATACACATGGTCATTGTGGGATGGATTGATATTTGTGATTTATCTATGGTTTGTTTTAGGTGGTGATTCCATTGGGATTTTATTTGATCAATTATACTGGACAGTCGTGGCTTCCCTCTTCCATCACCATTTCCTATTTAGCTATTCAACCATGCTATCATGAGTAAAAGTCAATAAAAGGGATTTTTTTTGTTGTTGTAAGGATTCAAATTGGATCCAAAGATTGTCAAGCGTTAGAGAGTCAGTTGCTTAAAATAGCGAAAGTTGTAGGAGTGCAGGCGATCCTATAGTGTGACCAAGCATCCTTATTTCATCAGCAACAATGCCATGAAAAATACCCAGGTTGTGGGGTTGTCTAACATTCTGATTTCAAATGTCAATTTGTCAAGCATCCATTAATCTATACGATGAAGCATGCGTTCTTAATTTCCTGTCATTTAGAATGAACAATAAAAAGGAATATTTAAGGCTCATATATTGTACATCCCTCAATTAAGTACCCTGTGTTTCAACTAAATTTTTCCTCTTTAAAATTGGTACTGAAAGAGTGCTCCATTACTTTTTTCATAACAAGTACTTTTCTAAGAAATCTTTGTTGGCAGGGCTTTATTTTTAGCGTGTATGATTCATAAAGATAGAAATCTCCATTAAGTCATAATTAGTAAAAGGCTCAATTTAGTCTTCAAGAGAAATGAAATGCTTAATTCTTTGCCGAAAGACTTGAATAAATCTTTCCCCCCCTTCATTTAACCTCGCTTTTATGCTAGTAACTATTAAGTTTTAGCTTTCCAATTAATTGATAGTTTTTTATTATTATATCATATTTTGATTATTTTTATAATTTTGGAATCCACATTTCATAACTGCCATGGTTTTCCCTTTTCTCATTCTTTTGTGTGTTTTTACCATTATGTACCTTTCATTATGCTAGATGGAAAAAAAAAGTAAATGTAACTGAATGAATGAGTGAATGAATGGCAATAGAAGAATGATGCTAGTTTGATTTGGGAGTTCAATAGGTTCTTCTTTTGATGGGGATATCGGATATCAAAAGACATGGCATGGCCCCTAGCTTAGCTACGTACATGTTATTTTTCTTTTTTTTTTCTACTCTATAAATAATTAAGTCCAATCACGAAGCTACGTATATGGGGTTTGTATGATAAGAAAGAGAACATGAAGCTGCATGTACATGGATCTTGTGATTAGAATTAATTTGCTGCTTATGAACAAGGGTTTCTGTATTCCTTTGGTGGTGACAAGGGTTTTACATTGCATTTTATTTCTTTAGGTTTTTGGATTCCCGGGTTTCTGGATCGACGGGTTTCTGGATCTACTGGTTTCATAGGCCTCTGAGTTCGCCACCTCCACCAGTTCGCCACTTGTACCACTAGGTATGCACTCTAACGAAATGTCAGTTAACTCATTGGGTGGAAAAGGGTTGTCTGTTGACCCCCACACCGACATATTTATTTGTTTTCGTTCATAGTTCTCTCCATAGAGGGGATTTTGAAGTGTATTGTGTAATTGTCTAAATGATATGTACTGTGTAATTGTCTGCGCGATTACATTATCACTCATCAGTCACAATGCTTGTGAGTAAAGAGTACAATTTTATTGTATAATTTAGAAATGGTCCATGAACTTCTCTGTAATAGATTTATACCTTAGACCTTTATAGTTTAGATTTCTTTTAATCCCAAAGATCAGTATTATCAACATGTAAGTAAATCAACATGAGATAGCTTAAAAAGTGCAAATCATGATAGAATGTGTAGACAAGACTGCATCGCTTTTATCTTTTCCTAGCCTTAAGACACAACTTTTCAGGCCAAACAAAATATTAAAAGCAAAAATGGAACAAGGAAGAAAGAGTTAAATGACCAAGTCGATTTTCTAATTCCAGTGTTGTTAATCGAGGATCGCGAAAAGTAGCGTAAAATTGGTAGGATAGCATAAAATAGCGGGCAGATATTGTAAGTTAAATAGCGGGTGAAATAAATAAAATTATAAAATTATATATTAAAAAGTGACATATAATATTTAACGTTCAGCACAAAATCTGAAATGACATAATAAAATATTTATTTAATGAGCTATTTTTAGAAACCAGGCGTGATTATTTATTCATAAATTACTTTAGAGGCTTATTAAAATAAAATGAAGAGAGCATATGAATATTTTTTATGTTGATATATTTGAATATTAATATGAGCTTAGCTAAGTGATGTAAAATAAGTTTAAATAAACCCTGAATGAAATGTAAAATAAGTTTAAATAAACCCTAAATAAATAAGTAACTATTATGTTTTAAAAAAATAAAATATATAAATTAAAATTGCAATATTGATTAAATTGTTAATAATTATTATTTATTGAAAAATAAAATATTTTTATTATATATGGCGAGATGGCGTAGTGGCAACTAAATGATTAATAAAACTACACACACAAGAAATGAACCATTGCTCAAAAAAACAAAGCTGATTTGAATTGGAAAGGACAAATAATAATAGAATTAAAAATAGATTTAAAATAAAAAATAATTAAAAAGCAGAGTTTTTAAGAACAATAGAATACAAAAGCAGATTTTAAAAAGAAAGAAGAGAATAACAAAGCGAAATGAGATAGAATTGAAAAATAAGATATTTAAAAAGTAGAAGGATTCAAAAAGCGAATTGAAAAAATAATTAGAGATGAGCGAGAATTAAAAAAAGAGACACAAGGGAAACAATCGTTAAAAAATATGATATAACAAAAATGAAAAAAGATCTGAAGAAGAGAAGAATTAAAAAAAATTCAATAAAAAAAATAAAAAATAACAACATTAAAAATTATCATATAAAAAATTAAATGAAAAAGGAAAATAAAATATTTTTTATTATTTAGAAATATATATATATATATATATATATATATATATATATATATAAATGGCATGTTTAATTCTACCATTGTCACTTCTGCTTGTCTAATTGTTATGTTAATCATTGATCGAATGGATGTTTGATATTTGTTATTAGTATCGGAGAGAAGCCTTAGCTTCAGTTTGAGGTTTAATATATTATTGAGTGCATATACTCTTTTAGGGTACCATGTGCTCATTGTATATTGAACCTTCAATTGTCCAAGTCGGACGGTTTGGGAATTTTTTTCTTTACTCGTATAATAGTTGTTGCTTAATTCTCGTATCTTTATATTTGATGAAATTTCGGTTCGATTCATTTCCTTTTGTTCTCTGGGTGCATATTTGATTGCGGTGTTCATAAGCTGCGTTCATTTTGTGTACTTTCAGAGACCAATGGGAAATGTCAGAAATTTTGTCAAGTACTATAAGATCTGAGAATTAAGGAATGATTATTATCTGAGTTCAAAAAGTTTTTCTCGAATGGGATAGGGTCATACCATTTAAAGAAAGAGAGCGGTTGTAAGAACGTCGTTCTTGAAATTGTCATTTTTTTGACATGCGAGAAGATGGAATATTTTCTTTCGAGTCGTAGTTGGATGTACGATAGGTTGTATCCGGGAGAGGGGTTTGAAACCAGATTTTTGTTTGGGGTTGCGTGCTTTGTCGAAGTCGCAATGGCACATAAAGATTTCAAAACTAATGGAGGGATTAGATGTCCGTGCTTTAATTGCGATTGCGAAGGATTAAAAGCCCAAGTGAGGTCATGCACCACCGTATTCGATTGGATTTAGGCTTAATTACTGGATTTGGACTAGACATGGTGAAAAGTTGCCTCACGTTGATTTAGGGGTTGGTGATAATTGCGAAGGTGCTTCAAGCGATTCACGTGGGTCGGGATGTGGTGAGCAGATTGAATTGATGCAAGATATGGTTTGTGATGCCTTGGGGGTGAACGTGTCATTCGAGGAGCAACAATATGATGACACAGATGAACTTCCAAATGAGACAAAGACAAAAATTTTATAATCTATTGTTAGAAACAAACAAGTCGTTGTTTGAAGGGTCTCTGAACTCTAAGTTATCAATGTGTGTGAGATGCTTAGCTCTTAAGTCCAACTGTGGTGCTACCGAAGTGTGCTTGGATCTCGTAACGAAAATGATGTTGGACTCGTCACCTATCAAAGATGGTTTGCCAAAAAGTTATTACGAGGCTAAAAGCTTAGTGTCCAAGTTGGAGCTGGAATCTAAAAGGATTGATTGTTGTGTGAGAGGGTGTATGTTGTATTACGACAATGAATTTGGTAAAAACGATGGTGCGCTGGTTGAATGCAAATTTTGTGGTGAGCCTAGGTATATGTCACATACTAATAATCGGACGGGTAGGCAAAAACTAGTTCCGATGAAGGCAATGTTTTATTTGCCAATTATTCCAAGGCTGCAGAGAATGTTTGCATCACCACGCATCGCAGACAAAATGACATGGCACTATGAGAATAGAAGCACTTGGTATGTTGCGCCACCCTTCCGATGGTGAAGCTTGGAAGCACTTTGATCGTGTGCATCCTGATTTTGCAGCAGATCCACGTAATGTACGACTTGGCTTATGCTCTGATGGTTTTACCCCTTATGTTCAATCCACGGCGAAACCTTATTCTTGCTGGCCAGTTATCGTTACCCCATACAATCTTCCCCGAAATGTGCATGTCTAAGCCTTATATGTTCTTGACTTGTGTTATACCGGTCCAGATAATCCGACAGATGGTATTGACATCTATTTAGAGCCTCTTATTGACGATCTCAAAAGGTTGTGGAATGGTGTTGTGACGCACGATATTGCACGAAAAGAGGAATTTTACAATGAGGGCGTGATGTGGACCATTAATGACTTCCCTGCATATGGAATGTTGTCCTGGTTGGGGTACTCATGGTAAAATGGCATGTCCGCATTGCATGGAGCGGACAAAGGCCTTTACCTTGAAATTTGGGGAAGAGTTCTTGGTTTGACTCACATCGCAGTTTTTACCCGATGATCATGCATTTAGACGGAATAAGAACGCTTTCAAGAAGGGGAAGTTGAATTAGATGGCGCCCTCAATGTTGACACGAGCACGATCTGGAAAAGGGTTATGGAGCGCCAAAATCACAGATTTTGGCAAATTGGATCGATTTGAAGGATATGGACAATGGCATAATTGGACAAAAAGAAGTATTTTTTGGGATCTGCCATATTGGAGAGATAATTTATTGAGACACAACCTTGATGTTATGCACATTGAGAAGAACTTTTTTGACAATGTTTTTCTCACAGTGATGAACGTCAGAGGAAAAACAAAAGACAATGAGAAGGCCAGACTAGACTTACCACTTTACTGTAGGCGAAAGGACTTGCATTTGACAAATCGGTCGGATGGGAAGACCCTGAAATCCAAAGCCTGTTACTCTTTAACTGCTGAGGAAGCCAAGTCAGTCTGTCGGTGGATAAAAGAACTTCGGATGCCAGATGGTTATTCTTCTAATTTGGCAAGATGTGCCGATGTGAACAAAGGAACCATGATTGGGATGAAAAGCCATGATTGTCATGTATTCATGGAGTGTTTACTTCCTATTGCATTTAGGTCCTTTAGTCAAATGTTTTAAATCCACCGTTGAACTCAGCCAATTCTTTAAAGATTTGTGTTCTGCGACATTGACAGAGGATGATCTCATAAGGATGGAACAGAACATACCAGTCATTCTTTGTAAGTTGGAGAGAATATTTCCCCTGCTTTCTTTGATTCTATGGAGCATCTAGCAGTGCATCTTGCACATGAAGCTAGACTTGGTGGACCGGTTCAATACAGATGGATGTATCCATTCGAAAGGTACTATAATAAAGTATTCTCTAAAATAAATATTTATTTGAAGGGTTAAATGTATCAATTTTTATCATCAACGTTGTTATTTTGTAGATTTATGGGTGACTCAAAACGGTCGGTGAAAAATAAGGCCAGGGTTGAAGGATCTATTTGTGCAACTTACTTACACCGTGAGACAATCCATTTCTGTTCCCATTATTTTACGAACTTCATGTTGACACCAACAAATAGTAGGAATGAAGTAGAAATTGAAGGTGAAAGACACCCGCTTGCCTTATTAGTATTTTGCCTTTCCGGCCGTCATGGTGGAAAGGAGGTGGATAACTGGATAACGGGCGAAGTGTGGAAGTCAGCCCACGTTCACGTGTTGATCAACTGTGCAGAAGTATCACCGTATCTAACGTATGTATCATTTTGACCACTTTCAGTTTCTTTAATCCACAATTGCTCTTGATCATTTGTTTGATAATGACTTGATCAGGGCATTCTTGTTAACTAAGCCCACAAGCGTACAAGACTCTTACGCCTATATTCATGAATATTTCCCAACGTGGTTTAGGAACCAGGTATGTTTTTGCGTCGTCATATATATATTATTATTATTTATTGTTTGAAAATACAAAAATATTGTTTGAAAATAGGAACCATAATTTGTTTGCACATGGTGTGTACACAGCGTATATAGCGGCGAGAATCCCTAAAATCCAACACTTGAGGAATTTATCTCATGGTCCTAAATCACGTGTAAAAGAATGGCACACATTCTTTGTAAATGGATACAAATTCCAAACCCGGTCAGCAGAGGGGGAAAAAGCGATTAATGGCGGGGTTTATGTAAAAGGTGCCACAGATGGAGGTGAAGATGACTTTACGGTGTGATTCAACATATATATGAACTGACGTACAATACTTTAGACTATACTAAAAAAATAGTGCTATTTTATTGTAATTGGTTTGATCCAGTCAAATAGAGGCACAAGAGTGGATCGAAAATATATCTGTTGACATACACATGAGCGTAAGATACCAAATGTTTGATCCGTTTATCATGGCACAACATGTAAGACAAGTGTATTATGTCCCTTATCCATCAACTCGAAGGGACAAACAAGGTTGGTGTGTCGCAATAAAGATAAAACCACGGGGTCGCATCAAGCGAGATGATACACGGAAGAAGTGGCTTATCAAGTGGATGAGATGTCTCATGTCAATGTAGTAAATGAAGTGGAACCCATTACTCGACTACATGATAATCCAACCACATATGAAGATGTAGATGGGGATGAGGAATTAAATGAAGAAGTGGCGTGACCATCAACATCTGAAGACGATGCCGAAATTGAGTGGGCAGAATGGGCAGATTGAAATTGTTTAACTTTTTACAATTTGAGAAATTAATGTGTAACAATATATTTTAATTTGTCAGTTATTTTCATAACTTGTTTATTTTTATGGAATTCATTTGTAATATTGTTATGTTTAAATATAATATTTCATGATTGTTATTATTCAATTGCTCTATAGACTTTTATGGCATCAGGAGGTTCAGGAGCCGACCCCCCCAGACCACCCAGTGGTGGTAAATGGAAGGGGAAGGGCATCGCCCTCGACCCCCCTCGTCGTCAGAGGCCGACCATCATTAGGCGTGACCCTATTGGGTTTTCGACGTTGTCATCTACACGTCGTCCTAGTACATCTACGCCGAGACAGCCTGATACACCTCCTGCACCTAGACAGCCTTCTGCACCACCTACACAGACTCAGGCACATTCGACACCAGCTACACAGACTCGGGCACGTTCGGCACCTTTGCCTCACATTGACATGATCCCCACCGGGGTTCCAGCTGACCACATGGCGCTCGAGTTCCCATGTTGTGCACGATCCGGTGGCCGATGCTCATCACCCAACCATGATTATAGTACGGGCCATACGGTGATCACACGGATGTTGGGCGGGGCGAGGAGGAGCAGGAGGTTCGGCGGGAGGAGGTTCTTGAGCAGGGGAGGCGAGAGCCTGAGACTCTTGAGATCTTTGTATGATGGCCGTGTTGTTATCAGGCGTTCTGGTAAAGGGTAAGTATTTGTAATTTTTTCGAGTTATTAATAATTTACATGTATATATTTTTTTATTTAACATGTTTTTATTGTTCAGTTTCTTCCCTCAAAGCCAGTGCGTTAGCTATCACAAAGAACAATTGAGGAGAATTACCAGGAGTTTTGGCCCACCTGAGGGATTGAAGGATTTTGAGCGGGACCATATGTTTAATTCTTTCGAGTAAGCTGCAATTTTTATTTTATTGCATATTATTTTATTTTCGTAAATTTCAATTATGTTTAATAATGTCTTATATTGATACTGAGCGAGGGTTGCTTGGGAGGAAAAAGATGAGGAGGCGATGGAGAAGAATTTTCATATGAAGGCCTCCCACCGCCTTTCGACATGCTTGAGATGCCCGCATCGTGATCGCCACCAGTTGGATAGGGGATGAGCTTCGCAGCGGTGGTAGCGCCTTTGGAACACCCTGAGTTCCAGGCGACCAGTACAAGGCCAAGAAGAATAGGGCCTCTGAGAAGGGTGGCGGCTTACTGCTGGAGGTTACGTCGGTCGGAAGACGCAGTGATTAGACTTGTACGTGTTATAAAATTGTTATTATTATTATTATTATTATTTTATTATTATTATTATTATTATTCTTTATTTAAGTTTTTTTATTAATACAATCACAGTCGAAGAGGTTGGGGAGAGAAGTTCAGTTGCACGAGCTCCATCTTGCAACTCATGTGAAGAGGAGTACTAGTGATTTCGTTGATGACCGTTCAAGGCGGACTCAGGTAATTATAAAATATAATAAATATTTTTTTAATAATGTTTATATTGTTTTGTTAAAAAAAAAGACTTGACTTATTTGTTTGTTTAACAGGAGGAGTTTGAGGCAAGGATGTCTCAGCTTAGATCTCAGAGCTCATCATGTTCTCCATCTCAGAGCCACGACGATCTATCTACACCGCCGAGGGTTTGGCGGAAGTGGTTGGCGTAAAGAAGAAGGCGCTTATATGGTCTTTGGCGACCTTGCCAAAGAACTACAAAAAGGGCCCCCCGCCTACGCGTTGGAGCGTCGTCGAGTAGTAGTGCTGCCACTGGTCGCTCTGCCGCGGATGACCAGGAGATAGCCGAGTTGAAGCGCACCGTGGCCCAGCAGCAGGAGGTTTTGACTCAGTCTTTGCGGCGCGAAGCGAGATGTACGGATGCTAGCTCGCGTGACCTACTCCATCGACTCCGCCTCCGCCTTCGCCTCCGCCTTTGCCTCCTCGTACTGATGGTCATGTCGATGATGCAGATGATGTAGAGCATCTCGATCATGATCAGGAGTACCAGGACTATTAGTTCTGTTTGTACTTATATTTTTTCATATTTTTGGATATCATTTTTTTCGTTTGGATATCATTTTAGTTCTTGATTTTTATTCGTCAAATTTTTTATTTATTATGTTTTCTTTTTTCAATTTACTTTTTAGTTTACGTTATCACATTTTTAAATATGGAAATCAATTAATAATTAAATTAAATTAAATTACAAGTAATATTTAATTAAATTAATAAATAAATATTTTTTAATATGAGAATAAATTATTTTTATAATTAAACAAATAAATAATTAAATTAATTAATTAATTAATTAATTAAAGAATAAAATTAATTTGGTTATTAATTAATAATTTTATTAATTTTATTAAGAAAATTAATTAAAGTAAATATTTTATTAATTAATTTATTTTTAGAAAAAACATTACGATTCACAAGCGGCTAAGCCGTGAATCGACCGACGGTCAACACCGTCGGAAATTTAACGAAGGCTTTGCCCGTCGAAATCCACCATCGTTTACCGGCGACTTAGGCCGTCGGAAACTTTTCAGATTGACCGACAGTCGACACCGTCGGAAATTTACCGAAGGCTTTGCCCATCGGAATCCACCATCATTTTCCGACGGGTGTAGCCGTCGGTATTACCGACGGTAAAGAACAGTCCGTCGGTAATCCTTTGCGACGACCATATTTCTGACGGGTTTTTGGCCGTCGGTTATCCGTCGGTAAAATTGGATTACCGACGGCTTTTATGTATTACCGACGGCTTTAGGCCGTCGGTAATCCCGTGTTTTCTTGTAGTGTACAACTCGACTATCATGCCAACCTATTTATCTATTTAAAATTAGGGTTTGGCTATCATGTCATACAACCTATATATTTCAGCGAGTTAATAATAAACTTTCAATTCCTAATCATACAAGCACATATAAAAAAATTTAAATTCTAATCATGCATAATTCCTAATGTAAATTTTTGTCTCAATTATACAAAATTGCACATGCACAAGTTCCTTCCATAATCGTAGAATCAAATTTTAGTCCTTATTTTCAAATTTTAACAAAATTACAGTTTCAATCCTAATTTCAACAAATCATACCAACAAATCATACCAAAATTACAATTTCAGTCCTAATTACAATTTTAAAATAATACCAACAAATCATACCAAAATTACAACTTCAGTCCTAATTACAATTTTAATTCCTTCCATAATCATACCAAATTTCAACAAAATTACAGCCACAATTTAAGTCCCTAATCACAATTTCAGTCCTAATCACATAATAAAATTTCTGCCACATGTGAATGGAACCAACCTCGCAGCGGCAGTACCGAAAGCAGTGAGAGCATCGGTGGGAGCGCCAGTGGGAGACTCGGTAGGACCTTTGGCTCGTGTTTTGCGCTTTAGTCAATCTGTGCACACCGGTTAGGAGAGTCATTGGGGCTGTGCGGGCCGGTGAGAGAGGTGGTGGCTGGCCGGAGAGAGGGAGAGGTCGCCACGGTGAGGCAAGAGAGGACTGATGGGCTAGAAAGAGAAATAGGAAGAGGGGCGGTGGGGGGAGAGAGACAGGGACAGGGATGAGAGAGACGGACAGGGGCAGTGGTGGCTGGTGGTGGTGGCCGGAGAAACTGAGAGAGAGAGAGAAAGTTTTCTTCAAAAAGAGAGACAGGGATGGTGGCTGCGACGGATATAAAGAGAGAGACAGGGGCGGTGGCCGGAGACAAGGAAGGAAGCTATCACAGAGAGAGAGATGAGAAAGAACAGTTTCTAAACAGTGAGGGGGGAAAAGGTCGTGTTCTGCTTCATAACGCAGGTTACCGACGACCACGCCCATTGGAAAGCTGAACGGTCATACGCGGTCTTACCGACGACCATGTTTTCAAATATTGACGGCCGTAGCCCGTTGGTAACCTCAACGGTCATGAGTTTACCGACGGGTGGAGGGAATAAAAAAGGCGGCAAAGTCGTCGATTCGAGTTACCGACGGGTAAGGCCATCGGTAAGCCCGGTTTTTCTTATAGTGTACCTGTAGCCAAGGTTGTTAAAATCGGACATGCCATTGAACCGGACAAGGCACTGGTTCAAGGTTCAAGGGTTCGACCGGGGTTAAACTGGGGTTAGACCGGAAATGAATTAAATAATATTTTTAATAAAATATATTAAGCAATAATAAACAAAGAACAACATAATATTCATAACTTCATTGGTATTAAAAATTAAATTCCACTTAAAATGTTATAAGCCAACATATAACATGTAAAATTGCATATTAAACCAACACAAATAAGTCATAATAATATTTTAATATTAAATAATTGCAAATAATACAACGTAAGTACTCTGATAATAATATTAATGTACAAATTTATCATAATTTTTTTATAGTATTTGATTTAATCCATTGATATAAAAAATGGATAAAAAACATCTCATGTGCCAAAAACAATGTCATTTACCATTTTTCTTTTAAAAAAATGGATTTTTGATCGAACCGCCGGTTCCCGGTTTCTCCTCGGTTTTTCGGTTCGATCTTCGGTTTTCATGCAAAGCAGTTCTTAGGTTCGCCTAGACCGGACAGGGGTCCGGTTCCTGGTTCAACCGGTCCGGTCCGGTTTTGATAACACTGCCTGTAGCAGGGCCATGTATCCTTTCATCTACCTCGTCTTTGCCAACTTGGCGTCGGACAGCTGAGCGCATAAGAATGCAAGGGCAGCAGTACCCCATGCATATTGGCTGATAGCCCCAATGTCACGGAAGTACCGCAAGTATACCAC
The DNA here is from genome assembly GCA_037113605.1 of Calophaca sinica. Lineage (NCBI taxonomy): Eukaryota > Viridiplantae > Streptophyta > Magnoliopsida > Fabales > Fabaceae > Calophaca > Calophaca sinica. The sequence continues at coordinate 99,560,653 of CM073733.1, read as the reverse complement.
GTCAACGCATGTCGTACTTTTGTCAGTAACTGTCGGTATTTGAAAAAGTTGAGGGAATAAAAAAGGCGGCAACTTTTTCGATGGGCTAGGCCATCGGTTCGAGTTATCGACGGGTAAGGCCATCGGTAAGCAGCAGCGAACGACAGGTGAGACTTATCGACGGTGTTGATCGTCGGAAATTCTCCCCTTTTGCGACGGGCTTGTGGCTGTCGGTAATAGGTCGTCGGTAAGCCCAGTTTTTCTTGTAGTGTACTTGTAGCCAAGGTTGTTAAAACCGGACAGACCATTGAACCGGACAAGGTACTGGTTTAAGGTTCAAGGTTCGACTGGGGTTAAACCGGGGTCGGACCGAAAATGAATTAAATAATATTTTTAATAAAATATACTAAACAATAATAAACAAAAAATAACATAATATTCATAACTTCACGGTATTAAAAATTAAATTCCACTTAAAATGTTATAAGTCAACATATAACATGTAAAATTGCATATTAAACCAACATAAATATGTCATGATAACATTTTAATATTAAATAATTGCAAATAATACAATGTAAGTACTCTGATAATAATATTAATATACAAATTTATCTAAATTTTTTTTATAGTATTTGATTTAAATCCATCGATATAAAAAAATGGATAAAAAACATCTCATGTGCCAAAAACAATGTCATTTACCATTTTTCTTTAAAAAAAATGGATTTTTGATCGAACCGCCGGTTCCCGGTTCAACTGGTCGGATCGCCCGGTTCGGTCCGGTTTTGATAACTCTGCCTGTAGCAGGGACATGTATCCTACCATCTACCTTGTCTTCGCCAACTTGGCGTCGGACAGCTGAGCGCATACGAATGCAGGGGCAGCAGTACCCCATGCATACTGGCTGATAGCCCCAATGTCATGGAAGTACCGTAAGTATACCACGTCAACGCATGTCGTACTTTTATCAGTAAATATGGTAGTGCCCATCAACAACAAGAAGGATGCCCTGATAGCATACTCCTAATATATATCCCTCTTTGGAAGTAGGCCTCTTCAAGCCAGCTAAACCGTACATGTGCACTGCTCATAGCCTCACACTCCAATCTGACATCCTCATGACTTCTACCAATGAGCTGCTCCAGCATCTAGACCGCCTCGGGTCTGCTGAGCGAAACATGCCTCAACAGGCTATCAGTGATCGGCAGATGCAGCAGGCAGGACACATCGTCCAACGTGACTGTCATATCACCAATATGAAGGTGGTTCTTATGCCACCTCTCTATAAATGCAGATAGGAGACCAGGGTCTATCGTCGTGAAGCGGGTATGCACGAGGGGCTCCAGTCCAGACTCCAAGATCGTCTGCCTCAACCACTCATACTTGACACCCCCCAGAATATCCGGTACCTTCCGGCCATGCTGATACACTTCAGCGCCTCACGCCCCTACAAAACACAAATTTGTACCGAAAATTAAATTTATATATATATATATATATAATTAAAGTATATTCATCAAAGTTACTGGAAATTAAAGTAAAGTATATATATATTTACATCTCCAACTCATATGGGGACTGCCACGTGCACTAGCGGAGCTTTGTGATGACAATGGGGAGGCGTGCCTCCGCATTATTTTTATAAATTATTGATACATATATAAATTATTGATACATATATAAAGAGAAATGATTTCTCGACAACAATTAAGTTGTCCGACACCGTCGAAATATACGGCTTTTATTTTTTTAATTATTGTTTCTCTCTCCTCCGACCAAATGCATACGATGCACTCTGTGTGTGGGAATACGGTTCCGATGTACGGTGTCGATTTTTTTGTGTCGAAATATCAGTGCTCATATATAAAATCTTACATGTCTTATAAAATGATTGAATATAAATAATGAGCTCCATGCAAAAAAACAATCACTCTGTCGCTGCATCCCTTGTGCGCAATGTCAAACATACGAAATAGCTTTTGCTCGGATATCATTAGGGGTGGGAATAGGCCACACCGCCCGACATGGGCCTACGGCCTAGCCTACGTCAGGCTCAAGCCAAGCCGGGTTTTTTTTTAAATAGATTAGGCCAAGGCTTTTTGAGAAGCCTATTTAATTAAAAAAGCCAGGCTTCGGGCCACTCAAAAAAGCCTTTCAGGCCTAACAGGCCGGCCTATTTAAGTAAATATAAATAATAATTTTATATTGCTATTATTATTATTATATTAGATTTTGTACATTATGTTAAATCATATACCTACTGATAATTTTAATAATTTAAGCATATCGACTTACATAATTTTTTGACAAACTTAAAAGTCTTATTGCAACATAGAATTTAAATAGGCTATCTTATAAGATTTGATTCTCTAAAAGGTCATGTTAGACATTGAAAAAGTTTTATATCATACGAATAAATTAAAATCAGACCTTATAAAACTCAACTTGTCCTATATATTTCTAACCATATGTCTCATGTCTCTTAACAGAGTGGTTTTAATTTTCTTTTTTTATAGCGTATTATAAATAGAACTTAACCTCATTGGCCTATTAGCCTATTAATCTATTTAAAGATCGGTCAGATGACTTATTCAAAGACGTTAATATCAAATAGGATTTTAAGTAGGCTAACAGGCCATATCAGGCTTTCAAAAAGGCTAGGCCAGGCCTTAAAAAAGCCTATGACATGTAACAGGCCAGGCTTGGGCTTTGAATTTTTTGATCAGGTCAGGCTTAGGTCTTGCAAAGCCTAGCTCGGCCTAACCTATTCCCACCCCCAGATATCATTCCTACAAGATGAGTAAACTACTACTTACAAAAAACAATATTTATAAATCGATGTCAATTAATCAATTTTTTTTATTTTTAATTCAAAAAAATACCTTTTTGAGCTAAATTAAAGCCTTACCCCCTAATTTTCATATATGTTTAAGTTTGGATGTTCAGCGTTTAGTTTTTAGGTATGTTATATCATACTAAATATTTGATTTATGCATTAAAAGTTATTTTGGCTCTCCCAAATTTCTAGTTCAAGCTCTACCACTGGCCACGTGATCCGTAAAAGGACGCCAGAAGTGAATCCTAGGGCCCCCCATCATGAGGCAGGTGGTGGTACCTCCTGTGCAGCTGGTGGTGGAACCTCTGCTGCTGCCACCGCACCTCATGCGCATGTACCTCAACTCCAGCTCATGCACGTGCCTCTGTCTATGTCCGTGCACATGCCTCTGTCTCTGCCAGTACACATGTTGCCTTCTCCTTGCGGGCCGATACAGTAGGTCGCCTAAGCCTCCTCTGCCTCTGACACCAGCACCCTCGCCTTGCTTTATAGCCGCAAAACATAAATTCAGATTTTAGAGAAATGTCAATATTTGCATAATCCGAATGTGTGCATCCGGACGTGAGTTTTAGAGAATTCTGGCATAGTTCGAATGGGTTTTTTGTTTGTCATATGTTAAAATGCTATTATCTTTCTATCCCTATTGTGTGATGTTTTGAAGAGAGGATTTTCCATACCGTCCACATCAGTATGTATGGAAATGTCATAGTTCGAACTGTTTTTAATATAATTTACTATTATCACTCAGTTTTACTCATTTTTGGGGATTTCTGATATTTCCATGTTTTTACATGTGGCATTGGGTTCTTGATAGCATTTTTGGGATGATTGAAGATCCCAATGAGGAAAGTCGTTTAGTTAGGTCAAGCCAGATCGGAGTCTGTTAAATTGGTCCACTTCAGTCTTATTAATATTTTTGTAGATGATCAATTGTGTTATTGTTTTATCCACTATTGTATTTTCAGATACATTGATTGAGTATGAAAGACGTTTATGACCATAAAGTTTTTGAGAAATGATTTTTTGACAACCAAATTTAGACAACTTTCACGAAAACTTTCTAAATGGTTAACACAGTTCAAATATGTGGTTAATTACATTCAGTAAATGGTTAATGGATATATCAGGTGTTGCAACTCATTAACCATCAATGTAACTTCATTAACCACGAATTTGAACGTGATTAACCACGATTTCCAAGTGTTCAACTACATGTAGATTTGAACTTGAAAATCGTGGTTAATCACGTTCAAATTCGTGGTTAATGAAGTTACATTGACGGTCAATGAGTTTCAACACCTGGTATATTCATTAACCATTCAATGAACGTAATTAACCACATATTTGAACTGCATTAACCACTTAAAAAGTTGTCGTGAAAGTTGTCCCATTTTGGTTGTTGAAATAGCGCGACCAAAAATTTTTATACTATGTTAAAGAAATACAAATTTTTATAATTACATTTTTCTATAAGTCTCTTAAATATTTACTTCAAATAAAATAATTTTTTTCTAATTAACTTTTGAGTGAAATGTTATAATTATTTGGGGTTTACACCTCTGTTGCTCATGATAGGGGAGATGGAATGCTTGGACATGAGAGAGTGGGTAAAAAGTGTACAAATAAGAAAACACAAGTAGTGTCTTGCAAATTATTTTTTCTAGTTGTGTACCGTGTACAAAGCATCTGGATTTTGCATGATAGACGCAGTCAATGCTTTTTATGAATTGTTAAAGGTGTTGTCTAATGTGCATAAATATATTGTGTCACGCACAATACAAAAAACATATTTTAATAACCATAAAATTAATCCAACTCACTAATCTATTTTAAAATCGCAAAAATGACCCCACAATTCTAACCTATCCTCTCCCTCAAACCATATTCATGTCGCCTCGCCTGCCAGCAAGATAGATAGAACGCCATCGCTGCTGCTATTTAACTATAGCGTCCTTCTCCCTGTGCAGTTGTGCATGTGCGGCGACACAATACTGAAAGGAAAACATCATTCGAGCCCTAGAACCTTTAGAGCAACAAGGGGAAAAGAGGGGGATGTGGCCTCTCGGCCAATCGTGTGAGATAGAAATTAAGAGAGGGGAAAGCGAGCTTGGGAGAAAGAAAGAAGGATGTGTGGGGTGATGGCAGAAAGGGCGTATTGCTCGTCTCTACCGCGCGCACACACTGCAACCGGAGCGTCACCGTGAGATGCCACTTCAACTTCGCCGAAAAGATTCACCGTGCCCCTCTTCTTGCTCTGGTCACCACCTCTCCTTCGCAAACCACCATAAGCTCCTTCCTTCCGTCTCGACAGACAAACCCACAGTGGACGTCACAGTGTGGTTGCTGCACTCATCCAGCACGACGGGTCCTGACAAAGGAGTGATATTGTCGCATACGAATGCCACAATGACACAAATTTTCCTCATTTCTGATTCTTTTCAAATTTACTTTTCTTTTCTCCCAACAAATTTTCCCTCTCTTTCTCTCTCCCTTGCAGAATGCCACAATCACTTGCTCGATCTACTCTTTGTGAAAGAGAGCAAAGTTGGAAACGAGCCCTTGGGAAGGGATGATATGATTTTTCTAGGTTTTATATATTTTTGTTATTGTTTTGGTGGTTGTAATATAACCAAGGATAATAATCATAAACTCCGATGACACATTTTCCCGAGCACCACAATTGTTCACGGCATTCCGACACGCACCTCAGTCGTAGTCATCTGCTATCTTTAGAAGAGGGAAAATTTGAGAAAATAAAATTGCTTTATTGTAGTTCTAAAATATTAAAAAAATTTGCTTAAAATTGCTAAAATGGGCCTTTGTATTGTGCATGGCCTATCGACTCATGCACAATAGAAGCCGCCATTGTTAAACGGTGTCGTCACGATTTGCTGCTCTAACAATGTGCATGAGTCGGTGTGTAATTACAGTGTTTCGAGAAAGTATGAACTTTGAAGCCCAACCCCAAACAGCATAGGTATAGGGAGCACCTATTTTTTTTTTTTTTTTGGCCTGCAAACGAGAATCGCTTTTTCTTGTCCTTGCTCATCCAAACGAGTCCCTAACCGCGAACCTTCGAGAAGATGGTAGTGATAGAGCACGAGGAGAGTGATGATCGGAACGCAAATCCATCCATCTCCTGTGCCGGCAACGACGCTTCCGACGGCTTCGAAACCGCCAGCGACGCCGATCTCGACAGCGACGCCGATGACGGCGGAGCCAGAAGCCGAGAAGAACAGCAGCATCGTGAGCAACAGCACCAGCCGAAGCAGACAGAGCAAGAGCAGGAACAGGATGTTCCTCAGAGTAGCATTTCCTCCGAGGATGCCTCGATCAATGAGGAGGAATTGAGACAGGTTCGGTTTCGAAATCTAGGGTTTCGTTAATTTGCGTTTTCGGTTCTTTTTTCTGCAACAATTTTTATTTGGTAGCTAATTTTTTTTTTTGAATTTTCCTTCAATAGCGCTACCTTTTTATACTTATACACACACGCCACTTCACATATGCTAGTTTTTATTACTTGATTACAGTTGGTTGCACCAGAATCTGTATATACTTGAATACATTGATTCTAATTGTATCACCTTGTGCTGTTGTGAAGTGATGTGAGAGTGAGAGAAGAGTGATGTGCAACACATGCTGAAAACCCCTGGTCTGGTTAGTTTCAAAGCACAAGAGGTTTTCTTCACATGGCCATAGTTGGAGGGAGGTCAATACGCTTGTTTTGGCCAAATTCAGAACACAAAGGGGTTTTCTGCATAGAAGGGTTTTCTCCAAATGACCTAAGTTGTAGGGATGTTCTTTGCGTTTTGGTCTAAAAATAAATACTCTTGTTATAATTTAGTCTCGGTGTGTTTGAATGGGTTTTTGAAAAGGCTGAAGCACTAAAAAAATAGCTCATTTTTGTTTGTTTTTTCAATCTTCCCTCGCTAGATTAATGCTAATCCCTTTCTCAGTAGTGGAACAAAAAGAAAGCAATTCATGCAGTGTGTGCAACAAATAATTTGTTTGCCTGTTTTCTGATATTGGTTTTATCGTTTTTTTTTTAAATGTTTCTTTATGATATGAAGAGGGTGATTGAGTGCAATGGCTTTTTGTAACAGAAAGCATTGGTTGAAGCAAATGAAGCAAAGGTAGAAGGTAACAAACTTTTTGTGGACGGGAAGTATGAGGAGGCATTATCACAATATGAACATGCTTTACAAGTGGCACCAGACGTGCCTTCATCTGTGGAAATACAGTCAATATGCCATGCAAACCGTGCTGTGTGCTTTTTGAAACTGGTATGGCCTTCTTCTTTTATCCTGTTAATGAGAATAGCATGTGTCAACATGTACCTGTATTTTGCTTTTCCGCACATGTCAACCAGATGAACTATCAATGGCACACTATTGATAAAAGAGAGGGAAATTACAACTGTGGGGAGGATAAGATATCCTAAAAACCATAAAAACTGAGATGCAACAAGGACCTTGAAAAAAGTAAAGAATGCTACAAAGAACCTGTATGCCAGAAATTGATATTCCATAAAACAGCCATGTGCAGCAGCAGGACAGAAAAGGGAAGCTTAATCCTTTCGTGTAACGAGTTTAAGGGAAAAGAAGCACCCCTAGAAATATTAGTATTATTACGACACAACCATAAGCAATTTAACATGTATTTTAAAATTAGTTAAAAGTATCTGTTGATGAGCATCAACCAAATGTCTTGTACTTCAGTTTTAAGGGAAAGACTAGCAGTTAGCTCGGGTGTGTGCATATTAGTTCCCTAATTAATAATTTTGGGCAAAATCTGAACCCAACTTCAATTTAGATGTTTGTCTTGGCAATAGACTTAAGAATGGTGGCTAGATACTTTTTTCTTTATTTTTACCTTTGTTTATAGTTATCAGTATCTTACGATTCATGCGATTTGTATCTCGATTCGATACGAAATCGCATGCAATCGATACGTATCTTAGTGTGAATCTCTTTTGGACTTGTATCTCAACATGAATCCCGATTCCCTCTATTGTATCCCATGAATCCCGATTCTCAACTGAATCGCACGATACAAATTTCATCGCCCGTGCAACTTAGAAATTGGCCGAGTCGTGCAATCCAATTTTTAAAAAAACCTTCTAGGTTTTTTTTTTTTTGGCATTTTTTTTCCTTAAATGGGATAGAATCAGACTAAATAAACCTTCCAAATAATCCAAGTCAAAATAACAAACAAACAACCCCATCACATTGCATTCTTGGTCCCCACTCCCTCCTACCATGCTTTTTTTTTTTTTTTTTTTACCCTTACTGCCTACACAATGCTTAGTGCCCTCCCTTCTCCTCCACTCCTCTCAGTTTTCTGGTCCTGTTTTGGCCTCCTTATCTTGTTCCCACTCTCTATTTTTTATTATTTGAATCTGACATTATTTTGAAGTTCATATATGATAAATCAACTTTTTTTTTCTTATTCACTTGTTTTTACTTAAAAAATGTCATATTTTTATTGATCATGTATTTTACGATTCATAAAAAGATACAATACACGGTTCAAAAAATAGGTCCATCGATTCACGATATGTATCCCGATTTGATAACCATTTCAACATTTTAATCATATATGTCGACATTTTAATTCCAGATTAAGCTGCTACAGGGTCTTAAAACATCATCTTTGTGCCCCTCTTGTTATGTTTGTGATCTAATTGATCTAATTGATTGCGTTGATTGCTTGATTTTCTTTAACATATGTCAAATATACCTCAGGGAAAATATGAAAACACAATTAAAGAATGCACAAAAGCATTGGAACTGAATCCTGCATATGTTAAAGCTTTGCTAAGAAGAGGAGAGGCTCATGAAAAGCTTGAACATTTTGAAGAGGCCATTGCTGGTGAGTTCAAATTTATATTAGGGAAGTTGGTAATTATGCCAACCTCATCTTAGATTTGCACTAATTACATCACACCTGGCACTGCTCGTGTTTGGGAAATAATAATAATATTTGCATTGCTGGTACGGTTCTTATGCCTCACACCCTTCCTTGGTTGAGGAGTTACACCTACCTTCCCTACTTTTGTATGGTTCCTACTCTATTTTCCTTTGTAAATAACAAAATAAGGGAAGTGTAATTTCTCAAATAAGAAGGGTGTCTGGTGTAATAAGTGCTAACCTAAGGGAAGTTACTCTAATTATCCATTTATTTTGGCTCTTAATGCAAGTGGTGACAGAGTGCTTTGCACACTAATAGCATTCAGATTCTTATAAATTTTCTTTTTCATTCGCAACCCCAGATCTTTTCGCTTCACCAGTTTTTTTTATTTTCAAAAAATATTTGGCAGATATGAAAAAGATCTTAGAAATTGATCCCTCAAATGATCAAGCTGGGAAAACCATTCGCCGATTAGAGCCCCTTGCTGCAGAAAAACGGGAAAAGATGACGGAAGAAATGATTGGCAAGTCATTTTTGTCTTTCTCTTGGTTCCGTTTATTGTTTGTGTATGCTTTTTTATTTTATTTTATGTAGGATGGTGCATGGGCATGTTTTCATTGCATCACCTCTGTTCTTCATTTATACTATTTGTAATTTTTCCCCCCAATTAATTTACTTTAATCTGTCCCTTTCTCTCTCCTTGCTGCTGAACTAACATGGAAGGATGCCTAAGATATCTTTGTTATTTAAAATGGGGAAAAATATCGTGTCTTAGTTGCTGTGTGTTTCTTGGCTTATTTTCTGTCATGTAATACTGTAGATGGACTTTAAGACTGTATGTTTAAATACACCTAGTTACTTAAGCGTCGATTCTTAACATTGACTTGTTCTCAAGTGGTTCACATAGGTGAAGCAAATTTCAAATCTCATGTTGACAATGAGACCTTTTCTCAAATAAGTTCTTTTATCAAAGGAATCTATGGATTCCTTGTTAAGATATTTACAAGCACCGGGGAGTACACTGGTTATTGAAAGATGCACTAGTTGGTTTTTAATCATAGTGGGATTATGTTGATGAATTGAGCAACTCAGCTTGCTGAAATGGCTGCATTTTTATCTTGTAGATATGTACTGTCTTCCTATAATACTCAGAATGGTATGCTGTTTGTACTTTTTGTTCTTTGTGATAGGCATAGAGCTAGTTTTTGATGATTGGCAGCATTGGAGCAGAAACGTAAGGATTATCTGATTATATATATGGTTTATTTTTTGGATATCCATCAAGGCACATCTGGTTTATTGGCTAGATTCTTCTTAGTTGCACTTGGGGAGAACCACTACACAAACATCATAGCTTATTATCTATCATTTATTTTTTGGGCATTGCCTATATCTGTTTTTGTTTTATTAAAGCAAAGTCTTATCTTAAATTGCAAATAGTCTCATTAATCTGTAACAAAGTTTGTCTATTTACTTCATTTTTGTTTCATTATCATCATTTGCTTAGACGGAGAAGTGTTTCTTGATGCAGGAAAACTGAAAGAAATGGGCAATTCTGTCTTGGGCCGCTTTGGGATGAGTGTTGACAACTTCAAAGCCGTCAAAGATCCAAACACTGGTTCCTACTCTATCTCATTCCAACGCTAAGTTTGGTTGAGCAAAGCCATAATAGCATTAAGCAAGAAAGAGGCAGTCTAGAATGATAAAGGTTTGAGACAATGTTGTGTAATACATGCAAGTCGTTAGAACAATCCAAAGGTTAGTAATGTATCTTTTCAAAAGGGCATTTCGTGATTGATTCATCATGTGAAGGGAACTGATAATGAACATATAGTAATCCCTTCTTACAGTTAATGTTCTTTAAGGTTTCAGAACACGAGAATTGTTTTCATCTTTTGGAAAAATATCAAGTTGAACAGTTCATGTTATTCCATTGGCTTTTGAGAAATGCTTGGAATAGCACATTCTTGGACACTCTTCTCAACACTATTATTGGGCAAAAAATGCCATGCTAGTCCCACTAATAGAGTACTGGCCCAGGTTATCTAATGGGGCCAACATTGGAGAAATGTTGAGAAGAGTGTGGAAGAGTATATTGCTACGTTCTCTTGGATTAATGTTCTCTAGGGCGTGCTTGCTTGGAAAGTTAGAGATTGAAAAGTTAGCCATTTGAAAATTGAAGTTACTTCACACTAGTTTGGTAAACATCAATGATCAATGATGTAGTTGAAAGTAAACTGCAACTCATTTATGCACTATCTTCCAAATTTGTGCCTCGATTACGGCATAAAAGTGACTTGAAAACAATTTTCCCTTTTTCCAAACATTAGCTGAACTAAAAAGACATTTTTTTAACCCCCAAGGAAATCAAAACCTTTTCATCTCATTTTTTTCAATGATGTTTTGCCATGTGCGCCGAGTCAGGTACTTCATGTCACATACTAGTAGCTTCTAAGATAATGGGTCTAATTTACTGTCATGTGGTTTGTTTTCTAGGTAATCTCGGAATTCTGAGTTAATAAAGTAGCAAGGGAGTTGAAAATTGTTGGAACGACGTCAGGGTGTATTAATCAAGTGAAAATTCACTATGAAAGCCGATGATTGGAATTTGTAAACGTTTCGGATTGTATTTGCACACTGCCGTTTTTATCTGTTTATATATTTGTAAGTTTTGGAACTGTATACAATTTGCGGTTATCAACACTTCGAAAGCATTTATAGATTTTATGTATGACATTTGCTATTGTATGTGGAATTGGTCTTATCAAAACTCAATAGTACACGAAGTGCAGTATAACTTTTATAAAGAACAAAGTCTTGAGTTTTACAGATGCTGTACCTCCATTAGTTCTGCAAATTTGGTTTTTTTCCTGGTTGTATTGTATTCTTTGGGCGGGTGAAGTTGCATGTTTCACCGAATAAGAGGGACGTTCAGTTGCAGGGATTTTAGGTGATTGAGGTGAGTTTACGGTTTAGTTTTGCAAAACCAAAGTAAGGGGGAGGCCTTTGCTTTGGAAAGTGAGGTCCAAAATATTATCCGAAAAAAGAGCACTATGCTAAACCAAGACAAAACACTCTCAGACTATCAGTTCCCCCCAAAAAACCAGTACTGCAACTTAGCAAAAATGCATCTTGTCATTCCTCTTCTATACAAAGTCTACAAATGAAGAGACAAATCAAGCTTTTGATCTCTGTCAGTACCATTATTCCAAATTCCAATATTTCGATTGTTACCTATCAATGATATCTGTTGAGATGCATAACCACTGCTGAAGTTATTGCTTCTTATACACATCTGCCAGTTGATTGAACTTTTTCCATCTTCATCACAGAATCGACTTTTAGAACTTCCTCCATAAAACTGAGCATTGCCAAATCTAGGTGCACCATTTGATTCAAGCTCTTCTGAAATTTGATGGCTAGGAAGATAAGGGAGATTTGCAGCATGGGCAGTGATGAACATTGAAGGATTAAAAATACCTAGTTGATTGGTTGTAGCAAAAGCCATAGGGGTTGGCATTGGGGAAGCAAAAGAAACACGTGAAAACTCAGAAACCCTCTTGGCCTTCCTTGCAGCATTCCTCTCTTTCTTGTGAGCATTTTGGTGTACCCCTAAAGCTTGAGAACTAAAAAACTTTCTTGAACAAAGTAGACATGGAAAAACTCTTGATGTTGCATCTTCTCCTTGGCTTTCACCAACTTCAGCTACCTTATCTTCCATCTCTATATTCTGAAACCCGGAAAGCAATTAAAAGATTACACATCAGAATTTGTACATTTTTAGAAGAAAAAAACTGGATACATTTACATATTAAGTAAAACAATTTACCTAAGAGATGTTAACACAAAAGGCTCAACAGTGTAGCGGTGGAGAGAATAGAGTGGAAAGAGGGGTTTTAAAAGGATGAATGAAACAACTAATGAGTTTTGAACTTGTAGTTGGAACTGGAAGAAGATTTTCGATGAAAAGTGTTGGAATGGGAAGTGCAAAAGGTATCTGAGCAGCATCATTAAATATAGTGCATGAGACAGTAATGTGGTGTATGGGCTTGGAAACAAGAGATAAGAGACTGAGAGAGAAAGAAATTCCATTTTCCAAACCAAACATATATTCTCACCAATCACTTTCTTCATCTCAAACATGCACAAGCCTTTTGGAGGACAGCTCGTTGATAGGGTCTCCTTTTCTAGTAGGAGAAACACTCCAGAAGAAGAAGAGAGAAATTGGGAATTTCAGAGAAGAGGAGTTTTGGGTTTTTAATTCTATCTCATTTCATTTCATGATTGTGGATTTATACAAGGATTTCAATCCCTACTCCTAAGGATCATTTGCCAAGTGGCTAAAGATCTCTATAGCTCATGTAACCGAAAGATATTCCTATAACGAGATTATTATTCAGCAAAACAGAATTGAAAAGAGCAGCAACGGTGGAAGCTCCTATAGGTGTCACGCTGGCTTCATGTGGCATCAGGGAGGATTCAGTTGCAGTCATCAAGCCACTTGGGCTCCTTCTCAGCCTTTTGGGCCTTTCAGTGTGGATGTACTCAGCGCATCTCCATTATTTATCATGTGCGTATCATTACTCCACCCATCCACAAAAACCTTGTCCTCAAGGTTGGAATTAGGACAAACCTTGAACTCATTTTCATCTAACCAATAATCTCCCATTCATGTTGACCATTCCAATGAACAAAAGAACATCCCCCTGGGTCCCATTGTTTGAAATATAAGGACCCTTTGATACATGAAAAATAGCTTAAGTGGCCTTCCTCCACTTGAAGTTGGACCATTGTAGCTAAATCCATCTTAGAAACATAAGAAACAATAAAACGATTAGCGGCCTTCAAGAGTATAAGAAGGAAGTGGCAAGAATGGACACCCTTCTCTGCTGGAAACAAGCTGACAATAGATTCCAAAAGCAAACTGTACTCTGATGTTATATCATTTACTGAATCTGAATCAAAGGTGAACCTAATTTTCTTCTTGGCAGTCCTAGTTTTGGCAATATTTGCCACGTATGCTCTACTATTGGCAACCATAGTCAGTTCTTTTCTTGAGAAGGCATCATCACCCGAGTTTGTATTTCCATTTCCCTTGTAGTAATTGTATTTGGGACCAGCACTCTGATCAATTGTTGCAGCTGGAAAGCTATTCATGAAAACACATCCCCTCATTGGTTTATTGGGTTTCAAGTTCCACCAAAGCTCGATATATGTCGTCCTCTGCGGCCATGATGTCCCACCAGAAGTAATTAGGAACACAAGATGATTAACACCTTTAGGAATGAGGACAATGTCAGACACAACCTGTGGTGAAGTACTCACTTTAACCATTGGTATATTTGGTGTGAAAAAGAATAACACAACCACAGATACAAAGGGAGAACTTGCACATAATGAAGAGGGAATAGATGCAAAGGCATCATGGACAATGCATTTACGAAAATCAGCTTCACAAAAAGCAGGGCCATTAAGGACAATGTCAGTAGTGCTATCAACAACTTCAAAATGATAGCCAACAATGCTAAAACCCAGATCAGGCAACTGTAGAAAAGAATTAACTAAAGGTTCATACATCATTCCCACTATTGAAACCCCTGAGAATTTCTCCAGTATGTCAAAGGAATTCGACACATTGTTGCAGAGAAATAAAGAAACCATAAAATAACAACCATGTTGTACATACCCAGCCATCATTGTTACCCACGATACATCATCGTTAACCTGCATCCAGTCAAAAATGCTACCAGCCAAATTTTCCTCACCATATTTGGAGTACATATTTGGCAATGAGTTTAGAACCACACCACAAATAGAGCTCCTGGCCACATAACTATGAACAGACTTGCAAGAAGTAGCGTCCTTCTTGGGCGTTTTATCAAACAGTATTTTTGCACTATCTAAGCCAAATATTGCATAATTATTAGATGCACTTGTTTCACAACCAGGAAAACCACCAACACTACACAGTGGAGGCACAGTATTATGGGCCGCCAATGCAAGAAAAAGGTCACAAGCAGCGATACATTCACTGTTATGTAAGCGGGTCCGCAAGGTGGCCATGAGTGTGGTTGCAAATAGAATGTCAAATATGAAGGTGCTAGGAGATGGGGGTCCCAAAATAACATCCAGTGAGAGTTTAGAATGAAGAGAATCAAGAGTGCGGTATACCGTCAATGGCAAACATGGTCCCAATAAGACATTCTCTTGAGCCGAGACAAGATATCCAGAAATGTGGCAATGGCTTTGCGATACATACCTGGTTAGATTGGTTGCCTTGATTGGGGTTGACGATGCGAGCGGACCTGGGTCAAAGGAGCTGATGTGGACAATCGACGTTTCCGCCATGAAGGGCAAAGTTCCATGCAATTTTCGATCTGACTGGTTCTAAGACAGATGGCCGAAATCTTGAGGGATTGTTCGTCACCACCACGCCGTGACTCCCCATCCTCGTTTGGGTTTGCTTCTTTCCTCTTTATATCAGCCAGCAATGGTTCAACCGCTCGAACGCTACTCAAAGCACTGCCATCCAATCGATTACACGCAACATAGGGAGAAGGTAACATGTCTGAAACCGTAAGGTGTAGCTCGACGGATGTTGGTGGTGATTCTAAGGGGCCTGGGTCAAATGGACCAGTATCCATGACTGGCACATCCGTGGCTAGGGTGGTAGCATCCCTATCGAGAAGAAGCAATGGTCGTTGATGGTCACACCCTCGGTTATCGTCGTCGGTAACATAGACATCCGATGGTGAGAACCGGTGGAAGGTCCAGGCGAGTGGCGATGGTTGCGAGAAACAGGGAGGATGGTTGGTGATGTCGTCGAGCTTAAATGCGGAAGAATCAGAATCAGAGTCATCAACGAAATCAAAATCTGAAGCTGAATCCGAATCCTGAGAGAGTGGTTTCTTGGAGGACGGAGGTTGCGAGAACTGGGCATCGGTGTTGTCGCACGGAACCTCAACGAAATCGGAATCAGAGCCAGCAAACAAATCAGAATCCGATTCCAAATCTGTTGCTGAAGCAGCGAGCTGTTGTTGCGAGTACTGGGTTGGCTCCTCTTCTTCATCTGATACCGGTAAAATATCCCGATACTCAGGCTTGAAACGCCAAATAAATGCGGTGGTGAACAATTCCCAATCCACAGTTGGATGGCGCGGAGACCACCAGAACCACCAATGGCGAGCACGACCCGTCAATGCTGTAACAGCTGCTGGTAGTTTCGCCGCCTCTGGTGTGCCGGTCACCTTAAAGTGCTTCTCGGTGCAAAGCACCCACCAGTAGGCATCTTTAGTGCCGTCAAAAATCAAAATCGCCATTGCCGACCTCTAGACAACGGGAATGAGATCAAAAATGAAAGCACCAAATGATAGGGTCTCCTTTTCTAGTAGGAGAAACACTCCAGAAGAAGAAGAGAGAAATTGGGAATTTCAGAGAAGAGGAGTTTTGGGTTTTTAATTCTATCTCATTTCATTTCATGATTGTGGATTTATACAAGGATTTCAATCCCTACTCCTAAGGATCATTTGCCAAGTGGCTAAAGATCTCTACAGCTCATGTAACCGAAAGATATTCCTATAACGAGATTATTATTCAGCAAAACAGAATTGAAAAGAGCAGCAACGGTGGAAGCTCCTATAGGTGTCACGCTGGCTTCATGTGGCATCAGGGAGGATTCAGTTGCAGTCATCAAGCCACTTGGGCTCCTTCTCAGCCTTTTGGGCCTTTCAGTGTGGATGTACTCAGCGCATCTCCATTATTTATCATGTGCGTATCACTCGTCCACTAGTCTGACGACTTGGAGGTTTCATGAGCACTTTGTGTTTCCCTTTTTTTTATTATTTGCCCTTTTTTTTTAGGAAATCATTTCACCGGAAATAAGCAAAGCAATACAACTTGGAACATACTCATATTGTGGGGGCTAGACATAGTAGGAGTTACCTTTGCTAAATAATGAATGATTTTATTGGCTTGTCTCCTAATAAACTTGACACTAAAGTTTGTAGATAAAGCTAAAATCCTAGAACATTCCTTAATTATAGAGCCAAATTCTGACACAACTATCCTAGGATTATTTACACTATCTGCAACAGGCTTACAATTGAGCTCAAAAATAACACTCCATTCGGTCTCGATTATAAGCAACAAAGTACCTTTCCACATTCATTAAAAACTGTATGTATCTGGTCTAATTTTGGACCAGATACATACAGTTTTTAATGAATGTAGAAAGGTACTTTGTTGCTTATAATCGAGACCAGAGGAGTATTATCTACGCCAAGACTAAGAACCCATTGCATTCCGTGAAGGAGACCGAGAGCCTTCCTTTCTGAAACTTGGATGCAAGGGCACTCCAAATAGTTCTAGCAGCCATAAAAATTCCCTACTCGTTCCGGTGGCACATACCCCATCCTGTGATGCCATTTTCATGCGAGAACGACATGTTAACGTTGCATTTCAAAGCACCTATACGGGGAGCTGTCCAAATCTCAGCAACCATCTGATTCAAATTGCTTCCTCCAATATCCTGCACCAACCAGGCTTGATTCCGGTATCCTCCAATTTGTCGAGTTACAAACTTACCTTGTGTAAAATAAGCTGTGAAATATTTATTGATGAATACTTGTAATATAGGAACCATTTAACTAATTCAAAAGAATTAAGAAAACAATGTTAATTTAGTGAGCATCGCTAAATTTGTACACAAGTTGTATTATTTTTCCAAAATTACCTTTGAAGTTATTGCGATTCATAATCTCACTCTTAACATTTAATTGATTACCCACTTCACTTTCCCAATTCACAAAAGAAAGAGAAAAAGTTTATTTTAGCAATTCACTCTATTTATTGTTTATTGACTAAAAATAATGCAAATTAATTAAGAGTATTTTGAAGAAACTACCTGAAATGAATCTTATAAAATGAGACAATCAAATTTCTCAAAAAGTTCCTATATTATGGGATGGAGGGAGTATTTCATAATAAATGTTTGAAAGTACTCCCTCCGTCCCATAATATATGTCACAATTGACCAAATCACACAGTTTAAGAAAAAATAATAAATGAAAAAAAGAGAATGATAATTTTACCAAATTAACCCCATTAACTATTGATGTATTAACTATTGTCATAAATACAAAGTGGAGTATTTGAGGGTATAATTGACAAACAATCATTTAATTTTGCATTAAAAATTGAAGGTGACATATATTTTGGGACAATTATTTTTGTCAAATATGACATATATATATTATGGGACGGAAAGAGTATAATGAAATTTAATAGATATAATTAAAATTCAATAACTAATTCACTCACAATTCAATTCAAGTATGAAGTACATGTACCATGAAAATAACAAGAAAACAAGATCTTTTGATTATGTAAGGAAAATAGATAAGTTAATATCAATATAGTGTGACACAATTGGCAGATAAATGAGTCCTTTATGCATGAGGTTAGGAGTTCGATTCCCGGTCCATGTATATTAAAGAGCATATGTTGGGAGAGGACAACTCCTTAAATAGGGAATCAAATTCGTTGCAGTCATTGTTGTCTATCTTTCTCCACTTCAATTTTTCTTAATTTTTTAAGAAAAATAAATGAACTGACAATATCTTTCATCTCACAAATCCAATGACTAATATGGGTGTGACTGCAGTATCTATAGTCAATCGTGGTCCCTTAGATACTCCTTACAGACTCAATTATAAGGGGGAAAAAAGTGTCCAGGTTTGTTAGACTCAAATATAAGTAAATTTCAACTAACCTACTCATATTTAATGTTATTGTTTCAAAAATACCCTTAAGTTAATTCATCTTTTGTTTTCAATAAAAGTTGTGAGGACCATTATGATTAAGGGTAATTTAGTGAATGTAGTTTCTATTTTATATGAAACCAAGAAAGTTAAATACACTTAACTACCACCCTTAATCAGTGTAAAATTAGTTATTTTTGCTTATAATTGAGACTAGAGGGAGTAGATGTTAGTACTTGAGGTATTAGTATCTGGCTTTTGGGCGGAGGATACCCAAAGTTTACCCAAAAAATCAACACGTGCCTAATCATATTAATTAAGAAATATTTAATGAACTTTATTAAATGTTTTTATTATTATTAAAAAATTAGCTAGATGGTGGACTCATTACTCATTAGTAGTATTCCCTCTGGTCTGAAATATAAGGAAAAAAAACTATTTCACACTTATTAAGAAAATTTGTTATTCTAATTTAATATTCTTAAAGTTATCAAAAAATAATTCTATTTCCAAAAATACCATTGCTTTAAAATAAAAAGTTTTATTGGAAAAGATAATCTCAATAAATTTAAGGGTATTTTTTGTAACAACATCATTAAATAGAGTAAAAGTAGTTAACATTTGCTTATAATTTAGACCATGAATAGTATATTTTTTTGCTTATATTTCAGACCGGATGAAGTAGTATTTTTTATTGTTAAATATGTTTTTAGTCCTTATAAAATTGGGACTTCTCAAGTTTAGTCCCTAAAAAAATTTATTCATTTTTAATCCCTATTTTGAAAACTTTTTACAAAAAAGGGTGCTTTTAGTCCCTCTAGGGACTAAAAAAATAGTCCTTATAAAAACAAAATAGGGACTAAAAATGAATAAATTTTTTTAGGGATTAAAGTTGAAAAGTACTCCCTCTGGTCTTGATTATTAACAACAACAAAAAAACACGCTAACTAAGAAAGTCATTTAATTTTGTTAATTTCAATTAGAGAATGAAATTCTTCCAAAATTACCTCAAATCATCATTTATTGCATTAATTTCCAAATGCACATCGAAACCAACATATGAGTTTAATATGGGTATTTTAGGAATGTTAGTATTAAATAAGGTAAAATTGGTCAAATTTGCTTATATTTGAAACTACAATACATGGGGTTTTTGTTACTTATAATCGAGACAAGAGGGAGTAATAATTTTATGGAGACTAAAAATATATTTAAACCTATTTTTTATTAAAATTTGTAGTTTTACTTTTTCGGCAATATTGTTTCTAGATGTCAAATTCAATGACGGTAGACATCGCCAATCACATTGTTGGGAGATCACTAAGTGTCAGAGTAGCTGCAGTAAGATGATCTCTAATGGCCAATATGGAGAATGGAAGGATTATGGAGAATGGAAGGATTAGGTGACTTAAAAGCTACTACTACTAAATTAATGAGTCCACCATCTTGTATTGTATGGGACTGTGTGTTGTCTAGTTTACTCTGCATGCTGCAATTGGCTGCTTTGTCTCTGCATCATCTTCTAATTCCACATGAATCGGTTACGGGCTGGTTCTTCCCACCGCCAACTTCATGCAAATGGTTACTTTTCACTTACCCTTGTGGCCTTGCATGTAGGGATGGCAATCCGCTAAAATGGGTCGGGTTGGGCTACGATACGTTAACTCATCAACTCATCTAGTTCAACCCGTTGGGCCATTTTGAGCCATAAGCGGGCCGGGCTAGGCTGACCCATCGGGTTAACATATATATATTTTTTTCTTATTTCAACTCTCTCCGTCTCATTTTAGTTGTCCTCTTTGGAATATTTCATTGTCTCAAATTACTTGTCTCTTTAGAAAATAAAAAGCTATTAATTACTTTTTTTCTAACAATATCCCTTGTATTTCAACCAACTATATTAATAACAACAGGGGGAGTACTCTTTTTCCTTCTAGGTGTTTTTTCCCTAAGGAAGATTTTACATCAGAAGGTTTTAACGAGGCTCCCTTCATTCATTTAAAATTTCAACCAGCTATATTAATGAATTTGTCTACTTAACTACTCCACTGCGCTAATTAATAAGAGGTATTTTAGTCAAGGAATGTCATTTTATCATGGAAATTTATAAACTCAATCATTTTCTTAAGTAATGTGCATAAACTAATAGGACAAGTAAAATGAGATGGAGAGAGATCAAATTTCCTTTATTTTTTTTCTACATATTTCGGGGTCCATTTTAGGCGGGTTGACCCGCCATTTTGACCCCGTTTTATCCCGAATTTCAGTTTTTAGATTTATTTTTTTGTTTTTTTAACTGGCTGGCCTGCCAACCCGCCAACCCGTGACAGAACGGGTTGGGTTCAACATCTCAACCCATAACCCTTGGTGGGCCGGGTTGGGCCAGCCCGTTTTTGAGCGGGCTCATGGCGGGTTAGGCCGAGCTGGGCCGAGTTGGCCCGTTTTGCCATCCCTACTTGCATGCTCTGATGAGCCTTCGCGTCGTTTTCCAATACGCGGTAGTACTTGTGTATGGATGTAGCCCACATCACGCGTGATCTTGAAAATGGTATTTAAATCAGCTACGACAATGTAACGATAGTTTTACATATATTTTTAGAGAAATGCTAACAATACATTCTCTAACGCTCACTTCCCAAAACACACTCTCCTATTAGTTAAAATTTAGATGGGTCCAACCAAATTTGTGTAGGACCTACATGATTTAGTGGGACCCATTTAAATTTCTACCAATAAGTGAGTGTGTGTTGAGAGGAGAGTGTTAGAGAGTGTGTTGCTAGCATTTCTCATATTTTTATCCTTTAAAAATATAGGTGTATTTTGTTTTATTTCGGTTCTAGTTACTGGAAGTCCTACGGAAGAATTCATTGCTACGAAAGGTCTTCGACAAGGGGATCCATTAGCACTATTCTTTTTTCTAATAGCAGCGGAGGGGCTGGCGGGGCTGGTGAACCAAGCGGTGCGTTTGGGTTTTTTTGAAAGGGTACATGGTAAATGAGGACATATCCTATCCGCTCTTGCAATATGCGGATGACACTATTCTGTTATGTGAAGGCTTGTGGGAGAATTTATGGTGCATCAAAACAATTTTGAGGAGTTTTGAGCTAATATCGGGACTGAGGGTGAATATTTTTAAGACCAATTTATATGGCATAAATCTGGATGAATATTTCCTAGTGGCTGCTTTTGATTTTCTGTCTTGTAGTATTGAAGACATACCTTTCAAATTTTTAGGGATGCCGGTGGGAGCCAATCCAATACGTTGTGCAACGTGGAACCTGGTGGTGGAGGCGATACAATGGAGGCTTGCTGCATGGAAAGGACGACATGTCTCAATGGGAGGTAGAGTATCATTAATAAATTATGTTTTGAGCAGTATCCCGCCGTATTTTTTCTCATTTTACAAAGTGCCAAAGAAGATTTTGAAGTCAATTATTAAGATTCAAAAGGATTTCCTATGGGGGGAGGTGTGGAGCAGCAAGAAACATGTTGGGTGATTTGAGAAAGGGTATTTCAGCCGAAAAGATTAGGGGGATGAGTTGTGAAAAATGTTGAATGGTTCAATAGGGCACTTTTGACTAAGTGGAAGTGGAGATGCTTGACGGATTGAAATGCTATTTGGTCTAAATTGCTTACATACATATATATATATATATATATATATATATATATATATATATATATATATGGACCATTAGGAAGGAACATACTGCAACCTTCGAACTTTGTAACTAATAACAAAACTTCTATATGGTGGAAAACTTCTATATGGTGGAGAGATTTATTGAGTTTGGATCTTGATTCAGATCGCTCATCTTTATGGTTTTCAGATGCGGTAAAACATAAACTCAGGAAGGGTGAGGAAATTTATTTTTGGAGTGACAAATTGTGTGGTTTGGCCCCTATAAAAGATTATTTCCCTAGATTATACCAGGTGGCTATAGATAAATCTGCATCTATCAGTGAAATGGGTGATTGGGTTAAAAATAGGTAGATTTGGAAGTGGAGATGGAGAAGGCCACTATTTGCTTGGGAGGAGGAAATTACAAAGGAACTTGACAATATGCCTGCTGCTATCACTCCGCTCAACAAGGTGAATGACTCTTGGGCATGGATTATTGATAACATAAATGGGTACATGGTAAAATCTGGTTATGCGCATATTGTGAGCCTTCATTGCATTGTAAGTATTGATCCAGATTGTTCCAAAGCACTAAAATCACTACAAGAATTAAACATATTACCTACAAAAATTTTCTAGGGCCACTGACCCTAGGAATTTACCTAGGGCCAAGGCAGCAGGAAAATGGTTGCATGTTAATTACCCATGACCGCTGACTAAAAACCGTCGGATATGTGCATTTTTTTTTAAAAAGTTGGCCCAAATCGAGGGGCAGAGCCCTTGGGAATGGGCAAAAGCTAACAGGATGCGCATTTACGAGGGCATACCCCTCGATTTCCATTTTTTTTAATTGACAGGTGCGCAGAGTGAGGGATTTGTATGCCCCGACTCTAATCGGAGAATTACTTGCTAAACTAACAGGAATTAAAGTTAAACGAGAAAAAAAAATTTAACTTTACATAATAAACAATAGGAAATGAATCCTTTGAAATATACTACTGTGGCTAAATAAAAATCTTTGAAAACATAAGGCATTATAAAACAAATTTGATAATAAATGACCTTTATCAAAAACTAAAATCGAATTTAAGATAGTACAAAGACTCATAACAAACATGACTCCAAGGCGAACTACAAAGCCTCAATTAAATTTACACTAAACTCGTACATTATACATATTACAACTTGACTCGTGATTCGGCCTTGACATATAAGAAAGTCTCGCACAAGGGCAAGACCGAGCATCAAAGAACGCTCTCTAATTCTCCGTGAGCTGATAATACCAGAAACAATGCCCCAAACATAGTGAGTTATAAAATTCAGTAAAATAGAATTTAGAAATAAAACACTTTTATCGTTGTTTCAGCCATACGTGGTGTACTACGTATGGAAAACTCCTCTCAATTGAGAAACCGTCATCAACATTAATTTTAGTCTCATAGGTCCACTCGTAACCACACTTTACTTGTAAATAATTAATAATCACAAGGTTTCCGATTAATACCCCAAACTTCATCACACAGTAACACATACTTCCCCAATACAAAGTTCTCATTTAAATGAACAATTAAGCAAACAATATTCATGCAGAGTTTTCACTATGTTAATTCCTTCACAAAGAGCCACTAAATAATAATTTGACGATGTAAAATCATAGGATAAAAGCAGACTTTTTCAGCCATCCAAAACCAATCAAAATTTCATTATGACATACCAAAAGATATCCTAATGCAAAACTTTTCTTTAACATCATGGAGCATGAGAATTTCCACTCAATAACCATTCAAGTACATTACTCAAGCACAGAATTTGTACACAGCTAAACAAGTATTTCAACTTCAATTCTAGTATGTTAACATTACATACTTTTGGAGAATTTTATACCAAAATTTTGCATCCATGTACTTACAAAAACATACATCCATTTTATCACCTATAGTGCAGAATTTTCTGCATATTAAATCAATAATAACAAATCTTGAAGTAGGAGCTTGGTAAGATGAAAACCAAGGGTAAAAGCGCAAAATTTTCCAGCACAATATATACATACATATATATCAAAAACCACCAAAATTTGACTCAAACCCATCTCAAAGAGAGCTAAATTTCTAATTTCCCACTTCATGTCACTCATTACCAATCACCTAATTTCTATTCAAACGTATTGACAATAAGGGACTAACTTACTTTTCTCATAAGACAAAAATCAAACATCTTGCATACATTTCTACTTCCACATAAACTTATCAATGCATAAGTATCAACTAATCAAGAGATTAAACATAAAACCCTAGCACACCCTAAATAGAGGTTTTAATTGCACAATATATACATACATATATATCAAAAACCACCAAAATTTGACTCAAACCCATCTCAAAGAGAGCTAAATTTCTAATTTCCCACTTCATGTCACTCATTACCAATCACCTAATTTCTATTCAAACGTATTGACAATAAGGGACTAACTTACTTTTCTCATAAGACAAAAATCAAACATCTTGCATACATTTCTACTTCCACATAAACTTATCAATGCATAAGTATCAACTAATCAAGAGATTAAACATAAAACCCTAGCACACCCTAAATAGAGGTTTTAATTGGGGATTCTATGTTACCTCTTGTTCCTTAAATGCTTGGAGAAGAAATCCCCAAATTCTAGGGCTTGGGTACCCACCATGGGAGCTCCTCCTCCAAGTTTCAAACCTTGCTCCTTCTTCTTCCTTCTTCCGTCTTCTTCTTCCTTAGGCTCCAATGGAGGTGGAACCTCCTTCTCCTACTTCCATTTCCCACTATTTCGAGCTCTTTCTTCCTCTTCCTCTCCCTCTCTCGGTCCTATTCTCTCTCTCTTTCTCTCTCTCTAACGCTCAGCCTCGTTCTCTCTCCTCTCCATGGCGCGGTGGTGCGCCACCACCTCCCTCCGGCGGTCGCGGACGAAGCTCACCCATCCGCCTTCCATCGTGCGATCTCCTTCTTCCTCCCTTTCTCTTTCTCTTTTCTTTTCCTTCTTTTTCCTTTTCTTTCTTTTTTCCTGTTTTTCTCTTTTTCTTTCTTCTGCTTGTGTTTCACGCAGGGGAGGGAGTAAAGGAGGGAATGGGGGTGCTAAGGTGGAATGCATGGGAAGGTGGTACATGGTGGGACATAGGTCATGATTTAATAAAAATCTTGCTAACATACCCTCATTTATTCCATAATTTATCTTTTGGTTCTTAATTCAACCTTAGATAAATTAAATTACTCAAAAATAATTAGTCCCACATTTCCTAAATCATTGGGTAACATTACTATTTTACCCCTAGGTCCCAACTTTTTTTTTAATCACTAGATTAAAAGCTATTAATCTCATTAATCTTTGGGAATTACATCCCCTTTTTCATTAGGCTCTTTAATTACTAATCTCTAGAAAGTTGGGGTGTTACATTACTCCCCACCTTTTTGGAATTTTGTCCCTAAAATTCGCCTTACCTCATACTTTGCTAACTTTTGAATCAACTTCATGAATGCATACAATCAATTATCAACTTAACAAAGAAAATATAACAATCAAACAACCTAGCTCACTCCTCGTATTCCTCTAAGGGGAAAATAAAAGGCGTTGTTTATTGCAACAGCCGAGGCATCACCACGGGTTCTTTCAACTAGAGGCCTTCCACGTGACTACTTACCTTCCTTGAAATGCTACTCATAGGACCTCACCCTCCTGCCGAGGTGTATTTGCCTTTTACTTTGCTCGATTCCAGAACCTAGAGGACTTAGGTACCTGGGGAGCACCCAAATCTTAATCTTATCATTTACTATTAGAACTAGGAATACAAGTTGTGAGTGCACTATTCGCGTCTACTATTCCTTTATGGTTCGTTCGTTTATTGAACCAAGAATCTTATGCCACCGGATTCGATCGAATGGACAGACATCTAACCCCGGACTGACGTTAATTATGCTTTAGGATTCAGTTTTGATTGACCCTTCATTTGACCCTGGCACAACCTATACTATGATGCCCGTATTTGGTCGGATTAATCAATCCCGGATCAAAAAACACAAGCATATAGCTCCTTAATATGCTCAGTTACCCTCTAATATAACCGACATGAGCTTCCCCATGCCTGAGCACATATTCTGCTTATGGTTACTGGATAATTAGCCAGGCCATTTTGTCCTTCCTGCCCAAGGATCTTTTCTTAGAGGCTTTCCACATTGTGAGGATCTTTGTGTAGTTAACGTGCACACCACGTGAAAAATATTTTCTTTAGTCAAAATATTTTTTCAATTTACTCAACGGTTCTGTTCCCCAAAGGCATCCCATAATACTTTTGGGTGGTTTCGTGACTTCTTCATTGGTCAACTAACTTAACAATGTAAGATTGTCACTTTGAGTAAACTATCACATACATTGAAAAATTTTCATTTACAACTTTCATACATCCGTTATAAATGGAAATTTCTTTCCTTAAGTACCTTTTCCTTAAACTTATGAAATTGATACTTATCTCTTATCACATTCTTAGCATGGAAAAAATTATCAATTTATAACATGCACTTCA
This sequence comes from Calophaca sinica, assembly GCA_037113605.1. NCBI lineage: Eukaryota > Viridiplantae > Streptophyta > Magnoliopsida > Fabales > Fabaceae > Calophaca > Calophaca sinica. The sequence goes on along the minus strand of CM073733.1, from coordinate 99,533,998 downwards.
CTTTATACTTGGTCTTAGCTACTAGCTACTTCTTAGACATTACATCATCATCAACTTAAAACATGCATACAATTCAGCTTCCCTAAGGTCATCTATTCTCATCCTTCTTTATTAAAAAGATCTATGAATTGTAACACTTACTTACATTCATCTTGGCTTGGGATATCTTAATCCCGATCAACTTGGGTTTTCTAGATCAATTGTCCGTGTACTAACTGAAATTGTTGGATAATTCTAGAGTTAGTTGGATAATAAACACAATTAACTATTAGACTCTCTGTAGTTTCGTTAGCCAGCCACAAATCCTGCATCAACTGAGAACTTTCAAGGTAATCAATCGAAACCGAATCTGTAAGTGATTAATTAAATTTCAAGGATTCTATCTAGTCAATTTTAAGCAATTATCACTATCCGAGAATACTTGCCAATCCAGTTATACACTTAGGGACATAACCATTTGACACCTAATTATCCTTCTTTTAAGTTAACCTGCTTGATCAATTCCTTCTATCTATGCGACAAGGCACCTGATAATATAGAATAAGGTTTGACTAGTAACCTTCTATAATAACAATCTTACATATTGCACCTTAGCATTCCATCTTAACCAATCCATTGTTTCATGCATCTAATTCTAAATTGTAGGAAAACTAAATGTAATTAATGTTATGTGAAGACTTAATTGACGAAAAGCTTAGTGATTTCGCTAACCGGTTACAAACCATGCCTTAGCCGAGTAATATGCTTAACCAGTCAAGGCAGGGTTTACAATAGGTTAATGAAAATCACTGTAGATATCGATCAATGAATTCAAGACATCCATCATTAACTCTAGATTTCCCTCAATTTAGTTACACTTATAGCCTCACTGTGGGAGTGAAGATATTTCTAACTGCTTAGAATATTGTGGTTCACTTAAGGCTTATCATAGGATTTCAATCAACTTAGGATTTATTCATAATGGGTTAGGCTAAACAACTTAATTAATTAACAAGCGTTAAAAACCTAACTAATTATAAATGCCCATCCTAAATGATTAAAACCACACAACTAAGAACCTTACTTATCAATCCTAATTTTCATTGAACTAAGGAATCACAACAAAAGAATTGATAATGAGTACTAGGCCACACTAGACTCAATATATCCGAAGTGACCTTCGCATTTTTCTGCTTCAGAAGTACCGCACAACATAACCTAATAGGATCATGAAGTCTAGGAAAACATAGAATTATCAAGGTTCATCACTTTACCAAACATTTCTTACACGGGGGTTAGGCTCTAACCAACTCGTGATCATAATCCTTAGTGCGACTTGCGAAGATAGGTAAGGAATACAAAGTAATTTCTCACTTATATTTGCTAGTTGAAACATACATGGCTTCAATATCCCCTCCGTGGAGAGACCAATGAAGGAAATCTAAAACATATGTCGGTGTTGGGGTCAACAGCCAACCCTTTTTCACCCAAAAGGACCCGATATTTCAAATATCAAAGCATAATGGTAAGATATTCAATTATGCGTCGATTAACTAAGTTCATTCTAAACATACTCAGCACATAAAGCTAGACCAACCAAGGATGGCAGAGATTCTAACACATCTATCATTAAAAAACATAAAGTTCAATTCAATCTTCTAACATTACATCACAGAAGCAAAGTATGATACAAACTGAGTTGCAGTTAGCAAGCAATCTCCTCGAAAACAGATAAGGGAATACTAGGGTATCCTCTTGTGTGTCATTCGTCATACACTCCATTCATCACTGGCTCAATCACAAATAGCATATTAGGGTTAAATTCATAGTGATTATAAATCTTGGAAGAAACCCGGAAGTCCCTATCCTGACAGACGGCATGGATTTCCGTTTTCTTCTCTCAATGGATACATATATGCATACACCCTACGTTAAAGCATATACATATATTGAGGAATCTCGTAAATCCGAGGAAACATTACACTAACTCCTGCTCGTCTTCATTCTCTCAATTCTTTAGACAAATCCTTGAGGTGGCTTGCCTCAATAATTCGCAAAAAGAACTTAGAAAAATCAAACTCACAGACAAAACTGATACTTCCTAAACCGGATCACTTCTAAACTCATAACTCACAGTCCGATAAAATCAAACTGCTCTGATACCATAATGTAACGCCCCGACTCTAATCGGAGAATTACTTGCTAAACTAACAGGAATTAAAGTTAAACGAGAAAAAAAAAATTAACTTTACAACAATAGGAAATGAATCCTTTGAAATATACTACTGTGGCTAAATAAAAATCTTTGAAAACATAAGGCATTATAAAACAAATTTGATAATAAATGACCTTTATCAAAAACTAAAATCAAATTTAAGACAGTACAAAGACTCATAACAAACATGACTCCAAGGCGGACTACAAAGCCTCAATTAAATTTACATTAAACTCGTAAATTATACATATTACAACTTGACTCGTGATCCGGCCTTGACATACAAGAAAGTCTCGCACAAGGGCAAGACCGAGCATCAAGGAACGCTCTCTAATTCTCCGTGAACTGATAATACCTGAAACAACGCCCCAAACATAGTGAGTTATAAAACTCAGTAAAATAGAATTTAGAAATAAAACACTTTTACCGTTGTTTCAGCCATACGTGGTGTGCTACGTATGGAAAACTCCTCTCAATAGAGAAACTGTCATCAACATTAATTTTAGTCTCATAGGTCCACTCATAACCACACTTTACTTGTAAATAATTAATAATCACAAGGTTTCCGATTAATACCCCAAACTTCATCACACAGTAACACATACTTCCCCAATACAAAGTTCTCATTTAAATAAACAATTAAGCAAACAATATTCATGCAGAGTTTTCACTATGTTAATTCCTTCACAAAGAGCCACTAAATAATAATTTGACGATGTAAAATCATAGGATAAAAGCAGACTTTTTCATCCATCCAAAACTAATCAAAATTTCATTATGACATACCAAAAGACATCCTAATGCAGAACTTTTCTTTAACATCATGGAGCATGAGAATTTCCACTCAATAACCATTCAAGTACATTACTCAAGCGCAGAATTTGTACACAACTAAACAAGTATTTTAACTTCAATTCTAGTATGTTAACATTACATACTTTTGGAGAATTTTATACCAAAATTTTGCATCCATGTACTTACAAAACATACATCCATTTTATCACCTATAGTGCAGAATTTTCAGCATATTAAATCAATAATAACAAATCTTGAAGTAGGAGCTTGGTAAGATGAAAACCAAGGGTAAGAGAGCAATATTTTCCAACACAATATATACATACATATATATCAAAAACCACCAAAATTTGACTCAAACCCATCTTAAAGAGAGCTAAATTTATAATTTCCCACTTCATGTCACTCATTACCAATCACCTAATTTATATTCAAACGTATTGACAACAAGGGACTAACATACTTTTCTCATAAGACAAAAATCAAACATCTTGCATACATTTCTATTTCCACATAAACTTATCAATGCATATGTATCAACTAATCAAGAGATTAAACATAAAACCCTAGCGCACCCTAAAGAGAGGTTTTAACTGGGGATTGTATGTTACCTCTTGTTCTTTAAATGCTTGGAGAAGAAATCCCCAAATTTTAGGGCTTGGGTACCCAAAATCCACCATGGGAGCTCCTCCTCCAAGCTTCAAACCTTGCTCTTTCTTCTTCCTTCTTCCATCTTCTTCTTCCTTAAGCTCCAATGGAGGTGGAACCTCCTTCTCCTACTTCCATTTCCCACTATTTCGAGCTCTTTCTTCCTCTTCCTCTCCCTATCTCGATCCTGTTCTCTCTCTCTCTCTCTAATGCTCAGCCTTGTTCTCTCTCCTCTCCATGGCGCGGTGGTGCGCCACAACCTCCCTCCGGCGGTCGCTGCCGGAGCTCACCCCTCCTCCTCCCATCGTGCGATCTCCTTCTTCCTCCCTTTCTCTTTCTCTTTTCTTTTCCTTCTTTTTCATTTTCTTTCATTTTCTGTTTTTCTCTTTTCCTTTCTTCTGCTTGTGTTTCACGCAGGGGAGGGAGTAAAGGAGGGAATGGGGGTGCTAAGGTGGAATGCATGGGAAGGTGGTACATGGTGGGACATAAGTCATGATTTAATGAAAATCTTGCTAACATACCCTCATTTAATTCAATAATTTACCTTTTGGTTCTTAATTCAACCTTAGATAAATTAATAAATTAAATTACTCAAAAATAATTAGTTCCACATTTCCTAAATCATTGGGTAACATCACTATTTTACCCCTAGGTCCTAACTTTGTTTTTTTTTAATCACTAGATTAAAGGCTATTAATCTCATCAATCTTTGGGAATTAAATCCCCTTTTTCATTAGGTTCTTTAATTACTAATCTCTAGAAAGTTGGGGTGTTACATATTTCTTCCCTGCTTCTCTCACTCTCTCACTTTGCTTCCCTCTTCTCTCGCTCTCTTGCTACTCTGCTTCCCTGTGTCTTCTGTTTCTCTCCCTTCCTCCACCACCACTCTCCACCATCAACCACCATCCTCCCCCATGTGGTTCTCCATTCTCCACCGTCCACCACCGTCAACCTCCCCCATCCCCACACCTTTTCTCTCACACCGTGTGGCTATAGATGTTCTCACAATCTGGGCTTGCTCATCTACCTCTTATTATATCCTTTCTTCAAACCCTAACAATACAAGTGGTCCCCATCACCTAGAGAACAAAAACCCTAAATCAATTTTGAGGAAACAAAGATGGGGAGGTGGATGGACTCTGCGCCTCATCACAGAAGAGAAAGGGGTAGACAATTTCGTGTGTGAGAGAGAAGGGTTCCAGCGATCACAGGTCTGTGAGGGGGGGACAACGCAACGAGGCTACATGGAGGTGGTGGATGGTGGCAGAGTTTGTGGTGTGTCTCCACGAAGGATACAGGTATTGGACTGACGAAACTGCGCGAGATAGTGGATGGTAGTGGAGTGCACGACAACACCCCATGATGAAGATTATCTTCGTCACACGACACCCTCAGGGTGTGCCGATGGTTGATGGTTGTGTTAGCTCGCGAAACTAGTTACCACTGTCAACATCGTCCAACCTCGTTGCTCTTGGTCTCAATCTCTGAATATGGAGAGAAAGTTCGAGGCTTCGACTTTCATTTGGGGGGTCTTGTTGGTTCATCTACTATGGTTGATTTCTACTAACATGGAAGGTTTGTGTGTGTTGGATGAAATTATTATTTGTTTAGCTAATTCATTTATGCCTTGTAAAATGAAGTTAAGAAACGGATATGTTTTCAAACTTGTTTGGGGGTTTTGCTTGTTATTTCTTTGGTTTTATTGAGTTTGGTAAATGAGATTCCTTTTCCTCCTTGGTACCTGGTTCTGTCAAAAGGGTTGTATATTCAGGCCATGTGTGATGTGTTTTGGCTCTCTTTTGGTCCTTCAATTCCTCTTTGCTTGTGGATTTGTATAAAGAATGTTCTAGAATTTATCAGATGGAATCATCATTGTTATTATTTTTTTATTTTCTTTTTTTGGTATAACAAGTCCTCAGATATCTTACACCTCTTTACTCATGTAGTTCCTTTTGAAGGCAATGCCTTCTACATGGGTTATGCTTTCTACAATGCAAACAAAGTGATGAATGATTGATTACTCATTTCCAGACCCTCCTGATTATGTTCACTTCTGTTCTGGTAATAAGTTTTTAGTCAAAATATACTTAATATACAGGAAAGTTGTTTGGATGATGCCCAAAAAATAAACAGGGTACTCCCGGATGATGATGCCCAAAAACTTGTTTAGATACAGAAATACGGGAAAGTTGAAAGTGGAATGCACATTTTTTTTTTGTTTTTTTACGCAATTTCCTAGGGCTTTTCCCCTCGAAAATTTGCTACGGCTCAGAGCCCTAGAAAATTTTCGACAGGCATTTTTTTTAAAAACATCGGTTTTCGTTTCCTACTAGCGAATACCGTACTGCCTCGTAGCCCTTGGTGGGCCCTCGAAAATTTGTATATTTCCTACTGTTTTTGTCCATTTCCTAGGTTTTTTGGCCCTAAGAAATGTTAGGAATTCTTGTAGTGAATGCTTGTTGGTGTGTGTAGTCCCTTTTAAGATTCATATATTGGATTGGAGGCTGCTCCGAAATCGTTTGCCCACCAGGGAAGCATTGGTTAATATAGGAATTGTTGATGCTAGGAATGTGGATTCGTGTCCATTTTGTTTTTAAGCTGCGAGAGTTGCAACCACTTATTTTTTACATGCTCATTCTCCTTCAACACTTGGTCTAGCATATTTGCATGGTTGGGAGTTCAAAGAGTGTCTCCTTGCAATGACACACAACATTTTAATCAGTTTGGGCAGGTTTTAGAGGGAAAAAGATTAAGAAAGTGAGAACATATTATTTGGTTTGCGGTTGTATGGTCACTTTGGAGTTTGAGGAATAGAATAATTTTTGAGGGGGCAGTTGCTAATCATTAGATGTTGTTGCACAGATTAAAGCTTTATCATGGGGATGGTTCATTTGTAGGGAGGGTAGAAAGTTAGGGATGTCTTATACAAATTGGTGCACTAATCCATTGGCTTGTCTACATGCCATCTAGATGTAAATCTTGATGTAATGTGTTAGAGTACCATTTGTACTCCCTTTTAATAGATTTTTCTTATTAAAAAAAATCTCTCAAAAGAAAATTTTCGGTTGCTCATCCCTATTTTTTATTTACAAAACCTACACGTAGAACCCCATTTCAGAAGATGAAATCCACATTGAGAAGGCCATAAATTGTTTTTCTAAAAGAAGGACAATTATAAAAACAAAAAAAATACTCAATCGATTTAAATATCTAGCAGAGAAGGCGAAAAACAATCCTCTAGATTTTTTTTTGATTTCTATCCCCAAATGAACCTGCTTAGCTAGTTTTCGAGCATGAGATGTTGTTTCAGAAAACAAAATCCCCAATAAAAAGGGCAGAAATCAAATGAAACCAAGGAGAAATACCGAAATAGAAGCAATACCAACAACGCTAAGGATAAATTTTGAAACATAAGCAATACCAATACCAACGTCTCTGAGATGTGAACTGTTTTCCCAGCAATAGTGAGATAATGAAACAAACATCCATAAAAAACCATGAGAAAATGCTAGGGAGATGATGTATCACATATTCAAAACTGATAGAAGAGAAACGTGGAGATGCAGAGGAGAATAAGAGAGAAAATATAGTAGGTGTAACAACCGTTCATCTTCAATGCTCTAGAGAATGAGGAGTCGTGTCTATTCTATATGCATTGTATGCGTGTCTTGCTTCATTAGAATGAGGTTATTATCTATGGCTAATGACTCAATTTAGCCTCCACACCCCTTCATATTTTCAGTCTATGAAGTATTGCGATTCTTTCATAAGCAATAACCTTGTTGCAGACAAACAAAGAGATGCATGGAAAAGATACCATCACAATTAAAATCCAATAAACACACGCATTTTACCAATAAATCTTTTTCTTTATTATATTAAAAGGAGAAGTACATTGTACTTACTAATTGTACTAACTAATGCAACCAATTTTCCCACCTAAATTTGGGGTATTTCTTTCATTTTCGCATTAAATTTTTAGTTTTTATTTTTTTAATCTGTATTCAATTTTGGGTGTGTTAGTGGTCTAGATAATTGTGTTTTGTTTGTACCAATACATGCATAATTCTTCGTTTACCTCAAGCACGTTTTAGTTTTGTGAACTACTGCCCGCATAGAAGCATTTTTGGGCGACTTCTAGGGTGCCGCACTCAATAGGTTCGGCATGGTGCCAAACTAATTTTTTTTAATTTCCACCGTTTGATTAAGATGGTCCATGGATACGATTGTGAACCCCAAACACCATAATATACTTCACCCTTCTCCCCGCACAACACCATCGTTGTCATCTTCTTCATCGCAAACGACAAGATCTCCTTCCCACTATATTCCAAATTCAACCTCCATCCTCACGTGAGTCATGCCTCTTCTTCCTCTACAAGACCACAACACGGTTCATCATCTTCACCATAATCAGAGTCATTGTGAGCCCCACCCATTTTCAAACAATTCAGATCAAGCTTAATGCGCTGCCACTGGAGCAACGATGTTGGAGTCCTTGGCCGCGAGTTTTGTGAGAGGGACGTCGACCGTAGGCTTATCGCAATGGTTGCACAACGGTCTCTGGTCGTGCTCACGCCGATATGAGTGGCAGTGATTGTTTTTCCTTTTGCATCGAAGAAGACACTGTTACTACTACGACAGTGGTCATTCTCTTTTTGCTTTTTTTTTGTAGTTACCTCTATTACTGTTTCTGTTGGAGATTGGTAGCTAAAAAGGAAGACATTGGCTCAGGCACTGGTGTTGATGTCAGTGTCAGGGGTGCTGTCACTGACAGTGTCGAAAATAACAAAGGAGAGGAAGAAGGGAAGGCGATGATTTCAAAGAAGGAGAAGAAACATTTGGTACTGATAATTCTACCATAAGATTCCTGGAACCGTCAGATCAAATGGTGAAAAAAGATGCGGCACCGTACCACACCTATTTCACTAGTGCATTTTAGACATGACCACATTTTTGTCGGTGTCTTAGTCCTAGTTAGGTTTTCAGCCTCACGCAATTGTATCCTTCGAAATGAGTTGTACTCGTAACTGGTGTTGGTGATTGGAGAGGGAAAGCTCGGACGTAGTGTTCGTGCGCACTTTGTAGTAGACGACCCACAGCAGGAAGCGGTGACGATTTAAGGTCGCGACTCTCCTTCGCTTCTCCTTCCATTGCTATAGCTACGACTGTTGTCTTTCTCTCCCCCTCTCTTTCTGAATCGATCTGCATTTTTAGCCATCTAATTTTTTTTTTGCATAAATAGCACCAAAATCAAATCTTTTTTTGACGAATGGATTGTTTCAATAGGATCTAATCTTCATATATTTCACCCATTCTCAACTTGTAGGTTCGGTCTTCAGGGAATGAAGGGGCATACACGATTTTGGTTTCATCAACAAATAAAGGTAAGTGGTGATATAAACAAGTTTTGGGGGGGGCTTTGGTTTCTGGTTTTGGGGGTTTTATTAAAGAAATGTATTTTGGCAAGAACCAAATCGTTCTCCCTTTTTTCATTCCTCTGCTGAACAAATATATACAGGATTATACACAAAAATAAATTCCCAAATTCTAGTTAACAAATCCCTATAATTAGCCCTATATCAAATCTGCTAGTTGCACTAAATAATTATATACAATCAAATCAAATATTCTAGTTTAATACAATCAGACCAATTATTTATATACCAATCAGATCAAATATTCTCGTTACCGCCCTCAAGTTGGAGCATGCAAGTTGCAAATGCCTAACTTGTCCAGTAAGGAAGTGAACTGAGTAGGACTAAGTGCTTTAGTAAACGGATCAGCCAATTGTGCAGTAGTGGGAACATACATAGGACCAATGTTGCCTTTTAAAATCTCGTCCCGAATGAGATGACAATCAACTTCGATATGTTTGGTATGTTCATGGAATCTGGGTTCTTGGCAATGTGAAGGGCTGATTGGCTATCAAAACAGAGACAAATAGGTTAAGTATGGGAAACACCAAGGTCGGCAAGAATGTTTTTCAACCATGTCAACTCGCATACAGTGTTAGCCATGGAATGATACTCGGCCTCAGCAGATGAACGAGAAACTGTCTGCCGCTTCTTTGTCTTCCACGAAATAAGAAAGCCCCCTAGATGAACAAGCCAACCCATGAGCGACCTGCGAGTAAGAGGTCAACTCGCCCAATCTGAATCACACAACCCAGTCAACTGTAAATCACAGTTTCTACTTAAGAGCACGCCCTGTCCGGGTTTCCCTTTCAAGTAGCGGACGACTCGCAACGCAGCTTCCCAATGTTCTTGTCTAGGTTGGTGCATGAATTGAGAAAGTATATGAACAGAATAGGACAATTCTGGTCTTGTAAAGCAAAGGTAGATTAGACGAACAACCAATCGCCTAAACTTATCAGGATGAGACAACTTTGGTCCCTTAGCTAGAGCCAAACAATGATTTTGTTCCATTGGAGTGCTTGCTGGTTTTGATCCGAAAAGACTTGTTTCCTTTATGATGTTCAACGCTTATTTTCGTTGACAAAGAAAAATTCCACTGCTGGAGCGAGCCACTTTAACTCCTAGAAAATATTTGAGTTTGCCAAGATCTTTCATGTGAAAACAGGTGTGCAAATAATCCTTGAAGCAATTAATAGTTGTGTGATCATTCCCACAAATAACAAGGTCATCTACATACAACAAGACTACGAGATGCAACCTTTGTTTCTGTAAAACAAAGAGAGAGTAGTCTGAACGTGATTGTTTGAATCCATATTGTTTCAATGCAGTAGACAGCTTGGCAAACCAGCACCTAGAGGCCTGCTTGAGCCCATAGAGAGACTTCTTGAGCTTACATACCATCCCAAGATTGTGAACGTTGAAACCGGGTGATGGCTTCATATACACTACCTCCTCAAGCTCTCCATGTAGGAATGCGTTATGAATATCCGTCTGATGTAATTCCCAGTCCTTTGCGGCTGCTACTCCTTTAAGGTAATGGATAAAAGTCTTGCACCTTAAGTGCAACAACTAAGGGTTAACCTGCATCTCTCAGTTCTGGGTTGATCCTTCTCAATTCACTAAGCGAAATTTTAAACAAGATACTAAGAAATTAACAACTTAGGAAATTGCTAACCCAAGATTCATAGCTAATGGTTCAGGTACCTACTATCTTAGCTCTATCTATCATATACTCCTGTGAACTTAGCCCACTGAGAATTGTTCGTGTACTAGTACAAACAAAATTAAACAAGTAATGCATGTAACTCAACTCAGAGTTCACGCACCGAAACACAATAGACCACACACAAAGCCCGGTTAGAACCGAACTGCTCTGATACCACTAAATGTGACACCCTCTATCCCGCATGTTATCGTTACAAAAATAAACTAAGAAAAAAATGTAACTGCTGAAAAATACAGTCAAATAAAATTTTTCATAAACGAAGGTAGAGTCGTCACACTCTTATAAACTTGCAGAAATAATCAATTAAATTCAAATGATACAAACACCCCGATGTCACAACGTCTCAGAGCTGACCCTAAACATATACTTCGAAAATAACAACATCGATAATAACCAAAGCATCGAAAATCCTAATCTACGATGACCGCGCCCATAGATCACTCCTCGGCCACGTCGTCATCGTCACCTGCAATCTCATCGTCTAAACATACACAATGGTGTATGAGTAGCCACAGCAAAAAGGACTTAGACATCATATACAATCATAGCACAAAACGGCAAAGGACGTAGCTTAAGCAATGCGCATACAACACGTTAACTTAATCAACACATAACATGAATGCTTGACTCAACGAGTACTTATGCAATCCTAGGCAACGTCTACTTCACCGAACATGTGGATCCAAACCAACTCAGATGAGCGAGTGAGAAAACATCATCACTCTTGAGTACGAACAGTGTCTAGTCAGTGGTAAGGTATATTTATTGGTCACGCCCGGTGTGGTAGCTATCCACGACCTTTATATAAGACGCCCTACCCGATTGACCCCAAGGTCGGGTACCTTGCCCATCATGGCGATACTATATCGCATCATCGTTGCCCACCCCCAATAACGTTAACTTAACAAGACACATATGATGCATGAACACAAACCAAGCAAGTGTCTAACAACAACAACAACAACTCACCAACCATCTCATCAAGCGGCCGGCTATAACAACGATAACAAGGTACTACTCGTCAGTAAACTGACAAATTTCCCGCAATCTTGGAACAAGTCCAAGTTATCAACCTACCTCACCACACTAAGTCTAGGCTAACTTAACTAAATTTCCAACTCTTAACTCAAGTGTTTCAACTTACTTATTTGACAGGACGTACCGTACTACTCCCCTAAAATTATAGGACACTATCCAAGAGAGTTTGGATCAATACTTATTATATCCTGAATTTAAAAATTCAATTAGTGAGACTTTGCTAAAATAATTCTAGACTTAGTCATCTTTCTGCATAATTTTTCTCAGATAACTATTACTCTAAGTTGTCAACTAGGCTGAAATACTCATAACACCAAATCTTGCTTCTAAAGCATTTAAACCACCGACACCACAATATGACCATCATATCCTAGTCCTAAGACTTTCTTGTACCATAACTTAAACGCTAAAAATATCATTATACCTTAGTTAACTCCTAACAATTACACCCATCATCCATACTGTATCCTTTCACATAACCATGATATACCACCTAGAGAACCTAAGTGTAACAAACCACACTCTATGATACTCTAGCTCTCACTCAACACAACAAATCCAGAACATCAAATAGCAACAAGCAATCTCATTTAAACACATTTACATACATTTATCAATAACAAGCCAAGACAACCAAATCATCATATGATCCATACATGACATTTTATCGTAACACATCAATTCAAACAACACCTTATAAGACAATTTCAATTAACATTAACATCATGACATAATTTAATATCAAATTTTCCCATCACAATGGCAATGGTACTTATTTTGCACAACCGCGCCAAGTCTAGGGACCATGGGACGTCCCTATTGCCTGATTATATCCATAAGCCCACTAATCTTGTATCCATCTACCCCCTTACCTCAAAAAAAAGTTTGAAGTATTCCAAGGCGAAGAAAACTGGCTACAACGACAATTTGAGCACCAACTGAGCACAGGATAAAATTTTCGGAAGAGCGAAACGCGGCTGGAAAAGATAATAATTAGTATAATATATTTTTTACAATTTTTAAGGCTGAAACGAAATTAAAAGGAAGCAAAAAGAGTGACCGAAAAACCCCATACCGAGACAAAAGAGTTACAAGGGGTCTGGCGTCAACTTCACCGAATCGAGCAAAGAAGTAGTGCTTTCTGAAGGTTTTGACGCGAGGAATCCGAAAATGGCATCTGTTTTTCGAACCGAAAACTGTGGTGGCCGGACAAAGGAAATTACAGCTCGCCCCACCAAAATAGACGCGACGAACGGAGTCGCGGTTGAACGAACAGAGGCCGGAAACGAATTCTATGGTCGATTTCGAATTGGGAGGTAAGTTTTGGGATTTTTTCGTGGTCTAGGATGAGAGAACAGGAACAGAGAAATTGGAGCAAGGTTTTCGTTTTCTCTTTGACGGCTCTAGGAGACGATGAATAATGACATTAAATTGAAACAGGCGTGGGTGGTGAGTGCTGCACCAAAACAAAACGTGGCCCATTTCTTTTTGTTGATAAAAAGCCCATTTTTTTTCATATAAAAAGAACAACAGCAGCACTACATACACATATATCTATATATATAATAATGTATATAATAATTATATTCTTTTAAACTATTCTCAATTAAAGAAATTCATGTTTTTACTAACTTTTAAAATATACCATTATTCTAAAATATCTATAATAAATTCAAAACTAATATTTAATAAAAATATAGTAAAATAGTATTAATTAAAATATATTAATTATTAAGGCAAACACACTTAAGTTGTCACAAAATTACCAATATGAGCACACAATCTATAGATCCTAAAAATTCAAATTTGAGGGTGTTACAATTCTCTCTTAACAATAGTACTAAGAATAATAATAAAATATCATTCCAATACTCCTTAAATTTAAATAATTATTAACAAGATAATATTAATATTTCAAACTAATGTTTTACAAAAATAAAGATAATAATAAAACAATAAAGCATTACTAAAAGTACTAATTTCCAAAGTAACTTACATAAAAATTATCACAAAAATTATTAATATATTCAGGCATATATACATATGTATTAATACGAAAATTGGGGTGTTACAATTCCACCCCCCTTAAAAAATTTCCGTCCTCGGAATTTCTCTGGGTGCTATTAAACGGTACGGTTCTTGTCCCTAAAACATCATGCAACCTTCTTCACTATTGCTATTTATATTCCACACAATTCTTTCTTAAGAGGGTCAACTAAGGTCACTAGCTGGAGAACTTAGTCCTTCTAAAGGTCTAGAATTTTAAAAGTTCTAACTTAAATCTCTGGTGTACTAACCAATCATGCTCAAGTGACTTTCATGGCTCTTTCTAGGATTAACTCTCTAAACTAGGAATACTAAAACATTACTATCTTAAGGCTTCAAAATTGCAACAACCGCGACGAATTAACAAGGCTAACATCTAAATCCTTAAGAACCACTTCATGATTTAAGATTCAGTTCTTAAGCTAAGAATTAGTTTCCTCTTACTCAAACAAAATAGTCTTCCTAATCATGACAATTGAAATAAACAATGATTTTTTTTTGACATTAATTACTACGTCTGATCTTTCTTATAACATGCTACAACTCAAAATCACTCTTTCATTCTATTCTCATGTGTCTATACTGTAGGACACTTACTTCCATATCACTAAGCATTCTATATCAGGTTCCATAAAGGCAATGTTTTCTCAACCTTCCAAACCAAAAGCTATGAGTTCCAATTCTTACCACGAATCATAACTTAAATGTGTCGATTACCAGTCCTTCTTTCGCACAACCACGTTCTTTAAAACTTAAATACAACACACCGTACAAGGTCTACTAAGGTCAGGTAGAACTAAAACGAGATTGAGGTTAACTATCTTATGGTAAAATCATGCGAAGCTAGACATACAACCTTTATAAAACCAAATCATAATTAAAGCTATATATATATATATATATATACACACACACACACATTTAGCAACATATCATAAACAACAATTCAGCAATCAATATTCACTTAAACATAATATACAAAAGTTAACGACCAAAGTACGACAGACTAAAGCGTCAATTTAGAAAGAAAATAACATTTTTTTTTATATATTAATACTAATAGAAAAAATGAAACACAAACAAAACAATTTCCCTTATCAAAGGCATTTTATATTGTAGCCAAGATTAATCACGAGCTAAATACATAAGCTGATCAAAAGGCATCAGACATTTAAACTAGAAATCAATAATTTAGTAATGCAACACAGTCATATAATTATCTAACAAAGTTCAGAAACTTACCTCAGTTCAAGCATGTAACATTTTCAAAGCAAACTAAGCAACATATATAACGTAGCGCTTTCACATTTCAATATAAATATTCAGTATAACCTGAAGTCCCCTTGAAAGAAATAACACGTTTGTATATTGTATTTAATAGAGAGTCAAATGAAGCATAAAATATAGAAAGATCAATTAACCGCATGTCAGTGATTGTAACAAAATAATTTTAATAATTTTTTTTTATCATATCGAAAATAATTCAGCAATCAAGACTTAGTTAAGCATAATGCACACACAAAAATTATAGGCTAAAGTATGTTAGACTAAAACGTTAAAATAAAATGAATAAAAAAAATTATTCATCATTTTTAATCTATTTATTCCGTAAACAAAATAGAAACCTATTTATCCTAAAAGAAATAACATGTTTGCATGCAATGTTTCATAGTCATTAAAGTTAAGCACACAATATAGCAAAAGTAGTTTATCGCAAATTAAGGCATGACTAACTACAGTATTTATCTTAAGGTACCCTACGCAAAACCTTTATTATTTCTACTGCTCAACTTACTCTAGGAAAAACATTCTATAGGGTGCTACACAATGATAGACTCGGCTTCTGTTAGAACATCTAAAATCGGTTTTGTGGTCTTATCAGAAGGCAAAACAATATATTTCCCAAAGATTAACTAATGTCCCCCATTACGTTCTACTTCTATCCTCACTCTAAGCTTGTCTCTACGCCTAGGAAAAATTACTTTCCACCTTTAGAATCTACGGTTTCAAAGCCTTATGCCTATCCGAAGCCCTTAAGAATTTAACTGCAACGTAGATAATCTATGCCCATAACTAATTCTAGTAGCGAAGGTAATTCAAAAAACTAATACTATCCACCAAACTGATTATCATTGCTTTTCTCACTGGCGGTAAGTGATTGGGCTGCAGTCCCTCCTACTCGTTCAGCCAGGTAATCCAAGCAATAATAACCATGTGCAACTATCATCTATTCTTCTATAAGGTTCTCTGATAGGGCTTAAGTGTAAAGATGTCGACGCCACATGATTACCCTGAAGCTCTATTAAAGATCCTTCCTATAGCATAGCCACGATTCATTGCGCTACTCGATAACATATTTCCCACCTAACAATCTTTGTAAATCTAAAATTAGGTCAGCTTATCCTCTCTAGTTAAGCTACTAGCCCATTGTACTTACTAGAATTCCTTTAAGGTAATGGATAAAAGTCTTGCACCTTAAGTGCAACAACTAAGGGTTAACCTGCATCTCTCAGTTCTGGGTTGATCCTTCTCAATTCACTAAGCGAAATTTTAAACAAGATACTAAGAAATTAACAACTTAGGAAATTGCTAACCCAAGATTCATAGCTAATGGTTCAGGTACCTACTATCTTAGCTCTATCTATCATATACTCTTGTGAACTTAGCCCACTGAGAATTGTTCGTGTACTAGTACAAACAAAATTAAACAAGTAATGCATGTAACTCAACTCAGAGTTCACGCATCAAACACAATAGACCACACACAAAGCGGTTAGAACCGAAGGCGCTCGATACCACTAAATGTGACACCCTACATCCCGCATGTTATCGTTACAAAAATAAACTAAGAAAAATGTAATCGCTGAAAAATACAGTCAAATAAAATTTTTCATAAACGAAGGTAGAGTCGTCACACTCTTATAAACTTGCGAAATAATCAATTGTGATCACGAATAAAATTCAAATGATACAAACACCCCGATGTCACAACGTCTCAGAGCTGACCCTAAACATATACTTCGAAAATAACAACATCGATAATAACCAAAGCATCGAAAATCCTAATCTACGATGATCGCGCCCATAGATCACTCCTCGGCCACGTCGTCATCGTCACCTGCAGTCTCATCGTCTAAACATACACAATGGTGTATGAGTAGCCACAGCAAAAAGGGCTTAGACATCATATACAATCATAGCACAAAACGGCAAAGGACATAGCTTAAGCAATGCGCATACAACACGTTAACTTAATCAACACATAACATGAATGCTTGACTCAACGAGTACTTATGCAATCCTAGGCAACGTCTACTTCACCGAACATGTGGATCCAAACCAACTCAGATGAGCGAGTGAGAAAACATCATCACTCTTGAGTACGAACAGTGTCTAGTCGAGGGTGTCGGTATATTTATTGGTCACGCCCGGTGTGGTAGCTATCCTGACCTTTATATAAGACGCTCCTACGATTGACCCCAGTAGGGTACCTTGCCCATCATGGCCGATACTATATCGCATCATCGTTGCCCACCCCCAATAACGTTAACTTAACAAGACACATATGATGCATGAACACAAACCAAGCAAGTGTCTAACAACAACAACAACAACAACTCACCAACCATCTCATCAAGCGGCCGGCTATAACAACGATAACAAGGTACTACTCGTCAATAAACTGACAAATTTCCCGCAATCTTGGAACAAGTCCAAGTTATCAACCTACCTCACCACACTAAGTCTAGGCTAACTTAACTAAATTTCCAACTCTTAACTCAAGTGTTTCAACTTACTTATTTGACAGGACGTACCGTACTACTCCCCTAAAATTATAGGACACTATCCAAGAGAGTTTGGATCAATACTTATTATATCCTGAATTTAAAAATTCAATTAGTGAGACTTTGCTAAAATAATTCTAGACTTAGTCATCTTTACGCATAATTTTTACGTATAACTATTACTCTAAGTTGTCAACTAGGTTTGAAATACTCATAACACCAAATCTTGCTTCTAAAGCATTTAAACCACCGACACCACAATATGACCATCATATCCTAATCCTAAGACTTTCTTGTACCATAACTTAAACGCTAAAAATATCATTATACCTTAGTTAACTCCTAACAATTACACCCATCATCCATACTGTATCCTTTCACATAACCATGATATACCACCTAGAGAACCTAAGTGTAACAAACCACACTCTATGATACTCTAGCTCTCACTCAACACAACAAATCCAGAACATCAAATAGCAACAAGCAATCTCATTTAAACACATTTACATACATTTATCAATAACAAGCCAAGACAACCAAATCATCATATGATCCATACATGACATTTTATCGTAACACATCAATTCAAACAACACCTTATAAGACAATTTCAATTAACATTAACATCATGACATAATTTAATATCAAATTTTCCCATCACAATGGCAATGGTACTTATTTTGCACAAGCGCCAAGTCTAGGGACCATGGGGCGTCCCTATTGCTGATTATATCCATAAGCCCACTAATCTTGTATCCATCTACCCCTTACCTCAAAAAAGTTTGAAGTATTCCAAGGCGAAGAAAAGCGGCTACAACGACAATTTGAGCACCAAGCGAGCACAGGATAAAATTTTCGGAAGAAGCGGCAGCGGCTGGAAAAGATAATAATTAGTATAATATATTTTTATAATTTTTAAGGCTGAAAGCGAAATTAAAAGGAAGCAAAAAGAGTGACGAAAAACCCAATACCGAGACAAAAGAGTTACAAGAGTGCGGCGTCAACTTCACCGAATCGAGCAAAGGAGTAGTGCTTTACGAAGGTTTTGACGCGAGGAATCCGAAAATGGCGTCTGTTTTGAACCGAAAAGCGTGGTGGCGGACAAAGGAAATTACAGCTCGCCCCACCAAAATAGACGCGATTTAACGAGTCGCGGTTGAACGAACAGAGGCCGGAAACGAATTCTATGGTCGATTTCGAATTGGGTGGTAAGTTTTGGGATTTTTTCGTGGTCTAGGATGAGAGAACAGGAACAGAGAAATTGGAGCAAGGTTTTCGTTTTCTCTTCGACGGCTCTAGGAGACGAGGAATAGTGACATTAAATTGAAGCAGTGGGTGGTGAGTGCTGCACCAAAACAAAACGTGGCCCATTTCTTTTTCTTGATAAAAAGCCCATTTTTTTTCATATAGAAAGAACAACAGCAGCACTACATACACATATATCTATATATATAATAATGTATATAATAATTATATTCTTTTAAACTATTCTCAATTAAAGAAATTCATGTTTTTACTAACTTTTAAAATATACCATTATTCTAAAATATCTATAATAAATTCAAAACTAATATTTAATAAAAATATAGTAAAATAGTATTAATTAAAATATACTAATTATTAAGGCAAACACACTCAAGTTGTCACAAAATTACCAATATGAGCACACAATCTATAAATCCTAAAAATTCAAATTTGAGGGTGTTACAATTCTCTCTTAACAATAGTACTAAGAATAATAATAAAATATCATTCCAATACTCCTTAAATTTAAATAATTATTAACAAGATAATATTAATATTTCAAACTAATGTTTTACAAAAATAAAGATAATAATAAAATAATAAAGCATTACTAAAAGTACTAATTTCCAAAGTAACTTACATAAAAATTATCACAAAAATTATTAATATATTCAGGCATATATACATATGTATTAATACGAAAATTGGGGTGTTACAATTCCACCCCCTTAAAAAATTTCCGTCCTCGGAATTTCTCTAGGTGCTATTAAACGGTACGGTTCTTGTCCCTAAAACATCATGCAACCTTCTTCACTATTGCTATATATATTCCACACAATTCTTTCTTAAGAGGGTCAACTAAGGTCACTAGCTGGAGAACTTAGTCCTTCTAAAGGTCTAGAATTTTAAAAGTTCTAACTTAAATGTCTGGTGTACTAACCAATCATGCTCAAGTGACTTTCATGGCTCTTTCTAGGATTAACTCTCTAAACTAGGAATACTAAAACATTACTATCTTAAGGCTTCAAAATTGCAACAACCGCGACGAATTAACAAGGCTAACATCTAAATCCTTAAGAACCACTTCATGATTTAAGATTCAGTTCTTAAGCTAAGAATTAGTTTCCTCTTACTCAAACAAAATAGTCTTCCTAATCATGACAATTGAAATAAACAATGATTTTTTTTTGACATTAATTACTACGTCTGATCTTTCTTATAACATGCTACAACTCAAAATCACTCTTTCATTCTATTCTCATGTGTCTATCTTTGTAGGACACTTACTTCCATATCACTAAGCATTCTATATCAGGTTCCATAAAGGCAATGTTTTCTCAACCTTCCAAACCAAAAGCTATGAGTTCCAATTCTTACCACGAATCACAACTTAAATGTGTCGATTACCAGTCCTTCTTTCGCACAACCACGTTCTTTAAAACTTAAATACAACACACCGTACAAGGTCTACTAAGGTCAGGTAGAACTAAAACGAGATTGAGGTTAACTATCTTATGGTAAAATCATGCGAAGCTAGACATACAACCTTTATAAAACCAAATCATAATTAAAGCTATATATATATATATATATATATATATATATATATATATATATATATATACACACACACACACATTTAGCAACATATCATAAACAACAATTCAGCAATCAATATTCACTTAAACATAATATACAAAAGTTAACGACCAAAGTACGACAGACTAAAGCGTCAATTTAGAAAGAAAATAACATTTTTTTTATATATTAATACTAATAGAAAAAATGAAACACAAACAAAACAATTTCCCTTATCAAAGGCATTTTATATTGTAGCCAAGATTAATCACGAGCTAAATACATAAGCTGATCAAAAGGCATCAGACATTTAAACTAGAAATCAATAATTTAGTAATGCAACACAGTCATATAATTATCTAACAAAGTTCAGAAACTTACCTCAGTTCAAGCATGTAACATTTTCAAAGCAAACTAAGCAACAGATATAACGTAGCGCTTTCACATTTCAATATAAATATTCAGTATAACCTGAAGTCCCCTTGAAAGAAATAACACGTTTGTATATTGTATTTTAATAGAGAGTCAAATGAAGCATAAAATATAGAAAGATCAATTAACCGCATGTCAGTGATTGTAACAAAATAATTTTAATAATTTTTTTTTATCATATCGAAAATAATTCAGCAATCAAGACTTAGTTAAGCATAATGCACACACAAAAATTATAGGCTAAAGTATGTTAGACTAAAACGTTAAAATAAAATGAATAAAAAAAATTATTCATCATTTTTAATCTATTTATTCCGTAAACAAAATAGAAACCTATTTATCCTAAAAGAAATAACATGTTTGCATGCAATGTTTCATAGTCATTAAAGTTAAGCACACAATATAGCAAAAGTAGTTTATCGCAAATTAAGGCATGACTAACTACAGTATTTATCTTAAGGTACCCTACGCAAAACCTTTGTTATTTCTACTGCTCAACTTACTCTAGGACAAACAGTCTTGAGGGGGCTACACAATGATAGACTAAACACATTAGAACATCTAAAATCGGTTTTGTGGTCTTATCGAAGGCAAAACAATATATTTCCCACAGATTACCTAATGTCCCCCATTACGTTCTCCTTCTATCCTCACTCTAAGCTTGTCTCTACGCCTAGGAAAAATTACTTTCCACCTTTAGAATCTACGGTTTCAAAGCCTTATGCCTATCCGAAGCCCTTAAGAATTTAACTGCAACGTAGATAATCTATGCCCATAACTAATTCTAGTAGCGAAGGTAATTCAAAAAACTAATACTATCCACCAAACTGATTATCATTGCTTTTCTCACTGGCGGTAAGTGATTGGGCTGCGATCCTCCTACTGCTCGACCAGGTAATCCAAGCAATAATAACCATGTGCAACTATCATCTATTCTTCTATAAGGTTCTCTGATAGGGCTTAAGTGTAAAGATGTCGACGCCACATGATTACCCTGAAGCTCTATTAAAGATCCTTCCTATAGCATAGCCACGATTCCGCTGCGCTACTCTGATAACATATTTCCCAGCTAACAATGCTGTAAATCTAAAATTAGGTCAGCTTATCCTCTCTAGTTAAGCTACTAGCCCATTGTACTTACTAGAATTCCTTTAAGGTAATGGATAAAAGTCTTGCACCTTAAGTGCAACAACTAAGGGTTAACCTGCATCTCTCAGTTCTGGGTTGATCCTTCTCAATTCACTAAGCGAAATTTTAAACAAGATACTAAGAAATTAACAACTTAGGAAATTGCTAACCCAAGATTCATAGCTAATGGTTCAGGTACCTACTATCTTAGCTCTATCTATCATATACTCTTGTGAACTTAGCCCACTGAGAATTGTTCGTGTACTAGTACAAACAAAATTAAACAAGTAATGCATGTAACTCAACTCAGAGTTCACGCACCGAAAAACAATAGACCACATACAAAGCCCGGTTAGAACCGAACTGCTCTGATACCACTAAATGTGACACCCTCTATCCCGCATGTTATCGTTACAAAAATAAACTAAGAAAAAAATGTAACTGCTGAAAAATACAGTCAAATAAAATTTTTCATAAACGAAGGTAGAGTCGTCACACTCTTATAAACTTGCAGAAATAATCAATTGACAGTCACGAATAAAATTCAAATGATACAAACACCCCGATGTCACAACGTCTCAGAGCTGACCCTAAACATATACTTCGAAAATAACAACATCGATAATAACCAAAGCATCGAAAATCCTAATCTACGATGATCGCGCCCATAGATCACTCCTCGGCCACGTCGTCATCGTCACCTGCAGTCTCATCGTCTAAACATACACAATGGTGTATGAGTAGCCACAAAGAAAAAGGGCTTAGACATCATATACAATCATAGCACAAAGCGGCAAAGGACATAGCTTAAGCAATGCGCATACAACACGTTAACTTAACCAACACATCACATGAATGCTTGACTCACCGAGTACTTATGCAATCCTAGGCAACGTCTACTTCACCGACCATGTCGATCCAAACCAACTCGGATGAGCGGTGAGAAAACATCATCACTCTTGAGTACGAGCAGTGTCTAGTCGGGTGTCGGTATATTTATTGGTCACGCCCGGTGTGGTAGCTATCCACACCTTTATATAAGACGCCCTACTGATTGACCCCAAGGTCGGGTACCTTGCCCATCATGGCGATACTATATCGCATCATCGTTGCCCACCCCCAATAACGTTAACTTAACAAGACACATATGATGCATGAACACAAACCAAGCAAGTGTCTAACAACAACAACAACAACAACTCACCAACCATCTCATCAAGCTAGGCTATAACAACGATAACAAGGTACTACTCGTCAATAAAGTGACAAATTTCCGCAATCTTGGAACAAGTCCAAGTTATCAACCTACCTCACCACACTAAGTCTAGGCTAACTTAACTAAATTTCCAACTCTTAACTCAAGTGTTTCAACTTACTTATTTGACAGGACGTACCGTACTACTCCCCTAAAATTATAGGACACTATCCAAGAGAGTTTGGATCAATACTTATTATATCCTGAATTTAAAAATTCAATTAGTGAGACTTTGCTAAAATAATTCTAGACTTAGTCATCTTTCTGCATAATTTTTCTGTATAACTATTACTCTAAGTTGTCAACTAGGCTGAAATACTCATAACACCAAATCTTGCTTCTAAAGCATTTAAACCACCGACACCACAATATGACCATCATATCCTAATCCTAAGACTTTCTTGTACCATAACTTAAACGCTAAAAATATCATTATACCTTAGTTAACTCCTAACAATTACACCCATCATCCATACTGTATCCTTTCACATAACCATGATATACCACCTAGAGAACCTAAGTGTAACAAACCACACTCTATGATACTCTAGCTCTCACTCAACACAACAAATCCAGAACATCAAATAGCAACAAGCAATCTCATTTAAACACATTTACATACATTTATCAATAACAAGCCAAGACAACCAAATCATCATATGATCCATACATGACATTTTATCGTAACACATCAATTCAAACAACACCTTATAAGACAATTTCAATTAACATTAACATCATGACATAATTTAATATCAAATTTTCCCATCACAATGGCAATGGTACTTATTTTGCACAACCGCGCCAAGTCTAGGGACCATGGGACGTCCCTATTACCTGATTATATCCATAAGCCCACTAATCTTGTATCCATCTACCCCCTTACCTCAAAAAAAGTTTGAAGTATTCCAAGGCGAAGAAAACTGGCTACAACGACAATTTGAGCACCAACTGAGCACAGGATAAAATTTTCGGAAGAGCGAAACGCGGCTGGAAAAGATAATAATTAGTATAATATATTTTTTTATAATTTTTAAGGCTGAAACGAAATTAAAAGGAAGCAAAAAGAGTGACCGAAAAACCCAATACCGAGACAAAAGAGTTACAAGGGGTCTGGCGTCAACTTCACCGAATCGAGCAAAGGAGTAGTGCTTTCTGAAGGTTTTGACGTGAGGAATCCGAAAATGGCGTCTGTTTTTCGAACCGAAAACTGTGGTGGCCGGACAAAGGAAATTACAGCTCGCCCCACCAAAATAGACGCGACGAACGGAGTCGCGGTTGAACGAACAGAGGCCGGAAACGAATTCTATGGTCGATTTCGAATTGGGTGGTAAGTTTTGGGATTTTTTCGTGGTCTAGGATGAGAGAACAGGAACAGAGAAATTGGAGCAAGGTTTTCGTTTTCTCTTCGACGGCTCTAGGAGACGATGAATAGTGACATTAAATTGAAACAGGCGTGGGTGGTGAGTGCTGCACCAAAACAAAACGTGGCCCATTTCTTTTTCTTGATAAAAAGCCCATTTTTTTTCATATAAAAAGAACAACAGCAGCACTACATACACATATATCTATATATATAATAATGTATATAATAATTATATTCTTTTAAACTATTCTCAATTAAAGAAATTCATGTTTTTACTAACTTTTAAAATATACCATTATTCTAAAATATCTATAATAAATTCAAAACTAATATTTAATAAAAATATAGTAAAATAGTATTAATTAAAATATACTAATTATTAAGGCAAACACACTCAAGTTATCACAAAATTACCAATATGAGCACACAATCTATAGATCCTAAAAATTCAAATTTGAGGGTGTTACAATTCTCTCTTAACAATAGTACTAAGAATAATAATAAAATATCATTCCAATACTCCTTAAATTTAAATAATTATTAACAAGATAATATTAATATTTCAAACTAATGTTTTACAAAAATAAAGATAATAATAAAATAATAAAGCATTACTAAAAGTACTAATTTCCAAAGTAACTTACATAAAAATTATCACAAAAATTATTAATATATTCAGGCATATATACATATGTATTAATACGAAAATTGGGGTGTTACAATTCCACCCCCCTTAAAAAATTTCCGTCCTCGGAATTTCTCTGGGTGCTATTAAACGGTACGGTTCTTGTCCCTAAAACATCATGCAACCTTCTTCACTATTGCTATATATATTCCACACAATTCTTTCTTAAGAGGGTCAACTAAGGTCACTAGCTGGAGAACTTACTCCTTCTAAAGGTCTAGAATTTTAAAAGTTCTAACTTAAATGTCTGGTGTACTAACCAATCATGCTCAAGTGACTTTCATGGCTCTTTCTAGGATTAACTCTCTAAACTAGGAATACTAAAACATTACTATCTTAAGGCTTCAAAATTGCAACAACCGCGACGAATTAACAAGGCTAACATCTAAATCCTTAAGAACCACTTCATGATTTAAGATTCAGTTCTTAAGCTAAGAATTAGTTTCCTCTTACTCAAACAAAATAGTCTTCCTAATCATGACAATTGAAATAAACAATGATTTTTTTTTTACATTAATTACTACGTCTGATCTTTCTTATAACATGCTACAACTCAAAATCACTCTTTCATTCTATTCTCATGTGTCTATACTGTAGGACACTTACTTCCATATCACTAAGCATTCTATATCAGGTTCCATAAAGGCAATGTTTTCTCAACCTTCCAAACCAAAAGCTATGAGTTCCAATTCTTACCACGAATCATAACTTAAATGTGTCGATTACCAGTCCTTCTTTCGCACAACCACGTTCTTTAAAACTTAAATACAACACACCGTACAAGGTCTACTAAGGTCAGGTAGAACTAAAACGAGATTGAGGTTAACTATCTTATGGTAAAATCATGCGAAGCTAGACATACAACCTTTATAAAACCAAATCATAATTAAAGCTATATATATATATATATATATATATATATATATATATATATACACACACACACACACACATTTAGCAACATATCATAAACAACAATTCAGCAATCAATATTCACTTAAACATAATATACAAAAGTTAACGACCAAAGTACGACAGACTAAAGCGTCAATTTAGAAAGAAAATAACATTTTTTTTTATATATTAATACTAATAGAAAAAATGAAACACAAACAAAACAATTTCCCTTATCAAAGGCATTTTATATTGCAGCCAAGATTAATCACGAGCTAAATACATAAGCTGATCAAAAGGCATCAGACATTTAAACTAGAAATCAATAATTTAGTAATGCAACACAGTCATATAATTATCTAACAGAGTTCAGAAACTTACCTCAGTTCAAGCATGTAACATTTTCAAAGCAAACTAAGCAACAGATATAACGTAGCGCTTTCACATTTCAATATAAATATTCAGTATAACCTGAAGTCCCCTTGAAAGAAATAACACGTTTGTATATTGTATTTAATAGAGAGTCAAATGAAGCATAAAATATAGAAAGATCAATTAACCGCATGTCAGTGATTGTAACAAAATAATTTTAATAATTTTTTTTATCATATCGAAAATAATTCAGCAATCAAGACTTAGTTAAGCATAATGCACACACAAAAATTATAGGCTAAAGTATGTTAGACTAAAACGTTAAAATAAAATGAATAAAAAAAATTATTCATCATTTTTAATCTATTTATTCCGTAAACAAAATAGAAACCTATTTATCCTAAAAGAAATAACATGTTTGCATGCAATGTTTCATAGTCATTAAAGTTAAGCACACAATATAGCAAAAGTAGTTTATCGCAAATTAAGGCATGACTAACTACGATTATTTATCTTAAGGTACCCTACGCAAAACCTTTATTATTTCTCTTGCTCAACTTACTCTAGGAAAAACATTCTATAGGGTGCTACACAATGATAGACTAAACCTGTTAGAACATCTAAAATCGGTTTTGTGGTCTTATTAGAAGGCAAAACAATATATTTCCCAAAGATTAACTAATGTCCCCATTACGTTCTACTTCTATCCTCACTCTAAGCTTGTCTCTACGCCTAGGAAAAATTACTTTCCACCTTTAGAATCTACGGTTTCAAAGCCTTATGCCTATCAAAGCCCTTAAGAATTTAACTGCAACGTAGATAATCTATGCCCATAACTAATTCTAGTAGCGAAGGTAATTCAAAAAACTAATACTATCCACCAAACTGATTATCATTGCTTTTCTCACTGGCGGTAAGTGATTGGGCTGCAGTCCCTCCTACTCGTTCAGCCAGGTAATCCAAGCAATAATAACCATGTGCAACAATCATCTATTCTTCTATAAGGTTCTCTGATAGGGCTTAAGTGTAAAGATGTCGACGCCACATGATTACCCTGAAGCTCTATTAAAGATCCTTCCTATAGCATAGCCACGATTCCGCTGCGCTACTCTGATAACATATTTCCCAGCTAACAATGCTGTAAATCTAAAATTAGGTCAGCTTGTCCTCTCTAGTTAAGCTACTAGCCCATTGTACTTACTAGAATTCCTTTAAGGTAATGGATAAAAGTCTTGCACCTTAAGTGTAACAACTAAGGGTTAACCTGCATCTCTCAGTTCTGGGTTGATCCTTCTCAATTCACTAAGCGAAATTTTAAACAAGATACTAAGAAATTAACAACTTAGGAAATTGCTAACCCAAGATTCATAGCTAATGGTTCAGGTACCTACTATCTTAGCTCTATCTATCATATACTCCTGTGAACTTATCCCACTGAGAATTGTTCGTGTACTAGTACAAACAAAATTAAACAAGTAATGCATGTAACTCAACTCAGAGTTCACGCACCGAAACACAATAGACCACACACAAAGCCCGGTTAGAACCGAACTGCTCTGATACCACTAAATGTGACACCCTCTACCCCGCATGTTATCGTTACGAAAATAAACTAAGAAAAAAATGTAACTACTGAAAAATACAGTCAAATAAAATTTTTCATAAACGAAGGTAGAGTCGTCACACTTTTATAAACTTGCAGAAATAATCAATTGACAGTCACGAATAAAATTCAAATGATACAAACACCCCGATGTCACAACATCTCAGAGCTGACCCTAAACATATACTTCGAAAATAACAACATCGATAATAACCAAAGCATCGAAAATCCTAATCTACGATGACCGCGCCCATAGATCACTCCTCGGCCACGTCGTCATCGTCACCTGCAGTCTCATCGTCTAAACATACACAATGGTGTATGAGTAGCCACAGCAAAAAGGGCTTAGACATCATATACAATCATAGCACAAAATGGCAAAGGACATAGCTTAAGAAATGCGCATACAACACGTTAACTTAATCAACACATAACATGAATGCTTGACTCAACGAGTACTTATGCAATCCTAGGCAACGTCTACTTCACCGAACATGTGGATCCAAACCAACTCAGATGAGCGAGTGAGAAAACATCATCACTCTTGAGTACGAACAGTGTCTAGTCAGGGTAACCGGTATATTTATTGGTCACGCCCCAGCTGTGGTAGCTATCCACAGCCTTTATATAAGACGCTCCTACCCGATTGACCCCCAAGGCCGGGTACCTTGCCCATCATGGCCGATACTATATCGCATCATCGTTGCCCACCCCCAATAACGTTAACTTAACAAGACACATATGATGCATGAACACAAACCAAGCAAGTGTCTAACAACAACAACAACTCACCAACCATCTCATCAAGCGGCCGGCTATAACAACGATAACAAGGTACTACTCGTCAATAAACTGACAAATTTCCCGCAATCTTGGAACAAGTCCAAGTTATCAACCTACCTCACCACACTAAGTCTAGGCTAACTTAACTAAATTTCCAACTCTTAACTCAAGTGTTTCAACTTACTTATTTGACAGGACGTACCGTACTACTCCCCTAAAATTATAGGACACTATCCAAGAGAGTTTGGATCAATACTTATTATATCCTGAATTTAAAAATTCAATTAGTGAGACTTTGCTAAAATAATTCTAGACTTAGTCATCTTTCTGCATAATTTTTCTGTATAACTATTACTCTAAGTTGTCAACTAGGCTGAAATACTCATAACACCAAATCTTGCTTCTAAAGCATTTAAACCACCGACACCACAATATGACCATCATATCCTAGTCCTAAGACTTTCTTGTACCATAACTTAAACGCTAAAAATATCATTATACCTTAGTTAACTCCTAACAATTACACCCATCATCCATACTGTATCCTTTCACATAACCATGATATACCACCTAGAGAATCTAAGTGTAACAAACCACACTCTATGATACTCTAGCTCTCACTCAACACAACAAATCCAGAACATCAAATAGCAACAAGCAATCTCATTTAAACACATTTACATACATTTATCAATAACAAGCCAAGACAACCAAATCATCATATGATCCATACATGACATTTTATCGTAACACATCAATTCAAACAACACCTTATAAGACAATTTCAATTAACATTAACATCATGACATAATTTAATATCAAATTTTCCCATCACAATGGCAATGGTACTTATTTTGCACAACCGCGTCAAGTCTAGGGACCATGGGACGTCCCTATTGCCTGATTATATCCATAAGCCCACTAATCTTGTATCCATCTACCCCCTTACCTCAAAAAAAAGTTTGAAGTATTCCAAGGCGAAGAAAACTGGCTACAACGACAATTTGAGCACCAATAGAGCACAGGATAAAATTTTCGGAAGAGCGAAACGCGGCTGGAAAAAATGATAATTAGTATAATATATTTTTTTTATAATTTTTACGGCTGAAACGAAATTAAAATGAAGCAAAAAGAGTGACCGAAAAACCCCATACCGAGACAAAAGGGTTACAAGGGGTCTGGCGTCAACTTCACCGAATCGAGCAAAGGAGTAGTGCTTTCTGAAGGTTTTGACGCGAGGAATCCGAAAATGGCGTCTGTTTTTCGAACCGAAAACTGTGGTGGCCGGAAAAAGGAAATTACAGCTCGCCCCACCAAAATAGACGCGACGAACGGAGTCGCGGTTGAACGAACAGAGGCCGGAAACGAATTCTATGGTCGATTTCGAATTGGGTGGTAAGTTTTGGGATTTTTTCGTGGTCTTGGATGAGAGAACAGGAACAGAGAAATTGGAGCAAGGTTTTCGTTTTCTCTTCGACGGCTCTAGGAGACGATGAATAGTGACATTAAATTGAAACAGGCGTGGGTGGTGAGTGCTGCACCAAAACAAAGCGTGGCCCATTTCTTTTTCTTGATAAAAAGCCCATTTTTTTCATATAAAAAGAACACCAGCAGCACTACATACACATATATCTATATATATAATAATGTATATAATAATTATATTCTTTTAAACTATTCTCAATTAAAGAAATTCATGTTTTTACTAACTTTTAAAATATACCATTATTCTAAAATATCTATAATAAATTCAAAACTAATATTTAATAAAAATATAGTAAAATAGTATTAATTAAAATATACTAATTATTAAGGCAAACACACTCAAGTTGTCACAAAATTACCAATATGAGCACACAATCTATAGATCCTAAAAATTCAAATTTGAAGGTGTTACAATTCTCTCTTAACAATAGTACTAAGAATAATAATAAAATATCATTTCAATACTCCTTAAATTTAAATAATTATTAACAAGATAATATTAATATTTCAAACTAATGTTTTACAAAATTAAAGATAATAATAAAACAATAAAGCATTACTAAAAGTACTAATTTCCAAAGTAACTTACATAAAAATTATCACAAAAATTATTAATATATTCAGGCATATATACATATGTATTAATACGAAAATTGGGGTGTTACATGTGCCACATTTAGAATATGTCTATGTTTCCTCTCTACTCTTCCATTTTGTTAGGGGGTTGCAGTGCAAGATGTTTGAAAAATGATTCCATGTTCAAGAAAATATATTTTCATGCATGTGAACTCAGTCCCGCTATCACTTCTAAAAATTTTTACTTGCTTGTGAAATTGCCTTTCAACCAAAGCAATTTTTTTTAAGAGACTGCGACACTTCTCTTTTATCTGTCAACAAATATATCCATACGGCACGTGAGTAGTCATCAACAATTGTTAAGAAATAAAAGGCACCACATGTCAAAGGAGTTCTGTATGCTCCCCATAAATCACAGTGCTTTATTAAAGGAAACTTCTCCCTAGTTTGTTTTGCTCTAAAACAAATATCACATGCTTTATTAAACTCACTACCGTTTTCATGTCTATTAGCTCCAGGAATCAATTGAGTAATCTTCACGGAGGGGTGTCCCATTCTTTTGTGCCACAATTCCATTGAATTTATTCCATCAACCTTGTAAGCTCTCGCTCTTCGGATACCTCGAAAGTAATAAAATCCATCCTTGCATTCACCCGCTCTAATCAACATCCTCGAAGTGCAGTCCTGCATAACACACAACTTATTAGTGAACTGGACAATGTAATTTAATTCATCTGATAGTTGAGAAACCAATATCATACTGCAATTCAATCTAGGAACATAAAGAACATTGGTGATTCTCAAGCCTCCATCTAGCACAACAGTCCCTTCTTTTGTTGACGTTGCATGTTGTCCATCTGGAAGCCCCACTGAGCAACTTACAATACTATGCACATCACGCATACTATACTATTTAAGTCCCCCGTCATGTGGTTTGAAGCTTCGGTGTCAATAATCCACTCTCCCGTCACCTTCTCGTTGGGAGTATTTGTTTGGTTGTTCAACAAAGTTCTTAGCATCTGCCACTGCTCACTCGTCAGTCCACTCAACCTGGAATTATCACCTTCAAGGATGGTTGATCCAGATCCTACTCTGCCACTTTGAACAGTATTTGCATGCGTTATTCCTGGGTTGTCGTTGTTGTTCAAGCTAGAAGGAGATGCCTTTTTCTTTCCTTGGCATAAGTTCTCTACTTTACTTGAAGAGCTTTTCTCTTCCTTCTTTCCTTCGTCTGATTGATTCTCAGAGTCAGACATTTTTTTCGATCTTCACACTAGTGGTAACCTTGCTATGATACCATAAAGAGATGTATTTTAGCAAGAACCAAATCGTTCTCCCTTTTTTCATTCCTCTGCTGAACAAATATATACAGGATTGTACACAAAAACAAATCCCCAAATTCTAGCTAACAAATCCCTATAATTAGCCCTATATCAAATCTGCTAGCTGCACTAATTAATTATATATAATCAGATCAAATATTCTAGTTTAATACAATCGGACCAATTAATTATATATCAATCAGATCAAATATTCTCATTATTTATTTTTGGAGCCTACCCTAATTTTGGGGGCTTTTGTTTCTGTGCTAGAGTGTTTTTTTAAAATTTACCCTCCTTTGAAATTTCCCATTAGATGCTAGAAATTGTCTGGCTTCCTTTTATTTTGAAATTTTGGAGTAGTTCAATTAATTTTTTTTGTCAACAGTTTGTCATTGGATTGCACTTCCAGTAGGATTAGACATGCTTTATTTCCCTAGCCATCGATAGTTCATTGAATTTGTTTATAGACTAACTGCTTGTAGGTTCATCCTCCTATTAAATTTGAGAAGTTAGTGGACAGCTTAGGAGGATGTGCAAGAGTAAGCCAACCATGTGGAATTTTTAGGTTTAAAAATATTTTCTTACTATCGTTATACTCATTGCTCGATAGTTTTAAGTAGTATTTTGTAATCTTGAACTTATCATGGCTTAGTCATTGCTTTAACATGTTGAAACACAAATTCTGATGTTGTTGCTGGACTTGGACTTCTCAACTTAGATGTTTGAAGAACAAAAAATCATAGACAACATTATAAATTTACTACGACTTTACTGTTTGATAAATTTGTGCTATATTTGGCCAATACGATGAAAAAAAAATTGATCTTAATTCTTAACTGATCTGATAATAAATATCAACAAAGCATTTATGCAGGTTCTAAGTTGGTCATTGTGGCATGAGCCATTATACTATATATGTAGTTTGAAAAGTCTAAATGAAAATGTATTGAGATTTAAACATAAATACTTACAACATATAAAAATAAAATAAATTTACGAAAACACATTAACATTTAATTCTTGAGGGTAATTATAAATAAAAGCACGATAAACTACTAAAAAATCTATTTTTTTAGAAAAAAGAAAAAATATATTAATATTTGAATTTTACATAAAAATATATTATAAAGAGATTGAATATTTTACGCTATAAAATTAAATTTTGAATTATTATATATGAATATTTTAACAGAAATAAATTATTAGTATAAATAAAAAATTTATAATTCTTTTTAGCATATAACATGTGTAGAACCTGCCATCATTTTTTTTGTTGATAAAATGAATCTGCCATCACTTTAATCACTCTCACAATTTTACATGAATGATCTTAAAAAATTCCTCATAAACTTTTACATGTACTATATGTTCGCAATTCATACTAATCCCAATTTTCTTATTTTTTGCATTATATTTACATATACTACATTTATTAACATTGTAAAATAGGTATAATACATATACATATATAGGGAACGTATCAGGTGAGAACTCTTGCTTATTGTGAGAAATGAGAACTATTAATAACACCTGTCTGATTGAATTAGCGATCGAGATTTAGACACTCAATTAAAAAGTCACGTGACCTGGTTCCTATCTTTTGCTTTGCGCAACCGACTCCATCAACACAAGACTGCCTCTTCTCCTTCCCCTTCTCTCCCAATCAACTACTCCTTCAAAAAACCAACTTGTCGGAGCCGTGCAACACCTTCACCTGATATGTTCCCAATTGTAGTAATCCCCAAAAGAAAAATGCCCTTATGATCAAATACGATTTTTATAAAAAAAAATGATTTCATAATGACGCCGTCGATAAAAAATGGCAATCATTTTTCTAGATACAAAAATGGTTATCCTATATTTTGAAAAATATTTCTCTGCTTTTATATTGACATCACCGATCAAATAATATGTGCTAACAGAGTATTAGCATATTGAATGACACCACTGATCACATGGAAATGTTTTCTTTTCTAATAATTAGAAGTTCACGTTTGAAAACAAAGTGAGCAAATGCTTCTGCAACACCGTTAACTATTAAGGGGTTAATGCTTACGACTATGTCGATGAAACCCAGGTTCGGTTGAGCCATGTTGGATGTTGTAATTCAAGGGGAAAAAGGCTCGTAGTGGGTGACTGATACGTGCAGCAAACGACGCTGAGGTCTAGCGTTTTGTACAACATCGATGAGTTGTTTTTGTTTTCTCAAGAGATTAAAGAAGGAATGGGTGGAGGGGGAAGGGAGAGTGATAGGGGATGGAGGGAAGGTGGCGGATGGAGGGGGAGAACAGAGGAATGGGTAGGGCGACTGGGTTAGAGGGGACGACTGAAAGATGCAGAGAACATGTGCGCATTCATTTATTTTATTTTATTTTAACCCAAACCGTTAATTTGTATCTGATGGCTATTATTAGTAGTTCTCATTTCTCACAATAAACATCAGTTCTCACCTGATACGCTCCCTATATATATATATATATATATATATATATATATATATTGGAGGGATCAAATGATTCCAGGAGTAACTCTTGCCTGAGTTACTCTGCTTAATTTTTCTCTATAGATATTGAATTTCATCAATCAAACCATCAAATTAAAAGTTCTTATTGAATAGATCAATTCCATAAAATTTCATAAAATTTTAAAAATATTTGATACTTCATCAAATAATTTCAATTCAACTTATAATATACTTTTTAAAATATAAGTAAAATGTTGACCATTTGATTAAATAGCTACGAATGTCCAATTTATCTAAAAATTGGTATGCATGATCATTAGTATAATATGAAGATACTCAACGGTTTGATTGATAAAATTCGATGTCTATATATAGATATTAAGCGGAGTAACTCAAACAAGAGTTACTCCTTGAGTCATTTGATCCCTCCTCATATATATATATATATATATATATATTTTTTTTTTTTTCAACTTTTTAAATTTTATTATTCAAACTATACAATATATGTTGATATTATTTACTTAGTATTTAATATTAAAATACACTACATATATTACGCCACTATATATCGATAGAATGATTTAAAATACGAGTTGAAACCATGTACTAGGTAGTGTAGAACATTTTTACATAGATATTCAATCATATTTCATCATCATGTCACATTATATATAATACGACTTTCAAAATTATCTTTGCCAAATATCTACATGGCGAGTATACTTGAATATCTGTGTAAAACTTTTTTACACTATCAATGTATAATAATTACATTCTTAAAATATTCCCTTAACTCAATTGTCATTCTCATTTATTTTTCCTACTTGTTCTATTTTAAACATCATAATTATCCATATTTTTAACAATTTTGTCATCCATTATTGAAATAAAACTTATGTTTTTTAAAAAATATTGTCTACATAATTCTTCATACAAATGTTTCCAAAAATATTTTACATAATAAATATAACTATTATATAATATTTTTCAATAGAAAATATATAACCCATGCATGGCACGGGTCAAATGCATTACTAATGTAATAATTTATATATGATTAGATATGGTACTGTTTTATGTAAAAAAAAAGTATATATGGTTCTTCTTTTTGGTCAATTAGATATGGTACTTAGAAATAAAAATCACAAAACACAAGCCTACCTATTTCTTTTGTGGGAATTATTAAACACACTCCTCTTAAAATTGTTAGCATACACCCAATTTCACGTCTTCAATTTCCCCCCGAAATGTCCCTGTCCATAAATATCTATTTTCAAACATGATAAACCCATGTTGCAAGTAAGTAAGCCTTTTGTAGAGTCATTTACGGATAATTTATAACCACCAAAAATATATTTATGGACACATTATTTTTAATTAAATATATTTACAGACAGATTCGGGAACGTCATCGTAAATATATTTCCAAACATGTTTAATAGCAGTCTGGAATTACATTTTCAGAGGTTATCTGCACTTGGAAAAAATAGTTTCCCCTCCTTCCAAAACAACATGGAAAAGAATCAAATTATACAAACAAGGTGGCTTCTACGGTGAAAAAGCATTTCAAATGGTTCACTGGAAGACTACTTTTATATACTGTTAGATTTATTATAAAATAATCAAGGACTTAGATGAGTTAGAGAAAAAAATAGAACACCTACACTTTTCACCCACATAATCCCCTACTCCCACCCCATCTCTCTCCCCCTCTCATCTCTCTTGCATCTGATGTTGCTTCTTTTCACAAAAGCCACTGCCCTCCACCCAAAATCCGGCAACCATAGCCAGCATTTGAACAATGAAACCCGTCACTGCCTTCGTCTCTCCCCACTCTAATATAGCCCCTTGTTTATTTCACAAACAAAGCAGATCAGAGAACTCACCACGAAAGCTCATGACCTTGTTTGAACTTGAGTCACACACAAACGAAGACAGTGTAATCTCTCACGTTGTTCGGTCATAACCATTCTTACTTGAATTGAATCTTTTTCATTACATGTGTTCTTCTTGATTTTCTTTTTTATTTTGCGGTGAAAGGAGTGTTTATTGCATCCATGAAGGGGACGGGAACGTGTGCACATGAACTTGTATTTTAGGATTTTTTTTTTGCGTGACTAATATGTTCATCATGGAGCTTTATGCTTTATGATTAGAATTAACCTTAGGTGTTCCCATCCACAATCTTCGTGAAATTTCTGATAACCTTTTCAATAATTATAAAAAAAAGTTATGTCAACGAAGAAGGAAAAAATGGCATTTTGATTATGGATTAATATAAGTTACAAGATTGAATCAAGTTGAAGCTATGGATTGCTGTATGCTATTCAGTGGATTAACACCTTAGGCTTGGAGAATGTCATTTTTGGAGATGGATTGCAAAGTAGTAGTGGACCAATTGCTGCAGCATACGACAAATGATTCTAAGTTAGGCTCTATTGTTAGTGATTGCTCTCGTTATCTTTCTCTTTTTCCAAACCGTAGTGTGAGATTTGTTAGGAGACAAACAAATAGGATTGCTCATAGTTTAGCTCAAGCAGCCCAGTTTATGGCTAGTCCCCAAGATTATTATCATATTCCACTTTGTATTGCCCAGTTAATTTCCAATGAAATGAAGTAAGCTACTTTTATCCAAAAAAAAGAGATTGAATGAAGTTGTATTATTAAGTTACACTTGATTTTTTCATTCCAAAAGAATGTTTACTTAGATGTTTGTTCTTCAATGGAGGCCAAAGTCAGAAGAGATGGGTGCCGCGCATGATGGAGGAAGAAGGAAGGTGGGAAACGAAAGAGAGAGAAATAGGAATTAATTGATGTGTAGGGTGCATTATAAGATTTGATAGACTTTCAAAATCCAATCGTTTGTCCACCCTAGATGCCACCATACAACCAAATAACCAAAATTTTGAATGTGTAGTATAATCTAAATACTATTTATATATCGAAAAGAACAATAATAATTATACAACCCGAAAATACAATACAATTAGTCCTCATCTAGGTCTGTTACTATTTTTTCAGGTACAATATTTGAACTCTTATGGACAATATATGGACTAAATATAGACATCTTATGAACATATGAGCACTCCCATATTTGAGCTTCAAGTCTACGGTACCTGCGCCAAGAACTAAGTATAGAAAGTATCAGACAATTATCCTTCAAGTACACCTGTGAGTGAATTATTCAATCAATCATATCACTTAAACATACATATTAATTTTAAATATATAGGTTCAAATTTTACCTGTACAAAG
This sequence comes from Calophaca sinica, assembly GCA_037113605.1. Lineage (NCBI taxonomy): Eukaryota > Viridiplantae > Streptophyta > Magnoliopsida > Fabales > Fabaceae > Calophaca > Calophaca sinica. The sequence goes on along the minus strand of CM073733.1, from coordinate 99,495,897 downwards.
TAACAACCTGTCACATGACCGTTGCAAATCGTGAGATGATGGGCTGGTGGGAGGAAAGCGAGAGAGGAAGGTAATTGGTTTCAAAAAACAATGTTTAGTGATTTTTGGGAAATATATTTACAGACAAGTAGCATTCGTAAATATATTTTTGGAGGAGGGTAAAAACAAGAAAAATAGAAAAGGCGCCAGGGGGTGTATACTAGCAGTTATGGGGGTTTTTTCAATTGCTGGACTTTCTCTTCAGCAGCCCAACAAATCAGGCCCGATCCAAATAAACCCAAAAACAAAACCCTAAAATCTCTTTCTTCTTCCTTCTGCCGCAGAAAAACCCTGCGATCTGCTCCATCTCTCTCTATCTGCTCGGTTTGAAAACGTTACTCTCACCGTCACCTTTGGTCCTTTCAGGTCCTGATTTCCTTCGATTTTTGCCTCTTTTGATTTTGATTTTTGAATTGTGGAACAGATACATGTTTAAATTTTACGTTGTCGCGGTATTGAAGTATATTGTCATATTAGTTCAGTTTTTTTTTGAAAGGATTCTGCTGATATATCTGTTGAGCTTGTAATAATAGCATGTAAGATTATGTAAAGTCTGTACTGTTGGTATCAAGCCTGTTTCGTTTTTTGCATTACGGTTTCCCTTCTTCTTTTGCTTCTAGTCGCTAGGGTATATTTTGGCACATGATTCTAATTTTTGAATGGAAGAACATGATGTGCTTGTTTATATTTTACATGATCATTGTAGTGAAATATTATGTCATATAAGTTGAGTTTGTTTAAAAGGACTATAATAATGTCTATTTATCCTGGAATAAAAGTATGGTAGATTACCTGAACAGTTGGTATGAAGGTTGTGAGAGTTTGTATTTGTGTTAAAACGCATTTGACGTCCATTTTGGTTTTTGGTTGACCATATGCAGTTGTATAGTATGTGCTGATTTAACAAAAATTGTTGTTTTATTTCTTCTTCAACTAGTGTATTGCTACCAGAAGCTTCTCTGTATGTATTATTTGCTTATTTTATTTATTTATGGGTTGAAAAATAAAATACAATATGTTAATAAGCAGTTAGAGGTAACAAGTTTGAACCCTTGATTCCCTCCTCTTCCCTTCGGCTGCCTCCAACATAGATCCTTCTAACCTCACCGCTACTGCCTTCTTTCTCGATACAAACATTCATTTAATTCATTTAATATATATAAGCATAAGCAGAGTCACTTGTCTTGACTCTTTACTCACTTAACAACGACGTTTTCTCTTCCGCCCGCCCTCTATAGAACTCTCTCTTTTCTCAACGTCAAGATTCTCTGTCTCTTCGCTGTTTGAATTGAATGTAGTGCTACTACTCAGTTAACTGTTTTTTTTTTTTTGGGGTTGTACTCGATGTTGTGCCATGTTTATCGTTTCGCTATTTATGTTGATCCCTGAACAAAAAAAATAATCTAGAAACAAAGCAGCAAACCCTATTTGTGATTTGAACTGATATCTTCGCTGGTAGTGGGAATGCTGGGTTGGGGTTATAGAGGGGGAGTGGGAAAGGAGAGTGAACAACGGTGGCTGTGGTGGTCGATTGGGAAGTGGTGGTCGAATGGGTGGTTGTGGTTGTGGAAGGAACTTGTGTGGGGGGGGGGAGGGTGGGGGAGTAGAGGGGGAAGGAACGGGGAAGATAAGTCAGGATTAGGGTTTGGGGCATGGAAGGAGTGCATGGGATAGGGATGTTGAAAAACAGTGAAAGTTTGGTTGCGAGTGGTGCAGTTTGTGGTAGAAATGGTTGATGTGAGGAGGGTGATGACCCATAATAAGAGACAATGGCTCAACACAATGTCAGAGTGCTTAACTTCAGTGACAATGGTTTACTATGTTTGTTGTCTTGTCCCTCAAAACCTTGGGATGGGTAGGGGTGGGTTGGAAGTTCTATTTGGGCATGTAGAGTTGGATGGGGAAAACCTGCCTTACCCATATCTTTGCTAAGTCTATTTTTCTGTGTCATATGGTTTTTGCTCTTCTTGGTATTACCCTATTAGATTATCTATTAACTCTGCTTAGTCTTTTTCTTGTCACTCTATGTCATGTCTTATTGGTTGAGCCTAAATGAGCTATTGTGTTGCGAATGCAGTGAAGGGTAGAAAGGATGGCTGAGGAGGAACCAAAGCCTCTCAACTATATACCAGAGGTTATATTGAAGAAGAGGAAAAGCACCGAAGCACATGCCTTGAGAAAGAAGGCACAATTCCAGCAAAAAAATTACCGTTCCAGGAAGACCAATGATTTCATCAAAAAGCCTGAGGATTTCATCTTTGAATATCGCAATAGGGTAACTCTTTTTTTTAGCTTTATTTTCCTTATCTAATATTGTAAATTCAGTTCAAGAATTTTGCAATATTTTACTTATTTATGACATCACTAAACTAAATGCATTTGATGCATTTGATTACTGACTTCGATTGTTATTATTGTTTTGTTATTATCCATTGATGCTTCCTTATGTAGGAGCTGGACCTTATTAGAATGAAACGAAGGGTCAAGAGGAAACTGCCAGAATTATTGACCCCAAACAACAAGCCCATAATAATTATTCGGATACAGGGGTAGCTGTCTTTGTTTCTCCTCTAAATAAATGTCTTAATTTTTTTGTCTCTGTGAAAACTTATAACAGCTTTCTCCCCATTTTTTCTTTTTTAGGAAACAAGACATGCATCCTAAGACCAGAAAGGTCTTATACAGCTTGGGGTTGAGAAGAGTATTCAGTGCTGTCTTTGTGAAGCCAACTGAGGGAGTAATGGCCAAGCTGCAGAGAGTGGAACCATATGTTACCTATGGGTGAGAGATTAATGTTGTTCTTGATTTTATATTAGATGTGTATGAGGTGATTATGATATGATATGAGATTAGATGTTAGTGGTAGGGTAGCAGCTTTGTAGAACTTCCATTAATTTTTAGGTTAAAATTAAGATAGGTGGTGGGTTAATGTCAAAGATGATTTATTATAGCATTATGGCTTTCTCTCCATCCTATCCGCAAAATTTGAATTGAACTTCTGTCCATAATAGAATGTCAACATAAAAAATTCTTTGTGGGAAATTTGAAATCTACTATATATATATACATATATATATATATTGATTAGGAATGTTCATGGCAGAATGGGTTATTTGGAGATCAAAGATATTATAGCTGATGCCTTCAACTAATTTAGTAAAGGAAAAAGCTAAACCTCCTATGTGTACTATCACAACATATAACAGAATATTTCTCTGCATGTCAAACACATCAGCAACTGTCTAAAGTATTAACATTGGGTGGAATAGCACCCCACTTTTTATAAAAAAATATGCTTGTTTTGCTGTTTTATTGTATCTTTACTTTCCTGTATATATTGCATTCCACTCCAAAAAGAAGAAATCATATATCACTTGTTGAGAATTGTTCTTAATTTTGTGAAACTCTGCTTCTTTTGAAGATATCCAAATCTTAAAAGCATAAAGGAGCTAATTTACAAGAAGGGACATGCGAAAATAGATAAGCGAAAAGTTCCTTTGACAGACAATAACATTATTGAGCAGGTAAATATTTCTAGTTTCCCTTTGACCCTCCACCTTAATTGTTTTTGTAATTCTTCCACTTTTTGCTGTGCAGGAATTAGGAAAGTTCGGTATTGTATGCATAGAAGACATGGTGCATCAAATTTATAATGTTGGTCAACAATTTAAGGAAGTTGTCAAATTTATGTGGCCCTTTGAACTCAACAAGCCAGTAGAAGGATTGAAAGGATCGAAAACCCTACACAAGGATGGCGGAGATGCAGGGAACCGTGAGGATCTCATCAACGACCTAATCAATAAAATGAATTAATTTAGGTCTTATGCATAATGTACTGTCAAAATTTTGATGCTGTTTGTGATGTCCCTGGTATGATCCTGGATGCAAGATCATTTCAAAGTTGTTACCGATTTGTTAAAAAAATGCTACCGCTTCTTGTTAAAGCCGAATTGAAATATGTATTATCTTTATGCCTTCATTTATTGCCTTTACTTTTTGTTTTCCTTTTTTGAGTTAGCACTTAGAGGTGGATCTCGGAGGAAGTCTACATGGGGTTACATTGGGAGAGGGGGGTGGGGGGGTGGGACGGATTGGCTGAATATATATTTGTAGGGCTTGAAACTTTTGAAAGTTCGAAACCATTTGAAACTTTTTGGAGGTTGAAACTATTTGAAAGCTGAAACTTTTTGGAAGTTGAAACTATTTGAAAGCTGAATATGAGTGTTTGGTTAAGATTCTAGAGGTTAGAATCAATTCTGGAAGCAAAAAGAAGGCGAATATAATTAAAAGTTGAGAATTGATTCTAGGGTGGGTATAATTGATTCTTATGGAAGTAATAATTCTGAGTTTTTGCGTTGGATAAAATTGATTCTGAGTTTGGGACCTGCAAATTCTTTATATTTATACATCAAAAGTGATTTTATATTTATCATCTAAACGAAATTAATTTTTTTAAACTCATTTTTAAAATATCATTACTAAATACAAATCAAAATTATTGAACTGGACTCACTTATGGTAAAAGACATGTGTTGCTCTTTTAAATGGCTTTGCAATTACTAAATCAATGTTAACTTTTACTATTTGTTATTTATAATTTGTAATTATATAATCAAAATTTACTATTTTTACTCTCATGAAAATAAGTCTCTCCCTAAATACATTTCCTTTACACATGAAATTGATTTAGGGTGTCTTTGATATACACTGAGACACTTGATTGCGCAACTGATTGTCCTTTATATTGTTTGGTAGTTAATGCACAACACAAACAAGATAATATTTCATTTACTATAATACCCTTTATACTGTGCTATTTTTATTTCACACTAATTAATGTAATTCTATAGTTTGTTGAATAATAAAAATTTAATGTTGTCTTTCATTTAATTTGATAAAAGCAGTCTTTTGCTCCCTTAATTTTTGATTTTTGATGTAGTATGTAATGAGTCAATCATCCACTTTTAATTTGATCATTTATCTTTTTTTTTTTTGGAACATATAGTCCTGCGTGCTCTCAAATGTTAATAACATTGACTAAGTGTCAATATTTTCCATCCACTACCGTTATTGACTTGCTTATGTGTTCGTTAATGTATCCAATGGGACACTGATGCATTTTGGTCTACACTACCATAACAAAAATGATAAAGGTTCAAATTAAAACAAACAATTAAGTTAAAGTACTTAAAGAGTAATTTTATTAATTTAATTTTTATTTTTTTATAGATAAATGTTAGTGATTAGTTTGTTAGAGGGGAAGAGGATTTTGTTAGTGGTAATGATCTACACCTCCTACTCGCAATTCCTTCATGTCCCATGGTTCAACCACTGAACCACTTACATCAGACTTGTCTATTTAATTTCTATGTTTATTATGTTAAATAAATGGCTATTTTAAAAAATAAATTTAGAACATATTTTTTTTAATGTTATTTAATCCCTCAATTTAAGGAAATCAAACCAACCTTAAGAAGCACGACAGCACTGTTAGTTACACAAGTGTCTCAAAATAATTTGACGAAAAAAAAGTGTCTCATAATAAGAATCCTTGAGTCAAAAAAAAGAATCCTTCTATTGGAGGGAAGCACGTAGCTATTTTTAATTTTTGGGAACACATCATCACATGAGATGAGAGCCGTATCTAATGAGCACTTCGCTTTTGTATTTAACGAGGGGGCCAAAAGAAAAGGCCACACAGAAAACCTAAGAAAAGGCCACACAAACATTTTTATAAAATTTTATTTTAATAGGAAAAACAAGTATAATAACTGTAAATAAATAATATAATAAATAATGATATCGACTTCATAAATGTCAGAAAAACTCACAATCGACATATATTATTATATAAATGAAAAAGTTAAAACAGAAAAGAAATTTTCTGATTAATTTATTTATGAAAAAAAATTTCTGAATAATTTATGTGAAGAAAAGGTGAAGGGTGGCCAGAAAGAGTCTTTTGAGGGTGTTTTTTATTTTATTTATTTTTTCTCTCCCCATTCCTTTTTAATTTTTTTTACTAGTCTTATTTTCTGATGATTGTTTGTCATCCCAGAAAATTTCGAACCAAAGACAATGTGTCCACGTAGGAACATTTGAAGGAAGAAGAATGCAACATAGAGAGAGAGAGAGAGAGTTTCTGAGTGTGTGTTTGTTTGTTTGTTTGTTTTGTGTGTGAGATCGTGGTTATGGCCTCCGTGTATTGTTGTTGCTGTGCTTAATTCTCGCAATTTCGCCAATGTTGCTTCCCGAAGCCAAAGATTGAACCTTCATGCGTAAGCTATGTTCACCCTTTCCCCCCTTCATTACCTTAATCTTATCTTAATTACTTAAAATCCTTTGATCCAACCCCACTTTTTTTTTTCTTTCTATTTTTATCTTTCTCCACTCTGATTCGATTGTATTTGCTCCAATTACGCCACTTCTGGAACAGAGAAGGTAGGTAGTTCTTTTGCATGGTTTTTCCATTTTTAAGAGAATTTTAACCTTTCTATTGGGTGCCCACTTTTTGAATATGGGAAATTTTGGATTTTGATTGATACCCATGTTGATTTTTTTGCATGGACTGCTAGAAAATGTTCCTTGTTTGTTTCCCTGGATGCCAATTTTGTTTATCTGGGAAGTTTTTTTATTTTGATTAATGATCCACGTTGAGCTCTTGCCTGTACAGCCTTGGAATGTTTTGCCGCTTGCTCTTTGCCGCTTTGTGTGCCCACTTTGTTTAATCTGGACGATTTTGAGTTTTGATGTAGGTGTGGTGGAATTTGGTTTGTTGATTTTGTGGCTCTTAACTTTGTTGGAAATGCTTATCATTTCTTCATAATTACTCTTGGCCCTTGTAAATAATCCAAGGTTGGTTGGTTTGTGTGTATGCAGCAAGAAAAAACTAGAACTAGTGGGGATTTTATGTTTTCTTCTAGTATCTAGATTGATTCTGTGTTGAATTGCTGGAAGATTTGATGCAAACTATTTGGTTGTGAAACTGTGTACAGGATTTCTTGCTGCGGTCGGTATCTACAAATGTATTTTCCTTGTTTTGGTTATGGTGGAGCTGGTGTTGGATGTTGAGCTTGTTGTGTCAGTTGGGAGGATAAATTGGACATGAATTTGTCGGTTTGTCATCTGTTTACACTTCTGGCCTTATTACTACTATTTCAGCACCATGAAAAAAATTAGTGCTTGAGTTGCGGAGAAACTGTTATTATGGCCCAGAATAAGAGAGGAAACTTGTTAGGTACCAACGCTAGGGAGGAACCTGGCATGTTTCCTCAATACATGCAACCAGAATTACCCGGTGGTGTTTCAAATACAGGGCATAATGTACATAATAATATCACTATGCAGGCAGGGGAAAACTTTTTGGTGAATTTTGGTCGTGGTGGAATTGCTGCTGGAAGAGTTCCAGTTTCGTCTGATATATCTGAAAATCGTGAGAATAGGTTTTCGTTGATTAGGGAGAATGGCCATGTGAGATATGAAGATCTTACCAATATTTTGGGGTTGAGGAGAATGGACTCCGAGAGTTCTTCTGATATAGTTGACTTTATCCCTATAAAACAGCCAGCACAGGAGATGGAAAATGGGGCTTCTGCAAAGATTTTAAGGAATATTCAAAAGGGAGACAGTAATAGTGGCCGTGCATTGAGGAAGACTGTTCGTGAATCAATTGGTGACCAACCTGGTATTGGGTCAGCTGTATCACCCCTTCACAGATATGAAAAATCTCAGTCCAATGGGTTTTCTGGTTCAGGAATTGTAGATGATTTGCTTTCTGGGAAAATGAAGTTTCTATGCAGCTTCGGTGGAAAAATATTACCAAGGCCCGGAGATGGGAAACTTAGATATGTAGGGGGAGACACCCACATTATATCTATCCGAAAAGATATTTCATGGGAAGAGCTTGTGAAGAAGACCTTAGGTATTTGCAGTCAACCTCACACAATAAAATACCAGCTTCCAGGGGAGGATCTTGATGCTCTAATATCTGTTTCCTCTGATGAGGATCTTCAAAATATGATAGAGGAATACCACGGGCTTGAAAGTCACGAAGGTTCTCAAAAGCTTCGAATTTTTTTAGTTCCTTTGGGTGAATCTGAAGAGACACCATCAACTGAGGCAAGCAATGTTCAGCAGAACGATCCTGATTACCAATACGTTGTTGCTTTAAATGGCATAGTAGACCCCAGTCCTAAGAAAAACATTGGTGGACAGAGTTTGGCAAATGAAGCAAGTCAATCAGGGACAAGTTTGAATTTTGCTCCAGCTTTTCAAAAAACTTCCCCAAATGATTCTTCTCCTTTGGAGATCAGGGATGGTATTAATGCTTTAAATCCAGATGGAGTTTTGAATGATTCCCTAAATCTGCAAAGACCCTTGCGAATTTCTCCTACTCCAGTTCAAGTTGCAGCTTCTAGTACAGGTTATATACAATTGCTTGGTGACAACTCATGTCAGGGAAGTATTGAGAGCAATGCATCATTTGTTACTGCTCAGCTACACTCTGGGAACTCCAGCATAAGCACTGCTGATTGTAGATACCCTCAGCCAGTAGCTTTTAATTTGTTAAGTGACAGTCACCTTAGTCAACATGGTGACGTTGGTCAGCCGAGGAAGCTCAATGGACAGTATTTTGACAACTACAATACTGGCAAGGAATTGATGACTCCTGTATGTGTTAACCCAAGTGATGGTAACAGTGATGAAGTTTTTGGTGGAACCTTGCATAAGGATAGAATATTCTACTCTGGAAATCCTCTTTCATGCTTGGATGATCCAATCTGTCGACAGACTGAACCTTATGGAATTAATGATCCTCCTCATGGGATGCCTCATGCTTTTTCTGATTCACAGTTGCATGAGAGTGGAGCAAGGTCTGGTTACTGCTCTCAAGAAGGAATTAGCCAATCTTTCTCTTTGAACCTTGAAAAGGCCCAATTATCTTCAATGTTAGTCTCTAGTGTCTCACAAGTACAAAGTAAGATACCAAAAGTGGAGTCAGCTGAGATGCACAGACGGCAAGGTATGGCATATTCTTCTCCATACTCAGAATCAATAGGAATGAATGGTCCTATTAATAAGGATGGCATTTTAACTGAAAAAAAGCACCTTATTGCTCAAACTGACATAAGTGGATCCGACTTTGTAGCAAAGGATATGCAGGAAAATTCTTTGAAATTAGAAAGGAAGATGATAATTGAAGAAAATAATCTTATTCCCAAGAAAGATATTAATTTTTATGAGGGGAAATCAACTGTCATTGATATGGGACATCTGACTGAATTGCATCTTTTGGATTCCTTCCCCGCTAATAACTTAAATGCTAACATTAGTATGCAAAAGAATTGGGAACTACCTTGTGAGGACACACATCGTTCGTCATCAGGCATGATGGGACTCTCTCTAAATAATCTTGTGGACAAGACCCCATCTGATATTCTTGACATAAGCCAAAAGACTTGTGACGGCAAGAAATGTGCTTTGGCTGAAGGTTTGAATGGTAAACAAGGAATTGATTTTTCAGCCAGAAACATTGATTTAAATGCTCCCATTTTAAAATGTGAAGAAAGCTCTCGTGGCGAAAGTTCTATCAGAGATCATATGTTCAAGTTGTCCTTTGACCCAGATTCTCTTAAATCTGCCCAAACTCAGCCTTCTCAGAATCAGATTTCTATAGGTTTTCATAATAATCCAACAGTAAGCCCTGAAAGTTCGTATCCTGCTGTACTTCATGATGATTTCTGTCCAAGTTCAAAGTTTCCAATTGATGGTCTGGATAATCCAAGAAAGAATATTCCATTTGAAAAGTCACCTTCTTTTCTTGATGACTTGATTACTAGCACTGCTCAAATGGTTGATCAGTTACATGAATACTCTGCCTCTGAACAGTCAAAAGTTGAAGATATAGTTTCGGGACAATCAAAAAATTCAGAAAGGTGTAGTGATGCAAATCGGGTGGAGCCATTTGTCGTAGTAGAAGGCGTGACTGGTGTTGTTCCTTTACGGAGTGAGTCTTCAATGATACGCACCCCACATATTTTGGATGAATTTGGAAGTGATGTATCTCCAACTCATACGGAAGTAGAGAGCGTCATCCCAGAGCCTGATCCTGAGGTAGGAAAAACTGAATGAGACTAGATTTTATAAATAATTTCTTTATGCATTCTGAATCTTTTATTTTCATTTATAGGATTTTAAAGACGATCAAACAGACATGAGTGAGTTCCTTTCGGATGCAATGATCGCAGAAATGGAAGCCAGCATATATGGTTTGCAGGTTGACAATTACTGAAATGTCCCACTTCTGGTTTTTACATGTTTCAAGATCTGAAATTCATTTTTGATGTTATGGCCCATAATAATATTCTGCTGCCTTCAACTGTACTTTCACATCCATATACGTTCATAAAATGTGCAATTCTGTCTTTTGTAGCAGACTCATTTCTATTTGAGCATCCTAAAAAACAATACATGTTTAGGTGTTCTAGTTGCTGATTTAAACTCAGTAAGTCAGTAACTCTTGTTTGAAGGTTATCAGTTAAACTTCCATGGTGATATGCTATGTGATAAATGTGGAAATTAAGAATTATTCATCACCTAATGGCACCTAGGTCCTATTTGATTAGATAATTGCCAAAAGTGAAGTAATTTTATATACTTGTGAGTTGTGATCTCTTTGTTTGGTTATATTAGAAGGCTTGGTTGACTATTCAAATAGAGGTTGCCAGTTTTTCTGCTGTGGGGATGGGGACAAGATGTTTATGTAGTATAATGCACCATTTTTTATTCTCTAAATTGCATTGGATACAGTGTTTTTAACTTTTGCAAAATTGCAAGTTCAATAAGAAATTCTACCAGTTTGTGATAACAATTTTCTATGACCTGTTGAAATCAATTGCTATGATGCCATAATGACTAGAAGAGAATTGAATGCACAGTGAATGTAACTGCTTTTATCTGTTATTGATAAACCACCAATCCAAATTCCCCTGTTAGTTATCTGACAAAAATGAGCTATACTGCGAAATAGGCCTGAATTAAAGATTTTAGGTTTGTTTCCGATAAAATCTTCATATTGTGTGTGTCCTTAAATTAAAGCATTATTGATGTGTTTGACTTTGCAAAATAACTTCCAGTTTCCTCGTACTTTTCTGCATTACATCATATAGTTTTCCTATACCTGACTTGTTATATTTTGTAATTCAGATAATAAGGAATGCTGATCTAGAAGAACTTACGGAGTTAGGATCTGGTACTTATGGAACTGTTTATCATGGAAAATGGCGGGGAACAGATGTTGCTATTAAGAGAATTAAAAAGAGCTGCTTTGCGGGGAGATCTTCTGAGCAAGAACGGTTGGTGAGTCTTCAGTGTAATTTTCATCTCAATACCATGTTATGTATTAATAATATAAATATTTTATTTCTCTATCTACCGATAGGTTTAATGTTACTTCCTATAAACAGAGTGGATGGATGTGAGTAGGGTTAAATCCAAATTCACTCTCCCTCCCTCTCAATCTCTCTTCTTTCTCTTTACATACCTGTCTCCCTATATAGGCCATCATGGAAATTGGATTTTTTTATCAGTTTCCAAAATTTGAATGTGTTAATGTATACAGACTAGTTTAGGATAGTCTGGCCTATTAGTTCCACATGTTAGGTTGTAATATTGTATGTATATTCTTGTACTCTAATGATTAAGTAATGTAAGAATTACATTATTCCTTTCCCTTTTCAACATGGTTTCATTCAACAACATGAATTAGAACATAAGTTGTTAAATTCAGACCATAAGAAGGGTTGTCATATATACTATTTTGCAGTCTTTCTGATAACTTTAAGTAATATTCATTTAAAAATTGTATTCCAGTTTCAAAAGTAGTCTGCTAATTTCTATTTAAAAAAAGAAGTAAAATAAATATGTACATGAATATGACAATGTTTCTTGGCTTGCATAGGCAAAAGATTTCTGGAGAGAGGCACAGATCCTGTCAAATCTTCACCATCCCAATGTGGTTGCATTTTATGGAATAGTACCAGATGGGACTGGTGGCACCTTAGCAACTGTAACAGAATACATGGTTAATGGTTCCCTTAGGCATGTCCTTGTCAAGAATAACAGGTAGCCTAATATAGTTATTTTTTCTGGGCTAAATTATACATTTGGTCCTCTATGTTTATTTTAGTTTTCAATTTGGTCCTCTACGTTTTATTTGTTTCGTTTTGGTCTTCTACGTTTTATTTTAGTTTTCAATTTGTTCCTTTCCGTCACTAAAATGGACTTTTAGCTACAGACAATTGGCTTTTAGTGACGGAAAGGACCAATCTGTTGTAATGTTTGAAACGTAAGGGACTAAAACGAAACAAATAAAACGTAGAGGACCAAATTGAAAACTAAAATAAATATAGAGGACCAAATGTATAATTTAACCTTTTTTCTGTGGATATCATTTTGAATAAATGCACATACTGAATCTCCACTCTTTATGCAGATTACTAGATCGTCGTAAAAAGCTTATAATTGCCATGGATGCATCTTTTGGTATGGAATATTTGCACTCAAAGAATATTGTCCATTTTGATTTGAAATGTGACAATTTGCTTGTCAATCTAAGGGATCCACAACGACCCATTTGCAAGGTTAGAATTCCAGAAGTCAAGTTTCATCTGGTTTCACATAAAAATATATGAAATAATAAAAGCTTGTCATAATGTATTAATTATACGCTTAATTTTTCTGACGAAAATGTCCTTTAAAAGGCTTTCATAAACCAAACTTATTTTGAAGTGTCAAATCATATTTTGAAACAGAGAATTGAATCATAAACCAAGCATAGTGATGTGGTTGGTTAGAAATGATTTGAGAGATTTCTTAACCCTAAATTATCACGTCACAAAAAATCCAAGTTAAATAGTTTTATGTTGGCCATTAGTCATCTAACACAACCCTACTCCTTCACCCATGTTTAGGCTTGGCTATGTAACGCATATAGGCAGAGATTCAAGAGGTAAAAAAATAAAAGTTTTAAAAAGTTTATTTAATATACAGAGGGATTGACCTTTCATGACCCTGTTTCTACAAATTTTTAAACTTTTTATTTACATTTGTTAAAAAAGTTTATATTTAAAAATACAGAGATTGAAGCCTTTCAAGACCCTGTTTCTGAGACTTAGTTCACTGGGGGGAATGTTACTATTGGGCCGATCCCTCTGTATTCACCACTAGATTTCATGAAAATCCTTTCCAGGTTGACCAGTGTCCTTTTTGTGCATGTCAAGCTTGTAATAAATACAAGCCACTTTGTAAATTAAAGTCTCAATGTCTAAATGAGAAGGAGTTTGATCTTTGCTAACCAGCATTCGCCATTATTGTTAAAGTAAATTTTAGCACAAGGTTTTGTTGAACCGTGCTTTATCGATGCTTTAAACCCAAAGGGCTTTCAAATGAAGGTTATGTTAGTGTTAGAGATACAATACACCATTGGACCATTGGATTTCAATGAAACTCTGCCAATCTATGATCTTTATCTTGATGATATTCAAGAAGGTAGTCAAGCCATAATGTGGAGGAAAGAGAAATTGTGGACTTCTGAATGGAATAAGCTTTATTAGTCGGGTTGAAAAAGAAAACTCATGAAAAGAATCAATATGTAAAGATCCAGAATTCAGAAATTGTTCCACATTCAGTTTTCTCTGCAAATCAGCTAAACTTTAAATCAAAACGCTTTCTAACTGCACACATCTTGTAGAACAAATTAAGAAAAAATTTCAACATCTTAAAGTAACCAAATTTATATTATCATTTTATAATGGATGATTCAAGAATGGTCAGTCCAAAAATTTGGTGATTGTATTTCTTTGAAGTGCAGCAGAAGTGATGCAACCAAAGGAGGGGCATTTAAATGATGTTTTGGTCTTTGATGATTTAATTGTAATTTTATTATGGTTTATGTTAGGGATATTATTTGTAGAAAATATATCTGAATAATATATTATTGACTTAACTTTGGATACACACACTAATGTTATTATATAGACTACGCTAGACTTAACCTAATGGGCCTGAGCAATGGGCAGAATAACTAAACTAGGTTACAGTACAAAAGGTAAATATTTACTATTTACTCTAATTATTTACAATACTCCCCCTCAAGTTGGTGAGTGGATATCAATCATTCCTAGCTTGCAAGTAAGTTGGCGGAATCGGTCTGTAGATAGCCCCTTTGTAAGCACATCTGCCAGTTGGTGTCCAGTAGGAATGTAGGACGTTGTTATCAGTCCACAATCTAGCTTCTCCTTTATAAAGTGTCTGTCTATCTCAATGTGTTTGGTCCTGTCATGTTGTATGCAGATTATGAGCAATGTTGATTGCTGATTTATTGTCACAAAACAACCTCATTGAGCCTTCATAATTCACCTTCAAATCATCAAGTATAATCTTCATCCACAATAGCTCACAAATTCCATGAGCCATTGCTCAATTCTCGCCAAAGACTTGATCCGCCACTACATTTTGTTTTTGCTCCTCCATGTAACAAGATTACCACAAAAGAATGTGCGATGGCAGTGGACCTTCTATCACTCATCGAGCCTGCATAATGCATCAAGATAGGCTTCCAACGTCAGTCTTCCGCCTCTTTTGAACAAGAGACCTCTTCCTGGAGTCGCTTTAAGGTATTGCAAAATCCGCCATCGCTGCAAGTGCCTCGTCCTCGGATCATGCATAACCGACCGACTACGCTATCGCATAAGCTAAATCAGGTCTAGTGTGTGCCAAGTAAATTAGCTTCCCCACTAATCTACGATCATCGAGACTTGTCAACTCTAGCACTCTCCTCTTGATTGCTCATTTTATGATTTTGCTCTATGGGAACACTGCAGGTTTACACCCAAGCTTGCCGGTTTCTGCGGAAGGTCAAGAACATATTTTCTCACGAGAGATAAAAATTCCTTGTTTTGAGTAAGCTACCTCAATCCCAAGGAAATACTTGAGAGTTCCCAGATCTTTCATCTCGAACTCTGCAGATAATTTCTTCTTGAGGAGTTGTCTCTCAACCAAGTCATTCCCTGTAACAATAATATCATCAACATAAACAAGAAATCTTTGTTAGTTTTCCTCCCTGTGAATGTTTGAAGAAGAGGGTATGATCTCATTGACTCTGTTTGTAACCAAGACCCAACATAGCCTTTGTAAATCTTCCAAACCATGCCCGGGGAGACTGTTTTAGCCCATACAAGGCCTTTTTCAATCTACACACCTTATTTATCCCAAGGGTTGGATCAAATCCCGGTGGGATGTCCATATACACTTCCTCCTCTAAATTTCCATGCAAGAATGCATTTTTAACATCAGCGATTAAGTTCCCACCAGAATGAGCGTGAGAGAGAGTAAGATACTGACGGTGTTCATCTTTGCTCTGGTGCAAATGTCTCCTCATAATCAATGCCATAAATGCAGGTGTACCCTTTCCTACTAATCTGGCCTTATATCGATCAAGAGTGCCATCTGATTTGTACTTGACAGTATAAATCCACCTGCAACCAACTGGCTTCTTGCCTCTTGGCTTCTCAACTATCTCTCAAGTTCTATTCTTTTCAAGAGCTTTCATTTCCTCATTCATGGCTTTGATCCAATTTTCATCTTTAAGTGCCTCCTTAACAGATGCATGGATTCTTACAGAGTCAACTGCTGTCATAAAAGCCTTATCCTGCGGGGAAACATGGTTAGATGAAACAAATTGAGAAATAGGGTATTTGGCACAAGACCTTTTCCCTTTTCTCAAGGCAATAGGTAAGTCAACTGAATCAAGATCAAGTGTATCGAGAATAGAAGAATCAGAAGCAAAAGGGTTACTTTCAGTATTTACCTCCGGCTCAGACGGTTGGGGTTGTTTCTGGACCAGGTCGGGTTTTCCTCTCCTCTGATATGTCAAAGTTGGCTCACTAGCCTTTGTCTTTACTGGTGCTGAAGGTGATGTTTCCTGCAAAATAGAAGGTAAAGGAGAAACAATAACAGGTGACTCAGAAACAACTGGAGACTCAGGAGGTAGTGACTCAGGAACAACAACAGGAGACTCAGGGATAGGAAAATCAGAAACAACAGGAGACTCGGGAGGATCAACTGACAAAGATGGTGACTCAGGGTGCCAAGGACCAAGGAGAAGAAACTCGGAATCAGATTCCAAATCACTACTATTCTCCCCCTGAAGCTGAGGACGAGTGAAGAACGGGACATGTTCATGGAAAGTGACATCCATAGAGACAAAGTGTTTACGACTAGAAGGATGGTAACACTTGTATCCCCGTTATTAGGGCATAGCCCAAGAAGATGCATCGAACGGCCCGAATCCAACTTATTGCGATCTTTGCTTGTGGATATGAACAAATGCAACAGTAGAATATTCGAGACTCTAGACTGCATGATAGGAGCAGAGCGGGTAAAAGATAACATAGTGAGCAGGTGAAATTACCTAGAACACGGGATGGAATCCGATTGATGAGATAAGCAGCAGTCAAAACTGCTTCTCCCCAATACGAGTTTGGAACTGATGTTTGAAAGAGAAGGGCACGAGCAACCTCAAGTAAGTGACAGTTTTTTCTTTCTGCAACTCCATTTTGTTGTGGAGTATTAACACACGTTAGTTCATGAAGAATACCATTTTGACTAATAAATGAAGAAAGAGATTGGTTGACATATTCTCGACCATTATCCGACCGTAATCTTTTAATGCATTTGTCAAATTGAGTTTTTATCATGTGATAAAATTGAATAAACAACTGAGATACTTCAGACTTATCTTTCATTAAGAATAGCCAACTAACGCGAGTACAATCATCAATAAAAGTAACAAACCATCGCGCACCCGAAATATTAGAAACAGGGGCAGGCTCCCAAACATCAAAATGAATAAGATCAAAAGGTTCAACACTTCTATTATAACTAGAAGGAAAAGACACACGTTTGTGTTTGGAAAATTGACAAACATCACACTTAAAAGACTCAACAGACTCTTGTAAAAACAAAGCTGGAAACATAGTTTTAAGTAAGGAAAATGGAGGATGTCCTAGATGCTTATGCTGAAGCCAAACTTGAGAGGAAGTATGGTGAGACTGGACGGAGGAAGACAGCACCTTCAGACCATTCTCTTCAGCAGATAGAAAGTATAACCCTCTCTGTTCCTTAGCAACTCCAATCGTCCTCCCCGTGGTAAGATCCTGAAAAAGACAATGAGTAGGAGAAAAAGTTACTGTACAGTTCAGATTCTGAGTAAGTTTGCGAATAGAAATTAAGTTATTTGAGAGTCCAGGAGCATAAAGCACACTTCTCAAATAGAAAGGGGTGTGGAGATTAATATCTCCGAAACCTACAACAGGAGTGTGAGAACCATCTGCAACAGTAATATAGAGAATGCTTGAATGAGGGTTATAAGTGGAAAACAGTTTAGAGTTAAAGGTCATATGGTCAGTAGCACCAGAGTCTAGAATCCATGCATCCTTAGGAATAGTACCGAGGCGAAAGAACGATCGAGAACATAGAACCTTACCAAACATTGTCAGGAAACTAGAACTAGAAGGCTTACGCAAGGAGTCGAGGAGGCACTGCAAGCGGTCCAGGTCTTCGCCTTGGGGAGGCGATTGGGCCGGATAGAGGAGCAAGTGGGAGTAGATGCTACCACGTGTGCCGAGTACCTTTGAGACCTCCAATACGGTTAAGGACATTGTCTTTCCCATGGAGTCTAAAACATCATCCCTTTGTGTGCCCTGGCTTACGGTGTTCACGATGGCGGTCCTCCCTCCCAGGCTTGGATGATCCTTGTTTGCCTGTCTTGCTGGCAACTAATGCAGATCCTTCAGAAGGTTTGGGACCTAGCATGACACTTCGACGACTCTCTTCACCCCGCACAATATAGAACACTTCATCAAGAGAAGGAAAGTTGTCCTTGCCCAAAATCTGTAGTCGAACAGGGTCATACTCACTGTTCAACCCAGCCAAGAACTCAAAAATCCGATCAGTTTCAATGCAAGTATTCAAAGCAAGCGTGTCATTGGGAGTCTCCATCTTGAGAGTCTGATATTGATCCAACTCAATCCAGAACCCTTTCATAATGGCAAAGTAATCAGAGACAGACATATTTCCCTGTTTAGTATTGAAGATCCTGCTCTTCAAATCAAAGCGGGCAAAGAGATCCTTTTTCTTGGAATAAGTCTTGTTGAGGCTATCCCAAATTTCCCTGGCAGTAGCAAGAAACATATAATTCCCGCTGATCTCTGGAATCATTCTGTTCCACATCCACGACATAATGAGAGAGTCTTCATTGTCCCAAGTAGGGAATCCAGGATCAGTGGCAGGAAGAGTAGTCCCTTCAATATGATTCAATTTGCCACGACCCTTCAGATTCGTGCGCATAAATTGGGCCCAATTGAAGTAGTTCTTCCCATTGAGGCGATAACTGGGATGCAGCGTTGGCAGGGCATTAGAATTCATCAAATTTGACGAGTCCACAAGAGGAGGAGGAGGAGGAGGCGGTGGAGGATTCTGAACAGTTCCGTCCCCTTCCATAGCAACAGATCAGACGTAGTAAAACAGGGCAATGAACGAATAAACGTCAAATAACCCATGAAAAATGAAAGTTCTCGGATCGGAGAGTGGACCCCCAAAACGGAAAGAGGAGGTGCCGGGGAAGCTAGTGTTGAAAAACGGCGTCGAACGGTGGCCTGGAGGGCGGCGCGTGGGCGGTCGGACGGCGGTGCGGTTTGTGGGGCCTGGCTCGGAATTCCAATGCGAGGCTGATGGTGTGGGTGGTGAGACCAGATCAGCAGTAAATGATGGTGTTTGGATGCAAAGCGATATGACGATGGTGGTGGTGTGTTTGAGTAGCGATAGGCGATGGTGGTGGTGTGTTTGGTCGCAATGAAGCGTACTGCAATGAAGGCAGCAAGGAAAAAAAAACAACCACGACGACGGTGGTGGCTAGAGTTTATGCGGAAGTAAGGCCCTCAAGAACGAGAGCTCTGATACCATGTAGAAAATATATCTGAATAATATATTATTGACTTAACTTTGAATACACACACTAATGTTATTATATAGACTATGCTAGACTTAACCTAATGGGCCTGAGCAATGGGCAGAATAACTAAACTAGGTTACAGTACAAAAGGTAAATATTTACTATTTACTCTAATTATTTACAATATTATTTAATTATTTTAGGTAGCTTTAAGATAATTGTTGTGTGAGTGTGATTAGAGCTATACTAATATACTTTTCATGGAAAAAAGAAACCTGTTAGGATACAATATCGACTAAGAGAAATCTAGAAGGTGGCTTATATGCTGGTCATATCAATCAATCATATTTAATAAAACTATGTAATTGTCTTGCTTAATATGGATGATATTTTTTTTGTTCTTTTAACAACTGTTGTTTGTTGATTATTTTTACCTAGGTAGGAGATTTTGGATTATCAAGAATCAAACGTAATACCCTTGTATCTGGGGGTGTGCGAGGAACGCTTCCATGGATGGCCCCAGAGCTGTTGAATGGTAATAGCAGCCGGGTTTCTGAAAAGGTAATAGGACCATTCATATGAAGTTTAGCAATATAGAGTAATCAATGAATCTTTCGACAGACATTTATCTTGTGGAATGACTTTGACAGGTTGATGTTTTCTCGTTTGGCATCTCAATGTGGGAGTTATTGACAGGGGAGGAACCTTATGCAGATATGCATTGTGGTGCCATTATTGGTAAGATTATGCACCTTCAAGGAAAGCTAAAATCTTTTATCAGATGAGAAATTTTTGTGGAATGATTCAAGCAACACAAAGAAAATTGAAATCTTATTGAAGGAGGTTGCATTATTTTCTGCTTTATTTGGCCTTAGGCTCTTAACTGTGACCGATATCTTTAAGGCTCTTAACTATCCCATGCTTGGTCTCTTTGAATCGTAACTTAAAACTTTTGAAGGACAAAATAAAACAAAGAAGCTGTTCCAAAATGCAAGTAATTTAGTTGCTTAATTTCTAATCAAAGCTGTCTTTCTTATGGTTTTATGGGTTACAAATTAAGGATTGATGCTGCTGGCCTGAATTTTGGATTGTGTGTCGAATGTGGCGAAAAAGAAAAAAACTATCGAATGTGAAAGATTAAGATTAATCTTTGAACACAACATTAGGATTTCCTGAAATTCTTTCTAGTATAAGAATCTTGCATGTGCACAGGTAAAAATCAAATAAATATTGTTGCAAGTGTTTTATCGGATTGAACTGAAGCGGTGTAACTGTGGATCTTTCTATGTTACAACTATATTTGTTGACCTCATTGAATGATTAATGCCTTGCTTTTTTGTGATGAAGTGTTTCCACTTTGGGTGGTCTGTTTGCTTTGGTTAACATCATTTCATGAAGTTTTAGCTTTTCTATTTATCTAGTATTAGAATGCAGAGATTGTCACATCCAGTTATTAACACTATACAAAACTGCAGGGATCCGGATCGCCTGCAGTTTATTTTGACACAGTTACACGTAGTTCAACTAATTTGTCAAATACTGATAATGGTGAACCACATGTGGTTTGTTTTATCAGTGTAAATGCATCAACTGCGTGCTAAAATTACTGCACTGAATCCAAATCTGTATTAGAGGACATATAGGGCATAGAAATAATTTTCTCTTGATCTTTAACCATTGTTGGTATTTTCAAAACTTTTAACCCAGATGGTGGTTGGAATGGTTTGCAAGTCCCTGAAAGAAATTCTTCTTGCTTCTGAGCTTTGCTTGTTCAGTGCTGAACTGCGAATTTTCTAGGCTCATTGATGTGTCATTCGAAATTTTTTTATTAATTTAAAATGACCAGCATGCTTTATCTTACTTGTCGTGGCCATTAGCTTCCCCTGATGCATAGTAGTCTTTGACAAAGATTGTGTTTCTTGCTGTATGTCTTTCAAATCTTCCCTTTTCATGAAATGTTCATTTAGGGGGTATTGTAAAGAACACTCTTCGACCGCCTGTTCCACAACGCTGTGATCGTGAATGGAGGAAGCTTATGGAAGAGTGTTGGTCGCCTGACCCCGAACGCCGACCGTCGTTCACAGAGATAACCAGCAGGTTAAGATCCATGTCTATGGCCTTTCAAACAAAGGGGAATTATCAGGCATGGCATTTGAGACCTAGTAATGCTCCTTAAAACCAAGGCACTTTTTTTTGTAGTTGTATGTTTGATTGTAAAGGGCTTTCGTTGTATAGTGTAGTTAAAAAAGCAGTCAAGACTAGGGTTGGCATGCTTTAAGGGTTACCACAACACTTACCTATTGTTTTTTTATGATTTCTATTAGCTATTACTATCTTCATTTGTTTATTCTTTCTCGTAAAAGCCGAGGTTGAGATCATATGGTATAGTTGTTTAGATATATCAATTTTGTACTTGGTGCATGAAATAACATTTTGCTAGAAGACATATAGGAAAGGAAAAGAAAAAAAGAAAAGAAAAAAGGTGTCTTTAGTGTATGTATACAGACAACATTGGTTGTAATATATGTTTTCTTCATGTGAATATCCTCTCTTTATCTTGCTCTTTCCCTTTTTTGGTGATAAGAATGTAAACCCTACATTTTTAGTTTTGTGCCCTGCCCTGACATGCATATATACAAACACAAGATGAACATTTTCTTTTTTCGATAATTGAAAATTTATTAATGATGTCTAGCTACAGCATCAAAGTGAGCAATTTCTACCCACCTTCTATGAAGGGTTGCAAAGAGCTCACACTATCATGTGCTAAAAAGCTAGACCAAATCGTCATACAAGACAAACAAGATGGACATAATTTTTATTATCTTCAGCAGTTCTATTGTAAGCTTTAATTTATATAGATTGATAATTTGCATTATAAAAATGGCAGCCTTGTTCTTTTAAGTTTCTGCCATAATGATATATCTAATAGGAAAGAGTCTTCGAACTCATGGCCTTTAAGTGAAGCAATTCTAACCATTACACTAACTGTGTGTTTGATAAATGTGATTTTGAATAAGCTTGATTTTGTAAAATTCATTTGGTTAAATTTGAGTTTGAAGTGAAGTGATTAATGTTCGGATATTTCTACTCTAAAAGTAAGTTTGATGTAAAACTTAGGATCTGTCTGGTTTTCTTTTTAATTTATGCACTAGCGGCAAGACGGGCACTACTGTGCCCGTCTTTCCGCATTTCTATTACGCTACAGTATAAAATATTTTATCGCATTTTATTGTTTAATGTTGGTTTTAAGAAATTTGATTAAGCATTCCTTGTATTTTATTACACTAATTTTGAAAATGACATATTATTATTAATTAACAGTATTTAACGCCTATTGATATGTACACATATATGTTACTTTCTTTTAATAAAAAGAATTTGGATTTGGATTTACTTTTTAGAAATTGATTTAAGATATTTGATTTCACTATGAATTTACGTGTGTATATGTTAACCGCTATCAGGGAGAAGAAGTGCATAAGTTAAAAACGGTTGATATACACAAAAGTAGGGAGAAGTTAATTTATGGATAATCATAGATAAAAGAGAAATGAAGGGTAAAATTGGAAGGAAAAAAGTCTACACCAAAAAAGGATATCCCTTTTATATATAGTTATAGATTTAGTTTTAATTATAAAAAATCATGTTGTTTTCACTTTATTTCATATTTTTAAGGGTTTGTGTAGGAAATAGTGTAAATAAAAAAAATATTTTTTTTATACAAAACTTCAAAATAGGAAAAAACTGAAAATAAGGTGGCATTTTTTTTATTAAAACTGAAATAGCAACCAAACAAGTATTTAGTGTAAATTTTTCATGGTAACACAAAAAGTACTTTTTTCGCTTTCAGTCAAACTAATGTTTGAAAACAAAATCGATTTTTTGTCACTTAACATTTAGATTTTTACTAAAATTACATTTACCAAAGACGAAATCGATTTCGACAACTCTCCACCTTAAACCCAAAGAGCACCGTGATGAATTTGATTTGTTATGGCCTACTTCTCGTCTTTCATTTTATTAGTTTTTTATCCTTAAAATTACCTATCTGATTGAAATTTCAAAGTTTACAAAATTACAAAAATAAACCTTGCTCTAAAATATCGACGTAAATAAACCTTGTTCTAAAATATAGAAGCTTTGCGATATCTTCGCACGCCTCGTGGCTTCCAACACGATGGGTAAGAGGGGAAATAACCTCCAACAATACATATATCTTTGTAACCATTTTGGGTACAATCTGAACACAACGGCTGTTATTCTCCACCCTCTCTTTTTTCTTTTCTAACCCCTCCCCCATTAATTGACCAAATTAACCCTACTTCCTTAACATTACTGTCACCCCTCCCCCACTCTCAGTCTCTCTCCCTCTTATACTCATAGTAGCGCCGCCCTTCCCCCACCCTCACGCTTTCAGCTTCTTTCTCAGTCTCTCCCTCTCATAGTTGTGTTGTGTCGCCCACCCCGTCCATCTCCATTGCTTCATCTTTGTCGTTGTCCTTTGTCTCCCAAGTAAGCTCTATCGCCCTTATTTTTTTCTGCCATTTTGCATTCTCCAAAAAATAATTTCCAAACGTCCAAATACTCATTTCTGGACGCACAATTAGGTGTGTTCTGGAAGCTAGTTATGGACAACGTGATTTTAAGCATTTAGAAACTAGTTTTCAGACCACATCTATTTATGCGTTTGAAAACTAGTTTCCGGATGTTCATAACCTAGAAATATAACGTCCAAAATTAACTTCTCAAAGCTATCAAAATCTATGTCCGAAAATTAGTTTTTGAAGGGTAAAAAAACTGTTTTTACGGATAATGATTACTACGGGTATGCCACGTAGGCACAAGGCTCATTTCAGCACTAGAGAGGCTCACGTCGATAAACAAAGGCCGATTGCCTCTGCACGCACTCAGGCTGCTAATGTGGAACATCAAGAGCCTTCAATTGACACTACAAAGAAAAGGGCAACCGGCGGCGGGTAGACTACGGCGGTTACACATCAACCACCGTCGGTTGAAAATCTGCAGCGGTTCTTTCAGCCGCCGTTAAATTCTTGAAATTGCCGGCGGTTTTATGATCACTTGTGGCGGTTAGGAAAAAAAAACAAAATTCGGCTCGTTGCTTGGACAATGCGGCGGTTAAATGGCAACTAGCGGCGTCAAATTAAAAAAAATAGGGACCCAGGTTACATAAAAATAAAAGAAATATTGAAAATTTTGGCTCTCAACTCTCGCTCTCGTTTCAGTCAAAAAATAAAACTCTCCCTCTCTTAGAAAATAAAAACCCAATTTGTAACCCTACTTGCACTGCCACTCAATTTGTAACTCTCCCTTCCCTGCTGCACCCTGTAACTTGTGCTGCCGAGGTAATATCTCCCTCTCAACTCTTGTCTCACTGTTCGATTCTCCCTCTCAACCCAATTCTTCTTTTCTCCAAAGGATTTGTGCTGAATGCGATCTCTGCTTGTGTGTTTGCGATTTCTGATCTTGCAGTTTGTTTTCTTGAGTTTATGTCGTAAAATGAAAATGATTTAGAGTAAATGCACGTTTCCTTTTTTCTTTTTGAAGAAATATAGTTGCAAATTAATTTTATGGAATCAGTATGTAACAGTTGGGTTAGGTTGTGATGCTTGGGCTATGAGGAGAATTTTAATTGCGAAGAGGCTTGGGAGTTTAGCTTTGTGACAGCGTTAAGAAACATTTCACGGTTGCGGTTATGCTCTTGTTGCGTTGTGTGCTTGTTTGAAATCTCATTTGATAATCATTTTGAGTTAAATGCTGAACTTAGAACGAAGGTTCCACAGGCATAGCTGTGAGCCTGTGGGATTAACCCTCAGGATTGGGGATGATGGTTAGGTAAAGCCCTTTCCCAAGTGGCAATTTGTATCCCTGACATTACAAGTAAAGTTTACTTAGGATCACAAAACAATTTCATTGCTACCAACCACTATTGGGTATATGTTGTATACTGTTATTTTTTTGAAAATGTTTGTCCAATTCATTGTGTTGAGTTGGTGATTTTATTCTTTTGTTAATTTAATTTAACTGAATAGAAAAATGAGTTGTGTTCTTTCTCCCTAACTTATTGAAATAGGCTCAATTCTTTATTTATATTTTGCAAATTCTCTTGTTTTTTTAGCTTAATTTAAAGGGTCAATTTTCTTATACAATACTTTTTTTTAATATTTCAAGGGTTGTCCCACAAAGATCTTTGTTTCTTCCCTTATCATTTCCTAGCCGGCCACCTAATCTTCTTTCAATTTGCTTGGCTACAGAAGATTGTTTTGCCTTGAGTCACGTTCATATGTAATTTGATAAAATTTTGTTGCCACCCCAATACAATGAACATGTTTATTAGACACTGAATCTTTTGTAACGATACCAATTGGGTGTTACTAAGGGTTTTGGCTTATTATGTCTGGTTTTATGAATTTAAATTTTTAGTTACGCCTGCATCATTTGTGGGTATTTATTGACATAATTGAACTGTTCTTGGAATGCATGATTATCATCAAGTATACGTATGCTGTAATTTTCTGGACATTTTGGTTATGAATTGAAGTTGTTATGAAGTGATTTTGGAAGTTTTTGTCAAGTGTATGTATGTTGTAATTTCCTGGGCATTTTGGCTATGAATTGGAGTTGTTTTGAAGTGATTTTGGGAGTTTATGTCAAATATAGGCATGTTGCAATTTTTTGGGCAATTTGGATATGAGTTAGAGTTATTTTGAGGAGATTTTAGGAGATTTATGTAAAATAACATGCTTTCTTTCCTTGAGTAGTTGGGCTATGAAATTGTTTTGATTTGACACTTGTATTGACTAATTTGAGAGCATTAAAGTATCATGAAAATTCTGCATAACTTGGTAATGGTTGTTACATGAATTGATTAGTTTGAAAGCATGGAGGTGGCTTAAAAATTCTGCACTACTTGGTGAATGTGATTGAACTAAATAAATGGGGTTTTTGATTGCTTCAAATTCTTGGAATGCATGATTATTATCAAGTATATGTATGCTGTAATTTTCTGGGCATTTTGGCTATGAATTGAAGTTGTTATGAAGTGATTTTGGGGGTTTTTGTCAAGTGTATGTATGCTGTAATTTTCTGGGCATTTTGGCTATGAATTGGAGTTGTTTTGAAGTGATTTTGGGAGTTTATGTTAAATATAGGCAGCTGCAATTTTTTGGGCAATTTGGATATGAGTTAGAGTTGTTTTTGAGGAGATTTTAGGAGGTTTATGTAAAATACAACATGCTTTCTTTCCTTGAGTAGTTGGGCTATGAAATTGTTTTGGTTTGACACTTGTATTGACTAATTTGGAATGCATGCTAATTTTCTTGACAATTTGGACATTAAATTGTGTTAATTGAGAAGTGATCTTGCAAGATTATTACCAAATGTTGTATAGTGCCTATATTTAGTATTTTGCTATCTATATACATGCTACTCATATTTCTTGTTTAGTATTTTTTGACTTGTTTGTTATTTCTTAATTCAGAAAAAAGATTGTATGTAAATGGATAAGTCATGGATTACAATGCCACAAAATTCGTCTGAGTATAAGCAAGGGGTTGAGGCTTTTATTAAATTTGCTTTCGAACATAGTGCTGCTGATGGCAAAATAAAATGTCCTTGTTCTTTGTGTGGTTTTAGAAAATGGAGTATGGGTGTCGTGTATGACCATTTAATTTTTAGACAATTCCCAAAAGGATACACCTGTTGGTTATACCATGGGGAGTTTGACATAGGACAAACTAGTAAGGTGGCAAGTGGAAATATGGCAAATGCGTCACCAGACATTGTGGTTGATGAAGATCCAATTCAGAACATGATTAATGACGCATTTGGAGTTGATAGGGCTTGTGCAAATGATACAAATGAAGACATCGGCCAAGGTGAAGGAGTGACGCCAAATGTAAGTCAAGAAGGGCGTGAAGCAAGAGAATTTCATGAATTAGCTAGAGATGGAGAACAACCTTTGTATGAAGGGTGCACAAAGTATTCTAAACTTGCTTTTACAATGAAGCTGTATCATATCAAATGCCTTTGTGGGATGACCGATAAGGCTATGACAATGATTTTAGAACTACTACATGATGCATTTGAACATGCACAAATTCCTAGTTCATTCTATGAGGCAAAGAAAACTATAGCCAAGCTTGGTTTGGACTGTGAAAAGATACATGCATGTCCAAATAACTGTATACTGTATTGGGGTGAAGATGAATACATGCAAACATACAAAGTATGTTACAAGTGCAGATGGAAATCAAGGACAAAAGATGGTGTGGTTGAGGCATCCAATGATGGAAATAGTAGGAAGAAGGTGCCTGCAAAAGTTCTTCGTTACTTTCCACTAAAACCGCGCTTGCAAAGATTATTTTTGTCTTCAAAGACCGCTGAGGATATGAGATGGCATGCTGTGGATAAGAATAATGATGGCATGATGAGACATCCTAGGGATTCTAAAGCTTGGAAGACCTTTGACTCAAC
The DNA here is from genome assembly GCA_037113605.1 of Calophaca sinica. Lineage (NCBI taxonomy): Eukaryota > Viridiplantae > Streptophyta > Magnoliopsida > Fabales > Fabaceae > Calophaca > Calophaca sinica. The sequence goes on along the minus strand of CM073733.1, from coordinate 99,468,350 downwards.
AAACATCTCATTTGCATCAGAATCGCGAAATGTTTGTCTTGCATTAGCTACTGATGGTTTTAATCCATTTAGTAATTTAAGTACAAGTTACAGCATTTGGCCAATTATTCTCATACCTTGTAACATCCCTCCATGGGTGTGTATGAAACTGACGTCATTTATCCTTTCAATGATAATTTCTGGTAAAAAAATGCTTGGAAATAATATCGATGTTTACATGCAGCCTTTAATCAAAGAGCTGAAGGAGTTGTGGCATGGCGGTGTAGATGCTTATGATGCTTTAACTCGAGAGATGTTCAAATTGCACGCGGCTTTGATGTGGATGATTAATGACTTTCCTGGGTTAGGAACGCTTTCTGGATGGAACACGTATACATGACAAGCTTGCCCAACTTGTAACTTTGGCTCTACTCCTTGTCGCCTGCCACATAGTAAGAAATGGTGTTTCATGGGTCACCGTCGGTTTCTTGATCACAGACACAGATTTAGGTTGAACATGATTCAGTTTAACGGAGAACAAGATATGCACAATCCACTGAAAATGTTATCTGGTTCTGAAATTTTAGAACAAGTTAAGAATATCAATGTCACCTTTGGTAATACAGCTGAAATAAGTGGAAGGGAAAAAGATCACGTGGTAGTGGGCATACGTCGCAAGATGGCACTCAACAATGGAAAAAGAAAAGCATATTTTTTGAGCTCCCATATTGGGAGCATAATTTATTACGTCATAACCTTGATGTTATGCATATTGAGAAGAATGTGTGCGATAATATCATCTATGCCTTGCTAAATGATGGTGCAAAGTCAAAAGATCATATCTTTCCTCGGGGAAACCTTCAATCGATGCGCTTTAGGCATGACCTTTGGCCAGATGAAAATGGAAAGTATCCTTTAGCTATTTATACAATGACTAAACAAGGAAAGAAATCTTTTTTAACAACTTTAAAGAATATCATTGTGCTAGATGGTTATTCAAGCAACTTTTCTAGGTGCATCGATGTGGACAATCTTCGGCTGAATGGGATGCTTAAAAGTCACGATTGCCATGTATTAATGGAGCAATTTCTACCATTAGCCATGCGAGTAGGATTGCCCAAAGAGATATCAGCTATTTTAAATGAGTTGTGCTCATTTTATTGCGCATACTAAAAAAGATGGAACTTTTGTCAATGATGAGGTTAAACAGAAAAGCGTGAGTAAAATTCTTTTATTTATGAGTTTATATTTTGATTGAAAGTTACATTGATGGTATTTAATGTTTGTGTACTTGATTATATTTTGGTTAATTTGCATGTAGGATTTACTAGACGTGGTGGATGAGATGTCTTCTGGAGATGATGTTTATACTAAAGTATTTGGAAAAGAGTACTCTGGACGTGTTCGAGGCATGGGATTTGGTGTTTTGCCTTCTCAATACTTATCACCTAGTTCTCGTAATGGGAGCTCATTGTCTGGTGGTATCACATCTTCTGAATATGACAAGCTGAAATTGGAGTTAGACGCCGGTAATGCACATGGCTTTTCTTATGCATAACTTTGGTGGTCAAGTGCCAGCTAGATTTAACCAGGTAAAAAATGAATCATGTACCCTGTAGAAGATTGAAAGTTACATAACTTCTTGTTGCTATATTATCTGTCAGCTTGATTTTCCTTTGTTATTATCCAATTTCTAACAAGACATTGTTCTTAATTCCTTCCTTCAGTGTTCAATTCATAATTTGATATGTAGAGTCCTTGTTGTGGGCATTCTATTCAGATTTGAGGGTTCTAATTTTAGATTTTATCTGCTGAGGTTTTCTTTTGATTTATGTTCTCTTATATTTTTGTTCTCTTATTTCTTCCTTTTCATTTGAAGTGGCATAGAAATGGTCACAAAATAAGTCAAAACATTGATTCTATGGGGCTGATGTTTAAGCAAAATGAAATTGAAATTTTAATTATGCTTCTTTATCACACGAACTAGCATATAGTACTTAGTGCATTGCTTATAGGCTGCTTATAGGCACATCTCAATTTCAGTCTAATTTTAACAGTTAATTGTTGTTGTATGATATAGTGGAGATTGAGATATTCTTGAGGGAACAAAAAGAACTTGATGCAGTTGGCAATTATTATTGTTCATTTTGTGGAATTCTATTATATTGGTGATATTCTTGAGGGAACAAAAAAACCTTGCTCATTATATTGATTCTGTTTTGTGGAATTTTGGTTCTTAATTCTGTTTTGTGGAATTCTGGTTCTGCCTTGTTTTATGTGCTCATTATATTAGTTTTGACACTACTTTTATTGTCTAATTCCAGGTTACAGATTTAGGCTCACCCGTAGAAGCGAGACCTTCTTCCACTGCTAGTCATGCACCTCAAACTTGTGGACCATCACCTACAGAAGCAAGACCTTCTTCCACCACTAGTCAGGCACCCCAAACTCGTGGAGCATCACACACTAGTCGTGCACCCCAAACTCGTGGATCATCATCTAGTGCTTAGTTCTCATTTTAAGATGTTATAAACTAGTACTTTTTTTGAGAGATTATAAACTATTGCTTTTGAGAAACATCTTTTTATATTTGGGACAATTGTACTTGATTATGAATTTACACGTTATTTGGATGATGATTGTGTTATTTTACTTTATAAGTATGAAAGTACTATTTTATTATAGTTTTTGTTTTTATATGTTTAAATAGGTTTGTTAGTTTTTATTGACGCAAAATAGTTTTGTTAGTTATTTCCACAAAAAATGACGTGTAAATAATTATAATAATTTCTTATTAATTTTAGAATCATCGGTACTATAAATTTATAATTTAAAAAATTATGGCAAAAATTTAACAAAAAAATATATAAATTACGGCGGTTGAAACTGCCGCAAAATGCATATAAAACACCATAAACCGCCGCAAAAATCACCTACAACTGCCGTAGTTTTCGGTGTGGGCAAATCCTGGTCGCAGTCTTTGCGGCGAAACGAACCGCCGCCTAAACCACCGCTAAAGGTAACCGCCGCCACAACTACCACAAAAAACATCTCTCGGCGGTTATTCCAGCGGTTGCTCGTAACAGCCGTAGATTTACCTCGCGTCAGTGGTAACTGCCGCGGACTGGCAATTTGCTAGTCCCGACTGCCGCAGTTTGCCATTTTCCTTGTAGTGTGACATGCCTGAGGTGTCAATACTTGTAGCTGAAGTGCCAGTTCTACACATGAGGTGCCTCCACCTAAGGTGCCTATACCCGAGGACCCTGCACCTGCGAAAGTCATACCTGAGAGGCCCTGAGGACAACTCGATCCTTATTACATATGCAGACCATGTTGCCACTCACTTGTGGAGCAGAGATGAGAAGGTAATGATCCATCCATTATAGTATTTTCATTTAATGTTTGAATGAACATAGCATTGATTTTATGGTTCAAGGATCAAGGTTCGCTGAAAGTTTTGAACCACAGTAAGAGTTTGAAGGAATACGTAATTCAACCAAAGATTTAGGCTATGGATACATCTGGATTGACACCACTCATACGTTGTCGCTACCAGATTGTGGACAGGACTCTGATCTGCATTTGCTTCGAGGTGGCAGCGAGACACCTCCAATTTCCACTTGCCCATTGAGAAGTTGACAATGACTCTAAATGATCTTTGTAGTTTAGTGCATCTGCCAGTCATCGATGCGTTTTTCATGCATTTGATCTTGGACAGAGACATCATTGTTGGATCGTTTCATGACCTACTGGAGGTCACCTATGTAGATGCAGTCGCAGAGTGCAACACCACTAGGGGGCTCATGCTCGTCTTACGTGGTTGCGGGAGGTTTACATAAAGCAATGTGTAGAGCAATGGTGGGAGATGAAAGTGAGGGCATTACTGCTGTATTTAGTCGGTGCTACCATCTTTACTGACAATAGTGCCTCATAGTTGATGTGGCATACTTGGACATGTTCTGAGACCTGTAGAGTGTTCATACTTGTGCATCAGGTGCCCTGGCCCTTGTTTATCTCTATTAGCATCTTCGTGATGCCAACTGGCATTACATGAAACAATTGCCATATTATATGATGTTATTACAGGTACAAAGGTTGTTATTGTGTAGTACATTTAGATTCAACGATAATCCCTCCCGCAATCGTGTGTGTATGTTTGTTTGTATGTGTGCGCGCTGCGAAGGGAGAAGAGGTGGAGCGACCTACAATGGTCGTGGGTTAGGGGAAAGAACAGGAATGGCCCAATGTGTTTATAGTGGCAGAGGGAAGTGGTCTGGCATTCATCAGGGGATGGGTTGGTACGGGCGACACCACTATTTTTCCTCCCAACGACACTACTACAGGTGGTCTTGCACAATGATTCGTTGATGCAATTTTGTGATAGGGAAGGAGGACATTGATCACCATGGGTTTGGGGATACAAAAGTGGCAATGGATTGCTGGGTCTCATGATATTATTTCAATTTGTTGTTGTAGTGGGGTTATGGGGAGGAAGTTTTGCAGTAGTCTGCTAAGGTGTGGTGGCAGAAGTATGATGCTTTGGTCTTCAATTGCAGTAGTGGCTATGGTGACACAGTGGTGCTCTTATGGAGGACCAATTATGGCTATCGGAGAAGAACAGAGGCTGCACACTGAGTGGTTCTAAAATTTAACTTTTCGAGATGGGTGGGGGAGGGGTTCCAAATTTTAACTTTAGAAGGATATCTTGGAAAAAGAAGAAAGAAAATACGGAGGGGATGTATTAGAAAAAATGGAGGGTGCAAACTGTCACCCAAATAATTTTACAACTACTTCACAAATCAATTTGACTTCAATGACAAAATCAGTGCATAAATCAAATTCAAATTATTTTGGATAAAGTAAGCAAAGCACAGAAAAAGACTTTAAGGTCCTTTTTTAAATTAATACATAACTGGAATAACTTGAACTGAATTGAGCTCATGGCATGAAATAAATAAATTGTTTTGTAACCCAAAAACTCAATTCACGTGGGGTGAAATTATTTCAAACTACTAAATAATCGAATTGAGAAAATTTTATTTTATCCCAAAAAAACTTAGAAGCTTTTATTTGGTCTACAAAAGATTAATTATTGCATCTGATTTAAGTATCAAAATATTCTATAAGCTAGTGAATATTTAAAACAAATCATATGAGAATCAAATTGATATTGTAATGGAGAACCATCATAAATGTTGTGAAAATCTTTCGGCAATCAAATTAGAGATTTACTAATAAAAATATGCTCCCTCCGTTACTTTTTATAAGTCCTTTTAGACAAAAAAACGCATATTAAGAAAAGTAGTTAGCATAATTAAATTGTCTATAATATGTATGTTTTTCATATTTATCCTTCAATCATACTTTTAATTAATTAATGCATGTTTTTGATTTTTAAACACTATATAATTAATTAGGGGTACTTTTGAAAACAAATAATTAATGTATTTTGTAAGTTAAAAAAAAAACTTTTAATTAGTTAACAATTTTTTTTTCCCTAAAAAAGGCTTATAAGAAGCAACGGAGAGAGTATGCCATCCACGTTGAAGCCATCTCATCACACAAGCGAAGCAACGAATTTAATGAACGAACAAAGTTGGCACCGGCACAACAGAGGGGAACTAACGTAAAACATTGAATTCAAAAAAAAAAAAATAGTCAGTGGTAGAATTCCAAATCCAATTTTAGGTTCGGCAATTAATTGTCAAATAAATAAACTTGAAATTAAAGAGATATAATACAGAGAGAAAAAGGAAAAAATATTTACTTATAAAATACTTCCTCCGATCTTTTTTATAAGGAATAAAATGGTCAATTTTCTTGATCTTACTTATAAGAAACAACATCAATTATCAAAAAATTAAATAATTAATTTCTATTTATACTCTTATTTATAATGAGACATTAATGACACACACACACACCTATTTCTTTTGTAAGTGGGTTAGTTCATAAATAGAGTAATTTTGAAAAACAAACACAATTTTTAGTAATATTAATTAAAAAACAGATTTCAATACAATTCATTTTTTGTAATAGCAAAAGTATATTCAAGTATAGAGAGTATATAAAAGATACTCCAATCCATACAATTAAACCAGTACGACGGGGATTCCGAATAGGAACCACAACCCGTCACCAGAACAACAACAATGCAATTCATCGGACATTTGAAATTAAAGATATATTAATAAAACCACACACATTTATTGATGGAAATGAATCAATGATAGTAATTGGAAACAACATAATATCAGTGCAATTAACAAGTTCTACAAAATCAACTGAGATAAAACTTGACAGAATAGAATAATACAATTGATACTATCACTACTAGAACGCAAATAAGTTCGATCTAGAAAACTAATTCACTGAGAATAAACTATACTAGAAGAGTGAAAGTGGAAGCGATGGACACATTAGTTGATTGATAGCTAGCTTTGTTTAATTTGATCATCTCTTTCTGCTGCAGTGCTGCTTACTTTGATAACTAACCTTCAATTAATATATACTTCTTCATAGAAGCTAGCCAAAAGCATGTTGTTAATTATATATGTTGCTGTCTTGCCTCAAGCTTCCACTTCTCCTTCAAAGATTTCCAAGTAGTCTCAAATGTGTCACTAAGCCTGGCTGCAATTCTGTGAATCTGAGTCCTTGGTGGGTATAGCATCAATGCACGAGAGAACACAAGCCTTATATCATCAGCAAATTCTTCAGGTTTTGAATACAACCACTTGTTCAGTTTTCCCTCAATATCCTCCAAACATAATTTTGTTGGCTTCATTGACTTAGTAGTTGACTTGGAAAATAAAGTAGTACCCTCATCACCACACTGATCAGAATTATTAACATTAATCTCCAAAGGCTTCTTAAGATAATCAGTACTAAACTGTTTGAGAGCCCAACCATCTTTTCCTATCATCATTCGCTTCAAGATTGCCCAACACTGCATCTTCTTACAACGATCCATTTCCATTATTATTTCCTTCTTCTTCTTCTTCTCCTCTTTCTTGGACTCCACGTCATCATTCTTTCTATTTAGGGTTTTTGAAAGTACTGAAACTGCAGCCCCCTTCGTCGACGGCGTCGTTTTGTTTTCTTTGACAAAATTATTAGAAAGGGTTGTTATTCTTGTTCCATTACTCCTTGGCCTTTCCACCTTCATCATTTTCTTGGGGCGAGAATAATCATCGACAGAAGAATCAACGGTTCTTGATGAATGATCTTTTGCACCAACCACCCTCCTCGAGTAGTTTTCAGGGTTTCTTGCAGTGGAAGACATCAGTACTTTCATGGTTGTCTTGATCTCGCCGCGGAGACCAACGACATCGTTCTTCAGTTGTACTACTGCAGAAGACATGGTTCTTGAAACATTAATCGCATCAACAACCTTCTTCGATCGCGAGGTTTCTGTTTCGCGACGATGATGATCGCTCTTCTTCTTGATGATGTTCCCCCCGCAAGAAACCCAATAGCTTTTTATTATTGGCTTAGCGGAATAATCCACCTTCGTTGTTGCCTCGGAACGAGGAAAACAAAGCTTGATTATGAGACGTTTACGAGGTTGTTCACTCTCTGTCGCCATTGAAGAAATTGAAGCGCTCAGTGCCTCAGCCTCAGTAGTGTGCACACACGAGAGAGCGAGTGAATAGTAAGTAAGTAAGTAGGAGAAATCACCTTAGAACAATAGCATATATAGAGAGAGAGAGAACCGACCGTAACGGCTCTATCCCGCATTTTTTCCTTAGAATGTTTTAATAAATATTTTTCTGATAATAACCTCCATATAACCATCAATTTTTCCAATTTGTATTTATCTAGGACTCTATTCTGTTCCAGTCAAAAAAAAAAAAGGACTCTATTCTGTTCACCAAAAGAAAATCTATCTAGGACTCTAGGTTGTTTTTCCCCGCCATAATCCTTATTAGGTTGTTCTGTTAGGATTATTATTATTATTTTATAAAGACAAATAACAAACCTTTTTGACTACCTAATTTAAAAACAAAAACTAACTAAAATCTTAAGATAAAAAGAGGTACAAGTTAATCTTTAAATTTTCAAATTTAAGTCAAGATGAAGTTAATTAAGAGATATGTTCGGTTTTACTTCAGCGCAACATTTAAGCTTTAAAACCATAAAACAAACGTTTTTTTAAATTTAAATTTCTACCTTATCCTAAAAAGGTGGAATTTAAATTAATGAAAGAAAAAGCTTTTGATTTCTTCTCAATGGTTCATAAAAATAATAGTCCGATTAAAATATTTTTCATTTTTGATCATCTTAATAATTAGTTATAATTTTTTTTTTAAAATGAGCTTATACAAAGTAACGGAGGGAGTAGAAAAAGCAGATGCTACTAAGCGTAGGAGTCATGGTCGACGCTGTTTTTTGGAAGCTAAATAAGTTTTTCTTGTAGTAATAATTGAATTGAGAAAATTTTATCTGGCTTAAATATGTTTTTAATCCCTGTAAAAAAATTTGTTTGTTTTTTGTCTTTGCAAAATATTTTATTTTGATTTTGGTCCTTCTAACCAAAATTCATAGCAAAATCCGCAGAAACACTTCATTTTCCTACCAAATTTCTTGTGATTTTTAATCCGAATAATTAAAAACAATTATTTCGACTAAAATTCATAGCAAAATCCATAGAAAACACTTCACTTTCCTACAAAATTTCTCATAATTTTTTGTCAAAAGGACTAAAATCAAAATAAAATATTTTGTAGGGAATAAAAACAAAAATTTCTTTTACAGGAATTAAAAGCAAAACACTCTATATTTGCAGGGACTAAAAATATATTTAAGCCATTTTATTTTATCCAAAAAAAAACTTAGAAGATTTAATTATTTGGTCTACAAAAGATTAATTAATGCATCTGATTTAAGTAGTATCAAAATATTCTATAAGCTTTACATAAAAAAAAAATTCTATAAGCTGCTAACATAGCTTGGCTCAACTGGTTCGGCCTTCCGCTCGTACACGCTGTGACTTGGGTTTGATTCCAGGTGGCCGCGTTGGTGGGCGATACGTAAATTTCGCCGTAAATCCTTACTCAGGTTAGTAGTTCTCTCTGGCCTTGTACGAGGGTAAGCCCCTCAATCTAAACTTTTTGCAATCAAAAAAAAAATCTATAAGCCAGTGAGTATTTAAAACAAATCATATGAGAATCAACTTGGTGAAAATATGATAGATCTGAAGTCCTAGCTACTTTAACTCAAATTTTTACTTAATCATTTGTTTATCACTGTTCTGTTTAAACAGTACTTGCACAAAAACTTGATGTTTATTTTCTGCTTTTATTATTTACTCACTAACTTACTTGCTATTGGACAAACTTGTGAAAGAACTTAATCAATCCTCGTGGGAACGATCTCTCTTACTTTATATTACTTGTTTTGACTGTGTATACTTGCACAATTACATTTTTACACAACTAGTTTTTAGCGCCGTTGTCGGGGATTGAATTGGTTAAATCACATAGTTTTGAATTTAGTAGGTTTTTTAGTTGAGATATTCTAATCCTTTGGTGTTTGTGTCAGCAGTAAGTGCCAATTTAGCACATGTGCAGGCATACTGCACCAGAGTACTAGTTGGATCCTGAAATTGACAGAACATTCAGAAGGTTGTTAAGGCAGAATCAAGGCTTTGCTGCATTAGGAGTTGCTGTCGCTATGGCAGCCACTAGTCCTTTTACTGAGGAATCAATTCCTGATGGAGAAGAGGCTAGTGTTCAGTTCGAGCACAGTGTTCACTGCCAGTACCAAGCTATGGTGCTGCAAGCTGATATCATAGGCATGGCAAATGACAGGGATATGCCAATGAGGGATTATGCTGTTTTTGATCCCCAAATTATGCAAACTGGCATAGTCAGGCCAGAGATCACTGCAAATCACTTTGAATTCAAGCTTACGATGTTCCAAATACTGCAAACAATATGCAAATATGGTGGTACACCTCAAGAAGATCCTCACATGCACTTGAAGCAACTCCTTGAAGTGTCCAGTAATTTCAAAATTCCTGGAATGAGTGATGACGCATTCAGACTAAGGTTGTTCCCATATTCCTTGAAGGATAGAGCCAAGGCTTGGCTGAATTCATTAGAGCCTAACTCTATCACTGATTGGAATGGAATGGCAGAAAAATTCCTCGCCAAATATTTTCCTCAAATCAAGAATGCTAGGATGAGGAATGAAATCACATCTTTCAGGAAAAATGAGGAAGAATCACTATTTGAGGCTTGGGAGTGGTACAAGGAGCTGTTAAGAAAATGTCCTCACCATGGTATTCCTATCTGCATCCAAATGGAGACATTCTATAATGGTCTCTTTGCAAGAACCAGAGATATGCTTGATGCTTCCTCTGGTGGAGCTCTTTTGACTCAATCATATAATGATGCCTATGCCAAAATTGAAACCATTGCTGCCAACAGTTATCAGTGGCCTACTGTAAGGTTGAGTGTAGCAAAGAAGGTTGCTGGAGTCCATGTGGTTAGTGAAATGACTACATTGTCTGCACAGGTGGCTTCAATTGCTAATATGCTAAAAAATCTGAATACAGCAGGTGCATCCACAACACCTGCTACCCTTATAGAATCAGCACCTGCTCAAGCCAAGGCCATATCATGTGTTTACTGTGGAGGAGGCCATATATATGAAGAATGCCTAAGCAATCCAGTTTCTGTCAATTATATATGGAATTTCAACAAAAACAATAATCCTTACTCCAACACCTACAACCCTGGGTGGAAAAATCACCCAAATTTTTCATGGAGTAACAACAATCCTGTAACACCTGCTGCTGTGCCTGCAAAGCCCACACATCCCCCTGGTTTCCCTGCTCAACCAGCTCAAAAAGCTGCTGCCCTAGTTGTAGATAACTCAATGGAAGCTATGCTTAAGGCTTTCATGAATGAAACTAAGGCACAATACCAGGGTCAAGGGGCTGCAATTAAAAACTTGGAGAATCAACTTAGGCAGATTTCCACTGCAATGAACCACCAAGTGGTTCCTTACATGCCACAACTGAACCTGCCAAGCCACCAGGGGGTGGACAAATCAAAGCTATTTATTTGAGGAGTGGAACAGAACTCCCAGGTCCTTCCAAAAGACTTGAAGTCACCACTAGCTACCCCTCAAAAGAAAAAGAACCTGAAGTGTCAAAAACCACTGAGCAGAAATCTGGTGCCATGCCAACACCAATTCTTGCACTGATTGAGAAACCTATACCAGCTGCTGCAGGCAACAAATTGACTCTTGAAGTTCCACCTCCACCATTCCCTCAGAGACTTAAGAAGGCTCATCATGACAAACAATTTGACAAGTTCATTGATGTGTTGAAGCAGTTACACATCAACATTCCTTTTGTTGAAGCTTTGCAACAAATGCCAAATTACACCAAGTTTATGAAGGATGTTCTAACCAAGAAGAGAAGATTAGGGGAGTTTGAAACAGTTGCGATGACTCATGATTGTAGTATGCTGATGCAAAGTAAGATTCTACAGAAGCTCAAAGATCCTGGTTATTTTACCATTCCCTGCACTATTGGTGATACATATTGTGGGAGAGCCTTATGTGACTTGGGGGCAAACATTAATTTAATGCCTAAGTCCATCTTCCAGCAGCTAGGGATTGGTAAAGCCAGGCCCACTACACTTACTTTGCAACTGGCAGACAGAAATTTGGCCTATCTAGAAGGAAAGATTGAAGATGTCCTTGTCAAAGTGAATAAATTAGTGTTCCCTGCTGATTTCATAATTCTGAATTTTGAAGTTGATGCTGAGGTGTCTATCATTTTAGGCAGACCGTTCCTTGCTATAGGGAAGACATTAATTGATGTGTAGAAAGGTGAACTCACCATGAGAGTCAATGACCAAGAGATCAAGTTTAATGTCCTCAATGCCTTCAAATATACTGTAGAAAATGTTGAGGAATTCTCCTTTGTCAGAACCATTGATTCTTTGGTTCAGCATCAAGTATTGAAAGAAAAAGATGTACTCAATGAAGAATTGGTTGCCATTGATAGTGAGCTCGAGCAAGAGAAGAATTCAGTGAACAAAGAAGCTATGAATCAATTGTGGGCCAAAAAATATGAATCATTGGAATTCAATGATAAGAGTTTCAAAGCAAATGTGCCTTCTGTGGAAAAGCCTCCTGATTTAGAATTGAAAGTACTGCCACCACATCTGAAGTATGCCTATTTGGGAGAAAATAACACTCTTCCTGTTATCATAACTGTTGATTTGAGTGAACAGCAGAAAGAAGAATTAATTACAGCCTTGAAGAAGCATAAGAAAGCTATAGGGTGACAAATGGCTGACATAAAGGGCATAAGTGCTACTCTTTGTATGCACGGAATTTTCCTTGAGGAGAATTCCAAAAACAGTATTGAGGTTCAAATGAGCTTAACCCTGTGATGAAGGAGGTAGTTAAGAAGGAGATCATAAAATGGTTGGATGCATGAATTATTTATCCAATCTCAGATAGTTCTTGGATCAGCCCTGTTCAGTGTGTGCCAAAGAAGGGAGGAGTCACTGTGGTTGCTAACGAGAAAAATGAACTGATTCCAACCAGGACAGTTACTAGTTGGAGAATCTGTATGGACTATAGAAAGCTGAATAAAGCAACAAAAAAAGATCACTTCCCTTTGCTTTTCATTGACCAAATGCTGGATAGGCTTGCATGCCAACATTTTTACTGCTTTCTTGATGGTTATTTTAGTTACAACCAGATTGCCATTGCACCAGAAGATCAGGAGAAAACAATATTTACCTGTCCCTATGGCACCTTTGCTTCCAGGAGGATGTCATTTGGCCTCTGCAATGCACCTGCTACTTTTCAGAGGTGTATAATGGTCATTTTCTCTGATTTCATTGAGCAGACAATGGAGATATTCATGGATGATTTTAGTATGATTGGAGAGATTTCCAAGCCTGCTTGATCAATTTAGAACAAGTGCTACACAGGTGTGAAGAAACAAATCTGGTGCTGAATTGGGAAATGTGCCATTTTATGGTGTAGGAAGGCATTGTTCTTGGACATAAAATTTCCAAGAAAGACATTGAAGTAGATAAAGCAAAAATTGAAGTAATAGAGAAACTGCCACCTCCCACTACTGTCAACGGAATCAGAAGTTTCCTTGGTCATGCACGGTTCTACAGAAGATTTATCAATGATTTTTCCAAAATACCTAAGCCTCTTTGCCAATTACTATAGCTTGATACTGCATTTGAGTTTGATGATCAGTGCCTTCAAGCTTTTGAGAAACTGAAGACTGCTCTAGTCACTGCACCAGTAATTGTTGCTCCTGACTGGGAGAAACCATTTGAATTAATGTGTGATGCAAGTGACTATGTTATAGGAGCAGTACTTGGTCAGAGACATGACAAGGTTTTCCACTCAATTTACTATGCAAGCAAGACTCTTGTTGATGCTTAATTAAATTACACCACTACTGAGAAAGAATTGCTGGTAGTAGTGTTTGCTTTTGACAAGTTCAGATCATATTTGGTGGGCACCAAAGTGATATTTTACACTGATCATTCAGCAATCAAGTACTTAATTGTTAAAAAGGATGCAAAGCCAAGGTTGATTAGATGAGTACTCCTCTTGCAAGAATTTGACCTGGAGATAAGGGATAAGAAAAGGGTGGAAAACCAAGTAGCAGATCACTTATCAAGAATTACAGAAGAAGGAATTATTGCTGCACAACCAGCAGTGACTGAGACTTTTCCTGATGAACAGTTACTTGTAGTCATAGGTGCCAAATCTGATGCTGTGGCACCCTGGTATGCTGACATAGTGAACTTTTTGGTCAGTAAAGTGATTCCCTCTGAGCTGAATTCTTAGCAAAAGAAGAAATTCTTCAAGGAAGTCAAGGAGTTTTACTGGGATGAGCCTCTCCTGTACAAAAGGTGCTTTGACAACCTACTTAGAAGGTGTGCAGCAGATGAAGAAATAGAGAACATTCTGCAGCATTGCCACTTAGCACCATGTGGTGGACATTTTGGTGGGATGAGGACAGTAGCCAAAGTACTGCAAACTAGGTACTATTGGCCTTCTCTGTTCAAGGATTCTCATGAGTTTGTAAGCATTATGACAGATGCCAGAGGGTTGGCAACATTTCAAGCAAGAAAGAAATGCCATTGAACAACATTCTTGAGATTGAGCTCTTTGATGTTTGGGACATGGATTTTATGGGACTTTTCCCTCAATCCTTTGGCAACCTCTACATTCTAGTAGCTGTGGACTATGTATCTAAGTGGATTGAGGTAGTGGCCTTGCCTACTAATGATGCTAAGGCAGTTTGCAAGTTCCTTCAAATGAACATTTTCACAAGATTTGGGACTCCAAGGGCAATTATAAGTGATGAAGGTACTCACTTCTATAACAAGCTGATTGAGAAGCTCCTGCTAAAATATGGTGCCAAGCATAAAATTGACGCTGCCTATCATCCACAAACAAGTGGCCAGGCTGAATTATCTAATAGGGAGATAAAAAAAATCTTAGAGAAAATGGCGAATCCCTCTAGGAAGGATTGGTCTCTTCACCTTGATGGTGCTCTTTGGGCCTATAGAACTATCTACAAAACACCTTTAGGCATGTCTCCCTACAGGTTAGTCTTTGGAAAAGCCTGCCACTTGCCAATAGAGTTGCAACATAAGGTTTTTTAGGCTGTGAAAAAGCTGAATTTTGACTTGCAAGCTGTTGGAGCAGCTAGAATGTTGCAGCTCAATGAACTTGAAGAGCATAGGCATTTTGCCTATGAGAATGCAATGCAGAATTATACAAGGCTAAAACCAAGGAGTATGATAAGAAGATTCAGAAAAGGGAGTTAGTTGAAGGCTCCCATGTATTGCTCTACAACTCCAGGTTGAAACTCTTTCCTGGAAAACTGAAGTTTAGGTGGTCTGGACCCTTCAAGCTGATCAAATTGTACTCTTATGGGGCAGTGGACCTGCTGGATGAAGCCACTGGTTCAATATTCAAGGTTAATGGTCAGAGAGTTAAGCAGTACTGGGGTGACCCTGTGGAAAGAACAAGGGCCATCACTGATTTCCAAGACATTTAAAGAGAAAAAGAAGTCTGGCTGAGGACATTTCTAAACCAAGCACTACTGGGAGGCAACCCAGATCTTTTTAACTTTGTTTAATTTGTGTTTTTCAAGAATAAAATGAATCCATGGAGCTGAAAGTTGCTCTGAAGTGGTGGGGTTAGTGTTAGTGTTTTGGGTGCTTTGTTATCTTGTGCCATGGCACCACGGGGTGCACCAGTGATAGAATTGAAAATTTCAAAAAGCAAGTGTAAAGGGGCTGGTGCGCAGTAGATGCCAACTTCATTCCACCTGGGCATTTATGAGCTGGCACATCACAAGTACACTTTTTATGGCGTGGTCCAATGTCAGATTGCCACCTAGCAATCTACATCTTGTCACTATAAGTTGGTAACCATCCCTCCGTTTCCATTAATTCCTCAACGGGCAAATATTAATGCTCTTCCTCCGTTCCAACACAGTAACCGCACCACTCATCTTTTAGCAAACCTCCATAACCACCCACTCCCTGATAACTCCTCCATCACGCCAATCACCTTCACCTCTTCGATTCGTGCCAACCCTGTTTATAATCCCAACACTCACCCTCTCATTACCTGTGAAAACCTCCCATCCCCATTCGAGAATCTCCTACCCTGAAACCATATATACCCAAGCCCTAGCTTGTTGGAAGCAACTTCTGACAGCATTGAGAACCAAGCATGCAGCTATGAAAACCAAGTTTAAGGTGCCAAGTTTAGCACATGAGGATCACTTTTTTTGATGAAGACACGAAGTAGAGATTTGAGGAATGCATGAAGAAAAGGCCTTTACACCTTGAAAGGGGTTTTGATCTCCAAAATATTTCCCCTGATATTTTGCTAATGATTGAGCAATATCAGTGGGAAAATTTATGTTCTCACCCAAAGAACACAATTACTGCTCTTGTGAGGGAATTTTATGTTAGAATCCCTCCTCATGAGGAAGGACAACCCGAGCCAGACTACTCCAACATTAGGGGGCTAACAGTCTCCTTCTTTGCTGAAGATATTAATGAAAATTTCTCCTTGCCAGTGAAGGGTGATGCTTTTGAGAAAAGGATGAAGACGGTTAAGGAAAAGCAAATGGGGGATAAAATGAGGCAGTTAATTGGGGATGGCACCAAATGGGAGAAAAGACAAGGAGTAGACTTTAGAATCAAAAGGAATACCCTGATTCCTCCTACAAAAACATGGTATAATTTCATAACCACTAGTCTACTTCTCACCACACACAATCAAGCAATTGATAAGCAGCGCATTGTGCCTCTGCATCACATTTTGGAGGGGAAGCAGCTTAATGTGGGTAGGCTTATTCACAAAGAAATTCTAGACTGTGCAAAAAGGAGGAAGGGTAGTTTATTCTTTCCTTGTTTGATTAATGTTCTCTGTAAGACTGAGGGAGTGACAATATTTGAAGGAGAGAAACTTGGCCCGTGCCTAAACCTTGGGAAGCCATAACTCATGCCCCTGGCACCACTGCTTTTGCACCCCATACTGAAGAAGGTTTAGAGAAATTGACTGAGGTGTTGAACCAATTGCTGGAAAAGCAACAAGCTTATTAGAAGTTTGCTCAGGAACAATTCATCTAGAAGAAGAGGATTTTCAACTTCAATTTTCCTAAGAAACTTATTAATGCACCCCCTGAATTTCCAGACTAGATTCTTGGAAATCAGGAGGCTGTAGAGGAACATGCTGATGAACCTGGTCCTAGTAGGGTGCAAAAGAAGAAAAATAAGGTTTCTAGGAAGGGAAAGGAACTAGTGGGTACTGAGGAAACTCCACAAGAGGAGGGTGAAAAGCAATCTGAAAAGCCAGTGCCTAGCACTGATGATGTTGATGCTGCAATTGTTGATAAGCCTAGCCCAAGTCAGGAGAGGGAAGTTGAAAAAGAAAGAGAGGAAGTGTCTGCTGAAAAAGAAGAAGGGGTAGGAAAAGAGAAGGAAGCTGAGAAGGAATGTGAGAGGGTTGAAAATGTGAGTGAGAATGAATTCTTTGATACCCAAGATGAAACACCAGCCACCACACCACCCAGAGAAGAAAGGACTTCAGAGATTGATGCTGCTGAGTTGGATGTTGTAGTGGCAACTAACACAACAGGTGTTGGCCTGGCACCTGAGAAAGAAAAAGAGGTTGCAACTGGTAGCCCAAAGAAGACAGTGCCTGCTGCACCAATGCAAACACCACCAAGAAGAGCCAAATTGCCTATAACGAGGCCGAAGCTGAAAGAAGTGTCACCACAGCAGGGCATTGCTGATTTTGGCACTAATGTTGAGGATGACTGGGTTCCACCACCCCCTCCTATTGAGAATCCACCCAAAAAGAAAGCCTCACCAGCTGAGACTAGCAAGAAAAAGGGTAAGAAGAGGGCTGCTGAGGATGATGTAGTCACCATAACTGGTGAAGAGGAGGATTAGGAGCCGATTGCCAATTTGCTGAAGAAGACTGGGCAAAGAGGCCAGTAGAGAAGGAGGAGCTCTAGGCTTCAAGTGGAATTTTCTCACCCTAATCTTTTATTGCTTTCTGTAATAAATATGTAGTATGTTTGGTTGTTTGTGTTTACTAAATTTTGTTTTAGTTTGTTTATAGGTTGCTTAATTAGGTTGTTTGTGTCAACTCTTTCTCTAGCATAGATTAATTACAGTGAGGACACTATAAGGATCTATGTTGGGGAGAGGGACAGTTTAGGATATTGTAGTGTTGCATTTGTAACAGTGTTGTCTTGTTTTTCTATGATGTTAAAAAAAGTTATTCTTGGTTGACACATTGGCTGAGCTTAATGAGGAATTTGTGCATGGTGTGTTGGAACTTTGTGCTGATTGGTAATTGATAGGAACACTGACCCTTGACACAAACCCTTAGCTTGAGAGGAAAGAATAGGTAGCTTGTGAACTAGTTGATGTTGAACCCCTAGAGTGAACTGAACTTTGTTGCCCAATTTGACCAATGAAGGGGGTAGGCAAAAAAATAAGTTTGGGGTTATGCTATTGTAAATATTCTTAGAATAGGTCATGCACAATCAGAAATTAGAAAAAAACCAAAAACATATATCTAAAAAAAAAAGAATAAGTCTCTTTGTTGAGTAATCGAGTAACTTCATTACAGTTGTTGTTATTCGCGTCAAAAGACAAAGAGACAAAATATAGAAAAGGGCAAAAAGTAAAAAAAAAATTGAATAAGTGTGCATTGAACCTTGATTATTCAGTTTATGTATGTAATTCTGCTTGTTATGCAGCCCCTAGTGCCCAATTGTAAGTCTATTTCCCTTTGTTTGATTAGGAGGTGTAGATTAGGGAAACTTAGGGGGAAAGCTGAGATGACCTTGATAGGTCCATACTAGCTTTTTAACTGAGCATAAGGGGAGCACACACACATTTGAGGTCAGTGGAACAAATCAAGGAAGCATGAAGCACAAAGGGATTGCTTGACAAAGTGTTAGTCAGAAAGTGAAGCCATGTGAAAACCAACTAATAAATCTGAATTCATTTTTTTTTCAGTTGCTGCTGCATTTGTGACACTTTGCTATTTTGTGTTTTTGCTTATGTGTCATTACTTGAGGACAAACAATAGTTTAAGTTTGGGGGTGTGATAACTCTTAGAAATAAGAGTTATTTATGCTCTTATAACATTAAATCATGCATGTTCAAGAGTAAATTAGAGTCCTTAATTGATAGAATTATGCAAATAAATTGTTTTCCCTACCTTGAAACTGTTTTGAGGCACTGTGGTGCTTTTGTATTTTGATTGTGTTTTGATGTTGTGCAAGATTTTAATGAAAAATGCCTAGTGCCAAGTCTAGTGCCACGGCATCGGACCCTGATATTGGCAGCCCCTGGATAAAGTGCAGCATCGTGTTTTAAAGTCTTTATGAGATGGCAAAAAGGACCTTGTCCTTTAGTGCAAGGCTATAGCGCCCTCAGCTGGTCCCCACTGTAAATATTGTGTTTCCTCTCTCTCAGCAAAAGGACAAAAGTATTAATTTTTGGGCTAAAAAGGAATGTCTTTCATTGGGATAGTAAATTGTCAGCCCATTTGAGGAGATACTATAAATACTAAATGACCTAATCAAAGGGAGCAGGCTGGTATTGTGAGATTCCTTAGGGTAGCATCTGTCCGCTTCTCAGGAACAGCCACATTCTTCTTCTTTTTTCTCAAAGCACCATAAACAAAAGCACAAAGCCATTTTCATGGAGGGTAAGTACATAGGCAGCACCTGATTTTAGCAGTTCCATAGGAGGACATCTCTACTTGACAAAGCTGGGAGTCACTTCTGTTTACTGTTTTATCAGTTTCTCTGTAATAGTTCTAACTCTTAGCTTAAGTGTCATGGATTCGGTTTACAGCACCAGTTTTTGTTGTTTTGTTTTTATGCTCATTATGAGCTAATTTTCTTAAGCTAGGATGAAGTGAAGTTGTATTAAAACCTTGTTGGTTTATGTCTATCAATTTTTATCTAAACACTTTTGACTCATGCAAATTTATTTACTGATTGCTTGACTTGAGTTTGATCACCTTAAGTTAGGTACTTGTATGTTAAGTGCTGAAAGGGTTTAACATGCTGAATTCATGAGTTAATGTGAGGGGTATTAATTAAAGGACACTTTGATTAATTTTGATTAAACTAGACATAGAAAATCTGTCTCACAGAGTGTTCTGGGCCACATTTATTAGACAAGGGGGAACATAATGGGGGCTTAGATATAAGGTACCCTTTACTTAACCCTGTTGAAAGTGACTGAAAGGCACACACATTAGTGCCCTGCGCTTAGGTGCCATAGCACCGACTGATAGCACTGAATCAACTTGGTAAAAATATGATGGATCTGAAGTCCTAGCTGCTTTAACTTAAATTTTTACTTAATCATTTGTTTATCACTGTTCTGTTTAAACAATACTTGCACAAAAACTTGATGTTTATTTTTTGCTTTTATTATTTACTCACTAACTTTCTTGCTATTGGATAAACTTGTGAAAGAACTTAATCAATCTTGGTGGGAACGATCTCTCTTACTTTATATTACTTGTTTTGACTGTGTATACTTGCACAATTACATTTTTACACAACACTTCCCTATTAGCTATAGTAGGCGGCCAAAGGTTCCATCGGCTTACAAGGAGAGGGTTTAGATACACCCTATAAAGGTACAGATATAATTGTTCAAATTTCATTTTTGATTTATCTTTGTTTACTAAGAGTTCATTTGTTTGATGAAGGCAAGATTTGATGTAAATGATGGGGGATATAAAAAGTACATCATCGAAAACATTGGCAAAAAATGGAAGGACAATTAGGTGCAGCTATTTGCGGAATATTATGACAAGACTCTTAGTTGGGAAGCGAACCTTGAGTCGCGGCTAGATGGCGTGCGTAGGGAGAAATGGGACGTTTTTCTGTCTTATTGACTGAGTGAAAAAACTATGGTAAGAGGTAATGTGTTGAAAATGTTCTAATAAAATCTATGATATACTAAGTTTTTTTTCTTCTTAATATTTAGGAGATTTGTAACAAAAAATGCAGCAAATAGACAAAAGCAAACTATTTCTCATACACTTGGGTCGAAAACAATTAGCAGGAAAAAGCATGAACCGGTATCATTTATATATTATTTTAATTTTTTTCTATTCTAAAATTTAAATTGATTATTTCATGATATTACTGATATGATACACAATGTTAGGAAATTCAAACTGGGAGAAGTTATACCAGAGGAGAAATGTATGCTATTACACACACAAAAAAAGATGGAACTTTTGTTAATGATGAAGCTAAACAAAAGAGTGTGAGTTCTTTTGCCATTTATTTTGAAAAGTTAAAAATGATTGTATTAAAGCTTTGTGTATCTAATTACATGTTTGTCAACTTATATATAGGAGCAACTAGATGAGCAAATAGATGGCACATCTTCAGAAAATGATGCCTATATTGAGGTGTTTAGAAAAGAGCATCTGGGACGTGTGCGAAGCATCGGGTTTGGTATTACCCCTACTTAGGCCTTTGGACAAAATTACCATTATGGGAGCTCGAGTTTGTCATCATCTGTTGGTCCTACATCACCTAAGTTTGAAAAGATGAAATTAGAATTGCAAGCAAGTAATGAAAAAGTTGAAGCATTATAGCAAGAGGTAGCAAAATTTTGAACTTTAGAACAACAAGTGGCTTATCTTATGCAAAACTTTGGTGGTCAATTTCCACCTAACCAGGTAGGAATATTAAAATACCATAAATCTTTTGTTAATTGTTTGATTTGTCTTTTTTTTTTCCTGAGGTGTTTCGATGGCAATATATTTGTGGACTTTGTTGTTCGTTCAGAGTTAAATTTTTTGCTGTTTGATATTTAGAAGGAAAATTCTGATTTTCACAAAAGGATTTTGTGTAAGTTGCAAGAATTGATTTGACTGGTTGGATAGATGTGATGAATATAGGTAGTTACTTTCATAACTACTATTTTTTCTCTACTCTTATATATGTATTTTTACTTTAGGTTTGTGGTTAACTTTGCAAAAAAAATTCTTCTATTGAATAGCATTTATCTGTTCAGATAATGTGTATGCGTCATTATCTGCAACCCTGTATACATATGCTGGAGCCCTGGGATTAATTGGAATTTTGAAGAATAGTTTTTTTCTTCATACTAGTTTACTTTGGCGAGTGCATAGATGCTAGCATCCCCATTTATGATATGAATTTGAAGGGAAATTTTTTGGTTTTGTAAGACTGAAAAGTAGCCATGAAATTACCAGAATACAAAAAGGAAATTAAGCTTAAAAACTGGGACAATAACACCAAACATAACAATTGTTGGACAAGTATAACAAGTGTAACCTAATTTTTTATAGTATGTAATATAATTTACCTCTGTTATGTTAAGCTGACAAACCTCCCATCGAAGACCTACTGCATTTATTGGATTTCCAAATTACTCAAGTTTGGGCACCAGAGCAAAAAAATCTAAAAAGAAAATTGTAGGGAACAGAATGAAGCTTGTTCATAAATAACTTGTATGCAGCAAGTTAGCTAGAGTCTGATTTATCCATTTTACGCTAGTTATTGTCAGATTGGCAGCAAACTACACTATAGTGCTCTATTATTTTCAATTAATTTTCTTAAAAGAGTGTTTAATATTTGTTTTTATTTTACATTTTCAGACTTCAGATTTAGGGTCACATGCAGAAGTGAGGCGTTCTTCAAATGCCAATCATGATCTCCCAAGTCATGGACATGGATCCTCAAAATGCTTAATTTTTTAGGATTTATTAGTCAACTGATATTTCTTACGGATGTATTCAACTTATATTTTAATAACTGCACTTGATTATGGATTTATGTTTGTAGAAATTCTTGTGTTATCTTATTTTGCAACTAATGCATTGTCTTCTTTATGATTAATTTTCGATGTTTTAAATATTGTGATGGTATAGTAGTTAGATATGCAATTAGTCAAATAAATTAAAAATGTATTTCTAAAAAAATCTAGACTCCTCACCATTTCAATTAGAAATAAAACAAAAATTTTAAATAATTTTAAATGCTAATAATTAAACAAAAGAATTATCGTCTGATTTTAAAAAAAATACTTTTTCCAGAAAGAAAGAAAAAATCATGTAAACGAAATCGCGGCGGTTCCGAACCGCTGCCAAACATAACAGGAGCATCACACGTTTTGTGCGGTTTTAAATTGCTACAAATGACTGCCAACCGCCGCAAAAGGAACCTCCGCACGAACCACTGTAAAGGGAATCGCCGCAACTAGGAACCGCCACAACAATCCTCGAAACGGACAAAGTTGTACGTCCTTGATTGTGTCATTTACAAACCGTCGCGAATACCGCTGCAAAAAGAACCACCGCTCCGAACCGCAGCCAAATGGGCCTCCCGGCAGTTATTCCAGCAGTTGGTTTGAACCGCCGTGAATTGGCCTCTGATCGTGATAAATGCAGCGGTTGGGAAACTGCCGGGAACTGCAATTCACAGCTGTTGAAACCACCATAAAACGTCTCCAGAATCGCTGCAGTTTACCAAAACCGTTGTAGTGACCATTCCTAGCATGAGTTGCATGATGGAGCTCGTGCAACTGTACCTCTCTACCCAACTTCTTCTACTGTAATTAATAAAAACATGAATAAATAATAATAATAATAATAATAATAATAATAATAATAATAATAATGATGATGATGATGATGATGATGATGATGATGATGATGATGATGATGATGATGATGACGATGATATATAACATGTACAAGTCGAGCTGCGTGCTGTGTCTGGGTGATGGAACCTCTTGTGTGCAAGCTCCTTCCCTTCTCAGATGCTCTGTTCTTCTTGGCCTTCGCATAGATCAACTTGAACTCATCTTACCTCCAGTGCTTTTGCATCCTCTGCCAGATATGATTCCCATCTGGTGGGGTTGTTCCCTCAGGAGGGCATCTCTTAGCATATCAGAGAGGATGTGGAAGGCTTTCATATGAAAATTCTTCTTGATCCGCTCCTCATCCTTAGTCCTCCAAGCACATCTCTCATGTATCAATATAAAACATTATTAAACATAATTAAAATTTATGAAATAATAAAATAATATGCAATAAAAATTGCAACTTACTCTAAAAGAATCAAACATATGCTCCCGCTCTGTATCAGTCATTGTCCCCCACGTGGGCCAAAACCCCGAATAACTCTCCTTAATTGTTGTTGTGATAGCCTTCACTGCTGGTTTTGAAGGAGAAAGGCAGAGGGCGGGTCTACTAGAGAGAGGAAGAGGAAGATGAAGAGGGGCGGTGGGGCGAGAAAGAGGGACAGGGACGAGCTGCGGCTCACTGTGGTGGTGGCTAATGGTGGAGGCCGGAGTTGAAGAGAGATAGAGAGAGGGAGAGTTTTCTTGAGAGAGAGAGAGAGTTTCATCTAAACGAACATTACCGAAGGCCTTTTTAATTGTACCGACAGGCCAGATTTTCATATACTGACAGGCATAGGCCATTTGTATTTGAAAATCTGGTTGGGATGAAAAGGCACCCAATTTTACCGACAGCCTCCTCAAATTACTAACGGCCTAGGCCGTTGCCATCGGAAATACTTACCGACGGGCTAGCCCATCGAAAAACCTTCGCATAATTGTTGGTCTCCCGTACTGATGGTCGTGGCCATCGGAAATGTCATTTTTACCGACAGGCGTGAAGCCATCAGTATAGCCAATTTTCCTTATAATAGATAAACAAAATTCATTTTAGGGGTTAGGGAAAGCTTTCGGGTAGTTACATGCTAACATAACATCAGATATGTCATTGGGTGTCACCTGGGATGGACACATGACCTTTCGTAAGACAAATAAGTAGTTGACGGACGTCACATGACGGAAGGGACCAAAATCAATATTTTCATATTTTGGGCAGATGAAAACCAAAGAAAAACATTTACAGGGACCAAAATTAAAATTTGCTCATTTTACTTGGATCAAAAACATATTTAACCCTATTATTTATTATATATTTATCTTTTTTTTTATCATTTTTGGACCTTTATCACATGCCCTGAAATATACTCCCTCCGGTCATTTTTATAAGAAACAAAATAGTTCTTTTTCTTTAGTAAAAAATGATTTTTTTCTTGGTCCTAATTATAAGAAACAACATCAATTTTCAAATGCATTAAATGTCTAGTTTCCATTTATACCCTTATTTATAGTGAGATTTATATTAATGAGATAACTATTTCCTTTGCAAGTGGGTTGGTTCATAAAATAGGCACTTTTGGGGGGGAAAAATCTAAGGCATGGCCCAGCCTGTTTAAGAAAAGGCCAGGCTTAGGCTTTTTTAAAAGACTACTTAATTAAAAAGGCTAGGCTTAGGCCAATAAAAAAGCTTACTAGGCCAGGCAGGCCAACCTACATATTATGATATACGAGCTATTCATTTTTGTTGCTCATGAAAGTGGGCTTATAGTCCAGAAGAAAGAAAAACTAAAAGCATACGGTGGAAAACTATCAGCTAGTAAACAACACAGAAAACTAGTGAAGATTACAAATCAAAAACCCTAAGCAAAATGCACTCAATAGTAAACACACATAGTAGCGAGCAAATGCGATGCCTCCAACCAACTAGATTTGGAGGCTTACAATGAGAGAAAGAGATATGGGAAGGGAAATGGTGGGGAGAGATGAAAAGGGGGAATAAGAGGGAGAAGGGAACTGTATGAAGCTAGAGTGTATCTATATTCCATAGAGAACATCTAAAAAGAAACTTTTTAGAGAGTATATGGAATAAAGATACCCTCTAGCTTCATATATCTAAAAGGAAAGACAATTTTTTTAGATGCTTATATTGTTTAAGGATGAAAAGAAACTTTGTAGAGAGTATATGGAATAAAGATACACTCTAGCGTCATATAGTTAACTTCCCCCTCTTCTTCCCCTTTTCATCGCTTCCCGTTGATTCCCTTCCCATCTCTCTTTCTCTCATATGTAAGCCTCTGAATCTAGTTTGTTAGAGGCGTCACATTTGCTCGCAACTATGTGTATTGACTCTTGAGTGCCTTTTGCTTAAGGTTTCTAATTTGTAATCTCCACTAGTTTTCTATGTTGTTTACTAGCTGATAGGTTTCCACCGTATGCTTTTAGTTTTTCATTTTTCCTGGGCTATAAACCCACTTTCGTGAACAACAAAAATGAACAACTCATATATTATAATATGTAGGCCAATTTGCCAGGCCTAATAGGCTTTTTTTCTTGGCCTAAGCCTGGCCTTTTTAATTAAGCATGCTTTTAAAAAAGCCTAAGCCTGACCTTTTTCTTAAACAGGTTGGGCCAGGCCAGGACATAGATGGGCCAGACCATAGGCTCCTGTCGGGCGGCCTGGCCTATTTCTACCCCTAGCTAGGAGCTTGGGGTTCTTGGTTGTGAGCTTATCTTCCAATAAAAGTACGGGGACCAAATTTAACTACATGTGATGCATCGTGCGTCCTTTGCTTATCTTTAAAAATTAATTATGGGAGACTAATTTTGGTTCAATAACTGGTCGAATCTCTCCAAATGTCAAATTAATGATAAATCACTGGATGACCAATTAGATGCAGCACCTTGTTGAATCTTTCCAAAATTTATGATTCTTTCAAAATGGATTCTCTAATTCAAATTAATCAACACAAAATTTTTCTAGAAGTATTATGTAACTTTTTTTTACTAGAATAAATTCATTGCATTTCATGAGCAATAACATCGCCAATACAAAACGGTACTGTCTCAGAAACATGGGGACTAGGCCATAATGTAGCCTCTCCAGCAAGTAAATGAGCTGCTATATTTGCTTGTCTCCTAACAAACTCTACCTTAAAGTTTGGGTACAAAGATAAGATTTCTCTAATTTGCTTGAGCATACAATCAAATTTAGAGAAATTGCTTTTTCGTGGAAAAAATTTCTTCACTACTAATTTGGAGCCCATTTGAAAAACTATGTGGGATAACTAAGCTCGTGCGCCTAACTAAGAGCTCTTAAAAGGCCCCAAACTTCACCTTCCTTAATGTCTAATCTTTGTGCCTGCCATTTTGTCCTTGCTAATAGGAAGTCACCCGCCTCTCCTCTTAAGCACATACCAACTCTGGTAGCCATCGTGTTGCTGGGAAACGTCGCATCAACATTGCAAGCCAGGAATCCTGCAGGAGGGTTGCGCCAGGTATTGACTGGAGCATGACTGTCTTGCGGGACACAACTGATCAAAGACACCTGTGCCAACCGCCACTCGTCCCACAACGATCTAGCTCGAGAGATTACTGCCTGAATACTTTCCTCCGTGCTTTCCCATAAGAGTGTATTCCGGCCAATCCACAGGCTCCACAAGACGATTGAAAAATTTAAAAATTGAGGCACAGAGAGGAGGTTATAGAGATTAAAAAACAGATCCATGAAAGCGCCATGTCTGTCCAGAGAACTCGAGATACAATGCTAGAAGCCTTCCTTCAACCAAACATATTTGCTAAATCAGCATGTGATAAAAACATGCATGCTGTTCTCGGTCCTAACTTGACATCTGATATAGTTGCTTGGTCATTGGACACCTTTTTCTAATAATCGATCGCGGGTTGGAATAACATTGCGACAACAACGCCACAGAAAGTTCTTGATCTTTGGTGGGACATCAAGCTTCCAAAGAGCCCGCCATTTTCCTGGAATGGACCCGTGTTGGCCCTGGGGAAACAACTCACGGCAGAGATGATACGCAGACTTTATCGTGTAGGTGCTTGTGTCGCAAAGACTCCACAATAGCTTGTCTGATTGTACTGAATCATAGAGAGGGACCTGAATTATTCTTTCTGCTACTAGTGCATCAAAGAGACTATATATTAATTTTGTATTCCATTGTTTGCAGCCAGGAATCAATAAGTGATTTACAAACAAGTTCTTCAATACCTCCTGCGGATCCTCAATACACCGCTGCTGCCTATCACCTTTGAGCCATGGGGAGTAACTGACTGGGATGTAACTGCCCATGCCAATTCGCCATCTATACCCCATCGCAAGGATTGGCTGAGTGCGTCACAAACTCCACCGTACGAAGCTCGGGTTGCTACCAAGGTTCACATGAAGAAAAGATCTTTGGGGGAAATACTTAGCCTTCATGAGCTTTGAGATCAACGAGTGTGGGTGAGAAATAAACTTCCAAGCCTGTTTTCCCAGCATTGCAATATTAAAAGCCTCCAGTTGTCTGAAACTTAGTCCGCCCTCTGATTTGCTAACTACTAATCAGTCCCAAGACATCCACCGGATACCTCCATTAAAGCTGTTACTAGTACCCCACCAATATGAATTCATCACCTTCTCAATATCGTCACACAAAGATGAATGGCTCAGGAACAAGAGAGAAAAACTCTCTAACTCAAAATACTCAATTTCTCATAAACTTCAAGATATGCAATACATGGAGGAGAGTGGCCTTTTATACTAATCCTAGAGGCCTTAGGTAGATGGATGAAGTTGTAATACAAAAGAAAATACATGTGAATGCTAGTTGTATAAAAATGCAAGTTGTCAACAATAGTGGCTTTGAGTTGAAAATGATGAGTCTTCACATGGAGGGGTTGGTGGTGGTGCATGCCTGGCTTCTAGATGCAGGCCAATGTATCTGTATCATACTCCCTGGGTTGGATAGAACTCGTCCTCGAGTTTCGATCCGCTTCATTATCTAAATATGGTGAAAGATCAGCGACATTGAAAGTTGCAGAAACACCATATGATCCTGGTAGTTCTATCTTATAAGCATTGTCATTGATTTTCTGCATGACTCGGAATGGTCCATCAGCTCTTGGGGACAACTTAGCATTTGGTTGATTTGGAAACCGTTCCTTCCGTGAATCCATACCAAATCTCCAATTTTAAAAATTTGTCGCTTTCGATGTTTGTCACGCTGAGATTTGTACCTTGAATTCTGTTTGCGAATCCGCTCTCGAACTTGTTCATGCAGTTTCTTGATCTCCTTTGCTCGGTTATCTGCATCTGAACTAAACTGTTGCTTGTCTGTTGAAGGAGTTAAATCAAGTGGACTCAACGGACGAGTGCCATAGACTACTTCAAAAGGACATTTTCCAGTGGCTTGATTAGTTGAATTGTTGTAAGCAAATTCAACTTGTGCAAGAATAAGATCCCACTGTTTCAGATTTTTACCAACAAAACTTCGAAGTAGATTTCAAAAGCTTTGCTGACCTCTGTTTGTCCATCTGTCTGGGGATGACTGGCACTACTGAACTGAAGTTTAGTTCCCATTTTTTTCCACAAGGTTCTCCAAAAGTGGCTTAAGAACTTTACATCTCGGTCGGAAGTGATGGTTTTTGGAATTCCATGAAGACGAACAATTTCTTTGAAATACAGATCAGCAACTTGAACAGTATCATTGGTCTTCTGGCAAGGAATGAAATGGGTCATCTTTGAAAATCTGTCTACCACAACCATGATGGAATCTTTCTGACGTTGAGTTCGTGGGAGTCCTAGAATGAAATCCATGCTAACATCTTCCCATGGTGCTTCTGGAACTGGAAGTGGCATATATAATCCGATGTTTTGGCCTTTAGACTTGGCCAAATGATGATTCTACATCTTTGTATATGTCGGTTGACATCTCTTTTCAGTCTTGGCCAATAGAAATTCTCTTTTACTAAAGCCACAGTTTTATCTCGTCCAAAATGACCTGCTAATCCTCCATCATGTGTTTCCCAAATAATAGCTTCTCGTAGCGAGCATTGAGGAATACACAAGGTCTTTCCTTTGAATAAAAATCCCTCATGCCTATAGTAGTCTTGTGAAGAATGAAACTCGGTGGCATTCCAAATTTTCTGGAGGTCAGGATCATCCGGATACAACTCTTTAATTGTTTCAAAGCCAACTACTTTCGTTTGTAGGGTGGAAAGTAGAGTATGACACCTACTGAGGGCATCTGCTACAATATTTTGAACTCCAGCCTTATGCTTGATCAGAAAGGGGAAAGGCTGTAAATACTCACTCCAAGCAGCATGTCTGCGACTAATCTTCTGTTGAGAGTTCAAATGCTTTAAGGCTTCATGATCAGAATAAATAATGAATTCCTTATTCAACAAGTAGTGGCTCCAATGTTGCAAAGCACGAATAATTGCATAGAACTCTTTATCATATGTAGAATATCGGAGTTTAGCATTGTTGAGCTTCTCACTGAAGAAGGCTATGGGATGACCTTCTTGATTTAGAACAAAGACCAATTCGGTGTTGGAAGCGTCACACTAACTTCGAACACTTGATCAAAATTGGGAAGGGCTAACACCGGTGCTTGACCAAATGTTTCTTGATTCGTCAAAACTTTTCTCAGGCGACCTGGCCCATTGAAACTTGTCTCCTTTTATGCAATCTGTGAGTGGAGCGGCAATTGAGCTGAAGTTCTTGATGAATCTTCCGTAAAAGGAGGATAATCCATGGAAACTTCTCACCTCACGGATTGATTGTGGGACAGGCCAGCTATTGATCACTTCTATCTTTTCTGGATCAACTTGAATGCCTTCGGATGTGATGATATAACCAAGAAAAGTAACTTCGTTGGTTAAGAAAGAACATTTTTTCAAGTTGGCATAGAGTTTCTGTTCACGAAGAGTCTGTAGCACTTGCCGAAGGTGCTCCAAGTGTTGGGGCATTGGACAACCCAAAAGGCATAACAGTCCATTCATAAAGGCCATCTCTGGTTTTGAAGGCAGTCTTCCATTCATCTCCGGGCCTTAGCCTGATCTGATGGTATCCTCTACGAAGATCAATCTTTGAAAAGATAGTGGCACCATGTAACTGATCCAATAAATCATCAAGTCTGGGTATGGGAAACCGATACTTGATGGTAATCTTGTTGACAGCTCGACTATCAACACACATTCTCCAGCTTCCATCTTTCTTGGGCACTAGGATTGCGTAAACAAAGACAAGGGCTAATACTTTCTGTATCAATCCTTTCTTTAACATCCTTCAACTTGGCGTTGGATTTCAAGATGCTCCTAGGGACTCATTACGTAGTCGGTCTATTGGGAATGACCGCCCGGAATGAAGTCAATGGCGTCTTTGGATGTCTCGCATCGCGGTAGTCCACCGAACTTCTTACGGTATAACATCCGGAAACTCTTCAAGTAGGCTGTTTAATTTCCACTTGAATGATAGTCTCGTTATTTGACTCGAACAAAGAGAATAAAGCTCATGGTTTGAACTTCCTTTGCAGCTTCTTTGAGTTGTTCCTTTGTGACTAAGGACACCAATGGTTTGGCTTCTTTCTTGCCTTTATCAAGCTCATTCACAGAAAGGAGTTAGTTTGATCTTTACTCCATCTTTGACAAAGGAGTAGGTGTTGGTATAACCGTCATATAGTGCATGACGATCATATTGCCAGGGTCTTCCAAGGAGGAGATGACAGGCATCCATAGGTACAACATCACACGGACTTGATCCCGATATTTACGCCAATGGAAAAGGTCACAAGGCATCGCTTGTCAACTTTCACTTCACTTCCTTTGCTGAGCCAATGCAACTTGTAAGGATGTGGATGTATCTGGGTTGGTAGATCCAATTTTTCCACCATATAGTTGGAAACAACATTTTCACAACTTCCACTGTCTACAATAACGTCACAAACTTTTTCGGCAGAAGTGCAACGAGTGTGGAAAATATTGTGCCTCAACCAAGGTTCTTCCTTTGCTGATACTGTATGTAAGCTTCGTCTGATTACTAAGGATTCACCATGGTCAGCAATAGTGAGTTCTTCATCGTATATTGGATCTAACTCTTCTTCTCCTTCAGGTTTTACTCGAGCCTCCTCTTCTTCAGAAATTTCATAAGCTTCTCCTTTGATGATGGTAATGGTTCTCCTTGTCGGGCAGTTGGAGGCTATATGACCAAAGCCTTGGCATTTGAAACATTTGACGGCCTTGGTTTTGTTTCGGTGGTGGTAGGTTTGGCGGGAGGTTTACTAGATGAACTAGGTTGGTCGGTGGGTGGTTTACGAGTGTAAGGTGGATTATTGGAGGAGAAGTTTACGTAGGTGGATCTCTGGCAATCGCTTCTCTATTTGCGTAGCAAGGCTTAATAACATCTTCTAACGACCAATATTGCTTGAAGTTCAACACGATCGGCAATATCGGTGTTTAATCCTCCAAGGTAGCAGGCGATTGTTTGCTCCTCTTTCTCTTGTACATCACCTTTGCATCATCGCCTTCTCAAATTCTCTAGTGTATTCTTCAGCCGACAAATTCTTCCGACGAAGGTTCTGCGGTTGGATGAATTTGTCTTGATAATATTGAGGAGGTAAGAACATTACGGTTAGCTCACGCATTTTTTCCCATGTCTTGATCTTGCTTTTCCCATCACGTTCTCGTTTCTTTTTAAGGTTTTCCCACCAAGTGGAAGCATATCTCTTTAATTTCACAGTAATAATCTTCACCTTCTTTTCTTCTGGAATCTCCTTGTATTCAAACACTCTTTCAACTGTTTGAAGCCAATCAACGAAGTCATCTGGGTGAAGTTTTCCTTCAAAGTCGGGAATATCAACTTTGATGCCATCATGTCTGACTGGTGGTCTCTGGGGACGTCGGGTTGATGAGGAATCACTGGAATATTCTTCCTCTTACGAAGAATTTGGTGGCGTTCCTCTAATAGGACCTGATGTGCCTGTAAAGCGTCTTGTAATTCCTGAATTTGTCTTCGCATTTCTGCCATTTCAAGGTCTCGTAGAGGTTGTCTTCGGGGAGGCGTTTTGGACGTAGAATAAAATTGGTGAAGTACCGAGTTACCAGATTGGAGATTGTAGTTTTATAACTAGAACACCAAGGAAGTTCCCATGAAAGAGAGGTGTCGCTAAGCGTACTTAATAACCTTGTCTTTCCTTAGCCAGACCTTTCTTGAAATGCACTTTTTATAATTCCACAATTTCTTTTCCAATAACAAAGAACAATTTGGTACTTTGTGTGGGAAAAATATAGAGGGGCAATTTTATAAATTTGAAAAGTTTAAGGGTCAAATTGCAATTCACAAAAGTTTAGGGGTCAAATTACAATTCATCAAAAATTTAGGGGCCAAATTGCAATTTTTCAAAAGTTAGGGGCTAAATTGTAATTTTCAAAAGATTAGGTGCAAAAATGTAAATACTGTAAAGTATAGGGGTTTATCTATAATTTCAGTAACTTCAGACAGCGTGGATGTTGACTGGTCAAAGTGACGCGTGGCGATTCTTTGGTTGGTGCACGAATGGCGTGGGCCGAGGTGGCTCTTGAGTCAAAGGTAGACTTTGGTGGTGATGTGGCTCCCTTGACACGTGGCGTGAAGAGAGTGGCTGAAGGTGACACGTGTGCGTGATGTGGCACGACGTGGTCGTCTTCAACCTCAGATTTTCGGCAATGGTGCAACTCCGCTACGGTGGTTCAAACACCGGCAATGGGCGAACGCTTCCGGCAAACTTTTCGACGACGCTCGTGGAGGCGCGTGGAGGCTTCGTTGGCCTCGAAACTTGGGTTCCTAAGGTTTTCGGCCCTTCCGGACGCGATGGCGGCGTTAGTTTTGCGAAAAAATGGCCGTAAAGTGGAGTTTCTGGGCGGACAACTCTCTTGCTCACCTAAAACACTTAACTTTCCGTTGATTTTCTCACTCAAACTCAACTCCGGGATCTAAGAACTTGCTCTGATGCCAAAATGGCTCAGGAACAAGAGAGAAAAACTCTCTAACTCAAAATACTCAATTTCTCATAAACTTCAAGATATGCAATACATTGAGGAGAGTGGCCTTTTATACTAATCCTAGAGGCCTTAGGTAGATGGATGAAGTTGTAATACAAAAGAAAATACATGTGAATGCTAGTTGTATAAAAATGCAAGTTGTCAACAATAGTGGCTTTGAGTTGAAAATGATGAGTCTTCACATGGAGGGGTTGGTGGTGGTGCATGCCTGGCTTCTAGATGCAGGCCAATGTATCTGTATCAATGAAGGTAATAAATAGATACTCATAACATAGGAGGGAATAGGCAGAAAAACAGATTTAATTAGTACTTCTTTTCCCGCCTGTGAAAGGGCTTGGCCTCCCCATGACGAAATTCGATTCGACACTTTATCCTTAATGTAGGCAAAAGTGCTTTTCTTGCTCCTACCCACCATAGAAGGCAAGCCCAGATACTTGCCTATGCCCAGCGTGTTTCTAACACCAAGCAAACCAGCCAGAGTCTCTTGATCTGATTGCGACACATTTCTGCTAAAATAAGCTTCTGACTTTGTGAGGTTGATTACTTGACCTAAGGCGGCTTCATCGGTCGATAAAATTTGCCTCATGTTTGTTGCTTCCTCTGCTTTGGCCCTAAAAAAAAGAAAACAATCATATGCAAAAAGCATATGGGTTAGTATAAGAGCCCTCCGACAAATTTCCAACTGGTCAATGGCACCCGTGCTCTCTACTCAACGAATCAAGGCTGATATGCCTTCGGCTACAGGGATAAAAAGATACGGCGATAAAGGATCGCCCTGACGAAGGCCCCTACCCGGTTGGATGGACCCAACACAATCCTGGCTATGTAACTTGGGATCATGCAAATACTTTCGTCAATTTCTCTTAATTTAGTCTTTGTAAATAATTTTTATTTTATTTTGGGATAAAATATATTTTTTGATACTTATTAATAATTTGCATTATTGAAGATGTTTGTACCAAGAATACAGTGAAATTAGGTTTTCACCCTTTTCTGTACATAAATAGAATCTTATTTAGTTTTAATTAGTAGAAATGTTAGCAACACACTCTCTAACACTTTTTTTTTAACACACACTCCTCTATTGGTTTAAATTTGATGGGACCCACATGATTTAGTGGGACCCATTTCTAAAATAGTGGGATCCACTTGTATTTTAACCAATGAGAAAAGGTGTGTTGAGATGTAAGTGTTAGAAAGTGTGTTGCTAGCACTCCTCTTTAGTTAATCATTTCTTGAATAAAGGTTTTTTTTTTTGACAAATCTTGAATAAAGGTTATTCTTAGTTTTTTCCAACTTAATAAACTTTGATAGTGGAAGTTATTCACTAGTGATACTTGCTCTATTAATACATAGTAACATTGTCTTTTATTGCAAATTTGAATTCACTTAGTTTTCACATACTTGTTTATGTTTTCAATATTCTTTGCTCTACCATAGTTGAACTTTGATCCTAATCAACTGGAGCACATCTCTATGAATTAGTTTAATTTTCTTTAAGCTTAATTACATATTCCATTCCTATTTTCTCAAATCCATGATTTTGGTTTCCCTATTTTATTTTTCACGAATTTGATACTCATACTTTTATTTTTTACAATTTTTTTTTTAACGTGACAAAATAGATTTCGGTCGACGTGGGAATAGAACCCTTGTCCGACTGTCCCTTTATTTTTCACAAATTTGATCCCCACACTATCTTTTTAATTACATTTTTGGTCTCAAAAATCACGAATTTCTTACACTTTTGGTCCCAAAAAATCGTCGATTTTGGGGAAGTGGAGGACCAAAAGTGCAAAAATTCATGATTTTGGAGACTAAAAGTGCAATTAAAAAAGTGTGAGGCCAAATTCGTGAAAAATAAAATAAAGGGACCAAAATCGTAGATTTGGAAAAATAGGGACAAAAAATTAATTAAATCTTTTCTTTACTTTTGATTCTAAATTCAACTAATATCATTTGAGATTATTAGTGTCAAAACTTTTCATATTTATGAAGTTGATGTCGGTCAAACCTATGTGCTCGAGAGATAGTTGTATGTGTAGCGATAAATGCTTGAATTCTCGAGAAGATAGGAGTCGTGATAGTTTTCCTTGGATCGTCCAGATCCCATGAGTGAATAGAAAGTGAGATCAACATTGGATCTTGCCTAAATCGCCCATATATCCTTATGAAGAGATAAGGGTCGAATGATTTACCAACAACCCGTTCCATTCCTATGTAGAAAGAAAGTAACTTGTGAGTATCTTATATTGAATAACGATCAAGAATCAGAACTAGGGATGGCAATACGGCCTAGGCCCCCCAGGCCAGCCGCCAGCCCGCCAAAACGGGACGGGGTGAGGTGGGATATGTCTGCCCGCCACCCCATAAAACCCGTTCTGCCTAGGCCGCCAACCTGCCACTTTATATATATATATATAGTTTTTTTAAAACAATTTTTGTAATTTTTTTGTATTTCGGGTGGGCCAACCCGCCATTTTGACTCGTTTTATGGCAGGCTTAAGTGGGCCAACCCGCCACTTTTCTAGGTCAAAATTCATTTTTTTTGTTTTCTTTATTTTTTATTTTAAAGGTGGGCCAACCAGCAGTGGGGCGGGCTGGACTCACTTTCTCAACCCGCCACTAATTGGCGGGCCGGTCTGCCTCGCCTCATCTTTGGTGGGCTCATGACAAGGCAGAGCGAGGCGAGGCGCTTTGCCATCCCTAATCAGGACCCACTCTTCTTTTCCTCTGGCTTAAATTTAAATTTGAACATGTCATTCAACATCTATTATCTATTATCCATTCTATCTACTAATCTACTAATTTATCTACTAATCTACTAATCTACTAATCTACTAATACATTATAAAGCAAGGTTTTTTCAAAAAATAAAATTCCACGTGTCATTCTTAGAATCATTTAGTTTCCCCCCAAAATAAAATTATTATTTTATTGTTATTTTAATATAGTCATTATTACAACATATTCATAATAATCATTATTAGAATCAAAATTCGAACTACATTTCCTTAAATAAATTTTCTGTTTTCAATTAGTATATTAATTCTCTTAAACGACTTGCCTGATTTTAGTTAATATATTAATAATTGATCATTAGTCATCAATCATTATTTGTTGTTATTATTAAATTTCAAATTTCAATTTCAAGTTTCAAATTAAGTTAATTTATTTATGGAACAACCTACATTTTTCCTCCATTGACATGCTTGCGTTCTCACTTTATTTTTTTTATTGACATATTCGTATTCTCTTTCTCTTTCTCTCTCGACTCCTTAACTCTTCTTCCTACGGTATCACTCTTCTACTTCATCTCTAATTTTTTATATATATTTTTTCTTTTAAAAACTGATATCATATCATTGTAGAGGTAACTCCCACGAAGGAGACATGGACAAACTATGGTATCTACTTTGAAATGTTCTTGATTTCAACAAGGAAAAAAAATTCTTCTTTGTATGGAGATGGTGCTAATGGACTACAAGGTATTGTTTTGTTAGAGTCTCGCTTTTGTTCTTCCCGGATTCTTTATTGTTATCTGCATCATTTTCGTTTCTAAAAGTTTTAACCAATGACCTTTCATTTTAGGGGCAGACAATATCCATGCTAAATTTAAAAGGTTTACCAAATCACTGGGTCAACTAATATTACGATATACTAATTTAATTTCAATACAAAATTAGCTCATTCATGAAAAAAATTGATTTAGGCTACACTCTAATATAATATAGTTTCAAATTTGAAAATTTCTTCTTCAATAGTTAATTAATTTTTTTTGGGTACATAATAGTTAATTAAATTTAAAAATATATAAATTTAATAAAAAAATAATTTTCAAAATAAAAATAATTTATTAAATAAATAAGTATAATAATTCATTGTAAGACATTACACTTTACTTATCCGAGTTTGACTATTTTAGTGGTCAAACTCTATTAAAAATGTGTACATACTTATTTAAAAATCAACAAGGATATATTTAAATGAAATATTTAGGTTTCTTCTTATGTGTAAAACTTATTTAAAAATTTAGTGAGATTATGAGAATCTATTATATTTTTAATTGGGATCGTTAGTCTTTCTTTTGACACATTATTATAACAATTTTGTTTTATTTATGCATTTTTTTGCATTTTTTTCCTAATGTGATTAAATGAATATCAATTTTACGTGAATTATATTTATATTTAAATTTAATTTATTTCTGAAAAACTATATTTTTATTATTTTTTCATTATATTTTTTAATTCATTTTCGTTTTTTCACGATTTATGTATAACAGACATACGTTGATAACTTACACATGTACCCTATGCGAACGGACAGGTCAATGCACTAGTAATAAATATAAATATGGTATATCACAATCACAATTGTATATTATTCTAATTTTCGTCCACCATTTAAAAATTCTTACTGTTATAATTTTTCTCACACACACACAATATATATATAAATTAAATATTTTATTTTAATATTATTTTTAAATTTTAGAAATATCAAACAATGCACTAAATATATATATCGGTCATCAATAAATTTGTTGGTGTATAAAATTGAAATAGCAATATAAGAAGATAAATTAATAATAATTTCATATTTTTAAAAATTAATAAATATTGATCTAGAAATTTTTTTTTATTAAATAACAAGTATTTTTAAAGCAAATATAAAATGCTTTTAATTATTAGAAAACAAATTCAAAAACAGAAATATAACCGACAATTAGCCCATTGTGTTTGTTTGGACCTAAGAATGACGATAGGTTCACACTGCATTTGCATAAATTAAAAAAAAAAACTGCGTTATCATCTGTGTCTTCTCCAAATTCTACAATATAAATAATAAAAAAGGCCCTTTATTTTGGAATTCTATTTTCTTCCGTCGTCTTGTTTCTTCTCTGCATCCCTGGGATCTTTTGCAGAGACCATCCCCAGAAGAAGAAGAAGAAGGGAACAAAACAATTAAAAATAAAATTCAACCCCCTTTTGTAAATTCCCACCTTTAGTTCTCCTACAGATTATATTTTATTTTATTTGTTTATTTTTCCGATTTATCTTTATGGATTCTAATTGTGGTTTGATCTTGCTCTTTTAATTCGGTGCTTTTTGCTGTGGTGTTTTTGTTTCTAATTTTGATTTTCCCAATTAAATTCATGAATTCTTTTTGTCTGATGATTGAATTTTGTTTAGGGTTTGGTTTGGGGGTTAGGTTTAGGGTTTGTTTTTGAATTGATTTGGTGATTGGATGTTGATCTGGGGTTAGGCACCTTGGATGACATTTCTGGTGATTTAGATGGGTTTTGGAAATTTGAACTCAGTTTTTCCCCAACCTTTTGTTGGATTCTTTTCCATTTCTTCATTCCAGTTTGTTAAGTTTTATTCTTGTGGAATTTCTTTACAATTGGAAAGTTATACAATTTTATTGAAACAGGGGTTTTTGTCTGGATAGAAACCATGTATACATTGCTTGATAGTTGATAGATGTCTTGTTTGGGCAAATGAATGATTCCCAGTTTGCTTCTAAGTTGTCTTATGATATGTCTATTGTTTTGGTATATGGCCAAAGAAACAAACGCTACTGTGTGATCCATCTCCATTTTCTTGGTTGTATTTTTTTGATCCAGAGGTCTTTGACCCCGCTCCTGTGTCTAGGGAAAATGGGCCCTGACTAATTCGGAGTTCGGCCGGGAGGTAAGTAAAGTCTGGCCCCAAGTTGTTCCATCACCAGGGATCGAACCTGGGTACTAGCTGAGCTCGTCCCTTTAAATGGAGTGTGTTAACCACTCGCACCCAACCTTGGGGTTCTTTGCTTGGTTATATAATTCCAATACTTAAAGCTTCTTTAATGCTTTCAGACTTTTCAAGGGATTTAGGGATCCTTTGTGGTGGTATTGGACAAGATTCTTTCCCTGCTAACTAACATTCTTTTGGCTATTAGCATTACCCTTAGTTGTTACCTTCACTTGCAAATCTAGAAAACCACCCTGAGTGGCCACCCATGACATCTCTGGGGAGTTGCTTTTTGTAACAATGATGCGTCGAAGTTGTTGTGTTTCCTATTTTCTGTCTTGCTTAGTCTTCCTGTTAATTTTACTCAAATAATTAGACAATTTCTTATTTCCCCATCTATCCCATTTAATGTATTCCATAGAACTATGCTGATTCTGGAGTTTCTTCTTGTGCCTGTCAGTCTGATTTGTACTCTCCTAGGTTGAATTACATTGATACAGAGAGCCATTGCTTTGTATGATGTTCCTAGGCATGAAATAACATAAATGGGATTCATTGGTCACAGAATCCATCTGTGTTGTGTTGTGATCTAGGATAATACGTGATTCACCTGATGAACATCTTAGAATAGGAAACTCTCCCAATATTGTCTTACTCAAAGAATAGTGTTGAGTTTATGAATCAGTTTGATTGAAGTGTCCTTATTTCTCTCTTTCTATGGTTTTATCTCTAACTGCTTGTTCCTATATTTTAGTTATAGTTGACATTGAAATTTATTGGATTGAAATATTGTTTTACTTTTTTAGATTGAAATACTATTTTACTTAACAAAGTTTTTTTTTTCCTCCTTTTTGATGGTATACATGCAGACTTTGGGGCTTGTTGGTGATTCTGTTGTACACAAGTGTTCGTTAAAAATACATTTGTTCAAGATTGTAGTGTACATTGATTCGTTATTTGTTACGTACTTTGGAGCATTGCATGAGTGATTGTCCTGTAATTCTTTTGTGAAGTCAAGTAAAGTTCCTATAATTACAAACTGAGATTCAGAATTCTCCAGTAGGGAATATAGCTAGAGCTTGTTGTCTTGGTAAGTTTATAAGCAGACAGTGCAGCATACTTCTATCCCTGTGTCCTTTATTTCCTTCCTACTATCTTCCTTTTGCATTGCCAGCACTGAATCTCTGTTCAAACCAGTGTTATCAAATAGCGGCCTTGGCGGCTCCATGGCAGATTGCGGTGGCGGATTTTTTGCCAACCGCCATGACCAATTTGTGAAGGATGGCAGTGCCATGGCGTTTTATGGCGGCTTAAAATAGCGGATTTTTGACAAAACGCTATGGTCCGCTATCCGCAATCGATAACACTGGTTCAAACTATTTAATTTCTCCTGTTTTATATGGTTCTTCTTTTAGATATTTTCCTTTTATATACCTTTTATAGTCATTTATGATACTTAGTTTTCTTCTATGAGGAAGCTGGATTTTACAATGTGCCAGAAAGTCTTTTTTTTTTTTTTTTTTTTTTTTTTTACCGTATGATAAATCTTGTTTTGAGATTTGCCTGATAAAATAGTATATTAATAGTGACTTACGACAAATACATTGAAATTGTAAACATTTGGATATCTCATGCTTGTATTTTTGTAAAGAGATGCCATGTGTAGTTTATTAGGCATGAAGATTGATCGCCATAGTCATACATAATCAAGTTAGTTTTGGTTCACTGTTAAGCAATGACACTGTTCTAGTATAGGTCAATTAGTTTGGAGAACTTTTGAAATTACATTAATACCGTAAGTGCCATTGGTACTTGAATGGCACTTTTGAATCCAAGATAATGTTACATTTGTATGTTAGCAAGTATCAAGAATTAAGAGCATTTTTATTTAAATTTATAGTTTCAATTGATCCAATTGGACAACCTAATATTTTAGTTAGTGGTTCATTTTCTGTTGTCAACAATCTGTTCAGCTGATCTGTTTTTCTGGTCCTTTTTAGTCTTCCTCTATATTGATTTTGTTATAGCCAAGATTAAGAAAATGAAAATTATGGTGTCAGGGAAGTTTGAGCATCTTAGGAGAGAATAAAGTATGGTATACTTCATTTTAATTCATAGGTGAATGGATTTTGCTCAGTCAACACATTAAAACCCTAGATAAGGATTGTTATAGCATACATTGGTGATCCCCAGATATCATGGTTTATATTTGTGATGTTCTATTCTGTGTTGAATCATGGTGTATTTCACTTCAATCTCAAACTTACACATAGGAACAGAACTGATATATTCTTTTTTTATCATGTTGTGGGGTAAGGAATGTTTGTGGTCTTCACTATTAATGGTGAAAAGGGCAAACATTATACAAGATTGAGCCAAAGTCTATTTTTCCCATTCATACCTTGTATTCCCTTTTTAATGTTGGAGAGGGGGAAAGGAAGGGCAAATAGAATCAAATTTGGAGAAATATGAGGAAATTGGAGAAAAGGAAAGGAAAGTAACTAGATGTTTTAACAATATTTTCAATTAATCTTATGGCCTTCCTTCTTTGCTTGTTCCTAGATATGTATAAAATTGTTCTTTTATTGTTTATATGTGTTTCATTTTTTATTTTATTTTTTGTCAAAATTTTGTGTGCATGTTGTCTTTTCATTGAAAAAAAATTGTTTTCTAATGCGTTCAATATGTTGAGTAGTTAACACTGTGCGAGGAAGATGGCTGGTGTTAAGCGAAGATTATGTAGTGATTCAGATATCCGTGCTCTTCACAAAGAATTGGATGAAGTTTCATGTCCTATCTGCATGGACCATCCACATAATGCTGTTCTCCTCCTTTGCAGCTCTCATGAGAAGGGCTGCAGATCTTACATTTGTGATACAAGTTATAGGCATTCAAATTGCCTGGACCGATTTAAAAAATTGAGAGACAATTCTAAGGAGAACCCAAATTTACCAAGTTCTTTAGTAAACACAAACAATTCTGGTAATAGTTTTGATATTAACTTTACTGTGCAATCTGACATGCATGATGTTAATGAACTCCACCAAAATGAAATTAATACTGTATTGTCTGTTGGACTTCCACAAGGATCAAGACAGGGTGATGCCCAAGATCCAAGTAGGCATTTAGACCAACATGATGAAGCCATTTTAGAAACTGCTGATTCTGAGACCTTGCAGGACAGGGCTGTGCCTGAGGATTTAGATGTAGATAATTCATCAGAGTCAAAATTGAGCTTGAAATGTCCTCTATGTCGAGGCACGGTATTGGGCTGGGAAGTGAAGGAAGAGGCTAGAAATTATCTGAATATGAAGAAAAGAAGTTGCTCAAGGGACTCATGCTCATTTATTGGTGATTATCTGGAATTGCGCAGGCATGCAAGGAGAGTTCATCCTACTTCCCGTCCCTCTGATGTTGATCCGACAAGAGAACGTGCCTGGCGACATTTTGAGCGGCAGAGAGAATATGGTGATATCGTTAGTGCTGTTCAGTCTGCCATGCCAGGAGCCATGGTAGTTGGGGATTATGTTCTTGAGAATGGAGATGGTATTGGTAGGTTATCAGATGATAGGGATGGGAACATAGGCAATGGTAATGGCCCTTGGTTAACCACCACCATCTTGTTTCAAATGATGGACAGCACCATTGAAATTGTTAGGGAACCAAGAGCTCATTCAAGTGCATGGTCAAGGCATCGTCGTTCATCTGACCGCCGTCGCTATCTATGGGGTGAGAATTTGTTGGGTCTTCAAGATAACGAAATCCAAGATGATCTACGTATATTTAGTGATGCTGGTGGTGAGGATGCATCTCCCGTGCCAAGGAGGCGTCGGCGTTTGACCAGGACAAGGTCCAATGAAGATCAATCATGATGGTTGCCACCATTTATCTGGTAATATTCATAGTTCAGAAAAAAAAAACTTGTATTACTTGAATTGTTTCACATTTGTCACCAGTTAACCCACTTGGTTTCTTCACTAGAATTGTTTGAGCAGCATGCTACACTTGGTCTAAGTTGTGTCTGGGAAACATAATTTCTTGCCTATGCATCAGCTTTGGATCCATAGTGTGCGCTGAAACAGCAAGTTCAGAATAAATCAAGGGCAAATTAAGGATACACAAGTTTCAATGTAACAGAAAGAATGTCTGGAAGGATTTTTCCTTCTTAAAGCTTGCTTTTATGTAATGCCATTTAGCCTTGGGAACACTTGACTTCTGGGTGATTTGGCAGGTTGTTGCATATAGTCATATTGGTAGTGTTGTGTAGCTTACATTGTGTATTTATATTGTTCAATCTTTTCATATATTAAATTGTTGTTTTCAGATTTGTGAGTACTATGTCTTGTTTTAAAAACCGAACCGAACCGAACGGTTGAAACGATTGAACCTTGAATCGGCCCTATCTAGGGTCCGGTTATTTTGGCGGTTTGACCGCGGTTTTGTCCCGGTTTGAGCGGTTTAAAGTGGTTGGATCATAACCCGGAGGTCTCCCCGGTTCGATGTCTGGTTCAATTTTTAAAACATTGGTACTATGTGATCCTTACGAGGCATATTGTATCATTGTTTATTAATGTCATTTCAGAATCTAGATTGGTGCCTTCAAGTGAATATTGTGATAGGTGTGGGGCTGTGCTTCCATAAGTGCATATTTTGGAAGTCATGGAAAGAAACAGTGTTATCAAAATCGGACCGAACCGGGCGGTTCGACTGGTTGAACCGGGAA
Source organism: Calophaca sinica (assembly GCA_037113605.1). Classification (NCBI taxonomy): domain Eukaryota; kingdom Viridiplantae; phylum Streptophyta; class Magnoliopsida; order Fabales; family Fabaceae; genus Calophaca; species Calophaca sinica. The sequence goes on along the minus strand of CM073733.1, from coordinate 99,424,641 downwards.
TCGGACCCCCTGTTTGGTCGGTTCAAATGAACATGAGAACCGCTTTGTATGAAAACTGAGGATTGAACCGGAAAATCGGGCAAAAACCGGGGAAAAAACTGGGAACCGGCGGTTTGATCAAAATCTAATGTTTTTTTTTTTTTTTGAAAAAATGGTAAATAACATTGTTTTTGGCATATGGGATTTTTTTTATCCATTTTTTTGTTACATTGGTTGATTAAATGAAATAATATAAAAATTTAAAATAAATTTGTACATTAATATTATTATCAAAGTACTTATGCTGTAGTATTTGCGATTATTTAATATTAAAATATTATTATGATATATTTGTTTTGATTTAATATATAATTTTGCATGTTATGTGTTGATTTATAATATTTTAAATAGAGTTTAATTTTTAATACTGTAATATATTGTTTGATATATTATATTAAAATTATTATTTAATTCATTTTCGGTCCAATTCCGGTTGAACCCTTGAATCTTGAGCCGGTGTCTTGTCCGGTTCGGTGGCTGGTCTGGTTTTAACATCCTTGGAAAGAAAGGATAAAAGGGTGAAAAGGGAGAGAGGAAAAAAAGGTAATGTAGAAAAGTAACCGAACGGATCTGTGTTGTAGGGAACAGTTGAAATAATTTGAAGATTTAAAAATTAAAAATACTTGATGAACAAGTTGATACGCACCTATAGAGAATAAATAAATATTTGAAAGTGTATGATTTAGTTTTTAGTTAAACATGGTTTTGCACAGTTTTGGTTTTTGGTATATTCTACAAAGTAATTTCTGGGATATTAGATGCTATCTAAGCGCTCAAGCTGCTGTTTGCATGTGATATAAGTCAAATACCATTAAGAAATGCATATGCAGTTATGCACGAAAGTGGGCAGAATTGACGTGTACGTCCTGTTGGCTTAGAAAATAGAATCATAGTTTTTTTTTTTACTATTGATATACCTGGAGAACAAGGGGTTCTCCAACCCATATAACCAAACGAAGAATACAAGGTGGGTGCCAACAAGTGGTCACAGCCGAAGCACCATCGGTGTTGCAGGAACCGAAGTATAAAAGACACCTATGGCTATGCTACCTACAAATACACTTAAAGGGATCTACAAACCACTCATAATAAAGATACACGCCAGGCTTTTTCCTACTCAAGAACCACCTCTAAGAAAGGACCCTGATCCTATCCAACACTTGGGCTCTATAGATGCAATTATTACGCGTTTCCCAAATAGCTCAAACCACTGTGTGTGTGAGAGAGAGAGATTTGAAAATTTAAGGATCCATTTGTTTGGAGAAATCATTTTGTTTTCATTTTTATTTTTAATCACAAAAATATTATTTTATTTTCTATTTTTAAATATTTTTATATGAAACATTGAAAATAAAAAATTGTTGACGTTGATTCCTATGTAACTTTTGATCCCTTTTTCTAGATGACACGAAAACAGACGTACAATTATGATTGATCCCTTTTCAGTATTTATCTAGCTAATATCACATGGTGGGTGGACACAAATTTATAGTTGCTGGATACTCAACTTTTTTTAATGGCTAAAATTCACTTTTGGTCCCTTAATTTATTTATTAGGTTTAATTTGGTTTCTTAATTTTTTTTTGTTTAAATAAGTCCTTTAATTTTTTTAATTGGGTCAAATTAGTCCTTTCCGTCAGAATCACCTTAACGGCGTTATCAACTTTGCTGACGTGGAAAATGGCCTCAACTGCCTTCTTCTTCCCCAGCTCTGTTTCTAGGGTTAGGGATTTGAAATCCCCAATTCTTCTTCTTCCTCTTTTGCAACGTCCCAATTTCTGTTTCATCCTGCAACGTCCCAGTTCTTCTTCTTCCTTAGCTCTGCAACTTCCCCAACTCTGCAACGTCCCATTTCTCCTTCGGGTCTCTCTGTTTCGTCCTCAGCATTTCTCCCCCACCTCCGCTACAGATCACCACCACCATTCGCAGCGGCGCGACTCATGTCCAGACATGGTGGTCGCGGCCAGATCTGGATCTCCGCACCCCATCCCGCCTCCACCAAGGTCGCCCCTCCTCCGCCCACCGCCAGTCCTTCCCTTCCCTTCCTTGAGTACTAAACCATCACCGCCGTGCGGCCTCTTCCGGCGGAGCGCCCTTCACTCGAGCCACCACCCATGGCTCCCTCTCCTCGGCGTGTCTCTCCACCACCACTGCACCCCTTGCTCGACCCCCACAGTTCCACCATTTGATCCTTTTTTTTATTTTTCAAATAATGTTAAATTGTTAATAACAAAACAAAACAAAAAAATAATGTTAAATTGTTTAGTGATCGCCACGTAGGCATCACGTCATCCTCATTTAAACACGTAAGCGCCACGTCAGAAGGGGAATTAAAGGAAGTCACGAAAAGGACCAATTTGGCCCAATTAAAAAGTTAAAGGACTTGTTTGGACGAAAAAAAAGTTAAGGGACTAAATTGAACCTAATAAATAAGTTAAAGGACCAAATGTGGATTTTAGCCTTTTTTAATCCAATAGCTAGGATTTAACGACTACTAAAAGAATAATATGGTAAATTTAGACACAGAGAAGAAACCATCTTTCCCCATCCCTCCGCCCATCCCCTTTCCCCAACCCTTTTTTCCCTCGACTCACCCTCTGCCACACCGCAGTTAGAGGTGTCAATTTGGCCCATATCGATCAGTCCATCCCTAGCCCATATTGGCTGGGGCCAAAAAGTCCATAGGGCCGGAAAAACCCACTTGTGTAAAAGCTCGTAGGGTCAAAAAGCCCACAAAGCCCTGTGGGCTAGGGCCTGTCCATGGGCCTTAAAACTTTTTTTTTTAAATCTGGGAAAAAATTTTGGCCCATCCTTGGGGCCTACCCATGGAGTGGGCTGATTGGCCCATTTTTTTCATATGTTGGCCCACAAAGTTCTAAGTTTAATTAACTATTGTTGGCCATGTTAATTACCATCCATTGTATATTTACAACTATAAGGTATAACCTTTGAGGCTTGACATACACAACTTGCCTGTAAATAGAATTAAAAATTTTGGGGTGTTTCCGACTTGTCTACATTTCAATGGCAGAAAAATAGCATCATAGCTTCAATAGTAATAAATTTGACCTGATCTATATTGGCATTAATTCGATACTCCATCATATCTACACAATACATTTCACACTAAGGGCTCTCAAACATACACATAAAACAATATACTCAGCTTATATAGTTTTTGACAGGAAGTTAGCCAAACTATCTTTTTATTCCATCTTCCTTAATATACCAAGCAGAATGTGTCCATTATTTTTATTTCCATACAGACGCCGATGACACACATGTAATGATCTTTCTTATAGTATTAGGCGCATGATTCAGAAATATCAGCTCATAGGAGTGGCAAGAAAAACCATCTTGCTAGCATTCTTCCCAACGGTAATATAGTATTCAAATTAATAAATATTTTTAATATTAGATTCTATATTGATATATAACTAACAAGTTACATAAGTATCATAAATTTTTATTATATACTTAAATGATAAATATGTCTTTTCACTGACATAGACCTTTTCTTTGGCTACATAAGTTTCAATAAAATCTTAAGTTTATTTTACAAACTTATACAAGCCATGAACCTTTATTTATTCACCCTGCTTTCTATTGATTTATTATCCAGGTTTCTTGACGAGCATTGATGTAGATTTGCCATTAGCATGTTCTTATATCCTATCAACTCATTGATTTTTTTTTTTTTGTATAATCAAAGTAGCTGAGTTTCACTCTTTAGATACGAGTATCTTTGATTTCGGTCTTTATTTGCTTATATAAAAGTAGTCATTTAATAAAAATAATATTAAAAATATTATTTTTAAATCAATTTGTTGCTTATATAAATAAAAAATTCATTGCATGTTAGTCATTTTCTTATGCTAAATTCCCTTGCTTTAGGAATTGCTGTCTAGATGATATGTTAATTGGATATGCTATTTATCAAGCACATTTCTACTTTTGACAGGTTTAGGCGAGAAAAAAGTAGTTTTGAGGGGAAAAAAATTGTATATATAATTTGTTGACAGTATTTTAGAAAGTTAAATATTCCACCTTTTACATCGTCATATTGTTGAAACTGTCCGTTCCCATCTGTTGTCTACTTCAGTTCCAAGTGAGTTTTGGGGTAAAGCTGTTCTTACTGTTGTCTATGCTATTAACAGAATTCCATCCTCTGTTATCTCAGGTTTGTCTCCTTTTGCAAAGTTGTATGGTTGTATTCCTGATTATTCATCCCCGAAGGTCTTTGGTTTCACCAGTTTTATTCTTCGCCACATGTAAAACGTAGTAAATTATCGTCTCGTTCTGCAATATGTGTTTTTCTTGGTTATGGGGATAGTCAAAAGGGTTATCGTTGTTATGATCCTATAAGTCAAAAACTTTATGTTTCCCGTCGTGTTGTGTTTCTTGAGCACAAACCATTTTATTCTCTTTTCTCTAATTCTCATAGTCCTACCAGGTCTAAACTCAACCATATTGATCATTTTTCCATGGATATTGATAGTTCCACTGACTCTAATGTTGAGAATTGCAAGGTTGACACTAGTGCTTCTACAGATCCAGATGTTCCCTCTGTCCCCACGGCTTCCCAAGAACCTCCTGCGATTGTTGATCCTCTTCCTCGTTATCCTCCACGTGTTCGTAAGTCCACTCAATTACCAGATTTTGTTTACTCCACTTATTCCACTTCTTTTGCTTCTTTCCTAACATCTATTCACAGTTTGTCTGAGCCCTCTTCCTACAAAGAGGCTATTCTTGATCCCCTTTGGTAGCAGGCTATGGCAGAGAAGCTTTCTGTTTTATACAAGACAGATACTTGGGACCTGATACCTCTCCCATAAGGAAAACATGCTATTGGGTCTCGTTGGGTATACAAGATCAAAACCAAGTCTGATGGGTCAGTTGAGTGATAACACCAATATTGCATCATTTTTATAAGGATATTAGAATGTGATTTGAATAATTATTGAATATTATCAATTGAAATTCACTCTCTTTTAATCTAAATTGTGCAGAACTGGAAAATTAGGCAATATGGTGGTCAAATACAAATTTGGACTTGAAATAGGCCCAGAATGCTAAGCACGGCCTTCGCATAATATAATGAAGCATGTCCATGCTTACCTGAAGCAGCAATTAGCCACGAGCAGGCCTCACGCGCGTCCACGCGCTCCTCGGATAGCTGGTTGGTATTTTAATCATATCTGGAGTTGTAGATATTAAGGCGTTCTTGGTGGCATTGGAAAACTAAGAGAATTTCCTACAACTTTGTCACAAATTGGATGGAGCACGGCCTCTTCATCATGGAGCACGGCCGTGCTCAACCAAAAATATCATAAAATCATGTCGGCAAGGTCGGTGACGCGTAAACAGGCTGTGAAGGGAGCACGGCCTTGGAGCACGGCCGTGCTGGTGCCGTGCTAAGCCCAAAATTTTGGCTATAAAAGGAACCCTCAGCAGAACATTTAAAAACTCCCCCGGGATTGATTCTCTCCCAATTCTCTTCTTATCTTGTAATCTTCTAGTCTTACTTTATAGTTGTTCTGCTAGTTTTAGTTTTAAATATGTCTTTTGTAAACACGTTGTTGCTATCTTCAAGCATGTTTAGTAACTAATCTCGTCATTGAGGTAACCGGGTATCTTTTACTTTATCTGTGATATCTTTGTGACTTATAATATGAGTGTTTAAATCCTTTTGATTAAATTATTCCTGGTAATATTACTTTAAAAAGATTTAGCTACTCTTTACACAGTTAATTAATTGTTCGGCGATCGTACCTTGAATTAATTAACAGAACTCTGGGAATAATTGAATCTGCATGCTCTGTCGGATCAAGGATTGCGTGTTCATTTTCAGTCAGTCATTGAATTGATAAATCTATTGACACTTCATGCTCTTTCTGTTTAATTACTTTGCATGATCAAACTGAGTAATAAATTAGAAAGAAGACTGTTAATATTGCATGATCATTGGGTATTAATAGCTTTTAAATAGGTGATTGGTAATCAGTAAGAATTGTTACTCGTGTTATAAATTAATCAAGTACACAGATATAAGTATTAGTGAACCCATTACCTTAGTGCTTTTATTATCTAATTCCTTTCTTAAATATTTTATAATCTCTTTTCTACTTAAATTTTATACACTCTTTATTTAAAGTTCACCTCGAATCATTTGTCTAAATAACAAATTGATCTAAGTAGAGCAGTGATCATTCCAATTCCCTGTGGAGACGATAATCTTTTATACTATAAATGACGAGATCGTATACTTGCGATTTTGACCGAACAAGTTTTTGGCACCGATGCTGGGGAATTGTTAATGATATTGATCGAAATGATTAATTGTTAATTTAGAAGCTTTTTGTCATTATTTTCTTTTTCTTATTTTATTTTATTTTTATCTTTTATTTTTTTCTTTCTTGTCATTTTAATTTTATTATCACCTCCTACGTGGACGGTTAGCTTTTATTTTTATATTTCGTCTCCTGGTTGAAAGACTAGATTTTATTTTGTGTAGCGTTTCCTGATTGGAAGACTAGATTTTCTTACTATTTTATTACTTAAACTTATTATTTAGCGTCTCCTAGTTGGAAGACTAGATTATTTTTTTCTTTCTTTTAATTTTCCTTTTCTTCTCTCTAAAAAAATATATGGATTATCTTTTCTTTTGTGAGTGCTGTGGTTTTTCAGGGCATGAAAGTCAATAATGTCCATCCTTTGACGCCATTGATAATAGCATCAATCAATTGAATGAAAGGGTCGAAGGACTAACAAAGACAATAGATACCTACGTAGCAAGCCAAAAATCCTTAGAACATCAAATATCAATTTTGGTGCAATTGATGATCCAAAGGGAAGAGGAGACCATGCTTAATCAACAAGAGCTATTGTGTGAAATAACAGTTGTGCAAGTATACACAATCGTGAACAAGTAATAAAGAGTAAGAGAGATCGTTCCCACGAGGATTGACTATGGTTAATTCCACAAATTCCCAATTTCGTTAATCTAATTAGTGAGGAAACAAAGTAACAAGTAACACATTAATTTGAGGTGATGATGACAGTAATTTAAAGTGCAATTGACAGTAAAAATAACTTAAAAAGATGTGATAAAAATATGAGAAAAACAGCTAGGATTTCAGTTCATTCATATTTTCATCAAGTTGGTTTCAGTGCCATAAGTCAGTGTCATTTGGCACTGGGCGCAGGGCACTAATATGTGTACCTTTCAGTACTTTCACCAGGGTTAAGTAAAGGGTATCTTCTGTCTAAGCCCCCATTATGTTCCCCTTGTCTTCTAAGTGTGACCCAGAACACCCTATGAGACAGATTTCATATGTCTAGTTTAATCAAAATTAATTAAAGTGTCCCTTAATTAATACACCTCATATTAACTCATGAATTCAGCATGCTACCACCTTTCAGCACCTAACATACATGTACCCAACAAAAGTTGGCCAGACTTAGGTCAAGCATATTGTAAATAAATGCGCATGAGTCAAAGGTTCACAGGCAAAGACCGATAAACGTTCACCAATAAGGATTCAATACAAAATCACATCATCCTAGCATAAAGTATTTAGCTCATAATAAACAAAAACATAGAAAAGCAGAAACTGGTGCCAAAAACCGATGCCATGGCACCAAAAATCTGCAAAGGCGTAAATGTCAACAAACTAAGCGTAAAAACAAAGACGTGGAGGCCTTCAAATCTGTCAAGATGAGAGAACACTTCACTACAACAATGTCTTGTTGCTGCATTTTCTTGCTATGTCTGAGATTGGTTCAGCATCCATATTTTTCAGCATGTTTTTCTCATAAAAATGGTGTATGGAAGGGATATGGAAATGGAGAATAATGGATGAAAGTGATGTTAAGGATGGCAGCTGCTGTCCAGAGGAATAAAAACGAATTCTAATCTAGGGCACAGCCCCTGCACCAGCCTCTTCTCCTTGATTAGATCATTTTGCTTTTATAGCCTCTCCTCAAATGGGCTGTCCAATGTAAACCCAATAAAAGTTGATTCCTTTTGGCCCAAAAATAAAGGTTTTTGTCCTTTAGCAGAGAGAGAAAACACTGCAGAATAGTGGGGACCATAAAAAATACACGCTGCAGCCTTGCACTAAAGGACAGAGTCCTTTCCTTCAGCTCTAATGAATTAAAAACATTGCTGCAGTAGGGACAGGGGCTGTAACTTCAGAGTACGGTGCCATGGCACCAAATTTGGCACTGAGTATTTCTCAATAAAATCCTGCACAATGTCAAAACACTTCAAAATGCTCACAAAAGCACCAAAGTGCCTTAAACAGCTCTAAGCAAGGGAAATTCCATTATTTACACAATTCTAATAATTAAAGGATCTAAATTACTCTTAAACTCACATGATTCATAGTCATAAAGCATAAATAACTCTTATTTCTAAGAGTCATCACACCCCCAAACTTGAACCATTGCTTGTCCTCAAGTAATGACACATGAAAAACAGCAGAAAACAGAAAAGTTGTCACAAATGCAGCAGCACTAAACAAGTGAATTCAAACAGCAAAATTTTTATTGAGTGGTTTTCACATGGCTTCACTTTCAGACTAACACTTTGCAAGCAATCCCTTTGTGCATCATGCTTCCTTGATTTGTTCCACTAACCTCAAGTGTGTGTGTGCACCCCTTATGCTCAATTAGAAAGCCAGTATAGTCCTATCAATGTCATCTCAGCTTCCCCCCTAAAGTGTCCCTAATTTGCACCTCCTAATCAAATAAAAGGGAATATGCTTACAATTTGGGTACTAGGGGCTGCATAAGATCAGAATATACAAACATAACTTGAATGATCAAGGCACAATGCACACTTATTCAATTTTTACTATTTTTTTTGCCTTTTACTAGAACTTGCCTCTTTGCCTTTTGACGCGAATAACAACAATTGTAATGAAGTTACCTGGTTACTCAACAAAGAGGTTCATTCCATTTTCTTCTCTTTTTTTTTATATATTTTTGGCTTTTTCTATTTAATAGAGTTTGTGCATTGGCCGATTCTTTAGATATTTACAATGAGCATACCCCTAAACTTATCTAATTGCCTATACCCCCTTATTGGTCAAATTTGGCAACAAGGTTCAGTTCACAAAAGGGGTTCAACTTCAACTAGTTAACAAGCTACCTATTCTTTCATCTTAAGCTAAGGGTTTTGTGTCAAAGGTCAGTGTTCCTATCAATTGACAATCAGCACAAAGTTCTAACACATTCAAGCACAAATTCCTCATTAAGCTTAGTCGATGTGTCAACCGAAGTCCTTTTTTTTAACAGCATACAAACAGGACAGCACTGCTACAAATGCAACATAACACAATCCTAAACTATCCCCCCTAACATAGTACCTTGCAGTGTCCCCACTGCAAAAGTTCTATGCTATATGAAGGGTTGACACAAAAACAACAAATTAAGTAACCTATGAACAAACTAAAACAAAATTCAGCAAATAACAAAACAAACAAACATACTAAATATTTACTACAGAAAAACAGTAAAAGATTAGGATGAGAAAATCCCTGCTTGAAGCCTAGAGCTCCAATCATCTTCAACATTTGACAAAGATAGATCTTTGTTGCGGTGTTGCCTCAAAGATCGACAGGTTTTCCTTGCTCTTGATTTCCAGGTGCTGAAACAGGTGCAGTATTGGCACCTTCAACATTAGACAGCACAGATGCTGGTGTAGGTGCTGCCTCAACACTTATCACAACACTCATCACCATCTCATCTTCATTTTGCCACCTAAAATGAAAATAAAATAAAAGCAAGAACATAAACAAACAAAAACAGAAGCAATTTATTAGAATCTAGGTTGCCTCCCAGTAGCGCTTGGTTTGCAGAAGTCCTCAGCCTGACTTTTCCTCTTCAACACCCAAGTTAGGGGGGATAATATGACAAAAAGAAAATGTCATCCTTCTTCTTCCTTTTCTTAGAGAGAAATCCCATGTACTTGGCATAGGGAATCAAGTGTTCCCATGCCCCAATAACTAGGCATTTGGGATATGTGTTCCCCATCTCATAAAGCTCATAAAACTCTTCTTGTGGGGGACTCTGAGGAACAAACTTGGGGAAAAAAAAATCTGGTGCAGGTGCTGTAACAGGTGATGAAACAAGTGTTGTAATAGGTGCTGAAATAGGTGTTGGGATGGCACCTACTTCTGGCTCTGCAGAATTTTTCTGCATAATTTTCTAGGGAGCAGCATGTTCAGATTCCTGCACATCAGATTCTGACTTCTGATTTTTACTCTTCCCTTCAATCACCATAGGTGGTGTCTTAATTGTCAAATGGGCCTCCTCATGCCTCACCCTTGGCTTCTCTTCCATGTCACTATTTTTCTTTTTTTCTTTTTCGTCTACTACTTCTACCACACTCTTTTTTTGTTTTTCTTCAACTACTTCCACTACTTCCACAAGATCATGTTCAGTTTTCAACTCCACACTTTCTTTTTCTTGTTCAACCACTTCTTCAATAAAACTTTCCTCTTTTAGAGACTCCATCATTGTCTTAAGGTGAGCCTCTATATTCTTGAAAGAGACTTGAAAGTCCTCATTATACACATTGTTAGCCTCAATGAATTGAGCTAAGACATCTTTGAGGTTGGATTCATGGGATCCTTCGGATTGAGTTTGAGGATAATACTCTTGCTCTCAAATTAAATTTTCCATGCCATAATCAACATTCGTCATTGTCATGGACATGAAATTTGTCTCATGACAGCCCCTTTCACATTCACCTCCATAAAATTCATAGTTGAAATATTGTGGTTGAGCATTCCTTGCTTGCATAGAGTCAAAATGATATTGTTCCATGGCTAGGAGTGGGTTTTTCTTTTTCACAAACAACAAACAAGGTGAGCAATGCTAAGAACAACAAAGACAACACCACCAACACAAAAACAACACAAAACAGAAAATTTTACTGCTAAAAAGAAACACACTAAAATCTAAGAATCTCAACTAAACCAAATTAACTCAATTGAAAACTCATAGAAATCAACACTTTTAATCCCCGACAACGGCGCCAAAAACTTGTTGTGTGAAATAACAATTGTGCAAGTATACACAATCGTGAACAAGTAATAAAGAGTAAGAGAGATCGTTCCCACGAGGATTGATTATGGTTAATTCCACAAATTCCCAATTTCATTAATCTAATTAGTGAGGAAACAAAGTAACAAGTAACACATTAATTTGAGGTGATGATGACAGTAATTTAAAGTGCAATTGACAGTAAAAATAACTTAAAAAGATGTGCTAAAAATCTGAGAAAAACAGCTAGGATTTCAGTTCATTCATATTTTCACGAAGTTGGTTTCAGTGCCATAAGTCAGTGTCATTTGGCATTGGGCGCAGGGCACTAATATGTGTACCTTTCAGTACTTTCACCAGGGTTAAGTAAAAGTACCTTATGTCTAAGCCCACATTATGTTCCCCCTTGTCTTCTAAATGTGACCCAAAACACCCTATGAGACAGATTTCCTATGTCTAGTTTAATCAAAATTAATTAAAGTGTCCCTTAATTAATACCCCTCATATTAACTCATGAATTCAGCATGTTACCACCTTTCAGCACCTAACATACATATACCCAACAAAAGTTGGCCAGACATAGGTCAAGCATATTGTAAATAAATGTGCATGAGTCAAAGGTTCAAAGGCAAAAACTGATAGACATTCACCAATAAGGATTCAATACAAAATCACATCATCCTAGCATAAAGTATTTAGCTCATAATAAACAAAAACATAGAAAAGCAGAAACTGGTGCCAAAAACCGATGCCATGGCACAAAAAATCTGCAGTGTAGAAATGTCTACAAACGAAAGCAGAAAACAGCACGTGGAGGCCTTCAAATCTGTCAAGATGAGAGAACACTTCACTATAACAATGTCTTGTTGCTGCATTTCCTTGCTATGTCTGAGATTGGTTCAGCATCCATATTTTTCAGCATGTTTTTCTCATAAAAATGGTGTATGGAAGGGATATGGAAATGGAGAATGATGGATGAAAGTGATGTTAAGGATGGCAGTTGCTGTCCAGAGGAATAAAAACGAATTCTAATCTAGGGCACAGCCCCTGCACCAGCCTCTTCTCCTTGATTAGGTCATTTTGCTTTTATAGCCTCTCCTCAAATGGGTTATCCAATGTAAACCCAATAAAAGTTAATTCCTTTTGGCCCAAAAATAAAGGTTTTTGTCCTTTAGCAGAGAGAGAAAACACCGCAGAACAGTGGGGACCATAAAAAATACACGCTGTAGCCTTGCACTAAAGGACAGAGTCCTTTCCTTCAGCTCTAATGAATTAAAAACGCTGCTGCAGTAAGGACAGGGGCTGTAACTTCAGAGTACGGTGCCATGGCACCAGATTTGGCACTGAGTATTTCTCAATAAAATCATGCACAATGTCAAAACACTTCAAAATGCTCACAAAAGCACCAAAGTGCCTTAAACAGCTCTAAGCAAGAGAAATCCCATTATTTACACAATTCTAATAATTAAAGGATCTAAATTACTCTTAAACTCACATGATTCATAGTCAAAAAAGCATAAATAACTCTTATTTCTAAGAGTCATCAAGAGCCCAAAGATGAAATCATCATTTCTGAGGATGATGAGAAGTTAATTGAAGGTGCTGAGTCTGACACTTGGTTTGACACTGAGTCGGATAGTTGGTCTGAGACTCACTCTGACATCTGGCCTGAGCATGAGATTGATCCTAAGCATGACTCACAACCATCCTTAGAAGAGATTGAAGTTCTCATAGAAAACAGTGATTCTGATGAGAGACAGAAAAACCTCCCAAATCTTAATGAAGAACAAGATATGGAAACCCCAATTAGTTTGGGACAGACTCTTGTTGTCAATATCGGTGAGGCAGCTATTGAAGTTCACAAAAGAAATGTAACTATTAAATCTAGAAAGGAAGAGGATATTCCACAACTTTTAAATTTTAACCCCTCTCCTTCAATTTCTAGTTACTATATTAAAGATATGGTTGACGTTAACAATCCTCCTTTAATTTCTTGTGATTTTATTGATAAAGTGGTGGTTGTTAACAAGTTTGTTGATTTAAGAATGCATGATTCTTTAAAAGATATTACTAACATGCAGGATCCTAGCATGTTGGTGGGGGATGTTAAAGTAAAAATTACATCACTCCTTGAGTATCCTCCACCACCAAAAAGAAAAAGTTCTAGCAACTTGAACCACATGGTCAAAGAATGGCGAAGTGGGAATGCGCTAAATGCAAAATTCACTCTTGGAGAACCCGTTGGTTGACCACTTCTAAGCAATCCGTCAAGCTCATGACGTTAAATAAAGTGCTTCGCAGGAGGCAACTTGTGTTTATATTATTTCAGTTTATTTTATTTTATTTTGTGTTCACCATTTTATTTTGTCGACAGTTCTATCTTCACTTACTTTATCTTGACAAACTGTCGTTTTGGGAAGAAATTTTCCTATTGAACCCCCTCCAGAATATGCTCATGAAATTTTTTACAGGGGAGTCCCTTTCCACTCTTTACTTTTTAACACTTGATTTTGTTGTTATATCTTTATGTGCTTATGCTGTGATTACTAGTATTGAGGACAATGTTAGAAATAAGTGTGGGGGGGGGGAGTTAACCACTTGATTTTTGGTTATTACTGTTTTGAAACAAATTGAAGCTACTAATTTTGGGGCGAAAAATTTGAACTTTTTAAGACAGCTTTTGATGTTTATTGAGATAATATAAATTTCTAAAAGCTGAAAATTAGAGATGAGCCCTTGATTGAAATTTTTTCCATGAAATAGCTTCTAAAAGTGAGGATTTGAGCCTGATTTGGGTTTGCGCATTGTTGCAAGATTATCATAACCCTATTCTTCATGAGAGTTGTTTTCATTGAACATTGTGTTCTAGAACTTGACATGTGACCATTCAAAGCGAAACTAATTTATAGAATTTTTGGAAAATGATTGGGGCATTTAGGATTTGTTTCTAGCCTGCTACACTTTGCGATTAAATTTCACCACTTAGTTGACCATTTTGAGCTCTTAAAAAAGTTTTATTTTATACCCTCTGATTTGATTAAAAAAATAGATTTGGGTACCGTTTTAATTTAAAATGGAGCTGCTTGGCTTTAGTGACAGATATATTCAAAAGGCAGAGACTTATTCCTCAAAAAAAAAAAGAGAAAAAGGATAAAAAAGATATTTGAAATGAGAAACTCTGATAACAAGGAAAATGTGAAAAAAAGAAAAGTTTGATGCTCTGTCTAAAAGTGATTATATATCTAAAAGATCCATTTTTCAAAAGGATAGCTGCTCAAAATTGATTATTTATTATAGCCCTTGAAATATCCTTTCTTTGAATTTCCATACCTTAAATTTTCACCTCTGGCCTCATTACAACATTATAAAAGTCTCATTGATTTCAAAATTGTCTATAAATCATTAGTCGAGTCTTGGTCTATCGTCAAGTTTATGGTAATGCTTTGTCTATGAAAAATTTGTCTGAATTCTCCTTACCCATTGATACACTTGAAAGATTGAAAGGGAGTGACACATTCTTAGTTGGTAAAGGTGCTTATTTTTCTAATTATCCAATCAAGTGAAAAATAATTATCTCAAAGAGATAAAAAACTGTCTTTCAAAAAAATATTTGCTCTGCCCCATTAATTGGTCAGCTATCATTGATAAAAAAAAATTGGAAATCAAAAACCAATTACTTTGCTTGAGGGCAAGCAAAGCTCAAGTGTGGGAGAATTGATAACACCAATATTGCATCATTTTTATAAGGATATTAGAATGTGATTTGAATAATTATGGAATATTATCAATTGAAATTCACTCTCTTTTAATCTAAATTGTGCAGAACTGGAAAATTAGGCAATATGATAGTCAAATACAAATTTGGGCTTGAAATAGGCCCATAATGCTAAGCACGGCCTTCGCATAATATAATGAAGCATGTCCATGCTTACCTGAAGCAGCAATTAGCCACGAGCGGGCCTCACGCGCGTCCACGCGCTCCACGGATAGCTGGTTGATATTTTAATCATATCTAGAGCTGTAGATATCGGATCAAGGCGTTCTTGGTGGCGTTGGAAAGCTAAGAGAATTTCCTACAACTTTGTCACAAATTGTATGGAGCACAGCCTCTTCATCATGGAGCACGGCCGTGTTCAACCAAAAATATCATAAAATCATGTCGGCAAGGTCGGTGACGCGTAAACAGGCTGTAAAGGGAGCACGGCCTTGGAGCACGGCTGTGCTGGTGGCGTGCTAAACCCAAAATTTTGCCTATAAAAGGAACGCTTAGCAGAACATTTAAAAACTCCCCCGGGATTGATTCTCTCCCAATTTTCTTCTTCTCTTGTAATCGTCTAGTCTTACTTTATAGTTGTTCTGCTAGTTTTAGTTTTAAATATGTCTTTTGTAAACACGTTGTTGCTATCTTCAAGCATGTTTAGTAACTAATCTCGTCATTGAGGTGACCGGGGATCTTTTACTTTATCTGTGATATCTTTATGATTTATAATATGAGTATTTAAATCCTTTTGATTAAATTATTCCTGGTAATATTACTTTAAAAAGAATTAGCTACTCTTTACACAGTTAATTAATTGTTCGACGATCGTACCTTGAATTAATTAATAGAACTCTGGGAATAATTGAATCTGCATGCTCTGCCGGATCAAGGATTGCGTGTTCATTTTCAGTCAGTCATTGAATTGATAAATCTATTGACACTTCATGCTCTTTTTGTTTAATTACTTTGCATGATCAAACTGAGTAATAAATTAGAAAGAAGACTGTTAATATTGCATGATCATTGGGTATTAATAGCTTTTAAATAGGTGATTGGTAATCAGTAAGAATTGTTACTCATGTTATAAATTAATCAAGTACACAGATATAAGTATTAGTAAACCCATTACCTTAGTGCTTTTATTATCTAATTCCTTTCTTAAATATTTTATAATCTCTTTTCTACTTAAATTTTATACACTCTTTATTTAAAGTTCACCTCGAATCATTTGTCTAAATAACAAATTGATCTAAGTAGAGCAGTGGTCATTCCAATTCCCTGTGGAGACGATAATCTTTTATACTATAAATGACGAGATCGTATACTTGCGATTTTGATCGAACATTGAGCGTTACAAAGCTTGTCTTGTTGCTAAAGGATTCTCACAACAATATCGTATAGATTATGAGGAAACTTTTGCTCCTGCTGCCAAGATGACTACCATTCGCACTCTTATCGCAGTTGCATCTGTTCGTTAGTGGCACATTTCTCAAATGGATGTTAAAAATGCATTCTTAAATGGTGATCTTCAAGAGGAGGTTTACATGGTACCTCCACCAGGTGTTTCTCATAATCCGGGGGGAGATGTGTAAGTTAAAGAAGGCCCTCTATGGTATCAAACAAGCTCCACGGGCTTGGTTTGAGAAGTTCTCCACTGTGATTGCATCTCTTGGCTTCCATTACAGTGATCATGATTCTGCTTTGTTTCTGAAGACCAATACTCATGGTCATATTATACTCTCTTTATATGTTGATGACATGATTATCACAGGGGATGATGTTAATGGGATTGCAGAATTGAAATTGCAGTTAGCAAAACAATTTGAGATGAAGGATTTAGGTCCTCTTCACTATTTCTTAGGGATTGAAGTTGCCTATTCTCCTAGAGGTTATCTTCTCTCTCAATCTAAGTGTATTGCTAACATTCTCGAGCAGCAGACACCCCTCTTGAGCTTAATGCAAAATATGTCTCCTCTGATGGTGTTCCTCTTCCTGATCCCACTTTGTATCGTGCATTGGTTGGCAGCTTGATGTACCTTACCATTACTAGACCTGATATTACTTATGCTGTGCATTTTGTCAGTCATTTTGTTGTTTCATTGTTTCTCCTACTACAGTGCATTGGGCAGCTGTTCTTCGCATTCTTCGGTATCTTCGGGGCACTCAATTTTAGAGTATTCTTTTTCCTTCATCTTCTTTTTTGGAGTTGCGTGCTTACTTTGATGTTGATTGGGCTGGTGACCCCACTGATCGCAAGTCTACCACGGGGTTTTGCATTTTTCTAGGAGACTCTCTTATTTCTTGGAAGAGCAAGAAGCAAGGCATTGTCTCCCGCTCTTCAACAGAAGCTGAGTATCGTGCTATGGCAGACACTACTTCAGAAATAGTTTGGTTACATTGGCTTCTTTCTGATATGGGTGTCTCTCTCTGTGGACCGACTCCTATGTACTGTGATAACAACAGTGCTATTCAAATTGCCCACAACTCAGTCTTTCATAAATGCACCAAGCATATTGAGATAGACTGTCACCTCACATGCCATCACCTTCAACATGGCACCATTTCTTTACCCTTTGTTTCTTCCTCCATGCAGATTGCTGACTTGTTCACAAAATCGCATTCTATCAAACGTTTTCGTTTCTTGACTGACAAACTCTCGATGTTCCCTGTTAATGCATCGTGAGTTTGAGGGGGGATGTTAGATAATATACAATATTAGTACAAAGGGTAGTTTAGTTTTTTGTATCTTTAGTATTTATACTTCTTTATAGTTTTGTATTGAGCAGACTTTTTAGTATTTTCTAAATCTATTGGAACCCTAGCCTCTTTTCTTCTTCTCTTGTCATCTTCTCCTCTTCTCTTCTGTATGGATTTCTATTGTTAACAGTACCTACAACATTTTTTTAAAAAGCACACAGATGGAAGAAATGCTTGATGTGTATTAGTTTGTGCAATTCGTGGAGGTCTTTTATACTATAAATCTATTGAAGATATCGCATTAATTTGGAGACTTATTTTTCAATTCTTGGAAGTATTTCCTGTTAAAAAAATTGAGATTTTCTTGAATATGCTCAATGGTTATATTAATTTGCCTTTCCATTTTTCTAAGCCAAAGTGTTGATGCAATTTCAAATGAAAATGTTTTGTCCCATTTTAATCAGTTTAAAGTAGCTCCCCTTCTAAGTAATGAATTACCTAACTATAGGTCTAATGATAATAGACTGTGGATCGACAGTTGCAAAACTCTGACCAAAGGTTTATGTTGGAAAGTACTAAGTTATGTAAATGCATGACTAACTTAAAAATGTAGTGTATTCATATTCAATTATTTTGTTTTTACACTTGCACTTGACACCTGTACTGGTACTCTATGGCTTCAAACTCTGATACATAATGCACTACAAGAAAATCAGCTATTACCATGGGCCCAAAGCCCATGCTAAAGTCCAAAAGTCGTGTGTAATACCCATTTTACTATGGGCCCAACGAGGGCCACGTTCCGTAGGTTATTCACTCGACGATAACTGTTACCGTGGGTGTTTTTTATAGGCCGCGGGTAATTAACGTGGGCACTGGCCCAAGGTAATTACCGTCGGCCAATTTCCCAGGTAATCAACGTGACACTTACCGTGGGAGAAGGCCCATCATCCGCAGCGACACTCGTTATCAAGGCTCTGAAGGAACCAGAGCGTGACTGCAAGAAGACCAGAAACGACAGTGACGAGGGTGTGGCCGTTGCTGGGTGTGGCCGGTTGGTTGGTGACGAGGGTGTGGATGGACGGATGAAGCAGAAGAAGAGAGAAGAGCATAAGAAGAGAGAAGGACGCTGGCTGGAGAAAAGAGAGAAGAATGAAGTTTTAGGGTTTTTATTGTCTGATTGGGTGTTAGGGTCTGGTGGGTTTTTCAGGTTTTTTACATACCGTGGGCCTTGGCCGTGTGTAACTTCTCTCTTCAAATTACTGTCGGCTGTGGCCCACGAAAATTGGTAAAAATCTGTCTGAGTCAAACGCGGTGTGATTTACCGTGGGAAGAAGGCCAAGTTTAAAGTATCGTGGGGCAAGGCCTACGATAATGGGTCCAGTAATTCAAATTTATCATTTCCTGGGGCTTAGGCCCACGATAACTTCCTGGCGCCTTGGCCCACGAAAAAAGGCAGTAGGTAATACCGTTTATTCTTGTAGTGATGGTTCTTCTTTTGAATTTTGATAATTTAAAACATAGAAGTCATTTTGTTCACTCTTCACAGCAATAGACTTAGAACCCATATGACGTGGATGGATCTCCCCAAATAGTTCAATGATAAGATGTCTTTTACTTTGTAGGCGATCTGTGAAGAGTTGAATTTGCTTCCTTTTTATCTTGGAATAATAGGTACTATAAAACAACTATATATACTTCAAAGTTAAAAGTACAAGAAGGTCCTCGAAATGCCGAAGCAGTGCCCCAAACACTAGATATTTGCCCTCATTTGGATGTAGAGCTTTATGAAATACAGGACATGGCTGGAGACCCCTTCTAATGTGAAAGTTGCTAAACTTTTGTCAATAGGGTAACTAACCAATACCCTGTTACTATTTGATAAAATACCAGTTTCTTGGTAAGACTCATACGAGTATTAACTTCTTTTTTTTGTTATGCACAAGAAGTTGACGGAGTGCATGGAAGAAGTTGGAATGGAAAAAAAAGCTAGCAATGGATATTTTTCACAGCACTTAAACAAACTCTCTATATTTTTTAGATAATATAAAAAGGATAAAATTGTGATCAAATATTTTAATATATAACTATTATGCAATTATTGTATGCCATACAAAACACGAGTCATCACTACATTAAAATGGATTTTCTATTATTATTTTTTTTAGAAAACTTTATATATATATATATATCACAATCATTATCAACTTTTTAGTTTATATGTATTTAACAACTATTATCCACTTATCAAATGTTATTTATTTCGTATAAATATATATTCATTTCATATCGTGCAGAGCACGAGTCATCACTATTTCATAATGAATTATTTTACTAACACTTCATAATGGACTTTTATATTTTTTTAGAAAATTTTACATGTATGTGGCAACCATTATCTACTTTTTGGTTATATGTATGTATCCACTATTATCCCCTTTTCAAATGTTATTTATTTTGTATGAATATATCTCATAAAATAAAATAAGCAACAATTTTATTATTATTATTATTATTATTATTATTATTATTATTATTATTATTTGCTAATTTTTTTTAGTTTTGTTGCGAAAATTTCAAATATTTTAAAATATAATTTTTATGTATTTATTATATACCAAGCGGTGCACGGGCAATATACCACTACTTCATAATAAATTTTCTACAATATTGTTTAGAAAAAGTTACATGTATGTGGCAATCATTTCCAACTTCTTTGTGTATATGGATGTAGCAACCATTACCCACTTTATCAAATATTGTTTATATATCTAATAAAAATAAAATTAACAATAATTTAACTATTAATCTACATTGCTTCAGAAAAATTTATTAATACATTGTTGAATATATGATAAAGGCAATTTAACAAGAACAATTTATGAGTACCAAAAAAAATACAATAACAATTTCTGCTATCATTAATTAGGCAGTTTTTAATAATTTGTTTATATCATTAAATACATAGAATGACATCATTTTTCTATATTTTTTGGCTTCAATGATATGAAAAATATCATTAATTACAAAATTATTACTACTCATATGAAATAAAATTCTCCATATTTAACCCAAAAAAGGATTACTATAACAAAAAGTCGAGAAACAAAACTCAGAAGGCGTGTTAGATCATGCATTGGCTGAAAACGATGATTGCGATTCACTTCGATGAGACGAGGTTAGGATGAATTTATCGCAAAAGAGCCCTTGCTTGAACCCTAATAAAGAGAAACTGTAACAAGAAGAGAGAACACATTCTATGCCTTGCTTTACTCAATCGCTAATTGATAAATATTTAGATTTTATTTATCAATAAAACCAATATTCAATTATTATATATATATGCGAATTTAAACACAAAAAATATATGGGACAACTTACCAAAAAATACAAATACACGGAAAAAACATAAATATATATTATGCGTTTATTTTAATGACCGGATAAAAAAGATATGCTTTTATTTTAATATCATATAGTTAATTACCAATAAAATATGGGACAACTTACCAAAAATTATAGAATTATATCAAAAATATATATTATGCAATTATATATCATATATTGCAAACATATGTTTAGTTATATAAATATATAAAAATTTATACCAATGTATAAAATTATGTTTCTTTTATGAACTAAAAAATTATGTTTCTTTTAAAAATATACTCCGTGCATGGCACGGGTCCACACACTAGTTTAGACACAGAGAAGAAACCATCTTTCCCAATCTCTCTGCCCCAACCCCTTTCTCCCGCCCATCCCTCTCTACCCAACCCTTTTTCCCTCAACTCACCCTCTGCCACACCGCAGTTAGAGGTGTCAATTTGGCCCATATGGATCAGCCAGCCCTAGCCCATATGGGCTGGGGCCAAAAAGTCCATTAGGCCAAAAAGCCCACTTGTGTAAAAGCTCATAGGGTCAAAAAGCCCACAAAGCCCTGTGGGCTAGGGCCAGTCCACGGGCCTTAAAACTTTTTTTAAAAAAAATCTGGAAAAAAATTTTGGCCCATCCTTGGGGCCTGCCCATGGAGTGGGCTGATTGACCCACTTTTTTTCATATGTTGGCCCACAAAGTCCTAAGTTTAATTAACTATTGCTGGCTATGTTAATTACCATCCATTATATATTTACAACTATAGGGTATAACCTTTGAGGCTTGACACACACAACTCGTCTGTAAATAGAATTAAAAATTTTGGGGTGTTTCTGACTTGTCTACATTTCAATGACAGAAAAATAGCATCATATCTTCAATAGTAATAAATTTGAATTGATCCATATTGGCATTAATTCAATACTCCATCATATCTACACAATACATTTCACACTAACGGCTCTCAAACATACACTTTCATTCACTGAAGTTGTATTCTTTACACGACTACTCTAATTTCAAAATCAAAACCACCCAAAAGTGACCAGCTAAAGACACATAAAACTGATTTTTATTGCTTTATATATAGTAAATAGATTGTTATTATTTTATAATTAAATTTCAATAAATATGGATGTATCAGCTAAAGACACATAAAACTGAATTTTTTTTTTAATTTTAAAAAATGCTTATTTCAATTTCAAGCATAGAATCAACAGAAAAGTGAATAGCTTAACACATTGCTGAAACATAAGATTCAGCCAATGCCACAAAAACAATGATTAAGAATGATGCGGAATCCCATATCTCCAGTAAATGCTTTTAATTTTTACATGTAATAATTAAACAAAGAATTTATGAAAAATACAAGTACCAGATAAAGAAAAGATTACGTAGCAAATTTCAATCTCAACGAGCAGAGGTAGTCTCCGTATGCCTAGGGAGCTTGAACGTATAAATATAGAAGAACAAAAAAATTGTGAGTTGGCTCCATCACAGCCCTAACCCTGGCCCCTTCAAATGTGGGTTATGTGGGTTGGGGGCTTAAAAAGCCCCACCAATAGGTGGACCAATTAAAACAGGGCTTGAGATATGGGCTAAAAGGGCTAACCCATGGATTTGGGGCCAAGTTGACAGCTCTACACTGTTCTGCCATCGTGCGAGCGTGTTGTCCCTGTGTGCTAGCGCTGCCCCACCCCTATATCCCCAACCTTCTGCCCTCAATGCCAAAACCACTAAATGATGGAAGAAGGTGGTGGTGCAAGTCCTTTGCATAATGGCTAACAGAGTTGGATCAAAGATGTTGAACTTTGTGAGTTTACAGGTTGGTGGTTATGAAGAGGTGTGGCAGTCACAATTGGTTCACAGATGGTGGGGTTGATGATGATAGGTGACTTGTCATCCAAGTCGAAGGGACAAAGGAATGTGATGTGCATAGGGGCTTAACTTGCGGTTGTTGGGTGCTCAAGGAGGAGGAATAGCGGAAGGATAAAAAATTTCTCACCCCTTGCTTCTCAACTTCCATACTTGTCAAACCAACAACATTGTTCGGTCGTCGCCAATGCTAGCGGCACGGTTTCTCTTCAACTTCTGCTTTTGCTTCCATTTCCTCAACCTCTTGCTAAACAGAGACACCAATCATCATACAATTGAAAAACATCACACAAAACTATAAGTTGGCCAAGGGTGAAGAACATGGGAAGGGGCCGAGGTGGAAGCGTGGGGTGTACGAGCCCCAGTGAAAGGCGCAGAGGGTGGATGGGGGCCAAGGGAAGGGGCAGAAGACGAGGGGATAGGTAAGGTATATGGGGAGGATGGGGAACATAAGAGTGTGGGCAAGAAGAGGGATATGATTACCCTTTTACTCTCTCGTTCATCCATGTACTACTTGCCAGTAGTTCATGGATAACACACCTATCTATCTATTGTGTTTTTCGTCAAATATAAATTGATCATTTGTTGTTTTTCTTTTAAATAAACTTATTTGCTCATGCATTTCCTATAAGACTTTCGTACAAAATAAAAGTTTTATATTTTAAAATACATTTAAAAATGACAAATCAATTATCCATTCATTAATTTCTTAAAAACATATACGCACTTAAAATATCCCAAAGAACAATACCATTTTATATAAGCATAAATATTTAGAAAATTTTATAATTGAAATGGTATGTTTAGTTAGAGAAAATGCTTTCTGTGTTCATTTTTTGTTATACGAATCTCATTTTGTTTTCAATTTGTTTTTTATTTCATAATAATTTGTAAAATAACAATGTGAAAACTTGAGAAATATTTTTTCACTATTTCCAATATAAATCTTTGGAAACACGATTTAAAGTGAAAAATGTGTAAGTTTTATTACCGAAAATGAAAATAAAAAATATTTTCTCAAATCGAAAAATTTCTTACATAAACAATTTGGTTTAAAGGCTAATTTTATGTAAAAATAAATACAATGCAAACAAGTAATAGGTTTGGATCTCCTTTCACAT
Organism: Calophaca sinica; assembly: GCA_037113605.1. Lineage (NCBI taxonomy): Eukaryota > Viridiplantae > Streptophyta > Magnoliopsida > Fabales > Fabaceae > Calophaca > Calophaca sinica. The sequence goes on along the minus strand of CM073733.1, from coordinate 99,400,722 downwards.
AGGCCTGGAAAATGGATAGATCAAATAAATTTTTGTTAGGAGTATAATGGATAGATTAAAAACAATCCTTTAATCCATTTATGGCCATTAAAAATTCATTAAAAAAATACAATCTATTCATGATCTATATAATAAAAATCATCAAATCCATTCATTAACAATTTTTTCTAGATAAAATTATTTTAAAAAATTAAATAAATTTTATAATTGTTTCAAAATAGTTTTTCTCTCTCCCCCTCTCTCCCCTTTCTCTCAATCTCTCTCCATTTTCTCTCTCTTCTCTCTTTTCCTCTCTACCCTCTATCCCCCGGATTAAGATCCTTTATCGCGGCTGCACCAATGCATTCACTGCAAAGCCATTGAATCTAGAGGGAAAACTCTGTTGTGGCTCTGCACTTAGATCGAATGGTTTTGCAATGTCTGCAACTTTGCAGCTACTCCAGAGGATCTGACGCCTTTCCTTCTCTCTCCCTCATTCTCTCTCCCTACTCTCTCTCTTTCCCCCCTCCTTACCCTCTCTCTCACTTCCGTACACGTTAATGTTAATGAGTATTGACATGATGTTAATGTTATTGGCCGCTGTAGCTGCACATCAAGAAATAAAATTACGATGCTTTCTTCCTCAAAAAAAAAAAAATTAGGATACTTTCGACATGCTATTCAACATGATTTGTACTCCAGAAAAATGCTACGGTTAGTTTGTGTTGTTGAAGTGCTTGCTGACATCATATAACAATTCTATTCGAGTATTACCTTTTTATTAGGGTGTTCACAGTGTGGTTTAGTTCGATTTTGAGGCAAAATATCATTTGATTCAAATACTAAGATGCAGCATGGTTTGGTTTTGAGGTCAAATATCATTCGATTCAAAGATAAAAATAACATACGGTTTGGTTTGGTTCCTTTAAAAATCCGATACGATCTGATCCATTTAAATGTGATTTGGATTGGATCGGTTGATTCGGTTTTTACCGCAAAACATTAACATTTTTATATTACGTCAAATATTTTAATGTATCATCTTTATTGACTAATAACTGATCTTATTGATATTCAAAAAATAATTGATCTTATTGAGTTTAACATCAATAAAATAAAACCATTTAATGTCAAATAACATTGAATATCTCCACATATACTTAGTTATAATAATTTATTGAGCACATCCCTTATCGGAAGCTTGAAAAAAAGCTCCGAGCACTATAAAAGCTGAGTTATAAACTCAATAAAATAAACTCAGTTTTAAACTCAATAAAATAAAATCATTTAGCAAGGGGTTTTGTAAAATACAGTGGTTTGGATTGGTTTTGTTTAGTTCCAGGTAAACCAACCGCAAACTAAACTGAACCGCGTGGTTGATAGAAAAAATAGTCCAAACAAATTAAAAAAAATTAAAAAACTTTTGTGGATTTTTATTTTTATTTTTTTGATAGGTTTGCAGTTTTTTTTGGATTGTTTTGATTTGAACACCCGTATTTTTATACTTATCACCTATATCATGCAAAATCAACATATCTTATTTAAACAATTATATGACGTATAATAGAAGATGCTAATAAGTGTCATTAGGATATTGGTTAAGGAATCAGAAGAGGTAAGTTTGTATGGAAAAATGATGTATTTATTACATCGAAAATTGTTTAACTTGTATTCTTAAGAATAACTTTCTTTTTATGGATTTTTTAACTAGTTGTTACGTAGAACATTGTCAAACCAACATGAACTTAATCAATGTCTCATCGAGGAGTGCCTCTTAATGACATTACAAAAATATTTATTGTCTGCTCTAAAAATTATTTGTCCCTCTAAAAAAATTATTTTTGTTTTCTATCCAATGAATTTTAATTTTTTATTTAATGTAATTCATTAAATTTAGAAAAATAGTAGACGTATCACTAACCATCCATAAAATTAAATGGATGGCCTGGATCAAATCTATTAAATTTTTTATTTGTAATAGATTTCTTTTTGGATAGACCGGATGGTATAGTCGTATAAATAACTGTTAATATTATTTTACTTAAATTTGATTTTTACCATTTATTTATCTTGTATAGTCAAAATTTATTATCTCGTGAAAGCATAATCTCATGAGATTCACTCGTTCTATATTTTCGGGGCTACTTTTGACTCCCCCCCCCAAATTGCTACGGAATCCCTCAGACAAATTTTTTTTTCTTCAAATTTTAGCCCTGACCAGATGCACGCTTCCAGACGGGATTTAACCGGATGTGCGCATCCGGACATAGGTTGGAAGCACACCGGATGCGCGCATCCGGAGGATATAGAACACACAATATATGATATGTTTTGTTTTCTTAAGGTAAAATATTATTTAATTAAGTGGAAATGAGGAACTTTCAACATTAAAATTATAATAGACTAAAATTGAAAACAACACATTAAAAATACATCAAACTTAGAAACATTACAAATACATCATGGTTGTGTTAAGCTGGTGATTGTGTGGTCATCAGGAGTGGTTGATGCATCTGGTTCGGTGCATCTGGCAATGATTTTATCGACAGATCTTAGTCTCCTCAGACTGGAGATACTCTGGTCATTGCTCCTTACCAGAATTGCGTATAACTCGATTGACCCAAGGCTAGCATGTTGGGCGTAGAAAGAGAACATTGTTTCTACGTCACCGTCATGTTCGAGCTTCAGACCTTTGTATTCAACATGTCCATGTTCCCAACGTATAGGGTATCGATAATGATTTTGGGGTATCACATTCAAATGTGATCCCTTTATTAGTTAAGGTAATTCGACCATCGTAAAACACAAGAATAAGTATCGAACTCATGGTTATAACAGACCAAGGTGAATGACGGAGATGTGAGATGCTATGTTACAGAACACTCCTATTTATACAACTATAGGTGCATCTCAATCGTTGAAAGTGTCAGTGGCATCTCAATCGTTGAAAGTGTCGGTTGCATCTCAACTGTTAAAAGTGTCGGTGATGTGGTTTTCCCAGTTTTTTAAAAAGTTAATAAAATATAAAATGTGTTATTCATGCATATAAAAAATGTAATAAAATATAATACATATCAAATAAAATGTAATAAAATATCCGTTCATATCATAAAAATGTAACAAAATATAATACATATAAAAAAATCAACAAAGTATGATGAAAGAGGTCATTGCGTCGACCGTGACCTCTTCCCCCCTCGCCTTCGCTAGGTCCAAGATTGGTCGAACTTGGAGCATGCTCCTAACTTCGTGACCCACCCAAGCTGGGGTCCCCTCTTTTACCTCCCCTCTGATTAGCATGCCCTGCAGCATGCTCCTAACCGTCTCCAACCTTTCCTGCAAAAATCAGAGTAAAAATTATAAATAATGTCATTTAGTGTTTCAAATAATATAAGTTAAGGCGTACTTACCATCTCAGGTCGATCTGTTTAGGATGTGTCCTCTGACATGTCAGCCGCAGACTCTGGATCAACTATGGGTGCCTCTGCAGTAGGCAGCCTGGGTGGGTCTCCCTTAGCCACTGGTAGTAAGTACGGATGTGGCATCTGCAAATACCATACCATGTAGCCTGGAGCATAATCCCATGAGCGAGTGACACGGACGCCACAGAGCTCCTCCCCCAGCAAATGCTCTTGATAGTCCAGGTATGCAACATATATCTCTGGCCGGGTCATAGGGTTGATACAGATGGATCCCGCGGGATGGTTTGCATGAATCCATACTAACATAGTATCCGCTCAGGTAGGTGTGGTGCCTAATCCTGCCCTCGCACCTGATCTAACTTGAGTACCAGGAAATCTCCTCAAATGGACGCGTCTAGCGGTGGGCATCGTATGGAGAGAATATGATGTCGTCCATCTGCAAACTATCGAGGGTCATCCGATACGGAATGCTCACTGCATGACCACTGCTGGTGGGAACCTCAATGCTCGAGGCTCAGACTCATCGTATTCGTCTCATATGTAGTAGGTAGTGAGGGTAGGGAAGTACTCCAAGATCCATGCCTGTAACAAAAAAAATTAAATTCTCAGTTTTATTAATAACTAATAACATTATAAAGTTCAAAACTAAAATTATTTCAAAGGTTACTTGTAGGAGCGTCATGTATCTTGCCATCTGCTTCGTCTTTACCAAACTTGCGGTGCTCAGCTGACTGTACAAGAATGCAAGAGCAGCAGTACCCAAACATACTATCTGGTCTCCACAAGATCGACAAAGCATTGCAGATATATGATATTGATGTGGGTGACACTCTTGTCGGTGAATATTGTGATGCCCGCCAACAACAGCAGGTACGCCTTAATAGCGTATGCTTGATACACATCCCTCTCAAGGTTGTCATCACCCATCTCATTCGCTGCATGCACAAAATCAACAAACTGGTTCTAGAGTCAGCTGAACCACACATGTGCGCCTCTCGTATCCTTGCACTCATCCCGGGAAGCTCATAGGTGATGCCAAGGAACTGCTCTAGCGTCTCGATACCCTCAGACCTATTAAGCGAAGTGTGGTCCAACAGGCGTCCGGTGATGGGCAAATGCAGCAAGCAAGCGATGTCATCTAGAGTGACTGTCATCTCACCCATAGGCAGATGGAAGCTGCAGGTCTCCTTATGCTACCGCTCTACAAAGGCACTCAGAATACCATGTCGATGGGGTTGAAGCTCGTACGCATCTGGGGCTCCAGCCCAGACTCCACGATCGCATCCAACACCCATATGTAACTCTCCTGCTCATCATCCTGGAGCATCGGTACCTTCCGGCTGTGACTGATACACTTCAGCGCATCCCGACCCTACAAAATACAAAGTTGTACATAAAATTAAATTAAAGTAAGTATATAAACTTAGATTTATATATACTGCATGTAAATTGAAGTTTACCTGTCTCATCCATATCTGGGCTGGCACGTGGTCCATAAAGGACGCTAGAAATGACATATCATTGGGGCCACCTGAAAATGATGCAGATGGTGGTACCTCGTGCTTTTGCTCTGGCAAGGCCTGAGAGTGGGCCCGGGCCTTTGCTCATGCAAGTGTTGCTGCCTCTGCCCTCTGCTTGCGGTTCGATGCAATAGGCTGCTTACCCCTCCTCCCGCGTCCCTGGCTACCCTCGCCGTACTCCATAACTGCACACACAAATGCATTAGAAGGGGGTTTTTTACAATGCACTTAAACTGCATCCGGACACGCTTTCGAATGCGCTTTCAATACTTTCTGGAAGCGCCCATCCAGACAAAGTCCAGATACAGTTTCAGTATAGTCCGGAAGCGCGCTTTCGAGCTCTAACCAACGCACCAAAATACAAAAAAAAGAGCAAAACGAAAACCTAAAGGAAAAATAACAAAGATTAGAGAAGAATATACTTCTTGTGTGTAGTTTGGTCCTAAAAAGCCTTCAATTTGGTTGCAAAACGAGTGGATTTGGGAGGGTGTGGGGGGAAAAACAAGGTTGTAAAAATGGGGGAGAAGGAGGAGGGTTCGTGCTTTTTGAATTCTGATTCTAACACGACCGGATGCGCGCATTCGGTTAAATCCCGTCCGGAAGCGCGCATCCAAATCGGGCTAAAATTGGAAGAAAAAAATTGGTTGAGGGATTTCGTAGCAATGTGGGGGTGAAAAGTAGCCCCCTATATTTTATGTAGCGTTGGTAGATAGCCTCAACATTCCTAGGCCTGACCCAGTGTTTTTTTTGGGTTCTAAGACTGGCTAGTGTTTTTCCTCCTGGAAATTATGCAACTTCGTCATAGTTTCAATGCAAAGGCATGCATAGGGACATATCAATGATATCATGGGGTTCATTCCCTTATCATGTCCAACGGGAAATGATGAAAAGGAACCATAAAGGCTCAAACACTAATTCTAAAACAACAACATGAACAAAATGGGTTTTCTAGATCTTAGTGAGAGTCTAAGAGGTTATTCCCGGGGGGAATAACTAAAGATACCCCTGTTTTTGCTAACATACACCTCCTATTCGGAAATAAACCTCTAGCGGTATACTTTTTGTAATCCGCAAGTTTATTTCCGAACAATTTTGTATCATCTGGAAATAAATTTTCAAAAAAGATACTTTTTTTGAAAGGACGCTTTAGCAAAAACGCATGTATCGATGGTTATTCTCGTTCCAGAGTACCAGTTTTAAATTCTGGTGCCTAGCTCACCCACGTGACATTGATGGTTCCCCAATTTGCACCCACATAAATTCACCGCTTACTAAAATATCTTCTGCAAGCCCCACATGCTCACCTGCTACTACATATATATTCAACACTTACGTAACTTTTGCTTTCATATATCACTCACATACACGGTGTTGAAATGGTACACCTCCCCATGATGAAGCATCATGTACTGACAAAATTTATTTTATTTTAATCAAAATCTATGTTCTAATTCCAAGTGACCCCCAAAATATTGGCATTTTTCTTTGTAAATTATTGAATTATAAGATGTTGTGTTTGTATGCAATATCTTATCCTTTTTTATTTTCTTATTGCAGAATATGTTGCTAATTGTTAAGACCAGTTTCCGTGACAGCATATAATTGTTTTCCATGATTGAGCTACCTATGTTTTTCATTGTGCTGAGTGGAATTCACGAACAGAGATTCCTGCGCCTTAAAAGCCCAAACTTCAAAGCCATTTTGAGACATGGACACGGCTCAAAAAGACAAGAACATGAAGATGAATTATAATTTAGATCAATACTTGGGATTGCTTTACCAATTATATGTAATGTGCTTGAGCGAAGCCAAAATAATTTGACTCAACAACCTATTGAAGTTTTGACAAGTTTTTCAAAAAAAAATTGCGGCCACGATTTAGGTCGCGACATAATGGTTTTCTTTTATGTTTCCAAGAAAATGCGATTGCGATTAAGCATTAGCCAATATTCTCTACAATATCGAGGATTGTGACGCGAGCGTGACTATCACCGCGACCACGATTTAAATCCTTGTATTATATAGACATTGAATAATTGCTTGTTAAAGTTTCATCCATTTCTTTTTACTATATTGTATATAACTTTTATTTGAATCAATTTGAATAGGATTACTCATCTTAGCTGTAAAAAACACTTGAGCATTCTGCTTCAAATTAATAAGTGCCTGAAATCCACTCTTATAGTAAATTCTGCATCTCCATTTGAAACTCTATCTTAACCAACGTTTTAAATCGCGATCGAGTTTCGATTCTTGATGCTGCGGAGAGTCACGGTCATATGCGGCTGATATGATCTCAATCGCGGTCGCGACAATGTCAAAAACGATGATGCTGCAGCTTAAATCGCGGTCGCAGACCTTTTCTTAAAACCGAAATCTCCAATTGATGGCCTATTAAGATGGGGTCCATACATATCATATAGACTAATAGACACATACAAGTGTATGGCCAGGAGCAGTGCCGCAGAGGCTGAAAATTTTGTTAATTTCTTAATTAAATTTTAAGTCATATATTTATCATAATATGCGCCACTTGATCATGTTATATATAATAAGCCCCATGTTACTAAGAATCATAAGCCAACTATTCCCCACTCACCGCCTGGTTGTCTCTTCATCTTCCTTAGATTCACTGCAATTTCCTTTGTCTTCATCTCACCATAGGCCTCAAAGACTAGACAGGAATCTTTTGCATCCAGACAACACAGATAGATCTGCAGTGCTGTTCATTTGACCAATACAGTCATCAAACACACACACACACAAAAAAATTATAACATATTAAGTGGGAACAAAGTTTCCACTGTAGGCATGCAGGTATAATGCTTTGTTATGTTATGATTTAATAATATATATAGTGGAATATGTAGCATGCATTATTCACATCAAAGCTAATAGTTCTTTTGGTTTGTAATAGCAGATTCTTCAATGGCTCTTTAGAAAGGCACAAGAACAAGAAAGAAAGAGCAACACCTTTAATCTCCTCCCCAAAAAGGATGATATCAATGGTAAGATTGACTCCAACAAGTTGTGAGAAACTCTTCAGTCTCTTATTATTAAACTTTTTTTGCCAACTAAGGTTGGTCTATTTGGTAAGAATACGACTCATATCCCACAGGGACGTGAGTTCGAATTCCGTTCCTGATGTAAGGACCTCGTTGGTAGGTAATCTGTAACTTCTCTGTAAGCGCTTTTCGAGTCTGAAAAATTCTTTTCTAGTTTTTGGTATACAAAATGAAGAAGTTTAATGCAAATATATTTTCTTTATTTTGGTGTGTTTTTATTTTCAGAAAAAAATGGTAAAGGGAAAGAGATTTGTCTACTAAAGCATGATGGATCATATAAAAGGACAAAGAGGTTTGAACGGAGAAAGCATGGTTGCAAGAATTTGAAGATATTCACTTTTCTCTATAGAAAAGACATTCCAAAGGCTTGTTTTTACAGCACCCTCAACTTGAAGAGATTAGGCTTTAATAGAAGGCATTTTGTGTACTCAATGAAAATGAAGAAAGAAGAATCATCCAAAGAAGAAGGGAATGTTAACAAGACAGAATCAACAGCTCATGTAGGAAACAAGGTTTTGCCAATAACTGAGGCACCATTGTCATCCTCAGCTGAAAGAAATGACCAATGTGATGCCACTCTAAATAAAGATCAAACCAAGGGTGATAAAAAGAAGCCTATTTCAAGAATGAAAGAGTTGCTTAGATGGGCTGCCTCTGCAAAAACAGAGAAAGGCGGAAAATTCAATGGAAAAAGGGTAAATTATTTTTCAACCTCTTTATTGACCCTTATATTATTTTCAACTCTATGCTTTAGATTACTGATATAATATTGTTATGTGTGCATATTGTAGCCATTTGCTATGTGTCAGTATTGTAGCTAAGTTAAAATACCATAATGAATGGCCTACCCGTTAAGATCAAGGTTTTAAACCGCGCAATTTTTTATATTATGGAAAATTGCGATTAAATATGGTTGATGCAGCCTCACTTGCGATGGTGTTATGGTTGCGGCAACATCAAAATCCATAATTTCACGACCTAGATCGCAGTCGAGTCCCTTGTTTTAAAAGCTTGGTTAAGATATGTAATTTGCAAGAAAGGAAATGAAAAAGGAAAAGAAGTCACCCTTTTAATCCACAAAACAAGATTGAGAAATCTATTGTTTTATGATTTTTGAACACTCATTCTTAAGCTTAGTAGTTTCTAAACTGAATTGATCAATGAATTGTTATCAGGTTTTAATGTTTAGAAGGCGTGGAAACCTGAAAGCAGTTCCAGATGATGATCAACTATGCAGTGAGTCACCCAAAATCAGTTTCAGATGGGATGTGGAAAGCTGCTCCACCACTTCCTCTGCCTATTCAGCTATCTCAATGGCCTCCTCATCAAAATATGGACAAAACCAAATTGCAACTTCCACCATATCCATCCCTTCTTCGGAAAGCGGCCATACCAATTGTAGAAAAGGAAACTGGATCACCACAGACTCTGAGTGTATGTCTCTTTGTGCTTGTGCACCTTTTTTTTATTTTATTTTGTTCATTTTTATTCTAAGATCAAAATGTGCAACTTTTCTTTTTGTTCTAAGGCGTAAATATGTTTTTAATCTCTAAAGTATGGTAATTTTGGCTTTTGGTCCCTAAAAAACTTTTCTTCTCATTTTAGTCCTTTAATTTGAAAATGTGTCAAGTTTGTTCTTTGTAGCTAACCGTGTCGGTCATACGGCCTATGTAAAATCTTGGTGTCAGAAATCCTTGTTTGCAACCATGCATCTCAGCACATGTAACCTACAATCAAGATTCGATGATTTTTACATGGAGTTTTTGACCGACAGAGTTAGCTACAAGAATCAAAATTGAGACATTTTCATATATAATAGACTAAAACGTGACAAAATTTTTGGAGGACAAAAAACAAAAATTGTCATATTTTGGAGAATAAAAACATATTTAATCTTTAATTGTAATATAAAAAACGAGTAAGTTGGCTAGCATCTACCCAAATATTTTGACTTATTTTTTTTCCACCATCTTTTTGTTTGATGAGCAGTTGTGGTGCTGGAACTATGAAGTAATGTGTCAACAGCAGATAGATCCCATGTGTGGTGAAGGGATAGCAGGCAATCTACGTCACAAGTTAATGCTCTAATATATGAATCTTGTTCATGGCTAATTTCTATCAGATATTTTGTAAAGATTTTATGTAACTTAACAAAAGATAGAGAGATCGAGAGGCACAAGAGAAAGAGATGTGATATCTGTATTTAATGATCCGAATGTACTAGATGGTGATCAAACTGATCTTACCATGTGCATAAGATGAGAATGTTTGGCATATATCTACATTATTAGGGGTATAAATTAATTATTTGTTGACTGGCTTAATTAATGTAGGAGATGAGTTTACAAGTCAGTGGGACAACTTCCTTTAATCTATACTAATCACTAATCAGTATTGATGATTATATGTAACGAAAGTTTAATGTCATTTATATCTTAAGGGTCTTACCTTGTTCCATAGGCGGACTAAAAAATACTACTTATCCTATATAAAATTTATATTTTTACCCCTCTTATTATAATAATTTACACCTTACTCTCACCTAGTCACTTTCTTCATCTCATTCAGTTAGACCCAGTCATCTCGTTCTCTCAAAATACAAAACACAACTCTTCTCACTATCTCACATCTCGACCCGCTCTCCCTCCTGTTGGTGAGTGTCATTTTCGATCTCTGTTTCCCCCTTTTACTAGGTTCAGATTTCCCTGAATTTGGACTAAAACTCTAATATGATCTCTCTATTAATTTTCTCTTGTAATTTTTTTGTTATAATTGGGTCTTTGTTAATTCGGTCTATGTTTTTTTGTTATTTTCTCTTGTAACTTTTTTAATTGTGAAAACTTTCTATTTTTTTAAGTTCGAAAACCTGTGTTGTGTTATCAGAAATCATGATGTTCTTATTTTGTAAGAAGAGTAAATATTTGCTCTTGTTTTTCATTTATAAAAAACTATGTGCTAAAACTCTTATTATAATTTTGGTGATTTTAAAATTTTATACACTAATTAACCCAGGGTTCTAGGTCCGACAATATTTGTTCTAAGGGCACCGGTTAAAGATGAGCATTGTTGTTGTATGATATGAATTTTTTTTTTTTTTGGGTGTGTGTATGGTATGAAATTTTTTTCACACGAAAAATGATTCCAAAGATGTTTAGCCAATCACGGGATAATAACCATACATAGGAGGTGCGAATAACAATATAATCCACATTTTGTAGCATTTTCGTAGACATATAATATAATTCATAGTACTTTTTAGTATTTCGGAGTTAAGAAACTAAGAAATGAAAAGTCTTTATTGCAAAAGGAGTAATTTTTGCTTGAGTATAGTGTCTATTAGATACTTTATCACGTTGAAATTGTGCGTCGTTTTTTTTTTTTTTGGTCAACGTTGCAATTGTGTGTCTATGTCTCTCATCATTGTCATTGATATACTGAAAAATTGAGTACTCGTTTGGAACCACGTTTTGGCACCTCCTCCGTGCGTTTGCATCTGTCAAACTTGATTTGACTGCAAAACTGTGTGTTTGGTTGCAACAGACTTTGATATACTAAAAAATTGAGTACTCGTTTGGAACCACGTTTTGGCACCTCCTCCGTGCGTTTGCATCTGTCAAACTTGATTTGACTGCAAAACTGTGTGTTTGGTTGCAACAGACTTGAATCGATTTTTATCCCAAACTCAATTTTGTCTAGAAGCTAGGATTCTAAGTTTTTACGGTGGGAATGAATCGATTCTCAATTTTTTTTCAAAGATGACACCCACTTGCCTTTAGTTAAATTATTAGTGTTTGATATGTTTACCATCAGGTACCTTTTCATGCAATCATAATATATATTTTTTTGGGTTACTGGCTTAGTACCAGAAGGTTTTAGGAATATTTTTTTCGTGAGTTACATAAAGAAACAGAACAAACAAGGAGAAAAAAAAAAGAAGCAGGGCTAACAAGAAAAAAAAAGAAGGTTTTAGGAATTTTTTTTTTTTTGGTGCTAGAAGGTCTTAGGAATTTATTAATACAAAAAAAAGGTTTAGGAATTATTATTAAAAAAAAAAAAGTCCCATGTGACTCGCATCGCACCTAATTCCATTGTTTTCATGTCCATGAAGCCTTTTGCTCGTAGTAATATGCATTAATGTTAATCATGATGGATATAGCTTAATCATTTTTGTCATAATTAATATGCATTTTGTTTTAAAAATTTTAATACATGCATACAATTATATAAAATTTAATAATATAACATAAATTTAAAAGTTATCTAAAAATAGAAAAATTCTGGTTTTATATACACATGTTAAAACATATTTTAGTAATTACATACTCAAAAGCAATTTTGAACCAAATTATCCAAACAACGTAAATTGATTAAAATCAATTTTTATGTAAATGTATCCAAACATAAATCATTTTACAATCAACTCACTTTTTATCAAAATCAATTTTATAAAATCAATTCAGACAAAATCAATTTTCGCTACTGCAGAACCAAGTACACACTGAGTTTACAAAGAAGTTGAATTTTACAAAGAAGTTGAATCTTAATATGATATCGGAGCCCATTAAAAAAAAGTGTGAACAACAAAACTGAGGCCTCTTACTAAAAAAATGATGTAAGCCCATGCAACCAAAAAAGGGACCTATGGCCTTGAGGCTAAAAAATATGGGGGCTACTTTTCACCCCCAAATTGCTATGAAACCCTCAATCAATTTTTTTTTTCCAATTTTAGCCTTGTCCGGATGCGCGCTTCCAGACGGGATTTAACCTCCCAATTTTTTTTTCCAATTTTCACCCCCCAAATTGCATTTTCAATACTTTTCAGAAGTGCGCATCTGGACAGGGCTAAAATTGGAAAAAAAATTAGTTAGGGGTTTTTGTAGCAATGTGGGAGGGTGAAAAGTAGCCCCCAAAAAATTTAGTACAACCCCATAAACAAAAAAAAGGCACAAAATTTGCAAGTCTAAGCTGGGCCTCCAGTTGGAAAAAATTGCAAGTCTCAACCGGGCCTCTGGTTGAACCTGAGGGGGAGTGCTAGAAAATAAAGTCTTATATTGGGCAAAATTAAGACAAATAAAATGTATATAAGTTGGGAAGTTTGAGTCTAAAAGGTCTAGACTTTTTGGACAATAAGGTAACTCTCAAACTTAATATACAAACCAGTCCAGTCCCTCAGTTGGGCCAATCTTAAAATACTAATAGTATAGTGTCTATTTGATGGAGTGGATTCTCTCTAGTTGAAATTACACATGACATTATCACGTTGAAATTTTGTGTATGTATCTCTCATCTTTTGATATAATAGGTGAATGTAGCCCCAACAAAATTCGTGAATATTTATAAAGAAATGCAGACTTAAAATTCATCATTGATATACTAGGCGAATATAGGTGGCTTCTATTGTTCATCTTAAATTTTGAGTCTAACTCAATCTCACAAAACCGGCTTATAAGGTAAGAGGTGTCCATTCTTTATAAATTCTTTTCAGGCATATAAGTTTTTCTCAATACACCCCCTCACGCCCAACACTATCGGGCTTTGTGCGTGAATAATATAGTGGGAGGCCCGATGGATCTAGGATAAACTCTGATATCATGTTAGTATTTAAGATTAGGCCTAATTGAGGGAGTGGGCTTATTTGTATATTAAGTTTGGGAGTTACTTTGTTGTCCAAAAGTAGAGCTATCAAATCGGATCGCCCAGCCCAACCTAACGCATTGGGCTAGATTGCAATAACGGGTTGGGTCGGGCTAGCCCGAATTTCTACCAGTCTATGAATTTTATGACCCAACCTAGCCTAAATTGCGGGTATTTGGGCCGACCCAACACAAATTTCTATTAAGCTATGTATTTTTAATTTATAAAATATTGGCCTAAAATGCAACCATGTAGGCCCGTGTGGCTAATGGGGTTAGACCAAAAAGACCCAGTCTTTTTTGTCTATATTTATGAAGCCCAGCACGGCCTAAATTGTGGGTCATTCGGGTCGGGAAAAAATTGACATATCTATCCATAAGGTCTTCACTCTTTAGACTCAAGCATCCTAACCTATATATATTTGAGTTGTCTTTATTTTATCCCTTGTTGGACTTGGAACATCCACAATGGGAGTGCTTAAATGAGTGCTTGCCCATTAAGAAGTGGTACCAAATAAGTACCCTCATTGTGGCCTAATTCTTAATAATACCTAACCGGCACAAGTACCTACACAGGTATTATCTCTCTCTTGTTTTTTGCAGCGCCCGCACGTCAGGTTTAATAAATAAATTAGGTATTTTTATAAATTATTGATGAAATGTAAGGAGGTGCAGTTATTGGTGGACCCTTTAATAATTTTTTTGAGGTGCTGGATTGGAGGGATGAGGTGCTTATTAGGTACTTAAGTTGAAAACATAAAAATGAGTGATGTCAGCAAGTGCGACCTACTTAGGAACCCCAGTCGGAGTAGCTGGGTTGCTCTTATTCTCTTATATGTTCTTTGGACTAGTTTTTGCCGAATAAGAACATTAGCCGTACATGATAAATGATTATCGAATAAATGCTTAGTTAAGTAGTTTATCTAAATACTCCATACTACGCTCATTAGCATTTAATTTATAATGGTATATACTCCCTCTGGAACAATTTATAAGGCAAAAAGTCATTTCCATATTCGTTAAAAAATGTATGTATCTGGTCCAAAAATTGGACCAGATACATACATTTTTTAACGAATCTGGAAATGACTTTTTGCCTTATAAATGGTTCCGGAGTAGTAGTTTATAAGACTTGTGTAACTTGGTATTTTTTATTTATTGATATAACAAATGTTAATACTATGAATGCATGAGTGTGAAAGTTGTTTTTATCGTTTAGAAGTTTGTGATTTTGACTTAACTAGTTCAAGTAAGTTGGGCAAGGTCAAGGAGTGTGAATTCAATTAATTAACAGATGTTGATTAAGATTTGATACCTGAAATACTAAATAGTTTTGAGAGTGGACCACATATCAAAATCCGAAATAACGAGTCCCAAGGCATAATTTTAGATCATTTTGAAAGTTGGGTGTTCATAGAGTTTACTCAAAGGAACTTTTGAACGCCATTTTAGGGGTGAAAATCTCAAACAA
Source organism: Calophaca sinica (assembly GCA_037113605.1). Taxonomy (NCBI): domain Eukaryota; kingdom Viridiplantae; phylum Streptophyta; class Magnoliopsida; order Fabales; family Fabaceae; genus Calophaca; species Calophaca sinica. The sequence goes on along the minus strand of CM073733.1, from coordinate 99,385,632 downwards.
ACATACTTTAAAACCAATGTTTTAAAAACCGGACCGGTCGTTGAACCGGTGAGACTGTCGGGTCATGGTTCAATTGGTTATGCTGGTTGAACCGTCGGTCGAACCGGATGATAAATAAATAATTAAATAAATAAAAAAGTACAAATTTTGAGGAAAAAGTAAATAAAAATAATAAAAAAACAAGCTAAACCGGTCCAACCCGGTCCAATTGATCGTCCAACCCGGCCCGATCACGGCCCAACCTTGCTCGATCCGGTTATGGGTCCAAATAGATCATGGTCCAACTCATTGAACCGACCGCATGTGTCTTGCCGATCGGCCGGACTGGTCGTCCGGTCCGGTCCAGTTTTTCAAACACTGTTTAAAACAATGACACAATAGGATGAAGAGTTTCATACAAATAGAACGTCTAAGCAACACCACATATATGTTTCATACATATTATTTCTCTTATATATTTGGACCAATGGAACATTACCTATTAAGGCTTGGTTTGGTAAGACCAAGAAGCTAGCTTATAGCTTATTAGACTAGCCTCTAAGCTTGTTTAACCGAATAAAAGGTTGGTAAGCAAGCTTATCACACTAGCTTATAGCTTTTTTGAGATGCTACTTGAAGTAGCATCTGAGCTTATAGCTTATAGTTTTTTATCTTTTCTCTCATTTTTATCCTCATTATTTTATTCTTTATCTTTTTTTTTAAAATTTAAAATAAAGATATTTTCGTCATTTTATATTTATCAGTTAGTTAAACAGCTAATTTTACCAAACACTTCAATTTTAATTAACTAGTTTTTTCAGCTATAAGCTATCAGCTAGTTTTTCAGCTATCAGTTAGCTTATAGCTTATTTTTACGAAACTCAGCCTAAGTCTTTATTATACAAGTAACCCAAGATGGTCATGTTATCAATCAATCAATAAACATAAGATAGGTGAACCTTTTTCATTAATTAGCACAACAGTAATGGCTATTGTGGCAGCTTCTTAGATTTTTTCAGTTATTTTATTCTTTTTATAATTTCTTTTATTTTAAAATTTATTTAATGTTTAATTGTTTCACATGCTTTATCCGAGCATTCTCACACTCCATGTCATTGTCTCATCAAATTGTTTCACCTACTCAATCCTTAACTCTTTTCTTTCCTTCCTTTCTATTTTCTTTTTTGATTTCCTCTTTCCACTGCGTACCATGCCCATCTTCTACAAGGGTTCTTCACCCAATCCTGCCATCTTATCTTCCTCCACATACGCGTTTAAGACCTCGAGCTTGCTGACCTCGTCGTCTACATCGTCAACGACCATTTAATCATTAGTAAGGTCGATACTTTTTCGGTGTTTCTTCTCCAAATCTCTGTTAAGGTGAGAAAATTAGATATTTTTGTGGGGTTTATGCTTTCAAGGTGTATTTGTAGATTTTTTGGTGTATTTTCTTCAATAGTTACTAATTTGATTGTTAATTCTGTGGGTTTGCTCTTTGGATATTAGCTAAGGTATGCTTCAATACCTTGCGATATCGTCTACTTTAAAGTAGGGCTAAAACGGGAGAATAGATGCTTGAAGAAATTATAGACCTTAGGTTTGGAGTGAGGCTCAATGTCAGTTATGGCTATGCTCTCGTGTTTGTTGGAATCAAGTGGAATCAGAAACAATGACCCTTAATTATTTTGATGATAACAAATAATATATAAGAATAATTTATCATCTGATGTGTTCTGTAGTGTGTAGAAACTAGTGAGAAATCACTATTATTTATCAGATGGATCTGTCTCAGAAAGGTTTGGCTATGTGCACTACTTACTGTTTGGTATGTTTGAACTAAATTTTGTTTGAATCATCTGGTAAGAGTAAGATGACATCAACGTCTTATAAACCATGCTCTGGTAGAACACTCTGGTGAACCATGGTTTGGTAGACTATGATTTCATGAACCATGCTCTGGTTGAGTACAGTCTGGTAGAACATTAAGCTTTGGTAGAACAAATGCTTTGGTAGAGGCTTATCTCCGTCTCAACTACTCTACTCTGGTAAACGGTGATGTCTGTGTCATCATATTTTATCTGGTACGAATATACCTCTTGTACCCCACCAGACTGAACGAAGCATTCAATGGTTATTTAAAGCATTTAAGGATCCTCAATGATGATTCTTTAATGTACAAGGAATCAAAGGCAGAATAGAATGTCAACGGGTATAATCATTCGATCTGTCTTACCCTGAATGGATCTCATTTTCAAAAAGGATCTACAAAGGGACACATTTATCATTGACAGCAATGTCAGTGTACGAAATGGAAAGTTGAGAATGACACATCGCACAAAAACCACAAAAAGCAGATCTGATTGTTTAACCACTGGTGAAGGACTTGCTTAGGTCACAACGGTCTTATTGGAGTATCTTTCTATATATACCATCTTCAAAACAGTGAAGAAGGTTAGACAAGTGAGCAACCAAGAAATTATTCCAAGCATTCTGAGACCAAGAAAACTGCATCTTAAACGTTTTATTCTTTCTTCAAGAAAGTTTTTTTGTGCTTGAGTTTTCATTGTTTATCCTCTGGTGTTGAGAGTTTAGTTAGACTGTTTCAAAATCATTTTTGAATACACTTGTATTTAGCCCAGTAGTGGCTGTATTTTTCTCAGAGGCTTGACTGTACTAAGTCGTTCTGAGAAGTTGAGAGTACAACCAATTTGGTAGTAGTATACCCTTAAGTTTGTAATCAGTTGATTACAGTGGAAAAATCTTTTAGTGTGGTGAAGAGACTAGATGTAGCTACCAGGTAGTAGTGAACTAGTATAAATCGTTGGGTCTTATTTCTTCTCTTATCTTTACTGCTTCTTAAAGTTACTTTTGTTTAAGAGTTATTTTGAAAAAGGTTTTCAAAATCACAAGTACTACGAAAAGATTTCTAAAACCCAATTTAAACCCCTTTTATTATGTTTTTGGTCGCGTTCAATTGGTATCAGAGCTCAGCCTCTTGGTTGAGCACTTAACTAGTGTGAGAGGAAAAGATCTTATACTTTATTTATGGCAAGTAACGATGCTAGTGGTCATGATAACCGTCCTCCTTTGTTCATTGGAACAAACTATGACTACTGGAAAGATAAAGTTAAAACCTATTTTAAGTCACAACAACTTGAACTTTGGGATATGGTTTAGAAATCATATACTGAACCAGTTGACAGTAAGGATGTTCCCATTCCTAGGGATAAGTGGAACGCTGACCAAAAGAAAGATTATCAGCTAAATTAGAAAACAAGATATTTCCTTATCTGTGCTATTTCTGAAAAAGAATATGAGAAGTGTGGGAAGAATGCAACTGCTACTGACATTTGGGACTCATTGGCCTTGGCCTGTGAGGGTATTGCCCAAGTGAGAGAAACAAAAGCTAACATTTTTGTTAGACAGTATAAACTCTTCAAGATGGAAGAGAGAGAAGACATTGAAACAATGTTTGGGAGATTTCAAACATTGGTTCATGGTCTAAAAGTTCTCAATAAGAGCTACACAACTACTGATCATGTAAAGAAGATCTTGAGAAGCCTGCCCAAACAATGGAGACTCAAGGCCACGGCTATTCAAGAAGCCAAAGACCTCAATGCCTTGCGTCTGGAAGATTTACTAAGTTCCTTGAGGGCTCATGAGCTGGAGCTGAATGAAGAAGAACCTCCCAAGAAATCAAAGTCTACAGCTTTGAAATCTAATAACAAAGCTTCCTCCTTCAAAGCTCTACAAGCAGAAGAAGAATCAGACGAAGGATCGTCTGGTGAGAACAGCGATGGAATAGGCGATGAACTTTCTTTTATCTCAAGAAAGATTCAACGTATGTGGAGAAAGAAAGGAAGGTTCAGGAAGTAATTCTAGAAGAAGGATACAAGGGAAAAGAAGGAAAACAAAGACAAGAGTCAAGTGGTTTGCCACGAGTGCAAGAAGCCAGGACATTTCAAGTCAGAATGTCCACTACTTAACAGAGAGAAACCAAAGAGAAGTGGTTTCAAAGGCAAGAAGAAAAGTCTCATGGCAACATGGGATGACTCTGATTCATCATCGTCTGATGATGAGGAGGAACACGCTAACATGGCTCTAATGGCTACAATAGGATCAGACAGTGAAGAAGAGGAAGAAGAGGTCAATTCTAACTCATCCTCTGATTTACAGAAAGCTTTTAATAAACTCTTAGATGAGTCTTCCAAGCTCTCCATTGAATACAAAGCGTTAAAAAGAAAATTTTCAAAACTATCAAAAGAGTTTTTAACGTTCAATGAAGAGAATAAGAAGCTTAAATCTGAAAATCACCGTCTAGTGAATGCAAGCTCTAAGACAGAAGAAAAACTTAAATATGTAACTCTTCCAAGTATGAAGAGGGGTTTCAAAGATTTCTTGCTGAATGTGTGACACGTAGCAAATAAGCCTCTATGATCTGGGGTGTTAGCCAAAATGGCAAGAAAGGTCTTGGTTACAAATCAGATGAACCCCCTTTTCAAAACTCTAATTTAAAGTCTGATGAGACCAACGATCATAGTGACAGTCTGCTGTGTACATGCTGTAACAAGTATGGTCACATAAGAAGCACTTTCTATGCTTCGAAAAACTATAAGGATAAGTTTCCTTCTAGAACTAACAAGAGAGAACCCAAAAAGATTTGGGTACCTAAGGATAAGATTATCTATATTGCAGATTTGCTTAGCAACAGAGTTGAGACACCAGTCTTGGTACTTGGACAGTGGGTGTTCACGACACATGACGGGAGAAAGGCTTTTGTTCCAAGAACTGCGATATAAAGAAAGTGGAACCATTGGTTTCGGTGGAAACTAGAAAGGTAAAATCATTGGCATTGGCTGGGTTGGTGAGAAATCTCTACCCTCTATTGATAATGTTTTACTTGTTGATGGCCTTAATCATATCCTACTTAGCATAAGTCAATTATGTGATAGTGGTTATGATGTTGGTTTTAGTGATAATGTCTGTATAGTCAAAAGCAAGAAAGATGGCTTTGTTTTCTTTAAGGCAAAGAGGAAAAACAATATTTATAAAATCAAACTCTCTGAGTTGGCCAACTAAAATGCCAAGTATCTTTTGTCAGTTGATGAAGAACAGTGGACTTGACACAAGAGATTGGGTCATGTCAGCTTGAGATTAATCTCAAAGCTTAACAAGAAGGAACTTGTTAAAGGCTTACAAAATCTCAAGTATTAGTCTGATGCTCTTTGTGAAGCTTGTCAAAAGGGGAAACAAACAAAAACTTCTTTTCAATCTAAAAATATTGTTTCCACTTCAAGACCACTTGAACTTTTGCATCTGGATTTATTTAGTCCAACTAGAACTGCCTCTCTGTCTGGAAAGAAATATGGACTTGTTATTGTTGATGACTATACCAGATGGACATGGGTAAAATTCTTTGCACACAAGGATGAGTCTTTTAAAATGTTTTCTGTCTTTTGCAAACAAATGCAAAATGAAAAAGGTTTTTATATTACAAGTATTAGAAGTGATCATGGTGGTAAATTTGAAAATGAACTCTTTCAAAAAATTTGCGAAGAACATGGCATTTCACACAATTTTTCTTTTTCTAAAACACCACAACAAAATGGTGTTGTAGAAAGAAAAAATAGATCTCTTCAAGAGATGGCCAGAACCATGATCCATGAAACAAAAATTGCTAAGCACTTTTGGGCAGAAAACAGTAAACACTGCATGTTACATTCAAAATAGAATCCATATTAGATCTATTTTGAATAAGACTCCTTATGAATTGTGGAAAAGAAGAAAACCCAACATTTCATATTTTCATCAATTTAGATGTGACTGCTTTGTTCTCAATACAAAGGACAGTCTAGGAAAATTTGATTCTAAAGCACAAAAAGGTATCTTTTTGGGATACTTTGAACGCCCTAATGCCTACAGAGTATACCACAAAGAAACTCTGATCGTTGAAGAATCAATGATGTAAGATTTGAGGACAAGAATCCTGACACTGAAATTTCAGAGCGAGATGAGCTATTCGCAGATATGTAGATCAATGATAGAATAGAAGCCGATGTGTCTGTTGACAACTCCGATGATGTCTCTGGTCCTGCGTCTGGTGACCAGACTCAAGCAGAACTGTAGTACCCTAATTTTGTCCGGCCTTTTTATTTTATTTTATTTTATTTTATTATTTATTTTAACTTTTTTATTAGTAGTAGTAGTAGTAGTAGTAATAAATATAATAATATTTTTGGTCTTAAAATAAAGAGAAGAAGGCAAAAAGAAAGAAAGAAAAGTGAAAAAGAAAAATAAGAATTATTGAAAAGGGGAAGCAAATAACAAAAGTGGGGGTGCCACTAGCAATCTGCTAGTGGACAAAATCACGTCCAGCCCATTTCCTTCTTCCATTTCTTTCTTCCCTCACACACCCCTTTTATTTTTTGTCACACCTCCTGCATTTCCTACCTCCTTGCTTCTTGCACCTCGTGCCTCATTCTCCGTGCACCCCCCTACTTGGCCCTTCCTCTCATTCACGCAGCCCAACTTCCACGCAAAGCCCATATCCAACCCATTCTGCATAACCCTAAAAACTAACAACCCTAATTCCCTCTCAATCTTATTTTCTCCCTTCAGCCGCGCCGTTCCCCCCATCTTCGTCCCCCTTCTATCTCTCCATCTCTCTCTTCATCATCCTCCTTCTCCTCCACCATTCACGCCCTCTCTCCCACCATTCTCTCATCCCTTCCTCTAATCCCATATCTCTTCTCCATCTTCAAACCCTAAAGGGCCAAACCGCGCCCCCATCCCTCGTTCTCCAAGAACCCTAGCCGCAAAGACTAACCCCATCCCCATGTTCTCTCTTCATCCGTTCTTTCTCACCCTCACCAAAACCCTAATCCTTCACGCCCAAGCGGCCGCACCATCTCCTCCTTCTCTCTCAACCTCTTCTTTCCTTTTTGTCTTCTCAAACCCTAACCCTATTTTCGCCCCAACCTCTCTCGGCCACCACTATGATCCTCTCATCTCCTCAAACCCTAACCCTAAACCTCATGACCGCGGCGCCTTCATCTCCAGATCCGTCAAATCCGGACCGAATCCTCCAAATCATGTCCAAATCAAGTCCAGATTCGAATCAAAGGGAGTCTTTTTCCATTCTTTCCTTTTTACCTATTTTTCTGTTAAATGCGTTTTTAATTACTGATTGATGTTCCGATTTGTTTTGTAGGTGATTGAAAGAAGATTGGAGGCTATAAAAGGCCTCACAAGCAGAAGCAGAATGGGAGAACCCTAGAGACAGAGAGGAAACCGGATAGAAACAGAGGAGAAATAGAGGACGACAAAGAAGGCAGAAACAGAAGGAAGGAATTGTGACTACGAACCTGTGAGGCTACCATAAAATTAAACACCATTTAGTCTTAGGTTTTTTTTATCCCCTTCTCTTTACTTCTGTGATTTTCTGGGAAAAGCTAATACCCAAGTTTCATCTTCTTCCTTTATTTCTCTCTGAATATGATTCTGTAATAAAGACTTAATCAATTTCTATTGGAATTTTCTTACTTCCATTCTTTTATTTTTGTGATTGTTTGGGTTGTTGCTGTTGTTGTTATTGTTGCTGCTATTGTCATTGTTGTTGTTATCGTGGTTGTTGTTGTTGTTATTGCTATCAGTGCCCACAGTTTGGATTGTAATTAGGTTTAGGGTTTGGCCTCCCAATGGGGCCAAACCCTAAATAGGGATCAATTTACAAATATATGATAAAAAGGGACTGAATTGCAAATACATGATAAAAAGGGACTGAATTGTAAATATATGATAAAAGGGGCCTGAAAGCAAAAAAAGAGGAAAAAGTTTTCTTTTGAATTTTCTGTTCACACACGTTTTAAGATTCGGTCTTCCAATGGGGCCAAATCCTAAATAGGGATCGATTTGCAATTATCATATTGAACTAGGACTTGAAAGCAAAAATTGAAATTTCTGGATTTGGTTTGATCTTCCAAAGGGGCCAAACCCAATCCAGGGACTTATTTGCAATTTACGTCTTTTTTTCATAAATAGTCAGAATTGAATAAAGGATTGATAAAGGGCATAAAAGCAAAAAAGAAAAGAATTTTCCCTTCTTATCTTTTTTTTATAATTAGTTTCTACTTTTTTAGGTTTTTTTTCTTATATTTATTATTTCTGTTATATAAGAAAAGAATAAATAATAATTTGTATACAATGGTTGAGTTGTCCTTTCACTAAGTTTCTTTTTAATAACCTTTATAATATGGTGATTAATAAACTTGTATTTTTTTAGAAAATTCATTTGGGAATAATTTATTTAATGATAAGCAAGTTTTTTTTAAACAATTAAAAGGGTACCATTTTTATGGGCGTTTTAGGGGTGCTAGTACTTTTCCTATACGTAACCAACTCCCGGGCTCAAAAGCTGGTTCAAAGACTATTTTTTTTTAAATTATTCTCATAAAAAGGGTTTTTCCTATTGTTTTTTCCTTAATAAACATTAGGTGGCGGCTCCATTTAATTTTTAGGGTGGTTGTCACAAGAACCAAGAAGGGATTAGAAGTTCAAGACTCATCACCTAGAGTAGCAGATTATTGGTGAACCAAGTGACAGGGTCAGAACCAGATCATCATTTAGAGAAAAATCTGATCTTGCACTACTGCCAAGACCATTGATGAAGCTCTAACAGACGATGGATGGATACTTGCTATGCAAGAGGAGCTGAATCGATTTCAGAGGAATGATGTGTGGAACCTTGTACCCCCACAGAGGATAAGCAAGCCATTGGAACCAAGTGGGTTTTTAAAAACAAACTTGATGAAGATGGTAAGGTGGTAAGAAATAAAGCCCGTTTAGTAGCTTAAGGGTATTCACAAGAGGAAGGTATAAATTATGCTGAAACCTTTGCCCCGATAGCTAGATTAGAAGCTATTAGAATTCTATTATCATTTGTTGCACATCATGACATTACTTTATATTAGATGGATGTGAAAAGTGCATTTTTAAATGGTTTTATAAGTGAGGGAGTATTTGTAAAACAACCACCTGGTTTTGAAGATGTTACTTTTCCAGAACTTATCTTTAAACTTAAAAGGCTCTGTATGGTCTTACGCAAGTTCCAAGAGCTTGGTATGACAGAGGTTTTGAAGATGTTGCTTTTCCAGAACATGTCTTCAAACTTAAAAAGGCTCTGTATGGTTTTATGCAAGCTCTAAGAGCTTGGTATGACAGACTGAGTTCTTTTTTAATGTCAAATGGTTTTAAAAGAGGAAGGGTGGATACAACCCTCTTTAGAAAATCATCTAAAAATCATTTTATATTAGCACAAATATATGTAGATGGCATTATTTTTGGTGCTACTAATAATATCTTTGAAAAGAATTCTCTGAGCTTATGCAGAATGAGTTTGAGATGAGTATGATGGGAGAATTAAAGTTCTTCCTGGATATTCAAATCAAACAATGTCAAGATGGAATCTATATCCATCAGACAAAGTATGTAAAAGAACTCTTGAAGAAGTTCAAGCTGGAAGAGACCAAACCAATGAGCACACCTATGCATCCTACTTGTGCTCTCAGCAAAGATGAATCTAGTGAAAAGTAGACCTAAAGGTATACAGGGATATGATTGGTTCACTCCTTTATCTCACTTCCTCAAGACCTGATAAAATGTTTAGTGTATGTTTATGTGCTAGATTTCAATCTGACCCTAGAGAATCTCACTTAACTACGGTTAAGAGAATCTTTAGGTATCTTAAAGGAACTACTAATCTTGGTTTGTTGTATAAGAAATCAAATGATTACAAGTTAGTAGGTTTCTGTGATGCTGACTTTGCTGGAGATAGAGTTGAAAGAAAAAGCACAAGTGGTGGCTGTCAATTTCTTAGAGCCAACCTAATCCCATGGTCCAACAAAAGACAGAGCATAATAGCACTATTAATAGCAGAAGCAGAGTATATATCTGCAGCGCTGTAGTTCTCAACTTCTATGGATGAAGTATCAGCTTGAGGAGTATCAGATAAATGAGAGTATTCCTATCATTTATGATAATACGTCTGCTATATGTCTTACTAAAAATCCTATTTTACATTCCAGAGCCAAACATATTGAAATTAAACATCATTTCATTAGAGACTATATTCAGAAAGGGGTGCTTGAAATTAAATTTATAGATACTGACCTTCAATGGGCAGATATCTTTAGAAAACCCTTGCTGAAGATAGATTTAACTTTATAAGGAAAATTTTGAATTTTCATCTTAGAAATGAATGATTGTTTAAATTGAATAGATTTGCCTCTAATGTACTTGTATCTGATAATTTGCGTCTGATAAATTTGCCTCTGATATGTTGCGTCTAGTTTTTATGTTGCCTCTAATTATATCTATCATCTGATAATATACATGCATTTGATACTCTGATCATACATACATGCATCTGGTGCATCTTTTACCTTGTTCCCTCTGGGAATATTGGTGTACACCTGTTTCACTAAGAATAGTTGATATATTAGTGGCTGTGAATTGTTCTCCTACTGAGTCATATTTTAACTGCCCAAGGGTAGTTTTACCGCGCCTTGAAAATGTGCCTGACATGTTTTGTTTTTGAAAAGACATTTTTTAATTTCTTTTTAATTTTATTTTGAAAAACGGATGAAGACAGTTCATATTCAAAACCTTTCACGTTTTATACACTCTCCCACTACCCACTCTATCTCTGAAAACTAACACTCTTAAACCCTAACCCCCATTCGCAAACCTTGCTCTCTCTCTGCAATCTTTCTGCAATCATCTACAATGCCGAAGAACAATAACAACAACAAGAAATTGCTCCCCAAAATGCACCAGAGCCTACTGGAGATTTTTGAGCTTGACGATCTCGTCGTTATGATGGAAAAAAGAGTCGACCTCAATAAACTGGATGAACACAACGTCGATTTCAGAAACAACTTCATTTATATGGGTTGGAGGGAGTTTTTCTATGTGGAGTCATGGGAAATTTACCCAGAATTAGTCAAGGAATTCTGGAAATTTGTGAAGGTAACTACAAGGAGGCATAGTTAGCCACGTTCAGGGAAAGAAGATTCTGGTGAATAAGAGCTTGACCTCCCAAGCTATTAACAATCCAAACAAAGGGCTTGAGATTATTCCTAACTGGGAAAATCACTATGGTGGACCCTCTGTGATTTCCAATCACATTTACGAAAGACGGGGTGCTTTCAAGGCAGTGGACATGAAGAGTCACTTCAGGGTACTCTTCAAAATCATCAAGGGAACAGTGATGCCAAAGGCGGGTTCAGTGGATACTGTAAGGTCAGATCACAAATTTGTGATGTGGCACTTTGACCAGAAGAAACCTGTTAGCCTTCCTAGTATCATCTTCAACTACTTGAAGAGGGTTGTTTCATTCTCCAGAGCTGAAAAAACAGAAATATACCCTACGAAAGGGTCATTTCTGCTATTTTGGAAGGATATAATGTCATCAAGGAACTTCAAGGGAAAGACACTGATGAGGCTAAACTTCTGCTTTGCACAAGTAGTGCCCCAATCTTCAACAGTAAGAACTTGAAGAGAATGGGCCTTTCAATGGAAGACTTGGTTGCACAAGCTGCTATGGAAGAAAAAGAAACAGCTAAGGCTGAGGAAAGGAAAAAGGGAAAGAAGATGAATAGTGTTAGTGTTGGCCCTGTCAAACCAACAAGGAGGATCACTAGAAGCTCTGGAACCTCCTCTTCATCACAAGCTCTACCTTTACTTCCACCTCAATGTCCAGCTGGCTTACCCTCTGTTCTTACTGAAGAAGTTGACGACAACAAAGAACATATGAGGGAATATCTAGAAAAGCATCAGGAGGATACCAAGTGGTATTACGAGGAAATAAGAGCCAAGAGACTTCAAAAGGAAGCCTCTGCAAAGGTACTTCCACCTTCTACCTCTGGTGCAAAGAAAAGGAGGTTGCTTAAGGCTAGTGGAGCAGCACCTAAGAAATCTAAGGTACTTGACTCTGTTGTTAATCTTTTTGAATCAGTATATAGTGATCCTATTGGTACTTCTCAAGTTACCTAGAACCCACAAACCACCATTGCCCCACAGAACCTAACAACCTCTGTTACATGCTCTGATGATTCAGAGGATGAGATCCCTCTGGTAAAGAGGAAGAGGACTTCTGCCTCTATTCCTACTACTGAGCCAACTGATGTTGCACTCAAACCCCCTAGTTTTGTTTACCCTCCACCACAACCAGAACCTATCCCTCAACCAACACCAGAACTTAACCCCCAAACCCAAACACAACTAGATCCTACTCAGCAAACACAACCAAAAATACAACATGTCACCCCAGGGATTCAAACACAGGAACATGGCTCTGAAACCATGCCAGCATCAGAACCTCAAACCTTACCTAAACTAACACAACCACCATCACCCAAACACCACTCTGAACCAGAAACAACAACAGATTCAATTGCAGAAGATGAAATTATACTCACTTCTAAAATTACCTCTGAAGTTGTTGAACAACTAGTGTCTGAACCTAATTCCCCAGAATCAGACCATACCCAAACCCTTCCTACAAGCCCCATCATTTCTTCAACCTCTGAGAACCATAACCATAACCATAACCAAACACCTCCCCTGCCTCTGGCAACTCCTTCTTTTTTTGGCCCTTGAGAAGCACATTAACCAAAGGATTCAATTGATTGAAATAGAAAAATAGAGAGAAATGGATCTTGTCATTTCTGTTCACACTTGGCTAGCATTGGAAGAATTCTATTTTGGCTGGCACAAAACACATCTGGAATTCGATGGTTGGTTTGAAACTCACAAGATGTAGCAACAACAGATAAACAAGAGACTCTTGGCTGCCCCTGCATGTAGAAGGCCTACACCTCCACCTCTTGCAATTTGGGAACCTGAACCTGCATCTGTTATTAAGGAAATAGCTTCCCCTGCTCCTTTTGCATCTGCTATGGCTGCACTTTCTCCTACCTTTGCTCAATCTAGTAGGTCAGACTGCATTGAGGTTTCAAAGGATGTTTTTGAGAGGTTAGTTGAGGACAACAAGGAGTTCAAGCCGTTCATGGCTTCTTCCAGGAAGAGACAAGATGAATTTGTTGAATCCCAAAAGAATATTGAGGCAATGCTCAAGCTGCTATTGGACAAAGTGTCAAAGCCCTAGAAAACCTTAGGATTTCACCATTTTTTTTTTGCTTTTACCCTTTGTCTGCTTTGTGTTCTTTTGATTGTTAAAAACTTTATCTTGTGCGTTACTTTTGAATGCAAACACAAGAAGGGGGTTGAATTGTGTTGAAAACTTTTCGCAAACTATAAGTTAAAACTAACTTGAAAATAAGTTCTTATGAAATTTTTATAACCGAACGCTTAAAGGATACCAGATGCTGAGATGAAAACGGTGAAAGCTTGTTTTTCTTGCAAGACAGAAATAAAGTTAAAGCAATAGAGAAAGAGACACAGAGATTTATACTAGTTCACCACCAACCTGGTAGCTACGTCCAGTCCCTTCATTCCTGAAGGATTTTCCACTATAATCACACTGATTACAACTTTTCTTAAGAGTATACTACTGTCACAACTTAACTATACTCTTAACTTCTCCAAAACGACTCAGTATGGTCGAGCCTTTGAGGAACCAGCCTATTACAAAGCAATACAAGTTTTACAAAGAAGATTTGAATACAATGAGATAACTCTCAACAAGAGAGAATAAAAAACTTAAGCACAATAAAATAACTTTCTAAGAGAAAGAATAAGACGTTGAATGTTCACTTTCTGGTTCGTAGAGTTCTTGGCACAGAATCTTAGGTTTCTCACTTGAATAGTAATTCTATAACCTTCTTCAATGGAGAGCTTGGAGTATTTATAGACTTCTTCAATAATGTTACCGTTGCAAGGAATAATCAGCTCTAAATCATTGAGTGAGGTAAATTGAAAATATCCTTTATTCCCTTTTTAGAGAATATCAGAATAGTACACTTTATGGTCGTTTGTACTATTTGCTTTTCCAATCATTTGCAGCCTAGCACAATTTGAAAGGCGTACGAACTTTTGTTTTTTCCCAAAGGTGTCACATTTAATTCCTCGTACCATAAAATTGAGCGCACAAAACAGGTTTGAAATAAATTCAAGATACACTGAGGTATTGAGTGAAAGGGCCAAGCGTGACTTGCGCGTGATTTATTAATGAAACTAGATGCTTGCTTGAAGGTATGAGACGCTCACTGGTTTTGATTGAGTTATATGTGTCTCAGTCTCTGATAGTCGGACGCTCGCTTAGAGTGAATGAACCAGATGCTTAGAGTGAATGAACTAGATGCTTAGAGAGATCCGGATGCAGACATAGCTTGATGTGCTCACTTCTTGTAAACTTCTTCTTCTTGCTTGAGTGATGTTATAAATATGAGTAATTTTATTTCCTACACACTTCAAGACTTATCAAAAGGTCAATTGTTCTCACATAGATACTTTGTTATCATCAAAATTATTGAGGGTCTAAGCTTATCAATGTGACATGCAGTGAAAAATGAGATGCTACCATTGTGTGTAATTGTGCAGGTTCTATATTTTGTGCAGGTCAGGAGTGCTGCATCATCAGGTAGCTCAAGGCCATAGACATGCCTAAAGGAATCAAGGATTTGAACAATGGACCCAATGGTAGCTCAAGATCAGGGACAACTAACCCAGAAGATGATATGGATGAATGTGGCCATAACCGAGGAGCTAAAGGCATCTAGAAAGGAACTTGCATGTTTGAGGCCAAGCAATGGAGTAGGAAGCACTGAAGCAGTGACAAAGATGGAGATATTAAACCCAACATGGACAAGGTTGTCATTGGTAAGATGAAAGAGTTGCTCAAGCCAAAAAAGTCGTTCAGAAAGCTTTGGGCCAGCAAAGGGGCACAATGGAAAAATAGTAGCTTAGAGTTAATCAGTGTTTTAAATTGCGGACCGCATCACGTTTTGCGGCCGCAACATTGCGGATGCGGACGGCGCCGCAACCGCATCGGTCCGCAATTGCGATGTTATTCAAAATCACGCGATGCGGCCGCAACAAAACCGCAATTCGTCCGCAACAAGACGGCATCGCGGCCGCAATGCGCCGCAACGGGCCACAACACTGTTCCATTCAACAATTCTTTAAAAAAAAATTCCAGATTTCCGACATCAGATGGATCGAACTCGCAAGATTCGGCGTGAATTAGAATAATTATAGCTTTTTTTTTACATTTTGTGCGAACTTAAAATTATTTCACGCCGCAACGGCCGCAATGCGCGCTGCAGCGACCGCAATATCCGCAACCGCATCCGCGACCGCAACCGCAACCACATCCGCAACCGCAATTTAAAACCTTAGAGTTAATAGTAAGTATTGTTTCTGCTAACACAAATGAAGCCAAATCTACCCCATCCAGAAATAGGAGGCATTCAGTTTCCTAAAAGTAGTTGGTTCATATTCTTGGCTTTTCTTCTGTTGTTAGTTTTCCATTTTTTGATTAGTTTCTTTATGTTAAGACGATACCGACACTAGTGGTTTATCTCTTATAAATTGAGCAAAAGTACATATAGTTTAAAATAGCAAAATTGTGAAGAATGGAAATCACATAATCCATGACATCTATCCTATCAAAGTAGTTGTTAAAGGCACTCTCTAGGGTGAGGCAAAAACTTCCCTTGCGAGAATTCCATGTTTACTTAGCATTATCCAGAAAATAGGAAATATTCATCATTTATCAAATGGAAGAAAAAGGACAACAACTAGTAGCACACGGCAGTGTTGTTAAATGGCGCCCATGGCGGTGCCATGGTGGAAAGCGGTGGCGAAATTTTTAACTGGCCGCTATAAAAAGGCTGTGGCGGATTTCACATGGCGGGCCATGGCGGCCGCCATACATGTTGCGGCCATGGCGCTCGTGGCAAAAAATGGCAGACAAAATTTTAGAAAAAGAAGGAAAACGGAACTTAGGTGTTCCGGAATGGGCCGAGGCCCAATCCGGAGATCCAGCATTCACAGGCCCAACGGCTTCCCTCAATGCCACGTCGTCCGCATGCCTCTCCGCCTTCCCTCAACGTGGCCGACCCAACGGCTTTGTGCATTAATGGAATTTAATGCCGACTTAGGGTTTCACGGACGGTTACACATCGACGAACTGAGCCCTCGACTCATATTTAAAGAAGACCGCGTCGAGCGGCCGAGGTAATCATCTTTCTACCACCTCTTACTCACCTCGACACACATCGACTTGGCGTCGGAGTGTTTGCGGTACACCACCCAACACGCCGCCGCCCTCCGTCGCGAGCACAACCGCACCGCTTCCTCCGGTCATCCTCTCAAGTTACTGCTCGTAACATTGGCGCCGTCTGTGGGAATCGTTTACGATTCCATCTTCTTTGTCGAAGTCTCCTTCTTCACTCGACGATGATCGGATCGAGCGCCAGGTCGCGACTAGCGCTTCCACTCATGCGAACGCAGATCTTGAACAACCAAACCAGCCGATAGCTCGACAGAACCACTTCTCCAAAGATGACGCCGTTCGATCGTTCTTTGCCGAACCGATGCCGGAACGGAGACCACCGCCATCCTCATTCGCGAGTTCCGCGAATTCATCCGAAGCCATGCCGAAGCGATGCATGCTCAGAATCAACGCCTCGATCGAATGGAGGATCAGCAGAAGGAACTCTCGCTCGGCGTTGCCACCCAAATCGGAAGCAGAAAGATCGAGCCTCTCATTCTCCTCGGAGATCGAAGGAGTCTGAAAATCTCAGATCTGTTCATCACCACCACCATGGCACGACTCCACGCCGCTCTGTGCATAGAGCACTCCGCCGTGCTCATTCTGTTTCATCAACTCCTCGGAGCGATGACACGAGTGACTCGAGCGGGACCTTTGGTCCTTTTACATCCGAGATCATGAAATTCCCGATTCCGAAACATCTTCAGAAACCACCCGCTTTGGACTCATACGACGGCACCACCGACCCCGACGAGCATGTTGGTTGCTTTGATACTGTCATGGGCTATCGAGGCGCCCAAGGGCCGGTGAAGTGCAGAATCTTTCCTTACTCGAAGAAGGCGGCGTTGTCTTGGTTCCGGACTCTTAAGAAAAATTCCATTGGTTCGTGGATCGAGCTCGTCGACCAGTTCTCGCGCATTTCACTGCGTCTAAAGTCCAACCTAAGTCGACAACCAGACCGCCGCAATTCAGAAGAAAGATGAGTCTATCGGAGACTACGTCGAGCGCTTCAACAAAGAAGCCATTTTGGTGAAGAAATGCTCGACGAGATGAAGTACTTGCTAGAGCAAGGCCTGGTCGAAGGAAGTTTATTCAAGGTCGACATTGGTGTCGACAAACCGAGGTCCTCGACCGAAGTTCCTGGCGAGCTTCGAAATTTATGAATTACGAAGAGAAGTTGATAGCCTCAAAAGCCAAAGACAAATCCCCAGAGTAACACTGACAAGCAAAGATGAAGAAATATAATTAAGTTGAAATAAATGTATCCTAAACACATAAGTGTGAAGCAGTGAAGTATGATTGAAGAAATACACAATCAGCATTTATTTACTATCAAAACCTTGCACCTCTGATGGAACCTCATGCCGAGACCGCATGCACGAGATCGTGATAAAGCCTTGTGCGCTTGCACAAGCACCTCTGCAACAGGTGGATACACACCAAAGATTCGAGCGACCTACCAGGCCCACCCGCAATTGCAAAATCTCACGACCTTAAACTCGGCTACGTCATGGACCTTGATTATTTGATGACCCCGACCTTGCCGCTTGGACAGCCAAATCAATTACTCCCACAGGGAAGTATAAAACTCGATTACGAGCACTTTACTCAGCATAAAATTAACGCTAACTTAATTACATCAAGTTGCTACAAATTGTCTATACTTTGACAGGAACAGCATCGACCTCGTGCCGAGACCGCGTGCACGAGCTCGTGATAAAGCCTTGTGTGTTGGCACAAGCACCTGAGATCGACCTCGTGCCGAGACCGCGTGCACGAGCTCGTGATAAAGCCTTGTGCGTTGGCACAAGCACCTGAGATCGACCTCGTGTCGGGACCGCGTGCACGAGCTCGTGATAAAGCCTTGTGCGTTGGCACAAGCACCTGTGATCGACCTCGTGCCGAGACCGCGCGCACGAGCTCGTGATAAAGCCTTGTGCGTTGGCACAAGCACCTGATGAATGAAGAGATCGACCTCGTGTCGAGACCGCGCGCACGAGCTCGTGATAAAGCCTTGTGCGTTGGCACAAGCACCTGATGAAGAGATCGACCTCGTGCCGAGACCGCGTGCACGAGCTCGTGAAAGAAGAGATCGACCTCGTGCCGAGACCGCGTGCACGAGCTCGTGATAAAGCCTTGTGCGTTGGCACAAGCACCTGATGATGAAGAGATCGACCTCGTCGAGACCGCGCGCACGCAGCTCGCGGATAAAGCCTGGCGCGCTGGGCACAAGCACCTGATGAAGAGATCGACCTCGTGCCGAGACCGCGTGCACGAGCTACCTGATGAAGAGATCGACCTCGTGCCGAGACCGCGTACATGAGCTCGTGATAAAGCCTTGTCGACCTCATGCCGAGACCACATGCACGAATTCATGATAAAGCCTTGTGCCTTGCACAAGCACATCAAGCCTCGTGGTCGAATCGCCAGCAGACGTGGAACACGAAGGTCCCGAACGAACTAATGAACAAGCACGACATGACGACACTTGCGGTTCACGAACAAGGACGTCGAACGCCGACATCAACGAACCGACATCAAGTCACCACCTCGACATTCGAGCTAGCGACTGGGTAATCGTTCCGATCGGGCCGAGGCCCAATCCGAGATCCAAAGATTCACAGGCCCAACGGCTTCCCTCAATGCCACGCCGTCCGCATGCCTCTCCGCTTCCCTCAACGTGGGCCGATCTAACGGCTTTGTGCATTAATGGAATTTAATGCCGACTGGGTTTCACGAGGCGGTTACACATCGGCGATGGCAGTCCTCGACTCATATTTAAAGAAGACCGCACGAATCTGGCCGAGGTAATCATCTTTCTACCACCTCTTATTCACCTCGACACACCGACTTCGAAGGCCGAGTGTTTGCAGGTACACCACCCAACACGCCGTCGTCCTCCGTCGCGAGCACAACCGCACTGCTTCCCTCCGGTCATCCTCTGAAGTTCTGTTCAGAACATTAGGTAACACAGCCCAACCAGAACTAGGACCAAAAGGCCGCCTTCTCCCCGTCAACCTCTTTTTTCCGGTGAAAAAAATACAAAACTGTGGAGAAGTGCACGATGGCGAAGACACGACGAGAGGGAGCAGAGGGTAGTAGGTCAGAGAAAAACAAAAGGCGTCTTTGGAAAAGAGAGAGAACGCTTTGTTTTGAATTTTGAGAGACCTTTTTTTTACTGCTTCTCTCTCTACGGGTAGTTGTCATCTCTATCTTTATCTTTACAGCTAAAAAGCTGCTTTCTTTCTTACTACTAATACTACTATTTTTATTATAGAAAAAATAGAAACAAAGCTACTCTACTTTCTTTCACCGACCAGAATTTATTTAACTTGGTTTCAACTTGTTTTTTATAATATAAAATATTTATAATATCTAAATTGATTTATAAAATAAAAAAATATTTTTAAATTCTTTTTTTATTATTAAAAATATCTAAAATAATTTATGAATAAATATTTAATTAAATTTACTAAGATTATTTGTAGTATATTTCTAAAAATAAAAAATATCCATCTTAGAATTCTATTATTTTTTAACAAGAATTAATAGAAATATAGAATAATTAAATCTATTATTTTTTTATTCTGCTTTGCTAATTCTATTATTTTTTAATTATGTTTAATTCTATTATTTTTTCCTTCTCTCCATTTCTTTTATGTCTTTTTTCTTTGCCCAGTGATCCATTTATTTTGCCTTTGTTTTCTTTTTCTCATCATTTATTCGTTATTTGATGTATTAGTTTTGATAATCACTTGTTAGTAGTTTATGATATGTGATGTGATTACTAGCTTTATGATATTTTCTATCAATCTAGTTTATTGTTCTTCACATATATTGATAATTTTATATTTTTAATTTATTTCTGCCGTTTTATTGGTATATATATAAAATATATTTTTATTCTATCCACCATGCTTCCGCCATAATCTGCAACGCTATCCGCCATGTTGATCTACATCAGACAAGATATATTGTTGTTTCATTAAACCTATTCAATGTTACTCGATTGGTCTGTTGCACTGATAGATACCCGTGCGAGACCCGTGCGAACCGGTCAAAAACCATAGTAATAATAAAATGAGATTTTTAAGGGATATCCGTCAGTCCCTCATCAATCTTAATATTTTTTTTAATTTTTATACACTTTTTAATTATAAATTATAAATTTTTAAATTTTACTTTATTTTGTTTATATTGTAATTTTATTTTGTCTTACGTTTTTATTTTATTTTTAGCTTTTTTCTTCTATTTTTTAACTTTTTCTATTTTTTCTAATGTTTTTTTTTTTTTTCTTACTTTTTCCCTATTTTTACTCTTATTTTATAATATACTTTTTCCTAATGTTGTTTTATCTTTTTTTTAATTTGTATTTTATTTTTATAATTTTCTTTACTTTGTTTAGTTTTTTTAAATTTTTAATATTTTTCATTTTTTAAATTTTCTTTATTGTTTTTATTTTTTATTTAATATAATTTTTATTCTTTATTTTATTTTTTATATGAGCAAAAATATTTATTATTTATAAATAATATTTTGTTTTTAGTCCCAACGAGAAATATTACATGTTGTTAGTGTAATTTTACTGTTTTTGAACGCATATCAAATTTATAAATATCTTTAATTTTTTAAATGAGTATTTTACTGTTTAGTCCCTATGGGGAAACGTTACATGTTGTCATTTTAATTTTATCGTCTTTTAAGACATATCAAGTTTATAAATGTCTTTATTATTTATAAATGATTATTTTGCTTTTAGTCCCTATAGGGAACATTACTTGTTTTTGTTGTAATTTTATCATTTTTTAACACATCAAATTTAGAAATGTCTTTATCATTTATAATTAATTATTTTATTTTTTAGTTCCTACGGGGAAGCATTACATGTTGTGGGTGTAATTTTATCTTTTTTGAACACATATCAAATTTATAAAAGTCTTGATGTCTTTATTATTATAAATGGTGATTTTACTTTTTACGGAAAAATATTACATGCTATCGGTATAATTTTATCGTCTTTGAACACATATCAGATTTATAAATGCCTTTATTATTTATAAATGATTATTTTGCTTTTTAGTCCCTACGGGAAAATATTACATGTTGACGATGTAATTTTATCCTCTTTAAACATATCAAATTTATAAATGTTTTTATCATTTATAAATGATAATTTTTCTTTTCAGTCCCTACGGGAAAACATTACATGTTGTCGGTATAATTTTATCGTCTTTGAACACATATCAATTTATAAGCATCTATTTATTATGTTCAAGCTTATTTGAATTTAACGGAACACGAATTTAGTATAAACAGTCTTTTAAATATATAACAAATCATTTACTAACATCATGTTTCCACACATATGCATAAAAACAAATAAGACTTGTGCGCAAGCACGAGTAACTAGTTACAACTATTTTCAGTGCCATGCATCCAATTTTTCACCCTGTATCAATGCCCAAATCATGATATGCACAAATACACTAACAGCAGATCCCATTAGCATGAGCCTTTTATATATGCCATGTCAGGTAACTCTAAGCTTGTCCTTTTTTTTATTTGTTGTGATGGTTGTATTGTTTGGGTTGATTAATATTTGAACTAGTGTTATAAAACTCATATCGATCACCAATCCAATCAGTATACTAGGTCAGTGGGTCAATGGTCGAACTAGTAGGTCACTGATTAGACTGATTAAATTGGTGTACATTATATAAATTTTATGAGGAATGCTAGTAGTAGTCGTTCTAACACTTGCTTGCTAACACTCACGTATTTATTCAGCCACGTCACTCTATTATAAAAATTGATTACATGTTTAAGGGTTCACCAGGTGTAGTATTTTTTTTATTCGCATATCAAACCCTCCGCGTCAAACGAGTTTAGCATTCAGACTCCCCCACCTTCCTTCGTCTTCCACCCGTGTAAACATCACCATGAAGCTTCCTTCATCTAGCAACACCACATTTCAAACCACCCATCACAAAGCCACAAGACTCATCAACCTAGCAATAGAAAAAAATAATAGAAAAAGACATAAAAAGAGAACGTGAGAGAGGGGAGGATACCCTCTGCCGTCACCGGGTGTGGCACGGTCGCCAGCCGTGGATCATGAAAACATCGTCGTTTTCTGCATGCAATCGACAATATTCTGCCACCATATGAATAAGAATAACTTTTCCGATTCTCAGGCATTGCTACAACTCTATCAGTGTGGAATTTTATATAATTTAAATATAAATTTAAAATAAAAGACAAGACTTTTAATTCTGGCAGTGATACAGTGCACCCAATAACCAGATCTGGTATCATCACACTGGTCTGAGGCGCATAAAAGAAAACATAGAGAGCAAAATGGTTGTTGCAGCCAGTGAATGTATATTGAGGAATGCTACGGCGTGATGACATTTTGAAAAGGGAGGTATCGGAGAGGAAGTGGCATTGAGGTTTTGATTTTTGCCTTTCAAATAATTAAAATAGTGTTAAAAATAACTAAACTTTGATTATCGGTAACCGAGAAAGAAATTAAAAAAAAAAAGCAATGACATGGCTTAACATACGCACGAGTGTTAGCAAGCGACTGTTCGGACGACTGCTCCTAGCGTTCCTCAAATTTTATATATCTTATATAAATTTTATAACGTAAATTTTATACTAAAAATTTGAAGCTAAATATAATATATATGACATTTCATTTTTATCCAAAATTACATATAATTAAAAAATTAAATCAATACTTTGAAGAATAAAAAACTGAAAAGAAACGTTAAAGAATTGAAAGCATCTAGTGAAGTCATTACTAAAACTGTTGCATCAGTAATTAATGCACGTGCTATTATCCATGAAGACAAATGTGAATTCACTATTAACCCAAACGGAAAAGAATATTAACCCATTAGGGCATTTAGATCTCCACCTCCCATTTTAATTTTCCCACATTTTTTTCCCACTTAAAAAGTTAGAAATACCCGTACCCCCAACATTTTTACTCTCTCTCACCACCCCCACCCCAACATTCTCTATCTCTCTCTGTATCTCACTCTCTCACATCCCCCGCCTCCTCCCACCTTCATTCTCTCATCCCCTACCACCCACCACCACCTCCGGTGTCGGATCTTGAAGTAAGGGCAAACGTTCGGTGGCATTTTCTTCTTCTACGGTGTAACAGCCCAGATTTTTCATCCTTCAAGATTAGGATATGTCTTAGGGTATTAGAACATGCTTATAGTTGCGTGGGATGGGTTTCATATGTTTTACCATTCCTTCAGCCGATTGAGTATCTAGATGTACCTTTATTCCTATGTTTAGTTATTCCAGTCACCGTATTTCCCATTTTCGAACCCCTTAACAACTCAATTGGATTTAAGTCCCTTCAATAAAGTTGTAGCGTTATCTCTTATCTTTTAGTTGGCTTTAGTTCGACTCGATTTCGATACCTACAACTCTAGATATGCTCTCTGGAGTCAACACAGCGCAAGCGTAACACTTAGGAATATTATAGTATATTTCAACTGCATTTTTTATCCTGTTAGAGTCCGAATTTGGGTAAGCCTATTAGAGAGAAAAATGTATTAAATTCTCTTAGCTTTCCAACGCCACCAAGAATGCCTCAATCGGACACCCGTAGCTCCAAATATATCCAAAACAGTAGCGTAGGGCGTCCAGACCCTAGCGCGGGCGCCCAGGGCTTACAGAGGCAGGGCGCCAGGCGCCCACACAGTCCAGGCACCAGGCGCCTGCTGACAGGTGATTTCTGCACGTTTTTGCGCGTTTTGTTGTGTTTTTGGCAAGTGTAATCCGACCCATTGGACCCAAACTCGACCCAATTCACTAAGATTACATGTTAGGGTTACAAACCAACTACTAAGCCTCAGTTTTGAACCCTAATCACGTTTGGAAACCTATCACCAAAGATCAAACCTCTCATACTTCTCTTCTCCATTCTCCTTACATTTTCTGCACTCTGTGGGTTCCAACCTTGTTCTTGGGCTGAAGAACTATTGTTGGGGTTTTGTTCTACTACCAACACTCATCATTCTTGGATGATTTGGATTTAAGGCCAAGAAGAGAGAGGAAAAGCGTGGAGTTCTCATACCTTTATAGAGCACAAAATTCTAAGAGGTAAGGGGGTAGTTTGATGCTCATGTAGTGGGTTTATGGAATGCGAATGAGCAATAGGGATGTCCCAAGATCCTTAAGCCTCGCGCGGTTGCCATGAGAGAGTACCGTCACCATGGTGACGAGAAAATCGATCTAAAACCAGTAAATTGATGTTCAAATATGTTCCTTATTGATTTTATGATATTATATTGTGGTTGGATGCTGTGGTTACGGTTGATGGTTGACTCATTGATGTTTGGTGGTTGAAGTGCATGATTTTATGCTTCTTTTGGTGTTTGAAACATGATGCAACTTTCTTGTTGTTAACACCTATGATCTCATGTTATCTGTTGATGTTTGCAACGTGCTGTGATTTCCTTGTTGAGAGATTGGTGTCTAAGTGATGAACATGCTCTTTGGAATTTGCTACTTCATGTCTTGAGATTGAGTATTTGTACATGATTGATTTGTTAGTTAGTGCAAAATATTGTTTGAAGTAGTGGTGTTGGTTCTAATAAATTATGCAGAAAATTGGAATAAGGGTAATGGGTTTAAAGGTTAAAATCTAGATTAAATGTACTAAATAAATGGTAGGCAATTTTGGGGATTTCTTGATGTTGGTATTATAGCCTTAAGTGTTTAATAAAAGAATAGTATGAAGGATATAAAATCTATTATGCAGAATTCTCTGTAAAAATGCTAAGTGTTGGGTTGATTGGGTTTAAGGTCTCATGTTTTGAATTTTATAATTCCATAAAAGATAGGCGTGGTTCTAAGGACTCTGGATTAGTGTCAAGTATGAATTATAGGGCATAACAGTACCCCGAACGATCCCCAAAAGCGTGGAAATCACGCGACTAAAGGTTTTGGACAGAAGTTGGGCGCCAGGCGCCCCACTCTGTCAGGCGCCAGGCGCCCTCTGGGCACTGGCCGCCGCGTGTATCTTTAATATCCTACCATTTCTCGCGTGTTGGGCTATATCCTATGAACTATATTAGATGTCCAAAACTTGTCAATGGTAACTAAAGAATGGTTAACATGATAAGACTTGGATGAGATAATTATTTAATTAAATGATTAAGTGTTGTGCGTTTAAAACTTAGTTAGCTAAGTAGGTTGATTGTTATTATGTTGTTGGTTAACGGGACTCGTCAACGTACTGACTGGTTAACTTTGTTGCTGTTGTATGCAATTTGTTGACGCTTGGCTAATTGTTCTTGTATCATGAGTGTCTCATAGATGTCGTTGTTGTTATTCTATAGAGGATATTGCGATAGAAGTCGTTATTGTTAGACACCGCATTTGGTCATGTTCATGCATCCTGGTGTCGGCATTGTTGTTGTTGTTGCTAGTAGGGCGTATCGGGCAAGGTATCCCGTGATGGGTGAGGTTTCCCGGTCCTATGGTTAAAAAGGGCGAATCGGGCAAGGTATCCCGTGACGGGCGAGGTTTCCCGGTCCTACGGTTGATGGGGCAAATCGGGCAAGTTATCCTGTGATGGGCGTGGTATCCCGGTCCTGTTGTTGTTGGGGCATTACGGACATGGCAGTCCGAAACGGGCAAGGTATCCCGGCCTCGTTATAAATGGATCCATATGCATATAGTTATGGTCCTAGAGATGCATCATTATGATGATAATATGCCTGGTTGTGCATATGTCGTGATGTTATTCTAATGTTGTGGTTGATGTTGTAGCCTGTGGTGTTTAGACGGTTGTTGTTATTATGTGTTGTTGTTGTAGGTACAATGTTGATGTTAGGAGTTGTTCAGTTTATGTGCATTGTTCATTTAGTTCCTTTACCTTAAAGTGCTACTTGAGTGCATGATTTCTAACCCCTTTGTTATGGCTATGCATACACCATTATGTATGTGTAGACAATGAAGCTGCAGGTGTTGATGAAGATGGGATCGATGAGTGATCGTTGAGAGCTCTCATTTAGTTAGGGATTTTTGGCTACGTTACTGAATAAATGCTTTGTTTCTGATGTAATATGTAAGGGTCAGCCCTGAATAATGGGACATCGGGAACTTGGGTTATTTTTCATTATGTGTGTTTTGTACTTATTTTTTTTTATTTCCGCATGTTGTGAACGTGACAACTCTATTTTGTTTGAAATGAAAGTTTTATCCGAATGAATATTTTTTTTTATTTTGTGTTATTTTCTTTTCACGTTGTTAAAATGCCATGACGGGGTAGAGGGTGTCACATACGGCATTCTACAACTCAGCGTGCGAGAGGGAAATTTTTCTGTGTTTTTAAATCACTACAAGAATTTCCGCTGTTACCGACGGCCATTTTCCGTCGATAACGCACGAAAGCCGTCGATAAATCGTTATTACCGACGGCTTACCGACGGCCTCGGGGCCCTTGGCAAATGGCTCGTTGGAAATCTGTTACCGACGGCCATTTAAAGTCGTCGGTATTACTGAAGGCTAAGCCTTCGGAAAACTATACACAGCCGTCGGTAATTTACTGACGGTTCAGCCGTCAGTAAATTACTGACGGAAATTTACGACGGCCTAGCCATCGGTAATATACTAACGGCTGATTCGTCAGTAAATTACGACAAAATAATAATAGCAAAAGTTGCATTCTAAAACAATATCATAAGAGATCCATACAAGGCTTCCCTTCTCAAAAGTCTCCATAAAATAATCTCTACCATAACTCTCAATAGACATACTAAAGATTTTTTTTTATAAGCAAATGAATTTATTAAAATAAAAGAGGCACACTTAATCACAAGATGTGCCAAATGGTCCAAACAGGGTGTGAATACAAAAGCCAAAAACAAAGCTGCTAATACCCACATGAAACTAGCAACAACAAATAAACTGAGCAACAATATCACAAAAGTGACTATGACACCACAAATAAATTTGCCCCATCAAAACAATGACATCAAAAGCAGCTGACAAAGAATTGTAAAAATGATGTCAAGAAGTGAATATGCCTTTCATCATCAAGAAATCAGAGCAAGCAGAGGAGAAAAACTATATAATAATAGAGCAACATAAAAGAAACTTAAATCCAACTAATCCACAAAAATTTGTAATATTAGATGTCTTCATTAAAACACAGTAGAGCACTTGTTGAAGATTTAACATAGTAGGATTTGCAATGAGTAATCGTTAAAGTTTTGGAATAGCAAAACTCTAGAGAAAAGAAAAGCACCTGTTGAAGATTCGTAGAGCTCCAATTCCTTCTCCAAAAACAGAACCCTCGATGCAAACCTCACCTTCTCAACTCAGATATTCTGCGTCCGCTGAACTATTGCTAACATTAGCACTTCAAGATTTCAACTGCACACCAAACAAACACAAATAAAAACTAAAACTGATTTAGTCAATTCACCAAATAAATCTAATTAACAACATTCTTCTTCATGTTTAGAGATGAAAAATGAGTACCTGGAAAATAGCAGAGGAATCGTCGGCAAGAGCTTCATTTGGATTTCGTAGGTCTAAGAAGATGACCCCTCAATGCCGCTGGAAAACTTCAATGCTTCGATATCAGCTTTTATAAAAGAGAAAAAAAAAATCAAAACCTAACTAAAATCAAAATGAAAGCTGAAATCCTCTTGTCAAAACACAGTGAGATGGAGTTTTTACGGAACAAAACTATAGTATTTTGGGGTTTTCACAATACCTTTCAAAGCTGAAATCCTCATGTCAAAACACGGCGAACTGCGAACCGCTTAAAGCAATCGTGCAAATGGAATGGAGCGTTGCAAGGGGGAACGGGAGATTCAGCAAAGAATCACTCAGATTGGGAACCTGTAGACTAGGCGAGGAAGGGTTGCATCGCAGATTGGGAGGGAAGGGTTTCTTTTTTTTTTTGACAAAGTGAGGGAAGGGTTCTGAGAATGAGGAGGAGAGGGAATAAAAATTAAAATCTGTGTGAAGATTACCGACGGCTAAGCCGTCAGTAATGCCATCGGAAAATTCCACCATCGTCCACATAAATAAATGCGGGACAGCAAAAAATTTTTACCGCCCAACCTAACTATTTACCGACGGTTTAGCCATCGGTCATAAAAAATTCCAAATTCCAAATTACGGCTATACTGATGGCTAAGCCGTCGGTAATATAAAAAAATAAAATCTATTAGTTCAACGTTCATACTTTATATTTACCGACGGCTAAGCCGTCGGTAATTACAGACGGAATTACCGACGGCTTAGCCATCGGTAAATTAGCAAAAAAAAAATTCGAGTGCAGTTTTTTCTCCGACGACTTACCGACGGTTTAGCCGTCGGTAATTAAATGCGGGACAACAAAAAAAATTTACCGCCCAACCTAACTATTTACCGACGGTTTAGCCGTCGGTCATAAAAAATTCCAAATTCCAAATTACGGCTATACCGACGGCTAAGCCGTCGGTAATATAAAAAAATAAAATCTATTAGTTCAACGTTCATACTTTATATTTACCGACGGCTAAGCCGTTGGTAATTACAGACGGAATTACCGACGGCTTAGCCATCGGTAAATTAGCAAAAAAAAAATCGAGTGCAGTTTTTTCTCCGACGCCTCCGTCGGTAAGTCATCCGGAAACTAGATTCTAAACAAATTCGTAATTTAGTTTTTGTATGGCTAAAAATTGTTGTCCTGAAAACTGAATTTTTTCCCCTTTTTTATCTACGTCAACAAAAAGTATATCACATTACACATCCAAAATCTAGTTTTCGAAAGGCAAAAAATTTGCCTTTAATTTATTTTACACGTCCAGAAACTAAATTTTGGGCATGTTCAGAATTTAGATTTTGGACAATTTCAAAATGCAGAAAAAAAATAAGTTACATGATTGGGTTGCAGGTAGACGAATGTGGGGGAGAGGGTGGTGATGAATATGGGAGATGGGGAGAGGGTGGGGTGGAATATGGGGCACCAAGATGGTAGGTTGGGGGAGCGTGGTGATGGGATTAGAGATGGTGGGGGTGGGGAAGGGGAAGGGGTTTAGTTTTAGGGGTATGAGAGGAAGGGGTAGGGAATGGGGGTAGTTTAGGAAAAATAAAAAGAGTGGGGAGGTGGGAAAATTAAATGAGAGGGTGGGATCTATTAACCCATTTAACTACACGACACATTATCTGCTAACCCATTTTAAAACGTCAAAACCCTAGAACATGTACTAAATTCTTATAACATCCTTACGGTCGCCTCCCTCTCTTCTTCGACTCCGATCATCTTCGTTCGTCTTCCAACACCCCTTCTCAAGGGTGCCACATTCGATGAACATAAGTGTAACTAAATCTACGTATATTTTAATAATTCAAAATAGATTAATTTATCTTGCCATAAACTTGTGACTTTTTAATGAAAATATTTTGCAAAAATACAAATAAATACATATATCATACAATTAAGCAGATTTGAAAACAATAATCACTACGCCGGAATTGGGATCTCATAGTGTTGTTTTGATAACATTTCCTCGATAAAGCGATGTCTTAAAAAGGGGAGAGTATAAATATTCCATTATCAAGTGAGCGCTATTTTTAAAAAATGAGCGATATTTATTTCTGTAAGCTTAGATAACGCTTTCTTAAATATGTGGTATCTATGATTCGACGAAAGTGACTTTTTTTAAATAATTGGAAGATTAGATAGAATATTCTTGGAAAAGTGCTCTATTTAAGGTTTTCCATTAAATAGCATATTATTTTGAAATTGCTACTTCTTCTGCTTGAAAAAAAACATTTCCCTATAATACGTTAGAAACCTTTGTATTCCTTCCATCAGCATAATCTCTTCCGTTTGCACCACCTGAACTCCATCGCCTGAACTCCGCCATTTGCCGCCGTCTAAACAATGTCGTTCGCTATCGTCGTGGCGCATGTAAGGGTTTCTTTTTTTTTTCTCAGACAAAACTTAGGTACAGTTTCTATTGAACCACACCTAAGTTTTTTTCCTTTTTTCATTATAGTTTTTTGTTCTTTTATTGTTTTTCTTATTTTTTGTTTTGGTATTCACTGAAGCAAGCTATGCAAGATTTTCTTGCCAACTTGTTTTGCCATTAGATAGCCTCTATCGTCGCCTCACTTTCAAAGGAGCTCCACCTTAGGTTAGTTGCTTATTCTTGTTTTATTTTTATTTTTCTATTCTTGTAAAGGAATATCAATTTCCTTTTATCTATTCTTATTTTCCTATTATGTTTTAATTGTGTGTCACGTTCTAAGTTATTATGAGAATTTCTTACAAATTGCCGTATATCTTAAGTGCTTTGTAGTATAGCCATTGGAAAAATAACAAATTGTATATTTATTTTAGCAAATTAGTAAATCAATAGTATCATGCATTTACCCCAATAACTTCCTGATCAAAAGCAACTTGTATGAAACGCCCTGTCGTTCCATTAATAAAACCCTAATTAATTAGCCTTAATCGTATTAATAATCATTATCGTGCTTATCGAGTTACGATCACCAACTGATGACACTATGGCTTACAACATAACAAAAGACTCCCTAACCATAAACAAAGACTAGCTAATATAACTCAGAGCTCAAAGTCCCTCCAGTTTTGCATCTACAACTTCCTTTGTGTCATGTAATGGGAGTGCACCCTCGTCCTGCTCCTCGACACAGACTTCTCAGTCCCAAAATAATTACATGAAACATACAGAAAATAGGTAGATACGAATCTACACGAATTATCATCAAATAGGGAGGAAAACGTAGAATACAACATACTAATAGCACAATCACCTACACACACACACAATCATATCTCGAGTCATCCTCTTATCTTATAATTCACCATTCTCACCATTTATCCTCAAACTCTTAAACTTACATGCAGACTGGCCAATACACCTCTAAGTATTAACATCCATAAATCTGTTATAAAGTAATGTTAGTTATTCAGGTAACCTAGTTTTGTTTTCCATGACCAATAGGAGTGCAGCACCAAATCACAGGTCCACTGTTTGGGTCATTTGGCTATGTTGATTGTACCAGAGGGTCCACCTTGAACATGAAAAAATATGTCTCGTTAGGATAATCATGTTTCTGTCGACATCCATGATGCAATAGGAACTAGCTTCCAATCACCTGTGGTATTTAGTGAACCTGATTGATCCCCAAGGCTTCTCAGGTACATTAACCTCGTGTAACAGTCACTCGCTTCATATATAGGGATACTTGTCACCTCAAATATAGTTGTGATGCCAAAACATTCGCTTTCAACTGACCAACACCTATTCATAGACTTGGTATCACAACCATGCATCAGTTCCATTAGTCCTATCTCCACCAACTTAACTCAGGGGTTAGCACTTGTAGTCTCGTTAAGTTTCCCTCGCCAACTGTCCATATGATCTACTCAATCCAATGTACATTTAAGGTTGGATACTATTAGTCTTACTAGAAATCACTATGGTATTTAGACATCCATCAAGTCATTCAGAATCAATAGCTATAGCTAGGAAGTCCAACAATACCAGCGTACAAGCAATACCGTATAACAATTATCGACAATAGATAAATCACATATGAGCATGTTAACACATTTGACATGTAAGGCATATTCAATCATCATGTTAAGCAACATACAGACATGTCAATAAGCATGCGAACATACAACCTCAATCAATAGACAAATAATTCGTATGGTTGATAAACCTACAACACATAAACCTTAGATTGGTAACATTCCACTGTAGTCACCAATGCAGATTAAGTATTGTTGGTTATTCAACCACTATTATGGTTAAGGTTCCCTTACGCATATTAATATATTCTACTCTATGGTTGCCTCCCTAATGATTGTGGTTCTTTCTCCTACCTAGTAATTCTCCTACTTCAACTCCTAACAAACAACCTCGATCGAGAACACTCGAATGTCACGAAAAATGTTTTTTCTTCTAAAATTCTTGCTTCCTTTTTGAATCACCACTTTAGGTCCATAAAGCCTTCAACAAAATAGTTTCAAAATGCACATGCAAGGAGGAATCAAGTGAGTAAATTTACTAAAGGGTTTGACTATAGAGGGGGGAAAATGGGGCAAGGAAAGATTTTTCACAACTTCAACTTCATGCATGTCATGATCTAGCTAGAAGAAAAACTTGGATGATCTAGGCATGAAAGGGTCATGTCCATAAGGAGGAAAAAAGATGAAAATTTTCCCAACATTTCTATGTACATGCATGCAAGGATCATAGTGTGAGAAAATTTTGAAGATCAAAGCCTATTAGAGGTCGTAGTTTTGAGAGAAAAGGAGAAAGAAGTAATTTTTTCATCAATCCAAATTCATGCATGTTAAGATCTAGTATCCAAAACCAGAAATTTCCCAAAGAAAATGCAAAAGAAACAAGGGGAAAACACATGAAGTCGACGGCTAGATGAAGAGGAAATAGGGAAGAAAAATCTTTCAACTTTCTAACATCCATGCATGTAAGGATCCAACCTACAAGATCATAATTTTATCAAAGAAAATGAAAAAGGATCAAGTGGCAAAGCCACCCCAAAATCGGCATAAGGAAGGAAAGAGGAGAGGAGAAAAATTTCTCACCTAAAGTCTTGATTTCAACTTTGAAAGAGCTGTTGAACTTAAAGAGGAAAGAAACTACAAGCTTGAAGATTAAACCAAGCAACTTGAAGCCTTAAAGAACTTAAAGAAATTGAGAAGAACTTGAAGAAATAGGAAGAACTTCGAGAGAAAAGCTTGCATGCAAGTTTTGGTCTTAAACTTCCAAGAGAAGGAAATGTCTTGGTGTTTGTAAGAATGAATGGAAAAATGAATACCCCTTGTTCTATTTAAAGGGGGTTGGGTCGCAGCTGTAGAAGAAAAATGGAGGGTTGCAATAGCTCATTTTGATAATTAAATGATTGTATAAAGTGTAGTTTGGGTAATAGGAATATCTAGAAGATTTTTAATGATGGCATTTTCTTAACACAACCCTACCCCCTTCAACCACTATGTCAAATCAAGTCTCCTCATAGATCTTAGTGGTGTTTCGCTTCTCAAAATTCATACTCCTCTACTGCTCTATACCCGGTTCGAAGTCCCTACCGTCGTTCACGTAAAAACAATAATATATATCAAATACACCAAATAAAATATTACTATTTTATTCTGGGGTCATAAAATCACAAAACACATTTCAAATTATATTAAATATTATTAATCCTAGTATTTTAATTTTTGGGTCAAAAGAGAGTGTTTTAGTCGGTATAATATTACACTGTCAGCTAGAATGTAGACCAGGTTCAATCCGAATTTTAAACTCAGATTTTAACCACTACTGCTTAGGTTCTAATTATGAATTCAGTTTTCTAATTCTCACCCACTTAGTCACAAGGAAAATATTGGTAAAAATATGCATGGAAAGACAGGGTGTTACATTACCACCCCTTAAAAAAAATGTCCTTGAAATTTAAGATACTTTGAAGCAGGTGAGGGTACTGTTGTTGTATTTTTGCCTGGCATTCCTAAGTTAAATCTCCTTTGGTCTCATCCCAAATCACTTTACCTAATGGAATATGAATACCACGAAGTTTCTTTATCTTTTAATCTTTGGTCCTCACAGGTAAGGCTTCATACTCTAAGTTTTCTCTTAGCTATATTGACTCGAGGTCTATCACGTGTGTGGGATCTGGACAATACTTACAAAGTTACGACACATGAAACACATCGTGTAGGTTTGACAAATTTGGAGGTAAGGCAATATGTTAGGCAACCAGACCAATTCGGCAAAGAACTTGAAAGGGTCCAATAAACCTAGAAGTAAGTTTTCTATACTTATCACCTCCGTGGAATTTTAATGGTCTCCTCCTCTTATTACTATAGCTTTTTTGTCTATCTTGCGCTTCCTTCAAAATCAATCTCTTTATCTCTAAGTTTTTAGGCACACAAATACTATCTTCGAACCTAATAATCTTATCGGCACCTTCTTTAAAATCAAAAGTACATCTCCTTTACCTTTTGAAGATACTAATCCAACCCCTCTTTCTCCATAATCAAACTTAAGAAGTCACTGGATATTATTGTCTTTCCCCAAAACAACGTACCCTTAGATAACTCCACTCCTAAGTCCAGATCCACTACAAGAATTTGTGGTATTTCCTACGGAACATTTCTGGCGGCCATAGGGTCGTTAATATTTCCGGCGGCCAAAGCCATTGGAAACGTTAAATTTGATTTTCGGCAACATTTCTAGCGGCCAAGGCCCTCAAAAAGTTCTAGGAATTTTGTGCGCTAAAAATTTAAATTTGAATTTTTGAAACTTACTAAGGGCCTTGGCCCTCAAAATCCCCTGGGCGTATTACCGGCGACTTGCCCCTCGGAAACGCACAATGGTCAATTGGTGGCTTGCCCCACGGAAATGCACTATGGTCCCGTTGTGCCCTTTGAGGGGCAGACCATTATGCGTTTCCGAGGGGCATGCCACTGGTAAAACGCCCAGGGAATTTCCGAGGGCTTTTTCTGAGGGGCATGACCCTCGGTAATGTTTAATAAAATCACCAGCTTCGTCTTCCTCCTCTCATTCTGCGTTTTTTCTCATTCTTCCTCCATTTCGCCCTTTCATCTCTCTTACGATCTCTGTCTCTCTCACTACCACACCATTACTTTCCGACCTCTTACTCCATTCACCTTCACCGTGAGTATTCCTCCCTTACTGTGCTCGCGTTTTCATTCTTTTTCGCTGTCTCTTTCACTTCCACAGGTTATTTTGCCTAGACACCACCAGAGCCATCGCCACCACCGGTTATAGTCACATAATTAGCTACAATCATCTATCCCTGACAGAGATGGAGAAACTCAGTCTCCTTCTAAATACGGATGCTAAGAGACTTCCTTGAACCTGCTCCAAGTGATGGGAATTCCATGAGCTAGCAAACCACCTTTGGCACAGTTCCACCAATGTTGCCCAAGCATGAGGAAGCAATCGAGAGAAACTTTCACCGTTGAGCCTCACACCGCCTCTCTGATATGCTCAGAGACGTGCGCAGAAAGGACCGACAGCCCTACTGCTTTTATAATTATATTAATTAATTATTAATAAATATTTAACGATTAATGCAAATAATTAATTTTAAAATAGTAATAATTATTTTTTAAAATCAATAATTATAATAAATAAATAACTATTTATTTAAATTTTAAATAATTAAAATTAATTAACTAAAAAATATTATAATTTAATTAATTAAAATAAAATAAATACAAATTAACAAAAATAAAATAAACTAATAAAAAAATCAATGCATTACTGATAGGCTAGGCCATCAAAAAAGGTCGGTGAGGTTACCAGGGGCCAAGGCCCTCAGTAATTCCCGAGCATTTTCCTACGGTGAAGGCCGTCGGAAATTTTTGACGACCTTTTTTAGAAAACTATCAGAAATGATTTCCAATGCGCTAATAACTGGGGCCCATGGCCCTCAGTAAGCCGTTGGAAAAGTGGGGCCTTGGCATTACCAAGGGCCAATGGACGTTTTTCTTCCAACTCCTTCACCATCATAGTAGACACATGCAAAATTTAACAAAGGAATCACTACCTGTGATGTATAGACACGAGAAATAGTGACTTTAGACATGCATTGTTCCATGAACTCATATTCCCATGTAACACACAACAAGAATCTAAACCTCACTCTACTTGGCAATATTTTGCTTATTCATAATCACTTATGCAACCTATGCTAAGCATAGATTCCGTGAATGTCCCTACACCTTTCCCACACACTAATCAACCGAACCAAAATTCTAACCTTAACCATACACCAAATATTGACCTTCCATCCACACATTTAGAACCTAACCATCCTTTTCTCACATTCATCCAAACCCTCTTCAACAAATGAACTAAAACGACCATGAAGACCACACAAAGCCCAAACCCTCTATATCACATTCTCATAGAGCCCATATCCTTTCTAACCGAACATACAACTTGTGAGTTAACATAACGGAAGTTGAAAAGAGAGGGTTCAAATGTGTATGTCTTCGATTGCAATAACATTGTGTGGTTGACTACCTTTGACGACGACAACAGAGAGAGTACATGTGAGGCTGCGACGTTCGGGTTGGTTAAGAGAAAAGAGAAAACGGCGAAGAGAGTACTTTTGTTCGTTACGAACACCGGCGAAACGTTATTTAAATTATTACTTCAGAAAATGCTTGTCCAATCAAAGTTATTGGATTTTTGTTTTTGGTACGTAAGAGGTTATTGGATTTGGAGTGCTTATTATTATTATTTTTTTTGGTTAATAGTACTTTTACTCCTTGTAATTTTAGAAAAATTCAGTTTTAGTCCCTGTAAAAATATTTTTTTTAAAATGGTCCATGTAATTTAAGATTCTTCCACTTTTAGCTCTTGTAAAATTTTTTGTTTAGATTTAGTCCCTATAATTTTAAAATTCTTCTACTTTTAATCCCTGTAATTTTAAGATTTTTTCACTTTTATAGGGACTAAAAGTGACAGAATCTTCAAATTACAGGGACTAAATCTAAACAAAAAATTTTACAGAGAGTAAAAATGAAAGAATCTTAAATTACAGGGACTATTTTAAAAAAAATATTTTTATAAAGACTAAAAATGAATTTTCTTAAAATTACATGAACAAAATCACTATTAAACTTTTTTTTTTTCGATGACACTTTCGTCTCGAAACATCTATTTATTACTATTGAAAGAATGTAAGTCCTGGCGAGCAACGACCTCCCTTTGCAACAAGTGGCAATCTATATTATTGACACATGGCATAACTATTATTTACAAAGTCAAGTCAAGTCCTGGCCAACCAACCACGTCCACTTTTTCTTCTCTTAAATTGAATTTTTAATTATATCACTTTCTCCAACTTCTGAAAATTTCGTCCGTGAACAGACTGCCACTCTGCTTAATTTCATTTTACACAACCTCCAACACAATGAAAAACCATCAGAACACAATAGCTTTTCTCTCCCTTTCTCCTTCTAACCAACTCGACAACGAGCTGAACCAACCAACTCGACAACGAGCTTGAACCAATCTCGACAACGAGCAGCACTAAACCAACCAACTCGACAACAAGCAGAACCAACCAAGTCGACAACGAGCTTGAACCAATCTCGACAACGAGTACAAAGTCAAGTCAAGTCCTGGCCAACCAACCACCTCCACTTTTTCTTCTCTTAAATTGAATTTTTAATTATATCACTTTCTCCAACTTCTGAAAATTTCGTCCGTGTACAGACTGCCACTCTGCTTCATTTCATTTTACACAACCTCCAACACAATGAAAAACCATCAGAACACAATAGCTTCTCTCCCTTTCTCCTTCTAACCAACTCGACAACGAGCTGAACCAACCAACTCGACAACGAGCTTGAACCAATCTCGACAATGAGCAGCACTAAACCAACCAACTCGACAACGAGCAGAACCAACCAAGTCGACAACGAGCTTGAACCAATCTCGACAACGAGTACAAAGTCAAGTCAAGTCCTGGCCAACCAACCACTTTACTATATTATTGACACATGGCATAACTATTATTTATATTTAAACTTTCAGCCAACGAGGTGTGTTAATTGAACGCAGGACGTCGACAACTCCCGAGGTCGGGCTCTCTTAGATTGAATTTTTAATTATATCACTTTCTCCAACTTCTGAAAATTCGTCCGTGTACAGACTGTCACTCTGCTTCATTTCATTTTACACAACCTCCAACACAATTTATATTGTTGACACATGGCTATTTCCTTTTATGGCATCTGAGATCAACTAATCTCTTTCCCACTCAAAACTTCCCATTTCAAATTTCAAACAAAAATAAAATTTTAATTCAGCCTCTCTCACCACCTTTCTACCACTCTCTCTTTATCACCTACCATTTTTCCTTTCTCTCTCTATTTCTTCTCACTTTCCAGTTTCCCCCATTTTAGACCCCTTCTTGTCACAAGGCTCCCTAAGATCGCACAAAATTACCACAAATAATGTTTGTTATTTTCTTTCACTCCCACCACCAACCTCTAAGATCTTTTGAGTATTGGTGAACTTGACCTCCGTCTTTTCCTCATCCCTGTTTGTTGCTCCTGCATCAATCTCTCCACCACTGCTGATGCATATCACCCTCTTCTCATCCTTCCTTCTGATTCCACCTGTTTCTCCCATGCCTCTGCTTCTCCTCCTCTTTTTCCTCCTCCTTCCAACACTAACGATGTCGCTATCTCCCATTAATCGACTCCAGAAACATAATTTCCCCTGTTTTTGTTTCTTTTTTATTTTCTTGGTTCTTCCTTTCGTGGTTTTCTTTTTGTTCGAGTTTTTCGTTATTAGGGTTTTTTTTGTTGGGGATTTGCAAGTTGTAACTGTATCCGAGAGTCACTTTAATGGTTGATGAAGCTTTTTTATTTTTATTTTTATCAATTTTTAGGTTTTTCTATTATTTATGTTTGCTTTTCCAGAACTGAATTCATTGTGTGAGAGATACAGATCCTTCATTTGAAAAATGAAATACAGATCCTCCATCCTCTCACTCTCCTCTTTCTATCCACCAGGATAGATTTTCAAAAAGAGCAACTTCGAAAATGAATCAAATTTGCAGAACCAACCAACTCGACATCGAGCAGAGCCAACCAACTCGACATCGAGCAGAGCCAACCAACTCGACAACGAGCAGAGCCAAACAACTCGACAACGAGCTTGAACCAATCTCGACAACGAGCAGCTCTAAACCAGCCAACTCGACAACGAGCAGAACCAACCCTTGAACCGATCTCGACAACGAGCAGAACTAAACCAACCAACTCGACAACGAGCTTGAACGGATCTCGACAACGAGCATAACTAAACCAGCCAACTCGACAACGAGTAGAACCAACCAACTCGACAACAAGCTTGAACCGATCTCGACAACGAGCAGAACTGAACCAACCAACTCGACAACGAGCAGAACCAATCTCGACATTGAGGACCACAGCTATTCACATGATTGTGATGGGTCTTGATGCTCCAATAGATAGTTGTCTTCAAGCTGTCGAGGTCAAGCTCAACCTGTCGAGATCAAGCTCAACCTCAGAGCCGCCGAGATACTCAACCTATATAGTTGTCTTCTGCCGCCGAGATTAAGCTCAACCCGTCGAGATCAGCTTGACTTCGACAAATTGAAGACAAACTATACAGACCTGTCCGAGATCGGCTTGACTTCGACGACTGAGGATCAACGGCTTGAGTTTGATCTCGACAGTTGAGCTTGAGTTTGATCAACACTTACCTTTTATTCAATATTTTTTCCTAACAATGCATTGAATTCCTATTTAAATTTATTATTATTCTCTTTACAAAATTGAAATATTTTTATAATTTTTGAAAACAAGTTCATTTTTAATTTTTTATGTGCACTTTAGATACATGTCTTATGAAATTTCTCTTTATATTTCTTTACTAATATTTTTAAGTATACACTGCATAACACACCATATAATAGTGGTATTATTTCTTTTCATTTTTATTTTATATTATTGTATATTTTGTAACCAATTTTTTTATTGCATATCAATTTTATGTATATATTTATTATTTATAAATGATTATTTTCTTGGTAAGTTCCGACGGGGTAACATGTAATAGCTAGAGTTGAATTTGTTGGTATAGTTCAATTGTCTTTAAACACATCAATGTTATGCAAGTATTTATTATTTGCATGTATCTATTCACAATCTTAAATCCTGATGGAGAACGTATAATAACTTAGATTGAGTTTCTCGACAACGAGCAGAACTAAACCAGCCAACTCGACAACGAGCAGAACCAACCAACTCGACAACGAGCTTGAACCAATCTCGACAACGAGCAGAACTTAACTCAATAATGAACAGGCCCAACTCGACAAGGCCCAATATGATTTGGATTATATCACAATATTTTCTACCTCCTCCTCTTTCTTTTCATGATGAGTGAGTTTTGAAAACCTATTATCTCTACTCGACAGTGAACCAACTCGATAACGAGCAGAACCAACCAACTCGACAACGAGCAGAACCAACCAACTCGACAACGAGCTTGAACCGATCTCGACAACGAGCAGAACTGAACCAACCAACTCGACAACGAGCAGAACCAATCTCGACATTGAGGACCACAGCTATTCACATGATTGTGATGGGTCTTGATGCTCCAATAGATAGTTGTCTTCAAGCTGTCGAGATCAAGCTCAACCTGTCGAGATCAAGCTCAACCTGTAGCTGTCGAGATACTCAACCTATA
The DNA here is from genome assembly GCA_037113605.1 of Calophaca sinica. NCBI lineage: Eukaryota > Viridiplantae > Streptophyta > Magnoliopsida > Fabales > Fabaceae > Calophaca > Calophaca sinica. Next base: position 99,345,123 of record CM073733.1, on the reverse strand, counting down.
TAGTTGTCTTCAAGCTGTCGAGATTAAGCTCAACCTGTCGAGATCAGGCTTGACTTCGACAGCTTGAGGATCAACAGCTTGAGTTTGATCTCGACAGGTTGAGCTTGAGTTTGATCAACAGCTTACCTTTTATTCAATATTTTTTCCTAACAATGCAATGAATTCCTATTTAAATTTATTATTATTCTCTTTACAAAATTGAAATATATTAATAATTTTTGAAAACAAGTTCATTTTAAATTTTTTATGTGCACTTTAGATACATGTCTTATGAAATTTCTCTTTATATTTCTTTACTAATATTTTTTAAGTATACACCGTGCATAACACCGACCATATAATAGTGGTATTATTTCTTTTCATTTTTATTTTATATTATTGTATATTTTGTAACCAAATTTTTTTTATTGCATATCAATTTTATGTATATATTTATTATTTATAAATGATTATTTTCTTGGTAAGTTTCGACGGGGTAACATGTAATAGCTAGAGTTGAATTTGTTGGTATAGTTCAATTGTCTTTAAACACATCAATGTTATGCAAGTATTTATTATTTGCATGTATCTATTCACAATCTTAAATCCTGATGGAGAATGTACAATAACTTAGATTGAGTTTCAGACCATAATGTTGTTGTTATTTAGCACATATCAATTTTATGTATGCATTTATAGCAACCAATTATTTATGTAACATAACAAGTTGGAATTTGGTTGAATTATTTTCTCAGCATGACTTCTCTTACTCTTTCTACATTTTTAAGAATTAAAACAATTAATCAAGTTTGTCACATAAAAATTTAGTTTTATAAAACATGTGTATTTAAAAAATGCGTGAAAACGAAGTGACCCGTGCGAATGAACGGGTATCTTACTAGTTATCCGAATAATAATAAGTTTTGCAAATTAATCTTATTTTGAGGACAATAATCAATGCCCGTGATGCAACTCTTGAATCAAACCATGATCTACCCCAGGTGTGCGCGTGAGTGTTCTCATTTCTCCTCAGTGTCGTGTTGTGTTGAGTCTCTCTCTCTCTCCCCCCACAACAACTGCACATTGAGAAACTGAGATCGAGAAATTGAGATGACAGAGATCACGAATCTGAGCCCAGACCTCATAGAGCTTATCCTCTTCAATCTCCCAATCCCAAATCTAATTCGAGTCTCCACAGTTTGCAAACTATGGCACTCCATAATCTCCTCTCCTTCATTCTCTTCCAACCACCACCACCAACACAAGCCCTGGTTCTTCCTCCACGGCATCCACAACATCTCCTCCAAAAACAACCAATCCTTCGCCTTTGACCCTTCCTCCAACTCCTGGTTCCTTCTCCCCACACCCCACCCACCCCCTCACCACCCCAACAACACTTCCTTCATCGGCACCTCCTCTTTCTTCTTCATCACCGCCCCCAATTTCCTCTTCACCCCTATCCTCCACCCTCTCCACTGGTTTCCCACCCCACCCCTCCACTTCCCTCGCATCAACCCTCTTCTCGGTGTCTTCCACGACGCATCTTCTCATTCTCTAAAATTCATTGTTGTTGGTGGTGTTAGGTTCATTGGAAACCTCGTTGACATAGAGGACCGTTTAGCTGTTGAAATCTATGACCCTCTTTTGGGTTCTTGGGAACTCGCTCCTCCTCTTCCTGCTGATTTCAGATCCGGAAACTCATCCTCTTCCCTTTCCTCAGCTTTATTCAAAGGGAAATTCTACGTGTTTGGGATATACTCTTGTTTTGTTTCTTCCTTTGATTTGCAATTACGTGTTTGGAGTGAGGTTAGGATTGTTAGGCCTTCTAGTGTTCTGTTTTCCTTCTTAATTGCATGTAGGGAAAGGCTTGTGTTGGCTGGGGTTTGCAATTCGCCACGTGGATCGTTTACTTTGTGGGAGGTTGATGAGGAGAGTATGGAGTTTTGTGAGATTGCTGTGATGCCTCATGATTTGCTTTGTAGCTTGTTTGATGGTGATGAGGATGATAAGTTTGCTAGCTTGAAGTGTGTTGGGTTGGGTGATCTTGTTTATGTTTTCAATGAGGATTACCATAGGATGTACCCGGCTTGCGTGTGTGAGATTGGTGAGAATGGAAAGTGTTGTTGGAGGAGGGTGCCCCAATTGCCATCACTCATGAATAGGTTTCATAAAGTTGTTAGCTTTTGTTCAACTGTTTCGCTGCATGGTATCCTGGGTGAAGGTCGACACCATGGACTTCAATAAGCTCTATGTGGATAATTTTCCTACTATTAGGTATCTATTGTTTCTTTGACATCATGATTTTGACCTTTCTTAGTGAACAATTGACCTCTCAGTTTGGTTTTATTGTGTTGTGTTATGTTCTGTTTTAAATGTGGTTGTATGTGCCCTTTGATCATGAAATAATTTATGATCCAAGTTATGAGTTCAGCTCTTTCTTTGATTGGCTCTAGTGTCAGCTATGTATATATTTCATGATTTTTGAGCTTTCAGCCCTTGTTAAAATTCAGTGTTATAGGTTGCTTGGTGTAATTAAATTTACTTACTAAATATGTGTAGTTAATCGGCCCCTTATAATATAATTGCACTTGTTGGCATAGTAGTTATAAGCTTAGAGGTGAATTTGCTGCTAGCCTTTACTAGGATCTGGTAATGATTGTATATTTATTAAAATGGGAAAGAGTGTGGAGAGGTAGTATTGAGATAAGTGATATTTTCTTTTAGTTTAATGTTTTTGATCACTGTCTCTTACATTGCCATGTTCTGTTTTGGATGTGATTGTATGTGCCATTTGATCATGAGATAATTTATAATCTCAATTATTATATCAGCTCTTTCTTTGATTGTCTCTAGTGTCAATTATGTATATATTTCATATTAATTAACACACAACTGTTTGAGCTTTCAGCCCTTGCTAAATTCAGTGTTATTGGCACGCTTGCTTAGTGTAATTAAATTTACTTACTATATATGTTTGGTTACTTGGCCCCTTATAAAATTAATTGCACTTTTTAGCATAATAATGATAAGCTTAGATCTGAGAATTGTTGCTAGACTATGCAATACCTTTGTCTTTGTCAGTTAGTAACTTTAGTAGGATCTGGTAATGATTGTATATTACTAAAATGGGAAAGTGTGTTGAGAGGTAGTTTTGAGATAAGTGATATTTTCTTATAGTTTAATGTTTTTTATCATTGTCTTTTACTCTGTTACATTGCCGTGTCTGATTTCTACTATAGTTGCATGATTAGAGTACTCCATTTCAAATGCATATGGTTTTTACTTTTCTGCTTTAGTGTAAATTATTGTTTCTTTTAAGTTGATTTCTAGTGTTAAATAAATTTTTTTTTTCCTTTTTGGTGATGCTAGGAGTGGATATTTGTGTTTCTGTGCTAATTGTCATTTTGGTAATGTTGCAAGTCAAAGTTGGGAAAGGAAAAACTTTTTAGATCTTCTTTATCTGTTTAACTTGTTAGGATTTCAACAAACAGGCTAGCTGAAATGGAATTTTTAGCTGCATAAATGCATAATTAGTCCAACTAGCAGTACCGAATGACACTGCAATTAAAAAAATTATGAAACTGACATAGTTGATTATCACGGTGCTGATATAATGTATTTATGCCTAAGAGTAGAACTGCTGGGTATCTAATCAGCCTTATGCTTGCCTTAGTTAACCATTTCATTGTATTCATGTCTTCCATTTTTGTTCTTCATCATTACTTAGCTCTTTATGGCTGGCTCTTCACAGATGTTAATATTGTTTTCTCTATAATGCCACTTGTGTCCATTCTTTGTACTATTTCCTACAGTTTGGTGAATTACCTAAATGAAATCTAATTATTGGCATGGATATGATTAGTAATAATCATATGTGAGAAATCCTTTTTGCCAGCTGCACTAAGCCACCTATCTGTGCCCCCACAGAATCAGGTCAGTGAAGAGCGGATTTTAGGTTATGCATGATACATGTATATACATATACACGTGTATGTGTGTTTCAAATTTTACAATCACATTACTTAATAACTTTATTTAGAATATGAAATTGACCAATCCAATTGTTAGATTGATAGTTTTTTGAAGTAGATTAAGTTTATAAAATATCATACAAATCAAAAACTAATTGATGTTTCATTGCACTACTTTACTTTAATGTATAATATGTTATTTAAAATATAAGTAAATGTCCACCACTAGATGACATACCTATGAATGTCCAAATTACTTAAATGTCCAAATGCACTACCTTTCATTTTTCATTATCTCACTTATAATGAGTTGAGGAACCCGACTTCCAATTGTTCAACTATATGATGCTGTTATTGATCTCTATCTGAGTAACACTGGGATTTTGTGATTCAACAGGAAACAAAAGCAAATACTCAATGTTACAAGAAGAAAGGTTCAGTTAGAAGAATCATTTGCTCATGACGTTAGTACATAGATGCTGTTGCACAGCTGCACATCATTCATCAAATAAGAGCAGCTTCATAAGATATGTAGTTGATAATTATAGATGTTTTTATGAATTGTTAAGCTTTCATAAAAGCATGGATCAATCCTTTGCCTTCTCTTCCCTTTCTGTATGGTATGTAGTTATTTCAAATGTAAATTTACGTAATCATGTTATGTAAGTTATTCGGTTTCATGTTAATGAACCAGTTTGCAATTGAATCGGTTAAACCGACTGATTAGTCTAGTCCAGTGTTTTTAACTCTGGTTCCATGGTGAAGGAAGATGGATTTGCTATCCAGAAACAGCTGTTTATGGATACTGGTATGGATTACACAAGAGTGGGACCCGGATTTCCTGCCGTTGTAAAATCACGTCGATGACGCAGTTGGACATTTCATACTGCTAGACCAGTTATTGGATGACTCACTTGATCTTCTTTAAATCGGATGTAGAAATTCAAACTCGGAATTGAACTGACGGTTAGAAATGCCCAACTGCATGATTTTACAGCTGCAGCAAATCCAAATCCCACAAGGGTGTATTAGGGGTGGTAAAAGAATTCGTTTATACAAAGGGAAATCTATTGCACAAAAATTATATAATGAATTGGATTCGATCCATTCATTTATTTTATGGATGGTTAGTGATTAATCCACTATTTTTCTGGATCCATTGGATTATGTTACATAAAAAAAAATTCATTGGATAAAAATATTTTTTTTAAATAAATGGATATTTTTAAAAAAAAAAAATTCCAAAGTTTTTTTTTAAATAACAATTATAAAAAAGTTACTTTTTTTTACGAAAACATATTTTTTTAGAAAAATATTTCCATTTTTTGTAATAGTTAAAAAAAGTTTTTTTTAAAATAAAATTTAAATAAATTTCTTTTAAAAAACATTTTTTGGAAAAAATATTCTTATTAAAGAAATTAATTTTGAATAATATTTTTTTGGATGAATTAGATATTTGTCCGTAAAAAATTGTTAATATGTGGATTGAATTTTTTAATGAATCTTAATGAATTAATAAACTGTTTTTAATTCATCCACTATAATTCAAACAAAATTTTATGCAATCCATCCATTTCACATTCACAACTAATATATAGCTTCGTTGTAACTTTTATCTATAGACTTCAACATACAAGTATTATTTATAGACTTTGCAAGGGCAGCGAAGTTATTATTTTTATATATTATTTTGTATCTATAATTTTCTATATTTCTTTAAATATTAAAAGATAGGCTTTGTTAAGTGAAATTTCTATGATTGAAATTTTTTTTCTACGTCTTGAAAATTTTGTAATCACATTTTAAGTGTTTTGATTTTCCACAAATCTAATAGGATTTTTTTTTCATGTTTTTAGAATTCTAACTAGATTCTTTTTTTCCTTGATCTTGTCTCCGGCATCTACAAAGGTCTCTTTAGAAATAGATTGTGAATTTTCTTTTTTGAAAATTTCGTGTTTGTTAATTCAGTTCTCAATTGTTGGTGAATCTGGTTCGTAGAGAGATTTTCAATCAGGAGAATTTTTTGAGACATCAAGTGCATTATTGAAAATCTTGATTTTCTCCCTAACATTTGCAAAAACAACTTGGGAGGCCCTGGGCCACTTATTAAGCAAGGCCTGCCAACCTTTCTCCGCGTCTTGAAAGTTAAGCTTCTACTTGGCATTCTCCTTGCCTAGATCCTTTACCTGGGTCTGCAAAAACTTCTCCGCATGCAATCATTCCTTTTCTCGAGCTTGCAACTTCTTTAAGCTCTCCTTCAACTCGGCATTGTTAGCACTCAAAGAATTGGCACTGTTAGTGGCATTCTTGGCTTTCTTCCCCTCATCATCGGTGACATGCAGAGCCTTGACTACATGAGTTTTCAACTTCTTCAAATCCCTCTTGTTGCGGCTAAGGGAAAATCTAGTCTCCTTAAGATCTTTAACAGACCCTTAGATCTTGGAAACGATAGTTGCATTCACATGCTCCGATAGACTTTATGCAAGTTGTTCGTGAACGTGACAAAAACACAAGAAAGTGGGGGTTTGAATTGGGTTTTAGAAATCTTTTCGCAAACGTTGTGTTTTTGAAAACCTTTTCAAAAACAACTTGTTAATAGAATCGCAAAGTAAATAAGTAAAGAGAAGAGAAGAGAATGACACGGTGATTTATACTAGTTCACTATCACTTGATAGCTACGTCACATACTTGAAGGATTTCTCCACTATAATCAACCTGATTACACTTGAGAGTATACTACTGCCAAACTGGCTATACTCACAACTTCTTAGAACGACTTAGTGCAATCAAGCCTCTAAGGAATACAGTCATTACTGGGTCAAATACAGTATTCAAAAGTAGTTTAAAACAATGTCAAATAACTCTCAGCAGAGAGGATTTACAATGCAAACTTAAGCACAAAGAATAACTTTTAAACAGAAAGAATAAAACGTTTAAGTGCTTGTTCAATGTGATCTCAGAGACTTAGAATAATTTCTTGGTTGCTCACTATCTCAAATATTTTAATGGTTTCGTTTTTTTACTTCAGTGAATGAAGTGAGGTATATATAGCTAAGGTTGTGAACAGTATCGTTATGACCTAACAGCTCTATGCACCAAAGGACAAAACTTCATATCCACCTTTTGTGGCTTTTAGCAAGTCGCGTCGCTTTCCATTCTGCGCTTGTACACTGACACAGCAGACAATATCAGGATCTTGTTCCTTGTGAGCTTTTTGAATATAGGACACTTCTTGAGCAAGTTTTTTGATTATTATATCTGTTGACATTCCCTTTGGCCTTTGATTCCTCGTACATTAAAATACTCATCAATGAGGTCTCTTTAATACCTGAAGTAGCCTTTAATGAACACTCAGTTTGATTTCTAATCAGAGCATCTGTCAAACAGACAATGCTTGTTACTGAGATACTCTGTTCATCAGAGTGAGCTTAAAACAGAGGAAAGTTTTTCAGTACATAATTTGTTGACCTTTCATATAAGAGAGTCATAGAGAAACGGACGAAGGCTTCCACTGTGTAGTCTATTCATAGTCTGTTTGAGCGTTGACTAGCAAACAGAGCATTGACCAATAATAGAGCATGGTCTACCAGAGCGTTGACTACCAATAGAGCGTTGACCATTTTCAGAGTGAGGCTGCAAGATAATGACATCAGCAACACTTTTCAGACGATCAGTGTCAGACTCAGACTTATGAAACTGAGAGTGAAGTGCACACTTTAGCTTAGTCTTCTGAGATAATTCCTTCTGATGAATAGTAAATTTTGCACACTAACAGGCACATCAGAGGATAAATTATTCTATTAACTATTTGTTATCATCAAAACAATTAAGGGTCATTGTTTCTGAATCCACTTGATTCCAACAATTTCTCCCTTTTTGATGATGACAAATACATAGATTGATGAACAATTTTCCATTAGAAAAATATTTACTTTAAAGAATTTCAGAGGCTCCCCCTGAATTAAGCACATATAAATATTTTCTAAGTGTAAAGTCACATCAGATAAATGTAACACTTCAGATCATTTCAAGTATCAGAGCTTTTATTTACAGAGTGATGTATCAGAGCATATATGTATTAATACAACATCAGATAATATATTCCAATATAATGTATCAGGGTAAATAATGCATAGCATAATGCAGTGTATCAGAGCAAAAGTAACTATAATGCATAATGCAATGCGTGATGACACTTGGTTGATACATTAAGTTCATCAATTACTCTATATTTCTATATTTTCTTCTCCCCCTTTTGTCATTAGACAAAAAGGTCAAGGATAAATAAAGAACATCATAGTCAAAACAGAGTTTGAGAAAGATAAAGTTAAAACAGAATAAATACCAAAAGATATTGATTTCATTGATCAAGCAAAAAGTAGTATAGTACAAAATTGTTTTCAACTAAAAAAGAAAAACAAGTACAAGGCTAAAAACAGAAAATGGTGAAAAACCTAAGGGTTATCTAAGGTTTCTTCAGCTGATCTACAATGAACTGTAGCATAGAAGTAACATCCTCAAGTCTCTTGTTCGATACTTCAATGAACTCCTTGAAGTTTCTGTTGTCCTCAACAAGTTGGTCCAAAACCTCTTTTGGAACCACAACAAAATGACTAGTGGATGCAGAAGCAGAACCAGAAGCAGAGGGTTGAGACACCATTGCAGTTGAAACAGGAGGAGGAGTTATAGGTTCTGGTGCAGGTGGAGGAATAGGAGTAGAAAGAGGTGCGGGAATAGGTTCTGGTTCCCACACAGCAGGGGTTTCTCTCCGTTAGGGTACCTTCCAAGTTGGACCAGTTAGGAGTCTTCTGTTTCTCTCAAGTTGATCCTTTCTATGCTTCTCAAACCAGAAATTAACAAAGTGCCAATTTTCTTAGAAGTCCTCTTGAGCCTGTGCAGTACTAAGACCATCCATTCTGTCATCTTCATTATATCTCCAAACATCAAACTCATATTGTTTCCGAGCCTTAAATACTTCAAATCCAGCAAAGAGGCGAGGATTAAGCTGAGGTACAACTACTGCTTCACGATGGTTTGGTGGAGGTTCATAGCCAATTTGAATAAGAAGGGCAGGAGGTAGTAGGATTGGTGTTTCAATGATGGTGACATCATCATCAAGTTCAGGTTCTTGAATTACCTCAGAGACAATTGTAGCAGTAATAACTAAGTCATAATCTACAATTGGGTCTACAGTAAGTTCAGACTCATGGTGGATTTGTGAATGTGGTGGTGAAATGATTTGTGGTGGAGCAGGTGGAAGGATAACAAGTTGTAGAGAGGAATCTGAAATAGGTGGTAAGCTAGTGAGGGGTTGAGCTTCACAGATCATATCAGAGCCAGGTTTATCAGATTGGGGTTCCTGGTTGATAGTCTCAGTGACTGTTTCGGGTTGTGAAGGGTGGTTTAAATCAGGTTGAGCTTGGGGTGGTGATTTAGGTGGAGTGATGGGTTTAGGTTGTGGTGCTGGTATAGGATCAATTGGGAGAGCAACAGAGAGGGGCTCAATGTAAGGAATTGAGACTTTGGAAATAGGTATCTGTCTTTATCTCTATCTTAAGGGGACATAATTTTCTTCATCATCATTAGATGAGTCAGAAGGTAATGGAGGTAGAGGTTTTTGGTAGGTTTAGAAGGAGTTAGTTTAGAAAGTTTGGGAGGAGGAATAGGTTTAGAAGGTAATGGTTGAGAGGATTGAGCAGGTTGGGTTGCAAAAAAACTAGTTACAGCAGATCTAGTACCATACACAGAATCATAAAGATTAACAACCTCATCAAGTACCTTAGGTTTCTTTGCAAGGATATCAGCCAACTTGATTATTCTCTTCCTCTTTGTAGTAGTTGCAGTAACAGCAGTAGTGCCGGAGGCAACAACAGTAGCAGCAGTGGAGGGAGCAGCAGAGGGTGCATTAACAGATGGAGCAAAGGTCTCTCTTTGCAAAAGCCCTCTTGCTTTGCGGTCCTCATAGAATTTGAGGCATTCCTCTTGAGATTTAGCAATCATCTCAGCAAGTTCAACCTTCTTCTCTTCATGTTCCTCTATCAGCAAAGAGGGCATGAATGCAGGCCTTTCCAGATGATCAAGGTGAGTAGGCTCAGAGGCAATGTGAATGCTAGTGCTCCTTGTTATTCTTCTGGTAGGCTCAGCAAGGGCAACTTCAATGATCTTCCTTTTACCCTTCCTTACCGGTCTGACATCAGCTTCCTCTTCTTCCTTCTGGATTTCAGCAATGATCTCAGAAGATAGAACCCTCATCTTCTTCAGGTTCTCACTGTTGAAGGTTAGTGCACTCAAGGTTTGGAGTGCTACTCCAGCTTCTTCAGTATTCAAACCTTGAAGAAGCCTAATCAGACCTTGATTATCCAGTATTGCAGGGATTACCCTTCCATAGGGTATATTCGGGTTCTTCCCTTTCCTAGAGAACGAAATGTTTCTGCGCAAGTGATCGAAGATAAGGCTTGGCGGGTTGATCTTGGATTTGAGTTCATAATGCCACATTACAAACTCGTGGTCTGAACTCACAGTGTCAACAGACCCAGACTTTGGTAGAATGCAGCTCTTGATGATCTTGAAGAGTACCTGAAACTTGTTCTTCATGTCCACAACCTTTGAACTTCCAAGGTTCTCACAGATAGTAGAGTTGATGGTGTCCATTCCACCATACTCATTTTCCCAGTTGTTGGTGATTCTTCTTCCAGAGTTAGGTCATTTGATAACGTCAGAGATCAAGTCATGTGTTATCAGTATGTGTCTCTTTTGCACATAGCTGTGGAGAGTGTTGTGTTTAACCTTGGCAAACCTCCAGAACTCCTTCACCAGTTATGGGTAGATGGGGTAGTTTTCCATGTAGAAGAAATCTACGATACCCATATCACCAAAATCAGTTCTGAAATCATACTCACTTTCAGCTAAATCTTTGAAGTTCACTTGTGCTTCACACATCACTTTGAGTTGATGTTGCTCTGTGTTCATCAAAGTAGGTAGAGGTTCAGGTTCAGGACCATACACAACTGGTAGTAGTGGAGCGGCCGTTGCAGAGAGTGTAGTAGAAGCAGAAAGCAGGTAGCGAGAATGGGGTTTAGGGTTAAGAATGAGGCTTCTCAGTGAGAGATAGAGTGGGTAGTGGGTGAGTGAGTGGAGTGAGTGGGTTAAAAGCATGTTGAAGAAGGCAAGCCACCTTTTTCAGTTTTCAAAATACGTGTCTAGCTTTGCCATAAAGAGGCGTAGTAAAACTGTCCTCGGGCAGTAAAAAATAATTATGACCCAGTGAGAGTAATTTTTATCCACTAACACATCAACCAGTCTCTATGAGACATATGTATATCAAGATTCCCAGAGGGAACTTAATGAATGCAACAGACTCACATGAATATGAACAGTTAATAACAACAAATGATACAAATAATGAATTTAATAATCAATAAATATATAATATAAATAGAGGCATACATGTATAACAGACGAACACACAAAACATAGGCACTTATGAAAAACACACGCAACAGCAAAACAGAGTCACTTGTCAAAAACAGATGATCACATAAAAATAGTGGCACATATGTAATCAGACGTAGGCATTTCAGAGACACATAAAATAGAGGTAAATATATTCAAATTAAATGCTCATTCCTTTATAAGATGAAAATTCAAGTTCTTTCTTATAAAGTTGAATCTATCTTCAGCAAGGAGTTTTGTAAAGATATCTGCCCATTGATGGTCAGTATCAACAAATTTAATTTCAAGTATCCCTTTCTGAACATAGTCTCTAATGAAGTGATGTTTAATTTCAATATGTTTAGCACGTGAATGCAAAATAGGATTCTTAGTCAAACATATTGCAGAGGTAATATCACAGTATATAGGAATGTCACTCTCTTTTATCTGATAATCCTCAAGCTGATACTTCATCCATAGAAGTTGTGAGCTACATCCATAGAAGTTGTGAGCTACAGCTTGCTGCAGATATGTACTTAGCTTCTGCTGTGGATAGTGCAATTGTGCTTTGCCTTTTGCTGGACCATGAGATGAGGTTAGCTCCAAGAAATTGGCAGCTAGCACTTGTGCTCTTTTTTTCAATTCTATCTCCAGCAAAGTCAGCATCACAGAAACCTACTAACTTGTAATTATCTGAATTTTTATAGAGCAAACCAAGATTAGTAGTTCCTTTGAGATACCTAAAGATTCTCTTAACAGTAGTTAAGTGAGATTCTCTAGGATCAGATTGGAATCTTGCACATAAGCACACACTGAACATAATATCTGGCCTTGAGGCAGTAAGATAAAGGAGTGAACCGATCATACCTTTATATGCCTTTTGGTCTACCTTTTTACTAGTTTTATCTTTGCTTAAAGCACATGTTGGATGCATTGGTGTGCTCATTGGTTTGGCTTCCTCAAGCTTGAATTTCTTCAAAAGTTCTTTCACATATTTAGTCTGATAGATATATGTTCCATCTTGACATTGCTTGATTTGTATACCAAGGAAAAATTTCAATTCTCCCATCATACTCATTTCAAACTCATTCTGCATAAGCTTAGAGAATTCCTCACAAAGAGATTCATTAGTAGCACCAAAGGTAATATCATCAACATATATTTGAACTACACTAAAATGCTTTTTAGATGATTTTCTAAAAAGTGTAGTGCCCACCTGTCCTCTTTCAAAACTCGACATTAACAAGGAACTCAGTCTATCATACCAAGCTCTTGGGGCTTGCTTAAGACCATAGAGAGCCTTTTTAAGTTTGAATACATGCTCTGGATAAGCAATATCTTCAAATCCAGGTGGTTGTTTTACAAACACTTTCTCACCTATAAAACCATTTAAAAATGCAGTCCCATTTGATATAAAGTAATGCCATGATGCGCAGCAAATGATAATAAAATTCTAATTGCTTCAAGTCTAGCTACAGGGGCAAATGTTTCAGTATAATCTATACCTTCCTCTTGTGAATACCCTTGAGCAACTAGTCTAGCCTTATTTCTTACCATTTTGCCATCTTCATCAAGTTTGTTTCTGAAAACCCACTGGGATCCAATGGCTTGCTTATCCTCTAGTGGAGGCACAAGCTTCCAAACATCATTTCTCTGAAATTGATTTAGCTCTTCTTACATAACAAGTATCCATCCATCGTTTGTTAGTGCTTCATTAATCGTCTTAGGCTCTATTTCTGATAGCAATGCAAAGTCAGAGTGTTCCCTTAGAGATGATCTTATTCTAACTCTATCACTTGGTTCACCAATGATCTGGTCCTTTGGGTGATGAGTTTTGAACTTCCAGTCTGTTATGGTCTCTTCTTGAGTCTTGTAACAAGATACATAATCAGAGCCAGTACCAGTGACACCATTATCTGTTTCTTTGCTTATCTGCATATCTGCAAAGATCTCATCTAGCTTTGAAGTTTCATTGTCAGGCTTCTTATCATCAAATCTCACATGCATTGACTCATCAACAATTAATGTTTCTGTGTTGTATACTCTGTAAGCTTTAGAGCGTTAAGAATATCTTAAAAAGATAGCTTTGTGTGATTTAGAATCAAATTTTCCAAGACTGTCCTTTGTATTGAGAATAAAGCAGTCACATCCAAATTGGTGAAAATAAGAAATGTTGAGTTTTCTTCCTTTCCACAATTCTTATGGAGTCTTATTTAAGATAGGTCTAATATAGATTCTATTTTGAATATAACATGCAGTGTTTACTGCTTCTGCCCAAAAGTGCTTTGCAACATTAGTTTCATGAATCATGGTTCTGGCCATCTCTTGAAGAGATCTATTTTTCCTTTCTACAACACCATTTTGTTGTGGTGTTCTAGGAGATGAAAAATTGTGAGAGATGTCATGCTCTTCACAAAAGTTTTGAAGTAATTCATTTTCAAATTCTTCACCATGATCACTTCTAATTGTTGTAATACAAAAACCTTTTTCATTTTGCACTTGTTTGCAGAAAACAGAAAATATTGTAAATGACTCATCCTTGTGAGCAAGAAATTTTACCCATGTCCATCTATTATAGTCATCAACAATAACAAGACCATATTTCTTTCTAGACAAAGATACAGTTCTGGTTGGACCAAATAAATCTAAATGCAAAAGCTCAAGTGGCCTTGAGGTGGAAACAATATTTTTATATTCAAATGAATATTTTGTTTGTTTCCCTTTTTGGCATGCTTCACAAAGAGCATCAGATTGATAGCTAAGATTTTGTAAGCCTCTAACAAGTTCCTTCTTGTTAAGTTTTGAGATTAACCTTAAGATGGCATGACCCAATCTTTTGTGCCAAGTCCATTGTTCTTCATCAACTAACAAAAAGCATTTGACATTTTGATTTTCTAACTCAGAAAGTTTTATTTTATAAATATTGTTCTTTCTTTTTGCTTTAAAGAAGATGGAACCATCTTTCTTGCTCTTGACTATACAAGCATTATCACTAAAGCCAACATCATAACCACTATCACGTAATTGACTTACGCTTAGTAGGTTATGCTTAAGGCTATCAACAAGTAGAACATTATCAATAGAAGGTAGAAATTTCTCACCAACTCTTCCACTTCCAATAATTTTACCTTTCTGGTTTCCTCCAAAATCTACTGTTCCACTCTCTTTAAGTTGGAGTTCTTGGAACATACGTCTTTCTCCCATCATGTGACGTGAGCATCCACTATCCAAGTACCAGGACTGGTGTTTTAACTCTGTTGCTAAGCAAATCTGCAACATATACAATTTTGTCCTTAGGTACCCAAATCTTTTTGGGTCCTCTTTTGTTAGTTCTAGAAGGAAGCTTGTCCTTCTTATATTTCAATTCATAACAAGTACTTCTAATGTGTCCTTTCTTATTGCAAATGGTACAAAGCAGATAGTCACTATGATTGTTGGTATCCTTGGATTTCAAATTTGTGTTTTAAAATGTGGGTTACTCTGGTTTGTAACCAAGACACTTCTTACCATTTTGGCTTACGCCCCAAATCATAGATGCTTGTTTGCTTTGTGTCACACACTCAGCAAGAAATCTTTGAAATCTCTCTTCATATTTTGAAGAGTTATATTCAATCTTTTCTTCATTCTTAGAGATGTCATTCACCAAACGATGATTTTCAGCTTTAAGCTTCTCATTCTCCTTATTGAGTATTAAAAATTCTTTTGAAAGTTTTGAGAATTTCTTTTTCAAAGCTCTATACTCAATGTTGAGCTTAGAAGACTTATATAAGAGCTCATCAAAAGCTATTTGAATATCAGAGGATGAGTTAGAAATTACCTCTTCATCTTCTTCTTCACTGTCTGATCCTATGGTAGCCATCAGAGCCATCTTGCTTGTTCCTCATCATCATCATCATCATCTTGCTTGTTCGTTTTTCCACATACGTTGAATTTTCCTTAATACCAAGGAAATTTCTTCATCTATGTCTCTACCACTCTCATCAGACGATGCTTTGTCTGTTTCAAGTTCAGCTTGAAGAGCTTTGGAGGTGGTTGCTTTGCTAGTAGATTTCAAAGCCATGGAATGTGATTTATTAGGAGGTTCTTCTTCATTTTGCTCAAGCTCATGAGCTCTCAAGGAACTCAGAAGATCTTCAAGTCGCAAGACTTTCAGGTCCTTGGCTTCTTGAATAGCCGTGACTATAGGTCTCCACTTCTTTGGCAGGCTTCTTAGTATTTTCTTCACGTGATCAGCAGTGATGTAGCTTTTCTTAAGAACTTTTAGGCCATTAAACATAGTTTCAATGTCTTCTCCCTCTTCCATCTTGAAGAGTTCATATTGTCTAACCAAGATGCTAGCCTTGGTTTCTTGCACCTGGGAAGTACCCTCATAGGCCAAGGCCAATGATTCCCAAATTTCTTTGGCAGTTTCATTCCTCCCGCATTTCTTGTACTCTTTTTCAGAAATGGCACAGATAATAAAATATCTTGCCTTCTGATTCAGTTGATATGCTTTCTTATGCTCATCTTCCCACTTATCCCTGGGAATAAGTTTAAGCTTGGAATCAACCGGTTCAGTATATTGTTTTTGAACCATATCCCAGAGTTCGAGTTGTTGAGACTCGAAGAAGGTTTTCACTTTATCTTTCCAGTGGTCATAGTTTGTTCCAGTGATCAAAGGACGACGGTTAACGTGACCACCAGCTTCGTTGCTTGCCATGTATAAAGAGTAAGATCTTTTCCTCTTACACTGTTAAGTGCTCAACCAAGAGGTCGAGCTCTGGTACCCATTAAACGTGGCAAAAACACAAGAAAAGGGGGTTTGAATTGGGTTTTAGAAATCTTTTCGCAAACGTTGTGCTTATAAAAACCTTTTCAAAAACAACTTGTTACAGAATCGCAAAGTAAATAAGTAAAGAGAATGACCCAGTGATTTATACTAGTTCGCTATTACCTGATAGCTATGTTTAGTCCCTTCACACGCTTGAAGGATTTCTCCACTATAATCAACCTGATTACACTTGAGAGTATACTACTTCCAAACTGGCTATACTCACAACTTCGTAGAACCACTTAGTGCAGTCAAGCCTCTAAGGAATACAACCACTACTGGGCTAAATACAGTATTCAAAAGTAGTTTAAAACAATGTCAAATAACTCTCAGCAAAGAGGATTTACAATGCAAACTTAAGCACAAAGAATAACTTTCAAACAGAAACATAAGACGTTTAAGTGCTTGTTCAATGTGATCTCAGAGACTTGGAATAATTTCTTGGTTGCTCATTGTCTCAGATATTTTAATGGTCTTGTTTTTTTACTTCAGTGAATGAAGTGAGGTATATATAGCTAGGGTTGTGAACAGTGCTGTTGTGACCTAATAGCTCTATGCACCAAAGGACAAAACTTCAGAACCACCTTTTGTGGCTTTTAGCAAGTCACGTCGCTTTCCCTTTTGCGCTTGTACACTGACACAACAGACAATATCAGGATCTTGTCCCTTGTGAGCATTTTGAATATGAGACACTTCTTGAGCAAGTTTTCTGATGATTATATCTGTTGACATTCTCTTTGGCTTTTGATTCCTCGCACATTAAAATACTCATCAATGAGGTCTCTTTAATACCTGAAGTAGCCTGTAATGAACACTCAGTCAGATTTCTAATTAGAGCATCTGTCAAACAGACAATGCTTGTTACTGAGATATTCTGTTCACCAGAGTGAGCCTAAAACAGAGGCAAGTTCTTCAGTACATAATTTGTTGGCCTTTCATATAAGAGAGTCATAGAGAAACGAATGAATGCTTCCACTGTGTAGTCTATTCATAGTCTGAGGCGTGCATCCCCACATCAAACAATCAAGCCGAATATGAGGCGTGCATCGCCGGGCTGACCTTCGCCCGCGATCTGGAAGCCACCAAAGTCAGTCTCCGCACCGACTCTCAACTTATAGCATCACAAGTTAATGGGGAATATCAAGCAAAGGACCTGTTGCTGCAGAAGTACCTGGCCGTAGTCCAGCAGCTGATGAAAAGCTTTCAGAAAATAGAAATCGTCTACATGCCTCGAGAGCAGAACTCAAGAGCCGAGATTCTATCTAAACTGGCAAGCACGAAGATAGCCGAGTGCAACAGATCTGTCATTCAAGAAACCCTTTCCCATCCAAGCATCATGACCGCATTAGAGATCCTGAACTCTCCGAAAGGGGTCGACCGAAACTTCGAGCGTGTCCTCATTACACCTTCGGTATACACAATTACTGATTTCGGCAACTAGTGGATGATGTCGATCCTCAAATACATCTGCAAAAGCGAACTTCCCCTCGATGACAAGGTAGCATCAAAAATTCGCCGCAGAGCGTGCTCCTACTCCATCATCGAAAACCGCCTATACCGAAGAGGCTTCTCAGCACCTCTTTTGAAATGCCTCGTTGTAACCAAGGCCCCAAATGTACTTGCCGAGATCCACGAGGGCGTCTGCGGTCAGCACCTCAGCAGTCGATCTTTGGCCAAGAAAGCACTTCGAGCCGGTTACTACTGGCCGACAATGGATGTAGATGCCATCATCTATGTGAAAAAATGCGATAAATGCCAAAAGCACGCCGACGTCCATAACGCTCCTCCTTGCGAGATGACTGCCTTGTCTTCCCCCTGGCCATTCGCCTGGTGGGGAATCGATCTCCTCAGACCGTTTCCTATTGCCCCACGACAAGTCAAATACTTGGTCGTGGCGGTAGACTACTTCAGAAAATGGATTGAAGCCGAACCAGTGGCAAAGATCACCGCCAAAAACATGATCAAATTCTTCAAAAGGCAAATCCTCACGAGATTTGGCATTCCCGAAGTCATTATCACCGATAACGGAACACAATTCGCGGATAAGGGGTTCCAGAAACTTTATCAGGCTTCGGGATAAAGCAGAGATTCACTTCGGTCGAACACCCGCGAACAAACGGGCAAGCCGAAGCAGCAAACAGAGTCATCTTGAGGGGCTTGCAAAAGAGGCTCGATGAAGCCAAGGGAAATTGGGTGGAAGTGCTCCCACAAGTACTATGGGCATACCGAACTACTCCCCACTCCTCCACTGGAGAAACGCCGTTTCGGCTTACTTACGGATCTGAGGCCGTGATCCCAGTCGAGGTCGGAGAGTTAAGCTAGAGAACGCTCTATCCCCTTCGAACCTCGTTCAATCACCAACAGTTAAGAGAGGAGCTAGACCTCCTCGAAGAAAATCGAGATCTAGCCTCCCTGAACGAAGCTGCTGTGAAATAGAGAATTACAGCAAGGCACAATCAACGAGTTGTACCTCGTGAGTTCAAAAAGACGATCTGGTCCTAAGGAGAGCCGATATCGGCCTAAAAAATGCAAGCCAATGGAACCTGGCACCGAACTGGGAAGGCCCATATCGGATTTCCTCGAAGACCGACCAAGGCGCCTACACCTTAGAAACCTTGCAAGGCCAAGTAATTCCTTGAACATGGAATGCTGCCAAACTTAGAAAATATTTTAGCTGAATGCTTATGTAACTCCCTCATGGAAGAGAACCCACCACTTGTAAAAATCTGAGCATAATGAAATGACGCTTCGACAATCGAATGTTTTGTTATCGTGATTATTGAGGTTTTAATATCGTTGTTCATTTGGGTAGAAGACGAGCCAACTCCGATCATACGGAGTTCCGCATCGTCACGCCTCCTTTGGGAGTCTCAACCGACGTGACTAGCCATCACGACAGTCTACGGACATTTCCAACCCATCACACACCCGAGGCTTGTCGACTCGTCAAGTTTCCGGGGAAGAGGGAAGATTCCCTTGACCGGGCCCCCTTCCCGAAGTGACGGAATCGCAAAAAGAAATCACGTTGCGAAATAATAAAAAACACTACATCCACCAATAAAGGTCGAAAAAATGAAAATTTCATTAAGTTGAAATAACAAAGTACAAAATGTCCTCAACAAAGGAGCAAGTACAAAAGACAAGACAAGTCATAAACAAAAACAACTGCAGAAACAAACAGACAAATCAAGCACTGGCCGAAGGGCGCACGATCAAGACGGTCTGGGTTTCGGCGTTGATGATGTGGTCTCCTGAAACTATTCTCGAGTCGGTGGCGCCCTCAGTTCGAATCTCGACTCCGGGATTCAGGAAAACTATCTGCTCAACGGCATTCTCGAACAGAGCAGAGCCGATCTCCAGCATGGTCTTCTCACAGGCATCCTTCTTTGGCAATGCGGTCTTCAGCTCTGACCCTCCTCCTCCAATGCCTTAAGCCTCTCGCTCCTTCCGACAAGCATCCCGATCCATAGCGATCTTCTCTGCCTTGATCTTCCAATCTTCCTTCTCCTCTAGGAGCTCTTCATTCGCTGTGGTCATACTTTGGTAGTTCTTCTCGGCCTCATCGGCCCACAGCGTCTCATTAGGGAGCTGGGTCTGAAGACCCACTACATTCTACACCTTCGTGCGAAGATCTTGGTTCTTGTTTTCAAGGTCACGAATCCGATCTTTTTGCTCCTGACCTCTCTTCAGGACCGCATCGACTTCACTCTTGACCGACCTCAAGAGAACGACCTCTTCCTCCAGCTCCTTAACGTTTTCCCCAATCTGCTGCCAGAGGGGCCGACGACCAGTCTCTGAAGGCTGAACAGGCCCATGACCCCTATGGGTTAGCACTTGTTGTTTCGAGCCCTTTGCCTTCTTCGGCTTTCCTTGGGCAGGATCGTAGGAGGGAGGCCTCTTGAGCCTTTCCCTCGACAATGTCCGCGGAAACAGCAACCACTTCGGGCACCGCCGTAGGTCCCGAAGTCACACCTTGAACCGAAGGGACTGGGTCGGAAGCACCGTCCTTCGGCATTCCAGAACTAGAGGCCCTGAGCACTTCGGCAGAACCAGATGAGGGCTGAACCTCGTTCACTTCACCAGCACCTCCCTCGAACTTCTTGGCCACGGCGGCCTTGGCAGTAGCATATTGTGCAATCTTTGACATGGAGTCTGCAAAAAGAACAAACATGTTAGGCAATGACCAATATAACTTCAATTAGCACAAGCAAACGAAAACCCTACCTATAATAAGTTGGGCATCCTGCCAGGTCGGGCACCGCAATAGAGTACGGGTATGAATAAACTGCTTAACTGTTACTTGCTTCTGAGTTTTCGGGTCGATGTACACGTCGGGTTCAAAGCCATTAACCCAATCTCAAAACCTCTTCACCCAACCTCGCTCTAGCTCGGAGAGGTCGGTAAGCTTGAATGTATAAGACCTAACTGGGCGATCAAAAAAAGACGCCAACCAGTAGAATTGGAACTTTGGCACCTCCGAACCGTCCTCGGCGAGATCAAAAACGCACTCCCGAGCAACGTCGTCCATCGGAAAGAGAAAAAAGTATTTTGTCTTAAATCTTTTAAGAGACTCACTGTACAAGTCGAAGAGCTTGCCATTCGGCTTAAAGGAGAGCCAACCCTGCCATTGGTCGCCTTTCTCCGAAGTCTTCATCGGCAAAAATAGGTGGAAGAAGACTCGATAGTACGCTGGGACCTCAAGGTACCCGCAAACCAGATCGAACGCTCTAATGAACGCCCAACTATTGGGATGCAGCTAAGAAGGGGCCACCCCCAAGTGCCGAAGAATGTTCAGTTCGAAGTCCGAGAAAGGAAATGAGATATGTATCTCGGTGAACAGTACCTCGTACATCGGAATAGACCACATGTCGCCGCCCTCCGCTGAGTAGATCCGATGGTCGACTCCCGAAGCTAAGAAGGCCCACTCCCCTCCGGACTCAACTGTCTCCACTATTCAGACTCGACTTTCCAGATCGGCCATGTCCACGTTCGTAGAATATTCAGATCGGAGGCTGAGAGCTTCAGGCGAAACCCAACGATAGTCCTCCGCATCGGTAGGTAGGGCAGAAGGGTTGTCCAAGTCGATTCTCTGCTTCTTTCCCATAGCACACCTGTCCACGGGGACTTCAGGGTAAGAGACAGTGTCATATACTTCTTTGTACCACCACACCACTTCACGAGGATTGCAAGGGCGTTGGAGCTTGTCTTCCAAAACCACCCGGAAGCGCTCCAACCATTCGCGAGTAATTTCTATTCCGCGTTTCAAACGCTCCTCTGCCCCTTCCTCACGAGAAGGAGGCGGCGCCACCAGGGGCACCGCTGTAGAGGCACAAATAGGAAGGGGAATCTCCAATTGAGACCCCCCGTTACTAGAAGTCGAACGAGAAGCATGAGACTCCATTGATATTCGCAAACAAAAGTTTCAAACGTCCCCCTATTCGGTTTCTAATAAATGAACAAAAAGAAGGGCAAGAAAGTAGAAAATACCTTTTGTACGCGAAGGAGGCACGAGCAGAAGGAGGAAATCCTAAGAGCTTGGCTCTCACTGAAACTCTGTGCTCAAATGGAAACGTTTGCAGAAAATGCAAGGAGACAGAAAGGCAGTGAAGTAGGGAAGAAGAGCGAAAGGCAAGAAAGATGGCAAGGCTACTCCCCTTCAGAATTTATAAGGATTCTGAGTAGACTGTAATCAATGCCAAAAGTGATAATAATGACAAACCCAAAAAACAAGGCGACTTTTCGGTGAAACGTCACCCAATCACTGCCATAACTACCTTAGAAAACAGACGCGTCTTTTCAAAGGCCTCGAATTTGAAAACAGACCGCTTCGGCTCAAAACGACACGTCATGAATACAACCGACATACCGAGACGTCGTGGCAAGCCAATGCCACTATTAGCATGGTCGAAGTGTTCACTTCCCACATCGGGCCATGGCCCAGAGCAGAGCGACGCACCAAATGAACGCCCTACACTAAACAATAGCCGAAGTCATCAATGACTGATGACATCGGCTAGGGGGCAACTGATCCGGAGTGGCCAAAGGCCCACTCCGCGCTAGGCTGAACCGGCCCAACAAGGCAGATAAGTCCGAGATCCGAACACCGACCCGAACAGGCCCAAGGCCCACTTCGGTCGGTTCAGCCCGACCCAGGAATTCCTTGCTTGGGAAATAAACCCTAGGATCACTCTGCCACGGCGCGGAACCCTAGAGCATAAGACATTACAGCGCTGACCCTAAAAGTAATCTTATCCATTCATAACCCTAGAATCGACATCGACCGTCCACTACATCCTACGGCTGACAATCAATCTAGGTTTACACGATTTCATCCACACGTCAGCAGCCTGACCTCACCTATAAAAAGGTCCATGACCTAATCAATAAAGGTACGCACTGTTCATATTTCCTTACCTCATCTTACTCTGATACTGACTTAGGCATCGGAGTTTGTGCAGGTACACCCCCACCGTCATATTCTGCCGCTTGCGCTTCTCCTCCGGCCACTTCTGAGATCCACTTTGGATCACGTCAAAGTCAATCAAAGTCATCACACTATTCGCTATGGGGACTCGAAAGCAAAATTTATATATAGACATTAACATATATATATAATAAAATCAAATT
This sequence comes from Calophaca sinica, assembly GCA_037113605.1. NCBI lineage: Eukaryota > Viridiplantae > Streptophyta > Magnoliopsida > Fabales > Fabaceae > Calophaca > Calophaca sinica. Next base: position 99,322,305 of record CM073733.1, on the reverse strand, counting down.
TATATAAATCAATTTATATATAGATATTAACATGTAATAGAATCAAATTGCTCATTCTAAAAAATCTTTAGTGAAATATTTAGGTGTAAAGTTAATAAGTAAGTAAAGAATAATAATTTAACAAAAAAATGTTGAGAATTAAAATTTTAAATTGGTATGGAAAAGATAAAAAAAAAATATACAAATTGAATTTCGTCATGTAATTTGATATAAGTTAATCATGTTAAAAATTCAAATTTATATCACATTCAATATTAACGTGTTTTTATGTAAAATGTTGATTTATGTCTTATATATATTTACTCTAAGGTTATTATATTTTATTTATATTTTTTTATGTGACTTAGACTATCATGTTTTGTGTACTTTCTATTTTATCTCATGTTAAAATAAAAAAATTTAAAAATAATAAGAGAGGAAAGAAAACAGAGATGAAAGAGAACTAAGGTTTGTGAGAGAGATTGATTTGGGAGGGAAATTGGATGTGTGTGGAAGTGACATGTGTCCTAGGGGAAGAGTTTTCTTAGATGATATAGATAGATAGATATACACCACGTTACATACACATTTTACAACACTCATATTTAAAATCATAAGAACACACAGCTCAGTTCACCATTCTCAAGTCACATAATTATCTCAAGAAAAATGTAGATATTAGCAACACTACTTCATATGTATGTGGTACCATTTACTGCTCTGGAAAGTCGCCCAGGAGTACATAATTAGTTTATTAGAGCAAGTCACTGCAATAGTGATTACTCTGTTACTGCATACTCTCAACTAGGAACAATAATGTCCGGTGATGGTCGGGCTAGTTAAGTTTGATAAGTGGCCCCCAGCCCAACGCGCGACATTCAAACTATCGGGGACCACAAACTCGGGCTTCTCACCCCCTAGGTCGAGATATTGCCACGCGGGCTCACACTTGTAGGCCTTCACCATTCATTTCAACGATGCTTCCCCCCATCTTATCACATTGTTTACTATGTTAATCATACAAACAAGGTTGGTTTTCCTCCGAACATCACAATTCAATTGTTCATCGACAATCCATTATGGCCCTTATGGCTAGGATCATCTCACAAAGAATGACACAAGTCCCATCATGGCTAGTTATAGCTAGATGATTTGCACACAGGGTCATTTATCCTTTTGTCACAAGCGTGGACTTTTCACAATCATCATCACAAAATAACAAGCGGATCAAAGAATAAATCATAGGGAATCAATGAATTATCTTAAAAAATTATTTCTTAATCATGTAATTAAAATCTGCAGAAAACAGAAACAAAAATAGCAACGACACAAAACAACAACAGAAATTGTACAAAAACAGAAACTCACAACAGCAGAGATTGAGCAACTGCTTTTACGCCTAAATTCCGCACAACAGAAATTCTGCAGAAAAATCAAAATAGAAAACAGTAACAGTACAAAAACAGTAAGTAGAAAACTGCACAGAAATAGCAACAGAACTGGACAGCAACGCTACGTTTTAAAAATATTTTCACATGTTTTCGCAGAAAAACAGAAACAGAAAACAACAACAGCACAAAAACAGCAAGCAGAAAACTGCACAAAAATAGCAACAGAAACTGGAAAGCAACGCTGCGTTTTAAAAATGTTTTCGCATGTTTTCGCCTTGTTACCCAGGTGGCCAGAATACTCAAGAGGGGGGTGAATTGAGTATCCAAAATTTTCGCAAACTTTATAAAAAAAACTTATTTTGTGAAGGTGTTATCTTTATTGAATATGAGAAATGTTCTACCCAAGAAATCAATTAACTAGTATAAGGTAAATTTCAACCACAACAATTATATCTAAGAAAACCCTAAAAAACGCAATTAAAGAGATAAGGGAGAAGAAGATCAAACCAGAGGATTTTATCCTAGTTCAGTCACCAACCACTGTGACCTACATCTAGTCCCCAAGCCTCGCTCATGATTTTCTTCCACTATCAATTCAAAGAATTACACCGTTTCTTGAATTTACAACCAGAGATTCCACACTCTGAAATTTCCCACTTGAGATACCTCACTCGAGATTCACTAGGGATACCTCACCCTCACAAAACGAAATTACAAGAATAAAGAATTAGAAAATCTGAAATAACACTCTTTTTAGTGTAGATATACAAATGAAAACCTATGAGTCTCAATGAAATTTGGGGGAAGAAGAAAGCTAGAGAGAATGCTCAATTTCTGGTTCTGAAAATGTGTAAAAGTATGTATGAAAACCCTAAAATGAGTCTTTTATATGGTGCCCAAAACTGAGAAACAAAACTGCAAAATTATGCAGAAAAATCGCGCGTGAATCCATTCACCACAGTGTGAATCGATTCATTCACTTAAACTGACTTAGATTCACCAATTCTGTGAATCGATTCACCAATTCTGTCTTAGATTCACAGAACCAAAAACAGTAATTGGGTGCTCGATGATGAATCGATTCATTTAAAGTGTGAATCGATTCATGCTTCCAAAAATGCATAGAAAATATGTTTTGACCATATGAAATGATTTAACACTATGAAAAACAATCATTGGGTCTAAAAATGATAAAAGAACAATTTTAAACATACCCAACTTAGTAAAAAACATTTTAAAACATTTTAAGTAAGCTATGCATCCATGATTCAATTAATTTTGACAAATTGCATTTTCTAACTTTCAACCCACAAAATATTGAGACTCTAACAATGATTCTAACTAGAGAAAGATATAAAGCTAAAGAATACTAGCAGAATCAAAGTCTTCACGTGTTTGACATCTTCAAAATCATCTTCAATTACGCATGAGGGATGCGTTCATCCACAAACTCCCCCTTTTTGATGATGACAAACACTTATACCTGCAATTGCCTTTTAAAACAAGTAATAACCAATAACAAAACATGGCAATTGAATAGTACCAACTAATACTAATACTCCCCCTTAATATATGCCATCTCCCCCTTTTGACATTATCAAAAAAATAGACTCAACAGGGAAAGTATCATATAGCAGCCAAGTTTACAAGCCATAATATCAAAAGTAATATCAAAAGCATAGTATCCAAAATTATAGCAGCCACAATATCATACAACCATGATCAAGTGTAGACAAGTCATAATATCCAAAATTACATATGCATGAGTTTTAAAAAAAATAAAATGTGCCCACACTAAAAAAAAAAAGCGCAACTTGAGCTTCAATCAGAGATGAGCAGTATCGAAGCAACAACGCAGAAACAAAGCGTAGCAGTAAATTAAGCACGAGAAACGAAGCGGCCAGCGAAACGAAGCACAATGTATAACAATATAAACACGTTTTAACATATAACATGAACAATTTGAAGAAATCAACGCATAAGGTAAAAAAACACATCAAGCACATTACCAAAAAAAAATAAACATACCTAGTGTAAGAAATACTTGTGCACTCTTGGATCAGCAAAAATAAAACAACTGCATAACTAGTTAGTGAGAAACATATGCATAGACACACATTCACTCAATGCATGAACTATCCAAAATGCCTAGTTCATTTCTAATATTGAAAAAATTCTCTTTTGCAAGAGGTTTTGTGAAAATGTCAGCTAGTTGTTTAGATGTTTCCACAAACTCAAACACACAATCTCCTTTTTTAACATGATCTCTAAGAAAATGATGTCTAATTTCTATATGCTTAGTCCTAGAGTGTAAGATGGGATTTTTAGTTAGGTTGATTGCACTAGTATTATCACATCTAATGGGAATGTGATTCAGCTTGAGTCCATAGTCTAGAAGTTGTTGTTTCATCCAAAGAATTTGAGCGCAACAACTTCCAGCCGCTACATACTCAGCTTCAGCTGTGGATAATGCCACACTCACTTGCTTTTTACTATGCCATGAAATTAGTGAGTTTCCAAAGAGGTGACATGTTCCACTAGTGCTTTTCCTATCTACTTTGCAACCGGCAAAGTCAGAATCGGTATAACCAACTAAACTACTAATACCACCTTTAGGATACCATAGACCCATGTGTGTTGTGCCTATAAGATACCTAAGAATCCTCTTAACAGCTGAGAGGTGTGATTCCTTAGGGTTAGCTTGAAATCTAGCACACATGCATACACTAAACATAATGTCGGGTCTACTGGCAGTTAGATAGAGAAGAGAACCGATCATACCTCTATACCTTGCAAGTTCAACGGATGTTCCATTTTCATCCTTGTCAAGATAACAACTTGTGCTCATAGGAGTGCTAATCTCCTTAGCTTTTTCCATCCCGAATCTTTTAAGAAGCTCTTTGCAATACTTTGATTGATTGATGAAGATACCATTTTTAGATTGCTTGATTTGTAGCCCGAGAAAATAATTGAGTTCACCCATCATTGACATTTCAAATTCGCTCTGCATCATCTTAGAAAATTCCTTGCACAAAGATTCATTAGTAGATCCAAAGATAATGTCATCAACATAAATTTGCACTAAAAGGATGTTATGACCTTTATTCTTAATAAAAAGTGTAGTATCAACTTTTCCCCTTTGAAAACCTTTTTCTAAAAGAAATTTGCTCAATCTTTCATACCAAGCTCTAGGAGCTTGCTTAAGTCCATAAAGGGCCTTTTTAAGTTTAAAAACATGATTAGGCAAATCAAAACTTTCAAAACCGGGGGGTTGAGCTACATACACTTCTTCTTGAATATAGCCATTTAGGAAAGCACTTTTAACATCCATTTGGTACAATTTAAAATCCATGATGCAAGCATAAGCAAGAAGTAATCTAATGGCTTCTAGTCTAGCTACGGGGGCATAAGTTTCCTCATAATCAATACCTTCCTCTTGATTATAACCCTTAGCTACTAATCTAGCCTTATTTCTAGTAATTACACCGGTTTCATCAAGCTTGTTCCAAAAAACCCATTTTGTGCCAATTACTTGATGATTCTTTGGTCGTGGCACAAGCTCCCAAACTTTGTTTCTTTCAAATTGGTTTAATTCTTCATGCATGGCCATCAACCAATGTTCATCAACAATTGCTTCATCAATAGTTTTAGGCTCAATTTGAGAAACAAAAGCGGAGTAATTACAAATATCCCTAATATTAGAGCGAGTAGTTACCCCTTTTGAGATGTCACCTATTATTTGATCAAGAGGATGATCTTTTGACACTCTCCATTCAAGAGGTAGATTTTGATGTTGAACTTCTTTATCTTCCTTGGGAGGCATCTCATCATTGTTGTTGTTTTCTTCTATCTTCTCTTCATTTGAGGGCTTTGAACCGGCACCTGCAATCTCATCAAGAGCAACATCCTTTCTTTCCTTTTGGAGGTTAGATTCATCAAATGTAACATGGATAGATTCTTCAATGGACATAGTTTTCTTGTTGTATACTCTAAAAGCTTTACTAGAGGATGAATAGCCTACAAATATACCTTCATCGGCTTTAGCATCAAATTTGCCTAAGTTATCCTTCCCGTTATTCAAAATAAAACATTTACATCCAAAGACACGAAAATGGGAGATGTTAGGCTTTCTTCCTTTGTACAATTCATAAGGCGTCTTTTTCAAAATTGGTCTTATCAAGACTCTATTTACAACATAAGTTGCGGTATTAACCGCATCCGCCCAAAAGTACTTAGGAAGATTTGTTTCATTAATCATAGTTCTTGCAAGCTCTTCTAGAGAACGGTTTTTCCTTTCAACTACTCCATTTTGTTGTGGAGTTCTAGGAGCTGAAAAATTATGATTAATGCCATTTTCTTCACAAAAAGCTTCAAAGAGATGGTTTTCAAATTCACCTCCATGATCACTTCTTATGGATGCAATTTTCAAATTCTTTTCATTTTGGATAACTTTTGCAAGTTTTCTAAAAGCATTAAAAGCATCATTTTTACTAGCAATGAACAAAGTCCATGTGTACCTAGAAAAATAATCCACAATCACTAGACCATAGTTATTACCTCCAAGACTCATAGTTCTAGAGGGACCAAACAAATCCATGTGCAAAAGTTGCAAGGGCCTAGTAGTTGAAACAATATTTTTTGCTTTAAAAAAGGTCTTAACTTGCTTTCCCTTTTGACATGTATCACATAATTTGTCCTTTTGAAACTTGATTTTTGGTAAACCAATTACTAAATCTTTAGAGATAAGTTTATCTAAATGGTCCATGTGAATGTGAGCCATTCTTCTATGCCATAGCCAATTTTCATCACTTTTAGATAATAGGCATGGTACGTCATTTGAAGGTATATCCTCTAGACTAATCATATAGATATTATCTATCCTTTGACCAATGAACTTAATTTGCTTATCATTCTTGTTTTCAATTTTGCAACAAGTTGAGTTGAAAACAACTTCACATCCCTTGTCACATAATTGACTAATGCTAAGCAAGTTATGTTTTAGTCCATCCACATATAAAACATCATCTATAGTAGTAGTAGAGGACTTACCAACTTTGCCAATACCAAGGATCTTACTTTTGTTGTTGTCTCCATATATTACATGACCTCCATCTCTAGGAGCAAGTTGTAGAAACTTAGATTTATCACCGGTCATATGTTTGGAGCAACCATTATCCAAATACCAATCCTTGCTATTGACTTTTAAGCAAACCTACAAAACAATTAATGTTGGGACTTAGGTACCCAAATTTGCTTGGGTCCTTGAATGTTAGTGTTGGGAATTAGTCCCTTGGGAATCCATACCATTTTACAACTATCAAGACCATTCTTCCTAATATTGCAATTTAGTGTAGTATGGCTATTTCTACCACAATAATGACATGTTACATTAGATGTGCTTGGTGAAACAAAGAGGTTTTTGAAAGATTTTGTTTGAGTATTGGGATTGAAACCAATACCACCTTTGTCAAAAGTGCATATTTGTTTACTAAGCATCATGTCTAAATAATCCCTACCCATTGTGAGCTTTACTATAGACTTTTTTAAGTAATCAATTTCCTTTTTGAGGTCTACACATTTCTCACATGTGGAAGGAATGATAACATCATCATTTGGACATGCTTTAACAAGAGATTCTTCATGAGCAACCCTTAAAGATTCATTTTCACTTTTCAAAATTTCAATTTCCTCTTTTTCTTTTGAAACTTGCTTTTCTAGACTAAGTATAGTTTTCTTTTGAGAAACTACTTGTCTAGTGGTCTTTACAAGTTCCTCATGAAGTTCATCAAAAGCATTTTGCAACTCATCATATGTATGTAAAGGATCAAGTTCATCATCACTTACCTCATCCTTTTCATGGACGGTTGCCATTAGAGATAGGTGTGCTACTTCATCATCTTCCGAGCTATTTGAAGAATCCGTATCATTGTCTTCCCATGCAATGTAGGCTCTTCTTCCTTTCTTTTCCTTCTTAGGCCTTTTCTCATTCTTCTTTAAGTAGATTGGACACTCCATCTTCATGTGCCCAATTTTGCCACATTCATAGCAAGTTATTGTTGAAGTGCTCCCTTCCTTCTTAGTAAACTTCTTTCTTCATGCTCGGTTAGCCTATTTAGCTCAAGCTCATGTTCTTGTAGCTTCCCAAACAAGGTTGCCAAAGTCATTGTGGACAAGTTTCTAGATTCCGCAATTGTCGTCACCTTCGGTTGCCAATTCCTACTCAAACCTCTTAAAACTTTATTGATTAAATCCTCATTAGAAAAAGTTTTGCCTAAGGCGGCTAAGTGGTTCACAATGTGTGTGAATCGTTTTTGCATGTCTTGTATGGTTTCACCATTGTTCATGCGAAACAATTCATACTCATGTGTGAGAGTATTCACTCTAGCCCTTTTCACCTCACTAGTACCCTCATGGGTAACTTGTAGGGTGTCCCACATAGCTTGGGATGTTTGGCAATTGGTGACTCTAAAAAATTCATCTTGGCCTAAGGCGGCGGTGATGATATTTTTAGCTCTCCAATCAAGTTGAAATTTTCTCTTTTCTTCATCAGTCCATTCATTTCTAGGTTTCTCAATTTTCACACCTCCTCTTTCAATAGTTGGGATAAAAGGACCATTTTCAATGGCATCCCAAATATCAATATCTTGGGAGATAATGAAAATTCTCATTCTCTCTTTCCAATAAGGATAACCTTCACCATTAAAAACAGGAGCCTTATTATAGGACCCATTGGGTTGATAAAACGATTTCGAAGACACGATTTTCTTGCAAGAAAATTAGACAAAATCAAAGATACCTGCTCTGGTACCACTTGTTACCCAGGTGGCCAGAATACTCAAGAGGGGGGGTGAATTGAGTATCCAAAATTTTCGCAAACTTTATAAAAAAAACTTATTTTGTGAAGGTGTTATCTTTATTGAATATGAGAAATGTTCTACCCAAGAAATCAATTAACTAGTATAAGGTAAATTTCAACCACAACAATTATATCTAAGAAAATCCTAAAAAATGCAATTAAAGAGATAAGGGAGAAGAAGATCAAACCAGAGGATTTTATCCTAGTTCAGTCACCAACCACTGTGACCTACATCTAGTCCCCAAGCCTCGCTCAGGATTTTCTTCCACTATCAATTCAAAGAATTACACCGTTTCTTGAATTTACAACCAGAGATTCCACACTCTGAAATTTTCCACTTGAGATACCTCACTCGAGATTCACTAGGGATACCTCACCCTCACAAAACGAAATTACAAGAATAAAGAATTAGAAAATCTGAAATAACATTCTTTTTAGTGTAGATATACAAATGAAAACCTATGAGTCTCAATGAAATTTGGGGGAAGAAGAAAGCTAGAGAGAATGCTCAATTTCTGGTTCTGAAAATGTGTAAAAGTATGTATGAAAACCCTAAAATGAGCCTTTTATATGGTACCCAAAACTGAGAAACAAAACTGCAAAATTATGCAGAAAAATCGCGCGTGAATCCATTCACCACAGTGTGAATCGATTCATTCACTTAAACTGACTTAGATTCACCAATTCTGTGAATCGATTCACCAATTCTGTCTTAGATTCACAGAACCAAAAACAGTAATTGGGTGCTCGATGATGAATCGATTCATTTAAAGTGTGAATCGATTCATGCTTCCAAAAATGCATAGAAAATATGTTTTGACCATATGAAATGATTTAACACTATGAAAAACAATCATTGGGTCTAAAAATGATAAAAGAACAATTTTAAACATACCCAACTTAGTCAAAAACATTTTAAAACATTTTAAGTAAGCTATGCATCCATGATTCAATTAATTTTGACAAATTGCATTTTCTAACTTTCAACCCACAAAATATTGAGACTCTAACAATGATTCTAACTAGAGAAAGATATAAAGCTAAAGAATACTAGCAGAATCAAAGTCTTCACGTGTTTGACATCTTCAAAATCATCTTCAATTACGCATGAGGGTGCGTTCATCCACACGCCTATTTTTCTTCGCTTCTAAATATTTAGGGACATCATAATTAAGATTAACACTGAAGGAAAAATCTTTATTAACAATTAGGAGTAATTCTTAAGGCTATAACCCAGTTCTCTAATTTCCAAAATAGTTACGGCAACCTATTTACAAAGAAATGCTACGAATTAAAATATGCGCGAGACAAGTTAAATTATTCTAACATTTCGGACCACCATAGCCACAGAATCAGCACCTCATTTAATCCTTTAAATCATCCCAAGGCATAATTCCTCAATTCTGACACTTCCAAACATCACAGAAAATAACGGACACATCAATTTTGTGCTCTAACAACTCAACAACATTCTAGGCATCAAAACATAATTTTTTTAACATTCGTAATAGCCATTAAACAACCTTAACAACCATTCAATCATTCAAAACAGCAAGCATATCATATATAATTTTATCGTTATGCCTACGTTTGAATCAATTATCAAACAATGGGGTTCGAGGACAATCCCTTCCCCTATTCCCTCAAATATCCCCAACCACAATAGCTCCCCCTTCCCTTAAGGTTAAAATCAAGTTTGACATGCAGGGATGGAAGGAGACGGTATCTCGCGATGGTCCTTTAGGAAAAGGTTCGCTACAAAAACGAATGAACACATAGAAATCGTTAGAATTCGGTTTTGAGGTTGAAATCCTAACATCAACAAGAGAGTGAGAGACTTACAAATATGTTTGATCGAACGGAGCTCTGTGATGGGAAGACCATAATGACCTCGTTCTTCTCTACGACGTTACAAAGAAATTGATCGGTCTAGTTTGCTCAATCTCCTCCAAGGATGAGAAAATATGAGAGAAGTGGGGGAAAAGGAAAAGAGAGGCACTAAGGGTTTGTGTTTCTGCTGCAAGATGCAAATGAGGGTCTCACTAAGTGTATATAGGTCAAAATAGGCTTAGGGGTCGTTTTGGGTCGGAATTGTATAGCCTAGGGTGGTAAAACGTGAAAAAACGAAGTAAAAATGTGAGATTAACGTTGCTGTCATGGTAAAAACGCCCTACGCAGACAACTGATACCATTCTAGTCATATATTAACCTAGGAGTGTCTGATTGAGGAGTTCTTTGTTACATTGGAAAGCTAAGACAATTTCCTATAAATTGCTCTCTAATGATCATGGTCAGAATCGGAATCTAATTGGGTCACAAAGTCAGTGTAAATTTACTCAAGCATTCCAAAAGCTACACTTGGGCAGCGCTGACTCCGAAAAGCATATCTTCAGTTTTAGTCATCGGATTTGAGTCAAACAGAAGCCAAATGAAAGTTGAGAGAAATATCTACATCTTTCATGAAGATGACTTAATCCAATTTGGTCACTAAAGGATTCTAAAATACAGAATAAGATGACTGAATTATTTCCCAAATCGAAGCAAGTCTTGAACTCCCTCAAAGGTATCATATCTTGTGCACTTTGGTTTCGAATCGACCCTAATAGATTCCTAAACACTTTCGTACACTCTTAAAATATTATTAGACTTAATCTCACATTAAAATTTAATCAACACATAATAATAAAAAATTAGCATGAAATAGTCTATGAAAATGACGGGTGTATCAGTAAAGAACGGGGGGTATACACAATAAATCAGTAAAAATTAATTTTACATATCTTTAAAACCTTTTAACCCCTCAAACTCATTTTTAACACCTCTTTAACCCAAAATATTTTCCCAAAATAAATGACATTTCAAATACTAATATTTTTTAAAAATAAAATATTAAATAATATATTACCGCAATTTTCTAAAAATACAAATAAATGCTAATATTTTCTAAAAATACAAATAAATACAAATTCAACATTTTTCAATAATTCAAACACACATAGGAGAATCAGAATAATTAAATCTACAAATCATAATAATTAATGAAATAAACACATATTTAAAAATATAAAATGTATGAAAAATGCGGGGTGTTATATCATGAGCCTTCAGGAACAAAACATCCATAGCCTCTTTCGGTTTCGATAACTTGGGAACCCATTTCCAGTTACAATCCAACCATATCCCTGAATTCTCATCACAAACAACCTTGGGGTCTACTGAATGGTCATCTTATCCCCGAGATCGCCTCTTTTGGAGAAAAGGGACTACTCTGCCTCTCCAGGCTAGTCGAGTGACTTATCGAAGCCTCCAGGCTGGGTTGTAGGGGAGGGACCTTGAGAGCCGAAGCAACAACGTCAAAAGGGACCGAGTTAGACCCAGCAATATGAGTACTACCAGTCGATGCTTAGGTTGACCCAACCATGGGGCCGCTGACTCCTCTGACAACACACATCATTTCCTAAAGATCCTTCTGATACATTTCTTTTACAAAAAGAAAACACATGTCAAACGCAACCAGAAGGAAAAATTAAGACATTGCAAGGGAAAACACACATACACCAATGTTCCTCTTGTACATGCTAGTTTGCAAGATCAACTGCCGCAACTAAGGGCTACCCACAGACCTCTACCATATTCATCAGAAACAGGCTTTGGGCTAAATCGTCCTCAAAAATTTGTGAAGTGGAGATGTGGACCCCTTCTGGGGTTAGAAGGTAATGATGCTCATTCTAGTAGATGGGGACATGAGGACTGCGGTCCCCCTCCCATTCCTAACAAAGGCGGGTATCGGGGACAATCGTAACCCGGTAGAACTCATCTTTAAAACCCTTCACATACTACTAGTAGGGTTCCAAAAACTTCTAACCCTGACTAGCATGTAGCACGATTCATGTTTTGTTCTTACTATACCTCAAGATCTTAAACATATGGAATACAAGATTCAAGGAGCGGGTAACATCCACGAACTAACATCAGATCCGATAGACCTTAATAAACCCCCAAGTAATGAAATGTAGTTGTGAGGGGGCAACAAGAGGGGTGTTCATGACACCTATTTCAAAATTCATGAGCGAAAGGCAGAATCCAAGTTTTGTAAACATAATATTGTATACGTACTTACAAGTAGCATTTGTCATGGGAAAAGAGCGCACCCTACCTTTGGGACAGGGAATAAAAAGCTTGTACCCGGCCTCCCGGGTCTCTGTTCCAGTTACAGGTATAGACTGCCTTTTCTCGTCTTGGATTGTGTTATCCCAATGGTAGTACATCCCGATCTACTCAAGTATATTAACTCGAGTTTTTTTGGAATAGCTAGCCTCACTCACCTTGACCTAGTCATTCCTTCAAGCAGGTCACCTATAGAGGTCGAACTCGAGTCAGAGTCACACTAAAAAAGGGAACATAACTTGGACCCCTGAGGGGCTAACAGGGAAAATCGTGCAATGCATGCTTACTCAGAAGAGACAGTAACCCTGAAGGCAACGCAATTACCTCCGAAGACTCTTCCCATCAATCACTTCCATCAATCAACTTGCGGAGAATAACTATACTAGGAAAAAAAAGGACAAGGAAGTTACCTGGTTACGAAAGCACGGGAAAGAAGGATGGGCCCATGGAAGATCAATAAAGCTCGGGGAGAAGTTGAGAAGAGGATGAAAAGAAGCCTCAAGTGTCGAAGTTAATCTCCTAAGGAAACAAACTGCCATTTAAAGTAAAAAAATCTAAGGGCTCAAACAGTGCAAGCACATGAAATGAAATGTTGCGCAAATAGACGAATGACACCTGTGAAGAAACCACCTCCAGGATGTGATGCGGCAGTTCAACTTCCTGAGGAAGCTAAAAACCTCGAGAAACGAACATATGAGACAGTTACGATGTGAAGACCAATAAGGATACACAGATCTATTCACCAATGAACTAGCGTAGAGCCAACCCAGTTATAATACTAGGGGGCAAGTTTTTACGGATCAACACTAAACACAAAAAAGGATACCTGAAGTAGATTGCACGAAACGAAAGAAGACAAAAACATTTATTCATCAAAACAAGTACAAGTATTACATAAAGGGCCTGAAAACATCAACTATCACCCCAGTGAAAATAGACTATTGATATCTCTACAAACACATCGCCTGGAAGCTCAACACAAGCTCGATAATTATGGTATGCCCTGAAATCACCATTGCCCGTTGTGATCATCGATTCAGATAAGGAAGATGATGTGAGCAACAACCTCCTCCCATCGTCTCACCAGAGAGGCACTACCGAAACCAGTCCAGTCTCGGGGGAACTGGGGGCTATGGCCAACCGCCAAAATCTTCTGAGATAAAACCCAATTCTGGCCGATGATTAAGGATGACCGACCTCCAAACACCCTTCCACACCAGAAGAGGAAGATCATAGGCTGGCTTCCAGGTCTGGCTCGCCTAGCTCAAGGGAACTAAAAGAATGATCAGGAGGCACACACCTCACGTGGCGCTAACAACACCCATTCGAACTATCAGCTCAAGGAATCCCTCAAACAAGCACTAGGCAGAACTTCGCTTGAGACCCCCTAAAATAATTCACATTAGGATGGAAGAATGGTAATGAAGCCACCCCTCCCCTTAGAGGAGTCCAACAACTTCTCTGTACGGGGATGACATGAGGTCTTGTCCCAACCTGGGGAAGACACCCGCGAGCCAGTTTTGAGCACTCAGGGTAATCCTATGCAATGCCAATTGTGACAATAATGTCTTCTTTTCGTTGCTGAGGACTAAGGGAATCTGTAAAACCTCGGGACCTAGTGCCTCAGATTACCCTGGATGCTCAACAGGTAGAGGTGGCAAAACTGGCTACTCGGCCAGTGTCGGGTTTCGGCTTTATCGGATTGGGCCAAAAAAATCGAATTTAATTCGGGCTCTAAAATGAGTGCCCAAGTCGGCCCTATGCGGGATGCGGGCTTATTCGGGCCGGCCCGATATATATTATTTTTAATTACAATTTTTTACTGTCATTGTTTCTAAAGTAAAATAATTGATCGAGTATTAGTTTTCTGTAAGCGCATATTAGTTCCTCTTTTCTAAATAAAACGTACTATTTCCCACCAAATAAAACGAATCCATGACTTGTGCTGACCACTTGGCGTGTGCTACATCAATGCCCTTGTGAAAGTTGGAAAGTTGGCATCCTTTTCTGACATTTGCTTTGATGTTGGCTTTTACTTAATGTGTTAACTCAGTTGTAGTAGTTGGTTTCAAAAAATTTATTAACGACACCAATTAAATGATAAAGAGGCACCAAATAAATAATAAAGAAACATAAATAAGGAGAAAAAGCTCACTGTAGATGCCGCAAAATGTCAAATGCTGGTCAAGTATCCCGAATTCTACATCTCAACCATGCGGGATGAAGGTTGCCCGAAGCCCCCCCGGGCTAGCCCAGTGTGGGCTTGGGCTTTATCGAGCCGGGCCAAAAGACTGGTTGTAAATCGGGCCCAAATTTTACTGTCCAAGCCTTATGCTTTATCAGACTAGTCCGGTCGGGTCGGCCCATTTTGCCAACTCTATCAACAGGGACGAAGAAACAATGGAGAAAGACATAGATGAAGGAGAAAAGAGAGGCGCGAGGACCAAGAAGGGGCCTCAACCCCTTTTTATAGCCTCAAACCATGGTGGTAGGCCCATCAACCATCCAAAGCATTAAAGAGCAATTAATGTCTGCATTCATGAAGCTGAACCCATTGGCCAATTAGAAGCATAATACATCCATCACGTAACGCGTGTCACCAGCCAAATTGCACTAATCCAGGCCGCCATAATGCATCCCGACACCAGCCTCACGCCGACATCGGGCTAGGGCAACTAATTCGGGGTAATATTACTCGGGTTGGCCAATCGAATTGGGCCGAATCTTATTAGGATTGCCTAGAAGGGACCAAGGCCCTTCAGAGGAACACGCCATCAAGACTCCCAGATTCAGTCAACATCAACCAATACAAACAGGCTCCCATGCAGATCTCTTGGTAACAACATGTCGTCTCATGTCTACCATCTTCACAAAGAGATAACTCGAGATCCAAGGGCCATTAACTGAGGACCCTGCTATACGGAACAAGCCTGACACGAGGTACAATTGACATGGGCGCGCCTAGAGCAGGTCATCCTTGTCGTGCCCCGATCAAAAGAAGGGCGTATCCGGTGGCAGACAATCCCTAGTCCAATGCCCTTTAGTATATAAGTAGGAGAAGTCCTATCTCTAGGTATGTGTACTATTCACCTTCTCACCACCTACGCCAAATCCTGATTTGAGCGTTGGAGTGTTCTTGCAGGTACACCCACCTCTCCACGCTCGAAGCTCGAAAACCTCGTCACCCTCAAGAAGAGAAGCAGATATCAGGATCCCTAACTATGATCGACGCAATACTTATTTTATAATTTTTAACTTATCTTAAAAACAAATATTTATTATCATATTTTAAATTTGAACAACTTTGTATTGAGCACTCCCGAATTAAAAAGATAAGTTTAGCATACGAACCCACGTGCTTAGCAGCTTAAGCATTACTTGAATGCATTACCCTTGTGACTGGTAAATAGGAATGGCAATGGGTACCCTCTGGGCAGGGTACTATAGTGCCCGTCCCCATACCCGCATTTGAAAAAAGTGCCCGTACCCGAGCCCATACCCGCGTGGGCAGCAACTTTAGTGCCCATCCCCTTGCGGGCTGGGTACCTAAGTGCCCGTACCCGCACCCGCTACCCGCACTTTAACCATGAAAAATCAATAAACAACGAAAAGAACATCATTACTTAATTAAAATACGATCCAAAATTTTTTCAAATCAATTCTAAAATATTACAAATCATAGTATTTAGCCAAATATTGGACCATCCTACATTTAGTCTATGCTTCTTACTATTGCTTCTTTGGGTTATTCAATACAGATCAAAATAAAAAATTCAAATTCAACTAGCAATAGTCAACTGATGAAAAACCCCAATAATAGAAGACAATATATATACCATCCAGAAAAATATTACTACAAAAATTGCAACAAGAATTTTGTGGTTCTGCTGTTGAAGGTTTTATGTCCGCTGAAGTATCCTTAAAATAAAGATAATATTATTAGACTTGAAATTCCAAGCATCCCTGAAAAGTGAGAAAAAGAGAGTGATAATCAAAGAAGCAGAAGAAGCGCGATCAAAAGAAACTCGTCAGAGGAACTCGCGACCAATGTGTAAACGAAGAAGCGGTAGCGATCGGAAGAAGCGGCGACATGCAGTCTGAGCGAGAAACAACGGCAGTGATGGTCGATGGGAAGGAACAAAGAAGCAGCAGTTGATGAGGTTAGATTTTAGTAAATTTTTAGTTCTAGGTTTCGAAATATGGGTTTGGTTTTGGAATTGGAAGCAGCCCTAGGTTTAGAAATATATTAATTACTTAATATGACTATAAATATATATATATATGTGTGTGTGTGTGCGGGCCGCGGGGCGGGCTGGGCACTAGAGTGTCCGTACCCGCACCCATACTCACTCAAAATTACGGGTAATTACCCAAGCCCAGGCCCAGGCCCATAATGCGGGTAATTATCTTGCCCATTGCGGGTTTTTTTTGCGAGTACCCAGTGGGCCTGAGTCTAATTGCCATCCCAACCGGTAAAAAAATCCTATCCGTATCAGAAAGGAAAAAAAAACGTGTTTTTGTCCCAAACTTCAAAAAAGTGAAAAAAAGAAAGTAAAAAAAAAACAGAAAGCAATGGAAAAGAAATCTAGCCGTACGTGTAACACACGCTCGTGGGCGACAAAAAGAAGAGATTGATAGGCATGATGCCAGAGAAAGAGCCCGAAACAAACCCAAAGGCATGCTACTATAACAAACATACGGACCCTGAGGTTTTAGTAACCCTTTACCCTTCCTTCTCTATTCTATTCCCTTCCTCTTCTAGGGTTTTAAGGTTAGGGTTTGTTTCATTCACCCCCTTCTCTCTCTTTCTCTTTCTAGCTCTCCCTCTCTCCCTCGCTTCTCGAGTAGCTATGGATAGGTATCAGAAGGTCGAAAAGCCTAAACCTGAGTCTCCCATCAACGAGAATGAGATCCGAATCACCACCCAAGGCGCCATTCGCAACTATATCACCTACGCCACTTCCCTTCTCCAGGTCCCCCATTCCCTTCAATCAATCTGCATTCTCATTCATTCGTTGCATGCTTTGTTTGAGTAGTCTTTGGTGAATAATCGATGATTCTAGAAAATGAGAACCCATTAGTGTTTATTTATTTATCTATTTTGGGGTTTTGATTTTGTGGTGCCGATTGAGGTTGTCTTCGTAGTTTCTGGGTTGTTCGAGTTGTTCTCATGTTGCCTTTTAGGAATGTTCCTTGTTCGTGTTTTTGTTTTTATGTTGATTAGTGAGAGCTGATTTGATTGACTTTTAATTGACGGGGTTTTGTGTATTTAGCTGGCACTTTTTGTTCAATGAATGAGGGGAAGAAGGAATAAATCAATAATGTTGCATTTTCTGATTTTGTTGTTGTTTTGTGGATTGACTTTTAAGCTTGTCTCCTCAGTTTCTGGATTATTCAAGTTGCCGTATGTCTGTTCTGATGTGTTTTTGGGAATATACACTGTTTTTATTTATTTGTTTATTTGTTTTGATTATTTTTGGATATATATTGTGCTTTATTCCAACAAACAATTCAGTAGGGGAAGCATATTAAAGTTTTTGGATGTTTACTAGGATTTTGTAGATTGCCATTATTTCTTACTAGCTATTTGAAACAATTGAAGCATTATTAATAAGAGCTTTCTGTAGAAGCAAGGGTTAAAGACGTGTGGTAGTTATTTTTCTCTTTTCCTTTGTTTTTTTTTTGTGGCATGGAAAAAGAAGTAAGCGAACATGTGGTTGTGATAAATAAGGAGTCAAGTTCATTTTAATGGATAATGATGACCTAGGAGACTGCTTTTGAAATCTTCTTGGCAGTAGGAAAGAAGCTACAAGCCCAGAAAATTCTCAAGCGACAGGGAAATTGGAGATGTTATAAATTAGGACTTCATCTTGTAGAAAATGAAAGAAATCACTGTCTTAAGAAATATAGTAGTGTTAGTTTATGTTTTTATTTATGTATTGACTCAAAGCGGCTCATCCAAATAAGAAAATTATTGATTATTGTTTCAGCAGCATTGCACAATGCCTATGCTTAAGGGATATTTGAGGCAGAGTAAGAGAAGTAATTAAATTACATAACTTGAAACATTTGTTTCTATGTAACCTTAATTTTCTGTATGTTGCACACTTGTATCCCCTCCTCTACTTTTGTATTGTAGGGTACATCTTGGTTTTCTTGAGTTAAGATATCTATTGTAACAAAATTTGGATTGACAACAACAATAACAGCCAAACAACTTGGAAGGTTGGCTACGCTTATCAAGCAGCACCGTTGAGTTCTATTGGAACCAAATTCACTAAGTATCAAATATGAGCAAGGTTTTCTTTCATGGTTTCTGCTAAAGTTTTCCTTTGGTCTTCCCATACGTTTTTTATGAGTATCTTTCAATAGAACAACCTTTTGTACCGGGCCTCTGTTAGTCTTACAATATATGCTACTTCAACTCTCTCTGGGTTACACTATTTTATCTTATCTTTTATGTTTATCATCTCTTCTACACTTGAGATTTGGACCGATGTAATAAAAATTATACAATTTCTGATTCAAATTATGCAATGCGATCTAATACACAAATGTAGCAATTCCAATCAGAAGTTGAACTGGAACCAATTAGAATCATGAAGGTGTTGTGCATACTTGGGATGACTTGATGAATTGAACAATTCTACAATAACAGAAACTTTTAAATTTTTGCACTGGATGAGACACAGACTATGTCACCGTACTGATAAAGAAAAACATAATTCTAGTATGATTTTGTTTAACATTTTTCCAATGGACTCCAATAATTGTTTCAAAATTCATCTAGGCTAGAAAAGAATATATTTTTCCTTGCCATTCTTCTGTCGCTCTCTACATCGAGACCATATCCTTGTTTCTGTGACTGTCCAATTCTGTTCTCCGAGCTTTTATCTTTTTAATATTTATTTGCAAAGTTTTCAAACATTATTTGTCTTTAATCTATGATTTATGGATATATATGTTTTGACTTTTATAAAACTTGTGATTAAGCTTAGGTTTCTAAATGCTTTGTCAAGTGTCATATGTGATATTATTCTTGTTTAGATGAATAAATATTTATCGTTCGTTTTACATGTATCTTCATCATTTACATGTTGTTTGTGAACTTACATATCACTTTGTTAACATATTTTATGATACGAATCATGATTCACCATTCAGAAAGCAACATTGGGATTCTCAATGTGTATCTTGATTTGCCAACAATGTTTGGAACCACTTGACTTTATCAGTTTTTTTAAAAATCATGTCACTCCCATCCCATTTACTGAAATTATTTTGCAACGTTTTTGAAATGCTTCTTTCACTGGCTAACAATAATTTATTTGAAACTTGGTAATGTCGTCTGTTCTTGCAGATAAATCATTAAAACACTGTAATTGGCACATCTGCGAGAAACTATTCATGATATGCTGGTCCGTACCATCTAATAATTGTATTTTGTATTTCATCCAGGAAAAGCTTGCAAGAGAGATTGTCTTGAAGGCAATGGGACAAGCAATCAGCAAGACAGTTGCCATTGCAGAGATTTTAAAGGTCATATATCTTTGCGAGATGTTCCTCTTTGGCTCCTTATATAAAATTTATGCAAATGGCAGTCTAGCAGATGTTTCTAGCAAGTTGAATGCATGAAAAAATTGCAAATAACTTTAAAATAAATGGAAATGCAAAAGAACAATTGGGAAATTCCCTGGTCAATAAATCTAAAATAAGGTTGCCAAGAGTCAAAATAAAAAAATTCAAAATCTAGAAAATACCAGATTTCAGAATTCATATTGATTTTCTGTGGTTGGCTTTTGATCTCCTTAAACAGAAGAGGATTCCCAGGCTGCACCAAGATACTGCCATCAGCTCAGTTAGCATAACAGATGTGTGGGAACCCATTGAAGAGGGTCTTGTACCGTATGTTTTATATGAAATTTTAACCTTCTGCATGTATGCATCTTTTTTCTATCTGTTTGGCAAATCTGTTGAACATCAACATTTATATGCAGTGTGGAAATGACGCGGCATGTTTCCATGATCTCGATCACCTTGTCAACCGGAGAACTAAACAAAAATTCTCCTGGGTGAGTTCTTAAAAAAACTTATAGGATCTTATTTTCAATTCTTTTATTCAGTTGAAGTATTGCCTGTTATAATAGCCTGTTGGGAATAATTTTCAAGGATGTAATTTGAATTCTTTCCTGGATAGCTTGACTTCACTTATTTAGGATGTTGTCTATATGATTTTGTTTATAGGTATCAAGCTCCATATAATGTGGAACAACCGAAGCCATATTCCAATTATCAGCAGCAACCTATGAAACCAGCACGGGATTCTTATAATGCTGTAAATGAAGGTAACATGATATAACTATGATGATTAATCATTAGAATGTTAAATATACACATTCTAACTTTTAGCACATCCTATATCTTCTTTTAGACTCGTATGGCCGAGGACGTGGTCGGGGTCGGGGGAGAGGGAGAGGAAGGAACTGGGGAAGGGGTGGTTATGGCTATCAAGGTGGTTATGGAAATTATCAAGGTGGATATGGCTATTACCAGGGTGGATATGCAAATCCAGGTATGGATTTTGGAATGCTGGAGTTTATTGTTATAGTGCTTTGATGGTTCAAACTGTTTGGAAAGTTCATATGATACTCTTTTTAGTTAGTCTTCTGTTTTATCGTGCTTGGCTCCTGACAGATCATGGTGGATATTCAAATCGTGGCCGAGGTGGTGGGCGAGGCAGAGGTTGGGGGTACCGTGGTAAGTGTAGTTTATTACATATTTTCTCCATTTTTATATGGTGGTGATGAATGTTAAGGGATTTTCTTTATCTGTTGGTCAAAGGGCTGATTTCCCGAGTGTATGCTCTTCTTTTGCTGTTTATTATCTTAATTTTTTTAATGAGAAAAATGAGTAGGAAGAAAGAGTTTTTTCCCAGTATTTTTCTACTTTATATTTCCCCCTTGAGGTATGCTAGTTTCGAATGCTGCTCAGTTTCCTGTTTCGTAGTTTATGCATTCATGTTGTATTTATCAAGGAGATGCATGTTTAATCTGATCATAAGCTGATCTTCAAATGCTTCATTTTGTATCAGGCACTGGTTATGGTGGTGGCAGAGGTGGAGGTGGAGGTTATGAAGGTGGCAGAGGTGGAGGTGGAGGTTATGAAGGTGGCCGAGGTGGAGGTTCAGGTTTTGAAGGTGGGAGGGGTTATGAAGGTGGCAGAGGTGGAGGTGGAGGTTATGAAGGTGGCCGAGGTGGAGGTTCAGGTTATGAAGGTGGGAGGGGTTATGAAGGTGGCAGAGGTGGAGGAGGCTATGAAGGTGGCAGAGGTGGAGGGGGAGGTTATGAAGGTGGCAGAGGTGGAGGTTCAGGTTATGAAGGAGGCAGAGGTGGAGGAGGGTTTGGTTATGAAGGAGGCAGAGGTGGTGGAGGGTATGGTTATGAAAGAGGCAGAGGTGGAGGCAGGGGATATGGCCGTGGAAGGGGAAGAATGGGTGGACGTGGTAGGGGTGGAGGCAACCAGGCATGATAGCAATGGATGTTGATTTCATTTTTGCCAAGTGCTTGCCTTGACAGTGCGCTTAATGTTTTTAGAATACTATGATGATAGTGTGATGTGGCTCATGATCCTGCATTTATGTTATTTCGTCATTAAATTGATATGGGCAAGCTTTTGTTCATCTTTAGATTTAGCTGAAAAGTATCATGGTTTTATGATTGCTGTAATTCATTTCAACTTCTATGGTTGCCAATACCATATTTTTATCTGTATCTGGTTTCTATATGGCTTTCATTTTAATCGAAGGTAGGTTTTTTTTTTCCCCATCTCTTGCTGATGACCTTGCACGATTCAAATAAATCTTTGCTAGATTAGTAGATACATATTGTTTTACATTGACAGTTTCATTTTTACTACAAAATTGTTCTAAAATTGCTGGTGATATTCGGCTTTAATTTTAATCGGAAGTAGCATTTTTCCCCCCTTTTGCTGATGACGTTGCACGATTCAAATAAATCTTGCTAGATTAGTGGATACACGTTTTACATTGACAGTTTCATTTTTACTAGAAAGTGTAAATTGTTCTGAAATTGCTGGTGATATTCGATCACAAGCTTCTTGTCGAAGATTTTGTTCTAATTCGTCAAAAAAATATTGTTATAAAATAAAATTACGCTGAAGTCTAATTAAACAACCAGTCGAAGATTCTTGTACGAGTTTCTTTAAAATGTATAATTAAAAATGTTATTTCTTTTTATCTTCATAATATAAATAAAAGTAGGAGATATTTTAAATAAATGAATAAATAAGTAGTTACTTATTGTAAAGTCAAAATTCCTTTTACAAAATATTTGTCGAAAGTTTTGATATTTGTTTGCAAGGCATGGACACGAGACAAACCACAGTACACAATGAGAAAAGTCATGCGCCTCATGCAACCAAACGGGTTAGGGTTATAACTGATAAAAGGCTTACATAGGTTTTTAATTCATGAAATATGGTAATTTAGTTGTGCTTTTGGTCTCACAAAAGTGTTTTGTCTTATTTTGGTCCATTATTTCTCAAAATGTGTCAACTTTCGACCATCTAGTTAACTCCGTCATTTAGAGAGTCTATATAAAAGTTATTGAATCTTAGCTGAAAGTTATCTGTGTTTGGATGGTTATAACCAAAGATTTTTGACACCAAGATTTAGTAGCTTTTATGTATGGATTTAGCTCCTCTAAAATGAGTAGAGGATAAAGTGAGAAAATCAATGGTTGCTATTTTAATAAACTCGTGATTTGTTATGATGTACCTGCAATATCAACTATTAATTTTTTCATTAAGGGTTGATATTACTTACTTTAAATCCTAAAGTAAGTTACTCGCTTTAGAGGAGCCGAATTCTGTATGTAGACTCTCTGACTAACAGAGTTAACTACAAGGATCAAAGTTGACACATTTTGAGAAATGAGGGACCAAAATGAGACAAAACTTTTTGCAGGACCAAAAGCAAAAATTACCATATTCGATTAGGCGTGAGGTTTATTCACGTTAAAGCGTGGCATTATTTAAGAATGACAAAGACCAACGCTTAAACATTGAGACTAAAACTATGTGAGTGTAAAATTTTGTTTTATTTGTACTTTTCACTAATCAAGCACTTGTAGACTTGTCAGACCCAGACTGTCCTCAAGGATCGGCGTGTCCTGTACTGACTGCATCGGACTCGCACTCTGGTACCTGACCTCGTACACAGCCTATGCGTACGGCGGTGGATTGCAGCTATGCACATGATTCTCACAATATATTTACCTCAGCATCTATCAGCTTATTGTTATTCACTTTTGAGAGGCTATTCATTCAACGGCTTTGACAGGTTTTATCATATTATCTTATCCTTCCTTTATTATTATAACTTCGTTATATTGACTACAACAACATTTATTTAGAACACCCACAATGCATAAGCATATTAGCAGAATATCACTTATTAATATTTAGAACATCCATAACACACAAACATATAATAACACACAAGTATATTATAAGAACTTTACAAACATCAATTCATTATTTATTTTATTACCTATCGTCGCTGAAGCGACTAACTACCAATTATCAATAAATTATCAATACGTAACCTAATAGATGGCCTATTGGTTAATAGACTAGCAGTGATCCCCAACGATCATCGCAGGTCACAACCTTTCTCCCGAGGTGTTGTTATTATCAACCCTCTAGTAGAGCTAAGGGCACCCTACACTATTCTACACTTATTCTAATACTATTACTCCCTAGTGGATAGGGTTTTGTCTTTCTTACCTGACTAAAGGACTGCTCTCTCCTTCATGCTCCTTCTTGCTTCGGACGTCCTGCTACTCGTAACCCTAGAAAGCTAGTACCAGAGTAGGGAAAAGGATTCTGAGGTTTTGATTGGTTAAATTGGGTGGTAAGACCACCTATTTATAGTGTGGGGAAAAGACTCATCACGTCGTGCTGGTTACGTCGCGTCGCGAGGGACTGCTCATCTTTACATGTGTTAATGCGCGCGTGGAAGTACTGTCAGGGTACACTTGCGTCGTTCGCATCCTCAGTTATATCTCTGTCGCGTTGCGATGTTACTGAATTTTAAATTTATTTTATTTTGGGTTCCAGTTTCTTCTAAAGGATTCTAGACCCATTTATTATTATTATTATTATTATTATTATTATTATTATTATTATTATTATTATTTATAAATATCTAATCTATTTTATTATAATACTTATCTTATTTTACATAATACTTATTTATTTACTTTATTATTTATCATTCTCTCTTTTCTTTCCTTATATCACTTAATTATATTTATTATGACTATTATTTTTATGTATTCTTATCAAAATTTACGGTTTAAAATTGTTCTCTATTTATTTTGGAAATTTGACAATATTTTGAGAGTATATTAAAAATTCTTGGGATGTCACATTTTACCTTTTCATCCCCCTTAATTCTATCATTCATTTTTCATTCTCTTTTGGCAGCTAAAAAAACACCCAAGTTGATCATCATTGAGGATGAAGCTGCCATTCTCCCTTCAAAGAAGAGATCAAGGGGTACTGGCATCAGCATAGAAGAGCCAACTCAAGTTCCTGTCAAATCCAAAGAATCTCATAAGGCCATTCAGCTGACAAGGACAAGCAACCCAAATTAAGTTCTTCCTTACATTTTCTCTAAATTTTCACATTTTTTCTTGTTAGCCCAAGTCTAATTTTTCCTAATAATTTCAGAAGCCACATGTAGTACTTCTTACTTCTGGCATTCCAGTATACTTTCAAGGCACCGGCTCACAAGCTGTCCCAATGGTATAGCCGATTCTCTTTTAGTTCAATGCACCATATTATTATTTGTTTATCGATTAACCCTATATTGGAATGTTCAGGCTTCCGAGTCCCCTGCTGTTCCACCTCCTTCTTCAGAGCCTACACACCACACTCCTCTAGCATCATCTCCAGCTAGAGCTTCATTAGTCAGGGTATCTGAAGAGGAGTTATCTAAATACTTTACCTTGGATGATCCCCTTCCAATGGTTACTTCTCCCATCTCCAATCACTTAGAGAGAGTCAATTCAGCATTGATGGGGGAAATCCCAACCAGCAGGGATCAGGTGGAAGCTCTGAGAACTTCACTGTTCAAGCTGGCCAATTCGGCTGACATCCCTGCGGTTAGCCGATAGGTATACAATGCCATCGCTCTTAAAATTAATGACCTATCCCACAAGAAGAAGTCTTAGATTCAGGCCTCCTATCAGGCCCTTGGGGCAGAACGCCAAGAAGCTTTGGCCCAACGCAAGGCTATAGATGACCGGCTAGCTGTATTGATAGCTAAACTCGATCGAGTAAAGAAGGAAATGGGAGAGCTAGCTCCCAAATCATCGGCCTTGTACAAGCAACTAGACTCCTATTATGACCAGCGCCTTGCTTTATATTCTCAATCCACTTCTCTAGACAGTGAGATAGTGGTATTAGTTTCTCAGAAAGCTGGCCTAGAGAAGAATCTCAAAACTGGGAGTGATGACCTAGCTAAAGCCAACAAGACATGGTACTCCTTAAAGCAAATGCCGGAGGAATCAACAAGGTCAGAACCTCCTGATGCAGCTAACACCTCGACCAACCTACCAGAGGAGCCGATTGATCCAGTTATGCCTGTTGGGGAGGTTCCAGCTAATCCTACCCTTGAAGCTACTGACCCTTCTACAACTACGGTCCCCTCTACAGCCAAGCAAGGATCAATTCATACTGAGGAATTTGTAGGTGGTTCGCCTGGTGCAGCGACTGCCTAACATTTTAAATTTTTCTTTTTCCTTAAGTATTTAGGCTAGGTAGCCGACCTGTGGTCACCATAACGTTAGCTTTTAATTATTTGCCTTTATTCCTCCAATATGCCTTGTCGTATAGTAGGGTAGTATCTTTTAAAGTATTTTCCATTTATGTTTCTATTCAATTCTTCGCCTTGCATGTTAACCAGATGATAAGCACCACCACTATAAGCTTTACTAACAATAAATGTCCCTTCCCAATTTGGTGACCATTTTCCAAACTTAGGATCTTTAATCCCAATAGATAATTTGGTTTTCCAAACAAGGTCCCCTTCAACAAATTTTTTCCCTTTCACTCGTTTGTTATAGGCTCTGGCCATCTTCTGTTTGCTGCGTTCAATCCGACTCAATGCCATGAGTCGATCTTCATCGACTGAATCCAATTCCATAAGCATGGCTTGCTGGTATTCATCTAGGCTTAGTAGGCCTTGTTTCGCCACTCTTAGTGAGGTTATATTTATTTCCAATGGCAATACAACATCTTGTCCATATGTTAGCCGATAAGGAGTGAATCCAGTTGCATTGCACTTGGAATTCCCTATAGCCCACAATACTTCATTTAATGTTTCATGCCATTTCCTAGGCTTATATTCAATATTCTTCTTGATTAAGTCTATCAGAATTTTATTGGTAGCCTCTGCTTGTCCATTAGTCTGTGCATAATAGGGAGATGAATGAAACATCTTAATCCCAAATTGCTGTGCAAAGGCTACCACTTTATCCCCAGTGAACATAGTGCCCTGGTCTGTGGTGATGGTTTCAGGAATACCAAACCTGTAAATGATTTGTCATTGTATAAACCTAATCACATCATCCTGAGTCATATTCACCATATGTTACGCTTCTACCCATTTAGTGAAGTAGTCAGTCGTAACTATGATAAATGCATGTCTCTTGGAAGAAGAGAGTAAATTTTACCTATCAGATCCATTGCTCATCCCCTAAATGGCAAATGTTTTATCATTGGATGCAAATTCTCGGTTGTTACCTTTTGGATTGGACCATAAAGTTGACAGGCTTCACATCCTTTTGCATATTGATAATAATCCGCTATAATGGTAGGCCAATAATACCCATGCCTGTATATTAGCCACTTCATAATAGGTCTGTAACACCTGAGGACGAGATCGACATCGTATTAGGACGACGTATCGAGACCTCGACCAAGACCTTGTGTCGAGATCCCGTGACTAGATCGTTTGCCGAGATCTTTTGTCGAGCTGATGAGACCACGCATACACTAGTCTGGCCGGTGAGGAGGTCGGGTGTCGAGTTGATGAAGTCGCGCATCGAGCGATGAGGACGCAAGTCGAGCTGAGGAGACCGCGTTCACGAACTCGTGTTAGAACTTTGTACATTTGCACGAGCACTCTTGTCGACATCGTGTCGAGATGACACCTCGTATTATTTCGAACGTTACTCAGCGTTATTATTATATTGTTTGTAATTATTACATTGTCGGCTTGTCGTTGACCGACAGAGTAGAGGGTAATCATGAGAGGAACGAGTTAACGGGTAGATGATTATTGGGATTGGCATCTTATAGCTGGAGTTACGTTTTACCCCTTTCTCGCCACCAGTATACCACGACCGCTTTCACTCATTTCTCTTTTCTTCTTTCTTCTTCCTTCCTTCGCTCTGTGTTTCGTTGTTTCCTTAAAAATCTTCATCGATTTAAACCGTGAGTTCCAAATGAGATTCTGCACAAGATTTCTTCATCAATTTTGTTCATCATCAACTTCTCGACCCATATCTCGTCGATCGACCATCACCGCTGAGGTATGAAGAAACGATTTTCTTTCATCTGTACTCTTGTTTAGCGCTAAATCTTCTTCCATTTTTAATCAGTTTATGCTTCCAAATCATATCAAATTGATGGGTTTTCTTCTTCACAATATTACCTATCTTTAACCGATTAATTGGGCTTGTAAAACAAATTTCTTTCTCTGTTTTTACGCAATCGGCAATGCCCGAAACCCCATTTTTGGTTCATTTCGATTTTCTTGATTTTCATTCGTTGCTTCGATTATTGTTGTTGTCGATCTATCTGTTGAAGCATCGGATAACTTTTCATGAATTCGATCGAAATCCCTAACTTTGTGTTGGAGGAAAAATATCTTTCAGTTCTTGAGTTTTATATTTTACGGGTTGTGGTTGAGTTTGGGAAGAGAGCTAGATGTATTAGAACCATAGATCGATCTGAGTTGTGTTTGTTTTAGGAAGTCGATTCAGAGATCGAGTGAATTCGAATCGAGGTGTACGGGAAAGCAAATCCAAGGACGCCAAGCAGAATCGAGCGAGGATGCGTGTCGAGGTCGATCGAGAAGCGTCACGTGTCGAAGTCGTTTGTCGAGTTCGTTGAAGACAGCCGTGATGTCGAGATCGAGTAAGAGAAGTCGTTGTCGAGTTCGTTGAAGACAGCCGTGTCGAGATCGAGTAAGAGAAGTCGTTGTCGAAGTTCTTTGAAGACATGTGTCGAGGTCGTTGTCGAGCAAAGATTTAACTTGGAGTTCGGTATGCGCTTCACATTTATATTTGTTATAGTATGTAAGGCGCTTCACATTTATACTTGTTATAGTATGTAAGCGCGCTTCACACTTATACTTGTTATAGTATGTAAGGGCATTTCATATTCTACGTGGTTATGTTATTGTGTATGGATTTTTCCTGATTTGTGTCGAGCTGAAATGTTGTGATATGATTGAGTTTTGCAAGTATTTAATATGTGATTGAATATATGTCGTGAAGTGTGTATTGCATGTTGAATTGCGTTTCTTCATGTCGAGCTTGCTCTTTTTATTTGACATGCGGTTGAATATCTTGTGTTTAACTCTTTGAATATCGTATCTGGCGAATTGTTCATCAGTGAGCGAGCTAGGTGAGTCGTATGACGTTTTTGAGCCGTGACCGGATAAGCGAGGGTGCTAGGTCCCCTTTGTTTACGGGAGATTGACTAGACGTCGCCACGCTCACGGGACCTGAGTTGACCGTCCTAGGGAGAGCGAGGATCCCAAGGCTTGGCTGGACTTTCCGACATCTGATGCAGCGTGTGCATTCCGGAAAATTGTCGAGTCGAGAGAAAATGGAATTGTGAGTTGTGTCGAGTTTAGAGTGAGATGGTCGAGTCACGTCGGTGATTGTTATACTTTCTTTGTTTGCTTATATTTTTATGTCGAGCTTATCTTAACTTGTTGAGAAGTTGACCACTTTCCGTGGTGCCTTCAATCCATGACGGTTACCCAGGCGATGTCGAGGCGCGAGGAACTCGGCGATGAGACGATGCCGAGTGTAACGACCGCTTCGGACCGCCACCGAGCTCAATATACCGAGCTCGAGTTACTGAGCTCAACACACCAAGCTCAAAATAATCCTATATGAGATGTGTTTTTAAAAACAAAACTCTTGTGCCTTTTAAAAATGCGATATATATTTTTTTCATATAAAACCAACTCGTGCACATCGGAGTAATTCTGACTTTTTCAAACATGGTGCAACTAAGACACAAGACTTAAATTCAAATAAAACATATATGCATAACATACACATATATATATCACCCGAATAATAATGTATAGAAATACAGTAGCAAATGTGCAAAGAAAATACACCTAAGGTACGATAACTTCAAAAGAGTAATCATACCCTGGGGGTACTTAAGAACTCCCACGCAGGGGTTGCTCCAAAAGTAAGACCACCAGTCTACCCTCAGAGCAACAAAAACAACATCGCCCAAACTGGTCACGACCTCGAACATAAAAGAAATACAAGAACAGTCCTCGGAAAAACCAACATCCAATAAATAAACAATCACGGCGGTAGAGTCGTCACTCGGGCCCCCGTCGACCTCCTCCTCGGCATCGTCTCCTGTCGAGTTCCCTGCGCCCTCGACCTCGCCTGGGTAACCGTCATGAATTGAAGGCACCACGGAAAGGTCAACTTCTCAACAAGTTAAGATAAGCTCGACATAAAAATATAAGCAAACAGAAGGTATAACATTCACCGACGTGACTCGACCATCTCACTCTAAACTCGACACAACTCACAATTCCATTTTCTCTCGACTCGACAATTTTCCGGAATGCACACGCTGCATCAGTATGTCGGAAAGTCCAGCCAAAGCCTTGGGATCCTCGCTCTCCCTAGGGCGATCAACTCAGTCCCGTGAGCGTGGCGACGTCTAGTCAATCTCCAGTAAACAAAGGGGACCTAGCACCCTCGATTATCCGGTCACGGCTCAAAACGTCATACGACTCACCTAGCTCGCTCACTCGATGAACAATTAAGCCAGATCGATATTCAAGGAGTTAAACACAAAATATTCAACCGCATGTCAAATAAAAGAGCAAGCTCGACATGAAGAAACGCAATTCAACATGCAATACACACTTCACGACATATATTCAATCACATATTAAATACATGCAAAACTCAATCATATCACAACATTTCATCTCGACACAAATCGGTAATTCCATACACAATAACATAACCACATAGAATATGAAATGCCCTTACATACTATAACAAATATAAATGTGAAGCGCCTTACCGAACTCCAAGTTAAATCTCGCTCGACAACGACCTCGACACGGTGTCTTCAAAGAACTTCGACAACGACTTCTCTTACTCGATCTCGACACGGTGTCTTCAACGAACTTCGACAACGACTTCGATCGTCGACGCTTCCGGTCGACCTCGACACGCGTGCGATCCTCGTTACGGATTCTTTGCTTCGCGTCCTTGGATTCGCTTTCCGTACACCTCGATTGAATTCACTCGATCTCAGAATCGGACTTCCTAAAACAAACACAACTCGGATCGATCTATGGTTCTAATACATCTAGCTCTCTCTTCCCCAAACTCAACCACAACCAGAAAATATAAAACTCAAGAACTGAAAGATATTTTTCCTCCAACACAAAGTTAGGGATTTCGATCGAATTCATGAAAAGTTATCCGATGCTTCACAGAAAGATCGACAACAACAATATTGAAGCAACGAGCGAAAAACCGTAAAATCGAAACGAACCAAAAATGGGGTTTTACAGCGCTGGGTGCAGAAAACAGAGAAAGAAATTTGTTTTACAAGCCCAATTAATCGGTTAAAAGATAGGTAATATTGTGAAGAAGAAAACCCATCAATTTGATATGATTTGGAAGCATAAAACTGATTAAAAATGGAAGAAGATTTAGCGCTAAACAAAGAGTACAGATGAAAGAAAATCTGTTCTTCATACCTCAAGCGGTGATGGTCGATCAAAGCGAGATATGGGTCAAGAAGTTGATGATGAACAAAATTGATGAAGAAAGCTTGTGCAGAATCTCGATGGAACTCACGGTTTAGTCGTTGAAGATTTTGAAGAAAACAACGAAACACAGAAGGAAGGAAGAAGAAAGAAGAAAAGAGAAATGAGTGAAACGGTCGTGGTATACAGCTGGCGAGAAAGGGGTAAAAACGTAACTCCAGCTATAAGATGCCAATCCCATCAATTATCTACCCGTTAACTCGTTCCTCTCATGATTACCTTCTACTCTGTCGGTCAACGACAAGCCGACAATGTAATAATTACAAACAATATAATAATAACGCTGAGTAACGCGTTGAAATAATACGAGGTATCATCTCGACACGATGTCGACAAGAGTGCTCGTGCAAGCGTGCAAAGTTCTAACACGAGTTCGTGAACGCGGTCTCCTCGGCTCGACTTGCGTCCTCATCATTTCGATGCAGCGACTTCATCAACTCGACACCCGACCTCCTCACTCGTGACTAGTGTGCGTGGTCCATCACCGACAAAAGATCTCGACAAGCGATCTAGTCACGGGATCTCGACACAAGGTCTTGGTCGAGGTCTCGACACGTCGTCCTAATACGATGTCGATCTCGTCCTCAGGTGTTACAATCTCTCCTCTAAAAAATTTCGTCCTCGAAATTGCAAATAAGCTTAACACCTCGAGAAAAGTTCAGTCTTGAATCTTCATCTTCTCCTCCAGGCTCCCTAAGTCGCATCTCGTCTTCGATCCCACACAACCTTGACAAGTTGGATCTCTTTGTTCCGCGAATCGCTTTGGCTTTCCGATCAACGATTCTTGCTTGGTGACGCTTCAAAAGATAAGTCGCCCTTCGGTTGAATCACATCCAGGTTCGATGACATGAGAAGGGTCGAAACATACTTCCGCAATTGTGAGGCGTGAAAGGCGTCGTGGATGTTCGACAAGAATGGTGGCAATGCACCGATATGCCATTGGACCAATACGACGAAGAATCTGGTAAGGTCCAATGAATTTAGGGTAAGTTTCTTGGATTTGATCGCTCGACCAACTCCGATGAGTGGGGGTGACTCTAAGAAATACATGTCCTCCTTCCTCGAACTCGAGTGGTCGGCGTCGTTGATCTGCATAACTCTTACATCGACTTTGAGATGTTCGCATCCGATCTACGATCAAGCGGATCTTCTCGGTAGTCTGCTGGATCATATCTGGTCTCTGACGGTCCATTCGCCGTCCTGGTACCAACAAAGAGGCGTCGACATTTCCGTCCATCTGGCGCTTCAAAGGTGCCATCCCAATACTCGCATGGAAGCTCGTTGTTGTATGTGAACTCCACCAATGGTAAGGCGTCGTCCCAACTTCCTCGGTGATCTAACGTCTAAGCTCGTAACAAATCTTCAAGCGATTGGATCGTTCTCTCGATCTGTCCGTCGATCTACGTGGATGATATGCCGAGCTAAGCCTGAGCTTCGGTTCCCATCGCTCCTTGCAATTCCCTCCAAAAATGAGGCGTGAACCGGATCTCGGTCCGACACGATCGAAGAGGTATTCCATGAAGTCGTACTATCTCCGCGATGTAGATCTCGGTCGGCTTTTCCACGTTGTATGTCGACCTCGCGGCAAGAAATGGCGGATTTGGTCAATCGGTCAACGATCACCCAAATCGAATCATTCTTCTTCTGCGTCTTCGGCAAACCTACAGCGAAGTCCATGGAAATCTTGTCCCATTTCCATCTTGGCACGTCAGCGATTGTAGCATTCTGCAGGTCGTTGGTGCTCCACCTTCGCTTCGACACGTCAAACATGAAGCTACGTACTCGGCCACTTGCTTCTTCATTCCGGACCACCAAAAATGCTTCTTCAAGTCTTGATACATCTTCGTAACTCCGGGATGAATACTAAAGTTGCTCTTATGCGCTTCGTCGAGAATCAACTTCCTCAGCTCGGGTACGTTAGGCACGCACACTCGGCCATTGCACCTCAAGATGTCGTCCGCTCCGACCTGAAATTCTGTCGCCTTCCCTTGCGCTATCAACTGAATCTTCTCTTGCAGAAGCTCGTCATGAACTTGCTGGTCTCGGATCTCGTCCAACAATCTGTTAGAAATGGTAAGCATACCAAATCTCAGCTTCCCCGGTGAAACTTCGACACTCAACTTCAAATCTCAGACCTTTTCGACCATCTCCAACTCCTTGATCATCATTACCGAGGTAAAAACGCTCTTTCTGCTCACCGCATCTGCTACTACGTTAGCCTTACGGGGATGGTATTCCAACGTAAAGTCGTAGTCCTTGAGAAATTCCGTCCATCTTCGCTGACGCGTGTTGAGCTCCTTCTGATCGAACAGGTACTTCAAGCTCTTGTGATCGCTGAAAGCTTGATAAGAGTGCTCCCGTAAAGGTAGTGCCTCCATATCTTCGGCGCAAAAACTCATCACGCTAGCTCCAAGTCGTGAGTAGGATAGTTCCTCTCGTGAATCTTAAGGTGTCTTGAAGCATACGCGACCACCTTCCGATGTTGCATCGGACGCATCCCAATCCTTGGTGTGACGCATCACAATACACCTCGAAAGGCTCTTCGGGTTGAGGCAAAATCAGCATGGTATTTGCCGTCCAAAAGCTCCTTGATGCGTTGAAAATCGGCTTCACACTCCTCGGTCAAGCAAAGGTTGATCCTTCCTCGTCAATCGTGTAAGAGGCGCGACAATCTTCGAGAAACTTTCAATGAATCTTCGGTAATATCCTCGCTAAGCCGACAAAACTCACGATCTCAGACCAGTCTTGGCTGTTCCCATGCTATCACCGCCTCAATCTTAGTTGGATCCACGGTATCCCTTCTCTGGAAATCACGTGACCAAGAAAATTCACCTCTTCAAGCCAAAATTCACACTTGACAGTTGGCATAGAGTTGCTTATCTCGTAATATCCGTAGTACTCGACATAGGTGTTCTGCGTGCTCTTCTCGGTTCCTCGAGTAAATCAATATGTCGTCGATGAACACTACAACGAACTGATCCAAAAGCGAATGAAAAATCCTGCTCATGTAGTCCATAAACACACCGGCGCGATTCGTCACTCCAAACGGCATCACCAAGTACTCGTAGTGACCGTATCTAGTCCTGAAAGCTGTTTTGGCGACATCTTCCTCCTTCACGCGAATCGATGGTAGCCCGACTTCAAGTCTATCTTGGAAAAGATCGCCGCTCCACGAAGTTGGTCCATCAAATCGTCAATACGTGGTAACGGATAGCGGTTCTTCACGGTAACCTTGTTGAGTTCGCGATAGTCCACGCATACGGCCTTGATCGCCCATCCTTCTTCTTAACCAATAACATTGGAGCTCCCCGCGGTGACACGCTCGGTCGTATGAATTGCTTCGACTCCAAGTGTTCGATCCGGGACTTCAACTCTTTCATCTCGGCGGAGACATCACATGCGGCGCTTTGAAATCGGTCCTGTTCCTGGAATCAGTCGATGGAGAACTTCGACCTCTCGTCTTGGTGGTAATCCCGCACGCGTCTTCGGGAAAAACGTCCTCAAAGTCACACACCACTGGAACATTCTTCACGTCGATCTGATGGAAAACTTCCGAACTAGCCAGATACATGTATTCCCTAGTTCCTTCTTTCAAAGAAACTCCAATACGTTCGACAGAAAGATAATTGGAGACTCCAAGGTCTGGGAAAATTACAGTTTTACGGGCACAGTCCAAGAGGACATGGTGGTGTGACAACCAATCCATCCCGAGAATGACATCTAGGCCCTTAAGAGGCAAACAAACCAAATTGACCACAAACTTTCTATTACGAATAATCACTACACAATTAAGACATGCGGTGTTTGTGACTAAGGTTTTAGCATTTGGGGTTGTAACTACTAATTTAAGCGGTAAAGCGATCACAGTCAAGCTCAAAAGGTTCACACAATCGGAAGAAATGAAGGAATGGGTTGCAGAATCAAAAAGAACGGATAAGGATTTACCCTCGATCTCACATTCACCTTGGATAAGATCATCACTCGACCGCTTCCTCGCCACTCATGCGTAAAACTACGCCTTTAGCCACTTGACGCTTCCCTTTGGCCTTTGCGCAAGCATAGTCGGTTCGGCTTTAGGTGTAGGACAATCCTTAGCAAAATGCCCTGGCTTCTTGCGGTTGAAACACACCTCCTCCCTCCGAGTCTGATTACTCGCGTAATGTCCGGCTTTCCACATCGGTAGCAAATCACCTCGACACCGGGTCCGACCTCCACTCCTCGGTACTTGGGTCATCGGACGACTTGTCCCTGTTGTTGTTCCCCGAGGTCGGTCGTAAGGTCTCTTCTGCGGTAGTTTCCCTTTACGTGCAAATCTACGCCTCGCACTCGGGTCTCACCGGTCCGCCCAACGGTCTTCTTCTTGTGGCTCCTCACTCCTTCTACCTCGACACATCGGTCAATCAGCTCTTGGAGATTTCGGATCCTCAACGACACCACCGACTGAATGTCGAATCTCAATCCCGTTGGAATCTCTCACTTAACCATCTCTGGTCAACTCGGTCACGAAATGGACTGAAATACCCGCCAACGATTCAAACTTGGCGCATACTCGGACACCGTCGAGTTGCCTTGTTGCGATTGAAGAAATTCCTGCTCCTTCGGCTCGTCTGCGATGTCAGGAAGTACTTGTCCAAGAACCTTTCACGAAAAAGCTCCCAGGTCATCTCGCGATGTTACGCTATAAGCGTTGCTTCACTCCTCTCCACCAATACTCTGCGTCTCCTAGCAATAAGTAGGTGGCATAGTCGACCTTCACGTTGTCCCGCAATGAAGTGCCTCAAAGATCTTCTCGATCTCTTGCATCCAAAGATCAGCTTTATCCGGATTTGGCTCACCGTAGAACCCGGTGGATCATGCTTCCTAAAGTCGGCCAATCCTCTTGCTTGACATTACGTTACGCTCGTTCTTTGTTCTTTGCAGGATTCTGGCGAGTTAACGCCGCCGTCTGTTGAGCCATCGCGTTAACTGTTGAGTTCTGACGGTGATTGTTGAGCCATGGCTGCCGCCATCTCGGTCATAAGCTTGAATAGCTCGTTCCATGTCGGCGTTCTCGGTTGCAGATGTCGTATTCCTACGAGGTGGCATTAGATTCCACAAAGTTCAAAACCCTGTCGAGAATCTCACAACAAGGATGTGTTAAAACACACCGCTTCAATCAAGAAACAGTTCAAACAATTTCTCAAGCAATAAGTGCTTCACTTAATCAAACAGCAATCAACACAAAACAACTAGGTACCCAACACATAACCCGACCACGGTGACCGGTCAAATCCTATGCACGGCTCGGTCGAGAACCGAAGCGCTCACGATACCAAAGTCAGAACGACCCGTTTCGGACCGCTACCGAGCTCAATATACCGAGAGCTCGAGTTACTGAGCTCAACACACCAAGCTCAAAATAAACCTATATGAGATGTGTTTTTAAAAACAAAACTCTTGTGCCTTTTAAAAATGCGATATATATTTGTTTTTCATATTAAACCAACTCGGGCACATCGAGTAATTCTGACTTTTGAAACATGGTGCAACTAAGACACAAGACTTAAATTCAAATAAAACATATATGCATAACATACACATATATATATCACCCGAATAATAATGTATACAAATACAGAGTAGCAAATGTGCAAAGAAAATACACCTAACGGACGACAACCTCAAAAGAGTAATCATACCCTGTGGGTACTTAAGCAGACTCCCCGCAGGGGTTGCTCCAAAAGTAAGACCACCAGTCTACCTGTAGCAACAAAAACAACATCGCCCAAATCGGTCACGACCTCGAACATAAAAGAAATACAAGAACAGTCCTCGAGAAAAACCAACATCCAATAAATAAACAATCACGGCGGGTAGAGGTCGTCACTCGGGTCCTCGTCGACCTCCTCCTCGGCATCGTCTCGCCGAGTTCCTGCGCCCTCGACATCGCCTGGGTAACCGTCATGGATTGAAGGCACCACGGGAAAGGGTCAACTTCTCAACAAGTTAAGATAAGCTCGACATAAAAATATAAGCAAACAAAGAAGGTATAACATTCACCGACGTGACTCGACCATCTCACTCTAAACTCGACACAACTCACAATTCCATTTTCTCTCGACTCGACAATTTTCCGGAATGCACACGCCGTCTGGTATGTCGGAAAGTCCAGCAAAGCCTTGGGATCCTCGCTCTCCCTAGACGATAACTCAGGTCCCGTGGCGTGGCGGCGTCTAGTCAATCTCCCGTAAACAAAGGGACCTAGCACCCTCGATTATCCGGGTCACGGCTCAAAAGCGTCATACGACTCACCTAGCTCGCTCACTCGATGAACAATTCGCCAGATCACGATATTCAAGGAGTTAAACACAAAATATTCAACCGCATGTCAAATAAAAGAGCAAGCTCGACATGAAGAAACGCAATTCAACATGCAATACACACTTCACGACATATATTCAATCACATATTAAATACATGCAAAACTCAATCATATCACAACATTTCATCTCGACACAAATCGGTAATTCCATACACAATAACATAACCACATAGAATATGAAATGCCCTTACATACTATAACAAATATAAATGTGAAGCGCCTCTTGCGAACTCCAAGTTAAATCTTTGCCGACAACGACCTCGACACGGTGTCTTCAAAGAACTCGACAACGACTTCTCTTACTCGATCTCGACACGGTTTGTCTTCAACGAACTTCGACAACGACTTCGATCGTCGCTTCTCGATCGACCTCGACACGTCTGATCCTCGTTACGGATTCTGCTAGCGTCCTTGGATTCGCTTTCCGTACACCTCGATTCGGAATTCACTCGATCTCGGGAATCAGACTTCCTAAAACAAACACAACTCAGATCGATCTATGGTTCTAATACATCTAGCTCTCTCTTCCCCAAACTCAACCACAACCCAGAAAATATAAAACTCAAGAACTGAAAGATATTTTTCCTCCAACACAAAGTTAGGGATTTCGATCAGAATTCATGAAAAGTTATCTGATGCTTCACAGAAAGATCGACAACAACAATATTCAGAAGCAACGAACGAAAAACCAGAAAATCGAAACGAACCAAAAATGGGGTTTTCTGGGCACTGCCGATTGCAGAAAAACAGAGAAAGAAATTTGTTTTACAAGCCCAATTAATCGGTTAAAAAGATAGGTAATATTGTGAAGAAGAAAACCCATCAATTTGATATGATTTGGAAGCATAAAACTGATTAAAAATGGAAGAAGATTTAGCGCTAAACAAGAGTACAGATGAAAGAAAATATGTTCTTCATACCTCAGCGGTGAAGGTCGAACAAAGGAGATATGGGTCAAGAAGATGATGATGAACAAAATTGATGAAGAAAGCTTGTGCAGAATCTCGATGGAACTCACGGTTTCGTCGTTGAAGATTTTGAAGAAAACAACGAAACACAGCAGAAGGAAGGAAGAAGAAAGAAGAAAAGAGAAATGAGTGAAACGGTCGTGGTATACAGCTGGCGAGATAGGGGTAAAAACGTAACTCCAGCTATAAGATGCCAATCCCATCAATTATCTACCCGTTAACTCGTTCCTCTCATGATTACCTTCTACTCTGTCGGTCAACGACAAGCCGACAATGTAATAATTACAAACAATATAATAATGCGGCGAGTAACGCTCGAAATAATACGAGGTATCATCTCGACACGATGTCGACAAGAGTGCTCGTGCAAGCGCACAAAGTTCTAACACGAGTTCGTGAGCGGTCTCCTCGGCTTCGACTTGCGTCCTCATCATTTCGATGCGCGACTTCATCAACTCGACACCCGACCTCCTCATTTCGGCTGACTAGTGTCGTGGTCCATCACCGACAAAGATCTCGGCAAACGATCTAGTCACGGGATCTCGACACAAGGTCTTGGTCGAGGTCTCGATACGTCGTCCTAATACGATGTCGATCTCGTCCTCAGGTGTTACACCGAGGAGGAGGTCGACGAGGACCCGAGTGACGACCTCTATCTGTCGTGATTGTTTATTTGTTGGATGTTTGTTTTTCTGAGGACTGTTCTTGTATTTCTTTTATGTTCGAGGTCGTGACCAGTTTGGGCAGTGGTGTATTTGTTGCTTGAGGGTAGACTGGTGGTCTTACTTTTGGAGCGACCCTGCGTGGGAGTCTGGGAAGTACCCCAGGTATGATCGCTCTTTTGAAGTTGTCGTACCTTAGGTGTATTTTCTTTGCACATTTGCTACTCTGTATTTGTATACATTATTATTCGGGTGATATATATATGTGTATGTTATGCATGTATGTTTTATTTGAATTTAAGTCTTGTGTCTTAGTTGCACCATGTTTCGAAAAGCTGTAATTACTCTGATGTGCACGAGTTGGTTTTATAAAAAAAAATATATATCGCATTTTTAAAAGGCACAAGAGTTTTGTTTTTAAAAACACATCTCATATAGGTTTATTTTGAGCTTGGTGTGTTGAGCTCGGTAACTCGAGCTCGGTATATTGAGCTTCGGTAGCGGTCAGGAAGCGGTCGTTCTGACTTTGGTATCGAGCTGATTCGGTTCGGCCAGAAATGTGCATAGGATTTGGGTAGTCACCGTGTCGGGTTATGTGTTGGGTACCTAGTTGTATTGTGTTGATTGCTGTTTGATTAAGTGAAGCACTTATTGCTTGAGAAATTGTTTGAACTGTTTCTTGATTGAACCAGTGTGTTTTAACACATCCTTCTTGTGAGATTCTGACAGGGTTTTGAACTTTGTGGAATCTAATGCCACCTCGTAGGAATACGACATCTGCAACCGAGAACGTCGACATGGAACGAGCTATTCAAGCTATGACCGAGATGGCGGCAGCCATGGCTCAACAATCAGCTGCTGCAACTCAACAGGCTAACGCGATGGCTCAACAGACGGCAGCGTTAACTCAGCAGAACTTGCAGCAACAGCAACGAGCAGAACGTAATGCTGAAGCAAGAGGATTGGCCGACTTTAGGAAGCATGATCCACCGAAGTTCTACGGTGAGCCAAATCCGGATAAAGCTGATCTTTGGATGCAAGAGATCGAGAAGATCTTTGAGGCACTTCATTGCCCGGACAACGTGAAGGTCGACTATGCCACCTACTTATTGCTAGGAGACGCAGAGTATTGGTGGAGAGGAGTGAAGCAAACGTTTATAGCAGAACATCGCGAGATGACACGGGAGCTTTTTCGTGAAAGGTTCTTGGACAAGTACTTCCGGATCTTTGCACGAGCCGAGAAGGAGCAGGAATTTCTTCAATCGCACAAGGCACCTCGCCGGGGTCCGAGTATGCGGCCAAGTTTGAATCGTTGGCGAGGTATTTCAGTCCATTTCGTGACCGAGTTGACCAGAGATGGTTAAGTGAGAGATTCCAACGGGGATTGAGATTCGACATTAAGTCAGTGGTGTCGTTGAGGATCCGAAATCTCCAAGAGCTGATTGACCGATGTGTCGAGGTAGAAGGAGTGAGGAGCCACAAGAAGAAGACTGTTGTGGGCGGACCGGTGAGACCAGAGTGCGGCGTAGATTTGCACGAAAGGAAACTACCGCAGAAGAGACCTTACGACCGACCTCGGGGAACAACAACAGGGACGAGATCGTCAGATGACCCAAGTACCGAGGAGTGGAGGTCGGACCAGTGTCGAGGTGATTTGCTACCGATGTGGAAAGCGGGACATTACGCGAGTAATCGTACTCGAGAGGGAGGAGGTGTGTTTCAACCGCAAGAAGCCAGGGCATTTTGCTAAGGATTGTCCTACACCTAAAGCCGAACCGACTATGCTTGCGAGCGCCAAAGGAAGCGTCAAGTGGCTAAAGGCGAGTTTTCTGCATGAGTGGCGAGGAAGCGGTCGGTGATGATCTTATCCAAGGTGAATGTGAGATCGAGGGTAAATCCTTATCCGTTCTTTTTGATTCGTGCAACCCATTCCTTCATTTCTTACGATTGTGTGAACCTTTTGAGCTTCGTGATCGCTACCGTTTAAATTAGTAGTTACAACCCCAGGTGCTAAAACCTTAGTCACAAACTCGCATGTCTTAATTATGTAGTGATTATTGAGAATAGAAAGTTTGTGGTCAATTTGGTTTGTTTGCCTCTTAAGGGTTTAGATGTTATCCTCGGGATGGATTGGTTGTCACACCACCATGTCCTTTTAATTTGTGCCCGTAAAGCGTAATTTTTCCGGACCTTGGAGTCTCCAATTATCTTTCACGAACGTATTGGAGTTTCTTTGAAAGAAGGAACTAGGGAATACATGTATCTCGCTAGTTCGGAAGTTTTCCAGCAGATCGGCGTGAAGAATGTTCGGTGGTGTGTGATTTTGAGGACGTTTTCGAAGGCGTGCGGGATTACCACCAAGATGACGAGGTCGAGTTCTCCATCGACTGATTCCAGGAACAGACCGATTTCCAAAGCGCCGCATGTGATGTCTCCCGCCGAGATGAAAGAGTCAAGTCCCAGATCGAACACTTGGAGTCGAAGCAATTCATACGACCGAGCGTGTCACCGTGGGGAGCTCCGGTGTTGTTGGTTAAGAAGAAGGATGGACGATCAAGGTCGTGGCGTGGACTATCGCGAGCTCAACAAGGTTACCGTGAAGAACCGATTATCCGTTACCACGTATCGACGATTTGATGGACCAACCGTGGAGCGGCGATCTTTTCCAAGATAGACTTGAAGTCGGGCTACCATCGATTCGCGTGAAGGAGGAAGATGTCGCCAAAACAGCTTCCAGGACTAGATACGGTCACCACGAGTACTTGGTGATGCCGTTTGGAGTGACGAATCGCCCGGTGTGTTTATGGACTACATGAGCAGGATTTTTCATTCGTTTTGGATCAGTTCGTTGTAGTGTTCATCGGCGACATATTGATTTACTCGAGGAACCGAGAAGAGCACGCAGAACACCTATGCCGAGTCTCGCAGATATTACGAGATAAGCAACTCTATGCCAACTGTCGAAGTGTGAATTTTGGCTGAAGAGGTGAATTTTCTAGGTCACGTGATTTCCGCAGAAGGGATACCGTGGATCCAACTAAGATTGAGGCGGTGATAGCGTGGGAACACCAAGACTAAGCGACGAGATCGGGAGTTTTGTCGGCTTAGCAGGATATTACCGAAGATTCATTGAAAGTTTCTCGAAGATTGTCGCGCCTCTTACGATTGACGAGGAAGGATCAACCTTTGCTTGGACCGAGGAGTGTGAAGCCGATTTTCAACGATCAAGGAGCTTTTGACGGCGGCGCAGGTCTGATTTTGCCTCAACCGAAGAGCCTTTCGAGGTGTATTGTGATGCGTCACACCAGGATTGGGATGTGTCGATGCAACATCGGAAGGTGGTCGCAGATGCTTCAAGGCGACTTAAGATTCACGAGAGGAACTATCCTACTCACGACTTGGAGCTAGCGGCAGAGTTTTTGCTTGAAGATATGGAGGCACTACCTTTACGGGAGCACTCTTCTTGTTTCAGCGATCACAAGAGCTTGAAGTACTGCTCGACCGTAAGGAGCTCAACATGCGCCAACGTAGATGGACGAAATTTCTCAAGGACTACGACTTTACGTTGGAATACCATCCTGGTAAGGCTAACGTAGTAGCAGATGCGTTGAGCAGAAGAGCGTTTTAACCTCGGTAATGATGATCAAGGAGTTGGAGATGCTCGAGAAGTTCGAGATTTGAAGTCGAGTGTCGAAGTTTCACCGGGAAGGCGAGATTTGGTATGCTTACCATTTCTAACAGATTGTTGGGCGAGATCCGAGACCAGCAAGTTCGTGACGAGCTCGCAAGAGAAGATTCGATTGATAGCGCAAGGGA
The DNA here is from genome assembly GCA_037113605.1 of Calophaca sinica. Lineage (NCBI taxonomy): Eukaryota > Viridiplantae > Streptophyta > Magnoliopsida > Fabales > Fabaceae > Calophaca > Calophaca sinica. The sequence continues at coordinate 99,278,958 of CM073733.1, read as the reverse complement.
AGCGACAGATTTCAGTGCCTGAGCGACGACATCTTGAGGTGCAATGGCCGAGTGTGCGTGCCTAACGATCCGAGCTGAGGAAGTTGATTCTCGACGAAGCGCATAAGAGCAACTTTAGTATTCATCCGGAGTTACGAAGATGTATCAAGACTTGAAGAAGCATTTTTGGTGGTCGGAATAAAGAAGCAAGTGGCCGAGCACGTAGCTTCATGTTTGGCGTGTCGAAAGCAAAGGTGGAGCACCAACGACTGCAGAATGCTACAATCGCTTGACGTGCCAAGATGGAAATGGGACAAGATTTCCATGGATTTCGTTGTAGGTTTGCGAAGACGCAGAAGAAGAATGATTCGATTTGGGTGATCGTCGACCGATTGACCAAATCCGCTCATTTCTTGCCGTGAGGTCGACATACAACGTGGAAAAGTTGACCGAGATCTACATCGCGAGATAGTACGACTTCATGGAATACCTCTTCGATCGTGTCGGACCGAGATCCAAGTTCACGCCTCATTTTGGAGGGAATTGCAAGGAGCGATGGGAACCGAGCTCAGGCTTAGCTCGGCATATCATCCATGCATCGACGGACAGATCGAGAGAACGATCCAATCACTTGAAGATTTGTTACGAGCTTATGCGTTAGATCACCGAGGAAGTTGGGACGACGTCTTACCATTGGTGGAGTTCACATACAACAACGGCTTCCATGCAGTATTGGGATGGCACCTTTTGAAGCGCCAGATGGGCGGAAATGTCGACGCCTCTTTGTTGGTACCAGGGCGAGCGGACCGTCAGAGGACCAGATATGATCCAGCAGACTACCGAGAAGATCCGTTTGATCGAGAGATCGGATGCGAACATCTCAAAGTCGACAGAAGAGTTATGCGCAGATCAACGACGTCGACCACTCGAGTTCGAGGAAGGAGGACATGTATTTCTTAGAGTCACCCCCACTACCGGAGTTGGTCGAGCGATCAAATCCAAGAAACTTACCCTAAATTCATTGGACCTTACCAGATTCTTCGTCGTATTGGTCGATGGCATATCGATTGCCTTACCCCCATTTTTGTCGAACATCCACGACGTCTTTCACGCCTCACAATTGCGAAGTATGTTTCCGACCCTTCTCATGTCATCGAACCAGATGTGATTCAACCGAAGGGCGACTTATCTTTGAAGCGTCACCGGCAAGAATCGTTGATCGGAAAGCCAAGCGATTATGAACAAAGAGATCCAACTTGTCAAGGTTGTGTGGGATCGTAAGGCGGAGATGCGACTTGGGAGCTGGAGGAGAAGATGAAGATTCAAGACTGAACTTTTCTCGAGGTAAGAAGCTTATTTGCAATTTCGAGGACGAAATTTTTTAGAGGGAGAGATTGTAACACCTGAGGGCGAGATCGACATCGTATTAGGACGACGTATCGAGACCTCGACCAAGACCTTGTGTCGAGATCCCGTGACTAGATCGCTTGCGAGATCTTTGTCGGTGATGAGACCACGATACACTAGTCAGCCGAAATGAGGAGGTCGGGTGTCGAGTTGATGAAGTCGCTGCATCGAGTGATGAGGACGCAAGTCGAGCCGAGGAGACCGCGTTCACGAACTCGTGTTAGAACTTTGTACATTTGCACGAGCACTCTTGTCGACATCGTGTCGAGATGACACCTCGTATTATTTGAGCGTTACTCAGCGTTATTATTATATTGTTTGTAATTATTACATTGTCGGCTTGTCGTTGACCAAGCGAGTAGAGGTAATCATGAGAGGAACGAGTTAACGGGTAGATGATTATTGGGATTGGCATCTTATAGCTGGAGTTACGCTTTTTACCCTCTTTCTCGCCACCAGTATACCACGGCCGTTTCACTCATTTCTCTTTTCTTCTTTCTTCTTCCTTCCTTCTCGCTCGTGTTTCGTTGTTTCCTTAAAATCTTCATCGATTTAAACCGTGAGTTCCAAATGAGATTCTGCACAAGATTTCTTCATCAATTTTGTTCATCATCAACTTCTCGACCCATATCTCGTCTGATCGACCATCACCGTTGAGGTATGAAGAACAGATTTTCTTTCATCTGTACTCTTGTTTAGCGCTAAATCTTCTTCCATTTTTAATCGCTTTTATGCTTCCAAATCATATCAAATTGATGGGTTTTCTTCTTCACAATATTACCTATCTTTTTAACCGATTAATTGGGCTTGTAAAACAAATTTCTTTCTCTCGTTTTCTCGCAATCGGCAATGCCCGTAAAACCCCATTTTTGGTTCATTTCGATTTTCTTGATTTTCATTCGTTGCTTCGATTATTGTTGTTGTCGATCTATCTGTTGAAGCATCGATAACTTTTCATGAATTCTCGATCGAAATCCCTAACTTTGTGTTGGAGGAAAAATATCTTTCAGTTCTTGAGTTTTATATTTTCCGGGTTGTGGTTGAGTTTGGGAAGAGAGAGCTAGATGTATTAGAACCATAGATCGATCTGAGTTGTGTTTGTTTTAGGAAGTCCGATTCGAGATCGAGTGAATTCGAATCGAGGTGTACGGAAAGCAAATCCAAGGACGCGGCGCAGAATCGAGCGAGGATCAGACGTGTCGAGGTCGACCGAGAAGCGCACGATCAAGTCGTTGTCGAGTTCGTTGAAGACAGCCGTGTCGAGATCGAGTAAGAGAAGTCGTTGTCGAGTTCGTTGAAGACAGCCGTGTCGAGATCGAGTAAGAGAAGTCGTTGTCGAGTTCTTTGACGACAGCTGTGTCGAGGGCGTTGTCGGCAAAGATTTAACTTGGAGTTCGGTAAGTGGCGCTTCACATTTATATTTGTTATAGTATGTAAGGCGCTTCACATTTATATTTGTTATAGTATGTAAGGGCGCTTCACATTTATATTTGTTATAGTATGTAAGGGCGCTTCACATTTATATTTGTTATAGTATGTAAGGGCATTTCATATTCTATGTGGTTATGTTATTGTGTATGGAATTACTGATTTGTGTCGAGATGAAATGTTGTGATATGATTGAGTTTTGCATGTATTTAATATGTGATTGAATATATGTCGTGAAGTGTGTATTGCATGTTGATTTGGTTTTCTTCATGTCGAGCTTGCTCTTTTATTTGACATGCGGTTGAATATTTTGTGTTTAACTCCTTGAATATCGTATGCGGCGAATTGTTCATCGAGTGAGCGAGCTAGGTGAGTCGTATGACGTTTTTGAGCCGTGACCCGGATAATCGAGGGTGCTAGGTCCCTTTTGTTTACGGAGATTGACTAGACGTCGCCACGCCACGACCTGGGACTGAGTTCGCCCTAGGGAGAGCGAGGATCCCAAGGCTTGGCTGGACTTTCCGACATACTGACGGCGTGTGCATTCCGGAAAATTGTCGAGTCGAGAGAAAATGGAATTGTGAGTTGTGTCGAGTTTAGAGTGAGATGGTCGAGTCACGTCGGTGATTGTTATACTTTCTTTGTTTGCTTATATTTTTATGTCGAGCTTATCTTAACTTGTTGAGAAGTTGACCACTTTCCGTGGTGCCTTCAATCCATGACGGTTACCCAGCGATGTCGAGGGCGAGGAACTCGGCAAGAGACGATGCCGAGGAGGAGGTCGACGAGGACCCGAGTGACGACCTCTATCCTGTCCGTGATTGTTTATTTGTTGGATGTTTGTTTTTCCGAGGACTGTTCTTGTATTTCTTTTATGTTCGAGGTCGTGACCAGTTTGGGCGATGTTGTTTTTGTTGCTACAGGTAGACCGGTGGTCTTACTTTTGGAGCGACCCCTGCGTGGGAGTTCCAAGTACCCCAGTGGTATGATCGCTCTTTTGAAGTTGTCGTACCTTAGGTGTATTTTCTTTGCACATTTGCTACTCTGTATTTGTATACATTATTATTCGGGTGATATATATATGTGTATGTTATGCATGTATGTTTTATTTGAATTTAAGTCTTGTGTCTTAGTTGCACCATGTTTCGAAAAGCTGTAATTACTCTGATGTGCACGAGTTGGTTTTATAAAAAAAAAATATATATCGCATTTTTAAAAGGCACAAGAGTTTTGTTTTTAAAAACACATCTCATATAGGTTTATTTTGAGCTTGGTGTGTTGAGCTCGGTAACTCGAGCTCGGTATATTGAGCTCGGTAGCGGTCCGGAAACGGGTCGTTACAAGGTCCATCCCTATGATAGCCGCAAATTCCTTCATGTACTTCCCCCATAACCTTCATGGACTCATCTTTATTAATGCACTTAAGTAGCACTCCATTGATAGTTCTCCTGTAAAGCTCGTCATCCACCAAAACATACTTAAGTGCTTTCTGTTCAAGTTTGAAGTCAGTACTGCTTGAAGGATCTTTTAGATAGCCAATCAACTCTTTCTTCCAAGAGTCGATCGTATCTACACGGGCACATTCCCACAATGGGTATCCCTCATGCTTTACTTCGACTATCATATCTTTATATCCCGAGACTTGTTGAGCCAAGTCATTAGCCTCTTCATTTTCCTCCCTAGGAATATTAGACACTATGGCATCGGCAAACATGCGCAATAAACTACTAGACGCTTCATAGCATTCTTTCAAGTTGGGATTATTGCATTTGTATTCCCTAGTTATTTGTTTAATAACCAACTGCGAATCTCCCATGACTTGGACATAGTTTGCTTTCATGGCTCCCAAGATCCTAAGCCCCAAAATAAAGGCCTCGTACCCTGCTCTATTGTTGGAACAACCAAAATCTAGCTGACATATGAATTTCCAACTCCTGCCTGTTGGACTTGTAATAGTTACACCAGCACCTACCCCTCTTTGAGTCCTTGACCCATCAAACATCAAAACCTAAGGTTTCAAGTTGATACACTCAACTTGATCGACTAAGGGGTCCCTTACCTCAACGCAAGGGTGCTGAGCTAAAAAGTCAGCCACCACTTGACCCTTCATTACCCTTAATGGAACATATTTCAACGCAAAAATATTTAACTTAATAGCCCACTTTATCAGTCGACCTTGTAAGACAGGCCTATTAAGCAAATACTTGACAATATCAATTTTGTACAAAACCATTATTTCTTTAGGCAATAAATTATATTCTAGTTTGCTACAAGCGTAGAGCAATGATAAACATAACTTTTCAATAGGGATATATCTAGTTTCTGCATCACTCAACATTCGGCTAAGATAATACACAGCTCTTTCTATCCCATCATCAGCATCCTATGCCAGCAAGCAGCCGATTGACTCTTCCTCTGTAGCTATGTATAGCTTGAGCGGCCATCATCGCATTGGGGATGTCAACACAGGAGGATTAGCTAACACCTTCTTGATCTACTCAAATGCTTGTTGCCTCTACCCCATATCATGGTATCTGAATCCTTTAGCCTTAATAGAGGAGAAAAAGCCTTCATCTTCCCAGCCGAATTAGCTATGAACCTTCTTAGGAAATTGATTTTACCTATCAAACTTTGAAGCTCTTTCTGGTTCCTAGGAGGCCTAGCTTCCAAGGTAGCCTTCACCTTGTTTTTGTCTACTTCAATCCCTTGATGGTGGACCAGGAATCTTAGGAAGTTAACAGCCGCAACTCTAAAAGCACATTTGGCAGGATTCATTTTCAGATTGTGGGCCTGCATCCTCTTCAGAGCTTGCTCTAATTCTACCAAATGGCATTCGAAGTCTTTTGACTTTACAACCACATCATCAATGTATACTTCCATGGTCTTATCAATCAAGTCATGGAAATGGTGTTTATAGCCATTTGATATGTAGCCCCAGCATTCTTAAGTCCAAAAGACATGACCACCCACTCAGATATCCCCAAAGCTCCAGGGCACCTGAAGGCTGTCTTGTGCATATCTTTTTTCGTTATAAAAATCTGGTTGTACCCTGAGTATCCATTGAACGTGAACACAAGAAGGGGGATTGAATTGTGTTAAAAAAAACTTTTCGCAAACTATACGTCAAAAGCACTTCAACACAGGTTTTTTCAAAACTGTTTGTATATCAGATGCAGAGAATTAAACCGGATGCAGAATTTAAACAACTTATGAAAACTTGTTTTACTGAGCAAGGTAAAGATAAATGTAAAGCAGTAAAGGATAAGACGCAGAGATTTATACTAGTTCACCACCAACTGGTAGCTACGTCTAGTCCCTTCGTTCCTGAAGGATTTTTCACTATAATCAACTGATTACAATTTTCCTCAAGAGTATTCTTCTGTCACAAACTTGACAATACTCTCAACTTCTCAAAACGACTCAGTGCAGTCGAGCCTTTGAGGAACAAAGCCTTAACAAGGCCAAAATCAGTTTACAAAAGAGATTATACTTTTTGAATACAATCAAAATAACTCTCACAGAGAGGATGAAAAGATTAATCTCAAAACAGAATAGCTTTCTCAAAGAGAGTATAAGACGCTGAGTTCAGTTCTGTGTAGACCAGAAACTTGGCACGAAACTTGATTGCTCACTTGAGTAATTTTTGCTTTTAGAATGAAGTTACTTAACAGTTTTTCTAACTCCTCTTCAATGAATACCTTGGGGTATTTATAGGAGTCTTCAAGGGTATTACGGTTGCAGTAAAAATATCCCCTTTCCATTGAGTGAGATAATTTGAATTGTAGTCATTTTCTTCCTTTCCAGAGAATATCAGAATAGTACACATTACCGTTTTCGTATTATCTGTAATTTGCAATTGCCTTGTACGATTTTTGTCTTATGCTAAAGGTGTCACCTTTGCTTCCTCGTACATCAAAATGAGCGCATAAAATCAAATTCGAATTAGTTCGAAACGATCCGAGGCTAAGAGCAAAAACGTGATCATCACGTGCTTCATTAAAGAGATCAGATGCTCGCTCAGAACAGAGGACTGACGCTCGCAGCAATTGAGTATTCCACGTGTCAAAGAGTAACACTACTGGATGCTTGCTGTTAACAAGACGCTGAAGTGAGTTCGGATGTTGACACGAGTGGATTGTATTTAACTCTTTTTGTAAATTTCTTCTTCTTCCTTGAGTGTTTTGTACATATATATGAAGCTTTGATTCCTGTACACTTCAAAGATATGTTAGAAGATAAATTGTTCTCTTGAGAATTACTTTGTTATCATCAAAATTAATGAGGGTCTAAACTTCTCAATCGTTTAGGTTCCAACAATCTCCCCCTTTTTGATGATGACAAATATCCAAGGTTGATGAACAATTTAATTTTAAAATAATATCAAGGGTCTCCCCCTGAATTTAACAATTTAGATGTATAAGAACAATTCAGGTATTAAGGCGATTGTTGATAAACAAATTCACTTAAGTGATCGCAAAAATACGTAGATGTATCAGAGCATATTTTTAACAAAGTGAGATCGGATGCTAATTTTCATTTTATCAAAAAGATTTTCATTGTACCAATTTTATTGATCATTATTAGATTATTGGGTCAATGAATATCAACACATTAATAGATATTAGAGCAATGAATAACTATACAAATGCTATGTATGAAATGATATGCATGATACTTCAGTTTTAGTGTGTCTATCGGAGTTTGAACATCGGACTGTGAATTCTGTCAATCAGACTTTCACGTGTTCATCAGACCTTTCTTTTACTCCCCCTTTTGTCACCAGACAAAAAGAGTGTAAAACACATCATAGTCAAAATATGGCTTAGAAAAATTTGAATATATATATATATATATAAACAGATAATAAGATATAGGTATATAAACAGATAATCAGAGTGAAAACAATGAATATATATATATATATATATATATATATATATATATATATATATATATGAGAGTACCAAAGAAAATTTATATCACACAAAAAAAAGTAAAAATTTTAAGGGTTTGGTGGAGGTGGTGGAGGGATGTTGAGACGTTCATATAAAAGCTTCAGTGCATTCTCCAGCTGAGTAACTTTCAGGTTAGTAGCCTTCATTTCTCCAAACTATGCTTTAGGAATGGTGACCATTTCAACTGCAGGAATAGAAGTAGAAGGTCCAGCTTCTGGTGCAGGTTTCATCTTCTGATGCTCTGCTAGCACCTAGTTGAAAAGCTTCAGTCTCAGTTCCTTCTTTTGTTGATCAGAAGCAAAAGAGAGTCCTTCATTTTTTGCCAGGTATATTCTTCTCAGATTTTCCCTGTCATCTTCTGTAAGCACAAGGGGGACGAGGCATGGTAACATAGCTTTGTCTTTCCACGACTTCGCCCATTGACTCCAAGTAAATCCAATGTCAAAGTGCTTGGTCACAGCAGCCCATTGGACATATGTCTTCATGCAGTCTAGTGGCCTGATTACTGAGGACTTGAACATATCATCAAAGTAGACTGTTCCCAGATTGGTGTCAGTAACTCTGCTGATAGTGCCAACTGTTGGAATTGTGGCTTTCTCGGCATTGCAGCAGTTTGAGGAGCCAGTTCTCCATTCATCTTCCTTCAGAGAACTCAGGTAAAACCTTCTGGCATGATTCTCAGTGATCTTGGCAATCAGAAGCTTAGAGAATTCCTTAATATTATACTTCTTGGGAGCCTTCTCATACCCTGTGAGCCCGATCTTGCTGAATGGCTGCTTGCCAGGAGCAGGTTCTTTCCTTTTCCCAGGGATAGACCAAGGTAGCCACCTTTGTGCATGCAGTACAATCTTTCTTGTCTGCATTTAATGATCCCTGAACTGACTGATAACTTCAATTTCCTTCATCTCAAGACAGTGTGCCATGAAGGCAAATTCTTCATCCGTGATCCACCTTCCGCACTCCTCCAGTGTGAGAGGTTCAGTTTGAGGTAGGGATTTAGGAAGGTCAACAGAGAAGGGAATTGCTCTGCTACCAGGTACTGGTCTCAATCTTCCTTTGAATGACATCTGAAAGTGGTCTTCTCCATCCTTGAAAGTAGCACTCATCGGAGAGGCAATCTTCAGTCTGGAAACTCCAGAGGTGAAGGTTTTCAAATGCCATGTAGAGGGACGATTGTAGATGCTGTGATATGACTCATACTTAACAAACCGTGGTTTATTAATACATGAGACATTCTTCCTTCCACCAAAGTCTGTAGGTTTATGGGTAATGGTGAGTAAAGTGGGAGTGGTTTTGGTGATTGTATAGGTTTTAGGTGTGTAGGGTTTGAAGGGATTAATGGGAGGTACTTTGAATAGTAGATTAAAGGGATGAGAGTGAAGTTTAGAAATGTATGTGGTAAGTGAGGTATTTGAGGAATTTTGTGGTAGGATAAGGTTGAGTGTATTGGATGATGGTTGGGTAGGTTTTGAGAGGGTAGAGGTTTGTCGGAGGCTCATTCTGGTTTTCTTGGTTTGTGGTTGTGTTTGTGGTTGTGAAACAGACAATGGGGGTGCAGGAATAATATCATGAGCATCAAAGACAGATACTGACTCATCAGCAGTAAAGTCGAGTACCTTTGGGTTAAGCTCTGAAGACTTAACCAACCTTCTTTTTGTTCCTCTCGGGACAACAATGGCAGGAGGAGGAGGAGGGACTTGCTTCCCTTGACCAGACGCTGAAGCATCTTTTTCAGCTGCTGGCTTATTCTTTTTCTCCAAGACCTTTCTGATGGGAATTCTATCATCATCTTCTGGTTCATCAATAGTAGGTGCAGAAGCCACCTTCTGTTTTATTCTTCTTGTCTCCCGTATAGGGGATTCAGCAGATCTCTTCACACCAGTCATTGAGCTTCTGGTGGTTTTCTTTTCAGCTTCTCCTTCCTGTTGCTCTAATTTCACCTTCTTGATCATAGAGCCAGTTATCAGCTGCATTCTGACTAAACTATTGACTCCAAAAACTTCTGGACGAACAACAGCACCAACACCAAAGTATTTTTCTTTTTCTTCTGTGTTGGTAGAGTCAGTCAGCTTTCTCACAACACCGTCTTTAATCATCATTATGGAGAGAAGAACTCCATAAGGGATAACCTTGATGATATTCTTCTTATCGACACTCTTCCTTGAGAAGACAAGAGCATTTATCAGATTATTTATAATCAACCTTGGCAGATTGATTTTCTTCCCATCCATGTAGTTTCTCATAATGAACTTTTGCTCGTAGTTCACTATGTCGCTTGAGCCAGCCTTCAGAATCACGCTCTTAGCGATGATTTTATGCAGTACTCTGTAGTGGCTTTTCAAGTCTTTGGCAGTGGGAGTGATGTTCTTCTTCGTCTTCTTCTTCAATTCACGATAGTTTTCAAACAGGGCTTCGTTGACGTTTTCCAGTCCTCTGTACGCGTCAACCCAGTTAGCATGGTAACTGATTCCTTCACAAGGGCACTTGATTGTCTGAGTAATAGAGTTGATGGTGAAGCGTAACTTGAAGCCTCTGATGTGTCCTTCTATAATTTCTCCCGAAAGTAAGTAAGCGTTCCCCCAGAACTCCTTAATAGCATAGCTCAGTACATCGACTGGTTCCCAGATAAAGTAATTTTTCCAGCCTAGTTTCTCCAGAGCTTCTTCAAAATCGAAACCATATAGCTTGAAGTTCTCAAAATCAATCATGTTCTCATTCATGAGTTTTGCTTCTGAGAAGACATCGAAAACAGCAGTGTACTGTCCAACCTTTCGATCAGCCATGATAGCAGTTGCAGAGAGGGTAATGGAGGTTTTATGGTTCGAAAACACACACACACAGAGAGAGAGAGAGAAAGGACAGTTTTTGCAAGAGAATGTAGAGTGAAGTGATGGAGCGAAAAATGTGGAGTAGTGGGAAAGTTAATAGAAAATGGTACAGTCCTTTTTCAAAAACCGCTTCATATTTCCACACAAAAATTAAATCAAAAAAGAAAAGAAAATAAAGATTCACCTTTTCATTAAATGAAGACGCCAAAAGAAAAGTAAGATCAAGTAAAAAGATTTTATCGAAAGACATAAATAATTATGACTCAGTAGATGTGATGAGACGCTTAAGTCCTTAACACGTGTGACACGTGTGGGTGCGCTCGGACGCACGCAACCGATTCACCAGACGATGAGTTATGATGCACATGACAAATAAGATGCTTATTCGTATACATGCTTATGTCATACCAGATGCTGAGATTGTGCATATTATCTGACGCTGAGATTAATCATTCTTCTATAAGATGAAAATTTAAATTTCTTCTTATAAATTGAATCTATCTTTAGCAAGGGGTTTTGTAAATATGCCAGCCTACTGATAATCAGTGTCTACAAATTTTATTTCGAGAATACCCTTCTGAACATAGTCTCTTATAAAATGATGCTTAATCTCAATATGCTTGGCTCGTGAATGCAATATGGGATTTTTAGTAAGACAGATTGCAGAAGTATTATCACAAAAGATAGGAATGTTACTCTCTTGTATCAGATAGTCTTCAAGTTGATATTTCATCCACAGAAGTTGAGAGCTGCAACTTGCTGCTGAAATATATTCAACCTTTTGTTGAGAGTGCAATCGTGCTTTGCCTTTGCTTGACCAAGATACAAGATTTGCTCCAAGGAATTGGCAGCCTCCACTTGTGCTTTTTCTTTCAATTCGGTCTCCAAAGAAAGTCAAAGATCACGTAAAACCTACTAAGTTGTAATCTTTTGATTTCTTATAAAGCAAACAAAGATTAGTAGATCCTTGCAAATATCTAAAGATTCTTTTAACAGCACTCAAGTGTGATCTCTAGGATCTGATTGAAATCTAGCACACAGACAGACGCTGAACATAATATCAGGTCTTGAAGTTGTAAGATAAAGTAGAGATCCAATCATACCTCTGTACATCTTCTGATCTACCCTTTTACCAGTTTCATCTTTACCAAGAATGCATGTGGGATGCACAGGAGTACACATAGGTTTGCAATCCACCATTTTGAATTTCTTTAGCAATTCCTTGATATATTTGCTTTGATGTATATATATACCATCATTGCATTGTTTGATTTGAATTCCAAGGAAAAACTTTAGTTCACCCATCATGCTCATCTCGAATTCAGCCTGCATTAGCTTAGAAAATTCTTTGCAAAGGCTTTCATTAGTAGCTCCAAAAATAATGTCATCAACATATATTTGAACAATTATAAAGTGCTTGTTTGATATTTTTCTAAAAAGAGTAGTGTCTACTAGACCTCTGATAAAGTCATTTTTTATCAAAAATGTACTCAGTCTTTCATACCAAGCTCTGGGAGCTTGCTTAAGACCATATAGAGCCTTTTTAAGCTTGAAGACATGTTCTGAAAATTCAATGTCTTCGAATCCAGGAGGTTGTTTTACATAGACTTCCTCAGTTATAAAACCATTCAAGAAGGCACTTTTCACATCCATTTGATAAATAATTATATCATGATGTGCAGCAAATGAAAGCAAAATGCTTATAGCTTCTAACCTTGCAACCGGTGCAAATGTTTCAGTAAAATCAATACCTTCTTCCTGTGAGTAACCTTGAGCAACCAATCTTGCCTTGTTTCTCACAACCTTTCCATCTTCATCAAGCTTGTTTCTAAATACCCATTTAGTACCAATAGCTTGCTTATCTTCTGGTAAAGTAACCAGCTTCCATACATCGTTTCTTTGGAACTGATTCAACTCTTCTTGCATGGCCAGAATCCAACCTTCATCTTTCAATGCTTGATCAATCGTTTTAGGTTCCATTTCTGAGAGTAGTGCCATATCTGCATGCTCTTTAAAAGAGGATCTGGTTCTTACTCTATCTCCAGGTTTTCCTATGATTTGATCTTTAGGATGATTGGCTTTGTACTTCCAGCTCTTTCTGAATTCAGCTTCTGAAGATTCTTGTGTCTGGTCACCACCGGACGATGAAGATGTAGGTTCACTATTTGTAGTATTACCTATATTTAATTCTGAAAATAATTCATCTAGCTCTGACATGGATGTGTCAGGCTTCTTGTCATCAAATTTGACATGAATGGATTCTTCCATTGTTATAGTTTCTTTATTGTATATTCTAAAAGCTTTAGATCTTTCAGAATATCCCAAAAAGATTCCTTTGTCAGCTTTTGAATCAAACTTACCAAGCTGATTCTTAGTATTTAAAATGTAACACGTACAACCAAATGAATGAAAATATAATATGTTTGGTTTCCTTCCTTTCCACAGTTCATATGGAGTCTTCTTCAAAATAGGTCTAATAGAAATTCTATTTTGAATGTAACAAGCTGTGTTTACTGCTTCTACCCAAAAATGTTTTGCAATGTTAGCCTCATTGATCATGGTCCTGGCCATTTCTTGGAGGGACCTATTCTTCCTTTCTACAACACCATTTTGTTGAGGTGTTCTAGGAGATGAGAAATTGTGGGAGATGCCATTATCATCACAAAATTTTTGAAAGCTTTCATTTTCAAATTCTCCCCCATGATCACTTCTAATAGAAGAAATACAAATTCCTTTTTCATTTTGAACTATTTTGCAGAATACAGTAAATACCTTGTGTGACTCATCTTTGTGAGCAAGGAGTCTAACTCATGTCCATCTAGTAAAATCATCAACAATGACTAACCCATATTTCTTTCCAGTTAAAGAGGCTGTCCTTGTTGGACCAAAAAGATCAAGATGCAAAAGTTCAAGTGGTCTAGAGGTTGAAACAACATTTTTTGAATGAAAAGAAGTTTTAACTTATTTTCCTCTTTGACATGCCTCACAGAGAGCATCAGATTGATACTTAAGATTTAGTAAGCCTCTGACAAGACTGTGCTTGTTTAATTTTGAGATTAATCTCAAATTGGCATGACCCAATCTCTTGTGCCAAATCCATTGTTCTTCGTCAACAGATATGAGACACTTGACATCTTGTTTTACAAGTTCAGAGAGATCAATTTTGTAAATATTTTGTTTTCTCTTAGCAGTAAAGAAAGTAGAGCCGTCTTTCTTGCTTTTTACTAGACATTCAGTTTCTGTAAAGATGACTTCATAACCATTGTCACATAATTGACTTATGCTCAATAAGTTATGTTTAAGTCCTTCAACATATAATACATTATCAATAGAGGGAAGAGAGCCTTTACCAATGCGACCAATTCCAACTATTTTACCTTTCTGGTTTCCTCCGAAACTAACGAATCCAGCTTCTTTAGGCCTTAGTTCTTGGAACATATGCTTTTCTCCCGTCATGTGACGCGAGCATCCACTGTCTAAGTACCAAGATAGGTGTGTTGATTTTGTTGCTAAGCATGTCTGCAACATAGACTATTTTATCTTTAGGTACCCATATCTTTTTGGGTCCTTTCTTGTTAATTCTTGAAGGAAGCTTATCCTTCACAGTTTTAAAAACAGTACATGCACTTTTCAAATGACCGGGTTTATTGCAGTAAGTACAATGCAAGCATTTACTATGATTATTGGATTTATCAGATGCTGAATCATTTTCTAAAAGAGGTTCATCTGATATATAACCAAGACCATGAGTTGTCGTTTTACTGATACCCCAAATCATTGAAGCTTGCTTGCTTCGAGTTACACTCTCTGCAAGAAACTTTTGAAAAGCATATTCATAATAATTTGATTTGCATTTAGGATTGCCTGTAACTTCAGAGCTTTCAGCTTGAGAGCTCTCAGCTTCTGGTTCTCTTTATTGAGTACATATTTTTCTTTGTTTAAAGCTTGAAAGTCTTGTGATAATTTTAAAAATTTCTTTTTCAAATTCTTATATTCAACAGAGAGGGTGGCAGAGTCCTTAAGAAGATCATCAAATGCAAGTTGAAGTTCAGAGTAGGAATCATATACTATTACCTCTTCAACTTCTTCTTCTGAATCAAGGTCAGTGTCTGCCATGAGAGCGAGATTTGCTTCTACTTCACTATCTTCCTCAGATGAGGATAAATCTAGATCTTCCCATGTAGCCATGAGGCTCTTCTTCTTTTTCTTGAAAGAACTTCTTGTGGGATTCTCCTTAAGATTAGGACATTCGGACTTGAAATGTCCAGGCTTTTTACATTCATAGCAAATGACTTGAGCCTTGTCCTTGCTTTCCTTCTTCTCCTTAGTATCTTTCTTCTGAAACTTCCTCCTAAAGTTTCTCTTCTTCCACATTCTTTGTATCTTCCTGGATATAAACGCGAGCTCATCTTCTGATGTGTCATCATCTCCTTCTGAAGCTTCATCTTCTGATTCTTCTTCTTCAGCCTGAAGAGCTTTGGAAGAATTAGCTTTATGTTGAGCGACTTTCAAAGCAATAGATTTGCCCTTTTTGACAGGTTCTTCTTCATTTAGCTCAAGTTCATGAGCTTTCAACGAACTCATAAGATCTTCAAGTCATAGGACATTTAGATCTTTTGCTTCCTGAATAGCAGTGACCTTGGGTCTCCACTGCTTAGTCAAGCTTCTTAAGATCTTTCTAACATGGTCAGGTGTAGTGTAACTTTTTCCAAAGGCCTCAGAACCCATGAACAAGTGTTTGGAATCTTCCAAACATGGTTTCAATGCTTTCACCATCTTCCATTTTGAACAACTTGTATTGGCGAACCAACATGCTAGCTTTGGTTTCTCTTACTTGGGCAGAGCCTTCGTAAGATAAAACAAGTGAGTCCCAGATTTCTTTGGCAGTATCAAATTTGCCACATTTATCATATTCTTTTTCTGTCATAGCACAGATAAGAATGAATCTAGCCTTTTGATTGATTTGATATCTCTTTTTCTGCTCATCATTCCAATCTTCTCTGGCTATAGTAACACCACGAGGATTAGTGGGAGGAATGTAACCACTTTGAACTATATCCCACAACTCAAGTTGTTGTGTCTCAAAGAAAGCTTTTATCTTATCTTTCCAGTAATCAAATTTTTCTCCATCGAATAGAGGAGGACAGTTCATATGACCACCTTCACTAGACATGTTCACAGTATAAGATCTTTTCTCTTAACACTGTTAAGTGCTCAACCAAGAGGTCGAGCTCTGGTACCAACTGAACGTGAACACAAGAAGGGGGGTTGAATTGTGTTAAAAAAAACATTTTGCAAACTATACGTCAAAAGCACTTCAACACAAGTTTTTTCAAAACTGTTTGTATATCAGATGCAGAGAATTAAACCCGATGCAGAATTTAAACAGCTTATGAAAACTTGTTTTACTGAGCAATGTAAATATAAATGTAAAGCAGTAAAGGATAAGACGCAGAGATTTATACTAGTTCACCACCAACTGGTTCACCTTCAACTGATTACAATTTTCCTCAAGAGTATTCTTCTGTCACAAACTTGACAATACTCTCAACTTCTCAAAATGACTTAGTGCAGTCGAGCCTTTAAGGAATAAAGCCTTAACAAGGCCAAAATCTGTTTACAAAAATGATTATACTTTTTGAATACAATCAAAATAAGTCTCACAGAGAGGATGAAAAGATTAAGCTCAAAACAGAATAGCTTTCTCAAAGAGAGTATAAGAAGCTGAGTTCAGTTCTGTGTAGACCAGAAACTTGGCACGAAACTTGATTGCTCACTTGAGTAATTTTTGCTTTTAGAATGAAGTTTCTTCACAGTTTTTCCAACTCTTCTTCAATGAATACCTTGGGGTATTTATAGGAGTCTTCAAAGGTATTACCGTTGCAGTAAAAATATCTCTTTTCCATTGAGTGGGGTAATTTGAATTGTAGTCATTTTCTTCCTTTCCGGAAAATATCAGAATGGTACACATTACCGTTTTCGTACTATCTGTAATTTGCAATTGCCTTGTACGATTTTTGTCTTATGCTAAAGGTGTCACCTTTGCTTCCTCGCACATCAAAATGAGCGCATAAAATCAAATTCAAATTTCGTTCCAGAACAGTCTGAGGCTAAGAGCAAAAACGTGATCATCACGTGCTTCATTAAAGAGATCGACGCCGCCGTAATGCAGGATGGACACTCGCAGCAATTGAGTATTCCACGTGTCAAAGAGTAACACTACTGGATGCTTGCTGTTAACAAGACGCTGAAGTGAGTTCGGATGTTGACACGAGTGGATTGTATTTAACTCTTTTTGTAAATTTCTTTTTCTTCCTTGAGTGTGTTGTACATATATATGAAGCTTTGATTCCTGTACACTTCAAAGATATGTTAGAAGAAAAATTGTTCTCTTGATAATTACTTTGTTATCATCAAAATTAATGAGGGTCTAAACTTCTCAATTGTTTAGGTTCCAACATCCATCCATGAAGGTAAGAATACCATGAGTGGCTGCCGCATCGACTAATATATCAGCCACAGGCATTGCGTATTCATCCTTTGATGTTGCCAAATTCAAGTTTTTGTAATCAATGCATACCCTTATCTGGCTATTTTTCTTAACCACAGGGACTATATTGGACAACTACTCTGCGTATTTGGCCGTCTTGATGAAGCCAACCTTTAGTTATCTTTCTATTTTTGCTTTGATCTGAGGCATCATCTAGGGATTAAATCTACGAGGGGTCTGCTTGAAAGGCTTGTATATTTTCTTAATAGGTAACCTGTGTTCCACCAACTCTCTTGCCAAACCAGGCATTTCGTAATAATTCCAAGCAAAACAATCCTTGTATTGCTGGAAAGTTTGACTAACCTACTTCGTTTGTCCTCTTCTAACAACCCACTCACTTTTACTGTTCTGGGTTCCTCTAGTGTTCCCAGATTGATTTCAATCAAAGGATCATCTTCCTCAAAAGTAGGTGCAATCTTGTGAAGAGGCGAATCTAATTCCATAGGTTTGGCTGCTAGCATTCTATCAGGCTCAGCTGTCGTTCCTTCTTTCCTGAATAACAGGTTCCCTTCATCATCTTCACTCTCAGTGTCACCTTCCTCCACCATAGCATCCATAACCTTGGATTGGGCCTTGAATATCTCTAGCCAATCTAACAAGTCTCCAAGTATCTGTGTTTCCTTATCCATTGATCACCCGGGAATTAGGCCGTGATTCGGCCTGAGACTTCAACTTGAATCCTTCATTGGTGAGATCACATGCCTTCCAGGCCCCTTCTTCATGGTCTTCTGGAATGGCAATAGGCCCTAAATGTGGAGAACAGAACAGTACCTCCAACATTTTTACTTTGGTTGAGAAAGGATTCATATCTGCCGCAACCGTCTCCACATTGTCTCCAACCCAGAACATCAGCTTTGGTGGAGTGTAGAGGGCACACATTGACTAGTGTGGATCCAATCTCTACCCAAAATTATGCTGTAGGAAGACTTACCATCTACCATAAAGAAAGCTGACTTGGTGGTTTTAGGACCTACAGTCACTTCGGCTATTAAGACACCAAGAGCCGTGGATGGCTCCCCCATGAAGTTAGACTTTTTAAAGTTAGTAGGCACCAAGTCTTCTAAACTCTTCCCAAGTTTTCTCATAGTTGCAATGGCACCGCTCCACCATCCACAAACACCCTTCTAAAGATTTTTCCATTAATGTAAGCCTTGATATACAGAGGTTTCAAGTGCTTCACCATTTCATCAATAGGCTTTTCAAAGACCATCTGAGTAACCTCATCAGCCAGATGTTTAGCTAACGGGGCTCATTCTGTCTCCTCTGCAAACACATCACCCTCCAAACTTACTAGCTGGTGGCTATCTGCCCAAAACTCCTCTGGGAACAAACTAATGGCCTTTAAGTCTGCTAATAAGCCATCAACCTCCTCATTAAATAGGAAGTCCAACAGGGATTCTCCTATGGTGTCATCTGTTTCCCAGTGCATCTCTGGAATCACTGATCCCTCTATCGAAATTGCCTCATCAGCTGCTTCTACTGAAGCAATTAGTCCTTCTGCCTCAGGAGTGGGATCCTGTCCATCGACTGGTTCCATATTTTGGGGTGTTCTATATTTTTTATCTTCCCCTGGTTCCAATTTTGGAAAAGCTTGATCAAGCATATTGATTAAGGTCTCCGAGGAAATTTCTTTCTTCTCCCTGTTCTTAACATTAGCTAGCATTTGAAGAGTCTGCTTCATCTTTTGGACGAACCTCATTCTCTGCAGCCTTTTTTTTTTTGGGTCCTTGTCAACACAGTTGGCTTTGTATTTTTTTCCTTGGCATACTTGTTCAAGAACCAATGTCCCTTTGTGACATTGGCAGCAAGCTTCCGCATTCTCTACGACCTTAGCTCTTCATCATTTCTCACTGTTATTCTCAGGGAAGACATGCCTACTTCCATGGTGAACTCAGCTACCCTCCTTTTGTCTCTAGGGATAGGTTCCTCGTCAATCTTGGGTAGAGATGGCTTCCCATTATTACTAATGGCTAGCCAATCCTGCCCCCCAGCTTTAATGACGGGTGCCTTTCCTCCCCTTCATGTGTTCTGTGACATGTTGAGGATTTCCCAACCTATCAAAAACAGAAGTCTTTGTTGTCTCAGGTTTTTGCCGATCATTATTGCTTGATTCGGCTAACCCATTTTTTGGCCTCCATATTTATTGAACTGATATCCTCTTCCTGTGGTTGGACCTTACATCCCAAGGCTTTAGGAAGGAAACCATGTTTATCCCTAAGGCAGGAAACGAGTCAGTGTCCACTGTCATCTCAGCAATTCCTTTATTTGCAAGTTTGATTCTTCCTTCATTTATTCCCTTTTGAATAGCCCTCCTAAAAACCATACAATTTAAAGTTGCATGATTATAAGATTTATGCCATTTGCAGTATTTCTTATCCTTTAACTCCTCAGCTGGTGGGATCTTGTGCCCACCCAGTAGCCGAATCTATTTGTCTTTGAGCAAATAGTCAAAGATTTGGTCTGCCTTGAAAATATCAAAGGAATATTCCACCTTGCCCTCTACTGATTTTGATTCCTTCCCTTTGGCGACTCTCAGGGCTGGACAAGAATAGCTTTTACCTTTTACTATCTTAGCTGCCATGATGTCTTTCGTGGAATCGGCTGAGTCATTATCAGAATCTTCTGCATCTACAATGGACACCAATTAAGGCCCCCTTCCTCTACTGGGTCGCCTCTTTTCCTTTTCCTGGATGAATTGCTCAACGCGTGCAACCCTGAAAACTAGTTAATTTAAATCAGTGCAGGCTTGCCTAATTAGTTTTTCCTTGAGTTGAGGATGTATGCTACTAATGGCCATAGCTGCATATTCTGCCTCAGGGAACTGCACTAAACATTCCCCAGCTATTTTCCTGAACCGTTTCACGAAATTAGCAGCCGACTCATTAACTTGTTGTTTCAGATTCCTGAGGTTAGCCGCAGTGACTTCAGATTGAGGCCAGTAGAACCTATCATGAAAACATCTCTCCATATCTACCTATGTCTATATAGAATTAGGTGGTAGAGAAGAATACCAAGTAAATGTTGTCCCCGTGAGTGACAAAGGGAACAACTGTAGCTTATGAAATTTGTTTTGGTTCCCTTCACTACATTGAGCAGTAAATCTTCCTATGTGCTCTATAGTTGACTTGTCATCCTTTCCAGAGAAGGTAGCAAAATCTGGAGTCTTGTACCCCCTTGGTAAGGGTACCAGTCTGTCTACCCATTCTAGATATGGTTTCCTATAGATCGGCCTATCCAGAGGTTTCAGCTGCACACCAAAGTATTTCTTGATAGTATCAGCAATCACAGCTGTGCCCATTAGCTGAGAACCCCCAGGTCTTATTTCCCCTAAGTTAGGCGTGGTCATCTGCAGCTATTGCCTCCATGTTGGAAGATGTGCCTGGGATATTTGCTTTGGAGGATTGGGGTAACCTAGCTGACTTAACATTGAAGGTGGGTTAACTGCCCATGGCTGCTCCATGCTCCCTTCTACCGGCACCTTGTATTGAGTTCTTGGAACACCTGTATTGTTAAATGGTGGAGGTGGGATCTGACCCCATGGCTGCTCCGCCATTGAACCAGACGCCCTTGGAGGAGTTAACCCCATTTGAGTGCCTGTAAGTATTTCAGGGTAAGATGGATAGAATGGTTGATTAGCCGATACAGGTGGAAGCGTATTCCATTATGGCTGTCCGACATAACCCCCAGCTGGTCTTACCATACCCCCTCATGAGCCAAGAGTTTGCCCCCCAGTGTACTGTGGATTGGTCGCCTGCATAGTAGTACTATATGGCTATGCATAGGGCATCATTTGCGGCATTCCAATTTGTCCCAATGCATCTAGTGGCCTCCTAGCCATTTGTACCTGTCCAAAATGAAGATTAGCCTAGTTAGGTGTATCATTCACCACTTGTTGACCTCCAATATTCACAGTGGCAAAAGTACTATACTGGGAATTAATTGAATTAAAAGGTACCTGTCCTATAGTCGGTTGAACCTAAGTAGATCCTGCATGTACGTCGGTAGCCTGAACTTGCTGTATTCCTGTCGAGTTCGTGCTCGGCTGAACCTGAGTAGGTCCAACAGGAGTCGCATTCAGCTGGGTGATAGGTCCTGCCTGAGTGGAGTACCCCACTTGCGTTGGAATGGCAGAATTAATTGAGCTATCACCCGAGTGAGTCCTCTTAGCCTCTATCTCTCTGGCTTGCTGCACCTCATTATGTACCATGGGTTTCACAATATCAGCCAACTGTTGTGACACTTAGTACATGATATCATTGATACCCAAATCAAGCTGCTGGCATATAAACGAAGCAAAATCACCAGTGGTGGATCAATAGGCTCAGAGTCCACCGCTACATGTGTCGGCTCACTTGTTGAAGTGGGTGTTCCCTGAGAGGGAT
Organism: Calophaca sinica; assembly: GCA_037113605.1. Lineage (NCBI taxonomy): Eukaryota > Viridiplantae > Streptophyta > Magnoliopsida > Fabales > Fabaceae > Calophaca > Calophaca sinica. The sequence continues at coordinate 99,257,429 of CM073733.1, read as the reverse complement.
TCCCTTCAATGACTTTCTTGGAACTATTTTCTTTGAGGTTGATGTAGGTTGGTCCATGCAGCTTAGGCTCTTGCCAGATCGCAAGTGCATACGCCAATGATAATCCTGACTAGGGGATCCGAATGTATTGATTCGTTCACTTATTGGTCCCACCGAGCGTGCCAAATTTGTTGACTAGAATGAAATTTAGCCGATGGATTAACTAACTCCAAGCAACACTGATTCCCTTTTCTTCAAACGATTACGCTGAGGAAGGAACTCTGTCCCTCAATTATGGGTCCATTAACTACTCCAGAAAGCGTTAAGCAAAATGAACTATTCTAAAACAAGAACATAAAAAACATAAATTCAACTGAGCTAAAAGAAGTTGTTTGTATTGATTGATGTGTGTAAAATTATGTACAACTTTAGTATTTATAGTAGTAACTAAGAACTACCCCTATTTGCCACGTTCTATGGCTAACAACAGCAATATCCTAGCGAATAGTTAATCAACTAGATCGTGCCCTTGCTCTACTAACCACGCTCCTAGATTCTAGGTGTTTTCCTGCTTCGCGGCCACATCTCCAACCAATGACTCTATTCGTTTTATCTTATCTTCTTAATCCCTCGCTCAGCTCCTAAAATCAGGTGATAATCCTCATTTTTCAGTTTCTTTTTGAATTTAAATTAAACCAGGACTTATCCCCATTATTTCCGTTTCACGGAGCAACTCCAACATCAACCCAATAGGAATAGAACCTTCACTAAGCTCTTTGACTCATGCCTCGGCTTCTTAGCTGCAACTTCGGCTGAACTGTGACTTGGTTAACCTCTATTCGACTAGCTCATTTCAATCGGCTGCTATCAAGTTCGATGACACTTAGAAAATATTTTGGGTGTAAACAGTCATGCATATAATTTTTAAGTAGTCATGCAAATATTAATATTTTTAAGTTGATTTAATTACATTTTTAGTTCATCTATTATAGTTGTTATGTAATTTTAGTCTCCTAATAATTTTTTAAGTAAATTTAATCTCTCATTTTTTATTTGTTACGATTAAGTTCATTCATCTCTCTCCATTTGCTTAAAAATATCAAATTCTCATAATATGTTCAAAATTCTCACAAAATAAATCAATTAATTTATTTTAAACTTGTCAAAAAAATCAAATACTTTATTTTAAACTATTTTTTTTACTCAAAACTCCTCAATGAAAATATCAAATGTTAACAAATTAAAATAAAATAAATTTCAAAATAATATAGAATGGTAATATTAGTATATGTATGGTAAAATAAAAATAATAAATAATAAAAATTGCCAAATAAACAAAAAAAATTAATAATAAGTTAAAATCGATTCTTTATCACGGTTTTTGATTGGTTTGATGGGGTTTTACTACTCCCTCCATTTACGTAAGGTTTTTACATATGGATTAATTAAGAGAAACAATAAATAACTTAATGAGTGAAACAATTTTACTAAATTGTTCTTGTTAACTATTAGAGTACAATCAATTGCTATAAATGCAGAATGGAGTATGGTGTCTTGAGAGTGATGTATATAATATTTATTTGGGGGGAAATTTGGGAGAGAAAAGTTTATGCCATTTTTTTTACGGTAATCAAACTTTATTCAAAAGTTAGAAAAAAAGATTCATACACTCAGATTGAACAGAATGTGTTGGGCATTCCCCATACACAATTGAAAATCAACACGAATATCTAAGTCAACCAAGTATACGGTAATGAAACACTTAATCAGAACAGAAGCCAGTATGACATTACCAAGCCATCTTAATCCTAACAGCCAAAACAAATGCTTCCAAGTACAGTCAATGGCCAAAGGGAAATGAGAAGTCACAGTCTTTAATCTCATCCAGTTACTGGTCATTTCTTTGCCATGTGCAGACTCAAATCGACTATAGATAGTCTTGAATATAGCCAATCAAACCACATGCTCAGGAGCCATTTGTAGGGAGGAAATGATGCTGAGGTTGGCGGTGACTACCATTAGCACTGAACCGAAAAAACAATTCCAAGAGGGCAAGCATTTATAGGGCTTTTCATCAAACACAACAGATACAAAATTGAAACAAACTAAGAATACCAACAAGACATAAAACCAGAAGCAACACAGGTGAGATCGGGCCATAAATTCGCCATGGTGGCTTCGGAGGAGCACGCCTCGGGCCCGAATCTGCAGGTGGGTGATCGACAGAAACCATGGCCAGGGGATCTGGTGAAGGACGCTCCACCGGAGAAGAGACTGTGGTGGTGGGAGGTGGGTGATCGATGGGAATCTGTCTGCCATAAGAAGCTGTGTGGAAAAAACGAGAGAAACTCGACGATCGGAAAGGATCTCGTCGAAGGCTTGGGCTTGGTGTCAAAAAGAGCTTCATGGCGGTGCTTAGGAGTCGGGGTGGAGGGTCAATGGCGACGCTAGGTGGGAGGGGCGCAAAGGAAAAAAAAACAGAAGAGATGAGGGATGAAATGGAAGGAAGGAGGGAAAGGAGGAAGGAGGAGAAAGAAGGGGAAAAAAATCCCAACAGAAGTGGGAAGAGGAGGCCTCCACAAGGGAGGAAAAACCCAGCAGCGGCACTGGAAGGAAAACCCTTGCCTATGCCACATTAAAACAATAAAACGACAGTTAATATAATCTTTTTTTATTTATCTAAAATGATAGTCAATTAGAAATGGAGGAAGTAGTGGAATAATCAATTTTTGGATTAAACACACTAAATACTGACTAATTGATGATTCAACAAATTAGATTGATCGGATAAGATGTTCAAAACATTGCATAGAAGTGTGGAGTAGAGATCATCACCATTTCTCAAAGAAATGGACGGTTCTATTACTATGATTTTAGGGTGAACAAATGTCCAATAAATATCATCAATTCTGGAAATGTGTAATTTTAAATCCTTTATACACCCAAAACTATAGTAATAAAGCTGTCAATTTCTCTGAAGAAATGGAGAAAATCTCCGCTCGAAAGTGTGGAGGTTACGGTTTGTCATAATTAATGTTGTTAAATATTTAAGGTACATTTACACTCAGTATTAATGTTGCTGACTATTGGCCCTATCTAAATGCAATATGACCCTACCAAATGTGCAAATGTATGTGTCCCTAATTCCAGGTGCATTCTATCTGCCATCACTTTGCTTACTCAGCGTTTCCATACCTTGATTTTCAAAACCTAGATTCTTCTGCACCCATTTACAGTAAGTTTGAAAAGGGAGATTAATGTAATTGCCATAGTTAAATATATAGCGTAATATTGACCAAAAAAAACATATAGCGTAATTAGCTTTATATTTATCTAGTTAGTTATTTTTTATATTTGCTATATTTATCGATTCTCATTTCCTATTTCTTGTATTTATGCAATTTTAACACTATATTTTTTATACTTTATATACAAATAATATGTATATAGATTCCCCATACTTAGATTCTTACAATTTCAAGAATTTGATTAACACCAATCAATCAAGCCAACTCGTCCCGCCCTGCTTTCAACAGCATTAAACGAGGTGGGTTGACCCGCAAAAAGAAATGAGTTAAGTTTTTCGGCCCGACCTCGCAGCGGGTGGTGGGTTGACCTAGGTTGAAAATTTGTGATTTGGTGAGTTGATCCGCTCAAACCCACAAAAAAATGATTAAAAAATACATAAAAATAACGGGTGGGTTTGCCAAAACCCGCATTTTTTAACCAAAAAAAGGGAAAAACAATTTAAAAAGATACTATATATATATATTTTTTTAAAAACAACAGGTTTGGCCCGTGCGAGTTAGTGGGTTGACGTACCCTAACCCACCAGCCTCGATTTACGAGTTATGTGGGTTGGCCCAGCGAGTCCAACTCTCTTTTGCCATCCCTTGTTCTCTTTGGTCGAGTTTTATCATACATTTTATTTTATGGAGAAAAAAAAACTCAATTTTTACTGATCACTTAATTTTTCCTCAAATGAAATCGTATAAAGTAAGTTCTTAGAGAATGTATGTGTGTGATTGTATGGGGCATTAAGGTGTATCACGTCATTTAAATGATGCCACATGTCTAATGACATTGGGATGTGGTTGGGGGAGGTTGAGAAAGATGGCTTGGGGCAAGAGATCGAGGGGTGATGGTGGGAGAGAAGGGGAAGAAGATGAGATGAGGTGGAACGCTAGTCTATGTCATCACACACATGGCATTACTTAAAAGTCGAACAATTGACTTGGACCCTATTAGCCATGTCAACACCAACTTTACATAGATTAAAGTAGTGTTTGGTTGAAGGAAAATAGGGGAGGATAGAGGAAGGGAGAGATTATTTTAGATTTTATATGTTTGGTTCAATTTTTTAGAGGGAGAAGGGATCAAAATCTATCCTAACTCAATTTTGGTTCCCCTCCAATATTTGAAGGATTTGGAGGGGAGGGAAGCTTAAATTATTAATTTAAAATAAAATGACTTAAATATTCTTATATAATATATAATATATAATATAATATAAAAGATTATAAAGATATAAAAGTAAATTAATTTCTCCCTTCCATTAAAATCATTCCCCTCTTCTCCCGAACCTAATAAGCAAAGACTCTCTACTCTCTCCTGACCAAACACAATATAAAATTAAATCTCTTCTCTCTATTTTCCTCTCCTCTCATCGTTTGAACCAAATAGACTCTAATGATAAGGATTAAAAAATGTCAGCTTAAAAATGTAAGGAATCAATAAGAGATTTTTTTTTATAGGGACTAAAACCAAAAACTACAAATATACTAATTTAAAACAATTTACCTTAATACTCTTAAACTTTACCTAAATAAAAGTCATATTTTTTTTGGTAGGTAAATAAAAGTCATATTAAAACTATACTTTTATATTATAAAGGTTTCATTAGATTCATTTTGAAATAATAATTTTTTGTTAATTTAAAAATATTAATTACAATTTAACATAATTTTATTATTATTTTTAAATTTAATTTTACTGCGGTACTACTATAGTAATTACAAAAATGTTAGCCGTTAAATCAGAGCTGCTCCAGCTTCAATTACTCGTATGTAAAAATTGCTCCACCTTTATCCACTTTCCTCTCTTAATTTGTTTTTAATTACCATCGTTAAAAACTACAGTTTCCATTACACCCAGTTTCAGAGTGGAGTATGTTTTTAACTACTATAGAGGATCTGGCTCAGACTAAGGAATGTATGGGGACGCAAATCTGAATCTAATGCAAGAACAACTCTTTCCCCTTGCACTAAATTACTAAAAAGACCCCAAATATTATTATTATATTATTAAAAAAATGACCTCAAACAATGTTTAATAAAATAATGACACGTGCCACATACCAATAAGCCTAGAGTACATGATGTCATATAGGGAATGTGGACGCATTCCCATCCAGATTCACAGTTGTTGGAATCACAGCTTCCTTGTACATATTATATCTTCCTATGTCCTTTGTTTTTCTTTATGAGAGTAGATTCCCCCCTTTGTGTTGAATCTCTCCCATCTTCATCAAAAGGTGCATGTGCCCTCAAAAATAGGAGAAAGAGAAAGAGTATTTTGTGTGACAAATACACAGAGAGAGAGTGAGAGAGATGGAAGCAAGTGTCAGCAAGAAGAGTAGTTCTAAAGGAAAAAAAGATGACCTCTATCATGTTATTCATAAGGTACCTTATGGTGATAGTCCTTATGTCAAAGCCAAACATGCTCAGGTATGTGCTTGTCTTATTTTTTTCAATTTGTGCTTACTTTTGCTTTGCTTAATTTAAGTTGGACTTAATTAGGACTGTGATTTGGTATCTGAAACTGTGGTTGCCTGCATAAATGAAATCATATGCATCCTTGTATGTGAAAATTGCACCATCTTTACCTACTTTACTCTCTTAATTTTATGTTAAGTTTAATTAAGTGATTTGTTTTTGTTCTGGAAATTGAAAAATGAATTTATGATTCACTATATTACAAGTCATTGACTTTCAGTTGAAGTGGTAAACATTTCCACCTTTTCAGTTTTACTTTTACTTTTTTTTCTTCAGTTTACTCTTTTACATGACAGAGGAACTATGATTCCTAATTAATTCTACTCCTTTTCATTCTCTTTTCTTTACTTTAGATTCCTTTAGACTACACTGGCAAGAGGGAAGAAAAAAATAAAAACCCTTAATTGACAATATTGCAATATATATTAGAACTACGTTTTTATTTAAGTATTGTCATATAGATTATTCTTTAATATATGATTAATGAGAAACATGTATGACAATCTGTCTTATGCATCACATCTACTTTCTCTTGAGATTAATGTGTATATAGTGCATACATATACAACAAAACTAAGATGAAGTATTTTCTTTATACAATCTTTTAATTTCAATTGAATGAATGATCTCAATACTTATTAAATTATTGTTATTATTTTCTTGGAAACAAATGTGTATGAAATCAGTTGGTTGATAAAGATCCAGAAGCATCTATAGTGTGGTTTTGGAAGGCAATTAATGCTGGAGAAAAAGTGGATAGTGCACTGAAGGATATGGCTGTTGTGATGAAGCAATTAGATAGAGCTGAAGAAGCTATAGAAGCCATCAAATCTTTTAGAGGTCGTTGCCCCAAACATTCTCAAGAGTCACTTGATAATGTACTTCTTGATCTTTACAAGGTATATTCATGCCTGCTTTAACTAGAATCCCTTTATTTTATTATGAGTTTCTTTAAGTTCAGAATAATTAATCACGCTTCATCATATATAATATAATGTTCATTATCATATTCAATATTGTTGGAAAGCCGCTTTAATTGCAGTATTCCCCTAGTCGCCTTATTTCCGGTAAGTTTGGGCTTCCATTCATTGTAGTCTCTGGCACCTTCATTGTGTTGGGTGTGACGGAGTGTCTTTAGTTTCACATCGCCTAAAGATGTGACCTAAGTAGTGTTTATAAGGCTTGGACAGTTCTCACCTTACAAGCTAGTTTTGTTGGGTTGAGTTAGACCCTACCCTAAGTCAAAATTCTAAGATAATATCATAGCTTATCGTAAATCAATTGTTGGGCCGCCCTTATCGCCCACGCTCTAGGTGCATAGCCCTAGACCTAGACGTGAGGGGGTGTGTTGGAAAGCTACCTTAATCACAATTTGCCCCTAGCCGCCTTAATTACGGCAAATTTCGATTGCCTTCATTGAAGCCTCTAGCGCCTTCATTGTGCTGGGTGTGAGGGGTATCTTTAGTCTTACATTGTCTAGAAATATGGCCTAAGTAGTGTTTATAAGGCTTAAATAGTCCTTATCATATAAGTCAGTTTTGTTCGGTTGAGTTAAGTTCAAAACCCAAATTTTTTTTTAAAAGGTCTAAACCCAAATTGTAAGAAATACTTTTTCTGGTATCATTAGTTACTGTAAAGAGTTAGAAAGGATAAAATATCTGTCTATGTTGTTTCATAGTGGTATGTTAATAAGATTTGATTGACTAAAGAAATCAATGGAATACTCTAGCTAATTTGGTTTTCCTGAAAGACAGAAATGTGGAAGAGTAGAGGAGCAAATTGAATTGTTGAAAAGAAAGCTTAGACTAATCTACCAAGGCGAGGCCTTCAATGGAAGGACCACGAAGACTGCTCGCTCTCATGGCAAGAAGTTCCAAGTTTCCATCAAGCAAGAAACCGCAAGATTATTGGTACTTAAATCATTTACTTTTTTAGATCTTTTTTGACATTTTTCTTTTCTTTTCTTTTTGCTTAGGTTGAACCACATTTGTTTTAGTACATGTGGAAGGGGTTTGAATCCTTTGTTTGCAGGAGTCTCCACTCTGAAAATTAGTCTCTTGCCTACTGAGTGAGAATATACTACTCTGACTCACCCAAATAAATAAAAAAATGCTTAGATTTAAACTTCAAAAACAAGGAACACCATAAAATTAATTTTGAGTAAACCCTCGATATAGTCTCTGAACTTACACTTGCTTTTCTATTTCGTTCGTAAATTATATGAAAATAATAAATAATCTCTAAAGTTTTATAAATAGTCATTTTCAAGGACTAATAAGATGGATATCAAAAAAACTTTAGAGAGTATTTATAAAACTTTTGGAATTACTTATGATTTTCATATATTTTAAAGACGAAGTAAGAGAGAAAACATAAGTTGAGTGATTAAATTGGGGTTTACTCTAAAAACTTTTACACAGAATTCCAAACATAATCCAAGCCTCAGGCCACTTTAACTTTACCGGTATTACTAACAATTTCTTCATATTTAAACAACTCCATTCAACTTAACTTGAATCTGTTGTGAAATCTCTTAGAAATCATCGTGCTATATAAGAAAGATCTTAAAATATTTGGTTTTTTTTTTCCAGTTTGCTTTAACTTTCATGATAAGCGGATTATGAACATAATGTTCATAATCTGTTTATCATGCTGCCCAGCCTAGCCTAACCCATCGCCTATATTGCAGAAACGGATTGGGTCAATTCAAATTTTTATCAGGGCATGAATTATGTGGCCCATCCTAGCCTAAAATGTGGGTCATTCAGCCGACCAACTCGAATTTCTATCAAGCCATGTATTTCCAATATCTAAAATGTGGGCCTAAAATACAGGCATGCGAGGTTGTCAGACTAATCGGGCCGGCCCAAAAAGACCCAACTTTTTCGGGCCTATATTTATTGAGCCCAACTCAGCCAAAAATGTGGGGCATTCGAGTGAGCCCATCGGATCAGGGCAAAATTGACAGCTCTATAAACACTTAAGAATTACAGTAAAAATCATTTGTATGGAAAAAAAATGTGCCTTGTCAATAATCATAAAAAATGTATCATGGAGTTAGAAAAAAAGAATAATTTTTTTCATCATGTATCAACAATAATTTCTTTTACCCTGGAATTCAGATTCTGTTTTGGTCGAATGATATTTAAGGTCCAAAGAATTCTTTTTGGTCGAAAGGTCCAAAGATTTAATACAGTGATTGATGCTTCAGGGAAACTTGGGCTGGGCCTACATGCAAAAGGCAAACTACATGATGGCTGAGGTGGTATTCAAGAAAGCACAAATGATAGATGCTGACGCCAATAAGGCTTGCAACTTGGCTTTTTGCCTTATGAGACAATCTCGTTATAAGGAAGCATATTTTATTCTTGAACAAGTTTTGCAGGGAAAGCTTCAAGGGTCTGAGGACATTAGGTCCAGAAATAGAGCTGAGGAATTGCTTGAAGAATTGAATACTAATCTGCCCCAGCCTCAGTTTATGGATGATTTGGGCCTTGATGATGACTTTGTCAAAGGAATAGATGAATTACTAAATGTGTGGAGCCCAAATAGATCAAGAAGACTTCCCATCTTTGAGGAAATCTCTTCTTTTAGAGATCAATTGGCATGTTAATAGCTTAGCTATCCTTTTCCTATTTGTATATTGTCTTAATTAGCCTCTTAGGTCTTGGCCTGTGCAAATAGGCCCTTCTCTATCTCTTGTCCTATTGCCTATTCTTTCTCTGCCCTTTTTCTTCTTAAAATGGTGAGGACATATAGAATAAGGTTTGCTTGTACCTGGTAATTTAATAATAGATAAAACCCAAAAAATATGTGTTGATGACTTGATATAATATCTGGGTTGATTTGAGTTATCGTGCACGTATCCTTTAAAATTGGTGGCATCTTCAATCCAATTGACATTTATGATAATGTTACATTTGTATTTTTGGCATACCCGCACCCACCCACACACACACACACATGTGAAGCATGTTATCATGCGAGAGTATGTGAAAAATTAATCTTGTACATTAATGGTCAAGATTAACTCTTGTCATTTTTCGCTCTCAACACATGTCTTAGTTTTTACTAAATGTAAATTAACTAGGGGTGTTCTCGGTGCACTTTGGTTCGGTTTTAAAGCAAAAAACCAGATAATCTAAAGATTAAAATAACATCAATTCAATTTGGTTTGAATGACTTCCTTAAAAAAAAATTGAACCAATTCGATTCGATTAAATACGGTTTCGATTGGATCGAATGATTTGATTTTTACTTTTTGCTAAGCATTACATATTTAATTATTTATATTACCTTCAAATAACATATTAAAACATTTAATTTTTACAACAATTAATTTTTTGGTAAATATTTAAAAAGTTAATTAATTGGTTGCATACGTGGAAAAGAATAATAAATGCTCAGTATTATTATGGAGGACCAAAATTTTGTTCATATTTTACATCTTGACTCTACTCAAACATCCATCAATTACCAAATAGCTAATTATACAATGGCATAAAGCTTATCTTAGACATGAGTTGCATTTTATATAAAATTTTACAAGACTTCAAGTTCAACCATTTAAATGACAAAATCAAGACCAAGCCTAGCCCTACGATGATATCTATTCGGACACACTAGACACGTAGTAGTAGGAGTGGGTCTTACATAATACAACAGTTCGGTTTGGTTCGATTTTAGATATGCCAATCGCAAACCGAACTGCACGGTTGATAAAAAAATAACCCAAACAAATAAAAAAAAATCGATATTTTGTGGTTTTCGTTTTTTTGATCAGTTAGCGGTTTTTTTATTGGTTTGGATCTGAACACCCCTAAAGTTAACCAATCTAATCATTAAAATATGTGATATTATCTTAATAATCATGTATATCTGTTTAGAACAAATTTTGATTTGAATGGTATAAGTGTGTGTCGAACCAAATTTTAAAAGGGTTACGGCCCCAATTGACAGGTTTACGAGCCAAAGTTCGATTCCACTTGAACATTAAAGAGAAAACGAAAGAACGGTATAATTTTAAATGCGTAGAAATAGTAACAATGTTAAAAAACAGACAAGATTTAAAACAACAAGTAAAGTAAACTATGAACATCTCTTGCAACAATGCAATGTGTTCGATCTTAAACCTTGCAATAAAAGGAAATTGATGCTAAGTGCTGAAATTAAAGCTAATTAGTGGCGGAGGCGGTAATTGCGTACATCACTTTCTGTGTAGTCAGCGACCCAGTGTGAGCATGTTAGGCGTTGTAGGAATTCGTGAGTTATTTGCACTGTTCCGTTCATCCTTCTTTAGTATCCAAGACTCCTATTTATAGCCAATCTTTCATCCTCGAGCCACTTCTTCTAGCAACCGCTCCATTATGTGTTTCCTGTTGCCATGTTACCATCAAGGCTTCTAAAAACCGCCCATTACTCTGACTACTGCTCTGCGTGACTATCCTCGTCCCCATCCTTTCCTTGTTCTGCAATCCTTTGACGCGTTCTAGAAACTTCATCTTCAACCACCTGATTTTAACTTATGTCTCCGATTCGCATTCTCTCGATCACGCATCGTCGAACCTTTCCTTCCGATTGATTTCCTTCGACTAGTTGCCAGTATCTCTTTGCATCTCTCTTCGACCACATGTGAATCACTCGAAAAGAACCTACTCTTGAAAATTTGAATTTAAGCCCCAACAATATCAAACATATTTATTCAATTGTATAAGAAAAATAACCTCCGCATAATCAATTAAATGCAATATTTACTCATGGTCCCTATGTTTATGTTCTTTTTTTTTTTTGGGTCGAACTATATTTATGTTCGTGGCATTTTTGGTTTAATTTCTATGTGAACACAACACTTAGTTTATATTTAGTTTGTGATCAAGACTCAACATTGGATTGGCGCAACAGTTGGGGTGATAAAAACATAATGTATGAGGTGTAGGGAATTAGCATTATGTATCTCAGCTGGGTGGGAATTATGTAGATCGGTTTTGCTTTAACTTTTAAAACACTGTTACTGGTGGATGTTGTCAACCATTAGTACTCCTGGTGCCATTTGCTTGGTTTCTCATTTTTAACAAAAGTTCATTTTCCCTTTTTAAAAAAAGAAAAGAAAAATTAAATGTAATATTTACAATCAATAATAATAAGAAATATGTAAATAGGAAACTTTACAAATAAAATAAGAATTGACAACTCCTAAACAGATGACATTCTCTCTTATCCAGACGGCACTGCCTGGTGGTAAAACATACGTAAGAGCTGTATAGACGTTGGGAGCAGGGTTCGAACCCGTACCGCTCCACTTCTTCCTCCCCTCTAACTTCCCCCCTCCCCAATAACTATTTGTACTAGGACAAAAAAGATGACATTCTCTCTTAATAAGAGATACATTCCAACACTCCCCATCATATATACCAAGTTTATTACAAATGAAATAAATTCAAGAGCCCCAAAAAGACTTTATAAGAACTCTGCAAATTAATCATTAGAGTTTACAAACTCAATAAAAATTTTCTTGAAGAGAACCCTTCTTCTATCTCTTTGTCATGGTGTAAAGGAGTTTTCCTTCTCCATTTGGCATCCCATTCTATTTTCCATAATTGTCAAAACCGAACCAGACCGCGCCTGCCGGGTCGGTTGGTTGAACTGGGAATCGGGCCTACATCCAGTCCATATGAACCTGATAACCGGTCGACTCAAGAACAGGCCACAAAGTCGGAGACCCGATAAAAGACCAGGTAAACCAGGTAAAAACCGGTTTGATGCGGTTCAGAAAAAAAGAGATATTTAAAAAAAAATGGTAAATGATGTCATATTTGGCACATGGGATAATTTTTTATCATTTTTTTACGCTGATGGATTAAATCAAATATTATAACAAAATTAAAATAAATTTGTATATTAATGTTACTACGAGTACTTACATTGTAGTGTTTGTGATTATTGAATATTAGAATGTTATTGCAACATATTTACTTTAGTTTAATATGTATTTTTGCATGTTATATGTTAAGGGTGGTCACAAACCGATGCAATCCAATTCAAACCGCAGCCACCGAACCGAAAAACCGCAAACCGAATTAACCGCAAACCGAAAAAACCGAAAACCGCAAAAAACCGAAATTTTGGATTGGATTGGATTGGTTTTCGGATCCTTCTAATGGAACAAATCCAATCCAAACCGATCCAAAGTATTATTACATAACATAATATTATACTTATAATTACCTTATTTTTAATATATTTTCTCACACATTATAAAATTTAATTTTTTAAATTAATCATGTATATTTTTATATAATATAGAATATTTTACTTTTTTAATATACATTTTTTTGTCACATTTTTAAGCTTGTAAATAAATTATTTATTCTTATTTTTATAATTTTAAACATATTTTTCTTAATTTGTGGATCTACTCTTCTCTTTCCCATTTTATAATTCCCTTTTACATTAATACAATAATGCGTGATATATCAATACAGAAAAATAATGCATGATATGGTCGTACCGCAAGCATTCCTGGGGCCAATGATTCCTTTTGATTATTTCATAATTTCATTTATAAGAAGCAAAAAAAAGTTGGGTCGTTCTTTGCCCTCTTTGTTAGCTCTTGTAATACTATTAGTTTAATGTTATGAAATTTAAGTTATCGTTATTGTCGTAATTTCACCATTTAGAAAAATATAAACCAGGATATTAGATTATAAATGAGAAACCGAAATCCAATCCAATCCAAACCGAAGTAAATCGGATCGGATCGGATCAGATTTGATTTTAAAACCAAACCGATTGGATGATTAGAGTAAAAACCGAAAGGATTGGATCGGATGGTTTTTCCCCTTAAAACCGATCCAATCCAATCCGCGAACACCCTTATTATATGTTGACTTATAACATTTTAAGTGATGGAGTTTAATTTTTAATGTTGTGAAGTTATGAATAATATGTTATTTTTTTTGCATATCATTGCTTTATATATATTATATTAAAAAATTAAAACCGGTCAAACCTTTGAATCTTGAACCAATACGTCCGGTTCGATTGTCGGTCCGGTTTTGACAACCTTAGACCAAGTAATGTAGACAGAAAAAAGAGAGAGAGAAGAGCGTTTTGAGATTTTAATGTGATTGATTTGGTTTTTAAAAACTGTTTTTTGTTTTATAAAACTTAACAAAGAACAAATTTTGTTCTTCTTAAGCTTTTGAAATTAGAAAACTGATTTTAAAAAGTGTAATCAAAAAGAGCTTTCTCTCTCTTTCTCCATGGAACCCTCTCATTTGGTCTAATTTATAATTCTCCCCCATTCAAATTTCTGCTTATTCAAATTTATTCCTATAATTCTTTTTATTTCTACATATTTAAGGGCCTCTATACTATCACTAATAAATAAAATAAATAAATAAATAACAAATACCTTCATTTAAAATACAATATTTAACTTTGTATCAGTTTCTGTAAAAACAAACTTTGTATCAATGATAATTTATATAGTTTTGATACGAAGTTTTTTTTCCTGTAAAAAAAAGTTGTATTTTTTTTTGACAATAAAAAAAATACTCTTCATGAAACATAATTTGATTAACTACTAGACATTATTTTGCGAAAATTTTGGGGATGGTGCCCGCAAACTTTGGAACCAACTTGTGAAAGGAAATTATTTATTAAATTGCTTGAAGAAAATAGTCTCAACATTAACGGGGAATTATGTAAAGAGAGTGATAGCAATACACTCTAACGTTCTTTTTCAACAAACTTTTTTTATTGGTTGAAATTCAAATGAGTTTCACTAAATCATGCGGGTCCTATGAACGTGGTAAAACACAAGAAGAGGGTTGAATTGTGTTTTATAAATTCTTTTTTGCAAAACAGACTTTTATAAAACTCTTTTGAAAAGCTCTGTTAACACTACAACAGATTGTTAAAAAAGCGCCACATTAAACAGCGCTACATAATAAAAGCGCTGTTTAAAAATCATAGAAGGCCTTAAACAGCGCTTCCTAGAGAAAGCGTTGATTAAAACTTTTAAATAGACAACGTTTATTTGAGAAAACACTGTTAAATAGACACGGGGGACACAGACAGCGCTTCCCCGAGAAAGCACTGTTTATTTGTGTGATATAAACAATGTGTATTCAAGAAAGTACTGTTTATTTTCCTGATATAACCAGCGCTTATTCAAGAAAACACTGTCTAATATTTTTCTAAAATTTTAATCTACTCAAACATAACAGCTAGCTCTCATTTCCTCCTCGCAAACAAAACACAGTCTTCCTCTTCCTCTTCCTCTTCAACCCTCGCTTTCATTCCCTCACTCTCATTTCCTCTTCCTCGTCGTCTTTAACCACGGTACCACCGCTGTCTCAGCTCTCGTCCTCTTCAACCACGGTACCACCACCGTCTCAGCTCTCTCCCCCTCATTGTCCCTCTCTGAAACCACGACTCTCATTGTCCCTCGCGCGCGAAGATGACCACTGCCGCCTAGCCCCTCTTCCTTGTGCTTCGTCCTCTTCTCCACTGTCGCCCCTCTTCCTCGTTCCTCTTCCGGTTGTGAAGCTCTGAAACCGTTCCACGCTGCTAGCGGACAGAACTTAAATCAGGGTATTTTCTGTTTTTTTGTTGTTGTTGTTGTTGTTGTTTGGACTTGCATATTGTAAGGAAATAGGGTAGAAGGTTCAAATTTTGTTTTCTAGTTCATTTATAATCATTTATTGGGCTAATATCTAACTCATTCCCTCATTAGAGTTGCACTATAAATATGATTCCTAATGCTGTATCTTTTGATTTAATTATTTGTGCTCATTTTGAAAAGATGAGAAAGATAAGGCTGAGTAACTTGTGTCTAATGGTTGCTTTTGCTTGTTGAAAGGATAAAAAAGGATGGAACATCTCAGTTTCATATGAAATTTCATTTCTATTGATGTTGAATTTGTATGATTGCTGATTGGTTATTAAATTTTGTTTCTTTGGATCCATAGAGTTGAGCTACGTAATGATCTAATTGCTGATGATGTTTTGGTTATCCAATGTTTTTAAAATAATTTTGTACTTGAGTTATTGCTTGATTTATGAGTCTTGACATTGTTGTCATCCCTCTTCTTTGGGTAATTTCAATATGCTTTATTGGCTCTTATTACAAGGATCTTCCCGGTTATTGCTCATGGGGGTTAGTGTTATAGATGTCTTGTTAGTAGCTTTAGTTTTGAGTTCTTGATTAATGTCATATCAGCTGATATGCTGTGATTATTAGAAAGGATTTGGAATTAAATGCTTTGTCATTAGGTATGATTCATGATAGGACATTATGGTTGATACTTCCATCTTAATTGCTGCAAATGTTGTTTGATCTCCTGAATCAGACTATGGATATATTCTTTGTTTATTTGTAGAATTTGATTGGATTGAATATATTTTGGAACATCTATATTTTAGGGGAGACTCTGCCAAAATTTTGTTAAAAGTTGGAACTTTGAAGTGTCTCATGGTTAATTGGATTGGATTAGCTATTAACATGTATGTAGATTGCAGATAGCTAGATGGCTTCTCCGGGACATGAAACTGATGCTCATGATAGTGATGTTGCGGCGGCCCAGACTGTGAAGCGTCGTCCCCGTGGATCGACTGTCAAGAAGAATCTCATCCAAGGTAGGAGTAGAGGACAGAGACCAGTGGTAAGTTACTTAATAATTAATATCTAATTAATATAATTAGTTGTTTTTTTTCTATTTATTATCTAATGTTGTACACTTAATTTGTATAGGTTGAATGAAATGTTAAAGTTCAACCCGTAGGCAGATATGGCAGAGAGTTGATTAGTTTCATTGGATCTCAAGTGTGGCATACAGATCCAATTACTTTTAATAATTGGAGGGAGAAAGATAATCCAGTCTTGGATAGATGCAAAGAGGAGCTTTGGCGCGAGATACAGGTATACACAATCAGTTGTATTTTTTAAATGACTATGTAAATATACTTACCCTACCATATTGTACTTGTTAATATATTTGCAGAAAACATTTTATGTTGATGACACACATAATTATACTTAAGATTGCCGAAAAATCTCTTCGGAATTTCTGAACATGGTTGTCCAATAATTGGCTGAGAGATGAAAATGGCAATGTTAGATATGAGCCTCCACCTGATTATGAATCAGTCATAGGAGTGGATGCCTAGAGAGAATTTGTAGCAAAACACACCGGAGACCCTGAATTTTTGGTATAAATATATATGTCCCTACTTGTATACTTGTATATGTCTATACTTGTGTAGCGACCGAAAAATCCGGAGGGATTTATTCGAGTTTAATGGAGCCGCCACCAATGATTTATTTATTAGGGAAAAATATTGGAAAAACCCTATTAAGGAAAATGGTCCTTGAGACCATATTAATTTGGGTTCGGGAGTCGATTATGCGTAGGGAAGGTATTAGCACCCTACAACATCCTTTCGAAAAAGGTTACCTCTAATTAATTGTGCAAAATTTATATTAACTTCTAAAAAAATATTTATTTTCCTCTTATTAAAAAAAAAATAGACAAAAATTTACAATGATGAAATAATAAAAAAGGGGTTTAATAAAAGTTGTTTATTTTTGCGCTGACAGAGTGGGCTCCTCGCTCCTACGTATCCTGTGCAAAGTGGAGAAATCAAAGGCTACGTAGTTCTTGGGTAGAAAATGATTGTGTGTTGGTTGATTTTAATAAATTTTTAATTTTTATGGTTTATGAGTGACCAAACCAAAAGTGGATTTGGCGTAATCACTACTAATATTTTAAGATTTTTTTTATTTAAGATTTGTGTAATGACCAAACCAAAAGAGGATTTGGAGTAGTCATTGATTTTGGGGTTTTCTAGATCGAAAAAAGTTTGCGTAGTGACTAAACCGAAAGTGGATTTAGTGTTGTCACTACTAATTATTATTAGATTTTTTTTTATCAAGATTTGATGATGACCAAACCAAAAGAAGATTTGGAGTAGTCATCGATTTTTAAGTTTTGGAGATTTTTAAAAAATATTCGCGTAGTGGCTAAACCAAAAGTAGATTTAGTGTTACCACTACTAATATTTATTATTTAAAATTAGTCAAGACAACAAAAATAACAAGTAATAACTACATCAAAAACGAGATAAGCAGATGGGGGAAGAAAAAAAAAGTGGGCCAAGCCCAACGTTTCATCAATAGTTTAAAAAAAAACATAACAACTAAAAATCTGGAAGTTTCTAACAATTAACAGGGATGCAAAAATAAAATAAAGAAAAGCAAAAGGGAGTGCGACGGATACCTCATTCTTGGTACCAATTATTTTTTTAGAGAGGGGGCATAAATAAAAAGGAACAGGGGTGTGAAAAGAAAAAAATAAAAATAAAAATAAAAAGGAGCAGAACATGAAATAAGGGGGGGAATTAAACCTAAACACACACACACACCAACACAAAACAAAAGGAAAGAAAAGATCTGGCACTATTCTTGTGAGAAAAAAAAGAAGAGACGAGAGTGAAGGAGGGGAAAGAGAGAAAGAGAGAGAGAGAGAGAGAGAGAGAGAGAGAGTGGTGGGAGAGGGAGGAAGAAGAGAAACCTTTTTTTCCCTTCTGCTTCTTCTTTCTTCTGTTTGCTTCTTCTGCGTTTTTCTTCTAGTTTTTCTCTTTTTTCTCTCAATTTTCTCTCAAATTGTTGTGTATAATTGGTACCAAGAATGAGATATCCAATTCTGAAATTTAGTGCAATTTTTCTTCCGTCCCCCCCCCTTTTCTCTCTTCTTACTCTACTATTTATAAAAAAAAAAAGGTTCAGTTTGTCAACTTGAGGTTGCAACTTGTATGTTAAGTGTGTGCTAACATGTGCAAAGTCTGAGATGGTATCAATGGTTTGAAAAAAAATTGCAATCAGCCGTGATTTCCACAACGGTGCTCCCCCCTTTTTTGATTAAATTGCATTTTTTGTCAAACTTGATTGGCAGATGAAGAAAAAGCAAGAGGCCTATGGGGGACATATAGCTGTAAGACATAGTTTGTAGAGTGGCTGAGGAGATATGCAGAGGACTTTGGTGAAGATATGCAGATGACTTTGTGAAGGGTGAAGTGTGGAAATCTGACTTTGATTTTCAGTTTTGAATTTTAGGTTTTTTTTTTGTTAATAACGCTTGTAATGAACTGCAATTGGGCTAAAAATGGCCCAAAATAATTTATGAGGATTTGTCCGTTGCAGCATTAAAAGGGATTTGTCCGTTGCTGCATTAAAAAATTGAAACACGGATACGGAAATGATTCTCGGACACACTTGGTCTCCGACATCGTATTTCCAAACGACCTATCCCTAGCTCTCAAGATACGATCTCTCAAATTTCTAAGACGCGACCTCTCCACACCTGGCACAGACGACCTCTCCACACTCGGCGTCGACCTCTCCACGGCAAAGACGCGACCTCGGCTCGACGCGCGACTTCTCCACGGCTCAAGACGCGACTTCTCCACGCTCGGCATACGACCTCTCCACAGGCTCAAGACGCGCGACCTCATTTCGATGGCGACCTCCCATTTCTAGCGGACAAAAAAATGAAAATAATAGCGGACAAAATTGGGGTATAACAATTGCCCTCTTTAGTTATATTTTATTAGAAAATGCAAACAACAAAGGTTGTTATATTTTTGTCATAAAATTGAGCTAAAGATAAATACACTAATTTTGTCTTGAACTTGACGTGAGGAATGACAGTGAGGGATCAACGCTTGATGCGTTTAATCGGAAAGTGATAAGGAAGGAATACGGTCGCCCTGCAATCGACGAGGTGATCTAAAAGCAATAAAGAGGGATTAACGCTTGGCGCGTTTATCAGAAAACTATAAAGAAGGATCTCCGCCAGGTCGGGTACTGACGCGGTGATCGGAAAGCAATAATGAGGGATTAACGCTTGGCGCGTTTATCAAAAAACTATAAAGAAGGATCTCCGCCAGGTCGGGTACTGACGCGGTGATCGGAAAGCAATAATGAGGGATTAACGCTTGGCGCGTTTATCAAAAAAACTATAAAGAAGGATCTCCGCCAGGTCGGGTACTGACGCGGTGATCGGAAAGCAGTAAAGAGGGTTTGACGTCAAATAAGGTATTGACGCGTCGATGGAAAGCAATAAAGAAGGATCGCCGCCAGGTCAATCGACACGGTGATCGGAAGGTTCGACGCCAAGTAGGGTATTGACGTCGATGGAAAGCAATAAAGAAGGATCAACATCAGGTCCTGAATCGATATGTTGGTTTAAAAGCAATAACGAGGGATTACCGCCAGGGTCTGCATCGACGCGGTAATCTTAAAGCAATAACGAGGGAGCGAAACTTGGCGCGTCGCTTAGAAAGCAAAAAGCAATAAAGAGGGATTACCGCCAGGTCGGGTACTGACGCGGTAATCGAAAGCAATAAAGAGGGAGCGATACTTGGCGCGTCGCTTAGAAAGCAAAATAAATGACTAATGCTCGACGCATTGTTTTGAAAACAATAATGAAGGATCAACACTTGGTGCATGGACCAAATGTAACAAAGCAGTTAAAATGGTGGTGATATGAAGATGATGCATGAATAGATGGTATATGATGCATGTATGCAATGTGGCTATTCTTTTTATTGCACTGGTTCCTCATCCCGTATGATCTCTAGTGCTTAAAGACATGGGACAGACCGAGGTTCATCGGGTTCATTCATACTATGCTTTCGACACCGGGAGGGAGTGAAAGTTACAGATGCAGTGCTTGTCATTTTTTTTTTTTAAGGACAATCCCTTTGTCATTGCCCCTTTTGAAGTTTATTTATTGAGATTTGGGCGTTCCCCATGATTCTTAGAACGTATATAATAATCGTAATGTTTTTCAGTATCTTCACATGTTTCACGATTCAGGGCCTAATATCATAAAACAACATTTTGAAACATTAGACTATAGGAAAGAAATGGAAGTCTTTGACATTCAAGAAGAGTCGCGTCAAGTCACACTGACTTGAAGATACATCGAGAATTTGGTCAAGAAAAGTGTAGGAAAAAAAAGAAAAAAACAAAGAAAAGAAGATAACTAAGCAGATTTTTTATAGTTTATGTCTTTGTAGAAACAATACCAAATTTTCCCATATCCATAACTTTGAATACTCATTGCTCAACCTCCGGAAATGTATAAAATTGCCCGGTTGGGTAACTTGAACCTCTTAATGCATCACCAACTTTATTGTCCAATTTCGGACCTTAACTTTTGCTTGATCGCTTCTTTCGAGTTTTCAATCCAACGGGTCACTCTAATTTTTGCCTAGGTTGCCCTTTCAGGTTTTCAACCTAGCAAGCTCACTTTTGCTTGGTTTTTATATGCTTTTTTTTTAGGCATAATATTTTTTGACTGCATCAGAGTTTACTGGGAGCGGGAGATCTTCACCGTCCATCCTTGTGAGGATTAAGGCTCCTCCAGAAAAAGCTTTTTTCACAACATACGGACCTTCATAATTTGGAGTCCATTTTCCACGAGAATCCTTTTGGATGAGCAAAATCTTCTTGAGTACAAGGTCTCCTTCTTGGAATTCCCGAGGGCGAACTTTCTTTTCGTAAGCCCTCTTCATCCTGTGCTGATATAGCTATCCATGACATAAGGCCATCACTCTTTTTTCTTCGATGAGGTTTAGCTTATCCAGCCGAGCCTAGACCCATTCTGCCTCTTTTAGTTTCATTTCCATCAATACCCTTAGCGAGGGGATTTTGACTTCAATGGGAAGTGCTGCTTCCATTCCATATACCAGTGAGAATGGGGTTGCCTCGCTGAGGTGCGAATCAAGTTTGATACCCCTGCAAAGTAACAGGCAACATTTCATGCCATCCTCTCATTTTTACCATCATCTTTTGGACAATCTTTTTCGTTTGTAGCCTCAACTGCCCCATCCATCTTTGGGCGGCATGGTGAGGAATTACGATGTTGGATCTTGAAGTCATTACACAAATCTTTCATCATCTTGTCATCCAAGTTTGTCCCATTATCAGTGATGATCTTATTTGGCGTACCATGGCGGCGGATCGATTCCACATTTTTGGTAAAGCAACTGCAACAAGGAGTTTATTTGGATTTCCTCTTCCAAAAATCAAGTTTTGAGAAAATATGAGCAATTTGATTTTGATCGAATGGACTTTATTAGGGTTGTAACGTGGCCAGGGTTGAAGGGTCACAAAAGAAAGGATATTTCGTGCTCAAAAGTGTTTGAGGTATTTTTTTCAACAAGGATTTTTAGTGCAAAGATGCACTTTGATGGTTGCTAGCACAATTGTCTTTTCTTGCTTTGGCATTTTTATTGATTTTTTATTCTTGCAAGCGCCTTTTGTTTTGCCTTTTTTTTTAATGCATTTAAATTGAATAGATTATTGTGCTAGTCTCCATTGGATGAGTGATCCTTGTTCAGGGTATTTAAAAGAAAATTTTTTTAGGCTCAAAAGGGGTAGCAAGTGATGTATATATTTTTTATTTTTTGGGATAGAGAAAAATGGCCAAACTTCATCTCAAAATCTTATTGCTCAAATTTTCACAAAAAATAATTTTTGGCAAATTGCGAATTTGCTTTACCTTTTTCTTTCTATTTTTATTAACTACTTTTGTCACTTTCAGTAGTCAGTTTGATTATTTCAGATTCTTCCTCGTGGGGTTGTATCACTTTTATCTCTTGTTCCATCAATCTCATCGGTTGAAGGGTTTCTCAATTGTCCTTATGGGGTAGTCAAAGTTATAGTATGAGTCATCGATATCGTCATTTTCAAAGACAATATTTTTGAATCTGCATTAGTTAAAATCGATTTAAAAGAAAAAATGAAAAAGAAGAAAGGGAATGGAAAAGATGAAAAAAAGAAAAGGGAAATGATTAGAAAATTCAAAAGCATTTTATTGATAAAGATACTGAAATGAAACATGTGCGCCCTTTTGACAATAAATCATCCTAAAGCCTTAGGCAGAGCAATAGGATTTGTATTTCAAAATTATTATGAACCAAACATCACGGGAAACTCAACAATTTCCAAATTTCCAAGTTTTTTCACTCGACGGGCAAGGGTGGACAAGGTTGACGATGTTGTCTTCAAAGATCGCGATCATCTTTGACAGTTGTTATCTGCTTTGGGTTCAACATTCTTGCACTCCAAAGGCTTTGCCTGATGTCACAGATGGGGATACTCTCATCTTTTGGCTCCCTGCCTTCCAATCTAGTTATCAGGGGCTGGTCCCCAAACTCCTCAGTAATGGCATTGACTGCTGGACCTCCGTGACCTGGAAGGGGATTATTACCCACATTAGGCCCATCCTCCTTAAAACTCAACCATTTGGCATTGATCAGATCTTGAACCACGTACTTCAAAGCCTGGCAATTTTCGGGCCAGTGTGACTCCATCGCCGCATGAAATTCACACTTGGCATTTGGGTCATATCCTCTTGAGAAGCGGAGGTTGAAGTGGTTTCATTGAGCGTGGAGAGATCAAGGAGTTCTTGATTAGGTCTTTGGAACAAATCCGTATAGGTCATGGGAATAGGATCAAATTGGGTGCTTTCTTTTCTTGGTCATTTGGTTGTTTCGGTTTTGGTTCGGTTGGGTGGGAGCAGCTGGTCGTGCTTGTGTTTGAATAGTAGAAGGTGGTCGAAAGGCATCATTGGTTGGTTTGGCCGGGGCTAGGATTATGGGAGGCGGCGATGTATGGAGGTGGGTAGTAGGGGTATGGAAAAGGATGTGGGAAATTGGTAAAGAATTGGGGTGGTTTTCCTTGTGCTTGTCCTCCGGGCTCGCTATCACAAAGATTGGTTTCCTTCTTTCTTCTTTACGAAGTTTGTTGGGGGTCTCTTGATATTACTGGTTTCAACAAAACTTTGGGCAATCTTTCCATTCCTCATTCCTCTTTCAACTCTTTCCCCTACAATGACCATATCTGAAAAGTTTGATGATACACTTCCGATCATTTTGTCATAGAAGGGTGATTGAAGAGTATCCATGAACATGGCCACCATTTCTTTTTCAATCAGAGGCGGTTCCACTTGGGCTGCCAGTCTTCTCCATCGTTGGGCATATTCCTTAAAGGTCTCATTGTCTCTTTTTGCCATGTTTTGTAACTGCATTCTATCAGGAGCCATATCAATGTTATACTTATACTGCTTCAAAAAGGCATCCGCCAAATCTTTTCAGCAGTGAATATGAGATCGCTCAAGGTGTGTATACCAACTCGACGCTGCCCCTGTTAAACTATCCTGGAAGAAGTGAATCAGAAGTTTGTCATCATGTGCATAGGACGCCATCTTCCTACAGTACATGGTCAAGTGGCTTTTCGGGAAAGTTGTCCCTTTATACTTGTCAAAGTCTGGCACCTTGAACTTCGGTGGTACAACCACATCCGGTACGAGACAAAGATCTGAAGCGATACTTGAACCGAGATAGCTTACTCCTTCCACAGCTCTTAGCCTATCTTCGAGGATTTGCAACTTCAGATCGTAATTAATCGATTCCCAATGGGATGCTCAGTTGGGTCCCCATAGCCGGAGACCAGGCAATGCAGTTAGTCCGGGGATTCAATGGATTTCCTTGAATATAATAGGGGTAACCAAATGGTGGGGATTCACCACCGGGGTACTACGCGCATCGACTCCTTGAGTATTCCCGAGATGGGATGGTGCATAACCAGGTGGAAAGGTGTATGTCATGAAGCCAGGAGTCGAGCTTTGAACCGGTATGGTTTCAGATCGGAGCCGATCCTTGAGCTACATCTTGCACAACAAGTGCTTGGGAATCGATTCGCAGAGTTATTGTGGCACCTGGCGGTGTGTAACCGGGTGGGAGACCAAATAGTGGGAAGCTGTTGTGCTGTGGGCCTTGAGGGTTATGGTCCGTAGTATCATCATTGGCCATAGGTGGCGGTAACCAAAGTGAGTCCGTAAAGTGGGAATTGTGGTACTTGATTCTCGAGGGTTGTTAATCGTGAGTGTGTAGGACCTGCGGGTAAATTGCAAAAGGTACCATCATCCTCGAGTATTGAGACCATATTGCACCATAGGACCGAAGCCAGGTGGGTGGGAAGGTGTCGCTTGACTTTCATCATTCACTGCTGGAGATACCCCATCTGCAGCTTTGTCTTTGTTTAGGGATTGCAGAAGCTCCAAAACTTTGCTCATCTGTTCCTTCAGCTGGTTGACGTCCTCTTTCATCTCTTGGTCATCCTTGATCTTTGATTGAGAGCGAGTTCGATAAGGGTGTCGAGGAACCAGTTTGTTTGATTATTTTCTGATGATTTAAAAAAAATGATATGAGTATGTAAGAAAAGAAAAATGAATGAATGTGGATGCATGAATCTATTTATTTGTGCCAAGGAACCGTAGGCCTCATTGTTTTGACATGTATGAACTTCTTTGAAACTGTTTCACAATTTGATCCCGTATTATTTTGTTGTAGATACTTACAAGCTAGCTCTTCCTTACGATTCCCTAGTAAACCTATTCAAAATAAAATGAAATGATGATGAATGCCATATGTTTGAACTTTTATCATGTTTGATTGAAAAAAATGCATGAACATGACGAGCGATGCAACTACTAGTGAGAGGGACATATTTTGAAATGTTTGTAAATGATGGGATGCCTATACTACTTTGAAAAGAAGCATTTAAAAAGGTCAACCAAAAGTAAGATTGCCTCTTTGTGTCCTAAACAAAGTCACTCTAAATTAGAGGATTTCTATTTCTGATGATCTATAGGTCATTCGACTTGTGAACACTTTCATAGGTGGTACTAACACTTCCTCACCAAAGGTCTCTAGAGCCAAGTACCATTTCGGGATGCGACCACTAATAGGAAGAAGATCCTACGTGTGGGCATCCACGAAGCGGTCGCACTCTAGACGAGGTTCTCGTGATACCCAAATCGAAAGTAGATCTGAAGTGACTATCACTAACAACCTCTCACTCCCTAAGCTGCACTCGGGCCCGGGTATAGGGTCCCACTCATAAGTGTGTGTAAAAAGTGTGTAAGTGAGGTGTGTGATGGAGGCAACCTAAAATTACCCAAGCTGCAAAACAAATGAAATATATAAAATATGGTCTTCTAACCTAAGGTTCAATATATGCATAATATTCACAACAAATATTCACAAAAGAACAATAAATAAAATAAATAACTAAATAAACAAATAAATAAATAAATAAATAAAAACAAGGGAAACTAAACATAGGAGTTAACTATTTAGCACAATCAATTATTTAGGCTTGACTCTCTAAAAAAAAATGTCCCCAGTGGAGTCGCCAATGTGTGACCTAAAAATCGGAGGGATTTATTCGAGTTTAATGGAGCCGCCACCAATAATTTATTTATTAGGGAAAAATATTGGAAAAACCTATTAAGGAAAATGGTCCTTGAGACCATATTAATTTGGGTACGGGAGTCGATTATGCGTAGGGAAGGTATTAGCACCCCACGACATCCTTTCGAAAAAAGGTTACCTCTAATTAATTGTACAAAATTTATATTAACTTCTAAAAAATATTTATTTTCCTCTTATTAAAAAAGGAATAGACAAAAATTTACAATGATGAAATAATAAAAAAGGGGTTTAATAAAAGTTGTTTATTTTTGCGCTTGACAGGAGTGTGCTCCTGCTCCTACGTATCTCCGGGTGCAGTGGAGAAATCAAAGGCTACGTAGTTCTTGGGTAGAAAATGGTTGTGTGTTAGTTGATTTTAATAAATTTTTAATTTTTATGGTTTGCGAGTGACCAAACCAAAAGTGGATTTGGCGTAATCACTACTAATATTTTAAGATTTTTTTTATTTAAGATTTGTGTAATGACCAAACCAAAAAAGGATTTGGAGTAGTCATTGATTTTGGGGTTTTCTAGATCGAAAAAAGTTTGCGTAGTGACTAAACCGAAAGTGGATTTAGTGTTGTCACTACTAATTATTATTAGATTTTTTTTATCAAGATTTGATGATGACCAAACCAAAAGAAGATTTGGAGTAGTCATCGATTTTTAAGTTTTGGAGATTTTTAAAAATATTCGCGTAGTGGCTAAACCAAAAGTAGATTTAGTGTTACCACTACTAATATTTATTATTTAAAATTAGTCAAGACAACAAAAATAACAAGTAATAACTACATAAAAAACGAGATAAGCAGATGGGGGAAGAAAAAAAAAAGTGGGCCAAGCCCAACGTTTCATCAATAGTTTAAAAAAACATAACAACTAAAAATCTGGAAGTTTCTAACAATTAATGAGGATGCAAAAATAAAATAAAGAAAAGCAAAAGGGAGTGCGACGGATACCTCATTCTTGGTACCAATTATTTTTTTTAGAGAGGGGGCATAAATAAAAAGGAACAGGGGTGTGAAAAGAAAAAAATAAAAAAAATAAAAGGAGCAGAACATGAAATAAGGGGGGGGAATTAAACCTAAACACACACACACACCAACACAAAACAAAAGGAAAGAAAAGATGCACACGCCACGATTGTAAGAAAAAGAAGAGGCGAGATTGAAGGAGGGGAAAGAGAGAAAGAGAGAGAGAGAGAGAGAGAGAGAGTGGTGGGAGAGGGAAGAAGAAGAGAAACCTTTTTTTTTTTCTTCTGCTTCTTCTTTCTTCTGTTTGCTTCTTCTACGTTTTTCTTCTAGTTTTTCTCTTTTTTCTCTCAATTTTCTCTCAAATTGTTGTGTATAATTGGTACCAAGAATGAGATATCCAATTCTGAAATTTAGTGCAATTTTTCTTCCGTCCCCCTTTTCTCTTCTTGCTCTACTATTTATAAAAAAAAAAAGGTTCAGTTTGTCAACTTGAGGTTGCAACTTGTATGTTAAGTGTGTGCTAACATGTGCAAAGTCTGAGATGGTATCAATGGTTTGAAAAAAAATTGCAATCAGCCGTGATTTCCACAACGGTGCTCCCCCCTTTTTTGATTAAATTGCATTTTTTGTCAAACTTGGTTGGCAGATGAAGAAAAAGCAAGAGGCCTATGGGGGACATATAGCTGTAAGACATAGTTTGTAGAGTGGCTGAGGAGATATGCAGAGGACTTTGGTGAAGATATGCAGATGACTTTGTGAAGGGTGAAGTGTGGAAATCTGACTTTGATTTTCAGTTTTGAATTTTAGGTTTTTTTTTGTTAATAACGCTTGTAATGAACTGCAATTGGGCTAAAAATGGCCCAAAATAATTTATGAGGATTTGTCCGTTGCAGCATTAAAAGGGATTTGTCCGTTGCTGCATTAAAAAATTGAAACACGGATACGGAAATGATTCTCGGACACACTTGGTGTCCGACATCGTATTTCCAAACGACCTATCCCTAGCTCGGCATACGATCTCTCAGCTCGGTACGCGACCTCTCCACAGCTCGGCGTACGACCTCTCCACAGCTCGGCGTACGACCTCTCCACAGCTCGGCACGCGACCTCAGCTCGGCACGCGACTTCTCCACAGCTCGGCACGCGACTTCTCCACAGCTCGGCATACGACCTCTCCACAGCTCGGCACGCGACCTCAGCTCGGTAAGCGACCTCCCGGCTGCTAGCGGACAAAAAAAAATGAAAATAATAGCGGACAAAATTGGGGTATAACAGCTGCCCCTCTTTAGTTATATTTTATTAGAAAATGCAAACAACAAAGGTTGTTATATTTTTGTCATAAAATTGAGCTAAAGATAAATACACTAATTTTGTCTTGAACTTGACGTGAGGAATGACAGTGAGGGATCAACGCTTGATGCGTTTAATCGGAAAGTGATAAGGAAGGAATACGGTCAGTCAGTCTTGTGAGGTGATCTAAAAGCAATAAAGAGGATTAACGCTTGGCGCGTTTATCGAAAACTATAAAGAAGGATCTCCGCCAGTCTTGTGCAATCGACGCGCTGATCGGAAAGCAATAATGAGGATTAACGCCGCGCGTTTATCAAAAAAAAAAAAAACTATAAAGAAGGATCTCCGCCAGGTCGCAATCGACGCGGTGATCGGAAAGCAATAATGAGGGATTAACGGCAGCGCGTTTATCAAAAACTATAAAGAAGGATCTCCGCCGGTGCAATCGACGCGGTGATCGGAGAAAGCAAGAAGAGGGTTTGACGTCAAATAAGGTATTGACGCGTCGATGGAAAGCAATAAAGAAGGATCGCCGCCAGGTCAGGTACTGACACGGTGATCGGAAGGTTCGACGCCAAGTAGGGTATTGACGCGTCGATGGAAAGCAATAAAGAAGGATCAACATCAGGTCCTGAATCGATATGTTGGTCGAAAAGCAATAACGAGGGATTACCGCCAGGCCTGCACGACGGTAATCTTAAAGCAATAACGAGGAGCGAAACTTGGCGTCGCTTAGAAAGCAAAAAGCAATAAAGAGGATTACCGCCAGGTCGGGTCTCGACGCCAGAATCGAAAGCAATAAAGAGGAGCGATACTTGGCGTCGCTTAGAAAGCAAAATAAATGACTAATGCTCGACGCATTGTTTTGAAAACAATAATGAAGGATCAACACTTGGTGCATGGACCAAATGTAACAAAGCGATTAAAATGGTGGTGATATGAAGATGATGCATGAATAGATGGTATATGATGCATGTATGCAATGTGGCTATTCTTTTATTGCGTGGTTCCTCATCCCGTATGATCTCTAGTGCTTAAAGACATGGGACAGGCTCGAGGTTCATCGGGTTCATTCATACTATGCTTTCGACAGGGAGGAGTGAAATTCTGAGATGTGATGCTTGTCATTTTTTTTTTTTAAGGACAATCCCTTTGTCATTGCCCCTTTTGAAGTTTATTTATTGAGATTTGGGCGTTCCCCATGATTCTTAGAACGTATATAATAATCGTAATGTTTTTCAGTATCTTCACATGTTTCACGATTCAGGGCCTAATATCATAAAACAACATTTTGAAACATTAGACTATAGGAAAGAAATGGAAGTCTTTGACATTCGAAGAAGAGTCGCGTGCTGAAGTCACACGGACTTGAAGATACATCGAGAATTTGGTCAAGAAAAGTGTAGGAAAAAAAAAAGAAAAAAAAAACAAAGAAAAGAAGATAACTAAGCAGATTTTTTATAGTTTATGTCTTTGTAGAAACAATACCAGCTTCCCATATCCATAACTTTGAATACTCATTGCTCAACCTCTGGAAATGTATAAAATTGCCCCGGTTGGGTAACTTGAACCTCTTAATGCATCAGCCAACTTTATTGTCCAATTTCCAGACCTTAACTTTTGCTTGGATCGCTCTTTCGAGTTTTCAATCCAACGGGTCACTCTAATTTTTGCCTAGGTTGCCCTTTCAGGTTTTCAACCTAGCAAGCTCACTTTTGCTTGGTTTTTATATGCTTTTTTTTTAGGCATAATATTTTTTGACTGCATCAGAGTTTACTGGGAGCGGGAGATCTTCACCGTCCATCCTTGTGAGGATTAAGGCTCCTCCAGAAAAAGCTTTTTTCACAACATACGGACCTTCATAATTTGGAGTCCATTTTCCACGAGAATCCTTTTGGATGAGCAAAATCTTCTTGAGTACAAGGTCTCCTTCTTGGAATTCCCGAGGGCGAACTTTCTTTTCGTAAGCCCTCTTCATCCTGTGCTGATATAGCTATCCATGACCTAAGGCCCTCACTCTTTTTCTTCGATGAGGTTTAGCTTATCGGTAGAGCCTAGACCCATTACGCCTCTTTTAGTTTCATTTCCATCAATACCCTTAGCGAGGGATTTTGACTTCAATGGGAAGTGCTGCTTCCATTCCATATACCGGTGAGAATGGGGTTGCCTGTTGAGGTGCGAATCAAGTTTGATAACCGTGCAAAGTAACAGGGAACATTTCATGCCAACCTCTAATTTTTACCACCATCTTTTGGACAATCTTTTTCGTTTGTAGCCTCAACTGCCCCATCCATCTTTGGGCGGCATGGTGAGGAATTACGATGTTGGATCTTGAAGTCATTACACAAATCTTTCATCATCTTGTCATCCTAGTTTGTCCCATTATCAGTGATGATCTTATTTGGCAGACCATGGCGGCGGATCAGATTCCACATTTTTGGTAAAGCAACTGCAACAAGGAGTTTATTTGGATTTCCTCTTCCAAAAATCAAGTTTTGAGAAAATATGAGCAATTTGATTTTGATCGGAATGGACTTTATTAGGGTTGTAACGTGGCCAGAGGTTGAAGGGTCACAAAAGAAAAGATATTTCAGGCTCAAAAAGTGTTTGAGGTATTTTTTTTCAACAAGGATTTTTAGTGCAAAGATGCACTTTGATGGTTACTAGCACAATTGTCTTTTCTTGCTTTGGCATTTTTATTGATTTTTATTTTTGCAAGCGTCTTTTGTTTTGCCTTTTTTTTTTAACAGACGAAATTGAATAGATTATTGTGCTAGTCTCCATTGGATGAGTGATCCTTGTTCAGGGTATTTAAAAGAAAATTTTTTTTAGGCTCAAAGGGGGTAGCAAGTGATGTATATATTTTTTATTTTTTGGGATAGAGAAAAATGGCCAAACTTCATCTCAAAATCTTATTGCTCAAATTTTCACAAAAAATAATTTTTGGCAAATTGCGAATTTGCTTTACCTTTTTCTTTCTATTTTTATTAACTACTTTTGTCACTTTCGATTAGTCAGTTTGATTATTTGATTCTTCCTCGTGGGGTTGTATCACTTTTATCTCTTGTTCCATCAATCTCATCGGTTGAAGGGTTTCTCAATTGTCCTTATGGGGTAGTCAAAGTTATAGTATGAGTCACTGATATCGTCATTTTCAAAGACAATATTTTTGAATCTGCATTAGTTAAAATCGACGAAAAGAAAAAATGAAAAAGAAGAAAGGGAATGGAAAAGATGAAAAAAAGAAAAGGGAAATGATTAGAAAATTCAAAAGCATTTTATTGATAAAGATACTGAAATGAAACATGTGCGCCCTTTTGACAATAAATCATCCTAAAGCCTTAGGCAGAGCAATAGGATTTGTATTTCAAAATTATTATGAACCAAACATCACGGGAAACTCAACAATTTCCAAATTTCCAAGTTTTTCACTCGACGGGCAAGGGTGGACAAGGTTGACGATGTTGTCTTCAAAGATCGCGATCATCTTTGTGATTGTTATCCGCTTTGGGTTCAACATTCTTGCACTCCAAAGGCTTTGCACGATGTCACAGATGGGGATACTCTCATCTTTTGGCTCCCCGCCTTCCAATCTAGTTATCGGGGCTGGTCCCCAAACTCCTCAGTAATGGCATTGACTGTTGGACCTCCGTGACCTGGAAGGGGATTATTACCCACATTAGGCCCCTCCTCCTTAAAACTCAACCATTTGGCATTGATTAGATCTTGAACCACGTACTTCAAAGCCTGGCAATTTTCAGTTGTGTGACCTACTGCCCCTGCATGAAATTCACACTTGGCATTTGGGTCATATCCTCTTGAGAAGGGAGGTTGAAGTGGTTTCATTTAGCGTGGAGAGATCAAGGAGTTCTTGATTGAGTCTTTGGAACAAATCCGTATAGGTCATGGGAATAGGATCAAATTGGTGCTTTCTTTTCTTGGTCATTTGGTTGTTTCTGGTTTTGGTTCGGTTGGGTGGGAAGCGGTAGGTCGTGCTTGTGTTTGAATAGGAGAAGGTGGTCGAAAGGGCATCATTGGTTGGTTTGGCCGGGGGCTAGGATTATGGGAGGCGGCGGCGATGTATGGAGGTGGGTAGGAGGGGTATGGAAAAGGAGGGGGGAAAGTGGGAAAGAATTGGGCTGGGTTTCCGTGGGCTTGTCCTCCGGGCTCGTCATCACAGCATTGGTTTCCCCTTCTTTCTTCTTTACGAAGTTTGTTGGGGGTCTCTTGATATTACTGGTTTCAACAAAACTTTGGGCAATCTTTCCATTCCTCATTCCTCTTTCAACTCTTTCCCCTACAATGACCATATCTGAAAAGTTTGATGATACACTTAGATCATTTTGTCATAGAAGGGTGATTGAAGAGTATCCATGAACATGGCCACCATTTCTTTTTCAATCGAGGCGGTTCCACTTGGTGCCAGTCTTCTCCATCGTTGGGCATATTCCTTAAAGGTCTCATTGTCTCTTTTGCCATGTTTTGTAAATCGCATTCTATCAGAGCCATATCAATCAAAGTTATACTTATATCGCTTCAAAAAGGCATCCGCCAAATCTTTCGAAGATGAATATGAGATCGCTCAAGGTGTGTATACCAACTCGACGCTGCCCTGTTAAACTATCCTGGAAGAAGTGAATCGAAGTTTGTCATCATGTGCATAGGACGCCATCTTCCTCAAAGATACATGGTCAAGTGGCTTTTCGGAAAGTTGTCCCTTTATACTTGTCAAAGTCGGCACCTTGAACCGGTGGTACAACCACATCCCAGACGAGACAAAGATCGAGCGATACTTGAGCGAGATAGCTTACTCCTTCTACGACTCTTAGCCTATCTTCGAGGATTTGCAACCGTATCGGACCACCGATTCCCAATGGGATGCTTCAGTTAGGTCCCCATAGCTGGAGACCAGGCAATGCGGTTAGTCTGGGGATTCAATGGATTTCCTTGAATATAATAGGGGTAACCAAATGGTCGGGGATTCACCACGGGGGGTACTACGGGCGTACTGACTCCTTGAGTATTCCCGAGATGGGATGGTGCATAACCAGGTGGAAAGGTGTATGTCATGAAGCCAGGAGTTGAGCTTTGAACTGGTATGGTTTCAGTACCGGAGCCAGATCCTTGAGCTACATCTTGCACAACAAGTGCTTGGGAATCAGTTTCTGCAGAGTTATTGTAAGCACCTGGCGGTGTGTAACCGGGTGGGAGACCAAATAGTGGGAACTGTTGTGCCTGTGGGCCTTGAGGGTTATGGTCTGTAGTATCATCATTGGCCATAGGTGGCGTGTAACCAGGCGGGAGTCC
The DNA here is from genome assembly GCA_037113605.1 of Calophaca sinica. Taxonomy (NCBI): domain Eukaryota; kingdom Viridiplantae; phylum Streptophyta; class Magnoliopsida; order Fabales; family Fabaceae; genus Calophaca; species Calophaca sinica. Next base: position 99,223,777 of record CM073733.1, on the reverse strand, counting down.
GTAAAGTGGGAATTGTGGTACTTGATTCTGAGGGTTGTTAACTGGTGAGTGTGTAGGACCCTGCGGGTAAATTGCAAAAGGTACCATCATCCCTTGAGTATTGAGACCATATTGCAGCTGCATAGGACCGAAGCCAGGTGGGTGGGAAGGTGTCGCTTGACTTTCATCATTCAACTGCTTTGGAGATACCCCATCTATGACTTTGTCTTTGTTTAGGGATTGCAGAAGCTCCAAAACTTTGCTCATCTGTTCCTTCAGCTGGTTGACGTCCTCTTTCATCTCTTGGTCATCCTTGATCTTTGATTGAGAGCGAGTTCGATAAGGGTGTCGAGGAACCAGTTTGTTTGATTATTTTCTGATGATTTAAAAAAAATGATATGAGTATGTAAGAAAAGAAAAATGAATGAATGTGGATGCATGAATCTATTTATTTGTGCCAAGGAACCGTAGGCCTCATTGTTTTGACATGTATGAACTTCTTTGAAACTGTTTCACAATTTGATCCCGTATTATTTTGTTGTAGATACTTACAAGCTAGCTCTTCCTTACGATTCCCTAGTAAACCTATTCAAAATAAAATGAAATGATGATGAATGCCATATGTTTGAACTTTTATCATGTTTGATTGAAAAAAATGCATGAACATGACGAGCGATGCAACTACTAGTGAGAGGGACATATTTTGAAATGTTTGTAAATGATGGGATGCCTATACTACTTTGAAAAGAAGCATTTAAAAAGGTCAACCAAAAGTAAGATTGCCTCTTTGTGTCCTAAACAAAGTCACTCTAAATTAGAGGATTTCTATTTCTGATGATCTATAGGTCATTCGACTTGTGAACACTTTCATAGGTGGTACTAACACTTCCTCACCAAAGGTCTCTAGAGCCAAGTACCATTTCGGGATGCGACCACTAATAGGAAGAAGATCCTACGTGTGGGCATCCACGGTTGTCAGACTCTAGACGAGGTTCTCGTGATACCCAAATCGAAAGTAGATGCAAGTCACTATCACTAACAACCTCTCACTCCCTAAGCTGCACTCGGGCCCGGGTATAGGGTCCCACTCATAAGTGTGTGTAAAAAGTGTGTAAGTGAGGTGTGTGATGGAGGCAACCTAAAATTACCCAAGCTGCAAAACAAATGAAATATATAAAATATGGTCTTCTAACCTAAGGTTCAATATATGCATAATATTCACAACAAATATTCACAAAAGAACAATAAATAAAATAAATAACTAAATAAACAAATAAATAAATAAATAAATAAAAACAAGGGAAACTAAACATAGGAGTTAACTATTTAGCACAATCAATTATTTAGGCTTGACTCTCTAAAAAAAAAAATTGTCCCCAGTGGAGTCGCCAGCTGTAGCGACCGAAAAATCCGGAGGGATTTATTCGAGTTTAATGGAGCCGCCACCAATGATTTATTTATTAGGGAAAAATATTGGAAAAACCCTATTAAGGAAAATGGTCCTTGAGACCATATTAATTTGGGTTCGGGAGTCGATTATGCGTAGGGAAGGTATTAGCACCCTACAACATCCTTTCGAAAAAGGTTACCTCTAATTAATTGTGCAAAATTTATATTAACTTCTAAAAAAATATTTATTTCCCTCTTATTAAAAAAAAATAGACAAAAATTTACAATGATGAAATAATAAAAAAGGGGTTTAATAAAAGTTGTTTATTTTTGCGCTTGACAGGAGTGGGCTCCTGCTCCTACGTATCTCCGGGTGCAGTGGAGAAATCAAAGGCTACGTAGTTCTTGGGTAGAAAATGATTGTGTGTTGGTTGATTTTAATAAATTTTTTAATTTTTATGGTTTGCGTAGTGACCAAACCAAAAGTGGATTTGGCGTAATCACTACTAATATTTTAAGATTTTTTTTATTTAAGATTTGTGTAATGACCAAACCAAAAGAGGATTTGGAGTAGTCATTGATTTTGGGGTTTTCTAGATCGAAAAAAGTTTGCGTAGTGACTAAACCGAAAGTGGATTTAGTGTTGTCACTACTAATTATTATTAGATTTTTTTTATCAAGATTTGATGATGACCAAACCAAAAGAAGATTTGGAGTAGTCATCGATTTTTAAGTTTTGGAGATTTTAAAAAAATATTCGCGTAGTGGCTAAACCAAAAGTAGATTTAGTGTTACCACTACTAATATTTATTATTTAAAATTAGTCAAGACAACAAAAATAACAAGTAATAACTACATCAAAACGAGATAAGCAGATGGGGAAGAAAAAAAAAGTGGGCCAAGCACAATGTTTCATCAATAGTTTAAAAAAACATAACAACTAAAAACTCTGGAAGTTTCTAACAATTAACGAGGATGCAAAAATAAAATAAAGAAAAGCAAAAGGGAGTGCGACGGATACCTCATTCTTGGTACCAATTATTTTTTTAGAGAGGGGCATAAATAAAAGGAACAGGGGTGTGAAAAGAAAAAAATAAAAATAAAAAGGAGCAGAACATGAAATAAGGGGGAATTAAACCTAAACACACACACACACCAACACAAAACAAAAGGAAAGAAAAGATCTGGCATTCTTGTGAGAGAAAAGAAAAAGAAGAGGCGAGAGTGAAGGAGGGAGAAAGAGAGAGAGAGAGAGAGAGAGTGGTGGGAGAGGAGGAAGAAGAGAAACCTTTTTCCCTTCTCGCTTCTTCTTTCTTACATGCCTCGCTTCTTCTGCGTTTTTCTTCTAGTTTTTCTCTTTTTTCTCTCAATTTTCTCTCAAATTGTTGTGTATAATTGGTACCAAGAATGAGATATCCAATTCTGAAATTTAGTGCAATTTTTCTTCCGTCCCCCCCCCCTTTTCTCTCTTCTTGCTCTACTATTTATAAAAAAAAAAAGGTTCAGTTTGTCAACTTGAGGTTGCAACTTGTATGTTAAGTGTGTGCTAACATGTGCAAAGTCTGAGATAGTATCAATGGTTTGAAAAAAAATTGCAATCAGCCGTGATTTCCTAGCGGTGCTCCCCTTTTTGATTAAATTGCATTTTTGTCAAACTTGGTTGGCGAGATGAAGAAAAAGCAAGAGGCCTATGGGGACATATAGTCTGTAAGACATAGTTTGTAGAGTGGGTGAGGAGATATGCAGAGGACTTTGGTGAAGATATGCTGAGATGACTTTGTGAAGGGTGAAGTGTGGAAATCTGACTTTGATTTTCAATTTTGAATTTTAGGTTTTTTTTTGTTAATAACGCTTGTAATGAACTGCAATTGGGCTAAAAATGGCCCAAAATAATTTATGAGGATTTGTCCGCTAAAAGATTAAAAGGATTTGTCCGTTCTTTGCATTAAAAATTGAAACACGGATACGAAATGATTCGGACACACTTGGTGTCCGACATCAGATTTCCAAACGACCTATCCCTAGCTCGGCATACGATCTCTCAGCTCGGTACGCGGCCTCTCCACAGCTCGGCGGACGACCTCTCCACAGCTCGGCGGACGGCCTCTCCACAGCTCGACGCGACCTCACCCAAGACGCGACTTCTCCCACTCGACGCGACTTCTCCACGGCTCGGCATACGACCTCTCCACTCGACACGCGACCTCGGCTCGATGGCGACCTCCCACTTAGCGGACAAAAAAAAATGAAAATAATAGCGGACAAAATTGGGGTATAACAACTTGTATACTTATATGTTTGTTCCTAAGCACATTTATATGTCTATATAGAGAACAAGTAACGCAAATCGGCAGAGAGCGTCAAATCCTCCTTATCCATACAGATGAGGGGCTAAGGGATATCCTGGCATTGAGGAAGATTTGGTATGCAGAGTATCCCTAAATTATATGTAACCCTAAACCTAATTAACACTGATTAATTTCAATTTCTTTGTTAATATGTATAGATGAAGATGACTGGAGAAGATGTAACATCATCATCAATTAAACGCCATTTCTTGTGGATAGAAGCCCGCCGCAATAGGGATGGTCTGATTGTGGACCCCCCACTATGGAAGTTGCTGATAAAATTGTAAGTATGATAGATTAATTAACATTTTCATTTGCAATTTTTTTATGATAGTGATAATATTTAACAATCTTTGTTAATAATATTTGTGTGTCTCAGGAGAGCCTATCACAATAGTTTGTGACACAGGAGAGTGTAACAGACATCCTTGCCGAAGCCATACCGATCAGAGAGTATTCTGGTTGTGTAAGGGGCGTGGGATTTTGAGTTTCTCAAAAGGCTATTTTTGGTAAACCAAAGCGCGCTAGAAAAGATGAAAATGAAGAGTTGAAAAAGACAGTAGCCCATCTCTTTTGGGAGGTCCAGGAATTGAAAAGTAATATGCATCAGAACAAGGGACCGGTAGAGGAAGATTGGCACCTTAGCGCCAGAGAACGGATAGAGATGGATCAGCACTTTAGCGCCAGAGATAGTTGCACTCTTAGGTCTCACAAAGCAAATCAAATTACTTCAAAGACTTGTTTGGTAGATTAAGTATTTGTGAATTCCATACTAGGTAGACTTGTATAGTGACTTGTGGTGGCTGGTATATGGTATTTTTTGTTGTTACAGGTATTAGATAAATTTTGGAATGTCCATATTTTTGGAGAGACTCTGCCAAAATTTTGTTAGAAATTCAAATTGAAATATAAAGATATTCTAATTTAATATTATTGTGGATCTTGATTACGTAAGGAACAGGTGGAGGTAATGGAACCGAAACCAGTGGAGGAACACAAGCCTACTTTACCCATGGATAGATGCACTCTTAAGTCATCTGAGGTAATTGAGTATTAGAAATTGTTCTTGTTACTCATATGTATTGCATCATTGATTTATCATGTCTAATATTTTGTTTATTAATTCATGGTTTATGGCATCGTAGAGTGTTCCTTGTTTTTGCTTGGCTCGTCTCGACCAGTTGGTAAGGACATTTCTTACACTGATTTAAGTGTTATGTTGCACAATCATCCATTACATCCCGGTCATGTGAAAGTCATAGTTAACATTGCTTACAAGGCAGAAGCACCGTTGCCAATTCCGCTTGAGGACGTAGGTATCAACAATGTGGGAGAGGCAATAGGTACCTTTGTGACATGGCTGCATCAACTCGTAAGAGTAAGTGACGTGTTATTTTTTAATAAACATGATTCATAATCATATATTTATTAAATTACGTGGTCACTAAATATGTATCTTACTGAAATTAATGAAAAATATTTAGGTATACCCATACAATCCAAACCCAATAACAAGGTTAAGGGCAAGGGGAAACAGCAAACAGTTGGGTCAGTTACATCCCCAGCAAAGAATTAGGGCAACCCTCAACCTTCCCCTTCCACATCTCCTGTTACACCCTTTTTTACTTTTCTTCAAGTCCATGCTAATGCTAATCTGGTTGATGGAGCAACCCTGAATGTAAATATTCCTCCAGAAGTTTTGGGTCATACAGAAGATTTCCTCTTGTATCTCGGTGCTCTGAAATTTTTACCTATGGCGCTTGGATCAGTCAGATTACTATTATTGTATATATGAGGTACTACATTTAAATTTAAACTATATGTGTTTTTTCATTGTTTCACCTAAATTAATATTGAAGTTATTATTAATTCATTAATTTGTATACGTTTAATTTAAGGTACTTGTATTATGAGTTACTGATCCCAGAAGGACGGGCTCAGAGGTTTGTGTTCTTGTGCCCAGAGAGCACAGATTTGTCATTTGACAAGCTTGTCGTGGCTAAAACATATATGTCTAAACGCTTAGCACTAGGAAACTCTGAGTGTGAGACATTGTTTCTGTCACTGTGTAACGTAGGGTGAGTCATTTAATTATATATATATATATATATATATATATATTAATTTTTATGAAATGTGATGACTTGCTAATTAGGATTTCCTTAATCAACTTTTTTATAGGCAACATTGTGTATTGTTAGCAATCGATCTCAATACAAACACGGTGTACTATTTAGATCCATTGCAAAAGAATTTGAGCAGCCGTAAAAAAATGAAGGATACGTATGACATGTAAGAATCTAATATATAGCGTTAAATTGTGCTTATTTTGAGTTTTGTGTGCTATGAATTTTGAATTTTGATGATTCAAAATTAATGATGATGTTTGTTTTTGCACCCAGGGCTATACAAATTCTTCGACGACTTGATGAAAGTTCCAGGCCGTCTCGATTTTCCAAATCATTCACCGCATTTAACTGGATAACTGTAAAGGTATTTATCAAAATACTTATATAGTTATTTAATTTTAAAAATTAAATCTATATATATATATTGATTTAATATTTTTAATTTTATTGTGCCCCAAAGAACCAAACAACAATGATTGTGGGTACTATGTTATGAAGTTTATTAAAGATATTATTATTCACAACCAAATAGAAGTCCCAAAGGAGGTATGCAATTTGTTCTACTTTAATTATTCTTACATTTTACTATTCTTCCAATTTAATTCTAATATGAGTTATTTTTCATTTCGCAATACTTTCCCAACTGTAATTACGAGTCATACTCTGATTCTCAAATTCTTGAATTAAAGGAAGAGTGGTGCTCCTACGTGGTAAGAAAGTTTGTTTTACATATATGATCTTTGTGTTGTTGCGTTTATATATAGTAGCATGTGATATGATGTTGTATATATGAGGTTTTGTTTGGTTAGTACTGTTTTGTTATATACACATGTATGTTATTTTGGGATGTCAATATTTTACGGGAGTGATTATGCTAAAATTTTGTTACAAATTTCTTTCAAATTAATATTGAACATTTTAAATATAAATTAATATCATAGTTGTTTTTATATTTATGTTCTGAGTTCATTGTTCATACACATTTTAAACCTTAAAATATTCTCGGCTTGAATAGTTCTCGGCCTCTAGCAATCAAAATGCGGTAGCGTAATACTAAAATAGTAAAAAAAAAAAAGAGTCAGTGCTTCCTTGAAAAAAGCGCTGACTATTTTTTGATAATAGCTAGCGCTTTTTCAAAGAAGCGCTGATTATGTTGGATAATAGTCAGCGCTTCTTTGAAAAAGTGTTGTCTATTATCAAGGATAGACAACGCGTTTTCAAAGAAGTGTTGGCTATTATCAAAATCGTCAGCGCTTCCCAAACGCTGTCTTTTTGAAATACAATCACCATTGGGTGATTAGGAAGCCCTTTTAAGCGCCGACGAAGGCAAAAAATGAGCGTTGTTTATGTCGTTTTATGTTGTAGTGTAAGAGGATAGCAGATGCATAGGTAGATGCAAGAACAGATGCAAGAACAGATGCACAGGAACACCAGATGCACATTAGAAACAGATTTGCTTGACCAGATGCACAATGAAATAACTAGATGCAGTAATGCAATTTTTCAAAGAGATGCTTTCAGGGTAATTAAATAAAGAGTTAGATAAAGAGAGAAAGCAGACACACGAGATTTATACTAGTTCACCACCAAACTGGTAGTTACTCTAGTCCCTTCGACCTGAAGGATTTTCCATTATAATTAACCTGATTATAACTTGTGAGAAGACTATTGTCAATCTGACTCTATTCACAACATCTCAAAACGAGTTAGCACAGTCAAGCCTTTGAGGAAACACAACTCAAGAGTATACTTCTGCCAAAACCTTGTCTATACTCTCAACTTCTCAAAACAACTTAGTTCAGTCAAGTCTTTGAAAAGCTCTGAACATGAGAGGATAAGAATAAAAGTTTAAGCACAAAAAAACTTTCTTAACAAAAGAATAAAACTTATGAAGCACAATTCTTTGGATTTCAGAATCGCTAGGTTTGGTCGTTCACTTCTCTTTTATTTTCTTCACTGTTGAGAGATGGTATATATAGTGAGAAACTCCAAATAAAGCTGTTGTGACATAGGCAGGTCCTTTACCAGCGGGTAAAAAATAAGATCTGCTTTTTGTGCGACGTGTCGTCCTTATCTTTCCATTCCGTACACTGTCACAGTTATAAATGATAAATTTGTCCTTTTGTGATCTTTTTTGAAATAGAGATCTTTTTAGAGCTGGATCCAAGAAATATATGTCTGTTGACACTTCTACTTTGTCTTTGATTCTTCGTATAAAGAATTTCACTGTCGAAGGATTATCTTGAAGGAATAACCCAATTAAAGAATTCTTCTAGATGCTGAGTGTACATAGACCAGACTAGAAGCTAATGTCATGCTAAAGTATCACGAGATGAACATTTCCCTGACGCTCGCTAATTTGATCAGATGCTCGCTTATTCCATTTACCCGATGCACACTATTTCCGATTACCAGATGCTCGTAGAGGCATAGACTCAATCAGAGGCGCTTTCTCAATCAAAGGCACTTCGAGGTAACAGAGGCATGGTTCCACCAGAGGCACTCTTACCAAAGGATGTACAATAGATACAACTTGATCATACTAGAACTTGTACACACCAGAGCGAGATCACACCAGAGTGAGATTACACCAGAGCTTGTTCTCAACAGAGGGTAATCAAACCAGAGGGTAATGACACCAGAGCTTGATTACGCCAGAGCTTGTTCACACCAGAGCTTGATCAGATGAATTACGTTGTTTGACCAGATACTGATCTTATCGAACTACCAGACGCTAAGAAATATTGAGCAGATGCATGCTTATTTAACTGGATGCTGAGTGTTCATTTATTTCACCAGATGCTGAGATGCTTCTAATGAATTAGTGATCATTTTTCACTAAATTCTGCACACTAGAAAATACATCAGAAGATAAATTGTTCTTTTATAATATTTGTTATCATCAAAATAATCAATGTCATTGTTTCTGAATCAATTTGGTTCCAACATCCTATATAAATTTGGTGGGACTCATATGACTTCAATTAATAAAAGAGTGTGTGTTAGAAAGAGAGTATTTGAGAATATGTTGTTAGCACTTCTCTTATGGCATTCACCGACTATCGTGGGACAAGCTTTCAATGAGTAAGAGTCAAGGAGGAATGCGATTTAGAAGTTTGCATGCGTTCAACTTGGCTATGTTAGGTAAGCAAGGGTGGCGATTGTTGACCAATCCAGATTGCTTAATCACTCGTTTATACAAAGCTAAATACTTTTCAAGGAGTGATTTCATGCGAGCCAAGGCTGGGCATAATCCAAGTTATGCTTAGAGAAGCATTCCTAGTGCACAATTCCTTTTGAGAGAAGGGTTTACATGGGGTATAGGATTGGGTACCAAGAACAATACCTATTAGGTATGAGAAATGGGTGCAGGATGGTACTACTTTTACATCGCCTACTACTGGAATTATCAACCACGATTTATTTGTGGTTGATTTATTAAGACCAGATGCGAAGGAGTGGGACGTGGATATATTGCATGCGAGCTTTGATCCTCATACCGTGACTAGAATTTTGAATACCCAGTTGTTTGCTTCGGTAGTTGAGGATATGCGGGTTTGGAAGGCCACGACTCATGGTAATTATACTGTCAAATCTGCCTATCAATTATGTATGACTCACATTTCAGGTACATCCCACTTGTGTGTGGAAGGTGATTGGCACTTTTTGTGGAAGGCTAAGGTGCCACCGAAAATGAAGAACTTAATCTGGTGGACTTGCAGAATTGTTTTGCGTACTAGAAGCCGATTACAAAGCAAAGGGGTTCATTGCCCATAGGTATGTCTCTTTTGTGAATACATGCCTTGACAGGATTGTTTTGATGATTGACAAAAGGGAGTTACGCAAATAGTCAACTGTGCAAAAAGCAGAAAAGTATACCAAGACGCTACCAAGAATTAGAAGAATTCAACTCATTGGGTTTTGGATATTTATTTATTTTTCTTAGGACTATTTGTGAGTAGTACTAAAAGCTCTCAATTAAAATAAAATCACACACTCACAATATTTTATCTAAAATTTATTTTATGACATTTTTCCTAAATTATTTTAGTCATCAAATATTTCGAAAAATATTTTAAACAGCGTCCAAAAATACCTATCTTTTATCTTGGAAAAATTTCTTATTTTTTGGTACTTTTTGAATGACAAATAGAATGTTCATAATCGATTATAGGATTATATATAATCGATTATTTTATTTCAATTGGCATCTCCATGTTTTAAGATTGGATAATCGATTAAGATTGTTTCAATAATCCATTACACAAACGATTATATCACTTTATGCCTTTTTGCATCGTCCTTTGAAGAATTTGGCTGATAAACGTTTATGTATTATATAATGGTTTATGTGTGTGCTTATCAAATAAAGGTGTACAACTTTTCTTTAAACGTTTATTTTATTTTGTCCACTCCGTGTCTCAATCTTCTCAATATAATTGATTATTAATTTTATCATAACCGATTATATAAGTTTCAAAACGCAACGGGTAGATTTTATTTAATGCTGCAACGGACAAATTGTTAATGCAATTCGCTCCTGCGCACTGCCTATAAAAGCACAGCATCAAGTGCTCCTTATAAGACGAAACACTTACTTATTTTTTGTGCCAAAACCCTGTCAAAATATTTTATCACTCATACTTATTTGAGCACAATTTTTATTCGAGAGCATTTTATACTATCTAGTTTAATTGTATTTTACTGAGTTTCAAGTTGTATACATTAGCACTTTTAAATGTATCTCTTCATCTCAGTTTATTTGTAAAAGTTAATTTTTTGGTAGGAATCCCAAGTTGTTCATAGAGAGGTGATATCTCTTGAACGTATTGCTCTGGTTTAGAGTTGTAAAGGTTTCTAGCTGAACCTGATTTAAAAGCTAGTGTTTTAGTAAAATCCCTTAGTGTTTTGTTTTGGGAACAGGACGCAGGACACAGGGTGTTTGGTGGCCGAACCTGTATGAATTGTTGCATGCTTCTCTTTGCTCTTTATCTCCTTTATTTTTCAGCAATTTATATTTCAGCTATTTATTTTATTGCTCTATATTTTCTGTCATTTAAATTCAGCAATTTAATTTGAGCAATTTATTTTAAGCTATTTATTTCATTGTTATTTAAATTCTGCAATTTTTGTTTCAAGTCATATATCTTTTCGCAATTAAATTCTTGCAATTTATATTCTAGCACTTTATTTGCAAAAGATCTTCAAAAGCACCGCTCACACACAATTCACCCCCTATTATGTTTGAAGTCACTTGGTAACAAGTGGCATCAGAGCTAGACTCTTATTTAAAGGACTAAACCATCTCAAGAGAATGACTTCAAACAATAACGAGGGAAGCTCCATATACAGACCCCCATTTTTCAATTGTGAGGGGTATGGTTATTGGAAGGATATAATGCAAATTTTTCTTGAGGGTGTTGATCTCGATATTTGGGATGCTGTGGAAAACGGTCCTTTTATCCCTACTCAATCAATTAATGATAAAGTGGTGGACAAACCAAGATCACTTTGGACCGAAGATGAAAAGAGAAAGGTCCAATACAATTTGAAAGCTAGGAACATCATCAGTTCAGTTTTAAGCTACGATGAGTTTTATAGGGTCTCAAATTGCAAGACCACCAAAGAAATGTGGGGCACCCTTCAATTGACCCATGAAGGTACTATCAAGGTCAAAAGGGCTCGAATGAATACATTAACCCATGAGTATGAGCTATTTAGGATGAAACCGGGTGAAAACATACAAGATATGCAAAAACGGTTCATCCATATAATAAATCATCTCAGAGCTCTTGGAAAGTTCTTTAACAATAAAGATTTAGTTAATAAAATTCTTAGATGTTTAAATAGAAACTGACAACCCAAGGTTACCGCTATATCTAAATCTAGAGATTTATCTACTATGCCTTTTAGCAACCTTGTTTGGTAAATTGTAGGAACATGAACTTGAACTAAATCGACTCATTGAGAGTGAGGAAAGTGAAAAGATAAAGAAGGGAATTGCTTTCAAAGCAAAAATTAATGAAAAAGGAGACTCTGACGACTATGATAGTCCTGATGAGGATGAGGAAGACATGAGCTTCATAGTTCGAAGATTTAAAAGGTTCATGAGGCAAAAAGGGAAAACAAGCAAGTTACAAAATCCTCAAAAGAAAAATGAGGAAGGAACTTCCTTCAGTCCAACTTGCTACAAATGTGGTAAAAAGGGTCATATAAAACCCGATTGTCCTCAAAGTCAGAAGAAAAATGAAAGATTTGATAAAAGACTACAGAAGGATCCAAAAGAAAGAAGAGCCTATATTGCCTGGGATGATAATGACATGGATTCGTCTGATGAATCAGAAAATGAGGAGGCCAACTTATGTTTCATGGCAAATCACGAAATAGATGATGTAAATGCTCTTGAATACGAATCTCCTTTAACTTATGATGAGCTATTCATTGCTTGTTGCTGCAGCTCAGGCAAGTGCACCTGATCGTAACTCGTAATAAAAGTGCAGTATAATTAGGACTCCAAATATCGAACCCACAGAGAATGAGCGAGTACCAACGAATTATTGTGATTCTATTCTATTAGGCGAGCAAAGATTATGATTAAGAAAGTACTAAAAGTAAATGGAATTAAAGCAGTAAACAGATTAAATGCAAGAACAGTTTAACTATGTTATGGGGGACCTAGGGATAATCGGGTTCACCAATACTCTACCCTTGAGTTTATTAATCAATTGATATGAGTTATTTATCATGTAAGAGCACTAACCACCCACTCTAAATTACTAAAGGCTATCCTTGCGTACAATAGCCTTCCTCCCAAATAATTACTCCGTTTGGTCCAGGAAATAACTAAGGGAAAGAGCATTAAGTTCAGGTGGGTTTGCTAACTTAATAACTGGTTAGAAACAAGCTCTAACCTATCTGGCGTATAACACGAGTTCTTTTATCCTATGGTTCCGTTAACTAATCATAGTCTTGTTACCACAATTAAGCCAACTAAATAAAGGGTGATCAGGCCTTATTGGAATAAGCACAATAGGAATAAAATACTCAAACAATCAATAGAAACTCATGTTATTAAAGACCAAAACATCAAGAGTATTGTAAAGGATCCCCCATCACCCCTAGTAATGGGTTTAGATACTCATTACTAATGATAATAACATAAACAAATATATGAATTCAGAACAATCCATAACAAGAGAATAAATTCTAAACCGGGTCACCCTTTCGGTATGACGACGGTCCATAAGCATGTTCTTCGCGTCCTCACAAGCTCCGGTAGCGATTCGAGATGGTACCAAGCTTCAAGGAGACAGGAATTCTTTGGAATGGGCAAGGGTTTGCTATCAGATCTGAATTGGGGGCTCTTGACTTAGAAATTCGTCAAAAGGTCTTTGTAACATGTTAAGAGCCCCTATTTATAGACTAGGTTGCGAATTAGGTTTTCTGGCTTCAAATCTGCACTGATCAGGGATGGGTTACGGTCGTATATACACGGCCGTACCGAGCTTCATAGATGACGTTGACCCGTACCCGTTCGTGTTGTTGCCCTGACATCACTTGTGTACGGCCGTACTGCCTTTGGCACGGCCGTACTGGACTATTTTATCGGCGTCAGGTGGTACAGACTGAGGGGGTATGCCCTTACTGGGATTCTGCTCTAGGTACGGCCGTACCGTTGGTAGGTCAGGCCGTACCGCTTGTCCAGTAGTGCTAAAACTCTCCAAAACTAGCCAGTTTTTTGTCCTTTTTCACATCTTTTGCTCCAAGTGGTGTCTTCATGATATTTCTGCATAATAAGACATAAATGAGTACCTTTGTACATTAATCAGTGCAAAATGGTGTAGTTAGATACTAAAAATGCCCTATAAATATAGACAAATTGGTGTGTTAACACATTCCCACACTTGAATTTGCTTGCCCTCAAGCAAACTACTTGGTTAATTATAGTAAGAAAAACTAATTCTACTGAATAGAGGCAGAAAAAGAAGTGAGACAACAATATGATACCACAAAACATGTCAGTCAATAGAGTGCCCAATTAGAGGTGTAAGTTCAAGTAAGCTAACAATCTGTGATTTTTAAGTCACACTCTCACAAATCTCAAAGTGTTTGTAGGCATAGTCATTAACACTCAGATTTTTCAAATGAAAAGGCATTACCATAGGCTTATACGTTGACCAAAAACTCTACTAGAATCTATAAGATATGCAAAAGAGAAATAAGGGTCTTTCATTGGTTGTAATGGGGCCAACGTAATAATATTTGGTATGATAAAAGAAAGAAAAGGTCATGCAAAGGGTCAGAAACAAATCAACCAAAACAAGCAACCTAATTCTTTTTCACCTTCAAGAGCAGGCAATAATCCCAATTTTTCAATTAAAATATTTTCTTTTTGCAACTTATGAAGGCATGAGTATTATCACACACAAAAAATCTTTTTCTTTTTCAATACTCTTTTTTTTCCCTTTCCTCCTTTCATGTAATTATGCAGCAATCAATCATTTTTAAGAATTAGGAGGGGAACAAATTCATAAGCCTTCTCTTTTTGTAAACAAATAAAATGGACTTTGCAACATTATTTAATAAATTTTTGCCACTAATTGCTCTCAAATAAAATTTTTCCAAGGTTGACTTCACAGAAGATAATCAATAAAAACAAGAAGGGTACCAAAGAAATTAAATATAATACTTTTAGGCTCAAAAGTGGGCAACTAGTGGGATAATATATTCAAATGGTAGTGGCCTGAAGAATTCCTAAAAATTGCCCTTTCCAAATTCACATGCAAATAAATTCATATTCGCTTTGTAATGGTCTCAGCACAAGTTCTAGAATGCACATTCCATGAAAAATATCACTCAACAAAGAAGAGAGACAAAAGCATGATGTTGCCTCTTATTTCAGGCTCAAAACTCACATTTAATAGCTTACACAGAAAGTCAAACTCACAAAACTTCAATGCTAATTTTCAGTAAATTCCAAAACTAGCAATGAATTGATTTAATCAAAAGTTGTCATAAAAAAATTGTATAGCCCCTAAATCAGCAAAAATTTAAAGTTCTTCTATAATTGTAAGCAGTTATAAGCACAGCCAAGTAATAAGTATAATGTAAAACTCTCTCCCCACACTTATTTCTAGCAGTGTCCCCACTGCAGCTATTTTAAAGCAAGCACAACAATATAAGATAAAACTTTAAAAGTAAGTGCTATAAAAGAATGTGGAAAGAGACTCTCCTCTGAAAAATATCACGAGCAAATTGGATGGGGATATTGGCAAAATATTTTGTTTCCTTGTCGCAATACCGAAGGAGCTGGTAAGCGGCGGAAGAACTGTGCGACACAAAACTAAGAAGTTTAGATCATAATAAAAGAAAAAATATACTAATCAAATAAAATAAAATAAAATAAAATAAAAGCAATGCAATGCAATGCAATAAAATAAAATGTGTATCTCGCGAGTGTGCCAAAATATATACATCTCTTTTTAATACAAAAGTAAAGCCTAAGTACTAAAAGAGAAAATAAAGAAAGGTCATGTATCACTCGGCAGGAGGAAAATGCTGGATGCGCTAAAGGTGCTCCAAAATAAGTGCCAGCTGCTGGTCCACATGTGTCATATGCTCCACAAAGCTGGAGTGCATCTAGTCAAGACACATCATGACATCCCCATAGGAGTGGCCCAGTGCTGCTGGCTGAGGCTGTGGCGGTGGTGGTGGTGGTGGTGGATGTTCCTCTGCTAGGGGGACAAAATCTGTAGCCTCATCCCGCTGCTGCTACTGCTCCTCCGGTCTGATGACCGCATAGTCCTCGTGCCCCAATCTCCGCAAAACACCGATGTTGAGAAGGCCATACCTGGTTTATGAGCAGCCGTACCTATCTGTTCTCCGTGATTTTGAAGTTGGAGTCGTGTGGTACGGGCGTACACGGTGCAAGGTGTGCCCGTACCTATTGGTTTTCTGGAAAAAAAATTGATTTTTGAATTTTATAAATATTTTTTAAAAAATTCCAAAAATGAATAAAAATAGAGTAAAATAATAATAACAATAAAACAAACAGATAGAAAATAAAAAATATTAGTAACCAAGGTTGCCTCCTGGTAAGCGCTTGTTTAACGCCCCGAGCCTGACGGGTCAGAGGACTTTAGAAATTAGTCCTCAGCGGGCAATGACCCGTCCTTGATATTACCTTTGGTCTTCTCACCATTGGGGAACACAGCAAAGTAGTCACCTTTTTTTTTGAGTGGTCCATCCAAGCAGGTCCTGAGCACTTTTTGGTGGGTTCATTGCGTATCCACGGTCTGCACAGATGTAAATTGGCTTTTCTAAGTTAGGTGCAAAGGTCTTAATGAATTTCTTCACCAAGTTGTTCCATGTTTTTACTTCCTCAGTTGGTAAGAGATAAAGCCAAATCTTGACTTCCTCATCTAATGAGAATGGGAAAGTCATTAGTTTTGCTTCATCTGGAGATAAGCCTTTAAACTTTGCATTCCTCATCTTCTTGCAAAACTGTCTCATGTGCTCAACAGGATCTTGTCCTATGGTTCCCTTGAATTGTAGAATTGACACTTCTGAGATTAAAGATGGGTCTAATTTAAAACCTGTAAATTCTTCTTGAGCGTCTTTCTTGGATCCTCTGAAAAATTGGAATAGGTCCATTCTTTCTTCTAGTGTGGACTTGAAAACTCTTAAGAATTATTCTTTAATTCTTCCCAACTTGAAAAGTGGTGCTTAGGGTATATTGAGAACCATTCTTTTGCTATTCCTCCTAGAGAAAGTGGAAATAATTTGAGTTTTATTCTTTCAGCTTTGGCTCCTACAAGATTGTTAGATTTTTCCATGCCATAAAAGTTTAATAAATGACAAGAAGGTTCATCAATATCAAGTCCTTTAAATTTAGGAATACATAGTGCATCCAAAATCAAAGAGGGCGTTATGTCTTTATCCTGCTCTAAAGAGTCACTATCTTGTTCTGCAACTTGAACTTCTTTACCTTTTTTAACTTTTATATCCTGTAAGAAAAAACAAGAAGCACTAGAGGGAGAAATTTTGTTAGAATTATATATATTAAATACTTCTTCCTCATCCTCAAATCTTATAGCCATGGTTCCTTTCTTCACTTGGATGGTAGCATCTCCTGTTGCCAAGAATGACCTTCCTAAATTAATAGGATCGTCTTTGTCTTCCTGCTTATCCAAAACTACAAAATCCACAGGGAAAATAATTTTTTCTACCTTAACTAGCATGTCTTCTATTATTCCTCTTGGGTAAACAAGAGTTCTATAGCTAACTATAGAGACATGTAAGTAGGTTGTGGTTCCTGCAAATTCAGTTTCTTCCAAACAGACAAAGAAATTAAATTTATACTTGATCCTAAATCACATAGTGCCTTAGATGTATTATTACCAATTGAATAAGAAACAGCAAAAGTTCCCGGATCTTTAAGCTTAGGTGGTAATTTCTTCAAAAGAATCGCAGAGCAATCCTCATTCAACCTAACAGTCTCATCTTCTATCCTATTTTTGTTAGAAATTATTTCTTTCAAAAATTTAACATATTTAGGGACTTCAGAGACAATTTTAGTCAAAGGGATATTAACAGGCAATTTTCTAAATTTTTCTAGTAACTTCTTATCTTGCCTATCTTTACAAGAATTTTTAGAACCTTTGGAAGAGTTACTTACCTGCTGAGACTTAGGTTGAGTCTTTTCCTCTTTTTGTTCCTCTTTTTCATGAAGATTGCATTGCATTTTGCATTGGGATTTGGCTCCACTTGACTTGGGAGTGCTCCTTTTTCTCTTTGAGTCACTGCTTTCAACACAAGTGTCATTTGTTCACTCAATGTTTTCTGGCCTGCTGCTTGCTCAGTGACTATTTTCTCCAAGTTGCTACACCTCTCATTCATATGTCCCATAACAAGGCTAATATCATTCTCTCCGAGACTTTTATCATTTTGGCCACGATTTTGCATATGTGGGGGCTTATAAGTATTCTGATTTTGTCCCTGGGATCTCTGTTGATCTTTGCATGAAAAGTTTGGGTGATTCCTCCAACTGGGGTTGTAGGTGCTTAAGTATGGGTTGTTTTGCTTATGCCCAATAAAATTCACCTCCTCAGTGCAGTCCTTTAAATCATGAGTTGTAATTCCACAGAAATTGCAAGATGCCTTAACTGTCTTATTTTCTATAGTCTTTCATCTTTCTTTAGTCTTCTCCATAAAACCGGCTAAAACTCTCATACACGGATGTCCGTGTCTTTGCATATATTTTAACATAGCCTCTTGCATCCCCAATTTTGGGTCAAAATCTTTCTGGCCTATAGCATTGACTTCTTCTATTTGTCCTTCAATTGCCATACAACCCCAATCACTTTTAGGATTAGACTGGGTTTGCGCTGCCATCAAAGTCTCTAACTTCCTAGTCGTTGCCTCCAATTTTGCTTCTAGAGCTGTGTTAGCTTCAACTTTGTAGATACCTGCTTGTTGGTTCTTCTTTTTGGGCTACCTATCACTAGCTGACCACTGAGCATTGTTCTGAGCCATTTCAGTTATAATATCAAAAGCCTCGGTGGGTGTTTTCTTTCCAAAAGATCCTCCACAAGCAGCGTCAATAGCTCCTCTAGTTTGCATATTAAACCCATTATATAAAATCTGAAGCTGCTGCCACTTAGTGAAACCATGATGAGGACAGCTTCTTAATAAATCTTGAAATCTTTCTCATGCCTCATGCATTGATTCTCCTTCATTCTGAGTGAATCCAGACATATCACCTCTCAACTTTGCAGATTTTGTGGGAGGAAAGTACTTGTTTAAAAACTTAGTTTTTAGGTCCTCCCAAGTAATAATAGAGTTAGGTGGGAATGAATCCAACCATAGTTGTGCTTTCCCTTGCAGTGAGAAAGAGAACAGTCTTAACTTGATTGCCTCCGGTGATACTACTTCACATTTGACAGTATTAGCAACCGTCTGAAATCTCTTAAGATGAGCATTTGGGTTTTCAGAAGATAAGCCAGAGAATTGCACTGCAGATACCATAGAGATCAGTGCTGGCTTCAGTTCGAAATTGTTGGCCTCAATTGCCAGATAGTTAACACTATCTGCCACATCTGTAGTTGGTGTGAAGTTGTGAAGTACTCGTTCAATGTAAGTTCTTCAGCCATTGCTAACTGCTGTCTTCTCAATAATCTGAGTGTTCTTTCAATTTCAGGATCAAAAATCAATTCAGGATCTTGAGACCTTGTCTACATACACCAAAGAAAACCAAATTAGAGTGTCTTAGAATTAAACAAAAATAACAGAAAATTAAATAATTAAATAAAATTATGCCTAATACGAATAAAACCTAGAATTCGATTAATATCACAATCATTCCCCGGCAACGGCGCCAAAAACTTGTTGGGCTTAGGCAAGTGCGCCTGATCGTAACTCGTAATAAAAGTGGAGTATAATTAGGACTCTGAATGTCAAACCCACAAAGAATGAGCTAGTACCAGTGAATTACTGTGATTCTATTCTATTCTATTAGGCGAGCAAAGATTATGATTAAGAAAGTACTGAAAGTAATTGGAATTAAAGCAGTAAACAAATTAAATGCTAGAATGATTTAACTATGTTATGGGGGACCTAGGGATAACTGGGTTCACCAATACTCTACCCTTGAGTTTATTAATCAATTGATATGAGTTCTCTATCATGTAAGAGCACTAACCACCCACTCTAAATTACTAGAGGTTGTCCTTGCGTACAATAGCCTTCCTCCCAGCTAATTACTTTGTTTGGTCCAAGAAATAACTAAGGGAAAGAGCATTAAGTTCAGGTGGGTTTGCTAACTTAATAACTGGTTAGAAACAAGCCTAACCTATCAGGCGTATAGCGCGAGTTCTTTTATCCTATGGTTCCGTTAACTAATCCTGGTCCTGTTACCACAATTAAGCCAACTAAATAAAGGGTGATCAGGCCCTATTGGAATAAGCACAATAGGAATAAAATACTCAAACAATCAATAAAAACTCATATAATTAAAGAACAAAACATCAAGAGTATTGTAAAGGATCCCCCATCACCCTTAGTGATGGGTTTAGATACTCATTACTAATGATAATAACATAAACAAATATATGAATTCAGAACAATCTATAACAAGAGAATAAATTCTAAACCGGGACACCCTTTCGGTATGACGACGATCCTTAAGCACGTTCTTCGCGTCCTCACAAGCTCCGGTAGTGATTCAAGATGGCACCAAGCTTTAAGGAGACAGGAATTCTTTGGAATGGGCAAGGGTTTGCTATCAGATCTCAATTGGGGGCTCTTGACTCAATGTTAAGAGCCCCTACTTATAGACTAGGTTGCGAATTAGGTTTTCTGGCTTCAAATCTGCACTGATTAGGGACGAGGTACGGCCGTACAGAGTATATACACGACCGTACCGAGCTTCGTAGATGACGTTGACCCGCACTTCGTCTTTGTTGCTGTTCTGACATCACTTGTGTACATTTGTCTTTGCCTTTGGCACGGTCGTACTGGACTATTTTATCGGCATCAGGTGGTACAGACTTATTGGGATTCTGCTCTAGGTACGGCCGTACCGTTGGTAGGTCAGGTCGTACCGCTTGTCCAGTAGAGCTAAAACTCTCCAAAACTAGCCAATTTTTTGTCCTTTTTAGCAGTTTTTGCTCCAAGTGGTGTCTTCATGATATTTCTGCATAATAAGACATAAATGAGTACTTTTGTGCATTAATCAGTGCAAAATGGTGTAATTAGATACTAAAAATACCCTATAAATATAGACAAATTGATGTGTTAACACTTATGAAGAATTCAATAATGAAACGATTAAGCTTCGAGAAGTTGTTTCTTCTTCTAAGAAAACCATCTCTTCTCTTGAATCAAAAATCCTTACTTTAAACCAAGAGATGGAAGTTCTTAAAGAAAAACAAGTAGTTGTGACAGAAGTTTCCACCTGTACTTTTTGCGAAAACCAAAAGAAGAAAATTTTCAAGTGTGATGAATACAATGTTTTGAAAAACAAGATTAAAGATTTGCAAAACACCCTTGCCAAATTTACCATGGGAAGGGATAACTTAAATATTCTTTTGGGAAAACAAAAAGATACTTTTGGAAAAGCTGGTTTGGGTTATGATCCAAAAACACATGAAAAATCTTTCAAACTTGTTAATCACAACAACACCTCAAGTAGCCCTTTCATTAAGTGTTTTTATTGTGGTAGAAAAGGTCACATTGCCTCTATTTACAACATTAGAAAGAACAAAAATGTGATTAGTAAAAAGATGTGGATTCCTAAGGATGCTTTGCTCAAGGCTAGCTCACTTGGACTCAACATGGCTTAGGTACCAAAAGTTAAAACCTGACTGTGTTTTGCAGGTGTGCTAGAAAGCCAAGAGCTAAATGTGGTATCTTGAAAATGGCTGTTCCAAACACTTGATAGGAGACAAAAGCAAGTTCTCCTTATTGTCTCCCAAAAGGGTGGTTATTTTTTTAAAGTGTGCTAACAAGTTTATGCAGGTCACGTTACTGTAAACAATTATGTGTTCAATACGCGCGAAGATAAGGAAACAACTGCGACGAGAATGAGTTGGATGAAAACTAGTAACCCTCATCCTAGTGCTTTATTTTGCTATCACTTTTACTGAATATTTTGTTGACTATGGATTTCTAATGCTTCATTGAACCCATGATACTCTATTTTGGTTATTTTTCGCCACATCCAGTTACACTAATATGCATATGCTTTTCATACCTTTCCCTTTATCTTTCCCGCTTTTTGATGTTGCCAAAAGAGGAAGAGTTATATGATTCAGGGGGAGTGAATTATATTATACATATTGTGAGGGGGAGTTTTTCTAAAAATATGTGCTTAAACTCTGATATCTTTTTATGAAAAATCACGCTTATTTATCATTGCTATATTTCGATTATACTTTACTAAATTCCCTCCCAGAGATGTTTGTCATCATCAAAAAGGGGGAGTCTGTGAATACATGCCTTGACAGGATTGTTTTGATGATTGACAAAAAGGAGTTACGCAAATAGTCAACTGTGCAAAAAGCAGAAAAGTATACCAAGACACTACCAAGAATTAGAAGACTTCAACTCTTTGGGTTTTGGGTATTTATTTATTCTTTTTAGGACTATTTGTGAGTAGCACTAAAAGCTCTCAATTAAAATAAAATCACAAACTCACAATATTTTATCTAAAATTTATTTTATGACATTTTTCCTAAATTATTTTAGTCATCAAATAATTCAAAAAATGTTTTAAACAGTGTCCAAAAATACCTATCTTTTATCTTGAAAAAATCTCTTATTTTTTGGTACTTTATGAATGACAAACAGAATGCTCATAATTAATTATAGGATTATATATAATCGATTATTTTATTTCAATTGGCATCTCTGTGTTTTAAGATTGGATAATCGATTATGATTGTTTCAATAATCCATTACAAAAACGATTATATCACGTTATGCCTTTTTGCATCGTCCTTTAAGAATTTGGCTGATAAACATCTATGTATTATATAATGGTTTATGTGTGTGCTTTTCAAATAAAGGTTTACAACTTTTCTTTAAGCGTTTATTTTATTTTGTCCACTCCGTGTCTCAATCTTCTCAATATAATCGATTATTAATTTTATCATAATCGATTATATAAGTTTCAAAATGCAACGGGCAGATTTTTTTTAATGCCGCAACGGACAAATTGTTAATGCAATTCGCTCCTTCGCTCCTACGCACTGCCTATAAAAGCACAACATCAGGTGCTCCTTAAGACGAAACACTTGCTTATTTTTTGTGCCAAAACTCTGTCAAAATATTTTATCACTCACACTTATTTGAGCACAATTTTTATTTGAGAGCATTTTATACTACCTAGTTTAATTGTATTTTACTGAGTTTCAAGTTGCATACATCTGCACTTTTGACTGTATCTCTTCATCTCAGTTTATTTGTAAAAGTTAATTTTTGGGTAGGAATCTCAAGTTGTTCATAGAGAGGTGATATCTCTTGAACGTACTGCTTTGGTTTAGAGTTGTAAAAGTTTCTAGCTAAATCTGATTTAAAAGCTAGTGTTTTAGTGAAATCCCTTAGTGCTTTGCTTTGGGGACAAGACGAAGGCCATAGGGGTGTTTAGTGGCCGAACCTGTATAAATTGTTGCGTACTTCTCTTTGCTCTTTATATCCTTTATATTTCGGCAATTTATATTTCAGCTATTTATTTTATTGCTCTCTATTTTTCGTCATTTAAATTCAGCAATTTAATTTGAGCAATTTATTTTACGCTATTTATTTCATTGTTATTTAAATTCCACATTTTTTATTTCAAGTCATTTATCTTTTCGCAATTAAATTCTTGCAATTTATATTCTAGCACTTTATTTGCAAAAGATCTTCAAAAGCACCGCTCACACACAATTCACCCTCCTTTTGTGTTTGAAGTCACTTAGTAACATCTTTTGTGATGAGCCAGAAGATAGTTTACATGCGTTTGCAAAGTGTTCTAGGAGCATTCAATGCTTACAAGAAGGTGGTTTGTGGGATGATATAGCTGGTTGTGTTGATTGTAATGCCTTGACTCTAATTAGGGCATTATTTACTAAATTAATCTGGAATTAATAGCTAAACTTGGAAAGAATTTTTCACTTTAAATAATAAACACTAGGAAATAAATCCTTTGACACATACTACTTTTACTACTTGGAAAATCTTTGAAAACATAAGGCATTACAAAGTAATTTGATAATAATAGTCCTTTATCAATAACTACAACCAAATCGAAGATGGTACGAAAAACTCAACAATTATGGCTCCAATTTGGACTACCAAACATTAATTTAAATTTATGCTAAACTCAAATGGTATAAAACCAAAATTGTCTCTTACATAAAATTTAAAGAAATAAAAGACGACTCATGATCCGGTATGAACTCGAATGGTCTCGCCGCGAAGGCAAAACCGAACACAACTTCATGCTCTAACTCCTTCAATAGCTTGTACCTGAAAACAACGCCCTAAATATGTGAGTTTATAAAACTCAGTAACATAAACTTTAACTTAAAAACGTTTGTAGTGTGCTACGTATGGAAAACTCCTCTCCTTAAATTCTTACTATTATGTTAGACATAATTTAGACATTTAAGCCAAAATATTCTACTCATACAAACATAAACACCTTTGTAAAACTAATAAGCTTAGAACATTCAATTCATCTCATAACTTACTACATTCACAAAAAGGAATGGAATATAAATGCAAATGCAACTTTAACATAAGATCATATTGTTCTTCCTTGCTTTGTGTTGTTGGGTTTGTGTCATATGCTTTGATCCATAGACCCCAATCAACACGCTTTCGGTACGGTGGTTAGACGTATTAACCGTCCAAGTGGCGTCCCACGAGGCTAACCATAGCGATCTTCTCCTATAAATAGAGGAGTCTTGTCGGGCCTTAAGTGATTTTTATATATCACCATGCTTATGCTTTTATGCATGTTTACATTCAAGTAAAGTAGAGAACTAGGATTTTTAATCCTCATCATCATCTAAATATTCCAAGAAGTTTACCTTATAAACAAGGAATCATACTTAGCATGCATTTGAACCTTATTTATCCAAATCATGCATCTTATTAAAATCATATGATCAAGACAATACACTCATATGCCATTAACAACGATCATAAGCTTAACTTCATTAAATTCATTTATTTCTCTTAATCTTCATAAACTTAAACAATTGTTAAACTCTAATTTAACATACATCTTTGAACATTAACTTATGCATATTCCAAATGCCATTGCATAATGAAGGAAGTATACAAATATAATTCAATCATTCATAACTTTCATGAACTCAAATGAACACATAGGAAAACCTTTACTCATGAATGTGAAAGAGCCACAAACAAGCAACTTCAAAGCAATTCAAGCATGCATTACTTAAGAAATTGACCTTGGTGTCATTCCTATTAAGGGCTTTTGGTTGCCCACCACTTGAGATTAGATACACTCACATAAACATTAAAACACATTCTCATTGAAGCTCTATGGAGAAAACAATGGTTCAAACATCAAGCATAGAATTTGTGGGGGGTTGGGGCAGCCATCCAACCTCTTTCAATCAAACCCACTAAACTATCATACATTCTACTCATTATTCATTCAAGTTTAGGAATTGAAAATAAAAACCCTAGCACACCTTAAGAGAGGTTTGAATTTGGGAAATCTATGTTACGTTTGCTTCCAAATGCTTCACCCCCAAATTCAAGGGCTTGGGTACCCAAAATCCACCATGGAAGCTCCTCCTCCAAGCTTGAATCCTTGCTTCTTCTTCTTCCTTTCCTCCATTTCTCTTTTCTTCTTCTTCTTTTTCTCTCTCTCAGTTCAATCTCTCTCTATCTCACTGTCTCTTTCTCTCTCGATCTCTCTATCTCACTCCCTCGGTCCCTCTCCGTCTCGCTCTTGCTCCCTCTCCGATGAGCTGTCGCGCTGCCGTGCCACCCAGGGCCGCGCCGCGCTGCTTCTTCTTCCTTCTCCCATCACGCCTCCCTCCTTCTCTTTCTCTTTTCTTCCTTTTCTTTCTTTCTCGTTTCTTTTCCTTCTGCTTCTTTCTCGCTGCTTCTGCGTTTTTTCAAAATAAAAGGGAAAAGGGAGGGTACTAAAGTGGAATCAAAGGAAATGCGGTGTACGGTGGAACAACAAACATGATTTTTAATAAAATAACCAATAAGCCCTTATTTAACTATCATAATTTACTCTTTGGTCCTTAATTTAACCTTAGGTAAATTAAGCAATTAAATACTACTCATGAGTAAGTAGTCCCACACTTCCTTAATTTTTGGGTAGAATTACTATTTTACCCCTAAGTTCCAACTTTGTATTAAAAACTCGAAATTAAAGGTTGTTAACCTCCTTAATCCTTACGGATTAAATACTCTTTTTCACTTAGTATTTTTAATTACTAAACTTAAGAAAATTGGGGTGTTACATTGATCAAGTTAATAGCTTCAACGATCGATTTCTTTTTTAAAGCTTCGCATGTTTTGAATGATGAGAAGCAAGCACAATTTGTGGCTTTGGTGTAGAGTATGTGGAAAAGTAGAAATGTGAAGCTTTGGGAGAATTTGTAAGAAACAACACAACAAGTAGTTATGAGGGGCAAAGTGATTCTTGAGCAATGGAGAGAAGCCCAAAAAACTTGTGAGCCACAACGGCAACAACGACAACAGGAGCATATGATTAGATGGAGGAAACCAACTCATGCAAGGCTAAAATGTAATATTGATGCATCTTTTTCTCAATCCAATGAAATCAAGTGGGGATTGGAATGTGTATTTGGGATGACCAAGGTTGCTATGTGTTAGCCAAGACTCTTTGGTTGTCACCCATTACTTCAGTAGATGAAGGTGAAGCGGTGGGTCTCCTAAGTGCTATTAAGTGGATCTGTGACTTGCATTTGGATAATGTTGATTTTGAGTTGGACTCCAAAAGAGTGGTTGACAATTTCAATCACCCACAAGATGATGTCTCAAACTTTGGCACTATTATTTTGGATTATAGACATATCTTGTCCTCTTTTTTAACAAACTCTCATGTTGAGTTTTCTAGGAGACAAACCAATGGGGTTACCCATAGCTTAGCTAGAGTGGCCCCATCCTTAGCTAGCTCCCACATCTTCATTGATATTCCAACATGTATTCATACACTGATTATTAATGAAATAGCTTAGCCCTATTTCTGTAAAATAAAAGCATTTTTCTTATGTAAGTAAGAAAACTATGTAAATGGAAAACTACTCCCTTTGGACTCGTATATAAGCAAATCTGAATTCAAGTATGATGGTCCAAAGTATAAACAATTCTTAATTGATTTCACCATGTTTAATTAAATCACCCCCTAAATACCTCTTATTCATTCAGATATTATTTCCAACAATCCTTTTTATTCTTGTGATGTCAACCACATGGCTTTCAAAATGAAGAGAGAGTATTCCTATTCTAAACAAGTTCGCATAGAATTGGGTTGCAGCTTGCTTTTTCTTGTGGCATTGGAGGAATAGGATGATCCATGATGAAAATTTTGTTCGGCCCATGTATCCTTCTTCTTATATCTTGCGCTATGCGGGCAACTATAGGAAATGGTTGCGAAGGGTTGTGCCTGGTGGTGGGCAGCGGTATGAGACGATCTATGTTAGGTGGCTCCCGCCTAAGTTGGGGTGGGTTTCCCTCAATTGTGTTGGTTCTGCGAAGACCACTTCTCGGGTTGCTGGATGTGGTGGAGTAATTCGTGATATAAATGGAAGATAGCTTTGTGGGTTTGCAAAATTCTTAGGGGACACTACCGCCTATATTGTGCAGTTGGGGGGGTGCTGGAGGGTTTGAAGTTGGCCAAGGATAGAGGTTTCTTGCATGTTGATTTGAATATTGACTCGGGGGTGATTGTTAAGTGTTTGATAGGGGACTCCTATATGGTAGTGCTCAAGGTTGGGGGTTAGTGAAAAGGATTAGAGCTTTGCTTGCTTTGGATTGGCGAGTGAGTATTACTCATATCTATTGTTAGGTAAATCAAGTTGCAGATGGTTTAGCTAGTATGGGTTATGAGTTAATCTCTGGCCCGTTGGTTTATAATTCTCTGCCTCCTCAGGTTAACCTCTTAGTTTTGGTTGATGTTTCGGGAGTTTCTACTCCTGTGTTGTTTCAGTGTAATCTCTTTTTGGACTTTAAGCCCCGTTTAATATAAAAAAAAAAGTCTCCCATTTAACAAGTTCCAATGAAGAATAATTTAGATAACGGAGTTCATTTTTCAGATAAGATTAAGAAAATTAAATGAGGTTAACTAACATTCTTAATTAACGTGAATTATTTATTTATTTTTACTTATAATCGAGTCAAGAGGAAATATCTATATACAAATAAATTTGGAATACACAACTCCCAAATTGATTATTCTTCCTAAATAAGAGATACTTCGTAACAACATAACAGTAGATATTTACTTTTATTATTAAATAATATATTATATATTAAAATAACATAGTGTTAAATTATAAAAAAGTTATGAAAACTTTCGATCTCACAGTTGAATTGATAAAATTTACTATTTTTTAAAAGTTATTAAACAATATAATTAGTATACCAAATACATATTCTTACCCCAAATGAAAAGACTATGTTTGAGAAACGGAGTTGATCCAATTGCTTGAGCATGATACTCATAACTCATCAAGTCTCAAGTGAAATATAAAAGGACCCCTTTGTGACCACAAAAAAGTCAAGGACTCATGAAGACTAGAAGAGAATTGAATTGCAAGAAAGGAATATAAGTAGAGAAATATGCGGCCCTCTTTAGTGGAGAAATGATACTAACGCTGACCACCAATTAATTAATCACGCATATTGGTTAATTTCAATATATGTGTGTGCGTTCAATTTAGATTGGATTGAATCCAAAGACCAATTATGTCTAATTATTGTTTTTCAATTTTTCAATATATACAATTTTTGGCTTTCTGACTTTTTTCAGGTTCAGTCATATTGTTCAATTTTGAGCACTTAAAATTGTTATGGCCTTTAAAAAGTCACATCTCAAACCCAATGATGTGACATGACCATACTATTAGAGCCTCATCTTAAATATAAGCACATTATAAAAATTAACCTAGGTATGTTTATTTTTCTACCAATACTGATCATTTTCAATTGGGGACAATAACCTCAGCGAGCTTTCGAGTATTTTTGTTGGCATTCCCATTTCAGCACTAATTAGTGAGGGACTGTGTGGCTAACTAACGTGAAATTCTCTGTCATCAGTAAATTTTTCCCAAGACAGCCCATTGAAGTATAAGTAAGATAATGTAATTCAGTTGGAAAAATATGAAAGGGTGCACATATGGGGAAAATATATATCTCAATAAATATAAAGTACAAGGAAATAGAAAATATTTACAAAGAAAAAATAAGGGAAAAATATATATCTCAATAAATATAAAGTAAATAAGTGTCGTATCTCAACAGATGCAGACCAAAAATATGTTGGAAGTTTATTTTCAGAGGTTTATTTTTGCGTACTCAGTTTATCGATTAGAAGTTAATTACAATTTTTGTCATAAGAAAATAAACTTCGAAAAAGGTGCAGGTGTGTTATCAAAACAGGGGTGTTACTAGTTGTACCCAAGTTGAGGTTCTTGATATCAATAGCTTGTTAATGAGCCCAAGCCCAATAATAAGAAATGAATTTTAGACTTCTGGCGTCTCATTCCCTAGCATGTTGAAAGTATAATGTAAAAGAGTTTAAAGTTTTTTTTTATAGAAAAAAGAGTTTAAAGTTTAACAGCTATCTGTTAATAAATAATATAAAATAAGTTTAATATGTACATAATCTTATTTCACTGTCCCGTCACATCATAATACTAATTTTTGAAACTTTTTTACACTGTGATAACATAATAAAATATGATTGAACGTTTGTCTAATTTTTTTTTAATATTATCAAAAATTGTTCAATGTATATTTATTTTCTTTTTACCTATTCACTTATTCTTATTTTCATTCCGGGACAAGATTGAACATTAGTGTATTTTTTATTTTATTTTATTTTGCATGTATTCGTATGATCCTATCTTATTTCCTACTGAGGGACCACTATGGCCAACCGATCTCTGGCATCACCAAGTAGTCCCAAGACCAATCCCTAAGTACAAAGATCGATCATGTACCATATTAAGAAATATAATACAAAACTTATTTGGTTAGTTTGAAATCCAATAGCTCAATTTTTTATTTATCATAATATGCATATCTATCTGTATCTTGGATTTCTTCACAGGTTCAACAGAGGAATATATAGATAGATATATAGATAACCAGGAGGAGGCTTCTTTAGTGGAGAAAAAATATTGGTACTAATCCATACCACCACATAAGTCTCCATCACATGTTGGTATCGGTATTGATTCTCCAACACAGGCTAAATTTGTGGGGAATCTACACAACTTTGCATCAAAACTGACACACAATTTTGTTACCATACACACACATGCAATCTCTATGTAAAGATAAAAAAAATCATCGGACGGTTATGATGATTCTCTGATGAAGTTACTCAATCCAAATGATTGATCACAATAATTCTCATAAGATATTAAGCACCCCTTTTTGTCATTTTGCTTCATTTGTACAAGAAATGAAACCATACCTTAAAAAGCTTGACCCTTTTGTTAGGTAAAATAGTAAATCATGTATATAACAATGCTAGTGTAAACCCAAAATTTGGAAAATAAACACTAGACTTTGTACTATTATGTAGCTTTGTCGGCATACTGGGCTTGATATAGACCCCACAAAAAAAATGCTAGTGATAGTTGGTTGGCTCTTTAAACTAAAAGATACCCATAAAACCTTTGGTGATAAACACAAGCACTAGCAACACCACCACTGAAATACCATTATCAAAAGCCTCATAAATAGAGGTTGGCCCTTCCATTTCATTTATTCAATTTCTTCTTCAAAGTTCACATCTCTATATTAAAAAATATATATATATCCTTCAACTAATTTTGTAGGTACTTATAAATTGTTTCTTCTAAATTCAATTTCCTTGCAGATGTGGCGTATTGTAGCGGCAGTGAGAAGAAATCTTGATAACATGAAGAAGAGCTCTAAGGTGGCGGATGAGAACATGTATGAAGGAGGGAACGGGGTGGAAGTAGCAATTTTTGGAGGTGAGAGAGGAAGAAGACAACATGGGTGGAGTGGTTTTTCATTTGTTTATGCTATTTTGCAAGTTCCAATGTCAATACTCTCTTGTGTGTCTAATCCTCATGTTAATGGATCTGATGGGGTTTGGGTTGGTGAATTTGCACAAATTTCTGAAATGAATCATATTGTGGTAAATGATAGCATGAGATATGCAATTTTAATGTAGAAAAAATGTGAATAATGTTGTTGCTCTAGACTTAGATCTCTCTGTCTCTCTCTCTCTCTCTCTCCCCCTCCCCCCTGCCTTCTCTTATTTTATTATTATTATTATTATTATTATTATTATTATTATTATTATTATTATTATTATTATTATTACTACCATGGTAATTAAACGGTTTGCCCAAAGAACTTTCCCTTTGTCTTCTTTTAGTACATATAGATATTCAGAAAAAGGGAAATTTTGCAAGGAATTACACATATTTCAGAATACGTTGTCTGTTTCTGACACGGGATGGTTCGAATTGCAACTTGTTGTGGGACACTGTCTTAATTTACTCCATCAATTCCTTTGGGATCATCTGTGTTTGACACTTTGAATACTATAGCTACATTTTACAAATACAATGAAATCTCAGGAAATTAATAATATTGGAACCATAGAATTTTTATTAATTTATAGAGGTGTTAATTTGTTGATAAATTAATAATTACTGGTATTGATTTAAAGAGTGTTTTCAAATTCAATTACATAAAAACCATTGTGTATGTCACTAATATATAATGTAATTGTATCAGGGCCGGTTAATGCGCCGTGCAAGCAGTGCAATAGCACAGGGCCCCAAATTTTGGCTCAAATTTGAGGGTCCCAAATCTTTTGCTATATATACAATATTGCGTGATATGTATCATGAATCATTGTGCGGCGCAGTGGTAGTTTTGTTTTTAGCAACCCCTGCGACCCGTGCTCGAGTCCAACGCATGACATTTTTGCCTGGGAAATATATTTTTGGGCCAAAAATCAATGAAAATAATGTCTGAGCGAGATTCAAACCCCGCTCCCGCAAATAAAACTAGGCACCCAAGCCACTACACCACCTTGGAGTTCCTATAATATTTGTGAAATACTAATATATATATATTGATCCCCGATTTTTAGGGGCCCAATTTTTAAGATTAAAACAGGGCCTTCAAAATATTTAAGACGGCTCTGAATTGTATCATATTTCGTAATTAATTAAAAATTCATTGTATATATATTTCTGAAAATAAGTAAATGATATTTATTATGCTTATAAAAAATGATATTTATTATTTTTAGTACTTTATTTTTTAAAATTATTTTTAGTACTTAAACAATATTCATTGTATTGATAATTAATTAAATAAAGTTCAATACAAGTCACTTGTTTCTATGATTCCTTATAACAAAACTAAATAAACATTAAATGACAGCGAAGGAAATTTACTATATAAACAATATAGAAAAAATGCTTAAAATCATATCCCTTCCGTTCTAAAATTTTGAGTGTTTTAGCATTTGATTTTTGTCCCAAAACTTTGGTTATTTTAGAAAATCAATTTATAATTGAGTTTTCCCATTATACCCCTAAATTATTTTAGAGTATACATTAATTATATGTTATATGTAATAGGTAGTTGTAGTAGAATTTGTATTGAAAAATGACACCTCATCAAAGAGACACCTATGTATAGTGGATGGACTGTTGTGGAAGTAGTGAGATTAATTAATAAAAATTATGAGAATTTGTAAAATATTAGTGACCAAAAGAAGCAATAATTAAGGGTAATTTAGTCTAAATTTGTTTCTATAAATTATTTTTTAACCTATGTTTTCAAAAACCTTAAACACCCAAAATTTTGAAACGGGAGAATACCTAACAAGAGAAATGCTAGTGATACACTTTCTAACACTCTCTTTTCAACACACTATCTTCTATTGGTAAAAATTCATATGAGTCCCACCAAATTTATGTGGGACTCACATGTTTTAGCGGGACCCATTTCGATTTCAATCAATAAAAGAGTGAGTATTGGGAAAAGAATGTTAGAGAGTGTGTTGATAGCATTCCCAATTTTGTCGTCTA
Source organism: Calophaca sinica (assembly GCA_037113605.1). Classification (NCBI taxonomy): domain Eukaryota; kingdom Viridiplantae; phylum Streptophyta; class Magnoliopsida; order Fabales; family Fabaceae; genus Calophaca; species Calophaca sinica. Next base: position 99,191,119 of record CM073733.1, on the reverse strand, counting down.
AAAAGTATCCAACAATTAAACATGACCATCAAAATACGTAAATCATTATGTGAATATAAGAGAGATCACCCCACATACACTCACATTTTACTAAATTGTCTTAGTTATATTTGTTATGTTAGAGAATTATTAATTTATGATATTGACAAGGCTAGATTTACATTAGGGATTTGTTAAATTTTATTATCTTATTAATTTATCAAAATTACTAATTTTGTAAACTAGTCCAAGTCGGGGCAAAAAAAATTATTTTAAGAATATATTATTAATTTATAGCGTATTTATTTATGGAGATTTAACTGTACTTTACTTCTATTTGTGAACTTTCACTAATACACACACATAAATTTTTTTTGGAGAAGAATACACGCACATATATGAAAATACCATATTAATTAGTTGAATAAAAATATTTGATTAAGTTTGTAATGACTCGTTATATTAAAAATATGTATAATAGCCAATGTAGCTTGACTCAACTGGTTCGGCCTTCCGCTCACACATACTGTGACTTAGGTTCGATTCCAGGTGGCTGCGTTGGTGGACAATACGTAAATTCCACGGGGATGAGCCTCCCTCAATCTAAACTTTTATTTATCAAAAAAAATATGTATAATAACTCATATTAACTCCCGTAAAAAAATCATATTAACTTTTAAAATATCAATTCTTTTTTATATATAACTTGTGTTATTATAGTAACTAGTTTTTTGGGGTAAACAAAGTTTGTCATATTATTTCTGCGTTTTTTTTTCGAAAAATATATTTTGTAGCTTTTGTAAAACAATGAGTCACCTTACGAAAAATCTCAGATTAAAAAAATAAAAAAACAAATCAAATTTCGTTTATAGCATGAAAACAATCATATTCTTTCAAACTGAGAAAATAATATCATAATTTTCTTAAATGTAATTACGAACATATAAAATCGTATTTCCCGTTTAAGTACAAAAAAAACATATAAACAGGTAAATAATAATTATATTTTTTTTTACAAAGCTAAATAATAATTATATAAAGATAAGCATTAGACAACATATATAATATTATAAAAAGTAACTTTATTTGTCATGTCAAGTTAACATGCAAACTAGTAAACCTGTGGGTGCAAAAAGTAAATAAGATAGAGTTATGTATATTTCAAAAGTTTAGGAAATAATGCTAATTCAAACCATCTAAGATAAATTTTGAAAAAACTTCTCTATAAACTATATTTGAAGTGGCGGTCGTTGTCACATCTCCCTCGTTGTTACACATGAGTATCTTCAAACCACTGCGTGATGCAACCCTTGATATTGCAACATATAGTTGACCATGGAAAAAACTAATTGCGCAAGATAGATTCTCACATGTTTCAAAGACTACCCATGACTTTTATTTATAGTCATTGCAAAAGAAACAATCATTGGAAATTGTTTGCGCTTAAAATTTAAAGGGAATTCTTGTATCAGATGAGATCAATGACAATATAGGAATAATAACTTTTTCTCCTGCTTTGCTGCTAGAGATAACCTTTGTCTCCAACACATGATTGTCAAGTCGGGTGACTATGATGCAAGTGCTATTGTATAATCATAACGACTGATCTATATTTCTCAATAACATGATGGGTACACCAATCTTTAACTTCAGTTGACGATTAGGAAGTCCAGATGCAGAAATTGTATTCAAAAGTTTTGGAGTATGTATATCATCTGGTCTATCAAAATTTTCATCAACCGAATATGGGCTATTAAAACTTAGGTAAATTTTTGTTTCTCCAGGTATCAATGACATAGTGTACTCATTCAAGTGATTAACAACATCATTTGTTGGTGCTAAAATAGCTCTATGATGGAAGAATGTTGTGTCTCTCATATTTTCTAAAATAGATGGGTATATGCTATTAACAATAGCAACAAGAGGATCAGCTGAATTTTCAATGAGCATATATGAGGGGGTATATCAATTGTTGCATCTGCATCATTTATTTCATCAATAGTTCTATTTCCAATACCCAACACTCAATTTGAAAACTCCTTCAATCCCTAAAGGTTCTATCAACTACTTCAAAACAATGCATGTGGCTGTGAGTACTCATTGAAGCTTCATCCCAAATTATAAGTTTAGCCTTGATTATCAATTCTGCCAAAGGTCTGCCCTGGTTTATGTTACAGATGAAATCTTCATTCACATTTATAAGAATTTCGAACCTAGAATGTATTGTCCCACCACCTGGAATCAACAAAGCAGCTATTCCACTGGATGCAATAGTCAAAACAATTTCACCTTTAGATCGGATAGCTGCAGAAATGGCCCTCCAAAGAAACGTTTTACCTGTTCCTCCATAGCCATGAAGAAAAAATAATCCCCTGCAAAAGGTGTCACCCAATTGTCATGGTCATTCACTAAATGATGTTACCCAAAATATCCTCCATTTATAAGTATCAGTTTTTATTAATTCTTACTTTTTTTTTGGTAACATTAATTCTTACCATTATATGGTAGACAATTGGGTGACCATATCAATTTATTTAACCATATCAATTTAACCTATTTAATAAAAGAAACAAATTGAATTCGGGGAGCCAATGTCCCTTCTAAATTAAAATTTGGCAAAAAATAATTAATTTAATGAATGAATATATGAGAAAGATATTATGCTCCTAAAGTAATTTTTTTGGTAGTTTCTCCTAAAATACATTGATCTTATTGAGAAGAAAAAAATTCAATGACACACTTTATAAATTAGTTACTATTATAATTGTAAAAATCTTAATTGATTTGTCAATTGAATAGTTTTCCTCAAATCCTCGCCTATTTTATTAATTGTTTGACTAATTATGGAAATGAATTGATACTCGTAAAGTATTTATTTTTAATTAAAAATAAATGAATAATATAACTCACTTTAAGCTATAATTATTTAACTCGTGCATTACACCAAAAAAATTTATTATTTTAGAAGTATAATAATAAAATGACGTTTAATTATCAAAAATCCAAAATAAAAAAAAGACGCTTGTGATGTTTAAATAGGAAAAGAAATCTATTTCTGGTATTGAACATAATGCAAACGTGTTTTTTTATGAATAGTGCAAACGCGTTTCTTATATGAAACTATCGAATCCTTTCAAAATTTAAAAGGTATCGCGAGCAAAATTGAGGAAAAAAATATATGGATAGGAAATATATGTAGGTATTTATTTACAGAATATATATAAGAATGTGCGCTAGAAATATATTAATTTTGTGTGAAAAAAATTGATCAATAATTAATTTATTAGCTGAACATATGAGAAAGATAGTATGCTCATAAAATCATTATATTATTTTTGTTTCTACTAATAGTAAGAATGAATAAAATCTGAATTGAATAAATGACATTCTATAATTACCATGACCATATCGATTTATTTGAATACTTTTCACATTCGGAATAGTGTTTATGTTGATACTGTAAATATTATTTTATATGTACGGTTTCCTTTTTGGTAGACGTATGATTTGTTATTACAACATAAATAAATTTCTTAAATACGAATTGTTATCTTTTATAAAAGGAAACCTGTCCATAAAATAAAAAAGGAAACAATTTGACTTCTCTAAATCAGATACTTAAGTATTATAATTAGGGAAATAATGACGGAGAGAGAAGATTATCGTTTAAATTTTGAAATCAATGTTGTTTGAAGAAACAAATTTGGTCAATTCATAATTGATATGGTCACCCAATAGGTTTTTTATTTCTTTTGGTAAGTACTTTCATTGCAAAAATACATCTCACATACTTTCATTACAAAAATACATCTCACGTGTCATTGATTTGTGAATTTGTGAATTAAGAGGATTCTACTTGATTTAATAATGAATCAAAATTATTTTCTTTACTGAACCGTGAATGTGTCTATACATAAAATATTTAAAATCATTGATCCTGCCATAAACAATGAAATCTTTCCTATAATCATATCAGACATATTTAGTTCATGAATCAGATTCCTATATCTTGACTACGTAAAATCGCATGGACAACTCAGATAGCCTTTCAGTTTCTTTGAAAAATTGATCAATCAAAAAGAAAGAGGCTTGATTATGGAAAGTCAATCATAGAGTGGACTTATATAAAATGTTATGAAATTATCTTTATCCCAAAAATCCTCAAAATGAGACCACAGATACAAACTCTATTAGAAATTACCTGAAAACTAATCACCCTGAATGACAACAGTAATCCTGCTTTGAAAATCGCATGGACAACCCAGATAGCCTTTCAGTCTCTTTGAAAATTTGATCAATCAAAAAGAAAGAGGCTTGATTATGGAAAGTCAATCATAGAGTGGACTTATATAAAAATGTTATGAAATTATTTTTATCCCAAAAATCCTCAAAATGAGACCACAGATACAAATTCTATTAGAAATTACCTGAAAACTAATCACCCTGAATGACAATAGTAATCATGCTTTGCTCATACATAGTTACCCCAAATATAATAAGACTACCTTTCTTTCAAATCTTATCCATAACAAATTTTTTTTCCACCCACAGATTAAACAGCACTCATGCTTGGCCCGTTTTTCCCATCTCAGTTGACATGGTCATCTCATCCCTGATTCGTCCTCCAAACTGCACCTTGTGTTCCTCTTATCCAGGAATGCCACTGAGCAGAATGCAGCTTTCAATAGCTATAAAATTTGATAAGTAAATTTTTGTTTAAGTAAATTCCAAACACAACACTTGTTAACCATTAAAACATAAATCAAATTCCTGTAAGAAGAGCTTACCAATTTAGAACTTTTTGATTGATAAGTACTTAATTTCTTCGTAGCACAAAACCAATAGCAAGAAGAATCAAGTTCGCCAGATTTGCCGCACAAAACGCTGATGGAAGAGGCATAAAAAAATAACAAACATGAGAACAAATCAGTTGCAATATGTAAAATGGAAATCAAAAAGGGAGAAGTAGGAGATATGCAGGAGTAGCTGACATGTGTTGCCGTTTACGATTTCACAGCAGAAATCGATGAGGAGAGAAGAAGGAAGTACGCAGCCGGATTCGCCGCACAAAACGATTACAGACAACGATCGCCGAAAAAAAACGCAGAAAGAAGAATGGCACCGCAGGAGAAGAAGGAATGATCGCTGGAAAATCTGGAATAGGAGAAGAAGGAAGGCGCTGCAGAAGACCAAAGTGTTTTAGGTTAAATGAGTTTATGATTTCTCTTCCGTTGGCATTTTAAAATTATGTCATTCCTATAAAAAATTCTTTCTAATTATTTCTAATTATTAAATGACAAAATCTTCTATTTTAAATTAAATCTTTTTAATTTCAAAATAAATCTTTAAGGTTATTAAATACTAAAATGCTATTAAAAGATATTATTTTAGTGATTTGACCAAATTGTCCTCTAATTAATGCTTCCTAACACTATTACTTTTAATATTATAAAGATTTAATACTAAATTATATATTATCTCATAAAATTGTTGTGCTCTGTAATTTTTAAAATTTATGCAGTATCCATGTGTTCATGTCTATTCATGTTAACTCATGTAATATCCATACTTAATAGGATTAATTTCGTATATATTCATGGCCCTGTGAAAGAACAAAATATCAAAAGAATATGGCATGTAGATATTTTCATATGTTAATTAATTTTTTATGCAATAAAAAATGTATTAAACACAGTTAATTTTCCTCTGTTTTACACACTTCTTGCTGGGTCACAGTGTCTCATGTGTCATTAAAAAGTTAAACATATCCAACTGATGTATACAGATATGGGTAACAGTTCATCAGAAGAAGATATTGCCATGAGTTCAATGAATCATGCTATATAATTAAGTTGGGGCCTTGGGAAAATTCTCGCAGAAAGCTCTCAAAGGATAAAAGAATATGAGAAAGTAGTCAAAAGAATATTAACAATTAAATAATCAAGCACTTGATATGAAGTGGGTACAGTTGGGAATCATATTGGTTTCTCTTTAATTACTGTCATTTATAAGGACATATAAGCTGGTTGGTTTTTTTTTTTTTTTCAATGAAATTTATATTTATACTATATACAAATGAGAATGAATCTCAATGAATGCACCTCTTAGTGTCACTCTCTCAAGAAAACAACATTTAATTCGTTTCAAAGAATCATACACTCACACATCTCGCAATCAATGTTGTCACACATGTCATCTTATTTATGAAAATGGCTGCCATGTGTCATCTTACTTCAACATCTATTTTATTACACGTCGCTTAGTCATTCTTTTGGTAGTAAAACTAAATGAATTTCATTCATTTATTTTAAATTGTGTAAACATTTTAATGGTAATTATTCTCAATTTTTTATTTAAATTGCAAAAATTTGTAATATATTTTTCATATAACTAGAAAAAAATACTTAAATACTATAGTTAATAACAATATTTTCTATTATATTTTAAATCTAAAATTATTAATTTATTTTACCATGTCGTTGCATAAACACAACTTCATATATTATAGATACATCGACACCAATATAAACAATAAATGAATTCTAATTAAAATTGATAATTTTTACATAAATTCATAAAAATGGTAATTTCAATCAATTACATTTATTGGGGAATAGACGTCATGTAAATGGTAATTCAATCAATTACCTGCTAATTATTTGAAATTTGAATTATAGTGAATCATATAGTAAAACTTAATCAATGGGCATTTAAAACAAGTCAGATTTTTCTTTGACGATAAAAACAAATCAGATTTGGAATTAAATAAAATTGCAAATGTTAGTATTATATTATAAAAATATCAAAATTTCACAAGCTAAAGATGAGGTCCGTTGCGGAATTATATGATCAACAATATATGATAAATCTTCATCATATGTGGATTTAGAGTGCTTAATTGAATTAAATGCATGATGAATTGAGAGAGTTGAATAAATATTGAGCTTAAAGTGTGAAATTCTTTGCACTCAGTTTGTTGATTGCAAATTTAACTTTTATATTATTCTCATGTGTTGTCACACTTGATTTGTCAGGAATGAAAGCAAGATCAAAAGAAATGACTCCCAAGAACTCAATGGAAGGCAAATAAGAGAATTCTCGAGTGCCTATGATCCGAACGCATCCGAATACACGAAAAAAAGCCAAGTATCTGAGCTAAAGGCGAGTGGCGTGCTGCTGAAGTCATTGGAACGCGTGTCACGCTCATTTCAGATTTTGCTCTGTGTCTTTGCACGCGTGGCGCGCATTTATGACCATGTAAAACGCGTGTGCCGCGCGTCGTCATTTTTCTGCTAACCGACTTTGTGCGCATGGCGCGCACCTGAGAGGCGCTGGGAGTGCTCCTGTTCTGCAGAATTCATTTAAATAACGTGTTTTTCACTTTTTGTTGGATCTTGGACATTTTCTGAAACCCTAAACGCCGTGGACTGTGACAAGAAGTGCTAGGGTTCCATTTTTCTTCATCTTCAAAGAGGATTCAATCTTAGCCATAGATCTAACATATGTTTCTAATCATTTATATGAAATCCTGTTAAATATATATATCGACACTTTTTTTTTTACGCATAAATATATCGACACCAATCAGCATTTAAACAAAAAAAAGCAACATAATAGAAATTAACGCGTTACGGTCTGATTTCTGCATTTAATATTCGAATCAAATATTTGATTGTGCTCACAAAAAATGGATTATTTGTGCAGAAGCAATGCCATTATAGCTGCTTTTCGATGCCCAAAATGACACGGTTCAGTTGTGTAGCTCCCTTGCGACACAATGACAATTTTATAATAATTTACATTATTTAATTTAGTTGTTATTTAGTGTGGTTTTCTTAGTAAATACAAAAATGATGTGACGTTGTGAAAATAGTAATTCCACTAGATTCGGTTAGTTTTTATGGTATCTAAGATTGTAATGTGTTTCAGATGAGTCTTGAAGACAAAGGGTTTTATTTTGTTGTTACCATGACAATGGTGAAAGTATCCCCCGGCTTTGTCGTAGACTAATCTTCGCGGGGCCTTGGCTGTATTAATGCTACCCCTCCCAACAGCTTTTTTTGTCATACCCAAGGCTCGAACTCGAGACCTTAGTAAGGGACTCAACCGCAGTACCAGTCGGACCAACGCTTAGTTGGTAGACAGCGGGTTTTAGTTTTAGCTTTATATGCAACAAGAATTTTTAAGATCTCCTATATTTCTCATGGGTTCGTACACCAGGTGAAACCATGGTATATTTTACATGTAAATGCAGAGACTAATCTCTTGAAACACTAATATGTATTTAACAGGATTTCATATAAATGATTAGAAACATATGTTAGATAAAATATATTAACAATTTTGAAATCTTTTAAAAAGTCAATGTATACTTGTGCAAGACAAGAGTTATATACACTAGGATGAACATTTTACAAGAAAACACAGAGAAAATTACATTTAACATAAAATTTTGCACAAAAATTTTGTTCACTATTTGCTCTATATAATTATGTTTAACTCTTATTATTCTAATTGTTTATATTTACAATTACTGTGCTCAATATAATAATTTATTTTTCCCGCACATAACAATAAAACATAATTTTGTGTTTATATTTTGCCACAAAAAAAGTTATATAAAAAACTTGAAATCAAAAATTACATATTTTTTAATGAAATCCAAAAAATGAGCATATTCCTTATAAACATTTTAAAAGAAATTACAAATTAATATAAATTTTATAAGAAAAACTTTTTATTGTTTTCAACTATATACGCACGGGTCATTACATTATAGATGTAAATTTTGTTATTAGTGAATATTCGTATTAGTTATTATTTATATCTCATAGAGCATTGAATACTTTACATGAAATAAAATTATTATTTTATCTACCAGGAATGAGCAATTTGCCAGAAATAATACATTGATATATTTTTTAGTATAAAGTTTATAATTTTTCATTCATATACGCACGAACCATTGTACAATAGATATATTGTAAAAAATGGGGGATGAAAATTTTACAAGAAAAGATAATTTTTTATTTAGATTTTGCCACAAATTTTTTTAAACCAATAACGTGAAATCAATAAGTACATACCTTTTTAATGAAATCCAAAAAACGAGCATCTTCCTCGTGAACATTTTAATATAAGTTATAAACTAATATAATTTTATAAGATAAAGAATTTATTGTTTTTAATTATATACCATGCAGAGCATAAGCTATCATAATATAGATGTAAATACGTTAATAATTTTTAGTATAAAATTTATAATTTTTTTACTTATATACCGTGCGTAGTACGGGCCATTGTACTATAGATATATTGTAAAAAAGGGATGAAAATTGTACAAGAAAACATATTTATTTATTACTACAAAAAATTTTAATATAAAAAAACACTACATGCATTATATATACATGAGCATTGTACGAGCCAATTTTTAATTTAGACTATCCATTATTTATTTATTATTTAATATAGAAAAACACTACATGTATTGTGCTATTATTAACAAACAAATTATAAATTATTTTATAATTATTTTCAATAGCATATATATATACCCGAGTATGGCACGGGTCAAGTAATCTAGCCTTTTATAGAAAGCAGAAGGGGCAAGCCCATACACCAACTAGCAAAAGCAAGCCAAGTCTAAACTAAGGGCCAAGCCCATACATCAGGTTGAGGACACAATCTGGCCACTAACCACTATCCCCAAGATACTATGAAAAGTACAAGCACCACGTGCAAGGGAACAACAATCACAACAACTATTATCAAGTACATTACAACAAGTCCAAACAGAAACTAAAACGTCAAGGGATCTATCACCCTGAGATAGAAACCCTAGATCTACTCAACAAGAGGCAACATAAACACACCAAACACTCTACTCGTGATCAAACGAAGCCAACACCCATAGAAGATCAAAACAGAACACTACAAAGCACAGGGAAAGCCAAACACAAAGAAGTCAACAGGGGCAACAGTCTGAGAAGAGAGCAATCAGAAACAAGCAATGAAGAACTAAAGAAGATGCTCCAAGATCATGGATCTAAAACTCCGGTTAGTTGGGATGTCAACTCGTTTTGCAACTTTGCTTATCTCGGTCTAAGGCGCGTTTGATTTCCAGACGGGGGTTAAGATCCAGTTCGCTGGTAGTGCTTTGTTTCGTATCTGAATCGCAATGGAGTGAGCAACTTCATTCCCTTCTCTCGCAGACTAGGTAAACCCACAAATAGAGAAATTTTCTTTTAGCTTTTGAATGTCAGGAATGATTTGTATAATTTCCCATTTAGTAGTTTCGTCCCTACAACATTTTGTAACATCAAGAGCATCTGTTTCAATGATGATACGAGGTATTTGGAGATTATGCGCAAGTGTCATGGCGTCTCTCACTACCAAGGCTTCGGCAACAAGGGGAGAATAAGCAGGGAAAGATCTTGCTGCACCCGCGATGGTCTCTCCAAGGTAATTCCTAACTATAATTCCTGAATTGGCTGAGTGATTGGATTGATTAAAACTTGCATCTGAGTTTGCTTTGAAGACCTCTTTAGGAGGAGGTCTTCAATAACCTCCAATAGCCACATATCTGTTTCTATTTACACTTGGTTGGGGATACAAATCAGAGAACTCAGAAAGCTAGAAATTAATCTGAGTTAGTATCCCTGGAGGATTAATAGCAATATTTTCAAATACAAGCCCATTCCTAAGACAACCCCGTCCCATTTTTCCAAAAACCCAAAATTCTTAAGCATAGTTAAACGATAGTAGTAAATATATTATTGCATGCGAAAGTGTACAAATGTACCCAAAGGTACCCATTCGTAGGGCCCCAACTATACAGTGTATGTATAGTGATAATTACTAAGTAATCAGTAACTCGGACTACCCATTTACCGACTCTGACTCACTGGCTGTCGATCAACTCAAATGACCCCATCTCTGGAACTTGTCAGGCACTTCTAAGATCCGTAGACCAATATATATGCAAAATAAATAAAGAAAATGGGAGATAAGAACACACTATATGAACCATTAAATGGGAAAGCAATATTAGAACTCGTGTATAAAAAGGCAAGCACAAATAAGTGAGTCAACCACTCTCGCACTCATGCACCTAGGGTTCTATATGCCTACATGGTAACACAGCTTTATATGGCAAAAACGGCCCTACTTTAGCCCTTTTAGATAACAGCTCAGCTAGTTAGTTGTCCATCCCCATATCCCGCTCATCGTACCCCTAAGAGTGCATCCCTACTCCCCAATTTTGGCTGATAGAAACAGGTGTCGGGGCGGCACTATGGATAGTGATACAACAGTACCCCGTCAGGATGACCAGGCTACCCGACGTCCCGACAGAATGGTCGCGAGTCATCTGTCACCTGTGGACTTATTGGACCCAGACTATCCCCAAGGACCAGCGTGTCCTGTACTAATTGCATCGTACCCGCACTCTGGTACCTGACCTCGTACACAGCTTATGTGCACGACAGTAGATTACAGCTATGCATATGAAGACTCCTCACATGATGTTTAGCATCTTAATCTAGTGCTTATCATCTTATTTCAGCACTTATCAGCTCAACACTTATCAACTCGTTATAGATTTAATAACCGGCTCAACTATTCTTAAAAATCATCTATCATCATCTACCACATCAATCAGCATGAGAGCTATGAGTATATATCATCAGCATATTCATGACCACTGGCTTACACAACACAACACCAATCAACAACCATCCTCGATCAACATATGATTAACCATCGACAATCCTCGATCAACATATGGATTAATCCTAGTGTCGCTCAGGCGACCTGCTACTGACATGTTATCAATCAGCACACCAGCAGTCACACACACACAACCATAAAGCAATCATAAGTCATCTATCATAGGGTTTTCATATATCAGACAAGTTATTCCTATGGTTGATAGACCTCTGACAACTATCCTCAACTATCACGGGTCACAGCCCCTCTCCTAAGGTTCTACTGTTATTAACCGCTAGTAAGGCTTGGGTCACCCTACACCTAGTTATACACTTATTCTAATCCTACAATCCCTGATGAATAGGGTTCAGATCTCCCATCTAGATAGAAGACTGCAATAGTTACTGTTGCTACTTGCACCTTCGACCCTGCTATTCGTACTTCTAAGCAACTACTGTTCATACTCTCGGTCAACTGCTACTGACATTCCCCTCGAGGGTCCCCACTAAGAGTGTTATGGTGCACAAGATCCTCTCATGAGGCAAGTGCAGAGCATACTTACTTCTTAGAGGAACTACTATTTGCACCCCCTGTTATGCTATTGGCACCCCTTTCCTTTCCCCTGAAGATTTCTTACTAAGAGCTTTCTGATGCACAAGATCCTCATTCGAGGCGAGTGCAGAGCATACTTGCTCTTTAGATGAAGTTTCTAGAGAGGAAGAGAGGAGGATTTGGTGTGAATGGAAATGGAGGGGTGGACGCCTATTTATAGGTGAGATTTGCCTCAATCGCGTCGCGATGGACACTGTGTAAGTATCGTCGCGTCGCGATGGTACTCTTACCTTTACACATGTAAAAATCTAAACGAGGGTAAATGTCAAACACCATCGCGTCACGATGGTCCCTTCTCACAGGGTCGTCGCGTCGCAATGAACGTTTTTCTAAAAATATCTATTTTTCTTCTTCTAGCAGCTTCTAGGGGTTCCACATCCTTTCGGGGTATTCTAGGCATTTCCTAAGGTTTCTAGATATTTCCTAAGGTTTATAGCCCCATTTTAAGCTCATTTTATTCCTAATCAAGGTTTTTAATACTCATTTATCATCTAATCACCAATCTAATATTATTTGAGATTATCTGAAAAATAGGATGTTATATTACTATCCCCCCTTAAATAATTTTCGTCCTCGAAAATGATGGTCATATTCCTAACAAACAATATCTGAAGTGAATAATAGACACAAGAAATGGGGGGTTTGAATTGTGTCCCTTTTAAAATTTCTATACTCTTCAATTAACAAAAAACTTTCTTAGTAAAAAGATTTGTAAGTTATAACACACTGGAAGAGTATAGTGGAATTGAATATGAGCAATCTATATAAAGGAAGATTATGCCACCTTTTTAATGATAAGGATGCAGCAAAGGTAATTTTGTTTGAGTATTAGAAACTTACCTTTTTGCAAATGATTTGTTATGCTACAAATAGTTAGATATGGTATGAGCTGAAAACTGTTTTTATGAAATGCATAGTGAATATGAAGGCAAGTAAATAACAAACACAGATTTATAGTGGTTCACCCAAAATATACTTGGGCTACATCCACTCCTCATCTCCTGTGAGTATTTCCACTATTTGGCAAATAGTTACAACGTGCTTAACTAACCCTTAGTTAATACACCTTCTAGTGTTCTTTCTCCTACAGCCTCTACAAGCTGTCTCCTTAATTACACTCACTGAATCAAGACATCCTCACCATCACTCAGTTACCTCAAGTAGTTTTGGTTTGATTCTTGACAGTAATCGGGTTCAGGTTTACAAAAGTGTTTGTTGGGATTTTTCTGGGCTTGGAAACTAAGTATAGGCAATTACAAATCAAAGTTTACATGCTGGAACACACTCTTAAGGTAATCCCTAATATTTTTGGAGTTGCAGTATCTCGAGTGTGTTAAGAGGATGATAGCTATGTGCTTGGAGTTTGATGTAACAGTTTTCAGCTTCAATCTCTACTTGATTCAATAGTCTTGCTTTGTTTATAAACTGAGACATGACCTTTTAGCCGTTGGGAGAGCCGTTGCTTCTTCAAATCTGGTTTGCAGAAAGTAGTATAGGTTCTACATAAAGTCCACCTACTTTGTACTTTTGTCAGGATATGTCATGTCAACCTTTTGGAACCTTCCAGCCTCTTCATCCTCGGACTGTCCTTTCTTCAGAGCAATAAACTTTGTTCTTCTTTGATTTAGTGCAGGAGCTTCATTAAATAGTGATTGACTTTGTTGTAGATGCATTAGATCACATTTCATTCGATTCTATCAAGTTTATGGCTCTGCTGCACATGATTCTCCCACTGATGCGTTCCTTCTCAACTTGAGAAGGTTTAGTGCATGTCTTCTCATATTTCTATACTGCATTTTGTCTTGAAGCAACTTTGCCTTTGTTTCTTGGTTTGCTTTTAATGTTGAATCCTGCTCTTCACGGAACATACTTAAATAAATCTGTTAGGACATTAAATGATCAGATAACTTAATCTATTTCTTATTGAGTTTGGTTTCATCAAAACCTTTGGGAGTGAGATTTTTAGTCTCAACAATATCCTTATTTGAAAATTTACTTCCCTATCCTTATATTCTCTTCCCCCTCCCAGATCTTTTCCTCATTTATTCACTGTGACTCTTAATCCACTTTTCTTCTTTACCTTCCTCGAGCGTCGGTTTATCCTAATTATTATGGCTTCCTAAATAACTTGCTACCAATCAAAATGTAAACTAACCTATACTAAAGGAGTCTCTCGATGATACCTATAGAATATCTGAATTCAGCTTTTGTCGTTGCAACTTTATTATAGTGACATCAGGGTTACACCTACTTCTGTGTATCATTCTGATCCTATTTCATCCTTAGATCCTTCCAATATCAATCATACCTTGCTATTTCTAACTCCAAGCCTCACATCATTCTCTAGAACCATTATCCTTTATGTAATATCATAAGTACCTGAAATCTGGCTATATCCAGAAGTCGGTTCTTCATCGTCCATTCTTAATTTCCTCCAAAGATATTTATCATCTTAATTCCCTATGTACATCAATTTCGGACTATATGTTCCTCCCCTTAACACTATATCTGACCTTGATACTTTTATCATCATCTTATTTCATAAACTAATTCCTTCTCAATCCTTCTTCCAAAATAGATTTCTTGATCCTTCTCCCTATTTCTCACTAATCTAGTGACCACACAAATTCTATTTTAATTCCCTGAAAGAACCTATTCACCTATTCTAGAGAAACTATTGAGAATGCTACTTAGTCCTTCCTATTCTCATCATGATCCTATCACCACCCATGCTAATATGAGATCAAACAGAGAGAAAACAACTCCAATGAGAATGTTGGAATTTACCCACGGAGGATATTTTATGAAAGGAAACAACAGATTAAACGTCTGTCGAAAAGTTTGAGAGAATTTCATACCTATCACCTCCAAGTGTCCACTAGAAGAATATAGTTGACCACTGATTCTAAAATTTGACGACTTCAACACTTAGATTATAATCTCATGAACTCAAAAGTCGTCATGGGTGGACTAACTCTATCTGATTCTAGTAATATACTACGTTACTCAGAAACGTATCCATCCTGAGACAAATTGTCTCTTGAAATTCCGTTCCAATCCTTGATTGATATTGCACAGATTGATGGGTATGTAGTCATGTCATACCTGATCATGATCACGTTCGACTATGATGTTCCATGGATCGATTGATATCCCTTATTGTTCTTAGTCTCTCCTAAATGTGATGCCTCTAGATTTCCTAATAAATCCTCCTTGTAAATATCGCTCTTAATTATGATCCTCCTTATTTTTAATCTGATGCTTCCTGTATCAACAACTCTTGTCTAAAGAATTTTCACTCCAGGTTACTTTCCCTTGTCTTATACTAATGCCTATATTACTATCGGTTTCCATCCTTTATTCTTTCGTAACTTGTCGCCCTAGTTATTGCCTGACTTCTTTACCCTGATTTTTCATCACCAATCACTCCTTAGCATCTGGGAGTCCATTCCCTTTTGGTCTTCTGACTTCTCCTTATTTCCTTTAGTCTCAATCTATATCCTCCCTTTCAACGATGATGTTGTTCACCTTAACCATACTCCTTACTTGATCTACTGGCCATATAGTGGTAACTCACTCTTTTGCTCCTAGAAAAATTTTCAGTTCTAATCTAGTTTGCTAATCGCAGGTTAATACTACTGTCTTACTAAGGGGATCCTACTCTACCTCTATGCCTAACTCCTAAATTAACATCTATGCTAATTCCTCTTCTACCACTATCTTATTCTTTCCCTTTTAATTACAGATTTAGCATTTATAGAACTCTTCCTTTGACCTAGCCTAACAAACTCTTTGATCGTTGACTGAACAGTTTTAACAAAATGAGCTCCTCCACCTCTATAGTCAGTCAAAACTTTCTATCTAGCATATGGACCATCTCATCCTTCATCACTTCTATTCTTACCTTTTTGTCCCTAAGTCTGACCCTCATTGAATCCATCATTATCAGGATGATCATCTTTTGGTTCTAAATCCTCTAGCACCTACATCCATTCGTTACTAAGTTTCAGCTGATAGTAATCGGAAATCAAATTTAGTGCCTCAATAGTCATACCATCTTAAGTCACCTAACTCACTCTTTCTATTGCTTAACCATTCCATAAAATTTCTCTCCAAAGATTCTTCCTAGGAACCACTATATCTAAGCCTAGTTTCACCCACTTCCTTCTCACACCCTATAGTCCTCTTCATATCCTATTCTGAACTACTCTATGCCTTTACTAGCTAAACTGTCAGCTTTAACAGTGTTTCCGTCCCTTTCACCGCTCCTGGTCAACTATTTCGATTGCCCCTATAATTTATCAAGGTCTAACCTACCAGCAAAGGCCTAACGATATTCACCCTAGTCCGAATACTAGCATCACTAGACTCAACTTCATCATCAAGGTAACTTCATCATCCTTCTAACCTACCAACTATTTCGATTGCCCCTATAATTTATCAAGGTCTAACCTTTCTAGTCCGAATACTAGCATCACTAGACTCAACTGTCTTCCATATGGTAACTTCATCATCCTTCTCTTTAAAAGGAATGATCTTATCACGTTCATGGGCCACAGATCCATGTAAGAATTTTACAGCCTCTCATGAACAGACTAAAACAATTATCTATCTCAACACCTTATGACATAAATAATTGCTAAGCAGACACTCTACCCATTTCTAAGTATATTAAGTATCCGATAGGGATCCGACTAGACACAGTCAATGATAACATCCTTATGACTCCACAGTTCGGTTAGGACCGAACTGCTCTGATACCACCTAAATGAGACAACCTCGTCCCATTTTTCCCAAATTCCCATAATTCTTAAGCGTAATTAAATGATAGTAGTAAATATATTATTGCATGCGGAAGTGTAAAAATGTACCTAAAGGTACCCATTCGTAGGGCCCCAGCTATACAATGTATGTATAGTGATAATTACCAAGTAATCAGTAACTCGGACTACCCATTTACCGACTCTGACTCATTGGCTGTCGATCAACTCAAATGACCCCATCCCTGGAGCTTGTCTGGCACTGCTAAGATTCGTAGACTAATATATATGCAAAATAAAGAAATAAAACGAGAGATAAGAACACACTATACGCACCATTAAGTGGGAAAGCAAGATTAGAACTCGTGTATAAAAAGGTAAGCACAAACAAGTGAGTCAACCACTCTCGCACTCATGCACCTAGGGTTCTATATGCCTACGTGGCCACACAGCTTTATACGGCAGAAACGGCCCCATCTTAGCCTTTTTAGATAACAACTCAGCTAGTCAGTTGTCCATCCCCATATCCCTCTCATCGTACCCCTAAGAATGCATCCCTGCTCCCCAATTTCGGCTGATAGGAACAGGTGTCGGGGCGGCACTCAGGATCGGCACTATGGACAGTGATACAACAGTACCCCGTCACCAGACTACCCGACGTCCTGATAGGATGGTCGCGAGTCATCCGTCTCCTATGGACTTGTCGGACCCAGACTATCCCCAAGGACCAGTGTGTCCTGTACTAATTGCATCGTACTCGCACTCTGGTACCTGACCTCGTACATAGCTTATGTGCACGGCGGTAGATTACAGCTATGCATATGAAGCCTCCCTATGTAAAAGCCGAGTTCAATCCACCTCGCACTGTTCTCACGATCTTCTCCACCCCCCGTGTGGAGTTTTTGCTTTTTGCAAGGTTCGAATCCGGGACCTGGGGCTTAAGTAACCCTAAAGCACCTTGCCATCACCAACTGAGCTACTTTTTTTTTTGTAACATTCGAGTTCTATCCACCTCGCACTGTACTCACTATCTTCTCCACCCCCATGTGGAGTTTTTGCCTTCGGCAAGGTTCGAACCCGGGACCCTGGGGCTTAAGTAACCCGGAAACACCTTGTCATCACCAACTAAGCAATTAGTTGGTGATGACAAGGTGCTTCTGGGTTACTTAAGCCCCAGGGTCCCGGGTTCGAACCTTGCCGAAGGCAAAAACTCCACATGGGGGTAGAGAAGATCGTGAGTATAGTGCGAGGTGGATAGAACTCAACTGTTACAAAAAAGGTGCCTTTTTGTCACAGCCGAGGTTCTATCCACCCTCCAGTTGTCTCACGATCTTCTCCACCCCCATGTGGAGGTTTTGCCTTTGGAAAAGTTCGAACCCGGGACTCTGGGGCTTAAGTAACCCGGAAACACCTTGCCATCACCATCTGAGCTACAGCTCAGTTGGTGATGGCAATGTGCTTCCGAGTTACTTAAGCCCTAGGTCTTGAGTTCAAACCTTGCATAAGGCAAAAGTTCCACATAGGGGTGGAAAAGACCGTGAGTATAGCTGGAGGGTGGAAAGAACCTCGGCTGTGACAAAAAAAACACGGTCTTTTCCACCCCCATGTGGAAGTTTTGCCTTATGTAAGGTCCGAACCCGGGACCTGGGCTTAAGTAACCCAGAAGCACCTTGCCATCACCAACTGAGCTAAAATTCCACATGGGGGGTGGAAAAGACCATGAGTATAGCTGGAGGGTGGAAAGAACCTCCGCTGTGACACCCCACGCGATGTTTAGCATCTTATTCCATGTTTAGCATCTTATTCCAGTACTTATCATCTTATTTCAGCACTTATCAACTCTTATGGATTTAATAACCAGCTAAACTATTCTTAAAAATCATCTACCATCATCTACCACATCAATCAGAATGAGAGCTATGTGTATACATCATCAGCATATTCATGACCACTGGCATACACAGTACAACAACAATCATCAACCATCCTCGATCAACATATGATTAACCATCAACTATCCTCGAACAACATATGGATTAATCCTAGCGTCGCTCAGGTGACGTGCTACTAACATGTTATCAATCAGCACACCAGCAGTCACACACACACACAACCATAAAGCAATCATAAGTCATCTATCCTAGGGTTTTCACATATCAGACAAGTTATTCCTATGGTTGATAGACATCTGACAACTGTCCTCAGCTATCACATGTCACAGCCCCTCTCCTAAGGTGCTGCTGTTATCAACCGCTAGTATGGCTTAGGTCACCCTACACCTACTTATACACTTATTCTAATCCTACAATCCCTAGTGGATAGGGTTCAGATCTCCCACCTGGAAAGAAGACTGACGGAGTTACTGCTGCTACTTGCACCTTCGACCCTACTACTCGTACTTCCAAGCAACTACTGTTCACACTCTCGGTCAACTACTACTGACATTCCCCTCGAGGGTCCTCACTAAGAGTGTTCTGGTGCACAAGTTCCTCTCATGAGGTAAGTGTGGAGCATACTTACTTCTTAGAGGAGCTACTATTTGCACCCCATGTTCTGCTACTGGCACCCCTTTCGTTTCCCCAGAAGATTTCTTACTAAGAGTTTTCTGATGCACAAGATCCTCATTCAAGGCGAGTTCAGAGCATACTTGCTCTTTAGAGGAAGTGTCTAGAGAGGAAGGGAGGAGGATTTGGTGCGAATGGCATGGAGAGGTGGATGCCTATTTACAGGTGAGATTTGCCTCCATCGCGTCCCGATGGACACTATGTAAGTACAGTCGCGTCGCGATGGTACTCTTACCTTTACACGTGTAAAAATCTAAACGGGGACAAATGTCAAATACCATTGTGTCACGATGGTCTCCTCTCACAGGGTCGTCGTGTCACGATGAACGTTTTTCTAAAAATATCTATTTTTCTTCTTCTAGAAGCTTCTAGGGGTTTCACACCCTTTCGGGGTATTCTAGGCCTTTCCTAAGGTTTCTAGATATTTTCTAAGGTTTATAGCCCCATTTTAAACTCATTTTATTCCTAATCAAGGTTTTTAATACTCGTTTATCATCTAATCACCAATCTAACATTATTTGAGATTATCTGAAAAACGGGATGTTACAATTCTTAACCTTCCAGATTTCTCACAGTGTAAAGTAGAGGGAAGCGAAGCCAAATACTCTAAAGTCAGGGTTAGCATTCAGAGCATCCAGCTTAGCCATAAGTTAGTTGTTGATATAAGTAATATCCATAGGATTAGGTTTGCATTGTAGCTGATTGGCAAACCATATTGGCCTAGTCCAAGGATAGAGGAGGAAAAGATGCTCTAAGGTTTCAGTCTCTCTATCCCAGATTTGGTAAATTGGGTTAGCCACTAATTTCCTTTTCCAAAGATTCTCCCTAGAGGGGAGGACGTTGTGGCTAATCTTCCATAGGAAAATCTTAATCTTTTGGGGGATAGGGGCCCTCCAAATCTCCTTCCACAGTAAACTTGGGTTGGCACTGGAAGAGGTTGGTGTTACACTAGTGTGCATGCCATTACTACTGACTACCGCATATCCAGATTTAATAGAATACTCACCATTAGGATTATGAGGCCAGTAGAGGGTGTCCTCACATTTTAGCCAGCTAACAGAAGTTTGGAGGGTTTTAATGGCTGATTGAGGAGCTAGGAATGTCCTAAGTTTGGCTAAGTCCCAATCTCCGGTTGTAGGGTTAATGAGAACCTCCACATTTTGGTCATCCATTAGTGCAAGGGTTGCAGCTTTTGTCCCATCAATTAACCACTTATCCTGAGCCAAACGAATATTTTCTCCTGTTCCAACAGCCCACCTTCCTTCATTCTTGATAAGATTTCTGCCAAAGAGAAGACTTTTCCAAATCCAAGAGCCAGTCCTACTAGAAGGTACCTGCAAAAAAGAAGAGTTAGGAAAATAAATCCCTTTTAGAGTTCTCACCCAAAGGGTTGTGTGTTATTGATAATCCTCCATGCTTGTTTAGCAAGGTGTGCTTGGTTCATTTCCTCAAACTTCTTGAAACCAATGCCTCCATCATTCTTTCTTCTGGTTAAATCCTTCCACTTTTTCCAATGAATCCCCTTAAAACGATTCTTAGAAGCCCACCAAAAGTTGGCTACTATAGAGCACATCTTCTTACTGAAGGTCTTAGGGAATTTAAGAATGGACATGGCATAAGAAGGTATGAACTGAATCACAGCTTTAATGAGGATCTCCTTGCCCACTTGGTTCAACATGCTCTCTTTCCACCCTTCAAATTTGTTGAGGATTTTATCTTTAATCCAAGACAGGGTCTTAGATTTAGACCCTCCCTATTCACTAGGGAGACCAAGGTATTTTCCGGGGTGGTTCCAGATAGGAATGGACAGGGCAGCAGTAATGTTACTTCTCACATGAGTAGGGACATATTTTCCAAAGACCAGACCTGATTTAGAAAGTCGTTGTCCAGAGGCATTAGAGTAGCAATTAAGGATAGACATGATCTGATAAATTTCTTCCTCCTTCGCTGTGGCAAAGAGAAGAGAATCATATGCAAAGAGGAGGTGAGAAAGAGTGGGAGCCAAGGTAGTCAATTGAATTCCAAGAATTTTATGATTTGCAACTGCATTGGTTAGCATATGGGATAGGATATCAGAAGCCAATATAAACAATTAAGGGGATATTGGATCTCCCTGCCTGAGCCCTTTTGACGGAACAAGTCTGTTTCCTATTTTCCCATTAACCTTAAACTTGTAGGAGACTGTCGTAACCAGAGTCATAACCTTAGTCACCCAAACAGGAGAGAAACCATAGGCTAAAAGAGCTTCCTTTAAGAAGGACCATTTAAGTCTATCATAGGCCTTACTCATATCTAGTTTAATTGCAATACCAATCTTCCCTACCTTGTTCTGTTTCTTGAGAGCATGAAAAACTTCATGAGCTATAATAATATTGTCCTGAATCAGTCTCCCCTTAGGAATGCACTTTGATTAGGGGAGATAATGTCATTCATAAAGGGCTTCATTCTCTGAATATAGATTCTGGAACATATAAGTTGGATGGTTAAGTACCAAAATTACCAGGACTTTTTGGACCACCACCTTTCATGCTTGTAATACAGCCCAACTATAAGACACCTCACCATTGGGCCTATGCAAAGTTCATCAGGTTTTAAGGTGTATTTAGATAAATAATTTAATTTCGACTAACAAAAAGGATAAATAATTTAATGAAGTGTTTATTTTATAAATTATTTTAGAGAATTTAATTTAGCACTTGTTTGAAAGCTATTATAGAGAGTTTATTAAAATAAGTTGAAAATATCATGTGTAAATTATTTTTTAAGCGTGAGTGTTCAAATTAATACTAATACAAATAGATCATGAAGTAAAATAAAAAAACACTTTAAAATTCTCTCATAGGATCCATTTGTTTTAGGTTTTTGACAAGAATTGATTTTAAAAAATTTGCGATTAAAAATATTGATTTGTGTTTGGTAATCTATCTATCTAATATCTATCTATTTTCTATCTATTCTATTACTAATAACAAAACTAGGTTTTCTAGGACATGTGTCACTCTCTCATCAACGCTAATATTTTTTTATTTTTTATTTTTTATTTTTGTTATTTTTTTTTTTTTTATTTTTATTTTTCCATTTTTTTTATTTTTCTATTTTTTATTTTCCTTTTTTTCAAGTTTTCTAGCTATCTATCTATTTATCTATCTATCTATCTATCTATTATCTATTAACAAAATAAGGTTTGCTAGGACACGTGTCATTCTCTCATCAATTATAATATTTTATTCCTTTTTATTTTTTATTTTTTAATTAATTAATTAATTATTTATTTATTATTTTTTCATTTTTTATTTTACCTTTTGACAATTTTTTATTTATATTCTATTTTTTATTTTTCTAAATTTTGGTTTTTTACTTTTTTTTGCTTATATTGTAATTTTATTTTTTCTTACTTTTTATTATCTTTTTAACTTTTTTGTGCTTATATTGTATTTTTTATTTTTTCTTAATGTCTCTTTTTATTTTTTTTTTTCTTTTTTTACTCTTATTTTTTTATATCTTTTCCTAATGTTGTTTTATGTTTTTTATTTTTCAATTTGAATTTGAATTTTATTATTTTTAAATACCTTTATTTTATTTTTTTAATTTATTTTTTATACAAGCATAAACGTCTTTATTATTTATAAATGATAATTTTGTTTCTTAGTCTTTACAGAGAAACATTACATGTTGTCGGTGTAATTTATCGTCTTTCAACACATATCAAATATATAAATATTTTTATAATTTATAAATGATTATTTTGTTTTTAAGTCTCTACGGGGAAACATTACATGTCGTGGGTGTAATTTTATCATCTTTTAACACATATCAAATTAATAAATATTTTTATCATTTGTAAATGATTATTTTATTTTTTAGTCATTACGGGGAAGTATTATATGTCGTGAGTATAATTTTATCGTCTTTGAACATATATCAAATTTATAAATATATTTATCATTTATAAATAATTATTTTGCTTTTTAGTCCTTACGGAGAAACATTACATGTAATCAGTCTAGTTTTATTATAAATGATTATTTAGTTTTTAGTCCCTACAGGGAAACATTACATGTATTTGGTGTAATTTTATCATAATTAAACACATATCAAATTTATAAATGTCTTTATTACTCTATTTATCAAGGTAATTAAAACCGGACCGGGCATTGAACCGGAGAGGGCCAGGGTTCAGGGTTTTTGGGTCAGACCGGGGTCGAACCGGAAACTAATAAAATATTATTTAAAATATATATATATATATATATATATATATATATAAATTGAAATGTTATGTGTGTGTGTGTGTGTGTATATATATATATATATACATAACATTTCAATTTATACACAAAATAACATGTCTCGGAACTAAAAAAATATTATTTTTTAAATATATATATATATATATACCAAATATATAATATATATACATAACATTTCAATTTATACACAAAATAACATATAGCTTAGTGGTAAGATGGCTTGTTGTGGCCTTGAGAATAGGGGTTCAAGCCCTGTGGAGACCAAAATTGATTTTTTTTAATAAAAAGGCAATTCAAAAAATTAAAAAAAATCGGTTTAACCCCTGACCGACCGGTTCTCTGCCAGCCGGTTCTGAGGGGTCACCCAGACTGGCCACAGGCCCGGTTTCGGTCTGGTTTTAATAACCATGGTATTTATAAATGATGATTATGCTTATTACTCCTTATGGGGAAACATTACATGTTATCGATGTTATTTTATCGTCTTTTTTTGATCTAGAGGTCGTTGACCCCGCTCTACTATCCAGGAAAAAGGGGGTCTGACTAATCTGGAGTTCGGCTGGGAGATAAGTAAAGTCTGGCCCCAAGTTGTTCCATCGCCAGGGATCGAACTCGCGTACTAGTAGAGCTCGTCCCTTTAGATGAAGTGCTTAATTTAACCACTCGCACCCAACCTTTTTATCGTCTTCGAGCACATATCAATTTTATAAATATTTTTTATTATTTATAAATAATAATTTTACTTTTTAGTCCCTACCGGGAAACATTACATGTTGCCGGTGTAAATTTATCGTCTTCGAACACATATGAATTTTATAAATATATTTATTATTTATAAATGACAATTGTGTTTTTTAGTCTATACGGGGAAACATTACAAGTTGTCGGTGTAATTTTATCATCTTTGAACACATATCAATTTTATAAATATCTTTATTATTTATGAATGACAATTATGTTTTTTAGTCTCTACGGGGAAACACTACATGTTGTCGTTGTAATTTTATCGTCTTTGAACACATATCAAATTTATAAATGTCTTTATCGTTTATAAATGATTATTTTGCTCTTTAGTACTTACGGGAAAATATTACATGTTGTCAGTATTATTTTATCCTCTTTGAACACATATCAAATTTATAAATGTCTTTATCATTTATATATGATTATTCTGCTTTTTAGCCCTTGTGGAGAAACATTACATGTTGTGGGTGTAATTTTATTGTCATTGAACACATATCAATTTTATGCATCTATTTATTATGCTCAAACTTAATTGAATTCAACAAAACATTAATTTAGTATAAACAGACTTTTAAATATAAAACAAACTGTTTACAAACATGGTATTTTCACACATGCATAAAAACAAAAAAGACCCGTAACTTGCTAGTAGTATTTTAAAAGTGAGTTTAGAATAATTGATTTTGTTTGGATAATAAAGTAGAATTACTATTTATGTGTAAATGTAAAGAATTTTGTGTGTTTCGCACCCAAAATTGATTTTACTCAATGGACTAGGGTTGATGTCCAGAGGGGCAGGACTAGGTTGAGGATGTATTAGTCGAGGGACATCTGTGAGTTTCTTATGTGCAGTGTGTTATAGTATTTTGGCCAGTTAAGTATGTATTTTGATCTTTAATTTGGTTCTCTTAATGTAGGGCGAAGGGTAGCATGGGGTGGCTAGATATGGCATGTTGTGCGTGGAAATACCATGTTTGTAAACAGTTTATTATATATTAAAAAATTTGTTTATACTAAATTTATATTCTGTTAAATTCAATTAGGTTTTAGACTTTTAGCATAATAAATAGATGCATAAAATTGATATGTGTTTAATGACGATAAAATTACACCCACAACATGTAATATTTCCCTGTAGGGACTAGTTGATGAGAGAGTGACATGTGTCATTGAAAACCTAGTTTTATTAATAGTAAAGATAGATAGAAGAATAGAATAGATAAATACGTTTTATGTATTATGTCTCACTTATGTACAAATCTTTTTAAATGAATGCAATGTGAATATTCTCTACATGAGTACTTGATAAAGTTTTAAAATTTCCTGCTTGACCCGTGTGCTTTATTATATTAATAATTAAGATTAGGATTAATGTTCACATCGAGGGGTGTTGGACAGGGAAATAGGTGAGTCTAGAGAAAATGAGAAATTTATTTTCTAAAAATGTTAGCTATCATGTTAGTAGATAATAAATTTGTGCGGGGTTTGGCTATCAAAGGTCATATCATCTTGGAAAATATCTCGGGGTTCCTATTCTCCATAAGTAGGTTATTAAGTAATCATTTCAATACATTATTGATAAGGTAACTAGAGGCTTACCTATTGGAAGAATAGGAATTTATCTTTTGCGGGGAAGGTGACTCGCACAAAGTATGTTATTCAAGCTCTACCTAGCTATGTTATGTAATCCACGATTTTGCCTTAATCTATTTGCAATGAAATTGATCACAACGACAAGATCAAAATCTAGGGAGATTCGGACACCCAATGGCGTGCTCATTTTGTTTTGTTGGTGTTTTAGTGCCACTGCTGAACGAAACCGTGAGGTTCGTTTCTTGACACGACAAGTGTACGGGTTGCTCAAGTAATAAAAGGGTAAGTAAAGTATCTCTCCATAGGGATTGCAAGCTATTCAACTAATCTTGCTATGCTAATAGAAAGAGTAAACAATGGGATAAATGACTGTTTTGCATGTTTTTATAACAAAACATAAAAGAAACAAAGATACAGCTGAACACAATTCACTTTCAACATATAAAACATAAGAGAGAAATGGATGAAATGGTAGATTGGTCTTTGTAATCCATGTAGTTACAAGTAGTACAATGTTCAACGTCACCCTTCTCTAGTCTTAAGGCAGTTCATGATCACCCGAGCTTGCTAATTCAGCTATACACAATTTCTTACTGTATAACTCTTTCCAATTAACTGAAGGCCTTAATTCCTTACAAGTTATCACTTAATTAGAAGCATTAAGATTAGAATCTCAATATGGGTGCATATAAATAAGTTATTATTCCTAGTAAACCTGATTCATATAGAATCTAATTCAGTTCAGACCTAATACCCTTTTTCCAAGTGATGTATCATTTATACGGTGATCAGTCATACAAAAGCATTAAGAACAAAAATAGATTCATGCATCAGCCCAAATCTACCCCAAAAGTAGGGAAGAAGGAACCTTAAGTGCACAATTGCATACTACACTTCATCCTAACCAAATCAACAGATTTAGCAAGACATGATGTAAAGAGAGAGGGATAGAGAGATCTTGCAGAATGAACGGAAATAATCCATTGGATCTTCAAGGTCTTGAAAACCCAAATAAAATAGAGAGAAATCATGTTTACAATTCTGAAAAATGAAAAATTACCAAAAGATCCTAGAAAATGAATTGAAAATTCAATTTATAGCTCTTGAGTTCGTGTCTTCGCTTGGCGACACGATTATTCGCCTAGTGAAAACAGCTATTTGAAACTTCATTTAATGATCAAAGTGTCACCTCATGTCACCACACAAATTTGCACATAATTGGACTCTTCATCTTCATTATCTTTCATCTCGTAAACTACAACTTCGCCTAGCAAAAGGTTGTTTTTTCTTCAAATGCTGGAATAGGCCATTTTGTCAGGCAATATTGTGCCATTCGCTAGGCGAGAATTGCAAAACTTGCCTTAAAAGAGTTCAAAACAACAAACATTAGGGACAAAAATGAAATTCCTAATTCTCACTAAAATTATATCAATATGCTCATAAAATACCCTAAAATATGTTTAAAACTACCACAAAAACACCTATGAAACCACTCTTATGTTCATTCATCAGCCACCCAAACAAATAGGGAGAACTGAGTTTACATGCAACTAGGAAAGTAAATGAAGCTTTTATGATGAAGGCAGGTTGGAGATTGTGTACTCGCCAACAAGACCTATGAGAAACTATCATAAGATTCAAATATAAATTTGGATAATCTTTTATCCCTCACATTCAAATAGACAAGTTAGGCTCAAATTTTTTGGCGAGAGCTATGTAAGAGCTAAGATAGCTAAAAGGAAAATCTAATTTGGCAATTGGGAAATAGAAGGAATTTAAACTTCCAGATCGATCCCTAGGTTCATATGGTGGATGTCTCACTGATCATTGTACATCTCCTCTAACCCCTGCGAAGACAATGGAATTAGTTAGTCAATTTGTTAATTTAATAGGTCAATGGGTGGTAACAAAATTCCAAACTTTCTATGGAGAGAATCAAGGCCTTACTTCCTCCCTTGGGTAACCATGTAGAGGGCTCTATCGCTTGGTAGGAAACTAGTGACAATACTTCTCCACTGCATCATCCTACAATGGCTTATTGGTATCTAAGGCTTTACATCACCCAACCATCTTCTCATCGAGATGGAAATGGCAAGATCCAAAATGAATCAAACATTTTTTATGGAGGGTAGGGAAAGGGGTGTTACCTACAAATGCGTTAGTGATGTGGAGAGGGGTGTTACATACATTTCCTCTAACCCCTGCGAAGACAATGAAATTAGTCAGTCAATTTGTTAATTTAATAGGTCAATTGGAGGTACAAAATTCCAAAATTTCTATGGAGAGAATCAAGGCCTTACTTCTTGTTGGAATCAAGTGGATTCAGAAACAATAACCCTTAATTGTTTTGATGATAACAAAAGATTAAGAGAACAATTTATTCTCTAACATGGTTATAAGTGTGCAGAAAGTATTTATACTCAGAAAAATTTGCTTCAGAAGACTCAGTGAAATCTTGAAGTTCACTCATCAAAGTCCGGCTCTGGCTCTGTTTCTTGGCACCTAGAATCTGGTTGGTCAACGCTGAGGTTAGTCAACATTCGATGTTAGTCAACACTGGTATATGATGCAAGACATGAATTGACTCGGTCAAATCATTGGTTACCCGCTCTTTCGAAAACTCGAATCTGTTTGGTCAACGCTCTTGTGATGGTCAACGCTCTGTTAGAGCATAGTCACAATCTGGTTGGTCAACTCTGCAGTGCAAGTCAACAATACAACAAATTCTACTTAGTGCACTCTATGAAGACTTATTGTGCTTCAACAAGAATCGCTATGTGATAGCCCTCTCATTTCTGTATTGAAGAATACTTGATTACGGTGAGCAGTGAAGTCTTTGAACGAAGAGCTCGATAGTGAAATTGAAGTACATTGTTATACGAGGACAAGAAGAATGTCAAAGGATAAAATCATCAAGGAAACTTGTGCTTGAAGTGTCTATTTTTTGAAAAGCTCACTAAGGACAAAGTTACTGACATTGCGTATAATACTCAGAATGCTTTTCGTCTTGAAAGCGACGTAACCTGCAAAAGCCAAAGTTCCAGGATCTGAAGCTTTGACTTCGGACAAAAAGAGACGTTGTGTCACATCGGCACTTACAACGGCACTTTTTCAACCCTAGCTATATATCCTACCTCATACACTGAAGTAAGACAAATATTGAGTTTTTAAAAACGATTTTCAACACAGTTGTACGCAATCTAGCAACTTGAATATTTTTCTGAGTAGTGAGAGCATCAACATCTATCTTCTCAAACACTACCCAATCAAGAGACAGTGAGCAATCAAGAATTCATCCAAGTCTCTGAGATCGTTGAACAAGGCACTTACTATTTTATTCTTTCTTTTAAGAAAGTTATTTTGTGCTAAAAGTATTTTCATTGTAAATTCTCTCTGAAGAGAGTTATCTCTATATTGTTTCAAAAACTCTTATTTGAATCTGTACTTAGCCCAAGAAGGGTCAGATACCTTAGAGGCTCAATCATCGAGTCGTTTCTAAGAAGTTGTGAGTATAGCCAGGTTGGCGTAAATATACTCTCAAGTGTAATCGGTTGATTATAGTGGAGAAATCCTTCAAGTGAGTGAAGGGACTAGACGTAGCTATCGGTGATAGTGAACTAGTATAAATCTACGTGTCTCTTTCTTCTCTCTACTCTTTATTCCTTGCACAGTTTATTCAATAGTTATTTTTCATAAACATTTGTATTTGCGAAAAAGTTTTTAAAACCCAATTCAAACCCCCCCTTTCTTGTGTTTTGCCACGTTCAATTGGTATCAGAGCTCGGCCTCTTGGTTGAGCACTTAACAGTGTGAGAGGAAAAGATCCTATACTTTCCTATGGCAAGCAACGAACCCGGTGGTCACGTTAATCGTCCCCCTTTGTTCGGATCTAACTATGACTGTTGGACAGATAAAGAGAAAACCTTTTTCCAATCGCAACAGTTTGATCTTTGGGATATCGTCCGAAAACAGTCCACAGAACCAGTTGACTCCAAAAGAAATCCTATTCATAGGGAGTCTTGGGTGATGATCATAAAGGAATATACCTTGCACCAAAAAGCAAGATACTTTCTTGTATGTGCTATCTCTGAAAAAGAGTTTGAGAAATGTGGTAATAACAAAGATCGCCAAAGAAATTTGGGACTCACTGGCTTTAGCCTATGAGGGTACTTCCCAAGAACAAGAAACCAAGGCTAATATCTTGGTTAGACAATATGAACTCTTCAAGATGGAAGAGGATGAAAGCATCGAAATTATGTTTGGAAGATTTCAAACATTAGTTCATGGCTTGAAGGTTCTCAAGAAAAGCTATACTATCACGACCATGTTAAGAAAATCTTGAGAAGTCTGCCAAAGAGATGGAGACCCAAATTCACGGCTATTCAAGAAGCCAAGGACTTGAATGAATTACGACTTGAAGATCTTTTGAGTTCACTAAGAGCTCACGAGCTTGAGCTTGATGAAGAAGAACCTCCCAAGAAAACTAAGACCATTGCTTTAAAATCATCACACAAGGCATCTACTTCTAAAGCTCTCCAAGCCGAACTTGACACTGACAAAGATTCATCTGAAGAAAGTAGTGAAGATACTGACGATGAAATTTCCTTAATATCAAGGAAGATTCAACGCATGATGAAAAGCAAAGGAAGGTTTAGAAGAAAGTTCCCTAAGAAGGACTCAAGGGAAAAACACGACTCAAAAGAAAAGAAGGACTTCAAGGACAAAAGCCAAGTCACTTGCTATGAATGCAAGAAACACAGCCACTACAAGTCGTAATGTCCACAACTTGAGAAATCAAGGAAAGGTGGCTTTAAGGGTAAGAAGAAGAAGAGTCTCATGGCTACATGGGATGATTTCGAGTCATCATCCGATGATGATGATGAAACAGTGCCAACATGGCTCTTATGGCCAATATAGAGTCGACAGTGAAGAAGAAGAACAAGAAGAGGTAAATTCTAACATTTCTTCTAATATTCAATTAGCCTTTGATGAACTGTTAGACGAGTCTTCCAAACTCAACAATGAGTATAAATCCTTGAAAAAGAGATTTTCAAATCTTCAAAAACAAATTCAAAAACACACTCAAGAGAATGAAAAAATCAAAAGCGAAAACCACCGATTGGTGAGTACTTGATTCAATGATGAGAATCAAGAGAATGCAACTCTTCAAAATATGAAGAGGATTTCAAAAATTTCTTGCTGAATGTGTCACACGTAGTAAACAAGCATCTATGATTTGGGGAGTAAGCCAAAATGGTAAAAGGGTCTTGGTTACAAACCAGAAGAACCCACCTTTCAAAATATACATTTGGAAAC
The DNA here is from genome assembly GCA_037113605.1 of Calophaca sinica. NCBI lineage: Eukaryota > Viridiplantae > Streptophyta > Magnoliopsida > Fabales > Fabaceae > Calophaca > Calophaca sinica. The sequence continues at coordinate 99,159,592 of CM073733.1, read as the reverse complement.
CAAGGATACTAATAATCATAGTGGTGATTGCTTTGTACTTTCTGCAATCGGAAGGGACACATTAGAAATGCATGTTATGAACTGAAAAATGAGAAGGACAAGTCTCCTTCTAGAACTAACAAAGAGGACCCAAAAGATTTCGGTACCTAAGGACAAGATTGTCTATGTTGCAGATTTGCTTAGCAACAGAGTTAAGACACCAGTCCTGGTTCTTAGACAGTGGGTGCTCACGACACATGACGGGAGAAAGGCGTATGTTCCAAGATCTTCAACTTAAAGAAGGTGGAAATGTTGGTTTTGGAGGAAACCAAAAAGGTAAAATCATTGGTTGTGGAAGAATTGGTGAGAAATTTATACCTCTATTGATAATGTTTTATTGGTTGTGGCTGAACCATAACTACTTGAGTATAAGTCAATTCAGAGATAGTGCTTATGATGTTGCCTTTAACAATAATGAATGTATAGCCAAACGCAAAAAGGCCGGATCCATTTTCTTTAGAGCAAAGAGAAAGAACAATATTTACAAAATCAAACTTTCTGAGTTGGTGATCAAAATGTAAAATGCTTTTTGTCAATTGATGAAGAGCAATGGATCCGGCACAAGAGACTTGGTCATGCTAGCTTGAGGTTAATCTCAAAGCTTAACAAGAAAGGACTTGTTAAAGGCTTACCAAATCTCAAGTACAAATCGATGCTCTTTGTGAAGCATGTCAAAAAGGAAACAAACGAAATCTTCTTTTAATTCCAAAATATTGTTTCCACCTCAAGGCCCTCGAGCTTTTACATTTAGATTTATTTGGACCAACCAGCGCCTCTCTGTCTGGAAAGAAATATGGTCTAGTCATTGTCGATGACTATACTAGATGGACATGGGTAAAATTCTTAACCAATAAGGATGAGTCTTTACGGTGTTTTTACGTATTCGCAAACAAGTGCAAAATGAAAAAGGTTTTTGTATTACTACTATTAGAAGTGATCATGGTGGTGAATTTGAAAATGAATCCTTTCAAAACTTCGTGAAGAAAATGGTATTTTTCATAACTTTTCATCCCTAGAACACCACAACAAAATGGTGTTGTAGAAAGGAAAAATAGATCTTTGCAAGAAATGGCGGAACCATGATTCACGAAACAAATATTGCTAAGCACTTTTGGCGAAGCGGTAAACAACGCATGTTACATTCAAAATGGAATCTATATTAGACCTATCTTGAATAAGACTCCTTATGAATTGTGGAAAGGAAGAAAACCCAACATTTCATATTTTCATCAATTTGGGTGTGACTGCTTTGTTCTCAATACAAAGGACAGTCTAGGCAAATTTGACTCTAAATCACATAGAGCTATCTTTTTGGGATATTACAACGCTCTAAAGCATCTGAGAATATACAACAAAGAAACATTAGTTGTTGATGAATCTATGCATGTAAGATTTGATGATAAAAAGCCCGACAATGATACGTGAGCTAGATGAAGTTTTTGCAGATTTACAGATAAACAAGGAAACAAGAGTTGATATCACAAGTCTTGACTCTGGTGATGTTTACGGTGTGATCTCTGGTGAAGTCTCTGGTGCTGATTACGGTGATAAGGAAATAATCATATCAGATCGGAAGTTCAAACCCCATCACCCAAAGGACCAAATCATTGGTGAACCTAGTGATAAAGTCGAACAAGATCCTCTCTGAGAGAACACTCGACCTGGCCTTACTCTCCGAGATAGAGCCAAAAACAATTGATGAAGCCCTCATCGATGATGGTTGGATCATTGCTATGCAAGAAGAGCTAAATCAATTTCAAAGGAACGATGTGTGGAAGCTTGTGCCTCCTCCAGAGGACAAGTTAGCCATTGGAACCAAGTGGGTTTTGAAACAAACTTGATGAAGATGGCAAAGTGGTAAGAACAAGGCTAGACTTGTTGCACAAGGTTACTCACAAGAGGAAGGTATTGATTATCTTGAAACCTTTGCTCCTGTAGCTAGACTTGAAGCTATTAGAATATTACTATCTTATCTTTGCACATCATGGCATTACTTTGTACCAAATGGATGTAAAAAGTGCATTTTTAAATGGTTTCATAAATGAGGAAGTGTTTGTGAAACAACCACCTGGTTTTGAAGATACCGAGTTTCTGAACATGTTTCAAACTTAAAAAGGCACTTTATGGTCTTAAACAAGCTCCAAGAGCCTGGTATGACAGATTGAGTTCCTTTTTAATGTCAAATGGTTTTGAAAGAGGACAGGTGGATACAACCCTCTTTAGAAAATCATCTAAAAAGCATTTCATTGTAGTTCAAATTTATGTAGATGATATTATCTTTGGTGCTACTAATGAGTCTCTTTGCAAAGAATTCTCTAAGCTTATGCAGAATGAATTTGAGATGAGTATGATGGGAGAACTAAAATTCTTCCTTGGCATTCAAATAAAACAATGTCAAGATGGAACTTATATCCATCAGACTAAGTATGTGAAAGAAGCTGTGAAGAAGTTTAAGCTAGAGGAAACCAAACCTATGAGCACACCAATGCATCCAACATGTGCTCTTGGCAAAGATGAATCAAGTAAAAGGTAGACCAAAAGGTATATAGAGGTATGATTGGTTCACTCCTCTATCTTGACCTCAAGGCACGATATTATGTTTAGTGTGTGCTTATGTGCAAGATTTCAATCGATCCTAGAGAATCTCACTTAATCTGCGGTTAAAAGGATATTTAGATATCTTAAAGGAACTACTAATCTTGCTTTGCTTTATAAGAACTCAGATGATTACAAGTTAGTAGGTTTACGTGATCTTGACTTTCTTTGGAGGCGAATTGAAAGGAAAAGCACAAGTGGTGGTGCCAATTTCTTGGAGCAAATCTTGTCTCTTGGTCGAAAAGACAAAGCACAATTGCACTATCAACAAGGCGAGTACATATCTCCGCAGTCGTAGCTCACAACTACTTTGGATGAAGTATCAACTTGAGGACTATCAGTTAAAGAGAGTAAAATCCCTATATCTTTGTGATAATACTTACGCTATATGCTTGACTAAAAACCCTATTTTGCATTCTCGAGCCAAACATATTGAAATTAAACATCATTTTATTAGAGACTATGTTCGAAGCGGATTCTTGAAATTAAATTTATTGATACTGACCATCAATGGGCAGATATCTTTACAAAACCCCTTGCTGAAGATAGATTCAACTTTATAAGAAAGAACTTGAATTTCCTTCTTATAAAGGAATAGGTGTTTGATCTGAATATAGTTGACTCTGTTTGACTAAGTTGACTCTGTTTGAATATAGTTGACTCTGTTTGACTAAGTTGACTCTGTTTGAATTTAGTTGACTCTGTTTGACTAAGTTGATTCTGTTTGAATATAGTTGACTCTGTTTGACTATGTTGACTCTGTTTGAATAAAGTTGACTCTGTTTGACTAATTGACTCTGTTTGATGTGTTTGACTTGTTGACTCTGCTTGAGTGTGTTGGCTATGTCGTAGTTAAATCTGTTGATTATCTTATCTCGTTATATTCTTTTCATTAACTGTTCGTATGATCATTACATAGTCTCTGCAGGAATCTTAAGTATACGTGTCTCTGAGACTGGTTGATGCGTTAGTGATTGACATTTGCTTTTACTGAGTCATAATTGCTTTTACTGGGAAATGACAATTTTACTGCGCCTCTTTAATTTTGACAGCTACACGTTTTGAAAAAGACAAATATTTGTTCAAAAATTCATTTCGAAATCTGGCGCATAACGCTTAATCTTCTCGAACACGTTTATAACTCACTCACTCACATCACCCACTACCCACTCTATCTCTCAAAAAGAAGTCTACACTTTTCTGAACCCTAAACCCCTTTCATCTTCGCACTCTGTGTTTCTCCGATTTCAAAAATGGCTGCTCCACAACAACCACTGAAAGTTCAAGTTCCTGAAGAAGAGCGTAGGGTAACGCTGGAAAATCTTCAACCCTCTGACCTCAAGGTGTTGGTGGAACACGAAGTAAGGTTTGAGGATATAGCAAATGAAGGATACGACTTCAGAGCAGACTTCATTGACATGGGGATAATGGATTTCTTCTACATGACCAACTCAGTCTAAGAGAATCTGGTGAAGGAGTTCTGGACTTATGCTTGGAGTAAAGATAAGACCATTCTCAGTCATGTTCAAGGTAGACGCATTGTGGTCACTCAGGACCTAATTGCTGAGGTCACCCATTGCCCTAATGATGGTGCGATTGAAACCCCTGGGTGGGAAAAGGATCTTTGGTGGTGGGATGTAAGTAAATGAAACCATCTATGAGAAGCTTGGAGGGACCAAGGCGATGGACATGAAGAGCAGGTTTGAGCAATCGCTCGGAATCATCATGAACCGCTTGGTGCCGCTCTGTGGATGGTACCCACAAGTTCATAATGTGGAATTATGAACTCAAAACCAAGATCAACCTTCCATGATTGTTTTTGAACATCTGCGAAGAGATTTGGTATACTCCGTAAAAGTGGAAAAATGTGAATATCCCTTATGGAAAAGCTGTCGACAAGAATCATGGAAAATCAAGGGCTTATCAATCTTCTTCAAGGTCTCAACACCTTGGAAGGTGGCTTGCCCTGAAAGCGATGGTAATTCCTATTCTCTCGACAATCTAAGGAGAATGGGACTCCTTTCCAAGAAGGCCATTGAAATTCAACAAGGTGAGGAAGGAGCAAGGAAGAAAGTGTGAAGAAGGGAAGAAGATCATGGTTGACTCTGGTGTCTCTCTTGGACCAACCGGAAGGTCACTAGAAACAGGCATTCACATTGCCTCGAACCCCTCAGCTCACTCTCCTGTGAAACCTACATGCATGCCTCTATGCTTACGGAGGAAGAAGAAGAGAAGAAAGCGGAGATTGATCAAATGATAAAGGAAAGGTTAGAGGAAACTCGACTATATCATGAAGCAAGCTTGGCTGCAGGCCTTGTCGTGAGACCTTTGTACCTCGATTCGTGCCCTACCTCGACCCTAGAGTGGCTATTCTGTGAGCCCGCCTCTGTTGATCACCTTTCGAAAACCACCCTTGAAAAGGATACACAAGGTTGGAGATGCCCTCGCAAAAAGGATGAAGGTACTTGATAAGGTAGTTGATTTATATGATACTACTTATCAACTGTTCCTGTTCCATCGCTACTGTTGTTGAACTCCTCTATCTCGCCCCATTAATCCAACACCCCAATCTGTTTCTGCACCTAAACTAACACCTACTCAAAAACCCACACCACAACAAAAACAACCACCTATACCTCCCAAAAAGCCCTTGCCCACTTTACCCTCAGACTCCTCTTCATCTGATGAAGATGATGTTGCTCCTCGAGGACTAGACAAAGACCTCAACCACAGTTCAAATTCCCTATATTGAACCTTTAGCCTCTTTACCCCCAACCTCCACTATACCTCAAACTGAAACTACACCTCCATCATCTCCTCTACAAACCCAAACACCTGCACCACCTAAATCACCACCCAAACCAGCTTCTCCACCTAGAGCTGCTTCCCACCCTCAACAACGACCAGACCTCAAGATACACTGTGAGACTGACCCCATTTCTGAGGAACCTGAATCTGAGTCCAGGGTTCAAGAGTCTTCATCTCTTGAATCTGGCAATATGGTTGTGTGTGAAGCTCAACCTCTTCGCATTTTGCAACCTCTCACGACTCCTCTTTCGGACTTCCCATAATGGTACCCTTCATGTCTCAACTGTTCTCTCCTCCAAATTCTCCTCTCCAAGAAGAACTGTAATATGTTGCGAGAACATCCGGGGATGATCGATGATCTCTCCGAGCCTCCGCCACTTCTCCCATCGCACCTCCTGGACCCTCCGAGCCTGGTCTTCGAGAACCAAGAAATGTGCCCAACATTCTTCCCAATTTAATTGGTAGCATTGAGTACTTCAAAGTTTGAAAGATTAAGGGAATCTCGTTCGGGGTTTCCTTGGAGACAGATTTGATGAAGCAATCAATGATCTTGTCAAGAAGATCAAGATGAGAACCGGGTGTCTGTGAACACTTGGATTGACAAGCACAGGCAAGAGCAAGAAGAAAGAAACAGGAGATGGCATCTTTGCCGGACATGGAGAGTTCCTCCAAGAGAAGAGGTCTGTTGTTTGGGAACCGTAACCTGCACCTCCTCCTCGTCCTCCTACTCCTCCAAGAGAACTCAGTAACTCCACCACCGCACACAATGCTATGGTTGCATCTACTGGATCGGCTTCACATGACAGTCAATCTGTAGTTGTGCCAAAAGAAGTTTTTGATAAATTTGGTTGAAGAAATAAGATTTATGGAATTCCATCGATCAAAGGTCGGAAGCCCTTAAAAGAAGCAAGATTTGATGACTACGGCAAATTTTGGAGAGGATGGAGCAACCCTAGAAAACCTTAGGATTTTTACCTTTTAGTTTTCTCACTTTTGATAGATTTTTTCTGCTTTTGTTCACTCTGCTTTTATTTCTAATAAAATTTATTTATGACACTTGAAGTTTTCTCTTTATCTTTCTTTATCTGCTTTGACTGTGATGTTCTTTATTTCTGTCTTAACCTTTTTGTCGATGACAAAAGGGGGAGAAGAATATAGAGAGTATAAAGCAATTGATGAACCTAGTGTATCAACCAAGTGTCATCATGCATACATTATGTGTTCCGATTAATATATTCTGTATGCTCGAAACTTATATCTTGTAATATCTCATGCTCTGTTACACTTAGAAATATTTATATATGCTTAATTCAGGGGAGCCTCTGAAATCATCTGAATAAATATTTTTTTATAAAGAAAAATTGTTCATCAATATATGTATTTGTCATCATCAAAAAGGGGAGATTGTTGGAATCAAGTGGATTCAGAAACAATAACCCTTAATTGTTTTGATGATAACAAAAGATTAAGAGAACAATTTATTCTCTAACATGGTTATAAGTGTGCAGAAAGTATTTATACTCAGAAAAATTTGCTTCAGAAGACTCAGTGAAATCTTGAAGTTCACTCATCAAAGTCCGGCTCTGGCTCTGTTTCTTGGCACCTAGAATCTGGTTGGTCAACGCTCTGGAGTTAGTCAACATTCTGATGTTAGTCAACACTCTGGTATATGATGCAAGACATGAATTGACTCGGTCAAATCTGTTGGTTACCTGCTCTTTCGAAAACTCCGAATCTGTTTGGTCAACGCTCTTGTGATGGTCAACGCTCTGTTAGAGCATAGTCACAATCTGGTTGGTCAACTCTCTGGTGCAAGTCAACAATACAACAAATTCTACTTAGTGCACTCTATGAAGACTTATTGTGCTTCAACAAGAATCTGCTATGTGATAGCCCTCTCAGCTCTGTATTGAAGAATACTTGATTCTGGTGAACAGTGAAGTCTTTGAACGAAGAGCTCTGATAGTGAAATTGAAGTACATTGTTATACGAGGACAAGAAGAATGTCAAAGGATAAAATCATCAAGGAAACTTGTGCTTGAAGTGTCTATATTTTTGAAAAGCTCACTAAGGACAAAGTTACTGACATTGCGTATAATACTCAGAATGCTTTTAGTCTTGAAAGCGACGTAACCTGCAAAAGCCAAAGTTCCAGGATCTGAAGCTTTGACTTCGGACAAAAAGAGACGTTGTGTCACATCGGCACTTACAACGGCAATTTTTCAACCCTAGCTATATATCCTACCTCATACACTGAAGTAAGACAAGTATTGAGTTTTTAAAAGCGATTTTCAACACGGTTGTACGCAATCTAGCAACTTGAATATTTTTACGAGTAGTGAGAGCATCAACATCTATCTTCTCAAACACTACCCAATCAAGAGGCGGTGAGCAATCAAGAATTCATCCAAGTCTCTCGAGATCGTTGAACAAGGCACTTCTTGTTTTATTCTTTCTTTTAAGAAAGTTATTTTGTGCTAAAAGTATTTTCATTGTAAATTCTCTCGAAGAGAGTTATCTCTATATTGTTTCAAAAACTCTTATTTGAATCAGTACTTAGCCCAAGAAGTGGTTGTATACCTTAGAGGCTCAACTATCTTGAGTCGTTCTAAGAAGTTGTGAGTATAGCCAGTTGGCAGAAATATACTCTCAAGTGTAATCGGTTGATTATAGTGGAGAAATCCTTCAAGTGAGTGAAGGGACTAGACGTAGCTATCAGGTGATAGTGAACTAGTATAAATCTCTGTGTCTCTTTCTTCTCTCTACTCTTTATTCCTTGCACAGTTTATTCAATAGTTATTTTTCATAAACATTTGTATTTGCGAAAAAGTTTTTAAAAACCCAATTCAAACCCCCCCTTTCTTGTGTTTTGCCACGTTCACTTCTTCCCTTAGGTAACCATGTAGAGGGCTCTATCGCTTGGTAGGAAACTAGTGACAATACTTCTCCAGTGCATCATCCTACAATGGCTTATGGAGGGTAGGGAAAGGGGTGTTACCTACAAATGCGTTAGTGATGTGGAGAGGATTAGCTGAGTTGGATAGATGCCCCATTTGTTTGGTAGCGGTCCGAGACATTGGAGCATGTTTTGGGGGATTGCTTTGTGATCAGGGAGGTATGGGTGGCTATTGCTGGAGATTGTGTTATGGGATTCTTCTTTGAAAGCGACAATGGGACTTGGCTAGGTGAAAATCTCAAGGCGCCCACCTTCTGTTCTCATGAGGACTGAAAAATTATTTTTGCAGCAGCCATATATAGACTTTGGTGGGAACAAAATGATTTTGTCATCCACTAAAGGAAGCCTTCTGTTATGACTACCACCTGTCATGCCTAGAGGTTAGTAGAGGACAACAAGTGCATCGGGGATCTACTAAAATTACTAGGTCGAAAGGCGTTTTTAGTCCAACCTATACCTGATTTGCATTGGTTCTAACCCAATCAATGCTTCATCGAACTGAATGGAAATGGTGTCGTGACTGATCTTGAAGCAAGGAGTGCTTGTGGCGGTGCTCTATAGGACCACAATTGATGTTTTTTTGTTAAGGTTTGTTTTTAATTTGGGTAGTTGTCCTGTTTCCCAGTCGGAGATTTGGGTTATAATTCATGGGATGAGAATAGCAATCAACATGGGATTTAGGTACTTCCAGATGGAATGTGATTCAAAGGTTGCTCTCCATTTCATTGAACATTGTTATGGAAGGAACCACCCCTGTTTCACTTTGGTGGAGAAAGTGAAGAAACTTTCTCGAGCTACTCATCAAGTGTCTTTTAGTCATCTGTAGAGAAATCATTCAAGTAATTGACTCTCTTGTTGAGCATGATTTTAGATTGCACAAGTAGAAATTTTAATTTTGTTCCTGACTTTCTATAGTTATTCCCATTTTGGGAGATGTCTCTTGTAATTTATTCCCCGATGGCACTTAATCTATCTCTTGGTTTGGGGCTTTGACCCACCCTGCCAACTAGCCAAAACGAGCGGGGTGGGTTAGGGTACCTTAGCCCACCGAGCCATTTTTTTTCCTTCCATTTTTTAAATTCATTCTTCTATATTTTGGAGTGGATTTTGGCGGGTCAACACGCCATTTTTAAGCCCAAAATTCTTTTTTATTTTTAATTTTTTGACAGGTCAGTCCGTAAACTTGCCCTTAAGCGGGGTGGCCTGATAATCCCACCCACCACCCCTTGGAGGGGCGGACCCTGCCCGCTTCGCCATCACTAGGTACAGTGTTATACGCATTGACTAATCAAGCTTAGTGTAAAGACTGCATGGTGCCTTCATCTAAGTGATTCTGTTAAGAGTTCAGATACTTTCTTCAACGTAGTTTAATGTCATAAAAGAGATATATAAATTAAATTTTAGTAGAATTATTAAGATTTTGTACAAAACTCAAACTCCTCAAGATCAACACAATGTTGGCTTGACTGGCTTTGTCATAAATCTTTTCAAAAAAATATAAATACTTGTATGTTAAATTCAGTTTCTATTACTTTTAAAAAATTCAGTGATTTAGATTAGATATATTTCCTACGAATTAAATGAAAAATAATATTTTTTTTTAAATTATAAAATACAAAATTAATTGATTAAATATATGTACAAACTGTATTTAAAATTTTCACAGACTTCTATCTATTGTTTGGCTAAAAAGGAAATAAAAAGAAAAGAAAATAAAGATACTCTATTTTTTTTTCCTAATTCAACTTGAGTGAAAAAAAAAAGAATGGCACATAAAAGTCGACATGACAAATATACCCTGTATTAACTTTTGTTTCAGTACGTTGCAAAGATATAAAAGGTACTATTTAAAATACTTATATTTTTTTAATTAAATAAGAACAAAGAATTAAACCCCAAAGAGTTTGTCTAGTAGAGCAAGGTAATACTTGTATCCGACATGTCGTGGGTTCGAGTCTCCACTAGTCCCATTGGAGTGAGGTAAATGTAATTACTTCGCTCAAAGAGCCCAGAGATATTCCATGTCTTGGACTGGGGCGCCATCAACTCACCCTAAATTTTTATTATCGAAAAAAAAAGAAGAAAGAATTTTTACTATTTTTTTTTATTCATCAAAATAAAAAAACTATTTTTTCTCCCCACAGCGTTTTTAATTTTTAAATTATAGTAATCACTAAGCGTGTGATTGGTACGCGAGAAGTAGTGGTGTGAGAGCGAAGAGAGAGAGAAAAAGTAGAGAAGTGGAGCACTTCTGTGGTTTTGTGTGGCAGAGAATTGGAGAGAGAGGCTAAATCTGACGTGGGGACCACGGTTTACATCTTCTTCGCAACACTGCAAAGAAAGTGGAGAGGGAGCTCCATTTTTTTGTGTTTTACTTTTATGCCCTTCTTTGTACCCGCTTGAATAGTACGTTTGCTGACAATGCTTCTCCAAGTTTCAACAATAATGCCTTATTGCACCCTCACCAAAAAAGAATAACGCCTTAATACAAAAAATTAATTAGACTAATTAATTTAATTAGATTAATTAATTTAATAAAAATTAAATTAAGTAGGTTAACAAATGAAACTAACTATTTTATTTAAAATAATCAAAATATTAATTAAAATAAAATAAAATGTCTACTAAGTTAATCAAGTAATTTAATTAATTAAAATAAAAAATTTAATTAATTAACTAACATTTTTACTTGGTAATGAATAAATATTTTTTAGATAGGAGCTTTTTTGTCAGCTCATAAAATCATTCTATTTTTTTCTATATTTCTATTTTCTTTCTCTTATATCAAACAATATCTCAAATCTACTCTATTTCTCATCACTTTCTCTCTTCTAATATTCCCTCTCACTTATTTCTTTCTCCGCAATTTCTTTTCAAAACCAAACACACTATAAGGGTTCGTTTGTTTTCGGTGAAGTATAAACGAAAGAGTTAGGTGCGAGAGATTTTGTAAAGAAATGTCAAATCAAGCTTGTGACATGCAGAGAAATTGAAACGATAGACTTAAAAAGCATGGGACTCACACAAAAAAACTTTCTCCTTTGTCATGCGAAGAAATGGAGTGAAAAGTCATATTTTTGGTTTTTTCTCAACTATACCCCTCTTTCAACAATTTAATAATTTAATTAAACTAGTTGCTTTTGCTAACTTAACTAATCAAATTAATTTAATAATTTTATTAAACCAGTTTAATAATTTATCACAATTTAAATTAGTAAATTAATTATATTAAAATAATGTAATTAAATTACTAAACAAGCATTTTTTTACAGAATTAATTAAACCAAGTTAAATCAGTTCAAATACTTTAATTTTTTAATTAAAATAATTAACTAAATTAAAATAAACTAAATAATAAATTAATTATGTAATTTAATTTCTTAATCAAATTAAAATGAAATAATATTTTGAACAAAAATTAAATTCAAATAACATAAAATTGTATCTTGGTTTTTTAAGTTCAAAGATATTTTAGTCCTTTTAAAATATTACACACTTTTTTATCTTCTATTTCTCTCTTTTTTCTCTTATACCAATCAACACGTTAAATCTACTCTATTTCTCACATCTTTCTCTCTTCTCACACTCTCTCTCGCCTCTTTATCTCTTCTCACACTCTTTCTCGTCGCTTTATCTCTTTTCACTTTCTTCTGACAACCAAGCAAAAACTAATGCTGTGATTGTTTCCCAAGAAAATGTCGAGAGAGAGAATCGTGAGAGAGAAAAGCCTGAGAAAATGAGATTCTCACGTGATTGGCTACAGCATGAAATGCGACGACAAAAAAAATAAGCTTGGTCCCACTTACTTTTTTTTTTCTTCCCACTTACGCGAAGAAAACGGGGGAGCTGTGCTTTTCCTTCATACTTTCCAATTCTACCCTTATTTCTCTCTTTATATCTCAAATTATTTAAATTTTTAGTCAATGATATTGATGTCTTTTACGCTGTGATTGGTTGAGGGTGGATTGGTGCGAGAGAGCTTTTGACGAGAGAAGTTGAAGAGAGACTCTGAACCTCTTTCGTTTGGTTTGCAGCGAAATAGGTGCGAAAAAATTAAAAAGTGCGGGTCCCACACCAAAATTAAGTCTCCTCAGTAATGCGAAGAAATTGCAAGGAAATGCAACGACATCAACTTTTTGTTTTCTTTGACAACTTTATCCCTGTCACTCTTTCTTTTATTTATTTATTTATTTAGATAAGGGTTGTTTTGTCAATTCATAAATTTATTCTATTTCTCTATTCTCTATTTCTCTTCTCTTTTTTTATACCAAACAGCACCTCAAATCTATCATATTTCTCGCATTTTTCTCTCTTTTCACTCTCTCGTACCTATTTCTCTTTTCACAATTTCTCTTCCCAACCAATCAAAAGCTTAAAAAATAATCAACACTTTTCTATTCTCTTTTTTCTTTTCTCTTTTTCTTATTCCAATTAATACCCAAAATCTACCTAATTTCTCATATTTTTCTCTATTTTTATACTATCTCTTTATAATTTTTCTTTTCGCAATTTTTTTTATAAACCAATCACACCTAAAGGAATTTTTTCCTAAAAAATCTTACTACTTCGCATACAGGTTAAAGTGTGTAAGTAGTAAGTCAATAATTGAACAGTGTGCTTCGTTCGTTCTTTTCGAAACTGAATCACAAGACGACACGTGTCACCTCGATGGTAACTACGTCGCCTTATGGTCATTGATTGACTCTGTAGAGGCTAAGCACCAAATACAAATGAACAAGGACGCAAATCCAACCAGGTTCACAATGTTGTTCTCCGTCTTCTTTCTCTTTCTCTTTTTTTTGTTTCCCCTTCCCATAGCTGAAACTCAAAAGCGTGTATTTGTAACAGCAGAAAAAAGAAAAGAGAGCACCAACGAGTTTTCTCGTCTTTGTTTCTCTTTGCCTCTAAACGCAGCGTTTCACAGGAGAATGGAAGAAAGGAGTGCTTGTTGCGACAACCATAAGAGTTCCTCAAAGGGAAAAAAAGAAGACCTTTACCATGTACTTCACAAGGTTCCTTATGGAGATAGTCCTTATGTTAGAGCCAAACATGCTCAGGTATATAACTTCATACCTATTTTTATCCTTTTTTAGAATTCTATTATTTTCTACTTCAATTACTTTTTCATTGTTTGGTTGATTAATTTTTTTAGAATTCTACTAGTACTTTTTCATTCAATAACTTCATACCTATTTTCTAACTTCACACACACATTTGTTCTCTCACATTCTCTTTGATTGGTGAAATAGATTCATGATCCCGCTTTCATTGTTTGATTCAAGAAGCATGGATCTAATGGTTCTTTGTCTCTTTTTTTGAAAGTATAAGTGAAGCTATAGCTAATAGCTGTGTGTGTGTGTATATATATATATATAACTTTATCTTTATTTTTTGGAAAAAGGAAAATTAACTCATGGTTCCTAGATTACTCAAAATCTTGAGCTTGTTCTCAAGTTGATTGCATTCTGGATTTAGTGTTTTTAATATCGCTTAATTTTTTTTTCCCATTTGAATGTTCAATCAATCAATCTGATAGTGAATTTTTGCGCATTTGATTTTTGTCATCCCTTTTTCACGGAATTAGATACTTAAGGCTTGTTTCATTACACTTTTTTAAAACAGTTTTCTGTTTTATAAAATTTAAGAAGAACAAAATTTATTCTTTTGTTAAGTTTAATAAAACAGAAAGCAATTTTTAAAAACCAAATCAATCAGACCCTTAACCCTTAATGTATCATGCATGACCAATTAAGGTGATCCTCAATAGTTCAATTTGATAATGGATTCAAGCAATTTGGGTGGCTTTCAAATTTTTTACTAGATAGATATATACTACTTAGTTTCAGTAGAATGTAGATTTTGAAGAAATTAATTCAGATTTTGTTGCTGTTATTTTGATTCTTATACTTGACTAAAGATTTGATAATAATATTTTCCTCTCAAATAATCTCATTTTACGGTCTTCTCTCTTTCCATTGATTTTTACACTCCATACATAACTAATTAATTTCAATTAACACTACTCTCATTTTCTCTTCTTTTTCATTACTTTCTTTTTTCTTTAGTGATTTTTCATTAAGACTTATTTGCTCATAATTTTTTCTTATTAATTATCCACTTTCTTATTTGGTGGGAAGAGAGATTACGTAAATAGAAAAGTGAATCCATAAAATAAATAGAAAAGTGAGTAATTAATAAGGTTCAAACTATACAACCTTGCATAGGATAGAAAAATCGTTTCTTCCGTTTTTGTCTCTGTTTCATACACTTCTCACATTCCCTAGTGGTATGTGAGACAGTCTTTACCCTAAGTAACAACAACAGATGAAGATTTGAATTATTCAGCTGGTAGAGAAGGACCCGGAAGCTGCAATTGCATTATTTTGGAAAGCAATAAATGCAGGGGACAAAGTTGATAGTGCTTTAAAGGATATGGCAGTGGTTATGAAGCAGTTAGACAGATCCGAAGAAGCCATTGAAGCCATTTGTTCATTTAGAGGCCTTTGCTCCAAACAATCCCAAGAGTCCCTTGATAATGTACTGATAGATCTTTACAAGGTACAAATTATATATCTTAAGCTCTCTTTTTAAAAATTAAATGATAATAATTTTATGTCCATTTCATATAGTCACCTTCTAAAGATAGTAAAAAATAATTAGATGTGTGCTTTAACTTTTTGTTAATTTGTTATGTTTTGGGATTCCAATTCCATTGAAATGTCTGTTCAATTTTTTTATAATCTTCTCCTTTTAATTATGAATTGACTTATTTTATTATCAGAAACTTTGAAATTATACCAAAATATGAAAATGAAGACGTCAATCTGTTATACTGTTATTTATATATTACTTCTATTCTATGATTTTCATCAGAAGAAAACTGGGTTGTCACAAACCTAAAGATTTTTTATTGCGGCATATATAAAACCCAAATAATTAAAGGGTTGTTTCTATAATTTCAAGGTCTGCTTGTTGAAACACTTGTATTATTAAATGTATACAGCTTGTATTTGATTCGTTGAAATGTTTGGTTAATTAGCAGTGAATGAGTGTGCTTTTTTTTTTCCGGGTACAGTGGATAGTTTTTTATACTTTTGAGTCTTTGGATTAACTCTACAATATTTTTTGATTTCTTGAATGATAGAAATGTGGAAAAATAGATGAGCAGATAGAACTACTGAAGCGAAAGCTGAAATTGATATACCAAGGCGAGGCCTTCAATGGGAAACTCACAAAGACAGCAAGGTCTCATGGCAAGAAGTTCCAAGTTTCTATTAAACAAGAAACATCAAGATTACTGGTATTTGATCTTAACTAGATATTATTGTTTCTCCTTAATTTACACAATGTTAATATAAGGATTTGGCCTTAATTTTTTTTTTGTCATATAATTTCTTTTATATAATTTTTTACTTGATTGTACTTCTTACACGTTGATTGACACAATAATGTAAAAAAGAATAAGTAAAAATAAAGTGATGTGGAACAAACATTATTGATAAGGATCATAGTTAGCTCACTACTCAAAAACCTTACAAAAAATATATTGCAAAAAAAGCTTGCAAAAGATGATATTACAAACCTGAAAAGGTAATACTCCCTCCATTCCAAAACATTGGTAGTTTTAGCAAATTTTTTTTTTCTTTCAAAACTATAGGTGTTTTATAAACCCAAGATAATTCACCTTTTTTTTCAAGTATACTCTTCATATTTATCGTGGAATATTTATTGTTTTTGCATTGAAAATTGACACAAACCCACCAATACTTAATTGATTTTTAATTGGTGCATGTTCCAAAATCAAAGGGGTATAGAAAATGTGAATAGCCCGTAGAAAATGTGCTTATAAATTCCACTGTTCGTATTTATAAAATGAGTTTCAAACACAATTGAAGTTACAAGAAAAAATGGAGAAAGTGTCACTTGAAGAAAGAGTTGAAGACTCTTTTGAAGAATCTGATTCATTTTTCAATTTACATAAATGTGTATTCATTTTTCTTTCTATGTAAATGCTCTTTCCATGTATTCTCAATATCTCAACTGCTCCCAATATCTACCTAGGAGTAAATGTCTAGGCATTGTGTACTAACTTATCTTGGTTTGATTAAAACAATTAATGACACAAATAAAGCTACTTTGGTAAAAGTATAGATTAATTAAATTATTCTTTGGTCTGTGTAGAAAAACCTTAAACTACCAATGTTTTGGAATGGAGGGAGGCTATACCAAAACATTGGTAGTTTAAGATTTTTCCACACAGACCAAAGAATCATTTAATTGATCTATACTTTTACTAAAATAGTCTTATTTGTGTCATTAATTGTTTTAATCAAACCAAGATAAGTTAGTACACGATGCCTTGGCATTTACTCTTGCGTAGATATTGGGAGTAGTTGAGATATTCGGAATACATGATAGAAAGAAAAATGAACAGACATTTATGTAGAGAGAAAAATGAATCAGATTCTTCAAGAGAGTCTTCAACTCTTTTGTTCAAGTGACACTTTCTCCCTTTTTTCTTGTAACTGCGATTGTGTTTGAAACTTATTTTATAAAATAGGAACAGTGAAATTTATAAGCACATTTTCTACGGGCTAATGCACATTTTCTACATGTACATGCACCCCTTTGATTTTAGAACCTGCGGCAATTAAAAATTAATTAAGTATTGGTGGGTTTGTGTCAATTTTTAATTTAAAAACATTAAATATTCCACTATAAATATGAAGGGTATACTTGGTAAAAAAATGTGAATTATATCTTGGGTTTATAAATGTTTTTGGAATGGAGGGAGTATAAATTATTCACATCAAATTAGGTTGAATAAGATTTATTCATACTATAACCACGCTATGGTTATGCACAATTGCAGATATGATTTTATTATCTGAGTTTAATAGTTTAAGTGGGACCAATTATTGATAGTACTGTTTTCTCCGTGTTTCTATTTATAGTTGGGTACTTGGGTTTCAAGATTTGTTTTTGATACTTAATAATTATTGCACAGGGAAACTTGGGCTGGGCCTACATGCAAAAGATGAACTACGTCATGGCGGAGGTGGTGTATCAGAAAGCCCAAATGATCGATCCAGATTGTAACAAGGCTTGTAACTTGGGCCTATGCCTCATTAAACAAGCCCGATATGAAGAGGCACAGTTGATTATTGAAGATGTATTGAAAGGAAAACTTCCAGGCTCAAATGATAGCAAGTCAAGTAAACGGGCCCAAGATCTCCTAACAGAGTTGAGATCCTTGCTACCTCCACCGAATTTGTCAGATCTTTTGGTCCTAGATGATGAGTTCATCAAGGGCCTGGAGCAGTTGATGAATGACTGGGCCCCAGTTAGATCAAAGAGACTTCCAATTTTTGAGGAGATTTCTTCATTTAGAGATCAGCTAGCATGTTAAGTTTCCTACTTTGTACATAGCTTTCTTGCATCGGATCATAGGTCTTTGAAGAACTACCTTCTTTTCTTTCGTTTTAATCTTTTTCATTATTTCATAGAGTGGAGGCTTTTCATTTTTGGGAAGAGGGATACAAGATTTCAGTTGAGACTAAGTGCTTGTTTGTAAAAAGAGATCTAAAAAACATATGGGCGAATCCATCTCTCTTGGTGGATTGACTCAAAAGTATCACACATTATAAATCAGAGTGTAGTTCTTAAATGTAAATTATTAGTTAGAGTAAATTACACTCTTCTCTTTAAGAGATACGAGTATTACACACAAGTTGACGTTGAGTTTTTGCAACAGTAAATAGAATTTGAAGATTGATTCCGGACTCAAATTAGGTCCTGAAAGTGCTGCTCAGGTTAACACGTTTAAAGTGTCCAAAACCAATATTGCGTTGCAATATAAACTTGTTCTAAATACAAGCACTCAACTTATTCTAAATACAAGCACTCGAAATCAAAGTCTTCAAAAAAAAGGCTCCAATATTCAATTAGGTTACGAATATGCAACCAAAGACATGATAAAAGAGTTTAGAATAAAATAAAGTAAAAGACAAAGTTAAAGAGTAAACAACAAAGTGCAAAAGGAAAAAAAAATCTGAATTACAATAAACAATGGTGGAAACACAAACTTTCCCTTCCATCATAGCCTGTTATCTTGTGTGATTGGATGCGATATTCGTACGTGGGTTATAAGTGTGAGAATTTCGACCCTAAATACATCGATCTTACTAGTATTTATAGGCAAAGGAAAAGTAAATGTTAATGCATAACTAGTCTTTCCAATTTATAGCTAGTCTTTTGACTAATCCTTCACATTCGATTCTAATAGCAAGCCTATTCGAAATTAAAACTCAAATTCAATGTTTAATCTTCAAGTCTTGACATTTGAACCACTTTTTGCTTCTTTTAGAAAACCTTCAAAAGTTACAACAATAGTCTTCTTCTGGCTCTTCATTTTAAACTTTTGACACCTCTATTTTTTAAGCCAAAACTCTTGCTCTAATGACTCTTCAACTTATATTGCTCTGAACTTTCAATAAAAAACACTCGAGTTTCGCCTTAAATAATTTTCGAATTGAGTTATTCAACTTTTAAAACAAAACACCTAATGATTCACTTTTTAAGGGCCTGATTGGCTAACGAGAGAAAATGTAAAGAGAGAAAATGTGAAGAGAGAGTATGAGGAGAGAGAAAAATGTGAGAAAATTGGTAGATTTTGGGTATTGATTGGAATAAGTGAAAGAGAAAAGAAAAAGAGAAGAGAGAAGTGTTGATTATTTTTTAAAAGACATTAATGTCATTGACTAAAAATTTAGATATAAGAAAAAAATAAGGGTAAAATTTGGAAAAAGTGAAAAATTACGCCGTGGGTGCCATTTTCTTCGCACCTTTGAGGTGAAATTTTTTTTTGTGGGACCCATGTGCTTTTTTTTTTCTTTTCTCAGCATTTTATGGTCAAACAATCACGAGAAAATTTCATTTTCTCGACATTCTCATTGCTCCTTTTTCTATCGCCTCATTTTCTTACATTTTCGTCGCTGCCAATCAGGCCGTAAATGATGAAAACTTCCTCTACTCCAGCAGACGCCCCGTGAAATGTTTGTTGTCGAATAGAGAACGATCATTTTAAACATTAGAATTAATGAGAAAATTTGAATGTTATGGTCATTCCTGATGCAATAACTAACTTTTAAATTATTTTAAATATATTATCCATTACCATTTCTGTAGCTTGTCATATCTTCTTCTACTAAATCTTTACCCAAAACCTTTTCCAACTAACCTTTTGAAAAGACTTTTGATTTAAAACCCTCATAACCATATTTTCAATGCCTTTTCGCCAAAGAAATCCATACCCACTTTCAGATTATAATTTTGCATTGGCATGGCCACTTCAATATGCAAAATCACTAAAGATATCATCCAGAAAAACTTTAGCAAGATCGACCTTTCTCCAAACAATGACTATTTTCATGGTGACACCTCTGAAGACATTCAACATATTTATTTCACACTCGGTAATTTTGAACGCCAACACCTGAATGTGGCTCTGTGCTCTTTTGAGCCTTCCTTCTTTTGCTTAGAGAGTCGAAAGAGAATTAGGAAAATACAAGAAGGGATTGAATTGTGTTTTCAAATTTTTTTGCAAACATGTTGTTAATAAGAAGGAACAAACACATGCTTACAAAGCTTAGAGTGCATTTAGATAAAGGCCAGATGCAAAGAAGATATGTGTCCTACTGTATGAAAATATTTTCAAAAACTTACTTTTAATTGAAGTAGTCTTCAATCCCTAGTTAATTATACTCAAATAATAATAAAAATGTAAGCAAACAAGTTAAAGGAAGAGAAGATAACACAAGATATTATTCTGGTTCACTCCCAACTTGGGAGTTAGTCTAAAGGATTTTCCATTAACCAACAATTATTTACATACATATCTTCCAACCTTATGCATACAAAGTTCTTAAGCCAACACTTCACCTATGTGTTTCTCAATAATGCCTGTAGTTGGCTTGATCAACGTACAGAAAAATAAGTGTTTTTAAGGCGAGCAACTCATAAAAGCGAGGATATAAAGATTAAGATCAAGCAGTAAATGTTTTTAACTCACATGGTGAGGATGAAATAAACCTTGCACAGAAAGAACGAACGAATGTTGGAAATAAATGAACAACTATTCGTTTCAATAACTTTATTCTTTCTTTTGTTCTTCTAACAATCTTGTATTTATAACCATTCAGAAATAATCTTGTTGTGAGATAAAGAAATTTGTTCTGACTTGGCCTGTTTACTTTGTTTTCAAATTTTTATTTCAAATTTTCAATAAAATACACATACTATGTCATGAAGATGACATCCAAAGTGGGATGATATACATAGGTAAGGAGTGATAACAATATGCATAATCATAGAGAGGAGAAGGGGAGAAGAGGGGGAGAAGAGAAGAGACACATTAGGGTTCCAATAAAGAATGCAATAGAAAGTCTTAACAATATAAAGTTAAAGATTGAATATATATTAGCATACTAAAAGACTAAACTACCCTTATTGACTAATATTATCTAATATCCCTCCTCAAACTCACGATGTATTAACAGAAAGCATTGAGAGTTTGTCAGTCAAAAAACGGAAATGCTTAATAGAATGAGATTTAGTGAACAAGTCAGCAATCTGCATGGAGGAAGAGACAAAAGGCAAAGAAATGGTGTCATGTTGAAGATGATGGTGAGTGGGGTGACAATCAATCTCAATGTGCTTGGTGCGTTGATAAAAACCAAGTTGTGGGCAATTTGAATAGCACTCTTGTTATCACAGTACATAGGAGTTGGTCCAGAAAGAGATACACTCATATCAGAAATCAACCAACATAACCAAACTATTTCTGAAGTGGTGTCTGCCATAGCACGATACTTAGCTTCTGTAGAAGAGCGGGAAACAACTTCTTGCTTCTTGCTCCTCCAAGAAATAAGAGAATCTCCTAGAAAAATGTAAAACCCAGTGGTAGACTTGCGATTAGTAGGGTCACCAGCCCAATCAGCATCAGAGTACGCACGCAACTCCAAAGAAGAAGATGAGAGAAATAGAAGACTCTGAAACTGAGTGCTCCAAAGATAACGAAGAATGCGAAGAACAGTTGCCCAATACACTATAGTAGGAGAAACAACAAACTGACTGACAACATGCACTACATAAGCAATATCAGGTCTAGTAATAGTAAGGTACACCAAACTGCCAACTAGTGTGCAATACAAAGTGGGATCTGGTAGAGGAACACCATCAGATAAGACATATTTAGCATTAAGCTTAATAGGGGTGTCAGCTGCTCGAGTATCAGAGAGACGAGCCTGTTCAAGAATGTTGCCAATATACTTAGATTGGGAGAGAAGATAACCTCTAGGAGAGTAGGCAACTTCAATCCCCAAGAAATAGCAAATAGGACCTAAATCCTTCATCTCAAACTGCTTGGCCAACTGTAATTTCAACTAAAAAATACCATCAACATCAACCCCTGTAACAATCATATCATAAATATATAAAGAGAGTATAATACAACCATGAGGAGTAGACTTGAGAAACAAAGCAGAATCATGATCACTAGAACGGAAGTCGAGAGAGGCAATCACAGTGGAGAACTTTTCAAACCAAGCTCTAGGAGCTTGTTTAAGACCATAAAGAGCCTTTTTTAACTTACAAACTTCCCCCTGATTATGAGAAACACCTGGTGGAGGAACCATGTAAACCTCTTCTTGAAGATCACCATTTAGAAATGCATTTTTAACATCTAACTGAGAAATATGCCATTGACGAACCGATGCAACTGCAATAAGAGTGCGACTAGTAGTCATTTTGGCCACAGAAGCAAAAGTTTCTTCATAATCCATACCATATTCTTAAGAGAATCCTTTAGCAACAAGACAGGCTTTGTATCGCTCAACTGACCCATCAGACTTGGTTTTGATCTTGTATACCCAACGAGACCCAATAGCACGTTTTCCTGGCTGAAGAGGTACTAAGTCCCAAGTATCTGTCTTGTGTAAAGCAGAAAGTTCCTCTGCCATAGCCTGCTGCCAAAGGGAATCAAGACTAGCCTCTCTATAGGAAGAGGGCTCAGACAAACTATAAATAGTGGTTAGGAAATAAGCAAAAGAATTGGAATAAGTGGAGTAAACATAATCTGGTAATTTAGTGGATTTACGATCACGTAGAGGATACTGAGGAGGAAGAGGAGGAGTAGCTGCAGGATCAACAACCACAGGAGGGTCTTGAGGGACCGTGGGGACGGAGGGAACATCTGGAGCTGTAGAAGTACTAGTGTCATCAACCCTGCAATTCTCAAAATGAGAGTCATCAACATCCATGAAAAAAGGATCAATACGTGTGAAATCAGACCTAGTGAGACCATGAGAGTTAGGAGGAATAGAGTAAAATGGTATATGCTTAAGGAATACAACATGACGGGAAACATATAGTTTTTGACTTAAAGGGTCATAGCAACAATAGCCCTTCTGGCCATCCCCGTAACCAAGGAAAACACATATCGTAGAACGAGAAGACAATTTACTACGTTCTACATGAGGGCGAAGGACAAAACAAGTGGAAATGGTGAAAATGCTCCAAAGTTGTTTTCACCATTTCCAAATATGTTGTTGCTTCTTAGATTACAAATCTCTATTTTATATATCATCTCCTTGGCAATGTGTGTTATATTATGTGTATCTTATTGAAAACAAAAAATAAAAATTTGAAAACAAAGTAAATAGACCATAATTTATTTGTTTTCTTTGTCTTCTATCCACAGGTGGAGTAGGCCTCCAGCGTAGGCAAGTGGTTTGTTTTTAGAAAAAATGCACTTCTCTGAAAAGTTGTACTTCTCTATTGCATGTACTTCCAAGGTTTCTCTTTTCTTCTAAAACTAGTCAAATACCCGTGCATACGCACGGGTCACTTTGTTTTCACATATTTTTAAAATATATTTGTTTATAAAATTAAAGTTATACATTGTGACAAATCTAATTAGTTGTTTTAGTTCTAAAAAATTGAAAAAGTAAGAGTAAACAACATGTAATGTTTTCCCGTCAGGACTGAAGAGTAAAATAACCATTTACAAATAATAATAATATTTATAAAATTGTTATGTGATAAAAAAAATAATGAAATTATACTGCTAACATGTAATATTTCCCCTTCGGGATTTAAGAATAAAATAATCATTTATAAATAATAAAGATATTTATAAAATTTTGATATGTGATCAAAAGCGATGAAATTATAACATGTAATGTTTCACTGCTGAGACTTAAAGTAAGATAATTATTTATCATTTATAAATAATAAAGACATTTACAAAAATAAAAACTAAAAATTCAAAATAAAGAAATAAAAAATATTAAGAAAAAGCAAAAAAAATAAGAAAAATAAATATAAGAAAAATAGAAAAATTAAAAAGTAAAAAATTCTCAGGACTCAAAAGTAAATAATCATTTATAAATAATAAAATACTTATGAAATTTGATATGTACTCAAAAACGATGATATTATACCAACAACATATAATGCTTCCCCGTCAGGACGCAAAAATGTTTCCCCATCGAGAATCAAAAGTAAAATAATCATGTATAAGTAATAAAGACATTTATAAATTTTGATATGTGATTAAAGAAGATAAAATTATACCGACAACATGTAATATTTTCCCGTTGGGATTTAAAAGAAAAATAATCATTTATCATTTATAAATAATAATAATGACATTTGTAAAGATAAAATTAAAAAAATAAAAATTTAAGAACTAAAGAAATAGAAAAACATTAATGAAAAATTCCAAAAAATGCTTAAATACAATTTTGGTCCCTTGACTTATTTTTGAGGTTCAATTTGGTCATTTAACTATTTTTTGGCCCAACTTAAAAACTTATTATACCTATTTGGCCCAACTTAAAAACTTATAGGACCTATTTGACCCAACTTAAAAACTTAAATGACTTATTTGGCTCAATTTAAAAATTTAAAAGACTTATTTAGCCTAATTTATTTTGCTAAAAGAGAGAGAAAAAAAAAAGAAGAAAGGGGGAGTCAGAGGGGGAAAAAATTAAAAAAAGGAGAAAAGTGAGAGGAAAGCGCAAGTGAGTAGGATAAGAATAAGGAAAAAAAATAAAAAAAAATGAGAACTACTGAGCGAGTGAGCGGGAACCAATTTTTACCAAAAGCTGCCAGGTGTACCAAAAGGGTTTTGTTTAGTGTGATCTCTTTTGAAGGGTTCTTTTATCATTTTTTATCATAGGTAACGCTTCAGAGTAGGTAGCACACCGGTCTTCAAATGTTGACTTAATTTGAAAACACTCTTTGTCCACGGGGTTAAGCATTGTTTCTCATATCCTTTGATAAGTCCACCACGAGACGCAACGTTGCTTCTCAAGAACTTTCCATGAGATGCAATTCTTTGGATAGGAAACTAAGGCATTATACACATTAATCCTTGTACTAAAAACTAGGAGACACATCAACAATCAACTATCAACAACTTTTTGATAAAAGTAAACTCTATGTATACGTGTCAACTCCTTAATAAAAATTTTCCCACCCAATTAACCTATGTATATCCCGTCACTTTCCTCTATCTCCTATTTTTTTGATTTTTTTGGGTGATTTCCTCTCTCTCTTATTTGTTGTTTCTGAGGGCTTTGTTTTCTTTTTTTCTCCATCGCACCTTTTTGCTCTTTTCATTATAAATAGACAAGATATATTTTTATCTATCTATTATTTACTACTAACTTTTACTCCCTCCATCTCTTAATATAAAATATTTTTAGTAAAAAAAATTTATTCTTTAATATAAGATAATTTTTAAAGACCAAGGTACATTAATTATTTTTTTTATAAAATTAACCCATATACCAAGATGCATTAAATGACGCTTTCTTAAAGGACGTGAAATGATGAAAGAGGGTCCTACATTAAGGGACGAAGAGAGTACTATCTAATAACTAACAAAACCCGTTTTCTTAAAGGACGTGAAATGATGAAAGAGTGTCTTATATTAAGGGACGGAGAAAGTACTATCTAATATACTATCTAATTTAAAATTGGTTAGTGTATCAAAATTACTAAACTAGACATTTTAAAATATTGACACATCATCACTTTCAAGACTAAAAATGACAATTCATGTCCTAATATATTTCTATATTATTTTTTTATTCTTTATTACACAACTTTCAACCAACTTTCAACTTTCTCTCTTCTTTTCACGTTTTTCGTAATTTTTATTGGGGACCAATTTAGATATTTACTCATTTTATTTTTAGCAAGACAAAAACTATATGACACGCATTATATTTTCATTCCCCATTTTCTTCCTTTTTCATTTCATCCCATGCTCTAAATTTTTCTTTCTTTTTATCTTTATTTTACTCTCTCATTTTTATCCGTTTATGCTTCTTCTCCTTTCTACATCAGGAAGTCATTGCATCTTCCTCTTTTGCGTCTTCCTCTTTTAAACACATCAAATTTATAAATATTTTATTTATTTATAAATAATTATTTTACTTTTTAGTCCTTGCGGGAAAATAATACATGTTATGAATATAACTTCATTGTCTTTTAGTACATATCAAATATATAAATGTCCTTGATAACGTATCAAATTTATAAATGTATTTATTTTTTATAAATGATTATTTTGCTTTTGAGTCCCAACGGAAAAATAATACATGTTATTAGTATAATTTCATTGTCTTTGAGCATGTATGTCATTCAATTTTATAAATGTCTTTATTATTTATAAATGATTGTTTTGCTTTTGAGTCCCGACGATGAAATATTATTGTTATCATCGGTATAATTTTATTGTCGTTGAACATGTATCAAACTTTATAAATGTCTTTATTATTTATAAATGATTATTCTGTTTTTGAGTCCCGACGAGAAAATATTACATTTTTAAAGAAATTGAGGACATTACAACTAAAGTAATCATATTGAAAATATACAACTAAATTACTATTATTTACCTAACTCATTCCTCGTGACATAATAACACATTTTTTTATTTTCTCTTTTACATTGCAACTAAAACAGAAGTATTGAAAACATTGGAAAAAAAAACCAACAGGACCCGTGCTGGGTATCTGGCTAGTATACTTTATAAGCATATTTGTAGATATTATAACGGTGATAAAAGCCTTTGTTCACCCTGAGCATAAAACTTTCGTCTTATAGCAATTTTTATAATTTTTCGAAGATGTAGTGTCCTCTGCACACTTAAAATAAATTTGGAATACTAAAAGATCAATTGTTCAATCGTAAAAGTCTCGTCATCGTCAAAGTTTTTGAGAGACCAAATTTATCAATTATCTGAGTTCCAACGATCTCCTTATTTTTTATGAGAACAAAACCTCACAAATTTGATGAATAATTTCTTATACCTAGAGAATAGACTTTCCCTAACCAAATGCTCTGAGAGCAAAAGGTTTATATCAAATATGGTAAAGTATTTGATTAATTTCTGTAATGAGTATCGTGAAATTTATTCAATCTGGGTGCTCTTCGCAGTATCCTCATTACAGTTTGGTGGTTGACATTCAGTTTTTGATGCGTTCAGTTACATACATTAGTATATCTCATTCCCCTCGTGAGGCTAATCAAGTGACAGATGGATTGGCAAAATTTGGTCTTAGTTTAGATTCTTGTAATAGGCTTTCTAATTCTATGTCTTATTTTATTTCAGACAATATTAAAACAGATTATGATGGAACCTTTTTTTCAATGGTTTTCAAGCTAGTTTGTTTCTATTTGTTTTCCAGGGGATTGATTGCCCTGTTAAATAAAGAAAAGGCATTAAAAATAGTCAACATACTAGATAAAGCTTTAAAGAACTTATGTGAGATGGCTTAGAAAAGATTAGACAAAGGAAAAAGAAAATATTATATCAGAGCAAATAATGTTGGAATATTTTATTCCAATATCATAAATATGGGCAAATATCATATTTAATTATATTAGCTATTTATCAATTAGGAGCCTTAATTGATACGTGATCAAAATAAGTGTAAGGCTAATTAGATTTCTGATTAGATAATTAATTAATTAATTGATATGGGCTCAATATGAGTGGATGTCAGTGATAGCCCATTAGAGGGATAATGAGAACCCTAATAGACTATCACACTACAAGTAGGCTATGGTTCCCAATATACCGGACTAATCGCAATATGCACATGTTTGCTCTCCTCTCCCCATCTGAAGAGAGCCTAAGGCATAAAGAGTCCCGGTTGAGGAAGAACCATAAAGCCGACGAGTAGCTATTGCTCGTTGTTGCTCGCGAAGTCTCTTTTCAGGATTCGTTCTGTGCTCCTTTGCTATGGATCCAGGTATTCCTATAATCCTTAATAGATCAACATGTCGTAGATCCTAAGGTTATCAAGATTATAGTTTGGTTCTTGATTATATGAAAGCATGCTTATATGTTTTGATTTCCGCAATAAAGTATTCATAATTAAAAGCATGTTTAGTGGGTAATTACAAGTTTAATTCCAACAAGTGGTATCAGAGCACTCTTCATCGTTGGTTTATTAGGATAAAGGTTTCAAATTTATGCCTGAGTTTTTCTTGAATCCATTTTTCCCCAATTTTTTTTTATGAACCCTTATTTTGAATATTTGGGGACTTTTGGTTTTTCATTGCGACGGGATCGTGTTGTTTTGTTGAAATTGATATACGCGTACTGGGTCGAAAACTTATTGTTATGTTTGTGACGGATATTTTTTTTTTTCCCTTCACGCATCAATATTTTTTTTCGAATTGATACTTCGCTTTTCTTGTTCAACGAAATGCATGCCGAAAAGTTTTAGGGGTAAATCAAATGCATATTTTTATATGATATGAATTGGCAAATCAGATTCGGAACGTGATGAATTGTCATTCATGTTTTATTTTAATATTAAAATATTGAATCTTTTTGATGGACTTGCTATTTATATTTTGTTATATCGTCTGTAACATAAAGCTTTGGTTTTGAAATTTATGGCTAAATATTAAATAGTTTTGTCTTATTTGTATTAACTCGTGAAGATATGTATGTGATATCCCATGAAGATTTCGGAGATATTTTTTTTTTAAGTTTTGGATTTGGATTTTAATATCGTGCGATATTTTTTTTTATAATTCAAATCTATGGTGTATGGTTATGGCCCTAGTGCTTTGGTGTTGTTTATTTATTTTTTTTAAATGCGACCTGCGTGTCGTGATTTTAATTTATTTTAAATACGGCCTGCGTGTCGTGACTTTCTCTTTATTTATTTTATTTTAAAATATTATAATTGATTGAGAATGGCGAAGGAGGACAACACCATATAAGGACGCCACTCAGAGAGGCTAGCTTTTGTGCTAAAGAATTGTAATAGTTTAGTTATTTGATTCTTTTGCGTTTAGGAGGCCATAACCGTACATATAATTTTTTGGTTTTCTGCGCTTATGTGTGGAAAATATGTGAATTAAGACCCTCTCCCATTTTATTTTATTTTTAAATAAAATTGTCTGGTATTTTTGATTGAGTTGATTGAAACAGCATGTTGCCAAAGTAACCTCTGTTGCGTAGATTAATTCAATTAAATTTACGAAAGATATAGCGTGGAGTTATTCATGTGAGTTGTTGTCGGCCCAAAGGAAGGCACAACTTGGCCGAATAATGACATGCCTATGATGGTAAATGTGTGGTGATTATAAGGTTATTTATCCATGTGAGCAATTGGGATGCCCAAAGGCAACCATTGTTTGACAGGACTTATCGCCAATGTTTGATCATTGCGTTGAGAGTACTGCTTGCAGTTAGTCTTTACAATCCAAAGATTGGGGACTAATGGTGCACTTGGTATCTTGTTTGGGTCTTTTAATTTACAATTAAAGTTGTTTGTGCATGTCTAATAATTATTTATAATTTGACGTGCCTACTAATGTTGATTGTATGTTTATTTGTTCTCTTATTTTAGTTGTCGTTGCTACCGCTCCCAATTTTTCTACTCAAATTAACCAATTCCCTATGCTGAATGGGATGAACTTCAAGTCCTGGAAGGAATCCGTTGAGATCGTTCTCGGATGCATGGACTTGGACCAGGCACTGAGGGAGGAACGACCCATTCCCACTCCGGAGAACTCTCATGAGCTCAAAATTGAGAAATGGGATCGGTCCAACCGAATGTGCCTCATGATCATCAAGAAATCAATTCCGGAAGTTTTTCGGGGCTCAATTGCTGAGGATGAGAATGCCAAGAAGTTCCTGGAATCAATAGAGCAATCCTTTGCTAAAAGTGATAAGGCTGAGATAAGTAGCCATTTGGCTAAACTCACCTCTATGAAGTATAACGGTAAAGGGAACATAAGGGAGTACATTATGGAGATGTCCAACCTTGCATCAAAACTTAAGGCACTAAAGATGCATATCCCTGATGATGTGCTTGTGCATTTGGTTTTGATCTCTCTCCCTGCACAATTTGGACAATTCGTGGTGACATATAACACTCAGAAGGACAAATGGTCCCTCAACGAGCTTATGTCTCACTGTGTGCAAGAGGAAGAGAGACTGCGGAGGGGTAGGACTGAAAGTGCTCATTTGGCTTCAACTTCTCAGGACAAGAAGAGGAAGAAAAATAAGAATACTGCAGAAGGTTCTTCTCATAAGAAGAAGCAGAAAAAGCATGATAAGGGCTCAGCTTGTTTTTACGTAGAAAGCGGGGACACATGAAGAAGGATTGTCCTAAGTACGCCGCATGGCGTGCAAAGAAGGGTAAACTTCTCACTTTTGTTTGTTCTGAAGTTAATTTAGTTTCAGTACCTAAGGATACTTAGTGGGTAGATTCTGGTGCTACTACTCACATTAGTATGTCCATGCAGGGTTGCCTGTGGAGCCGACCGCCGAGTGATGCTGAAAGATTCATCTATGTGGGTGATGGCACTAAAGTTGCAGTAGACGCTATAGGAACTTTTAGATTATTTTTAAAGACTGGTTTTCATTTGGATTTAATTGAGACATATGTTGCTCCGTCAATTAGGCGGAATTTAATTTCTATTTCTATTTTGGACAAATCTGGTTATTCTTGTTCATTTAGAGATACTAAAGTTAGTCTCTCTTATGGTCCAAATATTATTGGTTACGGGTCTTTAATTGATAATCTTTATATGCTTGATGTTGAGCATTTCTATAACCAAATATTGCAAATAAGTTCACACGGTACAAAACGAAAATTAAATGAGAATTCCGCCACTTTATGGCATAAGCGCTTAGGCCATATCTCTAAACAGAGAATTCAGAGGCTTGTGTCGGAGGATATTCTTGGACCCTTAGATTTGTCTGACTTTCAAGTCTGCGTAGAGTGTATTAAGGGTAAACAAACAAACAAAAGGAATTTAGGTGCCGAAAGAGCTAAGGACGTCTTGGAACTAATACATACAAATATTTGTGGTCCTTTCCCTACGGATTCTTGGAATGGGCAAAGGTACTTTATTACGTTCATAGACGATTACTCGAGGTATGGTTACCTATATTTACTCCATGAGAAGTCTCAGTCTCTAGACGTTTTCAAGTCTTTCAAAGCTGAAGTTGAACTTCAACTAGGAAAGAAAATTAAAGCTGTCAAATCAAACCGTGGTGGTGAATACTATGGTAGATACGACGGATCAGGTGAGCAACGTCCAGGGCCCTTCGCTCTTTTCCTCAATGAGTGTGGAATCGTTCCGCAATACACAATGCCAGGCAAACCCAGCATGAACGGAGTTGCAGAACGACGAAACCGGACTCTTAAGGACATGGTGAGGAGTATGATTAGTCATTCTTCATTACCAGAGTCACTTTGGGGAGAAACATTAAAAACTGCAGTTTATATCCTCAACAGAATACCCAGCAAAGTAGTCACTAAGACCCCTTATGAGCTATGGACTAGGAAAAAGCCCAGCATTAGGCACATGCACATTTGGGGGTGTCCAGCCAAAGCAAGGCCTTATAGGCCGCATGAAGGTAAGTTGGACTCTAAGACAATTAGTTGTTATTTTGTTGGGTACACAGAACGCTCTCGCGGGTATAAGTTTTACAACCCCACTACAAGAACATTTTTTGAAACGGGAAATGCAAGATTTCTTGAGGAAGTTGAGTTTGGAAGGGAAGGAAACATAAGGAGTGTTGCTTTTGATGAAGAAACTGTTATTGACAATGGTCAAGTCTTAGTACCTGTCATTGTTCAAGCAACAGATCCAGAAATAAATGAGGATGTTATTCCTAACATTGCTCAAGAAGAAGACAACACTGAGTTTCCTCCCTAAGCACTACCAGAAGTTCAAACTCAACAATCTCAAGAGGTGCCATTAAGGAGATCCACTAGAGAGAGGAGAAGTGCAATTTCAAATGATTATGTTGTATTTCTTCAAGAACATGAGAAAGGTATCGGTTTGACTGAGGAAGATCCAGTTAACTTTAGTCAGGCTATGAAAAGTTCTAACTCTCTTAAGTGGATTGATGCCATGAAGGATGAGATGAAATCAATGGCTGATAATGATGTTTGGGATCTTGTCAAGTTGCACAGTCTGAAACCCATTGGTTGCAAATGGATATTTAAAACCAAGAGGGATTCGATGGGTAACATTGAAAGATATAAGGCTCGTCTTGTCGCCAAAGGCTTCACTCAAAAGAAGGCATTGATTATAAAGAGACTTTCTCTCCGGTTTCTTGAAAGACTCTCTCGGGATTATTATGGCACGGGTCGCTCATTTTGACTTAGAGCTGCATCGGATGGATGTAAAGACCGCGTTTCTAAATGGCAACATTTGAAACAATTTATATGGTGCAACCAGAAAACTTTGTTTCAAAGTATCCAAAGTCTATGGTATGCAAACTTAAGAAATCCATTTATGGCCTTAAACAAGCTTCCGTCAATGGTATTACAAATTTCATCAAGTTATTACCTCTTATGGTTTTGAGACTAATGCGATTGATGATTGCGTATACCAAAAGTTGATGGGAGTAAATTTATCTTTACGGTGTTATATGTCGATGATATCCTATTGGCAAGCAATGATATAGGCTTATTGCACGAAACCAAGAGATTTCTCGCGAAGAATTTCGAGATGAAAGATCTTGGGGACGCCTCCTTTGTCTTAGGAATCCAAATACTTAGAGATCGCTCTCAAGGTATCTTGGGATTATCACAAAGGAGCTATATCGATACAGTTTTGGATAGATTCTTCATGAAAGATAGTAAACCAGGAGATACACCCGTGGCTAAAGGAGACAAGTTCAGTCTCAAACAGTGCCCCATTACAAATCTTGATAAGGTAGAGATGCAAAAGGTTCCTTATGCTTCGGCTGTGGGAAGTCTTATGTATGCTCAAGTTTGTACTCGTCCCGACATAGCATTTATAGTGGGAGTCCTTGGTAGATATTTGAGTAATCCTGGTATGCAGCACTGGACAGCAGTAAAGCGCGTGATGCGCTACCTGAAGAGAACGAGAAACTACATGCTTACCTATCGAAAGTCAGACAACTTAGAGATCATTGGGTATTCTGACTCTGATTTTGCGAGATGCCCAGATAGCAGACGTTCCACATCTGGTTACATCTTCCTTTTGGGTGGAGGAGCTATTTCCTGGAAGTCTGCCAAACAGACTTTAGTGGCTCCTTCAACCATGGCAGCGGAGTTTGTGGCCTGCTTTGAGGCATCAAATCATGCGTTGTGGTTGCGAAACTTTGTCACAGGCCTACGCAT
Organism: Calophaca sinica; assembly: GCA_037113605.1. NCBI lineage: Eukaryota > Viridiplantae > Streptophyta > Magnoliopsida > Fabales > Fabaceae > Calophaca > Calophaca sinica. Next base: position 99,126,487 of record CM073733.1, on the reverse strand, counting down.
CATTGGGAGTATCCAGAGGCCATTGAAGATTTATTGTGACAATAGTGCAGCTGTCTTATACTCTAACAACAATATGAGTTCTACAAAGTCGAAGTTCATCGACATTAAGTATCTTGTTGTGAAGGAAAGAGTTCAGGAGAAACAGATTTCTATAGAATATATAGGGACGAACTTTATGCTAGCAGACCCACTAACCAAAGGTTTAACACCTAAGGTTTACCATGAGCACGTTGCTCACATGGGTGTTGGTTTTGAGATTGCCTTAGATTAGTGGGAGTCATTCCTTGTTTCCCTTTATATTCTATGCTTTTGGTATTGATACAGACTTTATATTATTTTGACTTTCTGCAGAAATAAAGTTGAGTTTATTATTAAAGCTATTTGTATCATATTTGGTGCAAAATAAATTTTGCACTTAAGGAACTTCAGTTTGATCTCACTAAGGAATTAAGTTGGACCAGTTGGAAATAGGCATGACTTGAGATCACATTGCATGAAATTTCCATGCCACTCATCCATATTGATCTATGTCATCGAGTATATTGATGTGATGGTCATCGGGGTATAGTCACAATAGACGTTAGTGACAACAACCGCGATAGTCTCATTATCAATATATGAGGTGGACCAGATTGTAAAGGGGAAGTCTAAAGATAAATAGCATTCGGATGTCGGCCTAAAGAATTCTGATATAATTATCGTGATATATTGCCCAAGTGGGAGATCGTTGGAATATTTTATTCCAATATCATAAATATGGGCAAATATCATATTTAATTATATTAGCTATTTATCAATTAGGAGCCTTAATTGATACGTGATCAAAATAAGTGTAAGGCTAATTAGATTTCTGATTAGATAATTAATTAATTAATTGATATGGGCTCAATATGAGTGGATGTCAGTGATAGCCCATTAGAGGGATAATGGGAACCCTAATAGACTATCACACTATAAGTAGGCTATGGTCCCCAATATACCAGACTAATCGCAATACGCACACGTTTGCTCTCCTCTCCCCATCTGAAGAGAGTCTAAGGCATAAAGAGTCCCGGTTGAGGAAGAACCATAAAGCCGACGAGTAGCTATTGCTCGTTGTTGCTCGCGAAGTCTCTTTTCAGGATTCGTTCTGTGCTCCTTTGCTATGGATCCAGGTATTCCTATAATCCTTAATAGATCAACATGTCGTAGATCCTAAGGTTATCAAGATTATAGTTTGGTTCTTGATTATATGAAAGCATGCTTATATGTTTTGATTTCCGCAATAAAGTATTCATGATTAAAAGCATGTTTAGTGGGTAATTACAAGTTTAATTCCAACAAATAAATCATCAAGAAATCATCAAAACCTCATATAATTACTTACTCCCCTTTTTTCATCAAACAAAAAGGAAGTTTTTGAAGTAAAAAAAAAAAAAGAACGTGTTTAAAAAACTTGTAAAACAAATTAAGAGAGAGGAGGTGGAGGAAGTGGTTGAGTCTGATTCTGGAGGACTTTCAGAAGTAGTTCCTTCAACTCATGATTGCTCAAGCCAGCTCCATGCATGCTTCCAATTGATTTCTTGAAAATGTCGGGGACAACAGGAGTCTCCATATTCTATTCTTCAGTGAGACCAGAGGAGCTTGCTTGCTTGCTTGTTAGAGAGAGCAATCCAGTCTTCACATGCGTGCTGAATACGTAGATCACCAAGATCTATTTTGGGAACCAAAGGCGGGTAGGAGAGGTTACATTATTCTACCTCGTTGAAACTTGTAGGAGGAGGACATGTACCTACTAGTGGGTTGCCCCGTGCGATGCACGGGTATGTTATATAGGAGTACTATTAAAAAAGAAAATTAAATGGAAACCTATTAAAAAGAAAAGATAAATGAGAGTATTATTAAATAGAAAAGTTAAATGGAAAAATTATTAAGTAGACTCGAAATAAAATGAAATAAAAGCTGTCCAGCACTTGCCTCATTCCAGATTGACATGTAACGAATAATGGGTTGTATTCTAGCACTTGCCTCTACTATATCCTCCTCTAAAATTCTAATACCACTGGAACAACTTCATCAGTTAAGCACTTGGCTGGTTTTCTTGATAAGCAAATATGAATCAATGCATATTAAACCCAAAATTCAAGACTGTCTAGGCAACCTATAACTAAAGGCACCATTAATTTAATAAATATGCCTTTATCTAGCATGGAGAATTGCTTCTTTAATCCATAATAACAATAGATTGGCCAATACATAAAGCAAACTGAAATATAGGAAAAAATGAACTACTCTCAAACCAAAAAGTTCATTGAAAGGCATAGCTTGATTCAAATTTGAATCGTATGTGCAAAAGGTACATAAATAAACTTAACAAAGTCAACATAATTAATGTTGTGAAAGTGAAACCATTTATATGAAAGTGATCATAATAGAATTGTTTAAACATAAACATGTGTTGCAATCTGAAACAAAGCAGGACTTGAGAAAAAAAAGTTGATATTAAAGTCTGGAGAGAAAAAATAATAGCTTTGGCAACATGGGCAAACAAACCAAGCATCCAATTTGCACATTTCCATTCTAAACGTGACACCCAGTGGGAGATTATAATAACTAACCGTGAAAAAACAAATCATGAACCAACCAAGAGCTTCAAGAAGTTTCTTCTTGCCTAGAGGAAGCGTTTTTAGAATAATACTTAAATCAATCATCTTTAACACCCTTACAGGAACTGGACGAAGAAAGAAAAAAATGGAAACATTACATATTAAGCAATCAGTCAGTCATACATGTAAAAAAAGGAAGATTAACATATAATCAAGGCAGCATGCCAAAATACTATCTTACTGCAACTCAACAAAAAAAAATGTTGCCTAGTATTGGTGTTATTAGATAACCAAGTCAACTGTTGAGAAAACCGGGTGTTCTGTCGAGAACTTCAACACCAAGAGTTCTGTCGAGATCAACACCGGGTGTTCTATCGAGATCAACACCGGGTGTTCTGTCGAGAACTTCAACACCAAGAGTTCTGTCGAGATCAACACCGCCAAGAGTTCTGTCGAGATCAACACCGCCAAGAGTTCTGTCGAGATCAACACGGGGTGTTCTGTCGAGAACTTCAACACCAAGAGTTACGTCGAGAACTTCGACGTAACACGGTGTTGATCTCGACAGAACTCTTGGTGTTGAAGTTCTCGACAGAACACCCGGTGTTGATCTCGACAGAACCCTTGGTGTTGAAGTTCTCGACAGAACTCTTGGTGTTGATCTCGACAGAATTCTTGGAGTATTTCTCAACAGTTGACTTGGTTATCTAATACGCCCCCTCAAGATGATGGTACCATCTGTTACCTTCATCTTGTTTGTAAGATCATGAAACCGTGATGTGGGCAATGGTTTAGTTAGGATGTCCGCAAGCTGATCCTTGGTTGAGACGTGTGACACATGCATTTGCTTGGCCTGAACCTGTTCTCTCACAAAATGATAGTCCAAGGATATATGTTTCATGCGTGAGTGTAGCACAGGGTTGGAACATAGGTATGTAGCACCTACGTTGTCACATAGAAGCTTTGGAGGGGTGTGATTAGGAACCCGAAGCTCACTTAGGAGATTTTTCAGCCACATGAGCTCTGTTGTGGTTGTTGCAACTGCTCGATATTCTGCTTCAGTTGAAGATCTCGCCACAGTTCTTTGTTTCTTAAAACTGCTGTGTATCTCATCAACCTGGCTTTGATACCATGTAAAGTGTATAACTCAATATTATTCCATTGAAGTATGATACAGGTATTTATAGATACAAAATGGGACATCATCAATTGGTGATTGTTGATGATTATGAGGAGAGGATGTCGCTCACTTAATTCCAAATGAATGCTGATTATTTGACAGCTAATGGAATATACACAATCGACAGAACTCTTGGTATTGAAGTTCTCGACAGAACTCTTGGTGTTGATCTCGACAGAACACCCGGTGTTGATCTCGACAGAACTCTTGGTGTTGAAGTTCTCGACAGAACTCTTGGTGTTGATCTCGACAGAACACCCGGTGTTGATCTCGACAGAACTCTTGGTGTTGAAGTTCTCGACAGAACTCTTGGTGTTGATCTCGACAGAATTCTTGGAGTATTTCTCAACAGTTGACTTGGTTATCTAATAGGTGTCACTTGACTATAAGCGGGATTCAAGATAGCTAAAGCTTAGCTTTGGAATGCAAACCCACAGCCTAACCACTTGAACTCTCTTCCAATGAATGCCAATAATTTGTTCCTTTGTTCAATAGTTAAGCACTTGGATGCCTAAGTATTATTTGGATGGAAATATATTTGTCAACCAAATACCTATTCATGGAAATATATTAGGAAATTAATGATTATGCAGAAGTTTTAATTACATAAGGCTGATTCAAAAGTTTAGCAATGATTGAAAAGCATGGAGGTGGAACAACTGATTTGAGTTTTATTGAGTTTGGTCATGAAACTTGGTGAGCATCTTTCATTGAGTAAATAGGTATATTTGATTAGCATCTTGTAGGTTTAGTGTCACTTGACTATATAAGGCTGATTCAAGATAGCTAAAGCTTACCTTGGGAATGCAAACCCACAGCCTAACCCCCCGAAAGATTTGTTTCAAATTGAAAGTTTGGAACATTAGTCCCTCGTAACTACATTAGTCGAGTGCTTGTCTAATCCGAGCATCGTTTTGAGCTGTCAGGTCTCTGATGATTGGAGCTGGTTAGGTTTTTCTTTAGGTCGAGTTATCACTTTCCGAGTTGCTTTAGAGCTCGCCAGGCCTCTATGCTGACCTGAAATCTTTGGAACCGCAGGGGTTAGTCTTTGTTGCGCTGTGTTTGATCTCGGCACGTCTTTATGCTGACATGGTGTCTGAAACAACAATGGTCTTGTTTAGCTCGACAGGCGACCTTAGCCGAGCTGCTTTTGAGCCAGGCCTCTATGCTGACCTGAAATCTTTGGAACCGCAGGGGTCGAGCTACGAGCGAGCTCACCAAGCCTTTATGCTGACTTGGGTTTAGGACCACGGGGGTCGAGCTGCGAGCGAGCTCACCAAGCATTTATGCTGACTTGGGGTCTTCGGGACCACGGGGGTCGAGCTATGAGTGAGCTCACCAAGCCTTTATGCTGACTTGGGTTTAGGACCACAGGGGTCGAGCTGCGAATGAGCACACCAAGCCTCTATGCTGACTTGGGGTCTTCGGGACCACGAAGGTCGAGCTGCGAGTGAGCTCACCAAGCCTCTATGCTGACTTGGGTTTAGGACCACAGGGGTCGAGCTGCGAATGAGCCCACCAAGCCTCTATGCTGACTTGGGTTTAGGACCACCGGGGTCGAGCTTTGGGGTCTTCGGAACCACAGGGGTTGCGTAGGTCGACTGGCGACCTTTCGATCTGCTTTAGAGCTCGCCAGGCCTCTATGCTGACCTGGAGTCTTTGAACACGGGGGTCGTGTCGAGGTCGAGCTTCTCCCGACCCTGGGTGCCGAGCTCCGTGGCGGGATCGTCCTTTGGTTTTGGCGCACTGTTCCTGTCAAAGTATAGACAACTTGCAACAACTTGATGTAATAAAATTAGCATTAATTTTTATGCTGAGTAAAGTGCTCGTAGTCGAGCTTTATACTTCCCTGTGAGAGTAGTTGATTTGGCTGTCCAAACGGCAAGGTTGAGGTCATCAAGTAATCGAGGTCAGTGACGTAGCCAAGTTGAAAGCCGTCTGAATATTGAAATTGTTGAGGTGGGCCTGGTAGGCCGCCCAAGTACTGGACTGGGTATCCACCTGTTGGTTGTCTTGCTCGAAAGTTTGGGCGGTGAATAAAGCGAAGACCTTATGCAATGCTCCAGATAATAAAGAATAAAGTGACACGAATCGTTGATGGCTCATTGTTAAGGATGAGCTGCTGAAAGAAACATGGAAAAATAGTACTGAGGTCATCTGACTATCTGAGTTGAGGTCGGTCGAATATCTGAATGGTTGAGGTCAGCTCGGTAGTTGGGATGAGGTTGACCAAGTTGATTGGTTGGGCTTTGCCAAGCATATCTTGATCTCTTCCAAGATTTGTGTGGCTGACCTGCATTTTTTATTCTTAGGAACCGAAAGGTTTGATTTTTATCTTCCTTCCGAGTTGCTTTAGAGCTCGCCAGGCCTCTATGCTGACCTGAAATCTTTGGAACCGCAGGGGTTAGTCTTTGTCGCGCTGTGTTTGAGCTCGGCATGTCTTTATGCTGACATGGTGTCTGAAACAACAATGGTCTTGTTTAGCTCGACAGGCGACCTTAGCCGAGCTGCTTTTGAGCCAGGCCCCTATGCTGACCTGAAATCTTTGGAACCGCAGGGGTCGAGTTGCGAGCGAGCTCACCAAGCCTTTATGCTGACTTGGGTTTAGGACCACGAGGGTCGAGTTGCGAGCGAGCTCACCAAGCCTTTATGCTGACTTGGGGTCTTCGGGACCACGAGGGTCGAGCTGCGAGCGAGCTCACCAAGCCTCTATGCTGACTTGGGGTCTTCGGGACCATGGGGGTCGAGCTATGAGTGAGCTCACCAAGCCTTTATGCTGACTTGGGTTTAGGACCACAGGGGTCGAGCTGCGAATGAGCACACCAAGCCTCTATGCTGACTTGGGGTCTTCGGGACCACGAAGGTCGAGCTGCGAGTGAGCTCACCAAGCCTCTATGCTGACTTGGGTTTAGGACCACAGGGGTCGAGCTGCGAATGAGCCCACCAAGCCTCTATGCTGACTTGGGTTTAGGACCACCGGGGTCGAGCTTTGGGGTCTTCGGAACCACAGGGGTTGCGTAGGTCGACTGGCGACCTTTCGATCTGCTTTAGAGCTCGCCAGGCCTCTATGCTGACCTGGAGTCTTTGAACACACGGGGGTCGTGTCGAGGTCGAGCTTCTCCCGACCCTGGGTGCCGAGCTCCGTGGCGGGATCGTCCTTTGGTTTTGGGGCACTGTTCCTGTCAAAGTATAGACAACTTGCAACAACTTGATGTAATAAAATTAGCATTAATTTTTATGCTGAGTAAAGTGCTCGTAGTCGAGCTTTATACTTCCCTGTGAGAGTAGTTAATTTGGTTGTCCAAACGACAAGGTTGAGGTCATCAAGTAATCGAGGTCAGTGACGTAGCCGAGTTGAAAGCCGTCTGAATATTGAAATTGTTGAGGTGGGCCTGGTAGGCCGCCCGAGTACTGGACTGGGTATCCACCTGTTGGTTGTCTTGCTCGAAAGTTTGGGCAGACTGAATAAAGCGAGAAGACCTTATACAATGCTCCAGATAATAAAGAATAAAGTGACACGAATCGTTGATGGCTCATTGTTAAGGATGAGCTGCTGAAAGAAACATGGAAAAATAGTACTGAGGTCATCTGACTATCTGAGTTGACCTCTCCAAAATGCAGTTAATAAAAGATTTGATAGGATATTTTGAATAAAGAAGATATGATTTGTTAGAAATCATTACATAAATAAGTCGGATTTGAATTCAAAGAAATCCTAATTGAGAACAGGATAAGGCAAATGCTTATTTTTTGTGGAAATTGATTAGGCTCCTTCCTAAAAATCTTATCCATAATAACCAGAGGGGAGATATAACAGGAAGGAAAACACCTGATTTAAAACACGATGGTCGAAGAAGACGCCGAGATTGTGTTTGCTTGAAGACTGATCTTCCATGTTCTTGACATAATTGGCCTGCACCGAGATCAAAACTACTTTGCCGAGTGTGAGAAATATTATGCTGACGTTCCAGAATGGCAAATTCTGGGCGAGTGTTTTCTCCGTGATAATGATTTGGTCAAGCCTGTTGACTATATTTGTGTCTTGAAGATCGGCTTTGGTTTGATTGGTCTGATCTTGTTCTCCGTTCGGGCGTCCGTTGGCGGCGATCCTCGATTTGCAGTCAAAACAATAAAGAAGCTATTCTGCATAATTATGCAGAATTTGGTGGCAATAATTTGTTCCTTTGTTCAATAGTTAAGCACTTGGATGCCTAAACATTATTTCCATGGAAATATATTTGTCAACCAAATACTTATTCATGGAAATATATTAGCAACTTAATAATGAAAGGAAGTTTTAATCACACGATAGAAAACTTGTTCAAAGCATGGAGATGCATTTAGAATGTCCAAGTTCGAACCCACAGACTTACTGTCCATCACTTATGGGCACAAATTGAGAAACTTTTAAAGGATTTTTTGGATTCCCAATAATACTGGCACCTAAAGTGAACCTTATGCCTTATGAGTATCAACTTTTAAGCAGGCATGCTATGCAATGGGAGAGTGAGACTCTATTACATTTGAGTAGGTCATTTCTCATTTTACTTTATTTAGACTTGCCCATGGTATATAATTTAAGGAAGACATTAATGAAGACGTGGAAATACAAACATTACATATTAAGCAATCAGTCAGTCATACATGTAAAAAAAGGAAGATTAACATATAATCAAGGCAGCATGCCAAAATACTATCTTACTGCAACTCAACAAAAAAAAATGTTGCCTAGTATTGGTGTTATTAGATAACCAAGTCAACTGTTGAGAAAACCGGGTGTTCTGTCGAGAACTTCAACACCAAGAGTTCTGTCGAGATCAACACCGGGTGTTCTGTCGAGATCAACACCGGGTGTTCTGTCGAGAACTTCAACACCAAGAGTTCTGTCGAGATCAACACCGCCAAGAGTTCTGTCGAGATCAACACCGGGTGTTCTGTCGAGATCAACACCGGGTGTTCTGTCGAGAACTTCAACACCAAGAGTTCTGTCGAGATCAACACCGGGTGTTCTGTCGAGATCAACACCGGGTGTTCTGTCGAGAACTTCAACACCAAGAGTTCTGTCGAGATCAACACCGGGTGTTCTGTCGAGAACTTCAACACCAAGAGTTCTGTCGAGATCAACACCTTCTGTCGAGATCAACACCGGGTGTTCTGTCGAGAACTTCAACACCAAGAGTTCTGTCGAGATCAACACCGGGTATTAATTGAATCCCAATAAAATGATACAATTCAAGCCAATTCTAATGTCTGATACATAATTCAAAAGAGTTTCTGGTTGGTAGAAAGAATGAAACTTTTAGCCTTTCAACCATGGGATCCTCCAATGAACAGTCATCAGTTGTGCAGACACGACTTATAACAACCACACGATAACTACTACACCAACATAAAGTAAACGAATCCACAGTCATCCTTAGAAACACCAAGTTTGATAGCAGTCCCTTCTTTCAAGCCCCTTTTGCCACAAAACCTAACCCAATCACCAACCAGCTTGCAAACGAAAGAAGGGTCGGTGGTCCACTCAACCTTGCAGTCCCAGGTCTTTCCGTTCTCATCAACCAACTTGACATCAGGATTTGTAGGGACAAATGCAAGTTGGCAGAAAGAAAGAGGCATAGTCTACATTTGGGTTGAGAATGCAAGATGTTAGTATAGCAAGTAGAAAAGCAGGAATATAATCGACAAAAAGTAAATAACATATCATAAAACAATGAATACCAAAAAACCAGAAGAAACATCAGACAGTGACAATGTCTTAAAAAGAGAATGATAGATGCAACTGTTGTTGTTGTTGTTGTTGTTGTTGTTGTTGTTGTTGTAATTCTAGAAGGTTTCATCCTTCAAATCTCATCCTCTACCAAGCGAAAAATGTCTCAACGGAAAAATCGAAGATCTGAAAGGAAATAAAAAATCAGAAATCAATTTCCTTTTTGTAAAAACCACATAACAGGCAGAGCATGCAATTGTAGAAACAGAAAGATCTAACATAGAGAAAGCAATGGTTGAAAGAATGCAAACAAAGAGGAGAGGAGAAGACCAGTCACCAGAGAAGGCAAGGCGAACGGAGCGGCGTCGATGGCGATAGCATTCAGTGATTCCAAATAGCCCTGTGATACCGCAAAGATCGAATCCTTGCCGCAATAATCGGCGAACCGCTGCCTTCTTCTTCAACCTCAGTCGCCTTGCTTTTGCTTTTGATGGCTTCGATCGGCGGCGCCACCGTGAGAATCTCAGCAATCGAGTGCTTCTTCGGCGCCTTGGCTTTCGGCTTCTTCGGCAACTGCCGATGTGCGCGTTCACCGCCGTCACAGTGGCTGCGTTGAAATCTCGGCAAATAGGACAAACATCTCCAACTTCTCCTAAGCGGAATCTCTTTTGCCCGATTTCGCAGAGGGTGTGGTAGGGAGAAACTGAAGGTAAAGGTGAATAGTTTTCCAATTGTCGAGGCACCGATTGAACGACCAATGCATGTTTCTGTTTAGCTGCAGGGTTTCTCCGAGTGACAAATTTCTTTGTGAGCAAAAGGTTTAGAACATGTGGCAAGATTGGAAGGAGGAGGAAGAAAGGAAGAATAGCAAATTGCTCAACTTCGCGGGAAAAAAAACCTGCTCACGGTATTCGCTTATTATGTATAGGATGTTTTACGTGAATCCAAAAATAAATCATTTTTTTCCTTTTAATAAAAATATTCAAACATAATTCGATTTACATTTTAACTTACTTTAACTCAAATAAATTTTGTTCTGAGTTTAATTTAACCCAGTTACTATTTTTTTAAAAAAATTATCTTATTTTTAATAGGGTTAAATATGTTTTTAATCCCTATAAAATTTCTATATTTTGTTTTCAGTACTTACAAACAAATTTTTTCGAACTTTAGTCTCCAAATATTTTCTGTTAACAATTTTAGTCCCCACCGTCTAATTTTTTTATGATTCAGCTAACAGTTGTCTAGTCAGCAACTGCGACGTGTACATTTTAATTGGCAAGGCATCCACGTGGCAGGTGAGTCATAAAAAATAATATTTTTTAATGCCTATGTGGCTGTCATGTCATATGACACGTGACAGGTGAGTCATCAAAATAAATATTTTTAGTGACTATGTGGCTGCCATATCATATGACACGTGGCGGGTTTGTATGTGCCGTTTTCGTCCCTATAAAATTTTCAAATTTTTATTTTAGTACCTATAAAATTTAAGTTTTGATTTTAGTCCCCAAAAAATTCAAATTTTAATTTTGGTCCTTAATTAACTTTTTACTAAATTTTAATGCTTACGTTATTAGCTAAAATCTTGGTACTTGACTTTTTATAAGTATAATAAATTATGGTTATGTAATAATTTGTTTCAAAGGCAGGAAAGTGTAATGTGTATAGAAATATTTACACTTTCATATCATCGATTTGAGACAAATTATTAGATAACCATATTTTATACTTATAAAAAGTCTAGTTCCAAAATTTTACTCCCTCCGTATCATATTGTTTGTCATATTTAGAATATTTGTTTGTCTTAAATTATTTGTCACTTTATATTATCGAGAGAGTATTAATTATATTTTTTCAATAATACCCTTATTTATTTATATTTCAACTACCCTATATTAATTTACCCTTCCACCTAACTCCCACTACAATAAAGGTATACTAATCCAAATAAACTATTTTATCTTGAAAATGAGTGCAATCAATAATTTTCGTAAGATGTGTGTATAATCTTAAACAACAAATAATATGATATGGAGGGAGTAGTTAATAATGTAAGCACTAAATTGGGTAAAAAAACTAATTAAGAACCTAAATTAAAATTTGAATTTTTTGGGGAGACTAAAATAAAAACTTAAATTTTATAGGGACTAAAATGAAAATTTGAAAATTTTATAGGGACGAAAAACATATTAAAAATGACATATACAACACCTGTCACGTGTCATATGGCATGGCAGCCACGTAAGCATTTAAAAATTTATTTTTGATGACTCACATGGATGGCACGTCAATTAAAATGTTTACGTGGCAGTTGCTGACTAAACGACCGTTAGCTAAATCAGAAAAAATTAGACGGTAATGACCAATATTGTTAACGGAGAGAATATTTGAGAGACTAATTTTTCGAAAGAAAATTTTGTAGGGATTAAAAAAAAATAAAGTTGGTGAAATTTATATAGACTAACAATATATTTAACCCCTTTTTAATAAAATAAATATTTTTATGTGGAAATTCTCAAAATTTCCTTGATCGACCGCCTTCATTCCCAACATCTCCCATTGTTTCTTCCGACGATCGTACTCCCTCCTTCTCGCCGGCGAATCTCCGGAGTCTGCTTCTGTCGCGCGAACGCCGCACCCCTCAGCCACCAAATCCACACCCAAAAAACCCTTCACCCCAATGGCACCAAAGGAAGAGCCACTGGTGATCTCAGACAAGAACCAGATGAGAAAATGGTCAAGGTCAATGAGATCCCAAGGAAACCTCATTGCCCTCGTCCCCACCATGGGTTACCTTCACCAAGGCCACCTTTCTCTCGTAAGAGAAGCTCACAAACACGCCAACATTGTAGCCGTCTCAATCTACGTCAACCCAGGCCAATTCTCACCAACCGAGGACCTTTCCACATACCCTTCTGACTTCCAAGGCGATATCCGAAAGCTTATGTCTGTTCCCGGTGGGGTTGATGTTGTTTTCCACCCCAAGAATTTGTATGATTATGGGGATAACGATGATGATGATGGGATTGTTGTGGAGAATGGTGGTGGTGATGGGGTGGTGTCTTGTATTGAGAGGAGTGGGTTGGGACATGAGAGTTGGGTTAGAGTTGAGAAGCTTGAAAAGGGTCTTTGTGGGAAGAGTAGACCTGTTTTCTTTAGAGGGGTTGCTACTATTGTTACTAAGTTGTTTAATATTGTTGAGCCTGATGTTGCTGTTTTTGGGAAAAAAGATTATCAGCAGTGGAGAATTATTCAGAGAATGGTAATTGTTGTTGATAAGTCCTCTCTCTTTCGTTTGTGTCTGTTTTTTTGTTTTAGTTTATTGTCTGCCATCCTCTTCTTTTGCATTGCTCTGCTACCCACATATGATGTTTATGAAATATTATTGTGGTGCCGTATGCAATTCATTCTTTCATCATACTCCATCAGGCATAGGCTAAGTACAATTGTTATAGCTGATCTTACCTAGTAGGGTAAGATTTTGTTGTTGTTGTTGTTGATGCACAATACTCGTGTTGATATTTTTATGTTTGGTAAAATTTATCTTGTCTATGTAATTACATCAGTTCATTATTTTAGCTTAATCAACGGATCTGAAATCATGTTTGGTTTGGTAAAACCCATAGAATCTCAAAGCTTAACTTCTCATGCGCCTTCTTGCGCAAAGATCTGGATTTTAAGGTTGGATATTTTGATAGACAAATTCCTACCATTGACTACTGGTATAGTATCTATCTGATAGGATCAACTGGTATTAAGGGAAAGATTGAAGAAAACAGCAAGGATTTTATTAGAGAACAATTCCCGGGATCAATATGATCAGAGAGAAAGAATGATGTACACACTATAGGGCTGATTCGAGAGCACCTAGCCTCTCCCAGAGTTACTTTCCAACTACTAACAGACTCTGCCATATTTCCTATTTATAGACATCTCCTAACCCTTTTAACTAACTAACAAACAAACAACTAACTAACGGTTTACCTACCTATCACTATCCTTTCAACCTTAGGTAATCTTCCGACAAAATCCATTGAGATATCTGTCCAAACTTGCTTAGGTGTGATAGTGCTGCAACGGACCAGCCGGACACAAGGTTTGGTACTTGAGGCTGCCACAAACTTCTTAATATCTATCTACTCCCCTTCACAAAACATTATGATAGCCTTTATCTGCTATTGAATCCTGAAAAATTGTTCATAGCTTAAAATCTCCTTGTAATTCCTCGGTGCAAGTATCCAGGTCAACTAAATGTACTGCTGAGATAGCAAAGAAATCCATCCTTCTAGACAAGGCATCAGCTGCCTTATTTTATCCTCCCAGTATATATTGTCCCTCATTGAAACACTCGAACCCGACAATTTAGAACTTCATTTTTGCTGTTCTTTACCAATTAACCACTGCTTAGTTAAGTACCTCAGGTTCCTTTGGTCTATTTTAATCACAGAATGCCTTCCTGTTAAAAAATGGCTTCATTTATGATTTGCCAACATGATTGCCATCGGCTCTTACTCATATACAGACTTAGCTTGTTCTCTATTGGACACATAGTTATCTATCCCGGATAGCAGCGAGTAGTGGCTTACCTCAAAAACACTATTGCGGGAGAGTGCATAGCGAGATGACCACTATTCTGAATTTTTTTATACATATTCAATAATTAATATAAATGCTGAAAAATTAAAATAATACTCAAAATTCATGAAATATTCATTACAAAAATAAAAAGTCATAAGCAAAAGATAGAAGTGAATACGAAAAAAAAAAAAAAAAGTCAAGAAAACAAACAAGTTTAAGCATCTAAGGCTTAAAGTAACTAAACATTTAAATTCAAATTCAAAAAAATGGCTAATATAACAAGCTTTTTTCTTTTGAAGCATTTTGCGGCTGCTACAGCCATGAACAGCTTCAATTTTGGCTGCTATAGCGGGTGCTACAGCCGCCACAACAAACTGCTCCGCTACAAACTTCCAAATAGCGGCTACCAGCCGCTACACACTATTGACAAGTCTGATTAGACAATCCTTTGCTGATATAAGCTATTGGTTTACCCAGCTGCACCGTTGCTGCTCCTAGTCCTTTTTTCTATGCATTAATTTCCACTGTAAAAGTCTTCCAAAAATCTGAGACTTCTAGTGTGGTAGTTGCTGTCTTGAAAGATTCAACAGCTTGCCACACGTCTTGGCCCCATACTTCTTTCCTGAGCAATTGAGTTAAGGGTTGAGCTATTTTGTCATAGTCTTTGACAAACATCTAGTAGTAGCGGCCAGCCCCTCCCCGCCCCCCCCCCCCCCTAAAAAACAAAAATAAACTCCTCCTTGAACTCCCTCACAGTGTTGGTCTAATGGAGGCTTGGCAGAATCTATACAAGATTCACATGAGGGTGGGCTGAAACTTGCCATTCATCATCAGTTTGAACAATCTCCATGTTCTGAGGTTTTCCTTCGAATGCTACCATCGTTGCTCGGACCTGCTCATCACCTTCCATGTTGTGAACGTAAAAATAGTTCTCCACACAGTTGACCACCTGTAGGCATTGTCACTTGAGAAGATGGGTATCTCAATTCTTCTTCGATCTTCTATTCACACATTACGAGTGGTCGCATTCATTCCTTCATCTTTGTCTCCACACTGATTCTGGGTTTCTACCCCTGAAAATCCTCTGCAACTGTTGAATTTCCTCTGCTTTCCTGAAATGAGATTTGTGTTTCTTCCATTCCTCTTGGATCACTTTTTCATCTTAGAAAATCCCTCCCGAGGTCAGGAAACTGACCCAAATTCCTCTTTTCAGCTTCTGCTCATGCTTTCATCTATATGAACTCACCCTTCAAAGCTCCCAGGATGAACCGCTTTGATACTAGTTGATAGGATACTGGAAACAAGGTGCTGTTTTATGATATACTACTGTAAAACCCTCAAGGTCTGTTACTGATTGTTGGTTTTGATATGGTATCTGTAACAAATAGAGATCTGTATAACAGATGGTCCTCTCACATTTCTCTCTGATTCACAGTAACTAGTACCGAGAATAAAAGAGGAAAACGGAAAGAACAGATAGTACAGAATGCCTCCTTCCCAACCTTTCCACTCAATTCTCACTTCTCTCTTCCAATTCTCTCCCCTTTCCCTTGCCTCTCTATCCCAACCTCCTCCTCTATAAATTCATTGTGTTGACCTTCTCTTTTTCCATGACAGTGAGATACTCCGTTATCACGAGATATTATTCCCACCATGTCCAGTTCCTCTGATTCTGCTATCGCAGAAAAATATTATTCCCATTATCTCCACCAATGCACAGTACCTTAAGTTTCTGCAGTCCTTCTTTTTCTTCCTTGTGGTACACTTGAATAATGGGAGGTCTAATGTCAAGCCTAGTTCTGTTGTCACAATGTTACTTCATAAAACATCAGTAAAGATAATGTTGTCTAATGTCTACCAGATTTCTTTAATGCTATGCCTATTATTGTTGTTGGATGTTGGTTTTAATAGACTGACTGGTTGATATTTTTGTAGGTTCGAGATCTTGATTTTTCCATAAAAGTGATAGGTTCTGAAATAACACGTGACAGTGATGGCCTGGCATTGAGTTCGCGTAACGTACACCTTTCACTTGAAGAGAGGGAAAAGGTGTTATTTTATTCATAATTTTTTTAAATTACGTAAAGCTTGCCATGATATTTAATATTAAGCATTTATGCCAATACTGATAATGAAAAAATAATGATGATAATGTACTGTTGACGTTATAGCTTCTAATGTGCTATCCTCTTCACTTTCAGCTATACTAAGCCTTAATCAACTGTTAGTATTCTTTGCCTTCTGTCTACAACTAGGTTAAACTAGATATCTTTCAATCCTGTGCAGGCACTGTCTATATATAAATCATTATTAAGAGCCAAGTCAGAAGCAAAAGATGGTCAGGTGCATTGTGAGAAATTGAGGAATTTGGTCATCCAACGTATTAGTGAAGCTGGGGGACGGATTGATTATGCCGAGGTGAGATGTTAAGTATTTTCCTTTTGTGTCTCTGGTCTTTTTGCTGACAATGGTTACAGTTTATTAGATGCTTCAATAAGAATAGAAGTCAGACAGAAGTTAATTTCTAGATCATTTTTTTGGAGCTTGGCCTGCAGTATATTTGAATTATCCAGATTTTCATTCAATAAAAAATTTAGTTATCGCAACCTAACTTTTTTGCAAGAATTGCATGAATATTGAGACAGTTAAAAGTGGCTGTTTTTATTATTTTTACGAGCTAAATTCAGTTAGGAACATCATCAATTCCATGCACAATTTTACAATCCTCCTAATTTATTTACATTGCCACCAAAATTTGTTTTCTATCTAAGTGCGCCAAATTCATGAATGTCAAAGTTATTTTTGTGGTAATGTATGCCTTCCCTAAATATATTTGTACTTAACAGAGCCTTAATTGAAGCCAAAGCAATAGAGAATTAGAAGGTTATGAATAATGAAAGGCATTGTTTAATGCTAAGTTGCTAACTATTAACTAGATACTTTTGCCTGCAGGTTGCTGATCAAAAGAGTTTGGAGAAAGTGGAATTTATCAAGAGTCCTGTTGTCTTCTGTGTTGCTGCATGGTTTGGGAAAGTCAGGCTTATAGACAACATGGAAATCAACTTGTAAATGGGTGTTATAATTTGATCAAACCTTGTGTATCATCTCAAACATGGAATCACATGGTTATTGGTTAGTAGTTCTAGGCGCAGTTCATGGGGTATAGGATATAAGAGGTTCTTTTCGACAATTCATTCATGACTACCTGTAGATGCATTTTACTGCCTCTCGAAATTCTAGGAGAGTGGCTACCAATGTCACTGGTAGGGATCAGTGAACTGGTATGTTTCCTTGACCAGACAAAGAATTGTTTTCTTGCATAGGTTATTTATAAGAAGAGTGCAGCTATGTGCTGCTGAATAACACCTCCATGAAAGTGGAGGGGAGGATTGAAGTTTGCTAACTGCAAAACGTGGGATGGAATAATTTGGACTTTGGACTGGTCTTTGTCTCCTAATGTATGGCTTTTGTTCCAGCAAAACTATCCCTAGCACAAAGTCACCTGCTTCTGGAAGTCATATGGTATGTTGTACACATTTGGCTTGCTGTATCTTTTGCAATGTACTAAGGAAACTCGTTGTTGTATGACAATCTGGCAGCTATCCTTATGTGATACAGATACATTGGCCTGCATCTAGAAGCCAGGCATGCACCACCACCAACCCCTTCATGTGAAGACTCATCATTTTCAACTCAAAGCCACTATTGTTGACAACTTGCATTTTTATACAACTAGCATTCACATGTATTTTCTTTTGTATTACAACTTTATCCATCTACCTAAGGCCTCTAGGATTAGTATAAAAGGCCCCTCTCCTCCATGTATTGGATATCTTGAAGTTTATGAGAAATTGAGTATTTTGAGTTAGAGAGTTTTTTTCTCTTGTTCATGAGCCATTTTGGCATCAGAGCAAGTTCTTAGATCCCGGAGTTGAGTTTGAGTGAGAAAATCAACGGAAAGTTAAGTGTTTTAAGTGAGCAAGAGAGTTGTCCGCCCAGAAACTCCACTTTACGGCCATTTTTTCGCAAAACTAACGCCGCCATCGCGTCCGGAAGGGCCGAAAACCTTAGGAACCCAAGTTTCGAGGCCAACGGAGCCTCCACGAGCGTCGCCGGAAAGTTCGCCGGAAACTGTTCCGCCGCTGCCGGTGTTTCAGAACCACCGCGCCGGAGTTGCAGACCATTGCCAGAAAATCTGAGGTTGAAGACGACCACATCAGCGTGCCACATCACAGACACGTGTCACCTTCAGCCACTCTCTTCACGCCACGTGTCAAGGGAGCCACATCACCAGTCAAAGTCTACCTTTGACTCAGTAGCCACCTCACCAGCCACGTCATTCTGTCACCAACCAAGAATCGCCACGTCACTTTGACGATCAACATCCACGCTGTCTGGGTTATCAAATTATAGATAAGCCCCTATACTTTGCGGTATTTACATTTTTGCACCTAATCTTTTGAAAATTACAATTTAGCCCCTAAACTTTTGAGAAATTGTAATTTGGCCCTAAATTTTGATGAATTGTAATTTGACCCCTAAACTTTTGTGAATTGCAATTTGACCCTTAAACTTTTCAAATTTATAAAATTGCCCCTCTATATTTTTCCCACACAAAGTACCAAATTGTTCTTTATTATTGGAAAAGAAATTGTGGAATTATAAAAAGTGCATTTCAAGAAAGGTCTGGCTAAGGAAAGACAAGGTTATTAAGTACGCTAATGACACCTCTCTTTCTGGGAACTTCCTTGGTGTTCTAGTTATAAAACTACAATCTCCAACTGGTAACCCAGATTTCACCAATTTTATTCTACGTCCAAAATGCCTCCTCAAGACAACCTCTACGAGACCTTGAAATGGCGTAAATGCGAAGACAAATTCGGGAATTACAAGACGCTTTACAGTGCACATCAGTCCTATTAGAGGAACGCCACCAAATTTCTTCGTAAGAGGAAGAATATTCCAGTGATTCCTCATCAACCCGACGTCCCCAGAGACCACCAGTCAGACATGATGACATCAAAGTTGATATTCCCGACTTTGAAGGAAAACTTCACCCAGATGACTTCGTTGATTGGCTTCAAACAGTTGAAAGAGTGTTTGAATACAAGGAGATTCCAGAAGAAAAGAAGGTGAAGATTATTGCTGTGAAATTAAAGAGATATGCTTCCACTTGGTGGGAAAACCTTAAAAAGAGACGAGAACGTGATGGGAAAAGCAAGATCAAGACATGGGAAAAAATGCGGCGAGAGCTAACCAGAATGTTCTTACCTCCTCAATATTATCAAGACAAATTCATCCAACTGCAGAACCTTCGTCAGAAGAATTTGTCAGCAGAAGAATACACTAGAGAATTTGAGAAGCTGATGATGCAGTGTGATGTACAAGAGAAAGAGGAGCAAACAATCGCCCGTTACCTTGGAGGATTAAACACTGATATTGCCGATCGTGTTGAACTTCAGCAATATCGGTCGTTAGAAGATGTTATTCGCCTTGCTACGAATAGAGAAGCGATTGCCCAGAGATCCACCTACGTAAACTTCTCCTCCAATAATCCACCTTACACTCGTAACCCACCCACCGACCAACCTAGTTCATCTAGTAAACCTCCTGCCAAACCTACCACCATCGAAAACAAAACCAAGGTCAGTCAAATGTTTCAAATGCCAAGGCTTTGGTCATATAGCCTCCAACCGCCGACAAGGAGAACCATTACCATCATCAAAGGAGAAGTTTATGAAATTTACGAAGAAGAGGAGGCTCGAGTAGAACCTGAAGGAGAAGAAGAGTTAGATCCAATATACGATGAAGAACTCATCATTCTTGACCATGGTGAATCCTTAGTAATCAGACGAAGCTTGCATCTGATGTCGTGAAAGGAAGAACCTTGGTTGAGGCACAATATTTTCCACACTCGTTGCACTTAGAAAAAGTTTGTGACGTTATTGTAGACAGTGGAAGTTGTGAAAATGTTGTTTCCAACTATATGGTGGAAAAGTTGGATCTACCAACCCAGATACATCCACACCACTTACAAGTTGCATTGGCTCAAAGAAAGGAAGTGAAGTGAAAGTTGACAAGCGATGCCTTGTGACCTTTTCCATTGGCGAAATACCAGGATCAAGTCCGGTGTGATGTTGTACCTATGGATGCCTATCATCTCCTCCTTGGAAGACCACTGGCAATATGATCGTCATGCACTATATGTCGGGTATACCAACACCTACTCCTTTGTCAAAGGTGGAGTAAAGATCAAGCTAACTCCTTTCCGCCGAATGAGCTTGATAAAGGCAAGAAAGAAGCCAAACCATTGGTGTCCTTAGTCACAAAGGAACAACTCAAAGAAGGCTGCAAAGGAAGTTCAAACCATGAGCTTTATTCTACTGTTCGAGTCAAATAACGAGACTATCATTCAAGTGGAAATTAAACGGCTACTTGAAGAGTTTCCGGATGTTATACCAGGAAGAAGTTCGGTGGACTACCGCCAATGCAAGACATCCAAAGACGCCATTGACTTCATTCGAGCGGTCATTCCCAATAGACCGACTTACAGAATGAGTCCCCAGGAGCATCTTTGAAATCCAGCCAAGTTGAAGGATTGTTAAAGAAAGGATTGATACAGAAAGTATTAGCCGCTTGTCGCTCCCCGCAATCCTAGTGCCCAAGAAAGATGGAAGTGGAGAATGTGTGTTAATAGTCGAGTCATCAACAAGATTACCATCAAGTACCGGTTTCCTATACCCGGACTTGATGATTTATTGGATCGATTACATGGTGCCACTATCTTTTCAAAGATTGATCTTCGTAGTGGATACCATCGATCAGGCTAAGGCAGGAGATGAATGGAAGATCGCCTTCAAAACCAGAGATGGCCTTTATGAATGGCGTTATGCCTTTTGGGTTGTCCAATGCCCCAAGTACATTCATGCGCTGATGAATCAAGTCCTTCGACCCTTTATTGGTAAATTTGTCGCCGTCTATTTTGATGACATTACGATTTTTAGCAAGGACAAAGAAGAACACTTAGAGCACCTTCGGCAAGTGCTCTGACTCTTCGTGAACGAAACTCTATGCCAACTTGAAAAAATGTTCTTTCTTAACCAACGAAGTTACTTTTCTTGGTTATATCATCACATCAGAAGGCATACGAGTTGATCCGTAAAAGATAGAAGCGATCAATACCGCTGTCCCCACAATCAATCCGTGAGGTGAGAAGTTTCCATGGATTATCCTCCTTTACGTAAGATTCATCAAGAACTTCACTCAATTGCCGCTCCACTCACAGATTGCATAAAAGGAGACAAGTTTCAATGGATGAGGTCGCACGTAAAAGTTTTGACGAATCGAAGAAACATTTGATCAAGCACCGGTGTTAGCCCTTCCCAATTTTGATCAAGTGTTCGAAGTTAGCCGTGACGCTTCCAACACCGGAATTGGTGTCGTTTCTAAATCAAGAAGGTCATCCCATAGCCTTCTTCGGTGAGTAAGCTCAACAATGCTAAACTCCGATATTCTACATATGATAATGAGTTCTATGCAATTGTTCGTGCTTTGCAACATTAGAGCCACTACTTGTTGAATAAGGAATTCATTCTTTATTACGATCATGAAGCCTTAAAGCATTTAAACTCTCAACAGAAGATTAGTCGCAGACATGCCGCTTGAGTGAGTATTTACAACCTTTTCCCTTCTCGATCAAGCATAAGGTCGAGTTCAAAATATTGTAGCAGATGCCCTCGATGGCGTCATACTCTACTTTCCACCCTACAAACAAAAGTAGTTGGCTTTGAAACAATTAAAGAGTTGTATCAGGATGATCCCGACCTCCGAGAAAATTTGGAATGCCACCGAAGTTTCATTCTTCACAAGACTACTATAGGCATGAGGATTTTTATTCAAAGGAAAGACCTTGTGTATTCCTCAATGCTCGCTACGAAGCTATTATTTGGGAAACACATGATGGAGGATTAGCGGTCATTTTGGACGAGATAAAGCGTGGCTTTAGTAAAAGAGAATTTCTATTGGCCAAGATCGAAAGAGATGTCAACCGACATATACAAAGATGTAGAATCTGTCATTTGGCCAAGTCTAAAGGCCAAAACACTGGATTATATATGCCACTTCCAGTTCCAGAAGCACCATGGGAAGATGTTAGCATGCATTTCATTCCAGGGCTCCCACCAACTCAACATCGTAAAGATTCCATCATGGTTGTGGTAGATGATTTTCAAAGATGACCCATTTCATTCCTTGCCAGAAGACCAATGATGTTGTTCAAGTTGCTGATCTGTATTTCAAAGAAATTGTTCGTCTTCATGGAATTCCAAAAACCATCACTTCCGACCGAGATGTAAAGTTCTTAAGCCACTTTTGGAGAACCTTGTGGAAAAAAATGGGAACTAAACTTGATTCAAGTAGTGCGATCATCCCAGACGGATGGACAAACAGAGGCCGTCAACAAGGCTTTTGGGAAATCTACTTGAAGTTTTGTTGGTAAAAATCTGAAACAGTGGGATCTTATTCTTGCACAAGTTGAATTTGCTTACAATAATTCAACTAATCAAGCCACTGGAAAATGTCCTTTTGAAGTAGTCTATGGCACTCGTCCGTTGAGTCCACTTGATTTAACTCTTTCAATGACAAGCAACAATTTAGTTCAGATGCGATAACCGAGCAAAGGAGATCAAGAAACCGCATGAACAAGTTCGAGAGCGGATTCGCAAGCGAATTCTAGGTACAAATCTCGGCGTGACAAACATCGAAGCGACAAATTTTTAAAATTGGAGATTTGGTATGGATTCACCTACGGAAGGAACGGTTTCCAAATCAACCAAATGCTAAGTTGTCCCCAAGAGCTGATGGACCATTCCGAGTCATGCAGAAAATCAATGACAATGCTTATAAGATAGAACTACTAGGATCATATGGTGTTTCTGGAACTTTCAATGTCACGATCTTTCACCATATTTAGATAATGAAGCGGATCTAAACTCGAGGACGAGTTCTATCCAACCCGGGAGTATGATCTGAGATACATTGGCCTGCATCTAGAAGCCAGGCATGCACCACCACCAACCCCTCCATGTGAAGACTCATCATTTTCAACTCAAAGCCACTATTGTTGACAACTTGCATTTTTATACAACTAGCATTCACATGTATTTTCTTTTGTATTACAACTTTATCCATCTACCTAAGGCCTCTAGGATTAGTATAAAAGGCCCCTCTCCTCCATGTATTGGATATCTTAAAGTTTATGAGAAATTGAGTATTTTGAGTTAGAGAGTTTTTCTCTCTTGTTCCTGAGCCATTATGGATCAGTTTTATCGACCTTTTGTTTATCAAGCTCTTAAGGGTCTTGAATGTCTTCCCCCCCCCCCCTCTTTCTTTCTTCTCCCTCCCTCCTATTTTTCCGGGTGAAAATCTAGTAGCTAAGTAAATCATTATTTTATTCTTTTTTAATAAAAAATAAGATACGTAAAAGATTTTTGTCAATTCAAACCATGGGAAAATTAATAATAAAGTATTTTTGTATTCTAATATTACAATTATTTTATGTAGAGTCAAGGGTAAAGATGGAAGAAATTTATGGAAACCAAAACTGAGTATTGCCTTTATTAATAGTATTAGTAGTTATAGATTATTTTTGGAAGAATGTAGGTAACATTGTTGATTTTTTCAATTACTGTGCTGACCGGAAACAACACTTTCTGCAAACTATTTATAGAACTATATGTTGTATTCATTGAGACTATATGTCTCATGAGTAGTGTTGTTTTGAGAGACTGGGGCTGAAGATACATAGAACACCGAGACTTGAGGAGTTTGCCTTCGCTAGAGGACTTTTGTTCTTTTTCTTTGGTCGGTACATCTAGAATAAGTAGACAATTGCGGCTACATCCATATTTTATTTTAGTGTTTGGTTTGGTCAGTACACATCCTGTTTTGAGGCATTAACATTATTATGGATTTTTGTAGATATATGATTTCTATTCAAAAAAGTTTATTGAGGTATTTTCTTACTAACAACTATGATTGTTAAACAATTCTTTATTTTATTATAATATTCAATTTAATTTTCATAAATTAAACCCATGTAATTGAGGTGTTACGACGATTGTTCTTCACCATTCGTGGAAGGGGACATGTTGCTATTCGCATGGGGCTGTGATTGCGTTGATTTTGCGATTTCGATGGGTGGTGGTGCTGTGAGGCAGGTTCAAGGCTGGTGAAGGTGCAGGCTCTTTGGGTGTTTCATGGAGGATGGATTAGTTCTCCTAGTTGTGTTTAACAACTGGTCTTATGGGGTTGTGTTGTGGTCGCTTGTTGTTTGGTTCTTGCTAGAGGTGTTCACGTGTTTAGGTCGACCCGACCAACCCAATAACCCAACCCAACCCAATCAATTTGGTTCAGGTTTTTTCTTGTTTAGGTCAAAAACAAATCAAACCAAACCAACTCAATGAACATTGGTTTGGGTAACGGGATTTTATTTTCAGACTCGTCAACCCAGCCCATCCTATAGCATTTTTATATTTTAATTGAACAAAACCTAGAGACAAAAAAGGAAACGAATATTTAAAGGATCACTAGACAGAGATGCCGCCACATTTTCTGCAGTCCAGCATTATCTTTGTATTTTGTCCACTGGCGTTGTGCCTCCAAAATAGAAGTTTGAAATTCATTGGTGCTCTGTCCCAATAATAGTGGCACCATGCTGAACTGGAACCTCACATACATGTTTATCACGTTGTCTTCATTGTGCTGGTCTTCTCCATCTTCTGCCATGAAGATGATGCATGGCAAAACGATGTCGTCAACGTTTGTGCGGTTGGCGCAGGAACATACGTCAGAGGTGAGGAGGAAGGTGGAGAGTATGATGAGGAAGGCGAGGGCTTAAACATCTTTTATGAGTATTAAATTAATGTTGTGCAGGATCTACAGATTGTTTATTTGTAAGTTTTATAATTCTAATTTAGGGATTGAAGCAGTGCATAGAATAAAGTAATTTGGAAGTTAATATCAGGGGCTTTAGGCATTTTCAACTGCATCTTACTTGGTTTAATTGCACTCTGGAGAAGATAGGAAACATTGGATTCATATATGATATAATGATTTTTGTTGGTGATTTTTGTAGGGTCCAACATTTTGGAGGCTTCTTTCCCTTTGCTGATTTTTGATAAAGTGGGTTAAAAACTTAACCTTTATTATTTTTAGAAACTTTAAAATCAGTTTTTGATAGTAGACCTGATCGACTCAACCCAATCCAACCAATATTTGATTAAAGTTGGTTTGGTTCGGGTTTAATAATAACTAGTATTTTACTGCATCTTGCGATAGAATGGCAGACTGTTTTTTGTAATTATATATGGTATAAAGTAATTGGAGAGAGTGCGCAATGAGATTTTTGTGATCAAGAACCTACTAACAATCGTTGATGTAGATCTATTAGTACACATATATAGGACTTTTCTAAAGAGTGATCTCGGATCAGATCCTACTACCACTGCTTCGAGATCAAGCTTGATTTTCGGCGGCTTGAAGACCAACGGCATCACGAGCTTGATCTCGGCGTATCAACATCTTGAGATTGATCTCGGCGGCAGGTCAGGCTCGGCCTGTCGAGATCAACCTTGATTTCGGCGACCAGGACCAGCAGCTTGAGCTTGATCGGCGGCAGGGGCGAGCTTGACCTCGGCGGCGAGATCAAGCTCAGCTGTCGAGATCGAAGCTCGACTGTCGAGATCAATGCTCCTCGGTTCTCGGATGGAAAAGTGTGAGTTGCTTCTCATATGGTGGCGAAGCCGGGAGAGGGAGAAGATGCATGTCTTTATCTTCTCCAAGGATTGAGGAAGATGGAGGTTGTAGGAATCGCTGATCTCTGGTCGAGCTCAACCTTGATTTGGCGGTTGATTCGGCAAACAGGGCCGTGACCAGGTTGAGCTTGATCTCGGCGGCTGAGATGGAGCTTGACCTCGGCAGTTGAGATGGAGCTTGATCGGCCAGGTTGTTGAAGCCGATCAACCGGCACATCAAGATCGAGCTGGCGGTTGGTCCTCAGCTCCGAAATCAAGCTTCATCTCGGCAGGTTGAGCTTGATCTCGGCAAAGCGAGCTGAAGGCTCGGCGGCTTGAGATCAAGCTCAACTCGCTAAGATCAAGCTTCAGGCTGCGAGATCAAGCTTCATTTGAAAGCTTGAGGACCGGCGGCAGGCTTGATCTGGTTGAGTTGGTTCTGCCGCATCGAGTTGAAGCTTGATCTCGGCCGAGTTGAAGCTTGACACCGGCGGATTGAGCTTGATCTCGAAGATGTTGATCTCGACTATTCACACATATCGAGATCACGGCTGAACATTTGTTGCCAGTCCGGGTGAAATCAGCTTCATCTCGGCGAGTTGAGATCAGAAGCTTGATTTCGGCGAGAACAGCTCAGAGATCGATCAAGCTGCAGTTGGTCTCTCGCCGAAATGAAGCTTGAATGAAGCGATCTCGCGGCAGCTTGATCTCGGCGGTTGAGCTTGATCTCAAGGCTGTGGAGTTCAACTGCCGAGATCAAGGTCAACTGTCGAAATGAAGCGATTTCCGGCAGGTTGAGACTAACCGCTGAGCATGATCTCGGCCCAGTGTGAATGGTGTCGAGATCAGCTGACTCGAAATCAAGCTCAACTGCTCGAGATTAAGATTGATTTCGATAAAGTTGGTCCGCAATTGTCGAAATCCGCTTCATCTCGACAGTTGAGCTTCATCTCGACGGTTGACCTTTGTTCTGGCAGGAGTTGACCTTGTTCTCAAGCCGCTCGAGATCAGGCTCAGCGGTTAGTCCTCAGCACTGCCGATGCTCGATCTTCATCTCGGCAGTTGAGCTTGAACTTCGGCGGCGAGATCACGCTCAACCCGTGAAATCAAGCTTCATCTCGGCGGGTTGAAGCTGATCTCAGCGAGTTGAGCTTGAACTCGGCGAGATCAAGCTCAACTGTCGAGATCAAGCTCAGTGCGAGATCAAGCTTCATTTCGGCAACGGCTTGAGGACCAAACGCAGGCTTCGATCGGTTGAGTTTGGTCCTCAGTCGTCGGTTAAGCTTGATCTCGACGGGTGAGATTGATCTCGGACAGATTGAGCTTGATCTCGAAGATGTTGATCTCGACATCTATTCACATATCGAGATCACGCGGCGAAAACATTTGGTCCTCAATTTGTCGAGTTGAAGTTTGATCTCGGCGAGTTGAGGCTTGATCTCGGCTGATTGAGCTGATCTCGAAGATGTTGATCTCGCTGACTATTCACACATGTCGAGATCTGGCTTTGAAGTTGTTAGTCCTGGAGCCTCGATCAAACTTCATTTCGACAAAGTTGACCTTGATCTCGGCAGGTTGACTTTGATCTCGACGGGTTGAGCTTGATCTCAACTATCGGTGATCGAGTCAGCGGTTGGTCCTCAACCTGTCGAAATCAAGCTTGATCTCGACAGGTTGAGCTTGAACTCGACAGCTTGAGATCAAGCTCAACCTGTCGAGATCAAGCTCAAGCTGCGAGATCAAGCTTGATCTACTCCCATAAATCTACTCCCATAAACCCCAATTTTTAGCAAAAATACAAAATTGGAAGAGGAAAAAATCCTCACCAAATTGAAGATAGCACAGAAGCTGCTTTTGATACCAAATCGAGATGAACCAAAGTACAAAAAGCGAAAAATACAAAAAGTGTTCAAGAGAAGAGGATGCAGATCTGAAAACACAGGAAGAAGAGAAGCAAACCAAAATCACGGAAGGCGAAGACAAAGCGAAATAAAAATACAGAGGAACAAAAAAAGGAGGAGAATCGAAAATGAAGTAGAAGAGAAGAAAAGAGCGAGAGCTATTGATGAAAGCAGAGAGAGAAGAAAGCGATCGCGAGAAGATGGAAGAAGATGTGTTGGGGCGTGGCCATTGTGAGCACTTGTGGCGATGAGAAGGGAGATCGGTCTTTGTGAGCAAGGAGAGAGCCGGTGAGAGAGAGAGAGAGGAGGTAGAAGGCGCAGGGAGGGATACAGTGAGAGTGAGAGGTAGAAGACGGTGAGAGAGAGAGAGACAGGATCGAGAGATAAAAAATCAGAGAGACAAAATTACCCTCAAATTAGGACACTTGTCAGTTAGCTGTGGAGGAGAATTTAGTAATTAGAACAGGTAGCAAATAGTATATATTTATAGTAGAAAACGTATAAACCCAAACCAAACCAAAATAGTTTAATTGTTTTGGGTAGTGGATTTAGCCGGGCCTGACCTGTAACACCTTCATTCCTTACATACAAAAGCTCACAGGTCTTCAGGCTTAAGGGGAAGGTGGTTCTATAGACTGTGGCGTTCGTGTTTATGAAACAAATAATCGATTCATTATGGAAACAAAGGGGGGATACATTGACTCATTATAGGATGAGTCAATTCAATTTTGAGGAATGGTGAATCGATTCAATTTGAGGAATAAGTTGCAATTTTTGTTGTTTTGTATCATGCCCAACCAATTCAGCTTTTGCATAATAGAAGCCGCCAAAAAGACCAAGCACCTAATTAGTTCCCAAGGTCAAACTAGCCAACACAGTCAAATTTTAATAATAGTTAAAACCCAAAATCAGTGTTTAGGATATCACATAATGCGGGCTCGGCAAAGATGTACAATATTCATAAAAAAATGAGCATATCCCGTGTAAACAAAAATAATAGGCAATACGAGGTTTAACTAAGCAATGGTTGGTTTCTAAATATGTAAGATAAAGCAACATAATCCTCAAACGAAATGCTGAAACTTCCACCTAAACTATAGAGAACAAGAAATTAGCATTACTAAGGGAGACAAGGTGGTGAAGACTAAAGCATTACACACTATACAAGCAATGTCATGCAATATTGATCATCGTAGATGTAGGAAGAATGTAAATCCCAAAAAAGTCAAAAGCACGACGTCGACAGTAGAGGCAATGGCAATCCGCTAGCGACAATCTTATCGAGTGAGGAGACAATTTACCACAGTTGAAGCCACCAATTGAAGGGCTCATTTAGTACAGTTGAAGCCACCACAGACTGAAAGAACAATAATGAGAATCAAGGCAATTATGATACCCAGAACTATTAGCTTTATCTTCATATTTTGGAACCACATCTTTCTTCTAATCTTGGTTCCCTGTTGCCTGAAATCTTGTGCCTGCAAAATCATACATGAATTGCGAGTCAGAAAAAAGATAACCAACAATTATTTTAAACCAAGAAAATGGTAAAATAAAACTGAGACAAGATTTCGAGAATTAAGTGCCCTCTCTATTATGAAGTCACTGCAAGAACAATGTGAATCAAATTCAATGTTCCAAAGTGGACAAAAAAAAAAGGAAAAAAAAAATACCATGACTTAAGTATACTAGTGTTTCACACCACCACACAGAACTTACTGATACTACGGTAGTGTAATAGACAGACTTGCCTCACTGATGATTTCTATTTACATACATAAGCACATCAAAGGGCTCCTAAGTAAATTGGTTTTGCCATAGTTACCAGCGCTCAACAATACTGTGTACCACATACCAGCTTTACCTTAAAGAGAGTCTTATTATATTATAATAATGTACAAAGTATCAAAGTTCATACCCATATGAACCGTATACATATTACAGCATTCCTAGTAACTACGGGATTTATCATTAGATAGAATGTTTGCTGATATGACTATATGAATATTTGGGTCTTTTGTTGCAATGGCCAAGACCATATATGATGCTTGAAGTTTCCTCAGAATATAGACGGGATATTAGTAATTTAGTATTCAAGTGTCAGATTGTAGATGCTTATGTCTACAACAATAGTTACTTCTATGATTTTGACAACTAAAAACACTGCAAACCAAAAAAAAAAAAAATTTGTGGGAAGGGGGCGTTTTTGGACAATCTATACCAATCAATTAGTTTGCATTTAAGAATGTTAAAAGTGTCTTAACATGCAACAATAGCATCCAACAGACCTGAGAGCGAAGGTTCTCTGTCTTATCCACCAAAAGCTCAATTTTCTCCCCACGGTCCAGAACCTGCCAAATAGGAAATAAAAGTTACAGCAACATATGTGTCACACTAGATTAAACAACTTTAAATATGACCCCTTCCATCCATGCTGGTCGCATAACAACAACAACAACAACAATAACAATGGGAAAACCATTTTTAACCAACCCAGAGCAAAAAGACAAAATATATTTGCATAGTTTCCTGGCAACAGGGTTGGGGGGGGATGATAAGGATGTAGTGATTTACCTTCTCAATATTTTCCATCATAACTCCTTTGACTTCTGAAACCTGAGCTTTCACTTTAGCAAGTTTGCTAATCTCCTCTGGGTGATCAACACAGTACTGCATCTGCTCCTTCAACTTAGGTCTATATCATGAACATCAAAATATTTCCCAATTTTAAATGGATGTCATAACAGCAACTTAGCAATATAAAATTGCAGTATAGGCAAAATACCCAAACTCTCTATTCAGACTCTGAGCAGCTGCAGTTGCAGCTTTTCCTCCAGCATATTTCTTGGTAAAATCCTCCTTGATACGTTCAAGGAAAGCAATTGGAACCTGCCGTCCAGCAGACTCAACCGCAACGACACAGTAAGCTACAACATGCAACAGACTTTAAGTTAATTCCAAATCATAACGATTGTAACTTCAGATGAAAAAGGAAAACAAATCATTGCCAAGGGAATACAAAAAATTTTAAAAACACAACCAACCTATTCAAGATTTAATTAAACTTGAATTAATAGAAATAGTAAATCTTCTGAACAACCAAATTAGCTATTAAAGGAAGCTTTCCCATAATCTTCCACTGTATCAACAAATAATGTTATTACCAAAATTTTAAATGTTGCTCAATAAAGCAATGGAAAAACTCCATTAGATGCAACACTAGAAACTACGAGATTATGCCTACAAGATCAGCAACGTAAACGATTCAATTCTCAGTCGCACAGATTTATTGCTTCCTTTTACGCCTCTTTCCTTTTTTGTCACATTCTGACAACTAAACCATTAGAAGAATTGAACAACGAGAATAAAATGGATCTCGAGCGTTAACGTAATCAAATCAAGCAATGCACACTGAATACCAAAGGTCATTTCCATTTAAATTTCTCGTATCATTCTACTGTTCGTAGATCAAGGAGTAACGACTAACGTAAATTCAAATCGAAGAATAGAGAGAGCAAAATCAGAAAATGGATGCAGATCAACGAAACAGGGAGACTAGAGAGAGAGAGTTACTGAATCCGTTATCGACGAGGTAGTTGAAGGTGTGACCATCGCAGTTGTAGGTGAACTTGTTGTTGGAGGAAGGGAGTTTCTGGAGGCACTGCGCCGCCACGCCGGTGAAGTTTCCGGTGAACTCGGTGTACTCGGCGAGGATGACGGTGCCGCGAGCCACGAAGCTGTAGATCAACGATTGCTGTCCCATCGTTGGAACCACAACCGCGGAACCAACAACGCCGCGAGATCGATTCAGAGAACGAGAAGAAGAAAATGGCGGTGTTGGTTGTAGAGAGAGAAAGGAGCAATGGCTACGGTTTCTAGATAGAGAAAGTGGTAAAGAAGAACGAAAGAGGAGGCTTCGTTCTTCTGTTGTAATAACAGAAAGCGTTCAAAAAAAGAGAAGGAAAACGAAGAAAATGAAGTGTTTGTATTTCCTGGCTTAGAGGCGAAGCAAGCGTGAAAGTGAAGAAAAGGGTAAATCTCATTAAAGTGCCATCGAGATCCTAGCTTATTACGGAATTGCCACGCCGTACGTTGTATTTTTTGATTTCAAATTTTTTGTGGGATTTTTTTTTTTTTCGTTGTGGGATTTCAAAGGAGTAAGGGAGGGGAGTTTCTAGGGGGGTAGGAAGTAAACTAATCCACAATGATAATGCTTAAGTAGAAGTGCTTAAGTGGGTCTCATATCTACACATTTTTTATTTTTATTTTTTTCAATATGAACATCTCATAAACACTCTATCTCTCCAACCCAATACCTCTTAAAAAAATCTTAAATAGACTCTATCAATAACCTCACATCTCTTGCAAACCCACTTTTTCAAAATAAAAAAAATATTATTTTGGCCAAAAAAGCATTTAAGCATGGATGCTTGAACAAGCATTTTTTCTCTCATCTCTTTCCAATAGTGAAATGGTTGTAAGGCACCAATGTTTACTAAGAAAAATGCATGTGAAACATCCAATCGTTTATGAGAAAATCAAGTGTGATTTATTATGCATGTGTAGTTAATACCAAACCTTGATTTTCTCATCAATAGTTGAGATTGCTTATTTTACTCTCTAAAGTGAATTGCTCACGTTAGAGGAGCCGAATCCTTTAGAATAATAGCATTCACTAGAATACGACATAGATGTTTAGTTTTGATTAATTTCAATTAATCTAAAATTATTAATTAAATTAAAGTTCATGAAAAGATTTATTTTTTATTTTTGTAAATGTAATTATAAAATATCATTATATATATATATAATTTTTTGTGGGATTTCTTTTTTTTTTCTTTATAAGGTTTGTGGGATTTCAAATGAGTAAGGGAGGGGAGTTTAGAATAATAGCATTCACTAGAATTCGACATAGATGTTTAGTTTTGATTAATTTCAATTAATCTAAAATTATTAATTAAATTATAGTTCATGGAAAGAATTATTTTTTATTTTTATAAATGTAATTATAAAATATCATTATATATATATATGCACACACACACACTACAAGAAATCCCGGAATTACCGACGGCAAAAAGCCGTCGGTAATACCAATTTTTCGATGGATTACCGACGGCCACAAGCCCGTCGGTAAAACGGGCGTCGCAAATAATTACCGGAGGTTTTGCAAGTCAGTAAATTTTCGACGGGCAAAGCCGTTGGTAATGGAAATTTTTTTGCCCGTTAATTACCGACGGTTTTGCCTGTCGGTATTTTTTTTTTTAAAAAAAAAAATCAATTTTCATAGCAGTAGCATCACTGTCCGTTCAACATTTCTCGTATTTCCTTTTCCCATTGACAGTCGCGATCAATATTCTCATCCAGGACCAAGACCACAAACCACAACAACCAACATGTGGAGACGGCGTGATCGAATTCACTGTAACCGGAACCAAACCCTGAGTTTCATGACTCTTAATTAACGAACACCGCGAGAAGTAACAAAACAAAACACACCCAATTAGTCGAGAGATTTTTAAAGCGAATTTCATTGCAGCGAAAGGGAAAATAGCCAAGATGGGAAAGAGGGCTTACTTTTGAAGGTGCCGGGGAAGAATCGTTGGGCTGGGAGGATGTGAATCCGCCGTCGGAGAAAGTGGAGGAGGCATCGAATTGGGTGCTGGAGAACTGGAGAGGCGGTGCCTGTGCGCGGTGTAGAGAGGAGAGGAGGTACTGAGATGTGGCTGTGCGTGGCGCAGAGAGGAGAGGAGGGAATGAGAAACCGGCACAGAGGAGAAGAGGGAATGGGAAGTGCAAAGAAAACGGAGAACTGAAGAGAGAGAGGAGGGAAGAGAAAGGGGTCGTCCTCTGGCTGTATAGGGACATTACCGACGGCCTGGACCTGTCGGCAAACTATCTCAGGATTACCGATGACCTAATTCAAATACCGACGGCCAAGCCTGTCGGTATATACAAAAAAGCTATCGGATACCGACGACCTTCGTCCGTCGCAAAAAAATCGGCTTTACCGACGGCTTTGGCCGTCGGTAACTCCTATCCATTGTACTCACAGATATTCTGCAAGCGGGTTAAGTAGTCGGTAACATCAAGTCGATGGTAGTGCAAACGCCAAAGCCGTCGATAAATTAATTTTGGCGACGGACCAAGGCCGTCGGTAATTGACCGTCGGTATGCGTGTGTTTTCTTGTAATAATATATATATATATATATAAAATAGCGCGTTATTATGCATCCACTTAAAAACTAGAAGGTGTATGTAGGGACAAGATTTAGGGAGAGGCAAGGATGGGATTTAGCTCCTCCGTCTTTCAAAATACTAAAATATATAAATATTACTTTTAATGATACGTTGTCCATTAGTAAAAGCCTTGTGTAAAGACCACTACGACCGTAAGTAAAAGTTGTAGTTATCTTGCTTGAAGTTCTAAACTTATACATACGGTTTGAACCATTGAGTGGTATAATTGTCCGTAGATAAAAGTGTTTAACATACCTACAATCACTTTATTATCTTTTTTACAAAAAGATATATTATTTTAATAGATAATTTATTAAAAATATTTTTTACTTTAATTGAAAATTATTGATATATTCTATCATATGAAAGAATAATGTGTATGATATCTTAAATTTGTTCAAGTCTCCGTTTAATATATTTCTGGATTTGTCCTTGCGTGTATGATAGCGGCCTACGCCTATTCATTTGGACTAAAATATCCAAAATTTTCTTTTTAGAATAATTTAAAGTAATAGGTGAGATTGTAATTTAAATTTAATTATATTTTGAAAACACATATTTCTCAATTTTCCCATTTTCCTGATGCTTCTTAGCTTTGTGGTAAATTCTTCTTCATTGGTGAGCCAACTTATCCCGCGTTCGGTTTGCGCATGATGTTTTAGCTTCTTCTGCCCCTCAGAGGTGGAATCCACGTGTGGTGTACCCTTATATGCATGGATCAGGAGTCTTTAGTTGTGACTGCCACTAGTGCAAAAAAACACCTTTAATCGCCGTTGTTTTAGACTTTTAACGTCGGTTTTCAATCCGGCATCTTTTTTTCCGACGTTATAAGTGTGAACATTTAACGTCAGTTTATAAACTACGGTTAAAAGTCAGTGGGAGGAGTTTGCTCAGATAGGAAGCCGCGTGGACGACGATGATGACGACGATGACGATTCAGAGGAGGATCGAAGGAGTTTGAGGACCCATTTTAGAGTTATGGTAGTAGAGACTATGTTGGGGAGCCCTCTAGTAGGCGTCTCTAGGAGTGACCATCTATAGAGTATGTCCTTTGGATACGTCTTTGTGTAGGACCATATAGATATTTCTATCTGAGGATAGTGACGTATTGTATAGGACTTGATCCCTTTTCTACCACATTTTATATTTTGAGGATGACATCTTGTATAAGTCCTGATCCTGGATAGGACAAATTTATTTTGATTAGATATGTATTTTATCTGGCTACTTAGAGCCTAACTATATTTCTGTTGAGATTTTGGGCTTGGCCCTATGGGTTGTATTACATTGATTTTCAAACCCAGGTATGCTGGTGTGGCTACCACTTTGACTTCTGCTTTATATGATAACTATTTTATTTTGTGTTAACTATCTTTCCTTATGTGCACTGAGATTTATAATTTATCTCTTTATGGTTTTGCTGACGTGGATAACAAATTAGCCGAACAATCTACTAAGATATCAACAATGATAACCACAAAATCGGTTGATCACGCTAAGAAAACGACTCTATTTTTAAACTATAGGTTCTTTAACTACTCTAAATAGCGTTAAGTACGTGATAAGTGAAAGTTAAAACTAAATTTGCATAAAACGTAAAGGCAAAAGACAATAAAGATAATTGGCAAAATGAATAAGTTGTTTGATTGATTTAGTATGTCTCAATAAAATTGTACAATGCATATTGATAGTGCAAAATTGTATTCTACATCTATTTGCCTCGTTTTTCACTAACTTATCTGTAATTATGAGTGGCTAACAAGTGTAGCAACTAACTAAGCTGAAATCCAGCTAACGGTGTAGCTGCCCACTAACCATGAATCCCTAAAATTCGGGCACATGCCTTTATCTTCTCTTCATGCTGTGAAAATCTAGCTCCAACAACTGTTTTCTCCTTATGATCTTAGCCGCAACCGATTCTCCTAAAATAAAGGCATTGAAGATAATTCTTTAATTTTTCCTTTTATTCTACGAAATTCCTTCATATCTGGATGCCTACAAGCCCATTTGACCATTTCACAAGTTCATTGGCCCAATAAACTTGGCCAAATTTATAACTTATGTCGTTCAGCTGATCAACTGACAACTAATGTTATTCGGCTAATCTAGTTCGTTAGCTTATGGAAATAACTTATGATATGTCCATAAACTATTTTTAACTTATTTTGATAAGCTTTTCAGGATAGCTTATGAAAACAACTTATATCTTATAAACCAATTTGACTGTTTTTCTCTTTGATTACAGAAATAGCTTATACATAATTGTTTGTACGACAAACACTTAATTAAGTTATTTATCCAAACCGGACCGGCCAATAACTTTACCTAAATTATATGATTTTATAATCAAGTAATACAAACTCAAACCCAAACTCATTAATAAATCAATCACTTGGAAGAGGCGAGAGAAACTTCCACATGCCTCCTTTTTCTCACCTCAGTTTTTACAATTTTTCTATACAAAGCCTTAGAATGTCAATCAAATAAACAAATTTAGTATGTTCATACTGTGCAATACAAAAGGTCCCTATGCTGTAAACGATTCTGAATGACCGAAAAGATTCATCAACTACAATCGAACCCACCACACACTGACAGAACAATTATGAGAATGATGGCAATTATGATGGCAAGAATTATTAGCTTTATCTTCATGTTCTGAAACCACATCTTTCTCCTTAATTGATTTCCCTGCCCCCTGAAAACTTGTGCCTGCAAAGCCATTCAAATTGGCATATCAATTACACCTCCACATACATTTTTTTTGTGACATTTACATCTTGGCTGGTAGATATTTCAATTTCAGAAGATTATTCCATTTTTTTAATTTATAGCTATTGACATTAATCAACCAATTTATATAGGCAAACTCTGCATATGATTAAGTTTACTATGTGTAAACAAAGAAAGGCACCTGATTGTGAAGGTTCTCAGATTTATCCATCAAAACATCAATCTTCACTTGACGATTAAGAACCTGCATACAAGACATGGTACAATGATTGGTCACATATCACCACATGAAGCCTATGTTTGGTTCTGCGGCCAGACCATCGTGAAATTCACGTATGAATTGGTCAAATGTTGTTTGACCAAAAATTAGTTGTGTTTGGCTTCGGGTTCCAAAATTGATTACAGTCCCAAAATCAGTTCCACACAGAAGCTTAGATTTCTAGCTTTTACGATGACATAAAATCAATTTTTTTATTTATTAAAAGTGACAGATATATATACACGTCAAAAAACAATTTTAATCAAAACTATCCAAACATGAATCGATATAAAAATTACTTTTTTCGTAAATGTATGATGTATTCAAACATAAACTACTTTACTTTCAACCCATTTTCAACTAAAATCGATTTTATAAAATAAAATCAATTCGGTCAAAATCAATTTTTGTCGCCGCATAGCTTCATAATCAATTAAGGAATGGACAGTAGTGCCATATATACCTGATCAATATTTTCCCTCATAACTTCTTGAACTTCAGAAACCTGAGCTTTAACTTTGGCAAGTTGGCTAACCTCTTCTGGATGTTCCACACAGTATTGCATATGCTCTTTCAGCTTGGGCCTAAACCATAAACAGCAAAAACTTCATATTAATGCAATCGAACAGAAAGACATATTTTCTGTAATCTACACAGCATGATAAACATATATAAGTACCCAAATTCTTTGTTTAAGCTTTTAGCTGCTGCTGTTGCAGCTTTGCCTCCACTATATCTCTTAGTAAAATCCTCCTTGATGCGTTCAAGAAAGGCTATTGTAATATGGCGACCAACAGATTTCACTGCCACAACGCAGTAAGCTAAAAAATAAAAATAATAGATCATGTGATCAGTCTTAACTAATTACTCCCTCCGTAACAAAATACATCCGTAACAAAATACATGTACTTTTTTACTTATATTTTGTTACCGAGGAGTAGAAACATAGAGAGGTATAATAGATCATGTAATTATTACTAAATCCATCATGGGAGAGGTAGTTGAAGGTGTGGGCATCGGTGTTGTAAGTGAACTTGTTGTTGGTTGCTGGGAGCCTCATCAGGCACTGCAACGCTATGTCCGCGAAATTTCCGTCGAAGTCGGTGTGCTCTGCCAGGATCACCGTGCCGCGCGCCACGAAGCTGTATATCAGCGATTGTTGCCCCATCGAAAGAAAACTAAACAACTCTGGTTCTGCTAAAAAGATAGAGAAAAGAAAAAGGAAATAGTTATAGTTTTTGATTTGATTTGGAGTTAGAAAGATCAGAGGAATTGAATTGATTGTTGCGCAAGGTAGAGTTTTTTTGAGGTGCGGGAGATTAAGGGAAGGAAAAGCGTGTGGTTTGAATTTTGACATATTCATTAGTCGCCAATTTATTACAGAAACGCCATGGAGTTTGAAACGGACGGGGTCAGAGAAGACAAGTCAGGTCAGCAGAGCCTTACTGTTCTAGAAGACTAGAACTAGAAAGAATTGTAATATGAATACCATGTAATGTGTTTTTAATATAATAATTTGTAGAAGAGGGCGTAGAGTACTATTTTGTGATGAATAGAATATATTTGATTTCATACATGTCAACTATGCCAATTCAGTTTTCGAAAGCCTCATTACCTGCTGTTGTTATTACATCACCAAAATCTGCCTTTGCTGAAAAAACTGCACAAAGAGCCTACAAGAAAGAATCCAAAAGGTTCCTCCAGATGTAGATTTAAAATCTATGAATTTACCTCTGCATTGTTTATCCTCAAAAGTTATGTTTTACTTACCAAATTATGCTCCTTTAAAGACTGTAGAAGTAATAATAATTCCCTAAAAGTAGTGAACAATGAAAATGTCAACCTTGTCCTGTTGAAAATTCAGCCTTGATTTCACTGCCAGGGATGCAAAGTTGCAAATCAAGAGTTCCATGTGTTCTGGTTTATAGCTGAAGAAAAACAACAAGCATAAGACGTAGGATCTAAAATTGTTGCTAACCTCATCAAGTCCAATATGAGTTTCCCATCAAAGCTAAAAAGCTCATGGAAAGCAAAAACCTGAATTAGACATTTTTTTTTTTTTTTGCCAGAGAACACTATGCCAGTCCAATAGGAGTTGTTTAGGATTTTACAAGGTAATAATAATAAACATGACAGTCCAGAGAACACCATTGTAATAATAAACTTTGAATAAGGAATTTTCACTCAATTGAATGAATTACAATTTTATAGTCAAGGCATCTTGTATAAATAAATTTCTCATCCCAAGAAAGAAAAAGGTGCACCCTCAACCTCAAGTCAAGCCTCAACAACCATTTCAAAAAGAAATTAAAGCAACAAATGAAAAACAACTACCCAGTGTTAAATTACAGAAAGGGACAAAATGTTGAAACAAATTAAAGCAAATTCAGGTTGAAATTAGCACTTGGGAAGATCAGCTGGTGGTGGAAGCAGCTTCTGATTTGGGAGCTTTCCATCCAACACAATCCATGCCATCCTAAGACCCCAGCTTGTGTGGACTTCCAAGTGACAATGCATAAACCATACCCCTGCACACACACACAATTAAACATAATTGCATACTTTTTCTTTTTCTTATTTGTATATTTATTAAAAAGAAGAAAAACAGAATTTAACTTTGAACTAACCTGGATTATCTGCTAGGAATCTGATAGCAACCCATCCACCAGATGGGACACCAATAGTGTTCCTTTCAACAGGATCAACAAGATTGAACTTTGCAGGGTCCTTATTTGGATCAAAGTTACCAAATCCTTGGCCCACAACAAAGAAGTTAAATCCATGCAAATGGAGAGGGTGACTTTCTGCACCAAGAATGCTAGTGTCCTGCATCACAAGCTCCACACTTGTGTTGAAAGGAAGAACCACAACCTTTGTCCCATTGCTCACCATTGTGTTGTTTGGTGTGGTGCCGGTATAGTTGAATGGAACCAAGGGACTAGTTGGGAAGTTAGGTGTGTAAACCCCATTGGATTGCCCAAAGAAGTGGGCTTGAAGGAGTGCAGTGGTTGGCAGTGTGAAAGAAACATTGTTCACTGATGCTGCAAACATTGTTCCATTTGGTCCCTGACAAGTTTTGTTTTGCTGGCATGGATTGGTACCAAGGCCTACTGTGAAGAAAAAGTGCTTATCAACCTTTTGTGGAACATTAGCTGGAAAGTGAGCACTTGCTAGGCTGCGGAGTTTGTTTGAGAATTTTGTTGCAAAAGAAGTGTCATTAAGTGCTGGGAGAATAGGTTTAAAGAGTGGAAGGTTTTTCAGTGAACGATGAGTATTATTAGAAGAGGCTTCATATTCAAGGATACCAGCTACTGTTGAGTTATCAAAAGTGCCTTGGCCAGTAACATATGGTCTAGCAGTCATTAAGAATGTGGCTTTGGGATAGTGAGGCTTGGTTTTGAGAAGAACATTGGTGGTTTGGCCAGGAGCAATAAGGATGGTGTTAGTTACAAAAGGTTTTACATAAACTGCATCTGCTTCAACAACTGTGAGGGTGTGATTTGCAATGCTAAAGAATAGCTCATCGTTTAGCGCAGCATTGATCAAACGTAGAAGGTAGGTCTTCCCAGGCTTCACCTTCAGCTTGAATGTATCTGTGAAGAATATTAATCTCTTACAATGATTTAAACCATATTGCTGATACCATATTACAAAGCCTCATATTTTCGATTGTAATAGTAATTATTTTATTTGCTTCAATCTTGTTGTAACTAGTGACTATTACTAAAAGATGTATTGATTAGCAATTGATAGTATACCTTTGTGAGAGCAGTTATACAACGGCCCTGGAAGTCCATTAATTGTGTAGGCATCAGACACATTTGGTCCTCCCCCAGTTTGCAAGGCTTGTGCTATGATTGCTTCAGTATCTGCATTGAACCATTCTCCTAAAAGCAAAATTAAAGAGTGATTAGCTTATGCAAATTAAAAAAATGGGTAAACCAAGAGTCACTACCAAATATGTTAGTAATTAGTTAAAAATTTGATTACCAAATATGATGGGAACTTCCTTGTGGGGTTTTGCAAAAGGATATTGAGCATTTTTGTTGGGAAGGATAATGAGTGGACCATAGAGTGTTGATCTTAACCAAGATATGTGTGCATGCCAAAAGAGTGTGCCTCTCTGCCCTTTGATTGTATAGTTGTAAACATAGCTTTGACCTGTTTGGATGGGGCATTGTGTCACATATGCTGGTCCATCTGCCCATCCTGATTGAATCTGTCTGATGCCATGCCTATTTCAATGAAAACCAAGTTTTTTTTAACACAAATTACTTTTATGCTCAAAGCTTAACAAAGTTACTACAGCATTATTCTTTTGGCAATTTTGTCTTCAAAATAGAATGTTATTTACCAGTGAATGGAGATGTTGTTGTGCACATGGTTAGCCACTTTGATGAGAAGACGGTCTCCTTCCCTAGCTACAATGCGAGGTCCTGGAAACTTGCCATTCACTGTCACCATGCTCTTTCTGTGGCACAGTCTTGTCACATTTTCATACCTTATCTGCATCGGTATATAACCTCAATTTTATTACATACAGAAGCAGAACAAAATGAGGAGTAAAAGTAAAACACAAAGAAAAAGGATGATGAGTTTTTCAAAGGAAGTACATCAAAATGGTAGTGTCTGGTAGTGCCAGCCAGTGCAAGCTCAAATATACAAAAACTGATCAATGAGAAAAAGAACAATGGGATTTTAAGTGATGAAAGAAGGGAGACACCCATTTTTCTCTCTGAATGGTTGAAAGTTGATCTTGAAACTGTTACTTTGGAGTATGAAACTGTGTTGGTGAAATGGAACAAAAATGTTGGTCTATATATAGAAGAGGGAAAGGACGTGGATGTTTGATTAGGTGATAAAAATAATAATATTATGTGATTGAAAGAGAAGCTGAACTCAACATTGCTGTCTTTGAAGGAGAAGAGTTGTTAGAACAAACAACTTTAGAGTAGTGTCAAAGACATCCAATTTCGTAATTTGATCTCCTTCTTGAGTAAGTCAAAGTCATTAACAAAATTCTATTGTTCCGAATGATTATAATTATAGCTGCACATCTTATTCATAGTTTGTTTGACATGCTGTTGTCTATATATGTATAAGATTGCATCTAATCCAATAGGAACTGAAGTGAAGATTGAAAGTAGTTCATTGGTCAGATTGATGTACCTCTCTCAACCAATCTTCTTGTTGCCAAAGTAAGAGACTTCTTTCTATCTAATCTGTCACTTCACAGCCAGATATTGGTGTCATATTTTCATATTACCACCAAAAAGCTAGCTTGCATGAAATGTAGCCCAAATCTTGAATCGATTTTCTTCAAATAGATAGAATCATAGAAATATTGCAAGGTTAAGTGTTCACGTGTGCATGGAATATCAGACCTGAAAAAAAGAAAAATATCTTATCAAAGTTGCCCGGTTA
Source organism: Calophaca sinica (assembly GCA_037113605.1). Classification (NCBI taxonomy): domain Eukaryota; kingdom Viridiplantae; phylum Streptophyta; class Magnoliopsida; order Fabales; family Fabaceae; genus Calophaca; species Calophaca sinica. Next base: position 99,084,081 of record CM073733.1, on the reverse strand, counting down.
AGTTTGTAGTTAAGCATAGATGTTGTTAGTTAACTGATTGGTTACATCTCTATTTAATATATTTGGATTAACTTTATTTTAAGAAATACATAAGTTTTTTCAACTATCTGAAAGACTTGAAAAAAGTAATTTCATAGCTAATTAAGCATTAATATATGTTTTATTGAGACTCCATGGTAATCACTTTTTTCATTCCAACAATTATAAAAATTTTTTTTTTAGGGAAAACAATTATCAAATTGTATAAAAGGAACAAAATAAAATGTATTTCTCATTTTAAATTATTTATTCAATTCTTGGGATTCTGAAATTCAATTTCAAATTTCAATGTAATATTCATTCTTGGTGTAAGCCCGGGGCAATCTATTAGAGACTTTCCCTCAAAAAAAAAAAATCTATTAGAGATTGGATTTCTGTTTTTATCATGACTTAAGGATTATATACATATTATTTGGACAAAAAACCCAATCTTAATTTCTTCTTTTTATGTCATGGGTATATCTGTAATTTTCTTTTCCCTGTTTTAAAGACAAAATAAAAAAAAAATTAAAGATTAAATATTAAGGCTTAATTGAACTTTTGGTCTCTCTAGTTTAGGCATTGTATGATTTTGGTCCCCTAATTTTTTTGAGCGATTTTAGTCCCTCTACTTATAAAATTAAGCAAATAAAATCCTAACGTGTTTGAGAGTAAACAAGTTGATAGAATTTAAAGAATGTTGTAGGAAATGGAATTAAGGCTTCAAGAGAAAAAAAATTGGATTTTTTTATTTTGAGTTAAATTTGATATTTTAGTTAGTGTGTTTTAAGTGAAATGATGTTTAAAATAAACTATTCAATTTAATTTGTGAAATTTTTTAATAGATTATGAGAATTTTAGAGTTTTAAATAAATTCAAAGGGATAAATTAATTGTAATAATTGAAAACTTCAAGACTAAAATAGCTCTAAAAAAATTAAAGAAACCAAAATCGCACATAACTCAAATTAAAGAATTCTCTCTCAACTTCTCCGGTTCCCGCGCTTTCTCTCGGCACCAGTAGCTCTGTTTCTTCGAGTGGTGTGGTTCCAAATCATTCAACTCTAACATTTTTGGGTTTCCTATTGATTCCATTTCTAGTTCTCAAGGCACTCATTAACGTGATTATATTTTTGTTCAAGTTCCTTTTAGTATTGTTTCCATTGAGTTCCATTGAAGCTCTGACATAAAACTGTTAATTGATTCACATTGTTTCATAAATTATTGATGTTGAGTTCCTTCGTATACCCTGCACCCATATATATTGATTAATATTAATGGTTATAGTTCCTTTGTAAATAACTAGTTCATATTGAGTTCCTTTGCAAATAGTCTGCACCTGTTTCAGTTTTGCTTTAGTTTTCAATTTTCATATATTTTTTACGATGACTTCTTCTACAAGGAATGGAGTCAATGATTGGCCCTTAGAGCTTCTTAAAGATTATACTTCTATATTGGAAGATGATGAAATTATAAATTCTTTGACCTTTCAAGAGCCACGATCTCAACCTTTGCCTCAAAGCCAATAACACAGATGATTCGGTTCTATATGAAGGGTAAGTATTTGACAGTGATGATGATACTTATGACTTTTACTATTTATTTGCACGGAAAAGCGATTTTTCAATTAGACGTCATCACATTTACAAATCAAGTAAGAATGAGTCTGAGGAGAATCCAATGGGTATTTAAAAAGGGATTTTGTTTGTCATCGTGCTGGTACTAGTAAACAACACAAAGTTAATGAAGTGGAATCGCAACGGAAACAAAAATCTTCAAGATGCAATTGTAGTGCGAAAATGTTGGTTACTAAAAGAACAGTTGACTATGAGGAAAAATGGGCGGTTAAGTATTTTAATAATTGCCATAACCATGAGTTATTAGATGATAAAGAGGTTTAGTTTCTTCTTGCTTATCGTGACATTCCTATCGTTGATCAAAATCGTATATGATTGTTGTCCAAAGCTGATTGCTCTGTGAGTCTTATAACTAGAGTGCTTGAGTTAGAGAAAGGAATAGTTGCGAGCAACCTACCATTTCTGAAGAAAGATATTAGGAATTTCATTCAATCCCAAAGTGGTATTGGCAAAGAAAATGATGCTTCAAATGTCTTCAAATTATGCAAAAGCTTGAAGGATATGGATGACACCTTCAAATATGATTTCTCAATAGATGAAAGCAACAAATTGGAGCATATTATTTGGGGATTTGGTGATTCAATTCGAGCATATGAGTCTTTCAGAGATGTGGTTGTTTTTTATACCACAAATCGAATAAACCGATATGATATGCCACTTGGGATATGGGTTGGGGTCGATAATCATGGAAATTCAGTTTTCTTTGATTGTGTTCTTTTGCAAAATGAGAAGATTTCTTCCTTTTCATGGGCTCTATAGGTAAATTTCTATTTAGTTGAAGTTGTTATTGTTATTCAATTTCTAACATTTAGATCTTAATAAATTATTTTATAATTTCTTTAATAATTTCATAATTTTCTACATTTTGTCAATGGAAGATATCCTCAAACAATTTTTACAGATCAAGATCTTACACTTAAAGAAGCTATTGCAATGAAACTGCCAAACACAAAACATGCATTTTGCATATGGCATATTATGCAAAGTTGTCAAAATCCAATCATATAGTCAGTTGCAATAATGGCTCCTCTATTGAATTTCGGTCTCTAGTTCAATGTGTAGAGGCTAAATCTTTAAAGATAAAAGATCGAGAACAAGTTGCTACTGGAGAGTTAGAGAAAGTCCTTCGGATTATAGGTATGCCTGAAATTCAATACCTTTCAGTTGATTCAGAACCTGATGTTCCAAATAATGATGAATGTGATATTCAAAATCCTTGAAAATAAAAAACAAAAGGATGACCAAAAGGATCAAGGCCAAAAGGAGGAGTTGAAGTTGCAAAGAAGCCTCGTCGTTGTCATTTTCCCAATTGTGGTGGTACTAATCATGACTTGCGAAATTGTCCAAACGAAAAGAAAAATGTTGAAACATTGCCTTCTGAGTCTCCTAATAAGTGAGTTTTAATTGATATTTTCTCCTATTGATGCCTAAACTTACTACATGCGAATACTATCCAAGTACTTTTTGTATTTTTTTCCCTTGTGCTTTGATACGATGACAAAAGGTTGGAGAAAGTCATCTTAAAACAAAATTTAAGTTCTATCCCTGCTTCTTTTTGTGATGTATTGGATCAATTTTGCTTAAAAAAAACTTTTGATTTTTTTTTTTTGTGGTAAGATTGTATAGGATATGTTATAATGTTAAGATTGCATAATGCTTGTTGATTTTGATATGGCATTACTGTTATGTAGTTAAGGTTATATAATGCTGGTTGATTTTGATATGGTAGTGTTGAAGCCCTGTTTGATTTTCATTATGTGAACTTGGTGATATTTGCAATAAGCACTGAAGCCTTGTTTTATTTTTGCAATACAACATATAGGAAGTAAGAACTCAAGTACAAATATATTTTTTGAATTTAGGATACAATATTGTGAACTCTATTCTTTTTTCTCTATATTCTCCAAATTGAACACTTCCTTACAAAGAATTTCCTATTGAGGCGGTGGGGATGGTGACTGGCCACGACGACGCCGTCGTTTTCAATGGTTGACGACAAACGATGAAGTTCCATTGTTTTGGGACCATAACAGTGGGTACTGGTATCTGGAAAGAAAAATTAGAAATAGATTAATCAAGAATTAAGAAATTTATCTTTAAAACAGGGAAAAGAAAATTACAGATATCATGATGACTTAAAATTGTTTAAAAAAAAAGACTGGGTTTTTTGTCCAAATAAAAAGGTGCAGGTTGCTAATGTACACTTCTATTTTTTAAGTGGATGTAAATTAGCAGATATATATATATATATATGGGTCAGGATCAAATGACACCGGTGTCAAACTTGGGTATTGTGACACCGTTCAATAACTTTGTACAGGATACCTGTATTACAAAACTCACCGTTGGATTGAAAGATACTATTAAATAGATCATATCTACAAAAGTTTACATTAATCTAAAATCATTTGATATGTCATTGAGATGTATCAAGATTAACGTCTAATACACTTTTATTAAATAACGTTAATCTTAATGCATCTCAATGACATATCAAATGATTTTAGATTAAAGTAAAATTTTGTAAATATGATCTATTTGATAGAATCTTTCAATCCAACGGTGAGTTTTGTAATACAGGTATCCGGTACAAAGTTATTGAACGGTGTCACAATACCCAAGTTTGACACCGGTGTCATTTGATCCTGACCCTATATATATATATATATGAGGCATTTCAATTATTATGTTGTTATTTGCATGACATGATAAAGTCCTTAAAATAGGCAGTTCATTCAGTGACACATCAAATGTGACTTGATCGTGAGATTCCATTGAACAATGTAATGCTAATATTTTTTCTGGTAATAATGTAACACTAATATTCATAGTCGAGTATTGTTGTTAATTAAGACGACAATAATACATTGAGACTATTGTGTGAGTGGACTAATGACTACATCCCACGAGATATGGATTCAGAGTTATTAACTTGAAGTCACTATGATTCCTACATGTAGAAGTTGTAGATTTTAATACTATCAAACATCATCTGTAACATGATGATCATAAAGATAGTAGTTGTGCATGCAATGAATCATGTTGAGTGAAGTGAGCGATGTAGATAGAATTTGTCCCTCCTACATAACAAGGATAAATGTCTTAGCTCTCTCGATAGAGTGAAACATTAAGTATGTGGGGCCACGCGACAATGGACCAATATGAGATATTTGGCCCATTTGGCGATTGTTACTTCAAAGGCAAGTGCACCTTATCGCAATTCGTAATAAAGTGGAACTATTTAATTCTTGGTTGTCAAACAACGAGGAAATGACAATTCACTTATTCTTTCAGTTCCCCCAATCTCTGGTTCTAATTCAATTTCTTTACCACATTTCGATTACCAATCCCCTTACTGATGCTACTAGCCCGTTTGATCATTCGTGACTAATATTTTTTTCCTATGATTAAACCTCGTTTTGTCATTCAAAAGATTTAAACCAAGGAAAAACATAAAGTTCAAAGGAGTTGAGATTGATCGAAAAACTATAACTAGTGTTTGGTCATTCACAGTTATTAGTCTTGTTTATCTTATAAATCAACTAACTAATTATCGTATAATCGCGTATAATTAATTAATTATTAACATGAATATGTTAGCTGCTCCTAACATGTAATAAAACATAATAAGACAAATCCAATCAACATAGTAATAGTGAAATCGAATTAAAACCAGCTCTGATAAACTAAGACATAGTAATAAAGGTTCCTACTAAAACAAGATCCACCTAAGACCCTAGAAGAGAGTTTAGCTACTCGTGTTCAACAAGAAAGCACAAATAAAAGTAGGTATCATAGTGATAAAATAGGAGAAAACCAAGATGGAAGACATCCTCCTTCACTCCAAACCCTAGCCTCCACTTTAAGTTCTCTAAACTAGTCACAACGTCTTTTTGGTAGCAAAATTGTCCTCAGAACTGAGCTCTGCACACATATTTATAGAGACTGGAAAAATTTGGGCGCATAATACAAATGTGTGACTGTGCTCAACACTGGTGCACAATCGTGCACGTTTAACCCCATTTGTACCCACTAAGCACAAGCCGACTAAAGGCGGTGACTGGCTCTCGTTGCAGGTTGTGCTCACCTAGCACGTCCGTGCTGCGGGCTTGGAGTTGATCCTTGATGTGCTGGGGTTTGTGCACGATCGTGCTCACCTCTGCGATACCGTGCTCATCCCCTTAAGCTCCTAAAATGCTCATTTTAGCTCCAAAAGCTCATCTTTTCAATTCTTTTCACCATTTCTCTTTTTCTGCACAAAAGAGAGCAAATTAGCCAATATAACAACTTATAAATCAATTATGCTCTCAGAATGGCCTAAAATTACCCTTAAAAAGTGCACCAATGTGGGGTTTATCAACCTCCTTGCACTTAAATTTTATTACCCTCAACCAAATCTTTGGCTTACAATTAAGTTCACAAATGCATAGAGACACTCAAAAGGAAAACCCCAAAAAACAACCAATCTCAAATAACAGTTAATTCCCAAATAAGGGGTGAATTTAAAGGATGCCCAATTAAAGGCTTAAGTACCTAAAAGCATGCTTTTCACAAGAGAGTTCACTCAACTCACATCTCTCAAAGTGTTTAAAGGGTAAAGACAATTAAGCACACAAGTTTCCACAAAATGCACATTACCATATGCTTGTAATGAGACCTAAATCTCCACTAAAATGTCCTATATGCATGTGATAGTTGAGGTCTTAAAAGGGATGTGATAAGGCCAAGGTAAAATATAAAGGTAGTAAAAACATAGGAATATTCAATCAAAGGACTAATAATATTAATAATTGAAAGCAGTAAACCCTTGAAGCACGAGGAGCTTTTCAACTTTGGTGATTAAGTTATAGGCTTCAATTCTTCTTTCACTTTCCCTTCCCTTCTTGTGTAGCCTTTACTTTAATTTCTCCCTTTCTTCCTTCCTTTTTTTCTTTTTATCCAACTATTTTTTTCCAATGACAATATTATTTTTTCACTTTTCTATATTTTTTTTTGAAACGCAAAACTTTTACACTTGATAACATTTCTATGTTATTGTTTGGGAAAGGGTAGTGAGCATTTGACTTTGAACACCTATTTCTTCAATTCCCATATCCTCTCAATTGCCCCTTTTTGCCATTTCCAAGGGATACAAAAAACATCCTGCGAAACAAAATTGGGTACCAAAGAAAGCTAACAATACAGGCTCAAAGTGGGCAACTATGGACTAATTGTAATAACAGAATCATATCCTGAAAAATATCTATAAATTTGCCCCAACAATTCACATCATGCAAACTTATTTTTCCCTTGAAATGGTCCTAAACAGGTTATAGAATGCAACAAATTAGGAAACACACTTATAAAGAGAGAAAGAAAAAGGGGGTGGAAATTTTCAGTTTAAAACATCCCCTTATTTTGGCCCAAACAATTTAGAAGCCAATCCTATGAAAAGCAATTAAATAGGCTCATCAAAGCTGGATCCCACAGATCGGCCTTCATCGGCTAGGTCCATAAACTGGGCTTTCATAACTGAGTCCTATAAGCTAGTCTTGCAAAGTTAAGTCTCACACAAACATTCGCAAATGAGTACCCATAAGTGGGCTCCTTAGAGCTAGGCCTTGCTTAACAATTGCATTACGCGGTCGTTATTGACAACAAGGTACTTCTTGCTCAAAGTGCGATAAGTTTTCCCCCAATACAGAATGAGTCCCTAAATCAACAACATGGTACTACTTGCCCATGCTACAACAAGTTTTCCCAACATGAAACAAGTCCAATTCAACATTCGTAACGAGCGTAATCACCAAGTCACTTAGCAACTTAACAAAGCATATCTGTTTCTAGCTATTGCTATCTCATTATATCAATCCTTATTAGCCTAACATCGTCCAATCAACAACAATGATGGGGCATGATCACCAAGCACTTCACAACTTAACAAGTCATACTCGTTTCTAGCTATTACTAGCTAATCTCAAATCTGGATTTAGGTTCTTAAACTCCAACAACATTTTGAACATTTGGTCTTATTTTCATTCTAATCCATAAGCACCTTCTGCACTAACTCATCTATTAATCTATACCATCGTGGCACACATTAACGCCTAAAACAATTAGGATTAGCTCCTAAGGCACATCCACTAAACCACGCCATTAAATCTCATTTTCAATACTTAAGTATTGCTAAACCATCAAGTACATCCCAGTTCTGGACCTTGACGAGTCATTTACACGAAAAACGGATGAACAACATCAACCGGATGGGCGCCTGGTGTCAGAATCAAGGTGCCTAGCACCCCTTCACAGAATCTGGGTGTCAGGCATTTGCGCCCTACGCCCTTTATTTGTCATCCCGGTCCAAATTTCGTTATTTTAGGCATCGGGGCCTAATGTACACATCTTAATACTCCTAATATGATTGTATTCAAGGCATATAGGTGTCCAAACCAAAATATCATTCTTAGGTCATCCAATTGAAACCATTGTATCTAAACTTAAGGTTAGTAACTCAAGAGTACCTAAAATACACAAATTCTGCATAAAACCAAGTCATACCATTCCAAAACTTAAAGAAAACTTCAATCCTCTTATAAACCATGTGTTTACTGTATTTGCCTTACCACTAATCGAAAGGAAAATCATTCTCACCAATCCTAAAAATCGAGTACTATATGCTAACCCAGTTGCAAATTCTGCATAACTCTATCTTGGAACATCCATAAATTCAAGGTCGTATTGTCTACCATTACCAATTGCTACTAAAACATTAAATATCATATTATCCTATCAAAGGTACGTATCTTAGGCTCTAACTAGGTAAATAACAGAGAAACATCATACTACAATTTCTGCATAATGCAAAATAGGAAATTCAAGGCTTAAAATAACAACCATTCAATGTCTCAAAAGAGAGCAATAACATACTCCACGTATAACATCGATAGGACATATTATCATAACCAAACCGGTGGGTAATCCATATAAGCAAGCTAAACACATATTTCATCCATAGAAACATTAGCATATTCAAATAGGCATAAAATCGAACACTTAGCATACACGGACTATCGAGTATCAACACATCAACAACATAATTACACAACTCACTGCTCTGACAAGGGTCTTAACATCAGAAAACACATCCAAATCATATTTTTTTCATTGCTCCAACAATGGTACTACAACTTTTACTCGTAGTGCGAGACATAAGGGTCATGGAACACCCTAATCATGTCAATCTAAACCCTATTACCCTCTTTGATGTGAATCATCCACCCGATACCTTAGTCCCAAATCACAACTTCCCAAAAGGTCAAGAGTGTCGAATTTCAAGCCTCCTTCAGTGGTTTCTTGCATCACAAACACCAAAGCATTCCTAAAGCACTACAAAAAAATGTAAAAAATGGCATTTTTTTAAAATTACGGCGGTTATAACCGCCATTGTTTACATGATTGGCAGTTTCCAAAAACGCCATAATTCCTGCTGCCATTCGGTATAAAATGGCAGTTTGCGTAAACCGCCATATACACCGCCATAATATACGTTGCATAAAGCTGCAGGATCGTTTTTGTATACAGTGGCGGTGAAAACTGCCTCAATATTCAAGTTTTTCCAAAAAAAAAATGTAAAACATTATGGCGGTTTTAACCGCCATAATTTTCATTTTTTTAACAAAAAAATGACAATGATAGCGATTAGATACTAGCAATATTACCATTATTTTTTAGAGATAAATCGTAATACTTTTGACATTCACAATAACATAATATTTTTGTGGGTAGTAGATAATAGAAACTAATCGGATAAATAATAATACGTTGTCAGCAATGTCAACTCGTCCTAGACACAAATAAGAAACACAGGCAAAATGTCTAGTCTATTATCTTGACTCAAAGGGTCTGCACTGAATATTTTATATAACAGACATATGTTTGCCCATACACCCTCTGCCTGCTACTATAGAATTTTCGAAATTGTCTACTTTGATTGCTTTTTGAGAGCATTTATGAAGCATCTGCAGGTTTTGTTTCTTAAATAAGTTGTGTACATCTTTTCTCATTTGCTATAGAAGCAATATCACCAATTGTGTACCGTAAAGGAAGGAAAATCATCATTATAAAATGCATTAGTCTTTTAAATATCAGACCTAATCAGTTAAAATGCTACAAGATCATATTGGTATATTATGTTCGCATCTCGCGGTTCAATCACTCAAATGTACTTTCAATTTGGCATTATAGATTAGGTCATGCTAATACTAGTGCCATTAAGAATGTACTTAGTCTTTGTAATATCCATTTACCAAATAAGAATGCTTCTGATTTTTGTAACTCTTGCTGCCTAGGCAAGTCACATAGGTTACATGCCCTACTTCCACTACTATGTACTCAAATCCATTTGAAGTGATATATACAGACTTGTGGGGTCCTTCCCCTTCTCCTTCTAGCAGTGGTTATTTTTATTACATATCTTTTGTTGATGCATACACCAAAAACACTTGCATTTATTTTCTCAAGAATAAATCTGAAGCTTTAAATGCTTTTAAACTGTTCAATGTTTTTGTAAAAACATAGTTCAATACTAATATTAAAGCCATTCAATCTGACTTTGGTGGTGAGTATAAGCCATTCACCACATATCTTAATGAGCTAGGCATTGTGCATAGGGTCACTTGTCCACACACCTCACATCAAAAGGGGTCTGTTGAAAGAAAACATAGACAAATAGTGGAAATGGGCCTCACCCTACTTGCTCATGCTTCATTACCAATTTCTTTTTGGGATCATAGCTTCACCACCTCGGTTTATCTCATTAATAGGTTACCATTTTCTGCTCTTGATAATTTTTCCTCTCCATTTCATGCCTTATTCAAAACTGTCCCTGATTATCAAAGCATTAAGACCTTTGGGTGTGCTTGTTTTCCTCTAATTCGACCTTACAATAAACACAAGCTAGAATTCAGAAGTACTGAATGTGTTTACCTTGGTGCTTCACCAAAACATAAAGGGCATAAATACCTAAGCAGTGAAGGCAGAGTCTACATATCTAATGATGTCCTTTTCAATGAGTATAGGTTCCCTTTTTTGAGCCTATTCCCTGCTGCTAAGCAATCTGTCACAGCTTTGAAATCGATGGACACATTCAAATCCTCCAAGCTAATGGTAACTTGTCCTCTAGCTACTGTCCCTTTATCTGAAACACCAAATCCCTCCTACACTCAACCTGCCCCTACTACTCAAGCTGTGTTACCTACATTGGTTACTGCTCTGATTGACAGGTCTTTATCCAGTGAGTCTGTGAGGTCTTTACCCAGTGATTCTGTGTCTTCTCCCACGGATATTGTTCAGCATCTAGTAGAACCTTTATCAGTAACCGCTGAGTCTAATCCTAACACTGAAATATCTCATTCCAGTAGCTCTAATACTGAAAGATCTCAGTCCAGTAGCTCTACTACTGTAGGGTCTTCTTCAAGTGATTCCACACAATCTGTTCAACAACCTTTGGTGGTTAATGAGCATCCTATGCTCACCAGGTCAAAAACAGGTCACTCTAAGCCTTAAGTCTTTCTTACTCATGTTGAACCGAGCAATGTTAAGCAAGCTTTAGGAAGCCCTCAATGGCTTGATGCCATGAAACAAGAATACACTGCCCTGTTAGCCAATAATACCTGGACAATCACCTCCTTACCCTTACATAGGAAAGCTATAGGTTGCAAGTGGGTGTTTAAGGTGAAAGAAAATCTAGATGGTAGTGTTAACAAGTACAAAGCTAGGTTGGTGGCCAAGGGATTTCACCAACAACCTGGTTTTGATTTTAGTGAGACTTTCTCACCAGTGGTTAAACCTACTACTATAAGAGTGATCTTAACTCTTGCACTGACCTTTAAATGGGAAATTCAGCAAGTTGATATCAACAATGCTTTTCTAAATGGCTTGTTGCAAGAAGAAGTTTATATGCAGCAGCCCCCTGGTTTTGAGTCTTCAGACAAAACCTTAGTTTGCAAACTAAATCGAGCTCTTTATGGCCTGAAGCAGGCACCTAGAGCCTGGTATGAAAGGCTCACCCAAGCCTTACTGCAGTTTGGGTTTCATCACAGCAAGTGTGATCACTCATTGTTCATCTACAAGGCAAGTGGTGTTACTCTTTATGCTTTGGTGTATGTAGATGACATACTTATCACAGGATCATCTTCAAAGTTGATTCATGATCTTATTAACAAGCTTCATATTAAGTTTGCTTTGAAGAAACTAGGCAAACCCGATTACTTCCTGGGAATTCAAGTTAGGAATCTGTCAAATGGCTCCATGATATTGACTCAAACCAAGTATACCAGGGACTTGCTCACTAAAGCTAAAATGGTTGATGTAAATGGAGTGGCTACACCAATGTTTAGTCACTGCAAACTAAGCAAACATGGTGCTGCTCTAATGGAGAATCCAAGTCAGTATCGTTCCATAGTTGGAGCTTTGCAATATGTAACACTTACAAGACCTGACATAGCTTTTAGTGTTAACAAAGCTTGCCAGTTTATGTCTACTCCTCTAGAAAGTCATTGGAGGGAAGTAAAGAGGATCTTAACGTATCTAAGTGGATCTTGTACACATGGCTTACTTCTCCAACCTACTAATCCTGATCATAAAATTTCTCTCAGAGCTTATTGTGACAGTGATTGGGCCAGTGACCCAGATGACAGGAGGTCAACCTCTGGCTTGTGTATCTTTTTTGGCCCCAATTTGGTCTCATGGAGTTCAAAGAAACAACCACTGGTTGCTAGGTCCAGTGCAGAGGCTGAGTATAGAGGTATATGGCTCACACAACTTCTGAGTTAATGTGGCTTGAGTCACTTCTATCCGAGCTGCATATTCCATTTCTTCCTCCAACTCTACTATGTGACAAATTAAGTGCTGTGCTTTTATCTCACAACCCGATTCTGCATGCCAAAACTAAACATATTGAGCTAGACATCCAATTTGTTAGAGAGAAAGTTGATGCCAAGTCTCTGTATATTCAACATGTTCCTGCCTCGGGTCAGATTGCGGATGCACTCATCAAACCATTGCCAACATCTCAGTTTCAACAGTTGAGGACCAAGCTCAAGGTCATTGCTACTCAACCCCCTTGATCTTGTGGGGGGAGTATTAGAGTAAAGTCGATTCTGTTGTCAAATGCCAGCTGGCTTAGGCAGTTAGAAAGTTTGTTTTGCTATTGCCAGCATGGCAAGTCAGTTGCTTGTTGACTGCCACTGTGGCATTTTCTGTTAGAGCATCTTCACCATTATATATAAGCATCTCTCTGTAAGGTGAAGACTTACGAAATCATATTGTGAAGTTTCAAAGAAATGAAAGAAACATAATTCTCTCTGCATTTTACTTTTAGCAGAGAGGAGTCATTTAGAAAGTTTGTTTTGCTATTGCCAGCATGGCAAGTCAGTTGCTTGTTGACTGCCACTGTGGCATTTTCTGTTAGAGCATCTTCACCATTATATATAAGCATCTCTCTATAAGGTGAAGACTTATGAAATCATATTGTGAAGTTTCAAAGAAATGAAAGAAACAGAATTCTCTCTGCATTTTACTTTTAGCAGAGAGGAGTCATTTAGTTGGTTTAGTTTCCGCATTCGAGGTCTACGGCGACCGGAACAAGTGAACCTAGATGAGACCCATTTTTGGAGTTGCTCATTTTAGAAATCTAATTGGACAAAATGAAAGAAGAGATTGTGGGGATGAAGAATATGCAGTTATTTTTGCCAAATGTGACGGAGCGCGACAGTGGAGTCCATAGAAGGTGGTGACGGTGGTGGGTTTACATGGAGAAAATGAGAGCTTCTCTCTTCAGGTTTTCAGAAAAAATTAAAGAGAGAAGACTTCTGAAAAATAAGATATAAGATGAGACATTAATGACACACAATTGGTTATTCCAAACGATGCTGCATTGGAAGGGGTGAGACATTACTTGGAGAGATGGATAAACAATCACCATGGTTAGACGTGCTGCTTTAAGTCATGACCAATGGCGGATGTTTATGATGACATAGGCCTGACATACATATACTCCCTCTGTCTCGTATTGTTTGTCGTTTAGTGTTATGTACATTTCTTAAGAAAATGATTGATTATACTAATTTTCATGATAAAATAAAATTTCTTGACTAAAATACCCTTATTAATTGGAGTAGTTAGTAGTAGTGGAATGGTGGTTAGGTAGGAGAACTAATAAATATTGGTTAGTTTAAATACAAATAAATAAGGATATTATTGAAAAATAAGTAATTAATACTTTTTGATATTTTAAAGTGACAAATAATTTGAGACAATGAAATATTCTAAATATGACAAAATAATATGTGACTAGGGAATATTTGGTTTTCAAGCCATTTCCATTCGGCATGTGTGACATGTGTAGGTTCTGCATATGACTCAAACCGGGCGCTTAGCATTATCCAATTGAATTTGTATTTGGCAGGAAGCTTCTTGAAACCACTTTCTCGTTGAAAAGGATATTAAAATAGATCTTTCGCCTTTTGTTCAAATTAATTTAAGTTCTCTTATCTTTGTTCCAAGATGTGTTAAAATTTAAATCTCACACAAGATGTGTTAAATCTCACACTAAAAGTTTTACATGACCGTGTCATAAAATAGAATAATGAAGAAAGAGAATTAAAACTAGAGAGAAGTGACAATAAGAAAATTGATAAATTCTTCCATACCTAGGAAAAAAAGTGGGTATCGATACCCATCCATGAAACAAACAAAAATAATCTCAATAAAAATAAAAAAACTATAATTCAAACATAGATTATAAATAACAAAACAAATAAAACCTACCAAACAAACTCGAAATAAAAAAATAAATTGAAATATCAATAGAAATTGAAATCATGTATGAAATAAATAAAACAATTGAAGAAATTGACAAAAAAATAATTTTATTATTAGGAATGAAATAAGAAAAGAAGAATAAGCTAGGAATAAAATAAAATAGTTTACACAAATATTATAATATTATTTAAGCAGTGATCCAAATAACAAAAATAGAAAAAGAATTTTTATAAAAAATGAAATAAAAAAAGAATAAAAATACTTATTAGACAAAGTGAAAATTTATTAATAAATATAGAAATTTTTCAGGAAATTTCTCATATATCTCACACTAACAACAATATGAAAACTAAGCATTAAATTTTATTTTAAAAAGGTTAAAAAATGATGTGAAGTCAAATAATTGAACATTGGGTATTCATACCCAATAAAACTCCAGGGTATCAGAGTTCTCACCAAGAAAATTTCTAATGCTATAATCATATGGTAAAGTACACGATCAAAAAACATTTATTAACGAGTAAATCCTCAATTTAGTATTTAAATTAACACTCAATCTCCTAATTAGTCTCTAAAATATATGAAAATAATAAGTAGTCCATAAGATTTGTGAAATCTATCAAATTAGTCCCTAAAGTTTTATAAGTAATCCCTTACAGGGACTAATGAGACGGATTTCACAAAATTTTAGGGACTAACTTGACGAATTTTACAAATTTTAGAGGACTTATTATTATTTTCATATACTTTAGGAACTAAATAGGAAAGAAGATGTTAATTCAAGGACTAAATTAAGGGTTTACTCTTTATTAATCGTGTAAAATATAGTAAAATATATGATGTTTACATACTTATCATACTAATTATATGTCATATGTTGATAACATAAAAGTTGAAATTTTAAAATCAACATTTTATTTTTTATTTATTAATCAGTATTTTGGGGTATTTGTTAGCATTTACCTAAAATACTCATTAGTGAAATATTAAAGTATAAATTGAATTTTTTTTAAAAATAGTTTCGCAGATGAAAAATAATTTATTGATATTGAAAGTTGAATTAAATTAGAAAGAGTTTAATTTATAAGCACCGTTGATGTAATAATATTTTACACATGTAACTAATGAAGTAATGTCACAGTATTTAATGAGTTTAAAAACACGTGACTTATCATACTTATTAAATAATGTGACAAAATATCATTGGATGTATATGTAAATTTTTTTTACACTGACGGTGCATATAAATGTTTGAAACATTTAATAAATTATTGATTTATTGATTTAATTTGTTTGAGCTCCACCAAATTTTTTATTCAAGCTCCGCCACCGGCTATGATGTTTGCATTGGGAGTGCACATTGTATACCTAATCCAATTGCTTTGGAAGCTGCAATAAAAGGTGTGCATGCAATTATTGGAGATTAAGGTAAATAACAGATATATCCCTAAAATTTTGGCTGGGAAATGGGAGTTGGAGACTTAATTGGATTTATAGTATTTTTATATATTTCTATGAACTGGGTCAAATTTTTATTGGAAATGGGAGTTGGAGACTTGATTGGATTTATAGTATTTATATATATTTCTATGAACTGGGTCAAATTTTTATGAGAGCTAGCTAAGGACTAATGAAAGTATAATTTTAAAGGGGCAAATGCTAACATGTGCTCTTAGAGCACCCGCAGCGGTGCAAACAATTTCTCGTTGCTACACTGACAGATTCTGCACCATCTCTTCATCTCTCTCTGTCTCTCTCATCGTTGGCCCACCACTTGCGTGCTAATCTGACAAACAACGGTGCATTACCTTGTTGCTTTGACTGAATATTAGTGAACGTTGCTTTGCCATGTAGGAGAAAGAAATTTAAGAAACGCGGATAAAAAACTTGAGCAACGAGCGATAAAGATGCTCTTAGGGCACATATTAAGAAATCATATATATAAATATTATATTAAAACTTGTGCATTCAATTATTTAAAAAGTTAAAAATTGTATTTTTCAATACAGAACTTCTATTTTTGAGTTCTTTAAGATGTGCTCTAAGGGCATACGTTAGCAAGATCCTTCTAAAAGATAGGGACTAAAAAATTATGAATTTTTTTTTGGGACCAATACCTGAAATTACTCTAATTTAGAGAATTAAAATCATATTTAAGCCTACATTTTATTACATATTAAATTTAAAAAAAGGAAATTTGAAGGAAAAACACGTGGAGAACAATTAGTGGTGAGTAGATTCTAGAAGGTGATGGTGGCAATAGGAAAAGGGAAGTGATGTTGTGGTCGTAGAGAATCTAGATCTCCAAAGCCATTGTCTCTATTTCTGTAAAAAAAAAAAAAAAAGAATTTTCTCTATTTAAGAACCTTCCTCTTTCACGTTTCAGCTTGTCTTGTCTCGTCTCCTTGTTGCACACGAACCGTGTTTTGCATCCTCTTTTTTTCTTCCTTCCTTCATTGTTCTTTCCTTCTCCTTGTAAGCTCTCTCTCTCTCTCTCTCACTCATTCGTTCATTGGGATTTATTCTGTTTTTATGGGGCGGTTCGAGAATTTTCCGTGATCTTTGGAGAGCTTTTTTTCTTCAATTTTTTCCCGAGGTAGCTCTTGAATTCGGGGTGCCCATTTTGTATTGGATCTGTAAATGTATTAAAGTTTGGATTTGTAGTTGGTTTTGTAATTTGGTGAAACCCATTGTCAGTAAAAGACTGGTTTTTTTTTGGGGTTTTATTATTATTATTATTATTATTATTTTTTAAATATCTGGGTTTTAGATGGGCGTGTTTTTCATTGAAAAGGGGTCACTGCGTTTTGTGGAGGATGTGGGTACTACTGAATTGTTGTTTGTTTGTTTTCTTTCATGAATTGTGTTTTTGTTTTGGTTCGTTTCTCAACGGGGACATCGTTGTTGGGATATAATTCTCTGTCTTGTCCTCGTTTCATCTCATTTTTGTGTCCTAATGGGATTCTGATTAATCAATGAATTGACACGTTTCCCAGAAGGGGAGAATTGTCATGAATTTGCCATGTTTTTCATGTTTAGTCAATAATGGTTTTTCTATCTTGTGGTTATTGATTCTGTTAGGTTCTATTGGAGTATTTATTTACAACACTCTCAAGTGTTTTTGAGTGGCTGACTAATTATTAATTGAACTGCACCAGATGGCTGAGGTATGTGATAATGGTTTCTACCAAATGTAGTTTTGATTCATTCTTTGCTATTGTGAATTTTAATTGTCCTGTCCTCACATTTATTCATCACTACAATTGATTGCAGGAGGGTCACAGGGTTACTTTAAATGTTTATGACCTAAGCCAAGGTCTTGCTCGACAGCTTTCAATGTCTTTTTTGGGGAAAGCTATTGAAGGCATATGGTGAGTGCTTTTCTTCATTGTTGGTCCATAACATAATAACCTTGATCTGATACCATAGTTTTTGTATCATAGAATTTGGGGGATGTGTTATATCTGTGTTGTGTTGTTGAAATTTCGATTCTCTTTATGTGTATGTGTAATGTGTAATGAAAAACAATTATGGACTTTTTTGGATTGACTTATTAATAACTTATTTGAGCTTATCTATTGACTTGGTTATAGAAATAACTTATACATAAGTGCTTATATGACAAGTGTTTATCCTATAAGCGCTTAATTGAGTTATTTACTCAAACAGATTCTATATAGTTGTTGAAATAAATGGATTTGACATGGAACATTATATTGTCATAGGCTTTTTCTTTCTTTGTATTTTTGAATGTAGTACATGTCAATATCTTGGATGTGCCATGTTTTTTGTTGGCATATTGAAAGGTTATTAGTATATGATTTTGGATCTCTTTTTATGCTTCAGGCACACAGGAATTGTGGTTTATGGCAACGAGTATTACTTTGGTGGGGGAATACAACATTGTCCTGCTGGATCAACACCATATGGAACTCCACTTAAGGTGGTAGATTTAGGCGTTACACATGTTCCCAAGGATGTGTTTGAAATGTATTTGCAGGAAATCAATCCGCGGTACTTACCTGAAACCTATAGTTTGCTTACTCACAATTGCAACAACTTCACTAATGAAGTTGCTCAGTTCTTGGTTGGTGCAACCATTCCTGAATATATCCTTCAACTCCCTAATGAAGTTATGAGCAGCCCAATGGGGGCTCTTATATGTAAGTTATTGCCTACAACACTACTCAAATCCAAACTTTTTTGGGTTTTCCACTTCTTGTAGATATGGATTTTTTTTCTTTTCAGTATATTATAATGTTTTGGCATAATGAAGTATAAAAAATATGGCCTGCATAGAACTGTTTAACCATAGATCATAGATGACTATGAGAAATACTTTTGAGCCATTTTCGATTAAATATGGTATGCTTGGGTTCTAATTCTAGGAGTTACTATACTCAATCGTCCAATTTAGCTTTGCATCTGCATATCATTTCTGCTCCTTGTATCACTTTGCTTCCATATGTCTAGTAGTCAGTTTAAAGCTATATTTGTTGGTGTCTTAAATAAATTTCCCCATCTACAAGTTGAACGATTTGGATAGTCTTAACACCATGGTAGAGATCAAGGTTTTAAATCGTGGTCACGGTAACAATCACGGTTGCGACACGATCTTTGATAATAGGGAGAATCGCGGTTAAATGTGGCTGATGCGTCCTTAATCGCGGTGTGTTGCGGTGAAGTCAAAAGCCATGATGTTGTTGCTCATATCGCGGTCACACTCTTTTTTGTTTGGATTCTTATAAGAGATTGAGGAAGCACCCTTTAAAAAACATGCCTATTAAAGATGATTTTTTTTTTCCCTCCTTAATTTATGATGATGTGTGTTTGATTTGCCTAATAATTCTGATAACTTTGATTTTACAGTGCCAATGATACAGAATTTAGAGACAACATTGAAATCTGGTGGAGTTCCACAAGTACCACAATTTAGGCCTTCAACAACAACAGTGAATCCTCCTCCACATTCTGCCTTAGCTAACACCCAAAAGAGTTCAAGTGGACCTAACTCATCCACTAAGGTAAGTGTGAATAAGGAAGTGAAAGACAAAGATGAGGATAAGAAGAAGACATCAAATGCAATGTCATCATCTTCTGAAAAGCCATCACCCAATGGTGTGATAGCAGATCCTCTAGGGGATGCAAGGAACAAGGTTCAAGATGAGATTATTAAGGAGTTTGCTGCAATTATGGCAACTGGGACAATGCGTGCAAGTGAGGCTGCAGCACTTGCAACTAGAAGAGTCATGCAGAGATATGGCCAAATTGCTGTGTCACAGAGTTAGCAACACTTGTTTGTTATTTAACACATTAAATTAATGCGTCTAAGACCCTTATAAGATGTTACTCCAATTGTTTGTGGTGCTCAATGTTAAATTTGAGATCACTTGTATCACCTATTTTGTCGATGTCAATATGCTAAGACTTTGGTCTTTTGGCCATTAAGTTGGGTGTTAGTGCGTAAATTGTCTCAAATTGTCTCAGTGCAGTAGTGAATCACGCAGTTTTTTTTTTTGCAGTAATAGATCTTAGCTATTAATTTGAGATCGGATGTCATACAGGATTTGAGATCCAAAATGATCTTGGTTATTGATCGAGATCTGACGGTTGAAATAAAAAACTGTGTGTTGCAGTTAGTGCATCTAATCCGTTTCTATGGAATGCTGGTTAGGCTGATTATGTCAACACAGTTTCTGGGTAGATGTTAGAAAAAAAAAAAGTTTTTTATTTATATATATATTGTTTTAAAATTTTAAAATCATATTAATTCTCTTGTTGATTATAATATATTTATTAATAAGAAAAAATTACGAATAGATAAATGTTAACAAAAAATAACATATTCCCTAAAAAAAGTTAACATATGGGCAAGTCATTCAGTTTTCTAATAGAAATGAATAATTATGTTATTTTTTTAGGATCGCGGAAAGGAGTAGTAAAATGAATTATTGGTACTTCGGTTTTTCTTCAAGACAAGATGCAGTAACTTTTATATGAATAATAATTATTTGAATTATAGTAAAATGAAAGATTGAGATGAAGTACTACCTCTAGTCAAGGAAGCATATTTAATATTATGAAATTAAACTCTCATTTTAAATATTCTTAATAATTGGATGAATAAAGTTTTTAATAAATATATATATATCTCTTATTAAAACAAAGATATAAAAGATATTTTAATAATTAATATATGTCTAATAGGAATATAAAAAATATTTTAATAATTAATACATTTTAAAAGTAGTCAATTTTTTTCATAATTAGGATTAAAAATATTTTAAAAAAATTCTTATAAATAAAATCGGAGGTACTATTGGTACTCCTCGAGCACACCGTCCCATAAATTCGATCAATCATCAATGTGCAGATCATATTGATGACTTCAAAAATGGTAAGATGGATGCGTGGTCCCAAAAGTACACGGACCATCTAACAAGGTGCATACAGTGTACATGAATCGAAATTTGAATCCTTCGTCCGTCTTATCCTTAGATTTTGTCACACAGATTAAAAAAAATGTTACTACTATACTCTTTTATCTGTTCGACCAAAACGCATAAAAAATTAGTTAACTTATTTAATTTATTTATAATATGTATTATTTTTTTAAAATAATTTTTTAATTATTGAGTTAAGAGAAAAAAATAATTATTTTATTTTTTTATTGAAAAAATAGTTACTCTATTAACTATTGTAAAAAAAACAATGTAAATTAATTAGGGATATTATTGTAAAAAAATAATTGATGCATTTAGTAATTTGCAAATGGACTTATATAAAAGGACATTTTTTTTTCAAATGGAGCTTATATTTAGGGACAGAGGGAGTAAATGAATGAAAAAGTGTGATAATTTTACCAAATTATCCTTATTAGCCATTGGTTATTAGTAACCATTGTCATAAATGTTTAGTGAAGTATAATAATTTAGGAGTGATATTGACATTCTTAATCTCAGGATAAATGGAAAAATAAAATTAATATTACGTTAAAAAGATAAAATGATAGTTATTTTAGTAAAAAAAAATTCAAATACGACATATATTATGGATCGAGAGAATAGTTGGAAACAAAAAACCTGCACTCCCTCTATTATAGCCTTACATTAAAAGCATACATGGAGTCATGGATTCCGAGTTTTTTTTTTTTTTTTAGAAAAACATAACTTATTTCATTTCATCATGAATTAAATGGACAAGAAACATGAGCAACTTTATTTGCTTGTCTCCTACCAAATGCTACCCTATAACTAGCATTTTGAGATAAAAAGTCCCTACATTGTACCAATATGCTTCCAAGTTCATTATCTGAATCATTGAAGCAGTGAATGACATTTATTAACATTTTACAATCAGACTCAAAACATCTATTATCTAAATCCAACAGAAATCTTCTAATAAGGCATTAGCCTCTCCTTCTAAAACGTTCATCCTGCAATTATGCCATTGGGTGTGAGCTGCTATGAAAAATTCAATGTGATCTCTAAGAGCATCTCCAAAGGTGCTGAGATGGCGTCCCTTAAACTTTTAGTGGCCCGTCCCTTAGTTTTTTCGCCGTTGGAGATGGTTCACATGGACGTTCCTTGCCAACAACAGAAGTGGACATCCCTTGTGCAAGGGACGACAACTATGCGTCCCTTCCCATTTTTTAATAGTTGTTTCTCTCTCCGCCACAACCACAATCACGCTCAACAGAATTGAAGAATGAGAGGGAAACAACAAAAACAGAATAAAAAACGCAGATGTTGCCTACTAGCAGAATCAAAAACAAAATCAAAAAGGAAGAAAAGCGGAGGAGCCACCACCGTTCACAGAGGAGCCATCACGTCGTGCGCCGTTCGCGGAGTAAACTTAAATGGGGTTGTTCTTCTCCTACGTGGCCATTATGGGCCCACAAAAATGGGCTAAGAGACCCAGTGTTGCCACAGCGGTGGAGATGCTCTAAAACACAAACCTAGACCATAACAGGAATTATTATCAAAGAAGGCATCATCAAAATTGCACTTAAAAACACCATTTGGAGGAGGAGTCCATGAATTGGAATGAATAATGGAAGTTGCAGTAGGTGATAGTGCCTTTCCTTTAATACGCATTAGCAGCCAATCATGCAATGTATCCTTTGCACAAATGACAACCTATTGGACAGCAGTTAGGCGATCATCCCAAAGCTTCTCGTTGCGACATTTCCAAAGGCTCATTATAAAGAGGTCTATTTGATCCTTCTCTAGTGAGTAGAGAAGATTGAAGAATAAATCAGTGAAACCATCTG
This sequence comes from Calophaca sinica, assembly GCA_037113605.1. Lineage (NCBI taxonomy): Eukaryota > Viridiplantae > Streptophyta > Magnoliopsida > Fabales > Fabaceae > Calophaca > Calophaca sinica. The sequence continues at coordinate 99,061,354 of CM073733.1, read as the reverse complement.
AGAGTGACATTTTTAGCCGAATTAAATTCCAAAGCTTTGATTCCTGCCAACATTTGATAGAGTGTTCACAACCAAAAAATACTTGTCAAGAGTTTTCTATTAATGAATTGCACACCACACAAATTGTGGAACAATCCATACCTCTACTTCTCAGCCATGATCTAGTTGGGAGGCATTCCTTTGCAGCTCTCCATGCAAAAGAACAAATCTTAGGTGGGATGTTTAGATGTCAAATTTTTTTTCCAATTCCCTGGCTTCAAGTCAACACGAGGTGGAGCTAATTTCTTAACACAAATTACTTCTGGATCAAAAAAATTTCTTAACACAAATTTTGTAACTTGACTTCACTGAATATCTTCCATCACGGGTTAGGTGCCAGATTCGCTTATCACTATTGCAACCGAAATACAATGGAATGCTACGATTTGCTTCCACATCTCTAGGCAAGAAAAGAGAATTAATAATAGCATGGTTCCAAGTTCTTCTATCTTGCAATGTCAATTGATTTATCCAAAGGTCGTCAAAGAGAGGATTCACTGGTGTTATGAGATTAAAATTATCTGCTGCTCGAAGCCAATGTTCTCCCCAAACCTTAATACTCGAGCCATCCCCTATGCGCCATTGGCAGCCAAGCTTAAGTAAAGGAATTGTACTCCACAAACTCCGCCACGTGAAGCTTGGATATTGACCGATTGAAGCCTCCAAGAAGTTCTTCATGGGAAAGTATTTAGCTTTGATAATCTTAAAAGAAAACGGAGTTTGGCTCGGAGACAAGTTTTCACCCTTGCTTGCCAAACATAGCAAGATTGAACCTGGAGATGCTACGGAAGTTAAGACCACCCTTATCCCTAGAAGCAGTCAAATTACCCCAACAGATCCAATGGATGCTACGACCTCCATTACGTTTCACAATCAATAAAAGAATTCAGCACGCGCTCTATCTCCTCTCCCAAAGATTCAGGAAGAAGGAAAACACTCATACAATACAACAAAATAAATTAGGCAACTACTTTGTTTAAACTTTCTTTACTAGCTTGAGATGATGATTTAAAACTCCAACCTTGAATTCTCTTCCAAATACGATCTCGCAAGAAGCTAAAGAGAGACTTTTTGCTGCAAGTTGTCATAATTAACTTCAGAATATTCATATAGTGCTGATGAAAGGTCAATCGGAAATCGATTAATCTTAACTCATTGAAATAACTTTTAATTTATTATCATTCAACATCTATTATGATGCCAATAAAAACATCATCCGTATTTTCTTTATTATAGTTATTATATATCATACACACATATTTTATCTTTTTAGTTAGTATTCATAACTCTTTTTTAATTTACTATTCTATCTATCTCTCTCTCTATATATATAGATGCCTGCCTGTACGGCTTTTAATTTAATCTTTATTAGTTTTTTCTTATTTATATCCCTTACCTTATGATCCAAAATTAGTAGAAACCCTTATTATGCTATATTCTCTGGGTAATGATCCATCAACCTGCTAGTTTTTTTTATGAGGGACAAACAGTAAAATGTATGCTGGAAGCAAATGAATTACTGAAAATGTGCAAAACTATGACAAAGATTTATGCACAAAGAACAGACAAACCTTCATGGCAGATATCCAAAGACATGGAAATGGATCTTTATATGTCAGTAGAAGAAGCCCAAGCCCATAGAATTATTGATATGGTAGCAGATTCTTTGTGAATAAAAAATAAGCCGAAAGGATTCCTCATAAATACACGATTTGAGGTTTTATTTTATCTTTTTAATCTTCTTACCAATTAGATTTAATAAAATCTAAATAATTCATAACCATCTGGTTAGGATTGATCTAAACCAGCTCATTATATATATGACTCACCATGGCAACTATAAAACAACTTATTAGAAACACAAGACAACCAATCCGAAATGTCACAAAATCTCCCGCTCTTCGGGGATGCCCTTGGCGCCAAGGAACATGTACTAGGGTGTATGTTCGACTCGTTTAGATCTTAGCCTAAAAAAAAAAAATCCAGTATTAGTGATTGTTTAAGTTAAGATAGTTTGAACGGAATTCTTCCATTCACACACACTATCTTAACTTAAACAAAAATCTATTCTACACACACACACACACACACACACACACACACACACATATATATATATATATATATATATATTTGAATTTTCAAAATATCATATTTTTAATTTTTTTTTTGTCCTAGTCGGAGTGGCAAGTGCCACTCGTCACACACACACCCCCCAAATAGGAAATCCCGGGATCGAACCCGGCCAACCGATGTCCAACCCGAAAATATTTTTAATTATTTGAAAATAAATCCTATACATAAAGTAATACAATATATTACTATTATTTTACTTTTAGAGCAATACTATAAAATATATAATGAGTAAAAAAAACCTCTAATATTAAAAGAAATTTTAATGTATATGAAATTTTACTATTTTATCAATTCTATTCCGTCTTGATTTAAAATTAGTGTCATCTTAGGTTTTTTTTTACATAAATTAAGAATAACTACTAAATGAATGAAATAGTATAGCAAATTTATAAAATTATCCTTACTAACAATTATTCCTTCTGTTCCAAAATATTGGATATTTTAACATTTGATTTTTGTCTCAAAGCTTTGGTTGTTTTAGAAAACTAATGTATAATTGTGCTTTTTCCTGCTATACCCCTAGATTAACTAAAAATTAGCATTCATTATATTTTGTATTTACTAAGTAGTTATAGTGGAATTTACATTGAAAAATGATAAAATGAAGCAATAATTAATAAATATTATGTGAATATTATGTGAATTCGCAAAATTAGTGACAAAAAGAAACAATAAAAATGGGTAAGTTAGTCCAAATTTGTGTCAATTAATTATTTGATAACTTATGTGTTAAAATCTTAAACACTCAAAGTTTTTCGCTCAATTAGAATCTGGGAGACCAAAATCACACAATTGTAATACATAGAGGACCCAATTCGCTCATTAAAACTTAGGGAACCAAAACCGCACAAACGTGATACGTGGGGACTAAAAATATAATTAAGTCTTTTATTTATATTTGTGTCCGGAGGGAGTATTAACTAAGTGTAAGAATCATTATATGATCATTTTATAATTTTATTTTATTTCTACTTTCGGTCAACTTAGTCTTATTTTACGTAGATTTAGTCTTAATTACATCCATACAATATCGAGTTTTTTGGGTCCATGAACAGATCCTTGCCTAGAAATTTGACCCGGTCAAAATTTAAGACGATTGAGGATATACATAACTCTTCCAACCCGTTACTTGAACATCCCTACTACTCAGATTTCGAATATAAAAAAAATTCAGTTAAGATTGGTGGTCCAAAATATAAACAAATATAATTAATTTAATAATAATTAATGATATCATTCCTAAAATACTTTCATTTGATTCATATTTTTTTTAATAACCCCTTTTATTTCCGTAAAATAAGCTCTCATAGAAAATTAAATGCAATGGCACCTTAAGAAATGCAATTAGTTTTTTGATTACATCGAGAAAATTAAATGAATTTAAATAATATTCTTAATCAGTGTGAAAATAGGTACTCTTTTCGGTCTTGTATATAAGCAAATTGGTCTCGGTGATTTTTGTAATGTGAGATGTATGTTTACTAGAAACTCACATAGTGGGTATAAATTAAAACATTTAATGTTATGGATATATTTGGGATAAGATATCAATTTTATAACATTAAATAAGCACATTGGTCTCGGTGATTTTTGTAATTTTTTCCTATATTAGGAACCAGAGATAATATTATTGTAATCTCTAAATTATCTTTAATGATATTTATTAGAAAAGTCAACCTAAATTTAATTTAAAGATACTTTTGGAGTAAACATTACTCCCTCCGTTCCTTTTTACATGTAGATTTTTAGAGAAATCTTGTTTCTAATTATTTGTCATTCTCAAAGTTTAAGGTTATATTAATTACTTGTTTGTCAATTATACCCTTAACTATTTATTACAGAGAAAGAAATACTACCTCTGGTCCCATATATAAGAGATAAATGCATTTTCTAGGTTCATTAAATAACTGATGTATCTGGTCTATATTATAGACCAGATACATCAGTTATTCAATGAACCTAGAAAATGCATTTGTCTCTTATATATAGGATCAGAGGGAGTATGTTCTATGAAGTAATGAATGATCAAGGGTATCATAGGAAAAAAACTAATAATTTTATTAAAAATAATAAAATTTATTAGCTTTTTTAGTTTGTATAAAATAACTTTAAAAGACATCTAAAAAAAACAGATGAAGTACTTAATAAGATAAAAGTTATTACAAGTTGCTTACTAGTATTTTGGACCATTAATTCTATTTTTTATTAATTATGTACGAGACCGGCGGGAATGTACCGGTCAGGATGGATTATTCATTAATTAATGTGTAGTTGTCTGCCGTTGGTCAAAAGCTTGAAAAGATTTTGCATGTGTTCGTTCACTTGTCAATACGCGTTACAATTTCAACGTGCATTTAACGAGAAAGGTGCAGTCTATTGTATGAAATTGACGTTTGTTTGAATTGACTATTTTTATTTTTTGGGTACATATTGAATTGTTTATTTAAACGTGAAAATAAACACGCAGTCAATTATTTAAAAAAAAAAAGCACACGCAAGCTTAATTTTTTTGATTTTATGTAAAAATCAAATTAAAATTACTAAGTTACTATTAGGGAGTTGTAATGTTATGGAAAACAAAAGTAGAATTTAATAAGGGTGTTTTTGAAACAATGATAATAAATATGGCATGGGTAATTGTGTTTTGCTTATATTTGTGTCCAAGAAAAAATAATTTTTTTTTTGCTTATATTTAGGTCCAAATGAAGTAACAGGAGTCTGAACTCTAAACTCGAGTTGAATGGATTTAACATTAACACTTTGTTTGATTAGGAAATGAATTATCAAGGCCTAGAGGCTTATCGGCAAACAAGGAAAGTATCTCGAAACATAACTGTTTTAAATTGCACACTGATTTTAAGGAGAATACCTTCATTTATATAAACAGATGAAACTTTGAGCCTTAAAGAATGCTCGTTGGCAGAGATTCATAGGGAGAAAGAATGGATTGGTGTTGGAAATGCTATAAAGAAGCATCCCCCACTGACTCTAAAAGGGTGTGCGCGAGCAATGGACTACATATAGAAAAGGTTTAATTATGCTGGAGGTCCCTGAACTATTTGGGAATTTTGAAATAGGTCCCTGAACTATTTTTTTTTTAATTAGGTCCCTGGATTATTATTATTTTTTTAATTGGGTCCTTCCGTTAAGTAACTGTTAGTGGGCTGTTAAGTCATGCTGACGTGGACTGTGACGTGGACCGCGACATAAATTTTGAAATAGGTCCCTGAACTATTTTTTTTAATTTGGTCCCTAAACTATATTTTTTTTTTAATCAGGTCCCTAAACTATTTTTTTAATTTGGTCCATAAACTATATTAATATTAATCATGTCCAGTTTGCTTTCATTATTTTTCCTTTAATTTATTGTTTTTAAATTAATTAATTAATTTATCGTTTGAACCAATCGAATTTTTGTGGAACAAGAGGATGAAACTTTGTCACGCATGACGCCTTATGATGCCTAGACCAATTTTTCACGGGAACCAATTTTTTCTACGATGCAAGCTTCCCTTGGACCAAACATGGAACACATTTTTCTTCAATTTTATGGCGATAACGCCATCGAACAAAGGAGATTTCTCTTGCTAAAGTAACACTTCAAAATTTCTTGGTCTTAAGCTAAAATAAATAGTAGCAAAAGTAATTAATTCAAGACATTGGAAATGCAAGATGGTCGGAGAGTGGTCATTTGAAGTGGAGCATACTTACAGGCATATATCGAGAAATTCACGATTGATTTGGAGAGGGTAGTTGTAGTTGTAGGTTTTGGGAACTAACGGATTACCATGTAGGCATGCTGCGGTTGCATATTTTTAAAGGGGGTAACCCAGAGGACTACATTGCCTACTATACGCTTTGCATATTTGGCATGTTATAGCCCGGTGGTCAATCCAATTAATGGGCGAATTTATGGCCAACGTTGAACTTTGATAAGATTCTCCTCCAATACATAGACCCAAGCCCGGGAGACCAAGGAAGCTTAAGGAGGAGGGAGCATGATGAAAATCCAAACTCATCAAGATCTTCAAGAGTTGGCACAATAATAAGGTGTACAAGGTGCAAGCAAGTTGGCCACAATAAAACCACTTGCAAACAACCTCCACATGTAATGAATCTGCAAGTGATGGTAAGAATGTGATGTGTTTTGATTTTTTCCTTTCTGGATTTGAGGTTGCACCGCTTATGGATCTCATGTATTTTGATTTGGTTTTTTTTTTTTGGTTGATGGACCCGATGTTGCATTTCGCCGTTGGAGAGGCTCCCGCCGTTTGGAGGTCCGAATCTAATGTTGCACAACCCACTTATGTTGAATTCGATGTTGTACAACCCACTACTCATCGCCGATCGATGTTGCAAAGACCTATCTGGAAGTTATTATAGAAGCTGGACTCGATGTTCTTTGGGAAGTGATGGTTCAAGCAAGAGGAAGAGGAAGAGGGAGAGAGCAGATCAAGAGGAAGAGGGAGAGCCCAAGATTTCCAGAGAACACAGTCACAATCCGCTCCCAACTTTAATTCAACATCAAAAGAACTAAGCTCCCAACAACAAAGCCAAGATGGAAGTAATGGTTCCATGTTGTCTTAGAACTTGTTTATGTTTGGCCATGTGACTACTACTTTTTGTTGATGTTTATTTTGCTTTTTCTAATCGTGGTTTCGACGTAACTACCACTTTTATCAGTTTATTTTGGCTTAAAGTCAATGAACTAGACAATGTCTATTTTTTGTTGATGTTTATTTTGTTTTTTCTAATTGTGGTTTCAACGTAACCACCACTTTTTGCTACTATTTATTTTAGCTTAAGACCAAGAAATTTTGAAGTGTTACTTAGCAAGAGAAATCTCCTTTGTTCAAGTGGCGATTTGGTTGGCCATAAAATTGAAGAAAAATGTGTTCCCATGTTTGGTCCAAGGAAGCTTGCATCGTAGAAAAAAATTGGTTCCCAGAAGAAAAATTGGTCTAAGGCATCGCATAAGGCCCTCGTGCATGTGACAAAGCTATCCTCTTGTTCCACAAAAATTCGATTGGTTCAAAGCGATAAATTAATTAATTAATTTAAAAACAATAAATTAAAGGAAAAATAATGAAAGCAAACTGGACATGATTAATATTAATATAGTTTATGGACCAAATTAAAAAAATAGTTTAGGGACTTTGATTAAAAAAAAAATATAGTTTAGGGACCAAATTAAAAAAAAATAGTTCAGGACCTATTTCAAAATTTATGTCAGCGGCCCACGTCACGCCAAGATGACTTAACACCACTATGAGCACTAACGGAAGGACCCAATTAAAAAAATAATAATAATCCAGGGACCTAATTAAAAAAAAAAATAGTTCAGGGACCTATTTCAAAATTCCCAAATAGTTCAGGGACCTCCAGCATAATTAAACCTATAGAAAATTATTCCCCTGGCCTGAAAAGGGTGTCAGCGATAGAAGGTTATAAAGAAACAGATCATTTCCCAAAACTCTAAAGAGTGGGAGAGAGAAGTGAATTCAAGATATGTTCTTGGGATGTCCTACTAGTTGTAAAGGATATAAGTTTGGGTTTTGCTAACGAATACCCTTAGGGAACTTGTTAAGGAATAAAAAAATAGAAGCTTTGTATTAGAAACAACAACTTTTAAACTTTCAAAAAATTGAATACACCACTTCTAAGATAATATTTCTACATTTAATTCCTTAAAGAGTGCTCTTAGGGCACTTGTAGTATTTGCCTATAAGTTTTATGATCCTCAGGCCAACAAGTTCATCATCTCAATAGATGTTGCCTTCCATGATGACACTTTTCCTTTTCATCACCAGGCACACAAACACCAGATTTATTTTCTAACCTTGCCTCACTTAGACCACTGCTTGATATGCTCTACCATGAACTTAATCCTACCCCTACTACTGCCATACCACATCACCATCCACCTGAACCTGTACTTTAGTTACACAACCCTGTTAAAAGGTCAACCCGCACACATATACCTCTTTCTTATTCCAGTGTAATGTCACACACCCCATTCAATATCACCTCTCATATTCCAGACTATCTTCTACATACAAATCCTTTATAATGCATGTCAATTTTGTTATAGAACCTTAGTTTTATCATCATTCGTGCAACACCCTGAGTGGAGACATGTAATGGCAGAGGAGTTAGCAGTTTTAGAGGTCAATAACACCTGGTGTTTACAGCCTATATACCTGAAGGAAAGAGAACTATCATATGTAAGTGGGTTTACAAGGCCAGACTTAAAACTGATGGATCATTGGATGGTAGAAGGCTCGATTAGTGGCTCATGGATTTACTCAACAATCTGGGATTGATTTCACAGATACTTTTTCACCTATGGTTATGCTAGCCATAGTGCAAATCCTACTCCATCAATGGAATTGGAATTTTCCGCAGCTTGACATCATCAATGTGTTTCTAACTGGTGAACTCTTGGAAGAAGTTTATATGAAGTTGTCTCCAAGGTATCCTATTAAGGGGTAGCGCTTAATGTGTAAACTCAACAGGTCTTTATATGGCCTATGCCAACCATCTAGGTAGTGGTTTCACAACTTTAATCATGAAGCTGGGCTTTGTGCAATCATCTGTCATCATCCTTGCATAGGTGGATGACAACATCTTGGTTGGTCTAGATATGTCTTTGATTAAGAAGGTTCAACTTGGGTTAGAGGATAATTTTAAGCTCAAAGTCATTGGTGACTTGAGATAATTATTTGGGCTCGAAATTACAAAATCCCCAAACGGCATTCACTTATGCCAAAGGAAATATGTTGTACAACTACTCCTAGACACTGCATTTATCTCAGCTAACCTTCTCCTATACCTGTGGATCTGAATCTTCATCTGAATGCCACTAAAGGCAATCCATTTCGAGATGTGTCATTATACCGTAGGCTTATAGGAAGACTGATTTGCCTTGCTATTTCTTGACCAGATATTACTTTTGCAGTCAACAGAGTCAGTTCGTTGTTGCTCCTCGCACACCACCTTCTTAGGGCCCATCATTTGTTACAATACATCAATGTTGAGACTATCTGCACATGCTGATAGATACTAGGGTAGCTGCCAAGCTTCAAGTAAATCTACTACAATTTTTGTATTTTTCTCGAAGACTCTCTCATTGCTTGGAAATAAAAAAAAAAAAATAAAAAAAAAAAAAACAACCCGCGGTTACTAGATTATCTACTGAGGCCGAGTATAGGACATTAGCTTCCCATACTTTTGAGTTGCTTGGGATCAAGCAATTATTGCATATTTTTGAAATTCAAGTGCCATCAATTATGACTTTCAATGATGGAAAATCTACCATTCTATTGCCAAAAAATCCTTCAAGCCATGAAAGGTCCAAACATGTGGATATAGATTGTCGTTTTATTTGAGAGTATGTTATCTGGTTTATATTAAGCTCATTCATGTTAGTTCTCCTAAGCAACTTGCAAATCCTCTCACCAAAGCCTTGCCACGGGTCTAGTTTCATTCGCTCATTAGAAAGTTGGGAGTGCTTGACATCTATCTCCCAGCATGAAGGGGATTATTACACTAACTGTATTACCTAAGTTAGTTACACAGTTGTTATAAATTAGTTAAGTTAGTTGCTTGGATTTTAGTTAAGATCGGTACTTCAATTACACATATTGTAATAAATCATGGTTCCTTTTTTATCAATGAAGATTGTGAAAGCACATTGCTCCTCTTCTATTCTCTTTTGTTCTTAGTCTCAATACATGTCTCTCCAAGCGTATAATGTGTATTCACCTTCTAAACTATCTTCTCTTGTTCTTATTCTTCTATTTTTGTATAGTAGCATATTTCGGTTATTACAACAAATCTGATAGTAAAACAAAAAAAAAAAATACCCTTCAACTAACACTTACAATGTACATGCTATGGTTCAGCAGCTGAATCTTGATTTCTTGGCAGAGCATGCTCTTCAGTCCTTATACTCACATTCTCATTTTTCAATTCCACAGCAGTAGCTTCTGCTGACTTGCTAAAAGTATCAGGAGGAATGTTAATTCCAGCAAAGCCAATCATGACAGCTATTGCTCCAAGATAATCCATGAAAGGAGGGGAATTGCCAGTCAAGGTATCCACAATGGCAGCCAATGGGACCTGAATTGTGAGTCCAGCTGTAGCAACTGTGGTTGATGTAAGAAGAACAGCCTTGGCCCACAAGTAATCACTCAGCACATTATCCAGCAATCCTGTGTTTGATAGGAAAAATTTTCCATACATTATGAAATGTACAAGTCAAATTGAGTAGAAAGAGTAAACACATCTGCTATAATAGCTAGAAAAGATTCATGGTGTAAAAGGGAAATGTTTAAACCAAGAAAATATTAGTTGTCTTAAAGGAAGAAAAGTTGTGGACATTTGTTTCATATAAAGGTCATATCTAGGAATAATTTATAACCCTTTGAAGTTCCAACTGCAAATGCAAATTTATTTTCAACATGTTTGGGGAAAAATAACTTGGATATGCTTTTGGAAGTAGCAATAAACTGCTTGCTTCATAGATTTTGATCATGTATCATTGCAAGATAAAGCGATTGAAGTAACACTCCATAAAAAAGAAAATAATCTTCACTGTCGATAACAAAGGTTCGTACAACATGATACCAAGAATGGGAAACTCAATTGGCAAACAACAATGACACAAATGGCCTTCTTTCTAGTTTCTCATCACCTCACTAATAATTTCAAAAGTGAAGTGATACATATTTTTGAATTTTAAGTTTGATTATTCTAATAGAAGATGGATGACTTTTTAAGAAAATTTCTCTCAATCTCCGTAGCCAAGTTCTTTAATATATGTATTCAGCTAATGATGGTGCTCTTGACCAATACTTAACATATTCAAGTAACTAAGACATACAAATAAGGAAACAGGAATATGGAATAAAAATTATGCATGATAAAAGGTTGGCAACTTCTTTTTTCCTTCCCAGACTTCCTTTCTCAATGAACAAGGTATGGCTGTGCACATATATTGACCCTTCCAAAAATCCCACAATGCACATGCCAACCTTATCTTGTGTTGAAATTTAACTTTTGTTGTTTTATACTTTAATATCGTTCTTCCCATGTAGAGTTATCAGACAGGAAAAGATTCGAGTAATCCAATATCACATTGGCTTATTTCGAACTCTCTAAAAATGTTGGAAATATTAAGATTTCTCGTAGGTGTTTTGTAAAATGTAGAGTATACTTTGACAGGATCCACTTTGCCCACAATAGTCAATATTATGCCATTCACAATTGCTCCATTATCATATAACGATGTTTTTTCCATCCGTTTTTTAACAGGGCTACATGTGGGCAACAAATGAACTCACTCTAAATTATTGCAGTTTCCTACCCCCTCGTTTGAAACGAATTTACTTTGTCCGCAACAAATAATTGAAACAATTGCAACAATCTGATTTATTCTGTCATCCCATCCGCTAGGATATAATCTAGAAGGAATTTGTTCAAAGTGAGATCATATTCCACTCACCTGTAGCTAGCTGGTGCAAATGGATGGGAAAAAAAAATCTATTGTGATAATGGAGCCAACCACAGTGGTAAAGTGTTCATTTTTTATTATAACAAAAGGCTAGCAAAGTGAATTTGAGACAAAGCGCATGGTAGGAAACTGCAATTTATCCTGTGCAAAAGAAATTTTCACTTCTAGTAATCTATATCTATCACTATTCACTAAGAAAGCTAGAATTCTGGCACCACTTTTAGGGCTTCATCTTATTATTATATCAGTAAGTTTTTCTTGAAAAAATTTGTTAATGAACCAAACTTCTTCCCTTCTGTATCAATCTACTGCAGCTTTAATGTTTTGAAGTTAAATAGTTTGCACTAGAAGCTATAATCAATTTGCACCGAGATTAATCTCCATTTAAGTTTATAAGAAGCAATGTATATTCGCTTATTATTTATTACTAAACCTGCTACTGACAGCACTCCCAGAAAGCACATGCAATTTTACATATATAAAAAACCTATATCTGAAAGGGAAAATCAATTTGCAATGAGTTTGCAACATAAGCTTAATAAATTTGCAATGAGTTATAATTGTTGATTGGAAAATCAATGCTTGAGGTTGCAATAAAATGCATGCACACTGCAAAATTGTTTATATCCACTACCTTAGATTTTCTCATGAGTGGTTATAATTCTTCACTTTTCCCTATAAGAACCCTTTACATAAAAGGAGCCATATCATAAAGAACTTCACCACTTTCTTAGAATTTGGACTAGGCCTAAATCCCAAAAACTAGCTCAAGGGTTGAGTATTACTCAAGCCTTCATAAAGACTACTTTGGTCATATTTCTAGTTGATGTAGGATCTCAACACATCCCCTCATGTCTAGGACCGGACATCTACTGTGCGGACAAATGTGGACGGCCCAATAACAACACCCCCTCACATCTAGGATTAGACATCTAAAGCATGGACAAATACGGGTGGCCCAATAACAAATATAGATAGACTCTTATACCATGTTGAGACAGCGGAAAACGAGAAAGCATATGAGAGAATTCGTGTGTATTACACTGCAGAGCTATGTTATATACATATTGAATCGAAATAAATACAAATAAATGTTACCCTATTTAATATATTTACAACAATAGCTACCCTATTTTCATTATTTCTAACACACTTCATCAAATTAAAAAGAAAAAGTAAAAGATAGTGAATACTAACCTTTACCAATAATCAGACCAAGCTGCTTCCACGTAAGTGTATAAAAAGGTTCTATCTTGCTGAAATTGAGTATGAGGGCAACTGGGAGAAAAATTATAACATTGAAAAGCCCCAGAAATCCAAGAAACTGAGCCATACTGGCTTCTCCACTCTTTCCATCATCATCAGGTAATTTCTTGCGAATAAGGGTGATATAAACTGCATACAATCCTGCTGAAGAAAGTGCGAAAATGTCTCCAAGAAGAGGGTTTGATGCAACTGTTTTTAAACCAGATCGTGAATCACCAAGACTTACAATTATTGTTCCTCCCATGCAAAGAAGAACACTAAAGAGCTTTAACCAAGTAAACCTCTCCCCCAAAAATGCTAGGGAGACCAAGAAGGTAAAAAGACTGGATGCACTGCTCAAGATTGTATTTGACTGCATATAACATAAAAACAAAATAATTTAAACCAAATAATGAAGTCAATCAAAACTTAAATTCTGGGAAGAAAAATCCAAATTCACTTACTGTAACTGTAGTATACTTCAATGACAGGTTAAAAGTGAGTTGAGCAAAAAACCAAAAGGGGCATATCAATAGACTAACTTTGGCCACTCTCAACCGGGTCCAACGCCCTTTCTCATCAAGCTGATTATCAACATTTTCAATCAAACCAGCTTGATCAACCAATCCTCCAACCACGTTGTATGACGGCAGCGATTCAGAACCGTCGTTCCTTTGTTGACTGACATCTACCTTTTCAATAACCAAGGATTCACTAACTTCATTGCTTGCATCATTAAGAAGGATAGCCTGCTCTGACTCCCTTAGCCTCCCTTCCAAATTTGGTTCACTTTTCTCACTCCTCCAAAACAATAAACCCCCATAAGAATCCTCCAAATACCTCCCAATTTCAACAATTGGAATCAACACCACAAACAATGAATTGCAGATGTAAGTAACAAGGAATGGTGACACACCAGCATCTACAACAGACTGCACTACAAAGCTAGCAGCTATCCATATTATTGCCACAGCAATTATATATATCAAACCCAGACCCCACTTCCATGCGTTACTATCCACATCTTTTGAACCCATATCTATATTATCACCAAAACCCTTCTTAAAATTCCATACGCTAGTAGTTGTTGAACTCAAAATCTAGAATACCCACATAGCAAAATCCTTTCTAATGGAAAAATCATCAATACCCATTTTGCAATTCAGGCAGAATATCACCTAAAATCTACGAACAGCCATAAATTGGATCAAAGACTTATATTTTGAATTAAAAATGGAAGCAATATCTGGAAGCAAAAAGGATCAGAATTTGACACCAGCGAATTGCACATTAGGATGTACCCGTATGGGAATCAATGATGGTGGATCAGAAGAAGATAGCAATCAATATTCGAGGAAATAGATTTTCCGTGTGAAGCAAACGTTCGTCGTTGAAACTTGAAAGTGAATCCGAGTACACAAAACAAAGTCCAGAAATGTCGGGTAAACGAAAAGGTGGTTGGATCCGAATGGTGGCTCTCTTAATTTTCCTAAAGGGAGTTTCTACTTGCGCCCCCGTTATTCCTACTACACCCCCTTCACATTTTTCTTTTTCCCCCCTCCAAAATACAATTTCCAAAAGTTAACTTTGGGAACCCTCCCTTACACATTCCTTTAATATCTTATTAACTTAAATCTATTTAATTAATTTTGATCACGATTATTAGTATTGATAGTAATAAACACATTATAGAAATACAAATAAATTTAAAAATTTTCAACACCATAAAAAAGTATTGGAAACATACATTGCATTAACATAATGTATACATACATCAGAGTGGTCATCATAGTGCAAAGTAAATCATCAAAATGTACATCATGTGGGTCCCTCCTTGATGCCCTCAAAATAATATACAACAAAAGATACCTAATCATACTCTTGACATCAAAATAGATCTATTCAAGCTTATCATCCCATTGGAGACTCCAATGTCGGGGCCAAGAACTCAAACAATCTCTCTTGCATCTCTTGAACGAGATCGTCTCTCGTACACTGTCAGTGATGCACACTCTAGGATAGATCTATTAGCGACAACGATTCTCTTCCTCAAAGCTATGTGATGGGCCTCAACGCCAAGCGCTCGATCGCCTCTGAGAACAAAACCTCTTCGTCTATATGCTATAGTATCAGGGTAAGGGAGAGTCTCGACGATGATGCCAGGAGATTACCACGTCTAAGAAAATGAAAGTATAAGGATGACTTTAAAGTCTCCAGTGAATGAGCACCTATAAACTACCAAAATACATGTACAGTCTAATAGTCTCGGTATAAGTAACAGTCGATGTGGAGAAGTTCACCTCCCAACCTCTCCCATCCTCATTATGGAACTTGACCTCAACAGTTTTCGTCACTGGTCGCACCCTTAACATGATCATTCTCGTAGCCATACGTGTTGTTTACTCTCAATCCACACAACAAAAAATGGCAATAGAAAGCACGAGTGGTAAGAATTTACTTAATCATCATCAAATAGGGATAAGATATCATAAAGCATAATAACATGCATGTTGGAATCAAATGGATTCAGAAACAATGACCCTTGATTTTTTTGATAATAACAAATAATTAATAGAACAATTTATCCTCTGATGTGTGTATTAGTGTGCAAAACACAGTGAGTAACTCACTATTCATCATATGGAAATGTCTCAGAAGACTAAGCCTATGTGTGCATTTCACCCTCCATTTCATTCGTCTGAGTCTGGCAGTGATCGTCCGGAAAGTGCTGATGACGTCATCATCTAATAGCCTCACTCCGAAGATCATGCTCTGATAAGGTCAATGCTCTGATGGTAGTCAATGCTCTGATAGATCATGCTCTGATGAGACCATGCTCTGATTAGACTACATAGTAGAAACCTTCGTCCGATACTACAAGACTCCTTTATATGAAAGACCAACAAATTCTGTACTAAAGAACTTGCCTCCGATTCAAGCTCACTCTGGTGAACAGAGTATCTCAGTAACAAGCATAGTCTGTTTGGAAGATGCTCTGTTAGAAATCAGACTGAGAGTTCATTAAAGGCTAATTCAAGTATTAAAGAGACCTCATTGATGAGTATTTTAATGTACGAGGAATCAAAGGCCAAAAAGAATGTCAACAGATATAATCATCAGAAATAACTTGCTCTTGAAGTGTCGGTTATTCAAAAAGATCAAAAGGGACAAAATTCCTATAACAGTCTGCTATGTCAGTGTACAGGAGTTGAGCTGAAAGTGACAAGACTTGCTAAAAGCAACCAAAAGTGGATCTGAAGTTTTGTTCACTGGTGGAAAGAGCTGTTAGGTCACAACGACACTTTTTGCAACCCTAACTTTATATACCTTACTTCATTCACTGAAGTAGGTCAATAAACTGGATCATACTTGCGAGACAGTGAGCAACCAAGAAATTATTCCAAGTCTCTGAGACCAAGTGAACAAGCACTTAAACGTTTTATTCTTTCTGTTAGAAAGCTATTCTTTGTGCTTAAGCATTTCATTGTAAATTCTCTCTGCTGAGAGTTATTGTTATTACTTCAAAGTATTTTTGAACTCTTGTGTTTAGCCCAGTAGTGGCTGTATTCCTTAGAGGCTTGACTGTACTAAGTCGTTCTAAGAAGTTGTGAGTATAGCCAGTTTGGCAGTAGTATACTCTCAAATATAATCAATTGATTATAGTGGAGAAATCCTTCAAGTGTATTGAAGGGACTAGACGTAGCTATCAGGTGATAGTGAACTAGTATAAATCACTGTGTCCTGGTCTTCTCTTCTCTTTACATATTTTATATTGTTATTTTGTTAAGAGTTGTTTTGAAAAGGTTTTCAAAAACACACAAGTATTTCAAAAAGATTTATAAAACCCAATTCAAACCCCATTTCTTGTGTTTTTGCCACGTTCAATTGGTACCAGAGCTCGGCCTCTTGGTTGAGCACTTAACCATGTGAGAGGAAAATATCTTATACTTTATCTATGGCAAGCAACGAAACTGGTGGTCATGTTAATTGTTCTCCTTTGTTCACTGGAACAAACTATGACTACTGGAAAGATAAAGTCAAAACCTTTTTTGAGTCACAGCAACTTGAACTCTGGGATATGGTTTAAAGATAATATACCAAACCAGTTGATTCCAAGAAAAATCCCATTCTTATAGATAAGTGGGATGATGAGCAAAAGAAAGCTTATCAACTAAATAAGAAAGCAAGATACTTTCTTATTTGTGCTATTTCTGAGAAAGAGTACGAAAAATGCGGGAAAAATGGTACTGCAAAGGAAATTTGGGACTCATTGGCTTTGTCCTATGAGGGTACTGCCCAAGTAAGAGAAACCAAGGCTAACATTCTTGTTAGACAATATAAACTCTTCAAGATAGAAGAGGGAGATGATATTGAAACCATGTTTGGAAGATTTCAAATATTGGTTCATGGTTTAAAATCTCTTGACAAGAGCTATACCATTGCTGATCACATGAAGAAAATACTAAGAAGCCTCCCCAGGCAATGGAGACCTAAGGTCACGGCTATTCAAGAAGCCAAAGACCTAAATAGATTGCGACTTGAAGATCTTCTAAGTTCCTTGAGAGCTCACGAGCTTGAGCTGAATGAAGAAGAACCTCCTAAGAAGTCAAAGTCTATTGCTTTAAAGTCTACTAGCAAGGCTTCCACGTCCAAGGCTCTGCAAGCTGAACAAGAAACATACGAAGGATCGTCTGATGAGAGTAGTGACAGAACAAACGATGAACTTTCCTTTCTTTCAAGGAAGATTCAACATATGTGGAAGAAGAAATGAAGGTTTAGGAAGCAATTCCACAAGAAGGACTCAAGGGAAAAGAAGGACTACAAAGACAAGAGCCAAGTGACTTGCTACGAGTGCAAGAAGCCAGGACATTTCAAGTCAGAATGTCCATAACTCGAGAAGGAGAAACCAAAGAGAATTGGTTTCAAAGGTAAGAAGAAGAAGGGTCTCATGGCAACATGGGATGACTCTGATTCATCATCGTCTGATGATGATGAGGAATAAGCAAGCATGGCTTTGATGGTTACCATAGGATCAGACAATGAAGATGAGGAAGAAGAGGTATATTCTAACCTATCCTCTGATATTCAAAAAGCTTTTGATGAACTCTTAGATGAGTCTTCTAAGCTCTCCATTGAGTATAAAGCTTTGAAAAAGAAATTCTCCAAACTTTCAAAAGAGTTTTTAATACTCAATGAAGAGAATGAGAAACTCAAAGCTGAAAATCACCATCTGGTGAGTGGCAGCTCTGAGACTGAAGAAAAGATTGAATGCAACTCTTCAAAATATGAAGAGGGGTTTCAAAGATTTCTTGCTGAGTGTGTGACACGAAGCAAACAAGCATCTATGATTTGGGGTGTAAGCCAAAATGGTAAAAAGGGTCTTAGTTACAAACCAGAGGAACCCACTTTTCAAAACACAAATTTGAAACCCAAAGATACTAATGATCATAGTGACTGCTTGCTATGTACTTTCTGTAATAAGAAAGGTCACATAAGAAGTACTTGTTATGAACTGAAATATAAGAAGGACAAGTTTCCTTCTAGGACTAACAAAAGAGGACCCAAAAAGATTTGGGTACCTAAGGATAAGATTGTATATGTTGCAGATTTACTTAGCAACAGAGTTGAAACACTAGTCCTGGTACTTGGACAGTGGGTGCTCACGTCACATGACAGGAGAAAGACGTATGTTCAAAGAGCTTCAACTTAAAGAGACTGGAACAGTTGGTTACGGTGAAAACCAGAAAGGTAAAATCATTGGCAGTTGAAGAGTTAGTGAGAAATTTCTACCTTCTATTGATAATGTTTTACTTGTTGATGGCTTTAAGCATAAACTACTAAGCATAAGTCAATTATGTGATAGTTGTTATGATGTTGGCTTCAGTGATAATGCCTGTATAGTCAAAAGCAAGAAAGATGGCTCCATTTTCTTTAAAGCAAAGAGAAAGAACAATATTTATAAAATAAAACTTTCTGAGTTCGCAAATCAAAATGTCTAGTGCTTTTTGTCAATTGATGAAGGGCAATGGACTTGGCACAAAAGATTGTGTCATGCCAGCTTGAGGTTAATCTCAAAGCTTAACAAGAAGGAATTTGTTAGAGGCTTACCAAATCTTAAGAATCGGTCTGATGCTCTTTGTGAAGCATGCCAAAACGAGAAACAAACAAAATCTTCATTTGAATCCAAAAACATTGTTTTCACTTCAAGGCCACTTGAACTTTTGCATTTAGATTTATTTGGTCCAACCAGAATTGCCTCCTTGTCTGGAAAGAAATATGGTCTTGTTATTGTTGATGACTATACTAGATGGGCATGGGTAAAATTCCTTGCACACAAGGATGAGTCATTCAAGATGTTTTCTGTATTTTGCAAACAAGTGCAAAATGAAAAAGGTTTTTGTATTACAACAATTAGAAGTGATCATGGTGGAGAATTTGAAAATGAATTATTTCAAAACTTTTGTGAAGAACATGGCATTTCTCACAATTTTTCTTCTCCTAGAACACCACAACAAAATGGTGTTGTAGAAAGGAAAAATAGATCTCTTCAAGAAATGGTCAGAACCATGATTCATGAAACTAATGTTGTAAAACACTTTTGGGCAGAAGCAGTAAACACTACTTGTTATATTCAAAATAGAATTTATATAAGACCTATTTTGAATAAGACTCCATATGAATTGTGGAAAAGAAGAAAACCCAATATTTCTTATTTTCACCAATTTGGGTGTGACTGTTTTGTTCTCAATACAAATGACAGTCTTGGTAAGTTTGATTCAAAAGCACAAAAAGGTATCTTTTTGGGATATTCTGAACGCTCCAAAGCCTACAGAGTATACAATAAAGAAACATTAACTGTTGATGATTCAATGCATGTGAGATTTGATAATAAGAAGCCTGACAATGAAACGTCAGAGCTAGATGAGATCTTTGCAGATATGCAGATAAGTAAAGGAACAAATGATGGTGTCACAGGTGCTGCCTCTAATTCTACGTCTGATGACAAAACTCAAGAAGAGACTGGAAGTTCAAAACTCATCACCCAAAGGACCAGATCATTGGTGACCAAGTGATAGAGTTAGAACAAGATTACCTCTTAGGGAACACTCTGACTTTGCATTGTTGTCAGAAATAGAACCTAAGATGATTGATGAAGTACTAACAGACAATGAATGGATACTTGCTATGCAAGAAGGGCTTAATCAATTCCAGAGAAATGATGTTTGGAAGCTTGTGCCTCCACCAGAGGATAAGTAAGCCATTGGAACCAAGTGGGTTTTCAGAAACAAACTTGATGAAGATGACATAGTGGTAAGAAATAAAGCTAGACTAGTTGCTCAAGGGTATTCGCAAGAGGAAGGTATGGATTATACTGAAACCTTTGCACTTGTAGCTAGACTTGAAGCAATTAGAATTTTATTATCATTTACTGCACATCACGGCATTACTTTATATCAGATGGATGTATAGAGTGCATTTTTAAATGGTTTTATAAGTGAGGAAATGTTTGTAAAACAACCACCTAGATTTAAAGATATTGCTTATCCAGAGCATGTCTTCAAACTTAAAAAGGCTCTCTATGGTCTTAAACACGCCTCAAGAGCTTGGTATGACAGACTGAGTTCCTTTTTAATGTCAAATAGTTTTGAATGAGGACAGGTGGACACTACACTCTTTAGAAAATCATCTAAAAAGCACTTTATTGTAGTTCAAATATATGTTGATGATATTATTTTTGGTGCTACTAATGAATCTCTTTGTGAGGAATTTTCTAAGCTTATGCAGAATGAGTTTGAAATGAGTATGATGGGAGAACTCAAATTCTTCTGTGGTATTCAAATCAAGCAATGTCAAGATGGAACCTATATCCATCAGACTAAATATGTGAAAGAACTTTTGAAGAAGTTCAAGCTTGAGGAAACCAAATCAATGAGCACACCAATGCATCCAATATGTGCTCTAAGCAAAGATTAATCTAGTAAGAAGGTAGACCGAAAGGTATGTAGAGGTATAATTGGTTCACTCCTTTATCTTACTGCCTCAAGGCCAGATATTATGTTTAGTGTTTGCTTTTGTGCAAGATTCCAATCGGATCCTAGAGAATCTCATTTAACTGCTGTTAAGAGAATTTTTAGGTATCTCAAAGGAACTACTAACCTTGGTTTGCTGTATAAGAATTCAGATAATTACAAGTTAGTAGGTTTCTGTGATGCTGACTTTGCTGGAGATAAAATTGAAAGAAAGAGCACAAGTGGTGGCTGCCAATTTCTTGGAGCAAACCTTATCTCATGGTCTAGCAAAAGGCAAAGCACAATTGCACTATCAACAGTAAAAACTGAGTACATATCTGCAGCTAGCTGTAGCTCACAACTTCTATAGATGAAGTATCAGCTTGAGGACTATCAGATTAAAGAGATTAACATTCCTATATACTGTGATAATACTTCTGCAATATGTTTGACTAAGAATCCTATTTGGCATTCACGTGCTAAATATATTGAAATTAAACATCACTTCATTAGAGACTATGTTCAGAAAGGGATACTTGAAATTAAATTTATTGATACTGACCATCAATGGGCAGATATCTTTACAAAACCCCTTGCTGAAGATAGATTCAACTTTATAAGAAAGAAATTGAATTTTCATCTTATAAAGGAATGAATGTTTAATTTGAATGTATTTGCCTCTGATTTGTGCCTCTGAAATGCCTGCGTCTGATAGCTTACCTGTCTCTAATTTCATGTGTGCGTCTATTTTTCATGTGTGCCTCTATTTTTAGGTTGCTTCTGTTTATATTATATTTATTATTTATATCATCTGTTATTGCACAAATATATTAACTGTTCATATTCATGTGAGTCTGATGCATTCATTACAAGTTCCCTCTGGGAATCTTTGTTTACACGTGTCTCTCTGAGACTGGTTGATGCGTTAGTGGATGAGGATTGCTCTCGCTGAATCATAATTATTTTTACTGTTCGAGGACAGTTTTACTACGCCTTTTTAAGACTGAGATTGCCACGTTTCATTTATGAAACGACAACTTATTATTTCATTTATTTTGAAAACTAAACAAGGTGGTTTGCATTCTCAAACACGTTTTATACTCCACTCACTCACTTCACTCACCCACTACCCATTCTATCTCTCTGAGAAGTCTCACTCTTAAACCCTAAATCTCTTTCGCTGACTGCTCTCTGCTACTACTTTCTTCTACAATGGCCGCTCCACACCAACAACAAGTGTTTGGTCCTGAGAATGAACCTCTGCCTACTCTGATTATCGAGCAACATTTTCTGAAAGTGATGTGTGAATCACAAGTTAATTTCAAAGATTTGGCTGACAATGAGTACGACTTCAGAACACCATTTGCTGAGATGGGTATCATTGATTTCTTCTATATGGAGAATTACCCAATCTACCCAGAACTGGTCAAGGAATTCTGGAGGTTTGCTAAGCCTCAGAACAACACCCTCTACAGCTATGTGCAAGGAAGACACATAGTGATAACATAGGACTTGATCTCTGAAGTTATCAAGTGCCCTAACTCTGGAAGAGTAATCAAGGACAACTGGGAAAACGAGTTTGGTGGAATGGACACTATCAACTCGACCATCTATGAGAATCTTGACTCTTCAAAGGCTATGGACATGAAGAACACAATTCGAGTGCTCTTCAAGATCATCAAGAACTGTATCATGCCCAAGTCTGGGTTAGTGGACTCTGTGAGCACAGACCACAAGATTGTAATGTGGCATTACGAAATCAAGTCAAAGATCAACCTGCTTAACATCATCTTCAATCACTTGCGAAGAGCCATTAGTTTCTCCAGAAGAGGAAAAAATCTCAATATACCCTATGGAAGGGTTATCTCTGCAATTTTGGCACAACAAGGACTGATTAGGAATTTTCAAGCCTTGAACACTGAAGAAGCTGGAGTTGCACTCCAAAATTGTAGTGCCCCAATCTTCAACAGTGACAATTTGAAGAAGATTAAGGTTTTATCTTCTGAGATAATTGTTGATATCCAGAAGGAAGAAGAAACTGAGAACAAACCTATCAGGAAGGGAAAAAAGAAGATTACTGATGTTGCCCCCGCTCAGCCTACTAGGAGAATTACAAGGAGTACTAGAATCCACAATGCTTCTTGTAACATCCCAATTTTTATGAAAATTATTTTATAGTTTCTGATTACGTGAAAGTAAATCATAGAGATTGATCACCTCAATGGTTTGTTAAAAATACAAAGAACAACAAAGATTTATTGTAAACAATTTACTGTTTTAGCAATTAATTCAGATTAAGAGACAGTGTAGACGTATACTGTTTTTAATATGACTTAATCCCGAAAAATGTGAAAGATTGTTGTTTGATTAAAGAAAATTATTTTATTGAAAGAGAAATAATTTTCAGGATTTAATAAATATTTTCAAGTCATAGTTTGAATTTTCATGGTTTAGTTATTGTATTAATTGTCTGTTTTATGTCATATTTAATATGACTATTATTTTAAAGATTTTGTCTTGATAATTTTATTGTTTGAATAATATCTAGTTAATAAGAGAAATTGAAATTAGTGATCCTCACTAATTTACAGTTTTTATTACGCTGCGAGAATTCTATTGAATTCTGCCGTAACTAGGCTATTGTGTGTGTTTCTAACTGAAACATGCCCAAAAGTGATCCAAATTTTATAAAATTTGATATCTTAGCATTTTTCTATATTTAGGATTTATTGTAATTTTTTTAGAATTTTTGGGCATCAGAAAATATTTAGTGTATTTTCTATGGCCAGAAACTGTCTTATCGCAACGTTTCGGTTTGCATTTCGAGAAAACGAGAAACATGGGTACTTTTCTCATGCCGCGAGGAACATTTGTAATTTTTGGGTGTGGGGTTATAATTAGAATTATTTTTGGAATTTTTAGTATTAAAACCTAATATACGCGTAACGTCGTGTGCAGGTTAAGCAGCAGCGTCGTAGCGAAACTCTGAGATATTTTGAGCAAATGGCTGCCACACATGGACCAATGGGAGACCAGCCATGTGCTTGTAGCCTACAATTTTGAAGGAAGCATTTTGATTGGTTTAGGAAGTAATGGGTAGTTTGGTTATTAAGTTAGTTTCTAATTATTTGGTTAGGATTCGACTTAAATGAACAATTTTATTCCCACCTTGTCCTCATTATTTTCGTGGCTTTCTCCCTTGCCCAATATCAAAACCATTTCACTTCTCCATTGTTGGAGAACTTGAGAAAATTTTTTTTGAAAGAGAAAGTGTTGGTTTTGAAGAATTTTGGAGATAAAGCTTTCACATTTGCTTCCTTCCTTCTCAATCCTTGTTCTATCACCTCTAATCTTCTTGGTAAGGATCCTAATCCCTTTTCCTTTCTCCATGGCTGCCATGGATGAGCTTTCATGGTTCTAGAGTTGTTTCTCATGATTTTAGTTTTATTCTTGAAGGAATTTGATGTTTAAGCTTCAACCTTCCATCCTTTCTTCTTAATCTTTGATCAACCATCATCAATCTTGTTGGTAAGTGTTCTTGATCACTTTCCTCTTCTCATGGCTGCCATGATTATGTTCTTCATGGTTTTAGTGTTGTTTTCTTTATGAAATGTTAGATCCTTATGTTCTATTTTGTCTATTTCATAGATCTATCAATTTCTTCCATGTTTAAGCTTGATTAGAATTTTTAAAATTAGGAACCCTAACCCTTGATCTATGGCCGAGCCTAGGGGCTGTTATGAGAGCTTGATCTTGACTTAATTTTGTGGTTTTGGAGTTAGATTTTGAAGGGTTTTAGCTTAGTACACTTAAATCTAGTCAATATGCATGTTTTACAAAAGTTTTGAGAAATAAAATTGTTTGATTAAGGGGCTGGAACCGTAGCCTACATTATGATTTTGGGGGATGTTTTAAATTGATTTCAAAGTGTTTTCAAGTGTTGTAAGTGTTGAAGAAGTTGGTTTATTGTTAAAGGAATTGAATGTAGTGAATTTGTATGTGTGAAGCTTTGAAAAATTGTTTGAAAACAAAATAATTTGGGGCTGTTTTGGGGCTTCCAAAACAGTGGCTTATGATCAAATTTTGGGTGAGTTCTAACTTGTTTTTAATTGTATTAAAGTGGTAAAGAAGTTTGGTTTTGGTAAGAGGTTTGATTAAATAAAGTTTGCACGATTTAGGAGTTAAAGGTTTAGAACCTTGAAGTTGTTTTTGAACTTCCAAAAATCGTGGCCTTCAAGGGAGATTTCTAACTTGTTCTTGACTTGCACTTATGCTTAAAAATAGTTGTAAAAGTGGTTGATGATTTGATTTAGCAAAACAATTCAAAGAAGCATGATTTTGGAAAAAGTTTTGGGTTATGTCTTAAGAATTGTTTTAAACTTGTAATGAATTTAATTCTAGAATTTTATGACATGTTTTAGTGTTTTGAAAAATTGTTCAAAGTTGGCAAAACACTATTCCAATTGGTAAATTTTGGTTTTAGTATTTTCTAAGTATGTAGCTTTTGTAAAAGTTTGAAAACTTGCATAGTTTGAACTTGTTTCATGATATGTGACTAGGTGTGAACCAAATGGGATTAAGTGAGTAATTCTTAGGTTTTAGGAACCTTAGAGCCGTGGCTGCCCTAGGGGTATTAAGGCTTGAGTTTTGGTTTTAATTGATTGAAACTTGTGTTGTTAGGATACGTGCGAGGTACGACTTGACGATAGTTCGAATTTACCTTGCTTGGATTGTTAAAGCGCCCAAGGTAAGGGAAATTCTTATATAATGAGTTTGGGCTTTTCGCCTTGTGTGTTGTTTGCTTGATTGTTGATTGATTGTGTGGTAGTACTTGTAGTATTACTATGTGCTGTTGAGATGTTGTAGCATGAAATGCTGTGTATTGATTTGGCCCTGTGTGGCAAGACTGAATTGTATTGTGTGACTTAAATCATACTTGATTGATTTAATTGGACTTGAAATTGATGATAATATGTAGCATGTCCTTGGCCCTGCGTGGCATTATGAGTTGTATTATTTTCCTTGAATCACCTTGGATTTCATTGGAACTTGGCATTGAATTGGAATATGAAAAATGTTATTGTTTATAATGGATTAATTAACAATGCGTTGATCGACTGCTATTGGTTGACGATTTACATCGGTAAATCTGATGCGATTCCACAAGCCGAATTCTGATTTCGTAAACAAATTGCTAAGGGCATTTTGAGTTAAAAGTAAGCGTGAAGGTTTTAGTACAACTAGCCAAAGCTTGTAAGGAAATTTCAATGGAGTAATAGTAGAGAAAAGAACTTGAAATAAATAGTACAATTTGCGAAAACGGTTGAGGTAAATGATGCGCCTGGGAAAATTCTGGCTAGGAAAGACTTGGTAATTAAGAGTGTTCGCACCACCTCTCTTTCCTGGGAATTCTTCCAGTGTGTTATTTAGCACAACTAGGGTTTCAACGACCTAGTGTTAAAAAGTATTTTCAGACACATAGGAGTGATACAAGAACTGAGAAAGAGATTTCAAAGATCGAGTTTTTGAAAGAATAAAACATAGGGAACCTAGCGTTCCTATTGAGCATATGGGCCATGTGTCCTGTGCTGGGACTTAATGTCCTACTTGCGTGCGCATTTTCTTGATTAAGGATTGGACCTAGTGTTCCGTATGGCGTGCCTAGTATCTCAACCTAAAAATTGAGCCTAGTGTTCCGCATTACGTGCCTAGAGTTTCAATCTAAGATTGGGACTAGCATTCCGCAATTGAACACCCGGACTTTGTGTCCTGTGTTGAACTCTTAGTTAATTGAGATTTGGAAACCCACTAAGTTGAGTGAGTGAGGGTTCGTCGATCCGCATTGATTAATTAAAACATCACTCGGGCGTTCACTACGGTGAGCATGCCATATTGTAGAATTTGTTGGATATCACTCGGGCGTTCACTACGGTGAGCATGCCATATTGTAGAATTTGTTGGATATCACTCGGGCGTTCACTACGGTGAGCATGCCATATTGTTGAATTTGTTTGGATGCGTACTAACCATTGAGCATCGACACTCGAAGCGTTTGATTGGTCTTAAAGACTTCAAAGGACGAGTTGTCATGTCACTCGTAGCGTTTGATTGGTCGTACAGACTTCAAAAGGCGAGTTGACATTGCATTGCCTAAGTAGAGGCACGCCAAAGTAGTGGCCAGCCAAAGTAGTGGCAAACCTAAGCAGAGGCTATTTTGTTCGGACGTTGGGAAAGTAGTCCCCATCATACTGCTGACCTATTAAGGCTGCAGGTGTATACACAACTTGCCATACTGCATTGACATGCATAGCTAACCACATTTATGATATGTGATGAAGGGTTTGATGAATTTGATATTGTGATGACTTGATCACTGATCTGTTGATAGATTTGCCTGCTCACATGCAATAGTTTGATATTGTAGTGACTTGATTGTTGATCTATTGGTTGTTTCGTTTTCTCATATGCAATGCTTGATATACCATGATGATGCGTGCGGTCTATTAAGTATGTATATGTATATAAAAGCATGTTGTTGTATTATATATGTATATATTGTTTGCATGCGACATAGCCTATGATAAACTCGTGGACAAAGGATTTACCCTTGCACTGTTGTTGGATTGGATGTCCTTATGGATGTCACTTCCAGATGGAGTTTGGTAGCTGTTGCAGCTTTGTCTTTCAGGAGCATTGAAGATTGAGCCAGTGGAGGAAGATTTCCTCTGAGCACTTCGTGTTTGGTCTTGCTGAGCTGTTTCTCAGTAAGAGTTATAGTTGTTGGCCAGCTTAGCTTAGGGTTTTGTATTTGTTGTTTTGTAATTACTCTTTTCAGAAAACTTCGCCTTAGTGCGAAATGATTATGTTATGTGAAGTATTATTTTGTGATGCATTATACTCTGATATTTGCGAAAGTCTGAATCGACATCATTTAGAAAACTGTAGTATTCTTTGTCTCATTTTGAAAAAGGGTTTCAAAGGAAAGAAAATGAAAAAAAAATACTCCTATTTTTCCATTGCGAAATACATAAGAGTACTCTTTAACTGAAAGCATACAAGCATTAAATGTTTTCAGCATCAGATTGGGTTGCACAGTAGCGCTCCAGAAACGGGGTGTTACACTTCTGAGCCTACTCACCCTGCCCATCCAGTGAGGCCTGCCTGCATGCCTTCATTGCTGCTTGAAGAGCATGAAGAAAAGCAAGCAGAAATAAGAGAATTCCTGAAAAAGACGTGTGAGGAAGCTGCTCAGTTTCATGCTGAGTTGAGAACCAAAATGCTTCAGGAACAAGCCTCCACCACTGCTCCCTCTGTTGTTGCCTCCGGCATTGCTGCTACTGTAGCTACTACAAAGAGGAAAAGGCTCACAAAGCTCGGTGACATGCCTGCTAAGAAAACCAAGGTACTTGATGATGCTGTTAGATTATATGATTCTGTCTATGGTACTGGTTCTACTGCAACCCTACCCTCTTAATCTTCACAACCCTTACCTTCTAATCCAATTCCTCCTTCCCAGTCTTCTAAACCAACCTCATCTAACCTACCTCCACTACCCTCTGACTCCTCTTCATCTGATGATGATGAAGAAGACCATGTCCCTTTAAGGACAGAGACGGAGACCTATTCCAAAAGTCTCAATTCCTTACTTTGAGCCTCTTTCTGTTGTTCTCCCAAATACTTCTGAACCAATTTCACCACCACAACCACATACAACACCAACACCTTCACCACAACCTAAACCTACCACTCCACCTAAACCTAAATCACCACCACAAGTTCAACCTGACCTAAACCTCCCTTCACAATCTGAAACAAAAACTGAACCTATCATCCAGGAAGCCCAAACTTCTATACCTGGCTTTGATACGATTCTTGAGGTTCAACCCATTTCTACCATCCAACTAATTCACCTCCCTTCAGTCAACCTATATCTCCATCACCTTCACCAATCCACACTGAACCTGAGCTTACATCAGGACTACTTGTAGATGATGACATTGTCATTGCTTCTATAATTGCCTCTGAGGTAGTTCAAAACTTTGAACCTAATGATGATCAAGCCATCATTGAACCACCAACCCAACAACCCTCTGTTGACCTCACCGTTGCGTCTTCAACCCAACCCAAACCTCCACCCATTTATCGTGAAGCAACCATTGTGCCTCAGCCAAACCTTAACCTCTTTTCTACCTACGAGAAGTTTGCAGCACAAGTCCAGTATGACCTTGACATTGAGAGATTCATTAAAGAGGATAGAATGAATGATGTTGGCAATTGGCTAACTCATCAAAATTTCTATGCAAACTGGTACTTTGTGACTCATTGGTTTCAGAGTTACAAAGAGGACCAGCTCAAGCGCAACAGAAAACTTCTGATTGCCCCTGCTTGGAAGCAACCCCAAAGGGAAGAAACTCCTACAGTTTGGGAAACAGATCCTGCTCCTGTATCTGCCCCTGCACCTGAACCAGTCACTTCTCCTCCTGCATCAACTACCACAGTTACTCAGCCCTCTGCCTCTACATCTGCTTCTACTAGTCACTCTGAGAGTGTAGTTGTTCCCAAAGATGTCTTGGATCAACTAGTTGAAGATAACAGAAATTTCAAGCAGTTCATGGAAGCCTCGAATAAGAAACATGATTTTGTTGCTGAAATGCTGCAGTCTATTCTGGACCAGCTGAAGAAACCTTAGATAGCTTTAGGCTTTTTCACCTTTCTTTTGTTTTTAGCCATGTACTTGCTTTTTCTGTTTAGATAAATTTTTGTAATATGGTACTTTTACTTGATTAATGAAAATCATTTTTGGTACTCAATCTGTTTTAACTATATCTTTCAAATACTCTGTTTTGACTATGATGTTCTTTATATTCTTAAACTTTTTGTCTGATGACAAAAAGGGGAGAAGAAAATAGAGAAATATAGAGTAATTGATGAACCTAATGTATCAACTAAGTGTCATCATGTGCATTGCATTTTGCATTATTTGCTCTGATACAATATGTTCTGATGCATCACCTATTAAATGAATGCTCTGATACATTATATGCATATGCTCTAATACATTATATGGATGCTCTGATAATTTACAAGCATAAATTTCATGAAATGTTCTGATATGATACATTCATCTTATGTGAGATTACACTTAGAAAATATTTATATGCGCTTAACTCAGGGGGAGCCTCTGAAATTCTTTTGAGTAAATACTTTTCTAATAGAAAAATTGTTCATCAATGTGCTTGTCATCATCAAAAAGGGGGAGATTGTTGGAATCAAGTGGATTCAGAAACAATGACCCTTAATTGTTTTAATGATAACAAATAATTAATAGAACAATTTATTCTCTGATGTGTGTATTAGTGTGCAGAACACAGTGAGTAACTCACTATTCATCATATGGAAATGTCTCAGAAGACTAAGCCTATGTGTGCATTTCACCCTCCGTTTCATTCGTCTGAGTCTGGCAGTGATTGTCCGGAAAGTGCTGATGACGTCATCGTCTAATAGCCTCACTCCGAAGGTCATGCTCTAATGGTAGTCAATGCTCTGATAGATCATGCTCTGATGAGACCATGCTCTGATTAGACTACACAGTAGAAACCTTCGTCCGATACTACAAATCCCCTTTATATGAAAGACCAACAAATTCTGTACTAAAGATTTTGCCTCCGATTTAAGCTCACTCTGGTGAACAGAGTATCTCAGTAACAAGCATAGTCTGTTTGGATGATGCTCTGATTGGAAATCAGATTGAGAGTTTTTTAAAGGCTACTTCAAGTATTAAAGAGACCTCATTGATGAGTATTTTAATGTACGAGGAATCAAATGTCAAAGAGAATGTCAACAGATATGGAAGTGTCTCATATTCAAAAAGATCACAAGGGACAAAGTTCCTACAACTGTCTGTTGTGTCAATGTACAGGAGCAGAGCTGAAAATGACAGGACTTGCTAAAAGCCACCAAAAGTGGATCTGAAGTTTTGTCCACTGGTGGAAAGAGTTGTTAGGTCACAACGGCACTTTTTGTAACCCTAGCTTTATATACCTTACTTCATTCACTGAAGTAGGTCAATAAACTAGATCATACTTGCGAGACAGTGGGCAACCAAGAAATTATTCCAAGTCACTGAGACCAAGTGAACACACATTTAAACGTTTTATTCTTTCTGTTAGAAAACTATTCTTTGTGCTTAAGCATTTCATTGTAAATTCTCTCTGCTGAGAGTTATTGTTATTGCTTCAAAGTATTTTTGAACTCTTGTATTTAGCCCAGTAGTGGCTGTATTCCTTAGAGGCTCGACTTTACTATTGGTATCTCAATCTTATCATCACTCCTCCATTGGACAGAATGATCAACACCCACTAAAGGTAAATCTCGATCTTTCAAATCTCTACTTAGACTGGATATTAAGCCTCATACTACAAATATATAAAGCATATCATATTCATCAAATTATATCTCATATTATCAATAAAGAAGGCTGCATCATCATACAATCAAACACATTCATATCATAAGCATGATCAGCATTCAACCATACAAATCCAACCAAACACATCACATCAAGCGGAATAACCATATATATATATATATATATATATATATATATATATATATATGGGAGGGATCAAATTACACCGGTGTAATACTTGGGTAATGTTACACCGTTCAATAATTTTGTAACTAATACTTATATTACAAAACTAACCGTTGAATTGAAATACTATCACATAGATCATATCTACAAAAAATTACATTAATCTAAAATCATTTGATAAGTCATTGAGATGCATCAAGATTAACGTCTTATACACTTTTATTAAACAACGTTAATCTTAATGTATCTCAATGACTTATCAAATGATTTTAGATTAATGTAATTTTTTGTAGATATGATCTATGTGATAGTATCTTTCAATCCAACAGTTAGTTTTGTAATATAAGTATTGGTTACAAAGTTATTGAACGGTGTAACATTACTCAAATATTACACCGGTGTAATTTGATCCCTCCCCATATATATATATAGACAGTTGCTTACACCCCCTGCATGCATCCTACACATGTCTTGCTTGTCCAACACATAAAAAAAACTACACATTTAAGCCTCCACCTGACCCCACACTTAAACATGCTGACCAAACCCTAGAAACTTGTTTTCTTTACTTGATTATTGACCAGCCATTAAATTAGGGTTTTAAGAAAATGGGATGTTACAACCCCTCCCTCAGCACCCTCTCCCTACACAACCCACCCCCTTCGACAGAACACCTCTCATGTCCATAATATTGTCATTCACAACAATGTTTCAATGTCTTCCCTTTTCAATAGAAAGAACACCCCCTTCACGTCTCCCTGTACTGTGTCTCTGATAGGGCCTCAGGACACAGAGTCCATGTAAATAAAGTAGTGACAACTTCTGTACTATAGGGATGGACGAGTTCAACAATAGAGGAGAAATGTGACATCGAATCCGTCACTGATATTCAAGAACAACTTCATCAAGAACGTATTCAGATTTATGTGCTCTGGCGCCGGACACCATGAAGATCCACATAGTTAAAACTGAATATGAAGAATCTATTTCCGATAAGCATCAGCGACAATAACCTCGTCGCACCATCATCTCCTTCGACCTCGTTAGAGTGGGCTAAAATCATCTACAAAGACGGGGAATTTTAACACACTGTAGTAAAAGCATTTGGAAACACACTGATAATATCATTCACGCTTCAACTAAAATAAGTGCCTCTAGATGCATATTCCCCTTCCTATCAAGATCTATGCATTTTGCCCCTTTACTTTCGGAATGTAAGATTTTCTTTTACATTCTAGAATTTAACTACTGAAATATATATATATATATATATATAGCAAATTAACTTTCGAAACATAACAAAAATTTAAAAAAAAAATTCAGAAGTTAACTTCCGGATTGTTTATATCTTCTAGAAGTTAATTTCTGGAATGTAAAAAATGTGTGTTCAAAAAGTTAACATCCAAAAGGTTAAATACAATCATATAACCTTTTGAAAGTTAACTTCTGGAACACTTATTTTTTACATTCCAAAATTAATTTCAGAAGGTATAAACAATCTGAAAGTTGACTTTCGGAAGGTAATATGACCTAAAAAATTATACCTTCCTGGAGATAACACTCCGAGAGGAGTATTTTGGGGAAAAAAATAAGTTAAAGTGGTGGTGGATGTATTGGGAAAAAAAAGATGCAAATAGTATCCCCATTTCTAAAATGTATTAAGATATCAGCCCAAAATGTGGCAAGCACATCCATATTGACAAATTTTGTGAAAATGAAATGGCCTGTTTCGATTCTCCTGCAGGTTGTGTAATGGATTAGGCCTCCGAATAAGTGATCCCCAATTGTGTTCCTCCGTCCTGGTCCGACAATCAGCGAAGGGGTGGGTATTAACCTTAGGCCATTTCTAAAAAGTATCCCCATTTCTAAAAAGTATTAAGATATCAGCCCAAAATGTGGCAAGCACATCCATATTGACAAATTTTGTGAAAATGAAATGGCCTGTTCCGATTCTCCTGCAGGTTGTGTAATGGATTGGGCCTCCGAATAAGTGATCCACAAGTGTGTTCCTCCGTCCTGGTCCGACAATCAGCGGAGGGGTGGGTATTAACCTTAGGCCAGAGAATGAGAATACTAACATACCTTTACATGAAGATGTAAGTCTCTTTATATAATATTGACCTGAATGGGCCCTATATTTTAGATGTTTCGAGGTATCTCAGGGTTGAGCCACACTCATGTTTCAGTTTGATTATCTTCTGTTGTCGAGATAATCAACTCTCTCGGATACCATGTGTGGTTTCTCGTGCGTTTCTTTCTTGTTAGTCTCACTCATGAGGCTACGAGGCCTTCCTTACCTATAGTAGTGTGTTCACCTTCCCTTTCTTATGCTTAAAGGTCTTCTATAATGATGATCGTTTTTGTTGTGGTATAGCCTAGTCAGTTGCCCATACTGTGGTGTGATCTTTGAGTTACTTATCAAAGTGCTTCTATATTGGGTTGAGAATCACAGTCGGATCAGAAAGCAAAATCAAATAATTATTCTCAAGAAGCAACCCAACTCAATAATATGGCTCGATTAGGGCTGGAAATGAGTCGAGCTGAGTCGAACTTGATTCTGCTCAGCTCAGCTCATTTATTTAATGAGCTCAATTTTCAGCTCAAGTTTGGCTCATTTGGCTCATGAACCAAGTTCAACGAGCTAATTATCGAGTCGAGTCTTATCGAGTTCAGCTCATTTATTTAACGAGCTAATACGGGCAGGTGAGGTTCTTTAACACATGAGCAATCATTTCCCACGGTTGCAAGGAAAAAATTCACAACACTCTGTACAGTGTGTTTCATTCTCCGATCTATCTTTTCTTTATATTTTTTGTTAGAAATCTTTTTGTGATATATATATATATATATATATATATATATATATATATATATATATATATATATATATATATCAAGCTGGCTCATGAACCAAACGAGTCGAACTATGCATAGCTCAAATTCAGCTCATTTATTTAACGAGCTCATTTTTCAGCTCAAGTTCGGCCCATTTAGTTCATGAACCAAGTTCAACGAGCTAATTATCGAGTTGAGTCTCGAACTATGTTCGGGCGGCTCGACTCATTTCCAGCCCTAGGCTCGATGAAGTTAGTCAAGTTGGGTTTAATTTCTACAAAAAATATTTTATTGGGTTGCTTGAGTCATGCTATATGTTTATCTAACATAGACCAATGCCACACAATATTTTAAAACTCTAAGTTTTCTGAAAAATTAGTGATAAAATTCGAAAATGTTTCATTGCAATTAATGTTTTTTTTTTGTGTGCATAATATGATACTTTTATGTTGGTATAATTTTTTTTAAATATATATTATTAATGTTATTTGTTTTATGTTTTTGGTTTCAAAATTTGTGGCTAAACAACACAAAATATTTAAATTTATATATTTTATCTACGTATCAAGTTGGACCATGCATGATTGGTTCAAGTCGAAAATTAAAATATTAGGATTAAGTTCAACTCAACTCATGAGCGTATACTCGACTCATGAATGTTTTTTTAATTTACTTTTAGGCTAAAATACACTTTTTGGCTTTTATCTTTCACTCAAAATTCATTTTGGTCCTTTATCTATCAAACATTACACAAATTTGTCCTTTCCATCAACTCCGTTTAAATGTGGCACCCAACTCCATTTTCAGAATCCATTTTGGTCTGTTATCTTATTTTCATAATTTATTTTGGTCCTTTATCTTATTTTCAAAACTCATTGTGGTCATTTCTCAATTGAAAGATATAGGACCAAAACAAATTATGAAAATACCCACCTTTACTCTTATGTACCTAAAAATTATGTATGCCTATGTGGCCACACAGAAGTAATCAACATATTTGGCCCCACCTTAGCCATAACAGCGAATACACAGCAACCTCCCATCAGCATGTGAAGGGCAAGTCAAGTCAGTTGTCCATCCACATATCCCGCTCATTGTACCCCAAGAGTGCATCCATGTTCTCCAACTTCAGCGATAGGAACTGGTGTTGAGGCGGCACTCGAGATCGTCACTATGGACAGTGAATACATCAGTACCCGTCATGATGACCAGACACTCCGACATCCTGACAGGATGGTTGCAAGCCATTTGGTACCTGTAGACTTGTCGGACCCAGACTATCCTCAAGGACCAGTGTGTCCTATACTGACTGTACTTGTACCCGCACTCAAGTACCTGACCTCGTAGGCGTATTATAGCCATGTATGAATCCTCACACAGTATATTCCCAAATCACAACCTAACAACTCAACCTCAATTCAATCCATTGGCCTATCGTATCTAGTCCTCAATTGATACCTTAATTATATCTAGCGGGGTTGAGCATCACTACATCTTTAGGTATCAACTAATTACCCATGTCTTAACAATCATCACCCACACACATATACATCCACGTAGATAGAACCATGGTCTTGCACACATTACATCTTCAATCATCGTAGTCAATCATTACACATATCCTAGTGTCGCACAGGCGACCTAGTACAGATCATACAGTCATACATACAATCACAAAGTCATTCAACAATCACCCAAAAGAAAGCATGCTTATGGGTTGATTGACTAGCGGTGACTACAGTCATCACAAGAGTAGTTGTCATTATCAACCCCCTAGTAGGGCTAAGGGCGCTTTACACTTATCTGACACTTATTGTACTCCTATATTCCCTAGTGGATAGGGTTCTATCTCCCTTACCTAACTAGAGGACCGCTGTCACTCATATCCTTGCGCTCATTCCCGCTCCTCGCATCTCACTCGTCCCTTACTCGCGACTTTCATTATCAGAACCATGGGGAAGAAGGGAGAAGGGAAGGTTTTTGGTGTGTATAAATGGGTGGTTGAACCACCTACTTATTGAGGTGGTAAAAATACCATCGCATCACGATGGGTACCGTCGCATCGCGATGGACTGCGTAAATTTATACGTATCAGTGTGCTTGCGGTGGTGCTGTCAGGGTACTGTCGCATCGCGAGAGTACCTAGTTATGGTACCATCGCATCGTGACGAGCCTTAATTAAAAATAATTTTTCTTTGGGTTCTAGACCCCTCCTAGGGTTTCTAAACCCCTTTTCATTATTATTTTATTATTTTATTATTTTATTATTTAATTATTTAATTTATATTTTCCTTATTTTAATTATTTATTCTAATTTTATTTAAAATTCCTTATTTTGATTATTTAATTTAAAAATTTTCCTTATTTCTTATCTATTTTTGTTTCATATAAATTTCTTACTATTTGTTTTACTAAGTCCTTGTTTTAAATCATAAATTTAGGTTTTTCAAAAAATAATCATTTTCTCTTTACTTAATTATTTAGGTAAAATTTTGGGATGCCACACAAGGCCTGTGGAATAATAAGTCAATCATTCTTAATGTGGGATGCAATATAATTTTAATATGTTTTCCTTAGATTTCAACAAAAAATATTGACATCATAATAGCAACAAAATATCGTGGATAACATTCAAACCACGTTAAAAACACTATTTAAGTAGCTTAAATGGATAATATGACATGTCATTTTTCCTATTCTGAAGTTAGTTAAGACTTTTTTCTGTCCAAAGAGAACTTCTGAGAAAAAATAAACTAGACAATGGGCCATGGTTCCTAATTAACCTTTTTTATCGAGCTTCTGTTGTTTTCTAGGACAATCAAATCACCCAAAGTAAGGCTCAAACTCACAACCACGAGGTTACAACTGTTGTGTTATGTCATCTGAACTAGACAGACTTGTTGTATGGAAAACAAATTTGGTCATGATATGAAGTGAAAATAAAAACTAAGGACACTTTTGTTAAAAATTTTGAGGCCTAAAGTCCTTGCCTTAGTGCTTTGGACCTTGGGCTGGCCCTGTACTAAACTCAATAATTATTCTTAATCACATCACAATTCGTGGTCCCGGAGAAAACCCACTGGTTTCGATCATTCCACAGCACCCAAAGCATCACTCCAATTAAACAACATAGCCCAACAGTAAATCACTTTAGTTACTCATTTTGTTTCATACTAAGTGTCATGTTTGGAATATTTACATGCCTCAAATTATTTATCATTTTAGGATATCGAGAAAGTATTACTTACTTTTTTCCCCCAATAATACCATTATTTTTTATTTCAACTACCTAATATTAGTTAGTCTTTCCGCTTAACTCCTACTACACTAAGGACATTTTAGTCAACAAAAATTATTTCACCTAAAAAATAGTTGTAATTAATAATTTTCTTAATACGTGTGCATTACCTTATAGATACTTAATACGTGTTTGTGCGAAGTGTTACAACAAATACTGGTTTTACTTTGTGTAATCAAATATTGGCAGCAAGACCCCATACAATGCTCCCAACATTCAAGTGAAGCATTTATTTTTTCCAACTAAGTTGTGAAAGACATTTTTCTTTTACGTAGTGTACTTTGTATTTTCAAAAGCATAGCCTAACAGTGAATAATATCTTTATACATCTTTATACATACATATAATAAAGCGAGTAATGTTTCCTGGAGTGTTTACCCGCCAAATTCGTAGGTTTGTTTCTGGTTCCCTCTTCTCTCTTTGGTCGTTCGCCTCTGTGGTTGTGCCACTCACTCATCGTTCTTCCATGCTGCCACATGTTCTAAACGTTCTGCACACAAAGAGAAGGATTTTGGATTTCCTCCTGCACACGCTTCTCTCTGCTGGGTTTCTGCAACTTTTCTTTCCTTATTGGTTGTTTCGGCGGTACCTACTATTTTTCAATCATTTCCATCTTTTGCCTTTTGGTTCTGCGGTTTTCTTAGATTTCCTATAAATGTATCTGCTTCTTTAGACTTCACCCACTTTTTAGTCTTCATTATTGATGGAGCTTCACCATTCTTTGTATGCTGATCTGTACCTTTACCAATATCCTCACCTCCAATGCCGCAAATATTACTTTGAGTACCTCTGCGGAACTGTGAGTCTCCCAATTTTTGTCTGCTGTTTGTTGGGTTCCTCTTGGTTACACTTCCACATGTTCCTTCCTTTTTGTGGGTTTCGACCTTTTTCCCTGCAGTGAATTTGCATGTCTCTTCTTTCCTTTTTTTGTGATGTTCGTTTTTGCGTTGACATATTGGCTTCCCTTCACTTTCACATGCTCCTTCCTTTTTGTCGTGTTTTGTCTTTTTTTTTTTTTTTAAGATTGCGCTGACCCATGTCTTTGTTGTTACTTCTTTTACCTTGGCATGTTTGTTTTCTGTTGACAGTTTCTCTCTTTTTCTCCATGCATAAAAAATAGAGGTTTCCATTGCTTTATTACTTTGACTATTATGGCAAGATACCAAAGCGTTTCAGATTTGTTGATCCTGTGGGTAATGAGTTTGAGGTTGCTGTTCTTGAAAGAAACACTAGGATATATTTGAGTCATGGCTCTGAAATCATTGTCATTACTATGGTTTGACTGATGGTGCTTTGTTAACATTGTTTTGCTTGAATGCCTCCATCTTTCTTACGCGAGTGGAGGATAAGAATGGAAATGAAATCCTCTATCCAACTCCTCCTGCAACCTTTACTAGGTGACAAAAATGTTCCCATTCATATATCTGATGATGAGGGTCCCGCTGATCAGCCACTTTATGAGCACAGTCAGCAAATTTCTGTCATTCTCTTTTCAAGACATTGTCACTCTCTGATGTTTCTTTGGGTTTTTTGGTAGTTGTTGTTCAATGATGTGTTGACCTATTTTTTTCTAAACTTGTTTCCAGCTTTTTCCACTTTTTTATACTAATGCGTTGGATTCTCAATCCAAATGCAGTCCATGCCTCTTGGTTTCTGCCAACTTGCATTTGCCCTACAAGTGCTGCTGTGAAGCTGGTTGATGAAAGTGGAAAGACCTGGGACTGCAGCCTTAAATGGAACCCTCAGGCCT
This sequence comes from Calophaca sinica, assembly GCA_037113605.1. Lineage (NCBI taxonomy): Eukaryota > Viridiplantae > Streptophyta > Magnoliopsida > Fabales > Fabaceae > Calophaca > Calophaca sinica. The sequence continues at coordinate 99,021,934 of CM073733.1, read as the reverse complement.
CTTTTGATTGCAAGCTAATTGGTGGTTGGGTCAAGTTCTGCAACAAACGGGGCCTCAAACAAGGAAATGCTGTCAAGCTTGGTGTTTCTAAGGATAACTGTGGATTCATTTATTTTATGTTGGTGTAGTGGTTATGGTGTGGTTGTTGTAAGTTGTATCTTTGGTGTAGTATTGTCTTATGTTTTCAGCCTTTAAGGTTCTGTTTTGGTTTGTATGCCAACTTTTGTGAGCATATTTTCATATGTCTATTTGGTTCCACTGTGGCCACACTTTGCGTGACGACCAATTAATGGCAGTGTTTTGCTGTGTTTCTCTATTGCTCCTTTGGTTTTTCAACTGTTGTCCTTTGGAATGTAGGAAGACTACCTAAAAACATTAGTTAATTTAATGTTGCCTTGCATAATCATGCATGCAGTTGCTTCATTGTATTCGCAACTAATTACACTGTCAGTTTCTTTTTGTTGATTAGTTAAATCATGTTTTCCTCTCAATCTGTCTATTTGGTCGTTTTGAACCATATAGCACTGCTTATTGATGTAATGTATACTACTTAGCTACCCATTTGTTTTATTTTTTTAAAGTAATTTGATATTATTCGCATTGGGAGCACCTGCTGTTTCAGTTTCTGAATTTATGAGTTGTTATATTTGTTTTACATGGTTATGTAAAGTATATTGGAGTATTTTGTTTGACCCTCATTGTTTCAGATTTGGTCATGATTTGATGATGTGGTTTTGCTTTGAGTGATAATGTGTGGGCAGAGTTGGTGTAGCTAGATTCCCATGTAATAGTTAATCAACCATAAAGTGCCCATCAAATCTGCATTCACAATCCTCAATTTTCTTTCTAAGCGTTCAAAGCTGCTTCTTCATTCTTCCTTTCAAAATTGTTTCAGGCCTTTTCTAATAATTTGGCAACTGTTTGATCTTGAAATTTTTAGCCTCCTCCCCCTTAAATATACTTTTGCATTTTGACAACATTATTAGGAACTCAAAAGGCCTGAGTTTATCTCATCCTTTACAACTTTCTGATTTTGTATCCATAACTATGCCATACATAATTCTTCACAAGTGATGAAGACACTGTGAAGGGGGTTGTTTTAATTAATAGTAAACCAAATTGAAGAAATAGAAACTTGCTTAAACCTCAATGATCTTCTGTAAATGGACCGGTGATTTTACTATGTGATAGGTAGGTTCTTTTACTCCTATTTTGTTGTCACTTTATAGTATATTAGTAATCAAGTTTCTACTATTTACAAATAACAAAGAATGGCATCCGGAATAGTTGGAAAAGTGATGCAAGACCAAGTTTCTAGATGAATCAATTAAGCACAATGCTTAATTTGCATATTATCATGGAATAGTTACAGAGTAATGCAGGACAAAGTAATGAGGTTGTGGCGTTATATTTGGCATCATAATATGTGTGTGCAGTATTATCATGTAAATCCAGTACTTGATCATCATATTTTGCTCCTCGATTGTATTGAGTTATGTTATTAGTGTTTGAATTATAATTAATTGTCTCATCTCAAAAATTTAAAATTCTTCATATTCAGTTCTTCCATGTTGTGCGGCATTGGTATATGCAAGTTCTTTTCTGCACCTTGCATTGATTGAGTTTAGAGATCCATAGTATGGCTTCTATGGGCAAATGAGAAATACACACACACACACACTTGATAATATATTACATCAATATACATCACCAAACCGTGTGAATTTCTGATTAAAGTTATTAATTTCTCATGTTGTTGGAGTTAATCAACTTGGTAAAACTCAGCCAATTCTTATAACACGTGGACTTGAGTCGAAGCTTCTTTTTTTGATTGGTTGCACATTTTTTTACTCGATTTCCTTATTCTACAAATTATAATGATATTTTTCCATAATAGCATTTGTTTTAAGTTCGGCAACCTAATCTTTTTTTAGGTGTGTACATATCATGACTGACATTTCTTAAAAGTTCAACAGTGTATAAAAAGAAATTGAGTTCACAAGAAAAGGATTGTGAATGACTATTTATCATGTCATTGGACAGTTCTTTGCATTCGAACTAAACATCAAAATTTTATTAATAAGCTATAATTATTGGATAATACATAGCTTCTTAATTTAATATGTCAATTATGTATACATTGACCAAGTCAGTGGAAGTTAACATATGATAGGCATAGTGTTAGTTAGTTAGTTAGAATCTTTTCCTTTGTAATCACTTTTGTATAAATACTTCAGAAATGCAATCAATAGAGCTAAGCTCATTTTTGCCATTTGCCTTTATGGTATCAGATTAGAAAGAACTCTGCTTCTCTGTAACCGTTTTTCCTCTCCGTAACCGTTTCTTTGCTCACGATTCTTCGAGCACCTTCCATGGCGGCTTCCGGCGAGATTCCTACTATGGCGGCTTCGAACAATTCAGTGCCAGTGCATTCCGCCGCGACGGTGCATTCCGCGCCGGTGCACTCTTCTTCTCATCTGAATCCTCAATTCTTGAAGGATCCGTATTACATTCATCCAGGTGAAAATCCTAGAACTCTGCTTGTTGATCCTCCATTAGATGGTAACAATTATCATCAATGGAGTCGTGCGATGAAGCGCGCTCTTCGTTCCAAAAATAAGTGGAAGTTTATCGACGGAACTATTCCGATTCCGACAGAGGATGCTTCTACGTTCGATGATTGGGATCGTTGCAATGTGTTGATCGTTTCATGGATTACCAGATCTCTTTCTTCTCAGATCGCGAAGAGCACACTCTACATGGAAAATGCTGCTGATCTGTGGAAAGAATTAGAGAGTCATTTCACCAAAGGCAACTATTTCCGAACCTCGAATTTGCTTCAGGAATTCATTCTATCTGTCAAGGTGAACGTTCTGTTACTACTTTTTACACTGATTTGATGATTTTGTGGGAGGAACTAGAACAACTCCACTCCTCCCCTGCTTGTTCTTGTGCTTGTGATTCAGCTAAGGCATTCAAGAAGTATAAGGATTCTGAGCACGTCATCTGTTTCCTAAAAGGTCTCAACGACCAATTTTCTTCTGTAAAGACTCAGATTCTTATGATGGATCCTCTTCCTTCAATAGGCAATGTGTTTGCCCTTGTTCTTCAACAGGAAGGCCAATTAACCACCAATGCTACCACTGCTGGCATCTTAGGTGATCCTAAGGTTCTATTTGCTGTGGCTAACAATTCTCAAGGTGCCTCTAATGGCAATTTCAATAATAATGGCAGTTCTAACAATGCTGGTAATTCAACTGGTTATGGCCGTGGTCGTGGCCGTGGCTATGGCAGATCTAATCAAAATGGTCTAGGCAAACTCTGTACTTTCTGTGGAATCTTGCTATTACAAGCATGGCTTTCCACCTGGATATAAATTTCGCAACCGTAATCCTATGACTAATAATGTCACTGCTGAAGAAGTTGAGCCAATTCCTGCATCAGCCTCTGCATCCTCTGCATCACAAGAGACCAATACTGGTGTTACTCTAAGTCAACATCAATATCAGCAACTCATGGACTTACTTCAAACTTCAAAAGCTGGGAAGATTGAGCAACCTTCTGCCACTGTCAATTCTATCATTGGTGAGTCTTTCATTCATCAATTGTCAACACCTGTCACTTCAGGTACAACTTCTAGTTCATCATCTTGGATTTTAGATTCTGGAGCTACAAATCATGTAGCCAATTCCTTGTCACTCTATACTAGCTATTTTCGCATAAAACCCATTAAAATCACTCTTCCCACTGGTGCTACCACACACACTGAATTTGCAGGCACAATCACTTTATCTCCTCATTTAATCCTTCATGATGTATTGTTTGTTCCTGGTTTTAAGCTTTGCTTAATTTCGATTCCTCAATTATATCATTCTTTGAATTGTCAAACCATTTTCACCAACAAAGGTTGTTTCATACAGGAACCTATTCACTTGAAGATGATTGGGTATGCTGAGATTAAAGGAGGATTGTACATTCTGGATACCTCTGCTATGCTTCCTGTGACTGCTCCCTCTGATTTACCTTCAGTCAATTCTGTAACAGTTTCTCATTCCCAAACTGCATGTTTTGATCTTTGGCATTTTAGATTGGGGCATCCCTCCCTCAATGTATTGACAAATGTATCAAATCAGTTTCCTTTTGTAAAATTTGACCATAATAAAGTCTGTGATTTTTGTCATTTGGCTAAGCAAGCTAAACTCCCTTTTCCCACTAGTTCCACAAAGTCTCTTAAACCTTTTGATTTGATACATATTGATATTTGGGGTCCATTATCCATTGCTTCTGTTCATGATCACCATTATTTTCTAACTGTTGTTGATGATTTTACCAAACACACATGGTTGTTCTTAATGAAAACTAAGGCTGAGGCAAGACAGCTTGTTAAGAACTTTGTGCTTCTGGTTGCAACTCAGTTTGAATGCAAAATTAAAATAATTAGATCAGACAATGGCCCAGAATTTAACATCCCTTCATTTTATCATGAGCATGGCATATTGCACCAAACTAGTTGTGTTGAAACTCCACAACAAAATTCTGTTGTGGAGAGAAAACATAGACACATTCTCAATGTCACCCGCTCCCTCATGTTTCAATCACACCTGCCCAAGAATCTTTGGTGCTATGCTGTTAGTCATGCTGTCTACTTGATCAACAGATTGCCTTCTCCTGTTTTACAGTTTAAGTCTCCTTTTGCTCTCTTGCATGACAAATCTCCAACATTAGTTGAACTAAAGGTCTTTGGCAGCCTTTGTTTTGCTTCCACCCTATCTCATAATCGGACTAAGTTGGATCCTAGAGCACATAAATGTGCTTTTTTGGGCTTCAAGCCTGGTACTAAAGGCTACATTGTCATTGATCTACATACCAGGGCAATCTCCATCTCTAGGAATGTTGTTTTTCATGAACATTGCTTTCCATATTTTCCTTCTCTTACACCTACCTCACATCCTACTTCTTCATCACCAACTATTGAAAATACACTCTTTGATTTCTTCCCTGTCACACACTTTCCTTCTTCTAATTCACCTACTTCTAGTGTTACCTTTCCTTCCACTACATTCAATACACCTGCACAGTCTAGTCCTATTTCTAACCATTCTACTACACCTAGCCCTGCACCCACCCAGGACTCTCTTCCTTCTGCACAACAACCTGCTGCTACTGCAGAATTTCTTGCTGCAGAATCTGTTCCTATACCAACCCGCAAGTCACAGAGGCAATCCAGACCTCCTGCATATCTTGCAGATTTCCACTGCAATGCTACAATCTCAGCATCATCCTCATCATCTTCAGGTATTCCCTTCCCTTTATCTTCTGTTATTTCTTATCAAAATATGTCTCCTTCATATCAATCTTTTATTCTTTCCATTTCTACCAATATTGAACCCAAAACAAATGCTCAAGCTTCAAAGCATGAATGTTGGATTAAGGCTAAGGCCATGAAGGTTGAAATTGATGCTCTCCAGGCTAACCACACATGGGTACTCACTGAATTGCCTCCTGGTAAAACCCCTATTGGGTGTAAATGGGTCTACAAGACCAAATATCGCTCTGATGGGACAATTGAGAGACACAAAGCTCGCTTAGTAGCCAAAGGCTACACTCAAGTTGAAGGAGTGGATTATCTTGATACCTTCAGCCCTGTTGCCAAAATGACAACTGTACGGCTTGTCCTTGCTCTTGCAGCTTCTCAAAACTGGTTTTTGCATCAGTTAGACGTTAATAACGCCTTTCTTCATGGTGATTTGGATGAGGAGGTCTATATGCAGGTTCCTCCTGGTATTAAAGTGACTCGTTCCAATCAAGTTTGTCGCTTAACAAAGTCTTTATATGGGCTAAAACAAGCTAGCCGTCAGTGGTTTGCGAAGCTGTCTTCATTTCTCATTTGTCATGGTTATTCTCAGTCCCAGAGTGATCATTCTCTCTTCACCAAAGCTGCTCATGGTTCATTTACTGTCATCTTGATTTATGTGGATGATTTGATACTTTCGGGCAATGATTCTGCAGAGATCCTTTCTATCAAACAGCACCTGCACTCTACCTTCCGCATCAAGGATTTGGGTGCCCTCAAATATTTCCTTGGTTTAGAAGTAGCAAGGTCCAAACGTGGTATTACACTTTGCCAAAGAAAATATGCAGTGGATTTAATTTCTGATGCAGGTTTACTTGCAGCAAAACCAGCAGCTACTCCTATGGTGAAGCCCTCCAAAGTCTCACTTAAAGATGATGCTTTTCTTCAAGATATTGCTTCCTATCGTCGACTTGTTGGTCGATTATTGTATCTCACTGCGACACGCCCGAATTTATCCTTTGCTGTACAGCAATTGAGTCGGCATATGTCTGCTCCCCGTGCCTCACATCAGGATGCCGCAATGCGTGTTTTGCGCTATATCAAACTCTCCCCTGGTCAGGGTCTTCTGTTTCCAGCCAACACCACACTTCAGCTGAAGGCATTTAGTGACTCTGATTGGGCTACTTGCCCTGATACTCGCCGCTCCATCACCGGATTTTGTGTGTTCCTTGGTGATTCTTTGATTTCGTGGCGGTCCAAGAAGCAGCCCACTGTCTCACGTTCGTCCTCCGAGGCAGAATATCGTGCTCTAGCATCCACCGTGTGTGAATTGCAGTGGCTCACCTACCTACTCTGAGATTTGCAGGTTTCTTTTCAAACACCTGCTATGCTGTATTGTGATAGCAAATCAGCACGCCATATTGCAGCTAACTCAAGCTTTCATGAACGCACCAAGCACATTGAGATCGATTGTCATGTGGTGCGTGAAAAGCTCCAAGCTCGCCTATTTCATCTCATGCCTATCTCTACTACAGATCAGCTAGCAGACATATTGACCAAGCCCCTCGACCCACAGCCTTTTCATTTTTTGCTCTCCAAGCTGGGAGTGCTTGACATTCACTCTCCTCCAGCTTGCGGGGGGGTATTGGATAATACATAGCTTCTTAATTTAATATGTCAATTATGTATACATTGACCAAGTCAGTGGAAGTTAACATATGATAGGCATAATGTTAGTTAGTTAGTTAGAATCTTTTCCTTTGTAATCACTTTTGTATAAATACTTCAGAAATGCAATCAATAGAGCTAAGCTCATTTTTGCCATTTGCCTTTAATAATCGATAATGAATACTCAATTGCAGAGATTTTGATGACTATGTGATGGTGGATTTGATACACACAGGGATATAATGTCTTTGTATTGTGTATCAAGTGAGGATGATGATGGCAAATAAGTAATCATCATGTCATTCTAAGTGGCATAAGCTAATCTAACTAATTGGCCATTTCATTCCAACTGAATTGCAGCTATAATTGGTCTTCGTAAGCCATGCTCATTTCCAAAGATCTTATGAGTGTTGCATGGTGGATTTGATGTATTGGGTCTTTTGAATTCTACAGCCATATTGTGTATTTATGTTGGTGGATACAAAATAAATTGTAGGTTGGAGGAATGACTTAACATGTGTTCTTCAATTAGCAGTGATGACTAATATATTACTTGCAGTAGCATGCAAAATATATGTCATCATGTAGTGCTCTTCATGATTAAGTCCCTTTCTATGAGCCAATGTTGTGCGTTTGTGGCAGCCATTCTGTGGCCTTCCATTGGCTTCTAATATTTTGCGTGATCTCTTACCCTTGGCAAAGATTTCTTCACATCACTGGCTTTGCTTTGGAACCCATTTGCCTTTCCTTTCATGTGTCTTTTGGTGGATTTTTTTCGTGATCCTCCACCAAATTTGTTGTTCATTGTGTGGCCTCTTCTTCTTGAAAAACATCTCTTATGATCTTTTGTGCAGCCAACTTTTTGCTTCCCTCGATTTCCAGGCAACATGCAATTACAACGCATTCCTTCCCTTTGACACATGGCTCAGAATCAGTTCCCCATCCCTGCTGCGCAGGCTTACTCCACTTTTTTTTTTTAACCTTTGTTTTTTCCAAACACAATTTCTTCTTCGCTGGATATGCACATATGCAGCTAATTTAAGTAAGCCTCATACTACTTCAACAAGCATCACCCAAGGCTTTAATTTGTTGCATCTTTTGCCCACTTATTCTTAGTACCACCTCTTCTCTCAGCTTTCTCTTTGGCAACTTCTACTCATATCTGCTTCCTCATCCAACTGCTACCCCAGTGATTGATACTTTTTACCTTCATTATCACAGCAACCACAAGATGGCCTCAAACATTACTCTGATAAGGGATATTGTGCCTGGAAAGATTGAGTGGAAGTTGAGGGTTCGTGTTGCATGCCTTTGGACTCTTCCTAAGTACAAAAACCTTCTTCAACCAAGCAGCATTGAGATGATTCTCCTTGATGAAAGTGTAAGACTGCAATCTCCCTTTTATATCAGCCTATTGTGCATGTATGCTTCGTGAAGACTTATTACTACTGCTTTCGTGTTTGTAGGCTGGAAAGATTCATGCAACTGTTCGGAAGGTTTTATTGGCCAAGTTTCGCGATGTCCTTAACAAGGGTTCTACTTATTTGATTGAGAATTTGCTGGTGGCTCAGAATGATCAAAACTTCAGGACTACCAATCACAAATATAAGCTGAATTTCATGGGGTCAACCAAATGTACCAAAATTGATGCCTCTGATATCTTGCAAAATCGATTTGACTTGGTCTCTTTCCCTGACATGCTGGCTGCAGTGAAGGAAGATAGATTGCTCAGTTAGTTATTTTCTATGATTGTTATCCTTTGGGTACACATAGGTCTCCTTTGTTTACCTGGTCTACTTTTTTCCCTGCTCTTTGTTGTTTAGATGTTATAAGCCACGTCATTGAAAAGGATGATATTAAGGAGATAGAAAAGGATGGTAAAAGGACCAAACTCATTGACGTTGTTCTTCAGGATTTAGAGTACGTTTTTTTCGAACACTGACTTAGTGGATTTCTTGATGTCCTTCATAAATGGACGTTCATCCAAATCTTTTCCATATCTATGAGTATTCTCAATCGTTGTTTTAGGAAAAATAGAGTGAACTGCACTTTGTGGCCTGAACATGCTGAGACTATGCAGCCGCATTTGGACAATCATAATTCCTCCACTCCAATCATAGTCGTTCTCCAAATGTGCAAACTAAAGAAATACTATGGTGTCATGGGCATATCCAATGCCTTTTTTGGAAGAAAGATTTTTATCAATGCTGATATCATTGAGATCCATCAATATAGAGAGAGGTACCATGCATGCATTCCACCTATTGCTGTTTATTGCTCAACAGAGTCCTTCAATTTGTTTTATAAGGTTATTAATTTGTTGCCCATACAGACTGCATAGTTGTCAAACACCTCTCGCTCGAGCTGTGACTCAAATGAGTGGTCATACTTACAATTCATCAAATGATGATTTGCTTCAAACCCCAAGGATGACCATATCAGATTTAATAGAATCCCGTGATGTAGGTTTGCCTTGACTGATTCATGTAGGATGTATGCATGACTTATTCAGGCCCATTTGATTGTTGTGGTTATTTGTTAGGAATGTTTTGGGACTATTCTTGCAAGGGTCATCGAGCTAGAAACTGAAAATGGATGGTGGTATAAGTCATGTCCAAAGTGTGCCCACAAGGCTTGCAAAGTAGGAGCCAAATTTTATTGTGATAACTGTAAAAGAATGGTTACTGTCGTTCCTAGGTATGTCATTCCTTAGCTTTGCAATCTATGGCTGCATATGCATGGAAATTGATGTTATGGTACTTTTAATGCAACTTTTTCACACTACAGGTTCAAGTTGCATCTAAAGGTTATTGATCACACCGAATCCACCACTTTCATATTGTTTGATCGCCTAGTGTCTAACTTTATTGGAAAGGTTGCAAAGGACTTGTTTGCCTTAGCTAGCAAGGTCAGTTGGTTGTGATTTTCATCCAACTCTTTTCCCTTTGTAAAAAGTATCTATCTCTCAATATTCCTTTTGTTGTGTCCTTATGTAGTGCACAGATGATGCTACCTGGCCTTCTGAATTGAATTTGTTTTTGGACAAGCATTTTCTTTTCATGGTTAAAGTAGCTGACGCTAACTTACACCAGAATTGGCAAAGCTATACTGTTAAGAGGTTGTCTCACGCCAATGACATTATCCAGCAATTCATCACCCTCCACAAGATCCAGGTAGTACCTTTACATAATCTGTATTGCCCCATTTGCATTAAATTGAATGTCACCATCCAAAAAAAAATGAAACTCCTTATGGCACAGGTATGCACCTATGAAGAGCAGGCTGGCAGTGATGTGGCTCCTAGCAGCAAAAATGGGAATGGTGATTCAAGCTCCCAAATTTGTGTGGCAAGTGTTGATGCTACTCTCACTCCTACCAGTAAACTGCGTTATAAAAGAAACAGTGGTGATCTGGAAAGTTCTGAGGCCATCTGCCTCGATAGTGATCCACCATCTAGCACCAAATTTCTTAAGATGGCCTGCATTAAAGTTGAACCCCACGACTAAAGTATGCCAGTCCTAAGTTGTGGTCAGAAAGGGAGGCTGTGTTGTTAGGTTTAAGTTCAACTTTAAGTCTCTTATGGTTTGTAATAATTGGATGCTTTACACCTATGTTTACCTTCCTGTCCTGCATGAACTTATTCAGCCTTTTTTCATTTTGCTGTTTATCTCTATTGATGTTTGTTCAAGTAATCCAGTCAAGGCATCTTCAAGTAGTCCAAGGGAAAAAAACTAATGACAAATAGGACTTCAGTCCATTTAAATGGTTTGTGCTGTTTGGATTTTCAGAGGCATTTATTTGGTTTATTCACACACTTATTGAAATTCATGTTGCATAAGGCTCAATTGTTGTAAAGGCTCAAATGCATGAAATGATGGCAATAGTATAGCAGGCCTGTTCTTAGATAGGTAAACATCATAAAGAGATGAAGAAAAGAATGTGGCATGAAAATCACTTGAAAGATATACAAAACATTTATGAACAACATTTGGTCTTCAATCATGTCTGAATAGCACATATTATATTAAATAAACTCAAACCACACACTAATAATATTAAAAACATTTGATACTTTCATTTTCATTGGCCAAAGTTGAGTCTTATCTCAAAGCAAGAGTCAGTCTACTCAATAATGTATACAAATCACAAACTCAATCTAAAGAATATTCATCAATTATTGTAAGCAGTGTCCAGGAGTATACAATTTTGTCAACCTTCGCCTCTTCAAATGCTCTATTCAATTGGTAGCTTTGGAAGCACTTTTAATTTGCTTATTAACTATTTATAAAAATAAATTATTTTATGCTCTCTCTCCATTTAACAAAAACGATTTTACCAAAAAAAAAAATGAACAAAGGGGATATTTCGGTTTGCTCTTTCAAATGGGCTTTTGATGGAAACGGTTTGGTTTCTCAAATAGGTTTTTGATGGAAAAAACCACAAGGCCCATTTTAGGCCATCTATTCACTGCCTTGGAAAACCTTTGGGCACGAAACGGATAGTCGTGCGGGTCACCTTATGTAATACCCACATATTACTACTGCCTAAACACCTAACAGAGGGAGGGTTTTTTTCATCGGACATTTCCCTGCATTGATGCATGGAGACCGAATTCGTCACAGCGGAGTTGATGCAAAGATCTGATGCCATGATAAGCTATGGGTACTCGCTTATGCGACGTGTGAAGACTACCTTTGTTGCAGTCCACATGGCGAGGTATTGTATAATTTCGTTAGGTCCTATTGTTGTAGATCTAGGCTGGTTAGACGACACCATCTTTATTAACATCTTTTGAACACTCTCTATTAGCATGTCTTTTACCTCTGCTCATATGTTATTTCCTCTATTGTTTTGTTTTACTGCTATGAGTAATGTACCTTGTTTCAGACAAATGAAAATAGTATAGGCAAGTAATGGGGTAATAGGAAGCCAAATCAATGAGTTAACACGAAAGGCTCAAGTCATAAAAACAAATAGAAATCAGTGCATGTCAACTGAATACCAGTCCAAATTATGAACGTGATGGATTGTTTTTTTTTTTCTCGTTATGATTACAATAACTTTACCCTATCTACAAACTTATATAATTTCTTTTTTATATGCACGCTTATGGAGAAATCCATATGGAGAGGTGGACCCTATTTTTGTTAGCGGGTATATTAGGGGCTCGGTCAGATGTGGAATCTTTATAGATCGTCGTGGCACCCACCATCAAGTCATATTCAATGATTGTGCTGAAAATCCTCTTTTAACTGATGGTTGGAGCAATCTTAGACAAGCCTTTCATATGACCCAGGATAATAAAGTTTGTTTCTTTTACTTGGGGAATAGTGAATTCCATGTGTCACATCTCCCAGATCATGTCCCTCCACATAAATACCCAACTTTTCACAGTCGCTTTGCTACACAACAACAGCAACCTGATTGCACCATTGATTCTTTTGAAGTCAAGATTTGTCCATATATCGAACTTGAAAGATCCTTGGTGTGTTTTAAACTTATTTACCCTTTGCCGTGTTTTGTACATATGCCTTCTTACCTCTTCATTCAGTATATTTGATTATTTTCCAGGTTCTTCCATCTGATATTTCTGACCATATTAAGAAGCACAACTTCCATCCGTTGTTGTTATAAGGTCCTCTTGGAGGGAAAATAATTTGCAAGTGCATTTCAGAAGGGCATGGTGAAGATAATATCAAAATTACTATGGGGTGAAGAACTTTCTACAAGATAAACAAAATAAAGCCTGGACATAAAATCATCTATGGGTTTCCAACGAGTCCCAGCACTAATGAAGTACGTGTTCAAGTACTTTAAGTTAGATTACTTTAGGTTTGGTTTCTGTGTGGAATTTAGTAGTGTACTTTTATTATCCAAAGACTTGGTGATCAAGTGTTGTTGTATCTTTTTGTCTAATGTTGGTCCCTCGCAGCATTATCTAATGTTGTTCATGCTTTTGTGATGACTAAATGGAAACTTCATTATTTCTTCTGCTTATATTTCTATGCTTCATTAATCCTTAACTCAGTATAGCAGTATTTTTAACAGTATATGGAGACACAAATGTTGAGAACAAAACATGATTTAATCAACCAAGAAAAATGAACCCACAAAAGGAATAATAAAGGAACACACCAAAACACTGCCATTAATTGTATCAATACGATTGGCTGTTTTTAGATTAAATTAAAAATGATGGGGTTTCCAGCGAGTCACAGCAGTAATTAAGTACATGTTCAAGTAAGTTTTAAGTTAGATTACTTTAGGTTTAGTTTCTCTATGGAATTTAGCAGTGTACTTTTATTATCCAAACACTTGGTCATCAAATGTTGTTCTATCTTTTTGTCTAATGTTTTTATCTTTTTATTTAATGTTGTTCATGCTTTTGTCATGACTAAAATTCTGTCTACATAGTCTAGATCGAGGAGAAGATTGTGTAGCTTGGTTGCTAACTGGTGATGGGAACGTCATTATTTCTTCTGCTTATATTTCTATGCTTGATTAGTCCTTCACTCAATATAGCAGTATCTTTAAGGGCATATGGGAACACAAATAAATAAATAAATTGAAATGTGGTTTGCGTCGTGGTTACACTTTGAAATGTTTGGTGTGTAAGCAAATCTGTTATTTTTCAATGCTATCACAAATATACAGAAACCAGAAAAGAGCTAAAACCCAAACTCCAATTGCAACGAAGCAAGAACCCGATTGATTCTGCAATAGTATGGTAGTAGGTTGGACAATAAGCATCTCAGTACAGCTTCTAATCCACTTAACTACAACAAAATAACCCAAACAACAGACTAAAATACAACTCCAATCATGAGCTTGACAATGACAGCCTTCATCAATCCTCCTAAAGCTTATGAATTTCAGTGGAAATGTGTTGAGTGGTTTTTTTGCCTACTTTTCACTAAACTTAGGGTATATGCATATATGTACTACGTATATGATTTTAATTTGATTGGATGTACACTCATTTTCTTTTGGTTGGTGGTTTTTTTTTTTTTGCTTATAATATGATTTATGCGCACAACAAACTAAAATTCACATAATTGATACAGCAACACCTAAAAATGCTTCCAATTTGACCCTTTTACAAATAAATTACATAGTTGTCCATTCAAATGCTGTGAAATCCTAAATTGGAATGTTCCATTTTTCTTCATCTCATCATCCTCATCTCTGCATTAAGCATTGTAATCTCCATTTCCAATTCAAGTTGCATAATACATTATATTGTTGATTGTTGATAATTATATAACCAGCAAAAAAGGCAAAAAACAGAAGCAATACTTGGAATGTTGCATTTTTCTTCATTTCATCATCCTCATCTCTGCATTAACCATTGCAATCCCCATTTCCAATTCAAGTTGCACAATACATTATATTGTTGATTGTTGATAATTACGTAACCAGCAAAAAAGGCAAAAAACAAAAGCAATAGTCATCTTAGTCCTTGAAGTCAACACCAAAAAAGCAAAATAAATCCAACCGCTAATCATCAGAAACTGCATCATCAACTTCTCCATCTTCTTCAGAAACAACATGACTACTGGCAGCAGAAATCGCATCATCGCCTTCATGTGCCCCAAGTAGTTCATTATCTATAGGAATCTTAAACTTGAAATGAGAAGAACCAATGTATGAAAATTGCACCAAAGCACCCGCTAGGATCATATAAAGACTTCTTATATGATTCGTTTCAGTCAATAACCATGGCCGACCATCTACAACATCTGCATAACACACAAAGGAGTGTCCCAAGTTGTCTTCAATAGTCACTCTGTCGGAGAGTTCATGCCCCCAAAGCTGCTGGTAAAACCACCGAGGGATTGAAATACAACACTGATAAAGACCAAAATGTTGTTAGAGGCACGACAATGTTAACTTTTAACGAATGATCAACAAAACGAAATGATGTTGTTAAAATTAAACTTACCCGATCAGCATGAAGTGCGGTCTCGAGTAGAGGTGTCAATTTGGTCCGTATGGGCTGGCCCAGCCCAGCCCAGCCCATATGGGGTGGGGCCAAAAGCCCACTTGTGTAAAAGCCCATAGGGCCAAAAGCCCACAAAGCCTTGTAGACTAGGGTCAGCCCATGGGCCTTAAAACTTTTTTAAAAAAAATCTAGAAAAAAATTATGTGTTACAGCTGTCATTAGCATATATCCAACAAGTGAGGGGGAGAAATGCTAAACAAAAAAGTATTACACCATGAGTTAACTCAGTTAAGAAACAATAAGATATTCCAATTCCCCTGTATTACAACATCACAGCAGGCAATTTATATACAACATTAGATCATTTCATCACATTAATCTAAAATTACATTAATGACACGTGTATTAACCATCACCATTTTATATTCATTTTTGATATCTTGAAAACATGAATACTTTGCTTGAATACAGATCATTATAATTAAGCACAAAAACAGTTGCAGTAGAGATTATGCTGAAGAATTATATTAAAATATATATGTTAATCACATAGTGATGCTAAAATAATAAACCATGACTTAAAGCAAAAAATTATATGAACTAGGGCAAGATATTCACCAAGGCATGGGCACAATGAGTTCTTCATGCCTAAATCAAGGAATCTATCATACTAGCCACAAATCTAGCAGCGAAGCAGGCATCTAATATTGTGTATAAAGAGAGAAATATGCATATCCCATTAAATGGCCATTGCTGCATACCTCCATAAAGGCTTTTTCTAGAGAAATATTTGACCAACAAACGTCAAGTGTATTCGGTATCATATTTTCTGAACCTCTCAATGCATTGTGTGTTGTCCCATAGCCTGGAGGGCAGAGAATGGGTTTCGAGTAGTTGGAAGAGAGGGATTTGCAAATAGTGAAGTGGGAAAATATAATAGGCTGAACCATCAAGCCCTGACCCTAACCCACTAATAATTTTAATTTTATGGGCTGGGCTGAAACAAACCCACTTAATTTGGGGCTGTAAATTTATGGGGCTTAGTGGGGGGCCAAAGGGGCCAAATTGATAGCTCTAGTCTTGAAATGCCTTGAGGGATCCATATCAGAAGCGTTTTGTTTGAAGAACACGAATATCCAATTTTGTGTTTACGGTCGAAAATGGCAAGTTACTTGACTACAATTCAGGGCAACACGAAATGTTACACCACTGCAATAAATTAAGCAACACACAACACTGCAATAAATTAAATAGTAATGAAATGGAACTAAATAACAGAAAGAAAGAAAAGCGTTACAGTCCAACAATCAGAGCCAGCAAAGTCAAATGCAGGACACGGTAACATAGAACTGAATGCAACAAACTTTGAAATAGAACGGAAAATAAGAATTAACCAAAAGAAAATAACGAAAACTGTGAGAAAATTTGAATGACAGAGACAAAAGGAAAAGGTAAAATGTATGTGAGTTGAGTGAGTCGATGGGTGCATAAAAGGAGAAGAAGATGAAAGGATCCCAGAGATTCGAAATATACATGAAAGAGGAGTCACAAGGGAATAATGTGTCGTTCAACGTTGTCGCGCAACCACCGGCACCACCACTGCTCTGCGACCTAGACGTGCGACGATGGCACACTGTCGGGTCACCCCCTTGGGGATTGAGTGTTTTAATTTTTTTGGGAGAAATAATCTAGATCGTCAGATGAATCCAACTGTGCAAATTGACTGACTGTTAACCCCCTTCCCCATTACATTTAATTATCTAAAGGCAGAAGCATGGACTCATACCCATTTCAAATAAACCAAATACCTTCTTCCGTTCTGCCACCTGTTGCAAACCTCATGCATATGCTGTTCAAAATATCCTACAGACACTTCTCTCTGTTGGGTTTCTGCCAGTTCTCTTTGTTTATTGGTTTGTTTCCACGGTGGCAACACCATATCTTCCATTCTTAGATTAAGCCAAAGTAAAAACATATCCTTCTAAAAGATTTTAAACCAGATTTACACTCCATCTTTCAGTACATGCGTTGATGCTCCTAGAGATGCAATACTCCACAAGTGGCAAATGATAAAACAACTAAGGAAATTGGAAAAGGAAAATGGTTGAATACCTCTGCAAGTGGTGGCACCACCTTTGGCTTTAGTCGAGTCATATAGCTATCGTGCGCACCAGCTCATTAGCCTCAATTTCTCTATCCATGTTGGAATCGTTTGGGTACACTATTGGCCCATCACATGCAACAACAATTAAGTGGGGTTCCACATTAGCGTACTGATTTTCAAGGTGTGAAAGAAAAAGAAAATAAACACAAACACCTTCTCTCCTCAGTGTACTAACTAACTTGAGAAAATGCAAGGCTCAAAATGGTAAGAGGAAGCATATTGTGTTGAATTTCAACCACCTTGGTAATCACAGTTTCTTCATGTTGTTTTCAAACTAAAGCGGCTTGGTCTAACATTCTTTCTCCAATCTTCAGTTTCTTCAACACAATGGGTTATACGAACACGCATGGGAATAGTTAGTCTACACTTACTTCCCAACAAAGGTGATTACAACAATTTTCCTTTTACAGATCTTATGCTTATACTTGAAAAGAAATAGGTTACTTTTTTTTTATGACAGATATTATATCCAAATATGGTTATGTTATTTTTTTTTTAATTATTTTTTGTTGACGATGAAGCTGTGCTGAGGAATGAGAACATAACTTGAATATATATGTTTCCCTTCTCCTTAATCCAATCAGTTATTTAAAAATTATATTTTTAGTCTTGATTTAGTTGGTTTGACAAGATTACACTTCACTGATGATGCCGAGTATCACAGTTCAATCAAATATTGATTTAGTTGTTCTCAAGACCAAAAAAAAAAAATTTAGACACTACATTGGTCAGAAAAATTGAGAATGTTGTTGATGTGCTTTTTATGTCCCATGTATAGAAACAAAACTACTATATATTATGCCAACAAAAAAGTTGACAAACAAAAAAGTTGACATCATTTTCATTAAATTAAAAAATTGACATATTGTAATTGACTACATATTGGGAAATATAAAGGTGCATAGAAGGCTATATAATTCAACAGCCAAGAGAAGGCAAAACCTGATCAACAGAGCCTCAAACATAAATTGAAGAGAAGTAGTAAATAAATATATTCAGTAATAAGGTAGAAATTTTGTTATTCTTTTTTGATTTTTATTAATAAAATTTAGGGGAGAGTACTATTTTTCCTTCTAGTTGTTTTTTTCCTAAAGAGGGTTTTGCATCAGAAGGTTTTAACGAGGTTCATTTCCTTTCTTTTGCTTAAAAAAAAGTAACAAGGTAGAAATTTGGAAAAATTTCCTGTTTTTTGAGTATACAATTTTTTGTATGATTAACTTAATAATTAATGTTTTTCTCATGTACACCAAAATCAGCAAATGGCATTACCATCCGGTCTCAACAAAAGTCATTCTAATGATTTTATCCATTCCATCCAAGCATTTCTTGCTCTCACAGATGGTATGTTTGATATGTTCTCATTAATTGATCTTGCTTTCTTTTAACCAAAAATTGGTCACCCAGCTCACGTTCTGTCATGTCTTCAGCAAATTGTAGTTCACATCAGAATGTCTTACCACATAGAAGGGGCCTTGGTCCAGGGAGATTTGTTATTAAGGATGGAACACTTACTTCCTTTGGTTCACCAAAATGGCGACAACAATACGCGACACCATGTACGGACTGTAGTACGGACTTTTTTTTTCGAAATTTTCCAAAAAATTATTACAGATTTTTTTAACTGGTTAATCAAGTTCACATATCTGGTTAATGCCAAAACCTGAAACTTTTGGACATTCCATTTTCTTATCTGGTTAATCAAGTTCACATATCTGGTTAATACTATTCATTATCTGGTTAATGCTAAATCCTGAAACTTTGGACATCCCATTTTCTTATCTGGTTAATCAAGTTCAAATATCTGGTTAATATTATTCATTATCTGGTTAATGATCCCATTTTCTTATCTGGTTAATAAAGTTCAAATATTTAGTTAATGTTATTCATTATCTGGTTAATGTCAAATCTGTGTTAACCAGTTAAAAAAATCTAAAAAAAAAAGCAAAAAAAAAAAAATATCTGTACGAATTCTGTACGGTCCGTACATATCCATGTTGTACATCTATACGGTGTGCATACAATTTTGTGTTCAAATATCATTTTTCAACAAATTGGTACAAATTATGCTCAACTTCCTCTCCAGCAACATGAAACATGCATTTCAGGTAATTCACCATATCTAAAATCTAACCTTCAATGCCTTTTGCATTGTGCTTTCTTCATTATTTAGACATTATAGTGACCTCTGAATAGGTGACCAAGATTGGGGCTTACAACATCCTATAGCGCCCCCAGAAATAACTTGCTCCCAAGATGTAACTGATATGGATGATATAGGTAGTTTATTTTGCATTCTCCTTCCGAATAACATAGGCCTCCATGTATATTTGCGCATATATATTTGATGTCTTTATTTCTTTCTTTTTGATTTGTTGGACCCTAAATTTTTTTCTCCACTTACTGTCAACAAGGTCAGCTATCCCAATACTGTGATCTTGGGAAACCAAACTGTGTTTGCAGTGATTGTGGTGCTCTAATGTGGTATGAAGAAAGAATCCAAAAGCAATACAATGCAGCTCATCCAAGGCTTGGTATGTGTTACATGCAAGGAAGGATTTTATTTGTTGATTATAAAGAGCTTTCCCAACCATTGAAGGATCTATTTCATAAACACGATAAAAAACCAAAAATTTTTCTCGATAACATTAGATCCTTTAACAGTATGTTTGCTTTCACTTCTATGGGAGGTAAAATAGATAATACAATGAACAACGGGAAGGCATGAATGGTGAAAATTACCATCAAATTGGAAGCTTGCTCCCTATGCCTGGAAATCAACCCAAATTTGCCCAGCTATACATTTATGATACCGAAAATGAAATCAGCAATAGAATCACAGTTGTTGGGTATTTTTCACAACCTCGCTATAATTATATTATATTGTTTATTACTGTTTTAATTCAGTGAAGTTCCATTTTATTGTTTGATATTTATACTTTCCAAATTTATGTGTTTCTCACAGGATGGAGGAAGCATCGTGTTCTTTAAAAGCAGAAATTGTTGCTGACCTCAAACAGCTTCTTGACTTTTATGATCCATATGTTCAGATATATAGGATTCTCTGAGACAATATACATTACATAAATGCCCCGGCATTCAAACTGAGATTGTTGGGCAAGAGAGGACGTGATGGTAGAAAATACAATATTCCACATGCCTCAGAAGTTGCAACTTTAATTGTTGGTGACTTTGACGCCACTGATTTTGAGAGAGATGTTATTACTGAGAGTGTGTCCGGCTTATTGAAGCGAATATCAGTTTTTGATCATGCTTACTTGCCATTACAATATCCACTGTTCTTCCCTTGGGGTGAAGATAGTTTTAGGGATGATATCCAGATCAATGAAGAATCGAATGCACCGCCGATTAAAAGACAGCGGGTTACTCTTAGAGAATGGTTTGCTTATAGGATTCAACAAAGGCAAGTCGAAAACTCAACTATATTATTTGGCAGGCGCTTATTTCAACAGTTTTTGGTGGATGGTTATAGCATGATTGAATCCTTGCGCTTGAAGTGGGCCAGGCACCATCAAAAAGAATTGAGGGCTGAAATCTACAAGGGTCTTGCAGAGGCCATTCTGAAAGGTGAAACTAACCCTTCTACAATTGGCAGGAGAATTGTCCCGCCTTCTTCTTTTACAGGAGGAGCAAGATATATGTTTCAAAATTATCAAGATGCTATGGCAATTTGTGGTTGGGCTGGATACCCGGATTTATTTATCACTTTTACTTGCAATCAAAAATGGCCTGAGCTAACCGGGTTTCTCATCAAACATAGACTGAGGTAAGAGGATCGCCCTGATTTGATTAGTCGACTTTTCAAGATAAAAGCTTAATCACTTGATAAAGGAAATAAAGAAAGAAAGAAGAAATATTTGGAAAGGTTAAAGCAGGTACAAATTTGTTGCTATTAAATTATTTTATTTACCTTTTCAATTACGTGTGATAATTTGTTTTGTGCTTCATATAAATTTTCAGTTATCTACATTATTGAATTTCAAAAACGCGGTTTGCCACATGCCCATATATTAGTGTTTCTGCATCCTCAATCAAGGCATATACATCTTGATGATATAGACAATATAATATGTGCTGAACTTCCTGATAAAGATGCCGACCCTAAGTTATTTAAAGTGATGTCTTCCCTCATGGTTCACGGCCCATGCAGCCTTCAGAATAGAAAATCTCCATGCATGCAAAATGGCAAGTGTACAAAATATTTTCCAAAAAAATTTGTTGAGGCCACAACTATTGATTTAGATGGATGTCCAATATATAGGAGGAGAGATGATGGTGTCATTATCAAAAAGGGTGAATGTTATGCAAACAACATATTTGTCGTCCCTTATAATAGACATCTACTATTGAAGTTTAATGCTCACATCAATGTTGAGTGGTGTAATCAGTCTCGATCTATAAAAAATCTCTTTAAATACGTCAACAAAGGCCATGATCGTGTTACTACAACATTTTACAACAGTTCAAATGGTGCCACTTATTCTGAGTGTGTTGATGAAATCAAGATATACTATGACTATAGATATTTATCATCGTGTGAGGCTGCTTGGAGAATTTTTAGTTTTGACATTATCCACAGAGAACCTTCAGTGGAGAGCTTACCTTTCACTTGCCAGATGACAAATATGTCATATTTGATGATGATGATTCAATTGACAATGTTGTCAACAGGAAACACATTCACATTACAAAATTCTTGCATGGATGGCTGCAAATAAGAAATGGCCAAATGCACACACATTGACTTACAGTCACTTCCCTTTGAAGTTTGTTTGGAAGGAAGCTGAACATTAATGGGTTCCGCGTCAAAGGGTATTTACAATTGGAAGACTTCATCTTGTTCAGCCTGGAACTGGTGAGCTATATTATTTGAGGACTTTGTTGAATTATGTAAAGGGGGTTGAAAGTTTTGCTCAAATAAGAACCGTAAGAGGAGTTGAGTATCAAACTTTCAAGGAAGAGTGCTATGCAATGGGTTTATTGGATGACGATAGAGAATACATCGATGCAATTGTTGAGTCAAGTAGCTGGGGTACTGCAAGTTTTTTGAGAAAACTTTTCTCAACTTTATTGGTGTCAAACCAACTATCTAGACCAGAATTTGTTTGGGAGAAGACTTGGGAATATTTGAGTGATGATATATTGCACAGGCAGAGAATCGTTTTACAATTTGAAGGTAATTTTTTATGTCTTAAAATTTTATATTTTCGCATTTATAAAATTAATCTATTTCTTGGAACTTCGAAATCGTTTTAATTTACCATGTATCTTTACAAAATTTATAGATCTGCAGTTATTTTTCGAAGAGGTTAAAAACTTTGCATTGGCAGAGATTGAGCTTTTGTTACAAAGTAGTAAGTGGGGTCTATTTGATTTCCCTACAATGCCTCAGCCTGATATGTTGTTGTTTTCTGAGAGAGGAAATAGATTAATCTATGACGAGCTTAACTATGACAGGGAATCTCTCGCAAAGGAACATGAACATTTAATGGCAAGCATGACTACTGGTCAAAGGGCAATATATGAAGAGATCATGACAACAATAAAGACAAACAAACCCGACCTCTTTTTCTTTATGGGTATGGTGGAACAGGAAAGACTTATATTTGGATAGCTCTATCCGCTGCACTAAGATCAAAAGGAGAGATTGTTTTGATGGCTGCTTCTAACGTAATAGCTACTTTGTTAATACCTGGCAGAAGAACCCCATATTCCAAATTTAGTATTCCTATAAATATAGATGAGAACTCAACTTGCAACATTAAACAAGGGAGTCAACTTGCAGAATTAATAGCAAAAACAAAGCTAATTATTTGGGATGAGGCACCAATGACTCACAAACATTGTTTCGAAGCTCTTGATAGGAACTTCAGGGATATTCTTCGATTTTCTGATGCGGGAAATGCCAAGTTCCCGTTTGGGGGTAAAGTTGTAGTTTTAGGTAGAGACTTCCATCAAATTCTGCCGGTTATTCCAAAGGGAACAAGACAGGAGATAGTTCATGCTTCCAATAACTCCTCATATCTCTGGAATTTTTGTAAGGTTATGACATTGCATACAAACATGAGACTCCTATCTAAAGACCCAAGAATTGATGTTCAGGAAAGGAAACAGTTTTTAGATTGGATCTTGGGGATTGCTGATGGTACTATTGGAGATGTAAGCGATGGAAATATAACTGTTCAAATTCCAGATGATTTACTAGTAAGAAACAACGGCAGTGACTCAATTTCTTCCATTGTTCGTGAGACTTATCCTTCCCTTTTAGATAACATGAATACTCCATCTTTTTTTCAACATAGAGCTATATTAGCTCCTACAAATGATATTGTTGACAAGATTAATGACTATATGTTATCGTTACTTCCTGGTGAAGAGAAGACTTACCTCAGTTTTGACACTCCTTATTCAGCAAATGTAGATGCTAATAGGCTAGATGATCTCCATACTCCTAAATTTTTGAACACAATCATGGGTTCGGGTCTTCCAAATCATATGTTGAAACTAAAGGTTGGAGTTCCTGTGATGTTATTGAGAAACATAGATCAATCTTCAGGATTATGCGAATGCTCATCACCAAAATGGGCAAATATGTTCTTGAGGCAAGGGTTATTAGTGGTAGTAACATTGGACACAGGGTGTACATACCCAGATTATCTTTGATGCCTTCTGATAAGAGGATTCCTTTCAAATTTCAGTGAAGACAATTTCCCCTAGCTCTTTCATTTGCAATGACAATCAATAAGAGTCAGGGACAATCTTTAAAACATGTAGGTATTTATCTTGCACAAGTTGTGTTTTCGCATGGGCAACTATGTGTCGCAATATCAAGAGTATCATCAAGAGAAGGCCTAAAAATATTGATAACTGATGGCGATGGTGAAAATACAAACACTACTTCAAATGTTGTCTACAAAGAAATTTTCCAAAATTTATAGTAAAGGTTAGCTTACCTACATTTTTTGTATATTCAATAATTCTATATGTCTTTGTGTATTTTATGCGTCTTTAATAATTGTGTTTTCTTCTAAGATTGCAGGTATTTCTTACCTCTTTGCCTTGCATAGATTGGTATTAACTCTATCCTTGAGGTAATTAGCATATTTGCATATATTGTCGTTATGCCTCGGTGCTGCTAGGTATTTTGTTTGGGATTTCTGTCATAGATTGGTATTAAGGCTTCCGGGTTGCTATTTGGTTTCAGTGTTAGGGTTATTTTATCATTTTAAATGCAGGTTCCCATATAACCTCTCTTTTTAATGTCATTTCCATATAACTATCTTTTTAATGTCATTCCAGGATAACTGACCCGTGCGATAGTAAAGAAAACGTTAATTTAGGTGCTTACGTCAAGGTTTAACGAAAGACAAACATATATTTTACTTTGTCATCAAATTTTTATAAGTAATTTATAAGAAATATGTAACATTTTTATTTTCACTGGTATATTACTTAAAACTTGTAAGTATCATATTCCTAAGGAATTACAATAAGTCATTAAAATCAGAATTTAAAGCAAGGCTAAAATACTATTTTAGTTCCTTAATTTATTTTTGAGGTCCAAATTGGTTCCATAACTTTTTTTTTTGGGTCAAATTGGTCTTCCAGTTGAGTAAAGTTAATCAAGTTAGACCTTTCAGTCAGTATAACACTAACGGTGTTAACTTTATCTAATATGGCGTAGATGTGGCAAATGGCTAACCAAAAATATAATTTTTTAATGCTACATGACATTTATAAGTTTTTAAATTATAATATTAACCATTAACATTCCAAAAACCTAGAAAAATTCCTGTAAAAAAAATGAGGTTATGACCAATTTAGTCCCTGAGATTTACGCAAAATTCAATTTAGTCCCTGACTTATCCAATATTCCAAAATAGTCCCTGACATTTTAAAATCTGTTTCAGTTAGGTCCCTCCGTTAACTTGTCTCAGATTATGAGTTTGGGAAGCTGATGTGTCACGTTTAGTGACTTGCTGGCACCCATGTAGGTCTTCACGCTGGCGCCACATCATGTGGCTGAGTGGACGAAAATTTCAGGGATCATTTTGCTACTCAGTAAAATATCTGCAACGTGTATTCTGATGAAAAAAAATTTGGGGGACTAAATTGATACTAATTTGGTTTTCTTTTAAATACCCAATTTCTTCTTCTTCTTCTTCTTCTTCTCACTTCTTCTTCTTCTTCTTCTGCTTCTCACTTCTTCTTCTTCCCCTTTCTTCCATTTGTACTGAAACCCTAAAAACCTACATCCAAGTGAAGAAGCAACGTTGGGATGAAGAAGATGGGTGGTGGGTCACATTTTTCTCCATCAAGTCAAGTGAAGAAATCCTCAAGAAGTGGTTCTTCATCTGCAACTTATTCTTCTGTTGGAGAGACCCGAAATTGCCCTATTCCGTTTTGCAGCTGTGAGAGGAAATGTGTCGTCCGGATTGCTAGAACTGGTGCCAACCCAAATCGACCTTTCTTTACATGTCCAATTTTGAAGGTATATGTTGTTGATATATGTGTCTTCCATGTAAGGAATGATTTGGGTTTGACTTGGTTTGTTTTGCATCTTATATCATGCGTAAAGAAGAAAATTGTAACTATTTTCTCTGGTGTGATGAAGCCCTGGTGTATTTGTGCCTAATGGAGTTGGTGGGTATGGTTCGGTGTGATGGGAGGTGATGTGTTTGCCACGAGAATGATGATGAAGAATGGAAGTTAGAGCTTATGGCCAAGGTTGATGCTATCATGGTAGAACAACAGAAGAAGGCAGAAGTTATGGCCAAGCTTATGGCCAACATTAATGCCATTGTGATAGAACAAAAACAACAAAAACTTTGTCAAAATGTTATGGGTTTCTTTATGATTTTGTTTATTGCATGTTGGATTGGTAGGCTCACTGCCTAAGTGTTAAACTTTATATGTAACTACCTAATGTAATGTAATGGATATCTTGTAAGGTTGATGTTGTTTAATGTTAATGACTTTATTAAATTTCAGTTTCAAGTTCAGATTTATTTTAAAAGATAATAATTATAATAAGTACATGTGGTATCAAAAGTAGCAGACCTAAAGTGCATGAAGTTAAATTAATGAAGCACCCAAAAAGGTGTCAAAGTACATAAGTTGCACATCCTAAGTGCATTTAGTGCAAATACATCAAAAGTATATTTAGCATATACAATATGCACCTACAACCAAAAGAAGTTACATACAAAAAAGTGCACCATAATGTGCATGTACATCAGAAGTAGCACATTCTAAGTGCATTCAGTACCAAAGTGCATTTACAACACCTAAAACCAAAAGTTACATACAAAAAAGTGCACCATAATGTGCATGTACATCAGAAGTAGCACATTCTAAGTGCATTCAGTACCAAAGTGCATTTACAACACCTAAAACCAAAAGTTACATACAAAAAAGTGCACCATAATGTGCATGTACATCAAACAATACATCAAACAAGCTGCTTTGAAATTCTTTGTTGCCTTGGGCGATCTTGATGAAGTCTGGGAGTTGGAATGAATCGCATCAATTATTCTCCCTAACAGATTGTGTGGCTCTGGTTGTCGTGGAATTGGGACCATGGTTGGTGATGGGAACAAGACCGGTGATGGTGGTTCAATATTGATAGATTTGGTGCTCTCACTGAGTTGCTTTCACACCTGACATTTTCTCGGTATAAGAGGACCTCTAACACCATATCTTCTTCCCTGCACATATGGAAACATTATTAAGACAGTTACAAAATAGTCCTTAGGTTTATTCATTTATTAGCAAAAACGTCCCTGTAATTTATCACTTAGTGGCAAATTAGTCCTGCAAGACCAATTCGATCACATATCATAATACCAATTCCATCACACATCGAATACCAATTCGATCCATATCACAATACCATATCGATTATTTTTAATACCATATCGAATACCATACTTACACTTACCACAACTTTGTAAAATTGCCAAAAAAATAATTATTCTGATCATACCCTCTCGATCATTGCTTTGTAGGTTTCACCACTGCTGAATTGCCTTCTGCTAATTGTTGACCCTACATGCAGTTATCAAAGTTGTTATACATTCTCACCTTTCATAACTTACAAAAAAAATACAATACATAATAATATTGGTGAAGATTGCACAGGATCATACCACAGGAGTTGTATCCACGAGATTGTACAGATCCTGAGATTGAAGAGGATCCCGAGACAAATCAATCTCGATTGGGCCCTCAGTTGGACCCTCTTCTGTTGGACTTGCATGATTTGGTTGTCTTAGGTTTCTTCGGTACCCCTTGGTTCATGCACCCCCTACTGTTATGACCCTCCAAGCCACATCTCTGGCATATCCAAATAGGACATGTTTTCTTTAGCTTGGTCAGACCAACTGGTTCTTCATTGCCATCTTTCCTCCTATTCTTTTTTGGCCTTCCAGCACTCCTCTTGACCTTAGGTGGGACAGGTTTGCAATACCCAGTAGGTGTCCAATAGTGCTCTGATTGTGTAGGCTGAACAAAGTAGTTGTAACTTGCTTTATATGCTCCTATGGTTAACCAACCATGGCAGTAGTCTTCTGGTTTATGGGCCCTGTATGTTATTGCTGCACAAGCATGTTCACATGGCATCCCTAACAAAAAAGTATTACAAGTTAGACACTGCATGTTAATCTAAGACAAATCTGTGTACTTTCAGCTACATACCTGTTAACTGCCAGAATCTGCATGTGCATGTACGTGCACTCAGATCCACATCCACCTTAATAGGAGGATTTTGAACCTCAAACCGCATACCAGGTTCATCACCTGACCACACAGGGTTCCAGTGATTGCTTGCAATCTTCTGTTTGTCCAGTCTACTTTGTTGATATGGACATAAAGGGCATGCTCTCCCATTAAGCCTCACCTTGTTCTCACTCATAGTTCGCATCAAATAACACCTAATCTCCTCAGCCATGGTGAGGATAGGTTTACCACGATAATTGACAATTGCCGAGTTAAATACCTCACAATTGTTGTTAGTGATGTTGTCCACTTTTGAGTTATCTTTGAAATACGCTTTTGTCCAAGCCTCCTTCGGCCATTTGTCCAGATACTCCCATGCCTTCTTATTTAGCCCCTTTACCTTCTCCATATGTTGTTTGAACTCTGAGACCGTGGTTGACCTTGAACACTCCCAAACCACACCTCTTAATTCTTTCTCTTTCCACTGTTTTGTGAAATTCCTCCACAAATGCATTGCACAATATCTATGTGGAACACCTGGCATCAGCTCCTGTACTGCTGGAATCAGTCCCTACACATATGACCCGAAAACAGTGTGTCAATTAGGTCCCTGGCATTAGTCACTTATAATCAACCCAGTCCTCAAAATTTATCAACAAACATCAAGTCAATCAATGAAATAAATCACGTAAACCATACCTTTTGCATGTCAGACATGAAGTTCCAGCCATGTTGCGTGTAGTCACCAATCTGTTCATGCAGTAGTGTCAAAAACCACATCCAATTGTCTTTGTTTTCCACATCAACAATTGCATAAGCTAACACAAATATTTGTCCATTTGCATCTGTTGCCACAGCAGACAACAATTGTCCCCCATAATAACCTTTTAAAAAACACCCATCCAAACCTATGAAAGGTCTACAACCAGCCCTAAACCCTCTCTTACAAGCATCCAAGCAAACAAAAAACCTATGAAATTGTGGAGCTGATTCAGGTTGTGGTATAGTATCAATCTTAATAAGTGACCCAGGGTTGCTCCTTGATAGCTCATTTGCATAATCCCACACCTTGCCATACTGATCTCTCTCACTACCCTCCACCAATTCTCTTGCCTCCCTAAGTGCCCTAAAAATCATAGACCTATCAATAATAATCTTAAATTCCTTTTTGACAAAGTCAAAAATCTCAACAGAGGTAATTTTGGGGTGACACCGAAGCACCTCCACTAGTTTCTGCACCAACCATTTTCTGTTGGCTTGATTAACCTTGAAATGTCTGCTGCAGCTGTGATAACTTTCAAAGGTCTTGATTTGGAAACTTCCCCTATCCTTGGTCCTACCACAAAAAACCTCCCATTTACACCCATCTTCTTTGCACTTGGCCCTTGCCCTTTCCTTATCATTTTTTACCCATTTGATGGGTCTCCCCAAATGGATGGTGTACTCCTTTACCACGGCCTTGAATGATGCTAAGTTCTTTGAACTCCATCCCCAATTCCAAACTAACACTACCAAACTCGGCTTCTTCATTGAATTGAGGGAATGTAACCTTCTCAACATCTTCTTCATCAGTGCTAATTGGATCCTTCATCTCTTCAGATTTGTAGCCGTCATCACAAATACCCTCTGGTATGTGTTTACTGCTTTGTCCACGACAATAGTCAGCCATAGGTTGATTGCCTTCTCCACCATAATACCCAGCCATATCAAATGAGTCATCACTACTTGAACTATCAATAATGGGTGATGGTGATGGTGATCTCTTACCCTTTCCTTTCACTTGCACCTTTTTACCCTTAGCAGATGTTCCAACCTTCTCGGCCTTCTTTCTCTTTGGAGTCCTATTCTTCTTTGCCTTAGTTGGAGCAGTAAATCTCCTTTTTCTTTGTGGCACTTCCTCTTCATCACTGAGGGGGCTTGTAATGGCTATCTTCTGCACTTTCATCAGTGGATGAATGGCTACCCTCATCAGCCCCCTTATCTTCATCACTCATTTTGTCTTCAACAACCATTTCATCCTCTTCATCACTACTTGAACTATCAATAATGGGTGATGGTGATGGTGATGGTGATCTCTTACCCTTTCCTTTCACTTGCACCTTTTTACCCTTAGCAGATGTTCCAACCT
Source organism: Calophaca sinica (assembly GCA_037113605.1). Taxonomy (NCBI): domain Eukaryota; kingdom Viridiplantae; phylum Streptophyta; class Magnoliopsida; order Fabales; family Fabaceae; genus Calophaca; species Calophaca sinica. Next base: position 98,992,005 of record CM073733.1, on the reverse strand, counting down.
TCTCGGCCTTCTTTCTCTTTGGAGTCCTATTCTTCTTTGCCTTAGTTGGAGCAGTAACTCTCCTTTTTCTTTGTGGCACTTCCTCTTCATCACTTGAACTAATAATTGGAGGGGGCTTGTAATGGCTATCTTCTGCACTTTCATCAGTGGATGAATGGCTACCCTCATCGACCCCACTTATCTTCATCACCCACTTTGTCTTCAACAACCCTTTCATCCTCTTCATCACTCCCTTTATCTTCATCAGCCCCATCATCCCCTTCATGTTCTTCAGCAACCACATTATCTTCAGCAGCCGCATTATTGTCTTCAGTAGCCACATTATTGTCTTCAGCAGCCACTTGATCTTCTTGACTACATGGTAGTGGCAATATAGGATCAGCTTCCATTATAGGGTGCTCATAATAAAGTTCGATCTCATTTCCATTACCCATTGCATCCCGAGCCATTGCCAATACATCCCTATCAGTGTTCAATTGTCTCATTCCAAATTCAATGTCTAAGTTTGGTACCCTCCATAGCAATTGTTCATCCTGTGATACCTTCTACACACTTTGACAATTTCGTGAAGATCAAACACATTCAGTGTGTCTGAATCCAAATGTTCCCAAACATCCATTTCGCCATTCACATACTCCACAATGCCATTCTCATTCCTTATAAATCTGCCTCCATGATGCACTATTAATGTAATATCAAAGACTCATCCCGCACAAACCAAAATCACACAAATGAATTACAAAAGCAAAGAAATATGAGAAGAGCAAATGGAACTATGCTTACAAACGAAACAACAACAATAATTGCAAAAAAGCAACATCAAATATCCTTAAAGCGAAACAACAAAAATTCCAAAAATAGCAAAGACCAAATAGCAAACATGCACACAATGTATACCCACATTCAACCTCTGTTTCACACGAGAAAAACTGGAAACAGGGCTAAACATCACCAACAAACAACAAACCCTAACCCTTACCCATTCAACATCTTACTACCAATACGAAAAAAGGGAAAAACGAAACAACAAAACCACTAAAACCATTCACGGAAAAACGGCAATGGAAGAAAACCAGAGAAGAAAAAAAAATCAACAACAACGGCAATAGTGGAGACGGGACGAAAACCACACATTATTTTCACTAAGATGAAGAACAAACCTTGATGATGGATACGAAAACTCTGGTTGGAGATGATGATCTCAACTGTTGCAAACGAAGAAGAAGCGGCTGACACCAGCGATTCTGAACAAATAGAAGCACCGCTTTTTCCCAAATGAATGAGTCGGCGTGTTTTAACTTGTCGAGGAAGCTTGTAAAATCGGATATTTTCTTGAGTAGCAAAATGGTCCTCGAATTTTCGTCCACTCACCACATGATGTGGCGCCCGGCGTGAGACCTACATGGGTGCTGCAAGTCACTAAACGTGACACATCGCCTTCCCAAACTACATTAGCGAGCCAGGTTAACGGAGGGACCTAACTGAAACAGATTTTAAAATGTCAGGGACTATTTTGGAATATTGGATAAATCAGAGACTAAACTGAATTTTGCGTAAATCTCAGGGATTAAATTGGTCATAACCTCATAAAAAAAACCAGAAAAATTCAATCTTCCATCTCTAATCTCCAGAACCGAGTCCGTCCCTACTCAAGATCCTCACTACCTTTTTCCCATTCAATCTCTGACAAAGAAAGAAAGGGGTAAAGAGTTTTCTTTTTGTGGCCATTTTGACCAAAAAGAAAGAAAAGGAACTAGAACTACACCGAAGAGAAGAAGAGTTTTTTTTTTTTTCTAATAAAGGGGTAAAGATTTGGAAAGGGGTAGAGAAAAGAATCTGGCGCGATGGAAATTTTAGTGGACACAACCCACTCTCTTTCCCGTTCTCTCCCTCACCCCCTCTGTTCTTTGAATAGCGCCCCCATCCCCTTTTCATTTTTTAGATCTCGCACACTGTACAGATCTTGCACCAACTGCACAGGTCCACCCCTAACCAATTGCCTCAAACATCAACTACGCCATCACCATCAACCATGCTATCTTGGAGGGTTTGGGGATGAAGCTTTGAGAAAGGGATAGGACATGTGGGTGATGCATTACAGAGGTGTGATAGTGGAAGGGGATTGAGAAATTTGCAGTATTAGGGTTTTCATTTTGAAGATGTTAATTAGTTTCTTTTTTTAAACAGAGAAGATGTTAATTAGTTGTTTATGCTTAATTTGCTTTTAATTGATTCTGATTTTAATTATATGGTTAAAAAATCATGAAATTTCCATGTCAGCTCCAACTAAGAATTTTAGTTGAGCTGTTGACCACGTCACGTCCTTGTATAACCTTTTTAACAGAGTTAGACGAAAAATGACTAACTTGATTAACTTTTCTCAATTAAAGGATCGATTTGCCCCAAAAAAAATTATGGGACCAATTTGTACCTCAAAAATAAATTAAGGGATCAAAATGAAATTTTAGCCTTAAAACAACAAAATAATACTTCCATACAAGTAAATTCTCAACTTCAAAATACTTCATAATCACCTCAATCGACAGTCCACACACACAAGCACATATTCATGATCTAATTGCTTTGATAAATAAGGTAAACAAAGCAACCCGAGAGTACTCCAGCACCATCAAATTATTAACCATAGCTTCAATATATTGAGTACCTGTTTATCTGGAAGGTTGGTACCGGAAGTAAGGGCTATAGATTAATTTAATAGATAATGGGAGATAAACAATAATCTCCAAGATCTGTTGAGACACTTGGAATGGCAAAAATTACTGTTTCATTGAATATCATCATGCTCTTATAGAGCTCGAGTTACAAACAGAAAACAAAACCAAATAAACTAATCACAACTAACTATCTAACTAATCATGTTAACTAACTAACTAATAACAACCAAATGACTCAACATTCCCTCCCTTAAACTAATTACTCAGCTGCAGCAATTAGTTTAATTTTAGGAACTTCACAAACACCAAGTTGCTTCCTAAGTTTCAAAAACACATCCAGCTTGAGAGGCTTTGTAAGGAGGTGCAGTCGCTCCTTAGTATTACAATAGGCCATTTCAATGATTCCTTCTTTAACTAAATCCCTCAGAAAACAATACCTGACATGAATATGTTTACATCTACCATGCAAAACAGGATTTTTGGAGAGTTTTATAGTGGAACTATTATCACACCATATGGTAGTGCAATCTTCTTGTGAATACTTCAGCTCCTTCAAGACTTTTCTCATCCAAATAGCTTGACTAACCGTGGCTGCAGCTGCCACAAATTCTGCTTCAGTTGTTGATAGAGTCACAATTGGTTGTTTTTTAGAGGACCAAGCTACTGCTCCATTGCTCATGAGGAAGATGTAACCGGTTGTGCTCTTTCTATCTTCTAAATCACCTGCATAATCACTTTGCCGAGTATGCTAATGACTCCTCTTTCCCTCCCTTCTTGTATAGAATCCCATGATTCACAGCCCTTGCAAGTATCTAAGAACCTCTTTGCAGCTAGAAGATGTAACTGAGTTGGGTTGCTCATAAATCTGCTGAGAAGACTCACTGCATACATCATGTTTGGTCTTGTAGCAGTCAAGTAAATAAGAGAGCCCACCAATTGCTTATATGCTGTCTCGTCTACTCTTTCTCCTTCTGGATCCTTGCCCGATCTCTTTGCTCGGTACCATAGGAGTTTTCACAGAATTGCAATTCTGCATACCAAATTTGTCTAAGACTTCCACTGCATATTTTCTTTGGCTGATGTAGACTCCTTGCTCCTGTTGAATCACTTCAATTCCTAGGAAATATTTCATTTTACCTAGATCAGTCATATCAAATTCCCTCTTCATGGAATTCTTAAAATCAGTGATCATGGTCTCATCATTTCCTGTGAATATAAGGTCATCCACATAAATGCTAACTATGAGAATTTCGCCCTTTGCTCCATGTTTCAGAAATAAAGTCTGTTCATTCCTGCTTTTCTGAAATCCTGCATTGATGAAATAGCCTTCAATTCGATTGAACCAAGCTCTAGGAGCTTGTTTTAGCCCATAAAGAGCCTTGTACAATTTATACACCTTATGCTCACTTCCCTTCTTGACATATCCTCTTGGTTGATCTACATAAACTTCCTCTTACAGATTTCCATACAAGAAGGCTGATTTCACATCAAGTTGATACAAACTCCATCCTCTTTGTTTGCCAAAGCTATTACCATTCTCACTTGTGTCTAGCCTCACGACAGAGCAAAAACTTCGTGTAATTTATTCCATACTTTTGAGAATATCCTCTAGCAACAAGCCTTGCTTTGTATTTATCTACTGACCAAACTCATTTTGTTTAGTCTTGTAAATCCATTTAACCCCTATGCTTTTAGCTCCAGTAGGTAGGTCAGTCAGCTTCCATGTCTTGTTCCTCTCAATTGCATCAATTTCTGCATCCATTGCTTGTCTCCATTTTTCACTTTTCACAGCCACCTCAAATGTCTCAGGATCAGCACTTGTCTATCCGAGCCATATTAGCCAATTCTTCATCATCAGAGAGCCCTTCACCACTTACAAAGCCATCCATCCAAGCAGGTGAATGTCTCATACGTCACAAAGATTGTTCTCGATTGTTGTTCCTGAATTCCCGGTTTACATTTCCACTCTAGGAATCTCAATTTACGCTCTATCATCTCTGTCATCATCTTTGATTCATCTCCCCCTCATTGCTTGACTCTCCACTGTCTTCACCGATTCTTGATCATCAACACTTTCCTCATTTTCACCCCATTCGGATCACCGCTACTTCATTCTTATGAGTTTTACTCCAATCCCATTTAGCTTCCTCTTCAAAAACAACATCTCTGCTACAATTATTTTCTCGCCACAGGATCATATAATCTATAGCCCTTAGATTCATCACTTATGCCCAACAAAACACACTTGCAACTTTTATTCTCGAGCTTGGTTCTTTTAACATCGAGGATGTGTGCATATGCAATGCAGCCAAACACCCTGAAATGAGAAACAGAAGGTCTTTTACCACTCCAAGCCTCTTCTGGAGTTTTATTTTTAACAGCTAGAGTAGGGGACCGATTCAAAACATACACTGTCCAATTTACAGCCTCAGGCCAAAAACTTTTAGGAATTCCCTTTCCACACAACAAGGATCTAACCATATTCATTATTGTTCTATTCTTCCTCTCTGCTACCCCATTCTGCTGAGGGGTATAGGCTGTAGTTAACTGCCTCTTAATACCAGCCAATTTACAGTAATCAGTAAATTCAACAGAAGTAAATTCTCCTCCCCTCTTGTTGCTATTTGAGGAAGGTGTGATTGGTCCACACAAATCTGCATGAACTAGCTCTAGCTTTTGTGTAGCTCTCCACTGGCTCTTTCTTGGAATTGCATCCCTATGTTGTTTCCCTTTCATACAATCTTCACACACCTTTGTATTTGATGACAAAGGAGGAAGACCTTGGACCATCTCTTTGCTTTTCAACATCTTCAATCCCTTCAAACTTAAATGGCCATATCTACAATGCCATAAGTGTGAGGGATCTTCAGTATTTGTTTGAAAACAGGTTGCATTTGAAATTGGATTCTGTGCAAACAGAATGAACATTCTGTTTGCTGTCATCTCAGTTTCCAAAATCAAACCTTTGTCCGGATGATAGATCTTGCATTTGCTGGATTGAAACATCACTGTCAGGCCCTTTTCTTGCAGCTGTCCAATGCTCAAGAGATTATTCTTGAGTTCTGGAACCAAGTACACAGCAGTAACAATATGAATCAAGCCATTCATTTTCAATTTTACATTTCCCTTTCCAGCTACCTCCATCCTGGAATTATTTCCAAGCTTCACAGTTTGCTTGAAGCTCTCATCAATATCATTGAACCAAGACCTGTTAGCACACATGTGGTTTGAGCACCCCGAATCAAGAAACCAAGCATCTTCTCTTTTCTTGCACTGAGTGTCCTCTTTAGCCATTAAAAGCAACATTTCTTCCTCATTGAATTCAGCAAAATTGGCTTCTTTATCCCAGTCAGGGCATTCATTCCTATAGTGTCCAAGTTTGTGACACTTAAAGCATTCAATGGTAGATCGATTTTGTCTTCCTCTCCCTCTACCCCTTCCTCTAGAGCCTCCTCTGCCTCTGCCTCCAAAATCAGTTTTTTCTTCTGCAGTCACCTTCAAGACTTGTTCTTCTCCACGATTTTTATGAAACTTCTGTTCATGCACAATCAAAGAACTTTGCAACTCATCCACAGAGAGCAAATCAGTGTTCTTTGATTCCTCAATAGAACAAACAATGTAGTTGAATTTCTCAGTCATAGATCTGAGAATCTTTTCAACAATTTTCACATCATCCATGTGTTCACCATGAATCCTCATCTTGTTAGCAACCCCCATAACCCGAGAAAAATACTCAGACACAGACTCACCTGTCTTCATCTCAAGGGTCTCAAAATCTTTCCTCAAGGCTTGAAGAATAGATCGTTTTACCCTAGCATTCCCTTGGTACTTCTTCTTCATTGAATCCCATATCTCCTTTGATGTGTTCTTCTGCAAAATCGTTTCCAAGATTGTTCTATCGATTGCTTGGAACAAGTAATTTTTCACCTTTAAGTCTTTAAGCTTCGATTCATCAAGACGCTTCTGCTGAGCTTCGGGGAGGACTGCTCCTTCTGCTGGAATCGTGAAACCTGTTTCAACGAGAGACCAATACTCCTTTGATCTTAGAAAATTTTCCATCAACATGCTCCAATGGTCGTAGTGACCATCAAAGCGAGGGATTGCCGGTTGCACAAATGATCCTTCATTCTTTTCTGTCGCCATTGTTAAAGTTCAAGAAATTGCGATTCTTGTGAATTCTCCAGGCCCCAGAATGGAGCTCTGATGCCAAAATGTTGAGACACTTGGAATGGCAAAAAGTACTGTTTCATTGAATATCATCATGCTCTTATAGAGCTCGAGTTACAAACAGAAAACAAAACCAAATAAACTAATCACAACTAACTATCTAACTAATCATGTTAACTAACTAACTAATAACAACCAAATGACTCAACAAGATCTATGGTAGGTCGCAAGCTGTACGGATGAATTGGTGGGTCTCTTATCTGCATTAGTGCATGGCAATAGGTACCTGACATTTATGGCTTTAGCAAGTGATTTATTTGGCAGCTTGGATTTGCTGATGACAATGTTGTCTTCTCTTTTTTTTTTGTACATAAAGAGGGCCTAAGCCCGAAGCAAAAAAAAAAAAACTAAGCTAAAATCGGGGTATCCCAGAGATGTCATCAACTAGCTACTGCCGAAGCTCTCTTGAAGGTTAATTCCAAACTTGTAAAACAAAGGAATGTATGCTAACACTGTGATTTGCTAACCAATCCGCACACCTGTTGCCCTTTCTCATAGTGTGATGAAATTGAATCTGCCAATCTAGTTGAGCAAGTTGTCTGATTCTACGAATCAAAGTTGGCCCACTATCACTCCGAATGCTTTTATCTTGCACCATAGCAATGAGGGTCTAGGAATCACTCTCCACTATAAGCCTCTCAAACCCCTCAATTCTGGCGAGCTCCAAACCAATAAGCATGCCCCACATTTCAACTTGAAGAGGATTACAATGACCAAGTTTACGAGAGTAACCCTTCCTCCAAACGCCTGAATCATCTCTAAACAAACCACCACACCTTGCCATAGCTCCTTCACTCCTGACGGATCCATCACAGTTAAGCTTGATCCAACCCTCCAGTGATGAATCCACCTAATATATCTTACCTCCCGAATAATATGCGAACCTGCCTCCCCAAGGAAAGGATTATGGTTAATCTGTTGGGCATACTAAAGAATAGGTATAATGGGGTTTGCTGGCTTTTGAAATCCTTCTTCAAAGATAAACTTGTTCCTCCATTTCCATAAAAACCAACATGCAACCCGAAACACAGTGGACCAAGAGATATTCTACATAGTTCCAACAGTTTCAGAGATGTTGAAGAAAATCAATCTTTCACATTATGAGAATAAAATTTTGGTATAGAGTTTGAGGGAACCAACCCAATCCAAACCCGAGAAGCATAAAGATAATCCCTCAGGACATGAATTAAAGACTCTTCATCCCTATTGCACCAACTACAAGTAGGTTAGATGTTGTTGTTCCATTTGTGTCGTCTTTGATTGGTAAGAAGCCGTCCATGAGCACTCAACCAAGTAAAGGTGTGGATCCTGTGAGGTCTTTTCCAATGCCATAATAGCTCCCAATTACCATCCAATCCTTGTTGCTCTTCAGTAAGAAGTGAATAAGCACTCCTAACAGTAAATTGAACCTGTTGCATAGCACCCCACCGAATAGAGTCATCCTCGTCACTGCTTATAGGAGCTGGCAATGCCCGAATTTTGAGTTGCAAATCATGTGAGAACTATGTGGTCAAGAAATTAGTGTCCCACTCACCTGCAGTAGTCACAATATCAGCAACTTTCAAAGTGGTATCAATCACTACATTAGTCGGACCGAGTCTAAAAAATAGAGGCCCTTCATTGGGAACTCATTTATCCAACCAGATATTGACTTTCCTTCCATTTCCAAGATGCCATTCAATTTGTTCATGGAACTTATCACCCAGGGCAGCTAAGGCTCTCCAAAGAGGAGAATCATAAGGTTGAGAACTTATATTTTCCAGCAGATCATTCTCCCTACCATATTTGTCATAGAGAACCTGACTCCAAAGAGCATTCGGTTTATGAATCATTTCCCACAGGATCTTCATGTGAAAGGCCCCATTCACGGTTTGTATATTTTTACAACCCAGGCCTCCTTGTTTTTTTGGCAAACAACACACTTCCCACCCAATAAGATGGGCTTTCCGTTGCTGGGCATTGTCTCCCCAAATGAAGATCCTTTGCAACCTCTCAATGTCTTGACACACAGTCTTTGGAATACCACTATACTGCATGTGAAAGAAAGGAATTGCACTCAGTACTGACTGAGACAAAGCGATACTCCCCGCTAAACTCAAGCACTAGTTCTTCCATCCGCTAAGTCTGGTCTGAATTTTTTCGGTGATGTTCTTGTATTTACTCCTAGTGGTTCGCCCTTGAACTATATTTGCCCCTAGATATCGACCCATGCTGGTGGTCTCTGTAAACCCCGTATGATGAAGGATGTCATTACTAAGTTGCTGGTCCACATTCTTAGAAAAGTATATCTGTGTCTTGAGATTGTTTAATTTCTGCCCAGAAGCAGTGTAGAATTGTTCCAGGCAATGTATTATGCAGTAGGCTTGCTCAATTGATGCTTCGGAGAATAAGGTCATCTGCAAACAGCAAATGTGACACTTGTGGGCCATTTCTCCCAGCCCTCATTAGTTTCCAATAGCCTGCATCCACTTGGTCAGCAATAATATGAGAAAGACGTTCCATACAAATGACAAAAAAATAGGGTGACAATGGGTCTCCCTATCTAATGCCACAAGTAGGAATAAATTTTTTCGTCTTATCCCATTCCACAAAATCTTAAAAGAAGTAGATGTTAAACAATGATGAATAATATTGACAAGCTTAGGAGGAAATTTGCAATCATTCAAACACTGAATAACAATTTTCCAGTTAAGCCTATCATATGCTTTTTTTAAATCAATCTTAATAGACATAAAAGCAATTTTACTTTTTATTCGAGCCATAACATGTACCATTTCCTGAATGGATGTTCCGGCCTGGTATGAAACTGGATTGATATAGGGAGATGATGCCATCAAGGAGAGGTTTGATTCTATTCACAATGATCTTTGTGATGTGCTTGTACGTCACATTGCAGAGAGAGATGGGCCTGAATTGCCGGAGAAACTCAGGCTTATCAACTTTAGGGATCAGAACAAGAAGGGTATTGTTCACTTCAGCAATGCTAGAGGGATTGGACCACACCTTTTCCACAAACTGACAAAGGGAAATGTGTATAGCATCCCAGCACCTTTGAAAGAAAATGGTTGGATAACCATCCTCTCCCGGTGCCTTGTGGGGCCCTATATCAAAGATGGCTCGTCTTACTTCTGTAGGTGTAGGCTTGGAACTCAGCATCTCACCATGCTCCTGGAGAGAGTTCAGGTAAAAAGCCATTGATACAATAGAATCTCGATCCACATTATCCTCATAGAACAGATTGATGAAGTAATTCCTCACCATTTGCTGGAGATTTATTTCATTTTCCTCCCACCCACTATTATCATTCCTCAGAGCAAGTATCTTATTTTTCCTTCTACGGATAATAGTTTTGGAGTGGTAATATTTCGACTTTCTATCCCCATCAGCTATCCACTTCCCACGAGATTTTTGGAACCACAAACATTCTTCCTGGTACAAAGTCTGGTCTAGTTGGTCCTGGAGATGCTTTTCTAACCGATCCAGAAACCTACATAACCATAACGGTGGCTATTCTGAATACCATTTTGTCTTCTCATCAGCTCATTCTTCCTCTTGAATATATTTGTAAACACATCTCTAATCCAAATCTTTAGCTGTGGCATATGATCACTCAACTTAGAGACCAAATCCCTCCTACTATTCCATTGGTTTCTCAAGAAATTATCAAAGCCCCCATGCACTAACTAGGCAGCCTCAAATCTGAAAGGTCGATCCACATGCTCCCTTGGTTGGCCATCAGTCATGATAAGAAGAGGGTGATGATCAGATTGGACTCTAGGAAGTACTTTAGCTAAAGCTTTATGGAATTGGATTCTCCAGTCTACATTACAAAGAACCCTGTCCAATTTCTTGAAAACCCTATCCATGCCATCCCACTTTGACCTCCAAGTAAATTTTGATCCCACTGTTGCAACATCCAGCAGATGACAATCATTTATCCAGCTTGCAAACTCGTAGCACTGCCTTAGATCAGTAGGAGCACCCCCTTTTTTCTCCTCAGGTTTAGCTATTACATTGAAATCACCCACCACGAGCCATGGTTGAGTTACACCATCAGCTAAGTGTTTCAACTTACTCCAAATATCACTTCTCTCAGCCTCTCTATAGCTCGCATAGACTACAGTTAGCAACCAAGCCACACCATCCGCAGTATTTACTGAAACATGAAGGAAATAAGTATCATTTATAACCAGTTGAATTTGCAAATCCTCTTGATTCCAAAGAAGCCAAATTCCTCTAGAGAAGCCCCTAGCCTCCACAATCAAATATTTTTGGAACCCCAAATTGCGAATTGTATCCCTAGCTTTAGCTCCACTACACCTTGGTTCTTGGAGAGCTACTAAATCAGCTCACACCCGCCTACAAATATTGTTAAGTGCTCTGCGAAACTTTCGCCCCTAAGCACCCCTACAATTCTAAGATAAAATCATCATCAAAATAGAGAAAAAGCACACTAAACTATCTGTCCTCATTGTGTCAACAGGTAAAGGTACACGCACTGGTCTTGAATCATCAAATCTTCTGGTTCAAGGTTGGTTCCCTCACTAGTGTCTGCTATAGCAGAGGTGTCCTCCTTGTCGTCACTGATATCCATTTGCATAGTACCTATTGGACCTGAATTTGGGTCAGGCGGCTTAGGTTGTGGGGTTTCCTTCCTTCCATCCCCACTAGTGGTTTTGGGTTCATCCATTTGCATTTTGTGACTATTCACGAGCAAATTGATGGACTTGGCAGCGCCCCCCTTTTGATTAGCACTGGTTCCTCCTAGATTGCCTCCATCTATGTCGTTCCTCTGGTTCATCTTCTTGACAGTGTAACCCCCGTTGTACACTCCCCTGGCTAGAGCGACAGCTGTTTTCGCGATGGCCACTGGTTTGGCCATATTGGGTGTCTTTAGCGGGTTAGTCTGCATAGTACTTGGCCCAGCTCCTTATTTTTGGGGCCTCTTCTTTGGTGTCCATATCTTGGGTGTGTGACTCAGATCATCTATTGGGCCTTTTTGTGAGTGGATCACACTCTGGCCTTCCTCGTTTGTTTTTTCTCCATAGGGGACATCAAAACACGGTTCCATTGTAGTTATGTGGTCCTCGCTGATTGAATCCGTTTGAGTGATTTGCGTTGACTGGCCGTTTTTTCCATTCCACATTGATCCAGCTGCCATGCAATGTTTGATCTTCCAAATCCTGAGCATTTAAACCTGGATTTGATTCGTTCACCATCGCGTTTTCTGCCTGCACTCTAGCGCCATCCCCTTCCTTGATTTTCTCCCCACCGTTGCTGCCTTCCACCATCGTTGAAGTAGCAGGGTTAGGTCTGCTCACACAGTCCTTCATCAAGTGGCCGTGACAACCACAGTGACCACAAATGATGTTCAATCCTTCATATTGCACTTGATACCACTACCCGTTGATCCCCACTTTCCCTACCACTCGTTTGTTAAGATCAATCTCCACACAAACTCTTGCAAATCTCCCTTTTGCTACTCTAAGCGTGTGCATGTCAACCTTGATTGGTGTTCCAATGGCGACTGCCATTGCAAGTAATTAGCTCTCATCATAATAAAACAGATTCAAGCAAGGAATCCTGACCTGCACCAGCGTTTTGTCAATGGTCGTTTTCGCAGCATTGAATTCTGGAGACCATCTGTGCACTGATAGGTAGTGATCATATATCATCCAAGGACCACCATTGATAACCTTCTCTTTATCTTCACTACCCTCAAACTTAACCCTAAAAAACCCATTACAAACATCCATTAAATCAATGCCTCCTTGAAGCTTCCATATAGACTCCAATTTATTTTGCATGACACTGAATCCCAATGTTTTGCCTAACAGCTTCACCATTAATGCCTCCTTCCTTGACATGCTCAGGTCGTTGATCACCTTCTTATCAACATGCAGCATTGGCAGCAGCCTGTTCCCCTTAACAAATTCAATTCACACCTGCTGAGTAGCACGAAGATCAACTTTCTCTCTTACAAATGGTGCATACTCTCCCAACACTTTATCCTGAAAGGATATTGGTGCCGTGTCATCAGTTGTTGTTCATTTCCCTTTGTCGCCTATTTTTTCTCCCTGTCAGGTGGTTCTTGTGGTATCCCCGATAGGTTAAACGGTGGTCGAGAGGCCGTAAACATAAAGGTCATTGAGAAACCCTAACAGAGCTCTACACCTCAGTTTTATTCTTTTATTCTTCGACAATGTTGTCTTCTCTGATAATCAAGTGGAAGCATTACCCAAGACATACTTCAAATATCGTGAAAATTTTGCTCCATAAGGTGTCTTCTCTAATAATCAAGTGGAAGAATTACCCCACACATACTTCAAATATAGTGAATATTTTGCTCCATAAGAAGGAGAGACTATAAAATTTTAACAAGATAAATGCAAGGAGCAACATAAATCTTAATATATATACATATATGTCACAAGAATAATGACATGTTAATTATATTATTATGTATCATCCATCACTAAGCATCACTTAACTACTCGGCTCATGGTAGGCCTTGAACCTCTGTCTTCCACAACACAATCCAAAACAACTCTTGCCAAAATCTCTATTATACTGAAGGAGTGCAAGTAGGTAGCTCGGTTGGTGAGCTAATGGACGCTGAAGGAGTGCAAGCTAGAGGTCCCGAGTTCAAAACTAGGAAACTAACAATTCTAACAACTAATATTTGCCTATAAAAAGGCTTAATTGTATTTTTGGTCCCCCTATTTTTTCCAATCCACGATTTTGGTCCCCCTATTTTATTATTCACGAAATTGGTTCCCATATTTTTTATTTTTTACAAATTTGGTCCCCACATTTTTTTAATTGCACTTTTGGTCCCCCAAAATCGTGATTTTCTTGCACTTTTAGTCCCCCACTTCCCAAAATTCATGATTTTTAGGGACCAAAAGTGTAAGAAATTCACGATTTTGGGGACCAAAAGTGTAATTAAAAAAGTGTGGGGACCAAATTCGGGACAAATAAAAAGTATGGGGACCAAATTCGCGAAAAATAAAATAGGAGGACCAAAATCGTAGATTTGAAAAAATAGGGGGACCAAAAATGTAATTAAGCCACAAAAAAAAACTCTAGCCCAAATCTCCATTATACTTTTATCATAATTTGTTCCAATTGCAGGATCAATAATTTGCTAGCCTTCTAGAAGCTCGCGGCCAACACCCAAAAATAGAAGACAAATTGTAAAACCTCCAAACTAATTTAAACAACACCATTTACTACCTCATTTCTTCCACAAAACAAAATTTCCTTACCACGCAAAAGCCTAATTCAAGTCTAATACTATATCAAGCATCTCCAAGAACCAAGGGTTTCACCCAAAACTTCTAAACCTTTGATTCAAATCAAAACTAACAATTACAATGGTAATCATAATATTTAACAAGCAAGAAACACAACCCAATTTAATGATTCACAAGGAAAATCACACAACCCCTTTTCCCTTAGGTCTTGCACCCTAGGGTTCAAAGAAATTGGGGATTTAGGTGTTCATTTCTTCCACGATCATAATCAAGTAACAAATAAAGCATTAAAATAAGAAATGAGCAAGAAAGATCACATCCTACAACCTATAAGGGGTCATGGTTTTTGGGGCTGATTTTGGGGGAAAGAAATTGATTTTCAAACTCACTTACAAGGTGTGGAAGATGAAGTCAAGAAGAAGAAGAAATTAGGAACAAGTTTGGTTGAAAGTTGGAGGTGAAAATGAGCCAAGAAGATGAAGGATGGAAGGTGCTATGGAAGAACCTTGAACTTCTCTTTCTAAACAAGGAAGGAAAATGAAAAATGAGAGTGAAATAAGGTGGGAGGTCGCGGTCCTGATGAAGGAAAGAAGAGAAATAGCATTTTGGGTAGGTATTGAGTGCATTTAAGTGAAAAATGATCCACCATGATCTATGAAAGGAGGGAGGGTCACGCTGGGAGGAGGAAAATGGAGTGAAACTGGGATTTTGGGTGGAATTGGGTGCTTTTAAGTAAATACTAGTGCACCATTAGTCATGTTTTTAAAGGATGACATTTAAAAGAAGGAGAGTGTAGGAAATCATGGAATAAGAACTACCAAATTAATCAACAAAAGTTTGACACCTAGACACTTAAAGCAAGATTCTAGTCTAATTACCCAGTCTAAACAACTAATCTCACCTCTCATAAATACCCTCTAATCCTATAATCTTAAGAGTACTAAAAATACGGCGTCGAGTAATTGCGTTACCAATTAGTTCTTTTGCCGATTAAATCGCGGAAATTACTTTACTTAGAAATTAATTCACCGTGTGATAATATATTATCATAAATAATAAAAACAATTGAAAACACTAAAAAATAATCACAACAAGTTATGATTCAATTTTCATCGAAATTGAGGTTCATTTAAAATTTTATCTACGGATAAAAACTTCCCGGTGTTTCAAAACGCGACGAAACTTTGTTAGAATTTTTCGACGATATTTAAATCATGAATTAATATTAAATATTAATTCTTAAATTTAATTTGATCCTGATTTAATTCAACTATTTTCTTAGTAAAAAAAAACACGCGTTACTGCGACAAACAGAAAACTTATATAATAAGTACAATTGATGAATTTACCTTAAAAACAGCATACGTCTACGCTGTCTATTAATTTGAATTGACATCATGAATAATAATTATTTATAATAATAAATTATTCAAAATAAGTCAAAATAGTTCCTCGTACTCTCAGTAAATCATTGAGGTGATCAATCTCTAAGATTTACCTTTCAAGTATTTGAGGATTTTATCGCTAAAATAATTGTTCTTAAAAATTGGGATGTTACAATACCCCCCTCTTAAAATAGTTTCGTCCTCGAAACTTCACGAATAGTAAAATACGGAAAAATTATTTTATTCAAATTCATAAAAATAATTTGCACACATAGGCACTCACGGTACATATTAATATAAGTAGTACCATAATATTTATAGCTACATAATATAATATTACAAACATATCACAGCATGCAACAAGAACAATCAACTCAATTAACACTAGGTATATATATAGCACACCGTAATAAAATAGAAGAGGAAATCCTTACGATCCACTGACGCTTTATTCCAGAGCCACGCGTTCCGCTTATTCACGATCACGATCACGTTCACGAACACGAACATAGATACGAACATAAACTCGATTACAGTTATGCGCCATTACTAAGAAAATAATATTATCCTATTCACATGCAACCACGGTTACACATATCAAGAATACAAAAATCACTTAAAACTTCAAAAAGATTAAAAATTATTTTCTCCAATCAAGCATTTTTCTAAAAAAACAAATATCAATTTCTTAGGCATAATACCAACACAAAGAACTAATAAAACACAACTTTATTTTCTCAAGACTCAAGCATTCTCATGGACACTAAAGTTTATTTGAGATTAGGTTCTCATTGTCTCAAAATCATTAAACACACTTCAGTTCAAAGATTAAAACCAAATTAATAACTCGCTTATCTTTACAATCCTTTTAAACCAAAGCCTTTTTCTATAAAAATTTTCATACACCATTAACTAAATGCTCAAAACTCGAAATCATTTTTCTCTTCTTAGAGAACTACAAAAAAAATTATACACATACTCAAAAATTTAATAATTAAACTTTTAACTTTAAAACACTAGAAAATCATTTTCCTTTCGAAACCAAGCAATATTTGAACTTCTAGAATACCTAATTAACAAACACTTACAGTCAATCAAGTAAAATTTCAAGATTTTAAACATTTAATTTTCTAAGACTCCACCTTGTTTAGGAACCACAGAGATTCCTTTAAACATTAGATGTTTCATTGTCGTAAAATACTAAAATAACACTTTACAAAATTCTAACTCAATCAAATTTTTCAAAACTCCTAAACTATGACACTAACTAAACTATGAAAGCAACAAGTTTGAAATCACAAAAATTTTCCTCTTTTACCCCCTTGAAGCTCGCGGCTTCATCAAGAGTGTTAGGGAAAATATTTAATTTTCTCCCAACAAAACTCAAAAAGCAAAAATACTAAAACCCACTTATAAAACTCTAAGAAATTAAGCAAGAATTTTAAAAATAATTTTTTTTCCTGAAACTCTTCTCCAAATCATAGTTTAAATCAAATTCAAGGAGGACAAAACTAAATATTTTTCTTGAGCAAGACATAAAACCCTCAAGAATTAAGTTAGAAAAATTTTGAAATCAAACCTCACACATAATATATGTGGTCACGGGTTCATACTTTAATTTAACAACAAACTTTCAAAAATTTTCTTCAACAATACACACACCTAAACTTGATTTCCCAAGAAAGACAAGATTAAAAACACTCTTGAACCCAAGTTTGACTAGGAAAATATGAAACTATCTTTTGCAACAAAAGAAAACAAAACCATTTTCAAACTTTTACTACCAAATCATGATTTACAAAATCATCTAAAAACTTAGAATCATTTTCAACAAGATCATTAACAAACAAAACAGGAATTGAAAACAAGAATTAAAATACTTACCTAGAGCTCCTCTAAGAACTCACGGTGCTTAGACATTAACAGAAGCAGAACATCAACTCTTTCAATATTATCAACATTAGCAACAACACCCACATCAACAAATAATAAGAAAATAAAAGGGAATCTTCCTCCAAAATCATCCTAGGGCTCTCGGTTTCTCAAGAAGGAAGTAGAAGAAAATGCAACTCTCTCACACACCCCACTACTACACGGTTTAGCTAGGAGAAGAATGGAAGGAAAATGGAGTTCTCTCTGGAGTAGGGGTTTGCTTGCGGTACACCGAAGAAGAAAGAAAGATGGGAACCTAAATTGTTCTTCACTCACACCAATACCCAACAAAATAAATTATTTCCCCACCTTTCCTTTTAATCGTGGCCGACAAGATAGTAAGGGAATCACTCAAAAATCTCCCCTTTTTTTTCAAAACGTGGTCGATCAGAGAATAAGGAAAGGAAAGAATAGTTTCTCAAAAAGGTCAGTCCAAGTTCTCATCACCTATTCACTCAAAGACTAAGATGTAGTATTCTCTACTCCACCCTATTGTAAGCAACTGACCTATCAAGTAGAGAAAGAAAAGTGGAGATTGGGCCATCCACATACTTGGTTCTCATCTAAAGGAAATCTCCTAAGATCTGAAAATCAAGACAAGGTTTGGTAAAAAGTGTTTTGAGTACTACCTCATAACTAGCTCACACCTAGTCACGCACTAAATGACGCTATATTCCCCACTAACAGCTCCCACTAGCCCTCTAGATTCCATTTAACTGAGTCAAATGGATCTCGCGTAAATTAAATTGTCACGAGACATTTAATTAACGCTTGCTAGATATGATCGCATATAATATTTTCCTTGGAAAATATGATTACGCTCATAATAATAAACAATCACACAATCAATCACATGTATTCACAGCAGTACAAGAATATACCACTGCGAAAACACAGATATTAGTGACAAACATGTCACACTCTGAAAATCATGAAATATTTTTGATTTTCAAATCTAATACGTATTAAAATAATTCAAACATCCAACATTGTGGTTTATATCTAGAACCACTAAAATTTCAAAGATCATGCTAAATAATAATAGTAATAATAACAACGCCTCCTACAAGCAATCCCGGAATCTCATCTCTTGAACTATCAACTTTAACAGAAAAGATCATTTGTCTCTGAGGTACTAGATTCCCACAAGGATTTACTGCCTCATTAGAACCCCACAACAATTTTGTGTCAGCACACATTGTTTCAATTAAGAAACAATTTCAAACAATTACAAGTAGAGTTACTCTACTTGAGGAACAAGCACACAAGCATAGTTTAACTCAAATAAGAAACAGTTTGACCTCTAACAATTGTTCTCTACAAAACCCGACACTTGACCAGCTATAATTTCCCAACTCACAATCCGGTTAGAACCGAACCGCTCTGATACCACTAATGTAACACCCTGTTCCCGGAGAGCTACTAAACTAGGTAATACTTTCGGCATTTCAAATACTTTCGAAAATAGAACACGCTGCTGCCTGGTTTTCAAAAATGTGAGTCTAATTTTATTTTTCTTTTCAGCTTCTTTTAAGTAATTGTCAACCAGAGAATTATAGCATTTTCGAAGGCAGTGAACCAATAAGATACCACGTACAACTCACAAAACCATACAAGGAAATTTATTTAAAACATACACATAAAACAATTCAAGTCTTGAAACATAAAGCATTTATTACAACATTGTAATTAAAGCATCCGACACCCTATAGCTGGTCGGAGCACTATAACGCTTACTAGTCCTCTAGTAAGTTGCAACAGAAACACAAATAGGAAGTCGGACCGACTATCCTCAACTACGCTTCTCTGCAGTCTCGAACACTCCGTTTCCTTGTCATGTGGGTTACATTCATTGATTGAAAGAACCACGAGCAAAGGTTAACTTCTTAAAACAGAGCAAATAATACAAATAACATATACGACCGCCAATCACATTGTACAGATACAACATATAATATGAAGCCACATTCTTCAACACAGTTAATCAATCATATCAATAGCATACAGAGCAATCAATAAGGATGCACCCGATATCCTATTGACTCAACTATATGCCAGTGCAGTTTTAATTCCAGAATCCATACGCCAGAGGCATATTGGGCTTTACGTACTAGATCGACACTTTTCCCTGTGATGGTAAAATTTAACGACGTTCCTGAATTCCTTTGGCCATGGGCATTTCCACTACCCAGGATAGACAGGTCGACGTTACCACAAGACACGACGCAACAATGCCTTTAACCACCCCCAATGAACATATCACCACATTTGATATTTCAATCATGGCATAATCAATAACATCAATTATCCAATAAAATCCACAGCATATATCTTAATCATGTTTTAAGCATACACACACCACAATGCTTTTCAATTCAACCACGCACAACAATCCATCAATACGTGACAAACCAACTACACAACAAACAACAACATCAATCAAGTTCGTCCCTTTGCAACTTGGTGGAGTTAGCAAAGAGGAAGTCAAACAAGTGTGGGGGGTTGGGGGCAGTCGCCAACCTCTTGTAGATAAACCCACTAAATATTCATATATAAAGCTTAAAACAATAAAATCAAAGGGGTACGAGACCCTCACTTCGAACCCTGAGGTTCTTAGACTTCTTTGATATACAAAATAAAATTTAAAGTCCTAAGCTTGTTTAGAAGTAGCCTTTATCGAAGGTCACTAAATCACGTGTCGAAGCACGTCCCGAACTCGAGCCGCACGAACTCGGATTCTCAAGTCCTAAAACACAGAACAACCTTAGCACAAATCTAGGAACTTAGTCCTAATACCTTAGGCTCTCATAACCTAAAACCCTCTTACTAACCAAATCACTTATACTTAAAAACATAATTTTAACTCTTGAAAAATTAATAACTAATTAAAAGAATAAAATTCTAAAGTCTAAGATTATTTCCTATCAAACGTAAAAATATGAACAACATCATTTATCAAATTCTTTTCTCAAAATACTTGAGTCAAGGCTCCACTTGGTTTCTTGGGTTTCAAGGAACCCAATTTACCTTATGTGTTTCATAGCCTAAAAGTCCAAAACAACTCCTATTTCCAATCAAACTCTTTCTAAATTTTTTTTTTCCAAAACTTAACAACAATCCAATGCAATTAATATAAGACAAAAGCATCAAAATCTTCTCCTCCAAGCCCTCTAGAAGCTCGCGGCCAACACCCAAAAATAGAAGACAAATTGTAAAACTTCCAAACTAATTTAAACAACACCATTTACTACCTCATTTCTTCCACAAAACAAAATTTCCTTACCACACAAAAGCCTAATTCAAGTCTAATACTATATCAAGCATCTCCAAGAACCAAGGGTTTCACCCAAAACTTCTAAACCTTTGCTCAAATCAAAACTAACAATTACAATGGTAATCATAATATTTAAGAAGCAAGAAACACAACCCAATTTAATGATTCACAAGAAAAACCACACTACACCTTTTCCCTTAGGTCTTGCACCCTCGGGTTCAAAGAAATTGGGGATTTAGGTGTTCATTTCTTCCATGATCATAATCAAGTAACAAATAAAGCATTAAAATAAGAAATGAGCAAGAAAGATCACATCCTACAACCTATAAGGGGTCATGGTTTTTGGGGCTGATTTTGGGGAAAGAAATTGATTTTCAAACTCACTTACAAGGTGTGGAAGATGAAGTTAAGAAGAAGAAGAAATTAGGAACAAGTTTGGTTGAAAGTTGGAGGTGAAAATGAGCCAAAAAGATGAAGGATGGAAGGTGCCATGGAAGAACCTTGAACTTCTCTTTCTAAACAAGGAAGGGAAATGAAAAATAAGAGTGAAATAAGGTGGGGGTCGCGGCCCTGATGAAGGAAAGAAGAGAAATAGCATTTTGGGTAGGTATCGAGTGCATTTAAGTGAAAAATGACCCACCATGGTCTACGAAAGGAGGGAGGGTCACGCTCGGAGGAGGAAAATGGAGAGGAAGGGGGATTTTGGGTGGAATTTGGGTGCTCTTAAGTAAATGTTAGTGCACCATGAGTCATGTTTTTAAAGGATGGGATTTAAAAGAAGGAGAGTGTAGTAAATCATGGAATAAGAACTACCAAATTAATCAACAAAAGTTTGACACCTAGACACTTAAAGCAAAATTCTAGTCTAATTACCCAGTCTAAACATCTAATCTCTCCTCTCATAATTACCCTCTAATCCTATAGTCTTAAGAGTACTAAAAACATGGCGTCAAGTATTCGCGTTACCGATTAATTCTTTCGCCGATTAAATCGCGGAAATTAATTTACTTAGAAATTAATTCACCGTGTGATAATATATTATCATAAATAATAAAAACAATTGAAAATACTCAAAAATAATTGCAACAAGTTACGATTCAATTTTTATCGAAATCGAGGTTTATTTAAAATTTTATCTGCGGATAAAAACTACTCGATGATTCGAAACGCGACGAAACTTCGTTAGAATTTTTCGACGATATTTGAACCATGAATTAATATTAAATATTAATTCTTAAATTTAATTTGATCCTGATTTAATTCAATTATTTTCTTAGTCAACAAAAACACGCGTTACTGCGTCAAACAGAAAACTTATATAATAAGTACAATTGATGAATTCACCTTAAAAGCAGCATACGTCTACGCTGTCTATTAATTTGAATTGACATCATGAATAATAATTATTTATAATAATAAATTATTCAAAATAAGTCAAATAGTTCCTCGTACTCTCAGTAAATCATTGAGGTGATCAATCTCTAAGATTTACCTTTCAAGTATTTGAGGATTTTATCGCTAAAACAATTGTTTTTAAAAATTGAGATGTTACAATAATCAACACGATAATATTCAGAAAATTAATTTAATATCTAATCAATCGAAATATGTCAAATAATAATCAATCTCGATGTAAAAAAATTACTGTAAATATACGTATAATTAATTTTATGATATCAAAGTGGTCTGTATTATAAATTTATCTATTTTATAGATAATATTATTATAAATTCTGAAAATATCACATAGCACTCTTATTATCTCATCAACAAGTACTAATTTCTGCAAATATACGTATAATTGATTTTATGATATCCAAGTGATCAATATTATAAATTTATCTATTTTATAGATAAGATTATAAATTCTGAAAATATCACGTAGCACTCTTATTATCTCCTCTTTGAACAAAAAAAAAAACTCTTATTATCTCCTCAAAAAGTACTATTTTGACACTGATTAATTGGATTGGATCAACTACTTCAAATGCTGACTTCTATACAGGTGTCCTAAAAAAGTGGGAAGTGGGAGTTTTCCCTCCTAATCTGGCCACCAAAATTGAGGGCATTTAATGCACTTCTTATTGTTATTATGTCAACCATTATTATACCACCTCAATTAAAAATAAAAAATCATAAATATATTTTCTTTCAATAACTTGCATGTTTTATATGTGTACAAATTTTAGCATTCTATAAATATTACATTAAATCTTGATATTTATCAAATCATTAAAAGCAAATCCCGCCACTGAATTTAATTATATCAAAATCATGTTAATTGACCAAATTTTACTTCTTTGCCTAAACTCAGTGTGCGCTTCAACTCTTAATGTCAATGATTCAAATATCATATAAGTGGTGTTTGATTCAATTAGATTTAATATCATATTTGTTCGATTGATATATTCTCTATGATACATTGCTTACACGTGGTTGTGTTTTTGCTTCTTTTAGGATTGGACCAAAATTTTTTGAAATCCAGTGTTGGTTTTGTCGACTCTTGCTTTCATATGAACATGTTGAACTTGGTATACATATTTAAAAATAATATTTATAATAATAAGTAAATAAAAACAAAAAACACATTTTATTAAATGAACTTTTAATTTTTTAATTTAAAATATTGTAGTATATTTTTGTTTAATTATTATTTACCACTCAATTTAATTATCATTGTTGTAACATAATTGTGTGTTACTTTTAAAAAAAATATTTTAATGGCTTAAATAACTTAAGCATCTTAGGTGTTGATACATAATATTTATATAAATAAAATATTTAATGTGTCTTTTATTAATTATTATTATTATTATTATTATTAAAATATAATGATACAATTCAACGGACACTTCAAATTTACCAGTCAAACAATGTTACATCATTTTACTTCATTTTTATCACCAGCACTTCACTCAAAATTTATTCTGTCTTTCTCTTTATAAATAAAATGTAAATATATAGCGGTGTAATAATAATAATAATAAAAGACAATTTTTTCTCACTCTATTCAACTATAAAAGCAATTGCTATTGTTATCATGTATTTTTACCAGTGACGCCAATACGAAGTATTGCATGTATTTGCACATTTAAGCTTATATTTGGGTGACTAATTTATTAAAAAAATTTATTTTTTGTCAGCACTTTGAATTTTTTTTAAAAATGTTGATATATTGTTGCAAAGTGCTTGATATAGAAATCACTAACAAAAATAGAACGGGGGCAGTCCCTTCTCACCTAACTAACATATTGAGAAAATTCTTTTATTTCTTTTATGTAAAAAAATTTGAATTTTCTTTGAAATGTTAGTATTTAACTTTAAGTAAATACTTACCTATATACACAAGTTATTTTAGAATATGCGTAAAAACTAATATTACCCCGTGTGACCACACTTTTACCATACTAGGCAAGTTTTCCCAACTAAATGGTGGTAATTTTATCTACTTTTGGTTATTCCAATACGAATATAAACCATATTATTGTTAATTATATAAAAAAATTACAATTTTTATTGCGATTTTTTAATCATATTGTTCTTTTAGGGATATAGCACAACTGCTAACTACAAACTACTCTAACATTGAATTTACATTTTTTTTTTCAAATTTAATTCTTTTCAAAGAAACATTTTGCAAAAAAATTTTTGATGATAATTTAATATAGTTTTGATTTGTGATCTCAAGTATTGCTTTTTACATAAAAACTACAAAATTTGTTAAACATTTTTAGTAATAAATATAATAATAGCAATTTAGTAAAATTTTATTTTTATTTAAAATGTAATATTTGTTATTTTAATTATTCTAATATTAAGAGATAAAATAAAATTTAAAATGGAATAAATTTAGAATTTATATTCTCATGTGTTTACTTATGAAAACTATTTTTTTTTCATTTTAAAAGCATACAACTTTGGTAGGATCAAAAGTTTTTAAAGTCTATATCTTTCGATAGTTTTTACTATCCATTAAGTAACATACTCAATTGATTTGTTTATTATCCATATCATCGTTATGATCACATTAATACAGGTTTGAGTGCACTTTATTTTAGACCAGAGGTTGGAATGCACATGAGAGATAAATTTGGTTGAAATGATAATTGAGAGGTCTTATATTGGATAGAAGTTTAAATTTCAGGACATAGACACTGAAATTTACTTCCTGAAATCTATATTTAAATCTTTTTGTACTAATATTATGAAGTTTAGTTCTTTTGGTAAACATGTAAAGGTATGCCGGATACCGTGCGGAGCATAGGCCACCATATATAGTGTAAGTACATTTAGTGTGTGTTTTTAGTTCATTTTATATCCATCTAAGAAAACGAAAATTCCAAAATTACATTTTACTAATTATGAATTATTCCTTATTACTTCATTGCTATTTATATACATAGTTCTTAATATATATGTCCAAAAAAAAAAATTGAATAGATAAATTGGTTTCATGTTAAAATATTATTATTTTACTTCATTGATAGGTTTTATTGGGTTTCAACTTAAGTTTTCGCGATACTATATTTTTATGTTTAAACAATTTCCATAATGGATATATGCATGTAATTAAGTTGGTATATAAAAGAATTTACTTTTCGATACTGTATCTTTAAATTAAAGTTTTTACTTTTAAAAAATTCTTAATACACCAATACAAAATAAAATTAAACGCATTAATTTCTCCTTTGCGATACACGGGTCTACACACTGAAATATATAAATAGACTATTACTTAACAACTTATTTATATAAATGAATATATAAATAGATATTATTTTCAATACTTACTTCAATTGATAACGAAAATAATAAATTGTAAACAATTTTATTTTATCATCATTTTTATGTTTTAAATATAATCTTATCTATTAAAATATGACTTAATATATTACCTCACAAACATAATTTATCTGTATATCGCACGGATATACCCGCTACTTCTTCCTAAAACCTGTTTTCTCGTTTTACTTTTAGTTATTAAATTTTATTTTTCTGCTGCAAAACAATAAATAATGATCAAATTGCACGGGTTTACACGCCGTGTTCATAATGGGATCTGTATAAAAATAAAGAGTGGTTAGCTGTCATGCTTCTGTAACCAACCAAAAAGTAAAGGGAATCGTAGTCCTAATTAAACTCTACTAGTGATAAGGATTCTGCATAACAATTGTTATACAAATAGAGATAAAGTAATTTTAATCCTAATCAGCAATCCTAATTAACCAAAATTTAAAAAGAGAATAGAATCCTAATCTTAAAAAGATAAAAATAATCCAAATCTTTATCCATATCATCATGCTACTAGTGATGTGGAAGCATTGAGAGAAAGCTCTCAAGTGCTAACCATTCAAGAAGATGCTCCAGTGACTAGAGTATAAATCAATGAACTGAGACAAGGTCAACTGGAGCTTGCAAAGAGTCATAAAGAGTTGGAAGAATTGCTTTTAATGGTGCTTGTCAGATTGAACCTCCTCCACCACCACCTTCTGCTTCTTAAAACTTCTTAGAACTTTTTTTATGCTCAATTTTGTCTCTACAATTTTTTTTAGAGTAAATCCTGAACTTACACCCGGCTCTCTCTTATTTAGTCCCTAAAGTATATGAAAATAATAAGTAGTTCCTAATGAGACGGATTTCATAAAACTTTAGGGACTAATTTGATGGATTTCACAAACTTTAGGGACTATTTATTATTTCCATATACTTTAAAGACCAAATAGGAGAATGTAAGTTCAGGGACTAAGTTGGGAGTTTTCTTTTCTTTTTTTTACAATGACGGTATTACTCTATTTTCTTTTTGTCTGATGACAAAAGGAGGAGGAGTGATATATAAGATTTTATGATGATACATTGCTTAACTCTGGTCTGCTTATACTTCTAATTACTTTATATTATGTGTTTTTGCTTTGATAAAATCTGAATAAATTTGAGTGTGTGTGCATATGCATGACCCTGATACTTATATGTTGTTCTGTTTTTTACATTCTGATACAACACCTTATCTGTTGCATAATTTTGTCTTTGTCGAGTTTTCTTTATGTTCTGATACATAATTTAAATTGCTTTGTTCCTTGTGATATGATGCTCTGACATGTATATGTGTGTGTGTGTGTGTCCTATAATAAACATTTGGTCTGATACGTCTTTGAAAGCTTTGATATGTTTTATAAGAGTATGTTCCTTGCACCTGGTGTGCTCTAATACTCTTTATGCATGATATGAATAAATTCTATACCTATACATTGTTTTAAACCATTGTTCTTCCAAACACTTTCCATAGGGAGTTTATCTACTGCATAGGTATAAATAACTGTTCATCAAATCTAACAAGGTTTGTCATTATTAAAAATGGGAGATTGTTGGAATTCAAACGATCGATGTCTGACCCCTTAAAAGATTTGATAATAACAAAGTTATTATAATTGAACAATTGAGGTCAAAAGTATTTCACAAATTTTGTTAAAGTGTGAAGAGGTTACACATTTTTGAAATGTTACTTTATAAGACAATTAAGTATGATCAATATAGCCAAAATGTATTATTCGTGCATTACAAGCTTGGAGAGTGTGAGTCTGAAGCATCTGTGTCTCTACATCTATACAAGTATGCATCTAAATACTTAGTCTTTTGTTTTGAAAGAATGCGTCTCATCAAGAGAGCTGGATAGCACGCATGGAGACCTTTGAAAAGATAGAATGCATCTCAAGGATCACTCGTGTCCAAAGAAAAAAAAAACTTTATCTTGAAGACAAAGACTGATTTCAAATTATGTCAACTCTGAAATCTGCAATGCTACCTACTTTGGTGTAGATAAAAGGAGTCTTTCTAAGAGACAACTCTGCTTTTGGAGAAAAAGGTAAATTTGTTGCGCACGCAACGAAGAAGTACGCTTTTCTGAAAAGAAACCATCTAGCTATATGCAAGCCTTTTGCCACTGTAGAAAGAAGACAAGTGGAACTGATATCTTATTAAATAACTAGTCAAAACGACAAGGTTATTGACTGAAAGCTATAAATACAAGAAGCCTCGAGGAATAAATAAGTTACTAGTGCCGAAAGCTCTAAAGATTTATGTTCATACGACAATATTCTTCATTCTTCTATTCTTTCTGCGCTCAATTTAACTCATTCTCACTGTTTGTGAGTTGAAGAGTTTTTAAATACTTGAGCTGAAATTCTTGTATCCTCACTGTTATGAGTTGCTTGTAACCTCAATATTTATTTCTTGTTGTAAGTTGTGGAAGCCAAGTGAAAGTAGGTGAAGTGTTGCCTTAAGGTTTGTGTACATATTGCCAAGTGAAGGCTAGGAGATAGTGTTTAGTTAGTGGAAAAATCTTTCAGACAAAGGGACTGAACATAACTAACAAACAGGTTGAGAGTGAACAATGATAAATATCCTTGATTTATCTTCTTCCCTTAAACTCTTTACTTTTACCTTTATTATCTGAGTTTGACTAACTGTGTTTGAAGACTATTTTTACAAAACACAAGGCTTTCAAAATGTTTTATAAACTAGATGTTGCACTTGTTTTCCGCATCTTATCATCTTCAAAGACACTCTTAAGTAGATAAGACTACCAACCCTCTGTCTTGTCCCCTTAACGTGTGGTTTTGAAAAAAGTTTTTGAAAACACAACTCAATTCCCTTCTTGTGACTGCACCGATTTCAATTTCAATAATAAATTTTCATAAATTTATATGATTGATTTAATGTATTTTAAGTTTGATACAATTATACTGCACATAATAAAGGTTACTTTTATTAATAAAAGTAACAAGATGAAGATCAACACCCCAGACTCCAAATAAAATTTTATTTACAAGGGATGGACTCGGACCACTTCTTTCCGTGTCATGGTGTTGTTGTTCCTGTGAAGTATTACGACTAATACTGGTTTTATTTATGTAATTTATATTGCAAATATTGGCAGTAAGACCCGCATAACGCTACTAAGATTCAAGTGAAGCAATTATTTTCCAACTATGCAGCGAAGTGCAATTTTCTTTGATGTAGTGTGCTGTGTTTTCGAAAGCATAACCTTACATTTAATAATATGAAGAAAATGTGGGCTTAGGCGCTTAGACATGGTTTAGTGAAGGACAAATATATTTTACTTAATGAGACGTAACTGAGGTTATAGAAAGTTAGTGAGTCAGTTAGTGAGTCAGTTAGGCATAGTTAACACAATAAGCTCTATAAATAAGAGCCTCAAATGTATAATTTCCACTATGGACCCTCTGCAGCGCTGCACATCGTGCAACCGCTGCAGAGCCGTTGGATCTAGGTTTATATTTTCTCTTTCCTAGATCCAACGGCTCTGCAGTGGTTGCACCATGTGCAACAATGCAAAGGATCCAAGTTCTATGATTACATATATTATCAATTACAATGTTACCAGCAGAGTATCATGCTCTCTACCTTTCACATGCATATGATCTTGAGCTTTCACACTCTGTGATTACCAGCATGGTATCATAGTTGTTAACAAACATACAAAATCATATGAAGAGAAAGAAGAAAAGGAGAAAAGGAGAGAGCTCCCTTAGGGTTCCAATAAACATAACACAAGTTGATAGAATACAAAGCTAAAGAGAGAATATATAGTAACCTATTAAAAGACTATACTACCCTTATTAACTAATAATATCTAATACCCCTCCTCAAACTCACGATGCATTAACATAAAGCATTGAGAGTTTGTCAGTCAAAAAATGAAAACGCTTAATAGAATGAGATTTGGTGAACAAGTCAGCAATCTGCATGGAGGAAGAGACAAAAGGCAAAGAAATGGTGCCATGTTGAAGATGATGGCGAGTGAGGTGACAATCAATCTCAATGTGCTTGGTGCGTTGATGAAAAACCGAGTTGTGAGCAATTTGAATAGCACTCTTGTTATCACAAAGACATAGGAGTTGGTCCAGAAAGACATACACCCATATCGTAGATCAACCAACGTAACCAAACTATTTCAAGTGGTGTGCGCCATAGCACGATACTCACCACGTAGAAGAGCGGGAAACAACATCTTGCTTCTTACTCCTCCAAGAAATAAGAGAATCTCCTAGAAAAATGCAAAATCCAGTGGTAGACTTGCGATCAGTGGGGTCACTAGCCCAATCAGCATCAGAGTAAGCACGCAACTCCAAAGAAGAGGATGAAGGAAAGAAGACTTTGAAACCGAGTGCTCAAGATAACGAAGAATGCGAAGAACAATGCCAAAGGTAATCGTAGTAGGAGAAACAACGAATTGATCGACAACATGCACTTTGCATAAGCAATATCAGGTCTAGTAATAGTAAGGTACACCAAAGCGCCAACTAGGGTCCGATACAAATTGGGATCCTAGAGGAACACCATCGCTAAGACATATTTAGCATTAAGCTCAATAGGAGTGTCAGCTACTCGAGTGTCAGAGAGACGAGCTTGATCAAGAATGTTGCCAATATACTTAGATTAGGAGAGAAGATAACCTCTAGGAGAGTAGGCAACTTCAATCCCCAAGAAATAGCGAAGAGGACCTAAATCCTTCATCTCAAACTGCTTGGCCAAGCTGTAATTTCAACTCGTAAATACCATCAACATCATCCCCAAGAACAATCATATCATCAACATATAAGGATAGTATTACGACCATGAGGAGTAGACTTGAGAAACAAAGCGTAATCATGATCACTAGAATGGAAGCCGAGAGAGGCAATCACAGTGGAGAACTTTTTCAAACCAAGCTCTAGGAGCTTGTTTAAGACCATAAAGAGCCTTCTTTAACTTACAAACTTCTCCCGATTATGAGAAACACCTGGTGGAGGAATCATGTAAACCTCTTCTTGAAGATCACCATTTAAGAATGCATTTTTAACATCTAATCGAGAAATATGCCATTGAAGGACCGATGCAACCGCAATAAGAGTACGAATAGTAGTCATTTTGGCCACAGAGCAAAAGTTTCTTCATAATCCATGCCATATTCTTGAGAGAATCCTTTAGCAACAAGACGGGCTTTGTAACGCTCAACTGACCCATCGACTTAGTTTTGATCTTGTATACCCAACGAGACCCAATAGCACGTTTTCCTGGTGGAAGAGGTACTAAGTCCCAAGTATCTGTCTTGTGTAAAGCGTAAAGTTCCTCTCGCCATAGCCTGGCCGCCAAACAGATCAAGACTAGCCTCTTTATAGGAAGAGGGCTCAGACAAACTATGAATAGTGGTTAGGAAAGAAGCAAAAGAATTGGAATAAGTGGAGTAAACATAACTGGTAATTTAGTGGACTTACGATCACGTAGAGGATACTGAGGAGGAGGAGGAGGAGGGGAGGAGGAGTAGATGCAGGATCAACAACCACAGGAGGTTCTTGAGGGCCGTGGGGATGGAGGGAACATCCGAGTTGTAGAAGTACTAGTGTCATCAACCCCGCAATTCTCAAAATTAGAGTCATCAACATCCATGGAAAAAGGATCAATACATGTGAGATCAGACCTAGTGAGACCATGAGAGTTAGGAGGAATAGAGTAAAATGGTATGTGTTCAAGGAATACAACATGACGAGAAACATATAATTTTTGACTTGAAGGGTCATAGCAACGATAACCCTTCTGACCATCTCCGTAACCAAGGAAAACACATATCGTAGAACGAGAAGACAACTTACTACGTTCTACATGAGGGCGAAGGACAAAACAAGTGGAACCAAAGACTCTCAAGGACGAGTAATCAGGAACACAACCATATAATTTTTCAAAGGGAGACAAACCTGATGTGACAGAGGATAGAATTCTATTAATGGCATGAACAAAGAAGAGAACAAATTTCACCCCAAAATCCACTTGGAGCAGAGGGAGACAAAAGAAGGGACCGAGCAGTTTCAACAATATGGCGATGTTTTCTTTCAGCAACGCCATTTTGTTCTGGGATATCAGTACACGAGGTTTGGTGCAAGGTCCCATCTGAAGCAAGTAACTCAGAGAATTTATTAGAGGTATACTCACCACCTAAATCACACCGAAAACACTTTATAACAGCATTATGTTGAGTTTTAACCAAAGCACGAAACATGTGATAAATACCAAAAAACTCATAACAATGTTTCATAAGATAAACCCAACAATAACGAGTACAATCATCAATGAAAGACACATAATATCTAGATCCACCCTTGGTAGGAACCGGTGATGGACCCCATACATCAGAATGAACCAAATCAAAAGGTGCATTAGAAACTGAGATGCTTTTGCTAAAGGGCAAAGCAGAAAATTTAGCAAGTTTACAACCACAACAATCAGAAATATCATTTGTTTGTAACTTTCCTAAGGCACCAGTAGAAGCTAAGTATTTTAAACGAGAAGAGGAAACATGTCCAAGACGAGAGTGCCACAAATAAAAACTAGAAGAAGATGAACTCATTCAAAAAGATGACAAATCAACAAGAGAGGTTTGCAATATCCGGTACTTTCACCATCCGTAAAGTAGAGTCCCCCCTGCCTACGGCCTGTCCCAATCAGCCTCCCGGGTCGCTGATCCTGCACATAACAATGAGTGGGAGAAAATAAAACTAAATTACCAGAATCACATAACTGACCAACAGAGGCAAGACTCAATGTGAGATTAGGAATGTAATATACATTTGAAAGAGATAAGTTAGATGTGGAAACAGACCCAGTGCCTGCTAATGGCATAGGAGTGCCATCAGCAGTCATGACAGACATAGGTGAGACATGATTTAAAGACACAAAAGAATTATAATCATATGACATATGGTGTGCAGCTCCAGAATCAAGTATCCATAAGGGTGAAGATATACCTGACGGGCTAGGGGAAGGCAAACCTTTAAAGGAGGAGGCAGACATGGCATGTGGCTGTGTGGCAAGGAACTTTTGAAACTGCTCAGCAAGATCAGATACTTGAGGGGTCTCAGAAGAGGATACATGTCCAATACCAAGAGCATCTGGGGGAGGAGCAACAGCAACATTCGATGAAGGGGCCCTGAAATTTCTTTGATTCGACTGATTTGAAGGAGGGCGCCATTGGGAGGACTGTGGTGATTTCCCTAATTTTGGACATTGTGACTTCCAATGACCCTTCTCCTTACAATAGCTGCAGTAATCAGAACCAACCTTTCCATGAGGCTTGCCTTTGTGAAAAGGAGCAGCAAAGACAGATGGAGTGGAAGTGGAGAGATTGCCTTTTTCAGAATGAGAATGAGACTTAAGTCGAATTTCTTCAGCCAACAACTCGTTAACCACTGAATCAACACTTGGGAGAGGATTACGATGTAAGATAGTCCCACGAAGGGCCTCAAAATCATCCCTAAGAGCCATCAAAAATTGAACCAAACGCTGCTCTTACCTTCGATTAGTATAAGGGGTGAAGGCTTGTAATTCAGCAGATTCAGTAAGAGCCAATTGATCCCACAAATTTGACATAGCAGAGTAAAATTCCTGAACACTCATATTGTTTTGCTGAAGAGCCCGAATATCAATCTCCAACTGATATTGTTTAGCAAAATTGGACTGTACATACAGTCGTCTCAAGTGATCCCAAACAGCCTTAGCAATGTCAAATTTAGCAAGTTGCATGCCTATAGAGTGTGAAACTGAGTTATTAATCCAAGTAATGATCTTCGAATTGTTGACTTCCCAATTTTCTAAATCCTTTTCATATTTAGCAACATCTTTCTCTTTATCTTTATCTGTGGGCTTAAGAAATGTACCCTCAACATAGCTCCACATTCTTTTTCCTTTCAAAAAATTTTTCATCACATAGCTCCAGTAGGAAAAATTTTGCCCAGTCAATTGCACAATAATGGATTGAAGAGAATCATCTTTTTCGGTTGTCATCCCTACAAATCGCAGATACCCAAGAAACCAACACAACAAAGGTACAAATACGAGACCAACAGCAGACCAAATACCAGACAAACACAAGAGAAAAATCGAACAGAAGAGAGGAAAACAAAAATACCAGACCACCAAAGAACAGATGCGCACCAAACGGGAAGATCCACCTGAAACAGAACCGTGCCGGGAAAAAAACCACAACAGAACCGCGACGGCCCTATACCCAGAAACGATGATCAAGAGGCGGCCCTATACCCAGAAACGGCGTTCGAAAAGTCCTCGCAAAACCGGGTCGCAAAACGGCCCTATACCCAGAGCCCCGCAAAAGCTGTGGAACACGCTAACGTTCTTCCCAAAATCTTACTAGCTCTTTGATACCATGTTAACAAACATACAAAATCATATGAAGAGAAAGAAGAAAAGGAGAAAAGGAGAGAGCTCCCTTAGGGTTCCAATAAACATAACACAAGTTGATAGAATACAAAGCTAAAGAGAGAATATATAGTAACCTATTAAAAGACTATACTACCCTTATTAACTAATAATATCTAATAATAGTGATACCATGCTTCCGCTTCTGATCCAGACATCAATGAACACTACAAGAATACTGGTGAATACCCACGAAAATTTGCCAACGGCCTCGTGTTCGTTGGTAATATTTTAATTACCTAATGCGCTGGAAAAATGCAGAGCCGGAATTTAATTTTTTTACTCCTTTACTGTCGGTAAAGAATTATTTCATTTCTAATTTAGTTTTTAAATTTACCGACGGCCTAGCCGTCTAATCCGTCAGTAATTATCGACGGTTAAGCCGTCGGTACAGAATTATTTTATTTCTAATTTAGTTTTTAAATTTACACGGTAAGTTAAAATTATAACCGTTGTAGTTTGCCAATTTGACGTCAGTATGTAATTATTTTAATATTCATTCATTTATTAAATTTACCGACGGCTTAGCCGTCGGTAAATTAGGGGCATTTAATTTTGTTTGTACCGACGGCTTAGTCGTTGGTATAGAAGTTTCTTTTTTGCTAATTTAGTTTTAAATTACCGACAGCTAAGCTGTCCTAGTCATAGCTGCAATGTGGACATTTTAAATGATGTGTCGTCCATGTGGCAAGTGAGTCAACAAAATTATTATTATTTTATTATTAAACACATTTAAATTAAATAAATCGAAATTAATCTCTAAATTAATTAATCACAAATCAATTAACCCCAAATCAATTAACTCCGTACGTAATTATTTTAATATTAATTTACTTATTAAATTTACCGAGGGCTAAGCCGACAGTAAATTGGGCCTGGAAAGTAACACTAGTGCGAAAAACACCTTTAATCGCGATTTTATTGGACTTTTTACGTCGGTTTTCAATCCGGCGTGTATTTTATCGACGTTGTAAGTGTGAACATTTAACGCCGGTTTATACCGGCGTTAAAAGTCACTTTTAATCGCAGTTTTTTGGAAAAATTGGCGTTAAAACCCTACGTGAAAAGGAACAAAAAATTTTGGAAAAAACGAAAAAAATCACTTTTAATTGCGGTTTTGTTAAAAACCGACGTGATAAGTCGTTTTTAACCGCGGTTTTAGTAAAAATCGGCTTTTTATGTATTCTTTTTTTTAATTTTTTAAAAAAAATTATGTTTTAACGCCGGTTCACTAGTGCGAAATACACCTAAAAAATAGATTTATAACGCCGGTTTTGGAGATAACTGGCGTAACATATAACGCGATGGTATTTTTTAAATTAATGCGTAACTTTTAACGCCGGTTTTTTAAAAAACCAGCGTTATAAGTTAAAAGGTAAATCGGCCAAAAGGAGAGGCAAGTTACGACGCCGGTTTTTTCAACAACCGCGGTTAAATGCTGAACCTATGGCGCCGGTTTTATGACAAAATCACGGTTAAAAGATATGACGCCAGTTTTTGAGAAAACCGCAGTTAGATCTTAAAAAATATAAGTGAAAATTAAAATTCGGCCAAAAGATACAACGCCAGTTTTTGAACTAAACCGCGGTTAAATATTAAACCTATGACGCCGATTTTTTGATAAAACCGCGGTTAAAGGACGTTTTAAAATTTCCAAAGACCCTTCCTTCGTTCTGTTCTCTTCCTCATTCTCATTTTCCGTCGTTCTCGTTCTGTTCCCTCGCGTCGTCGTCGCACTCGCCCTCCCTCACTCGCCGTCCTTGCCCTCCCTCACTCATTTTTGGTTGCCTCCTTCCTCTCCCTCGCTCCGTCATCGTCTCTCATTTTTGGTTGCCTCTTTCCTTCCCTCGCGCCGTACTCCTCCCTCACGTCGTCCCTCACTCTCCACCGTGACACTCCTCCCTCTCCTCCTTCCTCCTCGTTCGGCACCACGAGTACCTTCCTCGTTCTGTGTGCATTGAGTTTCAGGTGGCCAGGTCGCGCGGGTGTGGCACTGTAAAGGGCTCAAAGCCGCCGCCTTCTTCATTGCAATGTCTTCTTCTTCAAAAGGCAGCTTTAAGTTTCAAGGTCTTCTTCTTCATAAGTTCATAAACTATGTTTTCAGTGTTTTGGGTTTAGGACTTCTGTGTTGGGTGCTATCTCAGGATGTTGTGCTTTCATTTTGTGTTGTCTTGTCAATTCGAATCTGTCAAAGTTTGGTTATGTTTATTTGGTTTGATTTAACAATTTTTGTTGTGTTTTTTTTCTTAATTTGGTTTCATAGGTCTCGGAGCCTCTTTATTTTCTTGACAACTAAAGTTGGGTACCATAGCAATTGTTGCTCTTGAATGAATTTGGTTAGGAAGCAAGTGAAGACGTTGGTAGGTTGAGAGGGGGAGGAACTCGGCCAAAATCAAAAGAGGAAGAGGGAGTCACCAAGTCTTCATTTTCTAGCTTCAATTAAGTGAGTTCCTAAACCCTTGATGATTTGGTGTTAGGATTCTGTCTATATGATGTTTGGATAATGTTTTGTGACTTTGCATGTGTTTATATTGGAACCTTGCTTGCTGAAATAGTATGAATTTAGGTGTGTATGTTGATTTTGTGAGTAATTGATTTTTTGTGTGTTTAGATATTGATATAAAGTGAGCTAGTTGCCGTTAACTTTTGAAAATTTTTGTCTGTTTTTTTTTTAATTTGAAGGCTGTACAATGTGTTATGGTTGCTGGACAATGGATTTAATTTGTTTTGATTGTGAATAAGTTATTGGAAATGAATAGGGTATGTACATGATTTTAAGTTCAATTTTTTAATACCCTTGTTGTGTATTGTGAATTATGATGTGGGAAGTGTCGCTTTTGCTCTGATGAATTGATCAATGAGAAATTATTTCAATTGGGAATTTTGTTTTTATGATGTGGGTTGGGTTTGTGGGATGGATTGGTTTTTATTCTAACTTATGCATACAAACATGTCAATGTTAGTTAAATATCTAAGCATAAAAGTGTGTATATATTATTTCAGAACACTTTTATGGATTGTAGTTGGATGCAAAAACATCGCTTAGGTGATGAGTATAAGAACGAGGTCGAAGAGTTCTTATAATTTTTTCAAGCAAAATTTCCTAATCAAACAACTTTCTATTGTCCTTGTGTTAAGTGTTTGAATGGGCCAACACTAAATGTTGAGGAGATATGGAATCATCTTCGTGTTTTTGGGATTTGGCAAAGATATACGACATGGACCTGGCATGGTGAAGTGTTAAACAAGCCAAGTGTGTCCACAAGAGAGGAAGTTGATGTAGATATGGACGATCGACTAGAGGACATGATTCGTGATATTGGACAAGAGTCTTTTCAGCGAGGACATGTGTATGAAACTCTTTGCAGCGACAAGGAAGAACCTTTGTATCCGGGCTGCAAAAATTTCACACGGTTGTCAGCGGTGTTGAAATTGTTCAATCTTAAGGCGATAAATGGGTGGACTGATAAGAGCTTCACTGAATTGCTTAAACTATTGAATGACATGCTTCCGGAAGGTAATACATTGTCGAACCGTAATTATGAAGCGAAGAAGGTATTATGTTCGATGGGTGTGGAGTATAAGAAAATACACGCATGCCCGAAGGATTGCATATTGTACTGGAAAGAGCATGAAGACAAAGAAGAGTGTCCTGAGTGTAATACACCATGCTACAAAAAAAAGGTCGGTGATGATAGTTGTGATGATGTGAGCAAAAAAGGTCCTCCTGCAAAAGTGCTATGGTATCTTCCAATTATTCCAAGGTTTAAGCGACTGTTCGCCAATGTAAATGATGCAAAGAACCTTAGATGGCATGCAGATGATAGGAAATGTGATGGAAAACTTCGTCATCCGGTCGATTCTTTGCAATGGAAGAGAGTTGATTCATTGTTTCTGGAGTTCGGAAATGAACCAAGAAACCTTAGGCTTGGACTTGCTACAGATGGAATGAATCCATATGGTAACTTAAGTAGCATCCATAGTTCATGGCCTGTTCTCTTAGTAATTTACAACCTACTCCTTGGTTGTGCATGAAGTTATGTTATATGATGATTTCTGGTCCAAAACAGCCGGGAAATGACATAGATGTTTATCTAAGTCCCTTGATTGATGACTTGAGAATATTGTGGGAAGAAGGCATTGATGTGTTTGACTGGTTTTCAGGTGAAGATTTCAAGTTGCGTGCCATGTTGTTTTGCACCATCAACGACTTTTCAGCATATGGGAACTTGTCCGGGTATAGTGTTAAAGGGCATAAAGCATGCCCTATTTGTGAAGACGGCACATGTTTCTTTCAACTGAAAAATGGGAGGAAGACTTGTTACCTTGGGCATAGAAGATTTTTGAGACATGATCACCCGTATCACAGGTTAAAAAAGGCTTTTCATGGATGTCAAGAGAATGAAATTGCTCCGAAAGCTTTAACCAGAGAAGAAGTTATCAACGGGTGAACTCCATCAATGTTAAGTTAGGAAAAAAAGAGGAAAAAACATTCTTCTGTGAAAAACATATGGAAGAAAGGGTCAGTGTTATTTGATCTTCCATACTGGTCAAGTCTTGATGTAAGATACTGTATTGATGTGATGCATGTGGAGAAAAATGTGTGTGATAATGTAATCGGTACGCTTCTCAATATTAAGGACAAGACAAAGGATGGAGTGAATGCTCGTTTAGATCTGGTTGCCATGGGTATAAGAGAGGAGTTAGCTCCTCAGCCAAGAGGTAACAAGACATATTTGCCACCGGCTTGTCATACATTGTCAAAATAAGAGGAAAAAAGCTTTTGTGAATGTCTACGGGGTGTGAAAGTGCCACAGGGTTACTCTTCAAATGTAAAGAGTCTTGTATCGATGAAAGATCTCAAATTAATTGTATTAAAGTCTCATGACTATCAAGTCTTGATGCAACAATTACTATCAGTGGCCATTCGTGGCATCTTGCCTAAAAATGTTCGACATGCTTTATCGATCTTTGTGTGTATGTATTTACTAACACCACAATTTTGTTGTGTATTGTAGGATTTGTTTGATGTTCCCCCTGATGAAAAGTGTAAGAACCGATGGTTGTCCCATGCGGGTGAGCGTTGGAAGGACTTTAAGTCTGCACTCTCCAGGAAATATGTATTTGGGAACGGAGACAGAGATGGTTGCACAAATCCTTGGAAGAAGTATAATTTCATTTCAGAGGACACATGGAATGAGTTTGTTAGGAGCCGAATGGAAGAAGAGTTTCTGGTTAGTTTGAATTATATTTTTTAACTTGGTCGTGCTAATATAATTTTTTTCTTATTTTAATTTGTGGTGTGTTATGTTATTTGTAACAGGAAAAAAGAGAAAAGGCAAAGACAAATTCTGCAAAGAATATCTACCCCCACCTATTGTCTCGTGGGGGTTATGATAAACTTGAGAAGGATGTAATAGCACACAGAACGAAAGCCTTGCAGGAAGAGGCTAGAGATGAAGCCTTGGAACCCCCTCCAAAACCAAACCTGTATGATCTATGGAAGATGGCTCGAACAAAATCATCAAGATCTTATACATCTGATGTTGTGGCATCAGTTGCTTCTAAAATTGTAAGTGTATCTGCCTTATTCAATATTATGTGATTTGTAACCAATTTAAGTCGACTGATCAAATACCTTTGTGATTGAATTTGGTTGTAGGAGTCATTAGTTGAAGAGGAGTCTCAGGGTACTTTTATTCCAACTGGACGTCAAGATATCTTGACTACTGCCATTGGAACACCCTAGCACCCTGGTCGTATCCGCACTGCTGGTCGAGGTATGGGCTTTAAGAAATTCTTCGGAGGAACTTCACGCAGTCAGTCAAAGCAAATGGACATGGATGACATGAGACATCAGATCATGCAGGAGGTTAGTCAAATGTTTGAAGCTAAGTTTAAAGCTTACAAATCTCAGCTCAGGTCAGATGTGGAAGCCCAATTAAGTCAGAAGTTAGTGCCATCTCCTAAAGCTACTGTGTGTGTCAGCACCAAGGGTAGTTGTTCACCAGAAAGTGTGGAGGATCCTAAAGAAGGCATTTTAAAATACATTGGTCACATGGCTTTTGATCTTCCGGACGGAAATGTTGGGATTGCCTTGGAGCATGACGATCTTCCAATTTTTTTATATTTTCGCGAAGGACTTAACGGACCTATCGCTCGGTGATGAGTTCTGGCTTGCCAATCAACACTTGCAATTATGGTTCACGTAAGTATTAATTAACATATTTGTACATTTTTATTTCCTTTGTATCAATTATATATAATTAATATTATTTTGTTTCAACACCTAGGTATCTGCATCGTATCTATATTCAGAACAATATCAGTGATGTATATGGATTCTTGGATGCAACGTTGATGGTTGTCAAGCCCAATCCAAAAGAGTCTAATGCATCTGTTCAAAATTACATATAGAATAAGCTAATTCACCAGGACAAAGATGTTTTCTTAGGACCATATTGGCATAAGTGAGTACATTTTTATTCAATATTCTCTGATCAAATTCATAGCATACGCTTGTCTCTCTGTGCTTCTAATACACCTTTATTGTTGTTACCTAGTAAACATTGGCAGTTGATTGTCATTTGTCCTAAGCATAATCTCACAGTTTGGATATGCTCACTTCATCAAAAGTCAAACCTACAGATTAAGCGTGTACTTGAGGGGTAAACTTTTAATTTATTTGTCATACTTGTGATGTCATATATGTATTTATCTTATATCTATAACTTATATTATTTTATCAGAGCTATGGTGACATATAATAAAAAGAAAGGTCTGGGAGAAGGAAAGAAGCCTAATTGGAACTTTCTCGCGCTAAGTAGTTTGTCTTTATATAATATTTACATATTCAAAGCCGTATTAGTTATGTGTATATATAGTTTGTACTAATTTATATTGTCATTTATAGGGGCATTACCAAGACAACTCATGGGCGTGTGGCTACTATGTCATCAAGACCATGTTGTCCATTGTCACGATGAGGATTACCTCTGGATGGGATTTGGTAATAAAATATTTCATAACTTGTTAATCGATCTTTTTGATACCTTACAATATTTGTAGTTAGTTAATTAGATATGTTTTGAATTGAACTTGTAGTTATTCGATGGCCATAGCACAAACCCATACAGTGATGAAGAAATTGTTGAGATTCAGAAAACTTGGGCACGGTTTTTTGTGACTAAGATTGAGGAGCAAAATCTAAACCTAGAACCACCAAGACGACGAGCAAGAAAAGCAACACAACAAAAATGACATGGTTTCTTTTCATTACGTTGTTGAGTTTAATTGCCTTCAACTTTTCTTGGATTCCATGACTTTTGGTGGTTCTTTCTGATTAATTCTGTTATTTACAGAACGGGTAGGTTGTTGTGGGATTATTAGAGTGTTTGTTGTGGTTTATATATTTTGTCTGACAGTGGAGTTTGTGGAAAGGAACTTTTGTGATGGTTTATATATTCTGTTTGGTAGTAGTGGTGTGGTGTTCTGCTACTGTTTGTATGTGGGTAACGAAATTTTTAAAAAAATATTTGAAAAAAGACTTTTCATGCCGGTTGGGAGATCCAAAGCTAAACGGGCAACATACATGTGCATCATCACGACTTTCACAAGATCACCATCAGCTATCCTCAAGCTTTATCTGTGAAAGCATCCTGTAGCTGGTAAAAGAAGACCCAACAATATCAGTTGTAGTATTGATTGCACATGTACGAGATCGATACAAATACACCACTTCGTACAAGAAGGCATAGATGGCCAAGAAAAAGGCCATTGAAAGGATATATGGGATCTGGGAGCGATCATATAACGAGCTTCCCCAATGGCTCCTCACTTTGCAGAATTACATTCCAAGTACTTATTATGATTTACAGTTAATGCCGACTTACGATCAAGGCCGACTAGTTCCTGGCAAGGCTACTTTCCATCGCCTCTTTTGGACTTTTCAACAGCGCATCAGTGGATTTCAATTTTGCAAGCCCGTTGTTTCAGTTGATGGAACATTGTTGTATGGGAAATACAAGGGGACGCTCTTGCTGGCAATTTCCCAAGATGGGAGCAATCAACCATTTCCTATAGACTACGCCATTGTCGAGGGTGAGACGGCAGACGCATGGTTTTTCTTTCTCCAACACTTGAGAACGCGAGTCACACCTCAGGCTAACATCTGCTTGATTTTGGATAGGCATGAATCTATAAAAAGTGTTGTTTGGCATCTGGACAGTAATTGGCATCATGTGTACTGCACTCGACACATCTCGCAAAACTTTATGAGGGCATTTAGGAATGCGGATATGAGAAAGAAAGTCACTAATATGGGTTAGTATCCCTGTCATATACAATGCTACTAATTTTTTTCTTCTTCTATTCAACTCATACCAATTTTGACATGGTTTCCTTCCAAACTCTTTAGGATACTCAAAGACTCAACCGGGCATCGATCACTATAGGAACCAAATCGGTGATTGGAACAAAGATGCCCTTAAGTGGGTTGATGATATCCCAAAGGAACAGTGGCTCCAAGCATGGGATGGAGGAAGGCATTGGGGACACATGACAACTAACATTGCTGAGTGCCTCAACAAGGTATTAAGGGGGATACGCAATCTTCCAATCACTGCGTTGGTCCGAGCAACCTATTACAAGTTGTCTGAAAATTTCGTCGAAAGGGGGACACAAGCCAAAGCAATGATGGCATACGGCCTGGTTCACACAGAAGTTATCAAACAGAAAATTGATACAGAACGGAGTTTCTCCAACTCTCACCGTGTTCGACATTTCAACCGAGAGACAAGTCAATTCATGGTTGAGGAGTTGATCCGCCACCATCAGGCCGACCTGCAGGGACATTCAAGGTAGACCTGCATAGTCAAACATGTGACTGTGGAGCATTTTAGGTATTACGCTACCCATGTTCACATGTTATCGCTGCATGTTCCCATATTCACCACAATTTCATGATGTATGTGCCTCCACAGTACACATTGCAATATGTCTTTAACGTTTATCGCGAAGAGTTCAGCGTGGTCCAGAACCAAGATTATTGGCCACAATACACTGGAATTGAGGTGTGCCACAATCCCTTGATGCAGAGAGATCCAAAAGGTTGTCCACAGTCTACCCGCATTCGAACTAAAATGGATCAAAGGGAAAATAGTCGTCACCCTAAGAGATGTGGACTGTCTCGGAATGAGGGTCACAACAAGAAAAATTGTCCTAACCGTCTTGCAACTAATCCATCACAATACTTTTTTTTTATCGTTTGTGTTTGTACCCTTGTTGTATTTGTATTTTTTATTTTTAATCAAAGTCAAATTATGTTGCTATGATGGTATTATTAATATAATGGTTTTAATATAAATTATTTAAATAAAGTAGAAATAATTAATTAAATTAGTTAATTAATTTAAATTAATCAAGCATATAAATTATATTAATTAAGTTAGATTAAATAAATTAATTATACAATTAGCCGAAACCTAGGTCAATCATCTAATTCATACCCAAAAAAGAAACAAATAAAGAAGTCTCATTTAGTGGGACGACTTCCATACTAGAATTTAAAAAAAAGAAAAAACAATTAATGGGAAGTTCCCTCTAGGGGCGACTTCTCAACATAGTTTTAAATTTTATTTGAGATGTCGTGGTTGGTAGGAACGATTTCTCACTTGAAAGAAAAGAGCGGTAAATCGGTACATAAAAAAAAAAAAAAATGGTAGTTGGGTATATAAATTTTACTGTAGTGGTACGGTAGAAAAAGAGCCGCTCTTCGAGCTCTCGATCCGTCTGACCACCACCAGTCCCACGCAGCTCCATTCTTTTTACACCAGAAGCACAACCTCGAACCTCCATGACTCTTCAGGCCAGCGAGACTCATCTTTGAACCGCCATCGTGAGAGCAACGTTCAAACCCGCCGTCAGCCTCAATCCGCGACC
This sequence comes from Calophaca sinica, assembly GCA_037113605.1. Lineage (NCBI taxonomy): Eukaryota > Viridiplantae > Streptophyta > Magnoliopsida > Fabales > Fabaceae > Calophaca > Calophaca sinica. The sequence continues at coordinate 98,948,052 of CM073733.1, read as the reverse complement.
ACACCGCTCACGACCTCAGCCACTCCCACAGCGCTGCAGTAGCAGAGCCGGTGAGTCTTGTATGTCACCTGAAAGTCACCTTTTTTCCCTCTAATTAGGGCACCTGATTCTTCTCTGAAAGTCACCCGATTCTATGAAAGTCAGAGAACTCTCACTCCCGTAGGTATTGTTCTCGTTCCTTTCTTTTTGTTTCTTCTACTGTCAATCTCTTTGCTTTTCATTTTTTTTCCCTTCCGAATTGTTGTCGTTCTCTAGTGTTAGAAGTTAGTCAATTTTTTTGGTTTTAAATTTTGGATTTTCTATGCTTGGTCGGTTTAATTGACAAGTGGGTTTGGATGCAGAGATCTTACGAGTTTCAAAGAGAAATCTACAGGAAGTAACCTTTAAGTTTGACTGTGCTCCTTTTGGTCCCTGTGCCCCATGCCTCAACTCCAGTAAGGTTCCCTTTTTGGTTTTTCCCCTTAAATTGGTTTTCGATATTACACTGGATGTCCATTTTTTCTGAATGATAGTTGGAGTTATTGATATAGAGGCATTTGCAATCAATTTTATCTATTTTATCTAGTTACAAAATCAATCAGGTTAAGGTGAATAAGGTGCTTGGTTCAGTTGCACCACCTCTGGAATTATTAGAGAATGCAATGCACAAATTGCAGTTCTGGACAGTGATCTTGGAAGTGTTGACTGTTGAACCCCATAAAACATATGTTTCTATTTTGGCATAGGCATCCTCTCCAGTGATATTTAGGACACTTATGATTTTTGATTAGTATGTCATATTGTAATTTGCTTTTGTACTAGTTACATAACTGCTTTTGTGTACATGCTTTGGTTCTCTATTTGATTTCCTTCAGCTTGTTTTATGTAGGAAAGGTGGCTATTATTGATATCTTGCTCAGTTCAAGACCGATCAAGAAAGGAAGGAGGCAGCTGAGCATTTGCTAAAGACATATGAGGTTGGTGAGTTTAGAATATGTTGGAACAGAGGTAGTGGAGTGTGTATGCATAAAGTAGTCTTGATAGAAACAAGCAAGGATTACTGGAGTTTTATTTGCCATATCCTTCTATGTCTATCCTCTAGTTTCGATTTTTTTACAACTCGCAATCTCTCATTGTTAATATAGCTTTCTTTACAATCAGGAATTGTTATGATTTTATTTTATTTTTCAATTTTATCTAGTTCAGGTTGTCATGCTTGGTCATGATGTTGTGGGGAAAACAACTATATTGTACAAGCTCGACATTTGGAGAAGTTTTATCTACTGTTCTTATAATTGGTGGGTTTTATTCCATAAACTCAATTAAATTGTGTTTTTAGGTATCTTTGCACCTACTTGTTAAACCTTGTTAAGTTAGTCAGAGTTTTTAGCTTATGCTTGTCAGTTATGTACTCGGTCTTTGTCTGTTTAAATATGTCTGTAAATGGAGTTGTTTTTCTATCTCCTTGACTGTGTGAAGTTATCCAAAACTTATAATGGAATTGGTTTTAGTGGAAAATAGATTTCTTGTGTAGTGAAAAACGAGTTTTCCCCCCTTACAGGCTGAGCTTTATATGTATTGTGTATGTGAATTGAATGGATGCAAACATGTATGGCATTTTGGTCAGCAGAAGGAAAGTTGAATTAGAAATAATACATGTGTTGTTTGAGGCTTATAAATTTGTATGTTCACAGATTTCTTTTATATTGCTTTATATTGCTTTTGGCTATTGTCTGATAGGTAAGTATCCAATAGATGGCAGTACAATGATATAAGTGAAGTGCAGTACAATATCATGGGTTATCATGGGCTTCAAGGAAGAAGACGCTCCCAACTTCACTTGTTCGTTCTACTCCAAGACCAAGGCTATGTTATCTGATTTTCTGCTCTTAATAAGTGGCTCCACATTGGTGAAGTCTTGCATACTTTTTTTTTTATTTCAAGAATCCTGTATCGGAACGACATGTGTCATGGTTACTTATGTCCTCTGCTGTGTATAAACATATTTTTACCTAACTGTAACTGGAAGTTGGTCTTGTATATCATCAGTTATCACGTCATTTGTAAGCTTAATTTGGTCTTGTGATTAAAGTAGTTTTAGTCTTAATTTCATTTTTCTTTATGAATTGTATTTGCAATATTTGAATTGCAGTATTTTTTTTTATGCCATAATTTGCAATAAAAACCGCCATTTTTAACACATTTTTTTGTAGTGGGTTACAATGGTGGAGAAAAAACAGTTCGGATCTGTGAGATTTTTTTTGTTTGTTTTAATTTCAAAATTACACTGGGTTTAACCGTCAGTAAATTTATTGACGGCTTAGCCGTCAGTAAATTACAGTGGGCTTAGCTGTCGGTAAAGTCAACAAAAAATTGGTTGTTTTCGTGGATTTTACTGACGGTCACTAGGCGACATTTCGACGGAAAAGCCGTTGGTAACTTTACTGATGAGGGAAATACCCACGAACCCGTGGCCGTCGGTAGGCCGTCGGTAATTTTCAATTACCGACGGCTTTTGAGAATTAGCGACGGCTTTTGGCCGTCGGTAACGACGAGAATTCTTGTAGTGGAAGATAATGATTCGGACTGTGACGAAGATGCTTCTGATTCAGGGGAGGAAGTTTTTAATTTCGATTTTGTTTTCAGTAGTTTCGAGCGAGACTCAAATCTTGACATGATGATTCTGATCAAGCCAGAAATTGATAAATCCGCCATCAAGATTGGAGAAATCGCCTGCTTCCTTGTCACCTTCAATAGTTCTGAAAATCCACGTTTAGAAGGTGATGGATGTTCTTCTGTTGCGCAACATTTAGAAGTTTAGTCACTTGTTGAAGAAGGAGCAACAAAATCGCAGGAGAGCAATTTCTGTCATCTTGCATCTGAGTTTTTCGTCTTTGAAACCACCAACGAATCTAAGGGTCTCGTCATTGATCTTTTCAAGAAAGTCGTACGGGTTCCAGATTGTTCGATGTTTTCCGAGGTCGTTCTTCCTACCTTCTGTCATCGTCGCACCGACTTTGTCACTTCCTTCACCAAGATCTGTGCTCCTTCAAAAATCAAGAACAGTGGTAGATTCACTTGTTCGAGGTTTTGTTTCGATTCGACAGCCACCATGCCATCGCCACAGAAGACGGATGAATGAATCATCTCCGCAACACGTCCACAACAACATGTTTTCGTCTTCGATCCAGGCAGAACCCTCATTGACTCTGTCGAACGCTGTCTCACAATAGTCGAAAGTTCCGATGTTTGCATCACATTTCATGGTGTTTTTGTTTTGGCCTCCCTCCCAATCGAAAATTCCAAAAGCTCGTTCCATCTCTTGGTGTTTAAGTCTCGTTTCTGCCTCGTGTTGTTTGCGTCTTAAACACAGTTCCGCACATTTCTTATTTTTCACTTTTTTGGGCCTGCCCATTATGGTTACATAACATTGTTGTTTGTCACATTTGGGCTGTTATTTTTCTCTCTTTCAGTTTTAGCTAGGGCTTTGCTGCATTGATGTGTGTTTTTTAGTTGTTTTAGAGTTCTTTTCGCCTTTCTTTCCTTGTAGTTCAAGCTAATAGTGATCATCTCTCCTATTAGCGTCAGGGGGGGGGGTAACAGAGGTTATAGAAAGTTATTAAGTCAGTAAGGAAGTTAAATAGGGATACATAATAAGCTCTATAAATAAGAGTCTCCAATGTATAATTTCAACATTATCAATTGCAATGATACCATCGGAGTTTTGTGCTCTCTACCTTTCACATGCATATGATCTTGAGCCTTCACACCCTCTGATTACCAGAAAGACAATATCGTATAATGTATTATCCATCACTAAGCATCACTTAACATCTCAACTACTTGGCTCATGGTAGGCCTTAAAACTCTGTCTTCCACAACACAATCCAAAGCCACTCTAGCCAGAATCTCCATCTTACTTTTATCATAATTTGTTCCAATTGCAGGATCAATAATTTGCTCCACCCAAGATGTGCTGCTCCTTTTTTCTCTCACCCATGTAACTAGCCGACCATCAGATGCCTCTTCTCCATCAACAATTTTGATACCTGTGGTTGGGCTTTTTCCTGTTATCATTTCCAATACAACAATTCCAAAGCTGTAAACATCTACATTGGATGTGATTGGCAAATTGAAAATCCACTCAGGTGCCATATATCCTCTGGTTCCTCTGATCATAGAGATGCTTGGATTGTTGAGGTTATTTCTGTTGTGCAGCTTAGACAACCCAAAATCTGCTAACTTGGGCAGATAGTTAGAATCTAGAAGTATGTTCTGTGGTTTTATATCACAGTGCAAAATCCACTCTAAGCATTCTTCATGTAGATATGCAAGAACTCTTGCTGTTCCAAGAGCAATTTTATATCTCATACTCCAATCAAGTGTGTTGGAAGAAAGATTTTCTGCCAAAGAACCATTTTCCATGTACTCATACACCAATAGTCTGTGTTTTCCCTCAGCACAATATCCCCACATTTCAATCAAATTCATGTGATTAAGCCTTCCAATGATGCCTATTTCAGCAAGAAACTCCCCTTCTCCTTGTTCTGCATTATAAAGTCTCTTTATTGCTGCATGTCTTTGATCAGACAATAGGCCTTTGTAAACAACCCCTCCTGCACCTCTCCCAATCTCTTGACTGAACCCCTTTGCTGCTTTCTTTAGCTCGGAGTAACTAAATTGTCTGAACCCGATTGCAGTAAGATGGTAGTCATGTTGATCTGGATGAGTCTTCTGGCGGGTCCTACTTAAGAAACACCAAACCACAAAGAGGCAAACCATTTCAAAAGCTCCAATTGCGGTGGCCAGCCACAGAAAAAATTTCACAAAATTGTTTGCACTTGTTCTGCCATAAACTCTTTGAAGTTGAACTGCACAAACATGGTCACTTGGAGAGGCAGATTCTTCTTCAGAGAAACTATTACCTTTAGGCAATCTCAAGTAGGTTGTCCCTGTGAAGAATGGTGAAAGCCTTCCATTGAGCAGTTGTGTTTTTGTATAGCACCTATAAAAGCCTTTTTTCTCCCCATATGAGTGCTGAAACCCTTTGCAATTACAATCACTTAAGCATAATTTCTCACAAGCACTATAGTTACTAACTTCAACATAGTGATTGTCATAGCCATAAAACTCAACACCCCGCATCTCCAAGAATGTAGACTCACTTCTATTGCAAGTAAGATCAAACATGGGTTCACACCCATCAGACCAATCATTATGGTTCTTCAATCTGTACCCTGGAACACACGAGCATTTTCTTCCACTTTTGGGATTATGACTACATGTACTTTAGGGTCCACAAATCCCATGAACAATGCATGCATTAGGAATGGCTTGCCATGAAACATACCATTTCTCTGACACATCATTTCTGCTATAAACTCGAATATTACCATCAGAATCCAATTTCAATCTTCTTTGCAGCACAGTGCCATAATCAGATGTTGTAAAAGTGAAGTTGTCTGTTGAACTAAAAAGTCCAAGAGAGTTCAACACTGCAACTCTACTACTATTGAAATTAGACCTGCCAACATCCCAACTCACGAGCCAAGGTTTTGGCCAGTAAGAGCTTGAAACATCAGGGCCATCATAATGAAGACCAAGAACATTTTCATCATCAAAGAAGAACTTATAAAAGCCAGATGATAGGTTACTCTGACTTCTTGAAGACACGAGAACTGTAAATCTAGTAAGAGGTTGACCAGGAAGGAGTGTATCTGTTGGAGAATCAAAACTTTGCCACAAAATGGCAATTCCTTGAAGCTCACGCAACACAAGATTGCCATCATCTTTGAGATGCAACTCTAGTGGGGCTAATGATGCTGTGTTTGAAGACCAAACATTGTTTAAGGCAACATCAACCAAGACAATGTTCCCAGAGTGTAGGAGGGAAAGCTTGGAGCGTTTTCCATTCACAGGTTGGTCACGGTTTGCCATCCAAATGATGGTGGTATGGTTGAGGGAATTTGGCTCAGTGAACCATATGGCAAAGGAATATGCGTTTTCACCAATGGCTAAAAAGCCAGCAGAGAACATTCCATTTGGTGATATGATAATGTCTTCTGGTTTTTCCACTGAGAGGGAGGATCCTTTTCTCAGTGATGATGGTGAAGAAGAAGAAGAACAACAACAACATTGGAAAGACAAGGCCAATACTAGAAGAAACAGTAGAGTGAATGACAAATCCATATTATTCATGCGTGTAATGCAAGCTCTTCGGTGTTGATGTTTGAATTAACTTGAGAAATGGCACTGCCCTCTATCTGTTTATTTAAATATAAAAACTGAAGCGCGAAATATGGAGCTGACGTATTGATATTAGTAATTTAAAACAATTATTAATTCATAATGTAGTTCTCCTATTTATTTTTCTAGAATTGAAATTCCTTTTCAACTTCCTTTTAAATATTGTTGAGTGCATCATTAATACACCTTCAATAATTAATGTTTTATATAGTCAACCGATTACCAACTCCTTGCTTTTGACCCGAATAATTTGAAGCCTCCAGGAGTACTTTAAATTAGTGTAGGATTTACAAGAATTCATCCGATATAAATCATGTAAGACATAAACCTTTAAATTTTCTAATTTTTTTGTTTGTTGACAAACTAGTATTTTTCTTGTAACCTGTTTTCTCGTTTTAAATTTTAGTTATGAAATTTTATTTTTCTGCTGCAAACAAAAATAATAATAATCAAATTGTACGGGTTTACATCCAGTGTTAATAATAATAATAATAATAATAATAATAATAATAATAATAATAATAATAATAATAATAATATAGTGGTTAGCTGAGCTGTCATGCTTCAATAGCAGACCAAAAATTTATTAGCCTATTTAATTCTTGCGCCAGAATGGATCATGACGGGGGTTGATCATGACAGGTGTTGAATTCAATTCTTATGCACTATAGATGTAGAATCAAGTGGGGGCACTTGAATATTGAATGAGTTTAAGAATTAAGTTTTTTTTATATTATTTTACTGATTAAATGCTTTTTATTTTACTTTTATTTATTTTAGTAGTAACTTCCGGTTGATGTTGACACTTGGGAATGGATCCTCTATGGTGGGATCCTCTCCAGTTTTCTCATGTGCAACAATCTCTACCCTTAAAACTCAACCTTCCTTTGTTTTTTATATTTTCAACTCTCTCTCTCTTTTATTTAATGGCTCAGATTTCACATGAGGGTAATGTGACCGGAGACAATCCAAACCCTGACACTTTATATTGAACTTTTAATTGCAGTAGTTTACTGTTAATTTTTTGGTCCTTAGTACAAATGGTCACGGGATGGGGTAGAAAGGGGGGAAACGGAGCGTTGTGGGTTCGAACCCGTGCTTCCAATGTCCCGCAGCACTTTACCACACGGCTGATTTCTCTGGGACAGTTTACTACTAATTTGTTTAACACTGTACGACATTTTATTTAGGTTAAATTATACTTTTAGTCCCTTATATTTATTTTAATTTTCAATTTGGTCCCTTATGTATTAAAAGTTTCAAATTGGTCCCCTATGTGTAAGAGTTATATCAATGTGGTCCCTCTTTTTTTGGTTCCAAAATAGTCCCTTATGTTACAAAAATTATACCAATGTGGTCCTTTTTTGTTCCATATTTTGCAAAAAAAGGGACCATATTGGTATAATTTTTGTAACATAAGGGACTTTTTTTAGAATAAAAAAAAGGACCACATTGGTATAACTCTTATACATAATGGATCGATTTAAAACTTTTAATACATAAAGGACCAAAACAAAAATAAAAATAAATATAAAGACTAAAAGTATAATTTAACCTTTTATTTAATAAAAAATCAAATGGGGGCACTTGAATATTGATGAGTTTATGAAATAGTTTTTTTATATTATTTTATTAATTTTTTTATAAATCTCGTAACTTTTTCTATTTTTTAAATAATCGCCAATTAAAAGAAATATTTTTTCAATTTTTGTTATCGCTATTGCAGCCGCTGAAGCAGCTATCGGACCGGCTATTGTTTCTTCAATTTCTCGTAACAGAAAATCAACTCGTATCAATCAATCGAATGTGTTGAATAAATAGCATTAATCATAATTAATCAAAAGTAGAATTTTGAATAGTGTAATATTTATCAATTCAAATTAGCATGTATGCTACACAACGTATGATCATGTTTGCATTTGCAAAATCATAAGATGGTTTTTATTTTATGCTTTTTATTTTACTTTTATTTATTTTGGTAGTAACTTTGAGTTGCTGTTGACACTTTATATTCTATTCCATCCGATCTGAAATATAAGTAAAAAAGTCTCTAAAATATAAGTAAAAAGTCTATGTATTTAGTCCACAATCCAAATACATAAATTTTTTGCTTATATTTTTGAGACTTTTTTCTTATATTTCAAACCAGAGTAGTAATTTTTATTGCTATAGTTTAATTTGTTTAACAATGTACGACATTTTATTTAATTTCATGAATAAAAATTTACCAAAACAAAAGTTATGGCGCCCCTAAGTGTTCGAAATTGTCCACACTCGAGCACTGACATCGAGCACTGACATTTGATCTATTATCTATTTAAGAAACTTAAATACAATAAGGACATATGGAAAAATCACATTCATCTGTTTTCTCACAAAAAACTTTACTACTTCCGTTTTTCTTTGTCACCCGTGCTGAACACAGGTTCTCTCAGCTAGTTTCAAGAGAAAAAACATTTACTACGAGAAAAAACATTTACTGCAAATTAAAACTAAGAGCGAAAAAGTTAAAGTGGGGAAATTAGACAATGGACTCTCAATAATGGATCTTACCCCTCTCTCTCTCAAATGTCGACAACAGGTGGACAACGTCAGCGAAAGGCCCAAGCACGTCGTCGCCCAACCTCCCTCTCTACAAAAACCACCACACTGGGCGAGACACTTCGAACATTTGCTAACAACACAGCGGCGTTGGCAGTGGAATATAGTCGGAGAACTCTCCCTCTCACTCTCCATTTTCTTCTTATGCTTGCCAATCTCTTTCTCCTTTTATTTTCTTCAATCAAAAGATCCCTCTCACCATGAATCTTTCTTCTCAACCTACCATCAACTAGAAACACTAGCGAAATGAAAAATTGTTGGTCGTCGTCATAGATGTAGATGTGAAGCAAGGGGAAACAAAGATGAGGCATTGCGGAGCTGGGGATGTTAGGGTCAGTGGAGTTGATAATTTTTGGAAGGGTGAGAGGAGTTTGGGATCATAGGTGAAAAGGGGTTTGTGGGTAACCCCGCCCACAGTCGCACCACTGTGTGGTGGTCATCACCTCCATCTTCCTCCTCCGTGTTTTCCCATGCGAGCACCATTATCTCGAGCTCCTTTGCTCTGAGAGCAGCCACTATTCTGGACTGGGCCGAAGCCCATCCGACCTAAGACCACTCCCGTGGCCCAATTCCGCGACTGATCGTGGCCGACCTATAGCTACCGATCTGGCACGTCCGTTACATCAACGGTCCCCCGATCCGCGTTGGTTTTATGCCATCGATCTAGGACCGTCAATCTGATCGACGGATTGAAGCACTCGAAAAAAATTCTCTTCCTAATCACCGTCCATTCGGATCAAATCCTAAATGAAATCACATAAAAGGAGGGCCCAAAAAGGTATAATTTACGTTGACATTACATCACACTGACCTCATGAGAACTATACTGACTTGAGCTTCGGAGTGCTTTTGCAGGTACCCCACCACCGTTCTCTGTCATCATTAACCACAGTTCGCGGCGGACTCAGCAACTTCGACCACCACTTCATTCCTCGCTCGGAACAGCCACCAGTGCACGTTCTCTCCTCTGCGGCACCACCTCTGAGCGCCCAAGCTCGTCATGTGACCCACAACTTCTTCAAATCAATGCGACATCGCACCAGTGTGTGGGAAGGGGAGGACGGTTTCTGGTATGGATGGTACAAGTTTGATTCTGTTGGACTACAGATCAGACCGTAGATAACAGTGAGGTACCATGCACCACTTTAACCACCTATTAAGATGGTGCTTATCAAACGTGGCCAGAGGTGGTTAAGGTGGTGCATATCAAACGTGGCCAGACGGAATATATTGAGTTAATTCTCAATTTGTTCCTCGAAGTATCACTCTCTCTCCTATTTGGTCACTAAAGTATTTAAAAATATTAAATAGTCCCTAACGTTTTCTCTCATCCATCAAATTAGTCCATCTATTAGTATGAGCCCATTTGAATGATATTATGTGTCATGTTGGCCATTTCTTCTCTCCTACGTGTATCCTAAATAGTCCTAAAATATGTCATATCAGTCCTTACAACATTTGAGGATAGATAGACCAAATAAATACATCTATTTGGTCCTTAAAGTCCCTAAAATAAATATTAAATAGTCTCTTAAGTCTATAAAATACATCATATCAGTCCCTATATTTCACACTAATGTAAATCTTAATTCTAATTCATAACCTGATAATTCATAAACTAGATGTTGCCTAGTTTGACTACAATACATGGCTTAGAAAGGACAATTAAATGACACATTATCCCTCCAAAAAAACAATTGCTAAATTATTTAGGGTTTAGGGTTAAATGTCGAAATCAACTTCAGAATCGAGATTATTAAAATTAAGGACGAAAAAGAGGGATGAAAATCAAAACATGAAAAATGAATGAAAATGAGGAGAAGAATGAGGGAGGGGAGCTCGCTTCCAATAGATAATGGAGTAGTGGGGATGGAAGTGATAGGTAATGGAATTTAGGGCCTGACTTGTTTGCACGTAGGAGAGAGGGGCGATAAAGTAATGTATTTTATGGACTTTAGAGATTATTTAGGATACACATAGGAGAGAAGAAATGACCAACATGACACTTAACATCATTCAAATGGGTTCACACTAACAGATGGACTAACTTGATAGATAAAAGAAAATGTTAGGGACTATTTAATTTTTTACATATTTTAGGGACTAAATAGGAGATAGAGTGATACTTGAGAGACCAAATTGAGGGTTAACTCGAGTATATTTGTGCAAACTAAAAGGAGGAAATCTGAAATACGGGAGAGCCTAGAAAAATCTAAGATCAAATTTAACTATTTTTTTATTTCTCTACATATGGTGTTATCACTTCACATATGGGATCACGTATGGGATGTGTTAGTCATGTTATTGGCCAAGTAGAAAATGAATTGAAGAATAAAACATTGGCTAAGTTGAAAATTTGTAACTCATTTAAATGAGGATGTGAGTAAAAGAGAGTTTTTAGTCCTAAGAACATCGTTAGCTGTTAAATTTAAATCATATCATATCAATTTTTTTAAATGTTTAATCGCTTTTTTTTTCCACACAACTTTTGATATTAGTCCTAACTTGTACTTATAAATGTTGACGTGGTTGACGGAGCTCTGAATCAGCACTGTACACGTGGACAACTTATCTGGCGTGGACACCATATACATGCCACGTGACATATGTTGTCCATGTCATTTTAAATGTGTTTTTAGTCCCTATAAAATCATCAAATTTTAATTTTTCTCCATAAAATTCAATTTTTTTATTTCAATCCTTAATTAATTTTTACTTAATTTTAATTCTTATAGAAATTTTCAATCTTTTATTCATTCACATTCACGTTCACCTCACCAATACCATTACATGATATCATTTTAAACCACTATTTGGGACAAAGGTGGAAGCGGAGCCATATGGCATGCTCTAACAATAAACGGATGAACCAGATCCAAATTGGGAGTTAGAACCTCCATGACATGCTCCATGACACACTTTAGTAGCTAATGGAGGCAAGGTCGGCCCAATGCCCAAGCAAGTAAAGCAAGGGCTTTGGGACTTATAAAAAATAAGTCCATGTGCTAGTTAAACACCTACGCAAATGGCCAAGTTCAATAAATAGCGTAATACTTTGAGTTCTTATAAATTCACTTATAAGCATACCAACTGTAACAAGTTATACAACATAAGGAAAAAGGTGAATGCAAAGGAATGCAGTTGCAAACCTGAGCAGCAGTTGGGGCAACTACCTTTGGATAAAATATGTTTGCTTTGCTTTATTTACCTCCATGCTGTAAGGACTGTAACTTGATGCATTAGCCATCTAATCAGCTGAAACGGTCCTCATATCAGAAAGAATCCTGAAAGTTCACATTTGGGTAATTGATATGTGCAATCTAAGAAAATTGAAGCAAAAAATAAGTAGTATATGATGCAGAGTTTTCAATCATTGAGCTCCTTTACTGGAACTATTTTCTCATAGTTTAAATGAAGAAATAGAATTCAACTCAAAAACTCTATATAGAAGTTAAGGAGCATAGATTAATTCAAAAAACCGTCAACTATTGTGTTTAAAAGTAAAACTCAACTTTTACCCTTAACAATAACACTAACAGATTAAACCATGAGCAACTGCAAATCCAGGCTCCGTCTTAAGTCTAAACTCTACCCACACTCATTGAAACTACATAGGAAATAGATGAGGTTTTATTAATCAACAAAATACATTACAACCAATTTTCATCAAATGAATAAGTTGTTGACATACGTGGGAGTGCAAGTATCATGCGACTTACATTAGCTCAAGCGAGCATTTTGACTAACAAAAAACAAATACTAATATTTAAAATTGAAACCTTTTGTGGATTCAGTAATATCTTTCAGAAATAAAGCACACATTTTTTTTTTTTATAGAAAGTACTCTCCCTCCAATCATTCATCCATTTTTATTCCCATATAACGCAAAAATTGGAAAACCATACAAACATATAAAATCACACCAAAATGACACCAAAACCTTACCCAATCAAACACTACAGAAATACCATTTTCGAATTTGGCAATTGAATCAAAAATCAGATATGAATTCACATGAAAATGAATAAAAATAAAAGAAGCAGTTAAAAATGTTGAAGAGAGCAATGTCGACGTCGTTGAAGCTCTCCATGTCAACTCCTACACCACATATTCCTTGTCTTCGAAGGTGAGGTGGCGGCCGACGGAGAGGACGGGAAGTACTCTTGACAGACGGCGCCTGTGATGCCCACGACATGACCACGATGGCAATCCATTTTTTTGAAGGCAAAATGAAAATGAAAAATAGCGATACGACGATGAGGTTTAGATCTTACATCATACATACCTAAAAAAACCAAACATGTGCACAATTTTAGGATAAAAAAGTACGAATAATAATGTGCAGTAAAAAATCATACATGTTAAGTCTTTTTCACGATTAAATATGTTTGTAGTCCTTTAAAAAAATGTGCTTTTAATCCTAACAAAACTATCTTTTTACTCTTTTTTTCTAGGGTCAATTGCACTTTCTCCCCCTAATTTATAGGGTGAGGTGCACTTTCCATCCTAATTTATCAAAATAAGCACTTTTCACCCTGATTTAACATTAAACGTTGTAACTTACCCTTTTAATATAATTTCAAAATTAAAAATAACAAAATAATGTGTCAAAAGACTAAAATATCCTAACTTACAATTTTGACAATAGTATCATCACTTTACTGATTCAGTGCATTACTGGTTAAAATGCAGTAATGGTCACTTGCCGATTAATTCGTTGTCTTCTCAATCCATTTGATCTCGATCTTAATTCTCCTCTCCATTTTTCAACTCGTTGTCAAAATAAATCAATAATTTAAACGTAAAAATAAGGCAAATTATAAGACAAAGTAGAATAAAAACTTTTGTTTTGTTATTGGAATTTCAATGTTCCTACCTGCATTACGTGGTTAAAAGAGATCGAAGAATATATGTTTGATTCATGGATGAATCAGTGGTTATGCAAATAAATTTGTTTTAATAGAAGGCTTTGATGGATTATAGTGATCAAACTCATTGACTAGTATTCTACTGAATATCTTGTGGTGTAAGTGGAAGCTTTTCTCAAAATTGTAAGCTAGGATAATTTAGTATTTTCACATATTTTTCTGTTATTTTTAATTTTTAAATTACGTTAAAGGGGTAAGTTGCAAAAATTAATGTTAAATCAGAGAGAAAAGTGCTTATTTTGAAATATTAGGGTGAAAAGTGCAACTCACCATATAAATTAGGGGGGTAAAGTGCATTTAACCCTTTTTTCTAAATTGTGTCATAATTAGTTATTATCTCTATCTCTATTAAGTTTAGCGGTGATCGACAAATAGAGTGACATCTCATCATTTGTCACATGTTATGTCTTTATAATGTGTTAGATGTCGTGACATTCCACATGCACATTATTATGACGTAGCATCCACATTTATAATGAGTCATGTCATTTTATCTATATTTAATATCTCTAATTCTTAATTATCTTCCCTCGTTTAATATTCTTATTTATCCTTAATCCTCAATTCCCAATTATCTACCTTTCTTCACTCTCATCTCATATGCATCCTTCCCGACCCACCTATCCCCTTACTCTCCCTCCTCCCATCCAAACTTGCACTATCCCCCCCCCCCCCCCTTCTCCCACATTTCCCACCGCCCTCCCCCTCTCCCTCCCTTCCCCCTCCGCCATCCCCACCACCCCTCCCATTTTTCGACCACAACCACCTCTATTTCCCCTTCCCTTACCCCATCTCGATCTCCATAAAAAACGTTGCTTCAGTGAGATGGATGAAATAGAGTGATTGAGGTCGATTTATGGTGATTTGGCTATGGAAACGGGCTCCTATGGTGGTCTCAAGTTGCTACTATTAGCGATGATATGAGGCATTCATGGACGATGGTTGCGCGAACATGGAGGAGATGGTTAGAGAAGGTTGGCTTAGCACACAAGAAATTAGTGTGGATTGTGTGAGGTTGAGGGACTTCTGCTTTTGGGCAAAACCGGGACAACAATTGTCCCTCAAGAACACTAGTTGCGTCCTTCTGAAACACCCCTGTGAGAGTTTACATAACTGGAAAAGTTTGAAACTTTTTATAGACCCAACATTCGGATTCAATATAAAAATCCCATTTGGAAAAAAATGGATTTTGTTATGGTGGCGATGGTCATTGTTTAGGGGAAAAAGTAGGTAGTGGTGGTGGTTGTTCGCTGCTTGTGGAGAGAGGATAAAGGTTATTATATATACCCCAAAATTTACCTTAGCTAAGAAGAGAGTGTTGTTGGACAGGAAATGCCATATGAGATGCCAAATTATATTCATTGTACACATGGTAGCCGATGAGATGTCACTTTATTTGCCACATCAGTTACTACAAGAAAATTATCAAATTGGGACGAAAATTTTTGACGACATTATTTTTCATCCCAAAATAATGTCACAAACCTCTGCTTTAAGATTTATTTGTTATTTTGGGACGGAGTTCATATTCCATCTCACATCTGGGATGCAATATTTTCTTCTGTCTCAGAATTGGGACGAAATTTGGATTTTCGTTCCAGACAATTGGGACGAAATGTATATTCCATCTCAAACATATTTGAAATTGTGATGGTGGAAAACTCTCACCATAGTCGGGATGAAAACTTAATAACTTTTTCTGTCGCAATTCAATTATTTTATTTATTATATTTTTGAATAAAAAAGTTATTTTGACGGAATTATTTTCCGTCCCAAAATAATTCATTTGTAATGGATTTTGTGATAAATTTTTGTCGCAAATATTTTCCTTAAAATTTATGTCATTTTGGGACGGATTTCATATTTTGTTTCAGCTTTGAGACGAAATATTTGTTTTCGGGACGAAATTTATATGTCGTCTCAACCTTATTCGAAAATATGATGGTGGGAAAACACTTGTCATAGTTGGGACGAAAATTTGATAACATTTTTTCGTCACAATATAATTATTTTTGCTCAATTTCATTTTATAGATTTGTTTTTTGTTATTAAATATGATATAATATAATTGAATTATGTATCATATTATTGATACAAATATGGGTAAAACATGAATTTATTTTATTAAACTTTTAATATGTTATAATAATGAAATTACATTTGATAAAATAATAAATAAAAGTAAAAAATGTTGATTAAAAAGTAAAAAAGAAAAAGTGTCGATTTTGTGCATACTAATACTAAATTAAGGGTGTGTTTGGTTAAGGGTTTTGGAGGCGAGAGGAGAGGAGGGGAGAAGTTATTTTAAATTATATTTGTTTGGTTCAATTTTTTTAAGGGGAGGTGAGAGGAGCAAAATCTCTCCTAAGCCAATTTTGACTCCCCTCTCAAAGTGGGGGTTTTGGAGGGGAGGGGAGATTAAATTATTTAAAATAAAATTACTTAAATATCCTTATATATAATATAATATAAAAAGACTATAAGGATATACTAGTAAATTAATCCCTCCCCTTCATTAAAATCACTCCCCTCCCCTTCTGAACCAAACAAGCAAAAGCTTTTCTCCCCTTCCCTCCGCTCCTCTCAACCCAACACAAAATCAAATTAAATCCCTCCCATCCCTTCCCCATCCCACCACTCCCCATTCCTCGTTCGAACCAAATTTGGATGAGCCCATACCGTCTCAGTGTATAGGGTTTCTACTTCACACGCTAAAAGAGCTGAGCCGTCGCCTCTCTCTCGCTCTCAGTCCTGTAGCCGTACTGCCAGTGCAAGAGCTTCGTTGCCACACCCTTGCCGGAGCGCCATCGACGTATCACACTGGAGCACCTTGGGCAACCGCCCCCCAAAGGCAAAAAAACGTGTGAGTATATATCCTTTAATTTACATATACGCCGCCAATAGAGCCATGATGTAGAAGGTTCCGTGGAGCACCATGATCGGTTGGTGATTTCTCCTTTCACAAGCCTAGAAAATAGAAACAGTTTTTGGCCCTAAATTTTCTGTTTTTGAAACCACCAAGCACTTTTACGTTGGGTTTCATGATGAAGTTGATAAAATATTCATTATGCAAAAATATGTGTGAGAATTACCCTTTAATTTACTGTAATCTCCCAATGCCAATGATGTTGAGTTAGTTTTAAGAAATTAGTAGTTTAGACTTTAGATCGCTTCTGGTTTTTCCCCTGGTTTTTCCCCTGTTTTTGACGTAGAATCCCATTTGAAAAGAATATTTGGCACTAAATGGTTTTATGCTTTTTTATATTTAGTATTTATATATGACTGATGCTCATGCGTATATGCTTTTGCACTTTGGATTTTTTAATTGGTTTTGCAAATTTGGTTTTACACTCAAATGGACTAGCAAATTATTTTGCATAATAGGCATACATTCATGAGTTTGTTATTTGGTTTTTCAAGTTTGAGATACTGCAATAGTTTTGCAAACTGGTTTTAGTCGATTATATTTGTCATTGTTATTATATGAATATTGCACGAAGATATCCCCATCAGCCCTTCCTTACATATGTCCTCACGTCGCCTCATCATATTATATAAGACTTGTATCCATAATTTTTTGATCCCAAATACTTTTTTTTTTTTTTAAAACTCTTTGTTCCAGTGTTGGCAAATCTGATCCACAGTTTAGCATTGGTCCTTTACTACCTGAGTAGAAGTTGAAGATTGCTTACACTTGTTAGAAAGGTAAACTCATTTTTTTCATTATTTTTTCTAATACAATATTTTCCCCCCCTATTCACTATATAGTTGATCTTTCCATCATGGAGTGTTTGTATGTTATCATGATAGCTGTGCTTTCACTATTTTTTATGTAATCTTGATTATTACAATAAAGTTATACAGAAATGATAAATGAACAACTACATTTTAACACCGTATATGGCCACCGCGTTTTCGGACCCAAAAATATAATATTTTATTGTGTTTCCCTCTTCCTTTTTTTATTTTTTTTCTCTTTCCTGTTTCTTCCTTCTTCTTTCTCACGCAGGAGAGTGCCAAATTCTGCTCCTTCTCTGCTTAAAAAACATCCTTCTTCATCCTCTTTTTCCTCCTTAGGTCACCCATGTTTCCTCCTTCCCATCATCTAATTGATTCTCCCATATAGTTGTGACCCTATTCAATTCTATGCACCTTTGTTCCCACCATGAGGTATCTCTGTTTTTCTGCAACTCATGAATCGTTGATGGGTATCCAGCTGTAGATTTTGTAGCTGAGGATTTGGTACCTTGAGATTAGTATTGCATGGATTCTTGTGTTTGCTCCAATATTATGAGTTTTTACAATACTTTAGAGATAGGGTTTGACTGTTTCTTTAGATAATGATCTTAGCTGATGTTTTTCATTGTACCCTTCTCCATTAAGCTACATTAAACGAACTTGAACTGTTATTATTGAGCTGAGATGTAAAGGAATTTTTGCAACATTTTTTCATCAACTATTTCATATGTGGTTAATTCTGTTAATTGTATTGGTTAATAAAGTTCAATAAGTGGTTAACAAGTTACCCATCTACTGTTGGTGAACCCATTAAGCAATTCCAACACACTATTAACCATGATTCTGAACACTGTTAACCAAGTTTGAAGGTGCTTAAAAAACTCAGCTACCACTCGTGATATGTTGTAGTTTTGCTATATATTATATTCCTTGCAACTGTTATTACTTAGTTGTTGCAACTGTTATTACTGATGTGGAAAGGAATTTTTACGAAGGTTTTGTGTAACTGTTCAAACATGGTTAATGCTGTACATAGTGTTGGTTAATGAAGTTCAATATAAGGTTAACGAGTTATCATGATTGCCATGTTAGTTATAAATCCATGTATAATTGTGGATCCATGTATAATTGTGGCATAACTTATGAAGGATTTGATTGGGGTATTCTGTGCAGATTTGGTGTGGCACCTCCAATTGAAAGTTCATGGATAGTTCAAACATTTTGGATACTTGTGATGATATTGATGGTGAAGCTAATGGAGTTGATGGCTTTAATGGTGAAGATACAAGTTAGGAGCCTACAACAGTGATGTGTTTTTCTTCTGTAGATATGGATACTTGTGATGACAATGATGGTGAAGCTAATGGAGTTGATGACTTTAATGGTAAACATGCAAATTGGGAGCCTACAACACGGATGTGTTTTTCTTCTATAGATGAGATGAAATCATTTATGCAAAGTATGCTTCTATAAAGGGTTTTGGCTAGAAGATCAGAACATCAAAAAAAGGAGAGGATGGGCAGATAAGGTACATAATATTGTCATGCGCAAGAGAAGGAAATCGTGTGTCAGAAATATCATGTACGTTGAAGACAGTTCCGACGAAAGGGAAAAATTGTCTTGCAAAGATTATAGCTAAGTTGGCAAAAGATGGGCTGTGGTATATTAACAAGTTTGAACCTAATCACTCTCACGAGATTAGCCCTACAAAGTCAAGGTTGTTCAAGGCTAACAAAAATATGAACATGCATGTAAAGAGAACAATCCAAATCAATGATGATGCAGGGGTGAGGATCAACAAGACTTTCCAATCTCTTGTTACTGACGGTGGAGGCCATGAAAATATAACATTTTCTGAAAGAGATGTGATGAATTATGTTAACAAGGAAAGACGTTCCATTGGAAAAGAAGGTGATGGCAAAACCTTGATAAGCTATTTTTGTCAAACGAGGGAACAAAATACAAGTTTTTTTTATGACATAGATTTGGATGATGATTTTCATGTAAAGAACGTGTTTTGGGCTGACGCAAGAAGTAGGGCTGCATATGAATCTTTTGGAGGTGTTGTAACCTTTGACACAACATATTTGACCAATAAATATGACATACCTTTTGCTGCATTTGTTGGTGTGAATCACCATGGCCAATCAACTTTACTTGGATGTGGTTTGCTTTCAGCTGAAGACATAGAGTCACTTGTTTGGCTTTTCCAATCTTGGCTTCGTTGTATGCTAGGAAAGGCCCCTATGGGTATTGTGACTGACCAATGTAAGGCTATGCAAAATGCCATTGAGTTGGTCTTCCCTAACACTCGACATAGGTGGTGTTTATGGCATATAATGAAAAAAATCCTTGAAAAGCTAAGTAGACATGGTGAATATAAAAAGATCAAGAGTGCAATGAAAGAAGCGGTTTATGATACATTGACACCGACTGAATTTGAAGAAAAATGGTGTTCTTTTGTCAACAAATTTGATCTCGGAAATAATGATTGGTTGAGTGGGTTGTACAACGAGCGTCATAGATGGACACCAATTATGCTGAAGAAATGTTTTTGGGCAGGTATGTCGACATCGCAGCGAAGTGAGAGCATACATTCTTTCTTTGATAGATATATCAATTCCACTACAAGTCTGCATCAATTTTTAAAGCAGTATGATAACGCCCTTAAAAGTAGAGCAGAAAAGGAATTTGAAGCTGATTTTCGATCATTGGATGCAACAATTCCTTGCTGGTCAAACTCGTCAATCGAAAAGCAATTCCAAGGCGAATACACTCATGCCAAGTTTAAGGAGGTTCAAGCTGAATTTAGAGGTAAAATGAACTTTGTTGCATCCTTAAAGACTATGGAGGGTAACCTTACTACTTACCATGTCATGGAGGAGATGTTAGTTGGAGATAGAACAAAAGAACATACTTATAAAGTTGTTTTTAATCGTGACAATCATGATGTCAGCTGTGAATGCTCGTTGTTTGAGTTTAGAGGTATTTTGTGTCGTCATGTGCTATGTGTGTGTACTCAAGAAAGGGTAAAAAATGTGCCACTGAAGTATATTTTAGCAAGATGGAGCATAAATATTAAAAGGAAGTATTCATATATTAAGAGCAGCTACAATGTGAAGGAATTGAAGCCACAAATGGACAAGTTTGACAATTTGTGCAAGCATTTCTATGAGGTTGCTAAGTGACTGCAGAGTTTGAAGATGCAACTAAGGCGCTTCACGATAATCTGCATGAATTTAAATCTAATCTACCCTCCAAGGATGCTACGAGAAAAAATATTAACTGAAGTTCAAATGCTGACTTGAATCCAAATAATATTACCAGGAGGGATGAAAATCTTATTCCTGAAATTCGTAGTCCATTGTGAGTCAAACGTAAAGATCGCCCTCCAACAAACAGAAAAATATCTGTAGTTGAAAAAGTTGTCAAGAGGTTGAGGAAGCGAACCAAGTGAAGTGATGACCAAGAGACTACTAGGGTATGTTTTTTTCCCCTATAAATTATGTGTTAACCATATACAACACAGTATTAACCAGGAAACTCAACCCTGTTAACCACTTACTGTAGAAACTGTCAGTTTGTGTCCAAGTCAAATAACACATGTACTATGTACTATTATTATGTTATGTATTCTTTCAAACAGTAATATTTTGTGAATTATTGCGTCTTACATTTTTTGTCCAAATGTGTAGGAGGACAATGTTGGAAGGGTGGGTAATGAGAGCACAAGCAATATCTCTGTAGAATCATCTATTGAGGTCGTGACTGGTGGAGATTTGTTGGATGCAAGTACCGTGGTTCGTGTCCATTATAAGATTGTGCTAAATGTGTAGAATTTTTGGTTTGTTGTATTGTGGGTTAAATTTGTATAATTTGATGGTTTTATGTGTTGTGTCATAGAGTTTCTGGATAACTTATGTATTATTTGTTGAGGATAAACTAGAATTTTATTTGATTATTGGTGGTGTTATTCTATACACATGAATGTAATTTATTTTAGATTCTTATATGACGTTGTCCAGGTTGGAGGTAATTTATCATTCATGAATCTCTTGACAATGTCTGAAGTAGACTTCATAGGATCCTCGCAATTCAGTACAAATTGGTGACAATTTGATCGTTGAGGAAACCTTGGAAGATTAGGCACGTGGTGGAATTGTTTGTGTTGATGCGTGGCATATGTATTTTGTGAATGTTTCTCACATATTTATATGGGTTGGAAGATTAGGAAAATACTCTTTGCATGACGGTATGGTGTTCGATAGTCTTGTGTTGTGCTCGTTAATATCGTGGTATATTGCTGTTACTAAGGCTTAAAATTTGTTTCTGCCATAAAAAAAGACTTTTCTTGCTACTTTATTTGTTGTTAGGAGTTGTAGACTAAATTTATTCTTAGAGCTTGCAATTATGTATGGAATCTAGTAACAGTCAATATTACGAGATACTGGCAAATAAAGATTCATTCATGAGAATGTTTGGTTTGCTTGTTATCATGATTTTATATTCTAGGATGCATTACTTTTATCTATTTCATTTCAACTTTGATTCTAATTCGTTTACATATCTATTGGCCGATTTTTATTCTTTATTTTCTTTTAAATAGATTAATGCCTTGGTGTGACATTTCAGTGTTGCATGCTAAGCCAATAAGTTACACGCTATTTGTAACATCTGATTTTGATTTGTAATGATGTTATGTCTCTTGAACTCATCCATAAAAATTCTTTAAAATTACACACATCGCTATTGCAGTTGGGTTGGTGGGCTGGTATTTTTCAAAAGATGTTAGCGATCCACATGGTCTAATTATTTGCATAACTCCAGAGCATGGAAGATATGTGGCAAGGAGATATAATCTTGGGTAATTTCTATATCTTGATAATAAAAAGCATGTTAGGAAATTTGCCTCTTTCTTGAAAGGAAAACCTTATTTGGGTAAAGGTGGTGTGCCACCACATCACTATTGAGAAATGGATTATGTGAATATGTTTAAAATATTTGGGTTGGAGTTCCACAACCTTTGATATATAGCAATAGTGAGTAGTTTATGGTGAGCAAAACGAACACGGTACATATGTCAGGGGAAACACTTGCCATTTGGATTTGTTCTTTTTGCTCTTGCATGTTTCAAACTTTCTAAATGAAATGGATTACAGAATACAAGATGAGTTACTATTTTGAATAGGGGTGCTCATGGTTTGGTTATTAATGTAACCAAAACCAAATCTAATTAAAACCACATATTAGGTTGGGTTTTCATATCCAAATTTCTAAAACCGGATCTCAAAATATGGTTACGGTTATAAAACTGGTTGTTTCCTCATATCCGGATATGAAACCGGTTGTGAACCAAAACCGGTTATAAACCGGTTTCTATACTAAAACTGGTTATACAACCGGTTATGGTTCCCAAATCCGGTTATAAAACCGGTTTTCACCTATAAAATTTGGGTTTTGCCCTTCGAAACCGGTTTTCGCCCGTAAAATCCAGTTTTTGCCTTTCAAAACCGGGTTTTCCCTATCAAACCTGGTTTTTTCCTATTGGATATGTAAATGAATCTCTTTATTTTGTGCGGTCCCACCCTCAACTTTGTGAATAGAAGGCAAAATTTGTAACAAATTCTACACTATACTATAAATCAAATTTTACATTATAACACCCCCACTTCAAGCTTCCCAGTTTCACTCCCAGGAGAAAAAAAGCAAAGATATCAATTTTTCAAAATTAGCAAACTCATCACACTGTGCCTCAAGATGTAAATCTCGGACATGAGGCTCTCCTGCAATTCTTGTTGAGTCTCAGCATGGCGATTTCCTTTATAGCCACCTCGGTTCCAAGGACATTGTGCCTCACGTGCCACACCAACGAGAACGAACCCGCACCGATTTGCTTCCCAACAAAGTAGTCTCCCACCACCCTGTTGCTTCGCCCCGTCAACTGAGCCATCACGGCAAAAGGGGTCCCTATTAAGAATTAATTTGACTCATATTTGAGATTTTTAAGGACTAAATTGATATTTTTATTTTTCAAGGACTAAATTAGTCTCCGTAATTTTTGTTGGGACCAATTTCGGTATTTACTTTTTTTTATAAGGTGACATTTAGCGCTTCCTGATGTTCGGGAAGCTTTTTCTCGCTACAAATAGCAATGCTCTTTCTAAAAATACTAATCACGAAAATTAAAAGTGCACACAGACAAATAATATATTTTCAAATGAAAGACATTTATTTTTAATTAACACCATAGTTCACCGTTGAATAAAAAAATGTAAATTAATAAAGTGCAATCAAAATTATAAGGAAAAAATAAGGATAATCCAGAAAAAAAGTTTTTATTATATTTTTTATTTTATTCTGTCAAGAAAACTCAAAATTTTCACTTGTTTAATTTTTCTATTTTAACATTTTGATTTTACTTATTTTTTTAGTTTTTCACTGTTATTCTTGATTATTTCTATTTTTTTTTTTTACTCTCACATGGTCCACCATGATAAAACGTTGCTGGACTTTTCTGATAAATGCCAAATCAAATGCATCATTGCATTTTGCATCATTGTCGGTTGTTTCATGTGCGTTTGCGTAATTCCTGTAAATGTCCAGTTATGGCTGAGTTGACAAAGAAATGCATATGGACATCTACTTCACCAACCAGATTTAAAAACAGATAACCCAAACCAAAAATAAATGGTTTGGTTAAAAACTTTACTATCAATATCCGGTTATTCAAAAATGGTTTTGGACATGGATACGGTTTTTGTGTGTTATCCGGTTATTTTGTGCACCCTTAATTTTGAATATGACTGAAAATTTTCTAGTTATTTATGTGGAATATGATATTGTTCCAAGGATTTGATGAGATACAAAAGGGGAGGGTATTTATACTATTTCTGAGAAACCATCAGATATGCATTTGGTAGGCAAATACACTTGTGTTGCCTGGTCAAACTGTTGCAGGAGAAATTTTTACATTTGGAATTGAATACTCTCGTTATATCTTAAGGATCTGATACTGATTGGTTCCGAGAAGAAATTTTGAAGAGAGAAATTGTGAAGAGAATAAAAGGAGAAAAAAAGGTGAGAAATATAGTAGATTTGGGGTATTGATTGGTTTATGAGAAAGATTAGAGAAATAGAAGAGAGATAAATGTGTTTAATTTTTGAAATGACAAAAATATCCTTGAATTAAAAAAATCAAAACACAATTTTATATTATTTGAGAGGGGTATAATTGACAAAGTGAAAATTTGCACCTCACCCTCCGATTTTCTTCGCACATCAGGCGGGAAAATATTTTACCATGGGGCCCACACGTTTTTATTCTTTCGTTCTATTTTCGTGGCATACCAATCACCTTTGATTTGATATTTCTTCACGTTTTCTCTCGCGGATTTCTCTTTCATTGCGTTCTCTCTGCTTTTTCGCTGCTGCCAACCAAAGCGTAAAAGAAGAATTTGCAAATGGTGGTGGAGAGGGGTAGTAAGCAACATATTATTTACAAAGGGAAGAGAGATACCAAAGCTAGGCAAGGGAATATTGTAAACAAAGCTGGTGCTATATTTAGAAATGTTACAGCCTTTTGGGCTTGTGTAACACAACTTTTTATTTTATTTTATTTTATTTTATTTTATTTATTAAAATTAGAATCTTCAGTCATTGATAGTATGAGATATTATAGTTGTTAAGCAGTTTTTTTGAATTCTTAACCGGTATTGAATAACATTTACGTTATTACTACTACTATATATATTTTTTATACTTTTTATTAAATTGAACCGTTCCATGTTATTGTATTATTATGTTTGTGGGTGCTTATCGAAATGCAGCTAGGTATGTATTATATATGAGTTAGATTTAGTCATTTAGGTCATATGTAACTTTACAACACTAACTTTGGAATGTAACTACACTTCCATCGTGACAATTTAGGAATAACGAAACAAATTAACTGCATCTTGCCACATTTCCTTTATGGTTCTATTGTTTTTTTCTGTCGTATTGAAATAGCTTTTTAATTATTATGTAATTGTCCTAAGAGCCATGGAAAACAAAAGCTTGAAAGTATGTCTCCTTCTTGTCAGCTTGTCTTGGTGGGATGTTTGTGTTCACTTTTGACATTTATACTTTCCTTTGTTTTTTTTTTATAGATTTTCGATTCTAAGCTTGCATTGGCTTCTCCAGCACCAAATTGTTGGAAGTAATTCAAATATGATTAGTTAGTGTTAGTGTTTGTTAATTCAGTTAGAATTAACTAATTGTGTTTTGTTAGTTGTGATTGTTATTGGTTAGTTGAAGTCAATTAGTGAGTTGGGCCTCAATATAAATGAGCCAAGTAATATGGTGTATAAATAAAGGATTGTAGTGTGTAACTGTGTAAGTGATTCATTCAATACAATTACACTTCCTTCTCTCTCAGTATTTCATCTCAGAATCTTGTTTATGTGAGTGAATATACTGTGAGTGTAAACAGTGTGTGTGTGAGAGTGCAGAAGCATATTTTCTGCTCCAACAAATGGTATCTAGAGCTACAAAGATCCTGAGGCAAGAGTGAGTGTCTATGGAGGTGGAGAGCATAAGTGGGGATCTGCAAATCCCTCTACCAGTTCTTGATAGCAAGAACTTTCATCGTTGGGTTATGATGATGCGTCTGATAATCAATTTCCATGAGGTGATGGAAATTGTGCAAGAGGGGATCCTAGATGTGGAAGAAAGTGCTTCCAAGGAGAAAGATTGCTCGGCTCTCTCCATCATCCAACAGTGTGTGAATTCAGAAAATCTTGAGAAGATTGTTGCTGCCAAGAGTTCTAAAGAAGCATGGGAGATGTTGCATCAAACCTATAAAGGTGCTGCAAAAATGAGATTGCACAGAGAAGAAACAGATTGCACAGAGAAGAAGAGGATAACCAAAATAGAGAAAGAGGGGAAAAAGAATGGTGCAGGGGTAAAAGTTCTTTCCAGAAACGAGATTGTGTTCACTTCACCAACAGAAGAGGATATCAATAACAAAGGCAGTGAAGAAAAACCGATTCTCGGTAAAACAAGTCCTCAAATCGGGTTTCACAACAGGTCAGCAAAGAACATCAAAATGAGTTAGTTACACATAGTTAGGAATTAGTTAGAGGGTTAGTACTATAAATAGGACTACAATGTACACATTACAATCATCTTTTCAATATGATTCCTTATGAGAATTTCCCTCTATCAAGCTCTCAAGCTTACTTCTCCTATGAGATGGATCTGCATCTCTATGATCGTATTGTTTGTAACATGGTATCAGAGAGATATCGTTCTTCCGTAATCAATATGGATAAAGATCCCTGGCCTTCTGATTCTGATTCAGTCACTGATGGAGAAGAAGATCTTGACTCTGATTCAGGCATTGATGAAGATGAGGATTCTATCTTCATGGATTCTAGCTGTACAGAACCAGAGGTAGAAGAAGAATACAGCCTCTATGATCTTGTTTTCGGCAACTTCGGAAATTTAGTACCTTCAGCTTCAGCTTCGATTACTCCAATCTAACCAGAAATTGATGGTTTCACCATCAAGGTTAGAGAAATTACAAGTTTGCTTGGAGATCCTACTGTTTGTGACACAAGGATCGTTCAAGATTCAATGTTGATTCAAGAAAACCCTAACTTCTTGACACCTTGTGTTCTTCTCAAACAAGATGAGACAATTACAGTCATAGCTCCAGACAAATCGGATGGCTCTGGTGAGGATATTCCACAACCAGAACTTGAACTCTGGTCGCCTCTTCCGTGCACACTGCCACCGCCAGCACCGATGTACTTTTGTCCGGTAACACATGCTTCCACAGATTCTCGCTTTATCCCTCCCCGCGATAGACAAATCAGAAGGATCCTCTGCATCTCTCCCCAAGATTCTCGCCCACACAGTTCGCCGCCTCCGCACCTTGGACTCATCGGCTTTCATAAGTCAGTGGCTAGTTTCGCCGTATTTCGATCCGCCATTGTCGATTTCACTTCATCGTCTTGGAAGCTGTTTCAAGAATCTATGATGACCTAACCTCCATTGCATTAGATCTGATTCATAGTTCATGGCTCGAGTTCGAGATGCCTTTAGTCGATATTGCTGCGCCGTTGTTGTATATGACTATTGAACGCGCTGATCTGGTCTGTACAACACTTCCACAATGCTTCGTGTTTTTCTTCGATCCTGGCGGAACTATCGCACGGATCTACTACTCCGCCGCTGTGCTCTGCTTCTGTCAAGTTCTGTTCTGGAAGCAAATCCGTCTCGTGTTGGTGTTTTCGTCTTTGATCCCGGTGAAAATCACCGTCAGCCGAGATGGATTTCTCTGCGGAGCAGTACCTCTGAGTTCCTTTCCTCCATGCGCCGCCTTACTAGACGATTGGTTTCTGTGCACTCGTGTTTGTCGTTTTGCACTCCCATATGCTTGCTTTTGGAACGACATTGCGTTTCGTGTTTCGTAGTGTTTCGAAGGTTCCAGACGTTCAGTCTTGTGTTGCTTTTCGTGTCAACCCTATGCCTTGCACTTTGGATCACCTATTGGGTCTAGGATGGACTATTCGATTTAGGCTGAAGATTTACAATGGGCTTTGCTTCTTTTCTTTTACCTTTCAGCTTGGGATTGATGTGTTATGATGTTAGTCTTTTTTTTAGTTGCTTTACCTTTAAATCTAAAAAAAAAATGTTGCAATGGCTATTTTGTTAATACTTGTATTTCAAGCTGATTGTGATAATACCACTATCAGCTTGAGGGGGGATATTAAAGGTTATGAGTTAGTTACACATAGTTAGGAATTAGTTAGAGGGTTAGTACTATAAATAGGACTACAATGTACAATTACAATCATCTTTTCAATATGATTCCTTATGAGAATTTCTCTTTATCAAGCTCTCAAGCTTACTTCTCCTATGAGATGGATCTTCATCTCTATGATCCTATTGTTTGTAATAGAGGTCATAGAGAGAGAGAGAGAAACCCAAATGCATGGGTCCTTTTTCAGCGACCAACAGAAGCATGCATTGCGGTGGCCATGATCCATTTGATATCTTCCAATCATTCTTTGGTGGTGAAAGTCCATTTTCGGGTGGTAGCAGTGGAGAACAAAGGCAGAGACAGGGAGAAGATGTAATTCACTCCTTGAAGGTCTCGTTGGAGGATCCTTACCTTGGGACATCTAAGAAGCTACTCCCCCAGATTCACATGGTCATGAAATCTTTGAAGTTGGAGATTCAGGATTCAATTACGAATGACTGTGGTGGTGGCGTACTTGTTACTCCGCAACATTTGATGGTTCCTATGGTGAAGAAGAAGAGCGGCAAGCTCAAAATCACAGTGAAATATGGTGGAAAAGGAACCGAATCGAAGGAACTGCCAAGGTTGCAACAACGAACGAGTGCTAGAATCCAAGCAAAGCAGAAAGAGGCTGAGGAGCTTCAGGTTCGAAGGGAAGCGGAGGTCGTAGAAGACGACGAAAAATCTGGCGAGGTTGTGACAGCGAAGTCGAACAAGCGCAGTAGAAAAAGTCGCGATGAGGGGAGTGTGGCTGAGGAAGAGGTTGTTTCGGAGCAACAGAAGAAGAAGAAGAATCAGGTTTTTCCAGGTTCTCACAGAGAATCAAAACCCATCGTTGCTTGCAACCTCTACAGAGATGTAGCAAAAATCCGAACGACGATCGCGTCTTTAAAGATGTCTACGGTGACTCTCAGGATGATGACGAGAACTGCAGAAACGATGGAAGCTTCCACGACTCGAGGGAAAGTGAGAAGAGGCGCTGCAACACTTTGTGTCACGCGTGAGAAGAAATGGGAGAGTGGGTCACTACCCCTGTTTTGGGCATTGGGCCAAGTGGGTCAAACCAAAATAATGGTGAAAGGGCCCAAGTCATTGCTGTTTGGTGTGGGCTATGTGTTGTGTAAAATATTTTACAAGTTAACCAAATTTGAGGGAAGCATCCGGGTGAAGTCCAATTTGGGTTTCACTGAGTATTGAGTCAATTTTAATTTTCTTGTTGACCTATTGGATCAAGTCTAAAAGTGGGATCCAGGAGACGATGCTCAAGTGGAAAACGTGATGTGTACTAGTAATTAAATATATGTGCTGTATGTATTAATAATGTGTGCATTATAAAAATACAATTTAGTGAATAAAATTTGTGTAGTTAGGGTATTTGAATTATCGGGGAGTGTTGGAAGTAATTTAAATATGATTAATTAATGTTAGTGTTTGTTAATTCAGTTAGAATTAACTAATTGTGTTTTGTTAGTTGTGATTGTTATTGGTTAGTTGAAGTCAGTTAGTGAGTTGGGCCTCAATGTAAAAGGGCCAAGTAATATGGTGTATAAATAAAGGATTGTAGTGTGTAACTGTGTAAGTGATTCATTCAATAAAATTACATTTCCTTCTCTCTCAGTATTTCATCTTAGAATCTTGTTTGTGTGAGTGAATATACTATGAGTGTAAATAGTGTACGTGTGAGAGTGCAGAAACATATTTTCTGCTCCAACACAAATAATTGGCAAAATGCAATTAGGGTTGCTGTTCACAAGGTTTGTTTCTTTCCACTGGTTGTTTTAGTTGTTAGTTATTTTATGCTCCACTTTGTTTATATTTCAATTTCTGGTTTTTGTTCCTTAGTTTAACCTAGAAAGATATAAGATGACTTGAATTTAAGACAACGATTTGAACATGTTCAATGGCTGTTATGATTTTACTCTTACAAATGTTCCTGGGATTCATTTGGTCTCAGATGCATAGAGAAAACTAAATTGATTTAGGTTTCTAATTGCTTGAATGATGACCTGCATTTTCTGTTTTATTCTTTTTTTTTAATGTTTACTGCATTTATTATAATATGATAGTCTAATGTTTGATTTAGTTGATATTTACTGTTTGATGTCAATTATAAAACAGAGTTTGTCGATATTTTTTATTTTTTAAATAGAAAAGCTGCAACCTGTTTTCTTTCTATCATGTACCAATATTCCTCTTCCATTTCTTTTTCATCCTTTCAGTTCTTTTGTCTCTCTATCCTTTAGTCATTTCAGTTTCTAAATCCAATCTTACAGCAGACTTACAAACCCCTTTTCTATTTCACTTTCCTTGATTTCCTTATCGGCGCAAGTTTTCCTTATCAGTACAGCTGTATCACACATCTCTCACACTTTTCTTTTCAAAATTTGAATTCAAAAGGCTTCTATCCACTCTTCCTTTTTTGTTCACTTTCCCGGACCTGGCTCTTTCTCATCTCACAAGTTTATTTCTCCCTCCTTTACAAATTGTTTGCAGACCACTCTCTCCTTTCTCTCTGTATTTCCTCCCTCTATCTCTCTGAGTCTCAAAATTGAACCACCGTCAACTAGTGGGAGAAGGTGCTTTGCATGAAAGCAATTTGAGGGTGGATTCGACACCACTCGCGGAACCGTTCCTGATCTGCAGAAGAAGAAGATATGCCTTCGTTTTTCTTCTACAAGTCGTGCAAAGGTTTGCTCCTTTATGTTTTCAAAATTTAAAATTCAAGTTTTGAAATTTATTGAGTCTGTTTTCATACCTCTCGGGTCTCACTCCAGCCTGTCAAAGACCTCTCTCTCACCTTTTTTCTATCTACTTCAAAAATCAAGACCTCTCACTTCACCCCATTTGCATGTCCTCTCTCTATGTAAGTGTTGTGGTTGCTGCTCCGTGCTTGCAATGGTGGTCGAGGAAACTTACAGGAAACTAAAAAAGGGATCCAAGGCGTGGAGACAGTGGGGATCGAGACCAGGAAGCTTACAGGAAAAATGGTACCTTATTTTTCTAATCGAAAATCTTTAATAGGTAGACGAAGCTTAGGCAAAATAATCATTTTAATTTTTTTAATAATTTAAAAAAAATGCTCCTGAGCTGGTAATAGGCAAATGACCTTCTTATTGGCCCATTTTGCCTTTGAGAACCATACATAAATCTCGTGTTTCATTTTCTTACTGCAATATTTTTCATTGTGTCTATCTCTTGAGTTAGTGTTGCTGGTACAAAGTTAGAGGTAACCTATTTTGGTACCAAATGTCATTTTTTGATTTTTGTATGATTTGGGATTTGAATAGCTTTTGTTTCATTCATTTTTTGGTATGAGGCTAACTTGAAATTTTATGGACTCATATCATGGAAATTCCTGATGCAAATATGCTTGCTCTCTTACAAATTTTGTTGGCATTACTGCAAACAATAGAAGGATGTGAAAGAAATAGGAGGTTTAGAAAGAGGGTTTATTGAAGTTTGCCATTTTTTGATTTTTGTATGATTTGGGATTTGAATAGCTGTTGTTTCATTCATTTTTTGGTATGAGACTAACTTAAAATTTTATGGACTCATATCATGGAAATTCCTGATGCAGATATGCTTGCTCTCTTACAAATTTTGTTAGCGTTACTGTAAACAATAGAAGAATATGAAAGAAATAGAAGGTTTAGAAAGAGGGTTTATTGAAGTCTTCAAGTTACTGTTTTGGTGGTTAAGAAAATTGTGTGGACCTTATATTAGGTTATGTTTACTATTTGAGTTTTTAAAATGATTTTTTTGGGCTCTATTTACTGCACAAATTCTTTAATATGTCTTCTCTTTTTCAGCCGTATTTGATGGCCATGGAAGGATGACCTATACAAAGAGTGTCTTAGAGCTCTACAAGTGGGTTACTATTAGTTGGCCAAGTGACAACATTTATGTTCAACATAAAAGCTATTGTTTCATTTGCAGAAACGAAGGCACTAACAAAAGCAATGATATACCTAATGAGTTGGTATAGTTGTATACAAGAAGTCAGTGTCTCTCACTCTCTATGAACCCATCATGTGCATTGAAGCTTTGAGAACCATCAAAAACATCAAACAATGGATGTTTCAAATCACCAAATTTTCTTTATATTCTGCAATGGTTTTCTCAAATCCAACAATTAGTATTTTTTTATCCAAAATCACATTTTCATCTTTTTGGGTTACTCTAACACCTCTTGATCCACAACAAAGTTTCCCTCTATTTGGCTTCTAATGTATCTAATGTTTTTTACCCCTACTCATTACAATAGGGATCTTTGGCTAAATCTCAAGATTCAGCACATTTCCTAACAATGGATCACAACCGCTTAATCCTACTCAAGCTGGATTTTGGCCTTTTTTTTATGGTTTGAATCTATAAATGTTTATGCATACATGAAAACCGAGAAGATTCATTGAAGGAAGTGGATCAAATTTATTAAAAAAGTTTAATGACACTACAAGTTCCACAAGTAAATTAGAGGTGCCTGAATGCTAAAATCTTAGTGCAAAAAAATTGGTAACTACTATTAGTACTTTCATGATCGTGTGAATGCATAATCAATGTCTACAATTTTGTTTTAATAAGAAAGCTTTTGTTCTCTTTCCCTGATCTGTTTAGTCATTTCTTGAGCAGCTTTAGGGGAAGCGCTGCTGCCATCAAAGCCAACAGTGGTCTGGATTGAAAATGGGATGGGGGACAAAATTATGCAGATATCACATGTTGAAAAGGACTCAGTTATTTCAGCAAACAAGAATTAGTCCATGATTTTAATTGCTATGCTACCTATTAAACTGATATTTAAAAAAAATTAATTGTTAAACTATACTAGATTTTATATATTTGACTGTTAAACTGATATTTAAAACAATCATTATGTTGCTGGGTTGTTGCCATCCCAGCTGTGGTATAGATTGAAATGGGGCAAGGAACAACTTTAAATGCATTCTTCATTGGCAAAAAAGAGATACATAGGTTTGTGGGAGAGGTGAATGATTCAAATTCTGCATATGTCACATGTTGAAAGGTTGGAGCAGAAAGCTGCTTGCTATGGATGGACCCAATTCAACAAGGATTCATTCAAGAATCCCCTCCTTTTGAAAACATGCTGGCAGACACAGTTTATGACTCCAATTTGTTTTTTTTTTTGTTTTTGGATAATAATGAGCATTTGGTTTAGTAGATACTGATTTGCGTTGTGCAGTTATTTCTCTTTCCGAGTGTTTTTATCTATTACTATTATAGTTCCGACATAAAAGATTTAATTTTTTCTACTTCAAATATAATTTTGAAAACTGGTATTGAAATTAGAAACTATAAACTACTCTATTCACATATTATTATATATAAAAAATAAACTTTTTATTTCAGATTTATTTTATTTGTATTTAAGAGTTAAATCAACTATCAGTGACTATTTATATATCATAGAATATAAACTATATAGAAAAGATGATTAATATATAAATCTCATGAAATATTTACATTGAAATGTATTCCAATTCTAATTCTAATTCCAATTTAAATACCTACATCACATAAGATTGAAAAGTTTATTCGAAAATGCATTAAAATCTAAATCATAAAAATAATAAAAATAAGGATTTTTCTATCATGTGCAATGTTGCACAGGTTAAAGAATTTAAAAATAGTAACTATTTATTGAAAACAACAACTATATATTAAAAAGTTTAATATTTAATACAAACTACACAAGTTTCAATGTAAACTTACTATTTTGAATTTCTTAACCTTATTAAAAATTAAAATACGACAAATTATTAGTAAAAATATTAGTAAAAATGAATAAAGAATATTAATATCTAAATTATTACGAAAGAATATTTTAATAGATATCACCTTAATATAATTTTAAATATATAATTTATATTTTTTTTAATAAACACTGTAGCACAGACCATCTATATCACATAAGTGGTTTTTCGAACATCATGTAGAAATTGATGTTTGTTTTTGTTTTTAGCAAATGGGCTGTTGGATCTAATGAGATTTGGTTTTGTTTTTAGTGTTAATCCTATGATAATTATCCAATCTATTTCAACACGTGTTGTCTATTGTCATACAACATATGCAATTTCATAAATTGTTAATCAGTATATATGGGTTGCCTATTATTATCACAAAATTAATTTGAAGAAATTTATAAGAAACCCATGCATTGCACGGGTAATGTCACTGGTTTCTAACATAAAGAGCATCTAAGAATTTCTTTTACAAAGAAGGGGTTTAGATAAGTTGTAAAGGCTTATCCAAATAAACATTGCTGGAAAACGCTCAAGGTAACCGCCACTCAATATTCTCTTGAATTTGTAGCTAAAATGTAAAATAAAAATATTACTAATTTTTTTAAAGTCCAATTTATGCTATTTATTGCTGCATATTGTTGTTATGGGAGTTAGAGTGATCAGTATAATGGAATCATTCAGTGTCCGAACACATGCCAAAGTCAGGTGGGACTTAGATTTAGTTATTCCATCCATTTGATAAGCACCAACTGTCTTAATAGTGATAGCCATAAATAACTAAATTTTGAATGCCATAAACATTTTTATAAGCATAGCATAATGAGTTTCTTTAATTTGTTTAAGGAAGCAGAGATGCTAGTTGAATTGGGTTGTTGACCTGTAGGCATATCATTTATCGCTTGAAGAATTTCATTAATTTGTTCCTGGTATTTGGTGCTGTTGTTTCTGGTGTCTATTGGCTTTGAAATTCTGTGTTAGAAGTGTTAATTGGAGTTATTAAGTGATGAGAATTTGGCAATTGATTAATTGGAGTTATTAAGTGATGAGAACTTGGCTTTGAAATTCTGAGTTTGAAGTGTTTCTGGTGTTTATTTGGTTTAATTTATATTGACTATTGGTCTGTTGGCATATTAACTAGTCGGCAGTAGTTTAAATTTATTTAATAAAAAAACTTACCATCACCAAGTGCTTAGCCCTCATCACAAATTACCTGTTGTTGTTGTTGTTGTTTTTTTTTTTTCCTACGGCCGTTTTTTAGTTTACCGAAGATGAAGTCATAGGTACCATTGGCAACTTTACCAAGGACATCTAGAGTTTAGGTCGACATCCCAATGACAATTGTTAAACTGTCGGTAATTTTTTATTACCGACAGGTTTTTTGTGTTACCAACAACTTTTGTCCCTCGATAAGGACTTGTTTTCTTGTAGTGTGGATTGGTAAAAATCACATTATAGCTAAAAATATTAATGGTGTAACAACTCTAGAGTGTTATACCGAACTAACTTGATCTCTCCATGTAAAAATCACTTTTTTTAATAAACAAATTGCCCTTAATCCTCCCTTGCTATTTTTCCTTTGAACAATAATCGAATCATTCTTATAAAATAAGTACTTTTTTAAAATTATTACATTAATCAACCTTACAAAATTAGACAATAGAATTTCTTTTGGGAGGAAGGGGCGGGACACAGATAAAGTAGTACAATTATTGAAACTATATAGAGATTCCAGCAATGCGAAGGTTTAACATGGCCAGAAATACAGATTCTAAAGTCACTTCCACCTAGGTTTCATGAAACAGGCACAAAGATCAACAAATAAATAATTACTCCTATTTGCATGGATAAACCATGTAGGTTCATCAACCCCTTCTACTTCCCTCCTGTT
The DNA here is from genome assembly GCA_037113605.1 of Calophaca sinica. Lineage (NCBI taxonomy): Eukaryota > Viridiplantae > Streptophyta > Magnoliopsida > Fabales > Fabaceae > Calophaca > Calophaca sinica. The sequence goes on along the minus strand of CM073733.1, from coordinate 98,912,127 downwards.
CTGTCAAACTCAAGTGACCAAGACATGCATCATAAATTCAGAATCGTTCCATCACTGAACACCACCTTCATGGCTTTGAAGCATCTCAACCACTTGGCTCATGGTAGGCCTCTTATCTCTCTCTTCCTCTATACAATCCAAAGCAACTTTGGCCAAAATTTCCATCTTACTTGCATCATAAGTTGGCCCCATTGCAGGATCCATGATTTGCTCCACCCAAGATGTGCTTCTCTTTCTCTCTCTTACCCATGTTACCACCCTTCCATTACATGCCACAGCTCCATCAACTGTTTCTATATCCATTGTTGGACTCTTTCCAGTTATCATCTCCAAGAGAACAATTCCATAGCTGTAAACATCCACTTTATATGTGATTGGTAAATTGAAAACCCACTCTGGTGCCATATATCCTCTAGTGCCTCTAATCATTGAGAAGCCTGAATTGTTGAGGTCATTTCTGTTTAACAGTTTTGAAAGACCAAAATCAGCTACCTTGGGCTGATAGTTTGAATCCAGGAGTATGTTTTGAGGCTTTATATCACAGTGCAAAATCCATTCCAAACATTCTTCATGTAGATAGGCTAGAACTCTAGCTGTTCCTAGAGCTATATCATACCTTTTACTCCAGTCAAGTTTGTTGGAGGAGAGATTTTCTGCCAATGAACCATTTTCCATGTACTCATATACCAAAAGCCTGTGCTTTCCCTCAGCACAATATCCCCACATTTCAATCAAGTTCATGTGGTTAAGCCTTCCAATGATGCTTACTTCAGCAAGGAACTCACCTTCTCCTTGTTTAGCATCATTGAGCCTTTTGATTGCTGCATGTCTTTGGTCTGACAATATACCTTTGTACACAACACCTCCTGCACCCCTTCCAATCTCTTGTTTAAACCCCTTTGTTGCCTCCTTCAACTCAGAGTAACTATATTTTCTGAATCCCAACGCTGCAAGATGATAGCCCTGCTGATCTGCACTAGACTTTTTGCTGGTCCTAAATAAGAAACCCCAAACCACCAAAACACAAACTGCTTCTAAACCTCCAACTGAAATGGCAAGCCACAGAAAAAACCTCACCAGACGGCTTTCTGGTTTTCTGGCATAGTCTTTGTGAAGCTGCACCAAACAAACATGGTCATAAGGACTCATAGATTCTTCATGAGAGAAGTTTTTACCTTTTGGGAGTCTCAAGTAAAATGTTCCTTTAAATGTTGGCGAACGCCTCCCATTCAGCAATTGTAGCTTTGTATAGCAGTTGAAGTGAAAGATGCCTTGGTGCTTGTCTTTATATGTATACTGGAACCCTTTACAGTTACAATCTTGTAAACACAAACTCTCACAAGTTTTGAAGCTACTCCTTCGTACAAAATTATTGTCATAACCGTAGAGCTCAACACCGCGCATCTCTAAAAAGGTAGACTCACTTCTATTGCAAAATACATCAAACCTGGGTTCACACCCATAAGACCAGTCACTATGGTTCTTCACTTTGTACCCTGGCAAACACGAGCATTTCCTACCCTTTTCCGGATCATAACTGCAAGTGCTATTAGCTCCACAAATTCCATGAATTTTGCAAGTGTCATCGATGAGTATGACTTGCCATGAAACATACCATTTCTCTGACAAGTTTTTCCGACTGTACACTCGAACGTTGCCATCAAAATCCATGGTTAATCTTCTCTGCAAAACCATGCCATAATCATATGTGGAAAAAGAATAATTATCCGATGAAATGAACTTTCCACGAGAATCTAACACCGCAACTCTGCTGCTGTTGTAATTAGACCTTCCAGCATCCCGGGGTCGAACCGAGGGTGTTGGCCAATATGTGCTTGAAACATCAGGACCATCATAGTCAAGACGAAGAACGTTGTTATCATCGAACAACAACTTATAGAAGCCAGATGAATGGTTACTACTGCTTCTTGAAGATGCAAGTGTTGTGTGTCTAGTGAGAGGTTGATTAGGAAGGAGAGTATTGGTTGGGAAATCAAAGCTTTGCCACAAAATGGTTCCTCCTCTCAGCTCACTTAACACAAGATTGCCATCATCTGTTAGATGCAACTCTGATGGGGCTTTTGATGCTGTGTTTGAGGACCAAGTGTTGTACTGACCCGCGTCAAACAAGACAATGTTACCAGTTTTTAAGAGGGAAAGCTTTGAGAGCTTTCCATTCACGGGTTGGTCGCGGTTTGCCATCCAAACAACATTGGCGGGGTTGTGAGTGTGAGGTTGCAGTTGCAACTCGGTGAACCATATTGCAAAGGAAAAGGCGTTTTTCCCTACTTGGAAGAAGCCAGCAGAGAACATGCCATTTGGGGAGACAATAATGTCTTCTGCATTTTTCTCCACTGAGAGGGAGGAGCCCTTGTTCAGCGATGATAAAGTAGATGAACATTGGAAAGGAAATAGCAAGACTAGGAAAAAGAGTGAAATTGTGCTAGCCATGTTATTGCAATTGCAATGCATGCTATAGTGTATAGAATATAGATGGATACTTTATTTGTGAATGTGTATTACTTTTTTTTGTTTTGGGGGGGGGGGTGTCCATGTATATATATAAGAGAAACATGTGTACAAATTAATGTTCCTAGCTAGGACCACATGCAAGTTTTTTTGACGGAAGGACCATATGCAAGTTGGTTCGTGTTAAATTTCATATGTAGACTTTTGGATGCTGACTTAGAGTAACTTGTTTGACGTGCCTCCTCGTGATGGGATCTTCCCAGAGCTAGGACCATTATTTTGATGTATATTGGTCAAGAGAACTCGTGTTCAGCATGTGTGACAAAGAAAAACAGTACCTACAGTGTAATTAAGTTTTTTATAGGAAAATAATTTTTGGTGGGAAAACGATTGAATGAGCTTTTGGCCACATGTTTTTAATGTAGTAAAGTTTTTTATATAGATAAATAGGTTACGTTGAAGAAATATTGTGGTGTAGTCTTCTAGAGACTTATAAATTTCATCCTTAGATTCTATGCTGACTTAAAGTGGCTTCTTTGGGGTGATTTGGAATCTTCCTATCTATGACCACCCTTCGTTCTTTCTCTCTATCAATAAACCGTGCTTGTAGGGGAAGAGACTCTTGACTGTTGAACCAATGAAACCTTGCACAGCTACGGTTGTAAATATGTTGGAAGAAGTTGAAAAGGTAAATATAGAACCACTTCCATATGTATCACCTCCCTACATCTGACCATATGTCGTGAGGTACATCAAATTGAATTACTCTGCTCAACCACTTCCATCCTCACATTGGGTGTCGACTGGTAGTCATTGCAACACTTTTTTTTCCTTTTCCTTTTAATTTGTTTTAATATATTGATGTATATATGATAACACGTAGAAGAAATTTGTGGATTAACCTAGACGAATTGGATAGCTAAAATGAAGAAAGAGAGAGAGAAAAAAAAAATTCTTCGTAGTATGATAAAACGTTGTATAATTTGTTAACAACTTTTCAAAAGTTGAAGGAATATGTTGAAGTTTAACTAATTTGATGAGGGACAAGTAACATGGGAATAAATATATTTGAGAAGATTCACTGCATAGTGTTACAGAGGTGGCCCCTTGGTCTTTTGTTGTGGTCAACCCCGCTAAGCATATCTTGTACTCGACCTGGTTGTTAGATATTGGACAAATTTAAAATACTATTCCATCCTCCGTTTTTCTTTGTTTTCTTGGACTATTCTTCTGCTTGGTTTGGCATTGGTGAAGTCATCAACATGAATGACACAAGTTGTCCTGGGAGGTGAACCCAAACTTTGTGCCATAAGTGCTTTGATAGCTCTATAGACATGGCAATCATGCTCTCGGCAAAATTTGATTTGTTGAGAACTTAGTAGATCTGACGGTCAGACCAGAGACGACAATTAGATGAGTTTTAAAACATAAGTAGAGATCCTTTCCATTTTTCATTAAAAAAATAGAGAACTCTGTAATATAAGGCACACATTGCTAGAACTCAATATAGATTAGATCTTATACACTCCAAACCATAATAATAGTGTTCTCCATTTTATTTTATTTTTTTGAGAAAATGAAAGGTGTTGTGTCTACTCTTAAAACAGTGTCTTATCCTTCTGAAGTGACCATTAGTTAGAGTGAAAGAGGCCTTTTCTAACTTCTAGTATCTCATTTATAACCATTAATAAAAGTAGGGATGACAAAATAGGTCAACTTGCCCTGCTTAAAACGGGGCAGGGTGGGTAGAATTAGGCATGTTGGTCACTACAAGAATTTTCGTCATTACCGACGGCCAAAAGCCGTCGGTAATTATAAAATACCGTCGGTAATTCAAGATTACCGACGGCCTACCGACGGCCTCGAGGTCGTCGGTTTTTTCCTCCTTGGTAAAATTTACCGACGGCCAAAAAGTCGTCGGTAATTACCGACGGCTTGGCCGTCAGAAAATCGTCACATGACCGTCGGTAAAATCTACGAAAACAACCATTTTTGCTGTTGTGCATTACCGACGGCTTAGCCGTCGGTAACATTACCGACGGCTTAGCCCACTATATCTACAAATTAAAATAAAAAAATAGATTCGAAGGTACCGACGGCTTAGCCGTCCGTAAATTTACCAACGGCTAAGCCTTCGGTAATATAGAAATTAAAAAAAAAAAAAATCTCGACCTTTTTTTCAATTTCGGTTTCAATCACTAAGAGAAAATAATTCCTTTCCTGGGCTAGAGAATGAGGACAGAAATGATTGTAACATTATTATACACTGACTGATCAAAGAAAAATTGTAGCATTTAATTTATTTAAATTACATTTACAGATTCTTCCTGCATCTAAACCATCAAATTAAATTTGTACCACAATTGTCAGATAACAAAACTACTTGATTTAAGATTTAGATGCAAGGGTAGCAGACAACTATACATACATTGCACCCAGCCAAAGGTGCAAAGAACCCTAACAACTCCATAGGGCTTCTTCAGAGGCAATTCTTCTGCAGGCACAAGCCACCCAGATGTTCCTACAGAGATTGCTAGAAAGCAAAAATGGCGCTCTCTTTCCCTCTCCGAAGCAATTCTACAAGGCATGTAATTAATCGGACGTGGAAAATAAGAGCAATTTTACCATAAACTAGTTGATTGCCAACTTACAATAGTATTATGTATCTGTCTTCTTTTAACCAGATCGTAAATTACATATAACACAAACTAAAAGAAAATAACTATCATATTCATGTATAATAAAAAAAGGTATCATCAAGGGAAAAGAATATAAAAGAGAAAAACTATAACTTACATAATAAATTATTATTTTGAAGATTTCAACATTCCATCAAATTTCAACTGCGCACAATTTATCTCTTTTGATGCCTGATATCAGGTTTATTACCACAAATCCATGATTCTCTTCATGTAACTTTTTAATCTGTGATCAATATACTATGTTTAGAATGCATTTTACCATCTTAGCTTCATGAAACCACCAACCCTTCCAGTATACGTGGAAAAAACAGCTCTTCAACATACCATACTATATCTTAACCTCACAGCAGAACTTAATACTCTTCCATAACTAAGCACAATAATATGAAAAATAAAATAGAAATATCTAATTATTTCCTCTTTCTCTAAAAGGAAAAACGAGAGGGAATAGAGTGTATGGAGTGGAAGAATGGGAGTGGAAGAATGGGGCATGTCCGTATGGCATATAAGATATGAATATTAGATTATGGAAATACAAGAAATTTGTATATTTTAGTACATATCATAAGTAAGGTATTTCATTAGCACTTGGTACTTCAAAGATGGCATGCCAAATTATAAATTTCTCTTTAAAATTAGAACTACATGGGCTCTCAAAACCACCAGGGGGAGGGGGTTTTTTCTCCTGATTCTCTTCTTTCTTCCTTTACCATTCTATCTTACCCCATCAAGGTAAAAACTAATATATAAAAATAAGCCACGAGAGAATACACGAATTTGCAGCTCAGGATAACTTACTAAGGCTGATTTAGATTGCCTGGCTTTGGGGTGACACAAGTCCAAGTGCAGGCACGAGAATGTGCAGAAGATCACCAGGAGGATAAATAAGAGGTTGCTCGGGCAAAGATCTACCGAGAGTAAATATCTCAAGTTGGTGCGTATACAAATACCTACAAGAGTGAGGGGGGACCAATGTAAAGTTCTTCATTATAAAGGTGCCCAATCTATGAAGAACCAGAATAGAGGAAAATCCAACAGTATTAGCATTTTATGTGTCAGTGCAATTTTATACGAAAATAACAAGACAACGAAAAATGAACAAGTGCAGGCAGACCTTCACCAACTCATGCATTCTTTCTCCAGCAGTAAATGATGATCCTTCGGGTATATCTTATGTAGGAACAACAGAAACACAATTTAAAAGCCTTCTTATTGTCATCTCCATAACAACCAAATTTCTTATTGAGCGAACTCAATCCCGAATCAACATTTTACACCAGAATCTCATCTCCACCTTCAATCTTAAAACCCAGGAACTCATAAACCCATCCCTCTTCAAATTAAAAACCCGTAAAACCCATCCCTCCATCATCATCTTCTTCCTAACCCGTAAACCCAAAAACTAAAACAATCAACCCAGTAAAATCAAACCCAGAAATCAACCAAATGATGGAAGAAACCCGCAGCGAAACTAACCCATATATGCTCCAAAGTGGTGGTTCCCCTTTGCTTTTGCTCTGCGTTTCCCTGCCTCTGCTCTTCTTCTTCGCTGCATTGCCCTTCTTGTGCTTCACTTTTCTTCGCACGATTCGGGTTTGAGTGATGATCCATGAACGAAACAGCTTCAACATGAGATCTTAGGGTTTCTTTGTTTTCTTTTAATTCTGTTTTTTGGGCCAAATCGATTTAGGGAAATCTGTTTTTAGGGTTTCTATTCCTTCTTCTTTTCCTCAAAGACCCTTCGTTTTCCTCTTCCTCATCCTCCTCGATATTGGGCTTGGACCTGGTGGGATCGGGCTTGGTGACACTACAAGAAATAGTTAACATACCGACGGACATTCACCGACGGCCTTAGTCCGTCGCTAAAAGCGGGATTCCAAGCGGTCTTACCGTCGAAAAACACGACCGTCGTGATTACGTATGTGCAAGCGGGTTAGCCGAGTCGAAACCGCTTTTAGAGACGAACACATCACGAGTCGGTTAATGTCAAAGTCGATAGCGAAGTAATTTTGGAAAATTCCGCTTATTTTTGAATCTGAAGCGATTTGGCCAGTCGATAATGGAGTTTTTCCGGCGGGTTGGTCCGTCGGTAATCGATGTCGTTCTAGCGGTCATACCCGTCGGTAATTTTAAAATGGCGTCGGTAAGCTCTTTGTTGGCGAGCGTAATCCTTCTTCTTCATCTCCGCTGCGTAGATCGCTTCTTCATCCTTCTACTCGCTTCTTCTTCATCTCGTGTGACCCCTCCGCCTCCACTTCTTCATCTTGATCGTCGCATTTCTCCTCTCTTGTCACGCGACCGCCAAGACATTCGAAGCAGACCCGCGAGCTTGGAGCCACCGCTTCTGCAAAGAACCACGTGATTGGAGCTTGAGCCGAAGCTGATCGGAGCTTGAAGGTTCGGCAGAAGCTTCACTGAGCTTGAAGCTTAGAGCCACATGCGGACTTCTCCATCGTTTGTGCGTAAGTCTGCCGTTGTGCGGCCCAGTCGTACTCCTCCTTCAAGCCGCTGGCCACGCTACTTAGATTAATCGTCCTCCTTAGGTAAGTTTGTTTTGTATCGCGTCACCGCAGTTTTTTTTTATTTTTATGATTTGTTTGTTGGTGTGGGACTCGTCTGTTTGATGTTTGGATGGTTTAAAATTTGTCAACTTGTGGATGTGGTAGGAGTCTGTGTCGAACCCTAAAAATAAATTTGATTTGTAGTCATCTTTTGTTCGATTACTCCATATCTTATTTTTGCCTAATTAAGTGTCCTTATCATATATTTCATATGGAGATGGTGGTTTCAAGTTAATTGCTACGAGGTTATCGCGATCGGTGGATAAATCTTGTTGATGAGAAGGAATCGTGTGTGTGGCACCGCTTTAGCCAAAGCGAGTATCTAATTAGCTTATCTTTAAGGTAATTAATTCAAATTGAGATTAGCTTATCTTGTTGTTGTGGTGGATGTGAACTTGATTATGATCTTATAAGCTGAATTGCAATTACATTCTATGCATTTATTTACATTATGTCAGATTTTGTTTCTAACCAAAAGAAATGTTAATCCCGATTTGGGCGAAAATATCTCACCACAACCCACATGTGGTACTTTTTAACAATCTTCACTAGTTACTTTTATATTTAGATTTAACAAATAAAGCATATCATCAATTCTCATTCATTTGTATAAGCATTGCATTTAATAAAGAAGAACTTATTAAATTAGATGGATCTTTGCCTCTCATTTTGTAGTATGTTAACTTGCCAAACCAGTCTCTCATTGCATGTTATGCCTTTATTATGATTCCCAATTACTAGGCGCATCACTTGGTAATCCAACAACTATTGGTTTTGCAATTTGATGTTATATGATGTCTGTTTGGTATAGCTTTGCTTGTCCTTTACCTTCGTGAGATTTGTGCCTTTTCCCTTCCCTTTCATTATAGCAAAACAAGTTTTTTTAATCTTTGCTTGGCTGATATTTTTATTGAGTCAACCATCCTCTTCGCATCATCTCCATGACTTTCTTCTTGCACTGAAACTTCTCCAAGTTAGGTTGTATCTTCGAAGCGGACCGTAGCTTTCTCCTGAACATCTTACCTATTGGATGCATTTGATTTTCCATGTTTATGTCACTTGCATGACTATCTCCTTCCAATGAATCATTTTCAAGCTTGTTGTTGTGTTGTTGGAAACTAACCATGTATATTTCTCCTCGGTATCTTTGGCTTGGTGTTTGAATTTTCCTTTACATCATTTGCATGACCTTCATCCGTGGTGTATGGATGATTTTGATCATCCATGTAAAATTATTTTATTGATTCTATCCTATATGTTTAATCCATATTGAAAAGCCAGGTGCATAATTGTTAAAACTCGTTGCCTATGTATATGCTATTTCTGTTCAAAACGTTACTCTTAGAGATTTTGTGCGGTAGCTCTGAACTCAGATTAGTAATTCATCTATATGCTGCCTTTTTCATATTTGTCATTCTAGACATTGTGTTGCTATTTGTCTTGATGAAGTTCTCTAATGAAACTTCAAGTATTTTGGTTATGTAGATATTAAAGTTTTGCAAGAAAATTTAGACAAAATTGATTTGTTTACGTGAGGAAAAAACTACATCAACAAATGCAACTTAATAAAACATTGAGAGCCTGATAAATAATTAGGAGCTACTTTATCAATGTTATTAACCAAAAGCTGCATTAATTCTTGCTTCAATTGTGGTGACTTAATTTTTATGATATATGATATTTTATCAGTCCTGTGTCCTTTCACCTTTTCCTTCTTTCGACTTAGCTTACTACAGTTGGTTGGTACATTTATTCATGTATATGTATACTATATATTATTACAATATAAGAAATCTAAGGCCATTCATTTGTGACACTTCTTGCGAACCAAAAGCGAGAATTTGATTCAAGTTAGAAGCAAGCCTTTGGAGAACTTCTACAACATATAAGTGCAACAAGTAAGTCCTAATCAATATTTACAAGTTCATGTACCTCATTCTCCATATTATATGAACATACAAAACATTTGAAAATTGAAAGGGGTGGCGGTAAAAATAAATGTGCCAGGAGAGTAAGTGTTAGTTATTTGTGAGATATATCTTGAGTTCTTGTTAGTTATTTGACATGGATCATGCTCAAAATAAAACAAAATTACAAACCTTCACCACAATAGCTCTTTGGCCTTTGCATGACTGGTAGTGTGTTTTCATCATTTATTTGTTCTAGGTCACGAAATTTATTTGCATACATTTTAGGTTTATTGGAGTCTCATTCCAATATAGTGGTTGCATTTGAATATATGTTGAGCCAACATAATAGTTTCTGTCGGTCACGGACTAGTTTGAGTCTTAAGACTCATCACTCTATATAAGATTATAAGTCTGCGATGTAGCCCTGAGCAAGCTCATGTGCCAATAAGATGTTATCGTTAATACCTCTCCCCGAGAACAAGGCACTTTGATTGGGGTCTATGATATCAGGCAGGATAAGTTTTAGCGTGTTGGCAATAATTTTAGTAACACATTTGTAGACCACGGCAATAATTTTAGAATTTTTTTATCTTTACAAGCAATTAAACATGTACAATTTTTTTAAGACAACAGTGAAAAATGTAGACTCAAAACACCATATATCAACTAGTTAGCTAACCCAAAAATCTATAGTCAAACTTAGGTTTGAGAATAGAGAAGTCTTTATATACTATTATCTTCGTTTGTAGCCAAATAAAGGAAGTGGGTACCTTGCAACTTAGGGTAGAAAAACCAAGCGTGCCACGTTCTATGACCAGGTAACACTTTCTAAATGAATCCTTTGATAATTTGCTCAAGTTTGGAACAAATAGATTTTGGAATCAAATCGACTTGATATGAAACATTAGGAATATCCAAATGTAATATTCAGAAATGTTATTTGTATTGAGAAGAAAGATCCAAGCTATAAGAACATATAAATTTGACCATGATAAGAACAATCACTAATATTAACAAGAATTTCATGATCTTGGACAATCAAAAAGTAATATCCGAATACTTATCTTCAAAATGATAGTTTGGTCATATAATGTTGTTGTTTGGGGAAGATTTCACTATGAGAATTTATAACAAGCTTGAGTTGAAATTTTAGAGTTTGCCTCAAAGAGTGCTGATTGTATTCGAAGGTGTGGACTTAAATCGTGTTATTATTTATATATGTTCTTAATATGATTGTTCTTAGTTTTTAATTTTAATGGTGTGGTTTTGATATTCTTGTTTATATTTTATTAGTTTCGCTAACACAAAAAGCTCTGTTTCATAGGCCTCTGAGTTAGCCACCTCCACCAGGTTAGTCACTTGTACCACCAGGTATGCACTCACAACTCATGTCGGTGCTAACTCATTGGGTGGAAAAAGGGTTGTCTGCTGACCCCCGCACCGACATGTTTATTTGTTTTTCGTTCATAGTTCTCTCCACAGAGGAGATTTTGAAGTGTATTGTGTAATTGTCTAAATGATATGTCTTGTGTAATTGTGCGATTCTGCTTATCACTCATCGTCGCAATGCTTGTGAGTAAAGAGTGCAATTTTAATTTATGCTTGCCATTTCATTCATGGATATGGATATTGGTGATGTTGCTTTGCAATTTGCTTTGCACATCTCTGTATTCTTCCTTCCTTTCACTTGTCAATTCTATCGTCTTTAAATGACCAAGTCGATTTTCTAATTCGGTGTTGTTAATCGAGGATCGCGAAAAATAGCGTAAAATTGGTAGGATAGCGTAAAATAGCGAGCAGAATGGCGTATTAGCTAAATAGTGGGTGAAATAAATAAAATTATAAAATTATATATTAAAAAGTGACATATAATATTTAACGTTCAGCACAAAATCTGAAATGACATAATAAAATATTTATTTAATGAGCTATTTTTAGAAATTTAAGTGATTATTTATTCATAAATTACTTTAAAAGCTTACTAAAATAAAATGAAGGGAATATATGAAGATGTGTTATGTTGATATATTTGAATATTAATTATGCATTTATTTTAAGTGATGTAAAATAAGTTTAAATAAACCGTGAATGAATAAGTAGCTCTTCCGTTATAAGAAAATAAAATCTTTAAATTAAAATTGCAATATTGATTGAATTGTTAATAATTATTATTTTTTGAAAAATAAAATATTTTATTTTATATATGGCGGATGGCGTAGTGGCATCTAAATGATTAACAAAACTACACACCACATTTAAATGGACTATTGCTCAAAGAAACAAGGCGATTTGAATTGGAAAGGACAAATAATAATAGAATTAAAAATAGATTTAAAGATAAAAAATAATTAAAAAGCAGAATTTTTAAGAACAATAGAATAAAAAAGCGATTTTAAAAAGAAAAAGAAGAGAATAACAAAGCGAAATTAGATAGAATTGAAAAATAACATAATTAAAAATTAGAAGGATTCAAAAGCAAATTGAAAAAATAATTAAGAGATGGCGAGAATTAAAAAAAGAGAAACAAGGGAAACAATCGTTAAAAGTATGATATAACAAAAATGAAAAAGATCTGAAGAAGAAGAATTAAAAAATTTCAATAAAAAAGAAATAAAAAATAACAACATTAAAAATTATCATATAAGAAATTAAATGAAAAAGGAAAATAAAATACTTTTATTATATATATATATATAATAAAACTAATTCTACCCTCATACTTCGCTTGTCTAATTGTTATATTAATCATTGATCGAATGGATGTTTGATATTTGTTATTAGTATCGGAGAAGCCTTAGCTTCAGTTTGAGGTTTAATATATTATTGAGTTCATATACTCTTTTAGGGTACCATGTGCTCATTGTATATTGAACCTTGAATTGTCAAGTCGGACGGTTTTGGAAAAAACTTTTTCTTTACTCGTATTAATAGTTGTTGCTTAATTCATTATCTTTATATTTGATGAAATTTGTTCGATTCATTTCCTTTTGTTCTCCTGGGTGCATACTTGATTGCGGTGTTCATAGCTGCGTTCATTTTGTGTACTTTCGAGACCAATGAAATCTTCTTAGAAATTTGTCAAAGTATAAGATACTGAGAATTAAAACGAATATTATTATCACGAGTTACAAGTTTTTCTCGAATGAGATAAGTCATACCATTTAAAGAAAGAGAGCGGTTGTAAGAGCGTCGTGCTGCTTTGAAATTGTCATTTTTTTGACATGCAGAAGATGGAATATTTTCTTTTCGAGTCGTAGTTGGATGTCACGATAGGTTGTATCCGGGAGAGGGGTTTGAAACCAGATTTTTGCTGTGGGGTTGCGTACTTTGTCCAAGTCGCATGTGAAGACATAAAGATTTCAAAACTAATGGAGGGATTAGATGTCAGTGCTTTAATTGCGATTGCGGAAGGATTAAGAGCCCAAGTGAGGTCACGCACCACACTGTATTGATTGGATTTAGGCTTAATGCTGGATTTGGACTACATGGTGAAAAGTTGCCTCCGTTGATTTAGAGGTTGGTGTGATAATTGCGAAGGTGCTTGGCGATTCACGTGGGTCGGGATGCGGTGGCGATTGAATTGATGCAAGATATGGTTTGTGATGCCTTGGGGTGAGCGTGTTGACCGAGGAGCAACAGTATGATGACCACGGATGAACTTCCAAATGACAAAGCCTAAAAATTTTATAATCTATTGTTAGAAACAAGCAAGCGTTGTTTGAAGGGTCTGAGACTCTAAGTTATCAATGTGTGTGAGGCTCTTAGCTCTTAAGTCCAACTGTGGTGCTACCGAAGTGTGCTTGGATCTCGTGAACGAAAATGATGTTGGACTCATCACTGTCGAGATGGTTTGCCAAAGGTTATTACGAGGCTAAAAGCTTAGTGTCCAAGTTGAAATTTGGAATCTAAAAGGATTGATTGTTGTGTGAGAGGGTGTATGTTGTATTACGACAATGAATTTGGTAAAAGCGATGGTGCGCTAGTTGAATGCAAATTTTGTGGTGAGCACAGGTATATGTCACATACTAATAATCGGACGGGTAGGTAGACAAAAACTAGTTCCAGTGAAGGCAATGTTTTATTTGCCAATTATTCCAAGGCTGCCAGAGAATGTTTGCATCACCACGCATTGCAGACAAAATGACATGGCACTATGAGAATAAAAGCACTTCTGGTATGTTGCGCCACCCTTCGATGGTGAAGCTTGGAAGCACTTTGATCGTGTGCATCCCGATTTTGCGACAGATCCACGTAATGTCGACTTGGCTTATGCTCGATGGTTTTACCGTATGTTCAATCCACGGTGAAACCTTATTCTTGCTTTGGCGATTATCGTTACCCATCCACAATCTTCCTCCGAAATGTGCATGTCTAAGCCTTATATGTTCTTGACTTGTGTTATCTAGGGTCCAGGATAATCCAGCGGATGGTATTGACATCTATTTAGAGCCTCTTATTAGCGATCTCAAAGGTTGTGGAATGGTGTTGTGACGTGCGATGTTGCCGCGAAAAGAGGAATTTTACAATGAGGCGGCACCGATGTGGACCATTAATGACTTCCCTGCATATGGCATGTTGTGCGGTTGGGGTATTTTCATGGTAAAATGGCATGTCCGCATTGCATGGAGCATACAAAGGCCTTTACCTTGAAATTTGGGGGAAGAGTTCTTGGTTTGACTACATCGCAGGTTTTTACCCAGATGATCATGCATTTAGACGAATAAACGCTTTCAGAAGGGGTAAGTTGAATTAGATGGCCCGCCCCCAAGGTTGACACCAGAACAGATCTGGGAAAGGGTTATGGAACTGCCCAAAAATCACGATTTTGGCAAATTGGATCGATTTGAAGGATATGGACAATGGCATAATTGGACAAAAAGAAGTATTTTGGGATCTGCCATCTTGGAGAGATAATTTATTGAGACACAACCTTGATGTTATGCACATTGACAAGAACTTTTTGACAATGTTTTTCTCCTGATGAGCGTCGAGAGGAAAAACAAAAGACAATGACAAAGGCCAGACTAGACTTACCACTTTCTGTGTGAAAAGGACTTGCATTTGTGAATCGGTCGGATGGGAAGACCTCAAACCCAAAGCTGTTACTCTTTAGCTGGCGAGGAAGCCAAGTCGATCTGCCGGTGGATAAAAAGAACTTCGGATGCGGATGGTTATTCTTCTAATTTGGCAAGATGGCTGGATGTGAACAAAGGAACCATGATTGGGATGAAAAGCCATGATTGTCATGTATTCATGGAGTGTTTACTTCACTGTGCATTTAGTTCCTTTAGTCAAATATTTTAAATCCCGAAACTCGGCCAATTCTTTAAAGATTTGTGTTCTGCGACATTGAGAGAGGATGATCTCATAAGGATGGAGCAGAACATGCAGTCATTCTTTGTAAGTTGGAAGAATATTTCCCCACTGCTTTCTTTGATTCTATGGAGCATCTAGCAGTGCATCTTGCACATGAAGCTAGGCTTGGTGGACCGGTTCAATACAGGATGGATGTATCCATTCGAAGGTACTATAATAAAGTATTCTCTAAAATAAATATTTATTTGAAGGGTTAAATGTATCAAATTTTATCATCAACGTTGTTATTTTGTAGATTTATGGGTGACTCAAAACGGTCGGTGAAAAATAAGGCCAGGGTTGAAGGATCTATTTGTGCAACTTACTTACACCGTGAGACAATCCATTTACATTTCCCATTATTTTACTGAACTTCATGTTGACACCAACAAATAGTAGGAGAGTAGAAATTGAAAGTGAAAGACACCCGCTTGCCTTATCAGTATTTTGCCTTTTCCGTCATGGTGGAAAGGAGGTGGATAATGGTGGATAGCAGGCGAAGTGTGGGAAGTACCCGCGTTCACGTGTTGATCAAGCTGGCGAAGTATCACCGTATCTAACGTATGTATCATTTTGACCACTTTCAATTTCTTTAATCCACAATTGCTCTTGATCATTTCTTTGATAATGACTTGGTGGGGCATTCTTGTTAACTAAGCCTGGCGTACAAGACTCTTCCGCCTATATTCATGAATATTTCCCAGCGTGGTTTAGGAACCAGGTATGTTTTTGAGTCGTCATATATATATTATTATTATTATTTATTGTTTGAAAATACAAAAATATTGTTTGAAAAATAGGAACCATAATTTGTTTGCATGGTGTGTACAGTGTATAGCGGCGAAATCCTAAATCCAACACTTGAGAAATTTATCTCATGGTCCTAAATCACGTGTAAAAGAATGGCAATACATTCTTTGTAAATGGATACAAATTCCAAACCAGTCAAAAACAAAGGGGAAAAAAGCAGTTAACAGTGGGGTTTATGTAAAAGGTGCCACAGATGGAGTGTGAAGATGACTTTACGGCGTGATTCAACATATATATGGCCCGGCGTACAATACTTTAGACTATACTAAAAAATAGTGTTATTTTATTGTAATTGGTTTGATCAGTCAAATAGAGGCACAAGAGTGGATCGAAAAATATATCTGTTGACATACACATGAGGCGAGAAGATACCAAATGTTTGATCAGTTTATCATGGCACAACATGTAAAGACAAGTGTATTATGTCCCTTATCCATCAACTCGAAGCGGACAAACAAGGTTGGTGTGTGCTAATAAAGATAAAACCACGAAGTCGCATTAGGCAGATAATCTGAAGAGGAAGAAGTGGCTTATCAAGTGGATGAGATGTCTCATGTCAATGTAGTAAATGAAGTGGAACCCATTACTCGACTACGTGACAATCCAATCACATATGAAGATGTAGATGGGGATGAGGAATTAAATGAAGAAGTGGCGGAACCATCGGGATGCGAAGGCGATCACCGAAATTGAGTGAAGCGAGAATGGGCGATTGAAATTGTTTAACTTTTTACAATTTGAGAAATTAATGTGTAACAATATATTTTAATTTGTCGATTATTTTCATAACTTGTTTATTTTTATGGAATTCATTTGTAATATTGTTATGTTTAAATATAATATTTCATGATGTTATTATTCAATTGCTCTATAGACAGATATGGCATCGGGAGGTTCAGGAGGCGCAGACCACCCAGTGGTGGTAAATGGAAGGAAGGGATGCGCCGACCCCTCGTCGTCAGAGGCCGACCATCATTAGGCATGACCTACTTGGGTTTTCGGCGTTGTCATCTACCGTCGTCTAGTACATCTCTGGCGAGAACGGCACCGATACACTCCCCCGGCACCTAAACGACCTTCCGCACCACCTACACGATTCGGGCACATTCGACACCGCGACGGACTTCGGGCGTTCGGCACCTTTGCCTCACATTGACATGATCCCACCGGGGTTCCAGCCCACATGGCGCGAGTTCCGTGTTGTGCGATCCGGTGGCCGATGCTCATCGGTCAAACCATGATTATAATGCGGGCCATACACCCGATGAGCCGCGATGTTGGGGCGGAGACGGGAGGAGCAGGAGGTTGTGCAGAGGAGGTTCTTGGCGAGGGAGGCAGGGCGACACACTCTCGAGATGTTGTAATGATGGTCGAGTTCTTATCGGGCCAAAATATCTGGTAGAGGGTAAGTATTTGCAATTTTTCGAGTTATTAATAATTTACATGTATATATATATATATATTTTTTTTTATTTAACATGTTTTTATTGTTGGGTTTCTTCCTCAAAGCCTGCTCGCGTTAGCTATCACATGAATAATTGAGGAGAATTACCAGGGAGTTTTAGCCCGGGAGACATTGGTTGATTTTGAGCGGGACCATATGTTTAATTCTTTGAGTAAGCTGCAATTTTATTTTATTGCATATTATTTTATTTTTGTAAATTTCAATTATGTTTAATAATGTCTTATATTGATCTGAGCGAGGTTGCTTGGGAGGAAAAAGATGAGGAGGCGATGGGAGAAGAATTTTCATATGAAGGCCTCCCACCGCCTCGACATGCTTGAGATGCGCATCGGGGATCGCCACCAGATTGGATAGGGGACGAGCTACGGCAGCATTTGGTAGCGCCGGAACTCCCACGAGTTCCAGGCTAGCGGCCAAGGCGAGCGAGAAGAATAGGGCCTTCCGAGAAGGGTGGCGGCTGAGGGCGTTGTCAGCGCTAGCGACCGCGGTTAGACTTGTACGTGTTATAAAATTGTTATTATTATTATTTTATTATTATTATTATTATTATTATTATTATTATTTATTTAAATTTTTTTATTAATACAATCTCGATCGAGGAGGTTGGGAGAAATTACCACGAGCTTCATCTTGCAACTTCAAATACGAAGAATCTTGGTGATTTCGTTGATGAGCGTTCGAGGCGGACTCGGGTAATTATAAAATATAATAAAATATTTTTTTAATAATGTTTATATTGTTTTGTTAAAAAAAGATTTGATTTATTTGTTTGTTTAACAGAGGAGGAGTTTGGCGAGGATGTCTCGGCAGATCTCAGCTCATCATGTTCTCCATCTCAAACCCTGACGATCTATCTACAGCCGAGTGAGGTTTGGCGAGTGGTTGGCGGAAGAAGAAGAGCGCTATATGTCTTGGCGACCTTGCCTGACTACAAAGGGGCCCGCCGCTACACAATCTGGAGAGTCGAGTAGTAGTGCTTGCCATGCGAGTCCGCCAGCGGATGACCAGGAGATAAGCGGAGTTGAAGCGTAGTGGCCCAAAGGCGAGCTTTGATTTCAGTGTCAGCGGCGGGCAGATGTACGATTGCTGGCTGCTTGACTCGCCTCAGCCTCGACCTCGCCTCCGCCTCGCCTCGCCTCGCCTCAGCGTACTACGTGGTCATGTCGATGATCCGGATGATGTAGAGGATCTCGATCATGATCGGAGTACCAGGACTATTAGTTCTATTTGTACTTATATTGTTTCATATTTTTGGATATCACTTTTTCGTTTAGGATATTAGGTACTGATTTTTATTCGTTGAATTTTTTATTTATTATGTTTTCTTTTTTAATTTGCTTTTTAGTTTACGTTATCACATTTTATATATGGAAAATCAATTAATAATTAAATTAAATTAAATTACAAGTAATTTTTAATTAAATTAATAAATAAATATTTTTAATATGAGAGTAAATTATTTTTATAATTAAACAAATAAATAATTAAATTAATTAAAGAATAAAATTAATTTGGTTATTAATTAAAATTAATATATTAATAAATTTTATTTAAAAAAATTCCGTTTATCAAGCGGCCTAGCCGTCGAAAACCTTCAATTAATCGAGCGGTCCGTCGGGAAATTTAACGACGGCTTTGCCGGGTAAATCGACGTCATTGCGGCGGATTATGGCAGTGATATTATAATCGTAAGCGGCTTTGCCGTCGGTATCGGCGTCATTCTGACGGGTATAATCGGTATTATGCAAGCGGCAAAGAAGAGTCCGTCGATAATCCTTTACGACCATATTCCGACGGGTTTAAGTAGTTTATTATCCTCGGTAAAATTGGGTTCTGAAGCGGCTTTATAGCTGCAAGCGGCTTTAGGCCGTCGGTAATCCCGTGTTTTTTTGTAGTGTGAACTTGATCTCAGGCATGCTGGTGGCGAGCTGAAGAAGGTCTGGGGAGAAATCGGGAAGAGCGATTCTGGATCTGAAAAAAAGAGGAGTAGAGAGAAGAGGAACAGAAGAAGGAGAACACGAAGAACACGAAGGGGCTGAGATGATGTTCAAGAAAAAGAACACGAAGAAGAAGAGCAGAGGCAGCGAAGAGCAGGGGTTGGGGTCGGTGTTCAAGGGGGTGGTGCTGAGATGATGGGGCTGAAGAGCCTCGTCGCACTCTCCCTCTTTCTTCTTCCTCTTCTCCCCTTTTACTCTTCGGTAAAGTAGTCAAAAAAATTACCAGCCATTTTTTTATTTACAGACGGCTTAGCCGTCGGTAAGCCGTCTGTAATTACCGACGGCTAAGCCGTCGGTAAAGGAGGGAAAAAAAATACCAGCCATATTTTATTTATCGAGGTTAGCCGTCGAATTACAGACGGCTCGCCGTCAGAATTACCGACGGCTTAGCCTTCGGTAAAGTAGTCAAAAAAATTACCAGTCATTTTTTTTATTTACCGACGGCTAAGCCGTCGGTAAAGTAGTCAAAAAAATTACCCGCCATTTTTTTTATTTACCGAAGGCTTAGCCGTCGGTAATTACAGACGGCTTTTGGTCGTCAGAATTACCGACTACTTAGCCTTCAGAAAGTAGTCAAAAATTACTACCATTTTTATTTACGACGGCTAAGCCTTTGGTAAAGTAGTCAAAAAAATTACCAGTCATTTTTTTTATTTACCGACGGCTAGGCCGTCGGTAAAGTAGTCAAAAAATTAAAATATTACCGACGGAGTCGGGGCCGTTGGTAAAAATCCGTCAGTAAATCACACTTTTCTTGTAGTGATTGTGGCCCCTGCCTGCCATAGGTTAGCGGGTTGGCCCGTCAAAAAAAAAACACAAAGAAAATATTGATTAATGAGCAGGTTAACCCGCAAAAAAATGGTTTAAATACTATAAAAAATTGTTAACCCACCTGCCAAAAAAAGATAATAGTCCGACGGTCCAACCTGACCTATTTCAATCCCCTTTTTTTGGCGGGCTATGTGAAACGGGTCAAAATGAGTTGGTAGATTAGAAATCCCAACCCACCTACCAAAAAGGCAGATTAAACGGGTTGACCAGAGAGACTCAACTCACTTTGCCACCCCTAAATTAAAGTATGTAAATAAAGCTTATATTATTTCAATCTTTCTCACTATAAACATGAATTAATTACTTCACAACGCTAATGAGTATCGAAAAAGAATACAGCACACTATGAATTAGAGAATTCATGAAAACTATTCTCCATGCTGAAGATAATATAATTCAAAAGTTCACACAGGAGCTACAGGTCATATAATGCCAACTCTTGCATTAATGTCATGAAAAAAACGTGCACTTTGTAATGGAGCTCACGATGTTTTCTCAGGTAAAAGTGGCTTTTGAGTTCTATGAGTCTCAAGATATAGAACGAATGGTTGCCTGGGTTACAGAGAAAGCCACAAATATATATAGTTACATCAATAGAAAGAAATCATGTATGCCAGCCATGTATATTATTGTAGTGGTTTTACAAAGAGGAAGAACTATCACGCCGTGGTGCTTTGTTTCTAGTATTTGAACCCCATTCAATGGCTTCAGCAACTGCTCTTTGGCGTTCCATGACACTATCATCATCAAGAAGACTCATAGTGGCACTGCTTTCTTCATGATCTTGCGGTGGGGAGGGCATGTCAACGGGTGCCATTCCTTGATGGTCTTGACTCCCTGGAGTTGTTCCAAGGAAACTAAGAGCAGTCACAACATCACTGATTAAAGGTCTCACTGATGGTTCCTCATTGAGACACATTGCTGCTACTGCCACTGCTTGATGTAGTGATCTCATTGGAAAGTTTCCTTGAAGAAGAGGATCTGCTAATTCTGGGTATCTATGAGGGTCTCTGAATACTGGATATGCCTGTTTAGTTTTTTTTTTTTTTTCAACAAAATTAGAGCTAATTTAACTTTCATAACATTAAGAAAAATATCTAAATAGATTATTCTTGATAAGATAAAACTCATATTGCTCTAGTGTGCATGTAATGTTCTCTTTTCAAAAGGATTTGGGTTGTCTACAGTCAAAATACCCAGAAGTCACTACAGTCAGAGATCTCAGCTATCGGATCAAAATCGAAAAAGCTCATATTCCGATTTCACCAAATCAGATTTTAAATACAAACTCAGAATACATACTGCCCGATCTTAATCTAACAACCGATATTTGTTGACTGCAGTGACCGCAGGATATTTTGACCACATATAATCCAAACCCCTTTTCAAAAGACACTATTATAAATTTATATTATGCTTTTGAATGGATGTGTTTGGTATATATAGGCAAAGTTTTCTTTTCAAGTAAGAAGTGATGTGGCCAAAAATAAAGTTTCCAATGGTTTAATTTAGACCTTATCAAATAAAAAGTAAAGTAACAGCTTATGAAAGTAATAATTGTTGCACAATTCTTCCATTTTAAAACCCTTCTCAAAATATAGAAATTGCTTAGATTATGTAGTCCACCCTGAATTTTTCTTTTAAGATCAGATGGAGTAAACTTCAACTTGTTTATCTAGCATTTAAAATTGCTCCATAGAAAAACATAATATGAGTAGGGCAACTCACCCAAGAAACTAGGTTTTGCTCCCTTGCTGGTCTTGTGTTGTCAATGGTTCTCCTTCCAGTGATCAATTCAAGCAAAACAACACCAAAGCTGTAAATATCTGATTTTACAGTGAGCTGACCAGTTCTTTGATACTCAGGGGCACAGTATCCATAAGTACCCATTACTCTTGAAGACACATGAGACTTATCCCCTGTAGGTCCTAGCTTGGCTAGTCCAAAATCAGAGAGTTTTGCATTGAAATCTTTGTCCAGCAAGATGTTGGAGGATTTTAAGTCGCGGTAGATGACAGGAGGGTTGGCCTTGTCATGCAAATATTCTAGACCTTTTGCAGCATCCAATGCTACTTTCATTCTGGTGAACCAATCTAAAGGCTTCTGTTGTGGATGAAGATCTGCATTACAGTTGAATAAAATACTAATAATGAACCAATGTTCTGTGTTCTTTCTTTTCTTTTAGATTTAAATGATCTGTCATTAGATCGTAATTTATGATACGACATTATGGTCTCGTTTGATTCATGTAGCCGTCTTCACTTGGTAGGATAAGGCTTTCATAGTTGTATATTTTTTTTAGCAGCATATAAAAGAAATATTTTTGTTTTCAACTTTAGTATTCTTATTAAACAAATTAAGTCTTGAGATAGTTTTGTCATCAAACATGTCATTGCTACTAATTAACACAAAAAATTTCAATACAAATGACACAGGCAAGCAGAAGCTTACCAAGAAGATGGTCCTCAAGAGATCCCAATGGCATGTACTCATATACCAATAGTCTCTGATCTCCATCAGCACAATATCCAATTAGATTCACTAGATTTTGATGGTGCAAAAGGCTCAACATTAACACTTCAACAAGAAACTCTCTGTTCCCTTGCAATCCATTCCTGTCAAGTTGCTTTACAGCTACTTCCTACATAGTTAAATCACCAAAATGTTAATGCCAAAGACCTTCAAAACACTACCAATATCAACATTGAAAAAATAACTTAACAACAAAATGAAAAATTAGTGTCATTATCCTACCTGGTTGGTTTTTTCAAGTCTTCCCCTATAAACCCTTCCAAACCCACCTTCACCTATTAGATTTTCCTGCCTAAAGTTCCTTGTGATAGCAGCCAATTCCCTGAAGGTGAAAGTTTGAGCAGCAATGTTGTTCCCATTATCTTTGTTGGCCTCCTTATTTATTTTAGGTTCTCTTTGTGGACTGGCCCTTGCCGTGTGATAATGATTCTCTGTACAAAACAAAATGATATTGCATCAAGCATCCCCCTCAGGAGACAAAATTTCATCACATAAAACTCCTTCAATTGCTTCTTTTGCTAGGAAATATAAATTATAACATTGTGTAAAGCAATATTATAATTGCAGATAAAGCTTTCATGATCAGAAGAAATAATAGAAACATGGCCTATGAAAATTAACTTCAAATTTCAAAAATACAATATATGGTCTATAAGCCAACCACTTGTTGTGAAAAAAACCTTATTGGTGTTGGTGGTGTATAAAAAAATAATGAAATTAATGAACATGACAAGGGAGCATTGCAGAATTCTAGCTAAAAACCTCAAAATTAATGTTCACATATAAAATCTATCAAGAAGTTAATGAACCTTTTATAAATGAAATCTATACATGTGTGCGCGCGCGTGCCCACGTATGTATGTATTTATAAATGGTTTTACCTGGCTGAGGTTGAGCTGCTGCTTTAGGAGATTGAGTAGCATGTTGTTGTATCCTCTTTCCATTATTGTTAGGCCTCTTTGCCACTTTCTTTTCATGGGACGAGAAACATGAAAAGCAACTCATTTCTCTACAATGTTGATTTAGATTCCAAACTCAGAGTCTTAATATTTTCTAAGGTGTAAAAGTTAGCCGTTTAGATATTTATTTAATTAAAATCCTAGAGACCCCAAATTTTCAATCTATCAAAAGCTTCCCTATGAACACTAAACAAAAAATGTTACAAATTCAGAATGTGTTATTAGAGTTTTAATAAGAATATCTGGAGAGTTTAATTTCCTCAATTGTCTAAAGAACAATGGAAAGAAAAGAATGAGAGGTAGCTCCAATACAATATTGACAAGTTTAATTAAGAAATTTAGGAAAAAGAAGCTAATGAGGCTCCAAAACTTGATAGAAATGGGAACAGAGTTTGAAGGACAACCATAATCATGAGGATGAAAAACCCACCAAAACCCAAATGACATGCAACCAACGAGGCCTAACAAAATGAGAAACAAAGAGACAACATAGGAGAGAAGTGTGTTAGGTTAGGTCAGTATGGGAACAAACAAAACAAACAAACATGCTTGACGACATTTTTTGGTGTTCCCGTACAAAATGGCGAGCAAAAAGGGGACAAGTTTCAAATATGCTCCCAAAGTGTAAGAGAGAGAAACAGAAACATGACACCCTATTCAATTGACCAATTTCAACGTGTGGATTAGAGTTCATGATGCCGTTAAACATGACAATTACTATAATCCATTATTTCTAGATTAACTAATAGAAGGGGGGAAAAAAAAAAGATAGACACAAATTCAATGCACATCAAAACGAGTATAAGAGAAGACAACTTATATAGATAACATGCTAATCGTCACGGCCCAAATCGCCAAGTCATGACCAGCACACATGCTAAATTAGCTTAAACACTGAGTTTTAGAATTATTAATTAAAAAATAAAAATAAAAATTAATCACAGCCCTTAAAGTAATCCAATGGTGAGATGACTCACTTTACCCTCTAAATTGAGATGACTCACTTTAGAGAAGCCAATCCATTTTTGAGTTATCTATGTCCAGTTTTAAAGACCTTGTTATTTTGAGCCAAAACATTAAGGGTACCATTAATAGAAAGGGTAGAAGACATTCCTGAGAACTTATTCATAAGCAAAAGCCTAACATTGTGATACTCATGGAGACACTACCCGTGCGTCTTCCAAAGCTTCTAATTTTGGGATAGGCTTGGCTATGATGCAGGTACCCACACGGTAGCCAAGAGACTTGATAGGGTGGTGGGAGATTGTGACTGACACAACTTGTTCCCTGAAGCCTATGTGGAAAATCACTTCCGTTATCACTGAAATCACCAACCCATCCTTATTAGAGGTATTGGGTTCATTCTTGCCAAGAGTTCTAGACCGTTCCGCTTCCAGACAGCCTGTTTGATTCTTAAGGAATTCCCATATGTTGTCGGCAATGCTAGGAATAAAGGTAATCATGGGGTCCTTATTAACCTTGACTAGGTTCAAATAGATGCTTCTGAGTTTAATAAGAAAGTCTTTGGGGACATCCTTCGAAGGAAACAAGCTCTTGAGGCACAGTTGCGAGATGTTCAAAGAAGGCTTGAAATTGTTGATACGGTCATATTAGTTATCAAGGAAGCTGAAATTCAGGAGAAGTATAATGATGTCCTTAAACAGAAGGAGATTCTCTGGTATAAAAAGTCACAGGAAAAGTGGGTGAAGATAGGGGACTGCAACACTTAAATTCTTTCACACTCAGCCTGTGGTCTGGAGGAAAGGAAGCAAGATACATGGTTTATTTTTGGAGAGTGGTGGCTGGTGTGCATATGATAATAGACTCTAGACAGAGACTCTGACCTTTTTCCAAAATTTTCCTGTAACACTCAGTTTTTCAGAGCGCTACTAATCTAAACTCAACCTCTAAATGCCAAATAATTTATAAATATAATACTCTCATTGTCTTTGAAAACACGGTATTTTTTTTTCTTTTTAAAACTCTTTTGTAAAACCACAAGTCAGAGTATTACAGCATTTTGAAAACATGGTATACAACTATAATGCAAAAGAGAATGCAACTAAATATACATAAATATATACAAAAACCCAAGGCAGTACAACTTGTCAAAGTTTATATACAAGACAAACCAAAATACAATACCAACTAAGAATACATCTGGCATATGAATACTCTAGACAAAGAACACTCATATCCCTGAGGTACTCCCGGCAGACACCTGCGCAGAAGGCTGCTCCAAAAGTCAAACCTCAATAAGATCCCAGCAAAACAACATAAAAAACACTAAGTTGGTCACCCAAAACACCTATGCCCAACAATCTAACACACTCTACCACCTCCACAACACACTGCCAAGATCCTCAGAGGGATCCTCCTCCTCCTCCTCCTCCATCATCATCTGTGAGGTCAATGACTGGAACGGCGGGAGGCACCGCTTCGATCCTAATCTCCTCAGCAGCTATATCCTCTATCCACCCACTGGGACCACAGCCTGCAACACCACATAATTTGTAGACTGGGGGATCTACCTGGGGAGTAGGCTCGCGAACTAGAATGGGAGAAGGGGAGACTATTCCGGTACTGGCACTGGCTCCACTGGAGGAACCGGTGAGTCTACTACTGCACGAGAGGTGGATGCCCCTACATCCTACCCTTTGGACCCCACGCTATTCCGAGCGATCCGATGCAACAATGAGCCTCCGACTCGAGGCTCGTCTCGAAGGATAGTCTGTCACGTGACATCCGAAGAATCCTCTGAAGCAGCAGTAGTGTCTCTGTCAGGCTGGGCTCCCAGCCAAGCGTTCACAATTCGTGCGATAGGTACAGGAAAATCCATCACCCTGCAAGTCACCTCCTCCCGAGTCACCTTCCCATCTACCCTCGTCGTCTCAATCACATCACCTCTATAAACAACCCTGCCGGTGGCGTGATCAACCACCCGAGCAAGAGTACGTCCTAATCTGGGAACTCAAACGTCGTCTCTGACGACATCCTCACAGCCAAAACTCCATCATCGTCATAAGCTGGAGTGACATCCATGAGAATGCCTATATATAGAAATGGTCATCTTCCCAAACAAACATATAATAGTAACAACAACACACACACACACACACACACACACACACATATATATATATATATATATATATATATATATATATATATATATATATATATATATATATATATATGCAAAACATATCATACTAAAACAGTACAATATTAACTCACAGTGACACCATAACATTAAACTTTCAACAAAAAACACAATAAGGATGCACCACCATTCCCTATTGGTTAGTCTATATGCCAATGCACATGATTTCAGAATATCACCATACCTACCTATACCAATGGGCATCATCGGCACTGGTCCCCTCAAGATTGCTTCGGGCCGACATTTCCTTAATTTTCCCCTCAGGGATAGGCATGACAACAGAACCCGAACCCGTGGGTACCCACCCGACCCTGACCCAATTTTGACGGGGAAAACTCGCTTTGACCGGGGGTGAGGGCGAGGTTGGGGATGTCGATATCCGACCCGCCCCGACCCGAACCCGCCCGACAAAATATAAATTGTTCATTTTTATTTTGTTTTATGTATGTCTACTCATTCATTTTGTTTCATATATTTTGTTTATTTTTAATTTAATCTCTTTTCAATAGAAAATTTTATTTTGATTTTTTTTATTTTACTTTATCATTGCATAATAATTATGATTTTATTTTATTAATTATCATAAATATAATTTTTCAATTTTTCTACATATATGGAGCGAAGTCGGGGGCCCGTGGGAAAACCTAACCCTGTCGGGGAGGGGATGGAGAAGGCAAAACCCGAACTTGTTGGAAATGGGGACAGGGACGGAGAGGCAAACCCGCCCCGCCCCGCCCCGACCCGACCCGTTGCCATGCCTACGCAGGGATCATCGACACTGGTCCCCTCAAGATGCTATAGGTCGGCATCTCCTTGTATGCATGAAAATGCACCACCACAATTAGTTCACCAAACAGGATCACTCCCACCGAGTGTCCGAGATATTCAACTCCCACACTACACTCGCCTAGTCTAGAAAACTCCGCAATATCGTCTCGAAATCTCACTTAGAACCCCTAGAGTCACCGTTCTTGTCAAAAACTCCTATTAGTTGTAAAACTTTAATTTTTTAAAATTCTACTATTAGTGCAAAAATAATTACTTTTAATTATTCTAACACTCTTTTTATTCTTTTTAAGAAAAAAGTGATTAATCCATTACTCATTTAGGATTTTTTGGAAAATCCACATAAAGTATCTCATTGATTTTAACTAAGAATCCCTTTAGGTTTTATTCGAAAAACGCTTAACCAACTCGACAACATAATCCATCACCCATATCTTTATTGAATATACATACACATATGACATTCGATATTCACAACATATCAACCACCATTGAATCATAACAACACAAGATTCCTCAACATATATCTCATATATTTCAAGCATACATCATCACCAAAGAAAAACACCGCATCACCAACTCAAACATTCACCAACGCAACCATACTTAAGATAATATAATGGAAAATGCCCTTACCACAAGGCTTTCCTTCCACGTCAATGGCACAAATACGATCTCGAACTCGACCATGCACACAACCACGATCTCTCCAACCTTGAACAACAAACACTAGGGTTTTAGAAAAATTTCTAAGCTACTATTACTCCTAGGGCCACGGTTTTAACCAAGCCAACTCGGGTAACACCACTCTAAAATTTCTAATTTACAGCCCACACTTCAACTACTAAATCAAGGTTTAAAACAATGTTTTAAAACCTCTACAACTTTCTCAAAAATCTTCACAACTTAAACCAAGAAACTTTTAACTTTTAAATCAACCAAAACCATTTCTTTTTCAAACAAATTCATGGATCTAATCACTACAAGAAATCATGTCACCGAAGCGGAATTTTACCGGACGGCTCGACTCGTCGGTAATGTTTTAATTATCGACGGCCAATAGCCCGTCGCTAATGCGCTTGAGAAAAACGCTTTAAATTATTTTTTTCTACGTTATCGACGGCTTACCGTCGCATCGATGACGCACGACCCATAAGCCCTGCGTAATTCACAAGCGGCTTAGTCGGCATCACTAACATAAAATATATGCCTCACGATTTTTTGGCTGAGTTCCGGCGGCAATTGCCGTCGGTAATTACAGAGGGCTTATGGGCCGTCTGTAATTACCGACGGCTTAGCCGTCAGTAACATAAAATATATGCCTGCTGATTTTTTGGCTACGTTACCGACGGCTTTTGGCTACGTTACCGACGGCTTAGCCGTCGGCTTAGACCAACCATACTCCACACTTATGGCCCTTCCACCTTATCACTCCTCTTTCACCCCACTATTCCCTCCCACTCGACCTGTTGCAGCAAAGAAAAGGAGGAGGAAAAAATCAGAAAGAAAGAAGAAAGAAGAAGAGAGGAGAAGGAAGAAAAGAAAGAAGCAGAACGCGGCCGAGAAGGGAAGGAGAAGCAGAACGCGGCCTGGAGGCTCGCCAGCGCGGCGCTTGGCCGGAGAAGGGAAGGAGAAGACGCGGCCGAGAAGGATGAGGCCGAGAGAAGCAGAACGCGATGTAGGGAGAGAGAGACGAGAACAGAGAGAGATCAAGAGACTGAAGAAGAAGCTGAGCTGAAGATGATGGATGGATGAAGATGAACAGCAAGATTGAAGAAGTAAGAACCAGTTTTAGATTCAAGAGATTGAAGAAAGGAGATTGAAGCTTGAGAACCAATTTCAATGGAAGAGGGTTAGGGTTTTCAGATTCAAGAATTTGGGGATTTTTGGAATTGAAATCCCTAACTTGGGATTGCTCAGGTAACATAGACTTCTCCCAAAGAATATTATGACTTCCTTACTGTCTGAGATTGGGTTGAACATTCAAGAAGCACATGCTTTTTCCACACTGGATGTATATTCATTGGATGTTTTTGTTGTTGATGGTTGGGCGGTCGAGGTATTTTTATTTTCATCCTTAATAGTAAAACAGTAGCTTAATTAATTGAAAACTAAATGAGAAGGAAATTAGCTTATCTTTCGGAACTGGAAAAGGTGTTTACTGTTAGCCACCATACAACTTGTTTACTTGTTTTAAAACCAATTGCACATACTAGTTAAAAATAATCAATGGCACATTTAAGTTTGGCAACCTGATTGCTCTTATAATTCAACACGATGTACTTTGCTTTTTTTTTTTTAATTCACAGAGGAGGATGTCCTATTGAACTCTACTACTTTGTCTTGCATTTCTTCGTAACAAGTTACTTGATTAATGTCCACGCATAAACTTTTATAGGAGACTGAGAAGCTCAAACATGAAGTGACAAAGAAAATGCAGAAACTCGAGGTGTGCTCCTTTGTATGTCACTTGTTACACCTTTGCTTACTGAATATATATGTTCTTCTAACTTGTAAGATATAATTTTACTTGTTATCAGGAAGATCAATGGTTCCCCCAGCCCCCTTTTCCCAAGGTATCCGTCTTTGCCCCTATAATCCCACTTCTTGCTTAAGGTAGCAGTTCAATTCCCTTGTTAATAAATAATTAAAAAAAAATATCAATTTTGAATATGCTGCTGGCATTATAAGTTAATTAGCTTATCTAGCAGAACTAAAAAATTTGTTTATTTTAGCAACTGAAGAACTTGTTTTCAAACCAATTGAATGTAAGTTTGGCAACCTACTAGCCTTTAGACCTCAATATGATGTACTAGAGTATAGGCACTTTTTATAACTACAAGGGGGAGAAGTACTATTTAACTCTACTTTGGTCTCTAATCTCTTTGTTGCAAGATACTTGATTAATGTTCATATGTGAAATTTACAGGAGACTGAGATGCTAAAACATATTCCAACAAAGAAAATCAAGAAACTCGAGGTAGTCCCTTTTGTATGGTTCTTGTTTGTTACACTTGTACTTCACTGGATTTGTTCTCCTATTTAATTTTACACGTCTTGATTATGGTAGTAGTCCAGTTGCCCTTGTTAATAACATAAAATGATCAATTTTGAATCTGTTAGCATATTAGCTCTTACTTCCATGTACCTTGAATGGAGTTAGTGGACTAATACACGTCTACAAGAAGTTCACAACGTTGCAGATTAATATGATCTTTATGTAAATAATAGGAAGTTATACTTTAAGTGTTGTTGCTTGCTAGCCCTCATAAAAGAAGCAGAAAACTTGTATTATTTTTCTCATGTTCATTTGTTTTTGCAAGCCTTTTATTACATTATTGTACTGTAGCTTATGATTCTCAAGTCTTAAGAAATCAGGATATATATTCCAGTTTGACATGTCAAATTCAATTTCAGTTGATGAGCCAGTACGTAAAATGGGATCTGTGCTTGCATCTGGGCTTCTGATAACTTCTTATGAATACATTTGAGGCTGAGTTTTTTTTGTTTGTTTTAATTTCTAGATTACAGTGGGCTTAGCCGTCAGTAAATTTACTTACTGACGGCTAAGCCGTCGGTAACTTCGAATCTATTTTTTTATTTTAATTTGTAGAATTCTGATGGGCTTAGCCGCATCGGTAATACAACAAAAAATGGTTGTTTTAGTGGATTTTCCTGGCGGTCATGTGGCGACTTTACGGCTGACGCCAAGCCGTCGATTGATGCAAACGACTTTTTTGGCCGTTGGTAAATTTTACCAAGGAGGAAAATACCGACGACCTCGAGGCCGTCGGTAATGACGAAAATTCTTGTAGTGAATTAACTTCCAAAACACATAATTTTTAAACTACTAATATTTGATCAAATAAAAGTTGTAAATTCAACCCTAAAAACCCTAATAACCTCACGGTTTCAACAACAATAACAACAAACCCCAAAGTTTTTCATCTTTCAAACTTTTCCAACAACAAAATTAAGATCAAAACTAAGGACTAATTTGCCAAATTCTCTTAAGACTCAATCATCTTTTAGAAATACAAATATTTCTTTAAGACTTAGGTGTTCATGGTCTTAAATCATCAAAACCCATTTTGAATCAAAGATTAAACTAAGCCAAACTTTCTCCAAAACTTCTTAAACAACAACAAAATCACAAAGAAATCAAGTTTGAAAAGTTTGAAATCTTTCCCTTTTTCTTATCTAGGTCACAGCCATTTAGGCTCTAATAAGGAGGAAAATTTCATTTTTTTCTTAGATCATCATCATCAAAAATTTTAACAACAACAACAACGTCAACAACAAATAACTAATAAAAACAAAGAGAATATTTCCCCAAAACTCTCTCTTTGGTCATGGCTTTAAAGCTCTTGAGGAGAGGGAAGATTAACTCTTTGACTCACCCAAAATCCATCATCAACAAAACAAAAGAAATTAGAAGCAAAAAGATTTGAAATCTCACCCTTGAACTCAAAGAAAGGCCACGGTTTTTGGCCAAGAAAATGAGGGAAAAACTCTTGATCAAACACTCCAACACTCACACACTCTCAAGCACAAGGTTTTCCTTAAGATTTAAGCAAAGAAAGTGGGCTAAAAATGAAGAGATGCTCACGGTTTTTGGGAGAAGAAATGAATAGAAATTTCTTGCACTTTCAAGAACCAACAACAAGCTTGTCTTCAAGAGAAAGAAATGGATGAAAGGAGCCAGCATCGGTCGTATGGCATGCTAAAAAATGTCACAACTCCTAAGTCAGCGGAAGGTACGGGTAGTCAGTAGTCACCACTCGCCGGCACTTCCAGTTGTGGTCGTCTCGTACATTAGTTTATCCTAGATAAGGGTAGCAAGGGACTTACCTTAAGGAGTGATTACCTTTGTGGCTACTGTTTTCAACCTTCAATTAGGGGTCCCAATCCAGCTCCCCACTCGAAACTATTGCTAGCTCCCTCGTGCGCGATTATCCAACCAATGTTTTCCACAACCACTTACAATGTATTTTAGGGGATGGATGGCCGACACTCCAAGAGAAAAGGGAGAGAAGATTTTTGGTCAAAACCTAACTAGATGACAAGGCCTATTTAGCTTAGGTGAATCACCTACTTTAGAGTAATGAATCATCTTCTAAACCATAACTTAGATTAACACCTCACCACCTCACCATACCCCTTCTAACCACTCCTTAACCATCTTTTTTTGACTCTAGGTCAAATTTGTCTCGGCGTCAAAAAATCACGGCGTCGGGTGATCGTGTTACCGATAGTTCGCTCGCCGATTAATCGTGTAAATTAATTTACCGAGAAATTAATTCAACGCGTGACTAAGAAATTATCCGCGAATAATTTCTTCACCAATAAATCATAAATCAAATTTTAAACAATCATATACTATCACAACAAGCTATGATTCGATTTTCATCGAAATCGAAAATCGTTAGAAATTTTTCTCGGATAAAATTTACCCGCTGATTAAAAATACGACGAAACTTCGTTAGAATTTTTTGACAAGTTTTGAACCATGAATTAATAATAAATATTAATTCTCAAATATAATTTTATTTTGATGAATTTCATTCACTTTATTAGTAGACAAAAATATGCATACTAATTGCATAATTACAGCAAATTACAATACAATAACGTTAATAGAATACAGTAAAACTATAGATGTTACATTTCCAAACAGAGGCTCTGACCTTTTTCCTAAACCATGTATCTTGAAATTGTTGATATGGTCAGATTAGTTATCAAGGAAGCTAGAATTCAGAAGAAGTATAATGATGTCCTTAAACAAGAGGAGATTCTCTGGTATCAAAAGTCAAAGGAGAAGTGGGTGAAGTTGGGGGACCGCAACACTTATATTCATTCACATTCAATCTGTGGTCTAGAGGAAAGGAAACAAGATACATGGTTTATTTTTGGAGAGTGGTGGCCGGTATGGATAGGATAATAGACTCCAGACAGAGGCTCTGACCTTTTTCCAAAATTTATTTGTGAAAGACTAGGCTACTACTCTAGCTAGGTTATTTGAACAATTTCTCCCTTGCTTGAGTAGTTCGGGTAAGGATGCCTTGCTTGCCTCAGTCACTAAAGAAGGGGTGAGAGTTGTGGTGTTCAATATGAAGTCATATAAAGCCCCAAATCTTGATGGGTTTCAACTAGTTTTCTTCGAACACTTCTAGGGTTTACACTAGAAGAAAAACGTTGCGACCGACAACCATTTTGGCTGTTGGTAAAGTCACGATTTCTGACAGCTCAAAGCGTCGCTAAACATTACTGATGGCCAAAGTCGTCGGTATCAAATTTTCACATTACCGACGACCAAAGCCGTTAGACGGTCAAGCCCGTCGCTAATGTAAAAATTTGATTACCAGCAGCTTTGACCGTCTATAATTACTGATGAATAATTTTGTTGGAAAGGAAAGTATTGTGTTTTTCCGACGGACTAGGCCGTCGGTAATGGCGATATGTGTGCTTCTCTTGATTGATTTGCAACCATTAGATCGTTGAATCGTAGCCATTCGTCACTACTGAGCTAATGGCGATCCGTGTGCATCTCAACTAACCATTCTCCACTCTTGATTAAACCTTCTAATCTACATGCCGACTCTCCTTCCTCTCCCCTATATATAAACACACCCCCACTCTCACATTTCTTACTCTACCTCATTTCTCTTTGTCTCTCAACTCTCTCTCTCTCTATATATATATATGATATTTGTGTCTATATAAATATATATTATATCTATATTTTGTGCATATTTATATATTTGTGTCTATGTAATATATACATATTTAAATATAAATATTTTTTAAAAAAAATACGTATTTTACAAACGGCTTTGGCTGTTGCTAATTCCTTGTCTACAACAGTTACTGATGTGTTTACTAGTAGCCGTCGATTACCGACAACCAACGACCCTCGTTAATTACTGACAGACAAAGTCGTCAGTAATTGTTGCAGGCAAGGAATTAGGAATGACCTTGGTGTTTGCGATTGGAGAATTTTTTATGGGCGTATGGCCATTCAAAATGGTACATTACCGATGAGTTTTTTGCCTTAGCCATCGGTAATGGCAATTTTTCTTGTAGTGTTAGTTGGTGATGATCTCTAGCATTTGGTGAAGCAAGCCTTTAGCAAGGGTTTCTTTGATGAGACTACTGTTGAAAACTTTTTTAGTGCTCATTCTTAAGGAGTACAATCCAACAAGGCTAATTTTTTTTTCCCTGTTAGCTTATGCAACTTCGTCTACAAGGTGATAACCGATGTCCTGAGAGATATTAACTGATGTATTGTATATATATACATATATATATAGGAGGGATCAAGTTACCCCGAGAGTAACTCTTGTCTACGTTACTCTGATTAATACTTCTTTGTAGACATCGAATTTTATCAATCCAACCGTTGAATATCGCCATATTATGTTAATGACCATTCATACCAAATTTTAGATGAATTGGACATTCGTAGCTATGTAATCATATAGTCAATATTTTACTTGTAAATTAAAACGTATAGTGTACGTTGAATTAAAGTGATCTGATGAAGTATCAAATACTTTTAAAATTTTATGAATTTTTATGGAGTTGATCTACTTAATAAGAATTTTTAATTTGACGGCTCAATTGATAAAATTTGATGTCTATAGAGAGATATTAACCGGAGTAACTCAGGCAAAATTTACTCCTGAAGTAACTTGATCCCTCCTATATATATATATATATATAGAGAGAGAGAGAGAGAGAGAACTGTGTGAATGAAAGGGAAATAAGGAGGTTAGTTTATATAAGAGAGGGGAAGGAGAGGGTGTAGATTAAAAGAGTTAATCAAGGGTGGAGAGTTGCTGGTGAGTCGCACATAGATCGCCATTATCGACGGTCTAGCTCTTCGATAATTCAAATGGCTACGATTCAACAATCCAAGGGCCGAGAATTAATGAAGAAAAGCACACAGAATGTCAATACCGAAGGGTAATTCAAATTGCTATGGTTCGATGATCCAAGGGTTGAAAATCAATGAAGAGAAGCACACAGATCGTCACTACCGACGACCTAGCTCGTCAGAGATTACTGACAACCTAGTCCGTCGATAATGACGTGTCACATGTAACCTTGCCAACGGGCTGCCCATCGGTATTCAAAAGTGAAGTTTACCGACGGACGTGCCCGTCGGGAATGAGACGGGAAATTAAGGAGCCAACGATAGCAACGGTTTTACCGACGGGCGTCCGTGGGTAAAATTAACTTTTGAAACCAACGGAAACTGTGTATTTAACGATAGTTTTCGTGCCCATTGGTACCAGACTATCGGTAAGATCGTGTTTTCTTGTGTGAATATATGTCTTGACATGAATTGTTTTGATGATTGACAAAATGATCTACAAGTGTGCAAAAAGTGGAAAAGATTTACCAAGAATTGAAGCTTTTTAGTTTTAGGTTTTTGGGTATATTTTTAGAATTATTTGTGAGTAGAAGTAGAAACTCTTAATTAAAATAATTCACACACACACTCAAAGAATTTTTTTTTGATAGACAAATGTTAGTTGTTAGTAATTGTTAGAAATGTTAGTTTCCCGGGTTTTAACCCGGGACCTCCAAATTTAAACTCCTTCAAATGGCCCTACCACCAACCGAGCTACCTACTTGGGACACTCAAAGAATTTATTTGAAAATCAACTTTATAAATTTTATCTTCAATGGATTATTTTTTAGTTTTCAAATGTAATGTCAAAATATTTTTCTTAAGTTAGAAAACCCAAAGTTATTTCCATATATCTTTTTATCATTCAATAATAATATAAAAGAAAATGAGAGCGTAATATTTTCGATATACGTCAGGCTCCAACGTTTTCCAAAGTTCCAAGGCCACGTTTTCTATATCACTCATATTTAGCTCCAACGTTTTTTTTATCAGTATATTTAGCTCCAACGTTTACCACCATGCATCATGATTCCAATACTTAACTTTTTGCCATTTGACTCAAAAATTCCAATGCTGAGGAACGTGTTTCTTGCCTCAGTGTAAGGCGATATTTTCAATAATAAAAGGAGCGTATATCACATTGTTTTCTCAGACACTCTCTCTATATAATAGCCAATGCATTATCTCATTTTGTACAGATAATAGAAACATAACACACTCAAGCAATATTTTATTTTGTGCTGAAACTTTGCAAAAATATTTCCTATCATTCATACTTACTTGCTTATTTTTATTGAGAGCTTTTCACTCTACATAGTTTGAGTTGTAAGATTTTTCTAAGCTTCAAATTGTTATATCTGTACTTTTGAGTGTATCTCTTCTTGACAATTTTTCTGATTATTATTGGGTAGGAATCCCAAGTGGTTCATAGAGATGTGATATCTCTTGAACTTGTTACTCTAGTTTAGAGTTGTAAAGATTTCTAGCTGAACCTGATTTAAAAGCTAGTGTCTTAGAGAAATTCCCTTAGTGTTTTGCTTTGGGGACAGGACGTAGGCCACAGGGGTGTTTGGTGGCAGAACCTGTATAATTTGTTGTCTGCTCTTTTACTCCTTATCTCTTTATTTTTCAGTCATTTAAATTTCTGTACTTTATTTTATTGTTATTTATATCTTACTATTTACTTTATTTTTAACTCTTCTGCAATTTATTCCTCAACTCATTTATCTATTTCCCATTAATATTTCAGCAAGTTATATTTAGCTCTTATTTTTCCAAAAGTTTTAAAAATCACCGTTTACACACAATTCACCTCCCTCTTGTGTTTGGAGTCACTTGGCAACATCTTGTAGTGGAAAGTAAGCCCCAAGGACATCTCTCCATCCTGTTTGTTGCAAATTTTGGATCATATCTAGGTTTTCCTCTTATCCAATGGAAAGCTCATACAGATATGTACAACAATATCCTTGAGAAGATGCAAAGGTGGCTAGTCATTTGGAAAGGAAACCTCCTTAATAAAGTAGGAAGAGCTTGCCTTGACAAATCAGTCACTACAGCCATCCAGATGTATTCTATTCAAATTCATCACCTTCCACTTTATGTGTGTAATTGCATCAATAATATGGCTAGGAGATTCATTTGAGGAAAGAATGGTGTTGATCATGGTTGAAGCCTTGTAAATTGGACCATTGCGAGTTCCCTCGTATATTTGGTGTACTTCGAATTAGAGACACCCAAATTGCTAACCTTGCTCTCCTGGGGAAGCTTATTTGGAGCCTTTTGCATGACAAACATAAACTTTGGGTCCAATTATTACTTCATTAATACGTTGGTCACAAATCATTTTGGGAGGGTGCTAATAGTAGGAGAGAATCTATTACTTGAAGAAGCATTTGAAAGGCAGTTGAAGCGTTGAATGAGGGCTTTTAGTTCCGTATTAGGTCGACTTCCTTTTGGTGCTTAGATTGGCTTAAAGATGGGCTGTTGTGCCATGTTTTAGATGTTGTTCACATTACAGATACATAATTCCGTATTGGGGACATATGAGAGAATGGTACTTTGAATACTAGGCAGATGGCAACTCCCTTACCACCTAATCTTGCTCTAAAGATTACTCAACACCCAGCTTCGAGTCATTTGACTACCACAGTTCCAAATAAAAAGATTTGGGGCAGCGCAAAGGAGGGAATGTATTTTAATACTTCATCTTATTTTTCGCTCATTGCTCGTCAACGAAATTAGGACCCTAATTCTAATTGGGAGTGGATCTAGAAACTAGGAGCACTGGCTAAGGTTAAACACTTCATATGGCAGTGTGTGCATATCGTTATTCCCTCTAATTGGTTGAGACACCACCGCAGGGTGGCTGCTTCTCCTAGTTGTCAAAGGTGTTATCACCAAGCTGAGGACATTCTCCACTATTTGGGGGATTGCCCTCACTCTTGTGAGTTATGGTCTAGATTGGGATGCTTTCCCTTCATGGCTTCCTTACAATTTTTTATCCCTCTCATTAGATCTAAGTCAAGGTGACTTGTAGTGCTTCCTCTATTTTCATTGTAGGGATTTGGTGGGCCTGGCTTTGGCGAAATAACATGGCTTTCGGCAATGAGAAGTCGGAAGTTGAAGCTTTTTTTGTAGAAAGTGAGACACTCTCACGATGAGTTCATATCTTCCTTTCCTTCCAAGAAGAGTGATTCGCAGGAGAGAAGAAGGCTTTGGGTGTGGTGGATGGCTCTGCCGGAAGGGTGGGTAAAGATGAATACCAATGGCAGTTGTTTGATTGGATCCTCCATTATTGGGTCAGGTGGTGTCCTAAGATCAGGTACAGGGGTTTGGATTACTGGCTTTACAAGCTATGATGGTGATTGCGATCTGCTTTTAGGGAAACTTTTTGGTATCAAACATGGCTTAGCAATTGCCTTTGGACTCGATTGTAGAGTTGTGATATACGAATATGATTGCTTAGATCCTGTTGTGTTGCTTTAGAAAAGATATCAACATGCATACCAGTGTTTGCTAAAATGGTAGCTCTAATTATGGAGTTGCTTGACAGAGTTTGGGATGTTAGAGTGGTCCATGCGGGAAGCGAACTACTGTGTAGATTATGGCTAAAGAAGGAGCTGATTCCCCTTTTGTTTGTAGGGTGTGGTTTCTCTTCCTGGGGTGGGTTCGCTTATGTTAAGGGATTCCTTAGAGAGTTCTCCTGGCTAGTCATGCTTTTTTCTATTCTCTGTTTTCCTTTTTTATTCATGTAACACATAAAAAAGAAACAAATGACCATAACCTAATCACACTCCTTGATCAAATCTACCCAGAGTTCAAGGAGGAAATATCCCCATCCAATTCGACGCCCTCCACAGAAACATCAGGATAAACTGAAAACCTCAAGCAAACAATGCATTAAAGGGTTACGGCAGTCAACCCTAAGGGATGAATGAAGCAACGAAGTGTGCAGACAAACCCGAGGGGCAATGGTTGCAACGTAAGAAGATATATAAGAGGATACACAACTTGCCACCACCACAAAATGTCAGATGAACCAGACAGGGAAACCCTTTAGGTTTATCTGAGCACTCAGTGACGATAGAAAGTTGCATCACTTCAGGAAGAAGGGATGCAAGAAGATGTTGGAGAAACAACGGCATAAGAAGCCTATTTATAGGCAAAGTACGCCTTAAGTGTTACCTTCCAGATACGGGAAAACGTGGAAACAAACCATTAATGACATCATTAAGGAATTAAGGTCACGTTTGCCAAGACCTGCATTATTATTATATTGGAACCCGTCATTGATTAACCCACTCATAAGAGTAGGGCAACAATAAGACTACTAGGGTCCAGAGACTAAGGCAGAGACTGAATCACTGAAGGGATACATATTGATCCCCAACCCGTGGAGAAAAGACATCTTAGCATCGATCATATGTAGAGATAAACCAACCCCGACTCAGTACCGAGCTGAGGGAAAACAGATCCAGAGTTGTTTCATGGCTTGGGATGACAAAGTGTGTTCGGAACATGACCAGAAAGTCACATCACATCGAGGACCGCAAAGTAAGCCCAAGTCACATCAGATAGGGTCATCATTACAAGATGACCCTCGGGTACACGCGAGAAGGGATCTTGATGTGACCCTTGTAAATAAAGATCTCACCAAATCGTGAGTAGAGACCAACAAAAGGAAGCGCTTGGGATACCACAAGCGGTACCCGAGAGAGATAGGTTACCTCGAAAACACGTGGAATCCACCCTGGTACACGTAAGTGGCGAAACCCGAGATGTTACTTCGGACCAATGACATAATTACTCTGGCCCACACAAGAAGACTGCATATAAATAGACTTGCATCGTCATGCAAAGGTATGCTATTTTCCTATCTACCCACAGACTAAGACACATACAGACTTGAGCTTTAGAGTGACTTTGCAAGTATCCCCCCCACCTCGGCTCGACAGACCTGAGAGGTGGGAGGCGCACTCTAGGTCATTATTGTTGAGGCCCAATCCAACTTTCAGCCCACTGGTGAATTGGAACAGAGCAATTATATATTACATAAAGAAGCTCTATGTATACTTTAAATAGTGCTAGTATATATAGCTCTTTTAAGTGCTATATTCTGTCAAAATAAATGCTATATATGGCCTTTTTTGGCGTAATGACACTACTATAAGAATTAACTTAGTAACGAAAAATGTGAAAGCAACCTCTAATTAAGTCACTAAACTTTGTGACGAAAAATTTGGTGACAGATTTCATCTTTTTCGTCTTTAATTTTGGTCACTAATTTATGTTTTTGTAATAGTGAGATTTTTTAACTTAAATAAACGGCTAAACATGTTAAGGCAAATCATAAGAACCAATCAAACACTGTTTAGAATCATTTCATAGTTAGTTTCATGGTGTGTTTGTATTAGATTTTGGCACTCAAAACTCTGGTAAAAGTCCGTGTTTGATAAAAGCAGCCCATTGGCAGTTTCAGAAAAAATGGGTAAATGGTGCATTAGGACACTAAATTTGTAATTTTGCGGTGGAAACAATCTATACCGAACATGCACTCAGTAGGTAAAATTGTTTATCTTTTTTAAAATAGGCACTCAATAGTTTAATTTTGGTCACTATACCGAATAGGCAATCAGTAGGTAAAACTGCGAGAGACATACATTCTTTATCTTTTTTAAAATTTCATTTCTAGACTTGTATGTTTTATCACGAGATGGGTAACTAGCAATTGACGCTATTGAACTATGAAGAAAGTACGCTCTAAAAAAGGTTTTGTTGTTTTAAAGCCTAAACTATACTTTTGGGATTCAGATTGTGTGCAGTCAGATATATCTATCTTTCTCTAACTTGTATTTTTTTTCTCAAATTTTTTGGACAAAACAATCAAGGGTTGAAAGTGCGTGAAAAATAGATCCAATGGTTGATTGATAACACCAATATTGCATCATTTTTATAAGGATATTAGAATGTGATTTGAATAATTGTTGAATATTATCAATTGAAATTCACTCTCTTTTAATCTAAATTGTACAGAAATAGAAAATTAGGTAATATGGTGGTCAAATACAAATTTGGGCTTGAAATAGGCCCAGAATGCTAAGCACGGCCTTCGCATAATATAATGAAGCATGTCCATACTTACCTGAAGCAGCAATCAGCCACGAGCGCGCCTCACGCGCGTCCACGTGCTCCCCGGATAGCTAGTTGGTATTTTAATCATATTTGAAGCTGTAGTTATCGGATTAAAGCGTTCTTGGTGGCCTTGGAAAGCTAAGAGAATTTCCTACAACTTTTTCACAAATTGGATAGACTCTAACATGAAGCACGGCCTCTTCATCATGAAGCACGGCCGTGCTCAACCAAAAATATCAGAAAATCATATCGGCAAGGTCGGTGACGCGTAAACAGGCTGGAAAGTTAGTACGACCTTGGAGCACGGCCGTGCTTAGGCCGTGCTGAACCCAAATTTTTGCCTATAAAAAGAACGTTCAACAGAACATTTGGAGGTTCCCGGGATTGATTCTCTCCCAACTCTCTTCTTCTCTTGTTACCTTCTAGTCTTATTTTGTTTGTTTTCTTATATTATGTTGTGTAACTAATCCCATCACTGAGGTGATGAGAGATCTTTTACTTTATCTATGGTATCTTTATGATTTATAATATGAATGTTTAAATCCTTTTGATTAAATTATTCCTGGTGATATTTCTTTAATAAAAGATTAGCTACTCTTTACATAGTTAATTAAGTGTGTGGCGATCATACCTTCAGTTAGTTTACAAAACTCTAGGGATAATTGAATCTGCATGCTCTACCGGATCAAGGATTGCGAGTTTATTTCCATTCAGTCATTGAATTGGTAAATCTATTGATGCTTTATGCTCTTTCTATTTACTTGCTTTGAATGATCAAACAAAGTAATAAATTAGGAGGAAGATTGTTAACATTGCATGATCATTGGGTGTTAATAGCTTTTGAATAGATGATTGGTAATCAGTAAGAAT
The DNA here is from genome assembly GCA_037113605.1 of Calophaca sinica. Classification (NCBI taxonomy): domain Eukaryota; kingdom Viridiplantae; phylum Streptophyta; class Magnoliopsida; order Fabales; family Fabaceae; genus Calophaca; species Calophaca sinica. The sequence continues at coordinate 98,869,670 of CM073733.1, read as the reverse complement.
TGTTACTCATGTTATAAATTAATCAAATACACAGATATAAATATTAGTGAACCCATTACCTTAGTGCTTTCATTATCTAATTCCTTTTTTAAATATTTTATAATTTCTTTTCTACTTATTTTTATGCACTTTTTGTTTAAGTTCACTCGAACTATTTGTCTAAATAACAAATTGATCTAAGTAGAGCAGTAATCATTCTAATTCCCCGTGGAGACGATAATTTTTTATACTATAACTTGACGAGATTGTATACTTGTGATTTTGATGCAACATTGATATTGTTGTGACTGCACTGACTGCATCTACCATCGACTGCACCTAATCCTGGTCTAGAGGGTCCCTTATCTTTATTTTTTGTTTCAATTTGGTCCATATTTAATTTAGGTTTCAGTTTGGTCCCTTATGTATTAAAAGTTTCGAATTGGTCATTTACGTGTAAAAGTTATATCGATGTGGTCCCTCTTGTTTTTTGTTTGTTCAGAAGATGTCCCTTATGTTACAAAACTTATACCAATATTGTCTATTTTTTTTGCAAAATAAGGGACAAAAAGGGACCACATTGGTATAATTTTTGTAACATAAGGGATCTGTTCGAAACAAAAAAAAAAGAAGGGACCACAATGGTATAATTTTTACACATAAGGGACTAATTATGGACTTTTAATACTTAAGGGACTAAACTAAAACCTAAAATAAACTTAAGGGGCCAAAAATATAATTTAACCTTAATTTTTTATTCCAAAATGGTCCAATATTTTGTAAAGTTATACCAACATAGTCCTTTCCGTTTAAATTCTGTTATGGAGACGACCACGTTGATATAACGTTTGCAAAATAATGGATAGTTTTGGAACAAAAAATGGACTATATTGGGATAATTTTTGCCAAATAAGAGACCATTTCGAAACAAAAATAAAAGAGGGACCACATTCGTATAACTTTGCAACACAAGGGACCATTTTGGAACAAAAAATAAAATAAGGAGCATATTGAAACCTAAAATAAAGATAAAAGAATAAAAGTATGATTTAGCCCAATTTTAAAATTGGTGGAGAAATAAAATATTGGTGAATAGATTAATTCACTCTTTTATTTTAATCTTGTTTTATTTTTTTTAAGAGCAAAACACATTAAAAGGACAAAACTTACGTCAATTTCTTTAGGTTTTGTATGTCCTGTTCCCCACTAAAAATATAGAAAAACTATAAAAAAAAACTGTCTCAATGAGTCTAAGTCTAACCTGAAACTATCTTTATGTGTTTGTTTAATGTAGAAAGGCGCAGGCTACAGTGCACAAGCATGTTAGGTTGTGTACAATACACAATTTTTGTGAGCCATTGGATTGAGTAGTTCCACAGGTATGATGGTGGACTTTTTCTACAATATCTTTCCCTTTTTTCTTTCAATTCCTGCCCTGCGATTTCTGGTGGCCTCTGCTTTTCTTCCTCCTCCCTTCTCTCTGTCGCGGGACTAACTTTCCCCTCACTCACTCACTGTTCTTCTCCCCATTTTCGACCTGAACCACCCACTTCCTCCCACTTCCCACCCCTAACCCCCAACCCATATTCCCCACTTTCAGACTCCTCTCACAGCTTCCACCACACCCACCCAACTCCAATAACAATGCCATTACCAGATACAACTCGTAACTCTTCTCAGGGATCTTCTTATCCACTGTCACCGCGTGCTCTTCATTCCCTAAAAACGGCATCGGCGTAGGAGGGAGGGCCGAGGTAAGAGGAAGCGTAAGGGGGTTAGGGTTTAGGAATTTGCAGATATGGTTCCAATCAGGTGCGGCGCAGTGGAGCGGAAGTGGTTTAGGTTAGTTAACATTTGGGTTCTCACGGTTAAGTTAGGTGAAGGAAGGTGGTCTTGCGGGTTCGATGGAGCAGTAGAGGTTGCGGTGGTTCACGATTGGTCGATGGAGACCTTGAAGGAAGGACGATGGAGAGATTGCAGAGGTCGCGGTCTTACAACAGAAGGTGACGACGACGATCTTGACAGAGTAGCGGTGGCTGAAGACTGTTTGCGGTGGCGAGTGGTGTAACACTCGATTTTCGGAGCGCTACTGTGCAACCCAATCTAATTCTGAAAACATTTGATGCTTATATGCTTTCAGTTAAAAAGTACTCTTATGTATTTCGCAATGGAAAATAGGAGTAAATTTTTTTTCCTTTTTCAAACCCTTTTAAAAAATGAGACATAAAGAGTACTACAATTTTCTAAATAATGCAAAATCAGTCTTTTGCTAATATCACAGTATAACGCATCACAATCAATACTTCACATAACATAAAACATAACATAATCGTTTTGCACAATTGTTTTGCACTGAGGCAAGGTTTTCTGAATAGAGTAATTACAAAACAATGAGTAATCACGCAAATAATAATGACAATACCCTAAGCTAAGCTGGCCAATAACTATAACTCTTACTGAGAAACAGTTCAGCAAGGTCAAAACACGAAGAACTCAGAGGAATCTTCCTCCACTGACTCAATCTTCAACGCTCCTGGAAAGACGAAACTGCTGCAGTTATCGAACTCCATCTGGAAGTGACATCCATAAGGATATCCAATCCAATAACAGTGCAAGGGTAAATTCTTTGTCCACGAGTTTATCATAAGCTATGTCGCATGCAAACAATATACATATATAATACAACAGCATGCCTTTATATACATATACATACTTAATAGACTGCACGCATCACCATGGTATATCAAGTATTTGCATGTGAACAGACAAATCAACCAACAGATCAGCAATCAAATCACCACAATAACAAATAATTGCATGTGAGCAGACAATTCTATCAACAGATCAATGATCAAGTCATCACAATATCAATTTCATCAAACAAATCATCACATATTATAAATGTGGTTAGCCATGCATGCCAATGCATTATGAATAAGTTTGTGTATACACCTGCAGCCTTAATAGGTCAGTAGTAGACGAGGAATTTTCCCAACGTCTGAACGCCACACATTAGGTAATACAGTGGCAACTCGTCTTTTGAAGTCTTTAGGACAAATCAAATGCTCCGAGTGAAATGACAACTCGTCTTTTGAAGTCTTTAGGACAAATCAAACGCTCCGAATGAAATGACAACTCGTCTTTTGAAGTCTTTAGGACAAATCAAACGCTCCGAGTGTCGATGCTCAATGGTCAGTATGCATCCAACAAATTCTTCAATATGGCATGCTCACCGTAGGGAGCGCCCGAGTAATGTTTTAATTAATCAATACGGATCGACAATCAACTATGTTTCACATTCAAAAAGGTGGAGGGAACTCAAAGTTTGAGCACCACAATAAGCATCCCATACTACTCAAGTAATTCTCGGGTATTCTTCATCACGCAGTAAACTGAGATGATGAGAAATACCCCTTAGAGTTCAAACACAGGACACTAGATCAAGGTGTTCAACTGCGGAACGCTAATCTCAATCTTAGATTAAAATTCTAGTCACGTAATGCGGAACACTAGGCTCAATTTTTAGGTTGAGGTACTAGGCACGCCATATGAAACACTAGGTCTAATCCTTAATCAAGAAAATGTGCACGCAAGTAGGACATTAAGTCCCAACACAGGACACATGGCCCATATTCTCAATAGGAACACTAGGTTCCCTATATTTTAATCTTTCGAAATCTCGATCTCAGTTCCTGTATCACTCCCATTTATCTAAAAATACTTTTTAGCTCCAGGTCGTTGAAACCATAGTTGTGCTAAATAATATGCTAGGATAATTCCCAAACACATTACTTAACTCAATCGTTTTCAAAATTTACAATGTTTTCTTTTCAAAAGAACCTCTTAAACAACTTGTAACGCTCTGATCCATAAAGCGTGTTTGTACACCGACTTATTTTAGAAGATACCGTTAGTTTACCTCAAAAACGTTCCTCGGCTCATGGAATCGCATCAGACTTACCGTTGTAAGTCGTCAAACTAATAACAGTTGATCAACGCATTATTAATTAATCCATTATCATCAACAATATCTTGCATATTCCAATCAATATCAAGTTCCAATTAAATCCAACATGATTCAAGGAAAAACAACACAAATCATAATGCCACGCAGAGTAAAAAACATGCTACAACATTTCAGACAGCATATAACAATTCAGTATGCTACAACATTCCAGACAACGTATAGTAATAATACAAGTACTACCACACAATCAATCAATCAAGCCAAACAACACACAAGGCGAAAAGCTCAAACTCATTATGTAAGAATTTCTCTTACCTTAGGCACTTTAACAATTCAAACAAGGTAATTCCAAACAATCGTCAAGTCGTTCCTCGCACGAACCTTAACAACGCAAGTTTCAATCAATTAGAACTAAAAACCCAATCTAATGCCCCTAGGGCAGCCACGGTTTTAGGGTTCCCTAAACCTAGGAATTACTCAACTTAGTCCCTAATAGGTTCTATTTAACCATATGCCATGACACATGTTCAAATCATGCAAGTTTTGAAACTTTTACAAAAGCTACACACTTAGAAAAATAGCTTTAAACCAAACCTTACCAATTGGAATAGTGTCTTACCACTTTGAATAGTGTTTTCCCAACTTTGAACCATTTTTCAAAGCACTAAAACATGTCACAAAAATTTGGAACAATTTCATTATTGTTTTGAAACAATTCTCAAGACATAACACAATTTTTTTTCAAAAATTAAGCCTCTATGAAAGATTTTGCTAAATTAAATTACTATCACTTCCTACAACATATTTTAGGCCTAAAAAAAATTTAAAATCATGTTCTAAGACACCATGAAGGCCACGGTCTTGACGTCCCAAAAACAACTTCAAAATTTCAAATTTCTAACATCAAAATCTTACAACTTTGTTACACATAATTTCTTTTACCATAAACCAATTTCCAAGTCACTTTGATACACTTTAAAATAAACTAAAACATCATCTAAACACATATATATGCCACTGTTTTCAGCCCCAAAAATTTACCAAATTAATTTCACAAAAACTTGCTTAACATGCATACATGACTAGATTTAAGTATACTAAACCAAAACCCTCAAAGATCTAACTCAAATTCAACAAAACAAAGCCAAAAATGAACTCTTACCCAGCCCCTAAGGTTCGGCCTGTTCAAAATCTTAGGGATTTCAGAATTTTAAATTCATCAAACAAGCATAATCTTGAAGGAAAATGGTGAATCTAAATGTTAATCAAACTAATCTAACAAGTTTCAAGACTTTTTAAGCAAAATCAACTCTTAAATCAACCAAACCCATTCATGGAACTCAAGAGAGGAAAAGGAATGGATATGGAGCTTACAAATCAAGATGATGATGGTAAATCAAGAAGGAGGAAGAAAGGATTACGTTTACAAGCTTAATCTCCAAGTTTCCTTCAAGAATCAAGTGTTTCTCTCACTAAATTTTTTTCCAAGCTTTCCAAAAATGAAAGAAAACTGAAATGGAACAGCCAAATGAAGAAGGAGCCACGAAAATATTGGGACAAGTATGGAAAGAAAATGTTCATTTAGTTAGGAATTAACCAAACTAGTTACAAACTAACTACATTAACTAACTATAATTACAAAACAACAAATCCTATGCCTACACTTGTCAAGGAAGGTTCTAAGGATGAGATTCATCTCCCCTAGTTTCTGGATTCATGCCCCCCAGCCCAAAATATCAAGATATTTCGTTTCGTCGCGTTCTCGATCATTCGGGTGTGCGGCGTTACCCGTATATTAGGGTTTTTCTACCAAAAACTCCAAAAATAAATCTAATAAATTATTCTAGAATCAAAAATTATTAATCAACCAAAATGTCCCTAAAAATATTAGAAGTATTTCTATGAATGTCACTTTCTCGATTTACGAGCTAAAACGCTACTGTAATGCAGTTCTGGGCGTAGAAAACACCTTATATTTTTCTGATGCCCAAAAATTCTAGAAAAATTCCAATAAATCCTAAATATTGGAAAATGCTAAGATCTCAAATTTTATAAAATTTGAATCAAGTTTGGATATGTTTCAATTAGAAACTCACTCAATAGCCTAGTTACGGCAGAATTCAATATAATTCTCGAGCGCAATAAAAACTGTAAATTAGTGAGGATCACTAATTTCAATTTCTCTTGTCATCTAAATATTATTCAAACAATAAAATTATCAAGACAAAATCATTAAAAATAAAAGTCATGTTAAATATGACATAAAACAGACAATTTAAGAAGTAACTAAACATCGAAAAATTCAAACTGTGACTTAAAAATATCTATTAAGTCCTAAAATTATTTCTCATTCAATAAAATAATTTTCTTTGATCAAACAATAATTTTTCACATTTTTCAAGATTAATTCATATTAAAAACAGTATACATCTACACTGTCTCTTAATCTGAATTAATTACAAAAACAAATTATTTATAATAAATCTTTGTAGTTCTCCGTATTTTTAACAAACCATTGAGGTGATCAATCTCTATGATTTATTTTTAAGTAGTCAAAAACTGTAAAATAATTTTCATAAAAATTGAGATGTTACAAGTGGGTTTACGGCGGAGGATTAAGTGAGAAGGTGTTGGAGGGAGGTGATTGACGGTGATGGGGGAGAAAATGGGAGGGAGAAAAGGTAATATATTGTATAGAAGGACCACCATTAGATATAGTGAGACTTCTCAAATGCAATGGTTAAAACAACTTTTGCACAATACACCACTTAATGTTGTTGTGCATTCAATACAAAGCCATATAGAAAACCATATTTTGTGTGAGGAACATGACAAACTGGACCAATAGGACTTGATATAAGTTTTGTCCATATTTAAAGGGATACAAGGGGTACCAGCCTAATATAACCAAACAAAGTAGAACTAAAGCGTCTCCTAGATGCAACATCTGCAGCCATAATGTAGACATTTAGAAAGAAAAAAAAACAACAGTGACACCCACCAACACTTTACCATTCCCGGAAAGACAAATATATACTCCTACAACTAAGGGGATCCACAAACCACTCGTAGTAGAGGTACGAGCTACCCTTTCTCCTAGCCAAAAACCATTTCCAAGCTTGGGCTTTAATATGATCCACTAAAAGCGAGTGGTCAGCCACTTTATTGGGGAGGATGCACTTATTCTGTAAGTCACAAAGCACCCACAACATTGAATAAGAAACCAAAGCCAACCCTTATTTGCCTCGAGTTCCAATCCCAAAAGAACTAATGAAAGAATACAATAGAAATAAATCCACAGGCATAACCCACTCTCATCCCAACCACTTGAAAATTGCATACCACACCCAAACTAAAAACTTCGTCTAACAAACAAATGGAGTTCAGTCTTCTGATGGGCCCCATAAAAGACACAATATCATTTACATCAGAAATCATCTTCCAATGGTGCAAATTCACCCGATTTGGAATTCTATGCAAAAGAAGTTTCTATGAGAATGCAACTACCTTTGATGGAGTGAAACTCATACAAAGCTTTCCTAGAACAAAAACCTTAAATTCTTGTTTTATTCTCCTTACTATGGGTAGTGCATTTTGGCATATACAAGTTGTATTACCTCTTATTCTCCTTTATTAATATATTTCTTGTTTGCTTTTTCTAAAAAAAATTATTTTAAATTTCAGTTTTCATTCTTAAATTCTATAATGTCTTCTCATAAATCAAATCACATCTACATTAATATTTTTGTTAACTCTTTGTAGAAACCGAGTAACCTATCGAGCAATTATAGAGACTAATCCCTCGATTCGGGTAAGACCACATAGGCGGAAAAACTTTCCCTCAAGAGTTTTAGCGTTGCTGCATTCACATGACTCGAATTTGAACTTGAGACCACCGGTTAAACTGGAAGAGACATGCGTCATCTCATCATAACGCTTTTGGGTTGTTAACTATACGATCAAAAAAAAAATTATTTTATTTTTCTCAATTTATTCTTTAAGACTTAAGTTTTTCCTTCATGAATTTTTTTTAATATTTGTATTTATTTTTTAATTTTTATAAAGTATTAAATTTGTTCATTACATTGTTTTTTTTTACCAGAATATAATCATACATTTCATTTAAAATAAAGTCTGCAATACAATCTGACATTTAATCAAAATAATGGAAACTAGACAAACCAACAACCGCCTTATAAGCACGTGAGCAACCATATTCGGTCGTCTACCGGAAAACTCAACTAAGTAGTTTGAACAAAAAACAAGTAAATTCCTACATTACTCAGTATGATACCAAGTTCAGAAATAGCCTCCATTATTTATTTTAGAGCCTCTGCCACAATTTGAGAGTCAGCCCAAAATATCACATTTGCTAGTCTTAGATCTTTAGCTCACTGAATACCACACAAAGGACCCAGGCTTCTCCTTCCGGGATAGATATATAGCACTGTTTTCCTCCAACGAACGCTCCATCATCATTTAGAAGGCAAGGTTCGAAACTGGTACTGTTTCGATCTTCAATACATTCATCTTTAAATTCCCCTGCGGCGGTTTCATCCGTCTCACCACTGATGACTCATGAATTGTTGCTCCTACCATTAGCCAAGTGCCACTCCTACAAAAAACTACGCGCGCGACAGATGGCCTGCTGGATGGTTTCCGATTCGTCGTTCCACACTCTATTGTTCCGGTGCTGCTAGATACTCCAAAGAACCATTAAAAAAATGGGAAGCTGATCAAGCTCCACATTATTGCACACTCTAGAAATCAAATCCTTGACACACAGGAAGAAGAATTCGCACAATCATTAACAATCCTCCGCAACACTACCTCTCTCCAACTGTTTTTGCTCGACGGCCACATAAAAAGGCAACGACCAGCTGTATCCCAATCAGATACACATACCAGGCAATCCACCCCTTTCTGATTCAACCTCACATGCACAGGAAGACAATTGTTACATGTATGTTCTTTACTTTTGGAGGAAATCGTAAAGAATAAATGATGTCCCAACTATGGTCATTCCCAGTAAGCCAGTTCGAGATTAATTGATACCCAGAACAGACAGTATAGATATTTGATTTGTGATTTCCGCAAATGAGGCAGTCCTATGTAATATTGTGTGGTACCCTAATTTTATCCGGCCTCTTTCTTTTAATTTATTTTTGCTTATTAAAATTAGTAGTAGTAATATTAAATAAATAAATAAATAAATAAAAATAATATTTTTGGTCTCATAGAATGAATAAAGAAAATAAAAAATAAGGCAAAAGATCCTCTTCCATCCCTTTCCTTTTCAGAAAGCATATTTTGGAGAATCAATCAAATCTCTCTTTCTTAATCTCAAACCAAATCACATCAAAATCCCCTTTTTTCAATAATATGTCTCAGATTTATGGAGATTCGGTTAAGAGGAAAACATGGACATCCAGAACCAAATCAGGGAGTGATTCTATTCTCTTTTTCTTCATTTATTTCCTTTTATTCCCAGTTTATTTTGATCCTGATCTTTCTTTGTTTCTGTAACAGATTCGAAGAATGCTATAAAAGCCTTTCAGACGGAGAGAAACAGCGGGGACCGAACCGAGGAGAGTTTTCGGGATCTGAGGATAAGGAGCAGAGGCAGTGAGAATGAGAGCAAGAAGTTGAAGACGAGACAAGGCGTGGAGGAGACAGAGAGTGAAAATACAAACACTTTTTCTTTTTAGGCCTTTAGTTTTTTTTTTCTACTTTGAGTTTCTGTAGTTTCGATTTGGGGATCTCCTAATAGCATTTCATCAGGTTTCAATCCTTCTCCTCTTTGTTTCTGTATTTTTCACGAACTGTTTAGTGTTGTATAATTAAGGGTGAATCTGAAATGTGATATTAACAATTTTTTCCCTTTTCAATCTTCTTCTTCATATGTTTAAAAGTGTAGTCTCTTATTGTTATCTTTTTTTCCTCTGTTTTGTTCATCTGGATCGAATTCATCTTCCCCAAATATTCCCTTGTATTTTTCTTTTTGAATTCATAGGATTTGATTTTGTTTAGTCTTTTTTTTTCTTTCTCACGTTTTTTTAACATATTCATAGGATAATAATAGGTCACAAAAGTAAATGCTTTCTCTTATTTCGGTTATGGTTGTTTTTTTCTATAAAGAATCTGGTCATTGATTAGATGATAATAATAATAGGTAACAAATAATTACATAATTCAATACTATTGGAAAGTTTTTTTATAATAAATAAAAGGGGTCAACGGTAATAATGAACACTAAATATTTAGTTACCAAAAACTATTCTTGCAAATCGATATCTGTTAGACTATGGTGCCAAAATATATTTTGTTGGAAAATTAAGTTTTTTTGGGTTCTATTTAGCTCAATAATAAAATAAAAATCTTTTCTTTTAGGAAATAATTCATAATCATAATAGCAAACAAAATCTTTTTTCCAAACAATTAAAGGTACCATTTTTATGGGCGTTTTAGGGGTGCTAGTACCTTCCCTATGCGTAACCAACTCCCGAGCTTAAAATCTGGTTCAAAGACATTTTCCTCGTTAAATTCAAAAAAAATTCAAAAAATAGGTTTTCCAATGTTTCCTATAAAAATAAATATTGGTGGCAGCTCCATTTAAAATTTAGGGTGGTTGTCACAACTAGCGACTCCACTGGGGAGCTTAGAGGGTTAGGCCTTTTGATTGTTTGAATTGTTTGTTTGCCTTACAATGTGAATTGTTTCCTTTTCTTTTATTTTTGTTTATTTATTTATTACTATTATTTTTATTTTTTATTTTTTTCAATTTATTTATTTTTATCTTATCTTATTTGTTTTTATCTTTGTTTAGTTTATTTATTTTTATTGTGATTATATGTATATTGAACATTATGATAGCCACCTTGTATATAAATGTATTTGTTAATTTATTTTGCAGCGGGTAGTATTTTAAGTTATTGCTCCTTCACACATTCACTTTATACACTTTATTTACACACACTTTGAGTGGGTGCCCTATACCCGGGCCCGAGTGAATCTTAAGTTAGGAGAGGTTATGTAGTGGGTGCTCTGACGCATTTGGCCAAGTGGGTTCCTATGAAAGCCTCACCTAGAGTTTGGCTCCATTTGAGAAAAAACCATCCTTTAATAATATACTTATTATTGGTGGCAACATTTTCAAATGGGACCCTTGGCTCTAGGGACTTTTTAGATTAGTATCTTAGATCCACCCAATGGAAAGACACTTACGTGGACCATAGACCCTTTTTAAGGAGCTACCAACCCATATTACAAAAGGAGCATACATTATCCCATTTTTCACTTGACAAAAGTCGTATGACCTAACATCTTAGGAAGTACTGGCCTACATCACAAGGGGCACACTATGCCCGTTTTTTCCTTCATCCATTTATTTTCCATTCACATTTCAAAAATTGTGAAAGATAATAAATGATATTTTTCTCTAAAAAATATTATTTGTTATTCTTCTTTGCAAAAAAAAAAAAACACAGTTTCAAAAATATTTTCCCTTCTCATTCTTTTTCCCTCTAAAAATAAATTTAAAAAAAAAGACATTTTTTCTCTTTTTTTAGCGACATTTCTCATTATCCTTGCATTCATTTTATTTTTATAGAAAAAAATAAATAAAAAAAAATGTTTCTCCATTATCCATCATATTATTTTGCATAAAATGTACATAAAAAAAAAACATTCATGACATGCATGATCATGGCATCCTCATAACGTAACTCATTTTTTCTCCTCAACAGAAAAATAGATACAAATAAGCTTTCCCTGCATCCCTACCGGACTCGAGCCCAATCTAGACTCATGGACTTGGTAGAACGAGAATCGTGGCGATGAGAGAAGAACTCGACCAAATCAATGGTAAGATGGACAAGATATTGGACCTTCTGCAGAACTTGAATCCAAAATTGACCACTGATAAGAACCATTCCATCAGCACTAATGAGTATCAAGAGGCTTCCAACGGCCCATCAGGAGACCCCCTAGATCAGGAGAGACTCCAAATTGTGGAAAATAGGCTGAAACCTATTGAAGGGGCAAATCATATTGGGTTCAAAACTTCAGAAGTATGTTTGGTCCTGGACGTGGTAATTCCTCCAAAATTCAAAGTTCCTGAGTTCGTCAAGTATGAAGGTTTAACTTGTCCAAAAAGCCACCTCATCATGTACTGCCAGAAGATGGCCTCCTGCTCCAGTAATGATAAGCTCCTAATCCACTTCTTCCAAGAGAGTCTTACCGGGGCATCCTTACACTGATATATGCAGTTAGAGCGAAGTAAAATCAACTCATGGAATGATTTGGCTAAAGCTTTCATCAAACAGTATAAATACAATATGGACATGGCCCCTGGCCGCTCCCAGTTGCAAACCATGGTAAAAGGAGGCAATGAAAGCTTCCAAAAGTATGCCCAAAGATGGAGAGGAATTGCAGCCCAAGTGGAACCTCCGCTATCTGAGAAAGAGATGGTTACCATGTTCACTGACACACTTTAACAACCCTTCTATGATCTGATGATGAAAAATGTCTCTTCAAGCTTCTCAGACCTAGTTGTTGTCGGAGAAAGAGTGGAAGCCGGGATAACAAACGATGATACAAATAATGCTCATCACAACATGCCAAGTTGGGGCAATGGGCCACTCCATTGAGAATTGTCGGGCTCTGATCCACACCAAGTGGTAAAACTTCAAGGAATAGCCCTGTTTACACAACCTTCATTTGTTTTACGCTTTGCCCGAAGCCCTAGGGCATATCTTGTAAAAGGCCCCACTTTGTTCCCATCTTTGCAATACATCAATGGAAATGCAATTTGAATTTTAACTTCCCTTCTTGATACATGGTCAATCTGGGATAAAAAAAAAGTAGTTGAGAAAAATATAAAATAAAATGGTAAAGCAAATGCACAATTATCAAAATTAATTTTTATGAAAATTTGAGCAATAAGATTTTGAGATGAAGTTTGGCCGTTTTTCTCTATCCAAAAATATAAAAAATATTTATCCCTTGCTACCCCTTTTGAGCCTAAAAAAAAAATTCTTTCAAGTACCCTAAACAAGGATCACCTATACATTGAAGGCTAGCACAATAGTCCATTAAATTTTGTCTGTTTTTAAAAAAAAAGAGAAAAGCAAGCAAGCAAATAAATATTAAATACAACGTATCAAGACGCTTGCAAGGAAAAATGAATAAAAATGCAAAAGCAAAACAAGACAATTGTGCTAGCAACCATCAAAGTACATCTTGGCACTAAAGATTCTTGTTTTTCATGAACCCTTAAATACTTTTTGAGCCTGAAATATCCTTTCTTTCATAGCCTTTAACCCCTGACCATGTTACAACCCTAATAAAGTTCATTCTGATCAAAGTCAAATTGCTTATATTTTCTTAAAACTTAATTTTTGAAAAAGGAGATCCATATAAACTCCTCGGTGTAGTTGCTTTACCCAAAAAAAAAAGAAAAAAATAATATAAAATAAAATGCTCGCTAGGCTGAAAACCTGAAAGGGCGGCCTAGGCAGAAGTTAGAGCAACTCGCTAGGTTGAAAACTCACAAAGAGCGGCCTAGGCAAAAGTTAGGGTCCAATTTACAAAGATGTCAACCCAGATTGGACCTCACAGATCTAAACATAAACCAAGAAGCTGGGGGCAAATGCTGTGCCCATCGTCTACAAGCTTCGCATTCAAGATTTCATTCCAGTTGCAGAGCTACACAAAGTGGTTTGTCCCTTAACATAGATCTTTCCTCACATGGCTGGACGAAGGCCAAAGGGACACTGAAAAGTCTCTATGAATCAAAGTTGTCAATCTAATCCCTCCAAAGGCATTCAAAGCATGAAGCTGAAAATTTGAGGATCCATAATATGATTTATCAAGGGGCAAATATGCAAACCTGGTGCAGTACAAAGTCAACCATTCGGACAGGCAATCCGACATAAAGTTATCATCCCACGAGTCTAGGGGCAGCGTCCTCAAAAGGAATTCAGGGAAATCAAAAATCTTTCAAAGCAAATAATACTCATGCATGGCATACCATTCATTGCATCTTGCATAATCATTAATACTTTTGGGTCCCCGGCCCACCTTCAAAATCATTTCTCTAAATAAACAAAACAACATTCATGTATGGCATACCATTCATTGCATCCTGCATGATTATCAAAACCTTTGGGTCCACGATCCACCTTAAAAAAATATTTCTCTAAAAATAAATTTTTTCCATGCATAGCATACCATTCATTGCATCCTGCATGACCATTAAAGTTTTCGGGTCCATTGACTCACCCTCTCAAATATCACATACAGTTGGTCTGTTGTTACTCAGTAAGAACTAGTACTCAGCCTACCCAATCTCTTTATTAGCAAGAATTAGGAACATGTCATATACCTTGCTGGGGATCTGACCCAAGCCTTTAGTCGGGAACCTGACCCACGTCTCGAATCTTCCTCAATTATGGAAATCAATCCACACCTTTTAAAAAGAATTAGGAATCTGATCTACACCTTGTCGTGAAACTGACCCGAACTGTGTCGAGTGACGGAGAAGCTCATACACTGGACGTTCACCTGCAATAGGAAAACCAGTCCATACTTTAGCAAGAGTTAGGATTCTGACCTACATCTTGCCGGGAATCTGACCTGAACCCATATTGAGTGACAGAGAAGCTCATATCTCGAACCTTACTTAAATAAGGTAGCCAATCCGTACCTTTTAGCAAGAGTTAAGAACCTGACTTACCCTTGTTGGGAATCTGACCCAAACCTGTGTCGAGTGACGAAGAAGCTCGCACCCTAAACTTTCCCTAAGTAGGGAAGTAATCAATACCAAAGATGTGAGGGTTAGGAATCACACCTATGCCTTACGGAGAATTCACTAGGAATCAAACCTAGAATCTCTCATCAATTTTGTAAGAGTTAGGAACCAAACTTATGCATCACCAGGAATTCACTAGGAATCAGACCTAGAATCCCAAAGCAAAGTCGTGAGCCAATCTCGCATCCTCAAACAATTTCGTTCTGGACAAAATTAGAGTCCTTTATCCTTAATTACCTTTTCCAACGAATGCACGAAGACCTTCGAGTAAAATGTAATTAAGGAGGGGCAGTTGTCGTACCCTAATTTTGTCCGGCCTCTTTCTTTTAATTTATTTTTGCTTATTAAAATTAGTAGTAGTAATATTAATTAAAAAAATAAATAAAAATAATATTTTTGGTCTTATAGAATGAATAAAGAAATTAAAAAATAAGGCAAAAGATCCTCTTCTATCCCTTTCCTTTTCAGAAAGCATATTTTGGAGAATCAATCAAATCTCCCTTTCTTAATCTCAAACCAAATCACATCAAAATCCCCTTTTTTCGATAATATGTCTCAGATTTATGGAGATTCGGTTGAGAGGAAAACATGGACATCCAGAACCAAATCAGGGAGTGATTCTATTCTCTTTTTCTTCATTTATTTCCTTTTATTCCCAGTTTATTTTGATCCTGATCTTTCTTTGTTTCTGTAACAGATTCGAAGAATGCTATAAAAGCCTCTCAGACGGAGAGAAACAGGGGGGAGCGAACTGAGGAGAGTTTTCGGGATCTGAGGATAAGGAGCAGAGGCAGTGAGAATGAGAGCAAGAAGTTGAAGACGAAACAAGGCGTGGAGGAGACAGAGAGTGAAAATACAAACACTTTTTCTTTTTAGGCCTTTAGTTTTTTTTTTCTACTTTGAGTTTCTGTAGTTTCGATTTGGGGATCTCCTAATAGCATTTCATCAGGTTTCAATCCTTCTCCTCTTTGTTTCTGTATTTTTCACGGACTGTTTGGTGTTGTATAATTAAGGGTGAATCTGAAATGTGATATTAACAATTTTTTCCCTTTTCAATCTTCTTCTTCATATGTTTAAAAGTGTAGTCTCTTATTGTTATTTTTTTTCCCTCTGTTTTGTTCATCTGGATCGAATTCATCTTCCCCAAATATTCCCTTGTATTTTTCTTTTTGAATTCGTAGGATTTGATTTTGTTTAGTCTTTTTTTTCTTTCTCACGTTTTTTTAACATATTCATAGGATAATAATAGGTCACAAAAGTAAATGTTTTCTCTTATTTCAGTTATGGTTGTTTTTTTCTATAAAGAATCTGGTCATTGATTAGATGATAATAATATTAGGTAACAAATAATTACATAATTCAATACTATTGGAAAGTTTTTTTTATAATAAATAAAAGGGATCAACGGTAATAATGAACACTAAATATTTAGTTACCAAAAACTATTCTTGCAAATCGATATCTGTTAGATTATGATGCCAAAATATATTTTGTTAGAAAATTAAGTTTTTTTGGGTTCTATTTAGCTCAATAATAAAATAAAAATCTTTTCTTTTAGGAAATAATTCATAATCATAATGGCAAACAAAATCTTTTTTCCAAACAATTAAAGGTACCATTTTTATGGGCGTTTTAGGGGTGCTAGTACCTTCCCTATGCGTAACCAACTCCCGAGCTTAAAATCTGGTTCAAAGACCTTTTTCTTCGTTAAATTCAAAAAAAATTCAAAAAATAGGTTTTCCAATGTTTCCTATAAAAATAAATATCGGTGGCGGCTCCATTTAAAATTTAGGGTGGTTGTCACAAGATGGAGTTAGAAGAGTGCGCAATATAGTATACGCAATGGCCTCTGGTAAATATTATCTAATCAAATGCTTATTCCATAATTTTTTGTTTGGGATCATCAAATTATTCACCCTCAGATCCTCTACATCGACACCCGTATCCTTGGGTAAAGTGGCTCACTTAGTGTTTACTGGGAAATTTGGTTTGTAGTGTGTTTCTATCAAATTCGTCAAAGTAACAAATAATTAGTTTCAAACGATTACGAGATCAACAAGTTATGCGGTAATCTCGTTTTGAAAACAATGGTTTTAGTGAAATTATGGTCAAAAGTTCGACCAGATATCAGTTTTCAATTTTCTTGGCTGCTAAGCCATTAATCATTGAGGTTTTTTGCCAGTTTGTACTTAATAATTTCGAACAACAAGTTAATTGTTATCGAAATGGCATTGAAAGTGTAAATGGGTAAGATTGGCCGTTAGCAGCCAATGACTTGATTGACAAGTAACATAAAAAGAAAATAAAGTCAAAGTAAACAATGTAGTATTTGAACATGCATTCACAGAGTAAGACATACAATTTGAAATTGACACAGGAACGTAAATGAAGTACTTAAATGACTGTGTAGTAATAGACATGAAATAAAATATTGAAATTGAAATAGAAACAAGCCAAATGCAGTAAGCAAATTGAAACTCTACAAGAAATAAATACAGAAAGTATGAAAGAATAATATTTCAAAAAGGTTTGGAAAATGCAATAAAGTTCGAAGTAAAATGTATAAACAAAAGATAAATTTGCAGATAAATTAGATTAAGAACAAGACGATAATTGGAAATGTAATTGAATTGAATTGCAAATTGCTGAAAGTAAGGGGTGGAAGGCATACATTGATCGTTTTCCTTTAATCTGCTTCGCCGTCGAGATGTTAGGAACTTAGATCATGTATCCAACCTGAGTTACATCGTAAGAACTACTATTTATAGACAAAAATGTAAAAAACTACTTATCATCCAACCTGACACATGTACGGACACAGGGTCGGTAGTTGATTTTACTAAAACTACTCAATCTCGACAGTAGCACTTCTTGTCGAGTTTGTTGATGTATTGCCTAAAGCCTAAGTCTAAATTCAACCATGCTCCTATTGACATCTTCGACGCTTCATGCACTCCATCGAACAACCGCCACATCACTTAGTCTTTTAAACTTAGCCAATTTTTATCACTTATTCTGACTCCTTGTGCCTTCACTTGTCGAATATTTGAAGTTCCGTCGAGAAACCCTTATTTGAAGTTCTGAGTTTTCGACACCACTATGTGAAGAGAACTAGAATTTTGTCTTCTCTACGCGCGACGGTTACCTTTCTACATTGTCTCATCACAAGGCAACATTGGTCGAACAAGGCACTCCCCATCAAGCCAAAATACTTGAGTTAGAAAGAACTGTTGCTCGTTTGGAGTCAGAATTGGCCACTGTCAGGGCACAATTGCTTGAGGTCACTTCAGCATCCTTTTCAAAAGAAATCACAGCACTTGATCAACAAATGTCTACTAGTGCTGTCGAAGCAAAAGCGATCCTGTCTAAAGTTGAAGACCTTGAAGTTAGCTTTACAAATGCTGAAGCCATAAAGCTTGAATTTGCCGCAGCTTAGGAGGAACTCAAGAAGACCTCTCTTTAGTTTCTTTTCAGTTCTTTTCATTTGTATTAAATTTTCTACGTCGAACACATTTGTTCGATTGCATCTTGTTCTTTACGGAAACACCTGAACTAGATTTGACATGTTTACCATCAATTGTTTCACTGTCCAGCTAGCATGTTTCATTTTACCAATTTAATTTTCAGTTTCAGTCCATAAATTGTAATTAAAGCGCTTGACCTGTCAATTTGACTGGTGAAACTTAAAAATCAACGTAGGTTTGCGCTATAAATAGGGACTTGCCATCTTGGTCATCCTCACCACACCAGAACATTAGTTCCCCTTCATGCACAAATACTCTCAAAACTCTTCTAGTTTCCTCTTCAGAATCTCTGGGAAACCTTTGTTTCTTTTATAAATCCCAAGCCCGTATCCATTGTCTTTTGCCTTTTAGCCAACCAATCTCAAAGTGACAAACTACAATGGAAGTCACTTTCAACCATTCCAACCCTCTACTCCCTGGTTCTGATTGTTCCATTTGGGATCCAGGAGACTCCGACTTTTGGAGTTTCTCTAAAGGTTTTTGTCTCAACGGTGAAAGAACCACTGGGTTTTGGTAATTTACCTAACATCAATAATGAGTTTTGGTAAGTTGCCTAATGTGGCTTACCAAGCTCATTGAACTGTGTGAGAAGGATGAAGGCTTGGTCCATTCTTTCTTTCAAAAGTTTTGCGCTCCTTCACACCTCGTGTTGGAAATTTATCGTGGAGGATCCGCAAAACTACTGGAAAAGTTTTGTATGGTCGAGGCCTATTGTCAAGTGCATTATGGCACCAACGACTACCTCTCTTTGGACCCCAGCTTTCCCTTTGCTCACACAGAGTTCGACATTCCTCCTCGACGCGTCCTTCAACTTCAAATCCCTGTCGATTTGGATGTCACTCCTTTGAAGCGGCTCTTGCAGACTTAATTGTCTTGACGAATAATCTGCTCTTGCCCCCCATGCTTTATAAACTCTTCCTCAGCACGAGTTGACTTTGAACATCGCAAAGCTTCTACAACTGGACTTATTTTGTAATAGCCTAGATTTAAGAACTTTTCCTTGTTTGTATTTCTAGGCTACAAGCCTATTCGATAATGTATTTGTATATTGCCTAATGGCCTAAGAATAAAGAAATCCAGTTTAATGCTTCAAAGTTGAATTTTTACCTCACATATTATTGGTCTATATGACTTCAAGTACTTGCCATTAACAGACTTAATTCTAAAACCAGAATTAACTTCGACAAGTGCATAGGCATTTCCTGAGAATATCTTAGTAACTTTAAATGGTCCTTCCCATTTTGGAGACAATTTTCCAAATTCTCGACACTTCTTATCCATTGGCAAAATGACTTTTTAAACTAAGTCATCGACCTTAAAACATTTATACTTAACCCGACTATCATAGAATTTAGCTATTCTTTCTTTTTGTCGAATCAAGTTTTCCAAAGCAACAACCCTCTCATCATGGATTTCATTTAACTCATCAAACATTAAGTCCCAATATTGATCTACTGGTAACTCATTTTGTTTTTGAATCCTTAATGAACCAAGATATATCTCAACAGGAAAAACAACATCATGTCCATATACTAATTTATAAGGAGTTGTACCTGTCGATTCCTTAGGAGAGTTTCTATATGCCCAAAGAACTTGTTCCAAAGTTGATTGCCAACTCTTTGGATATTTGCCAATATGTTTTTTGATCAAACCAATGATAATTTTATTCGTGGCTTCGACCTGACCATTTTCTTGTGCATAATATGGTGTCGAAGCAACCATCTTGATCTTTCTTGACTCAGTATACTCGACAACCTTCTTCGCAACAAACACAGATCCTTGGTCTGTTGTGATCATTTGTGGTATACCAAATCGACAAACAATGTGATTTTCAATAAAATCCACAATGACTTGTTGTGTTACTTCTTTCAAGGCTACTGCTTCTACCCATTTGGTAAAACAGTCCACCCCTACTAAAATACACTTGTGACCCTTAGAGGAAGTAGGATAAATCTGACCTATCAGGTCCAATGCCCAACCTCTAAAAGACCAAGATTTAACGATGGAATGCAACTCACTAGCAGGTACATTTTGTATGTGGCTATGTTTTTGGCATTCTTCACAGGATTTTGCAAACATGATACAATCCCAAACCAAAGTAGGCCAATACACCCTTTGTCTTCTTAGCACCCATTTCATCTTCTCACCTGCCTGATGAGCACCACAAATTCCTTCATGAACCTCTGCCAATGCCAAATAGGCATCCTCTTCACTTAGACAAGTCTCCAAATTACCATCGACAGACTTTCTATACAAAGCCCCTACAAGTACAACAAACTTAGTTGCTTTGTATTTGATTTTCCTGTCAACGTCAGCACTTGGATTTTCCAAATACTCAATAATTGGCTTATGCCAATCAGGTGTGTTTAAAGCATTGGAGACAAAAATATCTCTTTTATTCAAAGGATACAGTAACTCACGAATTTCTGTAAGTTCTGCTAACACCTTTGAAGAAAGCTTATACCCCAAAGCCAATTGGGCTAATTCATTAGCCTCTTGATTTAGCTCTCTTCGAATATGCTCTAATTCGACAATGTCGAACTGTTTCATCAATTTGCTAGCCACTTGACAATATTTGACAAGATTGTGGCTTACGCATTTATATGTTTGGGTTAATTGTCTTATAACCAATTGTGAATCCCCAAAAACTTTGACAGTGCGAGCTCGCATCTCTATCAAAATTTCCAAACCCACAATCAAGGCTTCATATTTAGCCTCGTTGTTAGAACAAGCATATTTTAACTCAAACTTTAGTTTAGTTGGCACCCCTAAGGTGAGATTATCAAAATGCCAACACCATCACCATTTCTATGTCTTGAGCTATCAAAATACAAATGTCAGGGCTTCAAATCAACTAGCCCTGTCGGTTCTTTTATTTCTAAACATGGGTAGTCTGTTAGAAAGTCAGCAATTGCTTGACCTTTAACAACTTTCATAGTACATACTGCAAAGGAAACTCAGACAATACAAGTGTCCATTTTCCAATTTGATCATTCAGAATTGGCTGGGACAACATGTACTTAATTACATTTGTCATTGACATCACTAAGACATCAAAAGGCATAAAGTAATACTTGAGTTTTGTACAAGAAAAATATAATGCAAGACACAACTTTTCTATAGCACTATATCTTGTTTCTGCATCATTCAACACTTGACTGAGGTAGTAAACGGCTCTTTCAACGCTGTTATCATCTTCCTGAGCCAGTAGACAACCTATAGTTTCTTCTCATACAGAAATGTACAACTTCACTGGTCGATGTGGCTCTGCAGGCATCATGACCGGTGGACTTGTCAAATATTGTTTGATTTGGTCGAAAGCTTCCTGATGCCGTTGAGTCCAAACAAAAGCTTCCTCTGCCTTGAGCTTCACCAAAGGAGCAAACACTCTTGTTCTTCCTGAGATATTTGATATGAACTTTCTGAGAAAATTCACTTTCCCTAAGAAAGATTGAAGTTTCTTCTTATTAGTAGGTGGTTTTGCTTCCAACATAGCTTTGGCCTTATTCTTGTCGACTTCAATGTCTTTCTTATGCACCAGAAAGCCCAAGAACTTGGCAGTAGAAAGCCCAAAACCACACTTCTTAGGGTTCATCTTCAAATTATGCTTTCTCATTTCTTGAAAAGCTTGTCTAAGATGGCTCAAATGCTCATCCTGGCTCTTTGACTTGACAATAACGTAATCAATGTAGACTTCCACAAACTTGCCTATCATTTCATGAAAAAGAGTGTTCATCGCCCTTTGGTAAGTTGCACCAGCATTCTTCAAACCAAAAGGCAACACTATCTATTCATAAGTTCCAATTGAACCTGGGCACCTAAAAGCAGTCTTAGGCACATCTTCTTCAGCAATGAAGATCTAGTTATAACCAACATGTCCATCCAAGAAACTTAGAAGCTCATGACCAGATGCTGCATCCACTAGCATATCTACTATGGGCATAGGGTATTCATCCTTAGGAGTTGCAGCGTTAAGAATCCTAAAATCGACACACACCCTCATCTTGCCATTTTTCTTTATGACAGGCACCACATTAGACAACCATCCAACATACCTAGTTGTACGAATAAACCTAGCCTTCAACAAGCATTCAACTTCCTCTTTGATTTTCAGCACAACTTCAGGAGCAAACCTTCTATTAGCTTGTTTGACAGGCTTACAATCGGGCTTTAGAGGCAATCTATGCTCCACAAGATCTCTACTCAGACCTAACATTTCATGGTAATCCCAAGCAAAACAGTCCTTATACTCAGAAATCAACTCCACAACCAGTCTCTTGAACTAGTCTGACAACAAAGCACTCACATATATTAGCTTCTTTCCCCCAGATCAATTTCCTCCAAAGGATCTTCCAACTCAAACCTACTTTTATCCTCAAGCCCCTTTTCAAATGTTAAAGGGCCATTGTCGAATATGCAATCAGCCAACAACCTTCTTCTGAGTTTGGCTGTCGGTCGGCCTCACAGGCCGACAACTGTGTCTGATGACATTCAAGACTCATCTTTGTCGATTGGCCGATTTTCGTCGGCCTCATCCAGTAACTTAACACCAAATTGCTCCATCAGGCAAGCATTCAGAGCCTCTTTGTCAATAACACCACCCTGCACAGATATGGGCTTTACCTTTGGGTCATAAACTTTGAAATCCACATGCATTTGCTGCATATAGCAGGGGCTATCATCAGCTTCAATAATCTCTATGTCATCATGAGCATTCCAAAATATAAGTCTCTGATGTACTGTCGAAGGTATCGCTCCAACAGCATGAATCCAGTCTCTGACTAATAAAATGTTATAACTAGACCTCGAAGAAATAACCACGAAAAAGGTAGACCTCTCTACTGATCCCACTTGCACATCCAACATTGCCACACCATCTGTTGGTACAGATCTTCCTCCAAAATCAATAACCACAATGTTAGTTGGGAGAAGATTTGTTTCATATTTTCCCAGCTTTTTGAACGTGGCTCTTGGGATCAAATTTACAGATGCCCCTCCATCAACCAACAACCTGTTGACAGACTTACCTTCAATCATTGCCTTAATATGCAATGGACGAAGATGATTTCTTTCTTCGTTAGTTGGCTTATCTAACCGAGCAAAGTTATCAAAGATAGTCACCATGTCTTGCTCGGTGAAGTGCCAACCAATAGGAAAACCATCAAATTCATCTTCATCAGGAACTTCAACCACAAACTCATATTGAGCTTGATATTCTGCTGGCAATACTGAAACCAAGTTTACATCAAGCTTGGTAAACTCCTCTTTAGTAGTAGTTTCTTCATTCTCCAGATGACTTCCCAACCTCATGTCTCCTTGTCAAGAAGGCTTTTTTCAGACCCCAAATCAGACAAAGTAGTTCTCATTGCCATTACCAACTATTCCAAGTCTCTGTGTAAATTAGTGTCAGGATCAAACTCTTCTTTATCATTGAAACAAATTAGGTTATCTGGATCATTCAATGCTTCAATGACCTCTTCCATGGACAAATCTGTCTTGACAGCATTCTGCTCCACTGATTCCATGGGTTCATCTAGTAAATCAGAATTATTGACTACGATCCTCAATTCTTCCATAGATGCATCACTGCTAGTGTCTTCGACTGGAGCTGCTTGAACACTAAATTTGCCTCGTTCTAAGGCCAATTTCTCAGCTTCAATTAGACCTAATGGCCCAGGCTTCCTCTCTTGAGCTGTCGAAGGAACCTTGGCAGGCTTGACATTCTGTCTGAAACCTGCTGAAGGTACTTGTCCACTTGCCTGAGAAGTCTGACCCTTCTCAAAGTTAGTCCCTTTGGCATTAACCACCACACTCTTCAACTTTGGACCAAGCTCCTTGGGCAATGGCACTTTCTGTATCCCAACCATGAAGCACTTCTCATGTTGAGACTTAGCCATCTCAACAGCTTTCTGTTTCTGTTTCTGAGCTTTCCTCATCCTCTGTCGACGACGCTTCCGACTCTTTGACAGTGGGGCTTTCTTCACTCGATCACCACCAGGATAAGGCACTCTACCTAATCGGTAATCTTCATCCCAAAATAGTGTCTGTCGAGGGTTGCTCTTCCTAGCCCTTACTCTATTTCTCAACTCAGGGCAACGGGCCTTAGCAGAGTTCTCAACCCACTTGTTCACCATCACATTGGCATCAGGTTTCCTGGTCCTATTTGGAACTCGACTAGGAGCTACCCCATGGCTGCTGCCAATTGATTCCCTTAAGGATTCAACCAACCATCTGCCAACTGCTCTATTAGGCCTATTCACAACAGGCCTTCACATCTTTCACTGATACAGGCATCTGGTTTACAGGAACAGGCTTAACATTTCTATTCACATAACCAGCCTGCATATGCTGGTGAGCCTTAGCCTTTTGATTATTCTTTGCTTTCTGAGCAGCTTTCTCGTCGAAGTACCTGTCACAATGTGGGCACAACTTCAACTGGCCTCTGTTGTTCTTTCTCCTCAGAAAGTCTTCGACAGTTTCATGAGGCCTTGGGTAAATGTCAAATGGGTCTTCCACATTCACCACATACTTCTGTTTGGCTCTGATATTCACCATGTTGCAGCTTCTTGCATTATGGCCTTCGACATTGGATATGTCTTGGCCAAATGGATCGGTATCCACCTTCATGCTAGGCTTCTGCTTGTCAGCAAACTTGAGCCTACCTTCTTTATGAGCTTTCTATATCAAGTCCCTGAAACGAAAACATTCATTAGTTGGATGGCCTAAAGCCCCATGGTATTTACAATAATTTTGACCATTGGAGTTCTCAGGCCTTTTTACTTTATGATCATCTGACAACTTAAGCTGTTTATCTTTCAACAGAATGTCAAATATTTTATCAGCTTTAGTTATATCAAATGTATATGTTTTCATGTTTGTATAACTCATCTTTTCCTTTCCCTTGGAAGGTATTAAGGCTTGACAAGCATAAGGTGGTCTTTCCTTTAAATCAGCAAGGTTTATCTCTTGCTCAGTAGTTGCCTCATCCTCACTATTTGTTTGATCTTGTTTGACACAATTAATTTTCTCACGTCTAACAAATTTCTTACTGTTCTTTTGATTCTTTTCAGACCTGAGTTGTTCAATCTATCGAACCTTTTCCCCTAACTGGGCAAGATCAACAACATGTTAGTTTACCAGTTTCTTTCTAATATGGTAATCCAACCCGCTAGCGGCCATTTTAACAATTTCTGCTTCAGGAACAGGTGTAAAATACCTACTCTTCATTTGCTTGAACCTAGAGGTGTAATCATCTATAGACTCAGTATATATACACTTGACGTTGAATAAATCAGTCAAGTTAACCCTTAAATCACCCCTAAAGAATTGATCATGAAATAATCCTTCTAGTTGAGCCCAAGAATGGACTGAATTAGCCCTTAACGTCGAGAACCAAGAAAATGTATTCTTTGTCAATGAACTTGGAAAGAACCTCATTTTCAAGCCTTCCATAGTGGCTAATTCCCCCATTTCTATTGAGTATCTGGCAATATGTTCGACAGTTGATTCTTCACTATCACCAGAAAACTTGGACAATTTAGGGACCTTCATTCCTCTTGACACTTCAGCTTGTTGTACCTATTCAGGAAATACAGATATAAAATATAGTCTATTTACTTGACCAATATTGAAGCCAAGCCTATTAAGCATCTGCTTGACAGCTTGATTAACGTTTTACTCTATTTGGTTTCCCATGATATTGTGCCTGAGGTTGGCCAAACCCTGATGCATTAGAGGCCCTTGATCTTGATTCCTTTGCAGGATTTGTACTTGACCATAAGCCAAATTGTTCAAATTTTGACCAAGGTTCTGGTTTGGCTGAACTACTTCATTTTGCACCATGTTGCGGTTATTCACATCTTGTGGATTGCCCCCCAAGCCTTGACCTTGGTGCATAGCTCCTAGGCCTTGCTGAACATTGTCGTTCACTGGTGCTGCCAAACCCAATGCTTGATTCAGCCTTTCCATTTGTAAAGCCAAAGCATTGCATGCTTGGTTAGTAGTCTGCATAAGAGGCATAATAACTGCACCTATTTGCTGAGTGAACATATTCACCATCTCATTGTTACTATCATCCATCTGCTGTCGAATGCTCGCCAATGAATTCTGGGTTAATCCCCTATTGTTCTGAGACATTTGCCTTGACATATCCCCTATACCTGACCCTTGTCGATTGGTTGTGGTAATAGTCATACCTACCATTCCTTGAGTATTGGAAGAATTTCCAAAAGGTACAAAAGGCTGGTTAGCATATTGGTTGAACATAGTCGAACCAATAGCAGGAACTGTTGAGTTATTCAGATAACCATATGGCATTCCAAATGTAGGTTGTGTTACATGCGGTGTTGGCCTAACACTTGAATTTCTAGCACTTCCAGTCGATGGTTGAACTTCCGAAGCACTTTGAACCACTGGGTGTTCAAATACTACAGCGCTTGGAATAGCTTTCCCTTGCGTGTTAGCCATTGTCATCCCAGTACCCGCTCCAATGACAGTAGTACTCATCCTAGGGATATTAACTACCTCTGCATTCGTACTGGTGGTCGAAGCATTAGTATTGCTTATCGACGCATTCACATTAGTAACACTTGGTATCGTGGCACTATTATTTGCGCTGCCACTCATATTTCTTTGTCTTGACACGTTAGAAACAATAACTTTTCCACTTCTTAGACGCATAAAACCATCGTTTAAAATGAGTTACTCTAAACTTGTCCCACCGGGCGTCCCAATTTGTTTACTGAAAAATTTGGTTTGTAGTGTGTTTCTACCAAATTCGTCAAAGTAACAAATAATTAGTTTCAAATGATTACGAGATCGACGAGTTATGTAGTAATCTCGTTTTGAAAACAATGGTTTTAGTGAAATATCGATCAAAAGTTCGACCAGATATTAGTTTTCAATTTTCTTGGCTACTAAGCCATTAATCATTGAGATTTTTTGCCAGTTTGTACTTAATAATTTCGAACAACAAGTTAATTGTTATCGAAATGGCATTGAAAGTGTAAATGGGCAAGATTGGTCGTTAGCAGCCAATGACTTGATTGACAAGTAACTTAAACAGAAAATAAAGTCAAAGTAAACAATGCAGTGTTTGAACATGCATTCACAGTGTAAGACATACAATTTGAAATTGACACAGGAACGTAAATGAAGTACTTAAATGACTGTGTAGTAAAATATTGAAATTGAAATAGAAACAAGCTAAATGCAGTAAGCAAATTGAAACTCTACAAGAAATAAATACAGAAAGTAAGAAAGAATAATATTTCAAAAAGGTTTGGAAAATGCAGTAAAGTTCGAAGTAAAATGCATAAACAAAAGATAAATTTGCAGATAAATTAGATTAAGAACAAGACGATAATTGGAAATGTAATTGAATTGAATTGCAAATTGCTGAAAGTAAGGGGTGGAAGGCATACAGTGATCGTTTTCCTTTAATCTGCTTTGCCGTCGAGATGTTAGGAACTTATATCATGTATCCAACCTGAGTTACATCGTAAGAACTATTATTTATAGACAAAAATGTAAAAAACTACCTATCATCCAACCTGACACGTGTACGGACACAGGGTCGATAGTTGATTTTACTAAAACTACTCAATCTCGACAGTAGCACTTCCTGTCGAGTTTGTTCATGTATTGCCTAAAGCCTAAGTCTAATTCAACCATGCTCCTATTGACATCTTCGATGCTTGATGCACTCCGTCAAACAACCGCCACATCACTTAGTCTTTTAAACTTAGCCAATTTTTATCACTTATTCTGACTCCTTGTGCCTTCACTTGTCGAATATTTGAAGTTCTGTCGAGAAACCCTTATTTGAAATCTGGCACCTAACACTTAGCACCACACAACCAAGGCTCACAACTAACCCTTATAGAAATGTTATTCCCTATTTTCCATCTACATCCTTCCTTTAAGACTATCTGCGATGACCAGATGAGCCTGGAGTAACTTGGGACGTTATTACCCATTTTAGACTCTAAAAAACGCCCCTCCGGGAAATATCAAGTTTGAGTAACTTAGAAACCATAGCATCGAGGATAGAAATCAATTTTCACCCTTGTTTCGCCAACATCACTAGGTTGAATGCTTCAAGCTTCCGGAAACCCATGCCACCACTATTTTTTGGGTAACTAAGTAGGTCCCATTATATCAACTTATTGGCTCGTTTTCACTTCCACTGGATCTCCACCAATAGGAATTCATGATCTTCTCAATCTCATCACACCAGACTTGATGAGTGCCTCCTTCCCCACTCTAGAGAGCGTCCGACTACTCCAAGAATGAATCTTCTTCCACAACCCTATCCTTAATGTAGGAAAAAGTGAATTTCTTGCTTCTGCCAATCATATAGAAAAGACCCAGATATTTTCCGATGTCAAGACTAGTTCTCACTCCCATGATCGGCAATAGCTTCTCTTTGGCTTCCACACGCACATTCTTACCGTAGAAAACTTTTGACTTATGTAAATTTATCTCCTCACTTGAAGTCTTTGCATATTTATGTAATTTAATTATTTTATTTTCTACAAATATATTTATGTATTACGCAAGATACTTGCCGGTTACAATTGAAATTTGTTATACTCCCTCTGTTCCTTTTTATATATCTTTTAAGGTTGTTTTACACAAACAAAGATAATCAATAAATTTTTGTTGTTTTTGATAAAATTATTAGCTTTTTCCATGTGATAACCTTAACTTTTCATTACTCCATGATATATATTTCTCTCTCGATAATAAATAGTTAAGGGTATAATTGACAAATAAGTAGTTAATGTGGCCTTGAACTTTAAAAATAATAGATAAATAGTAACAAAATTTTTCTAAAAAAACCGACACTTAAATAAGAACGGAGGTAGTAATTGATAAACTGAAGTTGATGGATAAAATGAAATAGTGGACTTAGATACCTTACACCTTTCAAAATCAATGTCTCTGACACGAAAGTCGAGATGAAATAACATAGGTTAAGTCTATAATTGTCCCTTTCTACCAAGAGAAAAGGCATCCAATAATGAATGCTTAAAAATCAAACTACGATTTTAAATTATGATGGCGGGACTACAATTTTTTAAGCCAAAAATGTGATCTATACATATGTTCCTTTTACAGAGTGTGATATAAACCTAATTAGCTAGCCAATATTTATTGGGACCTAATTAAGATTATCTTTTAACCATTTCATAGCTTTCAACGTTGGTTTAGCAAGCAAGGGGTGAAATTTAAAATTCATCTCACGAGACTCCAAAATTATCATAAATGTTAAGACAATCAAGATTGTTTCAAGATTTTCAACTTGAAGGTTTCTTCACGCTTAGCTTCCGCGCGGGTCCCAGTGCTCTTAGCTGTGTATATGCTTGTCAAATCGCTGTTTAGCCATTGAAAATTGCTTAAGATTTTTTTTTTAACAAAATAAAAAAAGAGAATATACATATATTTAATATGAGAGAAAGAGTACAAAAGAGATACTCAAACCTATAAAATTGAGTATAAAGGGGTACTCTATCCCGATGCCTCCTAAACAAATACCCATAAAAATAAGAACCTGAACCATGTCATACCATCTATGAGCTCAGTCGCCAACAGTAAACCCATTAAAACCCCTAAATCTACCTCCTCGTAATATAGTTGATTGGATCCACTTCCTATTCATAGAATAGGCATCGACACCTACTCGACTTAACCAGAAACCACATTCAAAATGTGACCTTAATTGAGTTTACCGTCTCGCATACATTGGTATCTCTGCCAAAGATTTTGCTTAAGATTGTGCTTATCTAGCTTTTGCCATAATTACGCCACAGAAAATTCACTAAACCCCACGGCAGGGATTATGTATTAGAAAACGAAACAAGTCAAAAGGTGCAGCTTTACAAAAAGGCAATTTAATTTGAATGCATACCAAACCTTGCTTTATTATTTTAATTTTCTCCTTCTTTTCATTAAATTAAATAATGCAAAAGAAATCCACTATATATATTTATTGATATAATGTGTGTTCATACTATTCCTTGACTTGCAAGGACTACTACTCTATGGATGATATATATACTTGCATGTGTCTAGTCAAAATGGTGGTCAGGTTGCAATTTTTTCTTCGGTTACTATATATTATATATTATATAGGTGTAAATTATCCACCAACTGTATACCACTGACTAATTTCTAACGGAGAACTTAGCTCATCATTTTTAGTGAGGTCTTTCCTCTCGATCACCTTTTTTTTTTTATCTATAAAAGACTCGAACTAGAGATCTTACTTAAAGAATCGTAGCCTATAATTTCACTTGGATCCATGTAATGTAGTTACGTTCGGCTGTAATTTGAAAAAACTATTGAATATTTTTTTTTTTGAAAAAAAAAATGTATTTGAAAAAATGTAGAAAGGAAAAGAAGAGTGGAGAGAGAGAGAGGGTATGATGAAGTATATGATTGGAATAGAAGGTGATTGATTCATCAATAGGAAATGATACAGCTATAATTATCAAATCATGGGCTCACTCATTACCTAAATGGTTGGTATCAGCTTTCTTGGTAAATGTGTTTGAGAAGACAAAAGAAAAGTCCAAAGGCAGTTCAAATAATTTTGCTCAGGCAAAACAAAAGGTACCAAGTCCTCTCACTATATTGTATCACGGATCTGACACCACTTCTTGCTCGCTGTTGTTGTGTGCATCAGATTCCGTTCTTATCTGCATCTTTCCCTTCTTCTCACTTTCTCAGCTTTCAAAACCCAATAGAATGCAGTGAATGCCATGCAAAAACCTTACACACATTACCCCCACTTCTAGTTCTTGTTTGTTCTTTTGGATTCTTTTTCAATATTTCTCATAGTTTTTCAAATAGTAAATCTAATTTCTAGCATGAGTTTTTATTTGTAAAATAAAATTGCTTTGCTCAACAAAGAAATCATTTCCCTTTCACCCGTGGTAGACCTACGTTACAGTGAGGGTGTGCAAGAGCACCATCTCATTTTAAAAAATCACAAAGTAATTTTATTAATAAAAAATTACAAGATAAAATCTTACATTTCTTTATTTTATTCTCTCTATTTTTTTATATTTAAACCCACTTATCTTAATCTAAATCACTGGTGACGAACACTACCACCAAATGGCTCAATAGTTGATGGACTTCTTGTTGAGAAACAAGTCCCAAGAGTGAATTGGATAAACTTCTCCGATTTCCAAAAAAAATATTCCAAAGATGGAAGTAGCATTAAATCCCCCAATTGCTTTGAAATAAGGATGGATATACATGAAGATGGCAGTGGAATCAAATCAAAGAGAAAAATAGCTTATGATCAAAATTTTCCAGATATCAAGGGAAAAGAAAAAGGGCCTCAAGATCTAAAGCAAAACTACTACTAAAAGATAAAGATATTAATATCTCGAACAACTCAATCACATAAATTTGATATTGTGATACAAATACGATATGGAATGTCAAAAGAAAAAAGAAAAAGATAAACACAAAAGTAGATCGATGGATTTAAATGCTTATTCCACCACCAACACAATTTTCGTCACCATCTATATAAGAAAGAAATTAATAGAGGTCCGTACATACACATAGTAGAAAAATAGTGTCTCTCGCTATACATTTCCAGCCAAAAAAAGAAAAAAAAAAGGGAGAAAATTAATTAATACGATGATGACGATAACAAGACTAACAAACCCTCTCACAATTATATTAATAATGGTGAACTAAAATAAGAAACTATGAAGATGACCATTAGAGTACAACAATTATGCCGTTACATCGATCTCCCTTTCATCTTCAATAAGCTATATATAGCTAGCTATATATAATATATGGCTGTATATATGCCTTTGAGTTTCTCATCACTTACCGGTTTGATATAGGGTTTGGACCACTTGGAACTTCATGAGCATCAGCACCAAATTCGCTTCCAGCTTCCTTAGATGAACTTCGGGTTTTGTGGGGGTGCAAGTTTGTGGTAGACATGGTTGAGGTTGAGGTTGAGGTTGATTCAGATGATTTGGAGGAAGGTACTGTAGTAGAAGGGTTTGTTGGTTGGTGGGATAAATTGATGAGGAGGAGGAAGATGAAGAAGAGTGTGAGGAAGTGAAAGAAAGTGGGTGGTTTTGAGAAAGATTGATCTGAGGTTTGTGGTGGTGATGATGATGATGATGGTGTTTTAGGTTCTGCCATGCAATTTGAAAGAAAAGAACAAGACCACCCCCCAAGAGACCACAAGGGTTCAATATCCATCAACCAGCACCAAGGCTATGAAGGGACGGGAAAGAGCTAGCAAAAGAGGTAGATAGTTAATTTGAGAGAAGAGAGAGAGAAAGGGGGAGAGGAAAGAAGGGATGAGAAGCTTCAACAAAAAGTGATTTGATTGGAAGTATTGAAATTCGATGAACATTTGTCTGAGAACCAAGATCAACCTAATATGGAAGTTTTATATGAAAGGTGTTGCCCATTGATGACTTAATTTACCAAAATGACCATGCTAGATATTATGTAACTAAGTATAAGGACAACCCTAATTATTGTTAAAGGAAAAGGATAACCACAGTTTATGACGAAATAATAGTTTTCAAATAATAATAGGATTCCTGCAATATTGAATTACTCTCGCAAATTAGCACCCTAAACTTAATGAGTTTGACTCAGTTGGTAACGCTGGCTGAACATTTGAGAGAAGACCGTTGTTCGATTCAAACAGAATCTTAACTGCGACTAAGCACCCGAGTAGAGATTAATCCTATAACGGGCTGGTCTAAATAACCTAAGCTTGTGGGGATATTCTGTAGAACCACTAGAGAGCTAATGACCCTAAATTGAGTGGGTTCCTACGAAAAGAATTAGCACCCTAAATATTTGAACTAATTAAGTATTAATTAATGTTGTGCAGCTTGATTCTAATTAGTTTATTTAAACTAATTTATTTTTAGTCTAAAGTAGTAGCAAAATATTCACAAGATTTTTTTTTTTAAAGAGGATGGGGGAAGGGGATATAGTTTGATTTTAAAACAAAATTGGCGAAGGTGAATTCTGTATACCTAACCACATCACATTTACCAATATTGGGCATTGTCTTTTCTATGAATGGTATTGTATTTCTAGAATTTAAGTAAATTTGATTGTTTTGAGGTGGAGTCTGTTCTTTTTAAATCCTATTTTGGTTCTTTTTTCTTCTTATTTGATTGGCTTTCTGCAGTATTCTTGGCACAACTAGAAAAAAATTGAAATATCGAAAAAAAAAATGAAAATCGTCTCTAAATTTGACGCCTCTAACATTTAGCGGCGAAATTAGAGATGAAATTTATCTTTTTCTGTCTGTAAATTTTTGTCATCATTTCAACTTTTTCTAGTAGTGTGGGTAGAGATGGCAAAACTAGTTGGGCCTGACGGGATGGCCCGCCAACCCGCCTAAAATGGGGCAGGTTGGGCTACGACATGTCAGCCCGTCAACCTATCTAGCCCAGCCCGCTAGACCGTCGGACCAACCCATCGGGTTAACATATATTTTTTATTTATTTATTTTCTAACAATTTTCCATTTTTTTAAATATTTCTTGTAGGTCAGCCTGCCATTTTGGTCTGTTTTAGTCTGGTTGACCCACCATTTTGGCCCTGTTTTAGCCTGAATTTCAGTTTTTATATTTATTCTTTGTTTTTTAGTTTTAAACGGGCTGGCCCGCTAACTCGCCAGCCCATGACGGGACGGGTTCAACATCTCAACCCACCACCCTTGGCGGGCCGGGTTTGACCAACCCGTTTTTGAGCCGACTCATGATGGGTTAAGCCGGACCGGGTCTAGTTAGCCCATTTTGCCATCCCTACGTGGGTTGCAGCCGCCTTTCTTCTCCCTGTTTGTAATGAGTTGTAGTACTCTTTGTTTACTGTTAAAAAAATATTCTAACCATGTTGTATATGTTTCTCCTAGCTAATTATTGTATTGTACAATTTAATCATTGAAATCAATCATTTTCCAACTATATATATATATTGAAATTTAGAAGGAAATTATGACTTAACAGTGAGGTCATCTTGCACAATATTAGTGATTTCATAAGGGGCGATCATGTAAATGAAAGTGAAATATTACACAGAATCTGGAAAGATTGTCGCAAGATGGAAAAAAGGAGCAGAAGGAGGTAAAAGGAGGTGTGCTGGCTTTTTCTTGGTTGGCCGCTTGCTCAAGAAATCTTTCTTTGACTTACAGAACCCTAAGGAAAAGAAAAATATATATATATATTATATTATATGCTTTGCTTTTTTCCCATGCAACACAAGGTTTCAAAACCCTCCTTTTTGGCGCGTGAGACTCGATCACAAGATATGCCATATAATATAATTACAGTTTAATATGTATAAATTCTATGCCAATTCGTGAAAGAAATCAGACATGATTTTGGTTTTCTGCTCCAATTGATATTTTCTATTTCTACATATAAATAAAAAAAGTAAAAGGTTTTTTTGTTTCCTTACTATTTTTTAATAAATTAAAAAAGAAAAGGAAGAAAAGGAATCTTCTAGCACGCATTAGACACGCATATATTAGACAAACAAAACAGATGGTTTGAAAACATTCATCAGAAATAAAGGAGTATTCCCCGGAAAAGTAACAGTAATTTCTTTATGTATGTTTAAGATTCGAAGAAAATGCATGCTTCCAAAATCAAAGACTTATGTCACCCTTGTTCTTTTTGTTTCTATTCACATGATGATCAAGGAAAGGTGGAAGATCAATATTCCATCATTTTGGTTTATTTTTAAAATATTCGAACAAATACGTTTGCAATTCTAATATTATGTGGTCATATATAATTCTATAATAATGCCAGTGTATGAAAAAGAGGTCTTACTCGATCAAATTAGTGTGCATTTGAGAACCAAAGAAAGTAAATGATTGTACTAATGTCAAAGACTTATTGATAAAGGAGAAAACATATATCTTAATTTATACATTTCTTCAATTATTTTATTTTCAAATTTCATTGAACAAGTTTTTATGTTTTTAATTGTACAGTTGTGGTTACCAAATGTATTTCATGATACACATGTTAAATCAACCAACAAATGGAAGAGTGCGTGTGTGTGTGTGTGTGTGTGTGAAAGAAAGAAAAGAAAAAGAAAGAAAATTAAGAAGGCAGTACTACTACTTGTGCGATTTATGACCTTAATATAATTTATAACCTTGACATTAATAACACACATCTTAATTAAACCCCAATTAGCAAATGCAAGGTGCAGACGCTTAAAAGGAGAGTGGGCATGCATGGAAGTATATATATAGTTTTGCTTTTTGGAAATTAAAATAGGAAAAGGCACACGGAAAGTAAAGCATATATACTCTTTATCAAATATATTTGCATATGCAGCTGCTTTCTAACATAACAGGAAAAGAAGCCAAAGAGGGCAGAGACATATATGTCTCCTATGAAGGGTGTGCCTTGGTCCCCACAACCTATCCTCGTTACAGAGATATGGAGAGCGATAGTACGTCAAGGTCTCTTTTGGAATTTCACCATTCATCCCACCACTTTTACCATATATTGCTTTAATTTGTTTTGTTGCTTTTAGGCTTTAGTTTAGCCCCTTTCCCACTTCATTTGTTTCAATTGAGCAGGGAAAGATGACAATGAAATTTTGAAGGGAAAAAATAGAAACATATATCTTTCCGACCAAAATAAACAAGAATTTAACTAAACAAGAAAACACAGTCTTACTGACGGCCTCATATCGACGGGCACGAAAACCGTTGGTAAATACACGGTTTCTGCTGGTTTCAAAAGTAAATTTTACCCACAAAGGTCTGTCGGTAAAACCGTGGCTATTGTTAGCGCCTTAATTTCCTGTCTCATTCCCGATGGGCATGCCTGACGGCCTCATATCGACGGATTGGGTCATCAGTGATTTCTGATGAGCTAGCCGTCGGTAATGACGATCTGTGTGCTTTTCTTCATTGATTCTTAACCCTTGGATCATCAAACCATAGCAATTTGAATTACCCGTCGGTACTAACATCCTGTGTACTTCTCTTCATTGATTCTCGGCCTTTGGATCGTTGAATCGTAGACATTTGAATTACTAACGCGCTAGGCCGTCGGTAATGGCGATCTTTGTGCAACTCAGCTAGTAACTCTCCACCCTTGATTAACTCTTTTAATCTACGCCCTCTCCTCCCCCTCTCCCTTATATAAACACACCTCCTCTTTTTCTTTCACTCACACATTTCTTTCTCTCTCTCTCTCTATATATATATATATATATAGATACACACACACATATAATATGTGCATATTATTCGAGAACATGGTTTATTAAAACTTTGAAGACTTAATAATGTGGTTGGCAATTGTTGACTACGATTTCTTCATTGTTTCAATGATGGAGCGGTCTAGTCAAAACATGCCTTCTATGTTAACATCACAAACCACAAATCTAACTGTCGAAGCTGCCAATACCACTCCAAGTTCTGCACCAAATGTAGGAGTTGGAAATGGAGCACAAATAGGCTACAGCTGCAACAGTTGCAGCTGGTGCTGAACCTAATGCTCCTCTTCCTTCTTTTGCAAAGGAAAGGAAACCAAATGCAAGTGGTCCTCGGAGAACTTATGTTGCCTGCGACCACTTCAATAAACTACCTGATGAAAAGGAACTAATGACAGCGAGTAAACATTGCCATAAAAAGTATTTGTGTGACACAAAGCAGCATGGAACATCAAACATGCTTGCTTGCTCACTTGAAAATTTGTCCCAAATGTTGATATGCTTTAATCAATGACCCTAATCAAAAAACCCTTGCGTTTCCCAGTGGAGAGGGCACTGGTCTGGTTTCTACAAACATTATATTCAATGTTCAAGCTTGAAGAATTGGTTGTTTTTGTCATTGTAGATGAACAACATTTTAGGGTTGTGGAACGTGAGGGATTTAAGCGCTTTTGTAGACAATTGCAGCCCCAATTCACTATCCCATCAAGGCATACAGTAGCTGGGGATTGTTTTCAGATGTACTTTAATGAAAAACTGAGGTTGAAAGCCTTCTTTAAGTCAAATTACAGTAGGGTGGTATTAACTACGGACTGCTAGACCTCTGTCCAAAATCTTAATTATTTGACCCTCACGGCACACTTTATAGATAATGAATGGAAATAGCAGAAACGAATCATTAGCTTTGCTGTAGTCCCCAACCATAGAGGTGAGATGGATGGTAGGAAAGTTGAGGAGATTGTAAGGGATTGGGGACTTAGGAATGTGTCTACATTCACAGTTGACAATGCATCATCCAATGATGTGGCTGTAGCATATTTATAGAAGAAATTTAAAAATATGAATGGGCTAATGTTGGATGGGGGTTTCTTCCATGTGAAGTGTTGTGCACATATACTGAACTTAGTGATAAATGATGGATTGAAAGACTTGAACAATTCTATTTCCAGCATTCGGAATGCTGTTAGATTTTTATATATGGTCCTCACCATATAGGGCTGACAAATTTAAGGAATGCATAGAATTCGCAAGAATTACATGTAAGAAGCTATTGTATCTTGATGTTCCAACTAGGTGGAACTCCACTTATTTAATGTTAGATGTTGTCGAGAAGTTTCAAGCAGCTTTTGATAAGCTTGAGGATGAAGAATCAAACTATAGGAAATTCTTTGGGGTTGATGGTCCCCCCAGTACTATTGATTGGGAGAATGTATGTATTTTTGTGTCATTTTTTAGGATTCTTTATGAGGCAACTAAGCTTTTTCCAGCATCACAAGAAGTGAGTTTACATGTTGCATTTCATCAACTGTCTTCAATATATTGTGAGATGAAAAAGTCTTCTATGAACCTTAACACTATTTTGGCCACTATGGGATTTGAAATGAAGAGGAAGTGTGACAAATATTGGCGCAATATTCACTACAACAGATTGTGTAAAAGATAGCGCCACTTTAAGCAGCGCTTTAATAAAAAAAACGCTACTTTAGCTAATAAACAGCGCTTCAGAATACGAAACGCTGATTTTGGTCCTAAACAATAAACAGCGCTTCCTATATGAAGCGCTGATTTTGGTCCTAAAAATTTGGTCCTAAACAATAAACAGCGCTTCCAATATGAAGCGTTGATTTTGGTCCTAAACAATAAACAGCGCTTCATATTTGGTCCTAAACAATAAACAGCGCTTCCTATATGAAGCGCTGATTTTGATCCTAAAAATTTGGTCCTAAACAATAAACAGCGCTTCCAATATGAAGCGCTGAATTTGGTCCTAAAAGAATCAACAGCGCTTAAAGCTTTTTAAGCGCTGATTTTGTCCTTTATTTCTATTAATTTCAGCACTCACGCTCTCACGCTCGATCTGTTTACAAAAAAAAACTCACGCACGATCTGCTCCCACTTCATTCTCTTTCAGCGAAGTTCCGCTCTCTCTCAGCGTTATGCCTCTCAGTGTTTTTCAACTCTCTCTCAGCGAAGTTCACTTGTTGCGTTTTTCAACTCTCTCTCTCAGCGACCTCTCCTCTCTCTCACGTTTCTACTTCGATCTGGCAGCACCGTGGTTCGATCTGGCAGCGCCGTGGTTTGATTTGGCAGCGCCGTGGTTCGATTTGGCTTCACCGTATTTTTGTTGGCTTCGATCTAGCGGTAGCGTGGTTCGATCTGGTTGTGATGTTCGATCTAGCTTGTAGTGGTTCGATCTGGTTGTGATGTTAATTTGGGGTTAGATCTGGTTCGATCTGGCTAATTTGGGGGTTGGATCTGGTTTGATTTGGCTTCAGTCCGTTCTTTGGCTAGATCTGAGCCACCACCACCGATTCTGGTTCGATTTGGTCGAAATCTTTCACATGGTGAGTTGATCTATCTCGTCTCGTGTTGATTTCCTAATTTTTCTCGAAACCCTAATGTTTTTTCATGTTTCATCTCGAAACTCGATGTTTCACACTATGGGGGAGGACGAATCAACTGAGATCAAGGCTTTCCCTGTTCAAGTTCAAGTTCAAGTTCACTGCACGGTGGGGAGGACGACTGTTCATGTTCTAATGGGTTTTCTGAGGATTCAAATTCTGGGGTTCAAGTTCTGTGTTTCGTAATCTTGTAGTTTTTAGCTTCCTCGTGATAGATCTGCTTTTGTAAACTTCAATTTGAATTCTGGATTTGATTATGTTTATTGAAGGTTTTGTGTTCAGGATTTGATTATGATCATGTTTCGGATTTGATTATGTTTCGGATTTGTGTTACGCATTTCGTTTGTGTTCGATTTCGTAATGCTTGAAAAAGAAAAAAAAAAAGTTGAAAAAACAGCGCTTCATTAAAGGAAGCGCTGCTTATTGATGCTAAAATTGACAATAAACAGCGCTTCCTTTAACGAAGCGCTGCTTATTGATGCTAAAAGTGATAATAGAAAGCGCTGTTTATTGTCAATTTTCAGCAGCGCTTCAAAAACGCTGTTTAAGGCCAATAACAATCAGTAGCGGTTAAATAAACAGCACTTTTTAAGCGCTGTTTAAGGTCAAAATAAGCGCTGTTTATTGCTTATTTTTGTTGTAGTGATTGCGAACATAAATCAATTTCTTTATTTTGGTGTCATTTTTTATCCCCGGTATAAGTTGAGATTTGTAGAGTGGTTGTTTAAAGACATGTATGGTCAAGAATCCGACTTTGCAAAAGATCTATCCACCTCTTTAAGCACCAATCAGTTTAATATATACAACAACTATAAGAAAGCCTATGAACTAAAAAAGGGTTTCGGACAGTCCTCTTCTAGCTCAACAGTAGGTATTTCCCATAATGAAACACTTTTAGTTGCTAAAATTTCACCATCACAAGCAAGGGCTGATGCTTTTATGCAACACTTGAAGGAAAAATATTCCATTGACAAACAAAATGAGCTTGAGAGATACTTGAGTGAATCTAACATAAATCAGAGTGACAAATTTGATATTTTTATTTGGTGGAAAAAACTCATTAATGTACTCCATATTATCTACTATAGTTAGAGATCTTATGGCCACACCAGTATCTACAGTACTGGCATCAGAAAGTGCTTTCAGTGAAGGGGGTTGTAGTCACATTTAAAAGCTCTCTTAAACCATAAATGACAAAGCTTCAATTTGTACCCAAAATTGGTCGAGGCCTTAACTCTTCCAATTCAAAGATCTCCAACTCAATGACGAGTATGAAGTAGTTGAGAATATTGTGACAGATAATTTTTTATGCATTATTTTCCTCTAAAATTCTTTAGAATTTCTATCTTTGTATACATTTTAACTTGAGTCTATTATTTTGAATATACAATAGAATTTCAATGAGCTAAAGTTGGAACAGCAATTGGAGCTGGGCCATCATCTCAATCACAGCCAATTGGTTGTGATTGATAAATTTAAGTGTCTGTCCCTTAAATTACTAAAGTATATATTGTAAAATCTGTTTGCTTTGTGTTTTATTTTAGTTTATTCAATTTTTTGCAGTCATACTACTTTTTACGTTTCTGGAGTCATTGATGTGTCATGACTGAAATTGGGACTCAAATCCATGTGCCTTTCTTCCTTTTTGGATTGCTAGATAAACTTGTTGATACGCCTACTAGACTGGATGAATCTGTTGTAGTTGAAACGGTTAAGTCCTTTAAACTATTGAAATTGTTACTCTTCTATAACATGCTAGTTTTTCTCTTAATGTCATCAAATTTGTTGCTTATGGTTCTTGTTTATTTGTAGGGGATTGATTTAATGAAGTGTTGTTGCTATTGTGCTTTAGAGTCCGAGTACCAAATCATCAAAATATTATTGTTGTATCTTTGTGCTGGACTTGGATAGGGGAATTATGCTTCAGTTCGACTACTGGTAACATACATATATTTTTTTTACTTCTATAACACTTGTCATTTTTTCTTCATTTGGTAACATGTTTTTTTTTCTCTCTGTAATTGCTAGTTGATCAATTCAGCAAACCAGCTATTCAAGAATGAAGTTGTTGCTATTGTTGCAAAGTGTTCTTCATTCGGTTTTATTTCTGGTTTGACTTGCAAAGTGTTGTTGCTGCTGCTTGTGTTGATGTTGCTACAAAGTGTTGTTGCTATTGTTTATGCTAGAGTTAGAGAGGAAACATGACAACTATGCTTCATCCTATGGTAATTTAATAATTCAGCCTAAAAATTTTGAGTCATGAATTATCATGTTATTGAGAGTCTTGGTGAATTAATATATTCTCTTAACATGTTCCCAGGTGCAAGTAGAAGTGTATCACATTGGAAGATCGTAATTAATCTCTAATTTGTGATTTGTATACTTATTTATGTATCCATTTGGCTACTTAAGTTTGTATTTTAAGTCTAGTCTCTGGATTTAAAGATAATGTGGGTTAGGGAATGCGGATTTGGCATTCCAACAATAACAAGTAGTTGTTGTGTTGTTAGTTTATTAAATAATTTGACCAGCCCTAACTTGTTAGCTGGATGGATTTAGTTTGAGCACAATTAGTTTGAATAGATTTAGTTTATTGATTGATTTGAGTTATCTTTCAGTTTGAACATTGTATATGCTTTGAAATTTGAACACTGCCACTTAGCATATTTGGGTTGAACAAATTATGATTGATCAGTATGCTTTCAATAACATTGTATTCTTTCAGTTTGAACACTAAATGCTTTGGAGTTTGAAAAGCCATTGTAGTTAAAAGGATTTTCAAAAATAAAATGAAAAATGACTCGTTAATACCTTGGGCTTTTCAAGCCATTTTATTTAACTGGGGAAATTGGCCCATTAAAATTAACATATAACTTTTTTTGTCAAAAAATATTAGGCTAAATTTTACATTTGGTCCCTTAAGTTTATTTTAGGTTTCAATTTGGTCCCCTACATATTAAACGTTTCATTTTAGTCCCTTACGTTTCAAAAGTTATAGCACGTTCATCCTTTCCGTAACAGATCTCTATAATGCAGTTTACTGTGTATTATGTGGCTAACGATTTGTCTATGTGGCAAGTGTTTAGTGTGATGTGACAAATATTAGTGTGAATGGCAAATATGTGGCAAATATTGGCAAGTCTGCAGAATAAAGAATACTTTTTTTTTCTTTCATCAAACCCAGAAAAAGAAACGCAAAAACGCAGAAGAAAACCAGAAACGCAGAACCAAAAAAACGCAGAAATGCAGAGACGTAGAACCAAAAACACGCAGATCTATCTTCTTTCCCTTCCTTTCTTTTTCTTTTTTTTCCCCACACTCTAATTGGATTTAATTTGGTTGGATTTAAGACGCAGCAGCAGCTTTGGTAGGATTTAAAAAAAAATGCAGCTTTCGAGTGGTGAAAGAATGGAAATTGCAGGATGAGTTTTCAATTAATAGATTGGTGAAAGTTGCAGTAAGCATAGGAAGCGAAAGTTGCAGGATGGAGAAGATTAATGGAGGAAAGGAATAGAGGAAAAGAACCCTAATTTTAATTTGGGGAAGATGATGATCAGTACAAGAAATTCGACCTATACTGACGGACAAAATCCGTCACTAAAAACCAATTGTCCGTAGCTAAAAGTCCATTTTCCAAAACAAAACCAAAGCTGCAGCAACAGCGAGAGCCTCATCATCGCCATCATTTTCTTCCAATGCTACATCAGTGCTTAGGAATTTCTCTTCTATAAAAAAATTTGACTAAAGAAACAACTGAAATTCCTTACTCTCGGCAAGGAAAAGCGAAATCCAATAGAGATTAGGAGAACTATTAAAAACACAACAATTAGGGTGAAATTCAAAGGAAGAAGGATCTTGTATTTTGTCTTCGATTTGAGAACGTGAAGATTACGGAGATGAAAACTTCAAAGATCAAAGAGAAAGTAAATTTAGGTTCATCTGTAGGGAAAGTCAACTACACAAAACCAAAGACCACCGCCAACGACGCCACCCCTCTCATTGTCTCCGCCATACCCCCCGCACGGTGGACCCGCGAACCTGCGTCTCTCTCA
Organism: Calophaca sinica; assembly: GCA_037113605.1. Lineage (NCBI taxonomy): Eukaryota > Viridiplantae > Streptophyta > Magnoliopsida > Fabales > Fabaceae > Calophaca > Calophaca sinica. The sequence goes on along the minus strand of CM073733.1, from coordinate 98,826,460 downwards.
TATCCGTCTTTCTTCTTTCCCTTTTTCTTCTCTCTCAGATCCGTCTCTCAGAAGGCAAAAATTGGGGAAGAAGAAGAAGATAGCCACGTCACAACAAACAGTGCCACATCGACAAAACGTTAGCCACGTAAGATAGAATGGACGTCGTTAGGCGGGTCTTTGATGGAAGGGACGAACGTGTTATAACTGTTGAAACGTAAGGGACTAAATAGAAACTTTTAAATGTAGGGGACCAAATTGAAACCTAAAATAAACTTAAGGGACCAAATGTATAATTTAGCCAAAAAATTAACTTGAAAAAAAAAAGATCAGAATCTAAGTTGGGCTGACAAATAAACCTGGCCCCAACATGGGCCCAAATCGTCTTAACCCGGACGACCCAACCGAAAACCGCCCAATCCGAAAACCACCCAAAATGTAAATAGACTTGGACGGAATTAGGCCTCATATAAGAAACCGCGGTTTGGGCCGGACTGGGATTTTTGTGCCCGAATCCGTCTGAAACGGTCCAATGTCTAGCCCTACCAAAAGGAAAGTTATATAGCAAAAAAACATGCTGCATTTGAAACAGGTCAAAAAATGTTTTATTTCTTAATTAAAATTGTATAAATAATTATATAATATCTTTTAAATTTTTCATTCTTTCTTTTTTCATGTATTCAACTATGTTTATCTAATTGTTTCATGTAGTAACGAGTTATAGTAAGTACCACTTATAGGAAGGGGTTTGCGCCAAAGTGATCCGCTTTTTCCCTATTTGTTTATCTTGTGCACAAAAGGATTGACAACACTGATTAAAAATGCTAAGCACTTAGGTAAATTGTATGGTGTGCACATTTGTTGTGGGATACCTATTGTTTCTCACCTCTTATTTGTCTATGATAGGTTCTTGTTTTTAAGAGCTAATGTGACGTAATTTTTGGTCATGAAGGATATTCACTCCACTTACAAAGATGCATCGGGGTAGTCTATTAATTTTCAAAAGTCAGTGATCTTATTCAGCTCTAATGTGTGCCAAAATAACCATGATCAACTCTTTTCTCCTCTTGGAGTGGTCAACGACTGGCCTCTGGCAAATTCCAAGAGTTGCCTTCCTCGGTTAGGAGAAATAAAAAGGCAACCTTTAGTTTGATAAAGGATATAATTTGGCAGAAGATTAGCTCCTGGAAGCACTAGACTTTATCTATGGCAGGAATGGAAATATTAATCAAGTCTATGGTACACCTTGTTTCCTCATACTGCATGAGTATGTATCCCATCCCTCCTTTCTTTAGGGAAGAAATTCAACACATGCTAAACTTATTTTTGTGGGGTAACAACCAAGGAGCAATAAGGGGTATCAATAGGCTTGACCGGGACAAACTTACAATTCCTAGGAAGTATGGACGATTGGGTTTCAAAAATTTGTATGCTTTAAACTTAATTATGTAGGTAGACAAGTCTTGAAATTCATTCAAAACCTATAATCAATGGTATCCTGGGTTTTTAAAGCAATTCACTTCTCCACAAATAAATGTTTGGAAGCTACCATTGAACATATATAACTCGTCGTATGCATATGGCCTTCTAGGGTGCTTTGAGGGAGGGTCTTTGGTGGAGAACTGGGAATAACCAATCAATAAATGTTTGGGGTAAGTCTTTGGTAAGATCTGAAGGTCGATCACCCTACTTGAGCCCAAATCCTTTGGGTCACCAAGAGTTGTGAGTCAGAGATCTATGGTTCCCTATCCGAAAGGAGTCGAATGCAACCTTGGTTCATATTCTCTTCACTAATGGAACTGCCATGGCCATTTTGAACACGCCTATTTTCCCATATATAGAAGAGGACAGAAGGATATGGTCTCACAACCCAACGAAAGAATATACCATTAGGAATACCTATCATATCGATGAATAACTTGGTAGATAACTCTCACCTTCACTTACAAGGGGAATAGATGTTGATTTGGAAAATGGGTTCCCCCTCACATCAAGGTTTTCTTGTGAAGATCTTGTAAAGAGTATCGGTAACACCCTGATTTTCGTATTATTATTATTATTATTATTATTATTATGGATAACACGCTGGTTTACCATGGTACAGTATCCTTATTTACTAGTTGAATAAATGTTTTCTTGCACGCCATGTCCCTGTATTTATACAGTTGAAAATATCAAAATAGCACAAAAGTCTTTCTTGTGGATTTGAACACAGGTTTGGAAGTTATTGGAAAAGGCTTACCACTACTCCGACCCATGAAACTATTAAATATATATACATATATTTATTATTCTTTTTGGTAAACCAAAATATCCTCCACAGGGGTTGTCCTCTCCCAACAGATGTTTTTCCATATGCAATGGCCAGGGATCGAACCCAGGACCAGATGGTTAAGGGACCCAAGTATCTACCACTTGTGCCACACCATGTTGGTTACATATATTTATTATTCAATTTATATCTAATTCATGGTTTTAAAAATTATAAGTGTAGTTCATATTAAATTTTATTTTTAACATACACTAGTAACCAAAATAATTTTTTATTTTTAATTTATATTTGTAAGACCCATAATATTTATGTTAATTTCTCTCACTTAAAAATGCCTCACTTTTTTTGGTCAATTTAAAATTGTCTCACTTAAAAGTTTGCTTTAGACCTACAAATATGTTGAACCAACCCTGATTTATACTATCATATTGTCTCTCCAAAAATTAGATTAAGACATACGATAGCTTATTGCATCATGTCTCTATTAATTTGACCATCAAACGAATCCTTATTGTGCATTAATGCATGCTTTAAATATACAAGTGAACACCATCGTAATTTCTTTTCTAAATTAGGTCTATAAGTATTAGAGCATCACTTATAGGAGATTATACTATGCAAATTCAGATCCAGTTTGGATAAACTCTCAAAAATCACTTATAAAAATAAAATATTAAATTTATTTTTAACTATTCGTATAAGTTTAAATTTGTATTTCAATTTTTATAGAATTCTTCTATATAATCATCTATAATTAAGCTTACATAGACTTTTTTTCGTAACTTTTTTTATAAGAAAACTTCTTGTAAGTAAAAATTCATAAATTTGTTGTAATTGATAAGCCTTCATAAATCAGAAGTGAATCCAAACTACATCTTAGTCTAAAGGGTAAAATTTATATATTGTCAACATTAAAATATATTTTGACTACTATCATTCTTTACTTAAAAAAAGGTAAAAAATGTACCAAAAAATAAAAAAAATAAAAAAAGGTCAAAAAAATATGTAATAGATGTGGTAGAAGTTGACCAGTTAGAGCCTAGAGCTTCAGCTGAGCCCATTGAAAAAATGTCACAATGACATAACTTATTTAAAAAAAAAATCACAATAGTACAAACAAAATCTTTACTTAAAATAAAAAGCTATTTTTTTAATATAAAACTTTAGCAAAATTAAAAAAGTTATAAACCACTCAAGAAATTCTTCCAATCAAGGTTCCCCATTACTGGCCTCAAATCAGTCCACCTCATAACACACAAATAGTTTTCTGCTTCGCTTGAAATGCAAGCACCAATGTGCAGCTTTTGTAACCTTCCATAGTAATCTGTGTATAAAGTCAAAAGAGTGGACAGCATAACACTTTATATTAGTCGAACATTGCTCACCAACCTTATCGTGTGACAGTACCCCACTACATATGTCAATGCATCTTTTCCTCGCAAGTCATGTACGCTTATTTGTCACAGGAAAGGAAAAGTCAGCAAATTGAGGGAATACTTCATCTTAATTGTCAGCAATCTTTTACGGGGTTAGTATTTTGTAGAATTTTGTTCAAGAACTTTCGGCGAAAAGATGAAATAATTAATGCTATGATAGCCCATATATCTTGGAAATCAGTGTCACAAACGGTTCTCGTTCACATACTCCATTCATCCGTTTTCGTTTATTTTTTATATTTATTGAAAAATATATGTATTTGGTCTAAAATTTGAACCAAATACATATATTTTTTAAAAAATATAAAAAGTGACTTTTGCTTATAAATAAAAACGGAGAGAGTAACAATTACCGGAACAAACAATAAAATACTTCCACTAAATTACTTAAAAAACACAAATATCAATGAAGTTTATTTAATGTTATATAATTAAAATGTGATTCTAAATATACCCCTTATATTATATCAACCATGTAATTAATTCATAAAAATAAAAAAGTCTAGAAATATGCAAAGTCACAACACAAGGGTATAAAAAAAACTTTTGTAGGGTGTGATTTTGAGAGAGTTGATGTAATTAAACTTTTGTAGGGTGTGATGTTGGTACGGAGAGAGTTGGAAATTGCTTTGCAGGGTGTGGTTTTGAGTGCATCTATCAGGGATACTTGGTTTTGGAAAAACGACCCGTCTGAGGTTTTCACTGTTAAGTCTGCATACCAACAACTCGTTAAGTTGTCTCGGGGTCCTGAGGGCCTCACAGATTTAAGGATGACTGAGGTGTATATGGGGGTGTGGAATTCTGCTATCCCTTCAAAAGTTGCTATTATGGTGTGGAGACTCCTGTTGAATAGGCTACCTACTAGGGACGCTTTGATAAGCCGTGGGATCATCACGCCCACCCATAATGCGTGTTGTGCCTTTTGTTTCCAGCATGATGAATCTGTAAGTCACCTATTCTTTAGCTGTAGTTTTTCTTTTGCGGTGTGGGGTTCCATATACTCTTGGATGGGCCTTTCGGGAGCATGGCATTGTGAGGGTGATGCGAATTTCCTTCAATTTGGTCTAGGTTTGGGCAAAGTCAAGAAAAGGGTGAGGTTCTTAATTTGGTGTGCTGTGGTATGGGCCTTGTGGTCTTTAAGGAATAATACCTTGTTTAGGGGAGATAATGTTTCACACTTGGAGAGTGTGGCAAAAATTAAGGCAATTTCTTGGGGCTGGTTCATTGCTAAAGCTGGGAGAAAGGTGGGATTGCAGTATTCGGATTGGTGCTCGAACCCTCTTGGATGCCTAATGATGGTCAAGTGATCTCTATTCTACTTAGGTTGCTGTGTTTTGATGGTCTCTGGTGGTTTTAATTTGGCCTTGGTGTGTGCACGATTCTGTTATTTCTTGGATACTGGTGTTGTGGTTGTTTGTCTTTTGCAGGGCTGCTTTCGGTGACTCGGTCCGACTTCGGTGTTTGCTTTTTGGGTGCAGCTTCCGTGCTCGAAAACATAGCTGAATGTGATAGATCTGGTTTAGTGGAGTTGCAGTGGTGGTGGATCCAATATGATGTGTGGTCTCCCTTGATGCAAGATGGTGGTGGTGGAATTTGGGTGGACGGTCACCAATTTTATGGAGTATTGTTGGCCTAATTTTTAGTGGGGCGTATGAATTTGTGTGACTGCAAATGTTTGCTATGGTTCTATATGTTGCAATTAAATTGTAATTTGGATCACGTGCTGCGTTTGGAGGAGGTTGGCTGCTGATAACTCTCGGCTGCAATGCTGAGTGGGTGGCATTATTTGTTGGGTGATTGATGGTTCTGGGAGAAGAATGTACTACAATATTATGGGCGTGGTATGATCATTGCTGGTGGTTTCATTTATTGGGGCGAAATGGAATTGTTTGTGCTGCTTCCTCACTTTTTGGGCGGGTGCTTATCGTGTGCATGTGCAGAAGTTAGTGTTTCGATTAAAAATGATGCTCCAAATTATGGTTGGTGGTTAGTAGTCTTTTTCTTCTTTCTTTGGGTTGGGTGGTGTACTCTTTTTCTTCTTTTGGTCTTTTTCCCACTGGGTTTTGGCCTTGAGAGGTTTTAACGAGGCACACCCTCCCTAGAACTTTTGTATGTATGGGTTTGGAGTACCCCTTGTACTCCGATTTTAATTCATTCTTTTGCTTATCAAAAATAAAATAAAAATAAAAAAAAACTTTTGTAATAAATATATCTTGAAAGTAGCTACTTTTTCTTATAATTGGGACCAAAGAAACTCCAAAAATTTTCTTATAATAAGAAACAGAGGTAGTATATGAAAAAATACATAATTTCACACTAGTTAAAGACAGTTATTAAGTGTATTTAATTGTATTTAATTTTCTTGATTTTATATAAAATAGATACTACATTTAGTAATTAAACTACTTTTAATCATAATTGTCCTCACAATTTTTCATATTAAACAAAAGTTTTTTTTTTTTGATAAGCAAATGTTAGTTGTTAGTAATTGTTAGAAATGTTAGTTTCCTGGGTTTGAACCCGGGACCTCCAGCTTATACTCCTTCAGCGTCCCTTAGCTCACCAACCGAACTACCTACTTGGGACAAACAAAAGTTAAATTAACTTAAAGTTATTTTTGGAACAATAACATTAAATATGAGTATGTTAATTAAAATTTGCTTATATTTGAATCCACCAAACTTAGACACTTTTTTTCCGCCTATAATTGAGTTTGGATGGAGTATTTTTTTATAGAAAACTAAAATATATCCTTGTTAAGTTGTTAGTAGTATTTTTTTCCTCAAAAATTTTTTTGTAGAAGTTGTTAGTAGTATTATTTGCATTTGTAGAAAGTTTTGTAGAACCGAATGGATGCATAACAAAAAATCCATACGGAGGATCACTTTTTCCACCCTATCTATTATCTACTATATTATATAAAATGAGGTTTTGCCATGTAGGCTCATGCCACATGACAGCTCATTCATTCTTTTCCCTCCAAAATACAAAATTTTTTATTTTTTATTTTTAATTCATGATATTTCATTAATTAAGGCATATCAATCAATTAATGTTCATATCTATAATTTTACCATTCAATCAAATTTGAATTAAATCAAATTCAAATTCAAAATATAATAAATTAAAGCATATTAATCAATTAATTCTCATATCTGTGCATTTTTCATTCAATCAAATTATTATCTAAGTCATGTGATAACATAAGAATCATTAAGTTTTTTGTCTGTCCCATGTAGGTGGCTCAATGGTTGAGCCAAGGGACATGAAGGAGTTACAAGCAGGAGGTGCAGGTAGAGCCGGCAAAATGGGCCGGCCCGACCGGGCTGGGCTAGCCCGATAAATGATAGGGCTTAGGTAGCATAATTTGAGCCCAAAAAAAGGGACTTTTTGGCCCGGCCCGATAAAACCCGAGCTCGTCCCGGGCTAACCCGGCCGGGCCACGGGCTGCCCGTATTTATGTAAAAAAAAAACAATTGTTCTTTTTTTAATTTTCGTTATTGGGCTGTGATAAAAAAGAAAATCGTTAAAATATTGATCCAAAACGGGTTAATGGCTGGACTGGAGCGGCTAGTGGGCTATTTCTATTAGATTGAAAAAATCTAGCTCTCCTTGACACCTTCTCGTTCGTACTGTCTCGTGAAAATGAGAAAGCTTTCCTTCTCCTTCTCTGACGGAACTGCCTGTCGTGTCTCCGTGTTGTCTGCTGCGTCGCACACTGAATCACGCGATGAATTGCACACTGAATCACAGCTCTGCTCGCACGCTGAATCTATCTGCTTGCTGTCATCGATTTAGGGTTAACCGAGAGGAACGAGGCCTTCGATTTCAATGTCGCACTCTCCGATCACGAAAAGTACGTCCGATGAGAGCACGATAAGGAATCCGGTAACGCCGATGCCGCCGAGGACTCCCAGATCGACATTCACCCCGCTGTCAATCACAGGCTCAAGGTCTCGTTATCAGTCTGATTCTTCAGATTGAGTAATTGAACCCTAATTCACCATCGTGGTTATTATTATGATGAATTGTTTACAATATAAGTTGAAAATATATTCTAATCAAAATCTGAGTGAGACAAGATTCTTTTTAGTATGCGTAGATGATGGATGTAACACCCCAGGCTATCCACGTGGCCTTTGGCCATTAGGCTTTCCTGAGCGTGCCACTGATCACAGGAGTAATCCCCCTCTCATGGGACTTTTTGGTCTGATGGTGCAAGGAGGTGCGCTTCCGAGGTACTTATTCTCTCAGGTTCCGGGTTCGAGCCCTCCGTAAGGCAAAAAGTCCCATGAGAGGGGGATTAGTCCTGTGAGTGGCACGCTCAGGAAAGCCCAATGGCCAAAGGCCATGTGGATAGCCTGGGGTGTTACAATAAAATGCGTCTTTTATTGTAACAACCCAGCATTTACCACCAGGTGAGCCCAGTTGGCATTTAGCGAACCGTTACTTTAAGAGGTCTTCTCCAACCCCTTTGGCCTTTGGCCAAATTTAGTGGAGTTTTTGCCTCCCCAAGGGTTCGAACCCTTGGGGAGGCAAAAACTCCACTAAATTTGGCCAAAGGCCAAAGTGGTGGAAGACCTCTTAAGTAGTCGCTAAATCTGGCTAAACTCACTGGTAAATGGTGGGTCGTTACAATAAAATGAACTTTTTATTGTAACGACCCACTATTTACCACCGGGTGAGCCCAGTTGGCATTTAGCGAACCGTTACTTTAAGAGGTCTTCTCCACCCCCCTTGGCCTTTGGCCAAATTTAGTGGAGTTTTTACCTCCCTAAGGGTTCGAACCTTGTACCTGGGGTTAAATACAAGGTTTTTGAACCCTTGGTATCACCGTGGGAAAAAATCCTAGGTAACTGAAAAGGAATTTTAAAAAAATAATAATTAAATTTAATCAGTCTTTAAACTGATTAAATTTAATTATTAGTTAAAAACTAAAATAATCAATTTTTAAAAACACATATTTTTAATTTTATTAAAATCTCTCATTGTAATAAAATTTAGCCTTCCCTATTTATTTGAGATAATTAAATATAAAAAATTATAAAAAACTAAGAAAAACTAAAAAAAAAATTGTAATTTTATCTAAGCCTACTTTTAATTGCCATTAAGTGGTTATTACTAAAAGCCACTAACCCTAATTTGAATTCAAATTAAAACCAAACCCTAAATACAATTTAGCCCGGGTAGTTGAATAAATTAATAAATACAAAAAAATAAGGAAAAGTAAGACCTAAAAAAATTGATCAGCAATAAAATGCAGAGGCAATGAAGTGGATCAACAATAAAATACACATAAACATAATACAATGTCATAGAAATAAAATAAAAATTAAATAAAAAAATAAAAATAACAAAGAATCAGTTATACAGCAAGCCCAAAAAAATAGAAAAAAAATAAAGATCGGAAAAGATAAAAGAAATATGCAGAAGAAGTCGAGGGCTAAGAAGAAGAAGAAGGTTACAGAGAAGAAAAAAATAAAAACGAAAAAAAGATTCTCCTTGTCTTCGTTCTGGGATCTTTGTCTTCTTTGATCTGGTTAAAAAAAAATGGAAAACAATTAGAAGAATAGAAAGTAAAAATACGAAAATAAATAAGTAAAACATACTCCCTTTTAGTATACCAAATCAGAAATTAGGGGGAAAAACCTACCCTTTTTGTCTCTGGCGGGCGATCTCCTCCACCGCTCACCCCCTTCTTTCTCCCTACTCAAAACTCAACCTTTTTTGCCAACAAAGATTCCTCCCTCAAAAATACCAAGGAACTGGGGGAAGGTTTCGGTGAGAAAAAGAGATAAGAGGTGCGCTGCGCATGGAGATGAAGTTCACGACGGTGGACGAGAACCTGCTCTACCAGCGTGGCATTGCGGCGGATCCTGAACACAAGGGCATGGGGCACATGTACTTATGGTGAGGAAGGGAAGCTCCGTGAGGCTTTACCAAGATGCACAATGCCCTGACGGGTTGAAAGAATGAAGAGAAGATAAGAAAGAATGAAGAGAAGAGAAGAAGGAGAGGCCGGTTGGGAGGAAGGAATGAAGAGAAAGGGAAGAGGGAAGGAGGTAGAAAGAAGAGAGAGGGGGAGAGGATGCATCCTCTCACAGCGGCAGAACGGGGAAAATGAGGGATTAGGGTATTTTAGGTTTTTATGGTCATGAGGTTTGGGCCGAGTGGGTGTTTGGGCCGCGTCTCACATTTGAAGGCCTAGGGGGCGCAGTAGAGAAACTAGGGGTGCGTGAAATAAAAAATGAGAGGGAGGGCGCGGGGGGTGCTTTCTTCAATGCTATTAGCACCCCCCATTTTCCTTTTTTTTTACATGTTTTCACTTTATTATTTTTTTACCTTCTTCTTTTCCACTTTGAGACCAAAAATATTACTATCATTATTTTATTTAATATCATTGCTTTTAAATTTAAGAAAAAATAAATTTAAAACAAGGTCGGACAAAATAAATCATGACTACATAAATTTAACAGAAAGACACTAACATAGATTGTAACGTTCCACATGACGTTAAAAAGACATTAGTATTTTAAAATGAAACACAAACACACCGAAAATCCTTATGGTTCGCTTAGGTTAGTCATGTCAAAAAGGGAATTGATTCCTACTGATCGCACACATAAAAACAATAAAATGTAATAAATCCACAAATTAAAAACCATACATGTCATATATATATATATATATATAACAAAGTCTAACCATCTTGTGCACCACCGTAATAATCACCGTCATCGTCCCCACCATCTCGTGGCTGTCCATTATATGGTTGATAATTAGACGGGTTGATATAACCTGCCATTGATATCATGGTAGAAAAATCATCGGCCATTGCGTCTACAGTGGGGCCTTAGCTAGTCTGTGGCGCCTCACCGTTGAAATGGGGTTGTTGCAGAGGTAGTTGTGGCCTGTAGTAGTTTTGTGGTGGTGGCTGTTGTTGTGACTGTGGGGGTGATGGCCACTAGCTGTAATGGTGTACCGGTGGGTGGATATGTGAATGTGAGGGCCCTGGCCCGTAGTAATACTGTTGACCTATTGGTGGCAGTGGCGATGGCCTCCCCTGCCACTGCAGTAATGCATAAAACTGTCTCTGTTGCTCTGCCATCTCTTCCACTTTTGCAGTAAATAGCCAAGTCCCTCCTAACTTTATCATTGTCTTTGGTTTTGCCTTTCATGTTCATCACAGTGTTAAATATGTTGTCAAAAAAATTCTTCTCAATGTGTATAACATCGAGATTGTGTCTCAATAAATTGTCTTTCCAATACGGAAGATCCCAAAAAAATATTTCTTTTTGTCCAATTATGCCACACGCCATAATTTTCTGATCGTTGAATAACATCATTTATAACTTGTACTTTTGGCAAATCCTTGACTCTATTCCATACCTCTTCCGATGTTAGCCTACGGGGTGGATCCTCATTTTCAGCTACACCCTTTACGAAGGCATTTTTATTCATCCTAAATGGATGATCATTTGGTAAGAACCTGCGGTGCGAGTCAAACCAAGAAGCCTTCCCTCCGTAGTGCAAGGTAAATACCTTCGTGTCCTCCATGCAAATCGGACATGCCAATTTACCATGAGTCCCCCTTCCAGATAACATGCCATAAGCAGGAAAGTCATTAATGGTCCACATCAAGACTGTTCTCATCATAAAATTTTGCTTTCTGGCAATATCATACATCAAAACACCATTCCACACCTCTTCAAATCATCGATAAAAGGCTGTAAATAGATATCAATACCAGCCGTTGGTGAATTTGGCCCCGGGATTACACATGATAAGAACATGTAAGGTTTAGACATACACATATAAGGAGGAAGATTGTACAGGGTGACAATAACTGGCCAGCAAGAATAAGCTTTAGCCAACGACTGGACATATGGTGTAAACCCATCAGAGCATAACCCAAGTCGTACATTGTGTGGATCCATGGCAAACATTCTCTGCAACCTTGATACGATAGGCAAATAAAACATTCTTTGCAGCCTTGATACGATAGGCAAATAAAACATTGCCTTCCTTGCAACTGGTTTACTCCGACTTGTCTCTATTTTGCAAAGATGATACCTTGGCTCTTTACAAAATTTACATTCAGTTAAAGCACCGTCATTTGTGCCAAATTCATTGTCGTAATACAACATGCAACTTTTCACACAACAATCGATCCTTTTAACACATAATCCCAGCTTCGACACCAACCTTTTAGCATCATAATAACTTTGTGGTAAACCGGCTCTAATAAGTGTTGCATCCAACATAATTCCGGTCATATAATCCATGCACTACTTAGGAACATTAAAGGTTGATTTGAGACCTAAAAGCCTCACACACATTGATAATTTAGAGCCTTCAGACCCTTCATACAATGGCTTATTTGTCTCTATCAAAAGAGTATAAAATCTTTGTTCCGCCTCATTCGGAAGTTCATCAGTCTCATCATGTTGCTACTCTTCGAACAACACATTCACCCCAAGAGCATCCGAAATCATCCCCTGCATCACATCAAACTGCTCATAATATTGATCTCCCATAGCCGGTAAGCCACTGCTTGAAGCACCTGTGCAATTCTCTTCAAAACCGTAAATTAACACTGGAAACAACTTCGCCATGAGTAGTCCAAATCCAATAATTAGGCTTGAATCCCCATATATACAAGTCATACTTGACTTCACTTCCAGTCTTAACACTTTGACACTTGCATACCTCGCACGGACATCGAATCCCCCCTTCAATGCGGTTATATCCTGGCGTTTTGTGTGACGGACAAACTGTTTAACCCCTTTTACAAAAGCTCGTTTCAAACCCCCTCTTCCAGGATAAGTCCTATCATACATTCAATTACGATCTATTTTCTGCATACAAAGACACTAATTATACAATGCTATTAATTATAACAATAAAAAATATTGTTATAATTAAGTAATCTAACATTATAACTTAATATACATTTCTCCTAACCTACATTTCCCTGACATATAATTAACTTGCCATCATAAACCCTAAAAATTAACAATTAACATAACAAAAAACTAATTTAATCTCTAATCCTAAATGTATTATCTAAAATTAACACATATATATTAAATACAAATAACTTATATTTTCCCTAACATAAATCTAACTTACCATAATCCTAATAACATTTAACAATTACCGATTAACATATATAACAAAAAACTAATTTAATCTCTAATCCTAAATGTGTTATCTAAAATTAACACATTTTTATTAAATACAAATAACCTACATTTAATACTAAAAATAATATAATACAAAATTTATTTAATAAAAAAAACCACTATATAATAAAAAAGTATTCTACATATATTAATATATTACTAAAAACGTATAAATATATTAACAACAAAACAAATATTCAGAATATTATATATTAACAAAAATAATATATTTATTTATTTTCAAAAAAAATATTAACGGTCAATAAACTAATTTCTAGTATAAACAATTTTTTATTCACACAATTTCAGAATATTATATATTAATAACAAAACAAATATTCAGATTATACATTAACAAAAATAATATATTTTTTCACTGTTAAAAAAACATATTAACAATCAATAAAATATTTATATAATTAATAATTACTAAATAAATATATAATAAATATTCTGTCAAAAAAAATTAAATAATACCAACCTGTGAGTAAATGATTCCGGTGGTGGTGAGTCTGGTGAGGTGGCTTCGGATTTACTAATAAAAAAGGAAATATAGGTAAGTATAGATAATTTTTTCATGAAATAAAGATAAATACAGAGAAAGATAAATAAACTTACTGTTAGGAGTGAAATGGAGAAGAGAGGGAGAGGGAATTGAGAAGAGATCAGGGACGCTCTTTCATGGAGGGGGAGAAGAGTGGGAGAGGGAATGAAGAAGAAGGAGAGAAAAGAGGGATAAAGGCGGATTGCACGAGGGAGGAGCGGTTTCTCCTAGACATGTGACACCATACCGTGGACCGAGGCCCACGCTAACGTTTCACGTGTTTTACCGTCAGCTAAGGCCCACGATAATTGGTCAAATGTGTCAGATTCAAACGGTCCTATTTTCTGATCCGATTTAGCATGGGAAAAAGCCGCCGAAAACGATGGCTTTGCGTATCGTGGGTCAAGGCCCTAGATAACAGGACACGAAATTCGTATGTGTCATTTCCTGAGGCTTAGGCCCTCGAAACTTTCCTGCTATCTGGGGCCACGAAAAAAGGCAGTAGGTAAGAGTGTTTATTCTTGTAGTGGATGACGGGAACATCAATAGAAACCAATATGTTTCTTTAGAAACTTTTTAGGAATGCAACTTCTAAAGTGTAGGTGCTCTGTGTTCCAGCCAGAATCAAGTTTGGTCCATAAATAAAAGTTAGTGTGGAGATTAGATGGCTCAAGTGAAAAAAGAGGGAGAGCCTTGTCAGTCACTTAAAATTAGTTTTTGTATTCCAATTTATTCATGAGCTAGGGTCGTGGAAACTGCAAGGCCATTAAGGCACTTGCCTTTGGCCCACAGGAAGACCCCATAGAAGATAGAATGTCTCGTTTTGTTTTCCAGACATATTTAACGATGAATTTAGAAGATAGGAATACCTATTTTGTTTTCCGGTCGTACTTATTTTTTAATGGTGAAGATAGAAGGTAAAAACAATACATTTTTATCACTCTTCTTACACTACTTTTGTTATTCATATGTGTATTTATTTACCGCAAAATTCCAAATATCCCAAGATTTCTTTACATTAACTTTATAGAGTTTTTTTACCTAAGGTCCATAATCCTTTTACACGACCCTCCGATGAGCTGATATATAAGCTAAAACATTTGTAATTGAATTGAATTCTTGTTCAGAAAAACTACATTTCAGCACTTAAAAGTAGCTCAGAGACCTTATTTTTCATTGACAAACAATTGGGAAAAAAATTTCAAAACCCAATAGTTTACGATAAAGTACTGCTTTCTGCCAAGACTTGTCTACGTGTAAAGTTTGAATGCTTGATTATATCTTTAATTAGTAATGTGTTTTTGGACACGAGAAGAAAAAGGTATATATTAAACAAATTAACAAGCATGCTTACCATGTGTTGGGTGCCAAATTTATAATTTGGTTTTTTGATAGAGCGCAGAAAATTGACAAAGCTTGAGGAGCAGCTCATGGAAGATATACTCCAAGGGAATGTTATTTTGCCGAGTTATGAGGCATGGCAAAAATTTCGACAAAAACATAGCAATGTCGAATCAAAAGAGCGAAGATGCTTGTCAAATTGAGTTTCGACCTAGTGAATATAGGTTCACGAGACTTGACGAAAGATGTTGCAGTCGAGTTTAGAGATTAGACTTAAGTTGTAACCGTTGTCTACGTGTCCGTACACGTTACAAGCACATAGATAGGTAGTTTTTTCTGGTTAGTCTATAAATACCAGGAATTTGATTGTAAAAGGGTTGGAAACTTGATCAAGCTTTCTAACATCTCAAGGCAAACAGATTAACTGAATAGAAAGATCAAGTATGCCTTCCAATTCTTCAATTTCATGCAATAAAATTTAGTCTTTGTTTGTCTAAATTGATTTTCGCATTCTAAGTATTTTTGTTTTACATCTTCATTTTCGTCCTTTGCTGCATGTGTTTTCATTATAAGCATTTACACTTTCATTTCAATTCCTGTAGTTTATTTCATTGTTTTTACTGTTCAGCAATTTATTTTTTCTGTTATTTACACTTCATGCATTTACATGTCTTACTTTATTTTTGTATCCTTCAAATGCTTTTCATTAACTTTACTATCATTCAAAAACTTTTCTTTAAAATTTTTCAAATGCTTTGTGGTTTATTGGCATAATGTGTATCATGCATTTTAAATTCTTTCGTGCAATATTGCTATTCCGTTGACCATTTGCTATAAATCATAAATGGCTTTTATGGCCGTTTTCACGTTGAAGTCTAATATAAGCTTGATACAGACAGTGTCACTTATTATACGCTTATAAACAAGAATCTTTGACAAATTGTACTCAAGTGAATTCTTGTTTAAATTAATAAAGAAAGACTGAACACTTATGTGTTGAGTCACATTTGTGGTCAAACCATTGACACTATTAAAAAACCGTTATAATAGCCTTCTCAGGTGGATCGACTATCGGAGCTGGAGGTTTCAGTCCTCGGCAGGCTTTGGAAGAGTTTCGCTCCGTCCAAGGTAATAGCCTTCTCCTTGCAGTTATTTTTGGATAGAGTCTTAACTCAGACAAACCTGTTCCGGAGGAGAGTTATCACTGATACTGCAGGTATTTCATGTATTCTGTGTGGCTCATGCACTACTAGAAAAATTGAAATTAGAGAAAGACAAAATCCCTCTCTAAACATATAAAAATCCGTCACAAACCAAATTAGTGACAAATTTTGTGACGGACACCGATTCGTAACTGAAATTAGCATCGCAAAAATTTTAGCGAGAGAATCTGGATCCGTCACAATTTGTGACGGAAAATATCCCTCACAATTCCATAAAATCCGTCACTAAAAAATAGACACAAATCAAACAAAAAATTGCATTTTTCGTCGCTAATAGTGAGGGACAAGGTTTTAAAAAACGGCCCGTTTTACAGAAAACGGCCGTGACAAAACGGTAACGGTGGCCTCCGAAACCGTTACAGGACGAAATCACGGTGGGAATAAAATTCACACGTAACGGACGCGACGAATCTGCTCAAGTTGCGGGCGACGGCCGTGACAAAACGCTGCTCACTTAACATAACACACAAACAGCATAATTTCACTCTGCACTTCGCTTTTCAAAAATGAGGTATAAAAAGGCAAAATCGCTCAATCTCATCTAAAAACCCTAACCTCGCTTTCTCCTTGCCTCTCGCGTTCTCTCTCGCGATCTCTCGCTCGTTGCTCACTTGATCTCGGCCGCCTTATGCCGCCACGGATCGTTCACGCCGCCGCCACGCCCCACCGCTTCTTCCTGCTCACGCGCTTCGATCTCTTCTAATCTGAGTCCTTCTCATCTCTATTGTCACAAACTCAAACAGGGGAAGGGATTGAGAGGGAGGGGTGAGCCGTGAAGATGGTGAGGGAGAGGAAAACAGAAATTTTAGAGGGAGGGAGGTGGAAGATGGAGGCCGAGGCGAGGAGTGAGGGTGAGCGCTCCTCCGCCCCTTTCCTTCCCTTTCTTCTCGCGCTTCTTCCTCTCTTCTCAAGCTCGTTTTCCCGCCTTTCTCCGTCACAGTAGAATCCCAAAAAAACAAACCTTTAATGCTTTCATTTTTTTTTTCCGCTAAACATGATTATGGGCCATTTTTTCAGTTTTTTTAGTTAGTTTGTATTAATAAAAAAATTGGTTGGTCAATTGTTTTTTAATTTTCGCTTATTTTAATTTTTGTGGTTATTATCATTTTAATTTTGTTTGTTAGTTAGTCACTTGTTTCATGTGGACCAAATTCATTAATTAATTAGTAAAAATTTAATTGTTATCATTTAACTAATCAATTAAATGATTCATTATTATTAATTGTCTTATGGCGTTTATAATTTATATTTGATTTTTTAATTTAAAATTACATTATTTATTTGCATTAGTTAAACAATGCCTCCAAGACAAGAATTCCAGCCGGTAGAGCGTGCACGGCGCTCCAAGTGATGACATTGGTTGGTACTATGGAGAACTCGCCCTGGTAAAAATAGAAGCAATATAAAATGTAAACTTTGTGAAAGAGTAATAACTGTGGGATTACTCTGAAGGAACATCTTGCACACATGCCGAGAAATTAAAGGTCAGTGCTAGAGTCACAACTTTTGTTAGAGAAAACATGATGAAGCTTCTATTAGACAAGAAATCAAAAAAAAATGATTCACTAAAAGAAAGGGAAGAACTTATCGCACGATAAGAGGGCGTGAAGATGGAAGATGATGACGCGAAGGTTTTATGGATGAAGATGCATCTATGAGACAAGCTACACAAGAAAGCTTGATGTCACATAGGCAATGGCAAGATAGACAAAGATTTCGGCAAGTGGCATTAGTACTAGTGGCACTGGGTAGTGGAGCTTCTTGTCAATATCAACAAGGTGATCTTCAACAAAGATTGAGCCGTAGATGTTGATCTAGAAAGAAGTAAGAGTATGTAAGCAAACAAAATTGGTAGAGGAACGATCAAATCCTTGAGAAACAAGTTAGCAAACAAGTGATATCTAAATTGATAATATATGAGCGCTCTACCTATGAACTTGAGCACTTCTCCTTGGCTACACATGTTGTTAGTCAAGTCGCAAGGCCGGGACTGTATTAAATGCCCTTCTCCTTATGAGATTTCAGATATACTTGAACAATGAATATAAGGACATGCAAAAATTATATAGAGAAGGAAATAAAAACAATATGGAAAGAAAGAGGGGTGACTATAATGTGTGATGGCTGGACAAATGGTATAAATCACATGCATATCATGAATTTTTTAGTATATTGTCCGACAGAAATGTTGTTCTTGAAGTCTATTGATGCCTCTAATGTTCCTAGTAGAAACACTGATCTATTACTTTAAGTTGCTTGACAAAATTGTGGAAGAGGTGGGGAAGAGCATGTTGTCCATGGTCATCGATAATGAGGCAAAGATTAAAAGTCAGCCTGGTTTGCTCAAATCGATGGAAAAAGACCAAGTCTTTATCTGGTCCGCATGTGCTTCATTGTTTGATTTATGTCTAGAAGATATTGGAAAAAAAGTCAAATGTCCAAAAAGTGCTAGATGAAGCAAAAAGGTAACTTTGTTCATATACAATCATATTTGGATCACAATTACACGAAGAAGTTTACTAGTGGTAGGGAAATTATTCGCCCAAATGATCACATCGCTTGCCACACAATTTTGCAACTTGAATCTATTGTGAAAGAGAAACAGTGGTTTGAAAATATGTTTGATTCTCGAGGAATACAAGAATTCCAAATGGGGAAAGAGAATCAGGACCCGTATATGAAGCCAAAAAGATTATTACTTAATAAAGAATTCTGAATAAGGCAAGTGATATAATAAAGGTATTTGAACCAATTGTCAAGGTTTTGAAGTTGGTGGATGGTGACTAAAACCAACAATGGGCTTTCTTTTATGAAGCAATTGATAGAGCTAAGCAAGCGATTGAAAAATTGTCGCTACCACACCTACTATAATAAAATCATTGACAATAGATGGATCTTCATGCATTCTCGATTTGCATGCAGCAGTATATATCTATATATTCAATTTTTTAAATATTTGTATTTAATTTTGAAATAGAAATACTAATTATTCCTTTAATCTTAAGGTTATTTTTTTCTCAATCCCCAATTTCAATTTGGAGTCATGCATGGTAGTCATGTAGCCAAGGAAACCATGGATGGAACCACACAAAGTAATAAGCAAATTAGAACCACATGTTGATAATCAAATAAAGAGCTATTAATCGTGTGAGAAATTTGTTAATGCTATATATTTATAATATTGTAGTAATTTTTATGGATAAATTATTCATTTAAGACTTATATGGTATATTGGTTCTTGTAGTTGTTACTTTTTCGAGGTAAGGGAGAGACGCTTTGGAACTGTATTTAGCGCAAAAAGCTTGGTCTCAAATGGACCCTGGTAATGTTTATAAATTATAATTTATATTTGTTGTTGATATGCAAGTATGAGAATATTGCTAACTTTTATTTTTTGTTACATTGTTGTATACATAAATAATTTACTTTTTTTTTTATTCAGCTGAATGGTGGATGATATATGGATCTTGTGCCCTCAATCTCAACGTGATAGTCAGAAAGTTCTTAGTCAAACAACTTCACCTTCAAATTGTGAGCGCGATTGAGTACGCTTAGCTACATACATACAAAGACAAGAAACAGATCAAGTATCAAAAAGCTACAAAAACTTGTCTTTACATTTTACAATATGAAGCTAAAAATGAGGCATGAGAAGAGAAGAAGTCAGAAGACATTGAAAACAGCTCAATCCAATCAACCTTGATCATATATTTCAGAAGAAGATCCTTTATCTCCATGGATTGAGGAGAGAGAGGGACCATTGTTGGATGGCACACAAAATGCGTAATGGCTCCCTATTGATTCTCGATGATGAGGTCAAGAAGAAATAGCAGTGCAAATGCCTCAGATTCAAGTCGACACCTAGTCAAGGTGGTGGTGATGGTGGTTTAAGTCCACCCAAGAATAACAACATAAAGTGGTGGTAATGGTGATGGAAATGAAGAACAAAGTCATGGAGGAGGTGAAGGGTCATTCCATTCTTTTCAAGAAGAACCATATGTTAGACGTGGATCAAAATCTATTGCCTCGTGAGGATAGATGAAGATTCTTTGATGACATGACTGGTGATAGTAGTAGAGGCCGCCAGACGTGATAAAGGTAAAAGGCACGGTTACTCCAATGGATGATTCTTCCTCGCCTAGTGTGGTACAATCATTTGGGGATTTTGGTATTGCCGCACTAATCAAGGTAGTCAAGGTAATTATCCACCATATTACCAACATCCTTCTTACATGTCACATGGTTATTATCCATATATGCCAAACCCAAACCAACCATATTATCAACCTTCTATGAATTACCATGATTCATCAGCAAATTCTTCATATGACCACCAACAAATAGAACCATCAAGAAGCTCTGGTTTGTTTGATTATGTCTTTGGAGGAAGTGGATATAATGATGATCAAGCTGATAGTGGAAGTTATGATCCTGCACATCATTCTACCATGTGGTGACCAAAGGATGTAATAAATTTTAATGCACTTTTTTCTCGCATGTATTAGTAGTTTTTTGTGATGAGAACTTGAGATAACTAATTTATCATGAAGTTTGTTTAAGGATATTAGTAATTATTAGTTTATTTATGTTGAATCTATCAAACATATATAAATTTTGTTAAATATATTAGTAGCTACTAAATTAGTCACATTTTAATTTTACTATTTTATTTTATTCTATTTTAGATATCTTATAATAATGAAAAACATTAGTTTAACTTATTATATATTATATGATAATAAAAATAATTTTAAAATAATTTGTGCAATATTGTGATTAATTCACACCGCGATTACCACGATTCTGTAACGTTAAAGATCCGCAAATAAATTAAATCGCTGAAATCTCTTAACGCGACCGCGATCAAGGACTGCTTTTTAGAACCTTGGTGAGGGATTTAATCTCTCTCTATTAGTGACGGATTTTTTCCCTCGCTAATTTACATTTTATTATAAAAAAATAATTCAATATTACGGCTGTTTTACTTTTTTCCACCACAGCCTTCTCCTTCCTCTCTCAGCCTCCTCCGCGTCGCACCAACAGACCACCACTCAACAACCACCTTGTCCTCCATCTCATATCCACCATCACAGAACCACCAATCACCAGAACCTTACTCTCACCGTCGCCCAGAAGAAAAAATAAATCCAAAAGAAGAGAATTCTGGCTTACAAATCCTTTTTTTTTTTTGGGTACATATCAGGCATACAAATCTAAAATTAAAAAGACAAGAAGAAAACCAAACTCGCAGTGAGCGAATGGAAGGGAAGGGAAAGATTGAGATGTGGATGAAGAAGAAAGCTATGCCGTCGCAGAGAGAGACAGTACGCTTGAGAAAACCGGTTTGAAGCTCCGGGTTGTGCGGGCGGCGGTTTGATGGTTAGGCAGTTTTGAGTGGGTGGTTTAGGAAGAGAAAAGGAAGCAGCACTCAAACCAGTCGCGGTGGCTCCACGGCCAGTCTTCCACTGCAAAACGCGTTCTTCCCCATAGTGTTTTGCTCTGGTTGAAACTTGAAGTTGAAAGAGTTCAATATTTCTTTCTCACTCATCTGTAACTTATTGTAAAAAGATGTGAGAGAATTTTCAACAAAAAAAAAAATGTGAGAGACAATATTTAACATCTACGTTTACAAGGCAAGCTAATGTGTATCCTTTATTAAGTAGGCTACGTTTACAAGGCAAGCTAATGTGTACAGCCTGTGCAATTTGCAGAGCATAGATGCGATGCAAAAAAAAAAGAAAAAAAGAAAGCCTCGTGATATAACATCTAATGGTGAATAATCATCCATGTCACTGATCCTTGTGAAAAAGAATATGGGATCAGTTTTGTAACAATCAAAGTCTTCTCTCATAACACTAACAACACTAAAATTCCTCACAAAATCTGTCGCTATTAGTGAGGAAAAATATCTCTCGTTAATCATTGAGTTTTAAAATCCCTCACAAAATCCGTCGTTATTAGAGAGGAAAAATATCCCTCGCTATTTGTGACGGATTTTATGATGGATTCCGTCACTTAACTGCATCTTACAAATTTTGTGACGAATTTAGTGATGAAAGATTTAGAGAGGGTATCTTTCCGTCTCAAAAATCCCTCACTAAATGTATTTTAGTCAATTTGTGACAGATTTTGTGACGGATAAATTAGCGACGAATTTTTTTCGTCACTAACTCCGTCACAAACTAGATACAACTTAAGTGCACCTGATATCTTGTTTTCTATCACTAAATCCGTCACTATTAGTGAGGGATATGCGTCCCTCTCAAATTTCCCTCTCTAAAATCGATTTTTCTAGTAATGATGTTGTGAGTCAGCTTTACACTTATTCAGCAGGTGTCCCTTCTCGTCTTCTCAGTGGTATGCGGTGATAAATTAGTTGGGGTTTGACTTTGTGCTCCCCACAGACCTCTCGTCCTTGTTCTCACAGTTCTGCATTCTTGGAGGTACTAACTCACAACATGAGCCACACAGAATACATGAAATACCTGTAGTGTCAGTGATAACTCTCCACCGTGTCTGTATTATGAGTGGCATACCGACCACTTGGTTGTTTAGTTAGGAGGTAGTTTTGCCGGCCACTAAGGTGTAGGTGTTCTTCTTAGTGTATTATGGGTTGAAGTACCCCAAGTACTTCTCTATCAATATATATATATATATATGTGTGTGTGTGTGTGTGTGTGTGTGTGTGTGTGTGCTATTCAAAAAAATTAAAAAACCATTGTTGCGACGAGATTGCCATATAACTCGTCGAATTTCAGTTGTTTGATTTATTTATTTGTTTTTTTGATGAATTTGGTAGACAACACTAATAAAACCAAATTTTCGGGTAAACATCATGTAAAAGGGATTAGAGCTAGTTTTTGGAAAGAAAATCAGTGGCATTCTGGATAAAGGCCCATAAACTATTTATAGACTACATTTTATTTGTATTATCTTATCTGATTTACAGTTTTAATTCCTCAACTCATCTATTATATTATTGCCAAATTCTTCTTAAATTTTATAATTGTTTCCTCCACTTGTATATATATTTATCCAGTATAGTAACCTTTGTGCTCTGTGATTAGACAACTTATGTTTAAGCAGCTTATTAAAATTCTTCCAATTAAGTTTTATGCCTTATGTTTATACAAATTGATCTTTCTAGAAAGATTTATCTAAACAATGGGGTATATTATTGGCATAGCATGTTGCTCCAAGATTTGTGAGACTTATGGAGATAATTTTTATAAGACTTCATCTGAAACCAATAATTTCTCTGGAGGTTGGAAAATGACTGAAACCTTCTAGTAATTGCATTACCCAACAACCTTGTTCCAGACAAATCACTTTTAAAAGTTAGTCAAAAACCTAGTTAAAAGACATAAATGTCAACCGAAGAATAATGAGACGGTTCACCTTGACGTCTTCCAATATGATCATTGTTTCTTCCGAAAGTAACTGTTTTTGGAAAATATTATCGTTGGGCAAGACTATTTGCCTATTTTAAGTTTTTTCCTGTCTCGAGAGAAATTCTTTGTTTCAAAATATGAAGTTTAATAAAATTTATCTTCACTTGCAATCTTGGAGCAACATGTTATTTTAATAGTCTACTCCATATACCAGTACTTGTACAAATAAATTTTTATTTGTATAAGTACAAGATACAAAGCATAATAAGATAAATTATAGTAAGCTATTTAAAAAAAATAAAAATAAAATCTTTGGATAGTGGTTCCTTACTTGGAACTACTATGATATTTTACCCAATATTATCGTTTAGAGTAGTGTTTCTAACAGCAAACCGCTATTCTAAGTGCCACATCGGTAGCATTTCTAGAGTGAAACCTCTAAAATATGTGGGATTCGTTAAAAGTTTGTTTTAATCACTATCCAATATATTTCCTCTTTTATTTCACCGACCTAATTATGGGTTGAAACTGCTACTCATTGTCGACTAAAATTTTCTCTTCCCTAGTGGTGGTAGCCACTATCTATTTTTCTCTTCTTTTTTTTTTTTTTCATAAAAAGTATTTTTGCATTGCTATCTCTGAAAATTTGATGGACTAGGTAATACGAATTCCAAGTTTTCCCATATCAAAATTTTCATCAATAAAGCTTTTACGTTTAGCTTTTTCTTTGCATAATTTCAAGACTGCGTTTGAGATATTCAATCAATGGCCCCCATTTTAGAGCAACTTTACCACAGAGCAACTACGGCGTCAACTAATTACTGCAGTCTGACGTGTCTTTTGACTAAAATGTGTTGGCACTAAATAGTGTACGTTCGGCAACTAAATATTAGTGGGCGCTGCTTCTGTTGCTTACGGCAACTATTATAAGCAATGGAGAGAGAGTGTGCTTTATGTGTTGGGCGACGAGCTTGGACAATTAAGAGACCAGCGCTGCTGGTGCTCTTAGGTATTTAATCAATGACAGAAAAAGACAGCTGCTATAGTAGAATAATTATTTGCAGGCCTGATCAGCTTGGCTTTCTGGGTGTGGAAAAATAGAAATTGAAGTCTAAAATATACTATGCCCTTGGCCTTGGCAATTCAGCAATGTCACAATGGCAAACGTCAACAGGCCATGGACCAACATGCTTTTTCTATGGGAATGATTTTGGAAGCTTCAGAATGACAAATTACGTTGATTTGGTCCATTCCAGCATTCCAAGAAATTACAGTCTACTTCCTCAATTCCAATTCGGTCAATATTTTACCTTTTAAAGCATAATAAGGCATTGATTTCGGCTTTCAACTTTTGCTCTTTCTTTTCTACTGTACATCCCAAACAATGTCACAATATGCAGAAAGCAGACACCAAGCAGCTAAGTAGTACTAAAAATATTATTTCTTTTTTCTTTTTTTCAGTGTCGGATTAATCCTTTTGTGCTGCTTGTCTCATAATGTAAGGAGGAACTTTCGGGATTCATCATTATTATAGTCGAATATAAAAACATGGTCAAACATGTAAAGCTTAAATGATTAGTTTAACTTGTGCATAACCCACGGACAATTTATTATCTTATTCTAAAATTTTGAGACCTAGATCTTCTAATCAAATTATTAATATTTCATTCCAGGAAGGCCAGAAATTACAACAAAAGGAAAAAGCAAAGACAAAAATGAAAAAGTGACTAGGGTCGTCAATATTTGCTCAATTATGTATGTGTCTTTTGAAATAGCGGTTTGAAACCAGTGTTTAGAAAATCGGACCGGACCGGCTGTTGAACTGGTCGGATCAGGAACCGGTGTGCCATCCGGTTCGGTTGAGCATTGTAACCACTCTGTCAAAAAATTGGAAGAAAAACCGTTGAACCTCTACAAAACCTGATAAACTGGGCAAAACCGGTGGATTCCCGGTTTTCAGCGGTCTAGACAAAAACGAGTTTGCTCCTCCCATTTGCGACCTCCCTATTGTGTCTCTGTCGTCGGCGACTTGCCAGTCCTTTTTACATAGCAAAATCAAAGCTTATTCGAAAAATAGCGCACCCAAAAAGAGAAACGCGACTGGGCATTTGAATCTGTATTTAGGAAAAGAGGGAAAAAAACCGAGTTTTGTGTTGCTCAAAAAGAGAACCCAAATGAGGAAGGGGGACGAGTGAAAAGCATAAAAAGAGAAGAGAAGAAGGAGGAGGAGACCGGAAGAGAGAGCAGATGCGATTAGAATGATGATGCAGAGTGAAATGAACAGCTTTACAGGAAGGAGGAGATTGGAACAAAGAAAAATTGCCAAAAGAAGAAAAATGAGTAAAAAAAAGGAGAAAGGAGATTGAAAGAAATTTTGGCAGTAACGTTGGGCAGTGGGCAACATTATCAATGTATATGAACAAAAATGAGCTGGCAATCAATGTAAATGAGTTGTTAGTCAATGTATGTGAGCTGTCAATAGCTGGCAGTCTGTTATGCTGAGCTTTTATGGATTCAATCACTCCTATCTGAACTTAAAGTGCAGTTTTGGACTCCTCATCTCCTCTATGATAACCTCAGTACAGTGGCACTCACACATAATCCGATCTTACACTCTAGAACCAAGCACATTGAACTTGACATTCATTTTGTAAGGGAAAAAGCCATTGCAAAGTAGCTCATTGTC
Organism: Calophaca sinica; assembly: GCA_037113605.1. Classification (NCBI taxonomy): domain Eukaryota; kingdom Viridiplantae; phylum Streptophyta; class Magnoliopsida; order Fabales; family Fabaceae; genus Calophaca; species Calophaca sinica. The sequence goes on along the minus strand of CM073733.1, from coordinate 98,800,403 downwards.
ACACATGTTCTAGCTCATGATCAACTTGCTGACTCTTTTACCAAGCCACTGTCTCCCTTTAATTTTCAAGCTCTTAGAACCAAACTTAAGGTGTTTCCTAGTCAGCAACCACCTTAAGTTTGAGGGGGGGGATATCAATGTATATGAACAAATTTGAGCTGACAGTCAATGTAAATGAGTTGTTAGTCAATGTATGTGAGCTGGCAATAGCTGGCATTCTGTTATACTGAGCTGTCAGGTTGTTAGGCATTCTGTTATGCTAAGTTGTCAGCTGTTAGGAGTTAGTTTCATCACAATCAGCCTATAAATATAAGGCATGTAATCACTGCAGAAGTCAGTTAAGCATTCATTCAATAGAAATGAAAATGATTCAGATTCAGTTTTATTCAGTTTACAAACATTGGGCAGTGGAACACGTTGGGACAAAATCACAAAAAGAAAATAAATATTTTTTTATCAAAAAAGAGCAAATAAATGAATTATCTTATTTGTGTTGTGGGAGCAAATTATATGTGGCATGCTTAGGCAGAAGTGGTTAATCATGTGATCGTATTTTACAAAATAAATGAAAACATTTTAAAATTTATGTTAATATTACATGATAAATTATATTAAAATTTTTAAAATCATTTTTTATCGGTCACGGTGATGAAAAATGGGTTAAACTGGTTGTTTCCTATTTTTCCTATTTTTCGTTTTTGTTTTTTGTATTTTAAACTAAAAAATATGCATTGTTTAGCCAAATAAAAGTCTAATAACAAGTAATACATATTCATACTCATGAATTTTTATTATTTAGCATTTTATTATTTATTTTCTATCTTTTAAAATATGTAATATGATCAAGTTATGTTCATTTATAATTTCTTTTATCATATTTTCTTAATATTTATATTGATATATTACTTAATAAATTTTATAATATTAAAAATATTTATTTATTTATCCCCGTTTCGACTACGGTCAAACCATTAAACCGTGAACCAGTACCTTCACCGGTTCAGCCACTGGTCCGGTTTTCAAAACATTGTTTGCAACTGGACATGTGCCTTTATTATATACTACTCAAATTTTAGGAAGTTACGGACCGACTAACTACATATCTCATTTTAATGAATCCCTTTTTGTGCGATTGAGTATTTTTTAAGAGTAGTGCTAGTAATACACTCTCTTTCCAATACTTATTCCATGATTAGGTGAAATTCATGTGGGTTCCACCACTTTGGAAATGGAACCCACTAATTTAGTGGGATGCACGTGAATTTTATCCAATAATGGAGAGTATTAGGGAGAGAGTGTGTTGATAGCATTTCTCATTTTTCAATCGGAAAAGAAAAATGAATTCCTGAGCGTGTACTTGGGGAGACATGATTGCCTCACGTGATATTTCCATGCGGTGGAATGTCTGTCATTGATTTAAAATGGATAGAGAAATTCTTCAAATATATAAAACAAAGGGTATGACGTACGTTTCAAGGGTAAAGATTTAAATTAATACAGTAGAAAACTTGATAGAATTTGACTGAAGAGAATCCCGTCCCGTACTTGGGACACTAACTCTTCTATAATAAGAGTGAGGTTTCAAAACATGACAGTTTCATAGGATTACCAAGTCCCAACTCCCAACTATTTCGTATAATTAAAACAGGGATGAAACAAGACTTGAATGACTTGGGCGACAACTATAAAAGACGTAATATAAAAACTGGCATTCTGGACGAAACCAGACTTGAATTGACGAAAATTGGCATTCTGCTAAATTTCACAAACTCAATCAGATCTAAAATTATAAAAAGTAGAGGATCTGGAAAGTTTGTTTTATCTGGTGGCAGACTTGAACGTCGTTTATTTGATGACTACGTACAATTATGGTAGTGATCGGGCAATATCGAATGAGGCAACTATTGAGTCATTAATCGATAACAATTTCCAATTTTAGATATCATTCTTTCTATATGCCAACGAAAAAAGTAAGGGTTTTGCTAACTAGTGTCCTAAGGACATTGATTAAGGAATCAATAAAAGAAAAGTTTGTTTTGAAAATACAAGTTAAACATTTTTCAATGTAATAAATATATCATTTTCCCATACAAACTTACCTTTTTTGATTCCTTAACCAATGTTTTAAGGGCACTCGTTAGCATTCTACAAAAAATAGGGTATATACACTTCTATTTATAATGACATAGATTCAAATGACACCATCCCCGGGAAGAACATTCACATAGCTCTCCATTTTCTGACATCGCTAATGGTAGTTTCGAGTTATTTGTTTGTTAATATGAATAGCAACTTATTTTTAGATTATAGGTAACATATTTATGGGATTCTTCTGTTTTCATAAAATATGCAGTCCTTAATGAAGATATATTATAAACTCGCTACAGCAATTTTACATGAGGCAACTGACAATACAAATGGACATGCAAAAGAAGTCAGCCATCCATGGCAAATGAAATTTTATTTAGTCATCATTTTATGTTTTGAATATAATTTATATATTAAAATAATAAAAAATATTACGCATCGTATGAGTAAATGCACTAGTTTAAATTTTAATGCCAATATACAATGGAGTTTACAACGAAATATTGTTTTTTTATCGGTAAACATTGCTTTAACTGTGGTAGTTAATTATTTGGTAATGAAAAGTGATTTTATTTCAATGCTAAATTATAAAAATTACGTACAGCAACAAGTAATTTAAACTATCCGATGGTAATAAAAAACAAAGACAAGAAGAAACAAAAGACCACCTCAAAAAAAAAAAAAAAACAAAAGATGAGCATGTAAAGTAATAGAAAAAAGGATGAGCAATAAAAAACAAAACAAAAACGACACACTAAAAAAATTAAAACGCAAGAAAAAACAAAAACAAGATGTGAACAGAATTCGTACGAGGGTCATTGTATGCTCTGCTTTAGTAAGCTAGTTGTCACATGAGACATTTTGATAAGCTAATCACCACAACTTATGAAAATAAGCTTAAACCAGCTTATGGACTACTTATAAGCTATTTTCATAAGCCCTCCCAAATGTCCCCGCAAGTGTTTATACCAGTAGATAATCTCAAATAAGTTATTTATAAGCCAATCTAAATGGACTCTAAATACTCAAGTACAAGACATACAAAGTCAAGCACCAAAGAAAGTTTAGTTACAAAGCTCATCTGCAAGGACAGAACACAACATAACGAAATTTAAACACACGGCATAACAACCTATCAACACCAATGCCCAAAAACAATACCATAAATCTATGCCTATCAGGTTTTATGCCAAAGATATATCCCCTAATCGAGGAATCTTAAGAATTTGGGGTGAATCACTCACTACTGATACTTTTTTTTTCCAACAGAATTCCCTCTCCAAACCTAACTAGTCACCATATGATTTTTTTTATACAAGTAGCAACCATATTGCAACACCCTTAAAGTATTTGGATCAGATGACAAAATTTTGCCTACGTGCAACTGGTATAAAGCACGCCTAGTTTCCCAAGGATTCATAGGTAGCATAATTTAGATGGATTTATAAAGTCAAATACATGCATATATGTTGATAGACATAAAACACGCCTAGTTTCCCAACAATTCACCCAAACAGCTAGTATTGATTTTGTTTACACGTTTTCACATGTGGCAAAGCTCACTATTGTAGAGCATTGTTGTCCATATAAGTTCAACAATAGTGGTGTTTACTTCAATTTGGTATCAATAATGCATTCTTAAATGGGGTTTTGCATGGAGAGACTTACATGAAGCTGGCACTTGGTTATCCAATTAACGTGGAGCAACTTGTTGGCAAATTATGTAGTCCTTGTATGGCTTGAGACAAGCATCAAGGCAATGGTATCACAAGTTCTCATCTTTATATCATCAACAAGGGTTTCAAGAAATGCTCAGCTTATAACTCAACCTTTACTATGGGAAGTGCCCGAAACTACTTTATTTGTTTATGTAAACGATATAATTGTTGCAAGCCCAGATGTGACACTTGTCTAGTCTACCCAAAGAATGCTTGAGATCATTTTCAAATTGAAGATCATCAGTGATCTTAAGTACCTTTTGGGACTTGGGATAGCAAAGTTCAAACATGGCATACACTACACATTATAGTTTCTAGCAGACATAGGTTTCAAAGCAGCAAAATTTTCCCATGAATCCTACAATTCCCATAAATGACACTAATGGGAAGAAATTGTAGGATGTTTCCTTGTATCATAGACTCATTAGGAGATTGATGTACGTTATTATTGTGACATCCCAGATTTTCCAATCTAGAAACCCTAATGTAATCTTAGTATTGAAAGCCTTAAACAGCTTTTGAGACCTTGAATTAGGGCTTGGAATAAGCTAGGAGTAATAAGGAAGAAGGAAAACAAATAAGATGGAATTGGGCTAGCTCGCGACGTGACAGGATCACCTCGCAACGCGAGATGTACCATTTTGCAACGCGACATGAAAATATTGCAACGCAACCAACTAAAACGTGTGTCATCACGCATGGCTCGCAGCTCTTCCACGTGTCAAGAACAGACGCTTTCGCAACGTGATGAGGACCTCTTCGCAACGCGAAGAGGCCAGTTTGGAAAACTATAAATAGGGGTCCTCCCCTCATTTCAGGACGCCCCTTCCCTCGCTTTTCCCTCTCTCTCCATCAATTTCTCTCTCTAGGAGTATTCTATTCTTGTAGAGGAGGTGCTGCCTGAGGAGATCCAGGGTCCAGTTTGGGGATTTGCCTCATCGCTCACGCTATCGCTCGCATCGCTACTCTACTCTGCAGGGAGCAGCGATGAGAGCGAGCGAGCGAGCAGCATGAGCGATGCGATGAGCGATGGCGATGGCAGCGATGCAGAGTAGCGATGAGCGGCGATGAGCGCGAGCAGCGAGAGCGTGATGGCAGAGCGAGCAGCGATAGCGATGGCGGCGATGGCGGCAGATAGCAACGGTAGTAGCGATGGCAGCAGCGATGAGTAGTAGCAGCGGCGATGAGTAGCGACAAGCAATAGCAATAACAGCGGCGATGGCGAGAGCGGCGATAGCGGCGGTTGTAGTAGTAGTAGTAGTAATAACAACATTCTTTTAATAGTCTTAAATCAGTAGGGTATCCAATGTGTAATTGGGTCATACCTTTGGACATTAGGATATTCCCTATCATCATGACAGATGGCTATATCCTAATTATCGTTGGGATGCCGCAAGGTCAAATGCGGGAACATGAGGAACTCAAGGAGTCCTATCCCGCGATTCATGAAATGTCAGGTATGTGGGAGAGAGAAGCCTAAATACTAGAATAGTAGTTAGACTACTAGTATAGAATAGAGTAGAGTCTCACGCTCTACTAGAGGCGGATATCAGTAATTCTTAGTAAGACTATGCTATATGGTTACTCCATTGAGTGATTGTAATACCTATCAGTCACCCTAGGATTGTGTGCTATGTGATTATCTGCTATGTGTTTATATGTGCTTGTAGTAGTCGCTTTATGCGACATTAGGCATGTTATGCTATATATTTGCTATGATTGACGTGAGAGCGGGTGGTAAGGATTAGTAGGATTCTAGGTTATTAGATTTAGAAGAGAGAGACGTATGGGGAATGCAATGATTAATGGTTTAGACGGACACTCGAACCTTAAGGAGGATATGTCAAGGTCGAGGTATAATCCTAGGCTTGATCTTGGGTGTGAGGATTCATTATGCAATATGATACATAGGAAGGCTTGGTGGGGCCAATAAGGAGGATTTGCTAATAATAGAATGGCCAAATGCATGTAGTGATACTAGGATTTGCATGAAGGATGAGAATGATAAATAACGTTTATGGTTTAGATGAGGACTAGGACCTGATCTATAGAATAGGCTATGATCTTGCGTTTGAATACATTAGAGATGATTTCCTTGTGTTGTGTGTTATTCTATATTAGTGTCTAATTTACCTATTTCATGTTTTAAGTATTTGGATAACTTCTCATCTTCCCATTCTTGTTTGCTTGTATGTGATGGATTAGATGCTAGCAGCGTGGATGATACCTTGCAGAGCACGGGTACTGGAAGGATCCATCCATATGCATACCTAGTAGTGCACAGGTACTGGGTAGAGAGTCAATGTTTGTATGATTTGTGTTGCTTATCACCACACCCACTAAGTTAGGTGTGTAACAGGTCAATGGAGGATTTGTTATACACTGACACACTAAAATTATATATTCTTATAAAGTATTTTCCACCTATCGTCTATAAGCGTATAACGACATCAGAGTATTATAGTATAATAAGTTGAATAGAAAGATAATTTTAAAATGAACCCGGGAATATTGGGTAGCTTCACTTTATAATGTCTTAATAAATAAACTAGGTAAGGGGACATCACAGTAGTGATATCATAATATAAGCTAGGATGTCACAATTATCTTACATCCGGACACAGCTTTCATTGTAAATCGGTTAAGTCAACTCACGATAAAACCTCGCACTGCACATGTGTAAGCCATACATCATTTGTTAAGATACTTAAAGGGAACCCCAGGCCTTAGCGTATTGTTCCCCGCCATATCCGGTCTCAAAGTATGAACCTATGTAGATATGCCGACTAAGGAAGTTGTTCAGTAACTTGTAGATCCACAATTGGTTTCAGCATCTACTTTAGCAATACCCCGATTAAGTGGTCTAAGAAATAGGTTATCGTGGCTCGCTCTTATACTGAAGTAGAATATAGAGCCTTAGCCTCATTGACCTCTGACTTACTTTTCCTGAAACAACTATTGACAGCTTTTGAAATCCCTATGCAATCTGTCATGGTATTTTGTGATGCAAAACTACAATTCAACTTGCAGTTAACCCAACCTGCCATGAGAGGTCCAAGCATGTAGACATTAATTTTCTCTTTGTCTAGGAGCATGTGCATTTCTCAATCTGATCCATGCATGTGGCCTCTCAACATCAAAAAAGTCTTTGCTCAAGACACTTTTCACAAGCTTGATCTCTATAAGTTGGGAATTTTAGACATTTACCTCCCTACTTGAGGGAAAGCATTAGTGACATACCTTTCACTTGGTAGTTAGTTATTTTCCATTAACTGTTCTTTAGGTTAATTTCAAAATTAAGTTAGTTGGTCAATGGTTGAGCTGTGTTAGTAGCCTTGGTGATGTGTGTGTGTGCGTATATATATATATATGTGTGTGTGTGTATATATATATATATATATATATATATATATATATATATATATATATATATATATACTTGTTTCTGATTATTCAAGCAATTCAATTCATTCTAAAAAATGTTCATCAACTTTGTTTTCTCTTTCTCTTTAATTGATTCACTTGTACCTAGAATCGATTCAAATATCATTTCGTGATTGAATCGATTATGCAATATTGAATTGATTCTATTTAGTGAATGAATCATTATTCAGTAATGTAATACAACCAATCGTGTATATACTTATATATATTCCTTTTGTATTGAGTTTGAGTACCACATGTATACTCCTCTTTATAATTATATATATATAAATATATTTTACTGTTAAAAAAACCGTCGTGTATAAAATGGCTTTCATGATCACTATATGTAAGTATATAAATATATTTACGTACATTAAATACAACTTTTTTTATAATAATATTAACAAGTGAAATCATTTTGAACTATTTATACATTTTGAATTTTATTTATGGTGCGGAACAAATATAATACTTTATTTGAAATGTTAATTTTTAAAGCAATAAACAATTATAACATTTATTTAATTATAGTTAAGAAAAATTCTTTATAAAATTATATTTTTATATTATATATTTGAGGTTAAATTATACCGTAAGTCTTTATAATTTCATTAAATTTTTAATTATACCCTTATATGTTAAAAGTTTTTGAATGGGTAAACAGTCATTTTGGTCCATTAATGTGCGTGACATTGTTACTATAGTCTTTGAATGTATCAAAATTACAAAAAATCTCCGAATGTGTCTTTTATTAGTCAGTTTGGTCATCAAATGTGTTTTCTGTTAGTCAATTTGGTCCCTGAAATTACTAAAAGAAGACCTAAATTACTAAAAGAAGACACACTCGGGATGTTTTTTAAATTTCGACACATTTAACACTATAGTGACAGCACCTAACACATTTAGGGACAAAAATGACTATTTACCTGTTTTTAAATAAATCGCTAACCACTAATTGTTATTGATCGTAACTAAATTATATAAACTTATTTAAAAACATGGATAGAATATAAAAACTAATTTAAGAATGTTATCTTTCAATTGATCGTTATAGTTTATTTAAATTTTCAAATTAGTCTCTATAATTTGTCAAAAAGTTAATAAATTACTAGTAATAAGGAATTGATTTATTTAAAATAACTAAATTTTAAATTTTCCATTAAAACTTTTGAATTGTAGAGACTATTTAAAATTGTAATAAAACTATAAAGACCTGTAGAGTAATTTAACCTATATTTAATTACATTTATTTTATAATAATACCTTTTAATTTATTAATTTTTTATAAATATTCTAATTTAACACATTTTATATATATTTTTATTAGCTTTTAGTATAATTTCACCATGCCACGCAAGTGCGTTAAGCTAGTTATTTTAAATGCACTACCACCGCTGCTTTTTGTCGCTTATTTTTCTCAATTATATTCTCTTTCAACTTTTTATTAAAATTTATATTTCCTTCCAACCACTCGGGATATCGAATGAAGAACAAGATAGCATTAGAGTAAAGAAAATAAAAGTATGTAACCAAAAAAAAGAAAAAAAAAGAAAATGAAAGTATGAAATCATTTTATCACGTTACAGATTACCAAACAAAAGCAACGTATGCAGGGTGGCTAATGCAAGTCTGCAAAGAAATAAGACCGGCCCCAAATTTTACCCAAATTGAGGCTCCAAATTTTTTGTTATATATACAATATTGCGTGATATACATCATGAATTATTGTGTAGCGCAGCGGTAGTTTCTTTTTTAGCAACCTCTGCGACCCGTCTTCGAGTCCAACGCATGACATTTTCGCGTGGGAAACATATTTTTGAGTCAAAAATTGATGAAAATAATGTCTGAGCGAGATTCAAAACCCGCTTCCGCGAATAAAACTAGGCGCCCAAGCTACTACACCACCTTGTAGTTCCTGTAATATTTGTGAAATACTAATATATATATTGATCTCCAATTTTTAGAGGCCCAATTTTTAAGATTAGAACAGGGCCTTCAAAATGTTTAAGACGCCCTGAACGTATGTATATTAAATTTTCTTCAATCTTATTTAATTAGTAGAAACGTTTTGCACAAAATCTATCACAAAGGACCTAATTAATAATTAATTACGGTTGTTGAGAAGAAAAAGCAAGGTTAAAAAGGAAAAGGAGTATTAACAAAGCCCAATATAAAATTCTTTTATTTCTCTCCCTTTATGTGTCATGTGTTACGAAATCAAATAAATATGCACCATATTGGTTTTTCTTTTAAATTGTTGTACTAAATAAATAATAAATAATAAATATAAAAATGTATGAAAAGGTTTTATATATCTTTGTTCTACAAATAAAAAGACGCTAGATCCACTTTTAAAATACTACTGTCCTTTTTTCTTCAGCACATTTGATTTCATCTATAGTAAAGTGGGCAATTGTACTTATCAAAAAAAAAAAATGGGCAATTGTTGTGGTCCACACAAAGCACAATAATTTCCGACATAAGATGTTGAGTTTGCCTTGGATAATAATGAGTGGTGAAAAGCGTTGATATTGATGAGTCCTAAAAAGATAGAAACCATTTCCTTAACATCAAATTTTGGTATCTTGGCTAAGTATTTGTTTTGGTTTGGATCTTTGGATAGCGATGCTTCATCAACCCCTTAATCATGCCTCCTTTATATAAAATATTTAAAAGTTTCCACTAAAAATGGAGGGAAAAAAAGAATTATCAATTAAGTGTACTATCAAATTTTAAAAGTGAAATAATGCACTCATTAATGTACAATGAAGATTGGAATTAAATTTTTTTTTTTTTGGTTACACATTGATCTTTTTTTGGTTACAGATTGGAACTTAAATTGTATATAACACGTTTACACATTGATCCACTTGTTCTTTATTTCATCTTACGTGTCATATATAAACATGGAAACTAAAGCAAAGCGGTGTCTTAATTATTTGGCAAATGACATGACGGTGTTGAAACTTCCCTTCTTGGTGTAGTAGAAATCTCTGGATTTTATTCCCATTATTGATTATAAACAGGAGAAATCTTGCTGATGATATTCTTGAAATGTGTTCGGTTAAGCTTCCATTGAAAAGTGTCATGAATATGCCTTGATTTAAAAAAAATATAGAGGTCCTTGACCAATGACCACTACCCTTAGATTCCTCTGAATGAGAAGGGATGGTTCATATCAAAATCGGTGGCATTTAACATGGTCACATGACAGTTTTTGTGCATCATAGGCAAATGGACTCAGAATCGTTGATATATTATTTTTTTTATTCAATGGTCACGATTTCTAATGGACAACCTATTTGTTTGGTAATCGATTGTTTAAAGCATATTTGCAGATATGGTCCTTATTTTTTTGGGTTTACACAATTTACAATGACTCAATTTATGGATTTATCCCCTACATTATTTACTATTTGCATGTACCCAAAGTTAAGTTATCTAGGTTATTCTTTAATTTGTTGTAGGTAATCATAAATTTCCAATTATTAAATACAATTTGATTAAAGTGTTTTTATTTGTTGGTCGTCTTTTATAGATGATTATTTATAAAAGTGTTGTGGGCAGGGGCGGGCCCACGTTGGCCCAGAGTGTGAAGCAGTGAAGCATGATCTAAAATTAAAGTCAGATCTGCACGTGCATACCAGATCCGCACTGCATTCCCATACCACGCCAGAAATATGTAAAAATATCATATTTCTAACGCATCCATACTGCATTTCTGCACCATATCCCGTACCCGTGCAACATAGGTGTGAAGATGCACCCACTGAAATTTTGAAATTTCCATATACTACCCTAAACATTTTGTATTTTGAAACACCTTAAATGAAAAAATTTGCACCCACTGCCCCAAATCCTAACACGCTCCTACTCTCCTATCCCAGAAGGAGGAAGAAGCAGGAGGAAGGAAGGACTACGAATGGGGGAGGAGGAAGAAGGGATGCAAGGAAACGAAACAAAAAAGAAGAAAGAATGGTGGACGGCGGCTGTTTAGCACAATAGGCTTAAAATGTGTTTTGAGGGTTTTACTTTAAGGTTTGGGTTGTTTGTTTTATTGGGCCAGTGTTTGCTTTTGGGCCACTTTTACACGTCATAAAAATAAAAATGTTCACATTGCATTGGCATAAAAAGACACAACGTTATTAATGCTGACAATAAAATCAAAATGTTTAAAAACATAAAATCATTAAAAGGTATTTTTATTGTTTCATTAAAATATATTTTTATAATTGGTTATAAACCTTTGAGATGCTATTATGGATTAAAAGTAAAAAAAATATTCAAATTTACTTAAATGAGAGAATTAGTGGTTTAAAAATAAAATAGAGAGACAAAAAGAGAAGGCTTTTCTGCAGTTTTGGTCTCCCTATTTTTAGCAATCCGTAATTTTGGTCCCCCAATTTTTAATTTCGCAATTTTGGTCCCTTAATTTTTAAAGTTTCTGACATTTTGCCAAACACTAAAATTGGGTCAGAAATTAGCTGATATGGCAAGTGATATGCTGATGTGGATTCTTAGTGGACTGACCAGGTGGCAATTTTGTCACAGTTGGTTGTCATGTCATTAAAACCCAATTAAAATAACAAAATAAATCATTTAAATTAAATTTTCAAATAAAAAAACAAGTTTCAAAAATTAAAAGACATAAAATCTGAATCAAAGGGACCCTAAATCATATGAATCACCGTCCCCTTCCAATCTTCATCGACTACCATGGGAGTTCTTCAGTAATCTGGAACACGCCCATCATCGTCGTCCTCCTCCTTGTTTTCGTTACCCTAAACTGAAGAAGCAGTGTACCTTTTCGTCCTCCTTTTTGTGACTTCATCTTCTTCGCGTCGCATCTTGATGGATTCGAAGGCCAAGCATGTTGGTGGGAACAAAAGAGATCCTTATGCCTCCTCATGGACGAAAGAGGATGAGAAATACTGTGCTAGGTATGTTTTCTTACATTTCTTTGGTGAAGTTGTTGCTAAGTATGAAAAAGGGGTTTTGGGTAGTGTGTTTCTATTGTGGTTGCCATGTGATGGTTTCTGTTCTGTTCCTTTGTCTCATTAGGTTGTGTCATGGCTATTTTATGTTATTTGTCCTTATATGTTTGTTTTGTGTTTGATGCTGCTTTATTTTGTCCTCATAGGAACTGTTTTATGCCACTTTTCCCTTTATTATATACTTTATTTTGTGACTGTACAGGCCAGCAGAGGTGGTCAAAGTGAGATTACGTATACATCATGGGGGCATTTTTGTATATCACCCTTCAAAAATGTATGTGAAAGATTATACTGAGGAGATGAATTGGAGTTGGGATGTGGACCACATGTCCTATATGGATACTGCAAAAATGGTAAAAAAATTTGGGGTATATAGACTTCAAATGTTTGTGGTACCAGGATACCAAGTTTTCACTTTCTCATGGTTTGAGACCACTCAATAGTGATGTGGATGTTGTAAGGTTTGCTGAAGATGTTAAAGGGTTTGAAGTCATTGAATTATTTGTGGATCATCTTATTGACACCCCAATTATAGATGAGCATGACAAGGAGAAAACAAATATGGAAGATGGAGAAAAAGTTGTTGGTGAAGATGATGGTCAGGGAGAAGATGGAGATGGAGAAACAGAAAGTGAAACTGAGGTGGATGTTGAAGATGATGGTGATGGAGATAGTGAAAGTGAGGTTGAAAATGAAGATAATGGTGAGGGTCAAGATGAAGATGAAAGTTCAGAAGATGAAGATTATGTTGCCCAGGGAGAAGAGGTGGATGACAGTGATATGGAGGATAGTGATTTTGATGAGAATTGGGACTGGACCAGTGTGCTACCAACAGAAACTGTCAATGAAGTTCGTTCTAATGTTAGGCCTCCACAAACTTCCAGGAATCCGGATCCAACTTCCGCTACTGATTTTGAAGATGAGGAAGGTCATTCTTCACAGTTAGATACACCACCAGGGAGTAAAGATGATGAGGAATGCAACCCTAAATTTCCACACTTTAGAGTGCCTGAAGATGATGAGGTAGCTGGTATTAAGTTTGAGTTGGGGATGTTATTCAACAACAAAGTGCTTGTAAAATAGGCTGTTAAAGAATATGCTATGCAGAGGAAGAAAAATGTATACTTCAAAAAAAATGACAAGAGAAGAATGGTAGTAAAATGCTTGAAGGACTGTCATTTTTATATAAGGATTAGTAAAAGGAGTTCAAGTCAGTATTGGCAAATTGTGAGTTTGACTGATGATCACACATGTCATAGAATAGCCAGAAATAGGCAAGCCAAGACAGAATATCTTGCAAAAAAATTCATGCATATACTGAGACATACACCTGACATGAAAACAAAGGCTCTGATTGCTGAGGCTATTGACAAGTGGGGTGTAAAATTGACACATGATCAAGCCTACAGGGCCAAGAAAAAAGCAATAGAAATGATCCAAGGGGTTGGGAGTGAGCAATACTTACACTCGAGAAGCTATGCAGAGGAATTGAGGAGGTCAAATCCAAACAATACAGTAATTATCCAGTGTGGTAATAGCAAGAAAGGCCCTATATTTGAGAGAATTTATGTACGTTTTGAGGCATGCAAGGCTGCCTTTGTGTATACATGCAGGCCCTTAATTGGATTAGATGCTTGTTTCTTGAAGGGAGAACATGGTGGGCAGCTACTGGCTGCAGTTGGTAAGGATGGGAATAACATGATGATTCCCATTGCATATGCAGTGGTTGAGGCAGAAACTAAAGACTCATGGCAATGGTTTCTGGACCTATTATTGAATGACCTATGTGATTTACAGAAGAGGGATTGGGCCTTCATTTCAGATCAACAGAAGGTAAAAATGTGTATTACTTAAGAATATTTGATTTAAGATTTTTTGTGTTTATTGTGTTTAAACAGTCTGTTTATTTCATTTCAGGGCCTAGTTCCTGCAATACAGAACAATAAAGCCAATGTGGAGCACAGATTATGTGTTAAGCATTTGTATGGCAATTGGAGAAAGAAATACCCTGGTTCAGAAATGAAAGACGTCTTGTGGTTGGCTGCTAGAGCTACCACAGTTCCAGCTTGGCAGAGAGCAATGCAAAAAATGAAGGATATGAATGAGAATGCATGGAAAGATATGATGCAAGTTCCACCTGCAATGTGGACAAAGTCTCACTATGACACTGATAGTCAGTGTGACCTACAAGTAAACAATATGTGTGAAGCATTTAACAAGGCAATACTGGAGCACAGAGACAAGCCTATCATCACATTGCTTGAATCATTGAGGCTATACATCACTAAACGGATTGTTGATCAGAGGGATCTCATGCTCAGATACAGAGGCAACCTATGTCCTAAGATCCAATCAATACTGGAAAAGGCTAAGAGAGCATCTGATGGGTGGACTCCTTACTGGCACGGTGATGATGATTATACACTGTTTGAAGTGTCAAATGCAGTTGACAAATATGTGGTGGATTTAAAGCAGAGGACTTGTGCTTGTCGAAAGTGGGATTTGATTGGGATCCCATGTTGCCATGTTGTTGCTTGCGTGTGGCATAACAAGAAAGATCCAGAGGATTATGTTTCAGTATACTATAGGTATTAAATTCTGACATTAACATAATTTAAAACTGCTTGTGTAAATTCTAATAGGTTGTTTTTTTTTTTGTGTTTAAGGAAAAGCACTTTTTTGAGTACATACTCACACATCATACTGCCATCCAATGGTCCCAAGTTATGGCCTATTTTAGATACTGAGCCCATAAATCCCCCAGCTATGCGAAGAGCACCAGGCAGGCCCAAGAAAAAAAGGAACAAGTCTAATGATGAGCCCAAGAATCCTCACAAACTACCAAGGTTGTTGTCAACTGTGAAATGTAAAAAATGTGGACAATTTTGTCATAACCAAAGGACATCCAAGGGGAAAACTGCTGCTGATAGACAGATTCCCAAAGGTGGAAATAAGGTAATTTAATATTGATGGTTTGCTTGTTATTTTCATCACACTGCTACTGATTTTTTGTGTGTTTCACCAGAGGTAAAAGAAAGCACAGGTCAGCACTGAAGCACAAGGACAAGCATCAAGGCAAACACAAACACAAGCATCAAGCCAACCACAAACTTCACAGGCAGCACAAACAGCATCAAGCCAACCACAAACAGCAACTATTTTATCACAGGGTTCACAAGCCATGGATAATTAGGATTAGATTGTGGTGTTGTTGTTGAACACTGTTTTGTATGGCCTTTTGTATGGCCTAATTATATTTTGTATGGCCTTAATGTATAGTATGGCCTTAATGTTAGGTATGGCCTAATTATATTTTGTTTGGCCCTGATGTATAGTATGGCCTAATTATATTTTGTATAGCCTTGTGAAGTTATGTATGGCCTTAGTATATGGCCTTTGCACAATATGGTTTGTAAATGATGTTATGATGGTTTATGAAATGGTTCCAAGTTTCTGCTGATTATAATTTTCTGTTGATTATAAGTTTCTGCTGATTATAATTTTCTGTTGTATAATGCTGGTGCATTTTCTGGTTTATGCATTAACAGGCCGAATTTTGCACAATTTTACACATTGCACAATTTTGTGAAGTTCTGGTTTACTGTCATTTTCTGGTTTATAATGCTTTGTAAATGATTTTATGGTTGTTTGCTGGTTTTTCTAGTTTAATTTGTTGTTGACCCGTGTTGTTGCTGTCATTTTCTAGTTTAGGAAATGTTGTTGCTGCATTTTTTGGTTTATCCATGCACAATTTTGCACTCATTTTATTCACTCATTCTGTAGCCATTCAACACTAGTTCAACATTGGTTTAGAAATAGAATCAAAATCTGAATACACATTTTCAACACTGGTTTCAGAATCCATTATAAGGATGAAATTAAACAGATTTCAGAATGCAACAATAACATTGAATTACATTAAACTGATTTGATTACAAGTTGATTGGCACAATAGGCCTAAATCCTACCCAAAAAACAATTCCAATACATCAAAAGCACCCTAAACCCTTACATAACAGACACACCAATGACCCCTTACATAACCCTATTTCATCAAATGTGTTACAAATAATGCAACCACCAGAAAAATTACAATGACCCAAGTGAATGCCACAAAAATCCACACACGTTTCAGCTTCATCTTCAGCTCATCCTCAACCCTCTTTGACACAATATCCTTCTTCTTCAACCCTTCAATCTTTTTCATTAGAGATAGGATAACCTCCTTTGCACGATCAGTCATCTCTTTGTCAAACCAATCAAAGAAGTTGCATTCCTTTCTTCCCTGAAACTGACCATTTACTGCAAATCAAAAAACAGGGAAGAAGAGAAAATGGACATTTGAAGGAGATTCGAACAAAGAATGTAGATTCTTACCTGAAATAAACCACACCCATAAAACCTACGGCCAGGGTTTTCGTTCGTCCATGACGTGGTCAGAGGAGATTCGACTCCATAGTTGCACCACGTTCTTCTTCTTCTCGAGACGGAAGAGCGGCTTGAGACAGAGTACTGAGACATTCCAGATCTGAGAGGAATAAGAAGAAGAAGAAACGGGTCGACAGAGTGGGGAAGAAGACCGCTTCGAATGAGAGGAAGAAGAAGTAGAGACGAGTCGAGGAGAAGACGGGTCGAGGAGAATCCTGGGTTTGGGATTAGGGTTCTTTGTGGTTCCCTTTGATTCAGATTTTATGTCTTTTAATTTCTGAAACTTGTTTTTTTATTTGAAAATTTAATTTAAATGATTTATTTTGTTATTTTAATTGGGTTTTAATGACATGGCAACCAAATGTGACAAAATTGCCACCTGGCCAGTCCACTAAGAATCCACATCAGCATATCACTTGCCACATCAGCTAATTTCTGACCCAATTTTAGTGTTGGGCAAAATGTCAGAAAATTTAAAAATTAGGGGACTAAAATTGCGAAATTAAAAATTGGGGGACTAAAATTACGGATTGCTAAAAATAGGGGGACCAAAACTGCAGAAAAGCCAAAAGAGAATATAAGATTATGTTTTTGAGATTTTCATATTTGTGTTTATTTTTCCATGTATGATAATAATAGTTATTTTTAAAAAGTCTGTCCCCACTGACCCAGGATACTAGATACGCCACTAGCTCTTGTTATAATTTCGTTGATTTTTAGGTCTGCCACTGCTTATGGTCAGCATCATCATTACTAAAGTTCTTTTAAGAGCAAGGATAAATGGATAATTTCAACAAGTAGACTAATAGTATATCTATGTGGGTGACCAACAAACAAAACAGCGAACACATATAAGAGGCGTCGAAAAAGGATGGCCAAAACAGACTTTAGGGGGGGGGGACCCGAAGTAAAAAAACATAACATTAGAGTTTCTGTGAGGTTCAACAGATCTAGTGAGTCAGAAAGAAAAGAAAAAAAAAAGAAAGAAAAATTTCAAGAGTTCACAAAAACCAGAAAACAATGTCGACCGTGTGAGATTACTGTTATGGACTTCCGACGGGAAGGGAACTGGCGTCGAACAACGTAGAAAAACAAGGGCTTTAATCTTAGGTGAAGGGGTTTTCTGGGGGGGAAAAAAAAAAGAAGCTCGAAACACTGTGTAGCAACTTGCAACAACTCCGTCTCTATGGACAAGCAGATTTTTGGGAAAAAACAGATTTTGAAAGCATATCTGTTGCAGCATTAATGGTTCTCAGGAAAAGAGAAACACTTCTAATAACAACCAATAAAAAGTAAGTAGCGAAAAAACGAAATGTTAAAATGCCAATTTATTTGGGTTTAAATGTTGTATTGGTGAAATTTTGGGCTAATTATGTAATTACTGGTTGGCCATTATTAAATGCACCCCACCTTTTGAGTACACCCTGCAAATATGCGAATTCTCCAAAATACCTACACAAAACAACAAAAACTTATTCTATTTTTTTTGTGTTACCGGAAATTACAATTTTCGGTATACAAATTGTGTACCGAAAACTTGAATTTCCGGTAAAATTGTGTTTAAATATTTTTCATACCGGAAATTTCAATTTTCGGTACACAATTTGTATACCGAAAAATTGCAATTTCGGGTAAATTGTTTTTAAAACTTTTATACCGGAAATTGAAATTTCCAGTACAGAATTTGTATACTAGAAATTACAATTTTCGGTACCAACAAGTTTTTTTTTTTCATTCCGGAAATTAGGAATTTCTGGTAAGAAGAATTTTTTTTTTTGCATTCCAAAAATTACAAATTTTCGGTACTAACAAATTTATTTTTGCATTCCGAAAATTAGGAATTTTCGGTAAGAAGAATTTTTTTTTGCATTCCAAAAATTACGAATTTCCGGCACTAAGTTTTTTTTTTTGGTTACCGAAAATTCATAATTTTCGGTATACAGATTTTTTATTTGGTTACCGGAAATTATGAATTTCTGATACTAAAATTTTTTATCGGTCATTTACTTTCTCTCTCATCGTCTCCAATTCTGGTTTCTCACTTTACACCAAGATAGAAGAGAAGCATAAAAATCTCCCTCTAATTTTCTTCAACTTTTTGTTCTCATTAGAAGAAATTACAAGTCCACAACCTGGTTTTGGTTAAATAGCTTTTTTCTTTTTTAAAATTTCAAAACCAACTTACAATTGTGAAAGCCATTGATGTTCTGGTAACTGGGTTTTCCCTGAAAATGGTGGTTCTGAGATGGGTTTTAGGCAAAGATGGAAGCTTGTTCACTCTCAGGTGTATTAGTATTTGCACAGTGAGATGGGTTTTCTTTGGGAATGTCGTGACCCATTATCACCGCTGCTGTAAGGAGATAAACGCACAGCAGATCTATGGGAGACAAACTGGTTCATGTGAAATTGTTCGCAGTGGAAATTGTCCAACCGAGAAAAAGGAATGAATTTCTTAATCATGACACGTCGATGAGGCAGGGGTCGTAATTGCGTAATTGCGGAATGGGTTTTTACTTTTTTCCGATTTGCACACAATTTCACGAATCTGGTAACTAAAAAAAATCTCCAGAATACAAAAAAAAAAAATTCTGGTAGCGGAAATTATGAATTTCAGGTAACAAAAAAAAAATTCATCAAACAAAATAAAAAAATTTTGGTACCGAAAATTCATAATTTTCAGAATGCAAAAAAATTTCTTCATACCGGAAATTCGAATTTCCGGTAAGAAGAAATTTTTTTGCATTCTGGAAATTACGAATTTCTGGTACCAAGATTTTTTTGCAAGGGTATTTTGAGGAATTCGTCAATTTGGGGGGTGTACTCAATAGGTGGTGGTGCATTTAATAATGGTCTTACTGGATAAACAGAGATAACAGTCAAGAGCAGGTCATGAGCACATTTGCCCATGATGCACAAAAACTATTATCTGACCATGCTAAATGGCACCTATCAAAATCTACTGCTGTTTTTATTTGGTGCCGCCAAAGATGGCTTTTTCTCTAGCGAGATTGGATGTGTCATAGAATCAATAAGATATGATGGATGCTGATATTATCAAGGTGTCATTTACAGTACACAAAGTATCCCATTGTGTACCGGTGCAAAATGGGGCCAAAACAAAGGCGAAGGCGAAAAAAAGTCTATTTGGTCGGCCTCGGAGCAAGAAAGTCGGGGGTGGTGCTGACCGAGGCGTGGACCAGCCAGAGGACCAGTGGTGGATCACATTGTAGGCTTGGGGGCAATTGCCTCATGTAGAAAAAAAAATAATTCAAAATGTTTAATAAATATTTTTTTATCCCCATAAAAAAAATGTTACCTCCATAAGATAAATAATTTTTAAATTGGATGTAGAAAGTTATAAGATATCAAAGAGATAATAAATTGGTACTAATTTTACCCTTTTATCTTTCTAATTTTTACCTCTTCTCTAACCCTGAACACACACAGTGAAAGAAACACACATTACATTTTGAAAAAGAAACATTATACCCCAAACAGAGAGAAAAAGAGATTAAGAGATTAAGAGGCTCAGATAGTAGAGATAATTTTCGATAAGACTATTAAACAAAGAGGCAAAAACATGAGACTAACAAGGAGCACCACGCTGGAAAAAATTTGGTAATGATCTTGGCCCCACTAAAATTTTTTTATGGATCCGCCAGTTAAGAGGACATGGTCGGAGTAGATTGAAAAAAAAAATCGGGGGTATGGGAAACGGGTAGAGATCCTCTCCATTTCTCAAAAGAAATGGAGATCTCTATTATTATAGTTTTGGATATATAAATGTATATATTTTTAAAATGGTAACATTAATTATGCATTTATGTGTAATTATACACTCAAAACTATAGTAACGGAGATCTTTATTTCTTTTGAGAAATGGAGAGAGTCTTTACTAATGGGAAACAGAGGAGGAATGGTGCAGGGGGTGGTGTGGTGCGGCAAAGCAGTGCTGGGGTGGGGCAAGGCAGCATGAAGACTACGGGCGGCGGCAATGTGGGCAGGGGCGGTGGCGGCAGAAATCTAACAGTTGTGTACCGGTACCTTAAGTGACACCTATTACAAAGGACAGTTGTTCTCTGATGTTAGTATACATCATCTTGTGTAGTTATTATATATACAAAAGTCTGTTGAGTAGGAAAAGCTGTCAACCGGAATTAGTATTATTTTTCTTTTAACAAGTTTAAGAGAGAAAAGTTGCTATATTTCAAGTTTTATAATGCAACGAGAGATGAACACAAACCATATTGGTCAATTAAACAAACAAGATGATGTTCCTTCAGCAGCGACAAAATCAAATTTACAAGCGGAAATAAGGAACACAGGTTACACAGCTGCATTTATGAAAGTCACAACTTCAGTAATTTTATAAAAAATTCTAAAGTAACTTTGAAAAAATGAGGCCCCACTTGATAGTAATCTCAAGAAACATTTTCTTTAATGAGAACAAAAATGAGCGATTAAAAACATTTTTGTATAAGATAAGCAACTTTTTGCAATGATGAGAACAGTAAAAATCATGTTAGCGTATGGAAGACAAAGCGTGAGTAAAATCTTTCTGATGTTGACTTTCAAGACTTGAGAAGAGAATTATATATGTGCAAAATAAGGATACTTTGGATCGTAACATAAAAATTTAAATGTAAATATTTGCCAAGACATAGATAGAGTCCGTATAAAGCCAACTGAAGAAGGGGAATTTCGCTTTAAGAACTGATTACGTAACTATTCATCTTCTATGTCCTATCCTTCAGAAACACACACTCTTTTCTACTGTATTACTTTCAGAGTCTAAATCATGCTAAGCAGTGTTGGAATTTGAATGGAACATTAGTTGAACGATAATTTGAGAAGTATGACTACGTGCATGGAAATTTTGGACGGAGGATTTTATTAGATACATTATAGTAAGATAGGATACAAAGTAGTTGTGAACGACAGTTGTTAAGAAGCTTCTCTTAAGAGTTGAGACATGTCTCACTTGTGAGGTGTGAGGGCTTATTTATATGTAAATCCACCATCCAAATATGTGGTGGAAACTATTTCTTTTAGGGTTTACACCTCGTATCTATGGGCTTCTAGATCTATTTCTAGATACATCGAATTTAATCATCAATCTAGAATTTTTTTTTGATAAGCAAAAATATATTAAAAACTGGAGTACAAGGGGTACTCCGAACCCATATATACAGATGTTCTAGGCAGGGTGTGTCTCGTTAAAACCTCTAAAGGCCAAAACCCAATGAGAAAAAGACCAGAAGAGGAAAAAGAATACATCATCAATCTAGATAATTCTAAGAAAAATTAGCATCACATTTAACATTCCTCCTTAATGCATATTTTGACTACTCTATGTATGCTCCTTAGCATCTTGAACCTTAGTCTCGTTGGCGCCTATGTGAAATATCCCAAATCGTCGTGGTTGCCCCGTGTATATTTCTTTACAGAGAACTCAATTTAGGAATGCTGGTTTCAGAGCTAGTTGATATGGCCTCCAACCTTTTTGGACCAATTAGGCATGGCAACGGGCCGGGTCGGGGACGGGTTTTATCTCTCTCGTCCCTATTCCCATTTTCAGCGGGTTTGAGTTTTGCTTTCCCCGTCCCCATCCCGATAGGGTCGGGTTTCCCGTGGGCCCCTGATCCGCTCCATATATGTAGAAAAATTGAAAAATTATATTTATGATAATTAATAAAATAAAATCATAATTATTATACAATGATAAAATAAAATAAAATAAACGTTAAAATAAAATTTTCTATTGAAAAGAGATTAAATTAAAAATAAACAAAATATATGAAACAAAATAAATGAGTATACATACATAAAACAAAATAAAAATTAACAATTTATATTTAGTCGGGCGGGTTCGGGTCGGGGGCAGGGCGAGTATCGACATCCCTAACCCCATCCCACTCCCAGTCAAAGCGGGCTTTCCCGTCAAAATCGGGTCGGGTCGGGTGGGTACCCGCGGGTTCGGGTTCTATTGCCATGCCTACAAACAATAGAGTAGTTAGGGAATTGTTAAATGCACCAGCAAATTGATGGGTACACCCAACATTTACACGAGATGAC
This sequence comes from Calophaca sinica, assembly GCA_037113605.1. Lineage (NCBI taxonomy): Eukaryota > Viridiplantae > Streptophyta > Magnoliopsida > Fabales > Fabaceae > Calophaca > Calophaca sinica. Next base: position 98,777,674 of record CM073733.1, on the reverse strand, counting down.
AAAAATGTCCTGGGTAAAATTACATCCTATCGCAAATAACATATTAGCGCGTGAAGGAATTCCGAAACACTCGCAAATAGCATATTTGCGAGTAGCAAAAAACACTCGCAAATATGCTATTTGCGCGTGTTAGAATTTCTGGAATTCCTTCACGAGCAAATAACATATTTGCGTGTAGTTGTATTTTTAGAAAACCAACTCGCAAATATGTTATTTGCGCGTGAAGGAATTCCAGAAATTCCAACATGCGCAAATAACATATTTGCGAGTGTCTTTTGTTTTTTTAAAAAGATACTCACAAATAATAATTTGTGCAAGTAGTTTTTTTTAGGAAGTTTGCGTATAAGAACTTTCGTGAAACCCCCATTATCCACTGGTGCACTGCAAGACCGCTGAAGAGCATTTGTGAAACCCACCATCACAACTTCCTCCACCCTGTATCATTAGCCACCAAGTTCTACTTAACCAAACTCTAGAAATCAAAAACAAACAAAAGAGACAATAAAATAGATGGATCGAGAATTCGACGACGTTTGTTGTGGAGTGCAATTTAGAGGCTTCCAGATCTGATTTGCTTTGATTCATTGGGTTTTCCCGTCGCCTTGTTGTCGGTTTCGGGGGGTAAAGGGCAAGGGCTGGTGGTGTTGGGGCTGGGGAAGGAGGGGAATGGCTGGGACGGAGAGAGGAATAGATTTGGTGCAGACGAATTTTTTTTATTACGCTCGCAAATAAGCTATTTGCGAGCGTACAAAATTTTTGTACACTCGCAAATAGCTTATTTGCGCGTGGTATACAGAAATGTATATCACACGCGCAAATAGCTGATTTGCGCAGAGTTTCCTTATTTGTGTACCTTAATTTGTTATTTGCGAGTTCCAAAAAAATTGTGGTAAAAAACTGTGACTTTTATTATTTACCAGGAGTATTTTTGGAATGTGTTGGGTGTACCCAGCAACTTGCAGGGTGCATTTAACAATTCCCAGTAGTTAAAGCTCTCATTGTACTAAGTTGAGCAACTGGATCAAACATCTCATTGTAGCTTCCAGCCTTTCGTCTTGCATGTTGCCTCAATACCTCCAAATTCCCCGGTTTTTTTTGGCAACTTCCACATGGAGAATATTTGAAGTTACTTTCTGTGATTTTCTCTGTTTTTCTTTGACTTTAAAAATTTCTCATCCACGAGAATATAGATTAAACTTCCATAATTTTTGGATTTCTGAGACCTTATATTTACTTTAGTTTGGAAGGCACTCTTAACAATATCTTCATTATGTCTTCTTAACTTATTTTCATAGGCTTCAAGGGATCGCACTAGTTTAGTAGCTAATAGGGATGTTAAATCATTTACCCGCTCAATAGTTGCTACTATGGGATCATATTTTCCTGTGTGTGATAAGTAGTGGTTCACCTTAGACAAAGCCCTCACTAAATAATCTGGCTCCACTCTCTATCCAGTGAGATTCGTGAAATTTACCCAATGAAAAAAAATGTATTGAAATATATAAATATATTGCAAGTGTTTCTCTTTGCAGTGTTACTGAGTATTGATGAATCCAAATCCAGTAATCCAAGTATGTGTGTGTGTGGACCCACACACCAAGAAACTTCAATGCTAAAAAAGGCTTGATCTCAAGAAGAATGAGCAAGGTTATCAAAACCGGACGAATTGAGCAGTGTAGACAGTTGAAGGTTTAAAAGGTGAGGGCGAACTTGTCGGACCGAAAATGAATTAAATTATATTTTAAAAAATTTTATATAACATATAAAGCACTAATAAACAAAAAATAACATAATATTCACAACATCACGACATAAAAAATTAAATTATGCTTAAAATGTTATATGTCAACATATAACATGCAAAAATTACATATTAAACTAAAATAAATATGTTATAATAACTTTTTAATATTCAATAATTACAAATACTATAATGTAAGTATTCTCATAATTTATATTAATATATAAATTAATTTTAAATTTTATTATAATATTTAATTTAACCCATCAACGTGAAAAAATGGATATAAAATCTCTTATGTGTCAAAAATAATGTCATTTACCATTTTTTTTTTAAATAAAAAATAAAAAATTAATTTTTGTTGAACCTCTCGGTTCTCGATTTTGTCCGGGTTTTTTTTCCGGTTTTCCCTGTTTTGACTGGTTTTTTACCGGTTTTCCGGTTTTTAGGCCGGTTCGACTACAATCCGGTTTTAAGGTTCAAACGGACCGGACAGGGGTCCGGTTCCCGGTTCAACCGGTCGGTCCGGTCCGGTTTTGACAACATAGTGAATGAGCTTTTCAGATTTATATAACCAGTGAAGCCTTACACGACCAAAGGAAAGCAATGCTATATTTCCAATTTGATTTAATCTAAACCACAATTCTACCATAAAATGCTTCCATATATGAAGCAAAAGGAAACAAAATTATGAGAGAAAAAATACCTGCACTACACAAAACTGTACCACTTATCTCACTTCCATCTGAGGGACTGCCTAATGCCTGTATAAATGAGTCCTAAAGACCTACCAATCAAGCTAACCAAAAAGAATGAGATAGCTTCACTCGCTTTCTCAACAACTGCTCTAACAAACGGCATGGTGATGTCAGACAACTCAAGGAGAAGGCTGAAGTAATATCGCCTGCAATACATTAATTAACACTAATAGCAATTAGATTTACTGGGGGGGAAACTCTGAAAAGCATATACCCTCTTTAGCTCCTCACAGCTATAAATCCTAATAAGAACACAAGTCAATGCTGCAAAATAAAATTAGAAAACAGAAGAAAAAATCAGATAAATGGAGTCCTGACTGTAAAAGGGAATTTGCTTATGTTTACTGTAAGAATACTGGCTATGCGTTTTTTTTACATGCTTAAAAGAAACATAAATAAACCCACCTATGTGTGCTTTGGTATACTAGCCGGTCCCAAGCCCGATAAAGGGAGAGGTTTGTGTTAGGCAGTCGACAGCCAACGTAAAACTGAGTCGAATCTTTATGACATGGATCAACAGCCGTAGTGGGATAAGGCTTGATTGTTGTTGTTAAAAGAAACATAAATAAAAGGCATAGTTATGTTTTCAGTGTCCGACCAAGTTTGCATTTGATTTTTTTCAATAGAATCATTGTTTTTTTTGTCAAAGCTCTTTCACTAAAATTTTAATTATAAGCCGTATTAAATACAAAATAAGTTAATCCAATCACACATTCTATTATATATCTTCAGGCCACACTCATTTTAAAAAATCAGACCCTTAATTTACCAACTGCATTCAATGTAGTTCCCACAATCAACTACCCTCCAACTTTCGCATTTAAATGTGTTGAAGTACGATGAGAACCTAACGGTTTCACCAGAGACCAACAAGTCACCTGGGCACAGTAGATTTGCTAAGGTGTACAAGCGCGTGGAGGGATACACAACGTGAGGAAAAAGGGGAGGGAAATGATGTAACCAACTCTGCTTAGCTGGAAGAGAGATATAGAGTGGAGGGAGGGAGGGGGCTCACGCACTTTGTGCTGATCTCATTGTTAAAAGGTAGAATGTGTGTGAGAGTGAGGTAGGCTGGTATTGGGACTGCACTTGGGAGAGAATTAGGCACTCTCTAATTTGCCTAGCTTTTGCTTCTTTTTCCTACTTTTCCAGACTGTAACTCCTGTATTACAGATTTGGAACTATAAATAATACTCATTCTCTGAATTTACTGTTCCATTGGTCCTTAGTTTCTATCAAAGTAAATGTTTGAAAAATTGATTTTGAATGACCTTGAATTTGTAAAATTGGTTTTAATTAAAATAGAGTTTGAAATAAAGTGTTTTTTGTTTAAATATTTTATTTCAGAAGCAAGTTTGTAGTAAAACTCAGTATACAATTTTCAACTTAACGCAAAGCTACATTTTATCACTTCTAGTCAAACTTGTTTTTTAGAGTAAATGCAATTTTGATTTATAACAACAAAAGATCTTCATCTTTATCAAAATCAAGTTTACCTCATCCAAACTCACTCTTAAACTGCACCATTTTTCCAAACATGCTATAAGTGATTGTATTGCACAAGTGGATGACGTGTCAATTTTAAGTTTGCAACTACGAGATGCACTTCCAGCTGACAGAAGCTAAATATAAGTTAATGTCATTTTTTATAGCCTTTAGAAGTCTAATTTGGACCAAACTATTACCAGTATGGACCCATATTTGCCAACTTAAACCTAGCGTATCATCAAATATTAGCAAAGCATATACCAAACAATGTAATTTAGATAAGAGTTAGCAATAAGGACTACATTAAGAACAGATGGAAAAATAAGGAACTCAATTGAAAAAAATTGGACAAAGCAGTGACTGAGTGAACGTAACGTAAAATGCAGGAACCAGACTTAACTATGCCAAATAGATAGGGCAAAGTTAAAACATACCATCCTGTCAGGGCTCTTAATTCCTTGGTTCGTTTTACGGGCATTGAGAAGTGGCTTATGGCAATACAATGTAATTCCTGTGACATGGTTTTTGAATGTTGCTGGGTAAGCCTCTTCCACCAACATTGTTTTTCAGTCTGACCGCTGTCCGGTAGATCAATGGGTTGGCTCTCAAGTGTACACAGGTCAAAGCGATCCTCATACATTGAAACAACTGTGTCCATGTTGTGGTACAACCACTGGTTCAAAGCCACCTGATAACAAGAGTATAACTGAAAGTTTTGGTAAAATTTCATCCCAATTTAAAATAAATAGCAAAATATTTAAAAATTTTACATCTGGTAAAGGTAAATCTAAACAAAACAGGACACTTTACTTTTAACCCTCTCCTTTGCTGGGGTGCCAAAATAGAACAAAAAATACTCTCAATTTATCTGACACTAAATTTCGAAAGACAGACAGTTAACAAAGCCATAATCCCAACAATCTGGGGGTAATCATGTGAATTCAACACACCCCATAAAAAAAAAATGTGACTTCAACACATATTAGGACTAACTAAAACATTATGACCAATAATAACATTTTGACGAGAAACACCACAAGCTTTCAGTATGCCGAAAGGAACAGAATGTCTAGAATGTTATGTGAACGCATCGAATATGAGGAAGGCGTACTAAAATATCAGTATGCCTCTGAAAAAGTTTTACCTACAAAATGGACCATCGACCAGGCTAGTTATCAAATATCATGTGTTCTCACATTAATTTGTTAAAATAAATGAACTAACTAAAACATTATGACCAATAACAATATTTTGACATGAACGAGCATAAGCGACAATATGGCATGCAAAAGTATCAGTATGCCCCTCAAAAAGTTTTCATTAAAAAATGAGGCATGGACCAGGCTAGTTAACACATATCGTGTTCTCACATTAATTTGTTAAAATAAATGGACCAACTAAAACATTATGACCAATAATAACATTTTGATGAGAAACAGCACAAGTGACAGTACGGCAAAAAGAATAGAATGTCTAGAATATTATGTGAATGCAGCTAAAATATATATGAGGAAGGCATACTAAAATATTAGTATGCCCCTTATAGGGGTTTTATTAATAAATGGATGATAGACCAGGCTAGTTAATATATATCATGCTCTCACATTAATTTGTTAAAAAATGCACCAAATACATATATTTTACATGTATAGAGAATTCTTATAAAAAAAAACAAAAGTCCGTCGTAATCTACACATTCAATGCATAATATGTTATAAAATCCAGGCTACAAATCAAAGATTTCCAATATGTATCATTTTGCTTGGTAATATGACCAAAAAAAAACCTGTTCATCTATAGTTAACCATGACAGAATATGCATAAGCAAATTGTCAAAATCATCTGCCCTCTCCCTATACCATAGTTAACCATGTCCATAAGTCATGTTCAACTTATTTCAATAAACTCCTTAGGATAACTTAAACATCTTAAGAAACCCGGATACTTAGTACGATACGGATACGATACGACACGGATACGAGAAATTTTTTAAAATCAAGATACGACACGGTATATATATATATATATATATATATAGACACACACACACTATTTGTAAAGAGATATTCACATTACTAGTTACTCAATAACACATAAACATATCAGTAGTCAATATGTAACAATCACAATGTACCAAAAAAAAAAAAAAAAAAATACTTCTGATCATAACAAAGTGGACATAGTTACACATGATTTCCCCACCCATTTAGAATATATTATTTCTACTATGAATGTGTCACAAAATACATACAATTTTGTGTCTTTAGTTAGTAAGAGGTATCAAAGATGTATCGTATCGTATCTGGGTGACAATCATGTCTTTAGTTGGTAAGATGTATCCGAGAAGTATCTTTAGTTGGTAAGACATATCGAAGATGTATCCGAGAAGTATTGGGGGAAATATATTTAAAAAGAATAATACTTTCTAGGTACGTATCGGGAAGTATCGGGTGCGTACTGGTATTGGATACGTATCCAACACTGATACGTTTCCATTTTTGAAGTATCTGGCCTTCATACCTTATATGAAAATAGTTTAACCAAACGCTTATATAATAAACATTTATTCAATAAGCACTTAATTAAGTTGTTTACCCAAATGCACCCCAATTCTAGTTTAGTTGTTTTTAAGAAAAGATTTCTGCTTTAGCTCCTGAGCACATACTATAAGAAGAATGGAATTTTTTTTTAATGTTGATAATTATGTTTTATAGAGAACCACCATAGAACTTCCACTAAAAAGAATCCAGTTTCAGTTCTCACAGCCCAAAGATAGAGTGGAAAACGACCAGAATGAGTAAACAACAGAAACAAGATTGATAAGCTTGGAATTTAAAAACTATACTATTACAGTACCTCATTACGTAATTTTTGGAGTTCTCTGGTGGACAAAGCACAGAATGACATGTCCAAGCTATTTGTTTTGCTTGACACATCACTATCAACAGAAATAAACTCCAGATATAGGCTTGCAACCCCATCTGCCAGAGCTATCACTAAATCTTCTAATATGGAAATCCCATGTGTAGTAAATATACAGGAATCATAACAACAGTCGTCCCTGACAAAAGATGCATCACAGGTGATGGTCTTAAATCAAAAGATTATATTAAAAATTGAATTTTAGAAAAAATGGTAGCTAAAAGAAAAATATGAGATGGCCATGGACTCAAAATATGCTAAAAAAACAAATAAGAAAGGCTAACTACTCCATATATAGACAAAAATCATTAATCCAAAACAGAATTTCCTTGAGGCCATATTAGTACTGTTAACCTAGGCTTTCAGAAATCATGCAGTGGCTCGTACATCAGATATTCCAGAGACAAACAGGCACTACCTAAGCTTTCAGAAATCATGCAGTGGCTCGTACATCAGATATTCCAGAGACAAACAGGCACTCTCTTCCCTTTTTTTGGCCTTAAAACATTTTTTCTGTACAAGGAAAGAGCACATGAAACTAGAGTTTTCTTTTTAATTTGGTTATCTTTTCATGGGGAAAAAGCACAATTGAAAAGATTAAGACAAATCCCTCATGACAAAAGGACAGGTTTGCTTGTAAGAAAACTAACCTACAAGTTTTGTGCCCATTGATAACTCACCTAAACGAGTAATCATGTTACTTAGTTGAGAAGAATTAAGCCGTTGACCAGATACATGAGAAATGACATCTCGAACATGGTAGTAAGTATTGTACGACTCGAATCGCGATTCGATACGAAAATGGGTGCTGTCAATACAAATCGCATGATGAATCGAAAATGACACTGAATCGTTGTTGAATCGGTACGAATCGTGATTGAATCGTGGAATCACGATACAGTTTCAGAATCGTGCGATTCTGTTTCAGCAAAGAAGATGATGCCTGAACCGGACCGGGTCGGGTCGCACGACCCGCTGTGTTTGAACGCGTTTTAGGGTTTCTTTTTTTTTTTTTTTTAAATTGAGACAGAGGGCGCCGAAATATCCAAACCGACCTGGCCCACTAATTACAACTCAAAATTTAGGATTTGTTTTTTTGTTTTTTTGCTTTGAACGGGACGGAACGGTTACGCATGTGCCTCCTGCTGCCTGTTACGCTGTCTTCTACTCTTCTCCTATTTTTCTATTGCTTTGTTGTTGCCTTTTTTCCTCTGTTTTGGTCCCCTTAATAGGAGATGAGAGCGAAATTGAAGATATAGTTGGAGATGTAGAGGAAGAGGAAGAGCACGAAGCACCAGAGGATGAGGCTGAACTAAGTGATGTTGATCTTGGGGATGATGAGGATGATAATCAGACTAGCGAGTAGTTAGATTATGTTTTTTTAGGGGTTGAAAACACTTGTTTTTTTTTATTGATGACTTAAATCTTGAATTATTTTGAAATTCTTATATGATATATTAGTGCATGTTTTTTGCTTATGTTATGTATTTTTACTTTAAAATGTCATATTTTTATTGATCATGTATCTTACGATTCATAAAACGATACGATACACGATTCAGAAAATAGGTCTAACGATTCACAATACGTATCCCGATTTGATAACTATGATGTAGAATTTAAAGATTATTAAAAGGCAACTAAATGCCAAGGAACAATCAATATGAGTATCAAGCAAGCATACTCAGATCATTTGAAGCATTCATGCCTTGTTAAATTACATTTAAAATGGAACCAGAAGAAGCCGAAAGGGTGAAAATGAAAAATAACAATTGGTAAAGATCAAATAGAAAAGAATGCTGATTTTACCTGAGCGAACCAAAAGCAAGATACCAAAGTAATACTGAATACAGATCTTTCTTGCCAGACTTTGTAATTTTCTGTACAATAGTGTTATCCCCTTTTACTTTTTCAAGTATCATAGAAACAAATTCCTAAGAATAATGTCAAAGAAGTAAAATCAGTATCTATGAAACATTTGGGTACTCCTAAATGATTGCCATATCATGTATGTAGGCAGTACAGATAATTAAATAAAACACATGGATACGTACCCAATACTTTTACTTTTCAAGTTTCTCTATCAATACCTTTTGGTTTAGAATTTTAATGAGCCTATATCACTCAAATTCAAGCCAATCCAAGCAAAAACACCTACATTGTTTGCTTTGCTACTAAATGAAAGAAATTCTTGCTTCAGCCTTTCAAATCATGCATCCTTCTTTGGTATCTTTGCTTATTTTGGAACGTGGCTCCTCTAAAGTAAAGATTGTACTTTAGGCTTTAGAAAGAAAAGTGCAAAGTTATATTCCTTCCGTCTCATAATATTTGTCATTTTTGAAATTTTGATTTGCCCTAAATTACATGTCACTTAAATATCAAGAAAGGATTAATTATTTTTCCATGTGACCCTTATTTATTGGTATATCAACCTACAATAATTAACCCTTCTTATTTATCTATCTAACTACTATAATAAGGGTATTTTAGTCAAAAGAACTTATTCTGTCATAGTATTCAGTATAAGCAATAATTTTCTTAATATGTGTGTATAACCTTAAATAACAAATAACATGAGACAAAGGGAGTAGTTGTTTGGAAAATCCACCGAGTGAATCTTAACAACTTCATATTCATTATGAGTTGTGCAAGCAACACACTTTTTCGAACACTCTCTCCATGATTGGTTGAAATTCATGTGGTCTCACCACTTTGGAAGTGGGACCCACATGATTTAGTGGGACCCATGTGAATTTCAACCAAACATGGAAAGAGTGTGTTAGAGAGTGTGTTGTCAGCACTCCTCATTCATTATATATGTGCATGTAAGCTATCATAATCTCATTCGTAGATTTTCCAGTCAATGTGATAACTCTATGAATCAACCTCTCGCAAATGCAAGGTAAGACTGCCTATAATAGGCCTACAATGGGTTTGACCCATTTTTAGATCACACCATGGTGAGAGCTTTATAACACCAGGTTGCCCTTTTCTATTATAACTGCACACTTTTCTCTCTATAGTGCACTCGTCACTTTTGAGAAGCCAAGCATACTTGATACACCTTATGGAATTTTCTTGAAAACCTGAAATTAGAATACTATGGAAATGGGATATCTGTTATGATTTAATTACTTGCATTTTATAAGTTTTTATATTTCTTTATAAGATATCATCCCATACTCCCATACCCTAGTTTTTAGAAATTTTATTATACTCAAATCCATCCAACCTAGATCAGCATTTTACTCAAAACTGTACTAGCAGAAAGGGCATACATTGAGTCTTTAGTGATACATGTACTTTCTAGAAATACCTTGTCAGTGTTGCCTTTTAGAAGGAGAAATTCCTTGTTCAGCCATGTAGCACAGAGAGAATGACCTGATCTTTGAATAACTTCAGAAAAAATTCTGAATAGATCATCCATACCAACAGATTCAGAAATGCTTGAGATACTATTAACCTGGATATAAAACATTTGAAAATTAAAATAATCGATAACAGTAGTAAAACAATTTTTAAAATACCTTACACCTACCAAATCACATTGGCATGCATATTTTAGTTCGGGAAAAAATTATAAGGGAAAAAATATAGCAATATAACGTACAGAGAATCAAATTTTGAGACTGTTTTTTAATTTCAAGAAAACATATTAAATGCAAAGTTTTGTAATTAAATTAAATTCAAATTGGCCGATCCATCTGTATACTAGAAGGAAGCAAGTAATGTAGTATATGGGTAGCTGGAATATTACAATTTACAAAAAATAGTTACATAGCATTCTTTAAGATTTCTTTTGAATAAAATTTGTAATGAAACATAATTTCCACTTCAGGCTTGTTCACACTCTTCAACGTTTTTGCTAAAGGTATGGTATCCAAGATATACTAAGGCTCTGTTTGTTTTAGATTCGTTTCACAGGACAACTGAAAACAACACGGCTCAAGGCAGAATTTTCATGGAAATCAGAAGCTGCCTTTGGGTAACTTTTATCTACCGGGTTTTTAAACTGGATTTTGGAAGGCCAAAATAAAAAACAAACAGGCTCTAAGCCATTTCAAGCATTTATTATATTCCAACTTGTCAAAATTCCAAATTATATCAAAATTACATAAAATACGCATATGACAATAATGAAAGGAGAAAATAAAGACAATTCCTACCTCTTCCTCAACTTGCTGAAAAGCAGCCCAAAGCAACCTTAATTTTGGACCCTCAGCAACAGCATTTAAACTCAAGGGTCGTTTTGCAGATTGAAGGATGATGTCCCCAGCATAAGCCTCTTTTTCTAAAGCATTTAGAGAATTCAAAAGTTTTTCTCTCACCACATCTAATACATACTTTGACTTGACTTGATCATTTTGCTTCGCCGAACTGTAAAATAGACAAAAGTTCTCAAGTAATTGGAGAAATAAGTCAATAACTATGATCGGTCTCCAAATACTAAACAAACTTTCCATCCATATGAAAAAATAAAAACAATTCAACCTTGATATCTTGACCTGCTTACCCTTACCTACCAGAAGTGTCTGATCTCTCATGTAACACATTTTTATCAGAATTGATCTTCTGATAACTGGTATAAGTTTTTTCAACAGGAATTACTCCAGCCATATAAGTCAGCAATATACTGCCCAACAGAAGAGCCTGATTAACAACTGGCACCAAATCAGAGGCTGTTGCACCATCAAAGTCCACCAAAGCTGCTAAGCCAATGCACTTTAAAGGGATTGTCCGAAGACGAGGACTAATTTTCAAATCTGCAGCCCCAAATAGACTCAGCTCAAATGTTTTCTGTGTAGAGAAGTGAAAAAAATCACATCCATTTTTGGAATACTTTCTGTAACAAGTAAATATTGAAAGGTCAGACTACCAACCAAATTCATAATACCAGCCACCAGGCATGAAGAGCAACAAAGATCACTGCTAGTTGTGTGTTAAAACAGGAAAGTCATACTTCCTACTTATCAAAACGATGTATAAATAAAAGAGGGTGAAGTAGCAGAATAATCAATGCTGATTGTACTCTTAAAATCTTAGTAGTGGCAACAAACCATGCAAAGAAATGCAATCTTGGTTAACTGGAAAGTATTATAATTTATAAATATGCTAATAAGAAAGAAAATTCCAATTTTTGGCATTCACTTTTAAGTGTCTAAGAAAACAATAGTCAAGACTTACCAAATTACTAATGATGAAGGGTAACTTTGCAAAAGTAAAACTCATGAAACACAGTAATTTCAACCATCATCAAACAGTGCAGCTTTATTGAATTTCCTTTGTTAACAAATAAACACTTTGCATCTTTCTCTTTCAAATTTTTCACTATTAATTTACATTGTTTTATTAAATGATAAATAACAAATATTTTCATAACCAAGAAAAGGTTGTATTTTTATATTTTGCACCTTCACAGAACATTTCTCTTCTAGCTTAAAGAACTAATTTATATGTTCTAAACACAAGAATCCCAGAGTATATTATTACCCACCCAAGTCCACTGCACACAAAAAGATATGCAAAATTTAGGTATATTTTATTTTGGCAAGAATGAAGAAAAAACACAAAATGTAGTTCATTTTTCAGCAGTTTTTATTACCTTATAAATAATCATTATTTAGTATTTGCTGATTCTCCGTACAAGGGGAAGAAATAAATGCTAAATAAATAAATAATAGGAAAAATAATAACAATACTAAATAATAGCCGGGGTCTGTTGACACATGTATCAAACTTAGCATGCTTACATCTTCAATATTTTTTGTAAAATTCGGAATTAATCAATCCAACTATTGAATCATATTATATTATTACTGACAGTCATGTATGTAAAATTCTATATAATTTAGACATTCATAGGTATGCAATTTAATAATAGACATTTACTTACATTTTAAATATCATACCACTCATTAAAATAAGTGATGTGACGAAACATCAAATAATTTTTAAATGGTAGGAAATTTTATGTATTTGATCTACTTGACATTTCAACAAGTAGATTGGTTAATAATTAAAGGTGTAAGCATGTTAAGTTCGACACATGATGTCAATGTATCTCAACTCTAACGGTAGCGGTAGTAATAGTAATCAAACCTTCGAAAAGTCTTGAAATCCGTGGTCTGATGCGAGAAGCCTCTGTGTCTAAAAGGTCTTCTCTGCATATGCAGCTTAACACAGAATGGGGAAGCCACACATTCTGCCATTGATAAAACTCCTTGCTCCACGGTCAACACATTGTGCTGCTCCCACTTGTGTATTTGATCACCTGCAACCCCCTACAAAAAAAAACGAACGAGAAACATCAAACATCAAATTGCATAGAAAATATCAAGACAAGATCCACCTGTAAACACTATAAACTTAAGGAAGAAAAAAATTACTCAAAAACAATTAACTAGGAAGAGTTACTCATAAACACACACACACACATGCAAGTGCCTCTCTTACTTAACTTTGTTAAAAGGTAGATTATCCTAATGTGGAACAATCACAACTTCACAAGTTTCTCCTGATCGTATACCGATTGAAGGGGAAAAAAACAACAATATTTAAAATAAAATAAAAAAAGAATTCGTCACCAAAATGGGGAATAACAAAGCATAATGCTCAATTGGAAAAGGAGTGGGAAATTAGGATAATACCACGGGAGAATTGGAAAAGCGAAGAAAACCCAAATGCGAAAAAGAAGGAAGGGAGAGGGAGAGAGAGAGAGTGAAGGAGGGGTCAAAAGTTTGGCGCGGAAAGCAAGAGGTGTAAAGATCGATGTGAAGAATGAGATGAGGATTGGATTGGATTTGTGCGTACCTGATTGATTCGTTTCTTCGTATCACTGATTTTTTCAGTACAGTGAGATGCTAAACTAATAACGGCCGAATTAGGGCTTTAATTAAACTTTGTAATGTAGAAAATGTGAGGCACTTGTTCTGAGAACAGGAACGTTTAAAATTTGGTCAAAACGAATAATTTGGTCAAATAAAAAAAATTAGAAATGATAACTCGACACAAAGACTTACGGAATCGTCTTTAATAACGTATTGAGTTTGGTTAATGGTATACTAAGATTGAGTAACTCATTATCTATTTATCGCGGTTAATAAAATTTAATAGATAGTTAGTGAGTCGTCCAATTTTGGTATGCATATTAATCAAACTTAATATGTCATTAATCACGATTTAGAACGTTATTTTTTATAGATAAATGTTAATGTTAGTATTTTTATTTTTGGGGTGGGGTTTGAACTCTCTCGTCTTATCACTCCACTCCTTAACTGCTCCACTCTAACTACCAAACCAAACTTATAACTCCTCATCTTGAACGTTATTAAATATGTGTCGCATATGTCAAAATTTTTAGGAGTACAAATATCATCTATAATAAAAAAAAAATAGTCTAATCAAATATATCATTAAGTGACATATCTGATTAATTAGTCTTCTGTTGCATGTACAACCAAAATTTCTCTTTTTCTTCTTTATTTTCTAAAGTAGATAGAATTGTCCCTCAAAAAAATTGTCTATAAAAAATTAAGTAGTGTTGTAATTGCAGAGTTGACTTAGTTTGAAAAGCGATCTTTGCCTTCTGGATAAATCTTTTCTTCCTATGACACTTGATCCTATGACACTTGATAAGTGAACCGTGAGACGTTGACTTGATTTTCACCAACTTTTATGAGCAAGGGCGAAGCTTAGTGTTGACATAATTAGGGAGGTGTGGCTCCCTCAAATATTTTAACTTTTATTGATATATACATATATCTCGCTACATTTGTTTGAAATCCTTGTAATGGCGTAGCGGTAAAGCTGTGTTTTGCGATTCACAGGAATTGTGTTCGAGTCCAGCGGAAGCGCAATTCGTGACGTCCAAGTCAATTTTCTAATATATTAATTTATACGATAATAGTGAAAGTAATTTTATTCTATTATGGCAGGTGGAAGTGTACAAAAGTTCTTAAAAGTACTCAACTTTAGGGCCCTTAACTGCACAGAGTGCCAAATAACTAAGACTCCTTAAAATACTGACTTTGACTCACTGGCTGTTGTATCAGCCGAACCATTTCCTTTCTGGAATTGTCTGATACCTGCTAAGATCCATAGACAGAAATATACAGGACACAGAAAACAAACGGGAGATAAGAACACACTATACGCACCATTCAGTGGGAAAGCAGGACTTAGAATTCATGTATAAAAAGGAAAAAACAAACAAGTAAAGCAAGATAATAGAATATTTGAAGAATAGTTCACACACCTCTCAATCAACTGTTTAGATCATTACCTAGTTACCCTCATTTTTGGCATTCACTTTTAAGTGTCTAAGAAAACAATAGTCAAGACTTTCCAAATTACTAATGATGAAGGGTAACTTTAGAAAAGTAAAACACTAAAACTCATGAAACACAGTAATTTCAACCATCATCAAACAGTGCAGCTTTATTGAATTTCCTTTGTTAACAAATAAACACTTTGTTAACCATCAATCAACTGTTTAGATCATTACCTAGTTACCTTTGTCCATGCAACCTAAAACTATATGCCTACGTGGTCACATAGATTAATATGGCATAAGCGGCCCCACCTTAGCCAACTTAGCCTTTGTAGATAACAGCACAACGACCTCCCACCGACGTGTGGGTAGGCTAAGCCAGTTGTCCATCCCCCTATCCCGCTTATCGTACCCCTAAGAGTGCATCCTTGCTCCCCAACTTAAACGATAGGAATAGGCATCGGGGCGACACTCGGGATCGACACTATGAACAGTGATACAACAGTACTCCGTCAGGATAATCAGACTACCCGACGACCTGACATGATGGTCGTGAGCCATCTGTCACCTGTGGAATAGAGTCGGACCTAATTTATCCTCAAGGACCGACGTGACCGACGTGTCCTCTGTACTGACTGTATCGTGCTCGCACTCTGGCACCTGGCCTTGTGCACAGCTTATGTACACGGCGGTGGATTACAACACATGCATATGATCATTTATTATTCAGCATCTTTACTGCTTATCGTTATTATTCATCAGCTCAGCACATCAACTTATTATCTCAACCATTAATACAATCTCATCTTAGCACTTATCAGCTTATTATAAACAGCTCAACTAATCATCATGTTTCCCCCCACACACAGTAATAATCATTTGTCGACATAATCAGAGTTACTATTAACTATCAACATATACAACATAATCACCAGCATATACAGCATAACTATTAACATGTACAGCACGACAACCATTCTCAGTTACAGACCAATCAGCAACTATCAATTATCAATCATCCTTGTCCAATATATAGATCAATCCTAGCATCGCTCAGGCGACCTACTACTGACCTATTATCAATCCACACACCAGCAATTATACACATAATTATAAGCAATCATAAGAAACCAGCATCCAGCCATAGATAACCATAAATCATTCCTATGGTTGACAGACCTCTGACAACTGTCCTTAGCTGTCACAGATCACAACGCCTCTCCTAAGGTGCTGCAGTTATCAACCACTAGTAGGGCTTGGGCCACCCTACACTGAGATATACACTTATTCTAATCCTACAATCCCTAGTGGATAGGGTTCAGATCTCCCATACCTGGCTTAGATGACCGCTACAGTTCCTGCCACTCTTTGCTCCCTCTTCGCTCCCGTTACTCGTACTTCTACCTCTGAATACTCCTATCTAGCCTACTAGGCCACTCTCATCCTCCCCTCTCAGAGGATTACCTACTAAGAGCTTTCTGATGCACAAGATCCTCTCTTGAGGCAAGTGCAGAGCATACTTGCTCCTTAGTGGCCCTTTTAGTCTCACTCCCTTTCTCAATCTCAATGATTACTTACTAAGGGTTTTCTGATGTGCCAGATCCTCATTAGAGGCAAGCACCGAGCATACTAACTCCTTAGAAGTCCCTAGAGAGAGAAAACTAGAGAGATAAGAGGATTTGGGGCGAGTTGGAAGTGGATGGATGAAGGGCTATTTTTAGGTCCATCGCGTTGCGATGGTGTCAAGACTCAAGGACCATCGCGTCGCGACCGTGGACACGTGTCAAAGATCCAACGCTCCTAATCCACCGACTTTGAAGACTCCACAAGGTTCCAGAATCTTCTGCCATCGCGTCACGATGGTGTCAAGACTCAAGGACCATCGCGTCACGACCGTGGACACATGTCAAAGATCCAACGCTCCTAATCCACCGACTTTGAAGACTCCACAAGGTTCCAGAATCTTCTGTCATCGCGTTGCGATGGCCTCTAGTGCAATCTTGGTCGCATCGCGATAGTGACTAAGGAGATATTCGTAATTTCTTTCGTTCTAGACATTTCTAGGAGTTTCTAAACCATTGTTAGGGGTATTTTGGTCCTTTTGAGTGTTTCTAGAACACATCTAAGTCTATTTCCTTTCAAATTAGGACTTCTAATTCTTATTCGTCGTCTAACTGTACTTTTAATATTATTTTCTGAAAAACGGGATGTTATATTACTATCCCCCTTTAAATAATTTTCTTCCTCGAAAATTCAGCGGTGGATATATCTCTAGGACTACTATCCTAAAACTCTTAACCAGCTTTTCACCTGACCTTCTTCGAACATCAATTCATCCTAATCATTTTGGTCTTCCTAATAGCTTACCAATCTACATTAATGGGGTTTACTTATAACTTGTCTAAAAGTCCTCTTTCTAGTTTTTATCAAGGTTGCACTAAGGCTGATGTATATCATTCTGGTCTTGTCATATTTTCAAATGCTTTCATCTTCAACCATACTTTGCTATTTCTAATCCCAGACTCTATATCACAGGTACATATAGGCTTGGCTATATTTAAAAGGTTAATTCTCGATCTTCCATTCTTACTTTTCTTCAAAGATCTTACTTCCTATGTTCATCAATTCTGTGCTATATCTGTCCTTGATATCATCCTCCTATAAACGGGTTCTTTTCAATCCTTCTCCCAGAATAGATTTTCTAAATCTTTCTTTTTGCTTCTTACTAATCTATTGATTACACAATTTCTATTCCAATCTGTAGAAAGAGTCCTTTTTGCTTATTCTATAGAAACTATTAAGAATGCTAGTTCCATTGTAATACCTAGATTTATTAAATCACTCCATATTCTAACACTTAATTAAGCCTCCTAATCCTTTCAATTAATTCTTCCAAGTTCCTCTATTACTCATCCCAGACTTTACCTATGGTTATACTCAATTCCTGAAATCTTAACGTAACACCCAGCTTAACACTTAACCACTTCCTAACTGGACTTTATGCATTTCCTTACTCAATCCTTAGTCAAGCCCAAATCATGCTTCACATATTCCTCTATGTTCACTCAATATATGATTTAAACACTCGTACTATCTTAACTTTAAAATTTAACCCCATATGCTTTGTGTCTTAATTGTTTTTAGAATTCAGAGGTTTATCCTCTCAAGTCTATTACTACTCATGCTAAGAGAAAACAACTTCAAAGAGAATGTTGAAGTTTACCTACAAGGGTATGAAACGAGAGAAATGAAAAATTCTTTGCTTATTACTTTTAAGGGTCTTCCAGAAAAGTGGGATCAACCATTAGCATGATGATTTCGTCTCCTAGATCATAACCTTCTAATGGACCCAAAATCGTTATGGTTAGACTTTATCTAATTCGTTCACCATACTAAATTGCTTCTATGTCCACGGAAGATTGTCTCTTCTTAACCCCTAATAATTATCCTACAGATAATCGTTTTCTTAATTGACTTCTGGGAATGATGACTAGGTCGATCCATATCCCTTATTGTCCTTGGTCTTTCCTATTTTCTCTAAATACGATATCTCCAGATAATAAACCTTCTTCGTATTTATTTATTGCTTCTAATCCTAAAGGTTATTATGGTTCTTCTCAAGACTTATCTTTTAGTCCGACACTCCTCGTATCTTCACACTGTTGCCAGCTAGATCAAATCCTCCATCTTTTCACGTGTAACTCCTTATCTCATACTGATAGATCAAAATCTTCACTTTCCATAATTGTCATCCTAATCACTGTCAGCCTCATCTTATTATCTGAAAGTCCATTCTCTTACTATGCTTCCTTCTAGTGATAACATTGTTCACCATTTATGTTCACTCTAATCCTCCTCCTTACATGTTCTTCCGGCCACATAGTAGGAACCCACTTCTTCGTTCCTAGAAAAATTCTCAAGAGTTCCAATCCAGTTTGCTACTTGGAGATCTTATTCTAGGAAATCTCACTCTACCCTTATGCCTAACTCCTTGATCTATGCTAACTCTTTCTGCATTTACAACTTTGTCTAAGACTTTTCATTTCTAAATACTTTTTCCTTTCATATGTCACATCAATGCTTTTACTATACTTAATATACTTATCCAAATCTCTCCTTCTCTTACTTTTGATAATGGTTGCCCAGATTGCTAATCTTGATTAGCTCATATCCGGGATTCTACTCTCTTGATACTTTGTATCTTTCCTTCTTATTTCCTTTGGTTTCAATCTGTTCACTCTTACTACACGGTTTTATCCTAACCACACTTTCTACTAGATCCACTGGTCACATAGTGGTAACTCATTCCCTCCAGAAAACTTTCTAGTCTCATCGGTTGGTGACACTATCTTACTTTAACGATCTCTATTCTGCCTCTATGCTTAATCTTCTAAATCAAAACCTATACTAATTTCTTTTCTATGACTCTTCTACTTAATCGTCGATTTGTAAAGCTCCTCTGATGATCTAGTCAAACAACTCTCAGATCACTGACTAATGGTTTCCCCCACTTCTAGCATATAGACCATCTCACTCTTTATCCCTGAGTCTAATCTTTATTAAATCTACCATTATTAGATTGGTCATCTTTTGGTTCTAAGTCCTCTAATACCATATATCCATTCTTAAGACAGTCTATAATGATCGAAGATCCACTCTAGTTCTTTAACAATCGTACTACTTTTGAGTTAAATCACCTATCTCACCCTTGCTAAGATTTTATCAGTCTAGAAAAATTCTTTCCAATAACTTTTCCTAATTAGACCTCAGGAGCCACTATATCTGAGCCTGATTTTATCCATTTCCTTATCACACCCTTCATTTTTCTCTTCAAATCCTTTTCTGAATTACTTTATTCCTAGACTGTTGGCTCTAATCTCTTACCTTCCCTAGTAGACTATTTCAATTTTTCCCTAATCAAGGTTTAACCTCTCTGCCAAAACCTAAGGGTGTTCATCTGATACTTCTCTTAATAACTTAACTCAACCTCCAAACTTTTCCATTCACCTATCCACCAAATCTCAATTGTGTAAGTCTCCATCTCATTCCCTTAATATTGCATCACCACGAAATCTTTTCTATTACCTTTATTTCATTAAATGTCTGTGTAGGCTTTGCATTTCTGTTAGACCTATTACAGAATGGTCATCACTGATTTCCTCCTTAATCCTAGCAGATTGGTTTCTACATAACCTTTCCAATCCTAATACTATCATTGTTAAACTTAGCTATCTTCCCCATGGTAACCTCATCTCTCTTCAAAAGAAACAATCTTAATACATTTATGAGTCATGAATTCTTGCAATATTTTCTCAGCCTATGATCTATGAGATTGATTACCTCATGAGTGAACTAGAGCACTCTCCTATCTTAACACTTTATGATAAATTGTGGAAAGGACATTCTACCCACATCTAAATATAGTCGGAATCCAGTGGGAATCCAACCAGACACAGCCAGTAACACCATCATAATGACTCCACAGTCCGGTTAGGACCGAACTGCTCTGATACCAAAATGTGACGTCCTAGTCAATTTTCTAATATATTAATTTATACGATAATAGTGTAAGTAGTTTTATTTTATTATGGCAGGCGGAAGTGTACAAATATTCTTAAAAGTACTCAACTTTAGGGCCTTTAACTGCACAGAGTGCCAAATAACTGAGACTCCTTAAAATACCGACTTTGACTCACTGGCTGTTGTATCAGCTGAACTATTTCCTTTCTGGAATTGTCTGATACCTGCTAAGATACGCAGACAGAAATATACAGGAGACAGAAAACAAATGGGAGATAAGAACACACTATACGCACCATTCAGTGGGAAAGCAGGACTTAGAATTTATGTATAAAAAGGCAAACACAAACAAGTAAAGCGGGATAATAGAATATGTGAAGAATAGTTCACACATCTCCCAATCAACTGTTTAGATCATTACCTAGTTACCCTTGTCCATGCAACCTACAACCAAGGTAATTAAAACCGGACCGGGCATTGAACCGGAGAGGGCCAGGGTTCAGGGTTTTTGGGTCGGACCTGGGTCAAACCGGGTTCAAATAGAATATTATTTTTTAAATATATATATATATACCAAATATATAATATATATACATAACATTTCAATTTATACATAAAATAACATGTCCCAGAACTAAAATATTATTTTTTAATATAAAAAAATAGAAAAAAGGCAAAGAAAGAAAAAGGAAAAAAATAGAGAAAATAAAAAAAATTAATAAATAAAAGAAAATGGGATGCAAATAACAAAATATCCCCGGCCCGGTCCAAAACCACATAACCCTAATTGGGAAGCCAGGATACTTATGCAAGCCTGATTCCTTGCTCAATGGTCCATCTTCCATCTCATTTTGTTCACCCTTGCGCTTTCCAAGACTTAAACCCTAATCTTCCATCTTCCATCGTTGCTTCTCCTCAGCGCCTCCATCGTTGCTTCTTCCCAGCGCTGATTCCCTCCTTCTTTCCCTCTATTATCCTTCCCCTCTTTCTTCTCCTAACCCTAACCTCTCCCTTCATCCCTTCTCCATCAAACCCTAACCATGAAGATCCAAGCCGCGACGTAGCTCTCCCAACTGCACCACCTCCTTTCTTCTACGGCCTCTATCCCACTATTCCTTCCCTTACCCACCGCACAATACATAACATTACTGCTTGGATCTATTCCTCCTTTTGCTGCGACGAAACTTTGAAGAAAGGGTTGATCTCTTCTGCTGATCTGTTGGATCTGTTGGGTTGATCTGTTGATCGCCCAGATCTTCTTCTTCTACTTCTTCATCTTGATCGCCCAGATCTGTTGGATCTGCCCTTTTTTAAAAATAAAAAAAATTGCCTTTATTTTTTGAACCGGCCGGTCCCGTCCTAAACCCGGTTTTCACTGGTTTTTATCCCGATTCCCGGTCCTTTATCCCGATTCGTTGCCAGGCAGTTTTTGGGGGTGTACCGGACCGGATCATGGCCCGGTTCGACCGGCTGGTCCGGTCAAGTTTTTGTTACATTACCTACAACTATATGCCTACGTGGCCACACAGATTAATATGGCATAAGCGGCCCCATCTCAGCCAACTTAGCCTTTGTAGATAACAGCACAACGACCTCCCACTGACGTGTGGGTAGGCCAAGCCAGTTGTCCATCCCTCTATCCCGCTCATCGTACCCCTAAGAGTGCATCCCTGCTCCCCAACTTCGACGATAGGAACAGGTATCGGAGAGGCACTCGGGATCGGCACTATGGACAGTGATACAACAGTACTCTGTCAGGATAACCAGGCTACCCGACGACCCGACAGGATGGTCGCGAGCCATCCGTCACTTGTGGAATAGAGCCGGACCCAATTTATCCTCAGGGACCGACGTGACCGACGTGTCCTCTGTACTGACTGTATCGTGCCCGTACTCTGGCACCTGGCCTTGTGCACAGCTTATGTACACGGCGGTGGATTACAGCACATGCATATGATCATTTATTATTCAGCATCTTTACTGCTTATCATTATTATTCATCAGCTCAGCACATCAACTTATTATCTCAGCCATTAATACAATCTCATCTCAGCACTTATCAGCTTATTATAAACAGCTCAACTAATCATCATGTTTCCCCCCACACACAGTAATAATCATTTGTCGACATAATCAAAGTTACTATTAACTATCAACATATACAACATAATCACCATCATATACAACACAACTATTAACATGTACAGCACGACAACCATTCTCAGTTACAGACCAATCAGCAACCATCAATTATCAATCATCCTTGTCCAATATATAGATCAATCCTAACGTCGCTCAGGCGACCTACTACTGACCTATTATCAATCCACACACCAGCAATTATACACATAATTATAAGCAATCATAAGAAACCAGTATCCAGCCATAGATAACCATAAATCATTCTTATGGTTGACAGACCTCTGACAACTGTCCTCAGCTGTCACAGATCACAACGCCTCTCCTAAGGTGCTGCAGTTATCAACCACTAGTAGGGCTTGGATCACCCTGCGCCGAGATATACACTTATTCTAATCCTACAACCCCTAGTGGATAAGGTTCAGATCTCCCATACCTGGCTTAGATGACCGCTACAGTTCCTGCCACTCTTTGCTCCCTCGTCGCTCCTGTTACTCATACTTCTACCTCTGAATACTCCTATCTAGCCTACTAGGCCGCTCCCATCCTCCCCTCTCAGAGGATTACCTACTAAGGGCTTTCGGATGCACAAGATCCTTTCTTGAGGCAAGTGCAGAGCATACTTGCTCCTAAGTGGCCCTTTTAGTCTCACTCCCTTTCTCAATCTCAATGATTACTTACTAAGGGTTTTCTGATGTGCCAGATCCTCATTAGAGGCAAGCACCGAGCATACTAACTCCTTAGAAGTCCCTAGAGAGAGAAAACTAGAGAGATAAGAGGATTTGGGGCGAGTTGGAAGTGGATGGATGAAGGGCTATTTTTAGGTCCATCGCGTCGCGATGGTGTCAAGACTCAAGGACCATCGCGTCGCGACCGTGGACACGTGTCAAAGATCCAACGCTCCTAATCCACCGACTTTGAAGACTCCACAAGGTTCCAGAATCTTCTGCCATCGCGCCGCGATGGCCTCTAATGCAATCTTGGTCGCATCGCGACCGTGACTAAGGAGATATTCGTAATTTCTTTCGTTCTAGATATTTCTAGGGGTTTTTAAACCCTTGTTAGGGGTATTTTGGTCTTTTTGAGTGTTTCTATAACACATATAAGTCTATTTCCTTTCAAATTAGGACTTCTAATGCTTATTCATTGTCTAACTGTACTTTTAATATTATTTTCTGAAAAACGAAATGTTACACAATTCACGTAAAATATTAGTATATATAATGAATCATTATTTGGCCCTCTCAAATATTTTAGTCAAGCTCCGCCACTGTCTATGAGTGTGAGTTATCTTTAATAACATGCACTCTACTTGGAAAGATGCTAAGTCATCAATCATGCCTTTCTTTGTAAAGACTTAGTTACACATGTGCTTCAAATGTATATATGTGAAGACATATAAGAGGCAAATAGCCACTCTGATGACTTAACATTATAAACTTTACACACTTAAATGAAATTTGTCAAATACTTAATGACTGATTGTTCAATCAAATTAGCCTTATTATTATCAAAATTTTTGAGAAGTCACTTATCAATCGTCTAGGTTCTAACACTTTTAATGGAAACATTTCTATGACAAAGTCAGAACGACCATGTTCAAAAGATCCATTTGAGTATGGATATAAATAGAAAATCAATATAAGAGAGAAATGTTGTTGCGACTGGTGCTTGTGAAAGCCAAAGAAAAGATGTTGATGTAGCTTTATGCTTATAATAATATAATTATAACGAAAATGTAAATTCCAATCAGCCAACAATGAAAAAGATGAGAGAGAGAGAGGTTGGTAAATTAAGAAGGCTATATTGATGAAAGCAACAAAAACGAAATGTTGATAAAAGGCTAACATGCCTACAAGCTATACAAAAAAGATCAATTCAGCATAAGAAGAAAAGTTTGTAAGGAATCACTACATCAATTTGTTCGAGCTATCAATGTACAAGAAAATCTGGTTCAATTCCAAGAAGATATATAATATCCTCACAATGTATGAATCATGGTGGAATGATCAAGGAAGAATTCTCAAGCAAACATTTATGATCCTCAAGATGTGAGCAGCCCAATTTACAGAGTCTCCAAAATAGGTTAGTGAGCCGCTCAATTTTAATATGCATAATAATCAAACTCAATATGTAATTAATCACGATTTATAACGTTATTTTTTTATAGATAAATGTTAGTATTTTCATTTTTGTTAGTGGGTGGGGTTTGAACTCTCCTTCCTTATCACTTCACTCCTTAACTGCTCCACCCCAACTATCAAGCTAAACTTATAACTCCTGATTTTGAACGTTATTAAATAGGTGTCGCATGTGTCGAATTTTTTAGGTGTACAAATGTTCCTCTGGGAAAAAAAAATTGTCTATACTAAAATAAGTACTTAAGTAGTGTTGCAACGACAGAGTTGACTTAGTTTGAAAAACGATCTTTGCCTTCTGTCTTTTCTTCCTTGGACACTTGATAAGTGAACCATGAGACGCTAACTTGATTTTCACAAACTTCTGAGTGTGAGTTGTCTTTAATACTAACATGCACTCTACTTGGAAAGATGATAAGCCATCAAACACACCTTTCTTCGTAAAGACTTAGTGACACATGCTTCAAATGTATTTATGTGGAGACATATTACATATAAGAGGCAGATAGCCACTCTCATGACTTTGTAAGCTATTCGTTCATCTTATAATTTTAAGACATTATAAACTCTACACACTTGAACGAAATTTGTCAAATACTTAATGACCGATTGGTCGATTAAATTAGCCTTGTTATTATCAAAACTTTTGAGGGGTCAAACTTATCAATCGTCTGAGTTCCAATGCTTTCAATGGAAACATTTCTTTGACTAAGTCAGAACTGTTGGGTTTTATATTGGGCCTAGTCCCTATTGGTTTATATTGGGCTTAGTCCATTGTTAGTAGTCCATTTTGCTTAGTCTGTTTTGGTTCTGTTAATCAATGTTTAGTTAGTTAGTTTGTTATATCTGTTAATCACTCAGTTGTACATACTGCATAAATAGCAGTCTCGATCAATGAAGAATCTTAGTTGTTGCAATTAGCATTGAGTGTTAATCTTCACATTTGGTATCTAGAGCTTTCTGAAAGGACATGTTACCGTGAAACCGCAGCTTTCGCGTAAAGAAAGAAACACTGAGAGACGAGCGATCATCGACGATTCATGGCGGAAGGAAGTCATTTCGCTCAACCGGCCGTCCCTAAATTCGACGGCTTCTATGATCACTGGGCAATGCTAATGGAGAATCTTCTCCGATCGAAAGAATATTGGGCCCTGGTGGAGAATGGGATTCCACCACTTCCGGCGGCGGCGACTCCGGAGCAAACCAAGGCGTTCGAAGAGAACAAATTAAAAGATCTGAAAGCCAAGAACTACCTGTTCCAGGCGATCGAGAGAGAAATCATGGAGACGATCCTTAACAAAGAAACGGCGAAGACAATTTGGGACTCCATGAAGCAGAAATACATGGGGTCAACGAAGGTCAGAAGGGCGCAATTACAAGCACTCCGCAGAGAGTTTGAAATCTTGGGTATGAAAGATGGGGAATCTGTCAATGACTACTTTGGCAGAACCCTAGCTATCGCAAACAAGATGAAGGCGCAAGGGGAAAGAATGCAAGAAACGGTTATCATCGAAAAGATTCTCAGGTCGATGACTGAGAAATTCAATTACGTGGTGTGCTCAATTGAAGAGTCCAACAATGTGAGTACCCTTTCCATTGACGAATTGCAAAGCAGCTTGCTTGTGCATGAGCAAAGAATGCGAGGCCACAAAGAAGAAGAACAGGCCTTGAAGGTGACACATGCAGGCAGAGGAGGACGAGGCGAAGGGACGAATGGGAATAGGGAGGACGAGGAAGGGAAGGCAATCCTCGAACAAAGAATTGATTGAATGTTATAGATGTCATAAACTTGGACACTATCAATCTGAGTGTCCAAGTTGGGAAGAGAGTGCTGCGAATTTTGCTGAATTTGATGATGAAGAAGTATTATTGCTGATGGCTCAAACTGAAGCAAGAGAAGAACTGGAGAAAGGAGTATGGTTCTTAGACTCGGGTTGCAGCAACCATATGTGCGGCAAGAAAGACTGGTTTTCGAATCTTGATGAGAATTTCAGAGTCTCTGTGAGACTAGGTGACAACTCCAAGATGCTGGCTATGGGAAGAGGAGATATCAAGCTAAGAATTGGAGGTTCAACACAAGTAATTACAGAGGTATACTTCATACCCGAATTGAAAAATAGCCTAATGAGTATTGGTCAGTTGCAAGAGAAGGGCTTGAACATTGTTTTCCAGCAAGGTTTCTGCAAGGTTTTCCATGTTGAAAGAGGGTTGATCATTCAATCAAAGATGTCCTCGAATAGGATGTTTACAGTGATGGCCTCAATTGCCTCTCCAACTTGCTTCAAAACCTTAAGTGAGGACCCAACTCACTTGTGGCACTGCAGGTTTGGACACTTAAGCATCAAAGGATTGAAGATTTTGGCTCAAAAGGAGATGGTTAGGGGGCTGCCCCTGCTGGAAGATTCAAACAAAGTGTGTGGTGATTGCATGGTTGGAAAGCAACACAGAGATGCATTCCCAAAGAAGAGTTCTTGGAGGGCTTCTCAAAAACTTGAGCTCATTCATGCTGATATTTGCGGACCCATCAAGCCAGAATCTAATAGTCATAAGAGGTACTTCATAACCTTTATTGATGACTTTAGTAGAAAAACATGGGTCTATTTTATCTCTGAAAAATCTGCAGCATTAGATGTTTTTAAAGGTTTTAAGGCAATAGTTGAAAAAGAGAGTGGGAATTCTGTTTGTTGCCTTAGAACTGATAGGGGAGGTGAGTTCACATCCACTGAATTCGACAAATACTGCAGCATTAATGGAATCAAGAGGCAATTGACAGCTGCCTATACTCCTCAGCAAAATGGAGTGGCAGAGAGGAAAAACAGGACTATTATGAATATGGTTCGGTGTATGCTCTCTAACAAAGAAGTTCCAAAACAATTTTGGCCTGAAGCAGTAAAGTGGTCTGTGTATATTCAAAATAGGAGCCCTACAATAGCTGTGAAGAATTTAACTCCGTAAGAGTCTTTGATGCGGAATCAAGCTTCTTGTCCACTTTCTTTAGAATTTTGGTGTGTTGCACATGTGCACATACCGTAAAAATCGAGAAGATAACTTGATAAAAGAAGTATTAGATGTGTTTTGTTGGGAATTAGTGAGAGTCCAAGGCCTACAAATTATATGATCCAGCTTGCAAAAAGAGTTTTAATAAGCGAGAGATGTAATTTTTGAAGAAGCAGAAAAATGGAACTGGAAGTTAGAAACCAGTAGCAGTGTTGCTGAACCTGCACATGTGGAAACTGAAGAGAAGATAGCCAGTGATGCAGAGCCAACTATTGATGAAGCAGTAAGAACACCTGTGACAGTAGATGCTGTGACTGACAGTGGAGTAATTGACAGTGGGGAATCATCACAGCAAGAAGCACTTGAAACTAGTGATCATGAGCATGATGATGAAGCAGATGCTAATCACTGATAAAAGAAATAGAAGGAAGTCAAGATGGCTTCAAGATTATGTAATCAAATCGAGCTGCAGAGTGATGATGAGCTCTTTAATCTGGCAGTTTTTACTTCTGCAGCAGATCCTGTGACATATGAAGATGCTGTAAAGCACAGCAAATGGAGAAAGGCAATGGAGTTGGAGTTAGAAGCAATAGAAAAACAAGACTTGGGAATTGGTTTCCTTGCCACTTGGTGCTAAGACAATAGGTGTCAAATGGGTGTTCAAAACCAAGTATAATGAAAAGGGAGAGGTGGAGAAATTCAAAGCAAGGCTTGTGGCTGGCGGGTATAGCCAACAATTTGGAGTTGATTTCAAAGAAGTTTTTGCCCTTACATTAGGTGGGACACAATTAGAACAATCCTTTCCTTGCCTCTATAAAGGGTTGGGAGGTGTTTCAATTGGATGTCAAAAGTGCTCCTCCATGGTGATTTGAGTGAAGTAGTATATGTAGAACAACCTCAAGGTTTTGAGAAGCAAGAGGAAGAAGACAAAGTTTATAAATTGAGGAAGGCTCTATATGGGTTGAGGCAAGCCCAGAGCTTGGTATAGTAGGATTGAGGCATATTTTCAAAAGGAAGGATTCCAAAGATGTCCCTTGGAGTACACATTGTTTGTCAAGGCTGGTTTGAATAATAAAATTCTGATTGTTAGCTTGTATGTGGATGACCTTATCTTCACAGGAAATAGCAAGAGTATGTTTGAAGATTTCAGAAATTCTATGAAAAGGGAGTTTGATATGTCTGATTTGGGCAGAATGAGTTATTTTCTTGGTGTGGAGGTGACACAAAATGCCAAGGGAATCTTCATCAGTCAAAGTAAATACACAAAAGAGGTGCTGGAACGGTTTGGTATGGATAACAGTAAGCCAGTACTTAATCCTGTAGTACCAGGCAGTAAATTGACAAGAGAAGGCAATGGCTCTATGGTTGATGCTACCAACTTCAAGCAAATTGTTGGAAGCTTGATGTACTTAACAGTTACAAGACCAGACATTATGTATGTTGTCTCTCTGATTAGCCGATTTATGGAGAAGCCCACAGAGGTTCACTTGCAGGCAGCCAAAAGAATTATGAGATATCTCAAGGGAACAACCGAATTAGGCATCCATTCTGAAAGCAGAGGAGCGATGACTCATTTCCTATACAGACAGTGACTATGCAGGTGATTTAGATGATCGGAGAAGTACTTCTGGCTATGCTTTCTTGTTTGGAAATGGAGCAATCTCATGGTCTTCAAAGAAGCAACCCGTGGTGACTCTTTCTACAACAGAAGCAGAATTCATTGCTGCTGCTTTGTGTGCATGTCAGAGGATCTGGCTGAAAAGGATTCTCAGTTATCTTCATCATTCACAAGGCAAGTGCATCACAATTCTCTGTGATAACAGCTCTACTATAAAGCTGTCAAAAAATCCAGTATTGCACAGGAGAAGCAAGCACATTGATATGCGATTCCACTTTCTTAGAGATCTTGCAAGGAATGGAGATATAGAGCTGATTCATTGCAGCTCAGAGAAGCAGGTGGCTGACATTTTAACTAAGCCTTTGAAGGCTGATTCTTTTGTAACTCTTAGGAAGCAATTAGGTGTATGCAGTCCTTTGGTTTAAAACTGAATGCATTTTGCATTTCAAGATAAGGGAGGATTTGTTGGGTTTTATATTGGGCCTAGTCCCTATTGGTTTATATTGGGCTTAGTCCATTGTTAGTAGTCCATTTTGCTTAGTCTGTTTTGGTTCTGTTAATCAATGTTTAGTTAGTTAGTTTGTTATATCTGTTAATCACTCAGTTGTACATACTGCATAAATAGCAGTCTCGATCAATGAAGAATCTTAGTTGTTGCAATTAGCATTGAGTGTTAATCTTCACAAGAACGACTATGTTCAAAAGATCCATTAGAGTATGGATATAAATAGAATATCAACATGAGAGAGAAATGTTGTTGCAGCTGCCGTGGCTGAAAGCCAGAGAAAAGATGTTGATGTAGTTTTATGCTTACAATGAAAATGTAAATTCTAATCAGCCAATAATGAAAAGATGTTGGTAAATTAAGAAAGCTATATTGATGAAACCAACAAAAATGAAATGTTGATAAAAGGCTAACATGCCTACAACCTATACAAAAAAGATCAATATAAGAAGAAAAGTTCATAATATATATACACTTATGAGACTTGTTATGAATACTATGTCAAAACTGAATTTCAGAACCCATATGAGTTGAATAAATAATTGATTTAAAATGAAACAGGGCTTTTATTTTATTTTATTTTTTTCAAATATATTAATCTGCAAAATTGATTGTTGGAAAACATAGTGGAGACGAGAAATTCCAGCGAAAAGCAATGAGAGAAGAATTTGAAGAAGTGTTGGAATGAAAAAAAGTGATATATGATTTATATATACATAAATACTTGTTTTGTAAATGTTTATATCATGATAAATAGTTTTATTAAAGTTTCTTTAGGAAGCTGAAAAAGCAGTAATCATTTTCATAGAATAAGTTAATCAAAATATAACCGGTCACCAACTAGGTGATATTGATCCCATTTTTTCTTTTTTTGGTTTTATATTCCCATGCACACGTGACCACTTAACCTAGTTTTTTTTTTTTCCTCATGTTCTGTCCAGTTAAAGAAATCGCTTACATTTCAATTTGGGCTATATTTCTTGCAATTCATCTGTTTATTTGGTAAATGTAAAAATATGACACCAATTTCTGGCTGTGAAGTGATAGATTAGATAGAAAGAAGTCTCTTACTTTGGCAACAAGAAGATTGGTTGAGAGAGGTACATCAATCTGACCAATGAACTACTTTCAATCTTCACTTCAGTTCCTATTGGATTAGATGCAATCTTATACATATATAGACAACAGCATGTCAAACAAACTATGAATAAGATGTGCAGCTATAATTATAATCATTCGGAACAATAGAATTTTGTTAATGACTTTGACTTACTCAAGAAGGAGATCAAATTACGAAATTGGATGTCTTTGACACCACTCTAAAGTTGTTTGTTCTAACAACTGTTCTCCTTCAAAGACAGCAATGTTGAGTTCAGCTTCTCTTTCAATCACATAATATTATTATTTTTATCACCTAATCAAACATCCACGTCCTTTCCCTCTTCTATATATAGACCAACATTTTTGTTCCATTTCACCAACACAGTTTCATACTCTAAAGTAACAGTTTCAAGATCAACTTTCAACCATTCAGAGAGAAAAATGGGTGTTTCCCTTCTTTCATCACTTAAAATCCCATTGTTCTTTTTCTCATTGATCAGTTTTTGTATATTTGAGCTTGCACTGGCTGGCACTACCAGACACTACCATTTTGATGTACTTCCTTTGAAAAACTCATCATCCTTTTCTTTGTGTTTTACTTTTACTCCTCATTTTGTTCTGCTTCTGTATGTAACAAAATTGAGGTTATATACTGATGCAGATAAGGTACCAAAATGTGACAAGACTGTGCCACAGAAAGAGCATGGTGACAGTGAATGGTAAGTTTCCGGGACCTCGCATTGTAGCTAGGGAAGGAGACCGTCTTCTCATAAAAGTGGTTAACCATGTGCACAACAACATCTCCATTCACTGGTAAATAACATTCTATTTTGAAGACAAAATTGCCAAAAGAATAATGCTGTAGTGACTTTGTTAAGCTTTGAGCATAAAAGTAATCTGTGTTAAAAAAAACTTGGTTTTCATTGAAATAGGCATGGCATCAGACAGATTCAATCAGGATGGGCAGATGGACCAGCATATGTGACACAATGCCCCATCCAAACAGGTCAAAGCTATGTTTACAACTATACAATTAAAGGGCAGAGAGGCACACTCTTTTGGCATGCACATATATCTTGGTTAAGATCAACACTCTATGGTCCACTCATTATCCTTCCCAACAAAAATGCTCAATATCCTTTTGCAAAACCCCACAAGGAAGTTCCCATCATATTTGGTAATCAAATTTTTAATTAATTACTAACATATTTGGTAGTGACTCTTGGTTTACCCATTTTTTTAATTTGCATAAGCTAATCACTCTTTAATTTTGCTTTTAGGAGAATGGTTCAATGCAGATACTGAAGCAATCATAGCACAAGCCTTGCAAACTGGGGGAGGACCAAATGTGTCTGATGCCTACACAATTAATGGACTTCCGGGGCCTTTCTATAAGTGCTCTCACAAAGGTATACTATCAATTGCTAATCAATACATCTTTTAGTAATAGTCACTAGTTACAACAAGATTGAAGCAAATAAAATAATTACTAATGCAATTGAAAATATGAAGCTTTATAATATGGTATCAGCAATATGGTTTAAATCATTGTAAGAGATCAATATTCTTCGCAGATACATTCAAGTTGAAGGTGAAGCCGGGGAAGACCTACCTTCTACGTTTGATCAATGCTGCACTAAATGATGAGCTATTCTTCAGTATTGCAAACCACACCCTCAAAGTTGTTGAAGCAGATGCAGTTTATGTAAAACCTTTTGTGACTAACACCATCCTCATTGCCCCAGGTCAAACCACCAATGTTCTTCTCAAAACCAAGCCTCACTATCCCAGTGCCACATTCTTAATGACTGCTAGACCATATGTTACTGGCCAAGGCACTTTTGATAACTCAACAGTAGCTGGTATCCTTGAATATGAAACCCCTTCTAATAATACTCATCATTCACTGAAAAACCTTCCACTTTTCAAACCTATTCTCCCAGCACTTAATGACACTTCTTTTGCAACAAATTTCTCCAACGAACTCCGCAGCCTAGCAAGTGTTCAGTTTCCAGCTAATGTTCCACAAAAGGTTGACAAGCACTTTTTCTTCACAATAGGCCTTGGTACCAACCCCTGCCAGCATAACAAAACTTGTCAGGGACCAAATGGAACAATGTTTGCAGCATCAGTGAACAATGTTTCTTTCACACTCCCAACCACTGCACTTCTTCAAACCCACTTTTTTGGACAATCCAATGGGGTTTACACCCCTGACTTCCCAACTAGTCCCTTGGTTCCATTCAACTATACTGGTACCCCACCAAACAACACAATGGTGAGCAATGGGACAAAGGCTGTGGTTCTTCCTTTCAACACAAGTGTGGAGCTTGTGATGCAGGACACTAGCATTCTTGGTGCTGAAAGCCACCCTCTCCATTTGCATGGATTTAACTTCTTTGTTGTCGGCCAAGGATTTGGTAACTTTGATCCAAATAAGGACCCAGCAAAGTTCAATCTTGGTGATCCTGTTGAAAGGAACACAGTTGGTGTCCCATCTGGTGGATGGGTTGCTATCAGATTCCTCGCAGATAATCCAGGTTAGTTCATAGTTCAATCCTCTTTTGGTTCATTTTCTTAAATTAACAAAAAAAGAAAAAGTATGCAATTATGTTTAATTGTGTGTGTGCAGGGGTATGGTTTATGCATTGTCACTTGGAAGTCCACACAAGCTGGGGTCTTAGGATGGCATGGATTGTGTTGGATGGAAAGCTTCCAAATCAGAAGTTGCTTCCTCCACCAGCTGATCTTCCCAAGTGTTAACTTCAACCAAAAACTGCTTTAATTTGTTTCAACATTTTGGCCCTTTTTGTAATTTAACATTGGGCAGGTTCTTTTCATTTGTTGCTTTAATTTCTTTTTGAAATGTATGTTGAGGCTTGACTTGAGGTTGACGGTGCACCTTTTTCTTTCTTGGGATGAGAAATTTATTTATACAAGATGCCTTGACTATACAATTGTAATTCATTCATTTGAGTGAAAATTCCTTATTCAAAGTTATAATGATGTGCTATTTTCGTTCGTTAATAATATAAAAAGTTCAAATATTAGAAACATCACTTTAAAAAGATTAGTTTTAGAAGCAAAGAGTGTAAATACCTTGTAGAATCCTAAGCAACTTCTGTTGGACCGTCACAATTTTGGCTTTTAAGAGATTCTTTAATTTGGATTTATCTACTTTAAAGTGAACTTTCTCTCTTTTTTTGTATACAATGATGACGGGGTTTGAATCTTTGCTCCTTATCGAGTTAGAGTTCAATCTGATTTCCAGACATCGAGAGTCTAGACCAACAAAAAAAGTTGGTAATGAGATTTGAACCTATGATTTATCCATACTACACAAACTCCTCACTACGAACCCAATTCTAGTGGCTTAAGTGAACTCTCTCGTTGAAGAAAAAAGTAAAGCATCTTAGATATTGAAATTAATCTGTCAAAAAAAAAATATATTGAAATCAAATACACGTGCATTACAAATCATGAATATGTTAAAGTATTTTTTTTAAATTTTTTTTTATGAATACTTGGGATTCTCCTCTAAAGTGGAGCCAATTCCCTTGAGGTTAATCTTAAAATGAATAGTAAACCCCAAACACTCCCATCAAATTAAGGAGCCAACCAAATTTTGAAAACTATCTTTATTCTTTAATCATACATAAAACTGTATCTAGCCTGCTCTTGTGTCGACAATAAAATGCTCTTCACCACCCAACCCATTCCACGCATTTGTTCCATCAAATTAGATATATCCCTTTCTGCAAACCTCTTGCCATCTTCAACAATTACAGACCAATCCTCAACTGCTGCTGAGTTTGATGCATTGTTTTCCCCTATACCAATCTCCCACCTACTTTTGTCCACAAGAAGAGCCCTTCTGATGTAGCAAGCCTAGACAATGAAATTTTTTCAAAAAGAAATGTCATGTGAAAAGATCATTAGAATAAGCAAATCAGGTTTCAGGCCAAAGGGTTTTTTCCCTTCCAAGGTAAATGGAGATTATTCTATTCCAGCTAAACCATGTTATAGTTGGATTTGGATCCTTTCGATGTTCCTTTTTTTTCATGTTATGAGAAAGACATAAAATCAAGTTCAATGGACCCTAGCTGCACAAATAATTGTGTCCTGCTATAATTGTCTCTCTCTCTCTTGTAATATCCATTCCATAAAGATTTGACGAGGTTTTATGTTGGCTATCGATTGCCTAACACAACCCTCATCTTTTCTTTGGGCTTGCGACTTGAAATAAAAGCATTAGAGAAAAAGTTGGAGTCACATCTACTATAAAGATGGTAGAGTTTTATCTTATAGATGGTTTGGCCACATGTGAGGAAAACTCGTGGAAATACCGATAAGGATTATAGACCAAATGGAAGATATCCACTAGTCAGGCAAAAGAATAATAGAAAAACAATGGTCAAGCCATTAAGAAGGATATGGAGTTAAATGGTCTGACATTATACATGATTTATAATAAGACATTATGGCGCCATTTGATCCATGTGAAACTGTACCCAATGAGAACATGCTAAAGAAGTTTTTGTTGTTCTCTACTATCGCATGAGAGGAAGGAGCATGAGACTGAGAGGATCCAGAGAAACATACAAAGTAAAGTTTAATGGATCCTACACAAATAAATGTGGGTCACACTATAACTGATTTGTGTCTTTCTCTCACATAATATGAGAGAAGGAACATGAGAGGATCCAAATCAAATTAGCTAGTGGTAATGGTGCATTAAACACAATAATGATTATAATAGTTGAAAAACCATTAAGAAGAATAGTATTATCACCTGCAACAAACCCATAATTATATGCATTGCTTCGGCTCCTTCACGTACGGAAAGAAGGATACGGCTCTGGAAGGTCACCATAAACAGAAACAAGCAAAATAAAAACAATTAGAATACAAAATACTACATAGGAAGTTGAGAGGAAGAATAGGTCCATCAAGATACTCTCATTATTGTGCTCACCTGCCCAGTTCTTTTTAATTCTTTGAAGATCTCCATGCATACAAAGTAACAATCCTCATCAGTTATGCTCTGTATTGTCTTCATTGACCACTTGGGTATTTGGTCCTTGGGATTTATGCACCCTATTCTAATTGGCCACAAGCTTTTACCTGAATCAAATCTCATTAGTTGACTATAACCTCACCACTGAAGCACACATCTTGGAAAGTATTAAACATGACTATAAGAGACAGTAGCATATCACCTTTAACTCCCAGAAAGTTAATTACTTCTTTTTCGCTCACCTCTGCAGGGGAGGGCACATATCCACACTCAATCCAAGTGCTCAGAATAATTTCAAGCCTATCCTAAAACAATAACACACCAACAAGATAGTAAATCTAAAGGTTGGTTCTTCATACTTGTCTAAAAGTGGAGATATCCCGAACCCCGTCACAGTTTACATGTTTCATATCAAATGAAGAAAATATAATAATGTGTCTGTCAAATCACTCAGTTTCTTTCTCACTTTCACTCAGTTTCAGTCTCTAAAGTATAAAATTAGAAAATTTTCAATCCGTACACAACTTTAAATTCAATACATCAGAAAACCTACCTTAGTCAAGGTTCGTAAATGGACATGCTTTAGTCCTTGGTAAACTCCAAAAAGTTCCATAGCAGCAAAAAAGGGATAAACAAATAAATGGAGACCTGCTCGTGGTCTTGCAAGCCAGGAGAAAATTGAAGTTAGAAAACAAAGCAACTTATTTATGCAATATAATCTTGAAATACATATCACACACCTGTACATGTCTACATGACAAGAAAAGTCAGTTGTAGTATGTACTAGCAAAGTAAAAGTATTAAGCATAAACACCGTGGCCATCTAAGAGCATGTAAAGCTTTTCCCCCCCTTTTATTCAGAAGTATAAGGTCATCAAGTTCTTAAGGCAAATACACTAAAATCAGCTCTCAGTTCCACAGCTCAGGCAATTTATAGATGAAACAGGAAATAATAACCTTTGATGGTTCTCAATCCACATATTAACAAGGGCAGCAAGCATAAGACCAAGGATGTCAAAGCACACTGTTTGAATCTGCAATATATTAAATATTCAGAATATAATCCATGAAGATACAAATTCAAAAAGAAAAAGAAAAGCACTCATGCTAACCTGTGCCTTAGCAGAAATTTCACCAAGGTTGTCTGCTTTTGCAAAACTTTGATGAACAGATGACTGCTTAAACAGAGTGAAAATATCAAAATTCACAGGGAAAAAAGAAGTATATCAATCATTATATAGATGTCAAAGGCAGGGAACTTTTGCAAGACACGTCCTCTGTGAATGAACTTACGATACGAAAAGTTGGGTAAAGGTATATATATACAACCATCAAATAAAAAATAAAAGACGTGCAGTACATGAGATGAAGATAGTAACAGAGATGAACAAGGCAAAAAATTATTGAATTTGAAAGCCAATAGCTAAGAGCTATCTATGTTTAGTCTCTGAAAAATAATTATACATGAACTATCCTGCTGTCAAAACTCAAAAGTGCTTTATGCATTATTGAACATGGATTATGCGTTGGTACGTGATACAAATTAAAACTGAGCTGTAAAATGGGGGAAAGAGAAAAAGAGCATTCATAGAGAATTCAGAGAACGAGTGTTTTATTTTACTGAAGAATGTAACTGAACAAGTTAAATTGCTCTAAAAGGGAAAGCAGAAATACGTTTATAACTAGCGAATTACGGAACTAAAAGTGTAACTGCTTAACTACCTATTCCATTGTAAAACAGTCTAGCTGACTCCGCATAAGGCAAAACTGACTGCTTTGGAGCTCTCACTCGCATGTTCAATAACTTATTTCATTTAACTAATGATAGTCAGCATCTAACTGTTGTGAAACAAGAGTGATCTGTGTTTAAACATATAACAAGAAGGAAAGCAGTATACAGGTACGAAGAATATTAATGACTGTGAGATCCACTGATGTAACACAGCAACCAATCCCTGAATTTCAAACATGCTGATAGGACTTGCAAGCATTGTATCACGAGAAACAATACGTCATAGATTACTATATTACCAGTATGAAAAATGGACGCTTCTCTCTTTCCAATCACCTTTGCTAGTCTTCCTTTCTAACCCCTCACCCAACATTGTTACATAATTTCATACAACGTTAGGATATATCTAATAATTTGATGCATACCTATAGAACACAGCTTTCTTTATTTCTCTCATACAGCTGATATTCTTAAAAAACAAATATCATACAGATTTGTTGCCACAGAAACACAGTATACAGAAGATATGAAGAAAAGAAATTTCATGAAAAGTATAATATCATGAAGTGAATAGCTCTGAACCAAAAAAAACTTTCTGAAAAACAAAAGAAGAGAAAAAATCAACAGAGAACTTAAAATGATTGAGGTTTGATCCTTACCCGAGTTGCTAAGTAGCATGCCAGGCTTATCTGTTTACCAATATTGGCAATAGTTGCAAGCAGCAGGAAGAATCGAGGAAATGCAGGAGTAAGTAACTCAAGTCCAATGCTTGCAACAAAAAGAACAGATGTAGCGAACCTGACCCTCTTTTTACAGCAGGTAACAGAGAGAGATGAAGAGAAAGGTTAATCAAATTTCTTCATTTATGATTAGTACATGTCAAATGCGGTTTCAATGACTATCATACACGTCACATCACTGAACTTTGGTAGTTCATGCAATTTTTTTTAATCAAATGCCAAGCTACAGTGTTGGCATCTGCAGAAACTGCAAAGGGCCAACTTGTATCCTTTAAATTTGATTCCTTCAAAAATGGAAGTTAAAATACCTTTAAATTTGTATCAAAAGCAGATGCTAGGAGAGCAGTGTATATGCATCTGCTTAGTCGCCCGAGACCATCTTTTAAGACCCAATTAAGGGCAGCAGCTGATGGAAGGGAACTGGAGTATCCAACTCCCATGGCTGTAAACATTGCCTGAGATCAATTAATTGTAACATAGTAAGTTCTTATGCAAATAAACAACTCAACGAGACCTCGAAGAACTTTCAGCGTAGCTTAATGGAGGATACAAAGTGCAACACATGCACCGGTTGATGATTAATAAGGATACAAAGAACCCTATTTAGAGCAAGTTTGAATAAACTTCTCAATAAGCACTAATGAAAAAAGAAAAATGAAAATAATCTTCCAACAACTATATTGTAAATAATTAGAGTAAATAGTAAATATTTACCTTTTGTATTGTAACCTAGTTTAGTTATTCGGCCCATTGCTCAGGCCCATTAGGTTAAGTCTAGCGTAGTCTATATAATAACATTAGTGTGTGTATTCAAAGTTAAGCCAATAAAATATTATTCAGATATATTTTCTACATGGTATCACGAGCTCTCGTTCTTGAGGGCCTCGCTTCCGCATAAACCTTAGCCGCCACCTTCATTGTGGTGGTTGTTTTTTCTTGCTGCCTTCATTGCAGCTTCTGTTTGGCTGCCTTCATTGCAGCCGTGCTACTGTTCACCACCCACACCATTTACTGCCTCTGGTACTATTCCTAAGGATGCATGGATTCTAGACTCTGGTGCTACTGACAATATAACCTTTAACTCTAAACTGTTTTCCACTTATAGCCCTCATTCAAGCATTCCCTATATTACTGTTGCAGATGGTTCTCACACTCCTGTTGTAGGTTTTGGAGATATTAATCTCCACACCCCTTTCTATTTGAGAAGTGTGCTTTATGCTCCTGGACTTTCAAATAACTTAATTTCTATTTGTAAACTTACTCAGGATCTGAACTGCACAGTAACTTTTTCTCCTACTCATTGTCTTTTTCAGGATCTTACCACGGGGAGGACGATTGGAGTTGCTAAGGAACAGGGAGGGTTATACTTTCTATCTGCTGAAGAGAATGGTATGAAGGTCTTTGTCTTCCTCCGCCCAGCCTCATCATACTTCCTCTCAAGTTTGGCTTCAAAGATAAGCGTCTAGGACATCCTCCATTTTCCTTACTTAAAACTATGTTTCCAGCTTTGTTTTTACAAGAGTCTGTTGAGTCTTTTAAGTGTGATGTTTGTCAATTTTTCAAACACAAACGTGTCTTTTCCTTCTAGTTATAATAGAAGTGTTGAACCTTTTGATCTTATTCATTCTGATGTTTGGGGGCCTCGCTTTCTAATATTTCAGCGCGATGGTTTGTTACTTTTATCGATGATTGTACTCGCGTTAGTTGGCTATTCTTAATGAAAGATAAATCTGAAGTATCTCAGTTGTTCATTCAATTTTATCACATGATAAAAACTCAATTTGACAAATGCATTAAAAGACTAAGGTCGGATAATGGTCGAGAATATGTCAACCAATCTCTTTCTTCATTTATTAGTCAAAATGGTATCCTTCATGAACTAACGTGTGTTGATACTCCACAACAAAATGGAGTTGCAGAAAGAAAAAACCGTCACTTACTTGAGGTTGCTCGTGCTCTTCTCTTCCAAACATCAGTTCCAAACTCGTATTGGGGAGAAGCAGTTTTGACTGCTGCTTATCTCATCAATCGGATTCCATCCCGTGTTCTAGGTAATTTCAGTCCGGTTCAGTCTATGTTATCTTTTTACCCGTCTGCTCCTATCATGCAGAGTCTAGAGTCTCGAATATTTGGCTGTGTTGCATTCATTCATATCCACAAGCAGCATCGCAATAAGTTGGATTCCCGGGCTGTTCGATGCATCTTCTTGGGCTATGCCCCTAATAAACGGGGATACAAGTGTTACCATCCTTCCAGTCGTAAAAACTTTGTCTCTATGGATGTCACTTTCCATGAACATGTTCCGTTCTTCACTCGTACTCAGCTTCAAGGGGAGAATAATAGTGATTTGGAATCTGATTCCGAGTTTCTTCTCCTTGGTCCTTGGCACCCTGAGTCACCATCTTTGTCAGTTGATCCTCCCGAGTCTCCTGTTGTTTCTGAGTCTCCTATCCCTGAGTCTCCTGTTGCTGTTCCTGAGTTACTACCTCCTGAGTCTCCAGTTGTTTCTGAGTCACCTGTTATTGTTCCTTTACCTTCTATTTTGCAGGAAACAAAGACCTTCAAAGACCAAGAAAGACAAAGGCTAGTGAGCCAACTTTGACATATCAGAGGAGAGGAAAACCCGACCTGGTCCAGAAACAACCCCAACCGTCTGAGCCGGAGGTAAGTACTGAAAGTAACCCTCTTGTTTCTGATTCTTTTATTCCCGATACACTTGATTTTGATTCAGTTGACCTACCTATTGCCTTGAGAAAAGGGAAAAGGTCTTGTGCCAAATACCCTATTTCTCAATTTGTTTCATCTAACCATGTTTCAAGAAAGATAAGGCTTTTTATGACAATGATTGACTCTGTAAGAATCCCTACATCTGTTAAGGAGGCACTTAAAGATGAAAATTGGATCAAAGCCATGAATGAAGAAATGAAAGCTCTTGAAAAGAATAGAACTTGGGAGATAGTTGAGAAGCCAAGAGGCAAGAAGCCAGTTGGTTGCAGGTGGATTTATACTGTCAAGTACAAATCAGATAGCACTATTGATCGATATAAAGCCAGATTAGTAGCAAAGGGGTACACCCAGACTTATGGCATTGATTATGAGGAGACATTTGCACCAGTAGCAAAGATGAATACTGTCCGTATCTTACTCTCTCTTGCTGCTCATTCTGGGTGGGAACTTAATCAGTTTGATGTTAAAAATGCATTCTTACATGGAAATTTAGAGGATGAAGTGTATATGAACATCCCACCGGGATTTGATCCAACCCTTAGGATAAATAAGGTGTGTAGATTGAAAAAGGCCTTGTATGGGCTAAAACAGTCTCCCCGGGCATGGTTTGGAAGATTTACAAAGGCTATGTTGGGTCTTGGTTACAAACAGAGTCAAGGAGATCATACCCTCTTCTTCAAACATTCACAGGGAGGAAAACTAACAGTACTTCTTGTTTATGTTGATGATATTATTGTTACAGGGAATGACTTGGTTGAGAGACAACTCCTCAAGAAGAAATTATCTGCAGAGTTCGAGATGAAAGATCTGGGAACTCTCAAGTATTTCCTTGGGATTGAGGTAGCTTACTCAAAACAAGGAATTTTTATCTCTCAGAGAAAATATGTTCTTGACCTTCTGCAGGAAACTGGCAAGCTTGGGTGTAAACCTGCAGGTGTTCCCATAGAGCAAAATCATAAAATGAGCACTGAAGATGAGAGTACTAAAGTTGACAAGTCTCAGTATCAGAGATTAGTGGGGAAGCTAATTTACTTGGCACACACTAGACCTGATTTAGCTTATGCAGTAAGCGTAGTCAGTCAGTTTATGCATGATCCGAGGATGAGGCACTTGCAGGCAGTAGAGCGGATTTTGCAATACCTTAAAGCGACTCCAGGAAGAGGTCTCTTGTTCAAAAGAGGCGGAAGACTGACGTTGGAAGCCTATACTGATGCAGATTATGCAGGCTCAGTGAGTGATAGAAGGTCCACTTCTGGCTACTGCACATTCTTTTGTGGTAATCTTGTTACATGGAGGAGCAAAAAACAAAATGTAGTGGCCAGATCAAGTGCTGAGGCAGAATTCAGAGCAATGGCTCATGGAATTTGTGAACTATTGTGGATGAAGATTATACTTGATGATTTGAAGGTGAATTATGAAGGCTCAATGAGGTTGTTTGTGACAATAAATCAGCAATCAGCATTGCTCATAATCCTGTACAACATGACAGGACCAAACACATTGAGATAGACAAACACTTTATAAAGGAGAAGCTAGATTGTGGACTGATAACAACGTCCTACATTCCTACTGGACACCAACTGGCAGATGTGCTTACAAAGGGGCTATCTACAGAACGATTCCGCCAACTTACTTGCAAGCTAGGAATGATTGATATCCACTCACCAGCTTGAGGGGGAGTATTGTAAATAATTAGAGTAAATAATAAATATTTACCTTTTGTACTGTGACCTAGTTTAGTTATTCGGCCCATTGCTCAGGCCCATTAGGTTAAGTCTAGCGTAGTCTATATAATAACATTAGTGTGTGTATTCAAAGTTAAGTCAATAAAATATTATTCAGATATATTTTCTACAAACTACGAATTTTTTAAACAATATTTTCTCGTTTAAGTTAAAATTAGCTTTTACATCACGACTTTTCAAAAACATAAACATCTATAAGCTTATAAGGACTTTTTCTCAGGTGAAGAACCATAAATTTGTTTTGGTTGAGAAGCTCTCACAAGCTAAAATCTAATCCAAACTGGGCCTTAGCTTGCTCGCTTTTTCTCCCTTCCCGACGACAAGGAAAGCACATGGCAATAGATTGATAAACGAAGCCAAAATCTTAAAATAGTCTCCCTCCCCACCCCCCCTCTTCATGATGCGCACAGGAAATGGCAAAAGGCTGATAAACCAACTCAGAGTTCCCCCTATGAATTCATGCGACAGGGACTATCAATTTTCAAAAACAAAACAAATCCATTACATAAAAAGGGCAGCCTAGTGCACGAGACTCCCACTAGGTGGAGTCTGGGGAGTAGATGTACGCAGCCTTACCCCTGCAAGCAAAGAAGCTGTTTCCAAGATTTGAACCTGTGACTTTCAAGTCTGTGACTTTTCAAGTCACAAAGCAACAACCTTATTATTGTGGCAAGACTCGCCCTCTAAACAAATTCAATGCATAACATGGCACAACATTCTCTCACTCCCTCCCCACCTCTCTCACTCCTGATGATGTGCACAGAATATTTGACATGACAATAGACTCATAAACAAAGTTTGAATTTTCCCACAAGGGATTATCAATTTTCAAACCAATCCATTACACAACATGAAACAAAACAAACCATATAAAAACACAAACCCACCTACATATTTATTTTTAATTCAAATAAATTATTACCCCAAGAACAATAGTTTATGACCACAAAAAAAAAAAAAAAAAAAAAACTAACAATCTACAAAGCACCTGAGTGGCAAGAACTTGAAGTGCTGAACTGAAAATACGATGGAGGAGCTTCCACTTCACATAATCCATGTAATTCCCAGTGACTTGTGTTGGAATGAAGAAGCCCCTAACAAGAGAACCACACACCCTAACCAATCCATCATCAGAATTGGCACCACCAGCACCATCAACAGTGACCAACTGCAAGCAGCTTCCATTCCAGAAGAACCTAGAGACCTTGGTGGGGCTTCTAACCACAAAGGGAAGGCGAATTGGTTGCGAACCCTTCTCAACCCCTCCATCAGAAGAAGAGACACAGTCAAGGGAGGCTCTGAGAGAAGAAAAGGCTAAAACTTTCCTCAAAAACGGTTTTTGATTACTGGGTATTGATTGTTTTGTTGTGGGGTGGGTTCCCAGAAGGTTCCATGATGTGGGGTGGAGATGATTGGTGGGTGTTTGAACAGAGAATAATGGCATGAGAATTTGAGACTGCAACTGTAGAACCTTCAAGACAGTGCGGGCACTGGTTTTGTTTTACCCTACGTTTTCTGCTATATGGTTTGGGAAAGAAAGTGGACAAGTTCCAAAGAAGAATCTTTCGAGTTTGGGTGCCAATTTGTTTGAGAAAATGGCAGAGAGAGATGGAGGGAGAGAGGGAGCTTGTGCCTCAAGTTGACGCGAAAAACAGTTCAGTTCAATAGCGAAGCGAACGGAGCACAAGAATAATAGTAGGGGATTGAAACCAAGAGGCTAAGGGTTATAAGAGTTCTTGGGGGAAAAGAATCTAATTCTACTTTTTTTTTTTTCTTTAAATGTTAACGAGTGCACTAAAGTCACTGGTTAAATAAATAAATATAGAAATATTT
Organism: Calophaca sinica; assembly: GCA_037113605.1. NCBI lineage: Eukaryota > Viridiplantae > Streptophyta > Magnoliopsida > Fabales > Fabaceae > Calophaca > Calophaca sinica. The sequence goes on along the minus strand of CM073733.1, from coordinate 98,732,684 downwards.
TATTAGAAATTATGTATTTAATTCTTTAAAAGTTTAAAAGTTATTATTTTCAATACAAAACTTTTATTTTTGTATTTCTTAACAAGTGTTTTTAGGGCATTCATTAGCAAAAACTACATTTTTTTATTTAACGAGTAAAGGCTGTAATTAGTCTCTCATACAAAACATGTGTAACACCCTCTCTTTTGTTGTGTAGTTTAGTTTATTTTCTGCATGAAAATTAGAAAACAAAGATTATAGTTAGTATATAAGATAGTGTTTGGTGGGAGAGAAAATAAGGGGAGGGTTATTTTAAATTTTTTATGTTTGGTTCAATTTAATCCCTCCTGATTCAATTTTTGCTCCTTTTAATGTTGGGGTTTTCTAAGGGAGAGGGGTGTTTAAGGGTCCGTTTGGCTCAAACGAGAGCATAAGAGACAGAGATTTTAATTGAGGGGAGGAGAAGGGAGGAGAGGGGTGGGATATAACTTGATTTTGTGCTTGGTTGAGAGGATGAGAGAAAAGCATTTGCTTGTTTGGTTCAAGAGGGGAGGAGAGAGTTTTTAATAGAGGAGATGAATTAATTTACTTTTATATCCTTATAATTTTTTATATTATATTATATATAAGGATATTTAAGTAATTTTATTTTAAATGATTTAAGCTCTCCTCTCCTCCGAGCCAAAATTGGGTTAAGAGGGATTTTGCTCCCTTCCCCTCTCCTCCAACCAAACACTAGCTAAATCATTTAAAATAAAATGATTTAAATAACCTTATATAAAATGTAAGTTCCCTCCTGAACCAAACAAACAAAGACTCTCATCCTCTTCCTTTTCCTCCTCTAAACTAAACACAGTATCAAATTAAATCAATCTCTTCTCCTCCTCTCCCATTTCTTCGTTTAAACCAAACAGATTCTTAATAGATTGTGAATAGCAGTGGTTAGAGACGGGGTTTAAAATTCATAGGAAATTCAAACTCCATTTTAGCTAATAGTGTAGTTTTTACACTTGCCAAATTCTCTGTTTTGCTCCAATTAATAATAATATTAGGATTCATAATCCTTTATGGAGTATGTTTTATAATTTTTGGGTATCAGAATAAAAAAGTTATATTTTATTCGATACCAGAGCTACGGGAGACCGTTTGAGCCACAAAAAGAGACGCGGAGTCAAGTGCAAAACAACAAAGAAATGGGAATTTGAGCTGAACCACATCACTAATAATTACAAGGAGACTTGAGATGATTATGTGTTGAAGGAAGTGGCATGACTTTATTTAAAACATCCCCGGATGAGTTTCTAAAGTCCACGTTACAATGTTCAGAACCTAAATTACTCCAGAGTTCACCACTAAAATGAGGACACATTCTCGTTTCTCTCTCTCTCTCTATGTTGTGACTATATAAGGAAGGGGGCTGATTGCTTCTCATTTCCTCATTTTATCAATTCTCCATATCTCTACTTCACCACTCAAAGCAAAAAAGCTCTCAAAACTCATGATCTAGTTCTTCATCTTCTCCCCCATTCTTCTTCCAAAATTGCGAGACCCAAGAGTCAGAAGAGTAAGATTTAAGCTTTGATCTCTTTCCTCTTCTAGATCAAGACCATTCTCAGGCAAATCAAGCCAAGTTGAGCAACCACTTCTTCTCCCTTTTCTCTTCATTTTTTAGCGATTTGGGGGGGGGGGGATTTTCATCCATGAGCTTTTGCATTTTGAACACATTTTGTGATAAGTATTTGAGTAGATTAAGACACGCACAAGGTCTGATTTTGTAAAGAAATTTGTCTTCCATCTTCTCCCCGTCAAAATCGTGGCCATATAGGCCTTTGTTCTTGAGTTTTTTTTCTCACTTTCAAGTTTTGCATGTCATGAATCATCGGTGGACCCTCTCATTTCTTGAACCCTTGCTAATCGTGCCCTCTAAGGGATTTAATCTCCTAAGATATTTTAAAAAAAATCAACGTGCATGAAGGCTTGGGAATGGGTTTTGATTCCCCTGCTTCCTTGTGTTGGCCGAAGTTTTGATGATTTTTCTTGCTTAAAATTTCCTTGCATGTTGCTTTTGGGACTTGTTGGCAGATGATCAAGTGGATAGAAGCAGGGACGTATTCAGAAATTTCGACCAGTGGAGGCAAGATTATATACTATAAATATTTATGTAAAAAATATATTAATATATAAGTGATAAAATAACGACATACGTTATCATTAAGCAAAAAAAATAGAGATAACAAAAACTATAACATTATACACTAAACAAATTGAAGACACCTCAACATCTACAAATTATAATTGCTCTCTACATGTCTTTATATTTTGAAATTATTGTATGATTTTTTTATTTTCAATACTATATATGTCTCTATGTGTATGTGATTAAACAATCATTTAACAATTTATCTCTCAATCATATAAAAAAAGAGTAGCTCATTTTCCAAGGAGTAGCTTAGTTTTTATATAAACATTTATAACATTATATACTAAAAAAATGAAGACATTTCGACATCTACAAATTATAACTGCTCTCCGCATGTCTTTATATTTTGAAATTGTTGTATGATTTTTTTGTCTTCAACACTATTAAAAATATGTCTCTCTTTGTGTGACCAAACAATCATTCAACAATTCATCTCCCTAATCATATAAAAAAAAGAGCAGCTCATTTTCTATTTTTTTCTTTAGTGGGGTCAACACTAAATTTTATGTGGGGTCAAAAATAAAATTATTCAATAATTAGTGACAAAAACAAATAAATCAGTGGAGTCAAGTGCCCCCAATTGGATCCAAGTGGATCCGTCCCTGGATAGAAGTTGTGGGTAGCGGAGGAAATGAGAAACTCGAGAGCAAACTGAGCACAAGAAGCACTTTTAGGAGTTTGAGGTAAAAGAGAGTTACTTTAGAGAGTTATGATAGATGTATGAGATTTTTTATGTATGTTGGTTGGATCAAACTCTCGAGAGTTGATCAAAATTTTGATTGGTATTATCCATGCCTAAGAATTGACCAAAAGGAGAGATTAGAAACTCAAAAAATTCTAGCGACCAAGCATGACTGGGAACACCGTAACATCTGATCCACGTGAGTCTCTCGTTATCAATCTTTCTCGTGTTCCATGGTCGTATTTCACCAAACCATTGTTGCAACCAATCCTGAGCTTCATTAACCAGTGCCTCCACATCGCTTCCATCATCCCCTGACTCCAACAATGCCAAATTTGAGCCAAGTGGAGTTACTTTAACAGCAAAATATCCTTGGCGATGGAACTCTTGTTGAATATTGTATGTCATTCCTGGCTTGTGGACCTCACCAATGAAGGCTTTGCAGAAACGTTTCAATTGATCATCGCCAACTTTGAACTCCATATGAGCAAAGTCTTCATTCCTTTTGTTGCCCCTTTTTGTACCTCCTCCTCCTTTTGTGACATTTTCAACACCCTGTACCACACGTGAGTATGATACCCCATCCTTACGAAAGTTATTGAGATCTGCTTTTTGCACCCAAGCCTGTTTTGTCTTCTTTTGCATGTTTCCTCCCCTTTTATCATATTGGTCATTTAGTAGCATACGTTGGAACCTAGGGATGTTGACAAATAACTTTTGGTTGCCTATGATAATATTATCCAACATTGTGTCGAAAAAATCAAGATCTTTATCTTCCAAAAATCGGGCAAAGCCAAATCTTCGACCCCGTTTGTCTCTTTTCGCAGGGATGACAACTTCATCTATATTGCCATATTTTTTAAATACTCTCCACATCTCTTTTGCACCAAAATCTTCTGGTATCTCAGTGAAGAAGTATGTTACCAATCCGCTTCGATTCCCCTGTTCCATATCATCTTTGTTCAAAGCTTCTGTCTTATTTCTCCTCCAAACCCCAAATGTGGCTCCTCGGTTATTTCTGTGCCTCCCCTTAACCCTTGTCTACTCTCCACTCATCTCCGCTCTCTACTCTAACATTGATACTCAGTCATCTCCGCTCTCTCGTCCAAAATAACCTACCTGTTTTTTTGAGTACATTTATGTTATTATTGTTATATTTTTAATGGATTTTTTTGAGTACTTTTATAAAATTTATTTCATGTTTTACAATTGCTACAAATATTTCTTTTCTGTTGGAACAAAGTATTCGAAAATAGATATATTTTGTAACAAAATTATTCAAATAGCAAGATATACACTACTAGAAAAATCAGTAATAGAGACGGAAAAAATCCGTCTCTAAAATGGGAAAATTCTGTCTCTAAACGTGTTAGCGACGGAATTAGAGACGGAGCACGCTCCGTGGCAGAATTTGCGGTCGCAAAACGTTTAGCGACGGAATATTCAAGTCCGTCTCTAATTAGAGACGGAATATATCCGTCTCTAATTATAGAATTCCGTCGTTGATCCTTGTTCGCATTCAATTGGTCTCCAATGAAAATTCCGTCTCTAACAGAGACGGCCAAGAAATTCCGTCTCTAACAGAGACAACTTAAAATTTCCGTCTCTATACATTAAAAATGTTATTTAGAGACCGATTCAAAATCCGTCTCTAAAATGGAATCTGGTGCAGTATCAAAATCTCTACAATTTTTTAAAATCCGTCTCTAAAATGGAAAAATTTCGTCTCTGATCATTTTTAAAATTTTCCAAATTTCCCTATAATTTTAATTTTTCCTGTAATTTGGTCATTTCCAAAACTAAAATCAATCTGATGCAGTATCAAGTAATTTACATAATAACAAGTACACGCCAAAACAATCTGTAATTTACATAATAACAAGTACAATTTACATAATAACAAGTACACCACAAAACAAACTGTTCTGAACAAGTACACCACAAAATAACAAGTATACGTCAAAATAACACTTTGTTCATAACATAGAAAGAAAAATGACATTTGATTTAAAAACATGTAACTAAATCTAATCAAACAAAGAGTCATCCATCTCATCTTCACCCATCTCCTCATTGTGATTGCCAGCCTCTTCTTCAGGTTCAATAAGTAAAGCCTTTAAATTTTTATTGAGCATAAGCCTCTCAAACATCCGCTCATATCGGTCCACCTTTTGTTTTATACCTTCTTGTTCAAGATTTTTCTGTTGAAGTTCAGTTGTTAATGCTTGAATTTTATCTTTTAATATTGCAACCTCTTCTGCTGATGTTCCATCTGGAGAAATAGAATCTTTCATAGATGCTTTGACAGTAGCAGCTTGAGATCCTAATCCAAATATACGTCCCTTTTTGTTGATGCCTCCAACAACTTCCAAGTATATTATATTATCAGACTGTTGGGTAGAATTATTGCTACTACCCTCACCACTCTGAGGCTGTCTCTCAGTCATTTGTGTTTGAAATATTTCCTGAAATTAGAGTTATTAATCTATATGTAAATTTATATTTAAAATAAAAAAAAACTTAACTTCAAGAATAGAATATACATACAGCTATTTTTGCTTGTTTTTCATTCAACCACTCATTTGGTTTCCCCTTCGGCCTATGAAGTCGCTCGTAAAGCTCGTACAATGTTGGCTCCCTAGTTAATTCCACCTTCTACAGAATAACAAACATTACATTACCATAAACTTAATTAAATATTCACACTTTCAATAAGAATTACTAACCATTTTCTTCGCATGTTCTCTTGCAGATATGGAGCCTCCAGAGTGCACATTGTGTCCATCTTGGGCCTGCCTATTTTGCTTATTAATCATAGAAAGCTTTTGCCAATCCTCAGCTTGCCATTTAGCCCTCAATTCTTGTAAATTATTTTCACCAATCCAACCACCTTCATCCTTACCACTACGTACCTTGAACAAAGCATTTTTCAGTGCTAAAGATCCCCGACTGTTAAAACTCTTTTTAATGGCATCTTCATCTTTATCAAGCCATTTGTACTTTGCCTACAAAAAAAATATGTAAGGCATAAGTTCATGCAACATAAGTTCAAGAAACAGAAGAAACAGATGCTAAAGTGGTTACTTAAGAACATATTTCAACATGATACCCTGCAGCCACATCCATAAATAAAAATGCATAAATAACTACATGCATAAATAAAAATGTACATAAAGAAAACTCATCAGTAAGGCCCACAAAATATACAAGTGCGTGAGCTGGTAATGTGCACAGTAATTCAAAACAACATAAATACATACTCTAACTCACTAGTTGTACATATATACAATATCAAACCAAGTGAAAGGAGGGTCACTCCAGGTGAGTACCCTCAGCAGCACTATGGGATATAGATGTAAAGTTCATGTGGTCCGTTATAAAGTCCTCGTCAATAACAACTCCACAGGATCTAATTAAACATATAGAAAATACATACAAAACAAAGAAAAACAGGGAGATAAGAATACACATTGCAAACTATAACATGGAAAATTAGGAATAGAATAAACATGTGAATAACACACATACACTCAGTGAAAGCGTTTAATTGCATCAGTGTGAACAATAAGCAGGCAGCATTGTTCAAATTGAAACTAAGAGGTCCAGATTCCAGAGTGCATTATTTTTTAAAACCAGAGTGCGACCATATGTGCAATTAAGTTGAAGCTAATAAAAAAGGTCAAATAGACATGTGAACATTGTGAAGTTAGCCCCCAATGCTTATATAAGGCATCAGTTTTTACAAAAGCATGAAAATGTTTTTTACTGAACATCAAAGCTACTAATTCCTGAATAAGATGGAAGCAAAATCAAAGGTGGGGTGACTTGGCAACAAATTACACATCACCAACAACAAAAACCTTTTCCCATTAGGTAGGGTCAGTTAATGGATCAAACTACATTGTAATGTTCTATGGTAAATCATGTCTAGTGACAAACCATTTAAATCTTAATCTTCCTTAATGGTTTGACCTATAACTTTTCTTGTTCTTCCTTTACTTCTAACAATTGGACTACCCTTTATCTAATCTACCATCCCTACTGGGCTTTTATAGATATTCATCTTCTAATCATATGCTCAAAGCACTTAAGGTGAGATTTTACCATCTTTTCTATAGTAGGTGTTATCCCCTAACTTCAAGTCACTGTTACAATATATGTTAGAAGAGATAGAGGTGGCCTCAAAAAGCCAAGTAGGCCATCCTTTGTTAGTTAGACTTTGATAGCTGAAGTTGTTTGTTGGTTAGTGTTAGACCACTAACCACAGTAGCAGACGTAGGATATAAATAGAGGGTGAGGATATAGGTGAGTTTAGTTGGTTGGATGGTTGTTTACTCAATTTTGGGTGACAGAGACCAGCCTCTAGAATATATAGCGTTAGAGAAGACACATTTTTGTTGTACATTTTTTGTCCCAATCCTTCTATACACGTGTAGAGAAGACACATTTTTGTTGCACATGTGAATAACACACAGAACAAGGCTTCGTAGAGAAGGATTTGGATGTTGTTGCACATGTGAATAACACACAGAACAAGGCTTCGTACAGAAGGCTTCATAGTGAGTACATAGCTTTCGTGATCAATCTATAACATAAAACCAAATTGTTTTTCCTTGATATGGGTCTCTTTTAATTTCCTCCCAATTGCTCTCTCCTAGAGCTTTATAGTATGACTCTATGAGTTTAATTCTTCTGTAATTTGAGCAGTGTTATATATAAATTTTGGGATATTAAAGCAGAGGAGTTTTTGATAAAAATGTTTTCAGTTTATGATCCATTAACCAATTGGTCTGGTAGTCTTTGTGTGACTTTTATCAGTCAGTACATTTTATCATAATACATGAAATTGACGAGTAGCAGTGATTAATGCACTATCATAAATTTTGTAGCATTGATTAATGCACTATCATGTTCTTTTGCTTGTGTGACGAGATTGAGAGAAGTTGGACCTATATTGAAGATATATGCATGTAAATTCATAGAAATAAGGCATAATAACAATAAAATAATGATCCCAACTAAAAATCAAATATTAGTATCACAGAAACAAGGGGAACTATCTCCCTAGTATTAGTATCTCAGAATCCAATGCTCAAAAAGTAATAATTTCCATATGTAAGAAATGTCATACAATACCTTAAAGTCATCAAACCATGAATCAAGACACGTTTCATCCACATTACACCAAGATGTCCACGCCCCTTCAAACTTTTCCTTGAAGATTTTTGTGATAGCACCCCTCACTCTGAATTAAATTTGAAAATTTGAAAGGACAAAAAATAAGTGTAAGATGCAACTTTAAACATGCATTATATGTTTTACATTAAAAATTTTAAAATTACTTATTCCTGTGTGCTTGCCTAATCCAAATCCGTCCATCTTTATCCTTTGACCCCCACTTAATGTTATCTGGTATTAAAGATGTCTCAGTGTGTGGATTTGCATCTAAACCAAGGGAAGGATCATGTGATGTATCTACAGATGTCCCAGTTTGGGAATGTGAAGATGGGGCAGATGTAGGGGCAGACTGTAGGGGAGGTGATATGGTTTGTGTTGGCCTAGTTTGGGAATTTGGAGATGAGGATGATGTAGGGATAGATCTAGTGGTAGTCTGTAGGGGCGGTGATATTATTGGTGTAGGCCTAGATTGGGAATTACGAGATGAGGATGATGTAGGGACGGATCTAGTGGTAGCCTGTAGGGGCGGTGATATGATTGGTGTAGGCCTAGATTGGGAATGTGAATGAGGGTATTGGGCAGATGTATGAGGACTTTGTAAAGGTTGAGAAGAAGGGACATGGGATGAGATAGGTTGAGAAGATGGGATATGCAAGGATGGGGCAGGTGGTTGAGATGGATGAGAGGTAACTATACCTCTACCTCTACCTCTACCTCTACCTTTAACTCTTCCTCTACCTGTACCTGTCATCTATATAAAATAAACAATAATGAAATTTTGTTAAGTTTAATTAAAGTAACATAACAATAACAAACATAGAATTACTAAAATATGAAAAGTTAACAAAATTCCAACCATGTCAGCATAGATATATAACTAACTCAAAAAATACACAATTCATGATTTAATCAATGCTTGCATACAAAAAAAGAAACAATCTATTTTTTCCTAGTCAGAATATGTGTCTTCTTCTTCTTCTTCTTTTTCTTCTTCATCATCATCATCATCATCATCTTCTTCCTCATCATCATCTCCTTCTTCTTCTTCATCATCTTCTTCTACTTCAACATATTCTTCCCCTTCAAAGATAAGCTCATTCAAGGAAGCAGCAAATATTTCCTCAACATCTCCATCTATATCAACAAGACTTTCTTCGAGATTGTCATTTGCAATTATTACAGGTGATTGTGTGATGGATTCATCCTGATATGGAACATCTTTCTCAGGCTTACTAGTATCTAAAGTTTGAATTGTGCTCCGTGCCTTGGTCTTCATCACAACCAACCAATCATTTTGTCCTTTAGGATATTGTGTATAGTATACTTGATTTGCTTGTTGTGCAAATATAAATGGATCATAATTTTTATATCTCCTAGATGCTTTGATTTCAACAATTCCATAGTTGTCTATCTTTGTCCCTTGACTCGGGATAGGATCAAACCAATCACATTTAAATAGAACTAACGTCTTTATTGGCCATCCTGTATAGTTTACTTCAACAATATCGGTTAAGACCCCATAGTAATCATTGTCTATTGTCCCATTCTCGCCACCTTGAACATATACACCACAATTTGTTGTGCTCATCCCATTAGCATGGCCTTTTGTATTAAACTTGTATCCGTTTATATAATACATTGGCCATTTGATGACTTTTTTCTTTGGCCCCCATGACAAACTTTTCAAAAAGGCATCTTCTGGATGGTTATTCAATACCTATTTCAAAAATGGTTATATTAGTTTCACCTAACAAGCAATATGAGTAATATTAAGAAAATTTAATTCACCATACATATTCTCTAAACCAATTGGGAAATGATGTGGAGATTTCTTTGTCAACTTCTGAATCACTAATCCCAAGTTCTTGTAGCATATCGGCATATATGCTGCATTACGTTCACATGGTAAGCCACTTCATCATTTGTCAAGGATATAAGTAACTAAAAGAATAGTTTATACACTTACGTCAAAAAGGGCTCTACTTCAGGACAATTTAGAAGAACATATAGATGTGCTGCTTTCATTTCCCTGTCTTCTAAGATACATGATCTGCATTTTCCAGAAGGACGCCCGAGATAATTAAAAATAGAAAAAGGTGATCCAACTGAGCAACCTTCACCTCCATCGTCATTTCGTCGCACTCTAGTCCTCTTACATGGAATATCGAGTGGATAATAGTAGGATGCAAATGTAGCAGTCTCCTCGACTAAATAAGCTTCGCAAATAGAGCCCTCAACTGCGGCTTGGTTCGTAACCTTGTCTTTTAAGGTACAAATAAACCTAATACAATTGATTAAAGACATTACTACAAGAAATACCACATGATAATTGTTGAAGAAAAAACAAGGTAGATGAATAGATGAATCAACCTCTCAAAAGGATACATCCATCGGTATTGCATGGGACCACCAACTCTAGCTTCATAGGGCAAATGAATTGGAAGATGCTCCATAGAGTCAAAAAAACTTGAGGGAAATATTTGTTCAAGCTTACACAAAATGATTGGAATATTTTGCTCCATTGCACGTATATTATCCTCTTTTAGTAGAGGCGAAGTAAGCTCTGTGAAGAATTGGCTGAACTCAGTGAGTGTGTTCCAAATTGCCTTTGGTAGAGCTTTGAATGCAATTGGGAGTAAACGCTGCATGAACACGTGGCAGTCATGGCTTTTCATTCCAAGTAACTTTGCTTCTCGCATGTCAACACACCTAGATAAGGTGGAGGCATACCCATCCGGTAGCTTTAGTTTTTTGACCCATTCACACACAGATAATCTTTGCTGCTTAGTTAATGCGTATTTTGCTTTGGGCTTTTTTAGCTTCCCCCCTCCACCATCTTGTAGCTCTAGATCTTTTCGTCTACAAATCTCTGCTAAATCTAGTCTAGCATTAAAATTGTCCTTTGTCAGCCCCTTTGTGTCCATAACAGTGTACAAGATATTGAGAAACACATTTCTCTCAATATGCATGACATCTAGATTATGTGGGAGAAGATTTGTTTTCCAATATGGCAGCTCCCAAAAGATGGTCTGTTTGGTCCAATGGTGAAAAGCTCCATACCCTGGCAAAGTGTCATATGGTGTTCCAGTTATACTAGGTAAATCTTTTACCCTTTCCCACATTTCTTCACCAGTCAACCTTTGTGGGGGTAATGATGTCTCATCATGTCTCTTCCTAAAAGCATTCTTATTTCTTCTATAAGAATGATCAGGTGGCAAGAATTGGCGGTGAAAATCAAAAAATGATGTCTTGCGGCTATGTTTAAGGGTGAATGCTTTTGAAGATTCCATACAAATTGGACAAGCAAGTTTTCCCATTGTCGTCCAACCTGACAACATCCTATATGCAGGAAAGTCATTAATTGTCCACAACAAACAAGCTTTCATGACAAAGTTCTGCTGCAGTGAGACATCATAAGTGATCACACCAGAATTCCACAAAAGTTTTAGGTCGTCTATAAGTGGCTGCAAGTACACATCAATTTTATTTTTTGGATTGTAAGTAAGGAATTATAATAGTTAAGAACAAGAACTCTCTTCTCATGCACATCCAAGGCGGAAGATTGTAAGGAGTAAGAATCACCGGCCAACATGAATAAGTCCTACCAGTTTTATCAAATGGTGCGAAACCATCAGCACACAAACCTAACCTCATATTTCGAGGGTCCATTCCAAACTCTGGATGGTTTTCATCAAAATGCTTCCAAGCCTCTCCATCTGATGGATGAGATAAATAGCCAGACTCTCTCACATTCTCACGATGCCATCTCATTTGACTTGCAGTTTGCATCGAGGAATAAAGTCTTTGAAGCCTTGGGATAAGGGGAAAATACCACATCTTCTTCAGAGGAACTTCTCTAACCTTACCATTTCTAACAACACTTTTATAACGATCTTCCCCACAAAATTTACAATTACGAAGATTCTTATCATCAGGATGATAATAAATCATGCACCTATTTGGACAACAATGAATCTTTATGCAACCTAATCCAAGCTTTTCAACCGATTTCTTTGCACAATAAAAGTTTTTAGGCATTCTGTTGTCATTTGGCAATGCCTTTCCCATGAAATCTACCCATCGATTAAAGCAAGTCTCAGAGATATTGAAGTCAGACTTGATACCTAAAGCTTCTATTGCTGCCGACAATTCAGAGTAACTTTCATAACCAGCATACAAAGGGGCTTGTGCAGCTGATAACATCTCGAAAATTTTTTTGGCCTCTGGGTTAGGATCTTCCCTCATTTGTTCCCCGTAGCAAAATCCTTGTTGCTCAATATAAGTACCAAGAGATGGTCCAGCAGCATCCATTACCATTTGCTCATAGCCATCAAAGTCATCCCGAGCCCCACTACTTCCATAATAGGAGTTGGTTGAAACCATTGGCGGAATAGGAGGCCTTCGTTCGCCATGGTTAGTCCAATAATAGTAACCATCCATAAACCCCTTCATACAAAGGTGTGCCATGACATCATCAACTATGTGATGCTTTTTACACTTGCATTTTTGACACGGACATCTCAACTTTCCATCCTTTTTGTAACTTTTTTGTGCACAAGCAAGCTTAACAAACTCAACAACCCCTGCCATATATTCATCAGTAACTCTTCTCTTATCAAGACCCACCCTTTTCTCCATCCACTTGCGATGTTCGGGAATTTCCATTTTTCTCTAGTTGAAAAAAGTGCATGTCAACTACAATATGTAGAATAGAGATCATCAATCATTTTAGAAGAAAGGGTATAATTTCTTAGTCCTCTTAGAAATCTTCAATACACAACACAAAAAATAAAGAATTAAATTTGACTCAATGACTTCATCTAATTTCCAGGATGTTACAAGGTCAATACATGTTCCTTTTTTAAAACCTCCAATTTGTGTCTAACTTTCATAAGCCAAACTCTAATATTTTTCACTTTTATTAATGATTGCAGACCATGGGAATGGCAGTGATGTTGGATGAAATAGAACAGATATCAAACACCAAATCAAATAATATTGCAAGATATTTTTCAGGTCGATTTATAATTCTTCCAATGTTATCATTATAAGGCTACACTGATAAATTATTGCCACATAACCTGGTTATCCATCTCAGAAATTTCTATTAGAATAATTAACATAAAAAAACAAAGCACTGGTAAAGAGCACATAGAGGAAAAATATCAAATTACATGAATAAAGATAGCCTCTAATATGCTTCACTTAAATATCCAATAGCCAGCCAGTCAAATACATATTACATGAATAAAAATAGCCTCTAATATGCTTCATGTCTAATTCTTCAACTCCTAGTAGTAGTCTAAATTATCAAATTAATTTGGGCATTACTTAATCAACTTTATTTGCTTTCTATCATTCTAAAAGAGCACATAGAGGAAAAATGAGAAGGCAATAAGCAGAGAGGGAAATGAAAAAAGAGAGGCAATAAGCAAAGCCATTTGCTAGAGCCAGATCCAGCTATTGCTACTTAAGTGATTCTTTGTCCAATAATCTCTTTCACAAACAAAGCGAAAGATTCAACATACATAAAGACAAAAGGTAAGAAAAGTAAAGTAAAAATAAACACTAAAGTGAAGAGCCAGAGCCAGCTTGGTAGTGAAATTGCATTAAATGACTAAAGTAATTAGAAAAGTAAACACTAAAGTGAAGAGCCAGAGCCAGCTTGGTAGTGAAATTGCATTAAATGACTAAAGTAATTAGAAAAGTAAACACTAAAGTGAAGAATGCAAAAACACAGTGCTGCCAATTTCGTATGAAACTCAATCAACCAAAAGATTTCAGTTCAACAAAAAACCAACTTGCCTATACTACAATGCCAAATTGATTCAACTTTCTTCAGTGTTTATGTCAGCGACTTGACAACAAACTAATACACCAATTCATTGTAATTTCTCTTCACCAATATATAATTTACGAACTTTCTCAGACCAAAAATCAGAACATTATACTAATCAATGTTTACAAAAAGTTAATAACCCTGCTTAAAGTGGCATAAAAGCAATGCCAAATTGCCAATGCCAAAGCCAACATATCTGCATTATTTTGCCTATAATTGGATCAGTATAGATTACTGGCCCTTGGCACAACCAAGTTGCAACAACGAGTCTGCAACAGCACACTTTAGAGAAGCAATAGCAAAGCAAGAGACACCCAGAATTGGGTATGTGAAGAAGATTAAGAGGAACACAATCACATGAAATTCAATAACAAAATTACGAATCAGGGAAACACCAGAAAAGCAGTGTTGCTGTAGAAATCAGCTCCAAGCACATGAAGAGAAGGGAAGCAGAGGAAAAGACGGTTTGGGTTTAGGTTAGGTTTTGGAGAAAAGATTCAACATTCAAACAATTAATAGAATCAGATTAAGAAAGCATAAAGAACATTAAGAAAATGCAAACAATATCGCTTTGGGTGTCGCCTTTGTCGCGCAAAGCTTACGCCTCAGCCACGGCGGAGTTACTGCAGGCGGCGCAGAGAGCCGTGCTCTGAGGCTGCGGTGAAAAAGGAGGAAGGGACAACGATTTACCTAGTCTTTCTTTACGGTGGAGCTAGGAGCTATGGCGCAAGCGACTGCGGCTGAAATGAGGCGCCGCGAGTCTGCAGAGGCGTGCTCCAGAGGCGTGGGGAACTGATTCGAGGCCTCGATCAGAAGGGTGGATACGGAGAGGGAGAGGGAAATAACGAGGCATCGAATCCGTGTCTGACAATAGCTATTAATTCTTTTTCACTACTTGTTAGAGTCGGAATTAATCAGTGTTTGACAATATTTTAATTTAAGTTATATGAATTAACAACGTAGAGACGGAATTAGAGAAGGAAAAAATTAGAGACAGAAATAATTTGTCTCTAAATTCCGTCTCTAAGAATAAAGTTTTTTTTTTTTAAATTTTATTCGCTTTTTAGAGCCGGGATTAGACACGAAAATTAATAGAGACGGAAAATTCCGTCTCTAACATGCAAAACTTAAAACTCATCTCTAACTATTTTTTTTGGTCTCTAGTTCCGTCTCTATTAGAGACGGATAAAAATCCGTCTCTAAAATCCGTCGGTAATGAGGATTTTTCTAGTAGTGATATAATATAGGGAGGCTAATAATAAAATCACCAATCAGCTCAAAAACCTGATTACAAATGATAATATAGAAGAGGAGCTTTAGAACCCATGATTGGAAATTAAAGGAGGTTAACCCCCCCCCAAAACTACTTAATAGTGGAATCAGTGGCGCTGATTGTGGAGGTTATCAACCGCTGCAAAATAATGAGCATACCAGTGGTTCTTAAAAACCTCCGCAAATAGATTACGGCAGTGGGGCAGTTTTAGAAACCCCGCAAATCATTTAGCGAAGGTGGAAAACCCCCGCAATTTGAAAAAAAGGGCCAATATTTAGCGTTTTTTTAGTGATAAGAACACATAAGCGCAAAGGTATATTCCTATACTCATCATGATTATGCCTATCAATCTCAGTTCAAGTTCATTCACCCAATTTCTCAATCAAGATGAAAAACCCTAAATCAATGCAATAGTGATCAAGTATTGAAAAGCATGAAGCATAGAGATTGGAAGCTCAAATGACATGAAATAAACTTCCATTAATGTAAGAGAACTAACTACATAAGAGTTTCCACAAGATTCATCTACCCTAGTGTTACGTCTCAAGCAAGTGCACCTGGTCACGTGTAGTAATAAATTGGGATCTTAAGTCCCAGTTTTCGAACTCACAGGGAATAAGGATAAATATTAATCTACTTTAGGCGTCTCAATTATTTAAGCGTCGAATAGTTGGTTTGAATGCGCAATGAAGAAAGAAAGCATGGAGAGCGTTTAGGAGCACAATAGAGTTAGAGCCTAGGGCCTTGGTTTCATTTATCCCCTTCGTTTCTTTCTTAATCCTATTCTACCCTATTCGTCCTTTTTTCCATGTTATTGACCCCCTTCTATTTATTAGCCCAGATCCTCAGACAACCAATAACCTTTTCTCCCTAAGACTAATTTCCTGAATTAACCTTGGTTGAAAGCATAGTCATATGATAGTCTAGGAGTTTGGATTGGTCAAAAGGTCATATATCTCCCCTTTTCGGTTTCATTATAAGTCTCCAAATCCCTTATAAGTCCATTAAATAACTCCGGATCCTCCGACAAATTAATTAACTAAAACATGCAATTGATTTATCTAAGGTTCCTTTATTGCCCCGTTGTAAAACCCTGGATCCTCCGCAGATAATGCAACGACTCATACATAGATAAATAAATCAAAAGCAATCATAATACTAAGGGACTTTAACATGGATAATAAATTCGTAATAGAAATAGAATAAAATCGTCACTAAGACATAGCTAAGGAACTACTAAGGGAAACTATACCAAAGACCCTAGAAGAGAGCTTAGCTACTCATGTCACAAAATAGAAAAGCAGTACAATTAGGAAACATATTCAAGAATAGTAAAAGAAACCGGGAAGGAATTCTTTCTAGTCTCTAGACGAATCTTGGCTCACACTCCAAAATCCTCTTGACGGCCCCACATGTTCAAAATCAGGATTTGACCTTTTTCTCTCTCCAAAAGCGTCTAGAATTTGGGGCCTTGAGTCCCTATTTATAGATGTGGCAAGATTAGGTCAAGAAACCCTTCAAATATGCCAATTTTGGCCATATGTATGGTCGTACTTTGAATTTTCTCGACGTTGGGTCGTACTGCATCAATATGTATGGCCATACTACACACTATGTACGGCCGTACATACCTATCTTAACCTATGTAGCCTTGTAGATCTTTTCGAGATCTTTCCAACGCCACAAAGATCACCCCAGTCGGACATTCCTAGCTCTAGTTATGGTTAAAATACCGCAGCAGCGTAAAAGATGAACTTGTCACTATGTACGACCCTACTGAAGGTATGTGCAACAAGACACCTGAAAACTTCGCATCGCCCCATCGACTACTCAGACGCCATCGCCCACCAAAGTGGTGTACGGCCGTATATAGAGTATGTGCGGCCGCACTTCTTGTCTAGAAGCTCAGAAATTCGCTCATTCTGATCGTTTTTTGCCCAGAATCGCGTATTTTTGCTCCAAGTGAGTTCTTTTACCCTTTTATGCAAAATATAAACAAATATGAGGACTTCTCATATAAAATGGGCTAGAAACATACGAAAATATGCTTGAAACACCCTCAATATATCACAAAATATTCAATCATCAATTCCCCCACACTTGACTTTTGCTTGTCCTCAAGCAAATACGGGCTCAAAAATCAATTTCCAAAATAATAAAGACAGAAAAGTTGGGAACCCAGAATAAGACATGTGGATGATAATCAATCATGCAATTGGGGTTGCAACTTAGGTGCTCAATTAGAGGCTAGAATTTCCTACAAAACAGTTCAGTGTGAATAAGGGCACTCAGCTCACTATCTCTCCAAGTGTTTAAGGGAGTATGAGATATTATCACTCGAATTTCACAATTAAGCACATTACCATAGGCTTGTAACATGACCAATATCTCCGCTAAAATGTTTACATGCATGCAAAAATAATTTTTGGGGCAGGTTGTAACGAGGCCAAGGTCAAACATATGGTAGAAAAAACAAAGAAAAGGTTAATCAAAGTGTTAAACAATTATGCAAAAATAATAGCGGTAACCCCTTGAAGTCACCAAAAGCTTCTTGGGATAGTCATTTGTCTTCGAGCTTTAATTTTTTCCTCCCTTCACGTATTGGACAACATTACAACCTCTTC
The DNA here is from genome assembly GCA_037113605.1 of Calophaca sinica. Taxonomy (NCBI): domain Eukaryota; kingdom Viridiplantae; phylum Streptophyta; class Magnoliopsida; order Fabales; family Fabaceae; genus Calophaca; species Calophaca sinica. The sequence goes on along the minus strand of CM073733.1, from coordinate 98,714,909 downwards.
CAGGGAGGTTGGTTGACTTTGATTTACATAAATGAAAAAACCATGGTCATAGAGGTTAGGGACAAGCTAGGTGAGCATGTTGTTTACCCTACTCCTCCAAAGCCATTTTATCTTGGTGAATTGAGTAACCCAATCACTCTTGATGATGAGAAATCTACTCAACCTGCTCATTCTCAGTAACAACAACTTGAAGATGTTTTCCATCATTCCTTTGTGAAAGCTCTAGCTCTCGAAGATGGTACCACTGATGTCCTGGTGAGACTCATGTGTCCACGTTTTTGTTATTTTAATACAATTGTTTGGTCATTCATTTTGTTCACCATTTGATTATGTATACGTGTTAACAGTTGACATCTCAAATGTTTTTTGTTGGGTTCACAAAAACAGAGTATCTCTGGTGGTTTTGTTGACCGTGCAATTAAGTGCACAACTGCTCAAATGCATATAGTGGATGACAAGGGGAAAGTCTGGCCATGCATGATACTATGGGAATCATATTCTGCATCCACTTGCAAGATAACTTCTGGCTGGCTTCAGTTTTGCAAGGGTCATGGCTTGAAGGCAGGGACAACTATATGTTTCGGGGGGCCCAAGGATGTTGGGGATCATATTTACTTCAAGCTTTTGAAAAAGAGTGATATGTATATGTTTGGTTAATATCTTTTCAGACCTTTGGCCATGTGTTTACTCGCAACTGGATGTATGCCTCCAAGATATCATGTCTATTATGTTACACATGGGCCCAAGGATGTTGGGGATCTGATTTACTTCAACCTTTTGGAAAATAGTAGTATCTATGTGTTTGGTAACTTCATTTTATAACCTAATGCCATGTGTTTACTGGCATAAGAAGGAATGAGGGATTGGTAATCATGTGTAATATTTTACTTGATGTATTAGTAAAATAGTTCTGCCCACTAATTATCTCCATGTGTTTACTTTTGACAGTGATTCATGTTCATTCTAAGTGAACTTAATTATCTCCATGGTTTTTAGTTAGTTCCTGTAAAACAAGATTGACTGCAAAACAGACTCTTGAAAAAGTGTTAGCACAAGCATTTTTTTTTAAAGTCAAATATAAATGAAATAAAGTAAAAAAAAATGCTTAACAGAAACAAAAACAAAAATATGAATCAAAATAAAAATAATAGAAAAACAAAAGCAAGATAGGGTAAGTTAAAACAAAATATAATAAGATAAAGCAAAATGAGATGAGATTAAAACAAATGGGGTAAGATTTTTTTTTTTTTTTAATTTTTAGATAAAGAAATAAAATAAAAATCTTTTTGGATTTTTGAATTTAAATTTAAAACTAAACAAACAACCAAAAATAATAATAAAAACAAAGAAAAATGCTTAAACTAATTAGGATTCCTTTTTCGATCAATATTATCCGTTATTCCTGGCAACAGCGCAAAAACTTGTTGTGTCTCAGGCAAGTGCACCTAGTCGCGTATAGTAATAAATTGAGATTTTAAGTCTCGGTTGTCGAACCCAAAAGGAATAAGGATAAAAATTAATCTACTTTAGGCGTCTCAATTATTTAAGCGTCGAATAGGTTGTTTGAATGCGCAATGAAGAAAGAAAGCGTGAAGAGCGTTTAGGAGAACAATAGAGTTAGAGCCTAGGGCCTTGGTTTCGTTTACCCATTCGTTCCTTTCTTAATCATATTCTATCCTACTCATTTTTTATCCCCTGTTATTGACCCCATTCTATCTATTAGCTCTGATCCTCAGACAGAAAATAACATTTTCTCCTTAAGACTAATTTCCTGAATTAACCTTGGTTGAAAGCGTAAAGTACTATGATAGTCTAGGAGTTTGGATTGGTCAAACGGTCATATATCTCCCCTTTTCGGTTCCGTTATAAGTCTCCAATTCCCTTATAGGTCCTAAACGGTTATAGGTACTAAGGGACTACTAAGGTAAAACTACACCAAAGACCCTAGAAGAGAGCTTAGTTACTCATGTCACAAAATAGAAAAACAATACAAATAAGAAACATATTCAAGAATAGTAAAAGAAACCTGGAAGGAATTCTATCTAGCCTCTAGACGAATCCTAGCTCACGCTTCAAAATCCTCTTGACGGCCTCACAGGTTCAAAATCAGGATTTGACATTTTTCTCTCTCCAAAAGCGTCCAGAATGAGGGGCCTTGGGTCCCTATTTATAGATGTGGCAAGATTAGGTCAAGAAACCCTTCAAATAGGCCAATTTTGGCCATATGTATGGTCATACTGCCTTTATGTACGGTTGTACTTCGAATTTCCTCGGCATTGAGTCGTGCTGCATCAATATGTACGACCGTACTACACACTAAATATGGCCGTGCATACCCATCTCAACCAATTCAGCCTTGTATATCTTTTTGAGAGCTTTCCAACGCCACAAAGATCACCTCAATCGGACATTCCTAGCTCCAGTTATGGTCAAAATACCGCAGCAGCGTAAAAGCTGAATTTGTCACTATGTACGACCGTACTGAAAGTATGTGCAGCCGTACACCTAAAAAACTTCGGTGCTGGCCCTTACTTACTGCTTTGTACACCCTTACAGCCCACCAAAGGGGTGTACGACTGTACATAGAGTATGTACAACCGTACTTCTTGCCAGAAGCTCAGAAATTCGCTCATTTTGATCCGTTTTTGCCCAGAATTGCGTACTTTTGCTCCAGGTGTGTTCTTTTACCCTTTTCTGTAAAATATGAACAAATATGAGGACTTCTCATATAAAATGGGTTAGAAACATGTGAAAATATACTTGAAACACCCCTCAATATATCACAAAATATTCACTCATCACATAGTCTAAAAAGATCTAGCTACTCATAGTGGTAGAAGAGAAAAACAAACAAATGGAAGAGGAAGAAGTCATTGAAGCTCCAAAGTCTTGTTCCTAAGCTTGAATCTTCAATGGGGATGAAAAGGAATGAAACCCTAACACCTCCAAGCAAGAGCTTTAGTGTTTAGGTCACCAAAATGAGCAAAAGATCCGGACAAAACGCATCAGCTCGCAATTTATATTAGTGTTGTCACACTGTCCTTCACCCAGCGAAGGCCCGAGCTCGCCTAGCGAAGAACTGCAAAAGCTTGCTTTGCCCAGCGATGACACACCTTCGCTAAGTGAAAACAGGCAGAATAGATCCCTTGCTTTTTATACTTGCTCGCCCCGCGATGGAATTGGCTCGCCCAACGATGGTATGCAGAAAATTGCATTTTTCTCATTCTTCTAATTCCGCTTCATGCATGATTCATATACATAAATGCAATACCATTAGCCAATTAAGACAACCCTTATATCCAATTCAAACAACGGGAATCCAACTTATATTTTCCAAAATTCAAAGATTCTAGTATTAAGTTAACATTAAAAACACCATATGCTAGTGATTCATCAACCGGTTGTTGCGGTGAGACCCATTATTGTTGCTACTGAGGGACTTACTTTTGTTGTTGAGGATCGCCCATATCTGTGTAGATTTCACATTTGTTATTTTTTCCATAACGGTTGTGGTTACACTCTTAATGACCGCTGCAACATCTTTTTTTTCTTCCACTAATCACCAACCATGCACATTTCTTCTTTTACCCATAACTGACATGTCTACCTTGTCTTCATGTGCAACATTCTTTGAAGGCTAACTGTTGTTTATTTGTACTCAATATTTCAGGTGGGAACAGTCGGCTAACAAACCAACCAACCATGGAAAGTGTACGCCATGCATTGACCATGCATAAACTAAGGATCTGATGTTATACTATTGTTACTTTTGGAAACATTTACTCATTTATGTAGTTTTCCAAATGTCTGCAGGTTCAGCAAGGGCCTACTCTTGGCAGCAACCAATTTGTCCATGCTATCCGAATGAAGCTGCAATCTTACTATTGCGAGTTTGTCCATGTTTACGAGCCGGTACACATGAAACTATTGTGCAAATCCTTCACTTATGTTTTAACCATTATTTTTTTTAGGCTTTAACATGTGCATGTTTCAGACAACCATCATGCTGCCTTATCTCTTCTCTCTTGATGCTTACGACAAGATAGGCACCACTGTCATGCTCATTGATCCTGCTGGTAACCAATTTGAGCTGTTGGTCAAGAAATGAAAGTCCAGAGTTTTGTTAACTCAAGGAACCAAACGTATTGGACAACATTACAACCTCTTCCAAGGAGGTTGGTTGACTTTGATTTACATAAATGAAAAACCCATGGTCATGGAGGTTAGGGACAAGCTAGGTGAGCATGTTGTTTACCCTACTCCTCCAAAGCCATTTTATCTTGGTGAAATGAGTAACCCAATCACTCTTGATGATGAGAAATCTACTCAACCTGCTCATTCTCAGTAACAACAACTTGAAGATGTTTTCCATCATTCCTTTGTGAAAACTCTAGCTCTCGAAGATGGTACCACTGATGTCCTGGTTGTTGGAATTTTATATTCCAATAATTAATATGGGCTGATATTATTAATAATTATATTAGCTATTTATCATAAAGGAGCTATATTTTATGTGATCATATAAAGTTAAAATAAGGTAAGCTCATTGGATTCCTAATTTAATTGATATGGACCTTATATGAGTAGATGTAAGTGTGGCCCGATAAGGGGATAATGGGTACCCTGTTAGGTTTAACACACTATAAAGAAGGCTATGGTCGCCAATACACCGAATCGCCGTCATCCATTCTCTTCTCCCCATCTGAAGAGAACCTAAAGTCTCGTGAGAGAGCTCAAGAAGATTCGGTTGAGGAAGAACCATAAAGCCACCGCTAACATGCTCGTTGTTCGTTGCTATGGATTCAGTTGCTCGTTGGTTGTTCGTGATCATTCCTTTGGTATTCCGCTTCAGGTGATTGATTGCTATGGATCCAGGTATTCTTCTAATCCTTGATAATCCAACATGTCGTAGATCCTAAGGGTAGAGAACATGTTGTTCTTATTGAGCATGCTTGTATGAGTTTTATGTTATTCCTCAATTTTGCGTGAACTCAAAATTACAGAATTTATGGCTTTTATTTTTGTATGCGGATCTTTCAAAATACTGAAGAAAAAAAAAAGGTTGTGTGTCTTTCGGATTTCGGTAATTGATCGAAATTGAATATAAATTTGCACAATAAAGTTTTTTTTTTTATCTCTCGGTGTGAAAGATTTTTTGGAAGAGAGTTTTGTTTTGATTTGAATATTATTTAATATTCATGAATGATTGTTGGCAATTTTTTAATGATTGGAAGTTTAGAATTTGCAATCAAGTGTTGTACGTGAAAAGTTGTTTTTTTTTTTTTTGCCTTCCTTGATAATTCCGTATGCAAAGGTCAATAATTATAGCTTTTGACTTATTTCTTTTTCAAAGGCCTCGATGCTAATTGCTTTCAATTTAGTTTGATTTCAAATATTATCATAAATTATGATATGACTTCATATTATTTGAAATTGAAAATATGGATTTGATTGAGAATTGTTCAGCGTTGTGCGTTAATTTCGAAATCAAAAGATTTCAATTTTTTGTTGAAATTATCGTAATCGAGTTTTTGGAGGGCAATTGATTTCATATATTTGAAATTGAAATTGATTTTTGGAAATCTTGTACATGAAATTTTTTTTGGAATAAGGAAAATAACGATTTGGTTTTTTTTTATATTGCATAAAAAAGGAAACCAAGAAAGTTTTGTCATTTTCTGATTTGTTTTAGGAATTATTAAAGTTATGATTCTATACGTTTGATTTGGACAAAATATTTGAGCGAGATATTATATGTGATTTGTGCCATAAGAATTTCACGATTTTTTGGCCTTGAATTAAGTTCATTTGCGATGAATCTTCAATTATATTTGGTATATATATTGTTGATTTTGGCTATCGTGAAAGAAGGCATACAAATCTTTGGTTGAATATCTCTTTATTGTGATAATAAGATTTAACTGTCTTTGATTATTACATATTTCATGTTTTTGTCTATATTGAGAATGAATCAAATAAAATTATTACCGCAATATTATTTTTAAGATTTGGATTTTGAATTTAATAATAATTAATGAAATATTATTATAATTCAAATTTGAGGTGTATGGTTATGGTATTAGAATTTTTGGTGTTGTTTATTTATTTTAAATACGACCCGCGTGTCGTGATTTAATTCAAATACGACCTGCGTGTCGTGACTTTCTCTTTATTTTAGTTTATTTTATTTTTTTAAAATATTATAAATGATCAAAAAAGACGAAAGAGGGGACAACACCATATGAACGCCGGTTTGGAGCGACTGGCTTTTGGGTTAAAGAATTGTAATAAATAGTTATTTATTTCTTTTCTGTTTAGGAGGCCATATCCATACCACGATAACTCTTATGAATTATGCATGTGATGTATGAAGTGTATGCATGTATGCTATGTATGTTTCGCATGCTAAATGTCGCAGTTAGAACTTCGCCTCCCAACCGCTGGGCAATGAAGGGCACCACTCAGCAATGGTGCCGATTTCAGCAGGCCACTGGGCGGTGGTCTCGATTCGTCATCTTGTCGTATTTGAGCCATCGAGCGGCCAACAACACCACTAGGCAGTGATGTGTGAGATACTTCTCTCGCTTTAGGACTGCTAAGTAGTCTTTTGACTGATGTGTGGTGTTGTAAACATACAGCTATAGATATTCCTACACCTAGGTATTGAATTTATGTAAACTAAGGCCCTCCCATTTTTTTATTAATAATTGTCTAGTATCTTTAATTGGGTTGATTGAAACAACATGTTGCCAAAGTAACCTCTGTTGCGTAGATTAGTTCAATTAAATTTACAAAAGATGTAGTGTGGAGTTATTCATGCGAGTTGTTGTCGGCCCAAAGGAAGGTGCAACTTGGCCGCATAATTCTATACCTGCGATGATAAATGTATGGTGATTATAAAGACAATTTATCTATGTGAGCAATTGGGATGCCCAAAGGCAACCATTGTTTGACAGGACTTATCGCCAATGTTTGATCGTTGCGTTGAGAGTACTGCTTGCAGTTAGTCTTTACAATCCAAAGATTGGGGATTAATGGTGCGCTTGGTATCTTGTTTGGGTCTTTAATTTACAGATAAAGAATAATTGAGCATGTCTTATTGATTATTTTAATTTGACGTGTCAATTGATGTTGTGTGGGTGCGTGTCCATGCGAATATTAATCGGTTCAAAGGAAGGTTAATATTTGGCCGGGTTGTATTCACACCTATAATGGTAAACCTGTGGCGATTATAAGGATAATTTCTCCATGTGAGCAATGAGATGTCTAAAGATAACCATTGTTTGACAGAACTTATCGACAGTGTTTGATCATTACAACAAAATACCAATAGCAATTAATATCATTGTCCAAAGACTTGGTATTAATGTTGCATCGGATATTTTGATAAGTATATTTTAGTACTTTTGTTCTCTTTGAACTATAATAGTTTGTGTATCTGCTGTTTTGAGTTCAATTTAATCCTTAAAAGTTTAGAGTTTTAGGATTAAAGACAGAACATTAAAGAAAGTTTTGGATTTAGACCTAGCATAAGAATGGAGAAACTCACTTTCTCTCACTCAATTCGGTATCTATGAAGTGAGAATCAAGTATGAGAAGTAGGATTTCTCCAGCCGCATAAATCTGATGATCATAAATTACAATATTTCAGAGAACTTTAGGGGTGTTATTTCCGATGATATAATTTATGTCGTAAATTTCCTTGCTGAAATTAAAAGTGCTTGCAAAAGGCAATGAGGCGAAAATGAGCACTCATTGGAGAGCTTAATTTTCATTAAGTATAAAAGTAAAGGGAATATGAGGAGCACATTATGAAAATATTCAAATCTTGTCTTCAAACTTAAGGCGCTAAAACTTGAGCAGTCTAACGACTTGCTCAAACATTTAACATTTGTATTCTTTCTTGCACAATTAGATCAGATTAAATCAGTTTACAACTGTCAAAGGAGGAAATAATCTTTAATAAGATTATTTCATAAGGTGTGCAAGAAAATAAATGGTGAAGCAAGAGAAAAAATAAAATAGTGCTCATTTGGCAAATACCCCAAAGGATAAGGGCAAATAAAGAAAATTAAAGATGAAATCATATGGTCTCTCTCAAAAGAAACAATTAAGGTTGTCTTAACTGACAAATGCCAAGTGACGCTAAAAGATGCATCCATATAGGAGTTGGCAAAGTCGGTGAAGACTGAGACTCTAGGTATTTTAGATTGTTGTTACTGGCTTATATTTGAAATTAAAAGACAATTTGGTTGAATCAAATTTTGGGATAAAGTTTGGTTTTTTGTTTCTTTTTGAACAAATTAAGATGATTTTGAGTTTATTTTTTAAACAATCGATTCAATTTGTCTTTTAAATTCAAATATTGTTGGAGTCAATTGAGCTATGACTTGTGACAATCTATAATTTCTAAAAGTTCTGAGAGTTATAAACTTTGGTCCTAAGTTAAAGAAATTTTTTGAGACGGGAACTGCATAGTTCTTTAAGGATATTGAGTTTGGGGGAGAGATAAGGTTAAAGAACAAAATTGAGTGAGGAAGAAGCGGTTCTAATTATTGAACCAATTCATACAGTTGCTATTGGTGTAGCAAATTTGGATCCTCATGAGGACATTATTGTTCTTCCTCCCAATCAAGTTAAGGAAATTATTCATGAAGATCAAACTCAACACCCTCAAGAACTAGAGCATCGGGAGCCATAAAGAAAGGATTGACCGTAAAGAGTTATTCTATTTGGTTTTATTGAAAGACTCCTTTTCGGACAATCACAGCACTTATTGCTCATTATAACTTTGGAGCTACATAAGATGGATGTCAAGACGGTGTTTCTTAATGGCAACATTAATGAAACAAATGTATATGGTGAAACCGATATACTTTGTGTCGATAGACCCAAAGATAGTTTGCAAACTGACATAATTCACCCATTAGCTAAAGAAGTTGTCTCATTAGTGATACCGCAAAGTCTCATCAGGTAATTGTCTCATTTGGTCTCGAGATGAGGATTGTGGACGAATGTGGGTATTACAAGGTCAGTGGGAGTAAGTTTATATTACTGCTACTATATGTCGATGATATTTTATCTAGTCAATAGCGATATAGTCTGGTTGAGCGAAACCGAGTAATCTCTAACGAAAATTTAGAGATGAAGGATCTTGGGGATGTCTCTTTTGTATTTGGAATCCAAAATTCTGAGAGATATCTCTTGGAATATTCTGGGATTATCACAAAAGAGCTATATCGATAAAGTTTAAATAAATTCGACATAAAATATAGTAAACCAGAGGATACCTCAGTTACTAAGGGAGACAATTTTAGTCTCAATTTTTGCCCGAAAGAAAATCTGAAAATTCAGGAAATACTGGGAGTTTCCTATGCTCTAGCTATGGGAAGCCTGATACATAATCTTATCTGTACGCATCAGGAAACGATGTACATCGTGGGATCATGTGGCAGATACTTGAGCAATTCTAGTTTGAATTATTACAAAAGGCAATCATGAGGATCATCAAGGAAAACAAAAGTCTATATGCCCACATATCAAAGATCTGAAAGATTAGAGATCATCAAGAACTCTGACTCTGATATTCAGGATGTTAATATTATAGACATCAAATTATGGGATATGACTGAAATATCTATGTCACTAGGTTGCATATAGTAAAAGGTATTAAAATACCATTTAAGTTACAATGTGATAGATAAGTCAGTCGTATCCTACTTCAACAACAATAAAGAATGATACAATTTCTATTGACATAAAGGTGTTCGTTGTTGAAATAATGAATTTAGGATAAAAGAATTTCTATAGAGCACATAGAGGCTAATTTCATGCTAGCTATCCACTGACTAAGGGCTTGACACATAAGGTTTTTCATGAGCATGTTGCTTATATGGGTGTGTTGTCACTAAGGTTGCCTTAGCTTAGTGGGAGTCTTTATTTGTGTTCTATGTTTAAGATACAAACTTTATGTTATTTCGGATTTTCTGCAGAAATAAAGATTATGTTTATGAATACATTATAAACATGTTTGTATCTTGTGTGCAAAATAAATTTGCACATTAAGGATTTTGTTTTGCAGAATTAAATTTTGCAAAATTGATCTCACCAAAGATTTAAGTAGGACCAGTTGGAAATAGGCATGATTGAGATCACATTCCATGTAATTTCCATGCTACTCATCCATATTGATCTATGTCATCAAATGTGTTAATGTGGTGATCGTCGGGGTTTAGTCACAATTTACAGAAGTGACAAAAGCAGCGGTGATTTCATTATTGATACATGAGGTGGACCACATTGTAAGGTGGAAGTCTAAAGATAAATAGCATTCAGATATGCGCACTAAGGAATTCTGATATAATTATTACGATATATAGCCCAAGTGGGAGATTGTTGGAATTTTATATTCCAATAATTAATATGGGCTGATATTATTAATAATTATATTAGCTATTTATCATAAAGGAGCTATATTTTATGTGATCATATAAAGTTAAAATAAGGTAAGCTCATTGGACTCCTAATTTAATTGATATGGACCTTATATGAGTAGATGTAAGTGTGGCCCGATAAGGGGATAATGGGTACCCTGTTAGGTTTAACACACTATAAAGAAGGCTATGGTCCCCAATACACCGAATCGCCGTCATCCATTCTCTTTTCCCCATCTGAAGAGAACCTAAAGTCTCGTGAGAGAGCTCAAGAAGATTCGGTTGAGGAAGAACCATAAAGCCACCGCTAACATGCTCGTTGTTCGTTGCTATGGATTCAGTTGCTCGTTGGTTGTTCGTGATCATTCCTTTGGTATTTCGCTTCAGGTGATTGATTGCTATGGATCCAGGTATTCTTCTAATCCTTGATAATCCAACATGTCGTAGATCCTAAGGGTAGAGAACATGTTGTTCTTATTGAGCATGCTTGTATGTCTTTATAGCTTCCGCCTAAGGTTTTTTTTTCTTCTATGAGATTTGAGCATGCTTGTTCTTGTTGTTGTTATTAATAATGAATTAATTCCAACACTGGTGAGACTCATGTGTCCACGTTTTTGTTATTTTAATACAACTTTTCGGTCATTCATTTTGTTCACCATTTGGTTATGTATACATGTTAACAGTTCACATTTCAAATGTTTTCTGTTGGGTTCACTAAACTAGAGTATCTCTGGTGGTTTTGTTGATCGTGCAATTAAGCGCACAACTGCTCAAATGCATATAGTGGATGACAAGGGGAAAGTTTGGCCATGCATGATACTATGGGAATCAGATTCCACATCCACTTGCAAGATAACTTCTGGTTGGCTTCAGTTTTGCAAGGGTCATGGGTTGAAGGCAGGGACAACTATATGTTTCAGGGGGCCCAAGGATGTTGGGGATCTTATTTACTTCAAACTTTTGAAAAAGAGTGGTATGTGTATGTTTGGTTAGTATCTTTTCAGACCTTTGGCCATGTGTTTACTTGCAAGTGGATGTATGCCTCCAAGATATCATGTCTATTATGTTACACATGGGCCCAAGGATGTTGGGGATCTGATTTACTTCAACCTTTTGGAAAATAGTAGTATCTGTGTGTTTGGTAACTTTATTTTGTAACATAATGCCATGTGTTTACTGGCATAAGAAGGAATGAGGGATTGGTAATCATGTGTAATATTTTACTTGATGTATTAGTAAAATAGTTCTGCCCACTAATTAGCTTGAAAAAATAGTAGTATCTGACTGTTTTGTAACATTATTTTGTAACATGAAGCAATTGAATGATTGGCATAAGAATCTATGTCTTCAAGAGATCATGTGTAATATGTTACTTGATGTATTAGTGAAATATATTTGGCCACTAATGTTAGCTTGACTTTTAACACAAATTCGAGTTACACATGAATCCAAACATGTGTTCAAAATCTGCTGGTAACTCTCATGCAATAGAGAAGCTTACTTAGTCAATTCCTCTTGGCATAAATTCGTCGATAATTTTGATAACATATACCGAATGCTAGGATTGCTCACTAAAGTTGCTTCATGACGCTTAACTTGGAAAACTGAGACCATGAGTTAATTAATATGACAAATGGTCTTATAACTTCAACAACAAATGCCCTATAAGCAGCATCAGTACATGGTAGTATTGCCATTCCTGTTGCTGTATAATTGTGGTGTCAGACATGAGCAACTCAATCCAAGTTGCTCTACTTGATCATGGGCTTTCAGATAATGTCAAACCGGATGTAATCAATTTATTATAGTATATGTAACTCTTTCTTGTTAGTTCAGCAATTTCCTTCATGAAAACTAATTTTAATAACTAACTATTTCATAGTTGTTCAGCCATTTGGTTGATTTTATTTTATTAATAAAAAAACTTAAGTAACTTGCATGGCCTCAGTGTACATTTGCAGATCCACATATTACCATTGTGATGTATCTTATCTTTCTACAACCCTCCAAATTGCAATACGCTTCATATTACTTTCACGTAAAGTCGCATTAAATGGAGCTCACATATATATTATTCCAAGTTTGGTATGAATAATATAGTTGGAATCACCCGTATTTGCAATAATATTTGCAATACTATTACTGTGTATAACTTTATACCAATTAATGGGTAATATAATTAATGAGGTATAATGTAGATAGATTATCAAACACACAAAGACATTCGCATTCTCCCATAGAGGGGCTCTATATAATTTCTCAAACATACACTATCATTGGTATCATTCAGTATACATAACGTTAACACAAACACTGAACATGCAATTTAATTTTGGTGTGCAGAAACAAGTACATGATAACTGATGTCATTGGTATCATTCAGTAGAGATAATGTATTTAGGAACCATATTATCGAGATAGATTTTAAAAAATACACCGTCATGTGCGTATTATCTGTAGATATTCCAATGTTAACTAATTTACCAATATTTTCATGTATTATTTCATAAATTGTACAAATCATTCATCCAGGTTGTAACAATAGTATGATTAATGGTAGTTACCAAATGTTGGATTTGTCTTACTAAAACAAGATTCAATTAATTACACGTAAATATTAAATTTACAAAGTCCTTGTGGTTAATTTATTAACTATATCTATTTTTTACATTAGATCAACATAATTAAATACCCTTAACTACCAATCTTAATAAGTGTAAAGAGTAGGTATTTTGTCATTAGTCCGGATTATTACATGATTTATACTGCAACAACCCTAATAAGTGTGAAAGTATGTATTTTTTTCATTAACTATGGAAATTACATGATCTATGATTTATACTGCAACAACCCTAATAAGTGTGAAAGTATGTATTTTTTCATGAACTATGAAAATTACATGATCTATACTACAACCAACCTAATAAATGGAAAAGTATTACATGATCTCTATCATATCTACTAAAAGATGCGAACCACAGGCTGAATCTACCTAATAAATGTAAAAGTAGTAAATAATAAATGTAAAAGTAATACATGATCTCTATCATATCTAATAATAGACCTTTACAACAGGCTATCTTTGTGAATTTACCTGATCTACCTAATAAATGTAAAAGTATTACATGATTACATGATCTCTATCATCTCTAAGTAAAGATGCTCACAACAGCCTATATTTGTGTATTTATAGATTATTACATAATTTGTACTGCAACAAGATGATCTTTACTGAGAGATGTGATCCACACTGTATCTTGGTGAATCTATATATTTGAGATCACATTTAATAAACTAGCCATTCATTGGTTCATAGTTCTAGACACTACAGGTGCTGCAGCCACGTTTAAGTTACAGATATACTCTACAGCCCAATGTTGGGTTACTCTCTAACAAAGCTTCAATTAATGTGACAAAGTGTTAAGGTGGTAGTGTATCTTGATCAAATCTACATTTATGTGCCAAATCGTGGAGCTGATATGAATAAGATATTGTTTAGCAAATATTTTGTGCATATAAAACCCTATTAATAGCAGCAAAGCGTATCAACTGAGCAAACTCACCATTATGAGAGGTGAACTTAGCCTGTGGATCATTACACCAGCTGGCATGCTACTACCACATGGGTTTTGGCTAACTTCACCATCATAACATTGAGTTGCTGCAAGATACTATGATATGATGCCTACATGGTTTAAGCCTTACTATTTATTAACCTAAGTTCTCCACCTATAGCTATATCTATATATACTTATATATACTTATTCATAGACCATGCACATCATCACAGTCGATGACAGCTAGGTCATTTGTTGGAGGTGATAAACTGTAATCGTTGAAGAGTACACTCTAAGTATTCATCAAGTAAACTAAATATAGTGGACCATAACACCAGTAAACCATCATTTTAGTCATGCCAAGAATCAACTATCAAGTATCAGTGCAACTCTAAAGCAAGTATAAAATATTTACCGAAGTCCTTTTATAAATGTATAGAACTTACATTTTTTCAGGTGTGTCTTCATGGCTGATATTGTTACCCCTCTCGCTGGAATTGTCCCTGGTAAGATAGGTTGGAGGGCCAAAGTTCGCATCATTTGTCTTTGGTGTATTCCAGAAGCAAAGAATGAAAATGAAACAAATACCATCGAAATGATTTGGCTTGATGAACAAGTTATCATTTTATGCGCAATTAAAACTAACCATGTTTATTTCACTACAATAATTATATGCCATAATTTTTACATTATTATAGCTTTCAGAGTGGAAAGATTCATGTTACTGTTAAGAAAGCCCTTATTTCAAAGTTCAAAGATGTTTTGGTAGAAGGTACTACGTATTTCTTTGAAAATTTGTTAGTGGCTCAGAATGATCCAAAATTCAAATCCACTTTGCATAAATACAAACTCTCTTTCATTGATACCACAATTTGCGTAAGAACGGATGCTGCAAATATTTCATCGAATCATTTTGATTTTGTCGCTTTTAAAGACATTCTCGAGGCTACCAAAGAGGACAAGCTGATTGGTGAGACCTGTGTACTGATATATAGTTTAGTTCATCACACTTAGCATTAAAATACATATCTAATAAATGTTGCCTCCTTGATGATGACAGATGTCATAGGTCATATTGTAGAGAAAGATAACCTTAAGGAAATTGAAAAAAATGGCATTAAGAAGAAGCTTATTGACATTGTTCTGCAGGACTTGCAGTAAGAATCAAAGCCTGCAATATTTGTCTTTACACATTTTAACATTTTTATTGTTCAAGCTTGTTGCTTAAAGTAGTACTATTTAAATGTTGTCATAGGGGTGAAACAGTGCACTGCACTCTATGGGCAGATTATGCTGATAACTTGCAACAATTTCTTGACAACCATGAATTAGATGGCCCCATTATTGTAATTTTACAACTCGGGAAGCTGAAGAAGTTTAATGGTATGCTTATAAGATGCATAATGAGGCTCTAATGTTTGGAAACCTTTTTTTGATCTGTGGACACCAACAATGTTACATCTTGGGTGGAAATCGTTATGCAGGGATCATAGGCGTGTCAAATTCTTTTTTTGGCACCAAACTTTTGCTGAATGCTGATATTCCTAAAGTTAAAGACTATAAACAAAGGTAACGATAAATTGTGTTATCCTATTTTGTACCATATCATTTAACTAAATGTTGTCTATCTCAGCATTCAGCTCATACCTTTATTTCATTAAGCAGAATGGAGGGTTCAGAATCACAATTAACTCAGGTGGTCAGTCAGATGTCAGGACAAACTAGCGTTACATTAGTGGATGAATTCATGCAGACTCTGAGGATGTCTATCGCATATTTATATGAATGCACTCATGTGGTACTCACAATCAATGTCCTTTAATTTGCCCATACAGTAACTTAGCCTTCAATAATACATATTATATGGTAGAATACAATTTGGTGGTAATAACTTAGCCTCAACTTTTTTGTAGAAATGCTTTGGTGCTGTATATGCTACAATCATAGACATAGAAACTGAAAACGGGTGGTGGTATGACGCATGTCTTAAGTGCATGAAACGTGTTTCTCAGATTGAAAGTAAACATTATTGTGAGAAATGCAAGAGCATGGTTACTGCTGTACCAAGGTATATGAGTCATATTGTATCACCTTAATGAAAACATAAAAAGACTAGCTAACTAGTCTCTCTGTATATTACCAGCTTCAAGCTGCAGGTTAAAGTAGTGGATGACACTGGTTCTGCCATTTTTATGCTGTTTGATCGTGTTGTGTTCGTCTACCTGGACAAATCAGCAAGGGAATTGCTTGACACAACTAAAAAGGTCGAGTATTGTTTTATGACCATATTGAGGCATCTTAATTTAGTATTTGTGCATACATTATTTTCCGAAGCCAACTACTCTGTAGTAACTATGTATGAATTCATTTTTTGTTTCGTGTTTATGTTAGGGTGATGTGCCTGTGGAGCTGAAATCTTTCCTAAACAATAAGCTGTTGTCCAAGGTAGAATCACGGATGCGCACATTTACCAGAATTGGCAGAGCTTTGCTGTCCGAAAAATTACTGGTGATAATGAAATCGTCCAACATTCATCGCAAATAACATGAGCCAGGCTGATTTAATAACTTAGCTCCCGATTAATTAGTGTCATGTATGGGTGTAATGTTGACACACTTTTGCTTAATGTAAGGGTCACAACTGTGGCGTGGGAGTGGAGGCTGGGGATGATCAGCCTGCCAATGAAGGAAAACCACCGGTACATGTACATAATTAATAGTTTTTTGGTGTCGATACCCAAACATTCACAGTAAACTTTGTGTGATACACTTGCAGTCGGCTGTAGAACGTGATGATTCAAACAAGGTAGATGGAGGATAGACGGATGTCGATGAAACTCCAAGTAGCAAGATAAGTGGCAAGAGAATCGCATTTAGCGAGCAAGAGTATCCGGTAATTGACCTTGGAGAGTCTCAGGCATCTGCAGCAAAAGTGCCTAAGATAACACCCGACAACCATGTTGGTGCTACAAAAACGCGTAAAATATCGCGTGTAAAGTCTGAGAAATTGGATTGATGCAGTGTTCAGTTTGACAACTTGGATTGAATTGAGTGGATCATGCAACTTTCAAACTATGGTTTACAGTTTGTCCCATGTCGTCCCAGTTGGCAAGGAATATTATCAAAAGTAATGTCAATGCTAAAATATTAGATAATGTCCATGTACCTAGTTTGCCATCCTTTTTATTATTAGTTACGTTTCGATCGTATTGCTCCGCCATAATATAGTCCAGCATAATATGTTTACCTAACTGTACTACTTAGTTGCCAAGATTATTATACTATTACCTTGCAAATTTGTTTATGTTCATTCTCAAAGTCCAAAGTCTTTATCTAATTTTTTAAATCATCATAATCATAAGTACAGATTATATACTACAAACACCACGTTCAATTGATAACTTAAAATATATTCATTCGTACGCTAAAAGATATTATGAAAGTTTAAAAGTTTCACTCACATTACCTTTTAGGGAAATAATTGTCAATGTAATAACTAAGTCTCACCCTTCGATGTACATGCAATATTGATAGATTATGACAACTCTTTTGTCAATCTGGGGTTTCTAACTGTTCTTAACCTGAATCCAAACCTTCCATGAATTACTGTGTTTAACAAAGTGGTTACATCGAATGGATGACCTGCTATTTTGATTAGTTTTCCTGGTTCGTAATCATGAGGAATGGTTTAACAGATCTAAGTGTCCTTGCCAATTAATATTATCCTCTCTTGAAATGTTTAATTTCAATGACAATATTCTGTCGGCATTGAGGTTCATTATCCTAATAAGTATTGTAGTTGGCTAAGAAAAAATAGTTAACATTTGATATGGGTCTTAAAATTGTATGACATAATAGTCTTCATATTAAAACAGACCCAACAGAGGTGTTGTTAGAAAAATTTGTATATGGAGATAATGTTCTTACAAGTGTAAACTTACTATGTAATAAATATGAAACTATGTATGTACCCAAAAAAAAATGAAACTATGTAATAAATATGAAATATCAATGTACGACTCAAATAAGCCTAATTTGCTTATTGCTATGGTCTTATTGCTATGGTGGTTTTTCAACAACTTAGACTTTGAAGGAAAGTTGTACACACAAAAATATATGGCAAACATTGATTGTCAGTTATTCAGGACTTCTACCCAATGGTTGAAAAGTTGATCATAACATAACATATATAAAGATTGAATCGCTACACGTACATGTACATCATGTCCATGGATCCATGTGTGTTACTAATTCTGTGTACCTAAGTAATCCATACATCAATGTTTACCATAAATCGTTTGAATTCAATTACAAGTAAACCACGATATCAATAACAGGAAATCCTGCTGAAAGATCAGCCGAATCTAGGTACAATGACTAACCGATTTGGGGGCACAGAGTCATTAAAGCTCCTTGTTTGATATATAATAACCATGTGACAAAGACAAAGTGTATATTTCATGGTAATGGGCCGCATATGACATAATGTCATCTTTCGTGGAACATGAATGTATACCAATCAGATACAAAAGAATACCAGCTAGCACCCAATAAAATGATACTTTATAATAAATGCTAATATCACATCATTGGCTCATACTCATTCATGCCAACTAGCATAATAACAACCAACCTTCCTAACAAGAGACATGTTAGACAATCTAGATTGCGATCTATCAACCATGGAACGCATTGATGAGAAGTATCCAGTTGTAGATACTTATTCTCTTAATTTTAGATACAATATTATTCAGTTGTAGATACATTCATCGGGTCATTCATCAAACACACCAAAAAAAGGCAACCTCATCTGCTTCTACATGTAGCTAGCTAAGTTAATAAGTATGCTGTGGGAAGATTTCATTTGAAAACACAATATCAATGCACAAAACCAACCACTGACTGGATGTGTTAGTTTCTCACAATGCTCTAAAGCTTTATCATATAATATTGGTTCCATGTTTTTTTTGTTTCTATTTTCATTTATACAAAACTTATGTGTTGTATATCTCATTGTCTAACACATCGCATTCGAACATGTTTTAGGGTCAATGAAAGCTGATTATTGATATCATGTTCTGCCATTTCATTCTATATCACTTGATTCTTATAAAGTTTTCAACATTGAAAGCAGTAGTTACCAAGTTTTGAGCCTCATTGTCACCAAAATCAAAAGTTCAGGTTGATGATTTTTCTACACAATGATGGAGGTGCAAAAATTGCATAAACGTCTTCA
Organism: Calophaca sinica; assembly: GCA_037113605.1. Classification (NCBI taxonomy): domain Eukaryota; kingdom Viridiplantae; phylum Streptophyta; class Magnoliopsida; order Fabales; family Fabaceae; genus Calophaca; species Calophaca sinica. Next base: position 98,695,684 of record CM073733.1, on the reverse strand, counting down.
AAGTAATGATCTATCTGATAACAGACAAAATACAGCATCAAGTCCAGATACCAACTCAAACCATATCTGGAAGGAAGTTGTCACTGAACAACAAATTTCAGTCTCCCAGGATTCATATGGTATGTATTAACATGATAATAACCCTTCAGAATATCTTTATTAATAATCGTCCTAATATTTTACCCATATATTCAGCAAATGATAATATCCAACTCAATACTTTAGGCCAAAAAAAATCTCGAAAGGATTTCACATGTTCTTCAAATACCACTCAAGGAAAAAGTGTGCAGCCTAACGCCCATGTTTCGGGAAGCATGTCGTTATCTGATATTACCAATGGTAATCAATGTGATATACAATTGCAATATCAAGTTTGATACGCCATGTTAGATCGCAATATCAATTTATATGTGTACTAAACGTGTCAATGTATGCAGCAAACGAGTTGTCATCCCAAACACCTGGGCACATGAAAAAAAATGTTTCATCGGTCACCCAATCTTGGTCTCGAAAAGTTTACTATACAAAGAAACACACTTTCTACACTATCTCCTAAAAGATAGATGACACTATTTGTGGAACTGGAATTGGACATACAAGTAATACACCTTTATCAGGCAACATTACTACCGAATATCTATAACATACCTAATGCCATGAATTGATATGTTTATGAAAACATGTGTAAATCTATGCAGTAAACAACTTGTCCTTCCAGACATCTGGGCAAAGCATGGTTGCTACCCCATCCCCTACAAAGGTAGATCCGATTATTCGTGGCGCTAGAGTTGGACATACCAATAATAAAGCATTATCAGGTAACATCACTAATCAATCACCATGCAGGCATTAATGCGTACAATTATGGTATTTATCAAACAATGTGTAAATCTATGCAGGAAACAAATTGTCCTTCGAAGGAGCTGCTCAGAACAGAAGATGGTCACCTTGGTCACCAACTATTGGTCCTGGAAAGTTTAGTCTACGAGGAATCACACTTTCTACGCCGTCTCCTAAAAAGGTAGATGGGACTATTTGTGACAATCGAATTGGACATACCAATAATATATCATTATCAGGTAACATTACTAACTATTAGCATGCACATATGAATGTCAAATGTTGTAGTGAACATCAAAATAATTCGTTTGTGTCTCTTCATATTGTGGTACCATGTATGACATATTGTGATGCATTATTGATCTGGATAATCACAATATATAACTGATGATAGATCCAATTTGTATATCCAATCGTAAATTTAGAACGACAAAGTTCGTATGAGTATAATTGAACATGAACACAAGAAGGGGGTTGAATTGTGTTAAAACTTTTCACAAACTTCACATAAAAAACACTTCAACACAGATTTTTCAAAACTGTTTGTATATCGGATGCAGAGAAATAAATCGGATGCAGAAAATGAAACCGTTTATGAAAACTTGTTTTATTGAGCAGTGTAAAGATAAATGTAAAGCAGTAAAGGAAGAGTCACAGAGATTTATACTAGTTCACCACTAACTGGTAGCTACATCTAGTCCCTTCGTTCCTGAAGGATTTTTCACTATAATCAACTGATTACAATTTTCCTCAAGAGTATTCTACTGTCACAAACTTGACAATACTCTCAACTTCTCAAAATGACTCAGTGCAGTCGAGCCTTTGAGGAACAAAGCCTTCACTAGGCCAAATACAGTTTACAAAAGAGATTATACTTTTGAATACAATCAAAATATCTCTCACAGAGAGGATGAAAAGATTAAGCTCAAAACAGAATAGCTTTCTAAAAGAAAGTATAAGACGCTGAGTTCAGTTCTTTGTAGACCAGAAACTTAGCACAAAACATAATTGCTCACTTGAGTAATATTGCTTTCAGAATGAAGTTTCTTCACAGTTTTTGGCTTACTTCTTCAATGAATACCTTGGGGTATTTATAGGAGTCTTCAAGGGTATTACCGTTGCAGTAAAAATATCTCATTTCCATTGAGTGAGGTAATTTGAAATGTAGTCATTTTCTTCCTTTCCAGATAATATCAGAATAGTACACATTACCGTTTTCGTACTATCTGTTATTTGCAATTGCCTTGTACGATTTTTGTCTTATGCTAAAAGTGTCACCTTTGCTTCCTCGTACATCAAAATGAGTGCATAAAATCAAATTCGAATTCTGTTCCAGAACAGTCTGAGAATAAGAGCAAAAACGTGATCATCACGTGCTTCATTAAAGAGATCAGACGCTCGCTCAGAACAGAGGACGGACGCTCGCAGTAATTGAGTATTACACGTGTCAAAGAGTAACACTACTGGACGCTTGCTGTTAGCAAGACACTGGAGTGAGTTCGGATGCTGACACTAGTGGATTGTATTCAATTCTTTTGTAAATTTCTTCTTCTTCCTTGAATGTTTTGTACATATATATGAAGTTTTGATACCTATACACTCAAAGATATGTTAGAAGATAAATTGTTCTCTTGAAAAATACTTTGTTATCATCAAAATTAATGAGGGTCTAAACTTCTCAATCGTTTAGGTTCCAACAATCTCTCCCTTTTTGATGATGACAAATATCCAAGGTTGATGAACAATTTAATTTCAAAATAATATCAAGGGTCTCCCCCTGAATTTAACAATTTTGATATATAAGAACAATTAAGGTATTAAGGCGATTGTTGATAAACAAATTCATTTAAGTGATCGCAAAAATACGTAGATGTATCAGAGCATATATTTAACAAAGTGAGATCGGATGCTGATTTCATTTTATCAAAAAGATTTTCATTATACCAAATTTATTGATCATTATTAAAGTACTGGATCAATGAATATCAACGCATTAATAGATATTAGAGCAATGAATAACCGCACAAATGCTATGTATGAAATGATATGCATGATACTTCTGTTTCAGTGTGTCCATCGGAGTTTGAACATCGGACGGTGAATTTTGTCAATCAGACTTTCACGTGTTCATCTATGTATGAAATGATATGCATGATACTTCTGTTTCAGTGTATCCATCGGAGTTTGAACATCGGACGGTGAATTTTGTCAATCAGACTTTCACGTGTTCATCAAACTTTACTTTTACTCCCCCTTTTGTCATCAGACAAAAAGAGTGTAAAGCACATCATAGTCAAAATACGGCTTAGAAAAATTTGAATATATATAAACAGATAATCAGATATAGGTATATATAAACCGATAATCAGAGCAAAAACAATGTATATATATATAAGAGCACCAAAAAAAATTTATATCACACAAAAAAAAATTTAAGGGTTTGGTGGAGGTGGTGGAGGGATGTTGAGACGTTCATATAATAATTTCAGTGCATTCTCTAGCTGAGTAACATTCAGGTTAGTGGCCTTCATTTCTTCAAACTCTGCTTTAGGAATGGTGACCATCTCAACTGCAGGAGTAGAAGTAGAAGGTCCAAATTTTCCGACATCGGGTGCAGGTTTCATCTTCTGATGCTCTGCTAGCACCCAGTTGGATAGCTTCAGTCTCAAGTCCTTCTTCTGTTGAGCTCTTAGAAAGAATGTATCATTTGGTATAAACCATTTGATGAGACTTCCAAGTTTCCTCTGCTCAGATTCTGCCTGAATTTTCCTTCTTTTCACCACCTCTTCTGGATACAGCAAATCCATGAAGATATTTTCTCTATGCAGAAGCACGTCAGCAATGAAAGCATCAAACCTGTTTCCAGCATCTTCTCCCCATATTTTTCTGATGAAGGCACTCAATGCTTCAAAAGCAAAAGAGAGTCCTTCATTTTCCGCCAGGTATATTCTTCGCAGATTTTCCCTGTCATCTTCTGCAAGCACTAGGGGGACGAGGCATGGTAACAAGGCTTTGTCTTTCCAAGACTCCGACCATTGACTCCAAGAAAATCCAATGTCTAAGTGCTTGGTCACAGCAGCCCATTGGACATATATCTTCATACAGTCAAGAGGCCTGATTACTGAACACCTGAACGTATCATCAAAGTAAGTAGTTCCCAGATTGGTGTCAGTAACTTTACTGATAGTGTCAACTGTTGGAATTGTGGCTTTCTCGGCATTGCAACAGTTTGAGGAGCCAATTCTCCATTCATCTTCCTTTAGAGAACTAAGGTAAAACTTTCTGGCATGATCCTCAGTGATCTTGGCAATCGGAAGCTTAGAAAAATCTTTAAGGTTATACTTCTTGGGAGCCTTCTCATACTCTATGAGTTTGATCTTGCTAAATGGCAGCTTGCCAGAAGCATGTTCTTTCCTCTTTCCAGGGATAGACCAAGGTAGCCACCTTTGTCTATCTGGCACAATCTTTACGGATACAGAAGAAGGATACCTGAACTGTCTGATAACTTCAATTTTCTTCATCTCAAGACAGTGTGCCATGAAGGCAGCTTCTTCATCCGTGATCCACCTTCCACACTCCTCCAGTGTGAGAGGTTCAGTTTGAGGTAGGGATTTAGGAAGGTCAACAGAGAAAGGAATTGCTCTACTACCAGGTTCTGGTCTTAATCTTCCTTTGAATGACATCTGAAAATGGTCTTCTCCATCCTTGAAGGTAGCATTCATTGGAGAGGCAATCTCCAGTCTGGCAACTCTAGAGGTGAAGGTTTTCAAATGCCATGTAGAGAGGCGATTGTAGATGCTGTGATATGACTCATACTTAACAAACCGAGGTTTGTTAATGCACGAGACATTCTTCATTCCAATCAAGTGCAGAGGTTTATGGGTAATGGTGAGTGAAGTGGGAGTGGTTTTGGTGATTGTATAGGTTTTAGGTGTGCAGGGTTTGAAGGGATTAATGGGAGGTACTTTGAATAATAGGTTGAAGGGGTGAAAATGAAGTTTGGAAATATATGCGATAAGTGAGGTATTTGAGGAAATTTGTGGTAGGTCAAGGTTGAGTGTATTGGATGTTGTTTGGGTAGGTTTTGAGGGAATGAGGGTAGAGGTTTGTCGGAGGCTCATTCTGGTTTTCTGGGTTTGTGGTTGTGAAACAGACAATGGGGGTACAGGAATAATATCATGAGAATCAAAGACAGATACTGACTCATCAGCAGTAAAGTCGAGTACCTTTGGGTTAAGCTCAGAAGACTTAACCAACCTTCTTTTTGTTCCTCTAGGGGCAACAATAGCAGGAGGAGGAGGAGGGACTTGCTTCCCTTGACCGGACGCTGAAGCATCCTTTTCAGCTGTTGGCTTATTCTTTTTCTCCAAGACCTTTCTGATAGGAATTCTATCCTCATCTTCTGGTTCCTCAACAGTAGGTGCAGGAGCCACCTTCTGTTTCATTCTTCTTGTCTCCCTTAAAGGAGATTCAGCAGGTCTCTTCACACCAGCCATTGAGCTTCTGGTGGTTTTCTTTTCAGCTTCTCCTTCCTGTTGCTCTAATTTCACCTTCTTAATCATAGAGCCAGTTATCAACTGCATTCTGACTAGACTGTTGATTCCAAAAACTTCAGGACGAACAACAGCGCCAACACCAAAGTATTTTTCTTTTTCTTCTGTGTTGGTAGAGTCAGCCAGCTTTCTCACAACACCATCTTTAATCATCATTATGGAGAGAAGAACTCCATAAGGGATAACCTTGACGATATTCTTTTTATCGACACTCTTCCTTGAGAAGACAAGAGCATTTATAAGATTATTGATAATCAACCTTGGCAAATTGAATTTCTTCCCATCCATGTAGTTTTTCATAATGAACTTTTGCTCGTAGTTCACTATGTCGCTTGAGCCAGCCTTCAGAATCACGCTCTTAGCGATGATTTTGTGCAGTACTCTGTAGTGGCTTTTCAAGTCTTTGGCAGTGGGAGTTATGTTCTTCTTCTTCAACTCTCGATAGTTTTCGAATAGGGCTTCGTTGACGTTTTCCAGTCCTTTATAAGCGTCAAGCCAGTTAGCATGGTAACTGATTCCTTCACAAGGGCACTTGATGGTCTGAGCGATAGAGTTGATGGTGAAGCGTAACTTGAAGCCTCTGATGTGTCCTTCTATAATTTCTCCCGGAAGTAGGTAAGCGTTCCCCTAGAACTCCTTTATAGCATGGTTCAATACATCAACTGGTTCCCAGATAAAGTAATTTTTCAGCCTAGTTTCTCCAAACCTTCCTTAAAATCAAAACCATATAGCTTGAAGTTCTCAAAATCAATTTTGTTCTCATTCATGAGTTTTGCTTCTGAGAAGACATCGAAGGCAGCAGTGTATTGTCCAACCTTTCTATCAGCCATGGTAGCAGTTGCAGAGAGGGTAATGGAGGTTTTAGGGTTTGAAATCACACACACACACAGAGAGAGAACAGTTTTGCAAGTAGATGCAGAGTGAAGTGATGGAGCGAAAAATGTGGAGTAGTGGGAAAGTTGATAGAAAATGGTACTGTTCTTTTTCAAAAACCGCTTCGTATTTCCACACAAAAATTAAATCAAAAAAGAAAAGAAAATGGCGATTCGCCTTTTCATTAAATGAAGACGCCAAAAGAAAAGTAAGATCAAGTAAAAAGATTTTATCGAAAGACATAAATAATCATGACTCAGTAGATGTGATGAGACGCTTAAGTCCTTTACACGTGTGACACGTGTGTGTGCGCTCGGACGCACGCAACCGATTCACCAGACGTTGAGTTATGATGCACATGACAAATAAGATGCTTATACGTATACATGCTTATGTCATACCAGATGCTGAGATGATGCATATCATCTGACGCTGAGATTAATCATTCTTCTATAAGATGAAAATTTAAATTTCTTCTTATAAAATTGAATCTATCTTCAGCAAGGGGTTTTGTAAATATGTCAGCCCACTGATGATCAGTGTCTACAAATTTTATTTCGAGAATACCCTTCTGAACATAGTCTCTTATAAAATGATGCTTAATCTCAATGTGCTTGGCTCGTGAATGCAATATAGGATTTTTAGTAAGACGGATTGCAGAAGTGTTATCACAAAAGATAGGAATGTTACTCTCTTTTATCAGATAGTCTTCAAGTTGATATTTCATCCACAAAAGTTGAGAGCTGCAACTTGCTGCTGAAATATATTCAGCTTCTGCTATTGAGAGTGTAATCGTGCTTTGCCTTTTGCTTGACCAAGACACAAGATTTGCTCCAAGGAATTGGCAGCCTCCACTTGTGCTTTTTCTTTCAATTCGGTCTCCAGCAAAGTCAGCATCACAGAAACCTACTAACTTATAATCTTTTGATTTCTTATAAAGCAAACCAAGATTCGTAGATCCTTGCAAGTATCTAAAAATTCTTTTAACAGCATTCAAATGTGATTCTCTAGGATCTGATTGAAATCTAGCACATAGACATACGTTGAACATAATATCAGGTCTTGAAGCTGTAAGATAAAGTAGAGATCCAATCATACCTCTGTACATCTTCTGATCTACCTTTTTACCAGTTTCATCTTTACCAAGAATGCATGTGGGATGCATAGGAGTACACACAGGTTTGCAATCCACCATTTTGAATTTCTTTAGCAATTCCTTGATATATTTGCTTTGATGTATATAGATACCATCATTGCATTGTTTGATTTGAATTCCAAGGAAGAACTTCAGTTCACCCATCATGCTCATCTCGAATTTAGCCTGTATTAACTTAGAAAATTCTTTGCAAAGGCTTTCATTAGTAGCTCCAAAAATAATGTCATCAACATATATTTGAACAATTATAAAGTGCTTGTTTGATGTTTTTCTAAAAAGAGTAGTGTCTACTAGACCTCTGGTAAAGCCATTTTTCATCAAAAATGTACTCAGCCTTTCATACCAAGCTCTGGGAGCTTGCTTAAGACTATACAGGGCCTTTTTAAGCTTGAAGACATGTTCTGAAAATTCAATGTCTTCGAATCCAGGAGGTTGTTTTACAAAGACTTCCTCAGTTATAAAACCATTCAAGAAAGCACTTTTCACATCCATTTGATAAAGAATTATATCATGATGTGCAGCAAATGAAAGCAAAATGCGTATAGCTTCTAACCTTGCAACAGGTGCAAATGTTTCAGTAAAATCAATACCTTCTTCCTGTGAGTAACCTTGAGCAACCAATCTTGCCTTGTTTCTCACAACCTTTCCATCTTCATCAAGCTTGTTTCTAAATACCCATTTAGTACCAATAGCTTGCTTATCTTCTGGTAGAGTAACTAGCTTCCATACATCATTTCTTTGGAACTGATTCAACTCTTCTTGCATAGCCAGAATCCAACATTCATCTTCCAATGCTTGATCAATCATTTTAGGTTCCATTTCTGAGAGTAATGCCATATCTGCATGCTCTTTAAAAGAGGACTTGGTTCTTATTCTATCTCCAGGTTTTCCTATGATTTGATCTTTAGGATGATTGGCTTTGTACTTCCAGCTCTTTCTGACTTCAACTTCTGAAGATTCTTGTGTCTGGTCACCACCGGACGATGAAGATGTAGGTTCACTATTTGTAGTATTACCTATATTTAATTCTGAAAATAATTCATCTAGCTCTGACATGGCTGTGTCAGGCTTCTTGTCATCAAATTTGACATGAATGGATTCTTCCACTGTCATAGTTTCTTTATTGTATATTCTAAAAGCTTTAGATCTTTCAGAATATCCCAAAAGATTCCTTTTTCAGCTTTTGAATCAAACTTACCAAGTTAATCCTTAGTATTTAAAATATAACACGTACAACCAAATGAATGAAAATATGATATGTTTGGTTTCCTTCCTTTCCACAATTCATATGGAGTCTTCTTCAAAATAGGTCTAATAAAAATTCTATTTTGAATGTAACAAGTTGTGTTTACTGCTTCTGCCCAAAAATGTTTTGCAATGTTAGCCTCATTAATCATGGTCCTGACCATTTCTTGGAGGGACCTATTCTTCCTTTCTACAACACCATTTTGTTGAGGTGTTCTAGGAGAGGAGAAATTGTGGGAGATGCCATTATCATCACAAAATTTTTGAAAGCTTTCATTTTCAAATTCTCCCCCATGATCACTTCTAATAGAAGAAATACAAATTCCTTTTTCATTTTGAACTGTTTTGCAGAATAGAGTAAATACCTTGTATGACTCATCTTTGTGAGCAAGGAATCTAACCCATGTCCATCTAGTAAAATCATCAACAATGACTAACCCAAATTTCTTTCCATTTAAAGAGGCTGTCCTTGTTGGACCAAAAAGATCAAGATGCAAAAGCTCAAGTGATCTAGAGGTTGAAACAACATTTTTTGAATGAAAAGAAGTTTTAACTTGTTTTCCTCTTTGACATGCCTCACAGAGAGCATCAGATTGATACTTAAGATTTGGTAAGCCTCTGACAAGACTGTGCTTGTTTAATTTTGAGATTAATCTCAAATTGGCATGACCCAATCTCTTGTGCCAAATCCATTGTTCTTCGTCAACAGACATGAGACACTTGACATCTTGTTTTGCAAGTTCAGAGAGATCAATTTTATAAATATTTTGTTTCCTCTTAATAGTAAAGAAAATAGAGCTGTTTTTCTTGCTTTTTACTAGACATTCAGTTTCTGTAAATATGACTTCATAACCATTGTCACATAATTGACTTATGCTCAATAAGTTATGTTTAAGTCCTTCAACATAGAGTACATTATCAATAGAGGGAAGAGAGCCTTTACCAATGCGACCAATTCCAACTATTTTACCTTTCTGATTTCCTCCGAAACCAACGAATCCAGCTTCTTTAGGTCTTAGTTCTTGGAATATATGCTTTTCTCCCGTCATGTGACGCGAGCATCCACTGTCTAAGTACCAAGATAGGTGTGTTGATTTTGTTGCTAAGCATGTCTGCAACATAGACTATTTTATCTTTAGGTACCCATATCTTTTTGGGTCCTTTCTTGTTAGTTCTTGAAGGAAGCTTATCCTTCACAGTTTTAAAAACAGTACATGCACTTTTCAAATGACCAGGTTTATTGCAGTAAGTACAATGCAAGCATTTACTATGATTATTGGATTTATCAGATGCTGAATCATTTTCTAAAAGAGGTTCATCTGATATATAACCAAGACCATGAGTTGTCGTTTTACTGACGCCCCAAATCATTGAAGCTTGCTTGCTTCGAATTACACTCTCTGCAAGAAACTTTTGAAATGCATATTCATGATCATTTGATTTACATTTAGGATTGCCTGTAACTTGAGAGCTCTCAGCTTGAGAGCTCTCAGCTTCTAGTTGCTTGTTAGCAGCCCGACGCTGATTATCCATCAGATGCTAATTTTCAGTTTTCAGCTTCTGGTTCTCTTTATTGAGTACAAATTTTTCTTTGTTTAAAGCTTGAAAGTCTTGTGATAATTTTGAAAATTTCTTTTTCAAATTCTTATACTCAACAGAGAGAGTGGCAGAGTCCTTAAGAAGATCATCAAATGCAAGTTGAAGTTCAGAGTAGGAATCATATACTATTACCTCTTCAACTTCTTCTTCTGAATCAAGGTCAGTGTCTGCCATGAGAGCGAGATTTGCTTCTACTTCATTATCTTCCCCAGATGAGGATAAGTCTAGATCTTCCCATGTAGCCATGAGACTGTTCTTCTTTTTCTTGAAAGAACTTCTGTGGGCTTCTCCTTAAGATTATGACATTCGGACTTGAAATGTCCAGGCTTTTTACATTCATAGCAAATGACTTGAGCTTTGTCCTTGTCCTTGCTTTCCTTCTTGTCCTTAGTATCTTTCTTCTGAAACTTCCTTCTGAAGTTTCTCTTCTTCCACATTCTTTGTATCTTCCTGGATATAAACGCGAGCTCATCTTCTGATGTGTCAACATCTCCTTCTGAAGCTTCATCTTCTGATTCTTCTTCTTCAGCCTGAAGGGCTTTGGAAGAACTAGCTTTATGTTGAGCGACTTTCAAATCAATAGACTTGCCCTTTTTGACAGGTTCTTCTTCATTTAGCTCAAGTTCATGAGCTTTCAACGAATTCATAAGATCTTTAAGTCGTAGGACATTTAGATCTTTTGCTTCCTGAATAGCAGTGACCTTGGGTCTCCACTGCTTAGTCAAGCTTCTTAAGATCTTTCTAACATGGTCAGGTGTAGTGTAACTTTTTCCAAGGGCCTGTAACCCATGAACAAGTGTTTGGAATCTTCCAAACATAGTTTCAATGCTTTCACCATCTTCCATTTTGAACAACTCGTATTGGCGAACTAACATGCTAGCTTTGGTTTCTCTTACTTGGGCAGAGCCTTCGTAAGATAAAACGAGTGAATCCCAGATTTCTTTGGCAGTATCAAATTTGCCACATTTATCATATTCTTTTTCTGTCATAGCACAGATAAGAATAAATCTAGCTTTTTGATTGATTTGATATCTCTTTTTTTGCTCATCATTCCAATCTTCTCTGGCTATAGCAACACCACGAGGATTAGTGGGAGGAATGTAACCACTTTGAACTATATCCCACAACTCAAGTTGTTGTGTCTCAAAGAAAGCTTTTATCTTATCTTTCCAGTAATCAAATTTTTCTCCATCGAATAGAGGAGGACGGTTCATATGACCACCTTCAGTAGACATGTTCACAGTATAGCATCTTTTCTCTTAACACTGTTAAGTGCTCAACCAAGAGGCCGAGCTCTGGTACCAACTGAACGTGAACACAAGAAGGGGGGTTGAATTGTGTTAAAACTTTTCACAAACTTTACATAAAAAACACTTCAACACAGATTTTTCAAAACTGTTTGTATATCGGATGCAGAGAAATAAACTGGATACAGAAAATGAAACCGTTTATGAAAACTTGTTTTACTGAGCAGTGTAAAGATAAATGTAAAGCAGTAAAGGAAGAGTCACAGAGATTTATACTAGTTCACCACCAACTAGTAGCTACGTCTAGTCCCTTCGTTCCTGAAGGATTTTTCACTATAATCAACTGATTACAATTTTCCTCAAGAGTATTCTACTGTCACAAACTTGACAATACTCTCAACTTCTCAAAACGACTCAGTGCAGTCGAGCCTTTGAGGAACAAAGCCTTCACTAGGCCAAATACAGTTTATAAAAGAGATTATACTTTTGAATACAATCAAAATATCTCTCACAGAGAGGATGAAAAGATTAAGCTCAAAACAGAATAGCTTTCTAAAAGAAAGTATAAGACGCTGAGTTCAGTTCTTTGTAGACCAGAAACTTGGCACAAAACTTGATTGCTCACTAGAGTAATATTGCTTTCAGAATGAAGTTTCTTCACAGTTTTTGGCTTACTTCTTCAATGAATACCTTGGGGTATTTATAGGAGTCTTCAAGGGTATTACCGTTGCAGTAAAAATATCTCATTTCCATTGAGTGAGGTAATTTGAAATGTAGTCATTTTCTTCCTTTCCAGAGAATATCAGAATAGTACACATTACCGTTTTCGTACTATCTGTTATTTGCAATTGCCTTGTACGGTTTTTGTCTTATGCTAAAGGTGTCACATTTGCTTCCTCGTACATCAAAATGAGCGCATAAAATCAAATTCGAATTCCATTCGAGCAGCCGAGGCTAAGAGCAAAAACGTGATCATCACGTGCTTCATTAAAGAGATCAGACGCTCGCTCAGAATAGAGGACGGACGCTCGCAGCAATTAAGTATTCCACGTGTCAAAGAGTAACACTACTGGACGCTTGTTGTTAGCAAGACGCTGGAGTGAGTTCGGATGCTGACACTAGTGGATTGTATTCAATTCTTTTATAAATTTCTTCTTCTTCCTTGAATGTTTTGTACATATATATGAAGTTTTGATACCTGTACACTGAAAGATATGTTAGAAGATAAATTGTTCTCTTGAAAAATACTTTGTTATCATCAAAATTAATGAGGGTCTAAACTTCTCAATCGTTTAGGTTCCAACAATAATGACCCTATGTTAACCGAGGAGCATCCCCATGATGCTTTATGAACTCCATGGTCCACAACTTATTGAAATAATGACACACAGTTACAATTCAAAGCGTACCATTATTTGATATCACCAATGGTAATCACCAACCTTGCTGCAAATAATTACTATTTATAGACACCCGATTCAATAAAGTATTTCATTTTCATATACTTCTAGTCTACAACAATCAAGGAGTTGCAGACTCAGGAGATGAACCATCTAAATTGAATGTTGACACGGTGGACGATGTTGATGATACAAGTTTAGCAGTTCCAATTCTTAAATCTGGTGATATTGCAAATCATGGTATAACAATTTGCATACTGGATAAATGTTACAATATTCTATTATGTTTATATTTGCATACTTTTTCATACAGGTAATTCTTATTACTTTGATATTGGGGAATCAATGTGCATTTGCAAGGATTGTGGTGCAACGATGTGATTTGAAGAGAGAGTTCAAAAGCGATACAATCCAAGTATTCCCAAGTTTGCTCTTTGTTGTAGCTAGGGACGTGTTGTGCTTCACAAATACAAGAGACCTCCTCAACTTCTTTATGACTTATTTCACAAAGGCGACAAGAGAAGCAACTATTTTTTGGAAAATATCAGATCCTTCAATAGAATGTTTGCGTTTACCTTTATGGGAGGGAAAGTCTGTAAGTCTGTAAACAATGGTAATGCACCTCCAATGTTTGTAATGAATGGTGAGAACTATCATCATATTGGGAGCTTGCTTTCTCTCCCAGGAAATCAGGCTAAGTTTGCCCAGTTATACATTTATGATACATAAAATGAAATAACCAACAGAATGGGGGCAGTCATGTGAAAAATAATGCTTAAATCATTCTATCATTATTAAATCTTGTAGCAAAATTAATGCATAAGCATGATTACAATATTTACATTTTATTCGTATTTTCAACTAGGATGGAAGACAATGACTCATCATTTAAAGCCAACATTGTTAATGATATCAAAGAAGTGCTAGATAAGCATAATCCGTATGCCAAAACATATAGAATCATCCGTGAAAAACTTATGGCAAATCATGCTCCGATTTTTAGTTGAGAATTTTAGGCAAAAGAGGTCAGATGCTAGGAGGTACAATGTTCCACGTGCCTCAGAGGTTGCTGCGCTAATTGTTGGTATTTTGATTCTGCGGACGCTGAAAGGGATATTATTGTTGAGACCCGGTCTGGATTTGTCTCAGTAATGGAACCTTCATACTTACCATTGCAATATCCACTCTTATTCCCTCGAGGTGAAGATTGATATAATGATGGCATTAGATATAATGATTCTAGTGGTCAAATAATCAAAAGACAAAAACTTACTGCCAGGGAGTGGTTCGCATACAGGTTCCAACAAAGACAAACTAAACATGCAACATTATTGTTTGGGAGGCGCTTATTTCAACAACTCTTGGTAGATGCGTATAGCACAATAGAATCAGCTAGATTAACCTGGGTAAGAACACATCAAAAAGAGTTGAGAGCTTAAATGTACAAGGGTCTTAAAGAGGTGATTCTTAGGGGGGAAACAAGTCCATCAACAGCAGGTCGGAGAATCATATTGCCATCAACTTTTTTAGGAGGAGCCCGTTATATGTTTCAAAACTACCAGGATGCTATGGCTATCTGTGGCTGGGCTGGATATCCTGATTTATTCATCACTTTCACTTGCAATAAAAAATGGCCAGAATTGCGTTCATTCTTGAAAAAGTATGGTCTAAAGTCCGAAGATAGGCCTGATTTAGTTTCGAGAATCTTTAAAATGAAACTTGACCATTTGATCAAAGACATTAAAAAAGGAGAAATCTTTGGCTGAGTTAAAGCAGGTAATTATAGTATAACATAATTAATGCATACTAATACAAATATTGACCATACACTGAAACATCATTGTGGTAGCTAATATATACCTAACGTCTATTTCCTTTTTTTTTGCAGTAATATACATCATAGAATTTCAGAAGCGAGGATTGCCCCATGCTCATATATTAGTATTCTTGCACGCTGATTCTAGGTATGTACTTCCATCTGGTATAGTCAACATAATAAGTACGTCGTTTCATGCTATTGGAGTTATGTACACTATATTTTTTAAGAAGTGCAGATTGCCGCATGCTCACATATTGTTCTTACTACATCATAATGTTAGGTATATACATCCTCATGATATAGACAAGATCATATCTGCTGAGATTCTAGACAAAGACAATGATCCTGAACTTTTTGAAATAGTATCAAATCTTATAATTCATGGTCCATGTGGCCAGCAGAATAAAAAGTCCCCTTGCATGCAAAATGGAAAATGCACAAAGTATTTCCCCAAGAAATTTGTTCAGAGCACAACTATCGATAATGATGGATATCCAGTATATAAACGGAGTGATAGTGGCATGGTCATACAAAAGGGTGACTGTTTTGTGGATAATAGATTTGTTGTTCCTTACAACCACATTCTTCTATTGAAATTCAATGCTCATATTAATGTTGAGTGGTGTAATCAGCCTCAGTCCATAAAGTATCTGTTTAAGTATGTCAACAAAGGGCATGAACGAGTTACTGCAAGTTTCTACAGTAGTGATGGTTGCAGAAACAAAGATGATGAATGTGTTGATGAAATAAAGATGTATTATGACTGTAGATATTTGTCATCATGTGAAGTTGCTTGGCAAATATTTAGCTTCGAGATCAACCACTGATAACCTGCAGTTGAACAGTTAACATTTCACTTGCCAGAAGAGCAAACCATTCTTTTCGATGATGAGGATCCTATTGATATGGTTGTCAACAAGCCATCTGTTACAAGAACAAAGTTTCTTGCTTAGATTGATGCAAATACAAAATTCCCAGAAGCAAAAAGTCTAACATATAATCAATTTCCATTGATGTTTGTTTGGGACGATCGTAAGCGTGAATGGGTTCAACGTCAAAAAGGTCTTACAATTGGAAGACTTCACTTCGTTCCTCCTGGAACTGGTGAACTATATTACTTGAGAACTTTGCTAAACTATGTTAAGGGACCATAAAGTTTTGTTGACATAAGAACGGTAAATAATGTGGAGTATCCAACTTTTAAGGATGCTTGCTATGCTATCAGTTTGTTAGATGATGATAAAGAATACATAGATGCAATTATCGAGTCAAGTCAATGGGGTACATGTACTTATTTACGGAGGCTTTTTGAAACACTATTGTTGTCAAACCAGTTGTCGTGACCAAAATTTGTTTGGAACAATACATGGGAGTATCTAAGCGATGATATCTTGCGTAGACAGAGAAACCTACTTCAATGGCAAGGTATTATTGTATTATTGTTGAAAATTATTGAACACATTAGTTGATTTTCTTTAGGATGTTTTGTTTTGCATATCTTAAATGTACCGCAACAATATTATTTTTGTAGATTTCGTATTGTCTGCGGCGAATTGAAAACCTATGCTCTAGCGGATATTGAGACCTTACTACAGAGCAATAATAAGAGTTTAGGTGATTTTCCTACAATGCCTCAACCAGATATGTCATTGATATCTGAAACACAAAACAAACTCATTTATGACGAGTTAAATTATGACAAGGCATCTTTGGCGCAAGAACATATTCAACTCAAGTCAACCATGACTTATGAGCAAAAGAATATATATGACAAAATCATGTAACGGGTTGCTGACAATAAACCTGGATCGTTCTTTTTGTATGGTTATGGTGGTATAGGAAAAACTTATATATGGAGGGCTCTGTCAGCAGCATTGAGATCAACAGGGTATATTGTTTTAACAATAGCCTCAAGCGGAATAGCTGCTTTGCTAATCCCAGGTGGAAGAACCGAACATTCAAGGTTTGCAACACCTATAAATGTGGATGAGGACTCCACATGCAATATTAAGCAAGGAAGTCAATTAGCAGAATTGATAATAAAAACTAAACTCATCGTATGGGATGAAGCACCAATGACCCATAAGCATTGTTTTGAAGCAGTTAATAAGACACTTAGAGATATTCTTAGATTCTCTGATGATCGAAATCGACATCTTCCTTTCGGGGGGAAGGTTGTGGTGTGGGGGGAGATTTCTGACAGATTCTTCCAGTTATACCAAAGGGTACTAGGCAAGAAGTTGTTCATGCTACAATAAATTCATCATATCTTTGGAAATTTTGTGAGGTATTGACATTGAGTACTAACATGCGACTACAATGCGAGAACTCGGACATCGATGTCAGTCAAAGAAAGGAATTTGCAGACTGGGTATTGGGGATTGGTGATGGAATTGTTGGTGAAAGCGATGATGATCCTGATATAACAGTTCAAATACCTGATGATTTGCTATTAAAGTCCACATCTGATTCAATAGCTTCTATTGTTCATGCAACTTATCCATTCTTCTTGGACAATATGAATCATTCATCATACTTTCAAGATAGGGCAATATTGGCACCCAGAAATGACAAGTTGCTGTGATAAATAATTACATGTTGTCAGCGATTCCTGGTAAAGAGAAGACATATCTGAGTCTTGATACACCTTACTCCATCAATTTAGATATTGATAGCCCAGATCATGTCCACACTCTGGAGTTTCTAAACACGATTAATTCTTCTGGGTTACCAAATCACATTATCAAACTGAAAGTTGGAGTCCCGATAATGTTATTGAGAAACATAGATCAATCATCAGGATTGTGTAATGGTACTCGATTGATTATCACAAAAATGGAGAAATATGTAGTTGAAGCACATGTCATATTAGGAAGCAATATTAGTCACAAAGTTTATATACCTCGGCTATCATTGACACCTTCAGATATTAGAATACCCTTCAAATTTCAAAGAAGGCAGTTTCCCATTACTACTTCATTTGCTATGACTATCAATAAAAGTCAAGGGCAATCTTTAAAGCATGTCGGAGTGTACCTTCCACAGTCTATTTTCTCTGATGGTCAATTATATGTGGCAATTTCACGAGTTACATCCAGAAAGGGTCTGAAGATTTTGGTCACAGATGACGACGATAATGAGCAAACACAACGTCAAATGTTGTATATAGGGAAGTGTTCCAAAATCTGCAATATGTATGCTTGGATTAGGGGATTTGACATTATGTCTTTAAATTTCTAATGTAAACAATTATATACTTTATTAAATATACAATGTCAAAATATTACAGATTATCATTCATATTTAAAAGGTAACTCCAAGTTGATAAACTATGTCTGCACTTATATTTTTTTTTCTATCTGCATTTATATTTTTTTTGAGGGTCACTACATAATCAATTTATGTAACACAAAGACAAAATATGGTTTTCTTTCCCTTTTTTTTTTGGTCAACAAAATATGGTTTTGTAAATTTGGTTTGCTGCTTAAAAATAGTCCAATTCATGTTATTTAGATTAAGTCCAACAATATATGCTACACGACCCACCATGAAAGCCCAAAAAACACACCAACTGAAATATAACATTGCCTATATCCCTCTTCGTCCAAGTCTTCTATTCTGGTAATCTACCTCACGGTTTG
Organism: Calophaca sinica; assembly: GCA_037113605.1. Classification (NCBI taxonomy): domain Eukaryota; kingdom Viridiplantae; phylum Streptophyta; class Magnoliopsida; order Fabales; family Fabaceae; genus Calophaca; species Calophaca sinica. The sequence goes on along the minus strand of CM073733.1, from coordinate 98,677,311 downwards.
CCCAGTAACTACTATCGGTGTCTCTTGAAATCGACGCAATCAACATCATCGTCCCTGAAATCATTGCTGTTCATAAGGTTTGTATCTCATCGTCTTCTTCATTCTTAGGTCAAATGGATATCTATGGTTTATTTCTTCTATTTGGTGTCTCATTTCTGACTATGTAATCGGTGCATTTCACAGTCAAGATGAACAATAGGGATCGTGTGAACCAAATTAGGAGACAATTGCATGCGAAGAAGCAATCAGAAACAAATGCACTCAATACAAACATGTCCGCCGCACAAAAACTTATTAGGAAGGAAACGAAGGGATACTTTTCGATTGTGCATGTCAACAATCAGGTATGTTGCATAGTTTCTATCCTTCATTCTTGCGATTAAGTAAAGATTCGATATTTTCAAATTTAGGCCATGTTGTTTGCATAATAGACTAGAACGTTCAACTCCATTTGTAGTCAAGGTTCTGACTTTGTCACTATCTGGAGGTTTATGGTGCGTCATATGTTGTCTTCTCGGTAAACTTTGCAAATTTATCACTTTAGACAAACAAACATGTTTCCTTTATGGTCCCAATGTTGATTTATGACATTTTGTATATTTTTTACATAGAAACCACTAGGAATGTTTAGCCACTTTATGGCCACACTAAACAAGAAAATGAATCTGAACAATGTGTTTCCTTTGTCTGATCCTTAAAGTATTAAGTTGTCTTTCTTGCAATTTTTTTGAACCTTATTATTGTTGATCTTGAATCAAAAAGCTGGGGGTGCCATCCTAATGTTACTCTTTATCATTTTTCTTTTTTCAGAAAAAACACACATAAGTTGGAAACGCATGTCTTTAATTTAATTAAGTTTTTAAAATAGATAATAGATTCTCAAACCTGAACTTAAACAAAATCAATACATAAGTAAATAAAAACAAACAAGGCTTGACCAGCCGAATTTGGATATAAGCAAGAATGGATTTGGATGCACACAGTGATGTTGCATTGTGTGTGGCACAATTTCAATGCACACAGGGTTTGAGGAGATATCACAGTGCATGGTTTGAGTAACGGAGTGGGAAATGGGTCTTCTTTTTATGGGGTTGGCTTTTACTACTTTTTTTATTAAGGTTTATACCTGTTTATATGTATGTATAACAAACTATTAAACAAACTAGGGGAGCCGATGCTCCTTTCGCTCATAACCAACATCCGCCACTCATCGTTATTAGTGTAATATAAATTGCTTTCTTTTCTGTCAGCCATATGGTGAAGTCGAGCCACATTTCATACGCGAATTCTTTCAAGAGCTTGGTCCAGTGTGGATATGCATAGATTCACTAGGAAATCAATTCCAATTGAGATTCAACCAATGTTTAGATTATCCACTACTAACTGCTGGGTGGCAGCAGCTGAGAGGATTTTACGAGTTGACTGAAAACCACAATGTGTTGCTACGATATGTGGGAGACAACATTTTTGAAAATACAATCTACAGCATTAATTTGGAACCCGCTTCATTTCCATTGTTCCATAGTCAATGTACGCGTCGCTCAGTTTTATTTGTTGTGACTCTATCAAAACAAAAAGCAAGTGGCAGTTTTTTGGTATATCTCTATGCCTTTCCTGTTTTATTATTATTCATAATACACACACACACACACACACACACATATATATATATGTATGTATATATATTATGGTTCTAATTCTAATTTATGTATTAAAAAGGATTTGCCGAAGGATATTGTTGTACATGTAAGGAATATAGGGTATACTAACCTCATGCTTCGAGGGGGCACTAATGCCGAAACCACCTGTAAGTTACTATTTGGAGATGCGGGACATATGTCTACCAAAATTGGTAGGGGCTGGAAAAAGTTCTGTCACGAGAACGTGAACGTGAACACAAGAAGTGGGGTTGAATTGTGTTGAAAACTTTTCGCAAACTTTAAGTTAAAAACACTTAGAACACAGGTTTTTCAAAACAGTTTGTATATCGGATATTTGGAAATAAACCTGATATTTGGAAAGCAGTTTGTGAAAACTTGTTTTTAACACAGTAAGATAAAGATAAATATAAAGCGGTAAAGCAGTAAAGCAAGAGACACAGAGATTTATACTAGTTCACTACCAAACTGGTAGCTACGTCTAGTCCTTTCGTTCCTGAAGGATTTTCCACTATAATAAACTGATTACAATTTCCTCAAGAGTATTCTACTGTCACAACCTTGACAATACTCTCAACTTCTCAAAACGACTCAGTACAGTCGAGCCTTTGATGGAACAGCCTTAACTAGGCCAAAACAACTTTTACAAGTAAGTTGAATACAAGTATAAATAACTCTCACAGAGAGGATAAAAATTAAGCTCAATATAGAAATGCTTTCTAAAAGAAAGTGTCGGACGCTGAGTTCAGTTCTTGTAGTCCAGAGACTTGGCTCGAAACTTGATTGCTCACAGAAGCAGTGCTTTCAGAGTATTGACTCTTTGTAGTGTAAAGCAACAGAGCTTGTTCTCAGTAAATGAAGCAACATACTCTTGTACAGTTTCGGTAGTTTCGACAGTTTCGGCAGTTTCGACAGTTTCGGCAGTTTCTTCAATGGATACCTTGGGGTATTTATAGGAGTTCTAAAGGATATTACCGTTACAGTAAAAATGGCTCCTTTCCATTGAGTGAGGTGATTTCAAAAAGCTGTCTCTTTCTTCCTTTCCAGAGAATATCTCAGTAGTACATATTACCGTTTTCGTACTACCTTGCTTTTCACAATTGCTTGTACGATTTTTGTCTTGTAGCTAAAGGTGTCACCTTTGATACCTCGTACAACAATTTTGGCGCATAAGATCAAATTCAAATCCGTTCGGAACCTTACGAGAGGAAGAGCAATTACGTGACCATCACGTGATATAAAATGAAGTTGAGACGCCGCTCGAGCGGAAGATCGGACGCTTCATAGCAAATGGATAAGACTAGTGTCACAAAAAGATAATTCCAGGCGCTCACGAAGGCAGTTTACTAAGATGGTAGGATCTTGACACATGGAATGTATCCTTCTCTTGAGAGCTTCTTCCTTCTTGTTTAAGTGGCTTAGAAATATATGTAATATTAGTATCTGCACACTTCAAGAAGTGTTAGAACATAAATTGTTCTCTTGTGAATATTTTGTTATCATCAAAAGTAATGTGGGTGTAGACTTCTCATTCGTTTAGGTTCCAACAATCTCCCTTTTGATGATGACAAATATCTAAGGTTGATGAACAATTTAGTTTCAAAAAGACATCAAGGTCTCCCTGAATTTAACAATTTTGATATATAAAATAATTCTAGTATTTAGGCGATAGTTGATAAACAAATTCAATTAAGTGATCGAAAAACGTAGATGTATCGAGTAAGATCGGATCTTTGATCAGAAAGAGATTGATTTAATCAAATTGTACCAAATTTATTGAACATTATAAGAGCACTAGTACCAAATTCATTTATCATTATAAGAGCACTAGATCAATGAATATTAGCGCATTAATAAGTAACCACACAAATGTTATGTATGAAATGCTATGCATGAAATGCTATGCGTGATACTTCGCCCAAAGATATCCATCGGAGTGTGAACATCGGACGGTGGGCTAGTCAGATTTTCACGTGTTCATCATACCTTTCTTTTACTCCCCCTTTTGTCATCAGACAAAAAAAGTGTAAAAACACATCATAGTCAAAATAAGACTTAGAAAAATTTGAATATAAGTCAGATAATTAGAGCAAAAATAGTGTATATATATAAGTGTATCAACAAAAATAAGAAATATCACTTAGTACAAAAAAAAAATTAAAGCAAAACAAAGTTTAAGGGTTTGGAAGAGGTGGTGGAGGGATGTTGAGACATTCATAAAGTAATTTCAGAGCAGTCTCCAGCTGAGTGACTTTCATGTTTGTGGCCTTCATCTCTTCAAACTCTGCTTTGGGAATAGTGACCATCTCAACTGCAGAAGTAGAAGTAGAAGGTCCAACTTAAGTGCAGTGCGAGTTTCTTCTTCGATGCTCTGCTAGCACCCAGTTGGATAGCTTAAGTCTCAAATCCTTCTTAGTTGAGCTCTTAGAAAAAATGCATCATTTGGTATAGACCATTTGAAGAAATTTCCAAGTTTTACGAGCTCGAGATCTTTGTTTGAATTTCCCATTGATACTTCACATCTTCTGGATACAGCATATTCATGAAGATGATTTCTCTGTGTAGAACAACATCAGCAGTGAAAGAATCAAACCTATTTGCAGCTTCTTCTCCCCATATATTTCTGATAAAGACTCTTAATGCTTCACAAGCATAAGAGAGTGCTTCATTTTCTGCCAGGTAAATTCTTCGCAGATTTTCCTTGTCATCTTCTTCTAGCACTAGGGGGACGAGGTATGGTAACATAGCTTTGGCTTTCCAAGACTCAGACCACTGACTCCAAGTAAATCCAATGTCGAAGTGCTTGGTCACAGCAGCCCATTGGTCATATATCTTCATGCAGTCAAAAGGTCTGATTACTGAGCATCTGAACATATCATCGAAGTAAACTGTTCTAAGATTGATGTCAGTAATTCTGCTGATTGTGCCAACTATTGGAATAGTGGCCTTCTCTGCATTGCAGCAGTTGGAGGATCCAGTTCTCCATTCATCTTTCTTCAAAGCACTTAGATAATATCTTCTGTCATGATCTTCAGAGATTTTCTTTACCGGAAGCTAGGTAAACTCCTTGACTTTGTAGTCTCTGGGCGCTTTCTCATATTCCTTAGGCCCTATCTTACTGAATGGCATTTTGCCAGGTGCAGCTTCCTTTCTTTTTCCAGGAATAGACCAGGGTAACCACCTTTGCCTATCTGGAACAATCTTTATAGAGACAGATGATGGGTCTCTATATTGTCCAATGACTTCAAGCTTTTTCTGCTCATAGCAATGAGCCATCATACAAAGCCGCTTCTATAATCCATCTACCACATTCCTCTAATGTAAGAGGTTCATTCAGGGTAGGAACAGCAGTACATCAGCGAGAAAAGGGGATAGCCCTGCTGTTTGGTTTGGGTCTCAGCCTTCCTTTGAAAGACGTCTCAACATTTTCTTTTCCATCCTTGAAGACAGCATTCATTGGAGGAGGTATCTCCAGTCTTGAAACTCAGGAAGTGAAGGTCTTCAATTGCCATACAGATGGGTGATTGTAGATAGAGTTATATGACTCATATCTGACAAATTTTGGTCCGATGTCAAGAGGGACAGGTTTCTTTGGATTTAGGGCAATAGTTTTTGGTGTCACTACTGTGATTTTGTACTTGGGAGGAATGTAGGGTTTGAAAGGATTAAATGGAGGGACTTTGAAAAGGAGGTTAAAAGGATGAGAATGAAGTTTGGAAATGTATGAAGTGAGGGAGGTATATGTGGAGGTTTGAGGTGAGGAGATGGTGAGTGTATTAGTACGTGTTTGGGTAGGTTGTTTGAGGGCTATAGAGGTGGTTGTGTTTACGGTTTTTACGTACGGGTTTGAATGGTTGATGGTTGTGCAACAGATATAGGTGGAGCAGGAATGGTATTATCAGTTTCAAAAACAGATACAGAATTATCAGTGGGATTCAGTACCTTAGGTTCAAGTTCAGACTGCCTGACCAATCTATTCAGCGTCTGTCTAGAGGCAGCAGCTGGAGGCGGACGATGAATTGCCTTCTTTTGTGCACCGGACGCTGAAACTTGTTTCTCAGCTTCTGGCTTGCTTCTTTCATCGAATCGGTGATGGGAGCGGTCCTCATCTTCTGATTCAGTCTTTCTTTTAGGTGCAGAAGCCACCTTCTGCTTCTTGCTTCTTGTCTCCTCTTCAGGAGAATCAGAAGTCCTTTTCACACCAGTTACTGAACTTCTGGTGGTTTTGTCAAAAGTAGACTTCTTGCTGAGAGAGGGACCAGATTCTATTCCCTGTTCCTTTTTCACCTTCTTCATTTGTTCACCAGTGATCAATTTCATTCTAACCAAGTTGTTAACTCCGAAGGTGTCAGGGATCACAACACTTTCAGTGCCAAAATACTTCACCTTTTCTTGATCTGGCAAAGCAGTCAGCTTGTTTACAACCAGATTCTTGGTCATCATCTTAGTGAGCAGAACACCATAAGGAATACACTTGTAGGTGTTTTTCTTGTCAGCAACTCCATTCCTCGAATTAACCAGTGCATTAATCAGGTTGTTGTAAATCAATCTTGGCAGGTTTACCTTGTTACCAGCCATGTAGTGCCTCATAATGAACTTCTGTTCATAGTTGACAATGTCACTAGAGCCAGCCTTCAACCAGACGCTCTTGGTGATTATCTTGTGAAGAACTCTGTAATGACTCTTCAAATTCTTTGCAGTAGGAGTTTCACCAGATTCTTTCAACTGTTTATAGTTCTCAAACAAATCCTCATTGACCTTCTCAAGACCATGAAATGCATCAGCCCAATCTGTGTAGTAAACGATACCTTCACAGGGACAACTAGTGACTTCAGAGATGTTGGTAACGGTAAAAATGAACTTGTAACCTCTCACAGTTCCTTCAAAAATACCACCTTGGTGTAAACGAGCGTTACCCCAAAATTCCTTAATAGCAGTAACTAGAACCTCAACCTGTTTCCAAAAGAAGTAGTGTTCTCAACCCATTGCCTTGAAACCACTGTAGAAGTCGAAGCCATAGAGTTTGAAGTTTTCTAAATCAACCCGATTTTCCAGCAAAACTTTTCCTTCAGCCATGGAGTCGTAAATGGCAGTATACTCAGAGGTCGTTACACCAGACATGATTGCAGTTGAGAGATAGAGAAATGGAGGTTTAGGGTTTTAGGACAGTCACGAAGAGAAGAGAGGAAAATTGTTTTTCAGACTGAAAACAGAGAGAGTGATTGTGGAGCGAAAAAGAAGGAGTAGTGGGAAGGTTTTGTAATTGGTACAGTTGCTTTTTAAAAATATCGCTTCGTATTTCCACATAAAAATTAAATCAAAAAGAAAAGAAAATAAAGATTCGCCTTTTCATTAAATGCAGACGCCAAAATAAAAGTAAAAGATTTTATTGAAAACGTAAATAATCATGACTCAGTAGATATGATGAGACGCTTGAGTCCTTAATACGTGTGACACGTGTGAGTGTGCTCGGACGCACGCAACTGATTCACCGGATGATGAGTTATGATGCATATGACAAATAAGATGCTAATGTACATACATGCTTATGTCATATCAGATGCTCATATGATATCTATCATAAGACGCTGAGATTGATCATTCTTCTCTAAGATGAAAGTTTAAATTTCTTCTTATAAAATTGAATCTATCTTCTGCAAGGGGTTTTGTAAATATGTCAGCCCACTGATGATCAGTGTCTACAAATTTAATTTCTAGAATACCCTTCTGAACATAGTCTCTTATAAAATGATGCTTAATCTCAATGTGCTTTGCTCTAGAATGCAATATAGGATTTTTAGTAAGACATATGGCAGATGTATTATCACAGAAGATAGGAATGTTACTCTCTTTTATCAGGTAGTCTTCAAGTTGATATTTCATCCACAGAAGTTGAGAACTGCAACTTGCTGCTGAGATGTATTCAGCTTCTGCTGTTGAGAGTGCAATAGTGCTTTGTCTTTTGCTTGACCAAGATACAAGATTTGCTCCAAGGAATTGGCAGCTTCCACTTGTGCTTTTTCTTTCAATTCGGTCTCCAGCAAAGTCAGCATCACAGAAACCTACTAATTTGTAATCTTTTGATTTCTTATAAAGCAAACCAAGATTAGTAGTTCCTTGCAAATATCTGAATATTCTTTTAACAAAGACTTAGGTGTGATTCTCAGGATCCGATTGAAATCTAGCACAGGCGGACCACGAACATAATGTCAGTCTTGAAGCCGTAAGATAAAGTAGAGATCCAATCATATCTCTGTACATTTTCTCGATCTACCTTCTTACCAATTTCATCTTTACTAAGAGTGCGGTAGGATGCATAGGTGTACACATAGGCTTGCAATCCAAAGATCTTGAATTTCTTCAATAATTCTTTGATATATTTGCTTTGATGTATATAGATACCATCACTGCATTGCTTGATTTGTATTCCAAGGAAAAACTTTAATTCTCCCATCATGCTCATCTCAAATTCAGCCTGCATAAGCTTAGAAAATTCTTTGCAAAGGCTTTCGTTAGTGGCTCCAAAAATGATATCATCAACATAGATTTGAACAAGTATGAAATGCTTGTTAGAGGATTTTCTGAAAAGAGTAGTGTCAACTAAACCTCTTGTAAATCCATTTTCCATTAAAAAGGAACTTAGTCTACCATACCATGCTCTGGGAGCTTTCTTAAGACCATATAGTGCCTTTTTAAGTTTAAAAACATGTTCTGGAAATTCAATATCTTCAAAACCAGGAGGTTGTTTAACATAAACTTCCTCAGTTATAAAACCATTTAAAAAAGCACTTTTCACATCCATTTGATATAGTGTTATCTCATGATGTGCTGCAAATGAAAGTAAAATGCGAATAGCTTCTAGTCTTGCAACAGGTGCAAAAGTTTCAGTGAAATCAATACCTTCTTCTTGTGAGTAATCTTGAGCAACTAACCTTGCTTTATTTCTCGCAACTTTACCATCTTCATCAAGCTTATTTCTAAATACCCATTTAGTACCAATAGCTTGCTTATCTTCTGGTAGAGTGACTAGCTTCCATACATCATTCCTTTGGAACTGATTTAGCTCATCTTGCATTGCTAGTATCCACCCTTCATCTTCCAATGCTTGATCAATCGTCTTAGGTTCCATTTCAGAGAGAAGTGCAAAATCAGCATGACCCTTGAAAGAGGATCTGGTTCGTACTTTATCACCAGGTTCTCCTATGATTTGATCTTTTGGATGATTGGTTTTGTACTTCCAGCTTTTTCTTGCTTCAGCTTCTGCTTGAGTAGAATTCTTCGTCTTGTCACCACCGGATGATGAAGATGCATGTTCACCGTCTGTCTTGTCACTGAGGTTTAATTCTGAAAATAACTCATCTAGCTCTAACATAGCAGTGTCAGGCTTCTTATCATCAAACTTGACATGAATGGACTCTTCAACTGTCAAAGTTTCTTTGTTGCATATTCTAAAAGCTTTAGATCTTTCAGAGTATCCCAAAAAGATTCCTTTGTCGACCTTGGAATCAAACTTACCAAGTGATCTTTAGTATTCAAAATATAACAAATACACGGGAAAGGATGAAAGTAAGAAATGTTTGGTTTTCTACCTTTCCACAATTCATAAGGAGTCTTATTCAAGATAGGTCTTATAAGAATTCTATTTTGAATATAACAAGTTGTGTTCTTTATACGCCCAAAAATATTTATAATATCGACTTCATTGATCATGGTCCTGGCCATTTCCTGGAGGGACCTATTTTTCCTTTCTACAACACCATTTTGTTGAGGTGTTCTAGGAGAGGAGAAATTGTGGGAGATGCCATTTTCTTCACAAAATTTTTGAAAGTTTTCATTTTCAAATTCTCCCCCATGATCACTTTTAATAGAAGAAATACAGATGCCTTTTTTATTTTGAACTGATTTGCAGAAAACAGTAAATACCTTAAAAGACTCATCCTTGTGGGCAAGGAATTTAACCCATGTCCATCTAGTAAAATCATCAACAATGACTAATCCATATTTCTTTCCAGTTAAAGAGGCTGTCCTTGTGGGACCAAAAATATCAAGATGTAAAAGTTCAAGTGGTCTCGAGGTTGAAACAACATTTTTTAAATGAAAGGAAGTTTTAACTTGTTTTCCTCTTTGACAAGCTTCACACAGGGCATCAGATTGGAACTTAAGATTTGGTAAGCCTCTAATAAGATTGTGCTTGTTTAATTTTGAGATTAACCTCAAATTGGCATGACCCAATCTTTTGTGCCAAATCCATTGCTCATCTTCAACAGACATAAGACACTTGACATCTTGTTTTGCAAGTTCAGAAAGATCAACTTTATAAATGTTTTGTTTCCTCTTTGCTGTAAAGAATATAGATCCATCATTTTTGCTTTTTACTAAACATCCATTTTCTGTAAAGACAACATTATAACCCTTTGTCACATAATTGACTTATGCTCGGTAGATTATGTTTGATCCTTGACATATAAAACATTATCAATAGAAGGAAGAGAGCCTTTACCAATGCGACCAATTCCAACTATTTTACCTTTCTGGTTTCCTCCGAAACCAACGAATCCAGCTTCTCTAGGTCTTAGTTCTTGGAACATATGCTTTTCTCTCGTCATGTGACGCGAGCATCCACTGTCTAAGTACCAGGATAGGTGTGTTGACTTTGTTGCTAAGCAAATCTGCAACATAGACTATTTTATCTTTAGGTACCCATATCTTTTTGGGTCCTTTCTTGTTAGTTCTCGAATGATACTTGTCCTTCTTAGTTGTAAACACAGTACATGCACTTTTCAAATGACCAGATTTATTGCAGTAAGTACAATACAAACATTTACTATGATTATTGGATTTATCAGATGCTGAATCATTTTCTAAAAGAGGTTCTCTGATATATAACCAAGACCATGAGTTGTCGTTTTACTGACACCCCAAATCATAGAAGCTTGCTTGCTTCGAGTTACACTCTCTACAAGAAACTTTTGAAATGCATGTTCATAGTCATTTGATTTGCAGTTAGGATTGCCTGTAACTACAGAGTTTTTGACTTGAGAGCTCTCAGCTTCTGGTTGGTTGTTGGCTTCCAGACGCTGGTTATCCACCAGACGCTGATTTTCAGTTTTGACACGGTTCTTTTCATTAGTCTGAGTTTTCATTGTGTAAAGAATGAAAATCTTGTGTTAGTTTTGAAAATTTCTTTTTCAAATTCTTATACTCAATAGAGAGAGTGGTAGAATCCTTTAACAGATCATCAAATGCAAGTTGAAGTTCAAAATAAGAATCATATATTATTACCTCTTCAACTTCTTCTTCTGAATCAAGATCAGTGTCTGCCATAAGGGCAATGTGAGCTTCTTCTTCTTTATCTTTCTCAGAGGAGGATAAGTCAAGATCTTCCCATGTTGCCATGAGACCTTTCTTCTTTTTCTTTAAGGAGCTTCTTGTGGGCTTTTCCTTAAGATTAGGACACTCGGACTTGAAATGTCCAGGCTTCTTACATTCATAGCAAATGACTTGGGCTTTGTCCTTGTCTTTGCTTTCCTTCTTGTCCTTTGTATCTTTCTTCTGAAACCTCCTTCTGAAGTTTCTCTTCTTCCATATTCTCTGGATCTTCTTAGATATGAAAGCTAGCTCATCATCTGATCCATCATAATCTCCTTCAAGCTTCATCATTCGATTCTTCTTCTTGACTGAAAAGCTTTAGAAGTACTAGGTTTATGTTGATTAACTCTTAAAGCAATAGACTTACTCTTCTTGGTAGGTTCTTCTTCATTTAGCTCAAGTTCATGAGCTTTCAAAGAACTCATAAGATCTTGGCCGAAGGATATTTAGATCTTTTGCTTCTTGAATAGCGGTGACTTTGGGTCTCCACTTGCTTAGTCAAACTTCTCAAGATCTTTCTCACATGATCAGGTGTAGTATAACTTTTTCCAAGGGCACCTGACCCATGAACAAGTGTCTGGAACCTTCCAAACATAGTTTCAATGTTTTCTCCATCTTCCATTTTGAATAGCTTATACTGGCGAACCATCATGCTAGCATTTGTTTCTCTTACTTGGGCAGAACCCTCATAAGACAAAACAAGAGAATCCCAGATTTCTTTGGCAGTATCAAACTTACCACATTTATCATATTCTCTTTCTGTCATAGTACAGATGAGAATAAATCTAGCCTTCTGATTGGTTTGATATCTCTTTTTCTGATCATCAGTCCAGTTTTCCCTAGGTATTGCAACACCAAGGGCATTAGCGGGAGAGATGTATCCACTTTCAACTATATCCCATAAATCAAGATTTTGTGTCTCAAGGAATGCTTTCATCTTATCTTTCCAGTAATCAAATTTTTCTCCATTGAATAGAGGAGGACGGTTCATATGACCACCTTGGAGACATGTTCACGATAGGATCTTTACTCTTGCTGCTTGTTAAGTGCTCAACCAAGAGGCTGACTACGGTACCAGCGAACGTGAACACAAGAAGGGGTTGAATTGTGTTGAAAACTTTTATAAACTTTAAGTTAAAAACACTTAGAACACAGGTTTTTCAAAGCAGTTTGTATATCGGATATTTGAAATAAACAGGATCTTTGGCAGTTTGTGAAAACTTGTTTTTAACACAAGATAAAGATAAATATAAAGCGGTAAAGCGATAAAACAAGAGACACAGAGATTTATACTAGTTCACTACCAAACTGGTAGCTACGTCTAATCCGCCGTTCTGAAGGATTTTCCACTATAATAAGCGATTACAATTTCCTCAAGAGTATTCTCTTGTCACAACCTTGACAATACTCTCAACTTCTCAAAGCGACTCGATCTGGTCGAGCCTTTGAGGAACGACCTTAACTAGGCCAAAACAACTTTTACAAGTAAGTTGAATACAAGTATAAATAACTCTCACTGAGAGGATAAAAATTAAGCTCAATATAGAAATGTTTTCTAAAAGAAAGTGTCGGACTGAGTTGATTCTTGTAGTCCAGAGACTTGGCTCGAAACTTGATTGCTCACGAAGCGGTGCTTTGAGTATTGACTCTTTGTAGTGTATAGCAGCGAGCTTGTTCTCGATAAATGAAGCAACATACTCTTATGCAGTTTAAGCGGTTTAGCTGATTCGGCGATTTGGTGATTTCTTCAATGGATACCTTGGGGTATTTATAGGAGTTCTAAAGGATATTAAATTCTGATAAAAATGGCTCCTTTCCATTGAGTGAGGTGATTTTAAAAAGCTGTCTCTTTCTTCCTTTCCAGAAAATATCTCAGTAGTACATATTACCGTTTTCGTACAACCTTGCTTTTCACAATTGCTTGTACGATTTTTGTCTTGTAGTTAAAGGTGTCACCTTTGATACCTCGTACAACAATTTTGGCGCATAAGATCAAATTCGAAATCCGTTCCAGAACCTTCTGAGAGGAAGAGCAATTACGTGACCATCACGTGATATAAAATGAAGTTCAGACGCTCGCTCAGAACGGAAGATCGGACGCTCATAGCAAATGGATAAGACTAGTGTCACAAAAAGATAATTCCAGACGCTCACGAAGACAGTTTACCAAGATGAGCCGGATGCTGACACATGGAATGTATCCTTCTCTTGAGAGCTTCTTCCTTCTTGTTTAAGTGGCTTAGAAATATATGTAATATTAGTATCTGCACACTTCAAGAATTGTTAGAACATAAATTGTTCTCTTGTGAATATTTTGTTATCATCAAAATTAATGAGGGTCTAAACTTCTCAATCGTTTAGGTTCCAACAGAACGAACGTAAAACTGGGGACACGATAAAACTTCAGTTTAGGAATCTTAAAGTAAACAATGACGTTTATGTTGACAAAGACACCAGAGGTATATTACCATTTCTTATATATTTAACATGTTGCATATTATTTTAATATAGTTGGTAATATTGTTTAGGGTTTACTAACGATTATGTTTGTTTATCTTATATGTTGTTTGTTATGTCGTTTGAAAGTGATTGATATACGTATTGAAATGCTTGGTCATTCAATATTATCTGGTGGTTGTCTATTGAATATCATATGGTGTTTGCTTCAATTTTTCGCATTTTTGACCTACGTATATCATTCATAACAAATACCTCACATTAGGTAATCCTTTCAAAACATCCCTATGTTGTTGCTGAATATTTTACATATGCTTCATTATATTGTTTTCATATTCTGGCTGAAATAATAGGTCAGCAAAGTCATGTGTAGAAATGAAGGGCTAAGCACATTTGGATTTCATATTGTCTTGCTTATGGGAAGCAAAAACAATACACCCAGGGCCGTCTTAAACATTTTGGGGCCCTGTTCTAATCTTAAAAATTGGGCCTCTAATAAAAAAAAAGTCAATTTTAATAATTAAATATTATTTCAAAATATTATTTCAAAAAAAGGACAATGTTAAATATTATTTCATACTTTCTAATCTTAGGAGACATAGTAAAAAAGACTAAGGTAAAGAAAGAAACAACCTAGATTTAGAAGAGGCGGTGCCTGTGCCACCGTGCCGGTGCTTCCGTGCGGTGTAATTTTTTGGTGAAACCGTGAAGCCAATCTATTGGAAATAAATAAAAATATAGAATTCTCAACCCAGAATTCTCAATTATCAAACAAGAATAATGTAAATATCAAACACAGAATTCTCAACCCTTGATAATATATACTAAAAAAATAAAAATAAAAACTGAACTTTTGATTTTCAATACAAAAGGGTCGCATGCAGAGGACATCAAATTGGAATAATCAAGCAAGAATAATGTAAATTGGATTTGAATTGATACACAGAATTGTACAGAGCTAGAGATTTAAAGAAAGAAAGAAAGAAAGAAAGAAAGAAAGAAAAAAGGGAATTGCAGTGGTAATAAAGGATGATAATTGTAATTACTAATTGATCAGATACAATCTATTGGAAAATTGGAAGATTGATGATGATATCAAAATGGTGGCTGTTAAATCAAATGAAGAATTTTTACCTTTGTTCCAGAAGAAGAAGAAGACTCAGATGATGATTGATGAAGAAAGCGATGGAAGAAAGAAGAAGTAGCATTTGTCTCCCCCAACTCACCCAGAGTCAGTACCGCCGCCGCTGGGATCGAATCCAAACCTTCTGGTTCTGGGTGGTTATGTCTCGAACCTGAAGTTCACCCGACAGCAAATAGAAGAAGAAAAAAATCAGAACAGAAGAAACAGATAGAGAAGAAGAGGAAAGGGATCAAGAGAAAGAGAAGAAGAGGAACAGAAGAAACAAACGATGACATTTAACCCTGGTGCTCTTCGAATTCCCTTAATTTTCAAGCTCCTCAATTAATTTCTCCTCATGCGATCTCCTCTCCTTAATCCTCATGCAACGATTCTGCTGGTGCTGAGTGCCTAGGTTACACGATCTGCCGATCTCCATTCTCCCGAGCCTTGGTCTCCTACCCCTTTTTTTCGGTTGTAGTAAATTTTGGGGGCCCCATATTTTGGGCCAAAATTGGGCCAAATTTGAGGCCTTGTGCTGTAGCACTGTTTGCACAGCCTTATTGCCGGCCCTGAATACACTCAAATCATTTTCTCTGTTTGTGTAGGAGGGACTCACATGTTACGACAGTGTCTAAGGATGGGATTACGACAGACGTGTATAATGGATGCTTTCTAATTGAAGTTAGTTTCTGTGTAGTTTGTTTTTGGTAATTTTGGAATCAACCTTTTGCAGTTATGGTTCAGCTTTAGAAGACGTCTTTTTAATGTTCTTGGACTTGGTTAGTTTCCATTGCTGGCTGTTGCGAAACAAATCTATGTAATTGTTTACACCCAAAATATTCACCAGAACCAGCCGAAGCTAGTCCCAGTCGAATAGATCAAATAGCCGATTGCTCATCAGTCGATGTTCCTACCAGTCGATATGGCGTGTCAGCTGATAGGTTCGAAAGCAGGAAACTGGAAGCTATACACGGGCCTTGGACTGATTGGGCTTCAAGGAAGATATTCAGGCCCATGGGGATAGTATGGAGTCACGTATGGGATCAGATTCTTGATCCACGAGTCGAGTGACGTGGGAGTAATTTTGAATTAATTAAATATCCAAGGAAAAACTGATTAAGATTGTTCCCCATGGTTTTAGGAGTGGCGAGGAATCTGAGGAGATCTTTGCACATAGAGGACCGTTGGTTGAAGGGACGTGGCCACAATGCACTAATGCGCCTAGTTTTTAGGATCGTGGTTAGTGGAGCATGGCACGACTTAGCCGAATAACTGCCAACTAGGAATGTATCCGTGTTAGCCAACTGAACGTGGTAGATAGGGATAGTTCTTAGTTGCTACTATAAATACCCAGTTGTACATACATTTTAAGGGATCGATCAATCAAATAACTTATATTTTTTTTGCTCAAAGCTTTTATTCGCAGTTTATGTTTACCTTTGCGTCCCAGTTTTATCTTAGTTCACCGACTTAAACCTTTCTGGAGTGAGTTAAGGGACCCATAGCTAAGGAACAAAGTTCCTTCCTTGGCGTAATCGCTTGAAGAAAAGGGAATCACCGTTGTGAAAGTTAGCCGATCTACGCCTAATTAACTGCGGAACAACAAAATTAGCACGCCCGATGGGACTAAAGGTGAGCGAATCAACACGTTCGAATCCCAGGTCGGGATTACGATGGCGTATGCACTTGCGTTCGGGCAAGAGTTTGAGCAATATGGCGGCAAAGAGCAATCCCGAAAACCGGTTGAAGGAAGCCCATCCGTGGAAGCAATATTCCACCCAGAGCAATCTGGCGAGAGATGGAGGCTGAAACTTAACCCAGCGAGCTCAATGAGACCGGTGGTGATGACCGCCGTTTATCTGGCAAACGGCTTCGATTTGGGAATCAATGATATCATGTACCAAGTGTCGCAACAGTTGGCTGATATTGTGAAACCCATGGTGCACAACGAAGTACAGCAGGCCAGGGAGACAGAGGCCAGGAGGGCTCGCGCAAGTGAAAGCTCTATCAATTCTGCTATCCCAACGCAAGTGGGGTACCCTACCCAGGCAGGACTCATCATCCAGCCGAGTGCAGCTCAGGCGGGACCAATTCAGGTTCAGCCGAACATGACTCAGGCAGGTGCACAGCCAGTTCAGCCTACCTACATTCAGGCCGGACCTACTCAGGTTCAGCCGAATATAGGACAGGTACCTTCTAATCCAATTAATTCCCAGCATGGTGCTTTTGCCACGTTGAACACTGGAGGGCAACCGGTGGCGAATGACGTGAACAACCACGCTAACCTTCATTTTGGACAGGTGCAGATGGCTAGGAGGCCACCGGATGCAGTGGGACCAATTGGTATGCCGCAAGCTATGCCATATGCTCAGCCTTATGGTTCTGCTGTGCAGGCGACTAACCCACAGTATACTGGGGGGCAAACTCTTGGTACAGGATTGGGTGGTATAAGACCACCTGGGGGATATGCAGGTCAGCAGCCATGGAACCAGATTCCACCTGTATCGGCTAGTCTTCCATTCTACCCATCCTATCCTGAAGTATCTGCAGGCACTCAAATGGGGTCAACTCCTCCAAGGGCACCTGGTTTGATGGCAGAGCAGTCATGGGGACAGATCCCACCTCTACCATTTAACACGAGTGTGCCTGGAACTCAATATAGGGCACCCGGCGAAGGAAACATGGAGCAGCCATGGGGGGTTTACCCACCTCCATTGTTTAATCAACCAGGCTACCCCAATCCTCCAGAACAAGCATCCCAGGCGCATCCCCCAACTTGGAGACAGCAACCACAGACGGCTGCTCCTACTTTGGGAGAAGTGAGGCCAGGGGGTTCACAGCTGCTAGACCCGGCCGTCATTGCAGACACCATCAAAAAATACTTTGGTGTGCAGCTGAAGCCTCTGGATCGTCCAATCTACAGGAAACCTTACCCTGAGTGGGTGGATAGATTGGTACCTCTGCCTAGGGGATACAGGACTCCAGACTTTGCTACTTTCTCCGGGGAAGATGGCAAATCGACTATGGAGCATGTAGGCAGGTTTACTGCCCAATGTGGTGAAGGGAACCAGAATGAGTACCACAAATTGCAGCTGTTCCCCTTGTCACTTACCGGAACAGCTTTTACATGGTATTCCTCTTTGCCACCTAATTCTATACAAACATGGTCAGATATGGAGAGGTGCTTTCATGACAGATTCTACTGGCTGACTCGATGTCCTGCGGCTGATCTCATGAACCTGAGGCAACAGGTAGATGAATCAGCTGCTGATTTTGTGGAAAGGTTCAGGAAAATGGCTGGGAAATGTTCAGTGCAGTTCCCTGAGGCAGAATATGCAGCCATGGCCATTAGCAGCATGCATCCCCAACTCAAGGAAAAGCTAGTCGGCCAAGCTTGCACTGACATGAACCAGTTAGTCTCAAGGGCTACTCGCATTGAACAATTTATCCAGGAGAAAGAAAAGAGGCGAGCCAGTAGGGGGAGAGGCCCTCAGTTGGTATCCATTGTAGAAGCCGAGGACTCTGATGATGATTCAGCCGATTCCACGGCAGACATCATGGCAGCTGAAATAGTGAAGGGTAAAGGTTATACTTGCCCTGCCCTAAGAGCTGCCAAAGGAAAAGAGCCAAGTTCAGGAGATGGCAAGACAGAATACTCCTTCGATATCTCCAAGGCAGACCAGATCTTTGACTACTTGCTTAAGGATAAGCAAATTCGGCTGCTGGATGGGCACAAAATCCCACCTGCTGAGGAGTTGAAGGACAAGAAATACTGCAAGTGGCACAATTCTTATAATCACGCAACTCAAAATTGCATGGTTTTTAGGAAGGCCATTCAGAAGGGGATAAAGGAGGGGAGGTTCAAGCTTGCAGACAAAGGAATCGCAGAAATGACGGTAGATACTGATCCTTTCCCTGCGCTGGGGATAGGTATGGTCTCATTCTCAGGATTTGATGACGAAGGGCCTAGCCACAAGCACAGGATATCTGTGCAACAAGTCTGGAGGCCAAAAAAGGGACCAGCCGATTCAACCCATATCGATCGACTGGGACCTCAAGATACCAGGGTTTACGTCTTTGACGGTGGGAAAACCCAACGAAGCAAGACCTAGGAAGGGGGCAAGCCACCCAAACCAGGTAGGCTCACCCAGGAATTGGTGAAACACAACATTACACACTGCCAGGCCCCAATAGGGAATCCTGACAAAGAGAAAGGCAAGGCACCTATCGAAAAAACTGGGGGGCAAGATCGGCCAACCATTAGAGAAAGTGGTAGGGTATCTTTACCCAGGATTGATGAGGAGCCTATTCCCAGGGATAAGAGAAGGATAGTGAGTTCCTTTGTAGAAGGAGGAATGTCCTCCTTAAAGATATGATGAGGAATGATGAGAAGTTAAAAACACAGAGAATCTTTGAAACCCGGCTAATGTCACTGAAGGACACTGGTTCTTGAATAAGTATGCCAAGGACAAAAAGGCGATACCAGCCGTGCTGACAAGAACCCAAAAGAGAAGGATGCAGAGAATGAGGTCTGTCCAGAAGATGAAACAAACTCTGCAGATGATAGCCGATGTAAAGAATAGCGAGAAGAGGGAGATCCCCTTAGAAACTGTTAATGAAGCATTGGATAAGGCTTTCCCGAAGCCGGAAGCTAAGGAGGCTGAGGGAAAAGAAGTACCCAAAAATGTAGAGCCAACTACTGAACAGGAACCTGTCCCTGAAGCAGAGGGTCTGATCGCCGCAGTCGATGTAGATGAAGAGGCAATCACTGTAGAAGGTTCAGTGATCCCAGAGATGCACTGGGAACAAGATGACATCATGGAAGACTCCTTGTTGGATCTCATGTTCAATGAAGAGACTGATGGCCTGATGGCTGAGATAGAGGCTATCAGCTTAATCCCAGAAGAATTCTGGGCAAACAGCCCACAACCAGGAGGTTTGGAGGGGGATGTGTTTGCCGAAGAAGTAGAATGGGCTTTGTTAGCCGATACACCGGCTGATGAGGTCACCAAGGTAGTCTTTGAGAAACCTACAGAAGAGATGATGAAACATTTAAAGCCCCTTTACATCAGGGCCTATATTAATGGGAAGATTTTTGGAAGGGTCTTCGTGGATGGAGGGGCTGTGCTAAATGTTATGCCTGTGACAACCATGCAAAAACTGGGAAAAAATCTTGAGGAACTAGTTCCCACCAACATGAAAATGTCCAACTTCCTGGGGGAATCTTCCAGGGCACTTGGAGTCTTAATAGCTGAAGTCACAGTAGGCCCCAAGACCATCAAAGCAGCTTTCTTCGTGGTTGATGGCAAACCTTCCTATAGCGTGATTCTGGGAAGGGACTGGATTCATACAAGTCAGTGTGTCCCCTCTACTCTTCATCAGAAGCTCATGTTTTGGGTTGGAGACAACGTGGAAACAGTCGAAGCAGATAAGAACCCCTTTTCGGCCGAGGTAAAAATGTTGGAAGCCCTGTTCTATTCCCCACACCTAGGGCCTATTGCCATCCCAGAGGATTATGAGGAAGGGGTATGGAAAGCATGCAACCTTACTAATGAGGGGTTCAAGTTAAGATCTCAGGCCGAACCACGGCCCAATGAGCAGATAACTCATGAGTAGGGCATCCCAGGTACTCGAAGACCTTTTGGGTCGGCTAGAAATCTTTAAGGCCGAGTCCAAAGCGATGGATGCCATGATGGAAGATTATGACACTGCAGAGGAAGAGGAGGTACTACTCTCCAGGGAGGAAGGTGCGGCAGCCAAGCCTGGTGAGGTGTGTGCAGCCGAGCCTATGGAATTGGATTCCCCTCTTCACAAGACTGCTCCTGCGTTTGAGGCAGAAGATCCTTTAATCGAGATCAATTTGGGCACGACAGAACAACCCAGAATCGTGAAGGTGAGTGGATTGCTTGAGGAAGACAAACGGGGTAAGATAGTCGAATTAATCCAGCGGTACAAAGATTGCTTTGCCTGGAATTACTTCGAAATGCCTGGTTTGGCGAGAAGGTTGGTAGAACACAGGTTGCCTATCAAAGCAGGATACAAACCGTTCAAGCAGGCGCCTCGCAGGTTCAATCCCCAACTGATGCCTCAAATTAAAGCTGAAATTGAAAGGCTACTGAAGGCAGGCTTTATAAGAACGGCCAGGTACGTTGAATGGCTATCTAACATAGTCCCTGTCGTCAAGAAGAATGGCCAGATAAGAGTATGTATAGACTACAGGAACTTGAACTTGGCCACTCCCAAGGATGAGTATGCTATGCCTGTGGCTGACATGTTAGTCGATGCGGCAGCTACGCATGGCATTCTCACCTTCATGGATGGGTACTCAGGGTATAACCAGATCTTTCTAGCAAAAGAAGACACTCACAAGACAGCCTTCAGGTGCCCAGGAGCACTGGGGATTTATGAATGGGTGGTCATGCCTTTTGGGCTCAAGAATGCAGGAGCCACTTATCAAAGGGCCATGAACTCCATCTTCCATGACTTGATCGGCAAAACCATGGAAGTATACATAGACGACGTGGTTGTCAAGTCCGAGGATTTTGAAAGCCATCTAGTCGATCTAGAGCAGGCCCTGAAAAGGATGCGTGCCCATGGGCTAAAAATGAATCCGGCCAAATGTGCTTTTGGAGTGGCAGCTGGCAATTTCCTAGGATTTTTGGTCCACCATCAAGGAATAGAAGTAGACAAGAACAAGGTGAAAGCTATCTTGGAAGCGGACCTCCTAGGAATAAGAAGGAGCTGCAAAGTTTGATTGGTAAGATCAATTTCCTAAGAAGGTTCATAGCTTGATTAATTTGGAAAAATGAAGGCTTTTTCCCCCTTGCTGAAATTAAAGGATACGGAGGATATGGTATGGGGGAAGGAGCAACAACAGGCCTTTGACCAAATTAAGCAAGCGTTGGCCAAACCTCCCGTGCTAACGCCTCCAGTGTCAGGAAGGCCACTCAAATTGTATATAGCTGCTGAAGAAGAGTCAATCGGCTGCTTGCTGGCGCAGGATGCCGATGATGGAGTTGAAAGAGCTGTATACTATCTCAGCCGCACCTTGAATGATGCAGAAACCAGATACACCCCTATTGAGAAATTATGTTTATCATTGTTCTATGCTTGTACAAAACTCGAATATTATTTGTTGCCTAAGGAAATATTAGTTTTGTGCAAAATTGATATTATTAGGTATTTACTTAATAGGCTGTCTTCTGGTCGATCGATGAAGTGGGCCATTAAGTTAAATGTTTTCACGCTAAAATACGTTCCATTAAGAGCAATGAAAGGTCAGGCGGTAGCCGATTTTCTGGCTCAACACCCTTGTGTTGAAGTCAAAGACCCATTAGCCGAACACGTTGCATGTATTAATTTGAAACCTTGGGTGCTGATGTTTGATGGGTCACGAACCCAAAAAGGGGTAGGTGCTGGCATCACCATCACCGATCCAACTGGGAAAAGTTGGAAATTCATGTGTCAGCTGGATCTTGGGTATTCTAATAATCGAGGCGAGAATCTGAAGCTTTGATTTTAGGGCTTAAGATCCTGGCGACCATGAAAACAAGTTATGTTCAAGTCATGGGAGATTCACGGTTGGTAATAAAGCGACTAGCGGGAGTATAGATGCAATAACCCTAACTTGAAAGAATGCTATGAAACGGCTAGCAAGCTACTTCGCTTGTTTCTCGATGCGATAGTACATCACATTCCTAGAGAAGAGAATGAAGAGGCTAATGATTTGGCTTAACAGCCTCGGGTATAAAGACATGATAGTCAAAGTAAAACATGAAGAGTACCCGATGCAGGAGTGTGCACCAATAGGAGCGATCGACTCTTGGAAACAAGAGTTAATCGACTATCTTAAAGATCCTTCAAGGCGATCTTGACTTCAAACTCAGCGAAAGCACTCAAATACGTATTGGTAGACAATGAAGTTTCTGGAGAGCCATCAATGGAGTGCTACTCAAGTGTATTGATAAAGAGGAATCCATGAAGGTCATGGGGAAGTACATGAAGGAATCTGTGGATCTCATGAAATTTGGACCCACGATGAAATGGCTAATATCTGACATGGATATTATTGGCCTACCATCACAGTTGATTGTTATCAATATGCCAAAGGATGTGAGGCGTGTCATTGCATGGTCAATTCAAAGGGTTCGGTAGAAAACCTCCACCCGGTGATAAAACCTTGGCCATTCAGGGATGGGCAATGGATTTAATAGGCAAAATCTATCCACTTTCGTCCAAGAGGCATGCGTTTATCATAGTTGCATCGACTACTTCACCAAGTGGGTAGAAGCCCGGCCGATGGTGAATGTGACTCGGGAGGAGGTGATTAGGTTTATACAATGCGGATCATATATAGATTTGGAATACGAAACCATCACCACAGATCAAGGCACTATGTTCCTTTGGGGAGAAAGTGGTGGCCTTCGCACAACAATTTGGGATTAAGTTAATTCACTCATCCCCTTATTATGCTCAAGCCAATGGGCAAGCTGAGGCCACCAACAAAGTTCTTATTGATATAATCAAAAAGAACATTGAGGATAAGCCAAGGAAATGGCATGAAACACTAAATGAGGCATTGTGGGCCGTGAGGAACTCCAAGTGTAGTGCGACTGGATTTACTCCGTATCGGCTAACATATGGCCAAGATGCAGTGTTACCCTTAGAAATAAAAGTGACTTCACTAAGAGTAGCAAAGCAAAACCTGCTGAGCCTGGATGAATATCAACAGGCCATGTTAATGGAACTAGATTCGGTTGACGAAGATCGACTCATGGCCTTAGACCAGATTGAGCATAGCAAGCAAAAGATGGCTAGGGCTTACAACAAGTGTGTGAAGCCAAAAAGGTTTGTTAAAGGAGACATGGTTTGGAAAACCATACTACCTGTTGGGATCAAGGATCCTAAGTTTGGGAAATGGTCACCAAATTGGGAAGGGTCATTCATTGTTAGCAAAGCTTATCATGGTGGTGCTTATCGACTAGTCAACATGCAAGGCGAAGAACTAAATCGAAGCATCAATGGAAAATACCTCAAGAGATATTACCCCACTATGTGGGAAGGCATATTGGAGAATTAAAAGCAGGTGCATTAGTATAAAAGCAAAATTGTTTGTGGTGATCACAGGCTGGCCACCTAGCCAAAATTACAAAAGTTTAAATGTGAAACTAGGAAACTGCCGCCTCGGGAGCCTCACTTGATTTTTCCTCAACCTGGGCAGGACCTGGATCGGCTGACGATGCAGGAGCATCAGTCATAGCCGAAGCTTCAGCTATATCTGGGATAGGTTCTGCTGCTGGCACTTCAGCTAATGCCTCCACTGAGGAAACAACGACATCTTCGGGATCGCCTGGCGGTTGGTTAAAGGATCGTTGCTCACGATAGCTTCTGTTTCCTAACCTCCTCTGGTGATGCTTGAAGGAGTGCCAAGCTTGATTGGCCTCGGCTAACCCAAAGACGGCTAGTCTCAAGATCTTTGTCTAAGCTCGTTTTCTTACGGCCAAGACCGCTAAATCATGATCCAAAGAGGAAGATTGCTTGAACAAATCATAACGCTATTGAGAGTTGACACGGAGCTTTTCAGTTAAAGCAGTCGATTGAGGAGTCAACTCTGCTATCTCCTTTTTGATCCTCTCTAACTCAGCCAACGTAACGACTAGCCGTTCATCTTTGTTGGCGGGCTTAGGCTTCTTGACGCTCCTTCTCCAACAATAGGAAAGAGGTTTGGAATTGAGCTTTTTGTTCCTGAAGGTCCTTCAGTCTTTTGAGATCATGAGAAGTCACGTCATGAACCTCCTTGAATCACCCGTATTGGAGAGACAGGTCGTTCAGTTGAAGAGGCAAGGTATGGTACACCTCCTGGCTAGCCGCAGGATGTCGGTAAAGTAGGCGGCTTGAACAAAGAAGTCCTCGGATGGGCAACCTTTGCTCCTGCTGGTTGGTATTTCCCCATCGATCTTTGCATCAACTCTCTCCAAATGATTGGAAATAGGAGAGGAGACCGTAGAAGAAGTCGGCACAGAGGTGAAATACTTACGTCGACTCTTCTTACGAAATAAGGCTGCGGAGGCTGTAGGAGGCGAAGGCATGCAGGGAGCTTCATAGCTTGATTTCTTGACTTGTGATTGGGGGTCCTATGGAAAACCATGGTTAACCGATTAAGTAAAAGAAAGTAATATATGTTGAAAGGATAAGGAATCGGTTGTGCAGGTGGAGGAAATTGAGAGCTAGTGCCTCGGCAAATTCTTGAACAAAGGAGGTGGGAATCTCCACACGCCGCACGAAAGTAAGGTGGTTAGATTCAGGCTAACGAAGGATATTAAGGAAAAGGGATATAAGGACAAGTTATGTACCTTTACCTTCGGCTGTTTGCCTTTGCTAGCCGAATGTGTTTTCTCTTTGAGCTTGGCCTGAACCTCGGCAGGTTCTTCTATTACGATGTCAGGGGCCCTCGTTCTTTTCTTGGTAGGAGGAGTAACGGGGTCGTCTTCAACGACAATGAATTGTGGAGTAGTGGTTGTGGCTGCCATAAGACAAGAAAAGTAAGAAATTACTTTGAGTATAAAAGCAAGAACTGCAAAGAGCCGAATATAGGGGCACTTACTTGGCTGAAGTACTGAGGTCTTCATCCTGGTAGAAGACCGTTTCTGAACTTGGGTTTGGACCCGGGGCTTGGTCTTAACAGGAGTGCTTTTGGGTTGGCTCGACGGCCTCATCGCCTCCCTACATCGGTGAGGATTAGCAGGGTTGCATATCTATCCGTACCGATCAGTGAGCGACCTATCTTTCGCGATGGCCACCAATTGGCAAAAGCGAAGTCTCACCCGATACGGAGTGAAGGGAGGAAGTGGAAGGCCTGGATCTTTTTGAAGTTGGTAGAAACCACCTCCATCATATCGGTGGCGCTAAAGAGGCGATCGACCAGGCTCCCTACCATAGAGTCGTATGGCAAAGGAATGTGTTGTAACAACCCAAAGCGCCTTGCCATGCGATTTGGAAAGTAGAACTCGGTAAGCGACTTGTTGTTTCGTGAGGTGGGTTTAAGACCACAAAGCGAGTCACGAGAGGTCAATCGAGCTCGATTAAGCTCCAATTGGTTACGTTGATCGGCGGGAGAGAGGTCATTAGTGGAGAAGATCCGGAAAGGCCCAATACCTTTCTCCAGGACGGGCACCAATCGGCTGACTATCCGGTCGGACCAAAGAGCTTGGTGGCCACGGTAAAAGCATAAGAAGGCTCACAAGGAGTGAGCACCAAATGGGTACCCAATACACTGCATCCAGGGAAGAATGCTAGGGTTGAAGCGGTCGATAAACTGCGGAAAATAGAGTATTATCGAGTTGTAAAAACCAGTGGGCCACGAGCGTTCTGATATCTTCACCCCTTTGCGGTAGATCCATAATGGTGAGCAGGCAATGATAGAGGTATGAGAGGAAAAGGGTTCCCAAGAAAAGTTGCCATCGAGTTCACAAGAGCTACATAAAGCGTAACTCTTGAACCACGACAGGCCGGAGCAGAGAAAGTACTTCGAACGATCTGAAGGAATGCGTTGTGTTCTGCATCAGACACAGACCCTTTGGACTTGGCATTATTGGCAATGAAATTGGAGTATCCGGAGGTGTGTTTGGAAAAGTGGAACCCTAGTTCAGGAACCTGGAAGGAATAATGGGAAAGGGCGTCATCGCTGTGATCGGAGCCCCAAAATAGCCGCCACGTCCAGGAAGAGTGGGAAACCATACCAGGGAAAAGTGAAGGTGTTTGTGGCAATGCTCCGATGGCAGAAGAAGCCATAAAGCGATTCTAGGTTAAGGGGATGTCCTTGGTTAACAAAGATGATTATGTCATAGAGACCCCATTGTTTCCACTTATCGGACTTCACGACCTTTAGCCGATCCACCCAATCGAGGTAGATGAGGCGAACGAGGCCATGAACGAAGATCAGTAGGTTTGGACCTGGTGGTAAACCAGTCGCAGGAAATGGGCAATGCGTACAGAGAGGGGGCCATATACTCCGTCAAGAAGACCGCCCCTTCACCCATATCGGAAGTGGAAGGAGCCAATGAAAAAGAGCCCTAAATCTCGAATAAGGGAGATTGGAGACCAGAGTCGGAAGCCTCAGGAGGGCTAAGCGAGCGGTCAAGGTTCATGGAAGAGGAAGAAGATTGTTCGCCATCATACGCGTGAGATTGGTTTTGAGAATCAGAAGCAGAAGACATGGTGGGCTTGGTTGCTAGGTGAAAGATGAAGAGGTTGGAGATGGTGAAAGCTACAAGAGTTAGAAATTTGGAAGTAAGCGTAAGAGGTAATTCGACTGATGAGTATTTAAAGGAAAAGTAAATCACTGATAGTGGGACTTAAAGGCGAATAAATCGGATGGATGAGGATTAGCCGTTACGCGATTCAAAAAGTTGTTGTTAATGGATGACCTCGCATTTATGATTTAAAAAGGTGATTTAACTTAAATCATTACGCCGCCCCAGCCTAAACCTAGGATGTTACGGCTGAGACAGCGTAGGGGGGCAATTGTTTACACCCAAAATATTCACCAGAACCAGCCGAAGCTAGTCCCAGTCGAATAGATCAAATAGCCGATTGCTCATCAGCCGATGTTCCTACCAGTCGATATGGCGTGTCAGCTGATAGGTTCGAAAGGTGAAGCGGAAGCTATACGGGCCTTGGGTGATTGGGCTTCAAGGAAGATATTCAGGCCCATGGGGATAGTATGGAGTCACGTATGGGATCGATTCTTGCTCCACGAGTCGAGTGGCGTGGGAGTAATTTTGAATTAATTAAATATCCAAGGAAAAAGCGATTAAGATTGTTCCCCATGGTTTTAGGAGCTGAGCGAGGGAATCTGAGGAGATCTTTGCACATAGAGGACCGTTGGTTGAAGGGACGTGGCCACAATGCACTAATGCGCCTAGTTTTTAGGATCGTGGTTAGTGGAGCATGGCACGACTCAGCCGAATAACTGCCAACTAGGAATGTATCAGTGTTAGCCAACTGAACGTGGTAGATAGGGATAGTTCTTAGTTGCTACTATAAATACCCAGTTGTACATACATTTTAAGGGATCGATCAATCAAATAACTTATATTTTTTTTGCTCAAAGCTTTTATTCGCAGTTTATGTTTACCTTTGCGTCCCAGTTTTATCTTAGTTCACCGACTTAAACCTTTCTGGAGTGAGTTAAGGGACCCATAGCTAAGGAACAGAGTTCCTTCCTTGGCGTAATCGCTTGAAGAAAAGGGAATCACCGTTGTGAAAGTTAGCCGATCTACGGCTAATTAACTTTACAGACAACAGTAATTAAAACGCACTGTCATATCTAAACTCGATTGTGTTATCGAAATACTTGAACTACTAACGTTTTCATATGTTTGTACGATTAATATGTTGCCAACTATTATGCTGACTTTAGTGTTTCATGGTTTACAATTTCATAATGCCATGTCAACAATTTTTACATATGAACCAAATGCGTTTGAGATACCAAATGACATAATAAAATTTGAAGTTGGAGTCCAAGTTTGTTGTTGAGGAATATGGAGAAAACTTTAGGAATGTCGAGCAGAACACTATTACGTAGACTAAAATGTATTCTTTTAATTAAGTATATCAAATATGTTGTACTTAGTTATTAATTCCCACTACTGCATAATGTTATTTATTATTAAAAATCAATAATGTGAAAACTGTATTACTATAGATTTTTAACTATGTTTTAATGACTTTTTTATTAGTAATTTAATAATTACTAATTGTATTGTTTACATAATGTTTAATAACAGGAACTGTTATATTTTTTCGCATTCATTTTGTTAAATATCCAAATAATTATTATTATTGTTGTCATAACTATTATTATAATGTGTCTTAATTATTATTATTATTATTATTATTATTATTATTATTATTATCACTAATATAATTTGAATAAATTTTGTATTTCAAAAAATATAAGATGTTTAGTAGTTTTGAGTGATTAATACTAAATACAAGAAATCAACTCACAACATCAGCGGCCATGATTATAAACAAAAGTCAACGCCAATTTCTGAAGCATGTACGAGTCTACCTCCCACGTCCTGTTTTCTCACATACACAATCTTATGTCATGGTTTCCAGAGTTACATCAACGAAGGGGTTCAATATATTGATGACTGATGTTGAAGTTAGTAACACGAACACAACATCAAATGTTGTTTATAATCAAATCTTCCAACATCTACAATCTTTGCGGTTCGAAGTCTTTCAATATTTTATCAACGCATAGCGGTATGTAGTTCAATATATTACTTATCCCAGCCTACGAAATAGATAGCATAAAAATGTAACCCTAGATCTGTAGAAGAAAATATTAGAATAAAACTCATATTTTAATTTCATGTACCAATAGTACCAAATTGGACTTCTTTATATTGTTTATATCACAATTTGTAAAAAAACATAATACATGGTTTACAATCAAAACTTTCTTATTTTAAATTTATTCAAATCTCTGATGTTGTGTTTCTAAAATAACATAGGTTCAATTGTCACCAAAAGTATACCATACTCTTATATTAAATTGGGCCAACCTACATACACTACTCGATGCAGCCCAAGAGTGAAACCCGATCAACCCAAAATAGAGAACCGCTACAGCCCATTTTGTATGTTTAGCATTTATCGTTTAATTCACTTGCAGCATCAAGTAAAGCTAACTGACAAATAAGAAGAAGCTTCCACACCAGTCATTTTCGCAAGGTGAAAAACGAATACAAGTTGTTCCTGTTCTGGAAACATAACACGTTTCGCAGCAACCAATGATGGAAGAAAGTTGGATTCGAAGGATGCAATGGATGGAACCGAAAAGTTGCTTCATGACTGTCCACATGAAAAACCAGGTAAAACCCTAACTCACAAACCCATTTGCTGGTCAACCAAACGAAACATGCTTTGAACATTGGTTAAAGGTGTATATACGAAATTCACAAGTTACAAGTATATGTTTGGTGTTTTTTGGTTAAAGGTGTAGGCAGAGATCGAACCAAAGTTTAATGAACAATATTTTGATGAACTCGGGACAATGTGGGCTTTGCTCGATGAAATTGGTAATATTCACCAAGTTGATTACAACAAGTCCCTAAAAGCTCCACTGATTACTAATGGGTGGGAGGAGCTAAGAGCTTTCTATGGAATGACTGGGGATCATATGGTGATTTTTGGATATATTCATTCCTTCATTCCATAGTTGTTGCCCTCACATTACTCGCCCATCCTTTATGCATACTTTGTCAAACTTCAATGCGACTGTCAGTCACTTGGTAAAGCTTCATACTTCATACTAATGCTGTCAATAATAATTGACATCCTGCGAGTTTATACATTTGTTTTACACCTCATTTATTTGTTTACAGGATTTACCTCAACAACTTGGTACACATATAAGGAGTACTCAATATGAAAGTTTGTTGCTGATTGGACCTAGAGGTGCCAAAATTGATTGTAAAGTATTGATTAGAGATGGCAACAAGAGGTCTACCAAAATAGGGCAGGACTGGAAAACTTTTGGCAGAGAACACCAACTCAAATCTGGAGATGTCCTTAAGTTTGTGTCCGTGAATTCTGGGATTAACAATGTAGTGAAGGTGGACAAACTAACTCCTTGAAGATGTGTCATTATATTTAACTAGCGGCAAGACGGGCACTCCTATGCCCGTCTTTCCGCATTTCTATTACGCTACAATATGTATTATTTTATTATGTTTTATTATTTAGTGTTGTTTTTAATTTAATTTGCTTCCTCATTTTAGATATTTTGTTACACATTTATTAAGAAATATTATTAACACAAATATATATGTGTATATATTAAGCAATTAAACATGCATGACTACATAAACTGTCAATCACCTCTTTTTTACCTGTTGTTTTTCATATAATGTATGGAGTTCGATATATGCTTGGTTAGGTGTAGAGGGTGTGTGGCATGATAATGGTATTGGTAATTTCTTTCAACATGGTGCTGTTTTCAAAGGTAGGAAGTTAAGAAAGGTAAAAAAAATTATTTGGAATGCGGTGGTTTGGTCCTTATGACTGTTACATAACAAAATTATTTTTAATGGTGGGGTGCTGAACATTCAGCTGCTGTCATGCATATTAAAATTGTTTCATGGGGTTGATTTGCTTCTAGGGAAGAGAGAAATGTAGATGTAAGTTTTTCAAACCGGTGTGTCAATCCTATGGGATGTTTGCAATACCTCAAATAAGGTATTTAGTCCAATAATGTAATGGTTGGAGTACCAATTATACTCCCTTTAATGCATTTTTTGTTTATCAAAAAAAAATACATGACTACATAAAATTGCCAAATCTCTGAATGAAATATGTATATAAAATTGACAAAGAAAAACTATTTAATTTATTGCATTAAGATACATGGTTGGGGTTGGGTTGTACATAGGGAATACTTTTTTCCTTTGTTAAAAAACAAAGGAAGCAGAAAAGCGCACACATTTAAAACACTATGTTCTTAGTGGGTTGATTCCTCTAATAAGGAAAGGTATACCCGTCCAAGAATACAAATCCAAAGGAAGACTACCCCATCTGCAAGTTGTTAAAGCAGTATAATTAAAATGGACAAACTATGTACTTTCGCACTCAATATAATGATTTTACTACCAAGTAGTCACTCTCAAACAAACATTAAATCACTTTTACTACCAAGTAGTCACTCTCAAACAAACATTAAATCACGACAGTGCAAAGATTGTATTTGAGACTAAAATTGTTGTGTTCATGGTATGGGATGGATAACTACTTTTTCCAAAGAGTCTCACCGCTTTTTAGATAGGAAA
Organism: Calophaca sinica; assembly: GCA_037113605.1. Classification (NCBI taxonomy): domain Eukaryota; kingdom Viridiplantae; phylum Streptophyta; class Magnoliopsida; order Fabales; family Fabaceae; genus Calophaca; species Calophaca sinica. The sequence continues at coordinate 98,645,863 of CM073733.1, read as the reverse complement.
ATGCTTCAACAGATTGAGAAAATGAAAATGGGCTATTGGGATCAAGCACTGGCTTCACCTTGCCACTCTCCAAGTAGGGTCTTAGTTTGTCTAGGAAAGCCCCATAAGAAAGGAGTAAACCTTCAAGATTGTTGGTGGTACTCTCGTGGTACAATTGTCACAACTTTGCCACATTCTTTTCAAAGCCTTGAATGCCCAGTAAATTCCAACATAGAATCTAAAGTCTCATTGGAAGAAGATATTAAATCTGAATATGCAACTATAACTGTTTCATTTGATTTCTGAGATCAAAGCTTTTATTGATTCCTACAGACAATTTACCATGTTTGGCAATGCCATTCAGATATGATAACATAGTAAATCAAATGAAATCTCAAAACTTGGGTAGGAAAAGACATGTGGTAGACTTGAACATATACATAGTATGCAAAATGCTAATGAATTCCCTTCACTTATTAATTGAAGCATAGAAAATTAAGTGATAGTGTCAACACTAAATAAATGAATACAATTCATGAGAGAATATATGTACATGAGAAACCAATATGAAATATTAATACATAACATATACACTAAATAAATCTGAAGCAATGAAAGATGTTCATCGGGAAAATTGCTTCAGTAATAACATTTGAATTACCAACTCTTTATAGCTGTTTTCCACTTTACTCTCAGTCCAACGTGCAGTACTCATACATTCTCGAAAAAATAATGAATACAATTTAAGATTCAATTTCAAATAATAGTGACACAAACATTAAAATTTGCTATCTCTTGACAAAATATTATGTGGTAAATGGATTACTTGATGTAATCCTCGATTTCGTGAGTAAGAGCCATTGTGGTGTGGTTGCTGAAATTCAAAGGTGTCGGAGGTACCTAAAACGCTCCGATCAGGGAAGATGCTGAACCCGTAAAAAATTGCTGAGAATGATAGAGAGAAATTAAGGGACACAATGGTTGGAAATCGACGCTTCGAGACAACCTTCCCCTTCTTCCTCCATCGCAGCAACTTCTTCACAACCCCCTCATCTCTTTGTCGCTTTTTCTCCTCACCCTTTGTCGATCGCTCACCTGTCTCTCTCTCTCTCCCTCTCTCTTAAATTTCCTCACATTCTTTTTTTGGGAGTGAGTGTGATTGAGAAATGATGCCCACGATGACGTATTACTTGCCCTTTTTTCCCTTGTGAATTTTAGATCATAACCGCAAGGGACGGTGCCAGTTTCTGCGCAAGTTTTTTTTTATTGATTGCGGTTATAAGGTGTGTTGGATTAACCGCCACAGCTGCTGGAAGGGTAAAATCGGAAAAAAAAAGGCTACACCAAAAATGGCTATCGCCATTATATATTGTTATAGATGTTAACTTATTTTGCATACTACAATGTCTATGCAGTGACTTTTGCTTTGTATGATAATTGTAGAATGTCTTTTGGAGATGTATATGTGTTACATTGTTGAATTGTAAAAATATGAGATGGACATGTGTATGCCATGTTTAGGACCTCTAATATTATCCTATATGTTATTATTCAAATATGTGTGATTATGTACCAAGATGCACATGTATAGTATATATGTTTACAACCTCGAATATTAGAGTTCATGTTATAAATCCCATGTTTATAACCTCAGATATTATCCTACATGTTTACTTAGCAAGTAATGACGCCCGACCTGTGCATCACATGGGTATGTTACTAGTATGTTATATACTTTTCACGTCACGTTACTTTCCTCAAAATCAAAATTAAAGGTATACACTCAATAAAAAAAAAGTGTTGTCAAAACATGTACATTTAACGAGGAACATTCATAAAAAAATAAAGAAGAAATGAGATACAGTACCAGTGGCAACAAAAGGTGTTCAACTAGAAAACAACGATCACAAATTTTGGGAAGCTCAGTGCTATTGCAATCGCAAGACAACAAAAAGTAAATGAAAAACACAGTGATTAGTTGTTCAGTGTTCGGTCTCAAACGAGGGAAGATGCAAACGAAGGTTGAGGAGCTGTGGAATGGATAGGTGCAGTGAGAACGAGCGAGAAGGGAAGAGGGTAGGACAATTGGGGCATGATGTGTAATATTAAAAATTTGTTAAGGCTAACTTAGTCCCAAAGCCAGTTCTGTGTTTTCACTTTTGCGTTCTCTCTCTTCTATTCCAACAGGTTATTTTCGGAAGCTGATATAAATAGCTTTTCATTTTGGGGAGAAAAATCATTTTTTCCATATTCTGATTGCCATTAAAATCTTAAACAAACACAATTAAAACTCTAAAAAATGATTATTTACTCAAAAAGGTGATTTTTTAGTCAAATAATCTGTAACAAATGAGCTCTAATTTTTCTGACGAGTCAATTATATTTTCTTTTGTTGAAAATATAAAGTTGATTATGTATGATTTTCCGCCTGTCATTGATTAATTTTCATCAATTTCAGTTGAGAAACTCATATAATATTTCTAAAATATTAATTAATATTTTTGTTTTGCAGTAAGGTTCAATTTAGTGTTGATAAATATTCGAGCAAATGTTAATTTTTTTTGTTTGATAATAAGTATGATTGTAGATAAATTTATAAATAAAATTTTATATTATTATATAATTCAGTTCGATTACATTGGAGCAGTTTTTATAAATAAATCTGAAATTAAGTCTAATTCTACAAATTTTTAATATTTTTTATTCTCAATTCATTTATTTTCGAATACTTTATAAAAGGCTTTTAAATTTAATTATTTTCTCACTAGGCATTTCTCAATTCACCCAATAATTCTCCAGTCAAAAAAAAAAAAAAAATCACCCAAAATTCTCGTCTTAATAAAATGGTTCCTTGAAAGTCAACACGCATTCAAATGAATTTATTGGATTGAAATTTTTAGCAGTTTAATGACTATATGCTAAAGGTGAAAAAAATATATATCTACAGTCATATTTATATTATTTTGTTATATTAATTCATAAAATATATAACATTTAATTAGTACACACCGTCAGTGTAAAAAAAAAATTTAAACTGTCAACTAATCACAAATTGTCACGTAATTATAAATATTTGACTTTATCATAACTATCTTAAAAGTCATATAATTTATAATTAGATAATTTATAATTGTTTGACAGTGTAAAAAATATTCACACTAACCATGTATTCGATAAACTTTTTAAGTTTAAACACTATTGACGGTGTAATTTTTTTTACACAATCATCCAATCAAATTTCACCGCGAAAATGTTTGCTGAGATATATTAGAAAATATAATAAGAAAATGACATTGCCATCAAATCTAATTGAATTAAATTAAATGATTTACACTATTGGTAATTGTTAAGTAGAAAGTGACATTACCAACACGGTGTTGTCGATGTGGCACGATCGGGTAGATAATATGGCCCCTTAAACAAATGGTCAAGGTTCGAATTGTAACTCACGTGTGTGAAAGAACATATATTCCTTAAGCGCCTGTTTGATGGGCAGAACAAGAGAAACAATATAGGATAAACTATCGTATCATGTCTTAATCGAGTGTTTGGTGAGCCAACATGATATGATAAGTCAATCTTGTTCCTTTATCCTATCCTGTCTCTCTAGTGTAATTCTTACCATGGGGTGAAGGTTGGATTAGAAAACAATAGATATGATAAGAAAGGTTTTCCCTCATTTACCCATCTAAAAATAATTTAAAATCTAACAAAACATAAAAATATTTAAAATAAATAACTAAAAAAACCAAAAAATTAATGTTATGATTTTTAAAATAAAAAAATTTAAATTCAAAAAGTAATAAACAAAATTTAAAATAAAAACTAAAAAATTAATATTAAAATTAAAACTAATTTTAAATTATTATATGTAATTTTGTCACAAGGTTAATTTTGTTATTACACATGAATTAAAAAATTAGAAATTATTAAACAAATAAAATCTAATAAAATATAAATATATTTAAAATAAAAACTAAAATTTAGAATTCATACTAAAATTATAAAATTAATAAAAAATATTATAAATTAATTTTAGAAAATTACATATAACTTTTTCACAAGGGTAATTTTGTCATTTTAATATAAAGTATATGATACTCCCTCCATCTCAAATTATAAGAGCCTTTTGACAAAATCTCTCCCACCAAGGAATGTAATTAATGTAGTTAAAAACAATAAATTTGTCTACAATTTTTATTGCTTTACCTAAACTACCCTTGAATTTATTGGGAAGGTAAATTAGATTACACTTCATTTAACTTATTGATTAAAACAAAGGTAAATTAAATAAGAGTAATAGGGGAAAAAATAGTTAATACTACAAGCAAACTTCAAAAAGACCTTATAAAAACGGACAAATAAAAAAGCCAAAAGGCTTTTATAATTTGTGGATCAGAATCCTCTCCTAAATTTTATGTCTCCATCCCTATACAAAAATGCATCGCAATCATTAAATTAATCATATGGATGAGAAATTAAGAATCAAAACTGAATTTGAATTTTAAATTAAAACTGAATTTTAAAATAAACAAAAGCTATTCTCACTCCCAATTTTTCGTATGCGTTTTCTCCCAGATTTAAGGGCCTGTTTGTTTAAGATTAAAAAAAATAATTTTTGAAAAAATCATTTTTACTTTTTTGAAAGAATCTTTAAATTATTTTGTATCAAAATCACTTTTTTTAATCTATAACAAACAGGTCTTAGTGCTCGTTTGTTTCAGATTATTTTATGAATGAATGCTTTATTTAAAGAAATAATCACTTATTAGGATTCATTTTTTATTTTATGAATGAATCGTTTTATCTAAATATAATCTGGAATCTGATTATAATGAAAAGCTATTTGAATTAGCTTATCAGAAATAATCTGATTTTAATGAATGTCAAGATTAGAGAGAAGATTAAAAAAGTGATTTTTGTGATCTTTAACAAACACAAATTAGCTTATACATTACTTAAAAATCTCTTATAAATAATCTCTAAATTATTTTGTTTTAAAATCATTTTTTTTAATCTTAACCAAACGGGCCATTAAATCTGGGAGAAACACATATAAGAAATTGAGAGTGAGAATAGCTTTTGTTTATTTTAAAATTTGTTTTAATTTAAAATTCAAATTCATATTCGATTCTTAATTTCTAATTTGTATGATTAATTTAATGGTTATGATGCATTTTTATAGAGGGATGAAGACATAAAATTTAAAACTTAGAAGAAGATCTGGATCCATCAAACACATGATAGGATAAGAGCTTATCATGTCTATATCTTATCTTATCCTTATCTAACTCTCTTATCCTATCCTTTCTTATCTATCTTGATCATCAAATAGATCAGAGATTAGTCATCAAAGTAGAAAGTGACATTGGCATTATTTTTTTTTTTAAAATCTCTTTAGAAACAACCTAACCTAAGTTACATTACATGTGATTATCACCTATCTCCTTTAAATATCTTTTTCCACGGATTCGCTCTCCAGCTGTTCACTTTTATGAAACTTATACTCTGAGTGTGGGTTGTTGCACTTCACTAACACTCTAACACGAGTTCCAACCCCAATTTTCCCGAGAAAATTCCGTGATTTTCTCGGCTGTTATATCCTTTGTTTTCTCCCCCGAACTTTCTGATATTTTTTACGGTGTGCGACTTCTAGTCTATTGCTGTCTGAAAAATTAAAAAAAAAAAAGGTTTCTTTTTTCTTCTTCTCTTTGAATTGGGTTGAATTCTGCTGTTGATTTCGCTCAATTTCGGGTTTTCTTTGCTTGTGTTGGGTTTTTATGTGGTGGGTGTTTTGTGGGACGGTGTTTTAAGCTTTGATCCAAAGGACTGGTATGGTTTCTCTTTCTGGTACAATTGTGAAAGCTGAAGTTAATTGTTGTGTAATTTGATTATTTTTTTCCCCTTTTTTCTGCCCTAATTCTGATAATTTAAAGGAATCAGAAGGGAAAGTGATTCTTTTTGGGGGGTTAATGTTGCCAATGATAGTGTTTAAAAGGTTTAATTGAAAAAGAAAAATAATTGTATGGAGTTTAATTAATTACTTGTATTATGGGGTGGTTTTTATGTTTAAAGTATTCTAAAACAAAGTTTTTCTTTTTTTTTGCAGAGAATACCACAAGTCTCGGGGAAATTGGGTTTGTCAATATGAAGCCCGCTTTGGGTCAGGCTCAGAGTAATTGGGAAGCTGATAAAATGTATGTCACTTGCTGAATGCTTGGCATTTTTCCTACTCTAAAATCCCTTTTCTTTTCTGTGTTTGATCCTGATTTATTTGATTTAGGTCTTGAGAAACAAGTTATGTTGATGTTTGTTTTTTTTTATTTTTTATTTTATGTTATGCTTCAGGCTTGACGTTTATATTCATGATTATTTTATGAAAAGAAAGTTACATGCTGCTGCAAAAACTTTTATGACAGAAGGAAAAGTTTCCACAGATCCAGTAGGTAAGATTTTATTGGCCATTCTTTACTATTTTGTGTTGTAAGGAATTAGTTCAAAATGTTTGTTTATCATTAGTTTATTACTAGTGTAGTTCATTAGTTTAGGAGGTTTTTTTGTTAAAGAAGCATAGAATTGGTTCTCTTTACAGGAGGTCAACTTATCCTCTGGGCTTGTGCTTCTTTCTTTCTGTTTAAAATTTATAGCTCAGATATTCAAATTATATGCTGAAGGAAGTGGAACAATTGAGTACATAACTGAGTTGTATTGTTTGGTCTTTAGCAGCAATTGATGCACCTGGAGGATTTCTTTTTGAGTGGTGGTCTGTCTTTTGGGACATATTCATCTCGAGGACGAATGAAAAACATTCTGAGGCAGCTGCTGCTTACATTGAGGTGATCTTATAATGCAACACCTGTGGTTTTTTTCTCCTTTCTTTTAAATATCGGTAGCAAACTGGATCTTATATGGATTTGCATGTCGGTAGACCCAGCAAGCAAAGGCCAGAGAACAACTTCAAATGCAGCAATTGCAACTAATGCAGCAGCGCAATGCACAGTTACAGCGAAGAGATCCTAATCATCCCGCAATGGGTGGTTCCTTAAATGCCATGAACTCTGAAGGGATGTTGGGGCAGCCACCAGCGAGTGTGTTGGCCATGAAAATGTATGAAGAACGAATGAAACACCCTCATTCAATGGACTCAGAGGCATCTCCAACTCTCGTTGATGCAAATAGGATGGCCCTTCTCAAATCAGCAACAAGTCATCAAGGGTAAATAAATTTGATCAGCTTTATAGATTATAGTTACTGTGGGTGAAAGTATTACTATTAACTTGATCTTAGCAACATGAATTGGACTGCTAATATTTTGGGTTCTTTTTGCTGTCTCAGTCAGTTGGTTCATGGTAATTCAGGGAATATGTCCACTGCATTGCAGCAAATTCAAGCTCGGACTCCTTTGACCACTGTAACTACTTTAACCATATACTAAGTTAGATATTGCATGTGCTTTTTCTATTATTTTGAATTCTTTCCCTATTTTCACATCCTCTATGATAAGAAACCTGATAAATTAAGTTTACAGGACATCAAAGGAGAAGTTAACTTAGGTGCCAGTCCAAAGAGTTTGCCTATGGATACATCAGTTTATCGACAAGCAATTTTACAATCAAAATCTGGGCTAGGCAGTGCAGGTATTATTATGTGCCCTGTTCACGTTGTTACGTCAAATTTCTACTTTTTATGTATGTGGATAGCATTTATGGTTCCATCTTTGTAACACAACTTATTTTTATTGATGAATTTATTTGAAATATACTGTGGTCCTTTTCGTTCTCTGTCATCTCTCTCTGTCTCTCCGTGTGTGCGCGCGCGCGCGTGTTGTGGTGGTGGTGGTTTAGAGGGCTAGAGTGCTATTTGATGGACCCCCAACACAGAATATGCAATGAAACAGTAAGTACACAACAGATAAGAGAAGAAGAAAAAAGAGGGGAATGATATCTTGATTAATAAAGGAGAAAATGAGCCACAACTCTTACAAGTACAGAGCTGTCCAGAGCCTGAGCTCCTCAGAGAATATCCTCTCTGCCACTAGCCAACAAAATAACAAACTAATGATTACCTCACCAATTCCCACTCACACTCTTGTGCATGCGACTGCATAACAAATCGCCAGTCAAAGCATATTCTCTCACTCTCTCTCTTACTCCTTAGCCCTTCGCCTATAGACCTTCCAGGCTTTGGGCCCTTCACCAATTGGACCTATTATCGGGTCTCTATCACTGCCGCCCCCTTGAAGAACAGCCTTGTCCTTAAGGCTAAAGTGAGGAAATTGGCTCTGTAAATTCTCAGCATCTTCCCATGTCGCATCTTCCTCTGCAAGACCCTTCCACTGAATCAGAAATTGTTTCTGAACACCCCCTGCTGCTGAAATGTCCCTGCTAGCCAACACTGTCTCAGGTTCAATGATTGCATTAGGCTCCACTTCTAACTCAATTGGCAACTCAGGTTCAGCAGTATAATTTCCAATGGCCTTCTTTAGTTGAGACACATGAAAAACAGGGTGAACACGGTAATGTGCCGGCAATTTCAAACGGTAAGTGACCTCCCCATACCTCTCTTGAACCTGAAATGGCCCATAATATCGCGGAGCTAACTTCTGGTTAATTCTGCGCGCCACTGTTTGCTGCCGGTGAGGATGTAGCTTAAGGAATACCCACTCGCCAACCTCAAACACCTGTAACTTCCGGTGCTTGTCAGCATACCGCTTCATTTGTTCTTGTGCCTTGAGTAAATTATACTTCAATTGTCGCAGAATTTCATCTCTGTCTAGCAATTCTTTGCTCACTGCATCAACCTTAGTCTCCCCCTGCACAAAACGCACTATAGTCGGTGGTTTGCGGCCATATACAACCTCAAACGGCGTCTTCCCAGTGGAGATGTGGAACGTGGTATTATACCACAGCTCAGCCCAAGACAGCCACCCCTGCCATTCCCTTGGTTGCTCCGACGTAAAACATCGTAGATAAGTCTCAAGGCATCGGTTAATCACTTCGGTTTGCCCATCCGTTTCCGGATGGTAGGAGGAAGACAATTTCAGCACCGTACCATGAAGTTTAAACAGTTCTTGCCAGAAACTACTGACGAATAAGGGGTCTCTATCGCTTAAGATTGACTGTGGCATACCATGTAATCGGATCACTTCCTTAGCAAAAATGGCAGCCACACTCTTGGCTGTGTAAGGGTGTTTGAGGAGGATGAAATGCGCATATTTCGACAATCGGTCGACCACAACTAATATAGCATCATACCCTTTGGATTTAGGCAATCTTGTAATAAAATCAAGAGAAACATCTTCCCAAACTTGTTGAGGAATAGGTAGGGGCTGCAGCAAACCATAAGGAGAAGTAGTGGCATATTTTTTACGTTGGCAAACATCACACCCCTTAACAAAATCCTGCACACTTTTCTTCATGCCAACCCAATAAACATTCCCAGCAATTCTTTTATAGGTCCTTAAGAATCCAGAGTGGCCACCTCCTGGAGAAGAGTGGAATTCTTCCAATAAAAGAGGTATAAAGCTCGAAGTAGAAGAGATTACCATCCTGCCTTTATGAAGCAACACCCCCTTGTATAAACTAAAACCAGGTCTGGCATGTGAGTCAGCTTGCAAATCAGCCACTATTTTCTGCAATAGAGGATCCTGCTGAACCTCTTTGGCGACTTCCCCACGTTGTTCCCACACAGGTGCAGACAAAATGGTGTGCAGCTCGCCCTCCTCATGAATCCGGGACAAAGAGTCCGCCGCTTTATTTTCAGGACCCGGTTTATACACCACCTCGAAATGGTACCCCAACAACTTAGACACCCAACATTGTTGATCACAACTAGCAACCCGTTGTTGCAATAAGTGTCTTAAACTCTTTTGGTCCGTGAAGACAACAAAACTCCTCCCCAAAAGATAGTGCCTCCAATGTTGCACCGCCAAAACCAGAGCCATTAACTCCTTTTAAATCGACGACTTAGATAAGTTCTGTTTAGCAAACGCTTTGCTGAAATACGCTATAGGTTGCTTCTCTTGCATTAACACAGCTCCCACACCTCTTCCGGAAGCGTCACATTCAATTTGGAAAGCTTTGGAAAAATCTGGAAGTGCTAACAGAGGCGATGGTGAGGGCTACTTTGAGTTTCTCAAAGGCTAGTGAGCCGGATCCCCAAAGAAATCCATCCTTCTTGGTCAATCTGCCGAGGGCCTCGCCAACTTACCATACCCTTTAATGAATTTACGATAATAACCTGGCCAAACCAAGAAATCCTCGACCCCTTCACATTCTTAGGTAATCGCCATTCAACCACACTTGAATTTTAGCGGATCCACCGCCACACCAGCCACGAGATTACATGCCCCAAGTACTCAACCTGCCGCCTCCAAACATACACTTCTTTTTGTTGACTACAAAACAATTATCTTTCAAAGAATTGAAGTACTTAGAAAGGTGCAACAAATGAGTTTCCCAATCACGGCTATAAACAAGGATATCATCAAAAACACCAATACAAAATGTCTTAGATGGGGTTTAAAAACCCGGTTCATAGTTGCCTGAAAAGTCGCTTTGCATTCATAAGACCGAAAGGCATCACAAGGTATTCGTAATGCCCTCATGCGTTTAAAGCCATTTTGTGGACATCTTCCTCCTTCATGCGAATCTGGTGGTATCCAGATTTTAAGTCCAACTTTGAAAAGTAATTAGCCCCATGCATTTCATCCAAAAGCTCATCCACAACCCAGTATGGGGTATTTATCCTAATAGTAGCCTTGTTCAAGGCACGATAGTCTACACATACGCCACGAGGAATCCTTCTTCTTGACCAATATAACCGGCCGAAAAAGGACTAGAGCTTGGCCTGATCAACTTTGTCAGAATAACTCTTTGACCTGACGTTCAATTTCATTCTTATGCAAATGGGGATCTGTAAGGTCGGACATTCACAGGCGGCCCGCTGCGTAATGGAATCCCATGCTCACCAATCTTTTTGGAGGTAAGCCCAGAATTCTGAAAATCAAGGAAATCCTTCCAACATCCTGTTAAGAGCTTTGTTGTTGTTACGAATTCAACAGATTCACTACCCCTTCCGTTCTACTCCTTTCATCCACACTCACCACTCCTACAATAAGGAATAAAATGATGATGAATCAGGCAAGTGTTTTTGTCTCCCTTGCACTGCCTCCCTACCCTTTGGCAACCCCTTCAATAATACTGGCTTACCCTGATGCATGAAGGTAATAGTTAACTCCTCCCAATCCATTGTCACCTTACCCATCTTCTTCAACCCAGCAACTCCCAGTATAACATCCAAGCCACCCAAATCCAAAACATAAACATCAACAGTCAAGGTTGCCTCACCAAACTGAATAACAACGTCAGAGCACTTACCTCGAGTAGTAACCCGATGGCCATCCCCCAATCGAACCCCTAACTCACGGGTTGAACATACTGGAAGCTCCAGAGCTGTGGCCACTTGAGGAGAGATGAAATTGTGCGAAGCACCACTATCGACCAACACAAGCACCGGGACCCCTTTGATTCCTCCTTCGAGCTTGATCGTATTCATCTCCTCCACACTCCCATACGAAACCCCACACAATCCCATCACTTTACAGTCAATCGACTCATCCTCTTCGGCATCATCGTTATCCACTTCAATGGCCAGCACCTCCCCTTCATTGGCATCCTCATCATCACCAAGAATCAAAAGTCTCAACTGTTTTTCAGGGCATTGGTGGAGAGGATGGAACTTGTCTCCACATCGAAAACAAAGCCCCTTCGATCGTCTCTACATCAGCTCCGAATACGATAAATGTCGTAACCCTCTGCTTTTCTCTCCGCCAGATCCCCCTTTTCTTTCTGGGCGTGAGTTTGGAGAGGTCACCGAGAGTACAGACCCCTTTCCATTGGACCCCGACCCACTTGCGTTGAAATTGGGCCTGTTATTCGAAACTGGACCTGAGCCCATCGACCTGCTCGACTGCACGAAGCCCATCCCTCCGACTCAGAACTATCTCGCCCACGATTTTTCGGTTTGAACCCGTTGGAGTTTCCGCCCACGCGATTTCCACGTGCCACGACACCGTCTTCACCTCCGTTTCTAGATCCCTTGCTACCTTCATCATCTGAGCTCTCGTTCGTGGGTTGAACGGACGGACCCGGCACCGAAGCTCCGGGCTGAGACCGCCCATGAAGTACCCACAATACTGCTCCTCTGGCAAGCGAGGCACCTGTGAGGAAAGGAGCTCGAACTCAGCAATGTAATCTTCCACGCTTCCCTTTTGACACAGATCAGCAAGCTGCTCGTAGGGATTTTCGTAACGACCGCCGTAACGTTCGATCAACGCTTGCTTGAATTTGAACCAAGTGAGTTGATCTTCCGTTTCTTGCAACAGATTGAACCAGTGAATCGTTGCACCATCCATACTGAGCTTGGCGAGCTTCACCTTCACCTCATCAGATGTGTTCTGAACCTCGAAGTACGTCTCTGCCCTCGTGATCCACCCCACCGGATCACTACCGTCAAACGACGGCAATTCCACCTTCTTCACCGCCATTCGAAACTCGTCAGAAGGTTCATACACTGACACGAACGGAATCCCGGATCCGTTTTTGCTCGCATGAAACGGAGAGCTAACATCCTGATGTACCAGAGTTGCCTTGCTGATTTCCACCAGAAGTGAACTCTTAAAATCCTCCAACGTAGATTTGATGGACGTCTCTAAGTCTGCAACGTGATTCTCCAACAGTTCCATTCGATCGGCCATTTTTGGGGGCATGGGTTAGGTATCCGGCAGGTCGGACCAATTGATGGACCCCCAACACAGAATATGCAATGAAACAGTAAGTACACAACAGATAAGAGAAGAAGGACAAAGAGGGGAATGATATCTTGATTAATAAAGGAGAAAATGAGCCACAGCTCTTACAAGTACAGAGCTGTCCAGAGCCTGAGCTCCTCAGAGAATATCCTCTCTGCCACTAGCCAACAAAATAACAAACTAATGATTACCTCACCAATTCCCACTCACACTCTTAATCAGGCGACTGCATAACAAACTGCCAGGTCAGCATATTCTCTCACTCTCTCTCTTACTCCTTAGCCCTTCGCCTATAGACCTTCCAGGCTTTGGGCCCTTCACCAATTGGACCTATTATCGGGTCTCTATCACTATTTCACGTGGACTTCTATGTTTTTTTGTGATGATAATCCTTTGTCATTAGAGTAAAATTATAATTCCCAACATATCTTCTTTAGTGATGAATGAAACTCTTTTTGGAAAGTGCAAGCCTTGTAACCTTGCAACTGGTACTATTGTCATGCATTAGTAGTGTGGGTTTTATTTTGTAGTTTTGTTGTTAATCTCTTGCAGAGATGTTCCTCATGGCTTTGACATTTAGTGCAGAATATCAGACATGGTTGATCCATTTTTTTGATTTTTGTTTATTTAATTATCCTTCAGGATTAAATCAAGGAGTTACAAGTCTTCCATTGAAGGGATGGCCTCTAACTGTGAGTTGAATGTTATCTTCATCAGTGTACTGTTGTTTCTCTGAAGCCTGTTAAACTTCTTGAGAGCGGAATGTAACCTATCCCCTTTTTACAGGGAATTGATCAACTAAGACCTGGTTTGGGTGTACAAGTTCAGAAGCCTAATTTAACAACCCAAAACCAATTTCTTTTGGCATCACAACAACAACAGGTTTTGGCACAGGCTCAGGCACAAAACAACCTTGGAAATTCTAATTATGGTGATATGGATCCACGTAGACTTTCTGGTCTACCTCGAGGTAGCTTAAATGCAAAGGATGGTCAGTCTAACAGGAATGATGGATCTATTTGCTCCCAAATGCAGTCAGGTTCACCTAAGGTTGGACTGGCTCTTCAAATATTAAAAGGATATCACTAATGTCAATAATAAAAAAACTATTTCCCATGATTCTAATCTTTCCAATGATACATGAATCCCCCTAATTCCCAATGGCATGTTAATCACTATCACTATTTCCAACTTAATCAATGCTTTATCTAGCATTTGTCTAATAGTATTAATACATTTCATAATCTTTTTAAAAAATTTGATTATTGAAACTATCTTTAGGACTTTTTCACCCTCTACTGTCAACTACTTACTACAAAGTTATTAATTGGTTAACTTCTGATTCCCAAAATCATTGATGTCCATAATTTATAAGAATAGACAAAAGTTAAAAAAGGGGACCAAAGTGGCTTCACTCCCTTGAGATTCCAAAAGTCCCAAGAAAGCAGAAACTCGTTTAAAACATCAGTCTATGCCTGTGGAAACAAATTTCTCTTAACTTCTCAATATGAGAAGTGGAAAACTTTCATCTGAAAGTCCCTTTCACTGATATACATGAGCATGTAAGAAACTTTCCTGTCACCAACTGGTTGTAATATGCTAGTATCCTATTTCCTTCATGCTTGCTGTTGATTCAGAAAGATTTATCTCTGTAGTAGTGTGGACATGCTGTTCATCTTACTAATTGAATAGAAAAGCAAGGAAAACTGTCCTTAAATTGTATATTTATCAGCTTTGTCTGTATGTGATAAGTAAGCCATATAAATTAGTTCTAAGATGGTAAATGTCTACATTGTTCTTTCCGTTTTTATATAATACAAATTGCAACAGATTATGATCTTGGAGGTCAATTTTAAATTTTTTAATCTTTAATGGATGGCATACAGATGAAGATGACCCAGTCACAACATTCATTATCTCAGCAGCAGGAGCAATTGCAGCAGCAGCAGGTTGTGCTTAATGTCTCTGTTTTTTTGCCTTCTTTTCTTTTTTCTTTGTATGGAATGTAACCAGATGGACATGGTAACTAAGTGTCCATCCTACGTTGTTTTACCATTTTTTTCCCTTCATATGTGGTTGCAGAATGGAAGCGTGGAGGGATCTGAGAAGCATGATTTTGTTAATATATATGACCTTAGATTATGTGCTGCTTCTTCTCCTATTAGATATATTTGCAATGATTTTATTTTAGTATGCTGTCCCTCCCCAAATTTGTTTCAGATCTAATTAACATACTACATCTGCTTTGTCATCAGAATAATAGAAAAAGAAAACCACCTTCTTCTTCTGGAGCTGCCAATAGCACTGGTACTGGAAACACAGCTGGTCCTTCACCTAATTCACCGCCATCAACACACACACCTGGTGATGGATTAAATACAGCAAACAGCATGCATCATGTTAACAGTGTGCAAAAGAGCATGATGATGTACGGTGCAGAGGCAACTGGAGGCCTTGCATCATCTTCAAATTTGCTGGTAAGTTTTGTTAATTTTAGTTTGCATAATTCTCTGTGTGATCATATAAACCATGTTGTATGCAAATTTGATTTGCTTTAATTTGTATAACAGCTATCTTGTTTGTTGACTTGTATGTCATACTTCCCATATTTTGTACTTGTAGCTATCTGACCCATATGTTCAATTCAGTTATAATTAGTTGAAAAATCCTCTATTGCTAACCATTGATCTTGATGAAAACATTTGAGTAACCATGTTTGTTGTGGTGCTGATTTATTAAGTTAAACAAATTATTCTGTGTTTCTGACACCATCATTTCATAAATCAGGACGACATGGAACAATTTGGAGATGTTGGTGCTTTAGATGATAATGTAGAATCCTTTCTATCAAATGATGGAGGAGATGGTGGCAATCTCTATGGAGCAATAAAACAAAGTCCGGCTGAGCAACGAAAAGAGTCTTCAAAAGGTAATCTTTGTGTATGTGTCTTTCTTCTCTGTTTGCAAAGTATTATGGGCAAGTATCATTAACCACACTTTTATTTCAGGTTTCACCTTTGCTGAATTTGGTTGCATAAGAACAAGGAACACAGTTACTTGCTGTCACTTCTCTTCTGATGGAAAGTTACTTGCCAGTGCTGGGGATGACAAGAAGGTAATTCGGTTGCATAGTGAGGATACTATGCCATGTTCAAGGAAAACTGGTGGCTCACGGCTCACATTATAACTTTTTTGTTTTTGCTACTCCATAATGCCCTTCTCTGTTTTGAATTAGTATATTTTGATCCCAAGCATCTCCCTTTGGTAACATTTATGGCACCAGTATTTTCATGCTCTCAATCTCATGAATTATCTCATTCTATAGTTTTTGCTATTCTGGCATATGTTATGGGCCTGCCTGTATATAATTAAAAGTTTAAACAAAGTGAATGGATGCCATGTTTTCTTAGAGAAACTTTTCAGAAGCTACTATTTTTAACTTCTGAGAAAAGCACTACAATAGTTTTTTTTCTGAGGTTTTTACTTCTTTTTTCCAAAGAATTTACATAAACAAACAGGCCTTAATTGACTAACTGTGGTTGATTTGATTATGCGCATAAATGATTTTTTTATTGGTAGTGCTGAGACTTGGTATTAATTTTCTAAACAACTGCTGTGAGCAAATCTTCATTCAATTTATAAATTCTAATTGTTGTGTATGTTTCTTTTTTGTGGGGGCATGTATTAGGTTGTCCTCTGGAACATGGACACTTTACAGACAGAGAGCACTCCTGAAGAACACAAATTAGTTATTTCAGATGTCCGTTTTAGACCAAATTCATCTCAGTTGGCGACAGCCTCGTGTGATAAATCTGTGCGGTTATGGGACGCAGCCAATGTAACATAACAAACTTTTCTCGGTTTGCCTATAAATTATTTATAACTAGTACATCTGATGTTTAAAACTTGCAACACTTCTTCCAGCTTTGTTCCCTGCGATTGACAATCATCCGTCTTTTTCCAATCATATTCTACAAATTACTCTCTTTCTCTTTCTTTCAATGCAGCCAACCTATTGTGTTCAAGAATATAGTGGGCATAGTTCAGCTATTATGTCCCTTGATTTTCACCCTAAGAAGACTGATATTTTCTGCTTCTGCGATCGTGAAAATGAAATTCGGTATTGGAACATTACTTCATCCTCTTGTACTCGTGTATCTAAGGTTGGCCAAACAAATGCATTCTGTTATTTCCTTTTTGAACAATTTCATATGTCCCTAATATTCATTACAATTGATTGTTTCAGGGAGGTAATGCAAAAGTGAGGTTTCAGCCTAGAATGGGACAGTTACTGGCAGCAGCTTCTGATAAAGTAGTGTCTATTTTTGATGTCGAAAATGACAGACAAATTTACTCACTCCAGGTAAAATCTATATGTGTACTTGCTTATCTCTAATATAATATAATCTCCTTTAAACAAAGGTCAATGATATATTTTATGCTTGTAAAGATAGATAAATTTGAAATAGTTTCTTCATATATTGATTGTTACTCATGTTATTGAAGCTTCTTGTCCTATATTTTGGATGGAATTTGTTCCGTTATCTATCTGCCTGTTTCTACTTTTCAAGATCTCCTTGTATCCAATTTCTATGCCAAAGATTCAATTAATAGTATGGATAAAAAAGAAATTAACTAGGCGAATCAGCAAGCACAAAAGACACTAGCATTTATGGGTGGAACTGAAGATTGGGCTGCCTTATGCAGCAATGTGATCTTTTTTATTTCAAGGTTTGCATTTTTTGTGGATTTCATAGTTAATTTTGTGATTTTGTCTATGCAGGGTCATCCTGAACCGGTGAACTATATTTGCTGGGATGCTACTGGAGATATCTTAGCATCTGTGAGTCCAAATTTGGTGAAGATCTGGACTTTGAACTCAGGAGAATGCGTTCAGGAGCTCAACTCAACTGGGAACCAGTTTTATTCCTGTGTTTTTCATCCAAGTTATTCAACTTTATTAGTGATAGGAGGGTTTTCGGTAAGTATTTTATTCACTATCTACTGTATTGAACGGATGGATTCAAAACTAAACTGCTGAACCGCATGCGTCAGACACTCAACAAAACTGCACTGGTTCACTCTAACACAGCAAAACATCCTGAACAGATCCCTTCCCCCATCAACATTCCATCCATATCTCCCTTTCTTAGGTTGACTTTATGAATCAAATGACCCTAATAAACACATTTATATTAGGGTCTTTATTAGTTGTTTCTTTACTTTTCTGCCAAGTCTTGTAATCAAATCACTACTCACATGACCAAACCACCTTAGTGAGTTTCTATTGTCCCCGTAATAGGTTTATAAAAATCACCCTGCACTTAATGATATGAACCACTCACCACTACTTCCATCACCCGCTTCCGACCGCTCCACCAATTGTTATTTTAAATTGTAAGCACAATTTGTGCTAGATTAAGTACTACTAGAGTAGTATAAATAAGGATTCAATCCTTTGTATTGTCATCAATCAAGCATTAATTAATTGAGTAAGTTGGTTTGAGCAATTGAGTTTTTTTTTTTTTCCTCTGGCTTCTGAGCAATAGGTGCTACGTGAACTGTTATCCTGATACACTGGTTGTTGATCTTTATCATTTTTTGTATGTCTGCTCATGCACTGAAACATTTTTATCTCCATCACACTTTTTTTTGTTGGTGTTTTTATTGGCATTTCATTGCCTATCATTCATTACTAATGAACATAATCAAATGGCATCTAGATTGGTGGGATATATAACAGTACAAGTTGGTTCCATTTATTCAAATTTTAAGTTGACAACATTATTGGCTTGGTCAGTTAATGAGTGTCTGATTTAACTACTAATATTCTTCCAAAATTTCAAATGACAAAAGAAGAAAAACAATTCAGCATGAGTGGCCAACAGTTGTTTTTTTTTTTTTTTTTTTTTTAATAATTCATGTTTTCTTTTCCTATGCTTTCATTTAACATGAATTCAGAAGTCTTATGAAAAGACAAGTTGATTCAGAATTTTCTATATCTCAAATTATCAAAAGGAAAAAAATATTTAACTTAATATGTTTTGTTGGACATTTAACCTTTTTCATTTACTGTGACAAATATGTTGGTCTTCTCTATTAAGCATCATAATGTGTTCATTGGTTTCTGATTTACTGTTTTTTTCCTTCTTGTGGTTACAGTCCATAGAGTTGTGGAACATGGCTGAGAACAAAAGCATGACAATTCCTGCACACGAGAATGTGATATCTGCTTTGGCTCAGTCTCCTATCACTGGAATGGTTGCCTCTGCTAGTCGTGACAACTTTGTAAAGTTGTGGAAATAAATATCATATTTTAGGTTCTAATATCTCCTATATTCTTTTTATCATTCACGTTTTATTCCAAAAGAATTCAGAGATCTATATTGAAAGCAAAAAAGGGGTCTTTGAACTTAGTTTGCAATAAGGTAAAGTTTGCAATAAGGTATTATACTACTAGCACATAAAACAATTTTGCCATTATGTATAAAATCCTAAGAACTGCTCCTTAGTTATTATTCCATAATCCGCAATACAATTTTTATTTTTGTGTAATATATTTGGATTTATGGAAGTTCATTTCTTATTATTTTTTTTTTTTAGGCTCACCCTAATTAGTCTTTTGGATCTAGTGAACTCTCCAAGTATCCCTACAGTAAAGCCCTTTGGGACCGCATAGTATGACTTGCTGTTATTTCCCAAGTCCTAATGCATGACAATGGATTTGATTGGCTTTTCTTTTTGGTCAAAATTTCGTTGGCTTTGTTTAACTCACTAGATCAATGTTGGCTAACGGGGTCCACCACAGCACCATAGAAATCAGCGTTTGTAAATTTTTCCATTTTGAAGCTATTGTTGTTATTATAACTTACTGCGTTTCTTATTGCTTTCATCGAGTAGGATCTAATACTTCTCTACTTGGATCCTATTGTTTTGCTAAAGAATTGTTATAAACTTCAAACACTTACTTGATGATAGGGATATGATTAGAAACTTTTCATTTTAGAACTATAAAAAGTTAACTATAATTTTTTAAGATATAAGGATTTAATTGGAAGCACCTAAATAATATAGTAGTAATGAAATAACTACTTTCATTACGTAGAAATATTACTATATCTTTTAGCCTTTTGTCAACTTATTTGGGTTTAGGACTCTTTGTTCAAGTCTGGCATTACATATTTTTTATTAGCAATGTTAGTAACATATTTTCTATTACTTTTTTTAAATATACTTTATTATCAGATAAAATTGAGGTGAGTTTATTAAATCAAGCGAGCCTCATTCTCTATTTGGTAAGACCTTTTACAAGTGGTGGTGGAGGTTACATGAATTTCACTCAACAATAGCATGTTAGAAAAATGTGTTCGAGAATATGTTGGTATTTATTCTTTTCCTCCAAAAAAAGACTATTTATTTGTTTTCCAAACATTTGAAAATTAATAATTGACTACCGAAAAAAGAAAATTAATAATTGACATTTGGAGATCGGTCGTTTAATTGCTCCAAACATTGCAAATGTGTATGACTCATGATTATCATAATCGGAGGCTATTATTTATGTATGACCCACTTTATTCCTTCCATTGGTATTTTTTAGGGTGTCTAGACCCTATTACACTGTTCGTGTCAAACTAGTCAACAAAAAAAAATGAATTAAGCTTTGGATTGGTGATGAGGAGTTTGGGCAATTTTGCATGCATGTAATATAATATAGTGTTGGATATAATGAATAACAATGAGGATTATGAACCAAACTCTATTAAATGTTGCAATCAAAGAAATGATTAGCCAAAATGAAAAGATATTTTAAGATAAAGTTGAAACTGTTTGAAAAAACAAAAAAGTTTTTGGATTTGTAGTCCATACATATGAAGACACAAACTATTTGGATACAAATCGGTTTTTGTGCGAAAATGAGATAAGAATGGTTAGATTGTGAGGTGTAAGGAATCACTCGTTGCCCAGGGTAGTTTTGAAGAAACATGCTCATGGTGGATGCAACTACTTTTTTATATTAGTTTGAAAGTAGACAAAAGACTCAATTTTCACCTAATGGATGTTGTTACTATTTATTTGTACTGATCACTTGAATATGACACACACACACATGAAGTTCATTGAAAGTTTTAAGTTGTCTGAAGCACACTGTTCAAGTCCTTAGAGACTATTCAATTAAAATGAATAAATCAATTTATGGACTAAATACATGTACTTTTTTGCTTATATTTTGCTGTAATAAAAGCATAGTTTATAAAAAAAACTTAAATCAAAGGACACGAGGTCACGTCAACCATTAACAAATCTCAAATGCGGAATAACTAAAACCAAGTACAAGAAAGTCAACGGAAATAAAATCCCAAAATCTCTGATGTCACATATCTCAGAGTTCACACTCTTAATCATTACATCAAAAAAGCCTTTCAAAAAAATCATTACATCAAAAAATAAACAATACTTCAATAACTCCAATACGGAATATTAAATCCTAAAATAAGGAGCATTGTATGGACTACTTCTGGGTGTCCACTTCAACGTCATCACCTGCAGTCTCATTATCTACCTGCACACAGGGTGTACAAGTAGTCACAACGACAGATGGGGTGAGAAATCATATACAATATGAAAAGTATACATGACAAGAGAATAGATAAAACATGATGCACAAACTCTCAATCACGCATATTTTAGTCAACACATAATATTTTACCTAGAAAATAGTTGTAATCAATAATTTTCTTAAGACACGTGCATTACCTTAAATGACACCTAATATGAGATAAAAGGGGTATTTCTTTTAAAAAAACTTATTTAATACATTAATTCTATTAAAATATTCATCTATAGTAATATATATATATATATATATATATATATATTTAAATTTTTTTTTGCTCGTCAAAAATCTATATATATATATATGTGTGTGTGTGTGTATATATATATATATATATATATATATATATATTAATATGTTTTCATAATTGCACAATAGAAAGATGTACATATGTCAAAACTTTCTCCGAATACTACTCACATTTACTCAGTACAAATAGATAGATAGATAGATGTAGATATCAATACTCTATGATTTTAAATATTTTTATGTAGATCTTTAAATTAGTTTAAAGTTATACATATCTATCATGATTTTAAATATCGGTTTTCTAACGTGCACAACCTTGCACAGGTTAAGAGTCATTAATTATCTAATTTTTTTTCTTATTAACTGATTACTTTCCTATTTAGTAAAAAGAGAGAGATAATATACATAAAATAAATAAGAAAATAGGTGACTAATAAGGAAAAAAAAGATAATTAATAACTTTTAACCCGTATAAGATTATACATATTAGAAAAACCGTTTAAATATTTCTTTTGTACACAAAACACATTTCTCTCCTAATATTTTTTAATTATATTTTTAAAAATTTTAATTATTCATGCTTGGATATTTGATGTTTCCGTCGTAACATTCTTTCCTTGTCATGAATCTTTCCCTAATCATTACTCAACTATCCGCGATTTCGTCAAAAAAAAAAAAAAAAAACAATTTAATGCCACAATTTGAGAATCCACCGTCATGCAGGGAATCGATAAGAGAAAAAAAACTAATTAAATATTAAATATTAAATATATATTGTTCAACAGCTTTCTTCGTGTACAATCCCGAATCCCCTGTGATACCCCATTCTCTCTCTGCGATCACGAACTTTCAGAAAATGGAGAACAACGCATTCAAAGATCGAAACTTTGGGGACAATGAACATGAAGAAATCCCGGATTCCTTCTGTTGCTGTGTTTGTCTGTAAGTCTCTTTCACCAGTTTCAATTGCAAGCGTTTGTTTCCTTTTGTGGGGTTCATTTGCCATGTGAGAGAAACACCCTTTGGTATGTATTTCCCAAGGTTCAATTTTGTTCTCAAATTCTTATTCATAATTCAAAAGGGTCATCGGGGATACCTTAATTTTATAAAAAAAGTAAATTAATTCGTGAATTAAGTTAAGTTAATGCGAGCAATTCGATTTTTTTTTTTTTTTGACTTTTTTGGATCTCAAGTTGGTATGCTTGCATGTAAATGTAAATGATATATCTTTTTCAGTTGGGTATCCAATTCATTGAACATGATGAAAATGTAATTAGAGGATGAATAGCTCACCAAGGGTTTTATCAAGTTATAATCCATCAATTATTTGTTTTCTATTCCAAACCGCAAAATGTCTCTTTTTTGCTGCTTGATATGAATTGCACATTCATGAGTTTGAAAGTTTTATTCTAAGGTTAAAAGGATGAAATTGGTTTTTGACCTTTTGGTTTTTGTGTCATTTTAAGTTGGTCTATGAGCTGACTTACTTTCTTTATCAAATTGTACTTACTAATTTTAACTCTACTATAATCATGCAGGGATCTATTATACAAGCCCGTTGTGCTATGTAAGGCAACATTATTTTATTGAAATACATGTGAATACGTTAGTAGTGTGATAATTTTCGGTCTTTTTCCTCCATTTTTGCAGCTTGTGGTCACATATGCTGTTTCTGGTGTGTCCATAAATCAATGAATTGTCTGCGCGAGTCACAGTGTCCAATATGTAGGCATCAATACTATCACTTCCCAACAGTCTGCCAAACGCTTCATTTTTTGCTTCTTAAGATCTATCCAGTTGCTTACAACAGAAGGATAAATCAAACACTTGGTATCTCTCTTTCTCTAATTGTATGCATCAGCATATTAAAATATACATGTGCAATGTTCCCTATACAGTTACTTTTTGTAAAAGCAATTTATTTTATGTGATATTTCTGTTAAAGTAAGGTTAAGATAGAGGGGAGTTAGTATGTTATTTTGTTGTTGATATATTTATTAAATATGTTTTTCACATTCACTCTACCAGAAATAAGTATTTACAATTTTCTGTGATGTTTGGTTGCCTTGAGCATTGAATACAACGGTGTTTCGGTAATGTTTGTTTTTACCGAAAATTAGCTTTTTCTCCAGATGCCAGTGGTGTCATTTAATTAATCCATTTAGCTGTCCGGCCTAGTGGCATAAGGCTTGGGCTTGGTTGTTACTGTGCATGGAAGATGTGAGACTCAATTGGACTAGGTGACCAGGATATGATTCTTCCATTGATAGCTAACCCTCTTGTGGAAAGAACCTACACCTCCATGCAGAGATTTTGGTGCCTGTGTCCTTGAACTAACATATGGCAAGACCACCAAACGGATACCGAATTGTTTTTGGTTGGTTCTGCAACTAAACAGAAGATGAGTCACATCTAATTGGTCACTTGAGTTTCTTGTGTGACTATTATTTCACAGGTCTCTTAGACTTTTAGGCATACAACATGGAATCCTGCAAGAAAATGGATACAATGAATGGTAGAATACATTGGATAGGGCTCCACCGTCCACACCGTCCATATTAATTACAAGCAATACTCCCCCTCAAGCTGGAGCATACATGTCATATGCACCAAGCTTGTTACAAATGGATTCAACCCGAGGTCCTCTAAGGGACTTAGTCAACAAATCAGCCAGTTGATTATTGGAACCGACAAAACTAGTCATGATTTCTCCTGAAAGAACTTTCTCTCTCACAAAGTGGCAGTCGATCTCTATGTGCTTAGTTCTTTCGTGAAATACTGGATTGGAAGCAATATGCATTGCAGCTTGGTTGTCACACATTAGTTTTATTGTCTTGACATCTCCCAATTTGAGTTGTTGGAGTAATTGTCTAAGCCATGTGAGTTCACAAGCTGTTACTGCCATAGCTCGATACTCTACTTCTGCACTCGATCTTGCGACTGTGTTCTGCTTCTTGCTTCGCCAGGAGATCAAATTACCTCCAACAAAGACACAATATCCTGTAGTGGATCTTCTATCTGATGGTGAACCTGCCCAATCAGCATTAGAATAGCCAACAACTTCGGTGTTACCCTTGTTTTCATAAAGTAATCCTTTACCTGGTGCATTCTTGATATACCTAAGAATGCGAACCACTGCTCAGTTGGTCACACAGGGAGCATTCAGAAATTGATCGACCACGCTACAAAGAAAGGTAATGTCAGGCCTGGTTACTGTAAGATAGTTAAGTTTGCCAACCAGACGTCGATATCTACCAGGGTCTTTCAATGGCTCCCCCTGACCTGGTAGTAGTTTGACATTGGGATCCATGGGAGTATCACTAGGTCGACAATCAAGCATCCCGGTTTCCTCTAGTATATCAAGCGCATATTTCCGTTGAGTAATAGCTACACCTGTCTTAGACTGAGTAACTTCAATCCCCAAAAAATATTTTAAGGGACCCAAATCTTTGGTCTGAAAGTGGATTGACAGATGTTGTTTGAGCTGATGGATGCCCGCATGATCGTTACCTGTGATGATGATGTCATCAACATAGACAAGCAGATAAAGACAGGTAGTAGGTGAAGAATGCATGAAGAAGACAGAGTAATCAGCTTCACATCTGGTCATGCCATACAAGTGCGATGCTAAATCTCAGAACCAAGCACGTGGAGATTGTTTCAAACCATAGAGAGATCGACGTAGCCGGCATACGTGGTGAGGCGCACCACTAACAGTGAATCCTGGAGGTTGCTCCATGTACACCTCTTCCTGTAACTCACCATGTAGGAAGACATTTTTGATGTCCAATTGATGGAGAGGCCAGTGATGAATAGCAGCTATGGCAAGGAAAAAACGAACAAATGCGATCTTGACAACTGGAGAGAAAGTATCCCCATAATCAAGGCCAAAAATCTGTGTGTATCCTTTTGCTACGAGGCGAACTTTCAAGCGGTCGATCTTCCCATCGGGCCCAACCTTAACTGTGTAGACCCATCGACAACTGTCAGAAACATTTACTAATAGAGTCTGTTAATGGTTGATAACTGTTAGAAACATTTACTAATAGAGTCTGTTAATGGTTGATAACTGTCAGAAACATTTACTAATAGAGTCTGTTAATTCTGTTCTAGCTTGCAGTGAAAGCTTGCGTTGAGTCTGTATATAAACCCAGTGCAAAACATTCATTCTATGGAATATCAGAATTATAATTCCAGAAACACTTCCAGTTTCTCTCAAATTCTCTCAATTCTCAGAATTCTTCATGGTATCCAAACCATGAAAGTGAAACCTTGGCTTTCGATCTTCTAATTCCTGCTGCTTTTTCGCCACCACTGCTACAGCCAAACCCATCTGCGTCGCAGCCACCAATGCGGCCTGATCCACTAAATTCACGTATTGCTTCACACATTCTACATTCTAGCACCGCCATTTTCTAATCCGGTGGACTTTGATTTCATTCTGGTTGGTTTCACTTCGGTTGCACCTGTGTCAACCATAACGCCAATCACATTATCTTACCCACTTCAAAAAACTAGTTGATAAGATCATAAGAACTTTCTTCTATGGAAGCAACAGATCGAGCCAGTTTTGAATGGCCTGATGGCTCAGTGAAGTGTGAACAAGTACAAAGCTTGGCTTGTAGCCAAGGGCTTTCATGAAAGGCCTGGTTGTGCTTTTTCAGAAACATTCTCTCCTGTTGTGAAGCCTATAACAGCGAGAATAGTTCTTATCTTGGCCTTGACAAGTCGATGGTATATTCCGCAGATAGATGTCAGCAATGCATTCTTAAGTGGGCATCTTGAAGAGGATGTCTATGTAGTACAACTCCATGTTTTGAATCAGCTGAGAAGAGCCTTGTTCGCAAACTTAATAAGGCTATATATGGTTTGAAACAGGTGCCAGGTGCCTGATACGAAAGGTTGACAAAAACTATGCTCAGTTTTGGACTCATTCATAGTAAATGTGATCCTTCACTGCTAATTT
Source organism: Calophaca sinica (assembly GCA_037113605.1). Lineage (NCBI taxonomy): Eukaryota > Viridiplantae > Streptophyta > Magnoliopsida > Fabales > Fabaceae > Calophaca > Calophaca sinica. The sequence goes on along the minus strand of CM073733.1, from coordinate 98,619,241 downwards.
TCAAGAGTTCAGTCTGCTATTTGTGTGTTCTCATCTATGTTGACATTATTATTACCGAAGCTCTCCTACACTGGTCAGACCTTCATTGATAAGTGATTAAGGTGTTTTGCTCTTAATTAGTTGGGCAAGTTGGACTACTTTTTGGGAATTGCAAGTCAGAAAGTTACCTAATAGTTCTTTTCTTTCTCAGGCTAAATATTTTAGAGACTTGCTACATAGAGCCAATTTTTTTTTATGCAAAGGTGATAGGAATCCTCAATTGGGCCCAATGAGGAGGTGCTTGTGACTTCAGGCCAAGGAAAACCCACTATCTGGAGGGTTTACTCATGTAAGAAAAAGAAAGTAGTGGGGGGGGTGAGAAGAGTGAAATTTGCTGGTTGGCAGTTAGTTAGAATCCTCATGTTTAAGTGTGGGGTAGTGGAGAATATGCAGGGATTCTGTTTTGTTTCTTGCAGTTAGTATTTTGGGCAGAGAATAGAATTCTCTGAGGAGCCTCGGCTCTGGAAAATTGTTGAGAGTCTCACTCTCATTTGTCTTTCCCTGTTTCTGTTTCAATTCAATAAATTCCCCTAAATTTGGCTTTCATATTTCTCTGCTCTATCAATTGGTCCGACCTGCCATTGTTGTTCATGCCCCCGGAAATGGCGGAGCGAGTCACTGAATTGGAAACCCGATTGGAACGTGTGGAATCGGGCATGTTGACGATGCAAGAGACGCTGCTCGCTGAGATGACTCGGATGTGGAATTCATCGTCACATTCATCTCCGACCGGGGAGAACCCCCCACTCTCCTCCTCTGGACGAATTTCGTCTCTCCGACCGGGGAGGATGTCTATGTAGTACAACTCCATGTTTTGAATCAGCTGAGAAGAGCCTTGTTCGCAAACTTAATAAGGCTATATATGGTTTGAAACAGGTGCCAGGTGCCTGATACGAAAGGTTGACAAAAACTATGCTCAGTTTTGGACTCATTCATAGTAAATGTGATCCTTCACTGCTAATTTTCAAGAGTTCAGTCTGCTATTTGTGTGTTCTCATCTATGTTGACATTATTATTACCGAAGCTCTCCTACACTGGTCAGACCTTCATTGATAAGTGATTAAGGTGTTTTGCTCTTAATTAGTTGGGCAAGTTGGACTACTTTTTGGGAATTGCAAGTCAGAAAGTTACCTAATAGTTCTTTTCTTTCTCAGGCTAAATATTTTAGAGACTTGCTACATAGAGCCAATTTTTTTTTATGCAAAGGTGATAGGAATCCTCAATTGGGCCCAATGAGGAGGTGCTTGTGACTTCAGGCCAAGGAAAACCCACTATCTGGAGGGTTTACTCATGTAAGAAAAAGAAAGTAGTGGGGGGGGTGAGAAGAGTGGGGCTGCCTGGTTGGCAGTTAGTTAGAATCCTCATGTTTAAGTGTGGGGTAGTGGAGAATATGCAGGGATTCTGTTTTGTTTCTTGCAGTTAGTATTTTGGGCAGAGAATAGAATTCTCTGAGGAGCCTCGGCTCTGGAAAATTGTTGAGAGTCTCACTCTCATTTGTCTTTCCCTGTTTCTGTTTCAATTCAATAAATTCCCCTAAATTTGGCTTTCATATTTCTCTGCTCTATCAATTGGTCCGACCTGCCATTGTTGTTCATGCCCCCGGAAATGGCGGAGCGAGTCACTGAATTGGAAACCCGATTGGAACGTGTGGAATCGGGCATGTTGACGATGCAAGAGACGCTGCTCGCTGAGATGACTCGGATGTGGAATTCATCGTCACATTCATCTCCGACCGGGGAGAACCCCCCACTCTCCTCCTCTGGACGAATTTCGTCTCTCTGCTAAGAAGGTGGAGCTTCCTTCTTTCCAAGGTGAAGATCCGGTTGCCTGGATCAGACGTACCTTGAAGTACAGAAGATTTCTGACGACGTTCGCATTCAACTTGCGAAACTAAGCATGGAGGGTCAAACCATTCATTGGTTCAATTTGTGGCGTGATTCAACGGAGGACGTTTCTTGGGAGAGTTTCAAGGAAGCCCTCATTGTGCGTTCTGTGGTGGCCGTTTGGATAATCCGTTTGAGGAACTCAGGGATCTGAAGCAAACGGGTTTGGTGGAAGATTACATCGCCGATTTTGAACTCTATTCCTCTCAGTGCGGCCGCCTTCTTGAAATCCAGTTTTTGGGCTATTTTATTGGAGGTCTTCATCACGATATTCGCAGTAGAGTGTGCACCTTCAAGCCAAAGTCCAGGTACCACGCCATGCAAGTTGCTCGTGATGTGGAAGCGGAATTCGTAGTTGAGTCACAACCGGGGCATTTTAATGGGTCCCGCCTCCGACTCGGCACCCCACCTTGGAATCGGACTTCAAAACCGAGTTGGGTTCAGCGCAATGGGGCCTCCACCGGGTCCGCGCTTTCGGGTCAGGCCCAAACGGGTCGTTCTTTCTCTCGGCCCGAACCTTCTGTGATGTCCTCGAACTCGAACGCGAGGTGGTTATCTTCGATGGCGAGTTCCAAAGATCGTACCATGGAGGATTCGCGGCGAGGCTCTGGTGACCGGAGTCGAGGCACCCGTCACATTCCTTTCGTGGAGCTATCCGAAAAACGAGCCAAGGGCCTGTGTTTCCGCTGCAACGAAAAATGGCATCCCCTCCACCAATGTGCTGCCAAACAATTACGTTTGGTTATTCTGGGCGACGATGAAACGGTTAATGATGAGGGCGAGATTGTAGCCATTGAAGCAAAGGTGGCAAAAGAGGAAGAGATGGAGTGTAAGTTACTGGCAGTCTGACCTCACTCATTTCTCCTATCCAGCGAGTCGGGCCAAGACGATGAAATTAGAAGGTGTGTTGGCTGGGGTCTCCCTTCTGGTTTTGGTGGATAGTGGAGCCACGCATAACTTCATTAACCCTGCCGTGGTATCCGATTTGGGAATGAAGGTAGATACCTCTAAAACGATGGGAGTCTGTTTGGGGGATGGCCATAGAGTTGATACCTTGGGGAAGTGTGAAGGGCTGAGTTTGAAGGTGGGGGAGTTGGAAGTGAGTGTCGATGCTTATATTATGGAGTTAGGAGGGTTGGATTTGGTGTTAGGAGTGGTGTGGTTAGAAACTGGTAAGGAGTTGATGAATTGGAAGGATATGACTATGGAGTTCACCAAGGAGGGTCGCAGATTTCACTTGAGGGGGTTACCATTGTCTAAGGGCCATTTGTCATCAACAGGAATGTCCTTCCAAATTGTGGTTGATAAAGATTCAAAAGGGGGGCCTGGTTGGCCAAATTCGACTACCATGGTTGAAGGGATAAGCTCTACACTGTCCTTGCAGCAGCAACTAGAATTGCAGGCTCTTTTGACCAAATTCTCTGTGGTTTTTCAAGAGATAAAAGGCCTCCCCCCTGGCCGCAGTGTTTGCCACTCCATTGTGCTGCAACAGGGTGTGGGTCCAGTGAGTGTAAGACTCTATAGATACCCTCACTATCAAAAAGATAAGATCGAAAAGCAGATTTCTGAACTACTTCAGCAAGGGGTGATTAGGAACAGTTCCAACGCTTTTTCAAGCCCCATGATTTTGGTTAACAAGAAGGACAACTCTTGGAGAATGTGCATTGACTATAGAGCACTTAATAGGGTCACTGTGCAGGACAAGTACTCTTTTCCGGTGGTGGATGAGCTCTTAGATGAGTTGTATGGAGCTTGTTTCTTTTCTAAATTGGATTTGAAGTCGGGGTATCGTCAAATTCGTATGAAGGAGGAGGATGTCCACAAGATGGCTTTCCGAACTCATGAGGGCCACTACGAGTATTTGGTCATGCCTTTTGGGTTGACCAATGCTCCTGCAACCTTTCAGGCAGTGATGAATGACATTTTCAAGCCCTTATTGCGCAGGTGTGTTTAGTTTTCTTTGATGATATTTTGGTATATAGTGCTGATTGGAAATCACATATTCAGCACCTTACTGCTGTGTTAGCATTGTTAAAGAAGCATCAGTTTGTGGCTAATCAAAAGAAATGTGCTTTTGGACAACATCAAATAGAATATTTGGGTCATGTGATCTCTTCCTAGGGAGTAGCAATGGATCCTATGAAGGTGGCAAGTGTTATGAATTGGCCCACTCCCAAGAATGTGAAAGGTGTGAGAGGGTTCCTTGGGCTTACTGGTTATTACAGGAAATTTATTGAAAATTATGGCAAAATTGCCAACCCCTTGACTGACTTAACTAAGAAGGATAATTTTACATGTAATGAATCAGCAGCGACTGCCTTTGAAGCTCTTAAATTGGCAGTCACTTCTGCTCCAGTGTTGACACTTCCAAATTTTTCTCTTCCCTTTGAGATTGAGTGTGATGCCTCGGGCAAAGGGGTGGGAGCTGTTTTGATGCAACAAAAACACCCAGTTGCCTATTTTAGCAAAGCTTTCTCGGGCTCCAAACTGTCCAAGTCAGCTTACGAAAAAGAATTGATGGCCTTGGTCCTAGTTATCCAACATTGGAGGCATTATTTACTTGGTAAAAGGTTTGTGGTGCATTCTGACCAAAAGAGCTTGAGACATCTTTTGCAACAAAGAATAACTACTGCAAATCAACAGGAATGGATTGCCAAACTCCTTGGCTTTGATTTTGAGGTAGTATACAAGGGGGGAGTGGAAAATAAAGCAGCTGATGCCTTGTCTATACAGCTAGAGGATGCTGACTTAAAGACTTTAGGCTCTTATCCTATATGGCAGCGAAGCAAAGAAGTGCAGGAAGGTTTGCAACGAGATTCTGTTTTGCAGAATTTGATGCAAGAGATTTGGGCTGATCCAACTTCTCACCCTGCTTATACAGTAACAGGGGATTTGCTGTTTTACAAGGGGAGATTAGTGCTGCCTGCCAAATCTCCTCTCATTCCCATACTCTTAAAAGGAGTTTCATGCATCACCAACGGGGGGACATTCAGGATTTTTGCGCACATACAGGATAATTGCAAGCAATTTATATTGGCAAGGTACGAAAGGAATGGTCCAAGACTTTGTGAAATCTTGTGATGTTTGCCCAAGAAATAAATATGCTGCCACTAGTCCAGGGGGTCTTCTTCAGTCGCTTCCAATTTCAAACCAGGTTTGGAGTGAAATCTCCATGGATTTTATTACAGGGTTGCCTAAGAGTAATGGCAATGAGGCTATTATGGTCATTGTTGATAGGCTGTCTAAGTACAACCACTTTGTGCCCTTGAAACATCCCTTCACTGCCAGGAGCATTGCAACTATTTTTACCAGGGAAGTAGTGCATCTACATGGTATTCCTGATTTGATTTTGAGTGATCGTGATCCTTTATTTGTAAGTATTTTCTTGAAATAACTCTTCAAGCTACAGGGGACTGTTTTGAGGATGTCTTCAGCTTACTGAGGTCGTGAATAGATGTTTGGAGGCTTATTTGAGGTGCTTTGTGTCGGAGCAGCCTAAGCATTGGTCTCACTGGTTGTCTTGGGCTGAACTATGGTATAATACAACTTTTCACAGCTCTACTGGTGCCACTCCATTTCAGATTGTGTATGGGAGGGACCCCCCAACATTGGTGAGATTCTTAGAGGGAGAAACTAGAGTGGAAGCAGTTGCACAGGAGTTGAAGGACAGAGATGATGCCTTGAAACAACTTAAATACAATCTGCAGAGAGCTCAGGACCTGATGAAGCATTATGCTGACACAAAGAGGAAGGATGTGCAGTTTGAGGTGGGCGAATGGGTCTTCCTGAAAGTCAGGCCTAATAGACAAAGTTCTGTGGTGCAAAGAATTAATCAGAAGTTAGCTCCTCGCTATTTTGGACCTTTCAAAATTCTGCAGAGGGTGGGAACCGTGGCTTACAAACTGCAATTGCCTGAGACTTCTCGAGTGCACCCAATTTTCCATGTCTCACAATTGAAGAAGGCAATAGGGGATTATCAGGTGTCAGTGGACCTGCCTGCTGGCCTTGAGGTAGCAGATTCTGCAATGGTGCATCCTGACAAAGTGCTGACTTGGAGAGACAGATTCGAAGACGGACATCATTTTAGAGAGTGGTTGGTACAGTGGAAGGGCCTCCCAGCTGAAGATGCTACTTGGGAATCTGAAATAGTTTTGAAAAGTCAATTCCCTGACTTCAGCCTTGAGGACAAGGCTGATATTGAAGGGGGGAGTAATGATAGGAATCCTGAAAGCCCAATTAATGTTGGGCCCAATGAGGAGGTGCTTGTGACTTCAGGGCAAGGAAAACCCACTATCTGGAGGGTTTACTCACTTAAGAAAAAGAAAGTAGTTGGGGGGTGGGGGTGAGAAGAGTGCGGCTGCCTAGTTGGCAGTTAGTTAGAATCCTCATGTTTAAGTGTGGGGTAGTGGGGAATATGCAGGGATTCTGTTTTGTTTCTTGCAGTTAGTATTTTGGGCAGAGAATAGATTTCTCCGAGGAGCCTAGGCTCTAGAAAATTGTAGAGTCTCTCACTCTCATTTGTCTTTCCCTGTTTCTGTTTCAATTCAATTAATTCCCCTAAATTTGGCTTTCATATTTCTCTGCTCTATCAAAAGGGTATTTGGACCCTAATGCCGGGGGGGTTCTAAACTCTCCAAGTTTGTCAATGACTATATGGATGATCCGTCTCTCTAATCTATAGGTTGTTATGGGTGCCCTTCAATATGTCACAATTACAAACCCTAGATAGAATTCAGTGTTAACAAACTGTGCCAATTTATGGCACAGCCTTTGGATCACTGGAAAACAGTGAAGTGGATTCTGCTATATTTGAAAGGGTGCAGTGACTGTGGCCTTCTTCTCCAGCATGCTGCTTCTAAAGTTCCTTACAGCTTACGTGCCTATTGTGATGCTGATTGGGCATCGGATTATGATGATAGCAAGTCCACTTATGGTGCAAGTTTCTTTCTAGGCCCAAATATCATTTCCTGGTGGTCAAGAAAGAAAACCTTAGTTGCTTGCTCTCGTGCAGAAGCTGAGTACCACAGTTTAGTAGTGATTGTTGCTGTGATTCTCTGGATTCAGTCTCTTGTAACTGAACTTAAAGTCTCCTTTTAACTCCTACCATTTTTTATGATAACTAGAGTACATTTGCCTTGGCACATGACCCGGTTCTACACCCTAGAACTAAAAACATAGAGTTGGATGTTTTCTTTGTGCATAAAATCGTGCTAGATCATTCACTGGTTGTGACACACATCGTAGCTGAAGTTCAACATGCGAATATACTGACTCAACCACTCTCCAAATTCAGATTCGTTCAACTTATCTCAAATGCAATCACCCTGAGTTTTTGTTTTTGTTTTTGTTTTTTTTGGGGGGGGGGGGATGATAGAATATTATATGGTCTATCTTCTGTGTGTCATTGGTGTTATTTGTACTGTTATTGCATTCCTTGCTTTGCTTATGCTATCATGTAACTCTAGTAGCATCTAGAATGTTCAGTGTTAGTTACTAACAGTTGATAACTGTCAGAAACAATTGCTAACAGAGTCTGTTAATTCTGTTCTAGCTTGCAGGGCAAGCTTGTGTTAAGTTTGTAGATAAATGTAAAACATTCATTGTTCAGTATCAAAATTATAATTCCAGAAACACTTTCTTTCAGTTTCCCTCAAATTCTCTCAACTCTCGGAACTCTTCAGGCCACAAGTTGCTTGAATATATGTGGAGTCCCTTACTGCAGTTTACCACAAACAAAATTAGTAGTCAGTAATCTCTTTAAATATTGAGTGGAAGAAGAATTTCGGAGAGAATAGTAAGATTGTATTTCTGAAAGTGAAAATTACAATAACTGAATGTAACAGTTTTAGTTATCAGCTATATATATAGCTTATATTAACCTACACTAACCGTAGTTAACTTTCTAAGTTAGTTACAGCTGCACAATAAGCTAAGCTACAACTATCACATATAGTCTATTCGAGAACTATTCTCACAACCCCCCAAGCTCAAGGTGGGTGAGAAACATTAGGTAGCTCATGCATATTGGGCTTGTCTCTAAGCTGCAGATTTAGTAGGAGACAAAGGCTTTGTTAGAGGGTCAGCCGAATAATCCTGGGCTAGAACATGCTGTACAATCAGCTGCTTGTTGAGTACTTTCTCTCAGACAAAAAAGAGATCCAACTTCATGTGCTTTGTGCGAGCATGTAGCACTGGGTTATTTGCCAAAGAAACAACACTCTGATTGTCACAAACACTCTTGGAGTGAGGAAGAGCAGTGCAAGTTCTGATAGTAAGGTCTAGATCCATAGTAGATCAGCAGTGGCAGCTGCTAATGCCTACTTTTTTGAAAAGAAAAAAAAAATGTAATACTAGGATAATATCACATACCTGTATATATGTAGGTGGTATGATATGACAATTACTAGAAAATAGGGTACTTGTAAGTTGTAGAGGAACATATATAATATAAAAATTTAAAAAATACAAACAATCTAGTAATTAAGTACATTGAGCAAGCAAGAGATCTCTAAACAGGACACAGACTCTTAAGTTAAGCCTTCATATTTGTAGCAAAACGTTATATTTTTGGCAGATAGTTGTATTAGCTCATTGCAGTGCATAGCTAAGCTGCATCCAAATGTATCTGATATCAATAGTTTTTTTTTTTCTTTTTTTTTTAAAAAAAAAAAAAAAAAAAAAAAAAACTATCCAAGTGTATCCTCCATTAAGTTTATTTCTCATGTTTTATGGAATATGGATATTATAAACTTTATGATATGATTTTTTATTTTTTTTACTGTATTCTGATTCTTGGTATTTCTTGTATACTCCTTGAGAGTACAGTTTTCTTTTATACTCCTTGAGAGTACAGTTTTCTCCTGCACTCCTCCCTTACTTGGCGTCACTTTCTAGTAAATTCGTATTCATCATAGAAGTAATTATTTTTGTCTATTTATTGGGCTAAGTTTGACAATCATTTTTCATTGACCTCTTGTTTTAGAGGAAGAAAAGAAATCAGGCTTATACTCCCCTCAATTTGATCCTGACACGTGTGAATCACAAGCTAAATTTGGTCATTCCTGTATCCCTTCTACCTCATCTATAATAAATCTGGTGTCCAACTCTTGCGATGTGGGAACTTCTGAATGTGTGGAGCAACCAGGGTCCACTGCCCATGAAGGAAATGAAGGCACCATCTGTTCTGAACACCCTTCTGATGGAGAACCTGAAATTACTGGGACTCCTTTTGAAGGAAAAAAATTGCCCCAGGATGAGCTTGATCTACAACAGAATATATCAGTTGCAGATGTGATGTGTACAATGTGCAAGCAACTACTATTTCATCCTGTAGTTCTTAATTGTGGTCATGGTACTCAATGCATTTAAGTTTACTTTCAATTACATCTGATCAAAACTATCAATATTAGAACACTTAATCTGACATATTGTTTTTGTTCTACTTTCCCTCATTCTCTGCAGTATACTGTGAAACTTGTGTCTACAAGTTGGCTGATGAGATGCTTAGATGTCAAGTTTGTCAAAGTCCACATCCAAGAGGATTTCCTAAAGTGTGTTTGGAATTTGATCACTTCTTGGAGGAACAATTTCCTGAAGAATATACACGGCGAAGAGATGCTATTGAATTAACGCAAATCAAAGTCAAACCTGAGACCCCTTCTTCTTGTATGTATATTTGGCTACGTTATGTTTGATATCTTGAAGAATTCATTCTTTTCACTGAAATTTTTAGAATATGCATGCATATATTCAGTGACCCATATGAAATATGGAAACCACTCGAAACACATCATCTACGATTCTCTATAATATTCTAAAATACACTAAAGACATTATGAGATAATGATAGAAACTGATATTTTATCAATGAGAAATTGGGGAAAATCCCCTGATTACATAACAAGATTGCAGAACTTCGAGGGTCTGCATCTCCCCAATGCTTAAATGGCCCCTTTCCAGTAAAATCCCAAGATCCCCTCTCTCTCAATCACCCATTCTATTTATAGGCAACGTGTCTTATTCTCCTAATTAACTAACTCCTATTCTAATCCTATTCTAACTGCACATAGCAGTTATATATGACAGTTATTAATAAAACTGCCCACTAATATTACATAAAACTGCCTATTATCATTAATAAAATTGCCAAACTGCCTACTGTTATTAATAAAACTGCCCATATCTAACAATACTCCCCTCCTAAATTTTTACCTTGCCCTCAAGGTGAGCAATAAATTTTCCCGGGTCCCACTGTTTGAAGCATGATGACCAAGCTTTTGATGATGTAAGCCATTGTGCCTCTCCTATGTTCTCATTAAGTGACCAAGATTGAGGTTGGTTCCTTCGAAAGGTGACCCTAATTTTCTGGTGTTCTTCCTTTTCTCTCATCATGCCAATTTGGTCTAAATTCCGGAATTCATGGCTCCTGAATGCATCACTATCTTCCTTCTCTGTTTCTAGCTCCTCTTCCCCCTTCTTGAACTCTTGTATCACCCTCGAGACCATCTTGGTTTCTGTCTCTCTACTTGATTCTTCCTTATTTTCATTTCTTGGCTCCACTGGTTGTCGTTCTTTTTGGCTTTGCTGTGAAGGTTGGAACCTACGTATTATGGTGGATCGGAAATCCTCCCATGTGTGATTTAAGGCGGATATCTCCCACCATTTGGACCACCACACAGGCTCTCCCTCCATCGCTATCATAACTGCTTGCAATTTTTCTGCATCGTTCATCCCTTTCAATTCGAAGTACCGTTCTACGCGATTTGTCCAACCAATTGCGTCTTCCCCATTGAAAACTGGAATTTCGAGTTTCCGCCATCGCTCCTCATGATTCCGAGGATTGCGAATGTTTCTGGAATCGTCGCCGTTCACGGCGTTGTTGTCGTCGTTGATCGATTCTTCCCTGTCAGAACGCATCGTGATTCCGCGCACAGTTTCTACCAATTCATTCAATTGCCTTCTGGTTTCTAACCGCTCACGCCTCTCTTCTTCAAGGCTCTGTTCGAGGTTCTGTCTCATTGCCAATAATCCTTCAAATCCGCGTTCTAGAATCTCAATACGTGACTCCATTCTCGTTGAAACCATCAACCTTCCCAGGAAAAGAAAACTGCTTTGATACCAGTTGATAGAAACTGATATCTTATTAATGAGAAATTGGGGAAAATCCCCTGATTACAGAACAAGATTGCAGAACTTCGAGGGTCTGTACCTCCCTAATGCCTAAATGGCCCCTTTCCAGTAAAATCCCAAGATCCCCTCTCTCTCAATCACCCATTCTATTTATAGGCAACATGTCTTATTCTCCTAATTAACTAACTCCTATTCTAACTGCACATAGCAGTTACATATGACAGTTATTAATAAAACTGCCCACTAATATTACATAAAATCGCCATCGTTATTAATAAAATCGCCAAATCGCCATCGTTATTAATAAACCGTCTAATCGCCATCGTTATTACCAGTTGATAGAAACTGATATTTTATTAATGAGAAATTGGGGAAAATCTCCTGATTACAGAACAAGATTGCAGAACTTCGAGGGTCTGCTCCTCCTCAATGCCTAAATGGCCCCTTTCCAGTAAAATCCCAAGATCCCCTCTCTCTCAATCACCCCTTCTATTTATAGGCAACATGCCTTATTCTCTTAATTAACTAACTCCTATTCTAACTGCACATAGCAATTACATATGATATTTATTAATAAAACTGCCCACTAATATTACATAAAATTGCCTATTGTTATTAATAAAACTGCCTAACTGCCTACTGTTATTAATAAAAAACTGCCTATTGTTATTAATAAAACTGCCCATATCTAACAGATAATTTCTGGATGTTATAACATTTTTTCAAAACAAATGCAGCGCCCCTTATTCTCTCTTTTCCAGGTGGCTATTTATACGTGCACATTGTTGTTTCTTTGATACTATTTTTCTATCTTTTGGTATTCTTCTAGTTACTATGTATTTTCCTCTTTCAGGTTCATTGGATAATGGTAACAAAGGTGAAAATATAGAATGGTGGTCTGATCCTGACTCAAAAGTTCACATTGGAGTTGGTTGTGACTTTTGCGGGGTAAAATCTCAAGTCCATTATATCTTGCAGTTGTGTTGATGTATTCCTTGTTTTTTGTTTTTTTGTTTAGTTTATCTTGTTTCTTTTTTTTTTTTTTTTTTTTTTCCGGTTTGGGGCGGGGTTTCTGGTCTAGGTTGATGTGAGTGGAAACGAATGTGAATATTGGTATAGATGGTCATATCAAATTTCTTTTTCATTGACCTAGATAGGCAGTCATCGTTTTATGGTTAACTGCCAGGTATTTGACTATAATGCATACATAGTTGTAGTTGCAAACCTGTAATTGGGACACAATACTATTAACTTACAAAACTAATGCATATTGATATGGTTTGAGGTGGTCACTAACACTACTTTAATGATGTTTCACAGTTATTTATTTCATAACAAATTTCATTATTATTACTGTTTTCAAGTTGATCTATATTTCTATATATTGTTTCACCTGGCAATTGCATTCTGTTGAAAGCCATATTTTGTATATTATTTCAAGGTGATAATTGATATGATCTTTCAATGAAATTCCTTTCTATTTTAAGGGAGCATATTTATTCCTTCTATTATTTTCAGTTTTGTCCTGTCATCTAGCCGTAGAAAAGAAGTCAAGGGGTTAATAAATGCTATTGTCAATGTTTGGGATGCCTAGCTGAGAAGTCCGATTATTTTTCTTTGTTTGTTTCATATATCTCAAGTTGCGGCGACTATGGCTCAGTTTGGATTAGCTTCTAATTTATGAGAGCTTTTCAGTTGAAGTAAATTTATGGTTCTTCACTTGTGAAAAAGTTCTTATATAAATATTTGTGGAGAAGTTAAATGCGACAACTTCCGACAAAATTGAGATGCAGAAGTTGATTTCAACTTATACTAGAAGCTATTGTTTAAAAATTAAAATACTCACTTATTGCAAAATTCTTTTGATATTTCTTTTTCCATAGTTTTTCTAGAGAAGTTTATCCAAACTAGCTCTATATTTGGGGTCAGTTATTTGCAGTGTAATAATATGTGGCTTGTCTTTACAGATGTTTCCTATCATTGGAGATAGATACAAATGCGTCGACTGTAAGGAGAAGATGGGTTTCGATCTCTGTGGTGATTGCTACGACACCCGCTCCAAGCTTCCAGGCCGATTCAATCAACAACACACCTCAGATCACAGTTTCAAGCTCATACAACCCAACATCATTCGCAACATTATGTTGAGGCTGGTCACGGGACAGTTAGGGGACAGTTCTATCGACAGCGAGTCTTTAGGAAACTTAGAATTTACAGCCGAAGCCTCCGGGTTGTTCGATGATGGAGAAGATGACCAGAATGACCCTGAAGCTACAAATTGAAAATTTGAAATCAAATGTCCATGTTCTTCTGTTGATAATTTGGTGGTGGGGTTTTAAGAGGATGGCTTCTTACTGCTGCTGATCTAACCGATGCAATGCAATACTTTTGCCAATCAATTCCCAACTGATTCTGTCTCCAACTTGTGGCAATCCAATTATGTTAGGCCTTGATGGTGAGAAACTTGTACATGGTTATTTGAAGATATTCGGGAATATACATATTTTAGATTTTTCCATGAGATATATGAAAATGTGTTTTATTACAATAATCTATGTCTTATCCTATGTGTGAATAAAATGATGGGATGTACTACATGATTACAAAGGTCACCAATTTATGTTACTTTTGAAAACAAGTTAAAATTGTGTTACCAATGTGCTCTTAATATATTTATTTTTTTCCATTTGGAAACATTGAATGGATAGACAGTTTCTTTAATGAGTTGTCTGCTAAGGCGTCACAGATGGTTCTATTTGTGTTGAATGATGCGTAGTACTGATGTTGATAGAACCTTTCTTTTGTCTCTCTGTTTCCCTCAGTTTTCGAAGATGTGTGTCTATACATAGTTTAGATTGCTGGATTACAAGTATTGACTATCTCGGTTTTAATGTGGCTGTAACTAGTAGTACGCATAGGAGTGGGAAGGATGACATCATGTATTAGAGTACACCTGAAACAAAATTTCACAAAGGGAAAACATAAATGATATTTATACGACAAAATTTTCGACAATGCTTAATCTCAAAATTGTCGTTAATGATGTGATCAACCTGGTTAATAGGTACACATATAGTAACTGGATAACTCATTAACCATTTACTGAACTGTATTAACCATATGAACTTGGTTCATGCGATAACACATGTAGTCACTGGGTCCTCAACTAGCATGACCTCAACTGGCATCAATGGGTCCCTCTCAGTTAGAGGTATCAAGTAGGGATGTGACATCCGCCTAAACCAGGCCACGTAGTCTGGAGCACAATCCCACGCCTGGGTCACGCGATCACCTCGCAACTCCTCGGGAAACAAATGATGTTGGTATGCGAGGTATGCAACATCTATCTCTAGCCTTGCTGTCGCACCTGATACAACTAGGTTACCAGCAAATCTCCTGAAGGGGACGGTGCTGGCGGTGGGCGTCGTACGAGAAAAACACCACGTCTGATCGTCAATCGATCTAGATGCCCTTGATACGGCATAATCATTGCATGACCACTGCCTGGCATGAATATGGTGGCCCGAGGGTGGTGCTCCTCGTAATCCTCATCCAAATGGTAGGATGTGATGCCAGTAAAATGCTCCAGAATCCATGCCTATAACAAAAATACAGTGAAGTCCACAACTAAGAACAATAATACTCACATGTAAGAGTGACATGTATCCTGCCATCTGCTTCGTCCTCGCCAAGCTGGCGTCGGACAGCTGAGCGTACAAGTATGCAAGGGTAGCAGTACCCTATGCACATTGGTTGATATCTGCGATGTCACAGAATTATCGCAAGTATACCACGTCGATGTGGGTTAAATATGGTGGTGCTACCAACAACAAGAGGTACGCCTTGATGGAATACTCATGGTAATCATCCCTATCCGGGTCGCCAACCTCCAAGTCATTTGCAGTGGCTACCAGATCGCGGTAGGCTCCCTTTAGTCAGCTGAACCGCACATGCGCATCTTGTGTTCTCGCACTCCAGTCTGGCATCATCATGGCCGCTGCTCCAGCATCTAGACCCGGTCGGGTCTGTTGAGCGGAATGTGCCCCAAAAGCCTCCCAGTGATGGGCAGATGCAGCGGACAGGACACGTCGTCCAGCGTGATCGTCATCTCACCCACGGGAAGGTGGAAGCTGTTGGTCTCCTTATGCCACCTCTCTGCAAATGTTGACAGGAGGCCATGGTCTATGGTGTTGTAGCGAGTACGCACGAGGGGCTCCAGTCTGAACTCCACGATAGCCTACCTCAGCCACTCGTACTCGACACCCTCCGGAATATCGGGTACCTTCCGGCAGTGGCCGATACACTCTAGCACATCATGCCCCTACAAAGTACACAAATTTGTACTGAATATTAAATTAAAATGTATATTCATCAAATGTACCGAAAACTAAAATAAATTAAATATACATACATCTCCAATCCATATGGGGACTGTCGCATGGTCCGCAGAGGACGCCAGAAGAGACATATCTTGGGGGGGGCCCAGATATGATGCAGGTGGTGCATCCTCCTGTGCAGCAGTTGGTGGAACCTCTTCTGCTGCCACCGGCTCCTCACGTGGAACCTCTGCTGCTGCCACTTGCGCACGCGCCTCTGTCTCTGCTCGTGCACGTGTTGCCTTCTCCTTGCGGGCCGATGCGGTAGCTCGCCTCTACCTAATGTAACCGGCACCATCGCCTTGCTCCATATCGAAAAAACAGAAAGCAAGACTTAATACAAGATATATGGACGGATGCATGCTTTCATATGTGTGTTTTACACAGTTTTGACTGTGTCTGGAAGCACGCATCCAGATGTGGTTTTAGAGAATCTTGGCATAATCTGAATGCGTGCATCCAGACGTGCCTTTTAGCGTTTTCTGGTATAGTCCGGATTAGTACATCCGGACGTGGGCATCGACGTTGTCCGGATGCACCAATCTGGATTGTTGGGGAGTCCAGGGAGTACCTGAGAGCAACAACGAGTTAATGATCAGGACCACTAAGAGAACCTGACACCACATCTCTACCCAAAACCTTAAGGCATTGGGTATATGGGTCACATTTCTTATATATCCTTCATATAGCTCAATCCTAGCCAATGTGGGACTAGCCACTCACACTATTTGAGAGAACCGGCAGGATCCACTCTCGCTCTCCCATCAGGCCGAACCACGACTCCGATACCAATTGTTGGGGAGTTCAGGGAGCACCTGAGAGCAACAACGGGCTAAGAATCATGACCACTTAGAGACCCGGACACTAGCAAGAAAAGGCGCTGCTTCATATGTAATAGTGAGGAGGATCTCAAGAAAGAATGTCCAGAGAACAAGAAGAAAAAGAAAACTTCAGAGAAGCAAATTTACAGTGGTCTCAGAGGGGTATAAGAGTGCTGAGCTAATATGTGTCTCTGAAGAAAAGCTTCAAAATGAGTGGGTCCTTGACTCAGGGTGTACATTTCATATGTGCCCTATCAAGGAATGGTTCATTTCGTATAAAGAAAGCCATGGAGAGAAGGTATTACCGGGTAACAATAAGGCCTGTAA
Source organism: Calophaca sinica (assembly GCA_037113605.1). Taxonomy (NCBI): domain Eukaryota; kingdom Viridiplantae; phylum Streptophyta; class Magnoliopsida; order Fabales; family Fabaceae; genus Calophaca; species Calophaca sinica. The sequence continues at coordinate 98,602,666 of CM073733.1, read as the reverse complement.
GGTTGTTGGTATTGATGCTATCAAATTAAGGCTTGCAGATGGGGGAACAAGAATCTTGCAAGGGGTAAGGCATGTACCAGAACTGAGGAGGAACCTGGTCTCTGTTGGGATGCTTGATGCACAGGGTTATGTGTGCAAAGTTGAATGTGGAGTGTTAAAGGTAATGAAGGGCTCCATGGTGATGATGAAGGGAAAGCTGGAGGCTGGATTATACAGGCTTCAGGGGAGTGTCTTGGTAGGGGGAGTGAATGCTAAAACAGAAGCTGAAATGTCAAAAGAAAATCTTTGGCACCTGAGGTTGGCACATATCAGTGAAAGGGGTTTGAAGGAACTTAGCAAGCAGAAGTTGCTGGGAAGTGATAGTATAACTTCACTGGATTTCTGTGAACATTGCATCTTTGGGAAGGCTAGAAGATTGAAGTTCAACACAGCAGCCCATCACACCAAAGGAACACTAGACTACATCCATAGTGACCTTTGGGGACCTTCCAGAGTTTCATCTCACTATGGAGCAAGGTATTTCCTTTCCTTCATTGATGATTTTTCGAGGAAACTTTGGGTTTATATTGTTAAGCATAAAAGTGAGACTTTTGTGAGGTTTAAGGAATGAAAAACCCTAGTAGAAACTCAAACTGTAGATCAGTAAAGAAGTTAAGAACTGATAATGGATTAGAGTTTTGTTCTGATGAGTTTAATCAATATTGTAAAGAAAAGGGAATTATGAGGCATAAAACTGTGACAGAAACCCCCCAACAGAATGGCCTAGCAGAGAGAATGAATAGAACCATCATGGAAAGAGTTAGGTGCCTATTATTAAGTGCAAATCTGTCAAAACATTTTTGGGTTGAAGCAGTCCTCACAGTTGCTCACTTAATAAATAGGAGTCCCTCCACTGCCATTGAGATGAAAACACCAGAAGAAATATGGTCAGGACACCCACCTAACCTAGGAAATTTGAGGGTGTTTGGATGTGTAGCCTATGCCCACATAAAACAGGGAAAGCTAGACCTGAAAGCACTGAAGTGCATGTTTTTGGGGTATCCTGAAGGGGTGAAAGTGTACAGGCTGTGGTGTATGGAGAAAGGGCAACCTAGAGTGCTAATCAGTAGGGATGTAGTGTTTAGAGAAACACAAATGTATTACTCTACAGAAAGCTCAAGCAAGGGGAAAGAAAAAACAGAAAGGGGTTGAGAAAGTCCAGCTGGAGGTGGAGACATCAGAAAAATCTAATGTCATACCAGAACATAGGGCAGAACCAGAATCTGAAGATGAAACTAGGCTTGAGGAGCAGAGTGATGAGGAAAATGAACTACCTACTAGCCAAAGACAGAGGAAGAAGGGATATTAGGCCACCAAATAGGTTTGGGTATGCAGATATGGTTGCTTTTGCACTCACTGCAGTAGAAGAAGTTGAGGGTGAAGAACCCAGATATTACAAAGAAACAGTTCACAACAGAAGATCCAAGGAGTGGGTTAGTGCTATGAATGAGGAAATACTTTCCTTGAGGAAGAACAATACCTGGGTACTTGTGAATAAATCCAGAGGTCAAAAGCTTGTTAGTTGCAAATGGATCTACAAGGATGGAATTCCAGGGGTTGAGAAGATAAAGTACAAGGCTAGATTGGTGGCAAGAGACTTCACACAATGTGAGGGAATAGACTATAATGAGGTGTTCTCACCTGTGGTGAAGCATACCTCAATAAGAATAATGCTTACCTTGGTTGCTCAAGAGGACATGGAGCTGGAACAGTTAGATGTAAGAACTGTCTTCTTGCATGGTGACCTTGAAGAACAAATTTACATGACTCAACCTGAGGGGTTTGTCAAGGAGGGTGAAGAAGACAAGGTGTGTTTTTTGAAGAGATCCTTATACGGGTTAAAGTAGTCACCTAGACAGTGGTATAAAAGATTTGGCAGTTTTATGATAAAGCAAGGCTTTAATAGGTGCAAATCTGATAACTGTGTGTACTAGAAAAGGGTTGAGGTTGGAAATATTGCCTGCTTGCTCCTCTATGTAGATGATATGCTAGTGGCTTGCAAGACTAAGTCAGAAATAAGTAGGGTGAAAGGAATGCTTGAAACAGAGTTTGAGATGAAAGACATGGGGGCTGCCAACAAAATTCTGGGCATGAAAATTCTGAGGGACAGGCTTAAAGGAGTTCTGTTTGTCTCCCAGCAAGGTTATGCAGAGAAGGTGTTGAGGAGATTTAATATGAGTCTTGCAAAAGCAGTGCAAACCCCCATAGCACAGCATTTTAAACTGTCTCTTCAAGATTCACCCAAAACTGAAGAGGATGTTTCATATATGGAGAAGATTCCATATGCAAATGTTGTGGGAAGCTTGATGTACCTAATGATCTGTACAAGGCCAGATTTGGCCTATGCTGTGAGCCTAGTAAGTAGGTACATGGGAAGACCAGGGAAGCAGCATTGGGAGGCTCTGAAGTGGACTCTAAGATACCTTAGAGGAACTACTGAGGTTGGGCTGTTTTATAGCAGTCATGAGGGTAGGAAGTTTGAAGTCACTGGATGTGTTGACTCGGATTATGTTGGCTGCTCAGACATAAGAAGATCACTGACAGGGTACATTTTTAGATTCTGTGGTAATACTGTAAGTTGGAAATGCAACCTGCAGCATGTGGTGTCATTATCCACAACAGAATTTGAATTTATTGCTGTTACTGAAGCTGTCAAGGAAGCAATCTGGATGAGAGGGATGGCATCTAGTATGGGAGCTGAGCAGTCAAAAACTACCATCTTTTGTGACAGTCAGAGTGGGATACACTTGGCCAAAAATCAAGTGGATAATGAATGGACTAAGCACATAGATGTCAAGCTACACTTTGTAAGGGAAATCATTGCAAAGGGAGAGGTAAGCTTGGAGAAGATAGGCACAAGTGACAATCCTGCTGATATGCTTACAAAAGCATTACCTGGAGTTAAATTCAAACATTGTTTGAACATACTTCAGGTTGTGAAATTGTAAAGTTGTAACCTTGTGAAGTCATAGCCAAGGTGGAGAATTGTAATTAGCAATTAGTTTGTGGCTTATGACTTTATGTAAGGGGGGTTTCCTTGCTTATGTGTATTGGGCTAGTTATATCTTGTAACTGGGCTTATTGGGTCGGATGGGGCCTTATTGATTGTAACAGAATTGGTAAACTAGGTTAAAAGTCTCCTAATTGTAATTCTGTGATCAGTGTAATGTGAATAAGCATTTTTCCCAAATTCTCTATTCTCTCTGTTTCTAGAATACTCTGATAAACACAAACCCTATATAGTAAGGTGCAATTCGAGTTTGTCTCCAACACGGATAATACCGAAAATGCTAAAACGAAAAAAAAATGCTAAAACGAAAATGAAACTGAAAAAAAGAGTGAAGAGGAGAAATTACCTTGTGATTTCGGTGAGAAGTGATGCGAAATGAGTATTTGAGAGTGAGAAATGACGATTTGAGTGAGAGAGAAATTAGAGAGTTGAGGGAGAAATGGGGGAGAAGAGGAAAGGGTTTTTGTTTAAATTCTGATTTGAACATTGTCCGGTTGCGTCCTTCCAGACAAATCCCGTCCGAATTGGTTCTTCCGGATCAATCCCGCCCAGATGCGTCCTTTCGGAGAGGATTAAAATTGGAAGGAAAAAAAAGATGCGTGAGAGGTTTTGTAGCAATTAAGGAGTGAAAATTAATGCCTGGTTAAACCATCGGGTCAATCGTTGGGTCCAAACCATATTAGGCGTCCCCACATAGTTTTTTTTTTTTTTGATGAAATGCATAGTTGTTACTTGTTAGTTAATAATGCAAATGTGAGCCAACTTGAAATTTCTTTGTTCTTGTCCGAGTAATGGTATTTGAACACCACTTTTGGTGACACCCCGTATGGACACCGTATGTCCGTACAATACATGTACGGAGCCGTACGAATATTTTTTTTTTTTTGCAGATTTTTGTAAGTGGTTAACGCAGTCCACTATCTGGTTAATAGACACAGAGTAATCGTTAACCAGTTAGTGAATTGCGTTAACCACTTACATGAACTGCGTTAACCACTTACATAAAATGCGTTAACCAGTTAAAAAAATATGTATCTGTATTAACCAGTTAGTGGACTGCATTAACCACTTATAAAAATCTGAAAAAAAAAATCCATATCCGTACGGATGTCCGTACAATTTCGTACATGTTCGTACCGTACGGACATACGGTGTCCATACGGGTGTCATCAAATGTGTTCAAATATCATTTTTGTTATTGTACAGTATATGATACTCACCCTATCCTAAAATTCACCAGATAGAAGTGGTAGCTCTCTAAAAATATTCATCTTGTCTAGCTATGAATTAGTGCCCCTTCAAATAAGTTTGTAACTTCCCCTTGAGTATAGCGCACAGTAAGAGGTGACCATCCTTTTGTGCATGGAATTACTCTGTTCTGCTTTCTCATGATGTCTTACAAAAGTAGCTACCAAGGTATGATGACGATACTGATTATTATTTAGAATCTTAATTCATCTTTTTTTGGGTTGTACATCATTGAAGTTTCCTCGTTTCTTCTAATGGGAATCTGTTTAATTATACTTTTCTTGGCATCATGTAAAGAGGGTTATATATTCTCTAAGTTGTTGCTTCATTCTTTCCCTTAAATCTAAAACATAATTCCTACTATACTTTCCAATGAGAAATGATTTTTGTACACACAAATTGACACAAAAGTGGACACAACGTATTTTCTTATGTGTACGGACCTTATGTCCGTACATGTACGGACATAAATTTTTTTTCAAATTTTTTTTTTTTAGATTTTTTTAAGCTGGTTAAATTTTTTTTTGTCATTAACCAGATAATGAACTGCATTAACCAGATATTTGAACTTGATTAACCAGATAAAAAGGTTTCAGGATTTGGCATTAACCAGATAATGAATAGCATTAACCAGATAAATAAACTTCGTTAACCAGATAAATAAAATGTTGGCATTCGCCAGATAATGTGAACCATTTATTTACCTGGTTAACGAAGTTCACTTATCTGGTTAATAGTTCATATTATTTGGTGAATGCTAACCCTGAAGTTCATTATTTATCTGGTTAACGAAGTTCATTTATCTGGTTAATGCATTTCATTATCTGGTTAATGACAAATATTTTTTTAAACAGCTAAAAAAAATTAAAAAAATTGAAAAAAAATAAAATAAAATACTGTATTCGTACTGTACGGACTGTGTGTCCAAAATTGTGTCCCTTTTTGTGTACATATAATGGGACCCCTTTCCAATTGAGTCATGTTAATCGGACACAAAAGGGGACACAAAATGAGACACAAAGTCCGTACTGTACGGACATACGGTCCGTACAGTACGGACACATTATTTTTTTTTCAATTTTTTTTATTTTTTTTAGATTTTTTTTAGCTGTTTAAAAAAATATTTGTCATTAACCAGATAATGAACTGCATTAACCGGATAAATGAACTTCGTTAACCAGATAAACAATGAACTTCAGAGTTGACATTCACCAGATAATATGAACCATTAACCAGATAAGTGAACTTTGTTAACCAGATAAATAAATGGTTCACATTATCTGGTGAATTATTTATCTGGTTAACGAAGTTCATTTATCTGGTTAATTGTTCATATTATTTGGTGAATGTCAACCCTGAAGTTCATTATTTATCTGGTTAACGAAGTTCATTTATCTGGTTAATGCAGTTCATTATCTGGTTAATGACAAATATTTTTTTAAACAGCTAAAAAAAAATAAAAAAAAATATTTTTTTTAAAAAAATGTTGTCCGTACATGTACGGATATACGGTCCGTACACGTACATATATATGATGCGTCGTATTTTGTGTCAAAATATGTGTACAAATATCATTTTTCTTTCCAATTAAACTCCAATGGTTGATGACAAGGACTAATTTCAGAGCCATCATTAGTTTTTCTTTTAATGATTATCATCCCACTAAATCTCTTATCTTTTTCTTGTATTTGCAAAACCAAGCAATTTGCATCTTTGCCTTATTGCATGGACTTATGCACGTCTCACATTATGTTGGCCCTTGCTTCTAGTTGTGCTATTGAAGACAATGTTTGTAAGAATTTTTTTTTTCTTTAATTAATGCACTTTTAAATCTCTTTGATTTGGGCTATGTGCGATTATGACTCTAGTTTTTTTGAGCGATTTTAGTCCCTAAAATTTTTCAATTGCTAAAATTATGTTCCTTCATTCATATCTATTTATTTAAAACTTTCAAATTCTTATAATCCGTAAAAAATTTCACAAATTTAATTGATTAGATTGTTTTAAACATCATTTCACTTAAAACTCACAAAAAAATATCAAATTTAATTCAAAATAAAAAAATTCCAAATTTTCTCCTCTTGAATCCTTAATTCCACTTCCTACAAAGTTCTTCAAATTTTATCAATTTTTTGGCTTTTAAACTTTCATAATTATTTTACTTTATATCTCAAATTCATCATTATGCCCTAAATATTTTGATAAAAAGTTAGACTTTAAGGTGAAAGAAAATCAACGTTAGGACTATATTTGCTTAACTTCAAAATTAGAGAGACTAAAATCGCTTGAAAAAATTTTGAGGGACCAAAAACATAATTAAATGATATTTATGGGTTTGCATAGTAGCTGTATGCAATTTCATTAAAATTATTTTTTTCTGTCAAAAAAAAATTAAAATTAATTTTAGTATATTAGAATTATCTTGCTATCCTGTTGTCATTGATTAGCCTAGGTGTAAAACTTTTTATCTATCCAAACTTACTACTTTGAACTTACATATACAAAAAAAAGGTGGCATCTAAGGTGGATAAGCAAATAGGTGGTTTATGGGTGAACTATGACTAACAACCGTTGATCGAAAAATTCTACCGAACCCTATTATGCACGCTACACACCGTATAATTGTTTCTTCTTCCCCTCTCTCCTCCCTCCCCTCCACCTCATCTCTCTCTCCCCTGTCATCTCTCTCTTGGCCCTCCCTCTCTTGCATCCAGCTGTTGCCGCAACATGGCCATAATCTGGCACCCCTCCCGTCGCCACCGGCTCTTCCCCTTTTTTTGCTTTTTACTTTTTCTTTCCTTCCCCTCTCCCATACAGATTTGCCACTGTGAAACAATGTCGGAGTTGTCGTCGTGAGGTCCTCTCCACCAACATGACGCTCGTTCCCAACACTTGATGTGTTATACATTATCATGAACAATGTTGCCTATATTACCTCTGTCAACGTGATGTTTTGCTCATTGATGAACAATTTGATGTGCTGCTCATTATCCCAAAACTTCAAAATGAGCCGGAGATCAACCTAGCACCTCCATCACACACCGAGAAAGCATTCAGAATAGCACACAAAAAGCATTTGTCCGATTCAATCAACAAAAAAGAAAAGCATTTGTCTGAAAATAACACAAATTATGTGTCCCCCATTATTGAATTTGAACTTTTGGCAATTTAAACTTGTATTGGTAAAGCAAGATCAAGAAACAGAGAACCAGGAAAATGTAAAGCACGCACTCTAGCATATACTAATCCAGATCTAATTGGCACAAAAAAAAAGGTCTCTTAGGGTCTGCTTGGGAAGGGGTTTTGGGGGGGGAGGGGAGGGTCTTGGAAGACTAAGTCTATATGTTGATATATATTTGAGATTTTAAAAAAAGTGAAAGAACAATTTGATAGATGATCATATAACGTTTCAATCACACTTCATTCGTTTTTAGAAACATGTTATAGCTTCCTTAATTTTGAAAAGAAAAATAAGCCCTTCCCTCCCCTCCCCCCTTAAAACCCCTTCCCAAACAGACCCTTAAGGTATGGTGTGTCGTGAGGGAAGTCTTAGGTCGGAACAACCAGATTGAAGCTGATCGTTGCCAAGATTCAGTCGGTGGTCAACGACGGAGGAAGAGGCCAAGGGAAGGGAAAAACGAGGGAGGAGGAATGAGTTGTTGGTCGTGCGATAATGTGTGGCTATCACATAATAAGATCTGATAAGTTGCTCAATCTAATGACTCTTAATCATAGTCCACTCATATTTCGAATGAACCATATGTCATGGTGGTTCACCGTAGAAGCCACCACAAAAAAAAAACCCGAATTTGAAATCTTGTTGTTTCCATATCATCAGCAAGGTGTACTAAAAAACAAAACAAGAAAACAAGGTGTACTTCAAATCAAATTGACCAAAAATAAAAATAAAAACAAGGTGTACTTCATAAATAGGCGGAAAACAGAAAATTTATTTGAAACATTATGTGACATATATATATATATATATATATATATATATATGTAAGGCGTTACTAAATTAGTAGGTTAAATTGTACCCATTCATTTCTGCGTTCTTCTACGGCCGGAGTCTAGTGTCAACTTCTTTAGTATTCATAGCTAAACCTTAAATCATAAGCAATTCTTTATATCAGTTTTTAGATTATCATCTAGGCATGTGTTATAATTTTTTTACTATTTGAAGTGAGTATTTATTTTCGATTTAATTTTAATATAAATCTATTTTGCATTGTTGTTCAATCATATGTTTAAGGACTTCAATATTTTTAGTCAAAAAAAAAGGACTTCAATATTCCTAAATATTAAATTAGGGTACGCATTCTTGATCGAGAGTGTTTAATCTCTTTGTTTTTTCTCCTTTGAAGCAATGATATACATCTTTTTACTTTACCATTTTTAAATTTTTATTTTTTAAAAAACTAATCATGCATATTTTCTTTATAATTTTACTTATTTTTTATTTCACATATATTTTTTTAAGATTTTACATGGCTTAATGCTACATAAATTTTATAATTTAAATAATTTTTCTTATATTTTTTTGTTTAAATATTTTGTTTTTTGCGTTATTGTTAATTTAAATATCTTTTTCTTCCACATATATATATATATATATATATATACACTAATTTTTGTTTTAGTCCATGTAATTTTTTTGCTTTTAGTCCATGAAACATAGAAAAATTTTCTTTTGATCTTTGTTGTTTTGTTTTAATCTCAATAATATTTTTTAATGTTAGAATTAGCCCTTGAAATATGTGAACCATATTGATTTAAATTCCTGTAATATAGACCATATAAGGACTGACATGAATATAGTCCACATATTATAGAGACTAATTGAATATCGAACATGAACAAATATTATAAATATTATAGAGAGTAATACAAAATAACAAGGACCAAAAGTAAAAAGTAATATATTTGCATGGACTACAAAAAATAAGGATTAAAGGCCAAAAGTTACACACACACACACATATATATATATATGAAAAATACTCATACAATAAACGAGTATTTATCAATAATCAATAATGAGTTTAATTTTTATTTCTTATAATGAATAATGAATAATTATCTTTTAGTTCTATCTCTCTCCGTCCCTGTGCCGGTTTCGAACCGAGTTTCGTAAGATTGAATGGAATAGTCCAAACCAACCAACCACTCAGGAAACTGGCAATTATCTTTTTGTTAAGTTCTAATGTTGTATATAAATTTTACACACATGCTTGTCCTTGTCGTAATATTATTTCTTTAAAAAATAATTAACACAGTAACAAAATAGTGAAAGAAGCGATTAAGATGACACATTAAGTGGTGCACTGCAGATTATGGTTGGCACAAATTAAATTGTGATGGAGCGTCCTAGGTAGGTGGCTCGGTGGTTGAGCCAATAGACATGAAGAAGTTGCAAGCAGGAGGTACAGGGCTCAGATCCTTGCCACTAACAAAATATATCCCCCTCCCCTCTAACAAAAAACTAACCACTAACATTTGCCTATAAAAAAAAATTGTGATGGAGCAGTAACATATCTTGGGTTAGTTGCTTCAGTTTTTAGTGACCATAATGGAGGTTTTGAGTTTGCTTTTGCCTCTAATCTGGGGTCATGTTCAATCACGGAGACTGAACTGTGGGCCATCTTTATGGGGTTTAAAATGGTTTTCTTGAGAGGCATTGGGAAAGTGGTCATTGAGTCTGATTCCATGACAGTAATTAATCTTATTAAGTTTGGGTGTTCTTTGCAATATCCTTATCACAGGTTGGTAATAAATATTCGGGGGCTGTTGAGAGCCGCTATAGAGGTTTCTATTTCCCATTCTCTTCAAGAAGCTAATCAGGTGGCTGGTTGTTTAGCTAAATTTTGCCTTGGTTTAGATTCTTATAGTAGGTTTTTCTCTTATATTCCTGTTTTCATTGTAAATGCCTTATAGGTTGATTATGCCAAGACTTTCTTTTCCAGAGGTTTCTAGTTCTTCTTCTCTTTTCCGGAAGCCCCATGGTTACTACAAAAAAAAAAAATATTAACAAAATAGTGAAATAAGAATTTTTTTTTGTGTAAACGGACACAAGAATCTTATAAAAAAATTAGTGAAATAAGATTAATATTGATATAAAATTTGCTTACCCGGTTTAATAACATGAAAAGTAAATCCAAAACTAAATCTAAAAGTTGTACCGGTACCATTCCTGCAAGATCCGAATACTCACTTAACCCTGCATTTAATGCAGAGAGAGGAGAATGATTGAAGTGTAAGGACAAAAAAGTTATTGTGACATTTCTCAGCGGGAATTAATCTGAGCCTCTGGCAAACGTTAGAGATGTACAATGAGGTCAACTTAAGTGAATTGGTTGTCAGAAACTGTGCTCTTATATCACTATAGTTCATAGTTTCATTCGGATATGAGGCTTCAACCTTCAAGTTAGCTAGCTAGTATGCTCAAAAGGAAATTTCTGGCAATTACTAAATGTGTGTCAGATGCTTATAAAGATGGGGAAATATGAAATTTAATGTTAGGGTACGTTCAAACTTCAGAAAAAAAATCTAAAAAATTTATTAAAAAGTGTAATATTTAATACATTATTATAAAACTTTAAATTTTATATAATATTTTTCATGATTTATTTAATTTTTGTAAATCTTTTAAGTCCCCTAAAGATCATTATTAACTTTTGGTTTAATCTATCTAATACTATTATATAAAATAATATTTTGGATCTAACGTGCTGTGTCATAATAACATTAAAAAAAAAATGGTGAATACAACTTATTATCGACGGCAATCGATTAATTACTGACTACCAATCCATCAGTAACCATTATAGGTTGATTAGATTTTAACTTTACAACCCATTAAGCCGTTAATTACCGACAACTTACACTACAAGAATACTTGGTATTTCTTTGGGACAAAAACCCTAGAAAATGCCTAAAAACAGTAAGAAATGACCAAATTTTTGAGGACCCACCGAGAGTTGTAGGCTATTTGCCTGGAGAAAACAGTTTTCGAAAGGCTTGACCCTAGGAAATGCCAGCAAAATTAATTAAAAAAAATAATGATATTTGGTTCACCAATTTAGAACAAAACGCAGTAGCATTCGCAAGAAATTTAGAACACCAAACGCAGTCAATGCAAATTTAGAACACCAAAATTAATAAAAAAAATTGCAGCAGTCAACACCTAGATAGAACTCAAACACCCAGATTAATAAAAAAAACTTCATGATACAACTGGGAAATGATAAAACACCAAATCAACACCCAGATAGAACTCAAACACCCAGATAGAATTTCCCCAACCATCAAACAGAAATGCTAAAAGGCTCAGAAGATTCCCACCCCTTTCAATCCTCAACCAAAATCAGTCTCACTATGGAAGACAAACGTTTTACTTGTACCCTTCATTCGCTTTTAATCTTCCTCAACCCCCACCACCCCAAGTTCCAATCTTCAACACAACACTTGATGGTACAAACGTTTTTCAGCACCCAGAGCAAGTTAACCCGTTTCAGTATCCGGTTTTTTTCCCTTCACCACAAAATTTGGCAACAACCTCAAAAACCAAGCACAACCCAGAAACCGGGCGAAAACCAAATAGATCTCAGCCAAAGGAGCAACGAATCCCAGAGAGAACCGGATCTTAAGAAAGAGAACAAAACCAGAGCTAGGAATCAGCACAACTACTCACTCTAGAGCCAGCAAGTGAAGCAAATATTGTAACAGAAACTTCCCTTATTTCGAGAAGATCTTGACCGAAACAAAACTTTCTTTCCCTTTCTTGCTTCTGACCGAAAATGGATGGTGGATTGAAGGTGGATTTGTGAGATTGGGAGGAGATTTCTGTGATGGATGGTGTAGGAACAAAGGCGAACACCGCGCCAACAGTGGCCGCCTCTGCCCCGTTCGCCTAGCCATCGCTGCTTGCTTCACAGAGCTGCGCATGGGGGAGGGGGAACAGGGAGCGGCGCATTTGCTGGGAGGGGTGGGAAGAAGAAACGAAGAAGAAAAATGAAGAAGGGAGAGGCTGAGTGTGACACAGGGAGCGTTGAGTGAGTTAGAAAGAAGACAGAAGGAGTGGTTGAGAAGACAGAGGGAGCACTAGCTGAGTGAGAAAGAAGGGAGAGATTAGGGTTTTTGTTGTGTATACGGGTCATTAAAATTAAAAAATTAAAAATAAAAAGACATAACCGAGGGTTAGCCTCTCGTAAATGTCAATGTTCAACAAAAAAAAAAAAAGTCTGGGCCAATCCCGAGGGTTGTTCCCCTCTGTTTGGGCCATTTAAAAAAAAAAGGGGTCTGACCAAAACCTACGACTTTTCCCCTAGGTAATTTCTAACGGCCACTGACTCTAGAAAAAATTTGTAGAAAATATACATAATTCTTGTAGTGTTAGCGCACTGTAATATTTAAACACATTACTAACGGCTAAAATGTCGATAAATGTGATTAGAAGTCTAATTCGTCCAATTTGAATTTACTGAGGGCCAATCTGTAAGTAATTACCCACGGGTTATCTCACAGTAACATTTAAACAAATTGTTGACGACTTAGCCGTCAGTAAATGTGATTAAAAATTCATTTCATCCAGTTTGAATTTACTGAGGGTTAAGACATCCATAATTATCGACAGCTTAGCTCACTATAATATTTAAATATATTACCGACAACTTGGGCCTCAATAAATGTTATTGAAAATCCAATCCAATTCCGTTGTTCGATTTCCTTGGACGACTCTGTTTCATCGAGACACCCACCACCACCTTTGAGGCGTGATTCCAGACGCCATCTACACAAACAGAGACCAAATTCAGACTCTCTTTCACATGTTCTCTCTTGCGAACCCCCAACAGTACGTCGTTTCCATTGCATGCGCTACAATTCAAGCAACAACCATGAACGCTAATCACTCCAACGGGGGAGGCCGTGAGTAGTTGGTTGTTCTTTTTTTATTTGTTTTGGGATTACAGTGGACTTACCGACAACTTAACCATCAATAAAGCTGTCAATAATACCTTAGACGTTTGTAAATAGCTCCAACTAATGGTCGTTTCTTTAGCTTTTTTCACGACCATTTTCTGTTTATCAACTGTTAAGACGTTGGTATTGTCGGTAATTTTTATCGAAGAGATCAGTACTGACAGTCCTGTGACTGTCAATAATTTTTGATTACCGACGGCTTTTCCCCTAGTGTAACCAACATTTGACTCACTAATACTCACATAAACAATTTTTTTTGCAAATTGTCACATAAAATAAGTCATATATATATGTATATCACATATATAATAATGTTGATGTGGCCTATTCCCACCCCTAGGTGGGAGGACTGAAGTTCGATTCCTACAAAACACACTTTTGGGGAAGGGACTGGAAGGAGTTTTAAGTATGACTAAGCCTTAAACCGATGATTAGTCTCATAGTTAGCCTAAAGAGTCGAAGCCATGGGAATACCCTTAGATGCCACTTGGCGTCTAAATGATGTATAAGCAAGATGTATGTATTTCTTAACTAATATACCAACTCCAGTCCATATTATAAGAAACTTTTTAGTGTATTTGTTGTCCTATTTATAAGAAATGTTAACACATTTTAAGATGCATTAATTGCTAGAATTCTTTTTATACCCCTATTTAATATGAGATATATCTTTACTAGAAACTCATTTTTTTTCTATATACTCTATTTAATGTCGGGGTATATTTGGGATAACATTTCAATTTTGTATCATTAAATAAGCTTTTTTAGTCTTGGTGATTTTTGTTTTTTTCCCCTTATATTAGGGACTTGAGGTAGTAATATTGATTTAAAGAAAATAATGATTCAATACTTTATTAGCGCAACCGATAGATTTGTATTTAACTATTCGGTGACATTTTACCAAGTCAAACCATTCACTTTTTATGCATAATGGTCAATATCATTATTCATTTACTCCCTCCACCAGAATGAAATATAATAAAAAAAAAGAACTATGGTTAGTGGTATAAAATATAATCAAATTTTAACTAATTTCACTTTATTTAATGATATTATTCTCAAAATACTTCAATTAATATTTTTAAATAATTTTTTTTATTCTTATGGAACAAGTTCCCATAAATAGCTTAGATGAATGGAAATGAACGTTTGAAAAATGCAATTATTTTTTTGATTACATAAAGAAAATTAAATGAAGTTAACCAATATTCTTAATTAGTGTGAATTTAGTTATTTTTGTTTACATTTCATTTCGGATAGAGTACTTTCAAATGTTTGTAACTCTTTAAAGAGTCACCACTACTTTGATACCCCCTCCGTCCCAAAATTTTGGTTGTTTAAGATTTTAGCACACAGGTTAGGAAATAATTAATTGAGACAATTTTGACTAAAATATCCTTAATAAATGTGTCACTTTTCAGTCTAAAATCTATTGGGAATTACTAACACTTAACTAAAGTTACCTAGTAAAATGAACTATAATTAATGTATGTTATTAATCTAAGGGTATAATAGGAAAATAATGCTGAATTATACTTTGGATTTCTAAAAAAACTAAAGTTTTGGGACAAAAACACCCAAAATTTTGGGACGGAGGAAGTAAGATTATTATCTTAATGTTAAGAACACTTCTTTGATGGTGCGAACATCATAATAAAATATTAAAGAGAGAGTATTGGTAACACACTCTTTAACACTCTGTCTTCAACACATTTTTTTATTGGTTAAAATTCAAATGGATCTCATTATTTTTTGAATGAGTACCACTAAATCATGCGAATTCCACATAAAATTGATGGGTCGCATATGGATTTCAACCAATAGAAAAAATGTGTTGGAAAACGAGTATTAGAGAGTATGTTGCAAACATTTCGCAACTAAAGAAACTTTTAGTGTGCCTAATTGGCTTTCATCAGTTAAATGACAGAAGCAGGGATGGAAATAAGCCACGCCATCTGTTGAGGGCATATGGCTTAGTCTACAAAAGACCTATACTAGATTAGACTTTTTATTAAATAAATTAGTATTTAGGTAAAAAAGTTAGACTTTAGGTCATTTGAAAACCTTTTATGTCTAATAGGTTGCAATCTATTTAAATAAATAAACATATAAATAATATAATAATATTTTTTTATTGCTATAACTATTATATTTGATTTTTTTATAATGTTTAAAATTGTTGACCGTTGAAAAGATTTAAGTGTGTAACCCTACTCAGGGGCGGAGCCTTTCATTCCCATGAGGTGGCTATGACTACCCAAAAAAAAGAAATTAACATAGATTAGGTATATGTATTGTTAGTTTAGCTCCCAGAAAAATTATATACTGTTATTAGAATAATCACAAACTTTGGGTAGAGGGAAGGATTCTTAAGTTGACCTTGATAATCAAGTATAAACTGGCCATAATCCAGTGTTTCTGCTTGTAGTATCTTTTGAGTTCACAGAGAGAACAAATATTTTTTCCTTCAGAAAATATGCACAAGTTTAACAAATGAAGTTCATATTGCCTATAAAAATAATAATTTATTCTTTATATTTGACCTCCTCATAAAAATTGAGCTAGTTCTGCCACTGACCATATAGATATATACATGAGTATATAAGATTATTTAAGGTTAAACTTTTGACACATTTAGAGGTGTTGTCGCAAAATTGACTTTCATATCATGCCATTTTTTTTTCAGAAAGCTTAGGTTAGACTTTAAAAAAATCACTTATAAACAAGTCAAACTTATATCTTGGAAAGCTCAATCTAGCCGATCTAATCTATTGTTCTCCCTATGTCTCATGTATTAAATAGTAGTGATTTTATTTTTCATAGTTTGTATACAAAGATTTATCCTTGTTTGTCTCTTAGTTAGCCTATTATTCTATTATTAGCGGTTGGATTTAATGTCATAATTATGAACCAAGTCAAACTCTAAAAAAAGGCAAGTGAGAGCATAAGAATAAGATAGATATTAAGTCAAGTTTGGCACTGAATTTTTAAAACAATGTACACAGTCCAATTCGAAGATAATATACTACTCCAGACTTAATTATGAGCAAAAAGGTACATATCTTTAGTCCAAAATTTTTGGACCAAATATATGTACTTTTTTTCTTATAATTAAGTTCGGATGGAGTAATATTTAAGTAAAGTCTTACTTATCCTGTCCTTTGAAGGAAAAAAAATCCTATCCTTTGAAGAATATGAAGGGTGCAGTCACATCACCTCCTTCTTCTTTGAAGGGAATCAATGTTTTAGTTAGTAAAGTGGATAACGGAAAGGGAATTGATGTTTCTGAAAAATACTAAGGTTGCTGACTCTCAAGTTGACTTGTCAAGGGAAGTTGGTCATCAAGATGACCAAGGGAATTATACTGCTGAAGAGTTGGCTCATCACTCTCCTCTTGTGGTTCCATCTTCTATAGCACGAGATCCCATAGGTTGGGTTAATTTGGGTAATGAATCAATTTATTCGCTCCACTAGAGTTGTCACTCCCGCTGATAATGTTTTTGGTGTGCATTTTAACATTAACTCTGTTGCTACTGGTGAATCCCACTCCAATGATTCTGTTAAACCTTCGCCAATTACATTAATTCCTTTGACCGAAAATACCAATGCCTTTATTGATCAAGATTTGAGATTAATGGGCAGGTTTTGGGGAGATGCAGAGTGTTAGAGCAAAATATGAAATTGCGTCTGACACTCTTTGTAGTTTTGATGATAACAAAGACATAAAAAACAAGATGAATAATTAATCTTATGAGTATTTAACAAGTTTGTCAAGTGTGTAGGAAACTATGAAAGACAAAATAACGCAGAAGAAGATAAAAGCAACACATGTCTGGTGTGCAACAATGAAGATGTCTAGATTCAAAATGTCTGCTAAACAAAGTCACTAATCAGACAACAACAAATCAGACAACCAAAAAGACAGAAGCAGACAACACAACATCAAAAGCAATACTTCTACTATTGCGTCTGACTTAGAAGACAACAGAAGACCTAGCCAAATACAACATATCCAAACAATTATATTTGATCTAGATGAATATGAAGACCAAGCTCATAATCATTATACTAAATGATAGTGTTTGAACTAGATGATCAAGATGCATCAAAGATGATGCAACCTCTAACCAGTTATATTTTATTTAGATGAACATGAAGACCTAGTTTAGAATCAATACACTAAATGGTAGTGTCTGAACTAAATGACCAAGATGCATTAAAGATGACGCCATCTAAAGAAGAAGAAGAAGAAGAAGAAGAAGAATAACTAACAACAAACAATCAACCTGAAGATCATGACAAGAAAAACTTCCCACAACAATGAATCAACCAGAAGCTAGCCTGAGAAGCTCAACCACAACAAAAGATGAAGAAGAAGACCTGATTAGAAACAGCAAGACAAAAGTTGCGTCTGAGTCAAAATAATGCTTATCATAAAAGCCTTTAGAGCCTTAAGCTTTATTGAGATCACTTCAATAGCTCTAAATGGAATATTCATATCCAACACAAGCATTAAAGCTCAAAGATTTTGTATCAGGAAACAAGCACCAGACAAATCATATGTGGTGTCTGATACAGAGCAATGTCTGACTAGGGATGTCAAGGCACAATTATAATCGTTTGATGACATAACGATAACACTCAAGCTCTAATTGAAGATATCTATCCAACAAGGGATTATGAAAGATGGAAAAACAAAAGAAGATAAATCGAAGAAATGCAGACAAATGAAGATGTCTAATGAAGACACCGTCTGAAGAAGTCTTAGTGGTACAAGCAAATTGAAGAAACCTTGTCTGTCAGTTTGAAAAAAAGACAAGCTACAATGCATGTATTTAGTTCAAGCTCAATGGAGATGTAGCAACCTAGTTGGCTGAAGAAAGAACAGTGGATTGAAACACTATGTTTGACTGCAAAAACTTTAGGAAGCTTTCGTCATTTCTGGAACTAAAGAAAAGGATTCTTGGATTACAAAGAAGAAAAGACAAATTTTTGTCTGACCAATTACTCAGAACAATGATATACTACTATGTCTGATAAAAGGAAAGAACAAATGTCTGTCGATTATCCTTGAAGATCAGAATGATAGATGTAAAGACAAATGAGCAAAACAAATAAATATTCAAATATTGCCAAGTGTCAAGGGATAGCCGTTAGAAAGTAAAAGCACCTTTCTGTACAAAGGAAAACTGTGTATAGTGTGTCAATACGAAAGCACTACAAGACAAAACAACAGACATATTTATCAAAGAAATCAATCTCAAGTCTCAACAGTAACAAATCATCTTCAAATTGCTGAAGATCATTAATAATGAAGAACAAAATTGAAGAATGTGTGCGAGTGAGAAAAAATGTGAACAGCAGAAGCAAAAGTTCTGCTTAATCAAGAACACAACACTCTGCCAATGGACTTAGCATATACATCCTCTTAATGAGATTCATCATGAAGAAAAAGAAGCTGGACGAAGAATGGAAATATCCTCTCCAAGAGAGTTTAGCTTAGAACACAGAATGAAATTGTAATATTCTCTTTATATAAGAGTTGAGTGTAAACACAGTGAAATTAGTACAAATCTACTCAATAGAAGTGAAGAAAATTTACTTGTAATGGACATTCTTTCATGCCGAAAGAATTTGTCTAAACCTTTGTTAGGTATGGGTTTGCTACCATAAAAGCAGGCATTACCACCCGAAAGGCTAGTTTCCTTAAAAGCATGATAGTCTGTTGTGTGCTAGCTAGGATACTAGTGTACATAGTCAGGTTCGAAGATGTATGTATACAAGGATGACCAAGTTGGTCCTTTCCTAGAGGTCACAAAGATATTGTGGTTGTCTAAGATGTTATGGGTATAGCCAGGTTGGCATAAGTATACTCACAAGTTTGTAATCAAGGTTGATTATAGTGGAAAAAGCCTTTAGGAGCAAAGGGACTAGACATGAACTAGGATATATTGTTGTGTCTTCCCTAGCTTTCGTCCTGTCTATTTTATTTACTTGTCTGTTTTATCGAGTAAACTTATTTTTCAAACTTGCTTTGAAACCACTACAACAGATTGTTAGAAAAATGACACCACCTTAAACAGTGTTTTATGCTGAAAGTGCTGTTTAAAAATCATGTTTGGCCTTTACCAGCGCTTGCGAGAGAAAGTGCTGACTAAAAGTAACAAATAGACAGCGCTTCCTTGATTAAACGCTGCTAAAAAGACGCGCATCCCCTTCACCAGCGCTTTTCCTGGGAAGTGATGTCTATTTTCATGGCCTTTACCAGCGCTTCCTTGGGGAAGGGCTGTCTAATCTCCTTATTAAATTATAACTCAGCATCCCTAATGCGTCAACTCTTCTTTCTCTCACTCCCACCTTCCTTTTCTTTCCCTAATTTCCTGATGAAGCGGATCGAGAGAGGGAAAAGAAAGGGTATGATTTGAAAGAGATGAGGGAGAGACAGAGGACTAAGGAGAGGGAGAGACAGAAAGGATCCGTGAAAAAGAAGAAGGGGAAGGGACAAAGGCGACGGTGATTTCGGATCTGGAAAGAGGTAGATCGGAGGTGATGGTTCGAGGATCTTGGTTTCGAGGGTCTTGGCTGAGAGAAGAAGCCGCGATGAGAGTTCTTCGTCGGTGACGCCATGCTTCTCCTTCCAAAACCCTAGCTAGCCCAACCTCTCCTCTCCTCTTTCGGGTCTCCTCTCCTCTGTGTAACGGTGGGAGCCTAACCTCCTTTCCTCTGTGCGACGGTGGCTTCATGCTCAACATCAACGGTAGTGCCCCCTTCTTTCCTCTGTGCAACGGTGCTTCCAGATCTGAAAACTCTTATATCTTATCGTTATTCCTCTCTCTTGTTTGATTGAAAAATAACATAAATTTTGTTTCAACAGTGAGAAAGATGCTCAAGTGTGTTTGTATGATGCTTCCTGGGATGCACACTTTTGTTTTTGTTGTGACATTGATGAAGAAATATCCTCCTAGCTGGTTAGTAAGTTGTTGCTTTTTTCCCCCTTCCTTTTTCTCTGATTAACACAATTCATTGATGATGTGATAATCTTAGGAGTAAGGATAATTGTTCACAATTTCTCATGCGCTTTTGTCTGTTAAAGGTATTGCAATTGATATATACTTTTAAATGAATTTGGTTATTATGCATTTATGTTGCCAGGTTTACCTGGGGTTGTTTATTTCATATTCATGACATTTGATTTTTGTGATCATAACATTTGGTTTTTGTGATCAATAACAATTAGCATGCTTATCCATGTCATGAAGATTTGAGAAAGTGTAATCACAACTAGCATGATAATCTATTTTTATGCAGCTAGCATGATCCTTGTTTTTATGCAGCTAACAAGGGCTTATTTTGCATTCTTGGAGGTTTTGTTCAACAGCCACATCACTTTCATATTCAACTTGGACACATACACCTTCATGCATATAGTTGGCTTCATTGAATCTTGTCTTAAAGGCTTGGATACAAGTATATCATCACAGGTTATGGCAACATATCATTTGCATCTTCCTGTCTTGAAACTAAATCACATTTTTTGTAGTATTTTTCTGTTCAGAAGATTCTGTTACTGTAAGTATTATGTATTTGGTTTTTTGTAACTGTGCCGTCATCCAACTCTTTTAATTTCTGATTACAATGTGCATCTGTTGTTGATAATGTAGCTGCTGTTGATAATCTAGCTGCTTTCTATTTCAACAACATAACTACGGGAGAGGCTCCAAATTTACCTACATCTGTTAATCTTGCTCGTCATATTGCAGAGTGTCCCAATCTGTTTCCAGAAGTATATATAATTTAAATTTTACTGCTCACTAGCTAGTTAAACATTCATTCATATTTTTCCTTTAACTTCTATAAAATTATTTCTAAATTTTCTTATAGGATTAAGGGGTTTAGGGCTTCAATTCCTAACAGTGTGAGGAAGACAATCCAAAACATCAAGGAGATCACAGGCAATCACAGTGAAGAAGACATCTATGCAATGCTCAAGGAATGTTCCATGGATCCCAATAAGACCACTCAGAAGCTCCTCCTTCAGGGTGTCATTGTTTCTCTCTCTCTCTCCCCCCTCTCTCTCTACTCACTGTTTTTGCTCTTTCAGTAACCCTGGATTTGATCTTGATCTTAATCCATGTTTCCTTATGATCCATGTGTTGGACTATGTGTTTTCTCATCTAGGTTTCCTTTGCTTTGCTTTATTTTGAATTTAATTCGATTTTCTTTCCCCTTTTTAAGAGGGTGGAGTAGGGACATTGGAATGATTGTGTTTGCTATGATGACTCTTTATTGGTGATACACTTTTGTTAGGCTAAGATGGGAATTATTTTTAACACCCCTTTTGGTTTCTTAGGGGCTTTATGTAGCTTGGTTTCAATAAAGTTTAGTTTTTGGACGAAATTATTAGTCTCCAGTTTTATACCCATATGTGTCTGGTTGATTTGTTTTTAGGTTATGGACTTGGCTCATTGTGTCTAAATGGTTCATTATTTCGTTCATGTTTAGCCTCTATCGTTTGTTTGTTTATTAATTTAATGATTAGAGCTGCTTTTGATTTTAAGCTTGCCCTGTCACTGAATCTTAGTTCATTTGATATTTGATTTTGGTTGATGCTCTTTTGGTCGCATGGAGTTTGGGAAATCAGTTATCTAAACAAGGTCAAGTTTTGCTTTTTCCAAATGCATGCCTGCAATTTCAGAATTATGTTTTTGGCATCTAATTGTTCATCAAGTAGTGACCAGAACTGATATTTTATCCTTTGGTAGGACCCCTCCAGTCCTGCTGCAAAGGCTCTTGGTGTCAGGTGGAGCTTGGAAATAATTAAGGATTTACACCTCCAAAGGGTCAAGATCCAATCTGATGCTTTAGAGGTGGTAAATAGTACCAACGTAAATGCTCCATTGCTGCCATTGATCATATTATTGAAGACTGCAGAGCAACTTTACAGCAGCTACAGCAGCTGGAGGAAGTCTCAATAACTCACATCAAATGGCACTCAAATTATGAAGCACATGAGATTGTTGGGGTTGCTAAAATGTTGGGTTAAGACTTGGTTGGGGAATGCCCCATTGCAAATGCACTCAATCCTTTGTAATGAATTGTTTCGATCTATTGATCTGCCTTTGTTTTTTTATTTTTATTTATTTTTTGTGATAAATTTTAATGGCTACAAAAAAAGTATGGAGCTGACAAGAAGTAATATAATCAAAATGTATTTTATTTAATATATAGTAATAACTTATAGTGACAGACGAGAGTTGTAGATAGAAGTCCAACAATGCATAGCCAGTGTCCGTACCTATGGAATTTTGATATTTAGTGACAGCTTTTGTCTGTCACTAAAAGTCGAATTTCTAAAATAAAAAAAGGGAAAAGGACAGCGCTTCCTTGTAGAAGCAATGTCTATTTCCAACCTTAGACAATGCTTATTCAAAAAAGCGTTGTCTATTCCCAACTTTAGACATCGCTTCTTCAAAGAAGCGCTGTCTATTCTCAAAATTGCCAGCGCTTCCCAAACGCTGTCTTTTCGAAACCCAATCACCAGCGGGTGATTAGGCATCATTTTTAAGCACTGACAAAGGCAAAAATTAAGCACTGTTGATTTGCAAATCTGTTGTAGTGAACCCAAATAGTTTTGTTTTCAAAAATATTTTCTAAAACACAATTCAACCCCTTTATTGTGTTTTACTTTATTTACTTCACATAGGAAGAAGAATTAGAAGAACCTGTCAATGCAACTGCTGCTAATGCAGATCATGTGGATGGCAATTTTTAGAAGGTGTTTTCCAAATCCTAGAAGAAGAGACTATGGTAAAAAAAAAAAAAAAAAAAGAAGGTTGTGCAAATAAAAGAACCCTATAATACAAGACATAGGGCAAGCTCTAATTCCATCTCCTTTTGATATGAAGATCATCTATTGGAATGTGAGAGGTCTAGGTGATCCGAATTCTAAGCTAGCACTCAAGAATATTTATGTCAAACACAAGGCATATTTTTTATTTGTGTGTGAACCTTGGATTCCAAGAGATCATATTGCTAACTCTTTTCGTAGTAGTTTAAGTTAAAGCCTTTTTTTATGAATGATAGAGGCTTTTGTGTAGTGCATCTTGATCCTGCTACCATTGTTGTTTCTAGACAGCAGGTTTTCTATTTAGTCATTTGGGATCAAATGCATATTTGTGTCTCTGCTGTTTATGCTTCTACAAATCATGTTACAAGAAGGGAGTTATGGTATGAACTGTCTTTTCTTATTCAAAATAATTTGTGTCCTAATTGGCTTTTTGTTAGTGATTTTAATGTTATTCTTTGCTCATGGCTTTAAGATGTGGTCTGATACTTGTCTCCTCACTCATTTGTCCACTAAAGGTGTATAATTTACTTGGTCTAACGGTAGGAGAGCTACTGATCACACTGAGCGATGTTTGGATAAAGTTATTTAAAGGTACTACTACTTCCCCCTCTTTAAAGTTTCTTAGTATGTGGACCCAGCATTCAGATCGTAGAAGATTAATCCAGGAGACCTAGATCTAGGAGGTATTGGGCTGTCCTTTGTTTATATTATCCCAGAAACTGAAATCTTTGAAAATTGCTCTCAAATCCTGGAACAAGACAATATTTGGAGATGTTCATAGAATGGTGAATTCTGCTCAAGATGATTTAGACACAATTCAGCAACAATTGGCCAAGTTTGGATACTCTGGTGCTCTCAATGATAGATAATTAGAAGCTCAAAGGGTTCTTCAAACTGCTTTGGCTTATCAAGAGGAATTTTGGAAAGAGAAAGCAAGGATCAGTTGGTTCACTCATGGTGACCGCAATATTGCCTATTTTCATAAAGTTGCGAGGGTGAGACATGCCTCCAAGCAAATGACAATGTTAAAAACAAGTGATAATATTTTGTAGAATTAGTTAGACATTGAGCATCATGTCCTTGATTTTTATACCTCTCTTTATGCTTCTGAAAACAATTGCTCAAATTCAGATTTTATTCATAAGGTAATTCCCAACCTTGTAGTTAGAGAGGACAATGCTATGTTGACTAACCTGTCTACTTTAGATGAAGTCAAAACAACTGTTTTTGCCATGAATGGCGCTGGTGCACTAGGGTCAAATGGCTTTGGAGGTTTTTTTTCCTAAACCTATTGGGATATTTTTTGCAAGGATGTGTTTCAATCTGTTCTCCAATTTTTTTACTCAAACTTGGATTCTTCCAAACATGAATTCCAATTTGGTTGCTTTAATCCCTAAATTCTCTAGTGTGGATAGGATTGAGGATTACAGACCGGTTGCACTGACTAATTTCCAAATTAAAATCATTACTAAGGTGACTGCTGACATGATGGCTTTGATTGCTCCTAAGATTATCTTTGAGCAGCAAAGGGATTTCATTCGAGGCAGACAAATCTCTGAGCACAAGCTGTTGATATGCTGGATTATAAGACTTTTGGTGGCAATATTGCTTTGAAGTTTGACATTTGAAAGGCGTTTGATACTATTGACTGGTCTTTCCTGCTTATTGTCTTAAAAGCCATTGGATTTCAGGACTCTTTTTGTAATTGGGTGAAAATAATTCTTTAGTCAGCTAAGCTCTCTGTCTCTGTCAATGGTCATCCTACTGGTTATTTTTCTTGTAAAAGGGGGATCAGGCAAGGGAATCCACTTTCTCCTCTTATTTTTTGTCTGGTTGATGATGCTTTAATTAGATGGATTTCTCTCTTAGTTAATACATGTCAGTTAAAGCCTATGGCTAGTCCTAGAGCATGTCGTACTCCCTCTCTTGTTCTTTATGTGGTCGATATCATGGTTTTCTTTAAGGGGACTAAAAACAATTTAATTGCTTTAATGAAGTTGTTCCAGGAGTATGGTGCCACCTTTGGTCAATTTCTCAATCTAGAGAAGTGAAAATATTATGTTGGTTCCATGTTTACTCATAGAATTACCGATCTTAGTATTTTTTTTGGTTTCTTAGTAGGTGACCTTCCCTTTAATTACTTGGAGTCCTTATTTTTCAATATAAGCCCAAGACAACCTATTTGTAACCTATAGAAGATAAGATAAAGAACAAGTTGGCTTCTTGGATGGGTTTCATGCACTCTATAATGGATAGGGTTCAATTGGTGAAGTTGATCATTCATGGTATGTTAGTATATAGTTTTCATGTGTACTCTTGGCCAGTTGCTATCCTTAAAACCCTGGACAATTGGATCAGAAACTTTATCTGGTCTATGGACATTTATACTAGGAAGCTAGTCACAGTGGCTTGGCATAAGATGTGTTCTCCTATTGAAAAGGGTGGGCTTGGTCTTAGGTCTCTCAGGAAAATCAATGAAGTGGCAATGCTTAAGCTAACATGGGAGATGCTCTCTACAAATCAGCAATGTGCTCAACTTATTAAAGCTAGATTTTTTAAATTTAATAGACCAAATACTTATTATGCTAAATCCTCCATTTGGCCTAGTGTTAGACAATTTCTTCAAACTATTCTTGATGGTAGCTACTGGAATCTGAGTGATGAGAAGCAAGTGCATTTTTGGATTGACAATTGGATTGGAAAAATCTTTAACTGGGCAGCTTCACATACCAGTTGCTCTCCATTTTTCTTTAAAAGCAACAGTTGCAGACTTCATTATTGACAGTTCTTGGGCTATTCCTCCATCTTTTGTTGATCGGTTTCCTGATGTCGCTGCTCAAATTCAAAGAATGGTGATATATTAAGAGTAGTGTAATGACCAATTAGTTTGGAAAAGCATTGATAAGGTCAGCCTTACTTTCAAAGAAGCCTACATTAAGATCTGTTCTAGAGGCCAGCAGGTGCACTAGGGGAAAATAATTTGGAATCCTGTTATCCCTCCCTCGAAATCATTTCTGGTTTGGAGAATTTTTCATAGTAAGTTTTGTAACACCCCTCATTTTCATGACCGTGATTAAATGATGTTTGATATGCATTATTATGTTTTTGAATGTGTATTTATGTGTTTAGAAACACTTAGACCTTATTCGGGAAAGATAGAACTCATACGGTTAGTTTTAGGACGTGAAACAGACAATTTTTTACTGCCAAGTGGCGCAAGGGGCCTGGACCCTAACAGCTTTTGGTGCTGTTTTGCACTTTGTTGTGTTTTTATGAGTTGGGCTTTGGTGTTTTGGGACCCATTAAGACCAAATCAGAGTTTAAACACTCAAATGCCTTAAGACCTTTATTCTAATCATTCTAAACCTCATTTGGCTGATCTATATAGGTCTCACCTTTCCTCTTCTCTTTCAAAAACCTTTAGCTCCACTGGAGAAAAACATTACCTCCGTTGATTTTCTATTCAATGTTTCACCAATGGAGGAGTGTGATTCCCTCAACCCTTTCCATCTTAGAAGGGTTGTCTTCAATCCAAAAAGCTTGGTAAGTCCTCCATGAATTCTCGATCTCGTTTTTGAGTGTTAGGGTTTTGGTACCCAAATCGAAT
The DNA here is from genome assembly GCA_037113605.1 of Calophaca sinica. Taxonomy (NCBI): domain Eukaryota; kingdom Viridiplantae; phylum Streptophyta; class Magnoliopsida; order Fabales; family Fabaceae; genus Calophaca; species Calophaca sinica. The sequence continues at coordinate 98,575,936 of CM073733.1, read as the reverse complement.
CTAATGGTTTCTTTGGAATCCTTGCATGGCGTAGCGAACCTTTCTCCAAAGCACCGAATCAAAATTCTGCCTCCCTTGCTCTTTCTTTGCAATTCGTGTTTCTGCTTATCAGGTAAGAGGGAGATATTGTAGTTATGGGTACTTGAGAGAATAGATTAAGGGGTTTCCCTTAGGCCCCACAGAGTGATATTTCTATTATTGAATGCATGTGAAATATATGAATATGTATATTATACAGTTTTTATGTCATGTATTTCTTATTGGTTTGATTAAAGTGGAGGAATGAATATTGAATTCACATCCCTCATGATTGACTTGATGTTTTGTTTGATATAAGCATGCCTTAACATTGATGTTGTGTCATGTGCCTATTTGAATTGTTGTGGTCATGATTTGTGAATCTTTGACCCATTGTGTCGTGTGCCTATTTGGGACCCATTAAGACCAAATCAGAGTTTAAACACTCAAATGCCCTAAGACTCTTATTCTAATCATTCTGAACCTCATTTGGCTGATCTATATAGGTCTCACCTCTCACCTTTCCTCTTCTCTTTCAAAAACCTTTAGCTCCACTGGAGAAAAACATTACCTCTGTTGATTTTCTATTCAATGCTTCACCAATGGAGGAGTGTGATTCCCTCAACCCTTTCCATTTTAGAAGGGTTGTCTTCAATCCAAAAAGCTTGGTAAGTCCTCCATGGATTCTCAATCTCGTTTTTGAGTGTTAGGGTTTTGGTACCCAAATCGAATCTAATGGTTTCTTTGGAATCCTTGCATGGCGTAGCGAACCTTTCTCCAAAGCACCGAATCAAAATTCTGCCTCCCTTGTTCTCTCTTTGCAATTCGTGTTTCTGCTTATCAGGTAAGGGGGAGATATTGTAGTTATGGGTACTTGAGGGAATAGATGAAGGGTTTTCCCTTAGGCCCCACAGAGTGATATTTCTATTATTGAATGCATGTGAAATATATGAATATGTATATTATACAGTTTTTATGTCATGTATTTCTTATTGGCTTGATTAAAGTGGAGGAATGAATATTGAATTCACATCCCTCATGATTGACTTGATGTTTTGTTTGATATAAGCATGCCTTAACATTGATGTTGTGTCGTGTGCCTATTTGAATTTTTGTGGTCATGATTTGTGAATCTTTGATAGTTATGGATTGAATGTGATAAGTTAGTAATGACCCTTAAAGGATTTCCAAAGCTTTAGGACCAATTTTGTTGCTGTTTCTAAGCGCTAATTGAACTAGGAGTAGCGGGTATGCAATATTTTGCTGTCATGAGTATTTTAGTTTAGTGTACCTAAGCTAATTGATCAACAATTGAATTATATAAAATAATAGGAATATCCTTTTGGTATAGATCCTTTTGAATATTGATCCCTAGTAATTTAGGAGCATAAGAATGCGTCAGAAAACCCCTAAAACCGGCCCAAAGGCCGAATTCATTATTGGACATTAGAAATCACGCGCAAGGTGCCCAACTGTGAGGCGCCAGGCGCCCACTGCACAGTTTCAGTATTACTCCATTTTGTGTTTTCGCGTGTTCTGAGGTTTTAGGTCCGCTATTTTGGATAGGTTCGTGATGGAATTGAGTATTAAGGACTAGTATGACATTAGACTTGAAGTTTATTTAATCCTTAGGCTCATGACGATTGAGTAAGATTGGTGGTTTAGTGTACTAAAATCTAAATGTTGACCTTAGAGTTTGGGAGGCCAATTTGCGCAAGTTAGTGAGGAATTAAAGTTAGTACCATATTATCTTGATTTACTCTTTTAGAACCTTAGAAAAAGGATCCTAACCTCATTACGAGATAGAATGAAAAGCTTAGATTTGCCAAGTATGACTTGATAGACTCTTAGGAACCCACTTAGGAGATATCATAATGAACTTTGTGACAAGTCCACTAGTTAGTGGCAATTACCTTGTGATTGCATGATACCCTTATGTTCAAACCTCCTAGCTATATGTAGCCATCATGGAGCTTGTGTTATTCTATGTTTGACGATCTTAGCCATACGGGCCACGATGGGTTGTCTATGAACTTTGAATTGTGGAGTTTAGTGGAAAACTCAACCTTGCTTGTATGATTGTCATACTGACCTTATGATATATAGGATGGGGGAAGTACCGTTGAAATGAAGGGTGGAGGCCAACATGAATGAGCCTGTGTGGCAATATCCATGCCTTAGGGTGCGAAGCCCGAGATAGTAATCCTTAATGGTTTGAGTTAGCTACTTGAATCGAGGGATGCTTATCAGACTTAACTACCCTGACCGTTACCAGACATTATCAAGTCTAATCGAGAGTATGAGGTAACGGAGTAACACCATTGCGATGCTTTTCTCCAATATACTGAATATGTCCTCCTAGTCAACTTCCTAGAGTTGTAGTTTGTACCACATGCATAAGAAGTAGTGACTTTAGTGATTTGTATCATCCTATGACATGGACACTTGACTTTATGATTGATGAGTTTGTTGTAGATGTATCTACATGTATATTTTATATGTATATACTTAATTGTGTTTGTATTCGTCTATTCTTTCTAATACCAATACAACTCAACTACAACGGACTCAACCTTTTTTGCTTGTGTTCCTCTTGTGTTTTATACTTAGTTTACATATGCTACAAATGCTGAAGATAGTGGCTGAATTGAAGATTTGAGATTTTTAATAGCTATTTTAGAGTTGTTTTGATTTTGACATTTTAAGACTTTGAGTCATCTCTTAATTTTAAGCATGAAATGTATAAATCTCTGAGATTATGTGACACAGGCTTTGAGTTGAAATGTGGTGTCCTTAACTCGTGTGTCAAGTGTTTTTAAAATTCGCATTTTTATTCCGCAATGAACACGTCTAGATAACTTATTATTATATTTTTCTATAATAATTACAAAATGTGGTTAAGGGTGTCACAAGGTTCCTACAAATGAACTACTTTTAAGAGGTTGTGTGAATGTCTCAATTTGTAGTCTCTGTAAGCATGTTGTGGAATCTACTAGGAATCTCTTCTTTGAGTGTCCATTTGTTTCCAAGATGTGGGACTGGTTTGGTCATGTGCTGCAAAAACCACTTGATCACTCTTTTGCAGATTCCGTCTTTCGCCTATGTGATCATAATTGGAGCACACATGTGTCAAACATAGTACTTTCTACATTAATTCACATCTTTTGGGATATTTAATATGCTATATATAAATCAACTAATTTTCCAGAGCAAATGTGTTACTTTCACTAGAGTTGTTCATCTTATAATTTATGTTGTCTCATTATCAAGCAAACTATCCGAAGGTTGTTCTTCTAATTCCATTGAGGAATTCCTAATCCTTAAGCATTTCCTAGTGGATAGTCTTGCTCTAGAGCACCTTCTATCATTCGAGTTAATTGGTACACGCTGCTTTGTGGTTGGATCTAATGTAATCCAGATGGTGCCTCAAGGGAAAATCCTGGTATTATAGCTTGTGGAGCAATCTTTATAGATTCTAGTGGTGACATCTTCGGTTGTTTTGCTGAGTTTCTGGGTATTCGTTCTTCTTTCAAGCGGAATTAGTTGTTGCCATAATGTTCATTGAAATTGCGCATCAAAAGGGTTGGAGGAAGCTCTGGTTAGAATGTGACTCATTGCTTGAGGTTCAAGCCTTTAAAAAACATGATTTAATTTGGCACCTTGCCGCTCAACAATAGATGGAGAAATTGTGTAATCCTTACTAAGCGGATGCATTTTTCATCTCCCACATTTATATAAAGGGGAACTCATGTGCTTCTTATGGTACTAATCACCGTTGTTTTACTTGGTGAGATTTAAAACCCCCCCCCCCAAATTTTATTTTGGAAGATTTTTATCGTAACAGATTTAGTCTTCCTTTGTTTAGATTTAGATGAATTCTCTTTTTTCATTGGCTTTGGTCGAGTCCCCCATACTCATTTTGTATTTCCTCATTCCTTTTTAATTTTTTAATATAATTTCAGAGTGCTGCAGATGATTGGTAGAGTTGGATGTGACAACATAGTTCGGATTTTCATCCTCTACCATGATGCTTTTGATTGTTAAAAAAAATAAAATTCCTATCCTACTTCCATATGAATTGAATAAGCGAGTATATATGATCTAATTCTTCTTTTTATGATGGTAGCATGATGTTGAAAAGATATACATTATATTTGAACATTGAATGCCTGTGCTTGTGGTTGAATGACTTATATATGCAACTTTGGAATAAAACCTTTCGAGAAGGGTCCTTATTCGGCTGTTGCAGAATACTACTAGTATTTACATGTATCATTTCTGAAACACACGTATTTGTAAATCATGAGCAAACTAATTTTTAAACCCTTTTTCTGGGTTGATACTAAGGAAATCAGAGCACGCGCGGGGCTTTTGATTTGGTTCATATCACAATAGTGGTTCATGCATGGGACTTCGTTCCTTCAAGTTTGGACCACCGTTAATGGAGTCTAAGACTAAGGTGTCTTAATTGTACATTGAAGATGAGAAGATAAGGGACTTGTCTTCACCATTGCATGAGGAAGGGGAACACATCATTGTTAATTGCATCGGTTGGATCAGAAAAATGAATTCAATTCAATACCCTTTTTTGGAAGCTGGCCCACATTGTTTTGGATGTGAAAGGCATTTATTCTAATTCTACTTGAATTGAAGCACAAAGAGAACCCGATTTTTGGAAGCTGGCCCACATTGTTTTGGATGTGAAAGGCAATTATTCTAAGGCTCCGGCTAAAATGCACCAGTTAGATAGGTGAGACACAGTGCCTCACTTATTAGTTAAATTTTCCACTGTTGATTTGGAAAACCCATCCTATCTTACCATAGGACTTTTCCACCAAATCCTGCACCCCTTTCCCCATCCTCATCCCACTCTCTGCGGCCATCAATGGCCATTGTGAACCCAATTACAGCCATTGAGGTATTGAACCAAGCCTCCAGCCACTCATCACTGTCATCACCCCTACCAAAATCCAACCTCTTTCCTCATAACCATCAATTCAGAGAGACGAAAAAAAGAAAGGAAAAAAAGGAGAAAGCAATAAAGAAAACAAATGGGGTAATCTTCAACCCCTCTAACTCCTTCGACCCCCAATCTCTGTCTCTCTCTAAGCTTCTCAACCCGCCACAGCCGTAAGCATTTGTCTCCGCCACTACCCTGCGACATTCTCATCCTCTGTCGCCCTTAGCTTTGTTGCTGCACCATGGAGGGGTACTGATTCGAGGTGATTCGACCTGCGCCGCACCTCGCCGCACCTGTGACGCACCTCGCCACACCTTGCCGCACCTCGCCGCACCAGTTCGTCGCACCTCGCTGCGCCGCGTTTCGCCTCACCTCACCGCGATGCAGTGCTGAATTTGGGTCTAAAATCAAGGTCGTCAGTAGCAGCAGCTCCTCCTATTGCGGTCGTGGCGGTGGCCGCAGCAGAGAGCGGAGGAGAAAGGGGGTGAGATGAAGATCAGGGTTTGGATCTGATGAAAAAGGTCTAGAATAAGATCTGATGGAATTACCAGATCTAACGGTCGAAAAAATAAACCATAACTGAGGCACCGTGCACCACCTATAAGCTGGTGCATTGTAGAAGCTGCCATTATTCTAATTCTACTTGAGTTGAAGCACAAGGAGAACCTGCAAGATGTCGAACTCGCACGACGAAATAATAATACTCCCTCCGTACTTTAATATAAGACTTTTTTGTAAAAAAAAAAAATTGTCCTTTAATATAAGATAATTTTTAAAGACTAATGTGTATTAATTATTTTTTTACAAAATTACTCTTATACCAAGGTGCATTAATTCTCTATCTCTTTTAATAGTCTTGAAAAATGAGAAGGGTAACTTGGGAAAAATAACACACATTTTGTAGAAATTTAATGCTAATAACTAATAAAACTCACTTTTTTAAAGGGCGTGAAATAGTCAAAATGGATCTTATATTAAGAAACGGTGAGAGTAAAACTGAAATGCCACACTCACCACCGTATAGCCACGGGGCTTCTGAAGTTGTTTCAAATAAAAAATGAAAATTTGAAATGCTATTGAATGAATGAGTAATGATTGTGAGAGCTTGGTGCTAAAAGTAAAGTGAAAAGGAGAACAGGGAAAATGAGAGATACTACTCATACTAGTAGTATATGAATAGTGTGATGAAAAAATAGAAAAAAAAATATAAAACAGCTATATATGAATAATTTAATAAAATATTTAAAAAGTCATATAAAAGAAATAGCCTCGGAAAATCATAATTTTAATTGAATTTTTAGTACTCCATCCGGACTCGATTATAAGCAAAAAATAATAATGTATTGTGGTCCAAATTATAAATAATTTTAACTACTTTTGTCCTGTTTAATAAATTCATTCCAAAAATACCCTTATTTAATTCAAATTCTATTTTCAATAGGCCTTTTTATGTCATCTGTATTAAATGTCATCAACAGCAATTTTAGTAATGGACTTTAGTTTTTTGTCCCCCAATTTGCACTGTGGATGAAGGAGAGGCTCTTGGGCTATTCCATGCTATTCAGTGGGTGAATGACCTTCAGCTAGATGCTATTGACTTTGAACTTGACTCTAAAAGAGTAGTGGATAGCTTCAACCATAAGCAAGTTGATGTATCTAGTTTTGGTGCTATTATTGCGGACTGTAAATGTCAGTTTTCTCACTATTTCAAAACTATCGTATTGAGTTTACTAGACGACAAGTTAATGAGGTTACCCATGTTTTAGTAAGGGAAGCCACATTTTTAGCTAGCCTCCATTTATGCATTGAGGTTCCAACATGTATTGAGCACATTATTATTAATGAAATGGCTTAGCCTTGCTTTTGTCCCCCGAAAAAAAAATTAATATAGTTAACTAATTTTTTTAGTTAATGTGAATCAATTTTTTTTTAACTTAAAAACGAGTCCAAGGGACGCATATCAAACTTCTATCGTCAACTTGCCAAAAATGAATTGGAATGTGTTTTTATCCTCAAAAATTAAAAGACCAACATATTATATACTACTAACTTACACTAGGCTAAATTTTGAATAACACATCGTACATATTGTAGTTGTTTGACATGGAGTTGTTAGACTTTAGAGGGGAAAAATACACATATAATCGGTTGTCGTTATGTCTTATCACAGTTATGGAATTGTAAGATTTCGGTAGTGGTTCTGTGTGTAACTATCTTAAATGTCTTACATAGTCTTGGACTTGTAGATGAAATAATTATGGTTAATATATGAAACCACTACCTATTTACATTCGTCAACGTACGTGGAATTTTCACAAAGTTGATTATATTGACGCTTATAAGAGCATCTTCAACGTCTGTTATAAGCATTGTTCTTAAATATAATAATGGGTTTTTATATTGGAATTGGGTAATGTGGCTTGGAAGGTGTAGAACATGTTCTTGCTACAGAATTTGATAAGAACAGTTCTTACCTTATTGTGTCTGTCTCTCTCATCAGCTTCTGCTGGCATAATGCAGAAATGATACATTTTTTTGAGTAAAATAGTGACAACAAGGAATATGGCCCACCTATTTAGAGTTCTTAATCTCTCGCCATGGAGATCATCTAAGTGATACGTTTCCACTTATCAAGGATTAAATATTTTTCTAGTCCATATAATATACTCACTTATCAAATTTAGTCCCTACAAAATTTTTCATCGATCTTTATTCTCCATATTTAGCAAAAATTAGGTGTTTTTAGTCCTCGATGTGGACTAAAAACACTCATTTTTGCATTTTACATGACTAAACATTGATAAAAAAATTTGTAGTGACTAAACTTGATAGGAAGATATTTTATAGTGATTATCGGCATATTTTTAATATTCTCTATTTAGTTCATAGTTTATTCCTATTTTTTAAGTAATTAAAAAATTTAAATATTTTTTGTCAAAAAAATATTAAATATTTTAAATATTCTCTAATTAATGCCTCAATACATAATTAACAGAACTCAAGGTTATTAAAACCGGACCCGACCTTTGAGCAGGTGTAGGCCTTTAGTTCAAGGTTCAAAGGTCGGACAGAGTTGAACAGAGTCATAGGAAATGAATTAAATTATATTTTTAAAATTTTTAATATAACATATAAAATACTAATAAACAAAAAATAACATAATATTCATAACATCACGACATAAAAAATTAAACTATGCTTAAAATGTTATATGTCAACATATAACATGCAAAAATTACATATTAAACTAAAATAAATATGTTATAATAACTTTCTAATATTCAATAATTACAAATACTATAATGTAAGTATTCTCATAATTTATTTTAATATATAAATTAATTTTAAATTTTATTATAATATTTAATTTAACCCATCAACGTAAAAAAATGGATATAAAATCTCTTACGTGTCAAAAATAATGTCATTTACCATTTTTTTAAAAAAATAAAAAATTAATTTTTGTTGAACCACTCGGTTCCCGGTTTTGTCCGGTTTTTTTTTCCGGTTTTCCTGGTTTTGGTCGGATTTTTACCGGTTTTCCGGTTTTTAGGCCGGTTCGACTACAATCCGATTTTAAGGTTCAAACAGACCAGACAGGAATCCAATTCTCGATTCAACCGGTTAGACCGACCGATCCGATCCGATTTTGACAACTATGAACAGAACCCTTCATTCAATATTCTAAACGAAGTGCTAGTATTGTCTCATTATGTTTGCTTGAAATTTGAATGGATAAAATAAAATAAACTAGAAAGATGGAATCCGAAGAAAAAAGCGGGAGGGCGCGAAAGGAAAATTGAATATGGGCGGGTGCGGCGGGAGGAAGGGCTAAGCTAGCACTTCGTTTTCGTTTTTCGTGAAAACAAAAAAGGAAAGTTGAGAACATGTGAGAGTGTTAAGATTCTGGTGATCGGGAGGGTCATGATTGGTAGAGTCCTCAGCAATCAGCTCACTCACATTTGCGTCAACAACTGGCAATGTTATCATTGGCCTCGGGACTGGCATCGTGATTAATTAAGCATCGTAAACCAAAGCAGTCAATAATGGCATCGGGAATGTAGGCTTGCCATTCTCCAATCGAAAATGTTAACAAATGCTCTAACAACATTAATTAAGATATTAAATATAAAATTGTGTTAGAAGTGGTACATTTAATAAATTTAAAAAATATATTTGTTTCTTATATATGAAATTGGAAGTAGTATTTTTTTAATACAAAACTTTTAGTATTTTTTTATTCGTTAACTACTTCGTCTGTCTCATATTATTGGTCGTTTAAGGTTATGCACATTTCTTAAGGAAATGATTGATTGTACTAATTTTAATGGTAAAATAATCTCCCTTAACTAAAATACCCTTATTAATTGGAGTTTTTAGTAGTAGTTGAGTGATAGTTAGGTATGAGAACTATTGGAAATACAAATGAATAAGAGTATTATTGGAAAACAAGTCATTAATACTTCTTGATATTTTAAAATGACAAATGATTTGAGACAATGAAATATTTTAAACATGACAAATAATGAGACGGAGGGAGTAGTTCCTTAAGGGCACTCGTTAGCAAGACGCATAAAAAATTACCAATATTAATTGTTGTTTTATTATTTTAATGTAGCATTAACTTTGTTTTCTCAGTTTTATCTTCAAATGAATATTATTTTTGGTACTTAGAAATAAAAATTTAATTCACCGAGACAATGAAAAAATACTGGAATTAGTTGGTTTCATTTAATACTACTATAAATTTAAATTTTACTACCTTCGTCCCATTTTATTTTACGTTTAAAGTTTTACATGTATTTTCTTTTTTATGGAAACTAAAGCATTGCATTTCACTAGCAGTCAAAAGAGCAATGCAGGGTTGGACTTGTTGTAAAGTTAGGGCTAGGCATTGAAGACGTCACCTTAGCTAAGCAATGAGTCACTTCATTGGCTTGTCGCTGACTAAACTTCACACTATAGTTTTGACAAAAGGAAAAAGGTCTGGAACACTCCTTAATAATAAGCCAAACAACGTCAAATCTGTATTTGGTTTAGTAATGCTATCTATGAACACCTTACATTCAAGCTCAAAAATAATATTACCAAAACACAAATAATAACCAACTAAAGAGCTTGAAGAAGTCCAGGTGCCTCGCCTTCATGAACATTTAGGCACGAGCTACCCCCATAGAGTTCTCACAGCCACAAAATCACCTTTCTCATTACGAATACACATACCCATACTAGTAGTGCCATTATCAAAAGAGAATGAAACATCAATATTGCATTTTAGACAGCCTGTTGCGGTGTATCTGTTAACTATAGGAATCCATAGAGATGAGGAAAAGAGAAGAATAAAGGAGACTAGGGTTCAAATAGATTTGCAATACTCAAAGTCTTAACAATACAAAGCAATAAAGAAGTATAAATATTAAAGATACAAAAGACTAAATACTTTTAGTACTAATATATTATATTATCTAACATCCCCCCTCAAACTCACGATGCATTAACAAGAAGCATCGAGAGTTTGTCAATCAAGAAACGAAAACGTTTAATAGAATGCGATTTTGTGAACAAGTCAACAATCTGCATGAAGAAAGAAACAAAAGGTAAGTTAATTATGGCATGTTGAAGATGATGGCATGTGAGGTGATAATCAATCTCAATGTGTTTGGCGTTCACGAAAGACAGAGTTGTGGGCGATTTGAATAGCATTCTTGTTATCACAGTACATATGAGTCGGTCCAGAGAGGGAGATACCCATATCAGCAAGTAACAAACGCAACCAAACTATCTCTACACTGGTGGATGTCATAGCACGATACTCAGCTTCTGTAGACGAGCGGGAGATAATGTGTTGCTTTTTACTCTTCCAAGAAATGAGAGAATCTCCTAAAAAGATGCAAAACCCAGTAGTAGACTTACAATTAGTGGGGTCACAAGCTCAATTAGCATCAGAGTAAGTACACAACTCCAAAGAAGAAGATGGGGGAAATAGAAGACTCTGAAATTGAGTGCCCCGAAGATGCCGGAGAATGCGAAGAACAGTTGCCCAATGCATCGAAGTAGGAGAAACAACAAATTGACTGACAACATGTACTGTATAAGCAATATCAGGTCTAGTGATAGTAAAATATACCAAGCTTCCAACCAATGTACGATACAAGATAGGATCCGGTAGAGGGACACCATCAGAGGAGACATACTTTGCATTCAGCTCAAGAGGGTTGTCTGCTGCTCGAGTATCAGAAAGACAAGCTTGTTCAAGAATATTGGTAATATATATATACTTAGATTGAGAGAGAAGATAACCTCTAGGAGAATAGGCAACTTCAATTCCCAAGAAATGGCGAAGAGTGTCTAAATCCTTCATATCAAATTGCTTGGCTAACTGTAATTTTAACTCTGGAATCCCATCAATAGCATCCCCTGTAATAATCATGTCACCAACTATAAGGAGAGTATAATACGACCATGAGAAGTGGACCTGAGAAACAAAGTAGAATCATGATCACTAGAACGGAAGCCGAGAGATGCAAGCACAATGGAGAACTTCTCAAACCAAGCTCGAGGAACTTGTTTAAGATCATAGAGAGCCTTCTTTAACTTACACACCTCTCCCGGATTATGAGAAACACCTTATGGAGGTACTATGTAAACTTCCTCTTGAAGATCACCAATTAAGAATGCATTTTTAATATCCAACTGATAAATATGCTACTGACAAACAGATGCAACTGCGATAAGAATGCGAATTGTAGCCATCTCGGCAACAGGAGCAAAGGTTTCTTTATAATTCATGTAGGGATGGCAAAGCAGGCGGCCTGCCCCGCCTCGCTTTGCCATGAGCCAGCCAAAAATGCGGCGGGACGGGCAGGCCTGCTAATTGGTAGTGGGTTCAGAATGTGAGCCCAGCCAGCCCTGCGGCGGGTTGGCGGGCCAGTGGGTTGGCCCACCTTAAACATAAAAAAAATTTTAAAAAAATTGGCCTAAAAAATGGCGGGTTGGGCCGCCATAAAACGGGCCAAAATGACAGGCTGGCGGGTTGGCCCACCTAAGCCCACCTAAAATACAAAAAAACTATAAAAATTGGTTAAAAAATTTATATATATATATATATATATATATATATATATATATATATATATATATATATACATAGGCCCAGCGGGCCGCTCACCCTACCCCGCCCGTGGCCCAGCGGGTTGGTGGGCTAGGCGGGGTGGGTTATGTGGGGTGGCAGGCTAAAATATCCACCCCGCCCCGCCCCATTTGAGCGGGCCGACGGGAAGGCCCAACGGGCCAGACCCATATTACCATCCCTAAATCCATGCAATATTGTTGTGATAATCCTTTAGCAACAAGACGAGCTTTGTAACGCTCAACTGACCCATTAGACTTGTTTTTTATCTTATATACCCAATAGCATGTTTTCCTAGTGGAAGAGGTATCAGGTCCTAAGTATCTGTCTTATGTAAAGCAGAAAGATCATCTGCCATAGTCTGCTGCCAAAGGGGATCAATAATAGCCTCTTTGTAGGAAGAGGGCTCAGACAAACTGTGAATAGAAATTATGAAAGAAGCAAAAGAAGTGGAAAAGTGGAGTAAAAAAAATCTGGTGATTGAGTAGATTTACGAACACGTGGAGGATAACGAGGAAGAGGAGGAGGATAGGCAATAGCAGGAGGTTCTTGGTAAGCCGTGGGGACAGAAGGGACATCTGGATCTGTAGAAGTACTAGTGTCAACCCCACAAATCTCAACATCTGAGTCATTGGGATTATCAATATCCATGGAAAAAGGATCAATAGAGGTGAGATCAGACCTGGTAAGACCATGCGAATAAGAGGAAAGGGAATAAAATAGTATGTGCTCAAGAAACACAACATGACGAGAAACAAAAAGTTTTTGACTTGTAGGGTCATAACAACGATAACCCTTCTGACCATCACAATAACCAAGAAAAACACATATTGCAAAACAAAGAGACAATTTACTACGTTTTATTTTTGGACGAAGAACAAAACAAGTAGAACTAAAGACCTTTAGGAATGAATAATCAGGAAAATAATCATACAACTTTTCAAAAAGAGACAAACCTGAGATAACAGAGGATGGAATTTTGTTAATAGCATGAACCACAGTAAGAACAGCTTCAAACCGAAACTTAGAACTGAAGCAGACAATAGAAGGGAATGAGCCGTTTCAACAATATGATGATGTTTCCTTTCAGCAACGCCATTTTGTTTAGGAGTGTAAGTATAAGAAGACTGGTGAAGAGTACTATCAGAGGCAAGTAACTCAGATAATTTAATAGCAGTATATTCACCATCTAGATCACATCGAAAGCACTTTATAATAGCATTATGTTGAGTTTTAACTAAAGCACAAAACATACAATAAATGCCAAAAAAATTCAGAACAATGTTTCATAATAATAAATGAGACATAATATCTAGATCCACCTTTGGTAAGAATCGGTGATGGACCTCATACATCAGAATGAACTAAGTCAAATGGTGCATTATAAATGAAAACACCTTTACTGAAAGACAAAGCATAAAATTTAGCAAGTTTGCAACCACAACAATCAGAAATATCACTGTTTTACAACTTTCCTAAAGCTCCAATAGAGGCTAAGTACTTTAATCTAGATGAAGAAACATGTCCAAGACGAGAGTGCTGTAAATAAAAACTAGAAGATGGAGAATTCAAGTGAAAAGATGACAGGTCAACTGTGGAAGCTGCAACATTTGGAATTCTTAGCTTATTCAAAATATAAAGTCCCCTTGTCTACGACCTATCCCAATCAGCTTCCCGGATTGCGGATCCTGTACATAACAATGAATGGAAGAAAACAGAACGGAGTAACCATGATTAACACATAACTGACTAATAGAAGCAAGACTCAAAGTGAGATTAGGAATATAGTAAACATCTGACAAAGACAAGTTAGATGTGGAGATAGACCCCATTGCCTGCTAATGGCATAGGAGTGCCATCAGCAGTCATAATCAACATAGATGAGGCAGGACAAAAAACTTATAATCATATGACACATGATGTGATGCTCCTGAATCAAGGACCCATGTGGGAGAAGATATTCCTGACGAGCTAGAGGAAGTCAAACCGTTAAAGGAGGAGGCAGACATGGCATGAGGCTGAGTAGCAAGAAACTTTTGGAACTGCTCACCAAGATCAGATACTTGGGAAGTGGTCTCAGGAGGGCATATATGTGCAATACCAGGAGCAACTGAAGGAGGAACAACATCACAACATTTGATGATGGAGCCTTAAAATTTCTCTGATTTGACTTCAATAATTTTGGGCACTATGTTTTTCAATGACCCTTCTCCTTGCAAAACACACGTTCATCATTACTAACCTTCCCTTGAGACTTACCTTTGTTAAAAAGATTAGCAAAAACAGATAGAGGGGTGGAGATAATTCCTTTTTAGAATGTGAATGAGAGTGAGACTTGAGTCGAACTTCTTATGCCAACAACTCATTAACCACCGAATTAACACTTGGAAGAGGATTACAGTGTAAGATTGTCACACAAAGTCCTTAAAAATTATCCCAAATGGCCATGAGAAATTGAACCAATCGTTGTTAGTCTCTACGATCAGTATATGGTTTTAAAGCTTGCAATTCTGCTGATTTAATAAGAGCTAGTTGGTCCCACAAGTTAGACATTGCAGAGTAGATTTCCTGAATGCTTATGTTATTCTGCTGAAGAGCCCGAATATCAATCTCCAATTGATATTGTTTTTGCAAAATTGGACTGTACATACAACTGTTTCAAGTGATCTTAAACATCCTTAGCGGTGTCATATTTTGCAAGTTGCATGTCAATGGATTGTGAAATAGAATTATTAATCCAAGTAATGATCTTCAAATTGTTTACTTCCTATGTCTTTAACTCCTTTTCATATTTACCGTTCTTTTCATCTTTGGGCTTAACAGAGGTTCCATCAACATAGCCCCACATTCTCTTGCCTTTCAGAACATTTTTTAATACATAGCTACAATAAGAATAATTATGTCCATTCAATTTTACACTAACGGAGTGAAAAGAATCATCTTTTTCACCAGCCATGGCGAATAATCACAACAAAAATGGTAAACAAATAAGAGGATGGCCCGAAAATAGAGACCTACAGCAGAGAGTCAAAAAATAGCGGAACATAGGAGAAAATCGAACTGCGCCGCCGGTATTAGGGAAGACCACATTGCCAGAAAAGGAGAACCGCGACAAATCGGGTCACAAACGAGAGGTGGGTCGCGAATCGGGTCGTGCAAAAGCTATGGATCGCGCTAAACTAGTTCCCAAAATCAAACCTTGCTCTTCGATACCATGTTAACAATAGGAATCCATAAAGAAAAGGACAGGAAAAGAAAAAAGAAGGCTAGGGTTCAAAGGGATTTAGAATGCTCAAAGTCTTATCTAGACAATAGAGAAGTATAAATACTAAAGATACAAAAGACTAAAGTACCCTTATTAATAATATATTATATTATCTAACAGTATCCAAGCTGCGGCCAAGTGATGGTGGGTGTCATTTGCGATATCATGATGCAACTCTTTAGCATGGTTCCAATCGGATAAAATAGAAGTAACTTGAAAACAAATTAACCTGCATCACTTCCATCTACTCATTCTCCCACAACTTTTCATTCCGAGCACGCCAAATACTCCATAATGTAGTAGCTGCAAGTGCTCTTGTATTTTTGTCCAGCGCTCTAAGAAAATTGAAGCACCAATCCTTGAATGACTTTGCTCCCTCTAGAGCATGTGTAACCCAGTCCAGCATACTCAAGCAATCCCATCATCTCATACTATGAGAGCAAGTCACAAAGTTGTGCCAAGTATTCTCCGGTTTTGTGTTGCACCGCACACAAAGACATGAGTAGGGAATGCCTCGAGCTGGAGCTCCATTCGACTAGGGAGGACATCACGACAGGCTTGCCATAAAAACTCATGTGTATTAAGAAATGTAATTAATATTTTGGATTTTAAGTATCAGATGAAAGGAGCTGTAACTCCTCCTCTTTTGTAGTTTAAGTAGTGAACTATTTCTGAAGCAATCATTGCATTACCTAGAATAGACCTATACAAGTATTAAGAAATGTAATTAATATTTTGGATTTCATAAAAAATATTTTTTTGTTTCCTAGTATACTCTTTATCTCGAATTGGAAAAGAAAAAACACTTTGATCAAAAAACACATTAATAATGATTAGGGGTATAATAGGAAAAAATATTTAATACTCTATTGATATTGTAAAATGACAATAAAAATTGGATAAATTTTTCTTTTTTCCTAAAATGCCAAACAAAATGGGACGGAGGGTGTATTCTACAAATATTCTTATATTAATTACTCCTAATTTCACTAAATTAATCACTCCTAAGATTCTCTCTCACAATAAATAAGGCATAAATGAAATTTAACATTTGATATATTTAAAAATGGCTCAATATTTCTTATAAAATGGACAAAAAATAGACCATTTTGTTTCTTATAGTAAGGACCGGATAGAGTATTATGTATATCACTCCCAAGTCCCAAGACATCAGACTTCATTGTGTATTTATGACAATTATTAATACTCTAATAGTTAATAAGGATAATTTAACAAAATTATTTCACTCATTAAGTTATTTATTATTTTTTTTAATCCTTGTAAAAAAACCTTATACATCGGTTAACAATCCCAACCCGTCACACTAGGATTTGAACAGGCCGGCGTACATAAGGTTTTATATGAATAGATCTGACTTATTTAAAAAAATATGAAACTTCGGTCTGGTGTGTTGTTTGTTATAGGTTTTTATAAGCTGTTTTACCTACCTTTGAAAAGTCTAGTGTGATGTGTTAGCTTATTTAAAAACTTATTTCATATTAGAGTTTTTAAATAGGCTTTCCAGCCCAAGACTCATTTTCATATTTTTTCGCTATTTTTACTAATAGTATAACTCTGATTAACACTAACAATAGAAACATAAATTTTGAAAAATATCTCAAGACAAATATATTTAATCTATATAAGCAGATCAACATCCAGTCAATAAATAATTCCAGTAACTTTGCGATATTTCTCTACTTATAGTCATCCTTCACCATGCAGTCAAAAAAAACATCTTTCACCATAGAGGTAACAAATTAAGAATCAAGAATCATAACGAACTGAAATTGAAATTCTTTTGTTACAATTACAAATTCAAGTCTTATCATCATAAGCTAAATAACTACAAAGTATAATCTTATAAATGGCACATCTCTATTTGTTAACTAAATATACCTTGGTATATATCGATAAATCATCTATAAAACATTAAATAATATTTTTTACCACTCCTAGTCATTAATGTTTGTTTTAAATCACGTAAGTCAGTATGAATTAAGTGAAGTAATCCAGTTTCACGTTAAACGACTTGACAATATTTATTTATTTTTTGTTAAATTAGTTTCTACACATATATCACATTTGCTAACATGTTCATCACCAATTCTAGAAATCATATCAAGATGTTGCAGTTTTTTAAGTATGAAAAATTTACATCTCCTAATCTAGCATGCTACATATCATAAAAATCAATCAAATAATCAGACGAAGATGCATCCTTATTACTAATTTCAAAATTGTTTAAAACCAAAATTCTCTAATCGCAATAATTTTTTCCAACAAACACACCGTTCTATATTTTATTACAATTTTATCACATTCAAATAACACTTTAACCCCAACTTTTCTCAATAGGCTACATAAATTCAATTTACCCTAATATTAGGCACATGAAGCAGTTCACTAAACAAAGTCTTTCCACCTTCCCTCAAAAAAAAAAAAAAGTCTTTCCACCTATGAGCTTTAAAAGAACTTTTTCTTTTTCCTAAAAATGCAGCAATTCAAGAATCATCAAGATAAATCCCCTATAGAGGTGTAGGAGGTAAACATCTCTACTTGCCTAGATATGCCTGGTAGCCCCATAGTCTACCACTTATTTGTTCACAATATTGGTCAGAATATTAACTTGAGAAAGCAATTATATCATCTCATTCAGCCAAGTTAACCCTTGGCATAGGAGGATTGTCATTTCTCGTTCTATGTCGGCATTGAAGTGCATGATGACCTAGATTAATTTCTACACACATAAGAATTACTTTTTCTTTTGAAATCGAGGTTAGAAATCTTACGCAAGTGAGACTTGGTTTGTACCAAATTTGCTTGAGAAACCATTGCCTTTGTCTTTGCATTCTCCAACTTTTTTTGGTTAGTATCTTCGATAATAATGGGTGTGATCAAGTCTACGAGTGAAAGCTCCTTGTATTTTTGTTTCAAATATTGCTTCTAATCCTTCCAGGATTTGAGCAGCTTCTCAATGAGGATTCCAGCGACAAACATATCCTAGAAAGTGATGTTTTCGGCTTTGATATCCTTCAGTAGCTTATGGTACTCATTAATTTGGACCTTAATACCTTTGTCCTCCATTATCTCCCAACGGTAGTAATTCCCAATGATGAACTTTTCTCTTTTGGCATCCTCGGTTGTGTACTTCAAGGTCATTGTTCTCATATATGTTTTGCATCTTTATATGAACCATACACATCAAACAAATCGTTAGAAAGATTACAAATTATGGTGTGATGACATACCTTGTTTGCATAATCAGTGTTCTTCAAATTTGAAAAAGCAAATCAGTGTTCTTCAAATTTGAGAAGGTTCAGGAAAACAAACCTTCTCAGAATTATGAAGAGAAGGTTTCACAATCTTTTTAGCAGTGCAGTAAATATAAGAGAGAAGAGCAGAAATAAAACACAGAGGATTTATAGTGGTTCACCCAATGTAGACTACTTCTACTCCTCACTACCAATGAGAGTTTCCATTATTTCTTCCCAAATAGTTACAACACCTTTTTAGTCCAACCTTGGTTAAAAAGACCTTGGTAGTTTTCTTTCATAGCTCTACCTACTGTTCTTGTAGTTTCCTACACAGATCTACAAGATCCTAACACTCTAGAAACTAACACTCAGTTTAAGGAGACCTCACTCAATAGCTTCTCACTAACACTCACCCACCTAAGTAGTTTTGTAGAATGAAACAAGGTGCAAGGATACAAGGTATTCGGTTGTGGGATTTCTAAGGCTTGAGCATATAAAAGTAAATCAATGTATTACAGAATAATCAAGCTAAACACACTCAGAAGAAAATCCCAGATAATGATGTGCAGTATTCTTAAGCGTGGTTGAGAGGATGATGATTTGAGACTTTGATTTTCAATACAACATTTCAATGCATTCTCACAATGTTTCCAGTGGTGTACACGACTTATTATAGGTCAGGGAAACAATTTTAGACTGTTAGAAAGGCCCCTAGCATCAGCAAAAGCATATTTGATAGTCGTAGGAAATTACAGCCACTTTTGTTCTTTTTGCAGAACACTATCCTATCATACAGAAGGCAAAACCTTCTCATCCTGGTACTGCTGCAATATCTTCTCTAATTTCTTTAGTGGATCACCTCAACATTTGATTCGGGTGCAAAAACTTTGTTTCAGTACTATCTTGAGTTGGGCAACAATAAATTCTTCATTGAATGTTGCAGTCTTCCTGAGGATGACGTGAGCATGAGATGAGAAGGTTCAGATCATCAAACCTACTCATCCAGAGTAGGTTTATCTGACTTGTTAATTTTGGTGTCCGGTTGTTCTTTTCCTTTATTGTTTGTCTATCTTTGTTGCTTCATTCTTGATGTAAAGATGCTTGATCTGATGCACATCCATTTAAGCTTCTCATCTTCGAGTGATGACTTGTTCTTGAAACTTATCTTCATATCATCTCTTTACTTAAGAGAATTTAAGCCTACTAAGTTCTGCTCAAACTCAAGTAACATGATTAAATAGACAAATGTTCAGATAGACTTAAGCACTAAACATTGAGTTTGCTTGCATCAAAACACTTTTGGAGATCTTGCCTCAACATGGTGAAGAAGTTTGGATCAAGTGAATAGAGAAGATCTTCACATAAATGCACAATTACAAAGAATGGAAAGTTTTGTTTGCAGTCTTCATGATAGTTGGAGACGCTGAGCATTGGTGGGAAGATATGTCAAGAATGCTAGAAGAAGAAGGATGAGAACAATTACGTGGGACTTATTTAAGGAGGTGTTTTTGGAAAATACTTTTGGAGATCTTGCCTCAACATGGTGAAGAAGTTAAGGACAAGAAAAGGAAGAAGAGTTCCCGAGACTCCGACAAGGACAAATGACCAACGACGAATATGCCATGAAGTTTGATTCACTGCTGAAGCATGAGTTTAACTAGATTTACCCTGATGAAAGTGAGAGATGTTGTCGTTTTGAAAATGACCTAAGGTTAGATCTTCAAACGATAGTTGGACCACTTAGAATTAACAGATTCCAGAGCTATTGGATAGATGGTGTTACAAAATATCGATAAGAAAAGACAAAATATTCTGAATCGGGAGGACCGACTCGAAACAACTATAATAGAGGAGGAAGGAATCAGAACAAGTTCTACAATAGAACGGGATAATAACAACAACCATTGAAGCAACGAAACAAAGGTTCTGCCAATGGTGGAGGGCAGATGCAGAGGTGTTTCAAATGCGGGAAGGCGCACCATGCTAATCATTTCACTCAGAACTACCAGTTGTGTTTCCAATGTTGGAAACCAGACCACTTTATCAAGGATTAAAGACACGCAACAATTGTGAGAGTGAATATTGGAGGTTAGAATGCGAGACCTCAGGTTGTGGGCGTATATTCACAGTGAGTGGGACTGAACCCTCTCAATCCCCAGACCTAATATAAGGTACATGCTTAGTATCAAGAAAACTCTTGACTGTATTATTTGACTCAGGAGCCACACACTCCTTCATTTCACATGAATGTATGAATTTTCTGAAATTATCTATCTCACCTTTTCCTTATAAGCTTACTGTTCTTACTCCTACCAATCATTCTCTAGTTGCTACTTTTGTTTGTCTTAAGTGTTCTATTTTCATTGAAAATAGAATCTTTCATATATATATATATATATATATGTTTGTTTTCCTTTGCAACAACTTAATGTGATCTTAAGCTTGGATTACCTTTCGGTCAATCATGTAGTCTTAGACTGCTTTAAAAAGACTCAACTTCTGAAATTTCTAGATTGATGTCTACTAAGGAAGGGGACTCATCCACGAGCAAAGCTCAGGCATGCGTGATGTTACTTTCTGCAGAAGCAAATGGATCTCCTAGTCTTCATCTATTTTGCAGAAGTTTCCTAAAGTTTTCCCTTAGGACGTTCCTGGATTGCCACGAAAATGAGAGATTGAGTTTGCTATTGACACCGTACCAGGAAAGAGAACCTACTGGATGTCGCCATTAGAGTTGGTTGAGCTAAAGAAGCAATTGGATCATATTCTTGGGAAGCAATCATATAATGTTTAGAGGCCCACTACAAGAATTATCATCATTACCGATGGCCAAAAGCCGTCGGTAATTTCCAAAATCCGTCGGTAATTCGAGGTTACTGACGGCTTACCGACGGCCACGGGGTCGTGGGTATTTCCCTCCTCGGTAAATTTACCGATGGCCAAAATAAAATCGTCGGTAATTACCGACGGCTTTTCTGTCAGAGAGTCGTCTCATGGCCGTCAGTAAAATCCACAAAACAACTAATTTTTTGTTGACTTTACCGACGGCTAAGTCCACTGTATATTACCGACGGCTTAGCCGTCGATAAATTTACTGACGGCTAAGCCCACTGTAATCTTGAAATTAAAACAAAAAAAAATTACACAAATACTGTAAAATAAAAAGGGCTATCAGGTAGATTATACTGTAAAATCTTGAAATTGATACTATGCATTGAAAACTCAGCATACAAGTCTTTCCTTGATTATTTCAATAAGAAATTAAACCTCCCAACCAGAAATAAGCAAAATTATAGAATAACTAATTAAGGAACAGTCCTTTTTGTTACTAGCTGCATCTTCAGCCAACCTCACCAATGCCATGCCTTCAGCGGTAATGCTAGGAAAAGGAAAATAGAAAGATGTGTAAGCAAGCAAGAAGAAAGCAGAAAAAGACTAGAGCCTAACATTTTAACAGATATTTGCATATATCAAAGGGAGGAAAAGCAAAAAGATAGGTTCAACGCCACCAACCTGCTTAAATATACTAGAAACAGGATCCAAGCCACGAGGTATTTTAGAAAACAGCTTGAACATCCTTGACAAGTCTTCAACCTAAACATTTAAGGAAAACATGAGAACACTACATTCATGGTTAAAAACTTTGCAAGTATAATAATAATGAACAAGTAAGAAGAATTTCATGCATGCCTTGTCATCTCTAAGTAACTAGCTGTAAACTCGTGCATACGCACAGGGCACATCACGTTGGACACTAATGTTTCTTAAACACACAACATATGAATAGTGAATACATGTAATATTTAGAATCAATTCATTGAATTAGGCTGATGATGATCAACTATGAAACAATCACAAATATTCAGGAAGAAAGAAATCTTAATATTGTACTTGACTAACTCAAATATATTATACAACCAATTGACTCATAGTGTATATCAAAATGTCAAAGGTACTAACTCTTCCTAAAGTTTCCACCGTACTTTTTAATTCTATTTTGATAAGAAAGCAAGAGCTTTGCGGTTAAGAGCTAGAAGAGGGACAACAAAGCTTCACACAATGACTAAGCTTCCAATTTCAGTGGTACCTTATATTAGCACCCTGTCCACAAATCTTCAGCAAAACTGCTTTAAACCTTCGGTCAGTGCACCTCTTTAAAGGTTTTGAACCTGCCCATTCAATCAAATGATGCACGATCATCATCCATATAACATATTCATTCATTTAAATTAATAAAACAAACGTGTGCAAATGAGCAAATGCAAAAAGTCTTAGTGCACAAAGAATTGATCACTTTGTATTACATACTACTTAGACAACTTATTCTTTTTAAAATTATGCAAAAACACTATTTTTTTTCCTACAGAAACACTAATTATGCATATGTAAAATAGTAGAAATAAAATTATGCAGAAACCAAATTTTTGTGAATATACACTCAACCTTTACTAATTTATATTCTTTCAACTTTTAACTTGTGTATATCAATCCCAAGTCTTATATTACCCTTCATTGCTCTCTACTCCATGATTTTGGAATATATAAGTCTTTTCCTCTTCAAGTCTAGTCTTCCATTTATCCAAATCAGAGTTCTTCATTGTAGCATGTATCTTCTGCAGATCAAAGAACTTACCCGAAGTATGTTGTTCACAAACTAGATGAACATATCAGAAACTGAAAATAAGAAGACATTAGTGACATGATTGGAAAAAAAAATAAGCAACGGTGAACGGAAAAGTTATTCATTTTTTCAATCATCCTTGTATCCAATTTTTGCCCCCTCTATAAGCCATCCTTAAAAGCAAAACAAGGATGGATAAAACATGCTTATTCCAGGAAATAAGTCATAATTACATACTTGCTGAAGATTAAGACTTAAATAAATTTATAGTAAGGAAACAAATCTAGAAATGAAATATGGAAATCAATGATTTGAGGAAACCACCAAAGATTATCATGACCAATCACAATTCCATTGGCATTGAAACAGAAACCCATGTGATACAGCTTCAAGCAAACAATCTTGAAGAACCAACATAGTTCAATCAATCAATATTCAATCACAAGTAGAAAGGACCAGAAAATGATTTTTGGATTCAAGAAGTGGGTTTCATATACTGTAAGTCCTGCAGGAAAAAGAAAAAAAGAAAGAAAAATTTGTGAGCCATAATTTGGGGACTCTATGTTACCTTAGGGATTGAGGAATTTGGGGATAAAATCCCCAATTTCTAGGGTTTGAGCTCCATCACCCCTTTGATTCCAAGCTTCCACTACAACAAGTTTTGGCAATAAACAGCGCTTATTTTTAGCCTAAAACAGCGCTTAAAAGCGCTGAAAATTAAGCCGCTGCTGATTGTATTTCAAAAAAACAGCGTTTATGAAGCGCTGCTGAAAATGGACAATAAACAGCGCTTCAATAATGAAGCGCTGTTTATTGTATAGACAATAAACAGCGCTTCCATCTTGTATTTGTTTATTTTGTATAATTAGCACGCTTCCTTTTAGAAGCTTTGTCTTTTTATACAATAGCGGCGCTTCATTATTGAATATTTGTTTATTCTCCTTTTTTATTAAATTTAGTTCTCTCACATTTACATTATATACATTGCATAATAGTGATAACACAAAATGCAATCAAAATTGTCATCAACATTCCCCAACATCAAAATTTAACATTATAATGTAATTTTTTCATAAATTCCTACATATCCTTACATTAACATAAATAAAGTACAATATATTTCATAGTCAAATTTACAATTATACAGAATAGATCACTAAAATATTGCACATGTCATGCTACAAATCCTACCTAAATAGTAATATCTTTTTCTTCTGTCACTGCAACTAAACATGCATACAAAGTCAAAATTCTAATAAAATTTTGGCAGAGTTTTCCTTAAAATATGGACATTCCAAAATATAAAAAATACCTGTAAAACATAACATATCATACCAGCCAGCCAACATAAAATATATAAAATATTAGCCAACATAAAAAGGTAGACTATAAGTATGTTTAGATAAATTAAAAAACAATACAACTAACCAATGTTAATTAATCCCATTTTTATATACTTGTATCTCAGTCCATATCTCATCTTTTAGCTCCTTCAAATATGGATCCTTATCCTTCCAATTATCGCGGCTAATTGGGACCGTCTTCCGCACTGTGGCCCCAATGAATTGAATAAAGTCATTAACATTTTCACCAATTGGTTGACCCTTAGCATTCCATATAACCTATAAAAAAAATAGTATTAGTGTACAAATTTAGATACTCAACTAAAAAAAATAGTATTAGGGTACAAATTTAATCGACAAGTATCTTACCACACGCTTTGCGAATCCTTTACTCCTCTCACGGATGAGTTTCTTCTTAAAAGTCGGTCCACGGACGCCGTCCCCTTTGGGGGCCTCTGAGCACTATCATCACCTTCAGATGCCATTTATGAAAAAATTATACACATAAGTTATTAATAAAAATTAATAAAGAAATCAATGTATACACATTTAATTGATCAATAAATTAATAAAAATTAAATAGCATTCACTACATACATGTACATTTAAGCAACTCTTTTCCTTTTTCTCGTTTTATTTAGATTTGCATCCCTTATGAAATAATGGATTGATCCAAAGCCCTTCATTATGATCATTTCTAATATACACATCATCCTCTATAGGTGTACTTGCCCTAAACAATGATTGTGATGTCCCAAGAAAGGGTCATCCTCAATGTCAAAGATATTCATGTGCTTCATCATCAATCTCATTAACAATTTTTTGTTATTCAATAGAACAATGGACCAATTCATATCAATTGGATCGGTGACATAGAACACTTGTTGAGCTTGCGATGCTAAAATAAAGGGCTCATCCTTATATCCCAACTTATTAAAATTCACCTGCATGAACCCCAACTCATCCATTTGTACACCGTTGTTATTATCAACCCACTTGCATTGGAACACGTGCACTCGAAACATCTTGTAATCCAACTCCCATATCGCTCAATGACCTCAAGTATGACATATTCGCATATATGAGATTTCTATCTTTAGCACTTGATATATGCATAGCTTCAGCTACAAGAGTCAACTCCACTATTTTGTATTCTCCTCCGATCATCATGTTCTTTTGTATAAAAGTGTACCCATTAATCGATAACCTGTAAGAACTAACATGTATATCTGGACCTTTAGCTAACCATCTCAATCTTTGAAATCGAGCTAGGATTTGCGAAGAAACTCTGCAGAAATGTATTCTTTCAACCATTTTATAAAACACCAGGTGTGTTCTCATTGTTAACCAATTTTGACTCTTATTTGGGTACAAGCTCTTGAGTATGTCCTTGTGTTTTACAACATATGACTCAACTTCATCGGCGTTGCGTGAAACATATAAGTGTGCTTGTTCCCATTCTTTCCTTGATATAGTCAATATTTCAAGTCGATAATCCCTCCCTCGCACTTCTTCCCGTGGTGACGAGATCCGCAGCTCTATAGAATGTTCAATATCGATACATACTCAGTGCAGAATTCAACAAATTTTCTTCGACTATATACCGTTCAACAATACAACCCTCTGGTCGTGATCGGTTTTTCACATACCCTTTTAATATCTTCATGTAACGCTCAAACGGGTACATCCATCTCATGTAAGCCGGCCCACACAATTGTGTCTCCCTAACCAGATGAACTGTCAGATGAATCATTATGTCAAAGAATGAAGGCGGGAAATAAATCTCAAGCTCACAGAAAGTCAGAATAATTTCTTTTTGCAAGGCTGGCAACTTTCCAGGGTCAATTACTCTACTACAAATTGCCTTAAAGAGGAAACAAAGTTTACTTAAGGTATTCCGCACTTTGTTGGGCAAAATAGATCGTATAGCTATGGGTAGCAAATTCTCCATAAGAACATGACAATCATGAGACTTTAGGCCCTTTAACTTGAGATCTTTCATCGATACGAGGTTCTTAATGTTTGAAGAGTACCCCTTTGGAACCTTAACTCCATCAAGAAACTTACAAAAATCTCTTTTCTCTTTTCTAGATAGAGTATGAGCGGCCGGAGGTAGATATGTACGACGTTTCCCTTTCTTTACTGGTCCCAACTCTCATCTCAATCCCATACTAACCAAGTCCAGCCTTGCATTGATGCCATCTTTAGTCTTCCCGGGCACATTAAGTAAGGTACCACTGAGACTATCAAAAATATTTTTTTCAACATGCATCACATCAACGAAATGTCTTACGTATAATGATTTCCAATATGGCAACTCAAAGAAAATCGACATTTTCTTCCACCCTCGTGTGGCAAGGTCTCCTGCAAAAGGTTTACCGAATTTAATATTCATTTACTTTTTCTAACAGTTGTGTACCCATCAGAGGCAAAGGAGCTCTCCGTTCTTCTGTATTCCCATTGAATGCCTTTCTCCATGACCGATAATGATGATTTGGATGCAAAAATCTGCGATGCCCAAGAAAGACATTCTTCCTACCATGTTCCAACCGAATCCAATCTATACTATCTTCACATATAGGGCATGCACACTGACCTTTGGTACTATATCCCGACAGATTACCATATGCTGGAAAATCATTAATTGTGCCGAAAATCATAGCCCTCAAGGTGAAACTTTCTTCTCTATACCTATCATACACCACCACACCTGTCTCCCACATTTGCTTCAAATCTTCAATTAAAGGAGCCAAATATACATCGATATCATTTCCTGGTTGTTTCGCCCGTAAATTAACAAAGACAACATCATATATTTTCGCTTCATGCATAGCCATGGAGGTAGGTTATAAATCACCAAAATCACAGGCCATGTAATCGTGAGAGCTACTTTGAACACCATGTGGGTTAAATCCATCAAGACAATGCAAGTCGTAAGTTTCTTGGTTCATTCCCAAAATCGGGATAATCAATATCAATTTTTTCCATTGAGGAGAATCACGGTGCCGTAGCTTGCCATCTTGAATCCTTTCATCCTCATGCCATGTCGTTTTTTGCATCTTGAACTACGGTACATACGCCTGAATCTGGGAATTATGGGAAAATACCACAATACCTTCTCTGGAGCCGAATTTTCCTTCTTATACCGTGAGGCTTCACATTTTGGACACGACTTTAACGATGCATATTCATTACGAAATAAAATACAGTCGTTACGACAAGCATGTATCTTCTCATAGCTCATGCCAATAGAGCGTAACATTTGTTTAGCCTCATATGTCCTACTAGGAAGCACATTATCATTAGGCAACATATCTTTCAACAGTGTGAGTAAGTCCGTAAAACTCTTATCACCCATCCATTGCCCGACTTCAAGTTAAACAACTTTAACATTGCCGACAATCTTGTGAATTTAGTACAACCTCATATAACGGCTTCTCCGCATCACTCATCAACTTCTCAAACATTTGAGGACAATCACGAAGATCTTCTTCAACCGCATTTAACATATCTTCAAAGCGGTCACCATCATATGTATTTGTAGCGGTGTCATCTCGACGCATATCTCCCACTATTCCCCATATTAGAAGATTCACCTCTTGTCTCACCGTGCTTTGTCCAACGGTATAAGTTTGATCAATCCCATTGCTCACTAAATGCCATTCCAATTTTAACACTAATTTTGTTTGTATAACAACAACTTAAACAAGGACATATGATTCTACTATGGTGCATTGTATGCCCAACTACAAATCCAATAAAATCTTTCACTCCATCCTTATATTCCTTCGACAAACGCCATGAGACATCCACTTTCGATCCATATTTTACCTATGGATTGAGAGGTAAAACATGAAAAACCCCATTTAAATAAAGCAAGACTAAAACTATCTTGCTCTTAAAATCAACACACAAACTAGATCAAAATTTTGGCAGAGTCTCCCTAAAATATGGACATTCCAAAATATATACAATAATTGTAACATTCCAAAATTCATTGTTCAAACCAAAAACCAAAATCAGGTTCCACAACAAAATTCATTGGTCATTTTTCCATTGATTCCCATCCGATATGCATATATATTTACTAATCGTACATTTTAACAAACTGATTCCAAGCATCTTTAACACTTCTAATTTATCTCTGGACAACGATGAACAAAATCAAACAAAATCAAACCCTACGATTCCAAACTGGTCAACGATGAACAAAATCAAACAAAATCGAACAGAGACAAAAAACTAACGAACCACCAACAGCGTAAAACCAATGTGGAATCGAGATACAAAATGGAGACAGTGGCCATACCTGAAATGGACGCAAACAGGAGTTTGGAGATGGAGGCGGGAGGATCTGAGGCCGAGCGCCGCCACAGCCTTTGCTCGGATGGAGGACGGCGGACGAGTTTTGACGAGCCCTGATTTCAGGTTTTGAGGATCTACAGACGAGCTTCGGATGGAGGGCAGCCAGACGAGCTTCGGATGGAGGATGACTGACGAGTTTTGGGCGAGCTTCGGATTTCAGTTTTGAGGGCAGCGGACAAGCTCGGTTTCCGGCTTTTGGGCGACCTCTGATTTCAGCTTTGGAGGGCGGCGGACGAGCTCGGTTCCGGCTTTTGGGCGAGCTTCGGTTTGAGGCTTTGGGCGAGCTCACGATCTCCGGCTTTTGAAGCACACGATCTCGTTGAGGGGACGACGGCGGTAGAGATGGAGGCGACGGCGGTGGAGTTTGCGAAGAGAGAGTTGACGCAGAGAGAGAAACAGTGCTTCTGGATGCGAAATGAGAGAGGAGGGAAATACATATATTTAATAAACTGACCAAAAACAGCGCTTAATAAGAAAGCGCTGCTTATTATTTCGAAAAAACAGCGCTTAAGTCTAAAAGCGCTGTTTATTTTAACACAAAAAACAGCGCTTCCTACTATGAAGCGCTGTTTATTGTTCCTATGATCAAAAACAGCGCTTCATGTTTGGAAGCGCTGTTTAATGTGCCAGTTCGTTTTTTATTATTTAAAGATAAAACAGCGCTTAAAGGACTAAGCGCTGTTTATTATATGAACTAAACAGTAGCGCTTAATTAGTAAGCGCTGTTTATTGTTTACGTATGACATAAAGTAGCGTTTTTTATTTTAAGCGCTGCTTAAAGGAGCGCCATCTTTTTTAGAATTTGTTGTAATGTTCCCTTTGAGCCTTGATCATCTCCTCTTCCATCTTCCTCCTTTGTCCCTCTGTTCGAGCTCTCTCTCACCTCCTCTGTTTCGATATCTCTCCCTCGTTGTCTCTCTCTCTCGTTGTATCTCTCTCTCTCCCCCTCGGTCTCGTTCTTCCTCTCTCTTCCTCTTCCATGGCGCGCCATCGTGCGCCGCCACGACAGGGCATCCGGCGCGGCCTCGCCGTCTTTCTCTTCCCTCCGTCGCACTCTCTCTCTCTCTCTTCTTCCTCTTCTCCTTCTTCTGTCTTTTCTCCTCTTTCTTCCTTTCCTCTCTTTTCTTTCTCTTCTTCACTTTCTTTTTTTTCTCTCTTCTGATCCCAAGATCAGAAACCCCCCTTTTACTCTTTTTTTTAAAAAAAAACATAACTTACTACTCACACCCCCTCTTCTCAATAATACAACCTCTTTCTTTATTAAATGTGGGACAACAAAAATTTTTACTGTCCAAAATAATTATTTACTGACGGCTTATCCATCGGTATCGTAGCAAAAAAAAATCAGCATTTATATTTTTATGTTTGCCGTCGGTAACGTAGCAAAAAAATAATTTTGTAAGCAGATTTTTTCCGGCGCATTAGCGATGACTTGGTCGTCAGTAATTAAAATATTATCGACGGAGTCGGGACCGTCGGTAAAATTCCGTTGGTAATTCGCAGTTTTCTTGTAGTGAGGGGTTTAGCTATGTTCATGTGACATTGGGTTGGCATATCATTATTTTCCACACCTCCTATTATATTTGCAAGTTTTTAATTACTTGGATTTTTTGATGTTTGGTTTTCAGTTATAGTGTGATATGCATGACCTCTTTTGGACGTTAATACTTTTTATCTTCTTTAATTAATGTTGTATGTTTGTATGTCTTTTAGTTTTAGGGGTATCGGGTGTTGCATTTTACCCTCAAATTTCTTGAGGAACTAAAAGCATAAGCAGAATCTCGCAGAGTCTTCAGTTGATCGGTAGTCGTACAAACATGTAGGGACCTAAAACAATGTCAAAATGATTCCAGAATCAAGATGGGGAGCAAAATAGGGCCAAAACAATATCAAATGACAGAATATGAAACCATTGATACCTCATCTTACTGTGAGAGAAACAATAGCAATGAAAGGTAGAATTGAAGCATGAATCAGCATGAACTCAGATCAGTGTCACATTAGGGTTAAGATACTTCGATCGAACGGGAAAACGAATTTGAAAAAAAGATCAAAATTTTCTCTCTATAACTCGTGAATTCTACAAAGAAGAGAGAAAGGGCTGCGTAAAAAGTGAAAATATGAAAATTTTAAACCTTTTTATAGCCCATCCTAAAGCATTGGGTATCTCAATGCCAAAGCTTGCCAACGCTTTAGCGTAATGGCGTAATGTTACTTCACGCCAGAGTGTTGAGTCATGCATGCCACAAATTTTGGCAGAAATAACACGTTCACTTGACACGTGTCTCCACGTGTCACTCATGAGCCATGCAGCTGACCACGTTGCACGCCGCCATGCAATGCTTGAATGTGCACCCATGCTTAAACATTAGGGTTTCAATGCTTAAGCATGGAACACTATACCTAAAATCTTCATTCCTCTTCCTCCATGCTTAGGGTATGTCCCTCCTTGCTTCTATGACATGCTAATATTACCCATGCTATTGTGTAGTGAATATTCACTATAATAAAATAATAAATGATGTTTGTTAGATTCGATCCATGTTAGAATTAATTTAAAAGTATATTTATTTTTGTCCTCAGTGGAGGTCACGTCATTTAGAAATCATCTAAGCAAACCTGTATAGACCAATATGAGTATTTCCCTATTATTGGAAGTTACATTATCAAATTAGTGAATTTATTGTAAAAATATTTTTGTGGCACTTTGATAGATATCGTGAATTATGGTATTGCTAGTGAACTACCCGTTGTATTAGAAGAATGATATAATTATGGTAATTGGATTTGATTCAAATGAGAATAAGTCTACCATTGATTTATTTTTTTATCCTTAATGAAAATGTTGTTGCTTAGTAGTAGTCTGTATAAATATATTATGGAGACCGAGTTTATTATCCTAAACATGGTAAATATATGATATTGATTGACTAAGGGATTTTTTAGTTAATCTTCTTTGATGGAACTTCCTTATCTTTATATTGTGATTGCTAAGTAGCAATAGAATGAATAACGTGGAGATTTTTATCGTAGTTCTATTACTTGATATCTTCCCCAGAAGAGCATGTTGAATCTTGAGATATTATTGTCTTAGGCAAACAAATCATTGAGGACAGTGCCTTAGGTCGTAGTTATGTTATGCCTGCGTAGTTTGTGCTCTATTTTCATGGATCTTGGTTTGCTATGTTCATGGTTTGCTGCGATGTTGGTCTACAATACGACAACAATATTAAGTAGATTGAAAATAATTATAATAACGAAGCAACAAAATAATATTTTTGTCTATGGCTTTGTTTGGTAAAAATTAGCGGACAGCGGATGAGCTTATGGCGGATCAACTAGCAGATTCAATTTAAAGTATTTGGTAAAATTAGCAGTTAAACTAACTGATAAATACAAAATGACATAAAAATATATTTTAATAAAGGTTAAATGATCTTTTTGGTCCCTTAACTTATTTTAAAATTTCACTTTGGTCCCTTAAGTTATCTCTGTTAACCTAAGTTAGTCCTTCCGTCAGTTTACCAAACTAACAGTGTTAATTTTCGCTGACGTGGGGTAAATGTGGCAAATAATTTTCTGATGTCGATATAAAATTATTATTTTAATACCAAACTGACTAAAATACCCTTTGACTTCATCTTCTTCTTCCCTTCCCTTCCCCTCCCTCTACCTCTACCTCGTTTCCAGAATTTCACAGACAAAAACAAACAAAATTCCAGCAAGACACATTTACGCTAATGCTCAAACGAACAAAATTCCAACAAGACACAAACGAACGCACCCTTAATAAAAACGAATGCACCACCATCATCTTCATTGACTAGAACAATTCCAGCAAGAACAATTTTAGTGAAAAATTTGTAGCAACACAAACCAAACCCACTCATCTATCATACAGAGGAAGGAAAAGAAAAGAGGGGTACCCTCCCCTCCCCTAAAACCCCAAATCAGAAATCTCAAAAGGGGGGCACTTTGATTCATAAATCATACTGAGGCAATAAAAAAATCAGAAATCTCAAACCCCAAATCAAAAACCAGAAACCCCAATTTGGTTCCAACAAAGCGGTGCGCCAGTGAGGATTCAGCAGCCATGGCGGTGGAAGATATGAACCTGAAGCTGTTTGGGGTGGCGATTGGTACTAAGCGAGCGAAAGGGGAAGGACGCAGTTGGAGGATTCGGAAGCACCCACTCACCACCGTCCCCTATCATTCACATTCTATCCCTTTTCTTGCATTTTCTCCCAAGCTTCATCCCAAGCTTTTTGTGAAATTTCAAATCTAGGAAATTTTAAAAAAATTTGGGAATTTTAGATATGAAAAATTAAGAGGTTGATGAAGTTTGGATGAAGATTTTGGAAATGTTTCTGCTAGATGAAGTTTTGGATCTGAGCTTCATTTTATTTTCGATTATTTTCGTTTGCTTGATTTGTTCTGGATCTGATGTTTCTACTTGATTTGTGTGCCTTGATTATGTTTCTGGTTGATGAAGTTCTGGATCTGAACTTCATTTTATTTTCATTTGTTTATTTTCTTTTATTTTCGTTTGAATTTTAGTTATGTTTACTTGAATTTTAGTTCTGGATCTGAGCTTTATTTTCGTTCTGCAAAAAAGTTAGGAACTTGGGGAGGTGGAGAGGAAATGGAGGAAGGGGGTGGTGAAGAATGAGGAGGTGTAAAGATAACGGAGATAAGAACAAGATAAGTCCTAAAGTAGTAACCACCGTTGAATTTTTGAGGGAGAAAATTATTTAATGGGGGTAGTAATGTAACATCCTATTTTTCACATAATTTTTAAAAAAATGTTTAAAGTATAAATTAGATTAGTAATTAGGTAATGAATGGGCATTAAAAACCTTAATTTGGAAAGAAATGGGCTTAGATGAGCTGTAAAGACATTCCAAAAGACAAAAATACCCCTAGGAAGAGTGCAGAACCCCTAGAAACGTCTAGAAGGGACAAAAAGAGATATTTCTAGTGGAGGTAGCTCGCGACACGACGGGATCAGTGTAATTCCCATCGCGGCATGATCAAGCAAAAAGATGAACCATCTGATTTTTGCCACGTGTGCGTCTAGAAGAGTCCGAAAGACTCTAATCGCAACGCGATGATCCTATTGCGATGCAAAGGTCCCAAATTTTGCCTATAAATACCCCATCACCCTTCATTTCACCTCGCCCCACATCCTCTTCTCTCTCTAGCTTCTCTCTCTAGGAATCTCTCCTAAGCAATGAGTATGCTCTGCACTTGCCTCGAGTGAGGATCTTGTGCATCAGAAAGCTCTTAGTAGACAATCCTAGGAGGAAGAGGAAAGAGTGAAGGGTGGCCTGACAAGGCCAGGTGGAGTGTGAGTAGGAGCGTGAGCAGCAGGCATAGAGGTGGAGCACAAGTAGCGAGTACGAGGAGAGTACGGGTAGTGACAGTAGCGACAGCGATCTTCTAACCAGGTGGGAGCAAGAAACCCTACATTCTAGGGATTGTAGGATAGAGTAGTATATATGAATGTGCGTAGGGTGACCCAAGCCCTACTAAGGGTTGATGCCCCAACACCCTAGGAGGGGTGTTGTGACTACGGCTGCTGAGGATAGTAGTCGCTAGTCCATCAACCATAGGGATAATTGTTGGTGTGTGAAAAACCCTAGAATAGATAAGTTATGATTGCTTTATGATTAATAACATGTCAGTAGCAGGTCGCCTAAGCGAAACTAGGGTTAATCCATATGTTGATGGCTGATGTCGATCGATGTGTGTGCTGATTTAATATAATTATTGATATGGTGCTGATTAGATATGATTGGTGGTGTGCCGATTATATAAGATTTATTGTGATTATGTGACTATGTTGTTGATTATATGATTGCTGGTATCCGTATGAATATGTTAGTTAATGTGCTGTCTAGGCTGTCTGATGCTTGAGATATACTTTGACTGTTGACTCTGCTAGTGATTGATGTGATAGGAATATTGAGTGAATACCCTTAGATCCTAGCTGGTAGGATAGACCTTGATAAACATAGAGGATACCGAGTTAGTTGACTAGAAGTGGTGCAAGGACGGGGACACTGTTAGAGCTGACAGGGATACGAATAGGTTTTAGGGTGTGATAGGGAAGTAGGTGGAGCTAGGTTTTGATATAGTCGTGCAGACCTGAGAGATAGTGAGAGTGAGCCAGGCAGACGCGAGAGTTTTTGTGAGTATGTGTGCTATTTATATATGCTTTTTATTCCTGCATTCCCAATTTTATAGTGTGTATTGTGTTTCTTAGCTCCTTTCTACTTTTCTTGTTTTGTATTTTCTTTTTTCATATAAAACAGATAACAGGGACTTGATGGAGGCATCACCAGCATTGTGGAGGGTACAGAGGGTACTCAGTAAGAGTAACTCTCTTTTTATTTACGTGTCACAGCCAGTGAGTCAGAATCTATATATGTGTCATATAAGTTGTAGGCCCTAGACACGGGTTCCGTAAAGATATGTACATGTCAAATTATCTAGTTTTAATAAAATATTATTTTCAATACATCTATATTGCCTAATTATCCATTTAGGGTTTAATAATTATTATACTGTAGCTCTCCGAAAACGAGGTGTTACATTGGTGGTATCAGAGTAGTTCGGTCCTAACCAGACTGTGGAGTCATTAGGGTGTCATCACTAGCTGTGTTTAGTTAGGTCCCCACCGGATACTGACTATGTTTAGATAAGGGTAGAGTGTTTGCTAAGGCAGTCATCTTTGTTTTAGTAAATAAAGATGACTACTTTTTATGACTTAAGGTATTGGGCATATATTGATATGTTCCCTCATACCTTATATATTACGTCGATTCCTTGGCAGAAACCAAGGATTTTCCTCGGGAATGCAAGTTAAGAACGTGTGATCAAGTCAAGGAATTAGGGACTTTTGGCAAGACTTGAGATGACAAGAAGGAGTATGGGGCTCTATTAAGAAAAGTGTTATGCGAGCAGAGTCATCGTATAATCCTTATAGACGTATAATAGATATTTTGATATATAAAGCTATTTTAAGATTTCGCCGTATAATACAATCTTAGATCGTTAATCTCCTCGACCAGGCGGTTGCAACTAGAATGGATCGAATTGAGGAGGATGCCATCAGGGTCGTCCCTGGGGAGACTAGTAACCCGATTGGTGATGGAACTGAAGCAGAGACTTCTTGTACAGAAAATCATAGAGAGGAACCTGTTGATGAAAGGTTTTTAAGGGATTTGGCTACTGCTGTTCTACAGCAGGCTCAGCAGAACACAGAACTGATAGCAATGCTTAAGGAGGAACGTGAAGTTTTAAGGCAACAATGGGAAGTAAAAATGGAGGATACTAGGTTGATGGTTTTTCTAAAGGGAAAAGCACCTCAATTTAAGGGTGAATATGACACTGAAGGAGCCGAATGCTGGATTCAAGAAATTGAGAAAATATTGACAGCAATGCATTGTAGTGAAGATCAGATGGAGACATATGCTGCATTCATGATGGTGGGTGAAGCTGAGGGATGGTGGAAGAATAGAAGGAGAGTTCTGGAGGCTGACGGATGAGCTATTACTTGGAGACTGTTTTGGGAGAGCTTCCTAGAGAAGTATTTTCCTATAACAATAAGACAACAGAAAGCCAGGGAATTCAACACATTGACTCAGGGAAGGATGATCGTGGGCGAGTATGCCTCCAAGTTTGAATCTCTAGTGAAATATTATGAGTATTATCAGCTTAGCCCTAGTGAAGAGTGGATGTGTCGATGATTTCAAGATGGGCTTCAACATGAACTTCGGCGATTAGTGATACCACTACGATTAACCTGTTTCCCCGACCTAGTAGAATGTTGTTTGGAATTAGAAGATGTGGATTGTCAAAAGGACAGGTTTTGGAATAAGGGAGTTATAAGGATTCAAGAACAAGAAACTAGAGATTGGGAAGAGGACAGAAGCAACCAGTTTGAGAAACTTAATGGAAGGAATGCTGGCCAACAACCACAACAGATGGTAGTTATCCAAGGAGGGCATTAGAACTCGAGAAAATGTTTTAAATGCAAAGGAGCACACATAGCGAAGGACTACCCATTTAAGAAATGCATATGCTTTGAGTGCGGTATATATCTCGAGAGTGCAGGCAGTGAGCAATACCCACGGGACAGGATTTAGATATGGAGAAAGGCGGAGGATTGAGGAAGGATACCCTAAAAGATCCTAAGAGGTCACCAAAGGTAGAAAGTGTCACTTCCCAAGGTAACGTGTGAGGAACTGAAACCTCCCGGCCTTGACTAGCGGAATAGGTTGTGAGAAATTCGTCTTTCTCATACCGAATGTAAAAAACTCTGTTAAATAAAACACTACTACCTTTTGCTAAAACCAATGTATGAACTTATTATACATAAATAAATCTTCTGTTTATTTAAATTGTGTATGTACTCCTATTTGCCTCTTTGATGAACATTTAATGTTTGCTCATATATGTATTCTGCTTATATAGTTTGTGTTTTCTAATTCTTCCTTGACATTTAATAATTTCTAAATGCTTATGCTCAATATTTTCTGTTATAAATCCGTGATCGCCTATGCTTGTTGTGACAACCACACCAAAATTCAATAGAGTCGCCACCAATATTTTATTTTTAGGAAAACATTAGAAAAACCCATTCACTTATTTACACAAAAAGAAAGGTCTTTGAACCAAATTTGAGTTCGGGAGTTGGTTACGCATAGGGAAGGTATTAGCACCCCTAAAACGCCCATAAAAATTGTATCTTTAATTGTTTAGAAAAATTTGTTTTCCTTTGAACGAGTTATTCCCAAAAAAAAAATCCTAGAAATAAAATACGAATTTGTTTGTCACCGTTTTATTTAAAAATGACACAGAATATTAATTGCTCAGACTTAAACTCATGCAAAGCAAAAAAAAAAAAGAATTAAATATTCAATACGTGTTTAAATAAAGAAAACTCTTTTTGTTTTTTATTATTATTATTATTAAATAATATAAAGAAGAATTAAAGAAAGAAAATAACAAGTTTTTTCTCTGCATTTATTATTATTCTAAATTCTAAATAAAACAAGAATATATTTATTTATTGCATTAACTTGTTTATTTCTATTTTATTTTTTTAAAACGTGTAAATTAGCAATAATGTAACATCCCAATTTTTAAGAAAAGTAATTTTAGCGATAAAATCCTGAATACTTGGAAATAAGTCATAGAGATTGATCACCTCAATGATTTATTAAGAGTACGTGGAATTATTTTGACTTATTTTGAATAATTTATTTATTATAAATAATTATTATTCATGATGTTAATTCGAATTAATTGACAGCGTAGACGTATGCTGCTTTTAAAAAGAATTCATCAATTACACTTATTCTAAGTTTTCTGCGTGACGCGGTAACGCGTATTTTTTTTGACTAAGAAATTGATTGAATTAAATCAAGATAAAATTAAATTTAAGAGTTAATATTTAATATTAATTCATGGTTCAAAAATCGTCGAAAAACTCTAACGAAGTTTCGTCGCGTTTTGAATCGCCGGGTAATTTTTATCCCCATTAAAATTTAAAATGAACTCTGATTTCGATGAAAATCGAAT
The DNA here is from genome assembly GCA_037113605.1 of Calophaca sinica. Classification (NCBI taxonomy): domain Eukaryota; kingdom Viridiplantae; phylum Streptophyta; class Magnoliopsida; order Fabales; family Fabaceae; genus Calophaca; species Calophaca sinica. The sequence goes on along the minus strand of CM073733.1, from coordinate 98,537,390 downwards.
CGTAATTTGTTAAGATTATTTTTGAGTGTTTTCACATGTTTTATCATTGATGATAGTTAAATAGGAGTTAATTGGTTTAATTTTTAATAAATCATGATCTACTCCACCATACACCACACTTATATATCTTCCACCCTAGCACCCTCCCTATTCCCTTTTATCTCTTTCCCTGCGTGAAGAACAGAAGCAGAAAAAAAAAAAAGAGGAAAGAAAACAGAAAAGAAGAAGGAAGGGAGAAGAGAAGAGGAAGAAAGGAAAGGGGGAAAGACCGCGACGGTGGAGGAGAAAGGGGAAGGGGCCGCGATGGCCCTAAAGTCGCCACACACCACTGGAGAGAGGAGAAGGAGAGCGAGGCGGAGAGCATGGGAGAGAGAGAGAGAGAGATCGAGAGTGAGAGAGAGCTTGGAGCTTCCATAGCCATTCTTCCTCCATTTTCTTTGAGTTGCTTGCACCTCCATTCTATCCTACCTCTTGCAAGGAGTTCTCCTTCATCTTACCACTACTCCTTACACCATCCAAGTAAGCATGAAGCCACTTTCTCTCCTTCCATTTCAGCCCCAAAATCGTGGGGGTGTTTGTGTATGTGTGTATGTTGATTTCGTTGCTTAATTCTTTTTATGACTTGTTGTGTGTTTAAATTGTGCTTGATTATGATCAATAAGAGAAAGGAAACACATTAGCCCCAAATTCTTGGAAACCCTAACCTAAGGGAAAGAGGGATTTGTGTGATCTCTTGTGAATCTTGTAAATAAATTGGTGTTTCTAGCTAAATTGATGTTGTTGTTGTGGTTTTAAACTAATAGTTTAGGATTAAAACTTTGATTGGGTATTGTTTTTGATAAAAACCTATTCTTGAGAAAAGGGGATTAGTGGTGTTTATGATTATGATTCATGTAATTAATTGATGTTTCTTGTTTATTAGATGTTCTAGTTGCTACTTTAAATATTAGTTTGAATATAAGGATGGATTGAAAGAATTTTATGAAAAACCCTTGTTTTTGAAAGAGACTTGAATTTAGGATTAGCCATGAATTATGTTTTAATTGTTGGTTGATGAAGGAAATGAATTGATTAAATGATGTTGAAGCATGTATCTAGGTGTTAAGTTATATGTCTTGGTTAATTTTAAAGTTGTTGGAATGAATATGCATGAAGTAGCATAGGTGTTAGTTGATGTTTATGCAAGATTTGGTTCTTGAAGGACTAGAATGACATGTAGGAGTTGATCAAGAGGTTCTTTAAATTTCTAACATGATTATGACATGATTTAGGTTATAGTTTTGTGTAAGTATGTGTAACATGTTGTTTTGGAATTTTTCCTATTCTTGAAACATGAGAAGCATGAGGTCTTGATGTTAACTTATGTGCTTAGGTATTAGATAATATGCTTAGAATAATATTAAGGCTAGTAAGATAGATATGCATGAGTTAGTATGATTGTGGTTTATGTTTTATGCAAATGTAGTTTTTGGAGGACTAGAATGTTATATAAAAATTGGTGGGATGATTCTTTAATTTTTGGCAATGATTATGGTTATAATTCTAGTGTTCTGGAAATGATTGCTTTGAAAAGAATTCTCAAAACCCTTGTTTTTGGAAAACATTAAATCTATGTTGGACTATGTGTTGGTTATGGTGTTTTGCTTTGTTGTCTTGAAATGTTTTGAAAACAAGTTGTGAAAATTTAGTTGAGTTAGTTGACTTGTGAACTAGTTTTGAAAATGATTTGTTTTTGAAAGAGAAGGCTATGAAAATGGCGCTAAATTGTTTTGGCAATTATTTTAGAAACATAACTTTGAATGTGTTTGAGTATGTCTTAGTTATGGTTGTTGTTTTAATGCTTGAAGTATGAAAATGGGACTTGGAAATGATTTGGAAATGGTTTGGTGTTACTTAAAATGCAAGAAAACTTTTTATTTTCAAAGGTCTTATTCTTTTCAATTAGCTAGTAGTTTAAATGCTTGCTTTTGGTTAGAAAAAGGGTTAGGCTTGAGAGCTTAAGTTAGCTAAGAATTGTGCTAAGTTATTTATTTTGTTAGGCTTTGAGTAAATCCGAGATCGTGCGGCGTAGGATCGAGGAACACGTGGACGGGCAGCTTGGGGTTCGGTAAGGGCACTTCTAGACATTCTAGGATTTTATTTTTATGTCCCTGTGTAAGGACAACTTTTAGAGATGCTTAAATTCTTGTGTTGCTATTTAAATGCTTATTTAAATACGAAGAAGTCTGAGAACTCTACGAGTTCGAAGTTAGGGTCTTCGAACCCCTTCGTTTATTGTTGTCATGCGGTCAAACATATTCCGAGTCATTCGTGGGTGAAAACTTTGTGGTTGGTCTCCTGAACCCAACCCCCCACATTTGTGTACCTCTCTGTCAACTCCATCGAGTTGCAGAGGGATGGATTCCTTGATTTGCGTGTCAAGCATGTAATGTTGTGATATGATTGGGTTATGCATTATTTAATATGAGATTGAATATATGCTGCGAATTGTGTGTTGCTTGTTGAATTGCGTTTCTTCATGCAGGATTCTGTTATTGCTTAAAATGTCGAATTGCGTTTTCTTCATGTTAAGCATGCTCTCTTTATTTGATATGCGGTCAAGTAATTTTATGCGTCACTCTTTGACTATCGTAAGCGGCGAGCTGTTCATCGAGTGAGAGAGCTAGGCGAGTCGTGACGTTTTTGGAGTTTCGATCTGAACTACCAAGGGCGGTGTAGAAGTCCGAAGCTACGGCTGGGTGGTGAAGAAGCCCGAAGCCAAAGCTGGTGTTCAGTGGCCCGAACAACCAAGGGTGGTGTGGAAGCCCGATGCCACGGCTGAGGTGGTGTAGAAGCCTGAAGCCACGGCTGGTGTTCAATTGCTCAGTTGGCATCTGGTGGTGTAGAAGCCCGAAGCCACGACTGGTGTTCAAATTGCGCAGTGAGCGTCTGCGTTGTCAAGGAACTTAACCTGAATAACCGGGTGGTGATGAAACCCAAGGCTACGGCTGGTATTCAGTGGATGGATCGACGTTGCTTTCCGGAATAATTGTCGAGTCGAGAGAAAATGAATAGTGAGTCGAGTCGAGTCTAGAGTGAGAGAGTTGAGCCACGTTCTGTGAATGATATGCATTGTTGTTTGCTTAATACCTGTGAATTGTATAAACTTTGGTTGCTTATTGCTTTATGCCTTGGTTTATCATGATCTGTTGAGAAGTTGACCCTTGCCAGTGGTTCTGTCAATTAATGATTGTAACCCAGATGGAGGAGCAAGCAGAGGATTGGAACTGCGAGGAGGAGCAGCTGTAGATGGTTAACTAGCTTGACTGTATGTAGAGTCTACTAGTAGTCTTGCGAGGAGCCTGTTGTGTTGACCAGCTATAGGACGCTTAAATTTATTTCTGTATTGTAATAAATGTCGATTATGTTTCAAGGCACATGCTGTTATGTGTGAGTTGATGTAATAATTGAATGTGGTTATGTGGTGTCTCTAAATAATTCCGCTATGTTTCTAAAATTGCTGCAATACTCTGACAGCCATTTTGAGAAAGAAGTTTTGAAAAAAAAAATAGAACCACATTTTTGGAAAACGTGCAAGGCAGAGTATTTCGCCTTTCGGAAATATGTAAATTTTTGTCAGAATGTTCACTTAGTAGCACTCCGGAAACAGGGTGTTACAAATAACTTCAGAAACTCAGTCTTTGCTTTTATACCCCTCATGACAACATATTTACAATTCGGTCCCTACCTAGGGTTTGGCCCCATTGGAAGGCCAAACCCTAACCCTAATTTCGATCCTCACATGATTTAGAATTAGAAGAAAAATCAGAATCACATAACCACAGCCACAATCTTAAAAAAAAGCGAATAATAAATTAAATAAGAGAAGGTGAACGGATTTCAATCCTTAAACTGTGTCTCTATTACAAAGCCTTATGAACAGAAGAAACAAAATAAAGTGGAGAAGATGATGAAACCTGTGTTTAAGCCTTTCCCAAAAAGCTTATACAGCAATCAAGAGAGGGGATAAAAAAAGACCTAAGACTAAATAGTGTTTAATTTGGGATCTAATTAGCCTCACGGGTTTTTCCTCTCTTCTTCCTTCACTCTGTCTTGTTTACTTCCTCTGTTTCAGTGTTCTTCCGCCTTGTTTTTCCTTCTAGGTTCGCTCTCGGGTTCTCCCCCTTTTAGACCAGAATCTAAGAGGCTTTTATAGCCCTTTGTTCTACCTGTCACCCAAAAAAAAAAAAGCAAATCAGAAAAGCTATATAAAAATAAAACGAAATAAGAGAAGAAAAAAGAATAGGAAAAGATACTCCCGATTTTCGCACAGTTTCTCCTTTTCTTCGAGATCCTGACTGAATATAGACCAAATCATGGGAGATTGGAAAGATATTGGTTCGTTATAGTGGAGAAAAAATAGAAAGAAAAGATTTGAGGGAGATATGGAGACCGCGGCTACTAGGGTTTTCAAGGTAGGGTTTGTGGTGATGGAAGAGAAAAGAAGGAGGAGGAGGAAAAGGACGAGTGATTGTAGGCAATAGAGAAGGAGAAGAATGAGGGATGATGGAGAAAGGGAGAGATTTTGGTTAGGGTTTGGTTGGAAGAAGAAAGAAAAAGAGAGGGAGAGGTGGACCTTGGCCGCCGCGGCCGTGAGAAGAAGCTGATTAGGGTTTGGTGGAGTGGAGGAAAAAGGAAAAGATGGAGGAAAGGGCGAGAATGGTGGAGGAAATTTAGGAAGAAAATGGGTGTGGATGAGAGAAAATGAGAGAAGGTAGAGAGAGGGGGCAGCCACATCTGATGAGGGAAATGAGAAAGTGAGGGCTGGATTTAGGGTTAAGGGGATTTTAGGGTTATGGGAGATTTGGGCTGAACAGAATAGTGGGCTGTGCAGCGTTAATGGCTGGGCTAGGGGGCATGCAAATGAAGCGGGGGTGTAGGAAGCAGTGCTGTGGAGTGAGGAAATGAATGGGAGGAGTGAATAAAAACAGGGAGGTGCGCGCAGCATATGCGATGGGCTGCTGGGATGTTGGGCTGTGGCCAGTTTTTGGCCATTGCTATTTGCACCACTCACATTTCTATTTGTAACGCTTTCTCTTTTGTTCCTTTATTTTATTCCAAGACCAAATATTTCTTTTCTTTTCTTTCCTTTCCTCTTTCTTTTCTTTTCCTTTCTTTTCTTTTTTTCTCTTTATTCATTTTTGCCTTCCTTTTTTATTATTCTAAGACCAAAAATATTATTATTACTACTACTAATTTAAAAAAGTTAAAATAAATAATAAAATAAAAAGGCCGGACAAAATTAGGGTACTACACTTGTGTTTGACTTCTTCTTGTTAGTGACATTTAATGATTGCTTATTATGTGTATATTTTCTGCTTATTATGTATATAGATTTGTATTCCTGTTTAGTTTCTAATTCCTCTTTGTTATATCTTCTGCATAAATAAATTTGTGTTTATGTGTACTTATGTTGATTTCTAATTCTTATATTTCCTGCTTATATAGATTCATGTTTGTTATACTCCTATTTGCCTTTTATTTCTTTGATGTTTGCTAATAAATGTGCTTATGTGTGTATATCTTCTGTTTATATTAGTAATTGTCTATGTTCCTGTTTGCCTTCTAAGTTTTCTAATGAACATTAATGTTTGCTTGTGTGCTTAGTAGTATTAGATGATATAAATACTGTGAACGTGAACACAAGAAGGAGGGTTGAATTGTGTTGAAAACTTTTCGCAAACTTTAAGTTTAAAACACTTAGAACACAGGTTTTTCAAAACAGTTTGTTAAACGGATGCTGAAAATAAACCGGACAATAAAAGCGATTTAGTGAAAACTTGTTTTTATCAGAGCAAGATAAAGATAAATAGAAAGCAGTAATGCAAGAGACACAAAGATTTATACTAGTTCACTACCAAACTGGTAGCTACGTCTAGTCCCTTCGTTCCTGAAGGATTTTCCACTATAATCAATCTGATTACAATTTCCTCAAGAGTATTCTACTGTCACAACCTTGACAATACTGTCAACTTCTCAAAACGACTCAGTACAGTCGAGCCTTTGAGGGAACAACCTTAACTAGGCCAAAACAACTTTTACAAGTTAAATTGACTACAAGTATAAATAACTCTCACAGAGAGGATAAAAATTAAGCTCAATATAGAAATGCTTTCTAAAAGAAAGTGTCGGACGCTGAGTTCAGTTCTTGTAGTCCAGAGACTTGGCTCGAAACTTGATTGCTCACAGAAGCAGTGCTTTCAGAGTATTGACTCTTTTTAGTGTATAGCAACAGAGCTTGTTCTCAGTAAATGAAGCAATATTCTCTTGTAGAGTTTTCAGCAGTTTCTTCAGTTTCGGCAGTTTCAAAATTCGGCAGTTTCTTCAATGGATACCTTGGGTATTTATAGGAGTTCTAAAGGATATTACCGTTACAGTAAAAATGGCTCCTTTCCATTGAGTGATGTGATTTCAAAAAGTTGTCTCTATCTTCCTTTCCAGAGAATTATCTCAGTAGTACATATTACCATTTTCGTACTACCTTGCTTTTCACAATTGCTTGTACGATTTTTGTCTTGTAGCTAAAGGTGTCACCTTTGATACCTCGTACAACAATTTTGGCGCATAAGATCAAATTCGAAATCCGTTCCAGAACCTTCTGAGAGTAAGAGCAATTACGTGACCAACACGTGATATAAAATGAAGTTCAGACGCTCGCTCAGAATGGAAGATCGGACGCTCAAAGCAAATGGATAAGACTAGTGTCACAAAAGGATAATTTCAGACGCTCACGAAGACAGTTTACTAGGATGAGCCGGATGCTGACACATGAAGTGTATCCTTCTCTTGAGAGCTTCTTCCTTCTTGTTTAAGTGGCTTAGAAATATATGTAATATTAGTATCTGCACACTTCAAGAATTGTTAGAACATATAAATTGTTCTCTTGTGAATATTTTGTTATCATCAAAATTAATGAGGGTCTAAACTTCTCAATCGTTTAGGTTCCAACAATCTCCCCCTTTTTGATGATGACAAATATCTGAGGTTGATGAACAATTTAGTTTCAAAATGACATCAAGGGTCTCCCCCTGAATTTAACAATTTGATATATAAGATAATTCTAGTATTTAGGCGATAGTTGATAAACAAATTCAATTAAGTGATCGCAAAGCAAAATACGTAGATGTATCAGAGTAAGATCGGATGCTGATCAAAAAGATTGATTTAATCAAATTGTACCAAATGCTATTGATCATTATAAGAGCACTAGTACCAAATTTATTTATCATTATAAGAGCACTAGAACAATGAATATTAGCGCATTAATGAATAACTACACAAATGCTACGTATGAAATGCTATGCATGATACTTCAGTTCCAGCGTATTCATCGGAGTGTGAACATCGGACGGTGAGTTAGTCAGATTTTCACGTGTTCATCATACCTTTCTTTTATTTCCCCTTTTGTCATCAGACAAAAAGAGTGTAAAAACACATCATAGTCAAAATAAGACTTAGAAAAATTTGAATATAAGGCAGATAATTAGAGCAAAAATAGTGTATATATATATATATAAGTGTATCAACAAAAATAAGAAATATCACTTAGTACCAAAAAAAATATAAAACAAAACAAAGTTTAAGGGTTTGGAAGAGGTGGTGGAGGGATGTTGAGACGTTCATAAAGTAATTTCAGAGCAGTCTCCAGCTGAGTGACTTTCATGTTTGTGGCCTTCATCTCTTCAAATTCTGCTTTGGGAATAGTGACCATCTCAACTGCAGAAGTAGAAGTAGAAGGTCCAACTTCTGGTACGGGTGCAGGTTTCATCTTCTGATGCTCTGCTAGCACCCAGTTGGATAGCTTAAGTCTCAATTCCTTCTTCCGTTGAGCTCTTAGAAAAAATGCATCATTTGGTATAGACCATTTGAAGAAATTTCCAAGTTTTCTGAGCTCAGATGCTGTTTGAATTTCCCATTGATACTTCACATCTTCTGGATACAGCATATTCATGAAGATGATTTCTCTGTGTAGAACAACATCAGCAGTGAAAGCATCAAACCTATTTCCAGCTTCTTCTCCCCATATATTTCTGATAAAGACACTCAAGGCTTCACAAGTGAAAGAGAGTGCTTCATTTTCTGCCAGGTAAATTCTTCGCAGATTTTCCCTGTCATCTTCTTCTAGCACTAGGGGGACGAGGCATGGTAATATGGCTTTGTCTTTCCAAGACTAAGACCATTGACTCCAAGTAAATCCAATGTCGAAGTGCTTGGTCACAGCAGCCCATTGGACATATATCTTCATGCAACAAAGGCACGACATCGAGCATCCGAACATATCATCGAAGTAGACTGTTCTAAGATTGATGTCGATAATTCTGGCGATTGTGCCATTGATTGGAATAGTGGCCTTCTCTGCATTGCAGCAGTTGGAGGATCCAGTTCTCCATTGATCTTTCTTCAGAGCACTTAGATAATATCTTCTGGCATGATCTTCAGAGATTTTCTTTATCGGAAGCTGGGTAAACTCCTTGACCTTGTAGTCTCTGGGCGCTTTCTCATATTCCTGAGGCCCTATCATACTGAATGGCATTTTTCCAGGTGCAGCTTCCTTTCTTTTTCCAGGAATAAACCAAGGTAACCACCTTTGCCTATCTGGAACAATCTTTATAGAGACAGATGATGGGTCTCTATAGTGTCCAATGACTTCAAGCTTTTTCTGCTCATAGCAATGAGCCATCATACAGGCTTCAGCTTCTGTAATCCATCTACCACATTCCTCTAATGTAAGAGGTTCATTCTGGGGTAGGAACCTTGGTATATCAACAGAAAAGGGGATAGCCCTGCTGTTTGGTTTGGGTCTCAGCCTTCCTTTGAAAGACATCTCAACATTGTCTTTTCCATCCTTGAAGACAGCATTCATTGGAGGAGGTATCTCCAGTCTTGAAACTCCGGAAGTGAAGGTCTTCAAGTGCCATACAGATGGGTGATTGTAGGTAGAGTTATATGATTCATATCTGACAAATTTTAGTCTAATGACAAGAGGGACAGGTTTCTTAGGAATTAGGGCAGTAGTTTTTGGTGTTACTACTGTGATATTGTACTTGGGAGGAATGTAGGGTTTGAAAGGATTAAATGGAGGGACTTTGAAAAGGAGGTTAAAAGGATGAGAATGAAGTTTGGAAATGTATGAAGTAGTGTTCCCAACCCATTGCCTTGAAACCACTGTAGAAGTCGAAGCCATAGAGTTTGAAGTTCTCTAAATCAACCCGATTTTCCAGCAAAACTTTTCCTTCAGCCATGGTGTCGTAAATGGCAGTATACTCAGAGGTTGTTACACCAGACATGATTGCAGTTGAGAGATAGAGAAATGGAGGTTTAGGGTTTTAGGACAGTCACGAAGAGAAGAGAAGGAAAACTGTTTTTCAGACTAAAAACAGAGAGAGTGATTGTGGAGCGAAAAAGAAGGAGTAGTGGGAAGGTGTTGGAAGTGGTACAGTTACTTTTCAAAATATCGCTTCGTATTTCCACATAAAAATTAAATCAAAAAGAAAAGAAAATAAAGATTCGTCTTTTCATTAAATGCAGACGCCAAAATAAAAGTAAAAGATTTTATTGAAAACGTAAATAATCATGACTCAGTAGATATGATGAGACGCTTGAGTCCTTAACACGTGTGACACGTGTGGATGTGCTCGGATGCACGCAACCGATTCACCGGATGATGAGTTATGATGCATATGACAAATAAGATGCTAATGCACATACATGCTTATGTCATATCAGATGCTGAGATTTTGTTTATCTTGAATATTGAGATTAATCATTCTTCTATAAGATGAAAGTTTAAGTTTCTTCTTATAAAATTGAATCTATCTTCAAAGAAGGGGTTTTGTAAATATGTCACCTTTGGTGATCAGTGTCTACAAATTTTATTTCTAGAATACCCTTCTGAACATAGTCTCTTATAAAATGATGCTTAATCTCAATGTGCTTGGCTCGTGAATGCAATATGGGATTTTTAGTAAGACAGATTGCAGAAGTATTATCACAAAAGATAGGAATGTTACTCTCTTTTATCAGATAGTCTTCAAGTTGATATTTCATCCACAGAAGTTGAGAGCTACAACTTGCTGCTGAAATATACTCAGCTTCTGCTGTTGAGAGTGCAATCGTGCTTTGTCTTTTGCTTGACCAAGACACAAGATTAGCTCCAAGGAACTGGTAGCCTCCACTTGTGCTTTTTCTTTCAATTCGATCTCCAGCAAAGTCAGCATCACAGAAACCTACTAATTTGTAATCTTTTGATTTCTTATAAAGCAAACCAAGATTAGTAGTTTCTTGCAAATATCTGAATATTCTTTTAACAGCACTTAGGTGTGATTCTTTAGGATCTGATTGAAATCTAGCACACAGCGGCCGAACATAATGTCAGGTCTTGAAGCCGTAAGATAAAGTAGAGATCCAATCATACCTCTGTACATTTTCTGATCTACCTTCTTACCAATTTCATCTTTACTAAGAGTGCAGGTAGGATGCATAGGTGTACACATAGGCTTGCAATCCAGCATCTTGAATTTCTTTAATAATTCTTTGATATATTTGCTTTGATGTATATTAATACCATCACTGCATTGCTTGATTTGTATACCAAGGAAAAACTTTAATTCTCCCATCATGCTCATCTCAAATTCAGCCTGCATAAGCTTAGAAAATTCTTTGCAAAGGCTTTCATTAGTGGCTCCAAAAATGATATCATCAACATAGATTTGAACAAGTATGAAATGCTTGTTTGAGGATTTTCTGAAAAGAGTAGTGTCAACTAAACCTCTTGTAAATCCATTTTTCATTAAAAAGGAACTTAGTCTGTCATACCATGCTCTGGGAGCTTGCTTAAGACCATATAGAGCCTTTTTAAGTTCAAAAACATGTTCTGGAAATTCAATATCTTCAAAACCAGGAGGTTGTTTAACATAAACTTCCTCAGTTATAAAACCATTTAGAAAAGCACTTTCACATCCATTTGATATAAAGTTATCCCATGATGTGCTGCAAATGAAAGTAAAATGTGAATAGCTTCAAGTCTTGCAACAGGTGCAAAAGTTTCAATGAAATCAATATCTTCTTCTTGTGAGTAACCTTGAGCAACTAACCTTGCTTTATTTCTCACAACTTTACCATCTTCATCAAGCTTATTTCTAAATACCCATTTAGTACCAATAGCTTGCTTATCTTCTGGTAGAGTGACTAGCTTCCATACATCATTTCTTTGGAACTGATTTAGCTCATCTTGCATTGCTAGAATCCACCCTTGATCTTCCAAAGCTTGATCAATCGTCTTAGGTTCCATCTCAGAGAGAAGTGCAAAATCAGCATGATCCTTGAAAGAGGATCTGGTCCGAACTTTATCACCAGGTTCTCCTATGATTTGATCTTTTGGATGATTAGTTTTGTACTTCCAGCTTTTTCTTGCTTCAGCTTCTGCTTGAGTAGAATTCTTCGTCTTGTCACCACCGGATGATGAAGATGCATGTTCACCGTCTGACTTGTCACCGAGGTTTAATTCTGAAAATAACTCATCTAGCTCTGACATAGCAGTGTCAGGCTTCTTATCATCAAACTTGACATGAATGGACTCTTCAACTGTCAAAGTTTCTTTGTTGTATATTCTAAAAGCTTTAGATCTTTCAGAGTATCCCAAACAGATTCCTTTATCAGCCTTGGAATCAAACTTACCAAGCTGATCTTTAGTATTCAAAATATAACAACTACAACCGAAAGGATGAAAGTAAGAAATGTTTGGTTTTCTACCTTTCCACAATTCATAAGGAGTCTTATTCAAAATAGGTCTTATTAGAATTCTATTTTGAATATAACAAGTTGTGTTTACTGCTTCTACCCAAAAATGTTTCGTAATATCAGCTTCGTTGATCATGGTCCTGGCCATTTCCTGGAGGGACCTATTTTTCCTTTCTACAACACCATTTTGTTGAGGTGTTCTTAGAGAGGAGAAATTGTGGGAGATGCCATTTTCTTCACAAAATTTTTGAAAGTTTTCATTTTCAAATTCTCCCCCATGATCACTTCTAATAGAAGAAATACAGATGCCTTTTTCATTTTGAACTGATTTGCGTAAAAACAAGAATACCTTAAAAGACTCATCCTTGTGGGCAAGGAATTTAACCCATGTCCATCTAGTAAAATCATCAACAATGACTAATCCATATTTCTTTCCAGTTAAAGAGGCTGTCCTTGTGGGACCAAAAAGATCAAGATGTAAAAGTTCAAGTGGTCTCGAGGTTGAAACAACATTTTTTAAATGAAAAGAAGTTTTCACTTGTTTTCCTCTTTGACAAGCCTCACACAAGGCATCAGATTGGAACTTAAGATTTGGTAAGCCTCTAACAAGATTGTGCTTGTTTAATTTTGAGATTAACCTTAAATTTGCATGACCCAATCTTTTGTGCCAAATCCATTGCTCATCTTCAACAGACATAAGACACTTGACATCTTGTTTTGCAAGTTCAGAAAGATCAACTTTATAAATGTTTTGTTTCCTCTTTGCTGTAAAGAATATAGATCCATCATTTTTGCTTTTTCTTGAACATCCATTTTCTCAGAAGACAACATTATAACCACTGTCACATAATTGACTTATGCTCAGTAGATTATGTTTCAGTCCTTCAACATATAAAACATTATCAATAGAAGGAAGAGATCCTTTACCTATGCGACCAATTCCAACTATTTTACCTTTCTGGTTTCCTCCGAAACCAACGAATCCAGATTCTCTAGGTCTCGATTCTTGGAACATATGCTTTTCTCCAGTCATGTGACGCGAGCATCCACCGTCTAAGTACCAAGATAGGTGTGTTGACTTTGTTGCTAAGCAAGTGCGCAACATAGACTATTTTATCTTTAGGTACCCATATCTTTTTGGGTCCTTTCTTGTTAGTTCTTGAAGGATGCTTGTCCTTCTTAGTTGTAAACACATTACATGCACTTTTCAAATGACCAGATTTATTGCAGTAAGTACAATACAAACATTTACTATGATTATTGGATTTATCAGATGCTGAATCATTTTCTAAAAGAGGTTCATCTGATATATAACCAAGACCATGAGTTGTCGTTTTACTGACACCCCAAATCATAGAAGCTTGCTTGCTTCGAGTTACACTATCTGCAAGAAACTTTTGAAATGCATGTTCATAGTCATTTGATTTGCAGTTAGGATTGCCTGTAACTACAGAGCTTTTGACTTGAGAGCTCTCCCACGGTTGCTTGTTGGCTTCCAGACGCTGGTTATCCACCAGACGCTGATTTTCAGTTTTCAGCTTCTGGTTCTCTTCATTAAGTACAGAGTTTTCATTGTGTAAAGAATAAAAATCTTGTGATAGTTTTGAAAATATCTTTTTCAAATTCTTATACTCAATAGAAAGAGTGGCAGAATCCTTTAACAAATCATCAAAAGCAAGCTGAAGTTCAGAATAAGAGTCATATATTATTACCTCTTCAACTTCTTCTTCTGAATCAAGATCAGTGTCAGCCATGAGGGCAATGTGAGCTTCTTCTTCTTTATCTTCCTCAGAGGAGAATAAGTCAAGATCTTCCCATGTTGCCATGAGACCTTTCTTCTTTTTCTTGAAGGAGCTTCTTGTGGGCTTTTCCTTAAGATTAGGACACTCGGACTTGAAATGTCCAGGCTTCTTACATTCATAGCAAATGACTTGGGCTTTGTCCTTGTCTTTGCTTTCCTTCTTGTCCTTTGTATCTTTCTTACAAACCTCCTTCAAGTTTCTTTTCTTCCACATTCTCTGGATCTTCGTAGATATGAAAGCTAGCTCATCATCTGATCCATCATAATCTCCTTCTGAAGCTTCATCATCTGATTCTTCTTCTTCAGCCTGAAAAGCTTTAGAAGTACTAGGTTTATGTTGATTAACTCTTAAAGCAATAGACTTACTCTTCTTGGTAGGTTCTTCTTCATTTAGCTCAAGTTCACGAGCTTTCAAAGAACTCATAAGATCTTCAAGCCGAAGGACATTTAGATCTTTTGCTTCTTGAATAGCAGTGACTTTGGGTCTCCACTGCTTAGTCAAACTTCTCAAGATCTTTCTCACATGATCAGGTGTGGTATAACTTTTTCCAAGGGCCTGCAACCCATGAACAAGTGTTTGGAACCTTCCAAACATAGTTTCAATGTTTTCTCCATCTTCCATTTTGAATAGCTCATACTGGCGAACCATCATGCTTGGCCTTTGTTTCTCTTACTTGGCGTAACCTCATAAGACAAAACAAGAGAATCCCAGATTTCTTTGGCAAGATCAAACTTGCCACATTTATCATATTCTCTTTCTCACATAGCACAGATGAGAATAAATCTAGCCTTCGATTGGTTTGATATCTCTTTTCTCGATCATCACCCGCTTTCCCTAGGTATTGCAACACCAAGGGCATTAGCGGGAGAAATGTATCCACTTTCAACTATATCCCATAAATCAAGATTTTGTGCCTCAAGGAATGCTTTCATATTATCTTTCCAGTAATCAAATTTTTCTCCATTGAATAGAGGAGGACGGTTCATATGACCACCTTCAGCAGACATGTTCACAGTAGGATCTTTACTCTTAACACTGTTAAGTGCTCAACCAAGAGGTCGAGCTCTGGTACCAACTGAACGTGAACACAAGAAGGGGGGTTGAATTGTGTTGAAAACTTTTCGCAAACTTTAAGTTTAAAACACTTAGAACACAGGTTTTTCAAAACAGTTTGTTAAACGGATGCTGAAAATAAACCGGACGCTGAAAAGCAGTTTGTGAAAACTTGTTTTTATCAGAGCAAGATAAAGATAAATAGAAAGCGAATGCAAGAGACACAAAGATTTATACTAGTTCACTACCAAACTGGTAGCTACGCCTAGTCCCTTCGCTCCTGGAGGATTTTCCACTATAATCAACTGATTACAATTTCCTCAAGAGTATTCTATCACACAACCCTGCCAATACTCTCAACTTCTCAAAACGACTCAGTACAGTCGAGCCTTTGAGGGAACAACCTTAACTAGGCCAAAACAACTTTTACAAGTTAAATTGAATACAAGTATAAATAACTCTCACAGAGAGGATAAAAATTAAGCTCAATATAGAAATGCTTTCTAAAAGAAAGTGTCGGATGCTGAGTTCAGTTCTTGTAGTCCAGAGACTTGGCTCGAAACTTGATTGCTCACAGAAGCAGTGCTTTCAGAGTATTGACTCTTTTTAGTGTATAGCAACAGAGCTTGTTCTCAGTAAATGAAGCAATATTCTCTTGTAGAGTTTTCAGCAGTTTCTTCAGTTTCGGCAGTTTCAAAATTCGGCAGTTTCTTCAATGGATACCTTGGGGTATTTATAGGAGTTCTAAAGGATATTACCGTTACAGTAAAAATGGCCCCTTTCCATTGAGTGATGTGATTTCAAAAAGCTGTCTCTATCTTCCTTTCCAGAGAATTATCTCAGTAGTACATATTATCGTTTTCGTACTACCTTGCTTTTCACAATTGCTTGTACGATTTTTGTCTTGTAGCTAAAGGTGTCACATTTGATACCTCGTACAACAATTTTGGCGCATAAGATCAAATTCGAAATCCATTCCAGAACCTTCTGAGAGTAAGAGCAATTACGTGACCAACACGTGATATAAAATGAAGTTCAGACGCTCGCTCAGAATGGAAGATCGGACGCTCAAAGCAAATGGATAAGACTAGTGTCACAAAATGATAATTTTAGACGCTCACGAAGACAGTTTACTAGGATGAGCCGGATGCTGACACATGAAGTGTATCCTTTTCTTGAGAGCTTCTTCCTTCTTGTTTAAGTGGCTTAGAAATATATGTAATATTAGTATCTGCACATTTCAAGAATTGTTAGAACATATAAATTGTTCTCTTGTGAATATTTTGTTATCATCAAAATTAATGAGGGTCTAAACTTCTCAATCGTTTAGGTTCCAACATACTGCTGGTAAGATTAATGAATATTTCATGATGAAAGGAGAAAAGGGTTTGGTTAGGTAGTATGACAAGTAAAGCCGTTAGGTCTATAGTGAACTAAGCCAATAAAACTATTACAAATAACACGAGCCGGTAAAATAATGTGTAAGAAATAAAAACAATAAACCAGGATATGTGGGGGGGAAATACTCGTGAGAGTAATGGTACACTTTAGAATATAGGGAGTTATGTCTTAATAGCCGAACAACAGTTGCATGTGAGTATAAACATGGACTAAAAGCAGTAGTTGCACAATATTGAGAAGCACATATTGTGAGTAGTAGTCATACATACATACATACATACATACATACATACATACATACATACATATATATATATTACTTGTATATTAGCTGCACTCCCATGTTGTGAGCGGCAATAGCACACATGAGGAGTGTTAGTCGTGTTGTTTCCCATGTTGTGAGCGGCAGTAGCACACACGGCGAGTGTTAGTCGTGTTGTCTCCCATGTTGTGAGCAGTAGCACACATGGCGATGTTGTGAGCGGCAGTAGCAGACATGTCGATGTTGTGAGCGGCAGTAGCACACATGGCGAGTGTTAGTCGTGTTGTCTCCCATGTTGTGAGCGGCGGTTGCACACATGGTGAGTGTTAGTCGTAGTAGCTGTATTGTCTCCCATGTCGTGAACGGCAGTTGCACACATATTGCAGATAAAGTAAGTAGTAGTTGCATATATTACATCACGAGGGTAGAAACTTGGGTTCTGATGAACTTTCTGTTAGAGAATGGTGATAAAAATGAACCTAGGCATTCTTAACCATTACTCTATTAGAAGTTTCATCAAGGGATTTCTTGAAGTAAGTTAGACTGCTAAGACGGTTTATACTAACATTATGATTTCACATTGTTAACAAATTACGAGACTGATCATCTCAGTAGTTTAGTTAACAATGATGAAGATCTTAATGCTTGGGATAAACCGACGAACAGAGAAAGAACAGGTAGAAAGTTGATTAAGAAAATTAAATGAACATGAAAGTTTTGTGAAGATAACAGAGATAAGAATAAGATAAGTCCTAAAAACCACCGCTGAATTTTCGAGGGCGAAAATTATTTATGGGGGATAGTAATGTAACATCCTATTTTTCACATAATCTTTAAAAAAATGCTTAAAGTATAAAATAGATTAGTAATTAGGTAATAAATGGGCATTAAAAACCTTAATTTGGAAGGAAATGGGCTTAGATGAGCCATAAAGACATGTAAAAAGAGGAAAATACCCTAGGAATAGTGCGGAACCGCTAGAAACGTCTAGAAGGGACGAAAAGAGATATTTCTGGTGGGGGTAGCTCACGACGCAAGGGGATCAGTGTAATTCCCATCGCGACGCGATCAAGCAAAACGATGAACCATCTAATTTTTGCCACGTGTGTGTCTAGAAGAGTCCAAAAGACTCCAATCGCGACGCGATGGTCCTATTGCGACATGAAGGTCCCGAATTTCGCCTATAAATACCCCTTCACCCTTCATTTCACCTCACCCCACATCCTCTTCTCTCTCTAGCTTCTCTCTCTAGGAATCTCTCCTAAGCAATGAGTATGCTCTGCACTTGCCTCGAGTGAGGATTATGTGCATCAGAAAGCTCTTAGTAGGTAATCCTAGGAGGAAGAGGAAAAAGTGAAGGGTGGCTTGACAAGGCCAGGTGGAGTGTGAGTAGGAGCGTGAGCAGCAGGCATAGAGGTGGAGCTTGAGTAGCGAGTACGAGGAGAGTACGGGTAGTGACAGTAGCGGCAGCGATCTTCTAACCAGGTGAGAGCAAGAAACCTTACATTCTAGGGATTGTAGGATAGAGTAGTATATATGAATGTGCGTAGGGTGACCCAAGCCCTACTAGGGGTTGATGCCCCAACACCCTAGGAGGGTTGTTGTGAATACGACTGCTGAGGATAGTAGTCGCTAGTCCATCAACCATAGGGATAATTGTTGGTGTGTGGGAAACCCTAAAATAAACAACTTATGATTGCTTTATGATTAATAACATGTCAGTAGCAGGTCGCCTAAGCAACACTAGGGTTAATCCATATGTTAATGGCTAATGTCGATTGATGTGTGTGCTGATTTAATATAATTATTGATGTGGTGTTGATTAGATATGATTGGTGGTGTGCTGATTATATATGATTTATTGTGATTATGTGAATATGCTGCTGATTATATGATTGCTGGTATCTGTATGAATATGTTAGTTAATGTGCTATCTAGGCTGTCTGATGCTTGAGATATACTTTGACCGTTGACTCTGCTAGTGATTGATGTGATAGGAATATTGAGTGAATACCCTTAGATCCTAGCTGGTAGGATAGACCTTGATAAATATAGAGGATAATGAGTTAGTTGACTAGGAGTGGTGCAAGGACAGGGATGTTGTTAGAGCTGACAGAGATACGAATAGGTTTTAGGGTGTGAGAGGGAAGTAGGTGGAGCTAGGTTTTGATATAGTCGTGCAGACCTGAGAGATAGTGAGAGTGAGCCACGCAGACACGAAAGTTGTTGTGACTATGTGTAACATTTATATATGCTTTTTATTCCTGCTTGTTCAATTTTATAGTGTGTACTGTGTTTCTTAGCTCCTTTCTACTTTTCTTGTTTTGTATTTTCTTTTTCATATAAAACAGATAACAGGGACTTGATGGAGGCATTACCAGCATTGTGGAGGCACAAAGGGTACTCAGTAAGAGTAACTCTCTCTTCATTTACGTGTCACAACTAGTGAGTCAGAGTCTGTATATGTATCATATAAGTTGTGGGCCCTAGACACGGGTTCCGTAAAGATATATACGCGTCAAATTATTTAGTTTTAATAAAATATTATTTTCAATACATCTATATTGCCTAATTATCCGTTTAGGGTTTAATAATTATTATAGTATAGCGCTCCGAAAACGGGGTGTTACATTATCCGCTATAAGCTAGCGGTTTAGCCCTCACAAACATAGCCTAGAACTAACAAGAAATGTGTCAAAAAAAAATTTGATTGCATGCATGGACTTCACCGGGAAAAACAAGCACAGCTTCGGGAAAGCTAGAATTATTAAAAGGTGCAAAAGGCAATACTTATTGAACTTATCAAAAGAATGGGATACACTTTTGTTTGTAACTGAATAAAAAAGTTCAGAAATGTAACCCCAAAAACACACAATTTTATTTTAGTCTAGATAAAGCACTGGTGTAGAAAAATGCATTCAAAATTAACTAACTTTTTGTGCCAAAAATAAACTACTTTACAAAAGAACAAAAATGGTAAAAAAAAAAAAATTAGATAGACAAGAAATTGCAAATAACACAAGCGTGGGAGCAAATGGGTTTTCAGATTTATCCTGCATAATAACCAATCAAAAAAATCGTGAGTTTGCATCCAGATCGACAGCAAATGGTTTTAAACTGCAGGGATTTTAACATTTATAAAATTCATAAAGTTTAATAAAATATTAATCAAATCAGAGACATGAAACTGCATTCTTCCAGTAATTTTGTACATATAACTGTACTGTAGGGATCCACACCTAATGTTTAATATAATTTTAGAAATTTCTTAAGAGTTTATTATAATTTAAGCACTTTTTAAAATAATCATATAATAATTTTTCGCCGCATAGTTTTTAATTTAAGCTTTCACTATATACTTTTTTCACAAAAAAAAAGAATATAGTGAAAATTATATTACTATGTTAATTTTTGTTATTAGTTAAATTTTAAGTGAGTAAAATAAAATTCTCATCATTCAATAAATTTCGCACCAAAATGAAAAAAGTGCGTTACTTGTATTCTCTTAATAAAGTTAATCCATTCATTAATTTACTCGTGATAATTTATTTATTTATTATTGTTACCGTTCAATTTATATGAATAATTAATGTTAAGTTTAAGAACAATTAAAGTTAAATACTCATCCAAAACTAAATAGTCAAAATTAATTTTTTGTTTTTGTTTTACCACTCGCACAATTTTATATAATATGATATTACACACACACCAGATGATGATCTAACAAGAGACTTCAAGTGGTGGAAAGGGATAATTGCACGATGCGCGCTTAGATCACTGTGGTTGGTGGAAGCAACGTTGAAATCTGCGGAGACGAGGTGGTGGTCATATGCAAGGATTCTGACACTTAAGTCAGCGCGTGTAGAATACGAGGGAGTCTAGAGAATGAAAAACGTATCTGGATTCTGGGTGAAATTCGATATATATAAAGAGGTTAACCAATAAGGTTAAGGTGGTTACTCATTATTTTTGTCAGGATTCAATCGTTGTCTACGATTGTTAAACCTTATATGGTTGTGACTCGACCAAGAGTCTCAGAGACTATATGATTAGGCTTTGCTATTGGGCCAAATGCCCATTAGGTCGAGTATTTGAGATACTGATTCAGAATAGTTACCCCCAAGTTGGCTGTACACGAGATCGTGTGCAACCAACTTATATTAATCCGACATTACGTGTCGTTGAACTACCAACTCAATTTATGTTGTTGATAACAATTAGATGAACTGTTTTCTTGGGCTCCTAGTGATCGTTATTGGCCCCTAAGGGTTTAAAGGCCCACAACCTTTGGGTAACTTGTGTCAATAACAACGTTTGTTACACTTTATGGAATAAATAGGCAGTTATAGCGAGAGAGTGTCCTACTTGCTCACGAAGTTTGCTCTCTTTGCATCATTGTCATTTTAGTCTTGAAGCTCAAACCATCTCCCTTGGTTGTCTTCTCAATCGCCCAGTGTTAATTCAAGGTTTTTGTCATTCCTTGTCTTATTTTCTTTTGGCATTAGGTTTTCTTGTGATTGTCGAAAGGGAAAGTTGGTGGTTCGTGAGGACTCATCATCCTCAGAGTCTGACAGTCTTAAACCTCATCATCTATTAATTCTCTCTATTTCTCAGTCACCATTTTCGGCCGATGGATTTGCCATTAAGGCAACGCCTCATAGTTACGCCTTTGCGTCATCAGAAGATAATTTATCTGACGCTTAGTTGGCGGTCATTGTGGCAGGGTTACACCACTGTCATGATCGACCCACTGGTCGTCGTGAAGTTGTTCACTTTAAGGAGGTGGTTAAAGATTTCCCCCAGCCGCACAAGTTTTCTCCTGACGTGAACTCTGGTGACGAAATCATTGCAGATCCTTTTGTAGGTCCTTCATTTCATTTTTTGCTGATTATTTTTTTGTAATTTACTTATATATGATCAGAATTTTCATGATTTAGTGCATGTCCAATTTATTTTCATTTATTTCTAGATAAATTTTACTCTAAAATGTTCATATGAGAGCTTATGATTTGAAAGTTTTTCTTAATGCAAAACCTAGTAATCCCAAACACGAATTTAAAGTCAAATGAAATTGAAGTAAATTTCATTCGTAAAACAACTAAATCTACTATCTATATTACATAAAATGAAGTTTTGCCATGTAAACTCATGTCACATGGCAGCTCTACATTTATTCTTTTCCAGTCAAAATGAAAAATAATTTATTTTTTTATTTTTAAATTCATGATATTTCATTAATTAAGGCATATTAATCACTTCATCCAAATTTTTATCATTCAATTAAATTTGAATTAAATTAAATTCAAATTCAAAATGTAATAAATTAAAGTATACCAGTCAATTTATTATCATATCTGGACAATTGTCATTCAATCAAAATATTATCTAAGTCATGTGATAACATAAGAATCATTAATCTTTTTGGCTAAATCAATTTAATTTTTTTAGTTATTGTTTTAATTATATCAACCATTATTATCTCATGTCAAACAATAATTTCGTAGTGTAAATCATTAATAACAGAGAGGCAAATTCTTGCACAAATATTTTAGCCAATACGGATCATCAGGGCATTTTATGTAGACTATTATAGAAGTCTTTTCCCCTCCCTCAGTCTTGCTTTACATTCTCATGTAATGTGGTGTGCTACCCCTAGGTTTGTATCGTAGTTCTTCTATTATTTCCCTTTATTTATAAAAAAAAGTGTAAATCATTAATATATTCTCTTAAATGACCTACACATTTTTATTTATTAATTATTCAATTATTAATCACTAATTATCAATATTTTATCATACAAATTTGATTACTTTTAATTTTATAACTTTTCATAATTGATTTATTTTACTATGCACATCATAAAATTTAATAGAAAAATCATAACTATATAATGTTAAATTTTAATTTTTATACTTTTCCATAGTTTGTATATTTTATCTCGTACATATTATTAAAATTTTAAATTTTCAACATTCCATTGGAGTATAAATATTTTCAGCATTCTAGCGTTCACATGATTGTTTATGTTTAATTATAATAAATGTTAAATCAATATGTATTTTTATTTTTTCTTCTTAAAGTTTGAATTTTATATACGATAGAAACCATAATTTATTCTAGGATTAATTTGTTGTCCAACATAGATAATTGATTATCTCTTTTTCATGTTACTTATTTTGAAGTTATCTTACTGTAATTTAGATAAATAATTCAATTTTGTACTTTACATTTTTTTTTGTTGAAAATCATAGTTGAGAAATAATACCTAAATATAAGGAAAATAGAACCGATATTTTCTGTTGATTTGTTATATTTTAAAATTTGAGTATACATATAAATATATATATTTTCTACTTTATAATGAATTATCTATAATATTTTTTGATAAATTCAAATCTGTTAATACTTTTGTTAAAAAAAATCTTCAAATTTATTCTTACATGTTAGATACGTTTACAACCCATACGAATAACCCGTGCGAACACGGGTAAATACACTAGTTAGATTCATATTAAGCAAATTGAAAATAATTATATACCCAAATAATATTTTTGTCTGGAATTACTAATAAGAAATATGTCAAAAAAGTTTTGATAGCATGCATGGCCTTCACCGGAAAACACAAAAACAGCTCTAGAAAAGCTAGAATTATTAAAAGTTGCAAAAGGCAATACTTATTGAACTTATAAAAAGAATGGGATACACTTTTTGTTTGTAACAGCAAAAAAAAGTTCAAAAGTAACCCCAAAAATACCAATTTTACATCTTAAATAAAGCAACAGTATAGAAAAATGCATTCAAAATTAACCAATTTTTTTTTTGCCAGAAAAAACCACTTTACATGTTAATTTTAGAAAAAAATGAAAAAGTTTAGATTAGACGGTAAGCTAGATATAACCCCCATTCGTTGCACGAGTTTGTTTATAATTTATATAAATATTTTTTAAAAATATGTGAAAGTTATATAATTCCAATATGTAAAAACATTTTATACAAATGTCTCAACAAATTGTTGTTCAACTACTACATAGTCATCTTTTAGCATTTTTTCAGTTTTTGTTGAAGGACTTGATATGGTTATTCCCATCTCATAGTATTAGATTGTAGTTTTTTTTTCTTTGGGCCATATACCATCCTTATTATAAAAAATATTTAAAATAAAATTTTATTAATTATAGAATAACGTATAACAATTAAAAATAATTATATTGAAAATTCATATTAGATAACACATTTATTTATAAATTATTTTTCCTTTAAAATATTTTTTATCATGTTTAATAATTAGAGTTATCAACTTTTTAGCAAAGTTATAATTGAAACTTTAATATATTGAAAAACAAACTCTATCAAAAAAGTTTATTAAACACATTATGATATTATATTTTTTTAAATAAACATATTTCTTATCTTGTTTATCAATAAATAATTTCAATCCTTATGGTTAAATTATTGTTGACAATGAGATATACAATTGTCCATGATATATAAGTTTTTTCAAATGTAATCCCATATAATTTAACAATTGTTATTGACTTTTAATTAGTTATCATCACTACATAGACTCTATTTATTGAAGATTATTGCTTTCTCCAATTCAAATGTCATTTGGAGTCATTTATCATCAAAACTACTTATAAAATAAGTTTTTAAACATTGGTGTCACCTTTTGCAATAATCTTTTGTGGAATATTTAATTTCTGATAATAAGGATTATCCTATTATACATTTATAAGTTTCTAATGTAATACTAAAATTTCTAAGTAGCATAATTGGTACTTTTTCTTTATAAATATAGTAAAATTTAAGTTCTTGTTAACCATATGAATTATTTTGTCATTCTCATTCTCATCTTCTTTTTTTTTTTTTTACAAGTTTGTCATTCTCAGTTAAAAAGTGGTACTTTTTTTTTTTTGCTCTTTAGTTGTGCTGCTAAATTATACTTTTATTTTTTAAACTAAATTTTATATGTTAAACTTTCTAATAACTTTTGTCATAAAAAATTATAGTTTTTAATCACTTTTATTATTAAATAAATATTAAAATTAAATAATCATTTGATTAATAATAAGAAGTTTAAATAAAAGTAAAAAAGACAATAAACAAAGACTTATCATAACTTAAGATGAAAAATATTTTCATTAAAATCAACAATTTTCACACACACAAACAAATACACACATATCTGTGTATGCGTTTGTGAGTGTGATGAAAATAAACATTTTCTTGATATAAATGTTATGGTAAATTTATCAAAAAAAATATTATAGTAAAATTGCATCAATTAATTTTAATATTGTTTAAAAATATGATCTAACATAATTTAATATTTTTTAGCAAATTTTATATCATTAAAATAAAATAAATTTAATTTTTATTGATCAATGAGAAATTATTAACATAAAATATATCTAATTTTATAGTCAATATGATATTATAAAAGACCTCAAACTAGTATAACATCTTGTAATAATTAAGATTTTTTTTTGAACATTTTATTCACATTAAAAATTAAAATCAAAAACCTTTTAACAATTTTATAATATGAAATAATTTTTTACTTAATAGTTAATAATTTTTTATTTAATAGATAATATGTAGTATCATTATATATATATATATATATATATAATTGTTAATGTTTGATAATATAAAATTTCTTTTAATTATTTTTTACATAATTTTTAAATGGTAAATAGCACTTAATATTGTAGTTAACAAATTTTAGTAAATATCACAATATTTTATATTTGATAACAAAATTTAGTAGTTTAATAGTGTATTTTATTAATTTATAATTTATAATATTTAATTTATCAAAAAAAGCATTTAATAATTTATAATGTATATATATTAGTTATTTTAATATGTAATACACTACAATTTTATAATATGATATAATTTTTTATTTAATAGTTAATATTTAATAATATGTAGTAACATCAATTATATTTAAAAGTTTTACTCAAAGAATAATATATTTGTATAATAGTAAATAGCACTTAGTACTGTAGTTAACAAATTTTATTAAAAGTAATAATATTTTATATTTGATAATAATATTTAATTATTTTAATTCTATTTTAATTATATTTTAAGTATCCTTCTTAAATTAGAATTAATAAACAACTTTATTATTAAGCAATCTAAATATTTAATAAAAAATTTAAGAAGTTTTAATATTTAACGGTTAATACAACTAATAATAAATTAAATTAATAAATAATATAAACCATTACTACTCAATGACGCGAGATATA
This sequence comes from Calophaca sinica, assembly GCA_037113605.1. Classification (NCBI taxonomy): domain Eukaryota; kingdom Viridiplantae; phylum Streptophyta; class Magnoliopsida; order Fabales; family Fabaceae; genus Calophaca; species Calophaca sinica. The sequence goes on along the minus strand of CM073733.1, from coordinate 98,511,834 downwards.
CGGATGAAAATAGATCAGATCAGACTTAGCTTTCTAAGACTCGAACTGTCTTATTTATTTGATATAGGTATTTTTTATTGTCTGACCTTACCTTCTTAAAAACATGACATGATATAAAAGTCTTTTAAAAGCATATTATGCAATAAGACATTTAAATAGGCTATAAATTTATCACTAAATCGACCTAAAGGCTCAAGTTATCTATGTAGGCCAGTATATTTATATAATTAAAGAGTAATTAAGTATATAATTTAACATATTGTAAAAATCTTATTATAATAATAGCAACAAAAAATTATTATATTGTTTGTATTTATTTAAATAGGTCGACCTCTTAGGCCTAAAAGGCTTTTTAGATGGCCTAAGCTTTATTTTTTTTAGTTAAATAAGATTTTTAGAAAGTTTTGCCCTTGTCAACTTGATCTGAGCCTGATATAGGCTAATTTATAGACCCCCAGCTTGAGATGTTTTGAGATTTGTCTTCATAATAACCAGACAAAAAAGTCGCGTGTCAATAAAATATTAATCAAATCCGATACAAGTATAATATATTTGTTATTAGATAAGTTTAATGTGAGTCAAATGAAATTTACATCTTTTTAATAGATTTAACATGAAATTCACTAATACTACCTCTGGTCCTTTTTATAAGAAATAAAAGGGTGCCTTTTTGTAGTTTTAATTATAAGAACCATAACTCAATTTTAGTTGTATTAATTGCTAAATTCCTTTTATACTCTTATTTTATTATATTATGAGTGTGTCACTTGTATGTTATTAATAAAGTTAATTCATTCACCTTGTACAAAAAAAATAGTTAATTCATTCACCAATATACTCATTGAACGTGACAAAAATACAAGAAATGGGGTTTGAATTGGGTTTTATAAATATTTTCGAAATATTTGTGCTCAAAACAACTCTTTAGCAAACTTACAATATAAAATAAGTAAAGAGAAGAGAGAAGTAGGACACAGTGATTTATACTAGTTCACTATCACCTGATAGCTACGTCTAGTCCTTTCACCACACTTGAAGGATTTCTTCACTTTAATCAATAATCAATTGTTTACATTTGAGAGTATACTACTACCAAATTGGATATACTCATAACTTCTTAGAATGACTTAATGCAGTCAGGCTTCTAAGGAATATAACCACTACTGAGCTTAATAAAGAGTTCAAAAATACTTTGAAATAATGACAATAACTCTCAGCAGAGAGGATTTACAATGAAATACTTAAGTACAAAGAATAGCTTTCTAACAGAAAGAATAAAACAATTAAGTGCTTGTTCACTGGTCTTAGAGACTTGGAATAATTTCTTGGTTGCTCACTGTTTCAGTTTGTTGTGATAGAATCGTTAACCTACTTCAGTGAATGAAGTAAGGTATATATAGCTAGGGTTGTAAATAGTGTCGTTGTGACCTAACAACTCTTTCACCATTGGACAAAACTTCAGATTCTCTTTTTGTGACTTTTAGTGAATCCTGTCACTTTCAACTCTACTCCTGTACACTGACACAGTAGACAGTTGTAGGATCTTATCCCTTGTGATCTTTTTGAATATGAGACACTTCCAGAGCAAGTCATTTCTGATGATTATATCCGTTGACATTCTCTTTGGCATTTTATTTCTCGTACATTAAAATACTTATCAATGAGGTCTCTTTAATACTTGAAGTAGCCTTTAATGATTTACTCAGTCTGATTTCCAATCAGAGGCATCTTCCTATTAGATGATGCTTGTTATTAAGATACTCTGCTTACCAGAGTAAGCTTGGACCGGAGGCAAGTTCTTCAGTACAATATTTGTTGGCCTTTCATATAACAGAGTCATTGAGTATTGGACGAACGGTTCCAACAGTGTAGTCTTATCAGAGCATTCTTACCAGAGCATGGTCTACCAGAGTGTTGATTACTATCAAAGAGTTGACTACCAGAGCATGATATTCAGGCGAGGCTATAAGATGATGACGTCATCAGCACTTACCAGACGATCAATGTCAGACTCAGAGGAATGAAATGGAGGGTGAAAAGCACATATAAGCACAGCTTTGTGAGACTGTTCCATCTGATCAATAGTGACTCACTCACTAAGTTCTACACACTAACAAACACATCAGAGGATAAATTGTTCTATTCATTCTTTGTTATCATCAAAACAATTAAGGGTCATTGTTTCTGAATCCACTTGATTCCAATAATCTCCCCCTTTTTGATGATGACAAACACATAGATTGATGAACAATTTTCCATTAAAAAAAATATTTACGTAAGAGAATTTCAGAGGCTCCCCCTGAATTAAGCACATATAAATATTTTCTAAGTGCAGTGTCACATCAGATGCATGTATTGTATCAGATCATTTCATAAAATTCATGCTTATAAACTATCAGAGCATACATAATGTATTAGAGAATTCACTCAAAAGATGATGCATCAGAATATATTGTATCAGAGCATATACTGAAACAATATCAGATCGTACTATTAACAGAGTATACCAATTATAATACATCAGAGCATATATTCTGATTAATGTATCAGAGTAAATAATGCAAAATATAATGCAATGTATCAGAGCAAAGAGCAAATATAATGCAATGCATGATAATACTTGGTTGATACATTAGGTTCATCAATTATTCTATACTTTTCTATTTTCTTCTCCCCTTTTTGCCATCAGACAAAAAGGTTAAGAATATAAAGAACATCATAGTCAAAACATAGGATAGAAAGTTAAAGTTAAAACAAAGTAAGTACCAAAAAGATATTAATTTCATTAATCAAAGAAATATCATATTACAAAAAGTTTTAACTAAAAGAAAACAAGTACAAGGCTAAAATAGCAAAAGGGATAAAATCCTAAAGGCTATCTAAGGCTTGTTCAGCTTTTCCAGAATAGTCTTCAGCAATCGTATCATACTTCTGATTTGAAGTGGCCATGAATTGCTGAGAATTATCTATGAATTCCTTGTTGTCTTCAACCAGCTTGTCCAAGATAGCTCTTGGAACAACTACACTCTCAGAGTGACTGGAAGAAGCAGAGGCAGAGGCATGAGCAACCATAGCAGTAGATGCAGGAGGGGGAGTTGCAGGTTCTGGTGCTGGTGTAGGTTCCCAAACCGCAGGAGTTTCTTTAGGAGGCAGTTTCTAAGCAGGTGCAACCTTAACCCACCTTGCTACTTGAAGTTGTTGCTCCTGGTGACTCTCAAACCAGTGAGTCACAAAGTACCAGTTTGCAAAGAAATCTTCTTGAGCCAGCCAAGTACCAACAGTATTGATACGATCCTCTTCAATATATTTTTCTATATCAAGCTCATGCTGTCTTAAGTCCATAAACCTCTCAAAGGCAGCAAAAAGGCGGTGGTTTGGCTGGGGCAAAATGTTTGGGCCACGGTAGATGGGGACATCTAATTGGCTTGAAGAGGCAATAGTTTATGTTGCAGAAGGTGGAGAAATGATGAATAGATCATCATCTGGTTCAAGGTTTTGAATAGCTTTAGAGGCAATTATAGCAGCAATGACAATGTCATCATCTAGAATTGGATATGTTGTTAGTTCAGGTTCAGTGTGATGTGGTGAAGGTGGAGGAGTTGAAATTTGTTGAGTGGAGGGTGGTGAGGCAGGTTTGAAGGTAGCTAAGGGTTGTATTTCAAGTACAGTATCAGAGCCAGGTGTAAAAGTTTGGGTTTCTTGGGTGATTGGTTCAGGTTCAGCTTATGTGGGGAGGTTAAAGTCATGTTGAACTAATGGTTGAGGTTGAGGTGGAGTGGTAGGTTTAGGTTGTGGTGGAGGGGTAGATGTAGTTTGTGTTTATGATGGAATAAGTTCGGAAAAGGTTGGGGGAATAACGGCAAGTGGCTCAATATAAGGAATTGAGACATTTGTTCTCTGTCTTTGTCTTAAGGGCGCATTATCTTCTTCATCATCATCAGATGATGAGTTAGAGGGTAATGGAGGTAGAGGCATTTTAGAAGGTACAGATTGAGAAGGTTTGGAAGGAGGAATAAGTTTAGAGAGTAATGGTTGAGAAGATTGAGGAGGTTGGGTTTCCCTAGAGAGTTCAGCAGAGCCAGCCCCATATAGAGAATCATACAAATGAACAATATTGTCTAATACCTTAGTTTTCTTGGCCGGCATGTCACCAAGCTTAATAATCCTCTTCCTCTTAGTAGAGGTTGTAGTAGTAGTAGTAGTGCTGGAGGCAATAGCAGAGGGAGCAGTAACAGATGTTGCTTATTGAGGTGCTGTAGTAGAGGCTTCCTAAAGTCATGTAGCTCTCAACTTATCATGATATTGAGCAGCTTCCTCACAAGTCTTTTTCAAGAATTTTGCCATTTCAGCTTTCTTTTCTTCATGCTCTTCAGTGAGCAAAGAAGGCATGCATGAAGGTCTTACTGGAGGAGCCATGGGATGTGCTTGAGAAGAAATGGAGATTCCAGCACTTCGGGTAATTCTCCTTGTAGGTACAGAAGGGCCATCATTAGCAATCTTCACCCTCTTTCCTTTCTTATCAGGTTTGTTCACATCTTCATCTTCCTTGGCCATGTTAGCAATTACCTCAGAAGATAGCAACTTTATCTTCTTCAGATTTTCGCTGTTGAAGATAGGAGCAAAATCTATTTGAAGCACGACTCCTACTTCTTCAATGTTTAGAGATTGTAGATGCTTGATTACACCTTGTTGTTCTAGGATTGTTGAACTAACCCTTCCATATGGGTATATTCTTGTTATGCCCTTTTCTGGAGAAGCTGATAGCTCTTCTCAGAAATGTGAAAATGATGTTTGACAGATTGATGGTCGTCTTGAAATTGTAATGCCACATTACGAATTTGTGGTCTGAGCTCACAGAATCCACAGAGCCAGCCTTGGGCATTATATTATTCTTGATGATCTTGAAGAGCACCCGAAAGCGATTCTTCATGTGTCCACTGCCTTTGTAGAGTTGAGTTTATCATAGATATACTCATTGATTACTTCAATTCCTTCAAACTTGTTTTCCCAGTTATCCTTGATTTCTCTTCCAGAGTTAGGGCACTTGATAACCTTAGAAATTAAATTTGGTGTGACCACTATGTGTCTTCCTTGAACATAGTTGTAAATAGTGTAGCTTTCAGACCGAGCAAACCTCTATAATTCTTTTTCAAGTTCTGGGTAGATGGGTCTTGATTCAATGTAGAAAAAATCAATGATACCCATATCAGCAAAGGTGGTTCTGAAGTCGTACTCATTCTTCGACAAATCTAGGAGATCAACTCACGATTCACACAAAACATTCATAAGATGGTGCTCAATGATCAAGGTAGGTTGGGAGATTTCTGGGGATTAACCACTTGTTGCTGTTGAGCGGCCATTACAGAGAGAATGTAGAAACAGAGAGCAGGGAACGAAAGGGGTTTAGGGTTCAAGAGTGAGACTTCTCAGAAAGTAAGTGTGGGTATTGGGTGAGTGAAGTGAGTGAGTGGGTTTAAAACGTGTTTGAGAAGACAAACCGCCGATATTAGTTTTAAAAATAAAAGAAATATTAAAACCGTCGTTTCATAAATAAAACGTGTCAAGCACTGTTTTAAAGAGGCGCAGTAAAACTGTCCTTGGGCAGTAAAAGCAATAATGACCCAGCGAGAGTAATTCTCATCCACTAATACATCAACCAATCTCAGAGAGACACATATATAAAAAGATTCCCAGAGGGAACTTATAATGAATGCATCAGACGCATATGAATATGAACAGTTATCAGATGCATGCAGCAATAGATGGTATAAATATAATATAATATAAATAGAGGCAGCGTAGTATCAGATGCACATATGCTATTATCATATGCAATACTAATATCAGAGGCACATGTGAATATCAGACGAACACATGATATCAGAGGCAAATAAGCAATCAGATGCAGGCATATCAGAGACACACATATCAGAGGCAAATATATTCAATTTAAACACTCATTCCTTTATAAGATAAAAATTCAAATTCTTTCTTATAAAATTGAATCTATCTTCAGCAAGGGATTTTGTAAAGATATCTGCCCATTAATGGTCAGTAACAATAAATTTAATTTCAAGAATCCCTTTCTGAACATAGTCTCTAATAAAATGATGTTTAATTTCAATATATTTGGCACGTGAATGCAAAATAGGATTCTTAGTCAAACATATAGTAGAGGTATTATCACAGTATATAAGAATGTTACTATCTTTTATCTGATAGTCCTCACGCTGATACTTCATCGATAGAAGTTGTCAGCTACAGCTTACTGCTGATATATACTCAGCTTCTAATGTTGATAGTACAATTGTGCTTTGGCTTTTGCTGGACCATGAGATGAGGTTTGCTCCAAAAAATTGGTAGCCACCACTTGTGCTCTTTCTTTCAATTCTATTCCAGCAAAGTCGACATCACAGAAACCTACTAACTTGTAATTATCTGATTTCTTATAATGCAAACTAAGGTTAGTGGTTCCTTTAAGATACCTAAAGAAACCTACTAACTTTCTTTCAATACTCATCAATGAGGTCTCTTTAATACTTGAAGTATTCTTTAATAATTTACTCAATCTGATTTCCAATCAGAGGCATCTTTCTATCAGACGATACTTGTTACTGAGATACTCTGCTTACCAGAGTAAGCTTGGACCGGAGGCAAGTTCTTCAGTACAATATTTGTTAGCCTTTCATATAACAGAGTCATTGAGTATCGGATAAAGGGTTCCAACAGTGTAGTCTTATCAGAGCATGGTCTACCAGAGCGTTGACTACTATCAGAGCGTTGACTACTAGAGCATGATCTTCAGGCGAGGCTATAAGATGATGACGTCATCAGCACTTACCAGCCGATCAATGCCAGACTCAGAGGAATGAAACAGAGGGTGAAAAGCACACATATGCACAGCTTTCTGAGACTGTTCCATATGATGAATAATGATTTACTCACTAAGTTCTGCACACTAACAATCACATCAGAGGATAAATTGTTCTATTCATTATTTGTTATCATCAAAATAATTAAGGGTCATTGTTTCTGAATCCACTTGATTCCAACACTCATGATATTATTTTTTTAACTGTTCAATCTTATTCCTTCAAAAACTAATTTCTCCCGGCTGAACTCTGGATTAGTCAGGACCCTTTTTCTCTGGACACTAGAGCGAGGTTAAAGACCTCTGTATAAAATAAATTCCTTAAAAAAAACTGTTTAATCTTATATGAATAATTAATATTGAATTTAAGTACAAGTAATATTAAATACTCATGCAAAACTAAATAGTCAAAATTATTATTATTTTTGTTTTTACCTCACGCAATTTGACCTAATATACTTCAATCACTTTTTATATATTAAATTTGAGTTGCTACTTTTACAAATAAAGACTTCTAAATTTACTTTGCCTCTCCATGCATCGTACATGGTTTCTTTATTAAAGAAATTTATTTATTTATTTTAAGAATTTATTTATTTATTTATGTTTATCCCCTTAAGTATTATTCTTTGAATTTAGTCAGTCTTAGATTTTTTTTCTTTGAGAATTTGGATTTTTTATTAACAATATAAAAAATTTCCAAAAATATACAATTCCAAATTTAAATTATATACACATGTTTCATATTTTAAATATTTTATTACTTAATCACTAACAAAATATTTTATCTATTACTAATTTTTTTTAATTTATAACTTTTTGAGCAAATTTTAATTTATAATTATAAATTTAAAAGTATTATACAATACATTGAATAAGCATAACTATTAACTACTAGTGTCTATATAGAAATTTTGTCAAAAAAGAAAAGTGTCTATATAGAAATCCAAACCTAACCTATTACATTCATGCTATTTAAATAATTCAAAATTTATATTTATATACATTCTTTCATATTTTAAATATTTTATTACTTAATCACTAAGAAATTAGTTTATTTATCAATTTTTTTAATTTATAATTTTTTTATAATATTTTTTAATTTATAATTTTTATTTAAAAAGTATTACTACAATACATTGAATAAGCATAGTTACTACTACTAGTGTCTAATATAGAAATTTTGTCAAAAAGAAAAAGTGTCTATATAGAAATCCAAACTTCCAAACTTAACCTATTACTTTCATGTTACTTAATACACTCTCTTCATTGGCCAGATACTTGCATGACAACTGTACGATTTAGATTCAAATCTAAAAATATATGGACACACAACAAAAAGAGTTTTCAATTTTTTTTTCAATTTTCTCTAGAATCTTTTTTTATAATAAAAACTCCTTCCCTTTTTGTACCAAAAAAAAAAAACCCTCCCTTTATTACAAAAAAAAAATTAAATATTAAATCAAAAAGCAAATAAAGAGAGAGAGAGAGAGAGAGAGCAGATACACGCACTGCACTGCCCCCTAAAACCCCAACCCTAAAATTGACAATCCTCCCTCCACTTTTGCTCCCTCATACAAATTGGCCCCGCTTTCCCTCCTTTCCCCCTACTCTCTCTCTCTCTCTCTCTCTCTCTTCGCGCCTGCCTTCAACCAAAACCTCCCTCTGATTTCAACTCTTCAAATTTTACCCCCAAAAATACTTTTTTTTTTTTTAAGTTTTAATTTTTTTGTTACTTTCGTTTAGCTGAGAGAGAAGAAGAAGAAGAAAGGAATCGCCGATGGGGAAGTACATGAAGAAATCGAAAATCGCCGGTGACGTCGCCGCCGTGATCATGGAAGGTCCATCTCACGCCACCGACGTCGGCGTCCGGACAAGGGCGAAAACCCTAGCTCTCCAGAAATCCCCGCCTTCCTCACCGCAACATCCGGACTCATCCTCCTACCTCCAGCTCCGCAGCCGCCGCCTCCGGAAGGTCCCTCCGCCAGCGCCGCCACGCAGGGAAAGCAACACCGCCGCCAATTCGAGGTTTCGAGAGAGTTCAGCCAAAACGGCGTCGTTGCAAGGTGCTGAAGAGGAGAATGTTGATGTCGCTATGGAAGGTTCTTTTGGAGAAAATTTCTTAGAGATTGATGGCAGAGATAGGTATATATATAATTCTCAACTCGTTATATCTTCAATTTCTTCAATTTTTTTTTCTATTTGTTTTTCTTCAATTTCATCAGTTTTTTATATAAAAAAGCTTGCCCTTTTTCCCCCATTTTTGTTGTGTTTTTATATTTTTCTGATAAAAAATAAAATTTTTATGGGGTTATTCTTGTATTTTTTTAGTTGCATGTGATTGTTGCCTTGGTTTTGAGAATTTTCATGAGTGTATTTTCATTTTTATTTTTGTCTGGATGAATATTGAAAGCCATAGTAGAAAAGAGGGTTTTTAGAATTGTTATGTTACCTCTCAAAAAAGTCACAAAATCTTTTGCTTCTTTCTTATGTTTTTTCATTTTTTACAAAAAACCATGTTTGCTCTTAGCCCTGAATTTCTTGTTTATGCATTTTCAGTCAAAATTTCACGTGATTGTTCCTATTTTATATTTTATATTTATTTATCAAAATTGTTACTTTTTACTGGAGTGAGAGTTGTGAGAGTTTCTTTGATAAGAGGGTTTTAGATAAATTTTTTATTCCCTCTTAAAAGTCACAACTCTTTTGCTTCTTCTACTTTTTATTTATTTGTTTATTTATTATTATTATTATTATTATTATTATTATTATTGAGCCTTGTGAGGTCTTAGTCCCTGAATTTTTGTTCATGTGTTTTAACTTTCATGTGATTGTTTTGGTTTCTTACTCTGTCAAATCTGGTACTGAGGTAAAAGTCTGTTAGTACAAGTGATTGCTCAAATTTGAAACTTCTGTGACTTGTGATAGGTTCTCTGCAACTTGCATGCCCCTCAGTATATATAGTTATTTACTGCCATTTGTATTTTTTTCTGCTGTATTGATATCTGTGTCTTTCTTCAATCGCACCACCTCTCGTACATAATTTATTATTGGTGAAATTTATTTGCTATAACTATCTCGTTACATTTATGAATGGTAGTACCAATAATTTAGGGGGTTGATAAATTTTCAATCTTTTTTCAACTGAATAGATTGTAGAACCAACGAAATGGAAAACAAGTTCTGGAACTTGATTGGAAAACAGAAAGAACACTCCAGCTTCAAAGTTAGTGTATTCATTAAATGTCTCTGCAGATTTAACGAAATTAGGTGTTGTGTTTACTAGTAATATTTTGAGGCCTTTTGTAATTTCCAGCCTCAAGATTTTGATGATCTTAAAAAAAACAAAAAAAAAACAAAAACAAAAAAAACTTAGTAATTAGAAAATTTTGCGTCTTGACTAGAAAATGCATTTAAACTTGATTGGCCCTGTTCACTTTTGATCTGCATGAAGCTTTAGTGCTCCATAATGGTCAAGTTGAAAAAATTTGGACTTTAGTAATAAGAGCAGCTATAAGCTCATATTACTAAACGGGTGACATATACATGGGCCCTAGTTGCAGATTGATGCGTTTTGGATTCCTGTTTGGGTTTGGTTGCAGTGAATGAGAAAGATTTGGCCATCTTTTTCTTTGTATTTTTTTTATTGCTTGAGCCCACTGAGTCAGGGCTTGTCCCAATAAATGCCACTTACTTTTTTAGAGCAAGAATTTGTCTCTAGTCTATTTCCACAATGAAGAGATTTTATGTGAGGAAAAACAATCCTTTTTCCCCCCACTTAATTTTATGTCAGCAGTTAGCATGCAGTTCTGGTACAGAAACTTTTGATAACAAGCCAATGTTTGCATTTTCCATGTCTGCCATTTGTTTTTTTTTATTTATCGTTTCTATTAGATTCTTCTGCTAAGCTATTTTTATTACAATTTAACAGAAGCACCAGGGAAAGCACACCTTGTAGTTTAATAAGAGACTCAAGTGTCATTCATACCCCTGGCTCAACCACAAGGCAAAGGACACACCGAGTAACTCAGGAACACATGCAGAGAAATATTCCAACTGCTTATGAAATAGAGGAGTTCTTTGCTTATGCAGAGAAGCAGCAACAAAAAATATTTAGGGACAAGTGAGTATTCCTTTATCCCCACACGAATTCGAGTTAAATTTTTCACGTATTTACGCAATCAAATGATCTGGACCATCCGATATCGGATGACACACATTTCGAGTTGAGTAAATCAAATGCAAAATTCAATTTTGCAATCGGACGATCCAAATTGTCTGACTTCGTGAACGCGTGGAAAATTCGACGCAAGGAATCCGATTTCCACTCGGGTTTTTTTTTTTTTTAAAAAAAAAAATATCTTTACCCCATACTTTGTACTTTATTTTTTTTTTCTTTTATTAATATTATTATGCAATATATGCCTATGTCTATATTTTGCAGGTACAATTTCGACATTGTCAATGATGTACCTCTACCAGGACGGTACGAATGGGTCCCTGTACATCACTAGATAAGCTTTAGCCATGTGCATTTCAAGCAGAGCTATTAGACTTGTAATTTAACAACTAGCAGCTTTTACTAACCATTTAGATTGCTTGAGGTCTTGTTCAACATAAGGGATCTGTTTAGTAGTGTAGACTTCAGTTGTATTTCTGATTTGTAGGGGTAGAGGGGGTATATGAGTATACCTAGTTTCTGGTGTCATGTTGTGTTGTTAACTTGTGCCTAAAATTTAGTAGGGATTAATCATGATGTGGAGAGTTAAGTAGAGTAGTTAGTTATCTTTCTATGTCCTCAAGCTGGAAATTTAGTTCTGAAGAAGTTTTAACCTTTGGCAACCATCTTATGGTCCTATGACCCACAAGGGGTGTCTAATGATTTAAACTGAAGTTACATGACAACCAGACAATACCAGGAGTACAAAATAAAATTAAAATTGGTGGATTGCATTTTTTTTAACTTATATTTAATTTAGATAATAACGCACTGCCGAAAACGACAACAAAAATCAAGAAAACAACACAGGAATGTAAAATATAATTCAGTTATTAAATTTGGTTGTTAAGTGATTGTTACGTGATTAGTGGCGTTACAGTGTAATACTTGCGTGAAAAACTTGCTAATGTCTAGTGAGTATCACATCTCTCAATAACGATATTGAAACTTTTTTGAAACTAATGGTGTTGAACTTTGTCGTCAAATGAACATCAGTGGACATGTGCTTTCAGTTTAGTTGCTTTCAAGTTTATCTTACTTAGATTTCAAATGAGATTTGGCCGTATGTGGAGGAGACACAGATAAATCAATATGAAGGGTTAACCAAATGGATAGTCCATTAATTATAAACAGAAAGAGGAACCAAAAAAAAAAAAAGCATAAGTCAAATTTGTCTTTGAATTTAATATGAAAAGGACATTATAGCGACATTTTATCTGTGTAGTCAACCTCACGTAGCGAAAAAAAACTTATTTGTTTTTAGTTATAAATTTAGCATTATTTGTCTATTTCGGTCAAGAGTTTAATACTATGTAAAACATGTTTACATAGATGACCGATTGGATTTTAGCGTGATATCACTTTATTATATTAATTCATAAAATATCTCTACAAATATCTCCATGATGATTTATGACTGAATTTCTATAAAACTTTTGAAGACTCTAAGTGCATAATCCTTCTAAACGAGGTCGAAAATGGTTGAATACATCAAAAGGTTTAACTTTTGTTTAGATATTTTACAAAAATACTTACAAAAAAAAAAAAAGAAGCCCCTCCTTCCAAATCCAGTGAATTTTACCAAAAATGAGGTTAAGGACACATTCAGGAGTGTGTCCTTGGGCCTTTTCGGTGTGATATTTTCACCTACTCTACTATGAAACCTATTCGCAGACATATTCTGAATTCTTTGAAATTTTGCTGAGTTAATACTGGTTGAGAAAAAAAAAATCACACTTAAAAGGAGGAAGTTTATCAAAAGACAAGGCTAAGGGACATTTACACAAAAACATGTTATAATATTTATGGTAAACTTCCATTTTATTTGAAATGAAAGTCAAATGATTTTATGCTGGGAATATGAAAGTCAAATGACATTTTCTCAATCACTACATAAAAACAAAGAGAAAAACAAAGGGTTGTGTCAACAGAATGAATCTAGCATATACCTTTTAGTTTCAGGATATCCTCAGGATCAATCGATTCAAACTGGATAATTGTCACCTTTATGTTTATGCATTCACATCATTCACATAAATGTTAACAATACATTATTTGACATTCACTTTAAAATTGGACGAATCTCTTGTTGTGTGTTCCAAGTTATTTAAAAACACGTTTAACTACTCCGTAGGTCAATAAACTATTTGAGAATTTTTAAATAGGCCCCTGAACTAAGAAATTGTAATTAGGTTTCTAAATTTTGAAATAAATTGTAATTAGGTCTTGTATTTTATTCGGGGACCTAAACTTCCGACATCTCATTTCCAATTTTGCAATATGCAGACGATACCATTCTTACCTATGAGCCAACTTGGGGGAATTTGTGGCGCTTAAAATCCATCTTGAGGGGGTTTGAATTGGTTTCTGGTCTCAAAATAAACTTTTTCAAAAGTAATTTATATGCTATCAATGTTGATGACAGGTTCTTTAATGCAGCTGTTACTTTTCTAGCATGTAAGGGGAGTACAATTCCTTTCAAGTTCTTGGGCATTCCGGTCGGAGCCAATCCAAGGAGGTGTTCTACATGGTTACTGTTATAATGCTATTGCAAAAAAGACTTTCCTCTTGGAAGCGGTCTCATCTCTCGATTGGAGGTAGAGTTGCATTAATAAATTCTGTTTTGAGAAGTTTTCCGGTCTATTTTTTCTCATTCTACAAGGCACCGAAAGGGTGATTCATTCACTCGTTAGTCTCTAAAGGAATTTCCTGTGGGGTGGCAACTCTGACAATAAGAAGATTTGTTGGGTTAGTTGGAAAAAGGTATGTGCACCAAAATCATTGGGAGGTTTGGGGATAAAAGACCTGGAACTTTTAATGCTAGCCTTCTTACAAAATGTGTGATGAAGGGGCGACATGGAAGAATTTATTGACACAGAAGTACGGAATGTTACACAAAGCGTTTCTTGAACATGGTCCAGTAAGGAGACATTATTCTATTTGGTGGTGAGACTTACTTTCCATATATCCGGATTGGTTCCAGGGTGCGGTTGGTTTAAAGCTAGGTAATGGCGAGAGGGTAAAATTATGGGAAGATAAATGGCTGGGAAGTGGTACACTTATGTCTCACTATCCTGCTTTATTTCAGCTTGCTTCGAACAAAGATATTTTTGTTGCAGGTTGTGGCATTTGGGAGGGTGGGATGTGGCATTGGCAGTGGAATTGGAGACGTGGGTTACTGCCAAATGAAGTTGTCATGGCCCGGGACTTGGAAGCTTCATTACAAGGGATCCAACCGAATTCATCAACAACAGATAAATGGTTTTGGAAGCACACTTTGTCAAAAGAATTCGTGGTAAAATCTGCATACCAGCAGTTGCAGATGCTGTCCAATGACTATAACAGTAGTGTGGACCAGCAGCTGTCCAAAGCACTAACGGTGTGTGGTGCACTCAGATCCCATCAAAAGTAGCTGTCATGGTGTGAAAGATCATGCTTGATAGGTTGCCTACAAGGTCAGCTTTGTTGAGGCGTGGGGTTATCACCCCAAATCATAATGGCTCCTGCATCTTTTGTTTTCAATAGGAGGAAACCGTAAGTCATTTACTTTTTGCATGTCCTTTCTCATATGCTGTTTGGAGGTCTATATATTCTTGGATTGGTTTTACTGGTGCTTGGCATCATGAAGGAGCAGCAAATTTTATTCAACATGGCTTCTTATATTTGGGGAAGGTAAAGAAATCAATTAGGTACTTAATTTGGTGTGTTGTGGTGTGGAATCTATGGTCTTTAAGGAACAATATTATGTTTGGGGATGGTGCTGCTGCACATTCCAAAATTGTTGCAAAAATAAAACTAGTGTCTTGGGGTTGGTTTATTGCTAAAGCAAGGAGGAATGAGGGTTGGACATATTCTGATTGGTGTTCGAGTCAACTGAGTTGTTTGCGGTCAGTTAAGTGACTCCTTGTTATTTTGATGTAATGGGTTAGAATTCCCTATTGTAGTGATTCCTTATTACTTTTGTAAATCTGTATTCTATGGTTGGTGTACTCTTTTTCCTCCCTTAGTCTTTTTCCCAATGAGTTTTGGCTTTGAGAGGTTTTAATAAGGCACTCTCATGTTATTACGGGTTGAAGTACCCCTTGTATTCCCTTAATAAAAATTCATTTACTTATCAAAAAAAAAAATCGGGGACCTAAACTTTTAAATATTTTGTAATCAAGTCCTTGAATGCAGGGACCTAATTACAAATTATTTAAAAGCTCAGAAACCTAATTATAAATTATTTAAAAGTTTTAACTTGCAGTGACCTAATTACAAAATGTTGACAAGCTCAGGTATCCAATTACATTTTTTTTTTAGTTTAGCGACTTATTTATAAATTCCCAAATAATTTAGGAATTTATAGCATTGAATCTTAAAAATATCATTCAACAATAACAAGAGCGATACCCAAGAATTTTCCAAACTCTATATTGAGCCTTACCATGAGAAAAGCCAATTTAGTTACTCATGAGTTAGCACGGCGTCTATAGTTTTTGTTATTCCAGTTCATTATATTCCTCATTGTATTGTTGAATACGTTGTTGTGGAAATGATATGGTTTGGTTTTAGTAAAAATAAAAGGAGTGTTTAAATAAGATTGACGAATTGGTATCCATCCTGGCCCTATCTTTCCAACTCTTCATGTGTCTGTATTTGCTATCTGACTAAAAATATTAGTTGAAAGATCGTTCGAGAAAATACTAGCTTGGGTCCCTCCAGATTTTCAATCTTTCATCAACACTGACATCTACTTTCACTTCCACTCCTGAAAATCTTCTTTTCCTAGCTAGTTTGTTGTTTCCCTCCTTCCTAGCCTTTCTTTACAGGTGTGATTGGTTCTGAAGTGAAATTGTGAAGAGAGAAATAGGTGAGAGAGAGTATGAAAAGAGAGAAAAATGTGAGAAATAAGGTAGATTTGAGGGATTGATTGGAATAAGAGGGAAAAAAAGAGAAATAAAAGAGAAAGAAATGTATGTAATTTTTGAAAAGACAAAAACACCCTTGAAATTAATTAACACAGTATTTTTAAGATGGGTAGTATTGGAAAAAGCAAACAAAAATGGTTTACTGTTTATTTTTTCGCCTACCTTGCACAGACACAAAAATCAACATTTTTGTCTCTCTTCTCCCTCTCCTCCTATTTCTATCCTACACCAAACAGGGAAGATTCCCTATCTCTCCCCTATTTCTCTCTCTCCTACCTCTCTTATCCCTATTTCACCCAAAACAAACATAGGCTACAAGTCGTATGTTATCCATCGAGACAACTTTTAACGTTGCTCGCTCCAAACTGCCGAATGGCTCGAAGCTTTAAGATATTGGGATGTCATGGGCTTCCTTACCACCCAACTAAACATATTAATGACTTATATTTCATTGTTGTCTTTTAAGAAAAGAATATACAGTAGCAGTTTTGTAGGGCGTTGTTACCTTAATCCCCTTTTTTTCTACACACATCCGTCCCTCTTTCTTATATGTTTTTATCGAAACATTCTCCGCTTTCCACTCTCTCTTTTCCCCTTCCCCGCGTACGTTCGCCTGCCCCCCACCCCCTGCCGCCCTAACCCTCCACCAACACCTCACTCCCCCTAACCTCCACTCCTAACACCTTTTGTTTTTCTTCTTCAAAAACTAGTTTTTAGAAGGCAACAAAAAATGTCCTTTAGAAACTAGTTTTCAGAAGGCAAAACGAAAAACTTGTCCTCCACAAAATAGTGTAAAATTTTTGTTATGCCTACTAGAAATTAGTTTTTGAAAGGAAATTTTTTTGTTGTATCTTCCAAAAACTATTCCCAAAGGCAAAAGAAAAACGAAGGAAACAAAAAAAAAAAAAAAATCAGGTGAGGGGCTAGGTGCGGGGAACCAGAAGAGGCGCGGGGGAGTTTAGGGGAGCTAGTGGGGCAGGACCGGAGGAAAACTGCGAGTAGAAAAAAAAGGAGGTCTAGGTAGCACTTCCCGTTTTGCTTTATCAAATACATAACCCTCACGAATCAGCTTCACATGCTTTGCATCGAGCCACTAGTAGGCTACTGGGATAAATAATTTTCATATAGTTTCAAAAACCATTGTACCACCATACCATACGAATCACCATTCGAATGTATACGATATAATACAATTACCCTCAGCACTATCTTACAAATCTGTTGACACGAACTATTTAGAATTTTAATGGAAAGTGAAATAGAATGTAATAAGATGGAATAAAGAATAAGATAGTGGAATGTAGAATAGAGGGGGGGAATGAGACAAATATCAGCATTCTATTATTTAGATATTTTTACGATGGAATAGAACATATGCAATATACAATGGTGATTAGCTACCATAATAAATACTATTAATTTTTCACACGAAAAAGTTCTTCTAAAGAAAAAATGCATTGGGCCATCTTTAATCAATATTGAAACTGAATACCCGTCAAAAGTATTCAGTGAAGTACTTCTAATTGTTGGGTAAAATAAAACTGTCACAAAACTTTGGATTCAATTTTTAACAATCTCCACAAAGCACAATATAGTTGAGGACTTCCCCCAATGACTCAATTAGAGGAGCCAAAAAAATATTCTTATTTCAAGCCAACAGCAACCATGATGATAAAGAGAAGTGATGTCGGTGTCAGCAAACAAAACTAGACTACCTGGCTCTCTGGTAACTGGTAAGGATTGTTTGAACTGTATGCTACTTGGAAGGCTTTTCAGAAGATGTCGAACCCTTTTCAACCACTTTGGCAGAATTAGCAGATTCTTCAGCTTCAACAAGCTGGCGTAGTTTTTCTTGAAGAGCTCGTACTCTGACCTCTGTCTTGCGAAGCTTTCTCCATCTATAGGTAACCCAGAGGCCAAAGCCACCATATACAAGAATATAGGAACCCCATACATAAGGATAAGTTTCTGCATGCTCTTTGATTTTATGATACTGTTGTTCCAGTGAATCTATCAAGCCCACAGCAGAAGGGGCAGTGACTACTTGACCCTCCTCAGTTTTCAGTATATTTGGTGCAGAACTTGTTGCTTGCTGGTCTTCATTTTTTGGCTGATTTCCCATTTCCTTTTTCAGGATAGGTGGTGCAGAACTTGTTGCTTGCTGGTTTTCATTCTTTGGCAGATTTCCCATGTATTTTTTCAGGATAGGTGGGGCAGAACTCGTTGCTTGCTGGTTTTCATTTTTTGGCTGATTTCCCGTGTCCTTTTCAAGGATAGGTGGTGCAGAACTTGTTGCGTTTCCCATGTCCTCAGCTTGATCGTTCCAATAATTCAGAAAAACTGCATATCCACTGACATTTTTAAGTACTGCATTATTTGAGAAAAGAGAAGACAATAGCATTCATAGCCTGATACAATGGCATCACAGCATTGAGTAACATGCAAAGGAGAAAAGATTTTATTCTGCACTTGTTAATCAAGAGTAAACTCTAATGAAAACAACTAAACCAAATTTGTATATGAAGCCACATCCAATATATGCTATGTTTACAGCTTAAATTTCAATTTTTTCATACATGGCCATATATATGGTGAAGGCAAGTAAATTTTGAGTATGGCACACATCAAGTTTGTCAAACTTGAGAGTCTAGGTAAACCGTAGACTTAACTCGTAGATGCATATTAAAAAAACCTATGCATGACATGTACTTAACATAATACCATCAAGACAAAAAATTCAACATTTAGACTCCATATAAAGCAAAGTTGCAAATCACCATAGTAAAATGTCATCGACTCACAATGCATGAGTAATAATTAAGGTCAACATTACGAGTCTTAGAAATTGTAACATGTAGACAGCGACAGCAAGCGCGACAAGAACAATTATCAAACACCTACAAGACAGAACGATTACCGTGCCTGTATTGTTGTTGTGAACCAAACAGATAAAAAAAATCCGCATAATTAACAGCAGAAAGAAATCAATGGAGAAGAATAGGAACGATTATTGGAGGAAATTCGCATAAGATTCCCATAAGAAGAATAGGAAGTTAGGAACCATGCAGGCGCAAAAATGGCAGAAGATAAGATTGAGGATGGGTGCTGGCGGAATTTTGTGTGAAGATTGCAGTAGTCGCCAATTCGTTCGCCGTTCACCTGTCGCCGGAAGTCATCAAGGAAGAAGGAACCCTAAGTTGAGGCTCTGCCTTGGACTTCAAATGAAGAAAGGAGGAAAAAATAACAAAACGCAAGCCCTGCGATTTTGGGTCATTTTCAAATTTCCCTTCAGACTCGCTGACTCGTATTAGGATTTTGGGCTAACTCATCCTTACAAAACCGGCTTGTAAGGTGAAGGGTGTCATTTGCTTATAAACTTGCTTATAAACTCTTTTGAGGCCTTACCTCTAGTCTATGTGAGACTTAGGTTTTTCCCAATACACCCCTCATGTCCAACATTATTGGTGGGCTTGGTGCGTGTATAATGCAGTGGGTGGCTTAATAGATCTAGGATATGCTCTGATACCATATTAGGATTTTGGATCTAACTCATCCTTACAAAATCGGCTTGTAAGGTGAGAGGTGTCCTTTGCTTATAAACTCTTTTGGGGATTTACCTCTAGCCTATGTGGGACTTGGGTTTTTCCCAATAACTCAGGAGTTGACTCGCAATTCTCCCCAAGTTTGACCGAGTCAATCCAAGTCCATGCAATTTCAAGTCACAATGCGAGTTAACCAGTGTTGTCAATCGCGGAAAATAGCGGAAAGCCAAATATCCGCTATGTGAAATAGTGGATAGTGTTGCGGGCAAATAGCGGAAGTCAAATAGCGGGAGAAATACATCATAAATAAACTGAGCGTTGATTTTACGGAACTTAGAGCAACATGCTTAGGAACTTGTTTCTCGTGAATCTTGAAGGTTGGAAAAGTTTGATCTCTTTTTAGTATTTTCAATTTTTTGGGATTTTTGTCTGCATATATTATGAAAGAAGACAGTAGCACAGATATCAAACTAAAATTTAGGTAAAACCCTGAGTGGACTCGACCTTTAAACTTTGAAGAGTTAATCTATTTAAACAAAGCATATTTTAGCAACACCTCAAGTTTCAACATTCTTACTCCATAAAAAAAGCAAACAAAATAATGAAGTATGAAAATACAGTAGACAGCAAGCAAAAACTGAGCATAAGTATGAACAGAAGCCAGCAACAGCAACTAAGAACAGAGCAAGAATTCAAGCAAGCACAGATCAGAAGAATCCAACCCAATAAGCCCTGAGGTTTGAATTTTGGATACTGTTAGAATATCAGAAAAATATCTGATAATATCTTAAACTATTTTAGAATACCCTGGATGATATGTTATAATTTTATATTTTATGATATGTTTCTTTATTTAATTAATTAGGATTAGAATCATATCAATTAGGATTACAATTAGCAATTAGCATTCATTGTAATTATTACAAAACTTATTATAAATAGAGGTTAGTGTGATCTGATTTAGACACACAAAATTACACAGAAATCACAAATTCTACATGGTATCAGAGCCATCTCTCCGATTTTGTGACCAAATAGTACTTCCGCTGCCGGTGGCGGCTAGCCACCGGCGGCCGCCACTGGAAAACGTTTTCCAACATGCTTCTGCATTCAGTTTTCTTCTTCTTGCCACTATTTTGGAGCAACCTTCTAGTTTTGCGGTCAGCCATCATCAGAACCGCCACTGCCGCCTTCCACCGCAGCTGTCTCCGGCGACCTTTCCTGTAGCTGACCCTACCATCAGAACCGCAGCACCGAGACCGGCATACCCCCCAAAACGGACCTCCGGCGGCCCTGTCACGCGCCTCCATGCACCGTCGTTCTCTGGCGCGTCTTCTCACTTTTCCGACCGTCGCCGCCGCGCATGACGGCGCGTGCGGCCACCGTTCAGGTCGGGCTTTCCATCATCCAACTCGGTTTTCGATGCTGGTTCCAAATTCAGTCTCTGTTTTCTGTTTCGGACCACAGATACTTGTGTACCAATGCAAACAACATCGTTTGTCTCTCCAGACGCATTATCTCTCTCCTCTTGACAACCCATTTAGTCAAATTTTCAACTATTTCTTGCTGGTTCTTATTTTTGTTTGTCACGACTTTTTTTCTCACTAATATATCATATTAGTGGCCTCTTGTCTCACCGATGATAATTTCAATGGTGTCTCTTTTCCCACATATGAATCATATTAGTGATGATTTTTCTTCCCGTCGACGATCATTCCGATGGTGACTTATTATGGTTATGACTCACACTAATCTAGCTTTTCCTGCCAAATGCTCTGGCCTCAGCTTTTTTCCCAAGTGCATTGGCCCCATCTTCGTCCCATATGCACTTTCCTGGCTTCGTCTTCATCCCAGATGCACTGACCTCGTCTATGTCACAGAAGTGGTTGTCAGACTTAAATTCAAGCTTAAATATTTTGTCTCCGTATTATTGGTTTGAAGCTTCCAAATGTTGTTTTGAGAAAGGTCGGACCTTGCTTTACTTCACTGCTTGCCAAGAAATTTGTTTCAGGTTGACGATTGTTCCAGCTATCTGGCTAAGCTATCTTTGTAGCAATTCTCTTCGGCTTCTGCAGCATCCCTGAGTTGTCTTCCCAATCATGGTGGAGCTCACTCAATTTTCATGTTTTGTTTATTTTTATTTTATGGGAAATGCTTTATTTTCTTGTAACAAGCTAAAAGCTTAGTAAGCTTTAGCTTAAGGGGGAGTGTTAGAATATCAGAAAAATATCTGATAATATCTTAAACTATTTTAGAATACCCTGGATGATATGTTATAATTTTATATTTTATGATATGTTTCCTTATTTAATTAATTAGGATTAGAATCATATCAATTAGGATTACAATTAGCAATTAGCATTCATTGTAATTATTACAAATCTTATTATAAATAGAGGTTAGTGTAATATGATTTAGACACACAGAATTACACAGAAATCACAAATTCTACAGATACCATGAGCTCTGTGCTTTGATTCCCACAATGAAATGCTGAAATTTGTACCGAATTATGAGTCAGTTTGTAAACCCACCAACTCATCCTAGACTCTGTGATTTCAAGTGAGTTCATTCAAGTCCACCCAAAATAGACTGAGTTCATCCAAGTCTTAATTTTGAAGTGTTCTGGCTCAATGGAGGACATACAATTGTAAACCCATACAAGTTTTACAATTTAAAACAAGTGTTTGATAATCGTGGAGAGTGATGTACTAGTAAGTCTAGTATATGGAGCAGTTGAAGACAGTATCAACTCAAGGAAATGATAACCGGGTCCAACTGTAGCATAACTTGTGCAGGCCTGGCAGTACTTGGAAATTGAGAATGTGACTAATAGGAATTGGGTCAGAGAATAACGAAAAAAGAAAGAACAGAGATGAAGGAAAGAAGAATGTAGTACTATTCACAGAAATGAATATAGTATGAAAAAATTGAAGTAGCACTCTGGTTCTTTGAGGGACCAGAATTCCTCCTACCCAATGAGTTCCCAAATTCCAGAATACCCCCCTTTCTGTTCACTCTCCTCTTTTGGTTTTATACAGTAGCTCCCATCTTAACTTCCTCTAACTAACTTCTGCTGACTCATCCTCTAACTAACTTATACCGACTCGTCTAACTAATTCGCAACTCTATTTCCCCTTTCCTTTATTCCTTCTCTCATTAACCTTCTTAGGGGGGGGGCGCACCCTATCAGTGACCATGAGAAGTAGCGAAAAATGCCCCACTACTTAAGGTTTTCACTGCCCATTTGGAAAATGGAAAGAAAATACAGTGAGAAGAATTGCCCCGTCCAATGGACTGGCAAAGGCTGTTTCCATCCAGTTCAAGAATAAATATTGCTAGGAAATAACAAATGACTTCGATATTATCTTATTAGAGAAATATGAAAATGAAAACGTTTTAGAAATTAGATAATGCATACTATCAATATACAACAATAAACAAATAACTCCTAGTACATTCCCCTTTAAACTTTCCAAGTATACATTTCTTAAATCTTAATAGAGCTGATTGTTTTCGCTTTTCATTTGTTTTCTATTTTTATGTAAAATCAAATATGTCAATCATCCAAAGTAAAAAATAAAACACTGATGCACCCATTGTCATTGATAAGACACGGATAATAAATGGCCATACCCAGAAATTCGCTGCTCCCTGCTTTATCATAAGGTGTATTATACAAAAAGTAAAAGATATTTTACTGCTTTGAAAAAAAAAAAAAGTTTGATATATTCAACCGTCCAAGTCATTTCACTGATATCTCAAACATTTAACAACCTGATAATAAGAATAATATTATGGCTTCAAATCAGTTGCATCCAACCTGCATGAGACCTATTTAGCGAATAAATCCCACTTGTCCATATTAATAGTATATTTTTCTGTTCCTTTTAATCCTGTTTGGTGTAAAACATATTGATCATATTATTTTTCTAGCATCAAATACGCCTGCCTGAAAGGGAATGAAGTTTAGAATGAACCATTTACTCGAAGCGGAAAAAGATATTAGTTGTTGTTGACTTGCATGTCATGGACTTAAGGTCCCTTTATAATGAATGGTACAGTGTTCTTGAACTTCATAGCATGTACCATATACTGTTCTTTATTTATGTACTTAAACACCATAATAAGCTCTTTTCGTTACTGGGAACATCATTTGCTAAAGACTTTTGGTTGGCTAGCTGAAGTTGCAGAAAACAGTATCAAGAGACAAACAATATTACTTCCATCATAACTGAGTGTTAAAGCTCATTTAACAAAACAAAGGGTTCCCAAGCTTACACAGAATTCTTCTAACATACCATTTCCCCCAAACTATATTCCCTATCTCAAATATTCCTTAGCAAAAGTTATTAACAGTAAGTGAATAAGTGCCTGTTTGTTTAAGATTTTAGAATTCTGTTTGGACCCCAAAATCGATTCTAGCATTTTTTTAATTACTATTCATGCATTTGTTTTAGATTTTAGAAGATTTTAGAATCCCGTTTGCACTCCAGAATCAATTCTAGTAGAAGCAACAACATCCAAGCTTTTCCGTTTGGTAGAATTGATTCTAGGTGTGGGACCCATAAAATTCTTTATATTTACACATCAAAAGTGATTCTACTATCATTACCAAACACAAATCAATTCTTTTGAACTCACTTTTAAACCATCATTACCAAACACAAATCAATTTTTTTAAACTCGATTTTTTTAAAATCAATTTTTTTCAACAAGATTCTTCACAATTAATTGTACCCGAATCTAAAACAAACGGACCCTAAGTGAATATACTTCTCAAAACCCAGCTTCATCCCACTGAGATGTTCTGAAGTGTTCATTCTACATTAAAACACTAACACAGAATCTTAAGTTCTAATCTATTCCGCCAGCATTATCAGTATTTCATATAACTCTCAACTGGGATTTTTTTTTTTTGTAAAAAATAATATATTCAACAAACAATCACTTGCCAAATAAAAAAAAAGAAAAAGAAAAAAGGAGAATAAAAACATCGGGGTAATGTAAACTATTGTATGATTAGCTTCAGCACTTAAAAAGGCACAATCTAAAGCATCCAATGGTCCAAAGATTGCATATTTTCTTGGGTTTGGGTAGAAGTTAAAAGCATTAGCAGCAGAAAAGTGAAAATGGTTTTGAGGGGTTAATCGAATAAGAATCAGCGGAGCCCAGATTGCAAGAAGAAAAGAGTTTGCCTTTGAAGTTCTACCCTTGAAATCAACAGGCTGCAACACTTGGTGAGAGACAGAAGTTTTTGTGCTTCAGGCTTCACCCCCTTTAAGCTGAGACTCTCAATTAACCTTCCAATAAAAACAAGGTCTGACTGCAGATGGAGTTCACTATTTCATATAAAATTAAATAGAGGCAGACAAGACAAGTGTCCATTGTGTGTTGATGTCTATGGACATCTTGTCTGGCCTATTAATCATTTATACTGAACCCACATGTTAAAGGTGTTGGCCTATTTAGTCTCTAGGGGTGGGCAAGGATTGGTTTGGCATGGAAAACCATATCAAACTGAAAATATGGTTCAGTTTGGAAATCGAACTGGTTTTAATTCTTGATGAGATGAACCAGTTTTGCTTTTGGTGAATTAGTTCAGAACCAGATGTTAGCCTGTGAACCAGTTCAAATGTTGTTAAGAACTGATGTTCAACCTGTAAATTGATTTTTCCATGTAACCAATCCAAAAACAAGTTAAACATACACACATTTATATATATTCTTGTTTATTATCGGGAGGTATATATCATCAAAAAAGAAAATGAATAATGAAGTTACTGCTTCAAGCCAAAGTCAGAGCCATTACCAAAATCTTACAACTTTCTCGTATTACGACGCAAAGTACTGAGCACTAGACTGATGATTCATCCTGATCAGAGTCACCTTTCCTCCTCCAGAAGCGATTGAGATGCAGCAGCTGCAAAGGATCACCAGGATGTCAAAAATAGTATAAGGAATGGTAAGACAGGTAGACAAATTCAGTTCAAAATCCAACTACTGAGATTGACGTAATCGGTAATTCAAACATGAGAATCCTAATTCTTCAATACGTAACTAAACCTATGCTTGTAATAGGCCTTTACCAAATACACTTTACCTTTGTACCGAAGTAAATTTATTAATATTTTATGTTTGAGTAAGCCCTTTCTGTTTAGTACTGCTAAATGAATTATTCTTTCTTGAACAAATTTTCAGGGATATGAGCTCTTCTTACATTGTTATTCAATTTGCAGGACTTTGCATCATATAGAGAGATTCATGAATTTTGTCTACTCAGTGTATTGTACATCTTTTCTCAATACAGAATTCAATATTTTGGTAGGGATCACATATCAACATTAAGGACAAGATAGATTTTTTTTTATCATCTGAACTCTTTTAGTATTCACTCATTGAATAAAGTAAGAATTCCAGACCTTACCAACTGCTCTGATTACTGAATATGTGTAGAAATTTATCTTCCACTTCTATTCAATTGAAATGCCCTCAAAGTCTCATTCAGTGGATTTTGATATTTTAAGTTTAATTTATATAATTAATTGTATTTGAATTTAAACAATTGTTGTTCGGAGTTAAAGAATGCTTTCACAGAATTTTGGTGGACTGATGATGGATCATGGAACTACTTCATGCGTAGATGAAGTATGAGTTGCTATGGTTGTGTATTCTCTCTATCTTTTAGCCATTTGTGAAAATAAGTGAGTTTATGAAGGCAAGGTTGTCAAATCAAAAGCCTACGTAAACTCGTCAAACACTGTAGACTCAACTCGGCTTACACGAGTTTACTTAATACAAAAAGAATATTTAAACATCAATCATAATAGCTAAACACAATTCAATACTGTATATTTAGGTTTGGTCTGGTGAATAGTAAATATTCACCAGACCAAACCTAAATATACAAACATAGCATCATAGTCCAAAATTGGAGGACAAATTCACAGATCATAATATAGATTCACAACTCAACACACAAAAAGAGCATAACAAGTTCAAAATCAATAGACGAATGGACAAATGACAAGGTTCACAATTAATAAAGAGTCAAAGATGGCGGGACTGGGTTCCCCTTGTTGGAGCTGGATTCAACTTGATAGAGCTAGGTTTCAGCTCACGAAGTTGGGTTCATTCACCTCATTTTCCTGTTAAGTTCATTGCAAACTTGTAACAATAGGTTTTTGGTTCGTGGTTTTGTTTGTGTTGGAAGGTATGGGGGTTGAGACTCGATGCAACATCGTTCACCTCCTTTGCAAGATGGGTTCGCGTTGGGATGTTAGATGCACCTATGGAGTCAAATGTTACAACTGAGGTTAATGTTTTGTGCATCACAGAGCCTTATCATTCAGCTGTTGCATTTAGGTTTTTCAAGAAAAACTGAACCATTGCCACTTTCAGCATTTTTTTTTTGGGTTTTTTTTTGGGGGGGGGGGTAACATTTATGTTGTAGACTCATGCAATCATCCTTAAACTCATGAGTCAACATGAATCTATCCCTGAATTTATACAAAAGGGATTTTGTAAGCAAGTTAACTTGATTTCTAAACTACTCCATTTCAATGAGTTAACTCGAGAGTTTGACAATCATGTATGAAGCCAAGTGTTTATCCATTTATGATATGATATTGCTATTGAAACACTTTTGCATATTCCCAACTGACAAGTACTATTAGATCAACAGTTCAACACCCCATTGCATATTTCTCGAACCATTTTCAGAGCTTTTTGTTCTGCTGCTGGTGATTTGGTTCTGAGAAGGTATAAGTTATAACAACTTAGTTTCTTGCATCATGGTATTGGAACTAATGTTTAATCCTCCCATGGCAATGAGCACTCAGTGTTCCCTCCATAAAAACTCGACAGTTTTTGTCTCTTTTCACTCAAAAAATTGAATTAGGAAAGACCAACCATACATGTCGAGTGTCTACACTTTAATGGAAGCAGTACATATTCCCGGAGGATTGAAAAAGTTTTCCACAGTATTGCCTTGCCATAGCAGCACAAGACCCCAAAAACGCTATGGCGAGATAGCAGGATGACCGCTATTTTAATATTTTTTTTATATATACAAAATAATTAATACAATCTCAAACATTGAAAAATTACTCAAAATTCATGAACTACTGCTAATCAAAGAACAAAACAAGAGTCAGGAAAAACTTAAAAAAAAAATAGAACACTGAAGCTGGACAGGTGAAAAACAACAATAACAGAATGGAAAGTGGAGACAAGAGGAATAATAGAATGAACAAAAGAGAAAGAAGAGAGAGAGAGACTTAGTGCGCAACCTGCAGTGCAGCAGCAAGGAAAAGTGAACACCAGTAGCAGAAAAGTTGAGGAACGAAGCTTCTAAGGAAGGAAGCGCAAGGTGGTGGCCAGAAAACAAATGGCAGTGGCCGGAAAGTCACTGGCAAGCTTGGTCGGAGGCAGGCACTGGGGTCGGCGTGCGTTTCTTCTTCTTTGCGACCCGTGTGTTATGTTTTACTGGGTCGGGTCGACGAGACGAGACTCATTTAGCTTTAAATTAGTTTCTAGGTTTTTTTAGGCACTTGTTATCCACACCCTACATCTCATTAACCCCAACCCCACATAAGGCTGGTTTGACAAAAATACCCCTACCGCTTCCCACTTATTTTTATAGTAAATTCAACACTTTCTCCTGTAAACATTTTTCTTCCCTGCCACCGTCTCATTTACCTGTCACATATATCATAAATAATAATTTAAGGTATACAATTGTATACCATAAATTGTTATTTACGGTATATAAGTTTTTAAATATATATCGTAAATAACAATATACGATATACATTTGTATACCGTAAATTATTATTTATGATATATATTTTGTCTTACGATAAATGAAAAACGGCGTGGAGTGTGATGAAAAAGGGAATAAAGTAGGAGTATTTTTGTCAAATCAGGCTTATGCGGAGTTGTGGTAAATGAAGTGTTGAGTGCATTTAACAACCGCCTTTTTTCATCAAATCTTTTTATATTACCAAGAAGGAATGGACCGATAACTTGCTTCCCCTAAATACCCAAATGTGACAGGCTTCTATAACACGCTCTCAAGGGAAATCTTTTATTATAATAATAACAAGTGGGAAGACGAGTACCGTTCTCGTCTTTTCGCATTTCTATTGCGCTACGATGAATACCTGTCAAAAAACATGGATAAAAGGTTCAATACTTCAAGTAAGAAAAAGATGTAAAATTTATTTTTCTGTGTAGTTATTTTTGTTGTAAATTGTCCAAGGGTAAAATAGAAAGTAAAATAAGACACGAAAAAATGGTTATCAAAGGAAATCGTCATAATAATAATAATAATAATAATAATAATAATAATAATAAACCTAACATTCTTATTATCTAAACTATAATACCTAACACTTATAAATTATAATACCTAACATTCTTATTATTAATAAATTTTAATACCTAAAATTATGTTTGATATACATTCTTATTGACTAAATTACAAAATTGGTCCTCTAAGTTTATTTTAGGTTTCAATTTGGCCCTATACGTTTTATTTGTTTCGTTTTGGTCCTCTACGTTTTATTTTAGTTTTCAATTTAGTCCTCTCCGTCACTAAAAGTCAATTGTCCGTAGCTAGAAGTCCATTTTCCAAAATGTTATTTGGTAGCTACGGACAATTGATTTTTAGTGACGGAAAGGACCAACCTGTTGTAACTTTTAAAACGTAAGAGATCAAAACGAAACAAATAAAACATAGAGGACCAAATTGAAACCTAAAATAAACATAGAGTACCAATTTTGTAATTTAGCCATTCTTATTCTATATATGATATATTAGCTCATGCTTTTTTACTTATGTTACTTAATTTTACTTCAAATATATCATTTTTTTTTCATGTATCTTATGATTCAAAAAAGATACAGTACACGATTCAGAAAATACTAAGTCTTCCGATTTAAGATACGTATCTCGATTTGATAACCATGGTCGTGCCCAAGAGACTTGTTAACTTACTTCAAGATGAAAATACTGCCTATATATAACATGGTTGTAGTGGGTACTGGGTTAGGTTGAGTCCAACCCTTTATATTTTAAATTTTCTGTAATGTTTACTTGAAATACTGATTTTCTGTTTTTTTAAAATTGTAACTGAACTGAAGTAATTAAACCGTTGTCTAATCTATCTAGTATGCCTTGATGAATTTTGGGGCTTCTTTGATTTCGGAGTGGCTTCTAACGGTTTGTTTCAAATATCAAAGGTTTCGGTAAGAATAAAGAAGCGAAATCATTGTGGAAGGGTGAAGTTTAAGTTGCGCTCTTTACCCTGGGTATTAGAGAGAAGGAAAGTCCCTGTCGTACATTTTTTCATCTCTTATTCTTTCAAACTTCATAATGAATTGGAGATGGGTTTTCTGCAATAAAGATTAGTTTTCCACACTCTTATGACCCAGTTCTACTGAAAGCTAGATTTAGGACAGTATTATCCTTTTACAAGAAGAATTAAGCAGCAGAATATTAAAATATAATACTGGTGCAAGGATCCAAACCCATCTACGTGACTTTTTGTTTGAACTCTGAATACAAAGGCAACACACCACATTACAAAGACCAGCCTCACATGTAACATGGTCTACAAGTTTTATTTATGAATATACTGATAACAGAATGAATGCTCCAGGAGCAATATCACTATCCAGTAAAAATACTGATTAAGCTGAAACTATATAAGTTGATCAGACTTGTTTTTTTTTTTCAATTCATATATCAGTCAAGTGAGAGGAGGACTGGTATTGATCCATCTTTTCACAGTTAGTAGGGATCTATTTCCCCTGTTCCCCTTTCTATTAATTATCACTAGTACTGCTACTACCCTCTTATACCATATTCCCAACCAGTTCTTACCTAACTTCTCTTTTTCTTGTTAGAACAACGAGTCCGGATATCAGGAAGACGAATAAAAAATACACAAGAACACAATCGATTTGCTAACCAGGTTTGGCAAGTGTGCCTACGTCTCCGGAAATTAAGACGACTGATTTTTTATTATGATCAAATAGAGTTACAAAACTATGTTTAAATATTGCGATACATTTTATAATAATAATCCTGATAATGTAAATTTTTGTTCACACACAGGATGAAATATGAATACCACATAACTTTGTTTCGCACCCACTTCGCAGCAAATCAAGTTCGCAGCAAATAATACGTATAGACAAAATCACAATCAGAAACCAAGTGAGCTATGAACGCAGCACCATGATAACCAGGAAGAACAAATACTCTAACTCTCTTAAACTCCCAATTCATCATCCAAATCAATACACAAATTCCAATGTAGGTCGCACAAAATGCTTTAAACAGGAGTCCACATACGAAACGTAAGAGCAAAGGAATAAAATTGGGCACCTCTGAACGGCAGCTAAGCAATCCTATGACAGTATGGCTTCGCGGAGGTCACTTCGACGAGATGGCATGGCACGAGTAGGGTAGCAATTGCCATCCCTAAGTTAAATAACCGTCTTATGCTCTAATTCAATTATATATATATATATACACACACACACACAAAAACTTGTTAAACAAATACTTTCTTCTTTTTTTTATGTCAAACTACTGAATACTAAGGTATTCCCATATATACCCACACATGGTGCGGGTTTACAATTACATCTAGGTTATATATATTGCTATGAATAACAGGGTGGTATCCCGTTAGTTGGACAAACAACACAAACAGGACAATATTAAATATAATTATGAAAAACCAATAATATGCATGATTATGAATATAATTATCGCAATAATAAATATAACAGGGTGGTATCCCATTACAAACTTTAACTAGTATCGCAATAATAAATATAATTATGAATATCCAATTTATCTTAAATTTAATATGCATGATTGTTAGGATAGTGCGCAAAAATATTAAAGAAATATATTAATAAAATTTAATATTTACAAAGAATTATTAAACAAAATAACTATAACGAGGGTTATTCGATCCCCACCATAAATGTGTGTGCGCGCCTGCGCTCGTGGATTTGCTCTCTATAGGTATTACCAATCTATGGAACCAGAAAATTAAACTTTGTCTTGAAGGCTTAAAATCAGTGAATATCCTCTGGCTGCTCCTCTTTCTCGATTGATATGTTGAATGATACCTTAAGATTAAGATACTTACGAATGCTATTTGGTTTCCTTAAACAGGATTTCAGCATGTTGACTTGTTCATTAGGCACAAACTGATCTAGTTTAACATCTTTCTTGTTCATTTCCATCCCCATGTCTTTGCTGTAGTTTTGATAATACTGTACAGCCTGATAAGGTATAAACTCAAAACTTGATGATTCTTCCAGTGATTCCTGTTCCATTATCATTGTCTTCTCATTGTCATCATCATAACTATTCACCTTAGGCCATAGCTCAATAGTTTCTTCCCAATCATATTTGCAAACATTTTCCACATCAGGAGACATTATTAATGTCTTACTTAGACAATTGGGGTTTCTTTGTGAGAAAGGGAAATTTTTATTGAATATATGAAACTTTCCTTTCATTAATTCCCTTTCTTCCCCTTCTTTTTCCATTCTCACATAGTACTGACCCTTAATGTGTTGCTTGTGAAGCTTGGAACTTTTCTCAGCATAAGAGCTAAATAGATGAGAATCTTGTTTGAATTTGTGGTACTGGACATGATTGTTATGAGATTGGTTTTGTTGTGAAAAGGGTGAGCACTGGTTAATATTGCTTTGCCCTTTGGCTTTTAACAAGTGATAGATTGTGTGATTGGGAACAATGAGGAAGACACTACCAGGAAGCAAAAGTGAGTCAGGTTTAACCACAATCCATGGGAATTTAAAAACATCTGGCCTAGTAATGCAGTGTCTAGGGTTCCTTCTCATAATCTCTGATGCTATTATTGGCTCTCTATGTACCTCAATGTATCTACCAGGGTGCACCAATTTTAGCACTCCTTTCTCCCTTTTGATGCTTCTCATTTCTCTCTAGCTAGGTGAAAAGAATATACAAGATTAATTTCTGAAAGAGGGAAGTATATCAGGTTGCTCAGTGTTTTCCTTTTATTGGTAACATATATCACTTCATGACAAAAACAGGTGACAATTCCTAGGATTGGTCTTTGGAGAAGAAGATTCTTGTTCTAAGAATTTTGGTCTTATTGGATGACAACTAAATTTCGTACAGAATGGGAACTGTTTTGGAGTTTTGTAATTTGTTTTTTTCTTCTTTTTATTTGGTATTCTTTTATCAATGGTTTCATCTTTGGTTATCATTTGAAATGGCAAAGATATTTTTAGCTTAAAAAAATAAATCTTTTGCCATATCACCATATGAATTTGAATTACACATCCTAAATCTCAGAATAATACAATGATTGTTTAGTACATGTATACAGAAAAGAAGTTCAATGGGATAATCAATGTTTGAGCACAAAATACATCAATTAAGTCTCAAATTTTCAAACCTCATTTATTTAATTTTAATTTTTAAATATACTCTTAAATTAATAACCAACAACCACATGTTGGTCAGATGGTAATAGACATGACAACAGAACTCGAACCCGCGAGTACCCACTCTTCCCGAACCCGATTTTTACAGGAAAAGCCCGCTTTGACCGGGGTTGGGACCGGGTTGGGGATGTCGTTACCCGACTCAAACCCGTTCGGCTATGTTGTCTTGAATATCAATTAGCCGCAGATCGGCTAACTTTCAAAACGGTGATTCCCTTTTCTTCAAGCGATTACGCCAAGGAAGGAACTCTGTTCCTTAGCTATGGGTCCCTTAACTCACTCCAAAAAGGTTTAAGTCGATGAACTAAGATAAAAACTGGGACATAAAGGTAAACATAAAATGCGAATAAAAGCTTGAGCGAAAATTATAAGTTGTTTGATTGATTGATTCCTTCAAATGTATGTACAACTTGGGTATTTATAGTAACAACTAAGAACTACCCCTATCTGCCACGTTCAGTTGGCTAACACTGATACATTCCTAGTTGGCAGTTATTCGGCTGAGTCGTGCCATGCTCCACTAACCACGATCCTAAAAACTAGGCGCATTAGTACATTGTGGCCACGTCACTTCAACCAGCGGTCCTCTTTGTGCAAATATCTCCTCAGATTCCCTCGCTCAGCTCCTAAAACCATGGAGAACAATCTTGACCAGTTTTTCCTTGGATATTTAATTAATTCAAAATTACTTCCACGTCATTCGGCTCGTGGAGCAAGAATCTGATCCCATACGTGACTCCATGCTATCCCGTGGGCCTAAATATCTTCCTTGAAGCCCAATAAGTCCAAGGCCCATGTATAGCTTGGTTTCTGCTCGACCACTATCACCGCCATGCCATATCGACCGGTAGGCACATCGGCCGACGCCCAATCGGCTTATTTGATCTATTCGATGGGACTAGCCGGTGGTTACGATGAATATTTTAGGTGTAAACAATTGCCCCCTATTTGTCTTAGCGTAACACCCTAGGTTTAGGTCAGCGGCGTAATGATTTAAGTTAAATCACCCTTTTAAATCATAAATGCGAGGTCATCCATTAACAACAACTTTTGAATAGTGCAACGGCTAATCCTCATCCATCCGATTTATTCGCCTTTAAATCCCACTATCAGTGATTTACTTTTCCTTTAAATACTCATCAGTCGAATTACCTCTTACGCTTACTTCCAGCCCTAACTCCTGTAGCTTTCACCATCTCCAACCTTTTCGTCTTTCAACTACAAACCAGGCCCACCATGTCTTCTGCTTCTGATTCTCAAAACCAATCCTACGCGTACGATGGCGAACAGTCTTCTTCCTCTTTGGATCGTGATTTGGCGGTACTAAGCGCTCAGAAGACAGGCCTAGAAAAAGATCTTGAAACTAACAGCGCTGGGTTAGCTGAGGCCAATCAAGCCTGGCACTCCTTCAAGCATCAGCTAGAGGAGGTTAGGAAACAGGAAGCAGCCGTAGCAGCCGATCCTTCAACCAGTCAGCAAGGCGATCTTGAAGGTGCTGTTGTCTCCCCAGTGGAGGCATTAGCTGAAGTGCCAGCAGTAGAACCTACCCCAAATATAGCTGTAACTTCGGCTACGACTGATGCTCCTGCATCGTCAGCCGATCCAGGTCCTGCCCAGGTTGAAGAAAAATCAAGTGATGCACCTGAGGCTGCAGCTCCCTAGTTTCGCATTTAAGCTTTTGTAATTTTGGCTAGGTGGCCAGCCTGTGGTCACCACAAACAATTTTATTTCTATGCTAATGCACTTGCTTTTAATTCTCCAATATGCCTTCCCACATAGTGGGGTAATATCTCTTAAGGTGTTTTCCATTGATGCTTCTATTTAGTTCTTCGCCTTGCATGTTGACTAGCCGATAAGCACCACCATGATAAGCTTTGCTAACAATGAATGGCCCTTCCCAATTTGGTGACCACTTCCCAAACTTAGGATCCTTGATCCCAATAGGTAGTATGGTTTTCCAAACAAGGTCTCCTTCAACAAACCTTTTTGGCTTCACATGTTTGTTGTAAGCCCTAGCCATTTTTTGCTTGCTATGATCAATTTGATCTAAGGCCATGAGTCGATCTTCGTTAACCGAATCCAACTCCATTAACATGGCCTGTTGATATTCATCCAGGCTTAGCAGGTTTTGCTTTGCTACTCTTAGTGAAGTCACATTTATTTCTAAGGGTAACATTGCATCTTGGCCATATGTTAGCCGATACGGAGTAAATCCAGCCGCACTAGACTTGGAATTCCTCACGGCCCACAATGCCTCATTCAGTGTTTCATGCCATTTCCTTGGCTTATCCTCAATGTTCTTCTTGATTATATCAATAAGAACTTTGTTAGTTGCCTCAGCTTGCCCATTGGCTTGAGCATAATAAGGGGATGAGTGAATTAACTTAATCCCAAATTGTTGTGCGAAGGCCACCACTTTCTCCCCAGTGAATATAGTGCCTTGATCTGTGGTGATGGTTTCAGGTATTCCAAATCTATAGATGATTTGGCATTG
This sequence comes from Calophaca sinica, assembly GCA_037113605.1. Classification (NCBI taxonomy): domain Eukaryota; kingdom Viridiplantae; phylum Streptophyta; class Magnoliopsida; order Fabales; family Fabaceae; genus Calophaca; species Calophaca sinica. The sequence continues at coordinate 98,476,274 of CM073733.1, read as the reverse complement.
TATAAACCTAATCACCTCTTCCTGAGTCACATTCACCATCGGCTGGGCTTCTACCCACTTGGTGAAGTAGTCAGTCGCAACTATGATAAACGCATGCCTCTTGGACGAAGGTGGATAGATTTTGCCTATTAAATCCATTGCCCATTCCCTGAATGGCCAAGGCTTTATCACTGGGTGGAGGTTCTCGGCTGGAACCCTTTGAATTGGACCATGCAGCTGACACGCCTCACATCCTTTGGCATATTGATAACAATCAGCTGTAATGGTAGGCCAATAATATCCATGTCTGTATATTAGCCATTTCATTGTGGGTCCAGCCCTGTGAGATCCATAGATTCCTTCATGTACTTCCCCCATGACCTTCATGGATTCCTCTTTACTAATACACTTAAGTAGCACTCCATTGATGGCTCTCCTATAAACTTCATTGTCTACCAATACGTACTTGAGTGCTTTCTGCTTGAGCTTGAAGTCAGCACTGCTTGAAGGATCTTTAAGGTAGTCGATTAACTCTTGTTTCCAAGAGTCGATCGCTCCTATTGGTGCATACTCCCAGATTGGGTACTCTTCATGTTTTACTTCGACTATCATGTCTTTGTACCCTGAGGCCTGTTGAGCCAAATCATTAGCCTCTTCATTCTCTTCTCTAGGAATGTGATGTACTACTGCATCAGCAAACAAGCGAAGTAGCTTGCTAGCCGTTTCATAGCACTCTTTCAAGTTAGGGTTATTACATCTATATTCCCCAGTTAGCTGTTTTATCACCAACTGTGAATCTCCTCTAACTTGAACATAATTTGCTTTCATGGCTGCCAAGATCTTAAGCCCCAAAATCAAGGCTTCGTATTCTGCCTGATTATTAGAATTCCCAAGATCCAGCTGACACATGAATTTCCAATTTTTTCCTGCTGGGTCCGTGATGGTGATGCCAGCACCTACCCCCTTTTGCGTTCTTGACCCGTCAAACGTCAGCACCCAAGGTTTCAAGTTTATACATGCAACGTGTTCGGCTAACGGGTCATTGACTTCAACACAAGGGTGTTGAGCCAAGAAATCGGCTACTGCCTGACCTTTCATTGCTCTTAATGGAACGTATTTCAACGCGAAAGCATTTAACTTAATGGCCCATTTCATTAGTCGACCCTGTAGAACAGGCCTATTAAGTAAATATCTAATGATATCAATTTTGCACAAAACTAATACTTCTTTAGGCAACAAATATTATTCAAGTTTTGTACAAGCATAGAACAATGACAAGCATAATTTCTCAATAGGGGTGTATCTAGTTTCAGCATCATTCAAGATGCGGCTGAGATAGTATCTGACTCTTTCGATCCCATCCTCGGCATCTGCTTGGCAGCTTGATGGCGATTGACTCTTCTTCTGCGGCTATATACAATTTGAGTGGCCTTCCTGACACCGGAGGTGTTAGCACAGGAGGTCTGGCCAACCCTTGCTTAATTTGATCAAAGGCCTGTTGTTGCTCTTTCCCACACCATATCATCCGTATCCTTTAATTTCAGCAGAGGGGAAAAAGCCTTCATTTTCCCAGCCGAATTGGCTATGAACCTCCTTAGGAAATTGATCTTGCCAATCAAACTTTGCAATTCCTTCTTGTTCCTAGGAGGTCTGGCTTCCAAGATAGCTTTCACCTTGTTCTTGTCTAATTCTATTCCTTGATGGTGGACCAAAAATCCTAGGAAATTGCCAGCTGCCACTCCAAAAGCACATTTGGCCGGATTTATTTTCAGCCCATGGGCTCGTATCCTCTTTAGGGCCTGCTCTAGATCGACTAGGTGGCTTTCAAAACCTTCAGACTTGACCACCACGTCATCTATGTATACTTCCATGGTTTTGCCGATCAAGTCATGAAAAATGGAGTTCATGGCCCTTTGATAAGTGGCTCCTGCGTTCTTGAGCCCGAAAGGCATGACCACCCATTCATAGATCCCCAATGCTCCTGGGCACCTGAAGGCTGTCTTGTGAGTATCTTCCTTCGCTAGAAAGATCTGGTTATACCCTGAGTATCCATCCATAAAGGTGAGAATACCATGTGTGGCTGCCGCATCGACTAACATGTCAGCCACAGGCGGAGCATAACCATCCTTTGGAGTGGCCAAGTTCAAGTTCCTGTAGTCTATACATACTCTTATCTGGCCATTCTTCTTGACGACAGGGACTATATTAGATAGCCATTCCACATACCTAGCTGTTCTTATAAAGCCTGCCTTCAGTAGTCTTTCAATTTCAGCTTTAATTTGAGGCATCAGTTGGGGATTGAACCTGCGAGGCGCCTGCTTGAACGGTTTGTATCCTGCTTTGATAGGCAACCTGTGTTCCACCAACCTTCTCGCCAAACCAGGCATTTCGAAGTAATTCCAGGCAAAGCAATCTTTGTACCGCCGGATTAATTCGACTATCTTACCCCGTTTGTCTTCCTCAAGCAACCCACTCACCTTCACGATTCTGGGTTGTTCTGGCGTGCCCAAATTGATCTCAATTAAAGGATCCTCTGCCTTAAACGCAGGAGCCGTCTTGTGAAGAAGGGAGTCCAATTCCATAGGCTCGGCTGCACACACCTCATCAGGCTTAGTTGCCGCACCTTCCTCCCTGGAGAGTAGTACCTCCTCTTCCTCTGCCGTGTCGTAATCTTCCATCATGGCATCCATCGCTTTGGACTCGGCCTTAAATATTTCTAGCCGACCCAAAAGGTCTTCGAGTACCTGAGATGCCCTACTCATTAGTTGCCTGCGCATTGGGCCGTGGTTCTGCCTGAGATCTTACTTGAATCCCTCATTAGTAAGGTTGCATGTTTTCCGCTCCCCTTCCTCATAATCCTCTGGGATGGCAATAGGACCTAGGTGTGGGGAATAGAACAGGGCTTCCAACATTTTTACCTCAGTCGAAAAGGGGTTCTTATCTGCTTCGACTGTCTCCACGTTGTCTCCAACCCAAAACATAAGCTTCTGATGAAGAGTCGAGGGGACACACTGACTTGTATGAATCCAATCCCTTCCGAGGATTACGCTATAGGAAGGTTTGCCATCAACCACAAAGAAAGTTGCTTTGATGGTCTTGGGGCCTACTGTGACTTCGGCTATCAAGACTCCAAATGCCCTAGAAGGTTCCCCCAGGAAGTTGGACATTTTCATGTTGGTAGGGACTAGGTCCTCAAGACTCTTTCCCAGTTTTCTCATGGTTGTCACAGGCATGACATTTAGCACAACCCCTCCATCCACGAAGACCCTTCCAAAAATCTTCCCGTTGATATAGGCTTTGATATAAAGGGGCTTCAGATGTTTCATCATTTCTTCTGTAGGTTTCTCAAACACTACCTTGGTGACCTCATCAGCCGGTGTATCGGCTAAAGTAGCCCATTCTGTCTCCTCAGCAAACACGTCCCCCTCCAAACCTCCTGGTTGTGGGTTGTTTGCCCAGAATTCTTCTGGGAATAAGCTGATAGCCTCTATCTCAGCCAGCATGCCATCAGCCTCTTCATTGAACAGGAGATCCAACAAGGAGTCTTCCATGATATCATCTTGTTCCCAATGCATCTCTGGGATTACTGAACCTTCTATAGTGATCGCCTCTTCATCTACATCGACTGCGGCGATCAGACCCTCTGCTTCAGGAATAGGTTCCTGTTCAGTAATTGGCTCTACATTCTTGGGCACTTCTTCTTTCCCAGCCTCTTCAGCCTCTAGCTTTGGGAAAGCCTTATCCAATGCTTCATTAACAGTTTCCAAGGGGATCTCCCTCTTCTCGCTATTCTTTACATCGGCTATCATCTGCAGAGTTTGTTTCATCCTCTGGATAGACCTCATTCTCTGCATCCTTCTCTTTTGGGTTCTTGACAGCACGGCTGGTATCGCCTTTTTGTCCTTGGCATACTTATTCAAGAACCAGTGTCCTTCTGCGACATTAGCCGGGGGTTTCAGCATTCTCTGTGTCTTTAACTTCTCATCATTCCTCACTGTTATCTTCAGGGAGGACATTCCTCCTTCTACAGTGAACTCGGCTACCCTTCTCTTATCCTTGGGAATAGGCTCCTCATTAATCCTGGGTAAAGATAGCCTACCACTTTCTCTAATGGTTAGCAGATCTTGCCCCCCAGTTTTTGCGATAGGTGCCTTGCCTTTCTCTTTGTCAGGCTTCCCTGTTAGGGCTTGGCCATGTGCAATGTATTGTTTCACTAATTCCTGGGTGGGCCTACCTGGTTTGGGTGGCTTGCCCCCCTGCCCACGTCTTGCTTCTGGTTGGGGGTTTCCCAATCTGTCAAAGACAGAAGCCCTGGCAGCCTGAGGTCTCAGTCGATCAATATGGGTTGAATCGACCGTCCTTTGGCCTCGGACTTGTTGCACTGAGATATCAATGCGCTTGTGGTGGGCCCTTCGTCATCAAGTCACGAGAATGAGACCATACCTATCCCGAGGCGGGGAAAGGATCGGTATCCTTTGTCATTTCGCGATTCCTTTGTCTGCAAGCTTGAACCTCCCCTCCTTTATCCCCTTCTGAATGGCCTTCCTGAAAACCATGCAATTTAGAGTTGTGTGATTATAAGAGTTGTGCCACTTGCAGTATTTCTTGTCCTTTAACTCCTCAGCAGGTGAGATTTTGTGCCCATCCAGCAGCCGAATTTGCTTATCCTTAAGCAAGTAGTCAAAGATTTGGTCTGCCTTAGAGATATCAAAGGAGTATTCTGTCTTGCCATCTCCTGAACTTGGCTCTTTTCCTTTGGCAGCTCTTAGGGCAGGGCAAGTATAGCCTTTACCCTTCACTATTTCAGCTGCCATGATGTCTGCCGTGGAATCGGCTGAATCATCATCAGAGTCTTCAGCTTCTACAATGGATACCAACTGAGGGCCTCTCCCTCTACTGGCTCGCCTATTTTCTTTCTCCTGAATAAACTGCTCAATGCGTGTAGCCCTTGAGACTAACTGGTTCAGGTCAGTGCAAGCTTGGCCAACTAGCTTTTCCTTGAGTTGGGGATGCATGCTGCTGATGGCCATGGCTGCATATTCTGTTTCAGGGAACTACACTGAACATTTCCCAGCCATTTTCCTGAACCTTTCCACAAAATCAGCAGTCGATTCATCTACCTATTGTCTCAGGTTCATGAGATCAGCCGCAGTGACTTCGGGTTGGGGCCAGTAGAATCTGTCATGAAAGCACCTCTCCATGTCTGACCATGTTTGTATGGAATTAGGTGGTAAAGAGGAATACCATGTAAATCTTTGTCCATGGTAAGTGACAAGGGGAACAAGCAATTTGTGGTATTCATTCGGTTCCACTTCACCACATTAGGCGATAGAACTTTGCCTACATGCTCCATAGTCGATTTGCCATCTTCCCTGGAGAAATTAGCGAAATCTGGAGTCTTATATCCCCTAGGCAGAGGTACCAATCTATCCACCCACTCAGGGTATGGCTTCCTGTAGATTGGACGATCCAAAGGCTTCAGCTGCACACCAAAGTATTTCTTGATGGTGTCTGCAATGACGGCTGGGTCTAGCAGCTGTGAACCCCCTGGCCTCACTTCTCCCAAGGTAGGAGCAGCCGTCTGTGGTTGCTGTCTCCAAGTTGGGGGATGTGCCTGGGATGCTTGTTCTGGAGGATTGGGGTAGCCTGGTTGATTAAACAATGGAGGTGGGTAAACCCCCCATGGCTGCTCCATGTTCCCTTCACCAGGTGCCCTGTATTGAGTTCCAGGCATACTTGTGTTAAATGGTAGAGGTGGGATCTGTCCCCATGACTGCTCTGCCATCAAACCAGGTGCCCTTGGAGGAGTTGACCCCATTTGAGCTCCTGCAGATACTTCAGGATAGGATGGGTAGAATGGAAGGTTAGCCGATACAGGTGGAACATAGTTCCATGGCTGCTGACCTGCATATCCCCCAGGTGGTCTTATACCACCCAATCCTGTACCAAGAGTTTGCCCCCCAGTGTACGGTGGGTTAGTCGCCTGCACAGCAGAACCATAAGGCTGAGCACATGGCATAGCTTGCGACATACCAATTGGTCCCACTGCATCCGGTGGCCTCTTAGCTATCTGCACCTGTCCAAAATGAAGATTAGCCTGGTTGTTCGCGTCATTCTCCACCTGTTGCCCTCCAGTGTTCAACGTGGCAAAAGCACCATGCTGGGAATTAATTGGATTAGAAGGTACCTGTCCTATATTCGGCTGAACCTGAGTAGGTCAGGCTGAGCGTAGGTAAATTTGAACTTCTTTGTGCACTGCACGAGTCATGTTAATTTGAACTGAATTGGTCACTTTGAGATGCACTTTTGGATGACGAGTCTGCCTGGGTAGGGTACCCGCTTGCGTTGGGATAGCGAATTGATAGAGCCTTCACTTGCGTGAGCCTCACGGCCTCTATCTCCCTGGCTTCTTTGCGCCGTTATGTACCATGGGTTTCACAATATCGGCCAATTGTTGTGACACTGGGTACATGATATCATTGATTCCCAAATCGAGTTGTTGGCGTATAAACGAAGTGGTCATCACCACCGGGGTCTCATTGGGCTCGTTGGGTTGAGTTTCAGCCTCTATCTCCGCTTGTATTTGCTCTGCTGGTGGAACATTGCTTCCACGGGATGGGCTTCCTTCAATCGGTTTTCTGGGATTGCTCTTTGCCGTCATATTGCTCAAACTCTTGCCCGAACGCAAGTGCATACGCCACTGGTAATCCTGACCTGGGGATTCGAACATGTTGATTCGTTCACCTTTGGTCCCACTGGGCGTGCCAATTTTGTTGTCTTGAATATCAATTAGCCGCAGATCGGCTAACTTTCAAAACGGTGATTCCCTTTTCTTCAAGCGATTACGCCAAGGAAGGAACTCTATTCCTTAGCTATGGGTCCCTTAACTCACTCCAGAAAGGTTTAAGTCGATGAACTAAGATAAAAACTGGGACATAAAGGTAAACATAAAATGCGAATAAAAGCTTGAGCGAAAATTATAAGTTGTTTGATTGATTGATTCTTTCAAATGTATATACAACTTGGGTATTTATAGTAACAACTAAGAACTACCCCTATCTGCCACGTTCAGTTGGCTAACACTGATACATTCCTAGTTGGCAGTTATTCGGCTGAGTCGTGCCATGCTCCACTAACCACGATCCTAAAAACTAGGCGCATTAGTACATTGTGGCCACGTCACTTCAACCAGCGGTCCTCTTTGTGCAAATATCTCCTCAGATTCCCTCGCTTAGCTCCTAAAACCATGGAGAACAATCTTGACCAGTTTTTCCTTGGATATTTAATTAATTCAAAATTACTTCCACGTCATTCGGCTCGTGGAGCAAGAATCTGATCCCATACGTGACTCCATGCTATCCCCATGGGCCTAAATATCTTCCTTGAAGCCCAATAAGTCCAAGGCTCATGTATAGCTTCCGGTTTCCTGCTTTCGACCCTATCAGCTGCCATGCCATATCGACTGGTAGGCACATCGGCTGACGTCCAATCGGCTATTTGATCTATTCGACTGGGACTAGCTTCGGCTGGTTCTGATGAATATTTTAGGTGTAAACAGGCTATATAAAATTTTTTAATTTTTATTTTGTTTTATGCATGTATACTCATTTATTTTGTTTTATATATTTTGTTTATTTTTAATTTAATCTCTTTTCAATAGAAAATTTTATTTTGATATTTTTTTATTTTATCATTGTATAATAATTATGATTTTATTTTATTAATTATCATAAATATAATTTTTCAATTTTCTATGTGTATGGAGCGGAATCGAGGGCCTTAGGGAAAACCCGACCCTGTCAAAACCGGGATGGAAAAGGCAAAACCCGAACTCGTTAGAAATAGAACGGGGACGGTGGAGGCAAAACCCGCCCCGTCCCGGCCCGTTGTCATGCCTAGTTGGTAATGACTCAACTCGTATCACACAAAGATGTCGATTCAAATCTCGCTGTCGATATTGGTGAGTAATATGTAAGCTAACTGGACACAATTCACCCAAACTGTTATATATATAAAAGAATGTTGAAATTCAAAATTGATTTGGACAAAGTCCGCCACCACGTTGTTAACAATGAATCTGCTGGAATGAAATCGGATAACCTTGAAGATAACTATATTCAAAAAACGGAGGATTCTGAGATTTTTGGAACGAATTTGTCCTCTTGTGCTTTTTCTTTTGTCGTGGATCCTCTTTGTGTACACACTTTATTGCTTGGATTCAGTCTGTCTTTGAAAATACTAAGATTAGTGTTATCATTTTTGCCTTCAATGATTAGGCAACATTGAATTAGTTTCCGAAAGAAATAGACACTAATTTAGTTCTTTTTTATAATAAAAAATGACATCAAATTTTTATGAGTAACAGTTTTGCTTAAAAAATAACATGAATTATCTTTCCAACACTCACTTCATGATTGAGTGTTATTTAGGGGTGTACATGGGTCCGGGTCAACCCGATTAACTCGATGATCCAACCCAACTCAAAGCACTTTGTTCGATTTTTTTCGTAGTTTGGGTCAAACCAGAATCAACTAGTTTAACACATGAAGTGGTTTGGTTTAGGTGAGAGATTTATGATTTCAAATCCGTAAACCCGCAAGCTCAACCCGATGTTATGAATTTTTTTTTACATGCCTATTATTACACAGTCTTGACTTTTGAGAGATGAGACACTACTTGCTTAATTAGAAGTTAGGGTTTCTCTCTATTTTGTGGAAGAGAGTGCTATTTAAAAACTACGGAATAATATAGTTCAAGTGCTACTGGAAATTTTGTGGAGTTTTAAGTGTTGAATGACACTATTTTTGGAATTTTAAAAGCTGTTTTTTTGTCACATGACCCACGAACCTAACCCACTTATCAACATATTGGTTTGGTTTGGGTTTCAAAGAAAAGCTATGGGTTTTCAACCCAACACTGTAACACCCCGAATTTCTTAAGCTTATATGTTAGGTAATATAGGACTATTGTATGATTATTGTGTGTTTAAATAGGTACTTTAGGGCTTAGTTGAGAAGGGAGACCCTTAGAAGGGACTACACGACCTTAGAATGGAGGAAAACCCCATTTTTAGGCAATTTTGAGTCTGTGAATCGATTCACCCTTTGCATGAACCGAATCATTTCATTAAACAACGTTTTTAGACAAAACAATGTGAATTGATTCAACCCATGCATGAATCGATTCACTTGACAATGTTTTTTTAATTAGCGGGTCGCTCTGTTTCGTTTCGTTTCGCTTCCAACCGTGATAAGTTCATTGGATCACGACCTAGACCTATTCCTAAACCTAAAAGAACCCTAAACATAGTTTTAAAACATATTAAGAGCTCTAATTAATGCTAGAACTCCTAGAGCTTTATTGTTGCCTTTGCCGCCGTTTTGACTCCAACTCGCTCGTTTCTCCATCGATTTGGACGTCATCTTCAAGGCCACGACTAGAGAACGATTTCCCTTTGTTTCTTCTCCTCCATTCCAATTCCAAGAGGAGAAATTCGTTTGTGTCTTTAACCTTTCTCAATTCTTTTTTTTTTCAATTCTTTGGTGATTCAAATTCTAATCCTAGATTTGAATCCCTTGATTTTTGTTATGATAGCAACCAAAGCGAAATAGAATTTGGAGCTCTCTAAGACTTGATTTGGAGGTCGCAAACATATAAGGTATGGGGGTGGATGATCTCTTGAAAAGAGGCCTATGGCTTCAAATAGCATGTTAGGGATGTCCCATGATCTCTATGCCTTGCAGGGCAAGAAATTGATGTGTAATCCTTGCAAGAGCATGGATCTAGATGACTTAGTTGCTATTTTGATTTAATTTGAGGCCCTTGTATGAGCAAGGAGCCATAGGAATTGTTAATTATCATGTTTATGAGGATTGAAGTATATTTATTATGAAAAGGTTAATACTTTATGTGTCTTATTAGAAAAAGCAGGATCTAAGTTCAATTTATGTAATTTGAATTGTATAATAGCTTGATTGATGAGTTGTGTTTATTGTTTCAATGATTGACCAAGTGTTTTCATGTTTAGAATTAATTTGGAGTTGTTAATGAGTGTTTTAAGTGGCTATATATATGATTAGTGTTGGTTTATTGGTGTTTAAGGTGTTAATGTAGTAAAAACATGATTTAGGACCAATAGGTGTGGATTAGTTTGCATGATAGTAAGTAATGGTCACTGTTTTAGGAATGATTGCATGTTTCAAGTTGGTTAAAGAGATGTTGGTGTGTGTTGGGATATGGTTGGTCATGCATTGATATTTAAAGATAAAAGAAGTGGATGTGTAAAGAAACCTTGACGAATTGAATACTTAAGTCTAGGAATTGAATTGAGAACCTCTAATAGACTAAAAGAAATTTGGCACTGAGATCAGTAGGTGATAAGAGATTGAATGGATTTAAGACGAGTAGTAGAGGCTTAAGGCATTAAAAGAAGGATAAAAGATAAGTTTGAGCTGCCATGAGTAAAGATTGAATCCAAAGGTTTAAAATCCAGATTTGAATTTAAAACCAGTAATTAGAGACCTTAGGGACAATTTAGTAATTGCCGCTGACCTTGGATTGGACGTGGGACCACTAATTAGGAGGAGTCCCTAATCCGCGAAGTGCAGAAAAACAGCATTACTGCACTTTTACAGGTCATGTGAATCGATTCATACTTGCGTGAATCGATCCACAACTACATTGTTTCAAATTCTGTGAATTAAAGCTGTGTAATTCGATTCACAAAATGTCGTTTTGACCTGAATCGGTTCATGGGGCTCATGAATCGATTCATACCCTTGTTTTATGATAAAACATTGTTTTAAATGACTTGTAAGGGTTGGTTATGGGTAGTAACCACCTAGGTTTAATGTGCGTTGAATGTTTAACTTGTTTGAAGGGGTTACCAGTTAGTAACCCCATGATTGAAGTTGCTCGTGGGTTGCGAACAATAATTGTCCATGATTAGTATTGCATTGTTGATTGTTGTTTATTGGTCATGATCCAACGGGTTTATTGGATATCGTGTGTTGGAAAACTCATTACCGGTTTTAAGACATAGTAGATTCAGTTGTTCGCTAGTCGTTCGGGTGTAGACTTCCGGTTTTTATGGCGGCACTCGTCAAAGTTGCACTAATGGGGGGATCCCACGACTCGTTGGCATTGATTCGAAGGATGATGAGTTACTATGACGACACTCAGCGACGTTGCACTGCTCGGGGGACCGTATGGCTCGTTAGAATGATGTTTGTAAATGAGTTACTATAGTGGCACTCGTCTATGTTGCGCTGAAGGGGGATCCCATGGCTCGATGGCGTCGTTTACGGATATTAGGGACGCTCACATTCGCTCACCCGAAAAAGGCAAAAGATCCTGAAGTTGCGATGAAGTAGTTATAGGTTCGCGTTAGCGGGTTGCCAACGTTAGACTGCCGACCATTTGATGACATATGACGATTTATCGTTAGGACTTGTTTGATAGTATTGAACGTTGAGTGGCTGTTGACGCAGCTTGTTATTTTGCCCATGCTGTTGTTTTTTCATTTGAGTATGATCCATCATCCCTCTGTGTTTTGTGGCTATTTGTACACCCCGTGTATGAGTAGATGCTGAGATTGCAGGTGACAACGTGGACATGGATGCTAAGGAGTAGACTTTATGTTGTTGCTTAGCTTAGGAGTATTTAATTATGTTTAAGTTGTTAGCTTAAGCTCTGAGACATGTGACATTGGAGTTATGGTTTTATTTTCACAATTTGTTTTATGACATATTTCGTAGATGAATCATATGATGTGAACTACTACTTCGTTAAAGTTTTTATAAACCAGTATTTTTATTAGTATTTGCATGTGTTGCTTATGTGTTTTTTGTACGATGGAGGTAGTGGGTGTCACAAACACAAACAGAGAAAATCTAATTGTTTCGGACATCAAGTTTGGTCAAAATCGACTCAACCCGGTCCGTGTACCCCTAGTGGGATTCATGTGGCTTCCACTATTTTGGAAAAGAGACCCACCATTTTGTGGGGCCCACATAAATTCATCCAGTAGAGAGAGTGTCGGAGGGAGAATGTTAGAGAGTATGTTGTTAGCACTCATCTAATATACCATGTAATTGATTTGATTGTATATTTAAATCCAATATAATGTCATTAATTAAAATAAATAATGAATATAATAAATTTATTTAAATTATTAAATAATTCACCCCATAAGTTTATCGTTATGAGTTTACAATCAATATTTAAATTATTAAATAATTCACCCCATAAGTTTATTATAATTTATTTTAATTTTTATTTTATTAAAAAAATTTATACTAAACACAAAAAATGTTAACTAAAATGTGCAATAATTAATAAATATATTAAAGTAATAAGATGTAATTTAAAGAATAAGATATGAAAAAAATCTAACTGATATGCATATATATATATATATATATATATATATATATATAGAGAGAGAGAGAGAGAGAGAGAGAGAGACTTAATTTTATTTATGAAATTATTATATCAGTTAGATTTTTTATATCTTATTCTTTAAATTACATCTTATTATTTAATATATTTATTAATTATTGCTGGTTTTCAAATTCATTTTTATACTTTATAGTTTTTTGTGTCTGGTAGAAAAAACTTTTAATAAAATAAGGCTAAAAATTAAATTATAATAATATATTATTAACATATTAAAAAAAATCCAACAAAACCAAATAAGATAAGTTATGACTTAGAAATGTTGGTTCACATTTGATAAATTTTATTTTAGGGTATGTTTGGATGGAGGGTTTGGAAGGGTTTTAGAGGGAAGGTTTTGGAGGGCTAAGTCTATATCTTGATATATATTTGAGATTTTAAAAAAATTGAAGAAATAACATGATAGGTGATCATATAACATTTCAATCACACTTCATTCGTTTTTTAAAAATATTTTATAATTTAGAAAAGAAAAATAAGCTCTTTCCCTCCCCTCCAAAACCTTCCATCTAAACATATTCTTAGTGTTTTAAATATTGATTTCAGACTCATATTAATAAAAGGGTTTTTTTAACATATGCAACATTGCACATGTTAAGACTCATTAATTATTTATTTTATTTCGTTATTAATTATCTAGTTTCCTATTTATTTTATGGATTTAATCTCTTTCTTCCCACCAAATAGGAAAGTGGATAATTAATAAAGAAAAAAATTATGTAATTAATGAGCCTTAAGATGTGCAATGTTACACATGTTAGAAAAATCCTTAATAAAATTATGGATCAAATTTAGGCATGGCAACAGAACCCGAACCTGCGGGTACCCACCCGATCCCTACCCGATTTTGACGGGGAAAACAGCTTTAACCGGGGGTGGGACGGGGTTGGGGATATCGATACTCGACCTGCCCCCGACCCGAACCTGCCCGGTTAAATATAAATTATTAATTTTTATCTTGTATTATGCATGTATACTCATTCATTTTGTTTCATATATTTTGTTTATTTTTAATTTAATCTCTTTTCAATAGAAAATTTTATTTTAATATTTATTTTATTTTATTTTATCATTGTATAGTAATTATAATTTTATTTTATTAATTATCATAAATATACTTTCTCAATTTTTCTACATATATGGAGTGGAGTCGGGGGCCCGCGGGAAAACCCAACCTGATTGAGGCGGGGATGAGAAAGACAAAACCCGAACCTGTTGGAAATGAGAACAGGGACGGGGGAGGCAAAACCCTCCGACCCGGCCCGTTGTCATGCCAAATCGAATTATTTAATAATTAGTTTAAATAAATTTATTATATTCATTATTTATTTTAAATTGAATTATATCGAACTTAAATATATAATCAAATAAGTCAGATTCCACAATAAGAAAATCATTAAAATTATTAAACAATTCTTCTTCTTTTTGACACAAGACCATTATTCTATTCAAAAGCGATGTGAACACATTTAATTTGGATTACACTTTATTTAATCGGAGAGTTTCTTAAGTGTATTTGGGTTAAAATTAATAATTTTATGTTATGGTAAATCACATCTCATAAATGCTATTTAATGAGATAAATTACAAAAAAAACATTAAATTTGAAGGTTCTTAATGAACCTTCCTGCACAACAATTAATTCAAATTTGTTGACTCTCATACATGCACCCATCTTAAGACCCTAATTTTTATGAACTCAAACAACCTTTTTTTTATTAAATATATATATAGACACACACACACGCACACACACACACATACAAACACAGACACACACAATCTCAAGCTTACTACAATACAATACATCTTTATCTATATCGCAACAAGAACTTCAACTACCTCAAATTTCTTGAACCCAGTTCATTTCTTTGTGAGTTAATTTCCATGGATCATAGAGAGCTTAGTTTGGTGGTGTACACCAATTCAATGGAGCAAGCACCAAACAAAACTGGTGTGGTAGAGGAAGCAGGTTCAATAGAAGATCAAGAGTATGAAAACCCTAGTGCGGTGGATATGCTAGCTTTGACAACGGTGCCGGTACAGGCTCCACATTTGAATGCTTTGGTGAATATGAATCCGATTAAGCAAATTAATGATGCCCTCAAAGACCAGATAGATGTAAGTGACTCTAATTGTCCCATTTCCTTGTTCTTAAGGCAATACTCTTAATTAACAATTTCATGTGTCTTTGAGATCAGGAATTTATCAAGGAATTGAGAGCACTAAAAAAGGCCGAAGATCCTGAACATGCATTAGCTATAGTTGTATCAGAAGCTGGAGTTGCAAAGAATGTAAATGCTCTTCATTCTACAAATTCTCTAATTAGTCTTTTGGTTTAATTTTTGTGTTTGTGAAAATTATTTGGAATTTAAGCTAGTATAGTGTATAGTGAAGTTCACTTTATCAATCAACCTATCATAATTAAGGATCAATTTTCAGTAAGAGTTTGTCTTCTTTTTACCCTAAAATCATACTGTGTGCCTAATTATATATGAAGATGTTGCTCATAGGGTGGGAAGAAAAGAGGAAGGAAGCCAATAAATGAGCTTGTTGGACCAATTTCCGCTACCTTCGAACTTCCTGAAATTTGTTATCGTAACAATGTTGATATTGAGGCGGTATGTGGCATGGCTAGGTTTTAGTACTCTTTGAACAATTCTCATTTTTCTCTATGTGCTAACTTTCATGTTACATGATTGTGCTAATTAATTTAATAAAATAGTTTCTAACCGATATATTATGGCAAATTTGCAACAGGTGCTTGCAACCGAATATCCTGAACATCCTCGCCGATTTTCACTCCTTGAAAGAGCAAAAAATTGGAAAATGGAATTGAGATTACGGCCTACCAGCCGAACGCGAGATGTTGTAAGATAGGACTACAAATGATTTTAGCGAAAAATGAGATGAAATTTTTTATTAACTATTATGATAAACATATGTATGCTACACTTAGCCGCAAATATCATAATTTTAAGAAATTTGGCATACTTTTTTGTTATAGTCAAATGTTAGTTGTTAGTGAATTATGTTAGTAGCCAAGATTTTGCATATCTTGACAACTAACAATTGTATATAACTATTTATTTATGCAGTACTACGATCACTCGCCATCAAACATAAGGTTGCGTATCAAGCATGATGTGATACAGTATGTTCTGTATGAAATTCTTCCTAAAAAACGAGAAGACAAAAGAAAGACAAGCAAGAAGAGAAAGCTGGCTATAGTTGCTATAGATAACAATGTACGTTATATTTAACTTTCAAGATTAGTGTTGAACTATATGTGTTCTACATTACAATAACCATAAAAAAAAAAATTGAGGGGTGCGAAAAGTAGTTGTACTCAATGTTGGTGTGACTAGGTTTTTTTTTTTTTTTTAATTTTTTGCAGCAAGATCCGGGTTCTACAGCCAGTGCATCAAGCGATCAAATAGCTAGTGATCCAATGATGGAAGAAAGTGAAAATTTACAACTGAAGAACAAGATGATAGAATATTTTCCAGATGAAACTGATCAAGAGATAGAAATTGGGGTGAATAATAAGATGATGGATGATTCGGTGGTGGAGGAGAAATATGAAGAATCAGGTGGTGATCAAAGGGAGATGGAGAATAATAATGAGGTCAAAGATGACTTTTTTGATATTAATCCTGAGGAAATAGAAATGGAAATAAAAAAGATAATGAGTGGTGAAATGGTGGAGAGTAGTGAAAAATCAAGAGAAGTGCAGTACATGGGCAGCAATCTAATTGAAGACTATTTTGATGGTCCTAAAGAGATAGGAATTGAGATGAGTAAGATGGTGATTACTGATCATCCAGTGGTGGACAAGTTTGAAAAATCAGGAGAAAAGCAATAATGAAGATGGTTGATCCATTCTACTATTTTGTAGGAGACTGCTCCTTTTTTTTTATAGAAGAAAGTTTAGATTGGAGAAGACTCACCCCCGTGCAGGGTTAGGGAGAACCATCAACCTGAACCAGGATTTACGGTGATATTTACGTATCGCCCACCAAGTTACAGCGTGTGCAAGTGGAAGGCCGAACCAGTTGAACTAAGCTACGTTGGTGTAGGAGACCGCTCCTATATATATGTACTCATGTCTCTTTTAATTCATTAACGTAACTGGGTAAAAAAAATTCAAAAAAAAATGAGAAAATGTTTTTTCCGTTAGTTAGATCTGAACATATATGTCCTTGCTTGCTTATAAGTTTTAGTGGTGGGTTGTGGATATTTAAATAGGAAACTGACCAGGAGGTCAGGAGTTCAAATCTTGCTTCCCCCACTAATACTAATAAGGAGAAAATATTAATATTTGTCACTAAAAAAAGATTTAGGCTTGAGTAAATAAGTAGCAATTTAATATTGTAAGAAATCGTTAATTAATTAACGTTCGTGGTATCCTCCCTCTTCTCTATACTTAACCAATAAAATAATTTCCATTTAGGCACAAACTCTTAACTTTCCTTTCTGTAATAACATTTTTTTAATAAATTTCATATTTATAATAGATTCTTCATTATTATTTTTATTAATCTAAATTATAAATTTATGATAAAGATACACGTGTCATGATAATTAAGACCTATAGCAACCATAAAACTGCTGGTACAAATTAAATAAATGTACCGGTAATTATTGATGGAGAAAAGATAAATTGTGCTTAATAATCGCATTGAGAAAAAGTGATAGAACACTTGCTTTAAATATCTATCTAATGTTTGTATGCTTAATCAGCTGTTTTATTTGAACACAAAAATAAATATAGACACTGTATGTTCGTACTGTACCGACATATGTCCGTACAGTATGGACCCCCTTTTCTATTTTTCAAAAAAAAAGTTTAAATTTTTTTATCTAGTTAATCACGTTTATATATCTAGTTAATGTTATTCATTATCTGGTTAATTCTACATCCTGAAACTTTTAAACATCTCATTTTCTTATCTGGTTAATCACGTTTACATATCTGATTAATGATATTCATTATCTGATTAATGCTATATCTTGAAACTTTTAAACATTCTATTTTCTTATCTGGTTAATCTTTTTTTTAAGAGCAAAAGAAAGGAAAGGAGCCTCGTTAAAACCTTCTGATGCAAAACCCTCCTTAGGGGAAAAAACATCTAGAAGGAAAAAGAGTACTCCTCCCTAAATTTTATTTAAAAAAAGAGAAGAAGATGTACAAAAAAACATGGGGGGACTAGACCAAAACCCATGAACAAAGACAATAGTGGCACATATAGGATAAATAAACCAGCCTATAAACAGGAAACTAACATTCCTAAAAGCAAAAAAAGTGTGCAAAAGCATCACAATAATGTCTTTCATCCCAACTATGTTGGCACCAAAGACATTAACAATCATCTGCAGCACACAATTATTAAAAAGGAAAAAACAACGAAGGGGGGCAAAAGCCAAACCCATAAAGACTATTTAAATCTAAAATTAGGAAGGCCGAACTTATTCCTGAAAAAATCTTCTCTGATAAAAGAAGGAATAGAATTCCACCAGGAGTAACCTTTTGAAGAAACTCCAAAAGAAGCCAACTTGTCAGCACAGTGGTATCCTTCCCTATAAATGTGAGAAATCTTGAAAGTCATGGATGAAGCGATGTGGATGCAATTCTTCCACCTATCTGGTTAATCACGTTCACATATCTGGTTAATGTTATTCATTATCTGGTTAATGCCAAGTCTTGAAACATTTTCTTATCTGGTTAATCAAGTTCAAATATCTGGTTAATGCAATTTATTATCTGGTTAATGCCAAATATTTTTTTAACCAGTTAAAAAAAAATCTAAAAAAAATATTTTTTTTTTGAAAAAATAAAAACTTTGTCCGTACTATACGGACATACGGTCCGTACAGTACGGATATACGGTGTCCTGTATCTGTGTTCAATTTTGTGTTCAATAATCATTTTTCATGCTTAATATACAACGTTAGTGCAATGGGGTTGTAGGGAGTTCTTTTGTTGCAAATGAGTTGCTTATTGGGGTTGATGTCCATGATTCATATGGCAGTCCTCTAGGCTACCGGTTTCACAAAGCCAGGGTGATGCAATGAATACCAATCAATATTTGGAGGCATGAAAAATTCTCGTTATTAGTAAGAAAACACCCCGGGGGGTTCACGTTGTCTTTAACAACGGGGTGGTGGTAGATAGGATGGTTGCTTTGGAAGTTAGGGATTGCCTAGCAAAAATCAGGGAGATGGAGGAAGTTATCTCTTAGAATTTGGGTTTCTTAGAATTTGAGTTTGGGCCTAACTCAATCCCAAAAGCTAACTCATAAGGTGATGATTGCCCTCCACTTATAACCACTATCGAGGCCATATCACTATCCAATGTGGGACTCTAACACACCCCCCCCATGCCTAGGAATAGACATCTGGAGCGTGAAGTTTGTAAGACTGAACATCTGCGGGTGGCCCAATGGATACCATCTTAGAATTTGGGTTGAGCCTAACTCAACCCCAAAAGCTAGCTCAAAAATCCCAAGTCCCAAGTCCCACATAGACTAGAGATAAGGCCTAAAAAGAGTTTATAAGTAATGACACCCCTCACCTTACAAGCCGATTTTGTAAGGATGAGTTAGGCCCAAAATTATAATACGGTATCAGAGTCTATCCTAGATCTATGGGCCACCCACCGCATTATATACACGCACTAAGCCCAACAGTGCTGGGTGTGAAAGGGGTATCCGAAAAAAACCCAAGTCCCACATTGGCTGGAGATAAGGCCTAAATTGAGCTTATAAAGCCAAGGCAATCCTCACCTTACAAGCCGGCTTTGTAAGGATGAGTTAGGCCCAAAATCATAATATGGTATCAGAGCCTATCATAGATCCATTTGTTGGGCCACCCGTCATCGGGCTACTCAGGTCACGCTCCATTTGTCGAGTCCTGAGTGTGAGGGGGTGTGTTAGAAGTCCCACATGGAAGAATGAGATGGCCTGAATAGTGGTTATAAGTGGGGGCAACCCTCACCCCTTGAGCTAGCTTTTGGGGTTGAGTTAGGCTCAAACCCAAATTCTAATATTATCTAATGATTGTGTGCTATATCAATATTAGAGGTTTGGGGACTAGGGTAAAGAAGAGGAAGATTAGGAATTTGGTCCGTGAGGAGAAATTGAATTTCATTGCGATCTAAAAGACTAAAATGGAGGTGATCTCGGACGGGCTTTGTCATTACCAATTGGGGAACACAAATAGTGATTGGTGTTGGGCACGGCAGTGGGTAGCAGGGGAATCCTGTTAGTCTGGAATAAAGCAAATGCTACATTGCTCTTCTCTTTCAAAGGGGAAAGGTTTGTAGGCGTGTGTCTGACATGGGGGTGGAGAGGAAACGATGCTAATTTGTGATAAATGTGTAAGTGTAGCATGCCGGCGAGGCGATTCTTTGGAGGAACCTGCTTATGTCAGATGTTTCATTGGCGACTTCAACTTAGTGTGCAATAAGAGTGAGCTTTAGGGTATAAATTCCTCTGACCAATCTGTTGGGAGCATAAAGAATATAGAGTTTGGTCATTTTCTTTAAGAATTATATCTAACTAACCTACCTTTGTTGGGTAGGGGATTCGCCTGGGTGTAACCTAATGGTATGGCTATGAGCAGACTTAATCGCATTTTTATTTTAGGCGAGGGTGGATATGTGGGGGTACACTAGCTTGTGGGCTCTTCCCCATGATTTCTCATATCACTTTTCGTTGTTGCTCAGGTATGGTTCATATAATTGGGGCTCGAAGCCCTTTAATAACTTCTTGGCTTAGTCTTAAGGGATTTCAGGATGTTTTTTTCTAGGAGTTTATCATCTTCATTTTCCATATGGATGAGTTTTATTCTGAAAGAGAAATTGAAAGTGCACAAGGCTGATCTGAAAAAGTGGAATCTTGAGGTATTTGGGAATACTGATGTGAAGATAGATTTGTAACTAGAAAAAGTGGGGGTGGGACTCTCAGAGGAGAGGAAGAGCTTAGAAGGAAAATTTTCTCTGAATTGTGGTAATTCTTAAAGAGTAAAGACAGTTTATTGTTACAAAGGTCTAGATCAGGATGGCCAAAGGATGGTGATGCTAACTCGGGCTACTTTCATGCATATGTGAGGTCTCGGGGTAAGTGGAATTACATTACTACGCTACAGGTGGATGGGAGGTGGGTGGAAGATGTGGACAGTGTCAGGAGGGAGGTTGTATGGTATTTTTCATATCACTTTTCTACTATATATGTATATGTGTGTGTGCGCGCGCAAATATTTTAATAATATTTTATATACTCACACACACACACACAAAAAACGTGACCCATACGATGCACGAAATTTTTTTTTTGATAGGCAAATGTTAGTTGTTAGTAATTGTTAGAAATATTAGTTTCCCGGGTTTAAACCCGGGACCTCCTGCTTACACTCCTTTAGCGTCCCTTAGCTCACCAACCGAGCTACCTACTTAGGACATACGAATTTTTAATATACGTGGATGTGATATGTTTGGTTACCTTAAATTAATTTAAATTTAGAACAAATAAAAAAATAATATAAAAGAAAATTAAAAAAATGCACTTCATCAAGTTAACAGACAATAAATGATAAAGACTACCGAGAGGTTGGAATAACATTTACCAAGCTACATGTTTTCTAACTTACGGTTAAATTAACCTAAAATATAAATATTTTTTTGAACAGTCCCAAACTCCATATCAAAATTGTTATAAAAACATTATTAATAAATTTATCAATTAGATAGCACATATATAGTTAAAAAAATAAAATACAACAAAAAATGAAGCAATACTTTTTCTTATTAAAGGGGAACATTTATGCTACAAGATTTTATACACAATCACGATAGAATAATAAAAAAAATTAATAAAATGAAAATTGTCAAGGACAAAGTTAAGCTCTACTTTTGATGCTACCAATAAACTCAGTTTGAAATAGGAATTGTTTTAGTTTTAGTTTCCTTGATCCCAAAATCATACAAAAATTGTTATAAAGACTTCCCAAAAAAGTTAAAAAAAAAATATTAGTCAACATAATTTAAAATAACAGTAAAGTAAAAGGAAACAAACATTCAAAAAAACTATGTGAATTCAACAACCAAAAAATAATAATAATTCATCTACCCAAGATCATAGGTTTCAAATTGAAATGCATATTAAGACATACCCTTAATGAAATATCTTGAAGGCTCGTGATCATTCCTGTGGAAATCATAGAAATTTTGAACTTTATCATCCTCTTTTAATATCTTCGATATCTATACACTAAGATGGGAAATTATTCATCAAATTTATTATCTGATTGATTTATGAATAATTAGCTTTGAATTCAATTTTTTTTATTGTATTGTATTTTATTATATAATGTAATATACTATATATCTTATTTTATGGATTAATTATAATTTTTATTTGGGTTAATACCGCTTTTAGTCTCTGTAATTTCAGGAAAATCCAGTTTTAATCTCTAACAAAATTTTTATTTAGATTCTGCCCCTGTAATTTCAGATTCGCCCATTTTTAGTCCCTCCCCTCATCTCTCCGTCCAGGTGGCACAAGGTGGCACTTGTGACGTGTAATTTTTTGTACACGTGGCCTGTTATTGCTGATTCACCACCAATCAAATTTAAAAATAATAAATTAATTAATTAAATAATAAATTAAACAAACTAAATAAATAAATAGAAATTAAACAGGGAGAAGAATAGAAGGTTTTTTCCTCCGTTCCCTGCTTTGTGTCTACCTTCCTTCCAGCCCCCCTCTCCCCCCTTTGGGCCATCACCCCCACCTTCCTTCCTTCCCAGATCTTCAAAAATCCCAACCCCATCATTTTCATCACCCCTATCATTTTTTAGAACCAGAATCACCAAACCCATATGATCCCCCTTCTTGGTGACCACTCCCTCCCTCCATCAGCCACCCTCACTATCTTCCTTTCCCAAACCATCACCACCATCAGGTCATCAACAACAAAATCAAAAAAAAAAAAACAAGATTCAACTTATCCCTCAAGCTTCTCAAGTAGTTCCTCTTGGTTTTGTTATGCAGAGTCAAACTCGAAATCTCGTGTAGAACTCCAACAACGCGGTTCTCCATCAAATCACTTTTAAGATCAATCTTTGATGAATCCACATAAGGCGAAATATAAGGCAGCTCTTGAAACTCCTCCATCCAAGCCTTAACCTTCTTCTGCACACCGTAACCTAAGAATCATAGAAATATATGCTATATATCTTATGAATTGATAACTAGTCACCTATATTTAAGGTTAAAGATAACGTGGACACTCTGGCCAACTTCTAAAGATAGTCATATTCGGTGGGAATACGACTAGACTCGGCTAGAATTAACATTCTGAATAACCTCACTGTCCGACTAGGGCTAAACTAATTTGATACCACAAATGTAACACCCCATAGTCCTATTCATGCTTTATTTTAATAATTAGCCTAACTCGCGTAACTAATGGGTATAAAAATACGAAGGTAAAATCGCAACACGAATAAGACTACGACGCGCTATGGTGAAGTAAACTTGTGCCAAACGTGCATATATATATATATATAACATCAGAGTGCAAGTTCGTAGCGTAAAAGGTACAAATACAGTAATCCAAAAAGTAGTAAACCTGCAAGGCTAACCTACTACCTCAACTAAACAATATAGTAAAACACAACATAACATAAGCATCAAGACTCCTGGCTAACATACAACCAAACACCTCAGCGAGGGGGAAACTAGGAGCTCCCACTCTGAGATCCTGAATGCCTCGAAAACAACCATCTATAATTATGAGCTATCATGTGCCGAGAAGGACCAGATGTCGCCCCTCTCCCACGCCTTTGTCGTCTGCGGTGGCTAGACTCGCTATGATAGGTATCGGGTCGCACCAGCATCGGCTGAGGAGGCATCTGTGGATAACCCCTGTAACTAAAACCTGGTGGAAACCCTGGCGCCTGCCACATCTACTAAAAATGTAGCCTCTGACATATCCTGAAGTCTCTGGAGAAGCTGGCAATAGGAAGACCTGGAATCCTGAAGTACACGGAGATGGTACTGAATCTCGATGTCACCCCATACGGGGATTCGAGGGGGAAGGAGCATCGACGGGTGCATCAGTGTAAACTGCTCCATCGGGTGCTGCTGCGGCGCATCTTCCTCCTCAACAAAGTCTAACATAATAGTAATACATATACGCACAAGCATACAAACACAAGGAGGTAAAAATAACACAATCATCAAAAAGCGGGAAATGCATAGGTAGAATGAATGATTGACAATCCAAACAAACAAGCACATATAAACAAATATGACCTAGCTACCCTCTTCCGCTTATCCCATGTCTCTCAATGAATCAATGAGTTGTGCACTTCAGTGTCTTTTCTTTCTATTGTCACTGTACTGCCCATTTCCGTTAGGAATACTTATTGGCGAACACCCTTTCCGTTAGGTTGCCGTCCCCCTTTTCCGTTAGGGACTCTCGTCTCCCTTTTCCAATAGAGCACGGGGCGACACTAGCCTAGTCCACGAGGTATTCCCTTTTTCCGTTAGGAATCCTCCTCCTCCTTTTCCAATAGGGACGTTAGTTTCCCCTTTTTTTCAATAGAGAACGAAGTGGATCAAATCTATTAGGTAAGATATCCCCCATTTTCGTTAGCGATTCTCTCCACATCACATTCCCGTCAAGAATGGAGTGGTTACTAATGCAATATCATGTGCATGCATCCAACACCTCATAATCATATGCCTCACATCATGTTACGCACACATTCCCAAAAATACCCTTTTAATCATACTAACGTACATTGGAAACTATACTCAGACATATAGCATGCTAAGACAACATAAAACACATATTTCATATAATTCACATTTAACCACGTTACCCTAAGCATGTTACTACTCACATATAGCACCTATATCACATCTTATAACTAAGCATGTTATCAGGCAATCAATAAAATAATCCTAAGTTGGTTGAAGGGTCTACCATGCCTGTCCTTAGATGTGACATACTGTAACCCCTATCCTTAGGTGCTACTAACATCAACCCCTAGTAGGGCTTAGGTCACCCTACACATGCCAAACAATTATATCTACTTTACAGAACTCAATGAAAGTGCATTCTCTCTCCCACCTGGTAAGAGAAGTACTCAGAAACACAACCTGACCCAGAGATGCAGCTACAAACCCACGAAAAAGACACCAACACTCCACACTATGTTCAGGTTCAGCCAACAACAATAATTAAGTCTAAAGTCATCCAACAATTTTACTGAGCACGCCCGAACAATCCACAGTTAACCGGAAACACAAAAACCACTCGGATTAGAATAAGGGCACCTAACACATTAACCAAAAGACTAAAGGAGCCACGGCCAAGGACTGGAAAAGCAACCCAGAGGTCAATACTTACACAAAAATACCGTCAGATAAGGTTTCACAGTCAACCGGTACCCGCACTATCGCCAAAACCCTAAAATACGAAGAACAGATAATGAAGGACAATCAAACCAACAAGGAAGTCACGAAATCAGAATTGGGACATGGAGAATAGAGGCCTTGGTCTCTGTCTCTTGACCCATGGGATCTCCTCTTGCAGTTCCGGCAAAACCCTAGCTCGTTCGGTACCTGTACGGTCAAACCAGGGTCCAAAACACAGTCTGACTAGGGCTAAGAAATAAAACCAATTCAAGAATCAACAAGGACAAACTGAAATTGAACATAAACAGTGATGAGTGTTAGAGTTACCTCGATGAAACGGCGATCAGAGATAAGCCCTAACAAGCCCAAACGGTAACAGACGAGTTCACACCACCGGAATGATGAACAGAAGATTGAGATGAGTTTGATGATGATCACCAAGCTTGGAAAGCTTGAAAATGGTGGAAAACTGATCCAAGAGATTCTCTGGTCGTTGAATGGAAGAAGGGATTGGAAAAATCTGATTAAATGAGGTGAATGGGCTTAAATAGGAATTAAGAGACCCTGGGCTCCCGTCACGCGCTACCCTGTGTGCCCTAGGCGCGCGCCACGCACCCCTGTTCTGGCATTGTGCGTGTCACGTGCATCCTAAAGCGCGCCACGCGCAATTCCACAAATACTTTCTGTTTTCATGCGCGTCACGTGCGTTTTAATGTGCGCCACTCATGTCATGCAGACTGGATTTCTTCACACTGAAGTAGTCACTTGCATGCACACCATGTGTCATGTTTCCATTGGCTCACGTGCCACATGCCAAAACTGATCAGAGACTGAGGGCGAACCATGCACTAGCATGCATCACGCGCTCCTGCGCAGACTTGTCCGTTTTTGTGCAATTTCTTCGATTTCGACTTCCGTGCGATCCAGAACTCGATACCCTAACACTTAAACATGATTCCTAACATAATAGGACATCAAATGGACTCAAGAATAAAGATTCAAGGTTTCATTCGATCGTCCAAAAACTCCTACTCGACTAAGGGTACGAACATACAAAACCCTAATTCTGGCTCCGATCGTTCTCCAACTTTACCAGGCTTCTAAGACTCATACCAAAACTTCATCAATCATTATCCCAACCTCATACAGCATACCAAACCATAAAACATACTCTCATACAAACACAAAGTAACATAGAAAATGAACACACTGCCATAAAGTCAAACATGCAGTCAAACACACACAACTTCCCTCCTAGGGCACACAAGAACACTTAGCCACACATAAACACATACACACTAAACGAGATTAGAAAATGAGGATGTTACAAAAGTCTTTATTATGGGTTTCAATAATTGATGCCCATAGTGTTGGCTGCTAAAATATGTTTGGGTTTATTGTGACCAATTCATACCATAACCACTATAACTAGATATTATTTGTTTTGTAACATTAGTTTGGAGAGGTTGAGCCAAACTTTAACCATGATTGGTTTCTTGAACTACCTAGCACATGGTATCTAATTATTGATAACTTAAATGTTCATGTGGTCGGATATAACAAGTCTTGAAGAACCGCGGATTACTAATGAGTGGCAACAATTACGACCATTCTATGGCATGATTGAAGATCACAATGTTTACATGGGATATTTGGCAGCCAGGGTGTTCCACATGATAGTGGCCCTACCAACAGTAGAACAAACTTCATTTCCATGATTCCATAGTCTCAGTGCTCGAAATGAACCGCTATCTGAACGTGAACACAAGAAGGGGTTGAATTGTATTGAAAACTTTTCGCAAACTTTTAGTTAAAAACACTTTAGAACACCGAATTTTGAATCTGTTTGAAATTGGATGCTGGAGTATGACCAGACACTGGAAATAAAGTTTATGAAAACTTGTTTTTATGCGCAGGATAAAAGTAAATGTAAGGCAGTAAAGCAAGAGACACGGATATTTATACTAGTTCACCACCAACGTAGTAGCTACGTCTAGTCCCTTCGTTCCTGAAAGATTTTCCACTATAATCAACCGATTACAAATTTCCTTAAGAGTATTCTACTGTCACAAACTTGACATTACTCTTAACTTCTCAAAACGATTTAGTACGTTCGAGCCTTTAAGGAACAAAGTCTTAACTAGGCAAAGCAACTATTACAAAGTAATATTCTTTTGAATACAATCAAATAACTCTCATAGAGAGTATGAAAAGATTAAGCACAAAAATAAATAACTTTCTAAAAGAAAGAATATCAGACGATGAGATTCAGTTCTTAGTGTGCAGAAACTTGGCACGAAACTTGATTGTTCACTTGAGTAATAGCTCTTTCAGAATATAGTTTCTAGCAGTTTTTGGCAACCTTCTTCAATGAATTCCTTGGGGTATTTATAGGAGTCCCTGAGGGGTATTACCGTTGCAGTAAATTTCAGCTCCATTTCATTGAGTGAGGTAATTTGAAATACTGTCTTTTCCTTCCTTTCCAGAGAATATAAGAGTAGTACATATTACCGTTTTTGTACTATCTTCTTTTCACAATTGCCTTGTACAAATTTTGTCTTATACCAAAGGTGACACCTTTGATACCTCGTACATCAAAATGAGCGCACAAAATCAAATGAGTGGTAACAATTACGACCATTTTATGGCATGATTGGTGATCCCAACGTTTACATGGGATATTTGGCAGCCAGGGTGTTCCACATCATAGTGGCCTAACCAACAGTAGAACCAACTTCATTTCCAAGATTCCATAGCCTTGGTGCCCGAAATGAACTGCTATTCTTTGAAATAACACTTTCCAAATATTCATCCATTGGGAGTCATTTGGTAAGTTTGTAAATGGTTTATTATTCATTTCATTAGTCAATATTCATACTGTTTTTGACATTTCATAATATGTTACTCATTATTACTATTGGTATAGGATCTTTCCCAAGATTTTATAGGTTTTCTCGAGGAGACAGAATACACATCTCTATATATGACTGGACTAGTTCCTGGTCATGTCAATTGTAACTTATTTTTCGGTAAGCCAACAAAAAAGAGCATCAAATTTGGCAAAGGACGGAAGGAATTTTGCAGGAATAATCAGTTTGTGGCTGGGAAAAAGATAATTTTCAAGTTTCTCTACCCAACTCTGAATAATATCGTTGCTGTCAAGATGGTAGACAATTGATGGGTTAGTTATTTGAAGTCAATGTAATGATTCATCGACTTCAACAACTGAAGAAATTTTTATCTGTTTATGTATTTTGTCGTTAAGGAATCGCAACAAAAACTTTAATTACATATGGAACTACAATGTTTTGGTTTTCATATCACAAACAATATGTGGTGTAATTTTAAGGCTGTATGTGCAGTTACAGACATATTTCACATGCTTATTATATATAGTATGACATTTTGTTGGATTACTATGGAGCAATGCTTTACTCATAGTTGATGAAGTCATAACTTAATATTAAACAAATTGAATGCGTTGCATTACGTGTAGTGAAAACGACAACAAATGCGACGATTATGCAGTTTGTTTGATGTTTATGGGGCATAATTGTTAATTTGTTATGTAAATATGCCATATAGTGTCAAGTTTGTATTAGTAGTTGAGCAGATTATTCCCAAGGAATAAACAAGTTGAAAAAATTCCTCTAACAATGATTTCGATTAAAAAAATGGTAATTTGGACACACTATTTGCCCCGTGCATCGCACAGGTAGCAGTCTAGTTAAAGTAACGTTTAGTTAGTTGTGTTAAAATAAATTTTAATTAGCTGTGTTTCAGAGAACTATATCCCAGAAGTAATGGATGGAAAAAGACTAGAATAACAAGGTTTACTGTTTACAATGCAAGAGCAAAACTTTCACTACTTGGGAAAAGTTAGTCCTTTTTGTGTAAAGTTTAGCCAATTTGAAGTGGGAAAAAGACAGTTCCATTACCGACGGAAGATGGATATTTTTTAAAAGTTGATTTTTTTACTTTGTTATAAGTCACTGATTTTTATTAGGTTGCTTTGTATTAGATTAAATTTATTTAAATTTTGTTTTTGGGGGATCAGTTGTAATAATGATAGTTGGTGTTGATGGTGGCGGGCAGAAAACATCTTTGGGTAAGTAAACAAAAGATTATTTTTTTCTGAGCATGGTAGGACCACAGTGTTGTGTAGTTTGAGTTACATAGTTTGCTGTATTGTATTTACATAAACTGACATTGTAATCATGCAACTACTCCTGTAGGAACCAATATAAAATGCTTTCCTATTATACTTGATTAATTATTTATATGTTACTTTGATGATTGCGGGGTTTTTGGAATGCTTTCCTATTATACTTGATTAATTATTTATATGTTACTTTGATGATTGCTGGGTTTTTGGGTGACATTTACATTTCTCAAGGTAGTCTACATTTGGAACAATATTTAACACCGTTGCATGCGAGCATATGCTACTCTCTCTGATGTGTTTGCCTTACATTTCATACATGTTGAAAAAGGACAATGTCTTTATTACGGGTGTAATTATTGCGTTGATGATCATAAACCAAAGTCTTTATTATGGGTTTCAATAATTCATACCCATAGTGTTGGCTGCTAAAATATGTTTGGGTTTATTGTGACCAATTCGTATCATAACCACTATAACTAGATATTATTTGTTTTGTAACAGCAATTTGCAAAGGTGAAGCCGAACTTTAACCGTGATTGGTTTCATGAACTACCCACCACATGGTATCTAATTGTTGATAACTTAAATGTTCAAGAGGTCGGTTATAACAAAAGTCTTGAAGAACCACAGAATACTAATGGGTGGCAACAATTACGACCATTCAATGGCATTATTGGTGATCACAATGTTTACATGGGATATTTGGCAGTCGGGGTATTCCACATGATAGTGGCCCAACCAACAGTAGAACCAACTTCATTTCCATGATTTCATAGTCTCAGTGCTCGAAATGAACCGCTATCTGAACGTGAACACAAGAAGGAGGTTGAATTGTGTTGAAAACTTTTCGCAAACTTTTAGTTAAAAACATTTTAGAACACTGGATTTTGAATCTATTTGAAATCGGATGCTGGAGTATGACCAGACGCTGGAAATAAAGTTTATGAAAACTTGTTTTTATGCGCAGGATAAAAGTAAATGTAAGGCAGTAAAGCAAGAGACACAAAGATTTATACTAGTTCACCACCAACCTGGTAGTTACGTTTAGTCCCTTCGTTCCTGAAGGATTTTCCACTATAATCAACTGATTACAAATTTTTTTAAGAGTATTCTACTGTCACAAACTTGACATTACTCTTAACTTCTCAAAACGATTCAGTACGTTCGAGCCTTTGAGGAACAAAGCCTTAACTAGGCAGAACAACTTTTACAAAGTAATATTCTTTTGAATACAATCAAATAACTCTCACAGAGATGATGAAAAGATTAAGCACAAAAACAAATAACTTTTTAAAAGAAAGAATATCAGACGATGAGGTTCACTTCTTAGTGTCCAGAAACTTGGCACGAAACTTGATTGTTCACTTGAGTAATAGCTCTTTTATAATACAGTTTCTAACAGTTTTTAGCAACCTTCTTTAATGAATTCCTTGGAGTATTTATAGGAGTCTCTGAGGGGTATTACCATTGCAGTAAATTTCAGCTCCATTTTGTTGTGTGAGGTAATTTGAAATGCTATCCTTTTCTTCCTTTCCAGAGAATATCAGAGTAGTACATATTACCGTTTTTGTACTATCTGCTTTTCACAATTGCCTTGTACACATTTTTTCTTATGCCAAAGGTGACACCTTTGATACATCGTACATCAAAATGAGCGCACAAAATCAAATTTGAATTCTGTTCCAAAACAGCTGAGGTAGAAGAACACAAACATGACCATCACGTGATTCATTAAAAGACCAGATGCTCTCTCAGAACAGGAGACAGACGCTCACAGCAATTGAGTAATTTATGTGTCAAAGAATAACACTACCGGACACTCGCTATACACAAGACGCTGGAGTGAATCGGATGCTGACACACATGGAATGTATTCAATACTTTTGAGTTTCTTCTTCTTGCTTGAGTGAGATAAGACACAAGAGATTTTAATACCTGCACACTCAAGGACTTATCAGAAGATACTTTGTTGTCACCAAAATTAATGAGGGTCTAAACTTCTCAAGTTTAGGTTCCAACAATCTCCCCCCTTTTTTATGATGACAAATATCCAAGGTTGATGAACAATTTAATCTCGAAAAATGATTTCAAGCGTCTCCCCCTGAGTTCAACAACTCACATAAAATTAAATAATTCAGGTAGTAAGTTAGAGCAGTAAATCTTATAGAGTATCAAAGCAATTTAGAAATGTGCTATGTATGATTTATGCATGAAATGTATGATACTTCAACGTGTCCATTGGACTTTCAACGTGTTCATCAGACCTTTCTTTTACTCCCCCTTTTTTCATCAGACAAAAAGATTGTAAACCACATTATAGTAAAAACAGTAAGATATAATACTAGAAAAATTTGAAGATAAAAGGTCAGACCATAGAAATTTAATAGTATCAAGTAAGCAGAATAATTGTTCCAAAATGATACTAAGTGCAAAATATACTTGTACCAACAAAAATAAATTTATCACACAGTACCAAATAAAAAAAATAAAAATAAAATGTTTAAGGATTATGTGGAGGAGGATGTAGGAGTTGATTGAAACGTTCCAAGAGGAGGTTCACAGTGTTTTCTAGCTGGTACACCTTCTGATTTGTAGCCATGATAGCTTCAAACTCAGCTCTAAGCAAGATGACAACATCATCATCTGTAGCAGGAGGAGCAGAAGAAGGTTTAGCTTCTGGAACAGGTTCAACAATAGCAGCTTATCGATATTCCATCTTCTGGTGCTCTGCTAGCACCCAGTTGGACAACTTCAATCTTAGCTCTTTCTTTTCCTTTGCCTTCTGGAAGAAGTTATCATTTGGTAAGAACCACTTGATAAAACTTCCCAGCTTTCGTTTCTCAACTACCATAGCCACTTCCTATTTCTGCATATTCTCTTCAGGATACAACAAACTCATGAAGATAATTTCCCTGTGCTTGATCAGATCTTCAACAAAAGCATCAAATTTCACAGCAGCAGCTTCTCCAAAAATTCTTTTAACAAAGATTCCCATTGCATCAAAAATTATGTTGAGTCCTTCATTTTTAGCAAGATGCAATCTTCGTAGATTCTCCCTATCATCATCTTCAATATCCAGAGGCACAAAATGAGCCAAAATGGCTTTGTCTTTCCTAGACGCAGTCATTTGATTCCAAGTGAAACCAATATCAAAATGTTTGCAAACAGCAGCCATTGGACATAAATCTTCATAGCATTCAGAGGCCTGATCACAGAACACATAAACATATCATTAAAATACAGTGTTCCAAGATTAGTGTCAGGTACTCTGGTTATAGAGCCGACTGTAGGAATGGTTGATTTTTCTGCATCACAGCAGCCATAGGAGCCAGTTCTCCATTCATCTATCTTTAGAGAATTCAGGTAGAATCTCCTAGCATAGTCTTCACACAACACCTTAAGCTCAGAGAATCCTTTGAGATCATATCTCCGAGGAGCCTTCTCATATTCCTTCAGTCCAATTTTACTGAACAGCATTTTCGCAGGAGCTGGTTCCTTTCTTTTTCCAGGAATAGACCAAGGCAACCACATTTGCCTATCAAGTACAATATTGACAGACACTGAAGCAGGGTTTCTATATTGACGAATAAGCTCAAGCCTTTTCATCTCTAGGCAACGAGTCATAAGGGCCACTTCTTCATCTGTTATCCACCTTTCGCATTCCTCAAGAGTAAGAGGTTCATTCTGTGGTAGGAACCTGGGAAGATCAATAGAGAAAGGAATTGTTCTGCTCTTTGATTGAGGTCTCAATCTTCCTTTGAAAGACATATCAACTTTCTCATCTCCTTCTTTGAATACAACTCTTAATGGAGAGGCAACCTCCAGTCTTACAACCCCAGAGGTGAATGTTTTCAAATGCCATAGAGAAGAGTGATCATAAATGGAATGATACAGTCTTCTCTAACAAACCTTAGTCTGTTAATGGTAGATACAAAATTCTTTGCACAAGAAAAGGAGGTAGGTTTGTAAGTGAGGGTAAGCGGGAGAGATGAAGTCTTATTGACAGCGTAGTTTTTAGGCTTGTTTGGATGGATTTTGAAGAGAAGGTTGAAAAGGTGAGAGTGAAGTGATGAAATGTATGTGGAGAGGGATGTGTATGAGAAGGTAGAGGCTTGTGGTGAGGGAAAAATGATTGTTCTAGGTCTTGTGGTTAATTTGGATAAATGGGGAGTTTCTGTAGGTATTAGGGCAGTGGTTG
Source organism: Calophaca sinica (assembly GCA_037113605.1). NCBI lineage: Eukaryota > Viridiplantae > Streptophyta > Magnoliopsida > Fabales > Fabaceae > Calophaca > Calophaca sinica. The sequence continues at coordinate 98,443,048 of CM073733.1, read as the reverse complement.
TTGTTTGGTTTTTCTGATTGTTTTGGGTTAAGGTTTGGTGGGTGAAGGTTGTATAGAGTGAGTTTGTGTTTGTGGTTGTGGTTTTATTTGTGGTTGTACAACAGACAATGGTGGTGCATGAATAGTATCATCAGACTCAAAGGTAGTTACAGAATCATCAACTGTAAAATCAAGTATCTTTGGGTTAAGCTCAGAATGCTTAACAAGTCTTCTTCTTTTGCCTTGAGTGGCAACAACAGGAGGAGGAGGAGCTTGCTTCCTGAGCCCAGACACTGAAACAACTTTTTCAGCTTCCGTCTTCTTCTTTTTCTCCATTATTTTCTTGATGGGGACCAGATCCTCATCATCTTCTGCTTCAACATTCTCTTGAGGGGCAGGAGGCACCTTCTGCTTCTTGCTTCTTGTCTCCCTAGCTAGAGACTCAGCAATTCTCTTCACACCAGATACTGAGCTTCTGGTGGGTTTTGTTTCAGCTACTTCACCAACTGAAGTTTTTGTTCCTTCTCCTTGTTCCTTTTGCACCTTCTTGATCATATCAGCATTAATCAATTTCATTCTCACCAGGCTATTGACTCCAAAAACCTCAGGACGAACAATAGCACCAATTCCAAAATACTTAACTCTTTCTTCTTTGTTTATCAAGGCACTGGGCCTTCTTGCAATTTCATCCTTGACCATCATAGTAGTAAGAAGAACTCCATAGGAAATAACATTGATAATGTTCTTCTTGTCAGCAGAACCCTTTCTTGAACCAACAAGCACATTGACAATATTGTTTAAAATCAACCTAGGCAAGTTGATTTTGTGACCAGCCATATAATTTCTCATAATGAACTTCTGCTCATAGTTCACTATGTCGCTTGACCCAATCTTCAGAATAACGCTCTTAGCAATAACTTTGTGTAGAACTCTGTAATGACTTTTCAGATTCTTGGCAGTAAGAGTTACATCATTTTCCTTCAACTGGCGATAGTTCTCGAACAGAGCCTCCTTGACGTTTTCCATTCCTCTGATAGCGTCTTCCCAACTAGCATAGTAACTAATGCCTTCACAGGGGCACTTAATGGTATCAACGATGGTGTTTATGGTGAACACCAACTTGAAACCTCTGACATGACCTTCAACTATTTCATCTAAAAGCATATGAACGTTTCCCCAGACTTCCTTGATAGCATTAACCATAACATCAACAGGTTCCCAAAGGAAGTAGTTTTTCCAGCCCAGATTCGTCAAACCTTTATCTAAATCAAACCCATAAAGCTTGAAACTTTTCAAGTCGATTCTATTCTCAGTTAAGACTTTTGCTTCTGTCATGGTGTCGAAGATAGCAGTGTATTGTCCGACCTTAACATCAGTCATAGTTGTAGTTGGAGAGTAGGTAATGGAGGTTTAGAGTTTCAAAGAAATTCACATACACACACACACACACAAAGAAAACAGTTTTCGCAGACAAAAACAGAGTGTGGAGCGAAAGTGAAGGAGTAGTGAGAAAGTTTTGATAAGTGGTACAGTTACTTTTTGAAAAACTCTTCACATTTCCTCTGAATAAAAATAATTCAAAAAGAAAATAAAATAAAGATTCCCTTTTATCAATAAATGCAATTGCCAAAAAAAAAAGTTAAAATCAAGTAAAAGATTTTATTGAAAACATAAATAATCATGACTCAGATTAGGTGTGATGAGACGCTTAAGTCCCACACGAGTTCAACACGTGTCTGCTCGAACGAACGCAAACGAATTCACCGGACGTTGAGTTATGCATTATGAATGACATGTCATATGAGTACACGTGTGAATGCTTACGTCATATCTGATGCTGAATTATGCATATCATAAGACGCTGTGATTAATCATTCTTCTATAAGATGGAAATTTAAATTTCTTCTTATAAAATTGAATCTATCTTCAGCAAGGGATTTTGTAAAAATATCAGCCCACTGATGATCAATGTCTACAAATTTAATTTCAAGTACACCCTTCTGAACATAGTCTTTTATGAAGTGATGATTAATCTTAATGGGCTTTGCTCTAGAATGCAATATTGGATTCTTAGTAAGATAAATTACAGATGTATTATCACAGAAGATAGGAATGTTATTCTCTTTTATCAAGTAGTCTTCAAGTTGATATTTCATCCGCAGAAGTTGAGAATTGCAACTTACTGCTGAGATGTATTCAGCTTCTGCTGTGGAGAGTGCAATAGTGCTTTGTCTTTTGCTTGACCAAGACACAAGATTTGCTCTAAGGAATTGGCAGCCTCCACTTGTGCTCTTTCTTTCAATTCAGTCTCCAGCAAAGTCAGCATCACAGAATCCTACTAACTTGTAATCTTTTGATTACTTATAAAGCAAACCAAGATTAGTAGATCCTTGCAAATATCTAAAAATTCTTTTAACATCACTTAAGTGTGCATCTCTAGGATCGGATTGAAATCTAGTACACAGGCAGACACTGAACATAATATAAGGTCTTGAAGTAGTAAGATAAAGTAGAGATCCAATCATACCTCTGTACATTTTCTGATCTACCTTTTTACTAGTTTCATCTTTACCAAGAATGCAAGTGGGATGCATAGGAGTGCACATTGGCTTGCAACCCACCATCTTGAATTTCTTTAACAATTCCTTGATGTATTTGCTTTGATGTATGTAAATACCATCACTGCATTGCTTGATTTGAATTCCAAGGAAAAACTTTAATTCTCCCATCATGCTCATTTCAAATTCATCCTGCATTAGCTTTGAAAATTGTTTGCAAAGGCTTTCATTAGTGGCTCCAAATATAATATCATCAACATAAATTTGAACTAGTATAAAATGCTTGTTTGATGATTTTCTAAATAGAGCAGTGTTTACTTAACCTCTGGTAAAACCATTTTTCATTAAAAAGAAACTCAGTCTATCATACCAAGCTCGAGGAGCTTGCTTAAGACCATACAAAGCCTTTTTAAGCTTAAAAACATGTTCTGGATATTCAATGTCTTCAAAACCAGGATGTAGTTTCACATAGACTTCCTTAGTTATAAAACTATTTAAGAAAGTACTTTTCACATCCATTTGATAAATAATTATCTCATGTTGTGCAGCAAATAAGAGTGAAATACGAATAGCTTCTAACCTTGCAACAGGTGCAAAAGTTTCAGTAAAATCTATACTTTCTTCCTGTGAGTAACCTTAAGCAACTAATCTTGCTTTGTTTCTCACTACCTTACCATCTTCATCAAGCTTGTTAAATACCCATTTAGTACTAATAGCTTGCTTATCTTCTGGTAGAGTGACTAACTTCCAAACATCATTTCTTTGAAATTGTTTCAACTCTTCTTGCATAGCCAGAATCCAACCTTCATCTTCCAAAGCTTGATCAATCGTTTTAGGTTCCATTTTAGAGAGTAGTGCAACATCTGCATGTTCCTACAGGTTCTCCTATGATTTGATCTTTGGGATGATTGGTTTTGAACTTTCAACTCTTTCTGGCTTCAGCTTCTGCTTGAGTAGAATCTAGTGTCTGGTTACCACCGGATGCTGAAGATGCAGGTTCACTGTTTGTTGTACCACCAATATTTAAATCTGAAAATAATTCATCTAGCTTTGACATGGCAGTGTCATGCTTCTTATCATAAAACTTGACATAAATGGATTCTTTCACTATCAAAGTTTCTTTATTGTATATTCTAAAAGCTTTAGATCTTTCAGAGTATCCCAAAAAGATATCTTTGTCAGCTTTGGAATCAAACTTACCAAGTTGATCCTTAGTATTCAGAATATAACATTTGCAACCAAAGGGATGAAAATAAGATATGTTTGGTTTTCTATCTTTCCACAATTCATATGGAGTCTTCTTCAAAATAGGTCTAATAAGAATTCTATTTTGAATATAGCAAGTTGTGTTTACTGCTTCTGCCTAGAAATGTTTTGCAATATCAGCTTTATTGATCATGGTCCTAGCCATTTCTTGGAGGGACCTATTTTTCCTTTCTACAACACCATTTTGTTGTGGTGTTATAGGAGAGGAGAAATTGTGGGAGATGCCATCTTCTTCACAAAATTTTTTAAAGCTTTCATTTTCAAATTCTCCCCCTTGATCACTTCTAATTGAAGAAATACAAATTCCTTTTTCATTTTGAACTGATTTGCAGAAAACAGTAAATACTTTGAATGACTCATCCTTGTGGGCAAGGAATCTAACCCATGTCCATGTAGTAAAATCATCAACAATGATTAGCTCATATTTCTTTCCAGTTAAAGAGGCTATCCTAGTTGGACCAAAAATATCAAGATGCAAAAGCTCAAGTGGTCTAGAGGTTGAAATAGCATTTTTCAAATGAAAAGAAGTTTTAACTTGTTTTCCTCTTTGACATGCCTCACAAAGAGCATCAGAATAGAATTTAAGATTTGGTAAGCCTCTAACAAGACTGTGCTTGTTTAGTTTTGAGATTAATCTCAAACTGGCATGACCCAATTTTTTATGCCAAATCCATTGTTCATCTTCAACAGACATGAGACACTTGACATCTTGTTTTGCAAGTTCAGAAAGATCAATTTTATAAATATTTTATTTCCTCTTAGCTGTAAAGAACATAGAGCCATTTTTCTTATTTTTTACTGAACATCCAGTTTCTGTAAAAATGACATCATAACCATTATCACATAATTGACTTATGCTCAATAAATTATGCTTTAGTCCTTCAACATAAAGTACATTATCAATAGAGGGAAGAGAGCCTTTACCAATGTGACCAATTCCAACTATTTTACCTTTTTGGTTTCCTCCAAAACCAACAAATCCTTCTTCTCTAAGCCTTAGCTCTTGGAACATATGCTTTTCTCCCGTCATGTGATGCGAGCATCCACTGTCTAAGTACTAAGATAGGTGTGTTGACTTTGTTGCTAAGCATGTCTGCAATATAGACTATTTTATCTTTAGGTACTCATATCTTTTTGGTTCCTTTCAGGCTAGTTCTTAAAGGATACTTGTCCTTCATAGTCTTAAAAGCAGTACATGCACTTTTCAAATGACCAGGTTTGTTATAGTAAGTACAATGCAAGCATTCACTGTAATCATTGGATTTATCAGATGTAGGATTTTTATTTTCTCTGATATGTAGCCAAGACTTTTAGTTGTCGTTTTACTGACACCTCAAATCATTGAAGCTTGCTTGCTTCGAGTTACACTCTCTGCAAGAAACTTTTGAAAGATGTATTCATAATCATTTGATTTACACTTAGGATTGCCTTTTGTAACATCCCAATTTTTAAGAACAATTGTTTTAGCAATAAAATTCCCAAATACTTGAAAGGTAAATCTTAGAGATTGATCACCTCAATGATTTACTGAGAGGACGAGAAATTATTTTGACTTATTTTGAATAATTTATTATTATAAATATTATTATTCATGATATCAATTCAAATTAATAGACAGCGTAGACGTATGTTGCTTTTAAGGTGAATTCATCAATTATACTTATTATAAGTTTTCTGCGTGACGCAGTAACGCGTATTTTTATTGACTAAGAAAGTGATTGAATTAAATTAGGATAATTAAATTTGAGAATTAATATTTTATATTAATTTGTGGTTCAAAAATCGTCAAAAAATTCTAACGAAATTTCGTCGCGTTTTAGATCACCGGGCAGTTTTGCCGCAGATAAAATTTTAAACGAACTCCGATTTCAATGAAAATCAAATTGTAACTTGTTGTGAATATTTTTGAGTGTTTTATATTGTTTTTAATATTTATGATAATATTTTATCACGAGGTGAATTAATTTCTCGGCAAATTAATTTTCACGAATTAATCGGCGGAAGATTTAATGGGGAACGCGATTACTCGACGCCGTGTTTTTAATACTCTTAGGACTCTAGGATTAGAGGGGAATCATGAGAGATGAGAGATTAGATGGGTTAAACTCATTGATGGAATTAGCATCTCACTTTTAATCTAGGTATCACTTGAGTGGTGGTTTAATTTTTTATGCTTACTTTTAAGTATGTTTTTAACCAAGTAAAATTAGTTTTGTTAAATTTTTTTTATCCCACCCTTATTTCTTCAGCTGGGCAGCGACCCCCCACCCTCATTTCTCACTCCATTTGATTTCTTCTTCCATTCTTGAGAGAGAAAGCAAGAGCTTCCATGGCTACTTCTTCACCACTTCCTTTGGGCTTGATTTCACCTCCAACTTCCAACCCTTCTTGCTCCTAGCTTCCTCTTCTTCTTGAATCCTCCTTCCATACTTTGTAAGCAAGTTTGTGAGTCAATTTTTCCTCCCCTTTGTTCAACCCCAAAACTGTGGGGTTGGTTTGTGTGTGTAGTATTAGCTTTTCTTGTTTTAATTCTTGTTTTATGCTTAATTGAATGCTTGATTGTGATCATGGATGAAGTGAACCAACTATTCCCCATTTTCTTTGAAACCCTAGGCGCTAATCGTAGAGGAAAAAGGGGGTTTGGGTGATCATCTTGTGAATCATGCAAACTAGCTTGTATTTCTTGCTTCTTATTAGTTATTATTGCCATTGTAGTTGTTAAATTTGATTTCAATCAAAGATTAGAAGTTTTTGGGTGAAAACCCTTATTCTTGAGGATGCTTGGAAAAAGGATTGGGACTTGATTAGGCTTAGGTTTTGGAAATGAATTGTTGTTTTGTGAAAGAATTTAAATATAGAATGAGGTTGTTAATTGGTTTGGATATTTGCAATTTTTTTGGGAAAAAGGGGAGTAAGGCCGCGAGCTTTAAGAGCTTGAGGGGGGACTATTTTTGTGTTTCTTTGACTTATATTAGTTGCATTAAATTGTGTGTAAGTTTTGGAAATTTTTGGTTAGTAGTTTGATTTGATTAAGGAGTTGTTTAATTTTAAAGGCTATGAAGCACTTAAGATGAAATGGACTCTTTGAGATCCTAGAAACCAAGTGGAGCCTTGATTTAAGCCTCTTAGAAAATGATTTTTGGTACCTTTGATTTACATTAGCTATAATTGATGTGGTTAAAAATTGTTGTGTAAGTTTTGGATAGTAGTTTAATTGAATTAGGAGTATTTGATTTTCAAAGACAATGAAACACCTAAGGCAAGGGATTCCTTGTGATCCAATGGCCAAAGTGGAGTCTTATTTCAAGTTGTGGTGGAAAGTATTAAATTTAGCATTGAATTATGTCTCAAGTTTTGGAGTAGGTGGACTTAGTATTTGAAAACCTTATTCTTTCCAACTTAGTGTATTATTTTAAAATGAGTCTTGTGTTTAAAATTTTACTCTTCTAATTGTGGTTAGTTTTTCAAGCCTATGTGATTCTTCAAAAAAAAATTGTATTTCAAAGTTGGCATCTAAGTGTAGGTGATTTGGTTAGTTAAGAGGTTTGGGTTTTGAGAGCCTAAGGAATTAGAAACTACTATATGATAGGTTTGTACTAAGGTTTAATGTGTTGCTAGGACCCTTGAGGATGGTTCATGCGGATTAGGATTGCGATGTGTTTAACACGTGGGCTGCGGACTATCGGTAAAGGCTACTTCTTGTCAAGTTAGGATTTAAATTTATTTCGTAAAGCGAAGAAGTCTAAGAACCTCAGGGTTCGAAGTGTGGATCTCGTACCCCTTCGTTTTTTATTTATTGTAAGCTTTATATTGAACTGTTCGTGGGCTTGGCAAAAGTGGTTGGCGACTTTTCCCAAAACCCCACACTTGTTTGACTACCTCTTTGCTAACTCCACCGAGTTGCAAAGGGACGAACTATGATTGATGATATTGATTGTTGTGATGTGGTATTGTTGGATTGTTATGTATTGATGGATTTATATGTACTGTTGGATTGAATTGTATTGTGGTGCGTGTATGCTTAAATCATGATTAAGATATATGCTGTGGATTTTATTGGATAATTGATGTTATTGATTATGCCATGATTGAAATATCAAATGTGGTAATATGTTCATTGGGGGTGGTTAAAGGCATCGTTGTGTCGTGTCTTGTGGTAACATCGACATGTCTATCCTGGGTAGTGGAAATGCCCATGGCCAAAGGAATTCAGGAACGTCATTAATTTTACCATCGCAGGGAAAAGTGTCGGTCTGGTACGTACAGCCCGATATGCCTCTGGCGTATGGATTCCGGAATAAAAACTGCACTGGCATATAATTGCATCAATAGGATTTTGGGGTGCATCCTTATTGATTATTTTGAGTGCCATTGATATGAAAATTTGTGTGAGCTGAATATTTGGTTTTGGATTGGCCGTATTAGTATAATACTATCTGCTATTACACATGTTGTTGTTATTGTATATGTTTGTGTAAGAAGTTGACCCTTGCCCGTGGTTCCTTTAATTGATGATGGTAACCCAGACGAGGACGGACGTGGTGAAGATTTCGGCGATGATGACATCGTCGGAGGTGGCCTTTGGTTCTTCAAAAATGGAGATTCCCTCGGCTTGGAGTTCGACCCCACTTTTGGCCGAGATGTATACTCAGGAGGTGTGTTAGAGACTCTTTGTGTAGAAGGACTAACGAGGATGCGGATGACCTGATGGAGGAGACTGAGGAGGACCCGTCAGAAGACTTGGGAAGTGACGTGTAGTGGTTGATTGTTCATGTCTGTCCCTTCTTATATATAGTTTTAGTAGTGACCAGTCAGTCAGACTTGTTAGCCTTTTATGATAATTGTTGGATAGGTCTTAAGGGTTATCTTTTGGAGCAGCCCCTTGCGTGGGTAATTGCCGGGAGTACCTCAGAAGTATGAATACTCTAGTCAGGGTCCTCATACTTTGGATGTATCCCTTATCATGAATATTTATTTATTGTTTTCTGTATGTAGAACTTATCAGTGCGTACTTTTTGGAAAGCTGTGTGTATGATTGTATTCAGTTGAATAGTTCTTTGTATTTAGAATTCCATCATGTTTCAGAAATACTGTGGATACTGTGGTTGCTTTTCGCAAAAGACTTTCGTTTAAAAAAACAAAAAAATTTACCGCAATTTCCAAAAGACAAGAAGAGCATCATTTTGCAAAACTTCATTGCATTTAGAGTTCGTCCTAGTTTAGTAGCGCTCCGGGAATGGGGTGTTACACCTTTAGTTTCAGAGCTTTCAGTTTGAGAGCTCTTAGCTTCTAGTTGCTGACATGTCACCAGACTCTGACTATCCACCAGATGCTAATTTTTAGTTTTCAGCTTCTGGTTCTCTTCACTAAGCTTTGAGTTTTCATTTTCAAAACTTGAAATCTTGTGATAATTTTGAAAATTTCTTTTTCAAAGCTTTGTACTCAGTGGAGAGAGTGGCAGAGTCCTTAAAAAGATCATCAAGTGCAAGTTGAAGTTCAGAATAAGAATCATATATTATTACCTCTTCAACTTCTTCTTCAGAGTCTAAGTCAGTATTTGCCATGATGGCAAGATTGGCTTCTTCATCATTATCTTCCTCAGAGGATGATGAATCCAGATCTTCCCATGTAGCCATGAGACTCTTCTTTTTTGCCTTGAAGGAACTTCTCGTGGCCTTCTTCTTAAGATTAGGACATCCAGATTTAAAGTGTCCAGGCTTTTTACATTCATAGTAGACAACTTGGCTTTTGTCTTTGCTTTCTTTCTTGTCCTCGACATCTTTCTTGTGGAATTTCTTCTTGAAGTTTCTTTCCTTCCACATCCTTTAGATCTTCCTGGATATGAACGCGAGCTCATCATCCGACCCATCAACGTCTCCTTCTGAAGCTTCATCTTCTGATTCTTCTTCAGCCTGAAGGGCTTTAGAAGTACTGGCTTTATGTTTGTTGACTTTCAAAGCAATAGACTTGCTTTTCTTTATAGGTTCTTCCTCATTCAACTCAAGTTCATGAGCTTTCAGAGAACTCAAAAGATCTTCAAGTCTCAAGACATTTAAATCTTTTGCTTCTTGAATAGCAGTGACTTTGGGTCTCCACTGCTTGGTTAAACTTCTCAGGATCTTTCTCACATGGTCAGGTGCGGTATAACTTTTTCCAAGGGCCTGAACCCATGAATAAGTGTTTGGAACCTTCCAAACATAGATTCAATGTTTTCACCATCTTTCATTTTAAACAATTCATATTTGCGAACCAACATACTAGCTTTATTTTCTCTTACTTGGGCAAAGCCCTCATAAGACAAAACAAGAGAATCCCAATCTCTTTGGCAGTATCGAATTTGCCATATTTATCATATTCTTTTTCTGGCATAGCACAGATAAGAATGAATCTAGCTTTTTGATTTATTTGATATCTCTTTTTCTGCTCATCATTCCAATTTTCTCTGGCAATAGCAACACCAACAGCATTAGTGGGAATAAGGTAACCACTTTCAACAGTATCCCACAACTCAAGTTGTTGTGTCTCAAAGAAAGCTTTTATCTTATCTTTCCAGTAGTCAAATTTTTCTCCAGTAAATAAAGGTGGACAGTTCATGTGACCACCTTCTGCAGACATGTTCACAATATATGATCTTTTCTCTCAACAGTATTAAGTGATCAACCAAGAGGCCGAGCTCTGGTACTAATTGAACGTGAACACAAGAAGGGGGTTGAATTGTGTTGAAAACTTTTCGCAAACTTCAAGTTAAAAACACTTTAGAACACTGGATTTTGAATCTGTTTGAAATCGGATGCTGAAGTAAGACCAGACGCTGGAAATAAAGTTTATGAAAACTTGTTTTTATGTGCAAGATAAATGTAAGTATAAAGCAGTAAAGCAAGAGACACAGGGATTTATACGAGTTCATCACCAACCTAGTAGCTACGTTTAGTCCCTTCGTTCCTGAAGGATTTTCCACTATAATCAACTGATTACAAATTTCCTTAAGAGAATTCTACTGTCACAAACTTGACAATACTCTTGACTTCTCAAAACAACTCAGTACGTTCGAGCCTTTGAAGAACAAAGCCTTAACAAGGCAGAACAACTTTTACAAAGTAATATTCTTTTGAATACAATCAAATAACTCTCACAGAGAGGATGAAAAGATTAAGCACAAAAACAAATAACTTTCTAAAAGAAAAAATATCAGATGATGAGGTTCAGTTCTTGGTGTCTAGAAACTTGGCACGAAACTTGATTGCTCACTTGAGTAATAGCTTTTTCATAATATAGTTTCTAGCAGTTTTTGGCAACCTTCTTCAATGAATACCTTGGGGTATTTATAGGAGTCTCTGAGGGGTATTACTGTTGCAGTAAATTTTAGCTCCATAATTTGAAATGCTGTCATTTTTTTCCTTTCCAGAGAATATCAGAGTAGTACATATTACTGTTTTTGTACTATCTGCTTTTCGCAATTGCCTTGTACGAATTTTATCTTATACCAAAGGTGTCACCTTTGATACCTCGTACATCAAAATGAGGGCACAAAATAAAATTCGAATTCCATTCCAAAATAGCTGAGGTAGAAGAGCACAAACATGGCCATCACGTGATTCATTAAAAGATCAGATGCTCTCTCAGAACAGGAGACGGTTGCTCGCAGCAATTGAGCAATCCACATGTCAAAGAATAACACTACCAGATGCTCGCTATACACAAGACGTTGGAGTAAATTGGATGCTGACACACATGGAATGTATTCAATATTTGTGAGTTTATTCTTCTTGCTTGAGTGAAATAAAACATAAGAGATTTTAATACCTGCACACTCAATGACTTATTAGAAGATACTTTATTATCATCAAAATTAATGAGGGTCTAAACTTCTCAATTGTTTAGGTTCCAACACTATCCTTTGAAGTAACGCTTTCCAAATATTCATCCACCAAGAGTCATTTGTTAAGTTTGTAAATGGTTTATTATTCATTACATTAGTTAATATTCATAATGTTTTTGACATTTCATAACATGTTACTCATTATTACTATTAGTATTGGATTTTTCCCAAGATTTTGCAGGTTTTCTCGGGGAGACACAATACACATCTCTATATATGACTGGACCAGTTCCTAGTCATGTCAGTTGCAACTTATTGTTCGGTAAGTCTTCAAAAAAGAACGTCAAAATTGGCAAGGACAGAAGGAATTTTGCAGGAAAAATCAATTTGTGGCTGAGAAAAAGCTGATTTTCAAGTTTGTCTACCCAACTCATATAATATCGTCGCTGTCAAGATGGTAGACAATTGACGGGTTGCTTATTTGATGTCAATGTAATGATTCACCAAGTTCAACAACTGAAGAAATTGTTACCTGTTTACGTATTTTATCGTTAAGGAATCGCAACAAAAACTTTAATTACATATGGTATTACTATGTTTTGGTTTTCATATCACAAACAGTATGTGGTGTAATTTTAAGGCCGTATGTGCAGTTACAGACATATTTCACATGCTTATTATATATGGTATGACATTTTGTTGGATTACTATGGAGCAATGCTATACTCATAGGTTGATGAAGTCATAACTTATTGTTAAACAAATTAAATGTGTTGCATTACTTGTAGTAAAGACGGCAACAAATACGACGATTAGGCTGTTTGTTTGACATTTATAGGGCATAATTATTAATTTGTTATGTGAATATGCCATACAGTGTCAAATTTATATTAGTAGTTGAGCAGATTGTTCCCAAGGAATAAACAAGTTGGAAAAAAAATTCCTTTTGCAATGATTTCCATTAAGAAAAATGGTAATTTGGACATACTATTGCCCCGTGCGATGTAGTCTAGTTAAAATAAGTTTTAGTTATTTGTGTTAAAATAACTTTTAATTAGTTGTGTTTTAGGGAACTATATCCCACAAGTAATGGATGGAAAAAGACCAGAATAACAAGGTTTACTGTTTATAATGCAGGAGCAAAACTTTCACCGCTTGGGAAAAGTTGGTCTTTTTTTGTGTAAAGTTTAGCCAATTTGAAGTGAGGAAAAGGCAGTTCCATTACCGACCAAAGATGACTGATTTTTTAAATGTTGATTTTTTACTTTGTTATAAGTCAGTGATTTTTATTAGGTTGCTTTGTATTGGATTAAATTTATTTAAATTTTATTTTTGGGAGATCAGTTGTAATAATGATAGTTGGTGTTGATGGTGGTAGGCCAAAAACATCTTTGGGTAAGTAAATAAAAGATTATTTTTTTGAGCATGGTGGGACCACAATGTTGTGTAGTTTGAGTTACATAGTTTACTGTATTGAATTTACATAAACTGACATTATAATCATGCAACTACTCCTATAGGAACTAATATAAAATGCTTTCCTATTATACTTGATTAATTATTTATATGTTACTTTGATGATTGCTGGATTTTTGGGTGACATTTATATTTCTCAAGGTGGCCTACCTTTGGGACAATAGTTAACACTGTTGCATGCGAGCATATGCTACTCTCTCTGATGTGTTTACCTTACATTTCATATATTTCCAAAAAGGACAATGTCTTCATTACGGGTGTAATTATTACGCTGATGATCATAAACCAAAGTCTTTATTATGGGTTTCAATAATTGATACCCCATGGTGTTGGCTGCTAAAATATGTTTGGGTTTATTATGACCAATTCATATCATAACCACTATAACTATATATTATTTGTTTTGTAACAGCAATTTGGAGAGGTTGAGTCGAACTTTAACCGTGATTGGTTTCATGAACTACCCAGCACATGGTATCTAATTGATAATAACTTAAATGTTCATGAGGTCAGTTATAACAAAAGTCTTAAAAGAACCACGGATTACTAATGGGTAGCAACAATTACGACCATTCTATGGCAAGATTGGTGATCACAATGTTTACATGGGATATTTGGCAGCCAGGGTGTTCCACATTTTAGTGGCCTAACCAACAGTAGAACCAACTTCATTTCCAAGATTCCATAGTGTTAGTGCTCGAAATGAACTGCTATCCTTTGAAGTAACACTTTCCAAATATTCATCCAGTGGGAGTCATTTGGTTAGTTTGTAAATGGTTTTTTATTCATTACATTAGTCAATATTCATAATGTTTTTGACATTTCATAATATGTTACTCATTATTACTGTTAGTATAGGATCTTCCCCAAGATTTTGCAGATTTTCTCAGGGAGACAAAATACACATCTCTATATATGACTGGACCAGTTCCTGTCATGTCAGTTGCAACTTATTGTTCGGTAAGCCAACAAAAAAGAGCATCAAAATTGGCAAGGATGAAAGGAATTTTGCAGGAAAAATCAGTTTGTGGCTGGGAAAAAGCTGATTTTCAAGTTTGTCTACCCAACTCAGAATAATATCGTCGCTGTCAAGATGGTAGACAATTGATGGGTTGCTTATTTGATGTCAATGTAATGATTCACCAAGTTCAACAACTGAAGAAATTGTTACCTGTTTACGTATTTTATCGTTAAGGAATCGCAACAAAAACTTTAATTACATATGGTATTACTATGTTTTGGTTTTCATATCACAAACAGTATGTGGTGTAATTTTAAGGCTGTATGTGCAGTTACAGACATATTTCACATGCTTATTATATTTGGTATGACATTTTGTTGGATTACTATGGAGCAATACTTTACTCATAGGTTGATGAAGTCATAACTTATTGTTAAACAAATTGAATGTGTTGCATTACGTGTAGTGAAGACGGCAACAAATACGACGATTATGCAGTTTGTTTGACATTTATGGGGCATAATTGTTAATTTGTTATGTGAATATGTCATACAGTGTCAAATTTATATTAGTAGTTGAGCAGATTGTTTCCAAGGAATAAACAAGTTGAAAAATTTTCCTCTAACAATGATTTCCATTAAAAAAATGGTAATTTGAACATACTATTGCTCCGTGCATCGCACGGGTAGTAGTCTAGTTAAAATAACTTTTAGTTAGTTGTGTTAAAATAACTTTTAATTAGCTGTGTTTCAGGGGACTATATCTCACAAGTAATGGATGGAAAAAGGCTAGAATAACAAGGTTTACTGTTTACAATGTTGGAGCAAAACTTTCACCACTTGGGAGAAGTTAGTCCTTTTTTGTGTAAAGTTTAGCCAATTTGAAGTGGGGAAAAGGCAGTTCTATTACCGACCAAAGATGACTGATTTTTTAAATATTGATTTTTTACTTTGTTATAAGTCATTGATTTTTATTAGGTGTATTTGTATTGGATTAAATTTATTTAAATTTTGTTTTAGGGGATCTGTTGTAATAATGATAGTTGGTGTTGATGGTGGTAGGCAGAAAACATCTTTGGGTAAGTAAATAAGAGATTATTTTTTTCTGAGCAAGTTATATATTGTGAGAGAAAGTGAAGTGGCATTAAAATTTTACTACTCATATGACTAATTGATGTTTCATTGATATTGTGAAACGTCAAACAAAACAAAACGAAGAAAATATATTTACTTTGTATGAATTTTTAATTAAAAAAGAGGGACCATGCGAACCACGTGTACTTTTCTAGTTATATATAGAGAAAAAACGTAAACATAGGCTTGTTTGTTACGAAGAGAGAGATAATATTTATTTAGTTAGAAATAAAAGTGGATATCTTTGTCTTTTGAATAGTTTGTCTTTGAAACAACTTTTTGTCTTATGATTTAGTGGGAAAAAAAATAGTTTTTTATACTGTTCTATGTCCCTAATTTTTTCCTATCCATTAACTATTATTTGAATCATACATGGAACAATAACTATTATTTTGTCAAGTCCCATAGTTTTTAGGGAATCAAACACAACCTGTATTTTTGGATGTGGAATATCATTAATGCACTCATACGCACACTAACAGAACCAATATTGGAATATTGGGCTTTAGATTTGAAAAAACGAAACAATCATGTACATGGTTGCTGCAAGGACTTGTGTTGCAAGAGGATTAGTTAAATTCACTTGACATTTTGGTGGTAGGTTATCTTAAGCTCCAGCAGCTACATCCTTAAGGAAGACTGTCTTTGTTTCCATTAATTTCAAATAATGAGCTTCAATTGTGAGTATGCCCTTGGTTTCGAAGTCATTACCGCTTCAATCCAAAATTGATCTCAAGTGAGACCAAAGCATCTCGTTTAAATATTCCATTTGTACCCTGTGAATCTTGCAATGTTGAAGGGAGACAGTGAAAAATGAAATTTGAAATTGAGAAACATACAGCTCTAATCACAAGGGTGTGTATAATAAAAATGTGTTCAGATTGAAATCTTGACTTCACCAAAAATAAGATTGAAATCTTCACATAAACATTTTCTCTCATTTCCCTAATATCAATGCAGTAGCCCTTTGTACTAATGTTATGGGCTAAAATTTCTATCAGCTTCATATTTTCAAATAAGCATTTTACATATCTAATAATATTGGACTCAACAAATTACTATCCGCTCAATCACGTGAATTTCAAGTAACTCAATCAGTATCACAACACCATATGGTTCTCAATTACGGGAACTAATTAACTAAAAAATCGATTGGGTAAAGGTCATAAAGAGCAAATAAGATTATATCTAAGTACTTGACAGTGTCACAGCCCTTCCTTTACTCGAGCACAGAAGTGAGGACAAAGTATCCCCGTTAAGCATATATGCATCTCAAAAGTAAGATTATGTCACCTCTTGCATCATTCAAACAACTAAAACAAAGCTTCAGATTATGATGTTACCACAAACAACTCCACATATATGATGTTATGCCAAATGGGCAACATTAATAAAGAGTAAATAGGAATCATATGGATGATATAAAAATTCTAATGGGTAAAAGAAAACAGCTTCAAAGATTGTCGTATCTAGGATTTAACAAACAAAAAATCACCAAAACTGAAATGGAGTTCAATTTGATATCGCTCAAAAACAAACTTCCAAATGGTAACAAATAAATACTAATCAGTACTTAACGGGAGCAAGGATTTCAAGTTGGGGAGCAAGTTTTTCATCTACAATCTTTTCAGCCTTCACCCTCAATTTGTTGAGCTGCTTCTTTCTCTCATAATTCAAACCTGCCCTTTCCTTCCTCTTCTTCTCCAGCTCCTGTTGACAAGAGAACAATTAGAAACTAAAAGCAACCACAATCATTTACCCAATACAAAACAGAAGAATTCCAATGAAAAATCAAAACTCACCTTGATGGTATCATAGTAGTTCCATCCAACCTCTGATGACAATTTTCCAAGCAAGCAGTATTTGTGCCCCTTTTGAAGCCTCAAAACCCTAATTTCATTCACTCATTCAGTACAAAATTCAATAAAAAAAATCTACAATTGTCGATTGAAAATACTAAGACATAACTTACTTGAGAGCATCAGGGACAACCATCCTCTTCATCTTGTCATATGGAGGAGGGATTCCCTCATAAACCTTCAATCGAGCAAGTGCAGCTTCCCCACGCTTAGTCTTGTGTGGTATCATTCTACACACGTAAAAAAAAACACAAACATTTCTCAAAAACCCTCCACAAATAAGCACAACACTCAATTACACTTTTCACAACAACATTGGTAATTCTACCTATCAAATAAACAGAGACATTCAACTTCAAAGGAACCCATCCTTTTTCCATGTCCACATCAGCAACATAAAACAATCAAATTAAAACACCCAAATAACTCCCTAAAATTACAATTTCATATACAAGTTCAATCCTTTTTTCTCACAATCCTATGATCTAGGTTAATCAGTTAAAATCAGCCAAAAAAAAAAACAGCAATCTCTAAAATCCGAAAATGCGATTCATTAATTAAACAGAGAGAGTGACTGACCCACGGACGGTGCGCCAGAAGATCTTGGAGGGTGCACGGAAGTGGATGGGGCCGTGAGAGGGTTTGGTGTTCATGCGCTTACGGAGGAACCTCATGTACTTCATTTTCTGCCTCACGAGACCGCCGGAGATGCAAATCTCCTCACACCTCACAAGCACAACCTTCTGCCCGTTGAGAAGCTCCTTTGCAACGATCGACGCAAGGCGGCCTAACATGTGGTGGCGAGCATCAACCACTACGCGCTTAGCGCAGACTCCCGATCCTGAAACCATTTTTACTTTTCCCGGCGGCAAGTGTTCTGCTTACTGCGTGTGTCTCTGTGTATATGATTCCTTCCCGGCGGCGAGTAAGTCTCTGCCACTTAGGTATATATGAGTATGGTGCAGCAGCGCTATTAGGTTTCGTTTATTATGGGTTGGGCTCAGCAACCCTTATCTATTCAAAGCCCAACAAGCTTTATATTAAACTTATTATAAGTTTAACAAAAAAGCAATTTATATTCATTAATATGAATCCCAATCCCATTTTTTCCCCTTTTCCCAAAATTTAAATTCAGATTAGCTCAAATAATATAAACTTTTATATAATAATAATAATAATAATAATAAATTAAAGGTAAAATTACTTTGTTTGTCTTGTTTCTTAATTTTTTATGTCAAATTAGTTCTTCATTTTTTTTTTGTTAAAACATTGATTTCGAGACTAATTGTTGGATCATCTAAGACAAAAAAAACATGTATACCACAAACACGAACCACTACATTAATTGTGTCACAAATCAGTACTCAAAAACTAATATAAAAAACAAAAAAAAGACCAATTAGGCTAACATTACTAACGTTTTAAAGCATGCAAGACTAAATTAAAATAAAAAAAATATGAAAGACTAACTTAAAACTAGAAATTAAAATAAAGATCCAACAGAGTAATTATGACTAAATAAAATCATCACTAAATCACTCTAATGTATAACTTGATAATACTATTTTATGATATATATTTCAACTTTCTACATATTAAAAAACTAGAATTT
The DNA here is from genome assembly GCA_037113605.1 of Calophaca sinica. Classification (NCBI taxonomy): domain Eukaryota; kingdom Viridiplantae; phylum Streptophyta; class Magnoliopsida; order Fabales; family Fabaceae; genus Calophaca; species Calophaca sinica. Next base: position 98,424,385 of record CM073733.1, on the reverse strand, counting down.
GAGATATGCCCATATGATTTTGTACTCAACACATTCAAATTGATAACAAAATTTAAATTGATTTATACTCAAAATATCACAATCAAATTAAGCACGTACAAAGTAACCAATTACAAAGCAATCAATACGAAATTACCCACTTACTATATGTGAATACAAATAATACATATATATAAATATATTTATATATATATATATATATATATATATATATATATATATATATACTGGATCATCTCATAGGTGTTTTATAATATTTATGATTGATTGTAAGTGTTCTTATAATTTTTTCAATGAAATTATTATATGACGATATTTTATAGCGGGCGTAAATTCTACGTAATTAATCGGCGAGCGAGAAATTGGTAACACGAATGATCGAGCACGAGACCCTTGGAGGCAGAGACCCTAGGTGCCACCTGGGGGAAGCTTGGAGGGCAGGCTTCTTTTTGGGTTAGAATATGTGTCATAAGAGTGGCTGGAGGGGTTTTGATGGGTGTAGGAGAGGTAAGGTGGTGTAAGTGAGAAGTATGGCTAGGCATGATCATGTGTCATAAGATTTTTGACTAAAATCTTTCCTCCCTTCTTCCTTTTTCTTGTCGCAGCTCACCCCTCCCTTTACCTATATATATATTCCATCTTATTGCTCTCTTTTACACTTTTGGAAGACTTGAGTTTAGCGAGCTAGGAAAAAATTTGAGAGAAAGTGTGAGAGTGTTAGTGAGGTTAAGAGCAAGAAAAGAAACTCTTTTTCTCCTCCCATTCCAGCGCTAGATAGCAGCCTATTTGGGTGAGAAAAAATCTCAAAACCTTGCCATTTATTTTCCTCTTGTGTTGCTTTGGTATTTTATGATGCCATATGTTCAAGTTTCAAACGAAAGAAATAGTAAGTGTTATGGTGTTTTAGTTCTAGAATGTGGTTTAAAACCTCTTGACAATGAGAATCTTTAACTTGAGAAAACCTAAGTGTTTCCAAGAAAAAGATTGAGTCAAGGAAGGGTGTGTTAGTTTATTACTTCTTGTTGTTCTCCTAAAAACATGAAAAAAAAATTGCGCAGACATATGTTTAGTGTTTTAGTCATAAAGTTTTCCAAACATATATTTTTTCGTTGATTCTTGATTTTATGGAAACTAGACTTATTTCTCTACATTTTTCGCACAAGAATCACTGGATTTGGTTGAGTATTCTCTTTTAAAATTTTATTACAAGCTGACAAACAGAATGCTGCCCTATTCCTGACACCTGAGTCTTATTTTGCAAAACTGCATCGAATGGCTAATGATTTGTTAAATTAAAATTCATTTTCAAAGCCTAGACACTAAGCTTTCCAGGGAGTGGTCATTTGCTCAAATCTGACGTCGATTGCTATATTTATAAAATCAGTAAATTTGAAGTACAGATTTGAGTTTTCATAAGTTTTGAGATATTGCTAAAGTTTTGATCAAGTTGTTTTGTTTTTAGATCTTAATGATAAGGACAAGTCTAAGGCTTGAATCCTTAGAAAGATAGATGAAGTTTTTTTTTTCAAAAAGTTTTTATTATATGAAATCACCTTTTGCAGTCAGTAGTTTAATGATATCTATACAAAACATATTACATTTGACATGAAAACCTATTGACTATTGTTGAAAGATCACAAATAAATATACTTTATATGTACCGACTAAGTGTGAATCCTCCCTATCAGCTTGAAAAATATCGATATAGGGTGTAAACTTGAATCCATAAAAAGGAACATATGAATCATCAATCAACTACATTATTGTCATTATGTAGAGTCTGTATTGATGGCACGTTGGTTTATATTTATAATTGTTAATAGCAACTGAATCATTTGCTATCTTGTAATATTTGCCCTCAATCAACATAGGTTCAAATATTTCTGCATGGCTGCTCCACATGGTGTATTGGACTTTTTCCAGCTACATAGACATGAAAAGAAGATAACAAATAGGTTTATAATCATGTTATGAACATAAATAAAAATAGAATAATTTGAGACATACACTCTCATCCATAAATATCATGTCGATAAAATCTAGTTAGTCTGGTTGTTTAGAGTTTGACACTCTCTATAGGCGAATAATCCTAACCCTAAACCTATATGACTTCTACTGATCTTAGTGTTTGTGCTAGAAATTTGGTCATATTTAGAAGACATAATTTATGGGAAAAAGTGGTTGTTATGCAGGGATGAAAATGGTGATTTGAAAACTGAGGATGTAATATATCTCGTTTGGTATTTATAAAGCCATAAGAATATAATTTGTTTTAAAATAATAATGGATTTAAATAGCATAACTGCTTGTAACAAAGCTTTAAATTTCAATATCAATATTAATTATATCTATCAAGGATTTGTTTTTAAATCATTTTAATTTATTTTAAAAACATTAAATTAATCTATTTTAATTAATTTAAATTAAATATATTGATTTAATTTTAAAAATAATAAATTAATTTGAATAGAATTTGTTTTAAAATAATAATTGATTTAGATAGCATAACCGCTTATAACAACACTTAAAATTTCAATTTTAATTTTAATTATATCTATCGTAGAAAAATATTTGCAATTGAATTTTAACCGCTTGTTCAAATTGAATTTCATGGTTCTACTCCCAGAAAAATATTTGCAGCACCCTTTTTCATCATTGCCACAAACTCGATCAATTTTCCCATCCTGGAACAAAAAACGAATAGAGAATTAGGAACATAAAAGAGTATAACCACCACAACATAAGAGAAAACAAATGCATGAAGTACCCATAAGACATAAATGTATCCCCTAGATAATTTCAACCATCTAAAGGCTTATTGAGACTTTAAGTTTTACATATATATCCCAAGCCCAAGGAAATAGGAGACCATTGTCAAGAATGGGCCATTAACAAAGATCCATTAAGTCATTCTATGGGAGTAAAATCCTTCTATGTCAACAAAGACCATTCCTCCACTAAGACGGTCGTAGAATCCCATATGTCAAGGAAAAAAAAACCAAAAAATCAATTTCCTCCTTCCTCCTAAAACCCCTCTTAGAGGGTCAGTAAAACCCTCACTCTTTCAGACACTGTGCAACTCCTCAGACACTGCCCCCCTTGACTCATTCAGAAACTGCTGAAAAATCCTTCCTCGTGTGAAGTGTGAAAACCCTTGCAAAACCCTTTCAGACAGTGCTACTTCATCAATGAATATCATCTCATCCTTGCTATTCAAGACGTCATTCTCAAGAGGTCTGCCCAAATGCAACCAGGAAACAGGTATTTTGTTTACCACATTAGGGAAACTGTTGATTTTGCAGGTATTTTGTTTACTCACATAAGGAAATAGGTATTCTCAACTGGGTTCATTGATTAAGTAATAGATTATGTTCTCTGGTTTTCATGCAAAACCCTTTCAGACAGTGCTACACCATCAATGAATATCATCTCATCCTTGCTATTCAAGAGGTCATTCTCAACATTCTCAAGAGGTCTGCCCAAATGCAACTAGGAAATAGGTATTTTGTTTACTCACATCAGGAAAAATGTTGATCTTGTAGGTATTTTATTTACTCACATTAGGAAATAGGTATTCTCAACTGGGCTCGGTGATTAAGCAATAGCACCACTCCTTGTGCCTCCACCACCAACCACCTCTGTCACTTGGCCTTCCACCTTCGAAACACACCTCTCGTAGCGCAACACTGTTCACCCACCCCGTTCCATTTGATGCCACCCTCACACCCAGCTTCACCATAGCTTCCACTCTCCCACCCCGAAGCCAAATCTGCAAGACACCCACACCGGCAAAGCGTTCGCTGCAGCTTCCACTCACAACCACCAAATCCCCTTCTTCGTTACTGCTTCCACTCACAACCACCAGATCCCCTTCTCCGAGGACGCGTCCTCCTCCTGAACCTCCACCATTTGTCAGTGTCACCAATCTAAAGGTAGTCTTGGCTCGTGTCTTCCCTATGAGCTCCTATCCAAGATCCCCTGCGGTGGTCCCTCCCTTTGCTGTTTTAGGACCACTCCGGCCACCGCCAAAGCCACCATGGTTTTACTGTTGTTCGGCAAGATTATATGTTTGTGCGACTGGTGAGGTTTTTGTGGTCCCTCTTTTGCTATTTTGTGCTTTCTTTGTAGTGTGTTCTGCTCTTTCTTTTCTAATTCCTATTGTTAATGTTGTGGGTGACCTTTGTGCACCCAAGCTGCTTGATATTTTGCTCCAATTGATTTCTGGTTTTTACGAAGTCTCTGAGTATGTAGATCCTTTTGCGGCTGAAGCTAAGCTTTGTAGCTACTCCGCATATAAACGGATTTCCCTTCCTTGGCTCAGTTAATCATTACTGAGGCCACATTTAGTCGAAATGAGCCTGCACAAGTCAAATAAATGATCCGTAACTGGATAGAAAAAAAACTATGGAATCGTCTATCATGAACCGCATGGGAAAGAAGTGGATGGGCCGGTTGCTAGCCTACAAGACTTGGTTTGATGTTGCTTTGTTTCTTATGTCCTCTGTAATTTTTCTTAAACCGGATTTGATTGGTGTTAGTACTAAAGTAAGCTTAGTCATGTGGATGGGAAATGCCCATACACTCTCTAGTTCTTCTGTTTATAATATTTATGATTGATTGTAAGCGTTTTTATAATTTTTTCAATGAAATTATTATATGAGGATATTTTATAGCACACGTAAATTCTACGCAATTAATCGGCGAGCGAGAAAGCTGTAACGCAAATGATCGAGCGTGAGACCCTTGGAGGCAGAGACCCTAAGCGCCACCTGGGGGAAGCTTGGAGGGCAAGCTTCTTTTTGGGTCAGAATATGTGTCATAAGAGTGGTTTGAGAGGTTTTGATGGGTGTAAGAGAGGTAAGGTGGTGTCAATGAAAAGTATGGCTAAGCATGATCATGTGTCATAAGATTTTTGACTAAAATCTTTCCTCCCTTTTTCCTTTTTTTGGCCGCAGCTCACCCCTCCCTTTACCTATATATATTCCATCTTATTCCTCTCTTTTAGACCTTTGGAAGACTTGAGTTTAGCGAGCTAGGAAAAAATTTGAGAGAAAGTGTGAGAGTGTTAGTGAGTTTAAGAGCAAGAAAAGAAACTCTTTTTCTCCTACCATTCTAGCGCTGGACAGCAGCCTATTTGGGTGAGAAAAATTCTCAAAACCTTACCATTTATTTTCCTCTTGTGTTGCTTTGGTATTTTATGATGCCATATGATCAAGTTTCAAAAGAAAGAAATAGTAAGTGTTATGGTGTTTTAGTTTTAGAATGTGGTTTAAAACCTCTTGAAAATGAGAATCTTTAACTTGAGAAAGCCTAAGTGTTTCCAAGAAAAAGATTGAGTCAAGGAAGGGTGTGTTAGTTTATTACTTGTTGTTTTCCTAAAAACATGAAGAAAAAAAAACTGCACTGACATATGTTTAGTGTTTTGGTCATAACGCTTTTCAAACATATATTTTTTCATTGATTCTTAATTTTATGGAAACTATACTCATTTCTCTACATTTTTCGCACAAGAATCACTGGATTTGGTTGAGTATTCTCTTTCAAAATTTTATTACAAGCTGACAGACAGAATTCAGCCCTGTTCCTGACACCCGAGTCTTATTTTACAAAACTGCACCGAATGACTAATGATTTGTTAAATTAAAATTCATTTTAAAAAACTAGACACTCCAAGCTTTCCAGGGAGTGGTCATTTGCTCAAATCCGACATCGTTTGCTATATTTATAAAATCGGTGAATTTGAAGTAAAAATTTGAGTTTTCATAAGTTTTGAGATATTGCTAAAGTTTTGATCAAGTTGTTTTGTTTTTGGATCTTAATGATAAGGAACAAGTCTAAGGCTTGAATCCTTCGAAAGATAGATGAATTTTTTTTTTCAAAAAGATTTTAGTGTTTAAGTGTTGAAAGTTTTCTAAAAGTGTTTTGTACTTTCAAACCTTATTTTACCTCTTTGGGTGTGGGTAATAAATTAGGATTTGGAGTGGTTTGGTTAAGGTTAGAGTGGTGGAAGCCGTGGGTGTTCCTAGGAGATTAGGGTTCTAGTTTTGTTCCTAAACCCTAAGTGATTGTTTGGTTAGGATCGTGTATACGTGGTTGTGATCAGATTCGCTACAAGGATCGTGTGTACGACGTGGATGTGGAAGGAAAGCCTTTAGGTATGGGCTTCTTCTAGATATATTGTTTTGATATGTATATGTTGATATGTGTTATGTTTTGTGTGATTGTGTGTAAGGGCATCTTCCAAAGTATATATATTATTGGTGCGTCAATGCATAAATTAATTATGTGATATTTTGTTGATATTGTTAAAATTGGTGAACATGTTTATGTTATGAAATTATTTCCTTAAATGACACATGATCACGCCTAGCCATACTTCTCACTTACACCACCTTACCTCTCTTACACCCATCAAAGCCCCTCCAATTCTGACCCAAAAAGAAGCTTGCCCTCCAAGCTTCCCCTAGGTGGTGCCTAGGGTCTTTGACTCCAAGGGTCTCGTGCTCGATCGTTCGCGTTACCGATTTCTTGCTCATCGATTAATCGCATGGAATTTATGCGCGCTGTAAAATATCGTCATATAATAATTTCATTGAAAAAATTATAAAAACACTTACAATCAATCATAAATATTATAAATAAAAGAACTAGAGGGTGTAGGGGCATTCCCCATCCACATGACTAAGCTTACTTTAGTACTAACACTAATCAAATCCAGGTTAAGAAAAATTACAGAGGACATAAGAAACAAAGCAACATCAAACCAAGTCTTGTAGGCTAGCAACCGGTCCATCCACTTCTTTCCCACGTGGTTCATGACAGAGGATTCCACAATCTTTTTTCTATCCAGTTAGGGATCATTTGTTTGACTTGTGCAGACTCATTTCGACTAAAAGTGGCCTCAGTAATGATTAAACTGAGCCAAGGAAGGGAAATCTGTTTATATGCGGATAGCTACAAAGCATAGGTTCAGCTGCAAAAGGATCTACATACTCAGAGACTTCCCAAAAACCAAAAATCAATTGGAGCAAAATATCAAGCAGCTTGGGTGCACAAAGCTCATCCACAACATTAACAACAGGAATTAGAAAAGAAAAAGCAGAACACACAACAAAGAAAGCACAAAACAGCAAAAGAGGGACCACAAAAACCACACCAGTCGCACAAACATATAATCTTGCTGAACAGCAGTAAAACCACGGTGGCTTTGGCGGCGGCCAGAGTGGTCCCAAAACAGCAGAGGGAGGGGCCATTGCAAGGGATCTTGGATAGGAGCTCACATGGAAGACATGAGCCAAGACTACCTTTAGATTGGTGACACTGACAAATGGTAGAGGTTCAGGAGGAGGACGCATCCTCAGAGAAGGGGATCTAGTGTTTGTGAGTGAAAGCAGCAGCGAAGAAGCGGATTTGGTGTTTGTGAGTGGAAGCAGCAGCGAACGCTTTACCGGTGTGGGTGTCTTGCAGATCTGGCTTTGGGGTGGGAGAGTGGAAGTTGCGGTGAAGCTGGGTGTGAGGGTGGCATCAAATGGAATGGGGTGGGTGAACAGTGTTGCACTAGGAGTGGTGTGTTCCGAAGGTGGAATGCCAAGTGACAGAGGTGGTTGGTGGTGGAGGCATAAGGAGGGGTGCTATTACCAAAAACCCCTCTCTCTCTAGAAAACCATCATCCTCCAGCACTAGATCTATTCCCCTCCACCACCGGCAATTCTTCTTCTCGCTGTAACACCTCAATTTTTAAGAAAAATTATTTTAGCGATAAAATCCTGAATACTTGAAGGTAAGTCGTAGAGATTGATCACCTCAATGATTTATTGAGAGTACCTCAATGATTTACTGAGAGTACAACAAATTATTTTGACTTATTTTAAATGAATTATTTATTATAAATAATTATTATTTATTATGTCAATTCAAATTAATCGACAGCGTAGACGTATGCTGCTTTTAATGCGAATTCATCAATTAAACTTTATATAAGTTTTCTGTTTGATTCAGTAATGCGTATGTTTGTTGATTAAGAAAGTGAATGAACTAAATCAAGAAGAAATTAAATTTAAGAATTAATATTTGGGGGAAATTAGAAATTCGTCATGAAATTATGAAATTGATGTGTTATGTTATACCCATTGGAATTGTCGTGGATGATTTTGGCTTGGAATAAAAAGAAAATCCTTCCTAATTGCTTGGCCATCAAGGCTGTGGGTTTTAATGAGGTTAGGGGAAGATTTTCGTTTTGTTCAAAGCTTGATCTTAGTTGTTGTTGTGGTTGGCGGAATAAGGTTGGAAATGATTTTGGTTTTATTTTGATCAAAAAGAAGTGGGTAGTTGTTAGGAATTTGCTTGAGGAGGATTTTGCTAAGATTAAAGTTATTTTCTGGTTGATTTGGGCTTTCGTGTGTGTTTTAAAAGATTTTGTGAGCTCTTTGTTCTTTTAAGAGAGCCCGACAGTGTGTGGTGTGTGGGTGTGTGATTCGAGTTTGGTTTTGCTAAAAGATAATTGTTTGGAAGCCCATGAGTATGTGGTTTTGTGTTTTAAAAGAAAAGATTATATTTCCTGAATGTAAAGCATTAAGCTTCTAGTGACTAAAAATGGTTTGATGTTAGTAGGTGGATTTTGAAGCTTTTCTTGTTAAAAATGAGTAAGAGTTGTTATGAGTTAAAAGATCTCTAACGCCCCGAATTTTCGAAGCGTTAACTCGTCTGTTTTTAGAAAAATCGGCCTATATTTTTTTTTGTAAAATAAAGTTACCGTTAATAACTAGTAAAGCGTTTAACAATCGCGGAACTGCTTAATTGTCAATTATAAAAATTTGATTAATAGCAACGACTCTAATTAATCATTAGACTAATTTTAGTCTAATTGAAAATTTAATTTACTTTTAAATCTGGTGAGACTAAATTAGTAAATGCATGTAACTACTCTTCAACCCAACCGAAATGTAATAAAATCCTGAAATTATAAATTATAGGAAAAATAACCAAGTTTAAATTATCTCAATTGTTTAGCGGGAAAAACACCATGTCCGCAATAAAAAGAAAATAACAAGTTCAATTTGTGCAAAGTAAAGTTAACGTTCAAAAGTAGCACAGAGCATCTAACACCCATGTACCCACAATTATTCGTCGACAGCACCATCACACATAATGCAAACAAATTATACTTGGGGCTTCTCAAATCCACTTGTACCTAAAAAGTGGTGTAAGGGTCAGTTCACGTGACAAGTTGTAGTAAGCTAAAACATGAAAAATTGCTCAAATACTATTTATAGTTTCTCTCTTCACATCTAAATAAAAAAATAAGTAAGACAAGAGTTATCATAACAAACAACCAATGAGAAAATGTATTTACATCTACATACGAACTTGAAATTAAAATTAATCACCTTTAAGACAAAAGAAAATCTATTCTTTTTCTTTCTTTATACTAACTTACAATTAAAATAATCAACTTATCAACACCAAAAAAATCATGCATGTTCAAGTTAGTATGCATGCCTTATGCAAGACTCTCATGATCGCGATATAGTCATCCCATACCAATGGGGAATTTAATTTAGCAACGCCACGAAGGCCTTGACGACAAAAGTCGTCCAAAAATAATAGCTACCTCCCATACCAATGGGGAATTAAAGCATATCACCGCCACAAAGGCCTTAAATACAAAGGTCCAAAACAATAGCTATCTCCCATACCAATGGGGAATTAAATCATATCACCGCCACGAAGGCCCTACACATGCCGTTCTACATGATGCATGTCATTTAGTCAAGTCAATTCATGCCATGAGAGGTAATTCACCAGAAAACCCAATACACATCATATTCAAATAACACCTATCCAATTTCTTTTTCCAAATAACATCGTCATCTCACGTTTTAAAACAATAAGTACACACCCATCAGAAGAATAACAACAACAATACTCCCATGAATAAAATGCACATAAATCGTTTTGTCATTATAATTATGAGCAGCATAATTTAAATATAGTTCAATTCTTCTTAGCATAAGGTCCAACCAAGACACATGCATCAGTCAATGTCACTTGTATCAACTTTATATTAGCACACAAGAACAACTCAGCAAGAAGAAAAAAATAACTACGCATATAAAAGAACAGGCTAATGCCAAGCAATCAAAGAAAGTCATCACCATACAAAAGGGAAAGTCACAGTGGCAATTTTTCGGCACAACATAACACCACACGAAATTATAACCATATTTAAACTATCACCAACGTTTAGCCCTAACTTGTAAGAGAAAAGCCCTTACCTTGGTCGAGAAAAACCGCAGTGTTTAAGAGAGCAACGAGGATTTGCCTACAGCACCCGAATTAGGCACCAAACGAGCACAGGGAAAATTAACGGTCACGCAAAGGACAGAATACGATTAGAAAAAAAAGACAATCAATATCAAATAATATTTGGGAATTTTTAAAGCTGAAACGAAATCAAAATGAAGCCAAAAGATTGACCGGAAAACGTCTTACCGAGACAACGGGGTTACGAGGGGTCCAACGTCAACTTCACCGGCACGAGAGAACAAGTAGTGTTTCCTGAAGGTTTCGACGCGAGGAATCCAAAAACGACGTCCGTTTTTCAAACCGACAACCGTGGTGACTGAAAAATGGAAATTACAGTCCGCCCCTGATGAAAATACGGTGCGATTTTGGCATCGGATGGCCGAAATAAGGCTATAAATGAGTCCGGAGGATGATTTTGTATAGGTATATGAAGTTTGGTAATTTTTCGTGGCTTAATGAGAGAGAAATCGAAGAGAGAAGTTTTTGAGGCGGAGGGTTTTCTTTTCACGGCTGCGCCTGCACGTACGTGTTTGAGGAGAAGATGAACAGTGGAATTTCAAGTGGCTTGGGGGGTGCGTGCAGTAAAGATGTGGGGTGCAACAATCAAATTTATTAAAAAGGCAAGGGTTGTACGTGAAAGTCAGCCCATTTTTTTTTCTTAAGCCACTCCTCTTAATAATAATAATAATAATAATAATAATAATATATCATCCTAATATGCTACTTACTAAAACAACACATATTTAAATGAATAAATTACGCACTAACATATTAAGACTTATTCATATCACACACAATATTCTATAACAACACACAAGAACTCGTACTCTTTATATAAGATCAGATTAATAATAATAATAATAATAATAATAATAATAATAATAATAATAATAATAATCATCATCATCATCATAATAATAATAATAATAATAAAAATAGAGGGTGTTACAGTACTCACCCTCTTAAAATAGTTTCGTCCTCGAAACTAGGCAGACTCGAAGAGGTTAGGGTGGAGCTCCCTCATTTTGTCTTCCAACTCCCAAGTAGCATCTCCAGTCGTCTGATTCCAAATCACTTTCACCAAGGGAATTTCCTTGCCCCTCAAGTGCTTAACTGTCCTATCCCCAATACTCATCGGTGGAACTTCGAAGGAGAGGTTCTCCTTCAACTGAATATCATCTGGTGCAATAACGTGTGAAGGATCGGCCATGTACTTTCTCAACTGAGACACATGAAACACATTGTGGAGGTTGGCCAAATTCGGAGGTAAAGCAATATGATACGCTACAGGACCCACACGTCGAAGAATCTGATATGGCCCAATAAACTTAGGGGTAAGCTTCTTGGACTTCAAAGCCCTGCCCACGCCGGTAGTAGGCGTCACTCTCAAGAACACATGTTCACCCTCCTGAAACTCTAGAGGTCTCCTGCGGTGGTCTGCATAACTCTTTTGTCGGCTCTGAGCTGTCCTTATTCTTTCTTGAATTAGTTTGACCTTTTCGGTGGTTTGCTGCACTAATTCAGGTCCTACGATCAAACTCTCTCCATCCTGATACCAACACAAGGGGGTTCAACACTTACGCCCATACAAGGCCTCATATGGGGCCATCCCAATACTCGCATGATAACTGTTGTTGTAGGTGAACTTAACAAGGGGCAACAGATTATCCCAACTTCCCCGATCATCCAGTACGCAAGCCCTCAACAAATCCTCTAACGTTTGAATGGTCCTCTCTGTCTGCCCATCCGTCTGGGGGTGGTAGGCAGAACTCAACCTCAGCCTGGTGCCCAAAGCCTCATGCAATGCTTTCCAAAAATGAGAGGTAAACTTTGGATCCCTATCCGACACAATACTGGAAGGTATTCCGTGCAATCTGACAATCTCTGCAACATAGATCTCTGCCAGCTTAGCCACATCATAAGTAGTCTTCACCGGTAGGAAGTGAGCAGACTTCGTCAACCTGTCTACAATCACCCAAATCGAATCAAACTTCCTCTGGGTCCTAGGTAATGCCACTACGAAGTCCATAGATATGCTGTCCCACTTCCACTCTGGCACATTCAACGACTGTAGTAGCCCAGCTGGTTTCTGATGTTCCACCTTAGCCTTCTGGCAAGTCAAACACGACGCTACATACTCTGCCACCTGCTTCTTCATTCCTGGCCACCAAAATCTCTGTTTTAGGTCCTGATACATCTTTGTAGCACCAGGGTGAATACTCAGCTTACTTTTATGAGCCTCATCCATGATAGTCCTTCTCAACTCAGAATCGTTGAGCACACAAACACGTTCGTTACAGCTCAAGATATTATCCGGACCCACTTTGAATCCAGGTGCTTTACCAGTCTCAATCAAACTCCTCTTCTCCTGAATCACCTCATCAGTCTCCTGAAGTATCCTGATCTCGTCCATCAGCTTATTACTTACAGTAATCATCCCCCAGTACACCTTTCCTGTCGATGGATCCATGTTAATGTCTAAGTCGCGAAAATTTTTCAACAACTCTAACCCCTTTACCGTCATGGCCGAGGCGTGAATCCGCCTCCTGCTCAAGGCATCGGCCACGACATTTGCCTTCCCCGGATGATAGTGCAACGTGAACTCATAATCATTGATGAATTCCATCCACCTCCTCTATCTCATGTTAAGCTCTTTCTGATCAAACAAGTACTTCAAGCTCTTGTGATCGCTAAATACTTCGAAGTTGCACCCATAAAGATAGTGCCTCCAAATCTTCAATGCAAAAACTATTGCAGCCAGTTCCAAGTCATGTGTGGGATAATTTTTCTCGTGAACCTTCAACTGTCTCGAAGCGTAGGCTACAGCCTGTTTACTCTGCATAAGCACACGTGACCCTTGATGAGATGCATCGCAGTAAACTTCATATGGCTCATTCGGCCGTGGCAACACTAGCACCAGTGATGTGGTCAATTTCTCCTTCATTTGTTGAAAACTCCTCTCACACTCCTCAGTCCATGCAAAAATTTGATTCTTCCTAGTGAGTTGTGTCAACGGAGCTACAATCTTAGCGAACCCCTCAATGAACCTCCTATAATACCCTGCCAAGCCCATAAAACTCCTGATCTCTGTAGCAGTCTTCGGCTGTTCCCAAGCCATGACAGCTTCCACTTTGGCTGGATCAACAACAATTCCTTCCTTAGAAATGACATGCCCCAGAAACTTCACTTCCTCCAACCAGAATTCACATTTCCCCAAGTTAGCATACAACTGTTTTTCTTTCAAGACCTGCAAAACTTGGCACAGATGGTCTTTGTGTTTCTCCCGACTCTTTGAATAGATCAATACATCGTCAATGAAAACCACCACAAACTTGTCTAAGAACGGATGGAAAATGCGATTCATGTAGTCCATGAAAATAGCTGGCGCGTTGGTTACTCCAAAAGGCATCACCAAGTATTCAAAGTGCCCATAACGCGTCCTGAAAGCGGTCTTAGGTATATCATCTTCCTTCACCCGAATCTGATGGTACCCCGACTTCAGATCAATCTTGGAAAATACCATGGCTCCTCTAAGTTGGTCCATTAAGTCATCAATACGTGGCAAGGGATACCTGTTCTTAATGGTGACTTTGTTGAGTTGCCGGTAATCTACACAAAGTCTGGACTTTCCATCCTTCTTCTTTACTAGGAGCACAGGAGCTCGCCTGTTTAGACAAGAGGTCTTCCAACTGTTTTTTTAATTCTGACAGCTCTGATGGAGACATCCTATATGGGGCAATAGAAATAGGTCCAGTACCCGGAGTCACATCAATTGAGAACTCAATATCCCGGACTGGGGGTAACCCTGGCACATCTGACGGAAACACCTCCGAAAAATCCCTGACTACAAGTACTCTGTCTATCTCCACCTCTGGCTTCATACTGATTGAATTGAGGAATACATACTTCTGAACTCCTCCCTTCAGAGAAAACTTCAACTTGTTGGCATCGAGGAATCGCGAAACACCTGGGTCTGGAAATATCATAGACTTACGAGCGCAATCCAGTAGAATATAATGGCTAGACAGCCAATCCATCCCAAGGATCACTCCCAAATGCTTAAGGGGAATACAGACCAAATCAACATTGAATTTCATGTTTAGCACAGTCAAAGGGCATTGTAAACATGTCGTATTAGCAATCACCGGTTCAGCAGAAGGTATAGTGACCACTAAATCAAAAGGCAGTGAAGTAACAAGCAATTGCAGAGAATTCACACAATCCAAGGAAATGAAAGAATGCGTTGCTCCTGAATCATATAACACAAAAAATAGTTTACCAGCAATTTCACACTCACCCTGAATTAGCTCCGAAGAAGGCAGGACTTCTTCCCCACCCATCTGATAGACACAACCCCTAGCAGTAGGACGTGCAGCACTGATGTTGTTGGCAGTAGGTTGTACCCTTGGTGCTCGGCAATCTCTAGAAAGGTGACCCAGTTTCTGGCAGTTGTAACAAACTTTGGCCCTGTCGGCACACTCATTGGCTTTGTGCCCCTCTTTCCCGCAAGCATAACAACGGATAGTCTGAGTTTGGTTCGGCCCTGGTGGCCTATTTTGCACCGGGTTCTGTGTTCTCTGACCTCCTCCAAAAGGTGGTCGTGGTCGGGGTTGCTCTCTAACATTCCCCTGAGGATGGGCATAGGGCTTCGGCTGGAAAATATGTCTTCCCCTACCCTGATGGTTGTCATTACGCCTGGGACCTAAGCGGTCCACATTCTTATACTGTTGACTTGCCTCTCTTCATAATCTCTACCTTCTTACACTTTTCCACGACACGATACTCACGAATCTCAAGTGGCTCCACCGACTCCTTAATCTCATACCTGAGTCCATATTCAAACCTCTCACACATGTACTCCTCGTCCATCTGGCTTTGGAAATAGCGAAAGTGTTTAGCCAGTGATTCAAATCTGGCCGCATACTCAGCAATGGTCAAGTTCCCCTGATATAGTCTTAGAAATTGTGCCTCCTTCTCAGCTCTGGCACTCTTTGGAAAGTACTTGTCTAGAAACTTCTTCTTGAATGTTTCCCAAGTCAATTCCTCATGACTGGCCTCCATCATCTGTTTGGTGCCTCTCCACCAATATTCAGCCTCTCCTGACAGCAGATAAGTAGCATACTCTACTTTCACATTCTCAGGGCAGTGGAGAATGTCAAAGATCTTTTCGATATCCTGTATCCACAGGTCATCCTTGTCTGGGTCATGCTCTCCCTTGAACTTAGGTGGGTCGTGACGACGAAAGTCCACCAGGCCTCTGGATGCAACAGCGGCTTCCTCTCTCTGTTGTCTCAGAATGTCACGCTGAGTTTGGGCTTCAGCCTGTTGAGCAACCGCAGCTGCCTATTGGTTCATTGCAGCGGCCATGGCAGTCATGGCTCGGATTGCTCCTGCCATTTCGTTTCCTTCAGCTGAGGCGGGTTGACTTGCAGGACGAACCGTCTTAATTCCTACAGTTTTATTGGTTTAGAAAAAGACTGTCACGATTTAATTGTAACTCTAGGGTCTATAAAACCAAATTAATAATTTAGCAATCAATAATCAAGGAAAACTAAGCATGCTATTATCACAATAAAACCAAATTAATAAATTAGTAATTTTCAACAAGCATTTCAGAATCAGGAATTTAATTAATTAATGCAAGAAGATAATCAGATGCATATGCCAAACAAGATCGCCCCACCCAAAAGTCCGAAGACTCATCCTAAGCTCTGATACCACAATGTAACGCCCCGAATTTTCGAAGCGTTAACTCGTCTGTTTTTAGAAAAATCGGCCTATATCTTTTTTTGTAAAATAAAGTTACCGTTAATAACTAGTAAAACATTTAACAATCGCGGAACTGCTTAATTGTCAATTATAAAAATTTGATTAATAGCAACGACTCTAATTAATCATTAGACTAATTTTAGTCTAATTGAAAGTTTAATTTACTTTTAAATCTGGTGAGACTAAATTAGTAAATGCATGTAACTACTCTTCAACCCAACCGAAATGTAATAAAATCCTGAAATTATAAATTATAGGAAAAATAACCAAGTTTAAATTATCTCAATTGCTTAGCGGGAAAAACACCATGTCCGCAATAAAAAGAAAATATCAAGTTCAATTTGTGCAAAGTAAAGTTAACGTTCAAAAGTAGCACAGAGCATCTAACACTCATGTACCCACAATTATTCGTCGACAGCACTATCACACATAATGCAAACAAATTATACTTGGGGCTTCTCAAATCCACTTGTACCTAAAAAGTGGTGTAAGGGTCAGTTCACGTGACAAGTTGTAATATGCTAAAACATGAAAGATTGCTCAAATACTATTTATAATTTCTCTCTTCACATCTAAATAAAAAAATAAGTAAGACAAGAGTTATCATAACAAACAACCAATGAGAAAATGTATTTACATCTACATACGAACTTGAAATTAAAATTAATCACCTTTAAGACAAAAGAAAATCTATTCTTTTTCTTTCTTTATACTAACTTACAATTAAAATAATCAACTTATCTACACCACAAAAATCATGCATGTTCAAGTTAGTATGCATGCCTTATGCAAGACTCTCATGATCGCGATATAGTCATCCCATACCAATGGGGAATTTAATTTAGCAACGCCACGAAGGCCTTGACCACAAAGGTCGTCCAAAAATAATAGCTACCTCCCATACCAATGGGGAATTAAAGCATATCACCGCCACAAAGGCCTTAAATACAAAGGTCCAAAACAATAGCAACCTCCCATACCAATGGGGAATTAAATCATATCACCGCCACGAAGGCCCTACACATGTCGTTCTACATAATGCATGTCATTTAGTCAAGTCAATTCATGCCATGAGAGGTAATTCACCAGAAAACCCAATACACATCATATTCAAATAACACCAATCCCATTTCTTTTTCCAAATAACATCGTCATCTCACGTTTTAAAACAATAAGTACGCACCCATCAGAAGAATAACAACAACAATACTCCCATGAATAAAATGCACATAAATCGTTTTGTCATTATAATTATGAGCAGCATAATTTAAATATAGTTCAATTCTTCTTAGCATAAGGTCCAACCAAGACACATGCATCAGTCAATGTCACTTGTATCAACTTTATATTAGCACACAAGAACAACTCAGCAAGAAGAAAAAAAAATAACTACGCATATAAAAGAACACGCTAATACCAAGCAATCAAAGCAAGTCATCACCATACAAAAGGGAAAGTCACAGTGGCAATTTTTCGGCACAACACAACACCACACAAAATTATAACCATATTTAAACTATCACCGACGTTTAGCCCTAACTTGTAAGAGAAAAGCCATTACCTTGGTCGAGAAAAACCGCAGTGTTTAAGAGAGCAAGGAGGATTTGCCTACAGCACCCGAATTAGGCACCAAACGAGCACAGGGAAAATTAACGGTCACACAAAGGACAGAATACGATTAAAAAAAAAAGACAATCAATATCAAATAATATTTGGGAATTTTTAAAGCTGAAACGAAATCAAAATGAAGCCAAAAGATTGACCGGAAAAAGTCTTACCGAGACAACGGGGTTACGAGGGGTCCAACGTCAACTTCACCGGAACGAGAGAACAAGTAGTGTTTCCTGAAGGCTTCGACGCGAGGAATCCAAAAACGACGTCCGTTTTTCAAACCGACAACCGTGGTGACTGAAAAATGGAAATTACAGTCCGCCTCCGATGAAAATACGTTGCGATTTTGGCATCGAATGGCCGAAATAAGGCTATAAATGAGTCCGGAAGATGATTTTGTATAGGTATATGAAGTTTGGTAATTTTTCGTGGCTTAATGAGAGAGAAAACGAAGAGAGAAGTTTTTGAGGCGGAGGGTTTTCTTTTCACGGCTGTGCCTGCACGTACATGTTTGAGGAGAAGATGAACAGTGGAATTTCAAGTGGCTTGGGGGGTGCGTGCAGTAAAGATGTGGGGTGCAACAATCAAATTTATTAAAAAGGCAAGGGCTGTACGTGAAAGTCAACCTATTTTTTTTTCTTAAGCCACTCCTCTTAATAATAATAATAATAATAATAATAATATATCATCCTAATATGCTACTTACTAAAACAATACATATTTAAATGAATAAATTACGCACTAACATATAAAGACTTATTCATATCACACACAATATTCTATAACAACACACAAGAACTCGTACTCTTTATATAAGATCAGAGATTAATATAGGAGATATGATTAATAATAATAATAATCATAATAATAATAATAAAAAAAATAGAGGGTGTTACAAGATCCAATTTTGGTGAATCAAGGTGTGAGCTTTTCAAGCAGCAAGTGTTTAAGTTTCTAAAATCTGTCTTGAGTCTTAAAGATTTGACTTTTGTGTAAAGCTTCAACCTTTTGATGATTTAATGATATTTGAGTTTTCTAAAATTTGTTTCAAGTCTCAGAGCTTTTGGTCTTACGCTTGTAAACTCTTAGATAGTGTGGGCAGGACCTAAGATTAATTTTAAAAGCGAAACCCCCAATTTGTTAGTGTACGCCGTGGCCTACTATTGGGTTTAGTGAGTTGGATTTGACTCTGAATGATTGTTTGTTTGTGTGCTTAAGGTTCGTCAAGAGTTCGGAAGAGTTCGGAGTTGATTTGGGATCGTTTCGGAGTGGAGTTAGTGGCTTTAGAAGGAAAGCACCGTGTGTAAGGACACTTCACATTTAGTAGTTCTTATTGTGTTAGTGTATGAACTATTGTACGCTCATGTTTGATGAATTTTCAATATGCGGATATGGTTCTTTGTGGATTGTTGAATTGTTGTGGGTCTGAACAGTTGTGACTTTGAATTGATTGTGTGATATATGTGGAACTATGTTTATATCATGTGGAGATATATGTTGTGGTGGTGCTAGATAATTGAATATCTATTTGATTATGCCATTGTTATCACCAGAAAATACCAGCCATAGCCGATGAAGGGAATAGCCGATGCATGAGATAAGCCGATCAGGTTTGTAGCCGAAAACTGGTCCCATTGAACCGAGGCTAGAAAGGAAAATGTTGGAAGTTCAGGGAGCATCGTGAGGCCAGCCGATTACTAAAGAGTTTAGCCGATGTGGATAAAGGAAATATCCGATTATCATGGCCTCATCGGCTGAGCTATTGTTGATTAACAGGGAGCTTTGAAGCTCGACCAAGGGTTAGATATGTGAAAGTCATGGACTTTGGTGCCAAAATGATTAAAGCTAGCTCTTGAAGGCCTTCAACGCATTTAACACGTGATAAATCGTTTGCCCAGCCGATGGGAGAGCGGTTAACCCACGATACGCATAAGGAAGCAGTTGAGGGACACCCACGACCGCTTGTTGTCAGCCATAAACGTGCAGAACGCATAATGGCCAATAGGGGGCAGTTACATTTTTGTTCTTTCTTTTGTATATATATACCTTCGCTGAGAAATGTAAAGCACACACCCAATCAATCAAACAACTATTTCTCTTGCAATTTATCAGCTTTTTACAGCATTTATCTTAGCCGATTCCATGTAGCTTAGTCTTAACCTTAGCATAGCGTAGATTCGCCACACTCAACGCTTTCTGGAGCAGTTGGGGAACCCATAATCGAGAATTAGAGTTCCGTTCTCGGTGTAATCGCTTAAACAGGAATCAATTTGTCGGTGGGCGTTAGCGAATCCTCGGTGATTTCTCCACGCCAAACAAGTTTGCTTGCGCGGTGGGACCATAGGTGAATTAAAGGACAGGTTTGATTCTCCAGGGCAGGATCACGCTTGGCGTATGAACCTGAGGTCCGGAAAGAAACTCAACAACAACATGGAGTCGAGTTCAAATCCCAAAAGAACCCCACCACGCAAGAACAACGAGTCAGCATACACTTGGGTATGCCCATAATGGTTGAAGACATTCCAGTCTCCGCACCAGCCTCTGCAGAAATGAATAACCCAGAGAATACCGAAGCCCCAGTGGTCATGACCACTTCTTTCATCAGGCAGCAGATTGATATGGGGATTCATGACATTATGTACCAAGTGTCAAGGCAGTTGGCAGATATTGTCAAGCCCATGGTGCATAACGAGGTTCAGCAGGCGAGAGACATGGAGACCAGCCGAGGACAGCAAGGTGAACACTCGGCTAGTTCTGCGTTGGCAGGGGGAACGGCAAACCCAAAGATGCACAAGCGATCGGTCAGTCGCGACCTCGGCCGAATGTGGTTCAGATCGGGTCTTTCAGCACGGCCCAATCCCATTACCGGTAGGGCCACCAACCTAGACGTGCGGTGATCAGCAGAATACATGGGTACCACCCGTCTTTGAAGCAAGTGATGCCACCTGATCAAGCAAATCTGCAGTATGGGCAGATCAACATGGCCCGGAGGCCAGTTAACACGGTTGGACACATTGGTCTGCTGCCAGTAATGTCGTATGCTCCAAAGCATGGCCCTACTGTGCAGGCAAACACATATGGACAGCCGAATTGGCAGCCGATGGCCTCTGGTTATGGTTCAGGGAAGCTATCTGGTGATTGGAACCTCAACAATCCACCATTCTACCAACCGCAACCAGTCCCCACGCCATACCCTCCAGTAAGTTCAAATATACTACGAACGGCTGGCAACTATGGGGGAGAGCAGACATGGAACATTGTTCCACCTTTACCCCAGAATGCATCGGCTGTTCCAGGGACTTAGGCCGGAGGATTTGGGGAATATGGTCCAGAGCAGCAATGGAATACTAATCCACCTCTAGGCAATGTTCCACCAAATACCTTTAACCTTCAGAATCCGTTCCAACAGGCTTTACCCTGGAGACCAGTGGGTCAAAGTGCGCCCCAGCTGAATCCACAAGATAATCGGCAGGGAGCCTCCCAGTTGATAGACCCAGAAATGATTGCAAGTACCATCAAGAAATACTTCGGGATACAATTAAAGCCGTTGGACCGTCCTGTTTACAGGAAACCGTACCCTGAATGGGTGGATCGGATGGTTCCTCTCCCTAGGGGATTGAAAACTCCAGATTTCACCATATTCTCAGGGGAAGATGGCAAGTCTACCATGGAGCACATAGGGCGTTTCACAACCCAGTGTGGTGAAAGCAGCCAGAAAGAGTATCACAAGCTTCAACTTTTCCCATTATCACTCACTGGGACAGCTTTCACCTGGTATTCCTCCCTTCCTCCAAACTTCGATGCAATTGGTAGGCATGGAGAGGTGCTTCCATGATAGATTTTATTGGCCTCAACCTCAAGTTACGGTAACCAATCTAACTAGTCTCAGCCAGCAAGTTGATGAGTCGGCTGCTGATTATATTGAAAGGTTCAGAAAGAAAGTAGGGAAATGTTCTGTGCAATTCCCTGAAACAGAATATACCTCTATGGTGATTAACAACATGCACCCGCAGTTGAAGGAGAAGTTAGTCGGACAAGCCTGCGCAGATTTGAATCAACTGGCAGAAAGGGCTATCCGAATTGAGTAATATATCCAGGAAAAGGAAAAGCAAAGGGTTAGCCGAGGAAAGGGTCCTCATTTAGTCTCTATCATAGAGGCAGAGGAATCTGACTCCGAATCGGTTGACCTCACTGCTGATATGATGGTAGCCGAGATAGTCAAAGGGAAGAGCTATTCCTACCCAGCATTGAAGGCCGCCAAGGCCAAAGAAACTGAGTCAACAGAGGATAGGGCAGGGTACTCCTTTGACATAACCAAGGCAGACCAGATTTTCGATTACTTGCTCAAGGACAAGCAAATTCGGCTGCTAGAGGGGCATCGGATCCCACCTCCTGAAGAATTGATGACCAAGAAATACTGTAAGTGGCACAACTCTTATAACCATTCTACAGCTAACTGTGTAGTTTTCAGGAAGGCCATACAAAAGGCTATCAAGGAAGGTAGGTTCAAGCTAGCCGATAAGAGCATAGCCGAGATGTCAGTAGACACCAATCCATTCCCAGTTGTGACCATGGCCATGGTATCTTTCTCAAGGCCTGATCAACCCAGGCCAATAAGAGGGGAACAATCCATCAGGAGTGTTTGGATGCCCAAAGAAGAATCCAAAAGAGACCAAGAGGTCACCAGGGGATCTGTGTTTGACAGATTGGGAAACCCACCAGTGTCACCGCAAAACACTGTGGGCCAACCATCTTCGAGCCGATTCCATGGTAAACCTCCCAAACCCGGACGTTTGACTAACGAGTTGATCAGCCAGTAATGCAACATGCACTCAAAGACTAAGAGAACGCAATATGCTCAGGAGACTGGGGGGCAAAATCAACTGGGAACCTCAGGTGAAGCCCAGCCGATTATGCCCAGGATCACTGAGGGCCTTCTCCCAAAGTCTAAGAGAAGGGTGGCGGAGTTCAATGTCGAAGGGGAATGTCCTCTCTTCGCATAACAGTAAGGAATGATGATGAACTCAAACCACAGAGGATGATCAAGCCAGCTGCAAATGTCAAAGAAGGGAAGTGGGTGGTTAATCAACCTCCGAAGAAGAAAGAGTTCAAGCCGATCCTGCGACTAGAAACCTTGAAGAAGAGAAGGCTGTAGAGGGCTAGATCCTTACAAAGAATGAAACAAAACCTGCAGATGATAGCCGATGCCAAGGCAGCCGATAAGAAGGAGATCCCAGAAGCTAAAATGACAGAAGCCATTGACAGGGCTTTTGGACCTTGCGGTTTGGAGCCTGACAAAGTTAAAACTGATCAAGCCGATAAGAAGGAGATCCCATAAGCAAAAGTGACAGAAGCCATTGACAGGGCTTTTGGACCTTGCGGTTTGGAGCCTGACAAAGTTAAAACTGATCAAGCCGATAAGAAGGAGGCCCCAACGACAATCACGGTTGCCGTGGTGGACATAGGGCAGCCTGAAGAAGGAA
The DNA here is from genome assembly GCA_037113605.1 of Calophaca sinica. Taxonomy (NCBI): domain Eukaryota; kingdom Viridiplantae; phylum Streptophyta; class Magnoliopsida; order Fabales; family Fabaceae; genus Calophaca; species Calophaca sinica. Next base: position 98,401,217 of record CM073733.1, on the reverse strand, counting down.
AAGGGAAACCTGATGAAGAGGAATGGCATATTCCCATATACACAAACTGCCTGAATGGTGATGACGAGCCGATCTTAGAGTCTGGTTACCGAGAAGATTCAATTCTGGACTATCTCTCAGATGAGAGTGAAGCCGGATTGATGGCTGCCATTGAGGTCGTTAGCCTGATCCCAAGCGAGTTATGGGCTGATTATTCCCAGATTGAACACTTAGAAGGGGACGTCTGTGTGGAAGAGACAGAATGGGCAACTTTAACCGATGACACGGCAAAAGATGCTTTGAGTACTGTATTTGGTAGGCCAACTGAAGACATGATGAAGCACTTGAAGCCCTTGTATGTGAGAGCCTACATCAATGGCAAGGCCTTTAGCCGAGTGTTCGTTGATAATGGGGCGGTATTGAACGTGATGCCTGTGGCCACCTTGAGGAGTCTGAATAAGTCTGAAGAAGACCTGATCCCAACTAACATGAAAATGGCTAGCTTCATGGGAGAGGCTTCGTCTGCCTTGGGAATCTTGATAGCCGAGATCACTGTTGGCCCCAAGAGCATCAAGTCAGCTTTCTTCGTGATTGATGGCAAACCATCCTATGCAGTCCTGCTAGGGAGAGATTGGATTCACACCAGCCAGTGCTTACCTTCCACCATGCATCAGAAGCTCATTTTTTGGGAAGGGGATAAAATTGAAATAGTCTCAGTCGATGACAATCCATTCCCAGCTGAGGTACAAAATCTAGAAGCTTTGTTCTACTCTCCCTCTGTGGCTCCCATAGCTGTTACTGAGGAATACGAGGAAGGATCCTGGGAATCTTGTAACTTGACACCCCAGGGATTCAAGATCGAGCAATTAGCCGAACCACGGCTAGCCACTGAGGTTTGTTATGTTTAAAGACACCCAAGTGGTGCAGGACTTATGGGACCGGCTAGAAGCTTTCAGGATTGAATCTCACGTAGCTGAGTCCTTGCTGATAGACAAACAACAAGGCGATGGCCTCACATCGGCAGACGAGATCACGGAGTTGCCGATGGAGTTTGAATCACCCATTCGGAGGACTTTGCCAACCTTTGAATCTCAAGACCCCTTGGAGGACCTCAATTTGGGAACTCCAGAAGAGCCTCGGCTAACGCAAATCGGAGTTCTTTGGGGAAGAGGATAAGAAAGAGGTGGTAGCCCTGCTGGAAAAATATAAAGACTGCTTTGCATGGGACTATCATGAGATGCCTGGGCTAGCATGAGAATTGGTGGAACATAGGCTACCGATCAAGGAGGGATCCAGGCCACATAAGCAGCCACCTAGAAGGTACCATCCTCAGCTGATACCACAAACCAAAGCAGGAATCGAGCGTTTGCTCAATCTTTGGGTTCATCGTAACGACCAGTGCGTAGAGTGGTTAGCTAACATAGTACCTGTCAAGAAGAAGAATGGCAAGATTCGAGTTTGCATTGATTATAGAGACTTGAATTTAGCCACTCCAAAGGATGAATATGTGATGCCCGTGGCAGACATGTTAGTCGATGCAACTACCACACATGGTATTTTAACCTTCATGGACGGGTACTCGGGCTATAACCAAATATTTGTAGCTGAGGAGGACACTCACAAGACTGCATTCAGGTGCCCAGGGGCACTGGGAATTTATGAATGGTTGGTGATGCCATTCGGCTTGAAGAATGTTGGGGCCACCTACCAGAGAGCAATGAATGCTATCTTCCATGATCTAATCGGCAAGACTATGGAAGTATACATAGAAGATGTGGTGGTAAAATCCAAAGACTTCAAAGCCCACTTGGCCGATTTGGAACAGGCTTTGCAAAGGATGAGGGTCCATAACTTGAAGATGAATCTTGCAAAGTGCATGTTTGGTGTATCGGCTGGCAACTTCCTTGGTTTCTTGGTGCATCAAAAGGGCATTGAAATAGACCAAAACAAAGCCAAGGCAGTGATGGAGGCCAGACCACCCAGGAACAAAAAGGAATTACAGAGCTTGCTGGGCAAGATCAACTTCTTGAGAAGGTTTATAGCTAATTCGGCTGGTAAGATGAAGGCTTTTTCCCCTTTCAAGCTTCAAGAACGCCGAGGAGATGGTGTGGGGTCTGAGCAAAGAGACCTTTGGACAAATAAAGAAGGCTTTAGCTAGTCCACGGTTTTGGTGCCCCATGCCAGGGAAGCCTTTGAAACTTTACATTGCGACTCTTGAAGAGTCTATCGGTACTGTTAGCCTGAGGATCTTTGAAGATGGAACTGAAAGAGCGGTGTACTACCTTAGCCGAAGCCTCAATGATGTTGAAACCAGATATACTCCATTGGAGAAGTTGTGCCTGTCTTTGTTCTATGCTTGTACAAAACTTGAGTATTATTTAATGCCACATGAAATATTAGTTTTGTGCAAAATTGACATTGTTAGGTACTTGCTTAATAGGCCTGTCTTACAAGGTCGCTTGATGAAGTGGGCCATTAAACTACTTGCCTTCAGCGTTGAAATCGTCCCGTTAAGAATTTGTCGAGGGTCAGGCCCTAGCCGATTTCTTGGCAGAACATCCCTGCGTGGAAGTGGAGGACCTTTGGGTATCTCCAATTACTTACATAAACCTATTGCCTTGGGTCCTAACTTTTGATGGGTCCAAAACCCAGAAAGGAGTTGGAGCCGGAGTGACAATTACCAACCCAGATGGGAAAATGTGAAAGTTTGCGTATCGGCTAAACCCAGGTTTAACTAATAACCAAGCCGAGTATGATGCCATGATCATAGGGTTAAAGCTGTTAGCCATGATGGGCGCTGATTACATTCATGTAAAGGGTGACTCCCAGTTGGTGGTCAGACAGCTAACCAAAGAATATGGGTGCAACAACCCAAATTTGTTGGCACGTTATGCAATGGCTGACAGATTGATTCACCAATTTATTGATGCAAAGGTGTCATACATTCCCAGAGGAGCTAATATAGAGGCCAACGATCTGGCCCAAGAGGCCTCCGGATATAGGAACTCTTTGTTGACTTTGGAATACGACGAATTACCAGCCGAGGTAATGATCGCAGACCAAATCGATTCATGGAGGAACGAGTTGATCGAGTACTTACAGGATCCTTCTAAGTGCACCGACCCCAAAGTTAAGAGACGAGCTCTAAGGTATGTGCTTTTTGATGACGAATTGTATAAGAGAAGCATGAATGGGGTATTGTTAAAGTGCATAGATAAGAACGAAGCCCTAACGGTTATGGGTGAAGTTCACGAAGGCATATGCGGCTTGCATAGGGCTGGGCCTGTTATGAAATGGTTGATTTATCGCCATGGGTATTATTGGCCTACCATCACAGCCGATTGCTTTCAATACGCCAAAGGATGCGAAGAATGCCAGCTGCATGGTCCCATTCAAAGGGTACCAGCTGAATTGATGCATCCAGTGGTAAAACCTTGGCCATTTAGAGGCTGGGCCATGGATTTGATCGGCAAAATCCATCCACCATCTTCCAAAGGACACAACTTCATTATTGTGGCAACCGATTACTTTACTAAGTGGGTGGAGGCTCAGCCGATGGTCAAGGTACAGCAAGATGACGTTATCCGATTCATTCAACACCAGATCATATATAGGTTTGGGATTCCAGAGACCATTACCATGGACCAGGGAACTATGTTCATTAGAGATAAGGTGGTCGCCTTTGCTCAGCAGTTTGGGATTAAATTGATACATTCATCCCCATATTATGCACAGGCTAATGGGCAAGCCGAGGCAACCAACAAGATTATTGTGGACCTGATCAAAAAGAATTTGGAAAACAAGTCCAAAAAATGGCATTTAACTCTAGATGAGGCTTTATGGGCCATAAGGAATTCCAAGTCAATGGCCACTGGCACAACTCCATATCGGCTGACTTACGGCCAAGATGCGGTTTTGCTTTTGGAAATCAATGTCACTTCTCTAAGAGTGGCGAGACAGAATTTCTTAAGCCTAGAAGAGTATCAGCAAGCCATGCTTATGGAGCTGGATCAATTGGATGAAGATCGGTTAATGGCCTTAGAAAGAATTGAGGCAAGCAAACGCAAAATGGATAGTGCCTACAACAAACATGTTAAGTTGAAGAAATTTGTTGAGGGTGACCTAGTTTGGAAAACTATTTTACCAATAGGAGCCAAGGACCCTAAATTCGGTAAGTGGTCACCAAATTGGGAAGGTCCATTCACGGTTAGTCAAGTGTTCGCAGGAAACGCGTATCGGCTAGTTAACATGCAAGGCGAAGAACTGAACAGAAGCATAAATGGCAAATATCTGAAAAAATACTACCCCACGGTTTGGCAAAGCATACTAGAACAATAAAAGAGCTATTTATAGACAAAAAGGGAAATTGTTCTGGTGACCACAGGCCGGCCACCTAGCCAACAAAAATACTTAAAGACAACCGGGAAGAACTAATCTGTTGGGTCAAGAGTGGCTGCAACTGGGGGATCGACAACCATAGCAGGATCAGCTGCTTCAACCTGGTCAGGGGTACCTGTGGGCTTGGCTGCCTCTTGAGGATCAGCCTTTTCAATAGGATCGGCTACCTCTTGTTGGTTGGAGGCTTCAACGAGTGCAGTCTACACTTCTGCAGCTACTACCCTTGCAATCTCAGCCACATCCACAGCCATGTCTTCCGGCCCAGAAGGAAGAATTGCAGTGGGCCCACTGGTAGCCAGTGCTTCAATGGCCACCACATCGGCAGGGGCGCTTTCCAAAGCAGCACTAGCCGATTCTCACCGAGCTGCACCGCCGGTGGCTGACGGTGTCGAAGGTTGTTCCTTCGCTTGATTCAGCAGGAGCCGCAGTTCGTCCCACTGATGGTTCGCCGAGTCTATGCCTTCTCTGCCCCTCTGCATATCCTGTTCCAAGCCATCTTTTTGGGTGGTAAGTCGTAAAATGTCAGGGTCCAGAGAGGAAGCCTGAACATATAAATTGAAACGCCTCTCCGTGTGGGTTTCCAGCCTCGCGTCAAGTTGCTCAAGTTGGGGCGTTAGCTCTTTGATTGTGTTTTGGATCCGAGTCAACTCCGAATTTAGCTGAGCTAACCGGTCTTTGAGTTCACCTTTCTTAGCCAGGTCTGCCTGCCGTTCTCTGTTGACTGCCTGATAAGAGGACAAGAAGGAGGACCTTTGAGCTTGGAGATCCCGGAGGCGTTGCAGGTCTTGAGTGGCGTGATCATAATTTTCCCTGCACAGCCGATATACCGCAGAAATGTCATTCACTTGTAGTGCCATTTGACGATACAGTTTTCGGCTGGTAGAGGGAACATCAGGAGAGTCGGATAGCTTGAAGAGGGAAGCCCTCAAATCGGCCACCCTACCCTTATCTGTGGGGATCTCTTCCATCAAGGCCTCATCCACCTTTTCCAGGTGACTAGAGGAGGGTGAGGATACCTTTTGCAACGGGTCAGCCGAAGCAAAATACTGCTGCAATTCTTCCTCTGAAACCTGGATAGATGAAGTCGACTGACGAGGAGGAGTCTTATGAGCAATAGGGGATTCATCCCTAGCCGACTGCAGCGCAAAGCACAAAGAAGTTAGGGTCAAACCAACATAGATGAGCAATCACAATGAAGGAGATAAAAGGAGATACTTGTGTTGGGCTGTGAGCCTCGGCTATTGGAGAAGCAGGAGCTTGCCGACGGGCTGCCTCGGATTGAGGACCAGCCGAAGAAACCCCTCGTGCCCTTGGAGATTGGGAGGGGGTAACCTTGTGCGGAGTCGACCATGGAGCCGAAGTACGTTGTTTCTAAAGTCAAAATGAGCCGAGGGTCAAAATTATGACAAAGCTTTGAAGAAACAGTAAAAAACAGAGGTACCTACCTTTATTTGTTTACCCTTGCCAGCGGATACCGTCTTGGTTTTCCTGGAGATAGGAGTTGCAGAAAAGGGTTCATCAAGACGAATTCCCCCAGATCTCGTTCTTTTCTTCTTATTCGGAGGAGGAGAGTCGTCTATGATGACAACTCTAGGAGATGGATTGGCTGCCAAGAATGCAGTTAGTTTGCCGATGCATTTGCAAAATAGAAGGAAAGATAAGCAAAATGAGACAAGGATACTCACCCTTCATGGCAGCAGAAACCCTAGTCTTGGGCGTCGGCTCCGGCCTCACCATCTTCAGAGGGGGAACAGTCACCGCCTCATCTTCATCATCATCCTCATCACTTTTGTCATCGCTGTCGAGAAGCAGGACGAGCCTCATGGAATAATTAGACAAAGAACCTTGGAACATCTTATCCTTAGCCGAAGGCCACCAATTAGCAAAGGCAGAAGTTTCCCCGGCCGACGGGTTAAACGAGGCCCATTGGAAGCTGTTCAGTTTTTCCAAGTTGAAGGCTGCCAAGGTCTTCACCTCTTCAACCGATAGGCTAGTTCTCCCTATTGCTGGTACTTTGCTGGTACTTTGCTGAGGTAAAGCATCAATTTCTGAATATTCTTTTTCTTTCTCTGCCATTCTGAATCCTTCTTCTTCTAGACTTATGGAATAACATTCCACATTTATCTTTCAGTCATTAGAACCTCTAACATTCATGTACTAGTTCCTCAGTATCAACTAATACAGTGAGTTCATTTCCACGAAATTTTGTTTTCTGGTTATTGTTACATTGAAGTCCTGTGCAACCTTAACATTTGGTGCTTTCTTCTCTTCTACCATGGCTGATGGTACTCGCATGAAGGCGTTGGAAAACGCTATCGAATCTCTCACTGCAGCGGTGAAGAAGATCGCAGATGACGGTGAGCTCGCCATGCTGACTACATTCAGCACCGCACCAGTGATGCCTCACGATTGGACCGATTGGAGACACAAATGGGTTCTATTCCACTGTCAGGACTATCTAGTGGCTCATTCTTGGGACCTTCTCCGAGTCCGAATCAACCATTTCAGGTTAGGAAAGTGAAACTTGATTTTCCTAAGTTTAATGGGTCAGATGTGTTAAATTGGATTTTTAGAGCCGATCAGTTTTTTGATTATTATGCAACCCCGAATGTTCATCGTTTAACCATTGCAGCAGTTCACATGGAAAAAGATGTAGTTCCTTGGTTCCAAATGATGACCCGTAATAACCCATTCCAATCTTGGTCACAATTTACTCGCTCCTTAGAGCTAGAATTTGGCCCCTCACCTTATGAGTCACCACGTCTTGCCTTGTTTAAGCTTTTCCAAACTAAATCCACTAGTGAATATTACGTTGAATTCATAGCTCTGGCTAAACGATCACAGGGTCTTAGTGCTGAGGCTCTACTTGATTGTTTTATTAGTGGCCTTAAGGAGGACATTAAGCGTGATGTCATTTCTCAAACCCCACACTCCCTTACCACAACCTATTCCCTTGCCAAACTTTATGAGGACAAATATCAACCTAAACCCAGAACCACCATTCCTTTAGCCACACCCAAACACTACTTCAGCATTAACCAAAAACACCAACCTCCCACCCTTATTACCCACCCCACCGATGGAACCAAACACAAGCCTAAATAAAAAAACTTCAGTTAAAAATATCTCTCCAGCTGAGATGCAAATTCGCAGAGAAAATGGTCTTTGTTATTTTTGTGATGACAAAATCTCCTTTACACACAAGTGTCCCAATAGACAGTATCTATTATTGCAATATGATGGTGATGAGGATCCACCTGACCCTGGCCCGGATAACACTACTCCTACCATAGAGGACTCTATTCAACCTATAATTGAGCATCATTTATCCTTTAATGCTTTGAATGGATAGCATAGCCTAGGTACATTGCGCTTTCAAGGCACAATTCAAGGCAAACCTGTCAAAATACTGCTAAATAGTGGCATTTCTGATAATTTTCTACAACCAAGGTTAGCTCACTTTCTGAAATGACCTATTGAATCAGCCACTCAGTTCAAAGTTTTAGTGGGAAATGGCCAAACTCTCACTACAGAAGGGTTCCTCAAAGAATTATAGGTGCAAATTCAAGGGCATTCCTTATAACTGCCTATGTATATTCTACCCATTACGGGGGCAGATTTGGTGCTTGGTTCTCCTTGGCTCCCTTCTTTGGGGCCTCACTTATCGGATTATAGTGCCTTGACCATTAAGTTTTATGATGGAAACACTTTCATTACCTTACATGGAGACAAACCTACTCTTCCTACTGAGGCTCATTTCTATCATTTCAAAAGGTTATCCTATACTCTTTATATTGGTGAATTTTACACTATGCATTTCTATTCTGTGCAGGGTGATGTTTTTGTCCCAAGCCTGAGCCTGGCTGAGATAGACCCTGCTATACAAGCCCTTTTGAATAGCTTCCTTGAGGTGTTCACTGCTCCCACTAGGTTGCCACATACCTGAGCCTATGACCGTGTTATTCCATTAATTGAGGGCAGCAATCCAGTTAAGCCTTATAGGTACCGTCACATCCAGAAAAATCAAATTGAGCTCGTGGTTCAGGATATGTTAAAGCAAGGCATCATATAACCAAGTTCAAGCCCTTTTTCCTTACCAATCCTCTTGGTTAAGAAAAAAGATGGTACCTGGAGGTTTTGCACTGACTACCGTGCCTTGAATGCCATCACGGTCAAGGACAACTTCCCTATTCCTTCTGTGGATGAATTATTGGATGAGTTATTTGGTGCCACCCATTTCTCTAAACTGGATCTTTTATCTGGTTACCACCAGATTCTGGTCAAGCCTACAGATAGATACAAGATAGCTTTTAGGACTTATCAAGGGTTGTATGAATGGTTAGTTATGCCTTTCGGACTTACAAATTCCCCAGCCTCTTTCCAAAGCTTGATGAACCATGTTTTTCGGCATCAACTCAGAAAAATAGTGTTGGTCTTTTTTTTATGACATTTTGATATATAGTCCCTCATGGTCCTTTCATCTAGTCCACTTAGAAGAAGTGTTGCAACTTCTGAGGCAGCACTCTATTTGTGCAAAAATGTCAAAATATAGTTTTGGGCTCACTAAAGTCGATTACTTAGGCCACACGGTTTCAGGAAAAGGGTGTGGAAATGGACAATTCTAAGGTCAAAGCTGTGTTGGAATGTCCATGTCCTACTTCTATCACATAGCTGATAGGCTTTTTAGGCCTTACATGTTACTACAGGCGTTTCATCAGGGGGTGTGCGATGATTGCTTCTCCTTTGACTTCTCTGTTGAAAAAAGATAGCTTCAGCTGGACTGAGGCAGCTACTGCTGCCTATAATCAGCTCAAATTGGCCATCGCTAAGGCACCTATTTTGGCATTTCCTGACTTTGCCAAGCATTTTATCTTGGAAACCGATGCATCTGGATCGGGTATTGGTGCGGTCTTAAGCCAAGCTAAACACCCTATTGCATACTTCTCTAAAAAACTCAGCAGCCGCATGCAGAAGCAGCCTGCCGATGTAAGAGAATTATATGCAATCAGTGAAGCAATTGCCAAATTTAGGCATTATTTGCTAGGCCATCAGTTTATTATCCGCACGGATCAAAAGTGCCTCAAATCCTTAAATGACCAAGCTGTGCAAAGACCAGAGCAACAATTATGGCTACATAAGTTTATGGGATAAAACTTCACCATTGAGTATAAGCCTGGCCGAGACAACCTAGCTGCTGATGCCCTTTCATGATCATTTTTCTTAGCCTTCCCAGGCCCTCATTCCACCTTGCTGCAGCAAATTGACACTGCTATCAATGAAGATGTGATGTTAGCAGATATTAAGAGCAAGTGTCTTCAGGGTTTGTATCCGAATATCAATTATTCTGTCAAGAATAATCGTTTATTTTGGAAGAATCAACTGGTAGTGCCTTCTAATCCGGTTATTGTTCAGGAAAAATTACAGGAGTTCCACTCCTCCCTTCTTGGGGGAACTCTGGGATTGCTAGAACATGGGCAATGATTGCTTCTCACTTCTATTGGCCCACAATGCGTAAGGATATCAAACTGTTTGTCTCTGAATGTCTAATTTGTTAGCAGGCCAAAACTGCTACCTCAGTCCCCGTGGGACTGCTTCAACCCTTGCCCATTCCCTCACAAATTTGGGTGGATGTTGCCATGAACTTTATCACAGGATTACCTAAGTCCCAAGGGCACACAGTTATCATGGTTGTTATTGACCGATTGTCCAAGTTTAGTCATTTTGCCCCCCTTAGAACTGACTATTCTAGTGTCTCTATGGCAGAAACCTTTATGAATGTGGTAGTTAAACTTCATGGCTTCCCTAAAAGCATAGTATCAGTTCGCGACAAGGTTTTTACAAGTAAATTTTGGCAGTAACTTTTTAGATTGAGTGGTACATCATTGAATATGAGTTCTACATACCATCCTCAATCTGATGGCCAATCTGAGGCCCTCAATAAATGCCTGAAACTCTATCTTCATTGTTTCACTGCTGAACAACCTCAGAAGTGGGTGAAACTTCTTCCTTGGGCTGAATTTTGGTATAACTCTTCATTCCATAGTGGCATTGGGATGACTCCTTTTAAGGCTGTATATGGTCGAGAAATGAAATAAGCAACAATTAAACTATTAATTTATACTGTTGAATATTTGAAAAGGTAATATTTTTTATATATTTTATGCTTCATATATGATACCGAATAATAATTATTGGTTTTTCTATTATTTTTAAGTTTTGAATATAAAAACTATCCTAATCATAAAATAAAATATAACACCCATGTCATTTACTTATACATCGCACGAGTCAAATGTCTAGTTATTGTTCTATTTCATTTTAGTGCATTTTTATTTATTATTGACTAAAAATAATGAGAAATTAAATTTTACTTTGATAAAATGGAGCGAAACAAAAAATGTCCCAGAAAACACTATTTCACGAATTTCCAAAATACACTTGTCGAAGAAAAGTCGAAGAAAGTGAAGCAGAATGGGGAGTATCGAGAAAATTTTCTCTATATATATTATTTTTCTTATTTTTTAAAGCGAAAGGTAAACTATTATATATAGGGAGTTGAGATCCTCTCAATTTCTCAAAAGAAATGGAAAACTCCATTCAAGAGGGAGATAAACACATTTCTTTTGAGAAATAGAGAAGATCTTAACTCGGCTCGCGATGCTGCTATGAAGAGAGCCCTCGAGCTCTGTGAAGATGCCCCCTAGTTGCTCTCATAACTATCCCTCCAGCTATGTCGTCGCGTTAGCCCAACTAAAATACCACATGAAAAACACAAAAAGGAGTTTAATTGTGTTTTTGATTTTTTTCCCCGCAAAAGGCCTTTCTTAAACATGCTATTAAACAACTACAAGCAAGATGCTAGGTGAACTTAAAGACTTCTTTTCTAATAAAATTATATAATAATAAAATCAACCAAACCATAATTCCTTTTTTTTACAAGAACTACGTATTAGCTGTTATTTTCTATTGCATCAAGGGATATATAGAAGCAAGCACCAATCTTGTTAAGTTAAATAATTTTTTATAGCTTTTCTCCATTATTTCAAATTAATTAAATAAATGATGTTTTGTGTTTACGAGTAAAATAAATAATTTTAAGTTTATTATATTTTTGTACATTTGATTAGTGGTAACTATTCTGAATGGATGATGTAGGATACTAATATTTTCCATATTGGTAATCGACTCTTGAATCCAATTTCTAGTTTTTCATTGAGTCATTTTTTGTTTTTCTAAATTTTTCTGAATTTAAGTTGAAATTGGCGAATAGGGGTAGAAATAGGCTAGGCTGAGCTAGGTTTTATAAGGCTTAAGTCTGGTTTGATAAAAAAACTTAAGGCCCAAGTCTGACATGTTACCTGTCATAGTTTTTTTTTAAGGTCTGGCCTGGCCTTTTTGAAAGCCTGATATAACCTGTTAGCCTACTTAAAAGCCTATTAGATATTAATGTCTTTGAATAAGTCATCTGAACGATATTTAAATAGACTAACAGACTAATAGGCTAATAAGGTTAAGTTCTATTTATAATAAGCTATAAAAAAAGAAAATTAAAACTATTGCTACTAAGAGACATGAGACATAGGGGTGGAAATAGATAGGACGACTTGAGTTTTATAAGTTATTCGTACGATATAAAGTTTTTTCAAGGTCTAACATGACTTTTTAGAGAATCAAACATTATATGATAGCCTATTTAAATTCTTTGTTGCAATAAAGCCTTTAAGTATGTCAAAAATTCATGTAAGTCAATATGTTTAAATTATTAAAAATATCAGTAGGTATATGATTTAACACAATGTACAAAATCTAATATAATAATAGTAATAACATTATAAAATTATTATTTATATTTACTTAAATAGACCGGCCTGTTAGGCCTAAAAAAAGCTTTTTTTGTGGCCTAAAACCTGACTTTTTTAGCTAAATAGGCTTCTCAAAAAGCCTTGACCAAGTATATTTAAAAAATATATGGTCTAACCTGAACCTGACGTAGGCGAGGCCGTATACCCCTGTCGAACGGCCTGACCTATTTTCACTCCTAATAGCGAAGACTCTAGTCACTTTGAGACGATCTAATATTGATATATATACTATTTGTATTCACATATAGTAAGTGGGCAATTCCGTATTCATTGCTCTGTAATTGGTTACTTTGTACGTGCTAAATTTGAGTGTGATATTTTGAGTAGAAATCAATTTAAATTTTGATATCAATTTAAATGCGTCAAGTATAAATCAGATAGCCATATCTCATATTCTAGTTTTTTTAATGTGTAGAAAGTTGAAATATATATCATAATATACTATCAAGTTATACATTAGATTGATTTAGTCATGATTTGACTTAGTCAAATTTATTCTATTGGACCTTTATCTTAGTTTCTAGTTTTAAGTTAGTCTTTTATATTTTTTGTTTCAATTTAGTCTTATATATTTTAAAACGTTAGCAATGTTAGTCTAATTGGTCTTTTTTTGTTCTATAACAATTTTTGAATTCTAATTCGTGACATAATTGATGTAGCTACTTATGTATGTGGCACAATGCCTTTTTGTCATAGATGATCTAAAAATTCGTCTTGAAATTAATGTTTTAGAACATATGTGACTAAATTGAAACAAAAAAAATAAAGAAATAATTTGATACAAAAAATTAAGATACAAACCAACAAAGTAATTTTACCTTTAATTTAATTTATTATTATTATTATTATTTTATAACTGTTTATATTATTTGAGCTAATCTGAATTTAAATTTTGGGAAAAGGGAAAAAATTGGGATTGAGATTGGGATTCACGTTAATAAATATAAATTGCTTTTTTTTTTAAAGCTTATATTAAGTTTAATATAAAGCAATGTTTATTGGGCTTAGAATAGATAAGATTTGTTGAGCCCAACCCACAATAAACAAAACCCTAGTCGCTATATATTTCTCTATTTCTCTTGAAACACAAGCCCTAAGGAGCAGGCAGACACACACAACGCGACGCCTGGAAGAAGAAAAAATGGTTTCAGGATCGGGAGTCTGCGCTAAGCGCGTGGTGGTTGATGCTCGCCACCACATGTTAGGCCGCCTTGCGTCGATCGTTGCAAAGGAGCTTCTCAACGGGCAGAAGGTTGTGCTTGTGAGGTGTGAGGAGATTTGCATCTCCGGCGGTCTCGTGAGGCAGAAAATGAAGTACATGAGGTTCCTCCGTAAGCGCATGAACACCAAACCCTCTCACGGCCCCATCCACTTCCGTGCACCCTCCAAGATCTTCTGGCGCACCGTCCGTGGGTCAGTCACTCTCTCTGTTTAATTAATGAATCGCATTTTCGGATTTTAGAGATTGCTGTTTTTTTGGCTGATTTTAACTGATTAACCTAGATCATAGGATTGTGAGAAAAAAGGATTGAACTTGTATATGAAATTGTAATTTTAGGGAGTTATTTGGGTGTTTTAATTTGATTGTTTTATGTTGCTGATGTGGACATGGAAAAAGGATGGGTTCCTTTGAAGTTGAATGTCTCTGTTTATTTGATAGGTAGAATTACCAATGTTGTTGTGAAAAGTGTAATTGAGTGTTGTGCTTATTTGTGGAGGGTTTTTGGGAAATGTTTGTGTTTTTTTTTTTTACGTGTGTAGAATGATACCACACAAGACTAAGCGTGGGGAAGCTGCACTTGCTCGATTGAAGGTTTATGAGGGAATCCCTCCTCCATATGACAAGATGAAGAGGATGGTTGTCCCTGATGCTCTCAAGTAAGTTCTGTTTTATTTTCAATTTACAGTTTTGGATTTATTTTAATTGAATTGGAACATTTTTTGCTTATGGATGCTGAATGATTGAATGAAATTAGGGTTTTGAGGCTTCAAAAGGGGCACAAATACTGCTTGCTTGGAAAATTGTCATCAGAGGTTGGATGGAACTACTATGATACCATCAGGGTGAGTTTTTATTTTTCATTGGAATTCTTCTGTTTTGTATTGGGTAAATGATTGTGGTTGCTTTTAGTTTCTAATTGTTCTCTTGTCAACAGGAGCTGGAGAAGAAGAGGAAGGAAAGGGCAGGTTTGAATTATGAGAGAAAGAAGCAGCTCAACAAATTGAGGGTCAAAGCTGAGAAGATTGTAGACGAGAAACTTGCTTCCCAACTTGAAATCCTTGCTCCCGTTAAATACTGAGTAGTATTTATTTGTTAGCATTTGGAAGTTTTGTTTTTGAGCAATATCAAATTGAACTCGTTTCAGTTTTTTTGGCGATTGTGTTTGTTAAATCCTATATGTGACAATCTTGGAAGTTGTTTTTGTCCCTCATTAGAATTTTTATGTCATCCAGATAATTCCAACTTGCTTTCTATTAATGTTACCCATTTGGGGTAACATCATATATGTGGAATTGTTTGTTGTAATATCCTAATATGAAGCTTTAGTTGTTGGAATGATGCCAAGAGGTCACAGAATCTTGCTTTTGAGATGCATATAGGCTTTACCGGGTTACGTTGTCCTCGTTTCTGTGCTCAGAGTAAAGAAAGGGCTGCGACGTGAGCCTGTGACACTGTCAAATACTCAGATATAATAATAATCTTGTTTGCTCTTTATGACGACCTTTCCCAAATGGTTTTTCAATTAATTCGTTCACCTAATTGAGAACCATATAGTGTTGTGGTGTTACTGACTTTGAGTTGCTTGAATTTCAAGTGATTGAGCAAATAATAATTTGTTGAGTCCAGTCTTAGATGTCTAAAATGCTAGGTCCTATTTGAAAATAGGAAGGTGAAAGAAATTGTAGCCTATAAGGGCGACTGCATTGATTTTAGGGAAATGGGAGCAAATGGTATTTTGTGTGAAGATTTCAGTCTGAACACATTTGTCGCACTTCACAGAATTCACATGGGACATTTAAACGATTCTGTGGTCTCACTTGAGAACAATTTGGGAGGACTTAAGGGGCAATCACTCAGAAAACTTGTCCCAAGGGCATACTCACAATCGAAGCAAATATGTTGACCCTATATTTTATTTTAGGCTTAATTAGCAATTTGGTCCCTTAACTTATTTTTGATGTTCAATTTGGTCGTTTAACTATTTTTTGTTCACTAAGTCCTTTAAGTTTTTAAATTGCGTCAAATATGTCTTTTTCGGCTTTAAGTTTTAATGTTTGGTCAAATAAGTTCCTTAAGTTTTTAAGTTGGGTTAAATAGGTCCTTTAAGTTTTTAAGTTGGGCTAAATAGATTATTTAAGTTTTTAAGTAGGGTAAAAAGTAGGGTCAAATGAGTCATTGTTACAAAGGGTTTATTTGGCCCAACTTAAAAACTTAAAGAGATTTATTTGAACCAACTTAAAAACTTAAGTTACTTATTTGACCCAATTTAAAAACTTAAAGGATTTATTTGCCCAAAAAAATAGTTAAAGGGCCAAATTAAACCTCAAAAATAAGTTAAGGGACTAAATTGTTAATTAAGCCTTTATTTTAAATTAATGAAAACAAAGACAGTTTTCCTTAAGGATGCTTCAATCAAGATGTAGCTGATGTAGCTCAAGTAATTTAACAAGTCCTCTTACAATCCATGTCCTTGCAGCAACAATTTACATGTTTGTTTCGTTTTTTTCATATCTTAAGCCCAATCGTGCAGTCTCGCGATAGTTTTCCATATGGTAATTGATTCCATTAGTGATGCTTATGAGTGGATTATGCTTAAATCTTGCAATGCACTTTTCTTCATAGAATCAACTGTACTGTTTTGCACAATAAATCGAACTTGTCTTCTCCGTAGATTCATCTGTATTGATTTGCACAATAATTCGAACTTCATCATTAGATAGACTCATTGCACTATTTGGGTTTTAGCATAGATGTTTTGTCATCATTGTTGTGCAGGCTTTGCTCTAGCATCAGCACATGCTAAGCATTCAATTTCAAATGCGGTGATTTTGGGAGTGCATTCAAATACAGATATTTTGGAGTTTGATGGCAGTAGTTGGTGAGAATATGAGAAGTATGGGGAAGAGACAATACGGTTTTTTTTTTTTTAAATCTTTTGAAATTACTAGTCCTAATACAGGAAGAAAAAACAAAAATCATCAAGACTAAAAAAAACTATCAATGTTATAAAATTAAAATCTTATTTAAAATATACCCTTAGCATTAGGGGGCGTTTGTTTCCAAGTGTTGTAATTTTATTCTACAGAATAACTTTCCCAAGATTATAATGATGAGAATCTTATTCCGGGGTCATTGTAAAAAAATGTGTTTGGATAATATTTATAACATTCCAAGGAATTATTATAAGAGTGAGGTATATGGGTAGTTACAAGTATATTTCTTTTCACCTCCATGAGAATCTTTTTCCCAACCTTTTTCATGGGAATAAAACTATGGGAACATCGGAGGTTATGTGAAGTTATTTATTTCTTGGGAATCTCTTATACATGGGAATAAAATTTTCTAACCTTGTGTTTGTTTCAAGGATTGAAATCATTTTCCTGAGAATGCTATTCCTGGGAGTATTATTACTAGGAATGTTATTCCTACCCAAGTGTTTAGTAACTATTTAAATTTACTTGGAATGTTTTTATAATTTATTTAATTAAAAAATTAAAAATATAAATAAATACTGTAAAATGATGCGGGAGTGGGAATTTATGGGTTGTTGAATTTTATTCCTATGGGAATATTAGATTCCCACCTTTTTTATATGAGAATAAGAAGTGAAGAAATCATGTATAAATAATATTCTTATGAATAAATGTTACCTGAGAATAATTTTGTTAAACTTGAAACAAACATGGGAATGTAACATTCCCTTCCCCACATTCCCAAGATTAATATTTTTTAACTTGAAACAAACATTAGGATTACATATTTCCTACCCGTATATTCCATGGGATGTATTGAGATAACTGGAAACAAACACACCATTAAATGTTTTATACTCGCCATGTGAGTTTCTAGTGAACATATATCTCGTATTAAATAGAGGTATCAAAGAAATTCTAGTAATTAATGTATCTTAAAATGAGTTTATTTTTCTTACAATTAAGTCAAAAAATGCACCAAAACTTTTCTAATAATAGGGACCGGAAGAAGTATTAACTCAAGAGAATGATACGCGTAATGATCTTGGCCATTAATATCCTATAAAAGTGAGTTAAAAACATCTAATTTTCAAAAACTACTTTTAAAGTGTCATGTAATTTATAAATGTCTAGCCCATTAAAATGTTCAATACCTTTTTGTACCAAAAAAGATGTTCAATACTATTTTTTATAACATAATAAAATGTTCAATACCTGACATTTGGTTAAAGGAATGTTTTAACATTTCCGAAAAGGTGATGTGGTAAGAAAAACTTCCCTTTAAGAGATCACTTGGAATGTGAGGTTGCGAATGAAAATTAAGTTTCATTCCCACTTTTTTAGGTCAAAGGAAATTTTTTCCATGAAAATATCATGAAACTTTAAAGTAAACTTTCCGAGAACCCCTTTCCTAAGTATGTTATGGTAACCAAACATTTTATGGCCCGGTTAATTTGGTGGTTTGACCGTGGTTTCGTCCCGATTTGAAGATTTAAAGCGGTTAAACTATGAACTGGAAGTCTCATCGCTTCGATAGCTGTTTCGATTTTTAAAACATTGCCCAGGCGTGGGTGCTTTCTCTGTCCTATCGCTCATCAACATTATCTAATGTAGTCCTTTATTGCCTTGACCATTGAAGAGTGAGTAATTTAGCATATAGAATTATGCCTGTAACGCATTGTACAACAGGCAGAAGAAACGAGCTCCATGTACATTCCATGATTATAAATTGAGTCAATAGCAGAAGCACGAGCCTTAAATGACATTTTATTTTTATCTCCTAAATCACCAGAATCTATACCATGACTGCTATCATAATTTAAAAGCATTTAAGCATAGTTGCACTTGCAAAACACCAACTTTTGTGCCTTTCATCATTCGTTGCTTTCTGTATGAAAGTGAGAAGAGCTATTTGAAGCATGTGACTGAGAATTCTTGTTGAGGATGAAACCTTTACTCCCACTGATTTTCAAAGACGTCTTGAAATTTTGAAAACCGTCATTTAGAGCACTTTGCAGCATCTGAGGAGAAAACAACTGCGGATTTTTAACAACTTTTCTGGCTGAGATCACTGTAAGATTTATCTGCAAAAAAAAAAAATGTGGGAGCCATAAGCTAAATGATGAAGTAATTCTTCCTAAATCAATCTGCTGTAGGGTCAAAATACTTGTCATTCATATAATAATTAGGTAACTGAGGCAGCATTCACATATTCTAACTTGTAAAATTGGTCATAGTGAGGCAATTTCACCAACTCTAATAAAAAACAGGGCATACAATTAGTTAAAAAATTAATGGTGCAGTGAAATACATACAATGTATTCAATAAGTAGCCATTACTGATATACCTCAGTAATCCTGGTTCATCAGTTATCAACGCTAGTAACAAAATTGGATTTTACAAATCCCTCCAGTACTTCATTTGACCATACACTGATACACACCAAACAAGCTCAAATTTACAGTACCTACAAGAAGTTTTATCCTCTAGAATTCAAAAACCGATTTAAATAATCATCATAAGCTACAGAAAGGTAAGTGATTGAGTTTCCCTGTTAGTTGGAGGAATCTCGGACTTCCAAAGATGATTTTTAATCGAAAAATGAGAGGTAGCTGAAAAATATATATGTATATAACTAATTTAAAGAAATATTGATAGTGAAATGAGACTTTTGGCATATTCAGGGACCAAACTCTTAGTGATACTGCAAAAAGAAGATGAAATTCTCCCTCTTATCAAGATTTCTTTTGCAACAAAAATTCCAAGACACATTAGATCCTCCAACTTCAAACATTCTGGGCAAGAATCCAAGTTTTGACAAATGAAAAAGTCGACAGAAAGCAATAGAGATTGCTTAAATAGTTAATAGAACATACTATGAAGCAAAGATGAAAATACACATGGCATAAGAAGTACAGATCAAAATGGACCAGCCAAATTGATAGATACGAGAAAAATTAATAAAGAAATTAAACGATGAGTACAAATCAAATTAACACTTCTAACAATGATAAAATTGTCATCGTACCGATTGTGAGGCCATTTGCACCAAACCTTTGGCAAGTGGGATTATCGAAAACCTTTTGACAGATAAAGAAAGAAAATAATTAGCAAAAGTGAAAGAGTTTTTTTAGTTGTTTAGCAGCTTTAGCTTTTGCAACAGAAATGCCAGAGACAGAGAGGTATAATTCATATCATGTTTTCATTCCTTTAATAAGCAGACTGAGCAGTAAATCGCATAATGCTTATAAATATATCTTAAACTGTTTTTTTTCCCTAAAAAGTTACATTATTTTGTTCATTCAGAAGCCAAAAAAAAAAAAGGGATTTATAAGAAAAGGGAAACATCTTACATTCCTCGGCCACCAT
This sequence comes from Calophaca sinica, assembly GCA_037113605.1. Classification (NCBI taxonomy): domain Eukaryota; kingdom Viridiplantae; phylum Streptophyta; class Magnoliopsida; order Fabales; family Fabaceae; genus Calophaca; species Calophaca sinica. The sequence continues at coordinate 98,381,414 of CM073733.1, read as the reverse complement.
CAAGTGCTTCCTCCGCTGGGTGTTTCCATTCATCAATTCTGGTAGACAATAAGCAATAGTGTATAACACTAATACTATTTATAAAATATAGAAGCAACAAGATTTATAGGTTTGAGAGAGAGAGAGAGAGAGATTACACCCATCCATAGCGGCGGTCAAACAGAAGCCGCTTTGAAGATTGTCTAGAGTTTGGAACATTGACTCTCAAGCTTGTGGATTCCATCTACCTTATTTGCTTGATTGAGTGTAGGAAGGACAAAAGGAATAAAGAAACCCTTGTGCCGGTAGCTGGAACAAAAGGTCACCTGAACCTAAAAGTATATGAAATGAGACATTTTGTATAAATTATTTATGATTTATTTTCGTGCTTATTTTCAAAATAAATGTTAATTTAGTAAAATACAATTTGGTACAGTTTTCCATATTGTATCAATTTAATATCAAATTAAAGTCTTATAGTGCTAACAGTTTTCCAGATTCAATCATGAGTAGTTTGAAAACATAATTATGCTTAAAACTCTCACACTAAGTTTAAATTTTGACACTCAATAATTCTTTATAATAACTAATGGTCCCAAATTCATAGTTTAGTTATCTTCAACCTATAATGAGTCATTAAACAAGATAATTGAACAATGACTCAGTTTAAACAATAATAACTTTGCAAGCAAAGCATATAAGATACAAAGTACTTAATCTATATAGGAGTTAAGAATTTTAACACACTTCAGGTAGAAACACTACAAGCTATTGATATTTTCTCTACCATTTTTCTCAAACCCAGCCACAGAAAAAGAATAATTAGCAGGCAAATTATAAAATGAAGACATTTAACTATTACCACATGTCAGTTTCAACCTCATAAAGAATTTAAACAAATAAGAAACCAGCAATGGTTGGTATCTTTGTCCTGCAGGACCTGACTTATCTACCATCTGGTGCACTTGTCTTAATTTTATCAAACACCCTGCACTCATTCCATAAGAAACCTCCCACAAAAAAAACCAGTGTGATTTTATTTAACCCTTTACACCAATCAAAGACTTTTACCGATCGTCAAAGTTTAAAAGTTACCAAACATAAATCATTAAAATATATATTTCTATACCCTTTCACAGAATATATGCTCTTTTCTTTCTGATAATTTAACAGTTAAGTAACAAAGACAATACACAACCAGTGATATTTCCAATTTGAATTCAACCCAGAAGGCAAAAAGACCCTAATTGCGAAAAACGAAAATTAAGCAAGAAAGGGAGATACCTTTGAGTAAAAGTTGAAGCTTGTAAATGGGTGTGACTCAAAGTAACAATTTTTTTAGCAGGATAGTGTGAGCCGGTTGGTGTTCATGAGAAATGGGTTTGAAGTAGGATGAGGTGAGGTAGAGGCAAAATAAGGGGAAGCTGTTTTTGTTTTTGTTTTTTGTTTTTAAAATGTGAAGGGGGTTAAATGGCTCGGGTTTAATTTTTGTCGAAGAAAGGCAATAGTTAAAATGTTTTTTTTATATACCAAAAATAAAATAAAAGCAATGTTTTCAGCCCCATGTATTACCATAAAAATAAAAGCAATCTTTTTAAGCCGGACCGGCGAGACCTTTGAATCATAGTTTAATTAGTTTATTCGGTTGAACTACAATTAAATCAGATAATTAATAAATAAATAAATAAATTACCATAAAAATAAAAGCAATCTTGTAAAACCGATTCTTAGACCGGCGATAGCTTTGGGTCATGGTTTAATTAGTTCATTCGGTTGAACTACAGTTGAATCAGATGACTAATAAATAAATAAATAAAAATATTAGATTTAGGGAAAATTAAATAAAAAAATAAAAAAATATTTCAAACGGTTCAACTTGGTTCGATTAGCGGTTCTGGACAATTCAAACAGGTTGTGGTTCAAATGGGGATTTGGTTGGTTCCCAGTTGAACTAGCCGATTCGGTCCAATTTTTAAAACATTGTTTAAAAGTGTCTTCCTAACACCTCCCTGCTTAGCTAAAATGAGTAAAATATCCCTATCACCTCAAAAAACCTAAGTAATCTCCTGCCTTTTCCCACCATCTCCTCCATGACCACCTCGTCCCCATAACCCCCCACCTTCATCTGTCACCCAAAACTCCAACCCTGTTGGAATCAAGTGGATTCAAAAACAATAACCCTTAATTGTTTTGATGATAACAAAAGATTAAGAGAACAATTTATTCTCTAACATGGTTATAAGTGTGCAGAAAGTATTTATATTCGGAAAAATTCTGCTTCAGAAGACTTAGTGAAATCTTGAATTTCACTCTGGAAAGCCCGGCTCTGGCTCTGGTTCTTGGCACATAGAATCTGTTTGGTCAACGCTCTGGTGTAAGTCAACGACTACGGTAGATCGACCAAGAGACTACACTGCTTGGTCAACGCCTGGTGTAAGTCAACGCCTGGTAGATCAGTCTAAGAGACTACACTCTGTTTAGTCAACGCCTGGTCTTCACCAACACTCAACAGTTGTGTTATATGTGCTCTATGATAGACTTAGTGCTTTCCTACACGATTCTCATCATTCGATAGCCCATTAAATTCTACACACAAGAATCTGGTGATCTGTGAAGCTCGATTCGATAGTAAAATTCAAGTACCTTGTTATACGAGGTATCTTTAGACAAGAAGAATGTCAAAGGATAAAATCATCAAGGAAACTTGTGCTTGAAGTGTCTATATTTTTGAAAAGCTCACTAAGGACAAAGTTATCGACATTGCGTATATACTCGAATACTTTTCTTCGCCTTGAAAGCGACGTATCCCGCAGTGCCGAAATTCCAGGATCTGAACTTTGACTTTGGACAAAAAGAAGCGTTGTGCGGACAAAAAGAGACGTTGTGTCACAACGGCACTTTTTCAACCCTAGCTATATATCCTACCTCATACAATCAAGTAAGACAAGTATTGAGTTTTTACAAACGATTTTCAACACAACAGTCGCAATCTAGCAACTTGAATATTTTTCCGAGTAGTGAGAGCATCAACATCTATCTTCTCAAACACTACCCAATCAAGAGACAAAGTGAGCAATCAAGAATTCATCCAAGTCTCTCGAGATCGTTGAACAAGGCACTTCTTGCTTTATTCTTTCTTTTAAGAAAATTATTTTGTGCTAAAAGTATTTTCATTGTAAATTCTCTCTGAAGAGAGTTATCTCTATATTGTTTCAAAAACTCTTATTTGAATCTGCATTTAGCCCAAGAAGGGCTGTATACCTTAGAGGCTCAACTGCATCGAGTCGTTTCTAAGAAGTTGTGAGTATAGCCAGCGTAAATATACTCTCAAGTGTAATCGGTTGATTATAGTGGAGAAATCCTTCAAGTGAGTGAAGGGACTAGACGTAGCTATCAGGTGATAGTGAACTAGTATAAATCTCTGTGTCTCTTTCTTCTCTCTACTCTTTATTCCTTGCACAGTTTATTCAATAGTTATTTTTCATAAACATTTGTATTTGCGAAAAAGTTTTTAAAAACCCAATTCAAACCCCCCCTTTCTTGTGTTTTGCCACATTCAATTGGTATCAGAGCTCGGCCTCTTGGTTGAGCACTTAACAGTGTGAGAGGAAAAAATCCTATACTTTCCTATGGCAAGCAACGAACCCGGTGGTCACGTTAATCGTCCCCCTTTGTTCACTGGATCTAACTATGACTACTGGAAAGATAAAGTGAAAAACTTTTTCGAATCTCAACAGTTTGAACTTTGGGATATGGTTCGAAACAAGACACGTAACCGATTGACTCCAAAAGAAATCCTATTCCTAGGGAGTCTTGGGTGATGATCATAAAAAGGAATATACCTTGCACCAAAAAGCAAGATACTTTCTTGTATGTGCTATCTCTGAAAAAGAGTTTGAGAAATGTGGTAATAACAAAGATCGCTAAAGAAATTTGGGACTCACTGCTTTAGCCTATGAGGGTACTTCCCAAGTACAAGAAACCAAGGCTAATATCTTGGTTAGACAATATGAACTCTTCAAGATGGAAGAGGATGAAAGCATCGAAATTATGTTTGGAAGATTTCAAACATTAGTTCATGGGTTGAAGGTTCTCAAGAAAAGCTATACTATCACGACCATGTTAAGAAAATCTTGAGAAGTCTCACAAAGAGATGGAGACCCAAAGTCACGGCTATTCAAGAAGCCAAGGACTTGAATGAATTACGACTTGAAGATCTTTTGAGTTCACTAAGAGCTCACGAGCTTGAGCTTGATGAAGAAGAACCTCCCAAGAAAACTAAGACCATTGCTTTAAAATCATCACACAAGGTATCTACTTCTAAAGCTCTCCAAGCCGAACTTGACACTGACAAAGATTCATCTGAAGAGAGTAGTGAAGATACTGACGATGAAATTTCCTTAATATCAAGGAAGATTCAACGCATGATGAAAAGCAAAGGAAGGTTTAGAAGAAAGTTCCTAAAAAGGCCTCAAGGGAAAAACACGACTCAAAAGAAAAGAAGGACTTGAAGGACAAAAGCCAAGTCACTTGCTATGAATGCAAGAAACCTGGCCACTACAAGTCAGAATGTCCACAACTTGAGAAATCAAGGAAAGGTGGCTTTAAGGGTAAGAAGAAGAAGAGTCTCATGGGTACATGGGATGATTTCGAGTCATCATCGATGATGATGATGAAGAACAGCCAACATGGCTCTTATGGCCAATATAGAGTCGATAAAGTGAAGAAGAAGAACAAGAAGAGGTAAATTCTAACATTTCTTCTAATATTCAATTAGCCTTTGATGAACTGTTAGACGAGTCTTCCAAACTCAACAATGAGTATAAATCCTTGAAAAAGAGATTTTCAAATCTTCAAAAACAATTTCAAATACTCACTGAGGAGAATGAAAAACTCAAAACTGAAAACCACCGATTGGTGAGTAACAGTTCCAGCAGTAAGGAATCAGTAGAATGCAACTCTTCAAAATATGAAGAGGGATTTCAAAAATTTCTTGCTGAATGTGTCACACGTAGTAAACAAGCATCTATGATTTGGGGAGTAAGCCAAAATGGTAAAAAGGGTCTTGGTTACAAACCAGAAGAACCCACCTTTCAAAATATACATTTGGAAACCAAGGATACTAATAATCATAGTGACTGTTTGCTTTGTACTTTCTGCAATCAGAAGGGACACATTAGAAATGCATGTTATGAACTGAAAAATGAGAAGGACAAGTCTCCTTCTAGAACTAACAAAAGAGGACCCAAAAAGATTTGGGTACCTAAGGACAAGATTGTCTATGTTGCAGATTTGCTTAGCAACAGAGTTAAGACACCAGTCCTGGTTCTTAGACAGTGGGTGCTCACGACACATGACGGGAGAAAGGCGTATGTTCCAAGATCTTCAACTTAAAGAAGGTGGAAATGTTGGTTTTGGAGGAAACCAAAAAGGTAAAATCATTGGTTGTGGAAGAATTGGTGAGAAATTTCTACCCTTTATTGATAATGTTTTATTGGTTGACGGCCTGAACCATAACTTACGGAGTATAAGTCAATTATGCGATAGTGGTTATGATGTTGCCTTTAACAATAATGAATGTATAGCCAAAAGCAAAAAGGACGGATCCATTTTCTTTAGAGCAAAGAGAAAGAACAATATTCATAAAATCAAACTTTCTGAGTTGGCTGATCAAAATGTAAAATGCTTTTTGTCAATTGATGAAGAGCAATGGATCTGGCACAAGAGACTTGGTCATGCTAGCTTGAGGTTAATCTCAAAGCTTAACAAGAAAGGACTTGTTAAAGGCTTACCAAATCTCAAGTACAAATCTGATGCTCTTTGTGAAGCATGTCAAAAGGGAAACAAACGAAATCTTCTTTTAATTCCAAAAATATTGTTTCCACCTCAAGGCCCTTGAGCTTTTACATTTAGATTTATTTGGACCAACCGTAATCGCCTCTGTCTGGAAAGAAATATGGTCTAGTCATTGTCGATGACTATACTAGATGGACATGGGTAAAATTCTTAACCCACAAGGATGAGTCTTTACGGTGTTTTACGTAGATTCGCAAACAAGTGCAAAATGAAAAAGGTTTTTGTATTACTACTATTAGAAGTGATCATGGTGGTGAATTTGAAAATGAATCCTTTCAAAACTTACGTGAAGAAAATGGTATTTTTCATAACTTTTCATCCCTAGAACACCACAACAAAATGGTGTTGTAGAAAGGAAAAATAGATCTTTGCAAGAAATGGCGTAACCATGATTCACGAAACAAATATTGCTAAGCACTTTTGGGCAGAAGCGGTAAATACTGCATGTTACATTCAAAATAGAATCTATATTAGACCTATCTTGAATAAGACTCCTTATGAATTGTGGAAAGGAAGAAAACCCAACATTTCATATTTTCATCAATTTGGGTGTGACTGCTTTGTTCTCAATACAAAGGACAGTCTAGGAAAATTTGACTCTAAATCACATAGAGTTATCTTTTTGGGATATTGCAACGCTCTAAAGCATACTGGAATATACAACAAAGAAACATTAGTTGTTGATGAATCTATGCATGTAAGATTTGATGATAAAAAGCCCGACAATGATACGTCGAGCTAGATGAAGTTTTTGCAGATTTACAGATAAACAAGGAAACAAGAGTTGATATCACAAGTGCCGACTGGTGATGTTTCCGTGTGATCTCTGGTGAAGTCTCTGGTGCTGATTCTGGTGATAAGGAAATAATCATATCAGATCGAAGTTCAAACCCCATCACCCAAAGGACCAAATCATTGGTGAACCTAGTGATAAAGTCGAACAAGATCCTCTCTCGAGAGAACACTCGACCTGGCCTTACTCTGCGAGATAGAGCCAAAAACAATTGATGAAGCCCCATCGATGATGGTTGGATCATTGCTATGCAAGAAGAGCTAAATCAATTTCAAAGGAACGATGTGTGGAAGCTTGTGCCTCCTCCAGGAGGACAAGTTAGCCATTGGAACCAAGTGGGTTTTCGAAACAAACTTGATGAAGATGGCAAAGTGGTAAGGAACAAGGCTAGACTTGTTGCACAAGGTTACTCACAAGAGGAAGGTATTGATTATCTTTGAAACCTTTGCTCCTGTAGCTAGACTTGAAGCTATTAGAATATTACTATCTTATCTTTGCACATCATGGCATTACTTTGTACCAAATGGATGTAAAAAGTGCTTTTTAAATGGTTTCATAAATGAGGAAGTGTTTGTGAAACAACCACCTGGTTTTGAAGATACTGAAGTTTCTGAACATGTTTTCAAACTTAAAAAGGCACTTTATGGTCTTAAACAAGCTCCAAGAGCCTGGTATGACAGATTGAGTTCCTTTTTAATGTCAAATGGTTTTGAAAGAGGACAGTGGATACAACCTCTTTAGAAAATCATCTAAAAAGCATTTCATTGTAGTTCAAATTTATGTAGATGATATTATCTTTGGTGCTACTAATGAGTCTCTTTGCAAAGAATTCTCTAAGCTTATGCAGAATGAATTTGAGATGAGTATGATGGGAGAACTAAAATTCTTCCTTGGCATTCAAATAAAACAATGTCAAGATGGAACTTATATCCATCGGACTAAGTATGTGAAAGAAGCTGTGAAGAAGTTTAAGCTAGAGGAAACCAAACCTATGAGCACACCAATGCATCCAACATGTGCTCTTGGCAAAGATGAATCAAGTAAAAGGTAGACCAAAAGGTATATAGAGGTATGATTGGTTCACTCCTTCTATCTTACGACCTCAAGGCCCGATATTATGTTTAGTGTGTGCTTATGTGCTAGATTTCAATCTGATCCTAGAGAATCTCACTTAACTGCGGTTAAAAGGATATTTAGATATCTTTAAGGAACTACTAATCTTGCTTTGCTTTATAAGAACTCAGGTGATTACAAGATAGTAGGTTTCGTGATCTTGACTTTCTTTGGAGCGAATTGAAAGGAAAAGCACAAGTGGTGGCTGCCAATTTCTTGGAGCAAATCTTGTCTCTTGGTCCAAAGAAAAGACAAAGCACAATTGCACTATCCACAGCAGGCGAGTACATATCTCGCCGCAGTCGTAGCTCACAACTACTTTGGATGAAGTATCAACTTGAGGACTATCAGTTAAAGAGAGTAAAATCCCTATATCTTTGTGATAATACTTACGCTATATGCTTGACTAAAAACCCTATTTTGCATTCTCGAGCCAAACATATTGAAATTAAACATCATTTTATTAGAGACTATGTTCAGAAAGGGATTCTTGAAATTAAATTTATTGATACTGACCATCAATGGGCAGATATCTTTACAAAACCCCTTGCTGAAGATAGATTCAACTTTATAAGAAAGAACTTGAATTTCCTTCTTATAAAGGAATAGGTGTTTGATCTGAATATAGTTGACTCTGTTTGACTAAGTTGACTCTGTTTGAATATAGTTGACTCTGTTTGACTAAGTTGACTCTGTTTGAATTTAGTTGACTCTGTCTGACTAAGTTGACTCTGTTTGAATTTAGTTGACTCTGTTTGACTAAGTTGATTCTGTTTGAATATAGTTGACTCTGTTTGACTATGTTGACTTTGTTTGAATAAAGTTGACTCTGTTTGACTAATTGACTCTGTTTGATGTGTTTGACTTGTTGACTCTGCTTGAGTGTGTTGGCTATGTCGTAGTTATATCTGTTGATTATCTTATCTCGTTATATTCTTTTCATTAACTGTTCGTATGATCATTGCATAGCTGTCTCTGGGAATCTTAAGTACACGTGTCTCTCTGAGACTGGTTGATGCGTTAGTGATTGACATTTGCTTTTCTTGAGTCATAATTGCTTTTCTTGGGAAATGACAATTTCTTGCGCCTCTTTAATTTTGATACTACACGCTTTGAAAAAGACAAATATTTGTTCAAAAATTCATTTCAAATCTGGCGATAACGCTTAATCTTCTCGAACACGTTTATAACTCACTCACTCACTCACTCACATCACCCACTACCCACTCTATCTCTCAAAAGAAGTCTACACTTTTGAACCCTAAACCCCTTTCATCTTCGCACTCTGTGTTTCTCCGATTTCAAAATGGTCGCTCCACAACAACCACCGAAAGTTCAAGTTCCTCAAGAAGAGCGTAGGTAACGCTGGAAAATCTTCAACCCTCGACCTCAAGGTGTTGGTGGAACACGAAGTAAGGTTTGAGGATATGGCAAATGAAGGATACGACTTAGAGCGGACTTCATTGACATGGGGATAATGGATTTCTTCTACATGAACAACTCGGTCTATGAGAATCGGTGAAGGAGTTACGGACTTATGCTTGGAGTAAAGATAAGACCATTAGAGTCATGTTCAAGGCGGCGCATTGTGGTCACTCAGGACCTAATTGCTGAAATCACCCATTGCCCTAATGATGGAGCGGTTGAAACCGCTGGTTGGGAAAAAGGATCTTTGGTGGTGGGATGTCGTGAATGAAACCATCTATGAGAAGTCAGGAGGGACCAAGGCGATGGACATGAAGAACGAGGTTTGTTAATCGCTCGTAATCATCATGAACCGCTTGGTGCCAAAATCTGGCTCTGTGGATACTGTCAAGATACCACAAGTTCATAATGTGGAATTATGAACTCAAAGCTAAAATCAACCTTCCACAGATAATTTTTGAACATCTGCGAAGAGACTTAATGTACTCGGAAAAGGGAAATATATGAATATCCCTTATGGAAAGTCATTGTCAAGAATTATGGAGAACCAAGGTCTTATAAATCTTCTTCAAGGTCTCAACACCTTGAAGCGTGGCTTGCCCTGAAAGCGATGGTGATTCCTATTCTCTCTTGCACAATCTAAGGAGAATGAGACTCCTTTCCAAGAAGGTTATTGCCGCAATTCAACAAGGTGAAGAAGGAGCAAGGAAGAAAGTTGTGAAGAAGGGGAAGAAGATTGTGGTGGACTCTGGTGTCTCTCTTTGGACCAACCGGAAGGGTCACTCGAAGCAGGCATTCACATTGCCTCGTAATCCCTCACCACTCTCCTGTGAGACCTACATGCATGCCCTCTATGCTTCTGAGAGGAAGAAGAAGAGAAGAAAGCGGAGATTGATCAAATGATAAAGGAAAGGTTAGAGGAAACACGACTATATCATGAAGCAAGCTTGGGCTGCAGGCCTTGTACAGCGTGAAACCTTTGCACCTCCGATTCGTGCTCCTACCTCGACCCTAGAGTGGCTATTCTGCTGAGCAGCCTCTGTTGATCCCGCTCGAAACCACCTGAAAAGGATACACAAGGTTGGAGATGCCCCCGCCGCAAAAAGGAAGAAGGCACTTGATAAGGTAGTTGATTTATATGATACTACTTATCAACTGCAGTTCTGTTCTGTTGCTTCTACGATTGTTGAACCCTCCATCACAATCCTTGCCCAAACCTAAACCCCAACTGTCTGCACCCAAACCAACACCTACCAAAAAGCCTTTGCCGTCTTTACCCTCGGACTCATCTTCATCCGATGAAGATGATGTTGCTCCCTTGAGGACTAGACAAAGACCTCAACCACAGGTTCAAATTCCTATATTGAACCTTTAGCCTCTTTACCCCAGATTCCACTATACCTCAAACCCAAACACCTTCACCACCTAAATCACCACCCAAACCAGCTTCTCCACCTAGAACCGCTTCACCCTCACCAACAACCAGACCTCAACATACCATGTGAGATCGAGTCCATTTACCGAGGAACCTGAATGAAGTCAAGGGTTCAAGAGTCTTCATCTCTTGAATGCTGGCAATATGGTTGTGTGTGAAACTCAACCTCTTCGCATGTTGCAACCTCTCCTGACTCCTCTTTCGGACTTCCCATAATGGTACCCTTCATGTCTCAACTGTTCTCTCCTCCAAATTCTCCTCTCCGGGAAGAACCGAATTTGTTGCAGAACACACTGGGGATGATCTTTGATGATCTCTCCGCTAAGCCTCTGCCACTTCTTCTCACTGCACCCCTGGACCCTCGAGCCTGGTCTTGGGAACCAAGAATTGTGCCCAACGTTCTTCCTAATTTAATTGGTAGCATTGAGTACTTCAAATTTGAAAGATTCGGGGAATCTCGTTTCGGGGTTTCCTTGGAGGCATGATTTGATGAAGTAATCAATGATCTTCTTTGAAGAAGATCGGTATGAGGCTGGGTGTCTGTGAACACTTGGTTTGACAAGCACAGGCAAGAGCAAGAAGAAAGAAAGCGAGGAGATGGCATGCCGCTCGACATGGAGAGTTCCTCCAAGAGAAGAGGTCACCGTTGTTTGGGAACCGTAACTGCACCTCCTCCTCGTCCTCCTACTCCTCCAAGAGAACCTGTAACTCCACCACCTGCACACAATGCTATGGTTGCATCTACTTCTGGATCGGCTTCACATGACAGTCAATCTGTAGTTGTGCCAAAAGAAGTTTTTGATAGGCTGGTTGAAGAAAACAAGCAGTTCAGAAGATTTATGGAATCTACTGATCAAAGGCTGGAAGCCTCAGAAAAGAAGCAAGATTTGATGACTACTCTGCTGCGGCAAATTTTGGAGAGGATGGAGCAACCCTAGAAAACCTTAGGATTTTTTTTGCCTTTTAGTTTTCTCCCTTTTGATAGATTTGCTTTGAGTTTGTTTTTGTTCACTCTGTTTTTATTTCTAATAAAATTTATTTATGACACTTGAAGTTTTCTCTTTATCTTTCTTTATACTGTTTTGACTGTGATGTTCTTTATTTCTGTCTTAACCTTTTTGTCTGATGACAAAAGGGGGAGAAGAATATAGAGTATAAAGCAATTGATGAACCTAGTGTATCAACCAAGTGTCATCATGCATACATTATGTGTTCTGATTAATATATTCCTGTATGCTCTGAAACTTATATGCTGTAATATCTCATGCTCTGTTACACTTAGAAATATTTATATATGCTTAATTCAGGGGGAGCCTCTGAAATCATCTGAATAAATATTTTTTATAAAGAAAAATTGTTCATCAATATATGTATTTGTCATCATCAAAAAGGGGGAGATTGTTGGAATCAAGTGGATTCAGAAACAATAACCCTTAATTGTTTTGATGATAACAAAAGATTAAGAGAACAATTTATTCTCTAACATGGTTATAAGTGTGCAGAAAGTATTTATATTCGGAAAAATTACCTTGAAGACTTAGTGAAATCTTGAATTTCACTCTGGAAAGCTCGGCTCTGGCTCTGGTTCTTGGCACATAGAATCTGTTTGGTCAACGCTCTGGTGTAAGTCAACGACTCTGGTAGATCAGTCTAAGAGACTACACTCTGTTTGGTCAACGCTCTGGTGTAAGTCAACGCTCTGGTAGATCAGTCTAAGAGACTACACTCTGTTTAGTCAACGCTCTGGTCTTCAGTCAACACTCAACAGATTGTGTTATATGTGCTCTATGATAGACTTAGTGCTTTCCTACACGATTCTGTCATTTGATAGCCCATTAAATTCTACACACAAGAATCTGGTGATCTGTGAAGCTCAGTTTTGATAGTAAAATTCAAGTACCTTGTTATACGAGGTATCTTTAGACAAGAAGAATGTCAAAGGATAAAATCATCAAGGAAACTTGTGCTTGAAGTGTCTATATTTTTGAAAAGCTCACTAAGGACAAAGTTACTGACATTGCGTATATACTCAGAATACTTTTCTTCGTCTTGAAAGCGACGTATCCTGCAAAAGCCAAAATTCCAGGATCTGAACTTTGACTTTGGACAAAAAGAAACGTTGTGTGGACAAAAAGAGACGTTGTGTCACAACGGCACTTTTTCAACCCTAGCTATATATCCTACCTCATACACTGAAGTAAGACAAGTATTGAGTTTTTACAAACGATTTTCAACACAGTTGTACGCAATCTAGCAACTTGAATATTTTTCTGAGTAGTGAGAGCATCAACATCTATCTTCTCAAACACTACCCAATCAAGAGACAGTGAGCAATCAAGAATTCATCCAAGTCTCTGAGATCGTTGAACAAGGCACTTACTGTTTTATTCTTTCTTTTAAGAAAGTTATTTTGTGCTAAAAGTATTTTCATTGTAAATTCTCTCTGAAGAGAGTTATCTCTATATTGTTTCAAAAACTCTTATTTGAATCTGTACTTAGCCCAAGAAGGGTTTGTATACCTTAGAGGCTCAACTGTACTGAGTCGTTCTAAGAAGTTGTGAGTATAGCCAGTTGGCAGAAATATACTCTCAAGTGTAATCGGTTGATTATAGTGGAGAAATCCTTCAACTGAGTGAAGGGACTAGACGTAGCTATCAGGTGATAGTGAACTAGTATAAATCTCTGTGTCTCTTTCTTCTCTCTACTCTTTATTCCTTGCACAGTTTATTCAATAGTTATTTTTCATAAACATTTGTATTTGCGAAAAAGTTTTTAAAAACCCAATTCAAACCCCCCCTTTCTTGTGTTTTGCCACGTTCAAACCCCACCATCTCCCATGTTTGTCACCGCCATCCGCACTCATCTCCCACCTTTCCGACGCACTCGTGAGCATTAAAATTTTTTCTTGCGCTATCCACATTCCGATATCCTATTTTCAGATGTTCCCAGAATTTAGATTCCAGATATGTAAAAAAGTAGCACACAACCGAAAATACAATTCGAAAAACATTTTGCAAGATTTCATTTCGTACTAATTAACAAACGCTGTTGATATTCTAAACATTTACACTTTATGATTTCCTCAATAGCATGTAAAACCAAATCACTAAAGATCTAGAGAAACTAAAAGAAGCATCGCAAGAAAAAACAAATCCTCTCTGCCTACCATTTTTTTTATATAAAAAAGTTTAGATTGGGGGAGGCACACCCCCGTGCAGGACCAGGGAGAACCACCAACCTGGGTCAGGATTTACGGTGAAATTTATGTATCGCCCACCAACACAGCCATCTGGAATCGAACCCAAGTCGCAACTTGTGCGAGCGGAAGGCCGAACCAATTGAGCCAAGCTACGTTGGCAGTCTCTCTGCCTACTTTACATGGAATGATTAATTTAGACACAGTCTAAGTTTGTGACTCCATTACTAGCTTGCAATAGCGAGTAACTACAAAATTGGACACGACCCATTAACCCTCAACCATGTATCAACACAATCTTGGTGAAAGTGGTGGCAACATTGCGACATCATGCTTACTCTGGAAATTTTATTAAGTTCCTTAACGACCCGACAAACTTCAACTATTACATCTTTATTCACTTCCAGAATTTTATTTCCGGATGTTCCCGAAAATTAGATTTCGGACCATAGGAGGTGTATTTATTTTACACTTCTGGAATCTAAATTCTGGGAATTTATGGAAATAAGATTCTAGGGTGCATAAAAACGCAGAATTTTCTTTTTAATGCTCACGAGTGCATCGGGAAGGTGGGTGGAGACAGTGGTGGAACCTAGGAGATGGTGGGGTTGGGGTTTTGGGCGGCAAATAAATGTGAGGTTATAGGGAGTAAATGGAAGGGGTATTTTTTACTTTTTACAAGGGAAGGGGAGGTGAAAAATTTTAAATAGGGAATACCATCTTTTTTTTTTTTTGGGTTAAGGGTATCACATTTATTACATGGGCAAAGCCAAAGCCATATGACATCTACAAAGAAGCATGCCAATCCGAACAAACAACATATGCCAAGTCTCAGCCAAATCTAGCAATACAGAATAGGACCGCTGCGGTAGCTCAGTCAAGAGCATAGATACAAATCTAATACTAACCTAAGATTCAACTCTACTAGACTAATTAGTAATCACAAGACAAAAGTTACTAGAAAACTAATTCTATGACTCATTTCAGTTATGCCCTCATTTCCAATACACTGGCAACACAGATTAAAAGGGTGTGGCCCATGTGTTTTCATGAACCAAACTTAGAAAGACTAAATTTTTATCTTCTCCACCCGACCTGATTCGCGTCTTCTCTGAATCACCAAGCTATGCCTTACTTACAGCCTCCACAGCTGGGCATGGATGCGAGCAGAGAAAGGAAGTGACAAACCAAAGTCTTCCACACAGGATTTGCTTCTATATCAGCTGTGATTTCAAAGGTATTTGCGGCAAACCAGCAGAACCCAAACTCTTAAGAATTTATTTCAATAGGGAATACCATCTTAAAGGAATCACGAAAATGCAGAAAAAGTTTGAGAATGCGTCAATCCAACAAGGGAATACCATCTTCAAGGGGCACTACAGCCCATTATTTTCATTTCAACACACCCCCACAACCCCTGTAAATTTACCAAACCACCCTTATCCCCTTAGAACCAAAACCCCTTCATTTCCCCCTCTGCCCCTCTGGGAAACCACCAGCCACCCCCAAACGCAGCTTTCGGCTGCCACCGTGTCGCTCACCAGAGATACTACAGAGTATCAATCTTTTTCCTTCCGCACCGGCAAAGTCAGCCCACTCCTCCGGCACCGGTGACGTCATCTCGGTCTCTTCCTTTAAGGTGTGCGAGCCGTTTAATTTTTTTTCCCTTCTGATTTTTGTGATTTCGCAGAAACTCACCGTATGTTTTGTTGTCAAAGTACACATCTGGGAGATATGTTTTCAAAATTAATGCATGTTTTGGATAGTTAGTTTCGGAAACTGAGTTTCCGGATACATATTTTTGACCAAATTTACCATGCTATATTTAAGAATTAAGATCTGTGTCATATGCAGTAATTCTAAAATAATGTTCTGATGAGATCCCCATGGTTATACCTGCATATCTTCCATACAAATCTTGGTGCGTATGACTCAGAGAGAGGAGTAAACCAAGTAAAGGGAAGCTACTACTTATTAGATACAAACTTTATCATTATGGATAAACTATTGATTAAAAACAACTGTGGTTACTTTAAGTCTTGAGTGAAGATTTTAATATTACTAAACTATGTGAATTCTGTACGATTAAGAAAATTTATTACCAAGAGAAGGACAGAGACTGTTTAAACAGAATGAGACAGTAGGATTTTATTGTTGCTTGAAGTCAATTCTGGGTACATACTCTATACCTTGAACTCAATTAAAAAAAAGATGAAAATTTTGAAAACCTTAGACATTTAACCACCATAGGGACTTCAACTCAAATAGTATGCATTCAAATCTACTACTAATCATACAAAGTTCAAGCGCACTGAAACAGAGATTCAAAATTGTTCAGAGGTATGAATATCTTTTATTAACAATGATAAATTGTTCAAGCTGGAGTGGACGTAACAGTGATTTGTGTGGATGAAAAGAGGAATAAATTTGAAGAATGTTAACTTCAAATCTAATAGGTGGTGTCCTACGCGGACTTTTTTTTAACTATTTAGTGCATCCTCAACTGGTTTTTGTTCTACCTGAATCCCCTACTTCTCTTACATAGGAATCATATTTGTTGACACTTTACATTGATCTCATACATGTTGATGTCATCTTACATAGTTAAGCTTGGTATTGCCGTCAACAGTTGACCTTACCTTGAGCAACTTTGTAATGAGACTTATATATGTTTTAATTGACTCAAACAAATGACAATAAGCACTAAATTTGCTACTTTTGATTTCGTTGCAATTTTGAAATTGGTATTTGATCTATTTGATATGTCTAGCTAGCTGCCTATCTTTTTTGAAGCAAAGTTGAAACTCCTTTCTCTATCTTATTTGCAATTTCTTATTTTTGTAGCCTTAGTATGTAATGCAATAAACCATTAGATTGGTTTTGTGTGTTCATTTTATTTGCCAAGGATCCTATTATTAGTATGCAAGGTAAAGAACAAACTATACATTTGCCTTGCATTCTATAACGGCTTAGAAGTTCTATTGGTAACATAGACTTCATTTTAAGGTCTGTAGTTATTGTGGGTAATGGGACACATTTAGGTGCATATACATTGGCCGATCGTAATGCATGAGGCCAGTCCATTTCATAAAAGGCGGGCTATTTATTTATTTATTTATTTATTTATTTTTGTGTGCTGCTCTACTCCACATGGCAATATGGACTTTTGGCTTTGTGGGTGTTTTTTACCCTAGACCATATGTGCTGGGATGAGCTGACCCATATTGATAGCTAATATTTGACTACATTTAAAAAATTAATCACTAATGACTAATCATGTATCAATGGCTATTGCATACCAGATAGTTGAAGATATACAGAACAAAAAGTTTTATTTAAGAGCACGTGGAATATGAAAGAGGAAGAGGTGAATCGATGCCAGATTCAAGAATGGTACCCAAAGTTCAAATCCGTATCCATCAAGACTAAGTTTCATCAACTTCCTGAATCTTTCATTCAATATCTTCTTGATGACTCTGGGCCCTTCTTGTTACCTGTTTCTGTCTTAAATGAAGATGCATTAACCAATGTAATTCATAATCCCGACGATGAAGACGATTTTCGGTGTCCGAGGGTTACGGTGATGAAGCGTAAGAAACTTCTCCACCCCTTCTTTTCGAACTTGAGTTGAAAGTTAAGGAATCCATTGAGTCCCTTGGGTGCGATCTTTCCCAAGTTGAATTGGAGTTCCCAAAAGATTCAAATTGGATAAGTACTGGTACCCTGGCCGCACCACTTTCGGTGAGATTGCACTGCTCCGAGCATCCGACTCATTGGTCCATGACTTGTGCCATGCTTATGATTCTTGCCATGATAAAGTTTTGTCTAGACCCAGAATTTCTTTCTTGCTCTCCGTAAATGGTATCCCCTTAAGCCGTAAATGGAATTTCATTGCTTTTGTCTTGAAGTAAATTAGTTGGAATTTCTCAGCGGGAGGTTACTACTTTTTATCCTGTTCTGCTTGAAAAGAAGAATGATCTCCTATTACTGATACAAGGATTTTTCTACAATTATGTGAGCACTAGATTTGAGTCAGAAAACTACACATTTGATGTTTACATTACAAGCGATGAGACAGTTAAGATTGTGGATTTCAACCCTTGGGGCGGCTTTACATTGTCATTGATGTTTACATGGGATGAATTAGAGCATATCCATAGTGAAGGAGATGGTGTGGACCTTAGAATTGTGGAAAATCGTTGTGCTGTTAGGCCTGGCCTTAACACAGCAGTTCCATATGATTACTTGGATACCAGTCCAGGGAGTGGTTGGGATCAGTTTCTAAGGAATGCTGATGAAGAGTTGAGACGACAAACCTGGTCTACTGAAGCTGGTGCATGATAATTAGATTCTTGTTCTCAATTCTTAAGTTTGAGATACCATTGTTCCATCTTCGTATTATTTGTTACAATATGTTTCTCATTAATTGAAATGGTTTCCTGTGTGGGAAAGAATTTGAATTTGAGCATGAATGAAAGGATATCTAATTTCAGTTTAATTTGTTTTTTATTTCCCGTGCTTGCAACAAAGTTTGCATCATTGGAAAGCTTAATCTATGCATGCCTGCTTTTCATGTATCAGTTGGCCATTGATGACTTGATTGGTCGGATGAGGAATTTTTTCTGTCATGAATAAGAGAGAGTAAGTTTGTATTTCATGTGCTTCCTGATAGAGTCTTGTGGTTGCATTGTTGAGAAGGACTCTACCAGTGTTAATATTCCCTCTGTATTGAGGCAATTCTTATCTTCATATCAAATAAACTAGATTTGTTACAAAATGGGATTGGACAATATGATAACTGCTATCTGTAGGACAATTCCCACAATTAAAGCATTTTATTATGGTAGAAGAGGATATATATTGGTGTACTTTTCTAGCTGTATGAGAATTGAGAAAAAATATATATTGGCAAACCCAGTTTTTTAAAAATTGGAGAAAAATCGAACACTGAAATTACTTAATGTGAAGACATTGACAAAACTTATTTACCAGTTGCTTCGAAATGCAGTTTGCTTCCGTTCCTAAAAGTCATGCTTGATATGCAGCACGGATCAATGTTTTAAACTTTCAGATAATAACTGGTTTTAAAACAGTTTCTAATTTTAAGTTAAAACCGGGTCACAAAAATATGGTTTTAAAACTAGCCCACATCAGGAAATCCGTTTCAAACTGGTTCTATACCATAACGGTTGGAAACCGGTTCGCAAAAATTATACTGGTTTTGACTAAATGGTTTGTAAAAACCTAACTTTAAAAACTGGTTTGCTTTTTTAAAAATCAGCCAATGAATATTTAATGCTTAGTTTCCACAATTACTCTTAATTAATTTAAAATTTGTTTTCCAATGACCCTATTTTATTCCCAACAAGTAATATTATTAAGGGTAGTTTAGGAAGTATACTTGTTTTTTATGAGATTGAGAAAATTAATTACAGTTACCTAACTTTCTTAATAAGCGTGAGTTTATGTATTTTTGCTTATATTAAGTAACGAAAGGAGTACTTGTTTCTCTTTTTAATTGTTATGCACGATTAATGTAATTTTTTTTACATTATCAACCAATCATAAATTGTTACAATATTAAAAATGTTGACTTTAATCATAACTACCTTAAAAGTCAAACATGAGATACTTTGTCATTGATTGCTAGTGTAAAAAATTTTATACCGAGAATACATCAAAATTAAACTCATTTTACATCACAACTAGTGAATGATGCACAAAAAATAATTGTTATCATATAATATATAATTGTTATCATATAATATATAATTGTTATTAGTATGCAAAGTAAAGAACAAACTATACATTTGCCTTGCATTCTATAACGGCTTAGAAGTTCTATTGGTAACATAGACTTCATTTTAAGGTATGTAGTTATTGTGGGTAATGGGACACATTTAGGTGCATATACATTGGCCGATCGTAATGCATGAGGCCAGTCCATTTCATAAAAGGCGGGCTATTTATTTATTTATTTATTTATTTTAGTGTGATGCTCTACTCCACATGGCAATATGGACTTTTGGCTTTGTGGGTGTTTTTTACCCTAGACCATATGTGCTGGGATGAGCTGACCCATATTGATAGCTAATATTTGACTACATTTAAAAAATTAATCACTAATGACTAATCATGTATCAATGGCTATTGCATACCAGATAGTTGAAGATATACAGAACAAAAAGTTTTATTTAAGAGCACGTGGAATATGAAAGAGGAAGAGGTGAATCGATGCCAGATTCAGGAATGGTACCCAAAGTTCAAATCCGTATCCATCAAGACTAAGTTTCATCAACTTCCTGAATCTTTCATTCAATATCTTCTTGATGACTCTGGGCCCTTCTTGTTACCTGTTTCTGTCTTAAATGAAGATGCATTGCCCAACAGAATTCATAATCCTGACGATGAAGACGATTTTCAGGTGTCTGAGGGTTCTGGTGATGAAGCAGAAGAAACTTCTCCACCCCCTTCTTTTCCAGAACTTGAGTTGAAAGTTAAGGAATCCATTGAGTCCCTTGGGGGTGCAGTCTTTCCCAAGTTGAATTGGAGTTCCCCAAAAGATTCAGCTTGGATAAGTACTGCACTTACGCCGCACCACTTTCGGTGAGATTGCACTGCTCCGAGCATCCGACTCATTGGTCCATGACTTGTGCCATGCTTATGATTCTTGCCATGATAAAGTTTTGTCTAGACCCCAGAATTTCTTTCTTGCTCTCCGTAAATGGTATCCCCTTAAGCCAGAAATGGAATTTCATTTGTTTTGTCTTGAGCGAAGGTAAATTAGTTGGAATTTCTCAGCGGGAGGTTACTACTTTTTATCCTGTTCTGCTTGAAAAGAAGAATGATCTCCTATTACTGATACAAGGATTTTTCTACAATTATGTGAGCACTAGATTTGAGTCAGAAAACTACACATTTGATGTTTACATTACAAGCGATGAGACAGTTAAGATTGTGGATTTCAACCCTTGGGGCGGCTTTACATTGTCATTGATGTTTACATGGGATGAATTAGAGCATATCCATAGTGAAGGAGATGGTGTGGACCTTAGAATTGTGGAAAATCGTTGTGCTGTTAGGCCTGGCCTTAACACAGCAGTTCCATATGATTACTTGGATACCAGTCCAGGGAGTGGTTGGGATCAGTTTCTAAGGAATGCTGATGAAGAGTTGAGACGACAAACCAGGTCTACTGAAGCTGGTGCATGATAATTAGATTCTTGTTCTCAATTCTTAAGTTTGAGATACCATTGTTGCATCTTCGTATTATCTGTTACAATATGTTTCTCATTAATTGAAATGGATTCCTGTGTGGGAAAGAATTTGAATTTGAGCATGAATGAAAGGATATCTAATTTCAATTTAATTTGCTTTTTATTTCCCGTGCTTGCAACAAAGTTTGCATCATTGGAAAGCTTAATCTATGCATGCCTGCTTTTTCATGTATCAGTTGGCCATTGATGACTTGATTGGTCGGATGAGGAATTTTTTGTGTCATGAACAAGAGAGAGTAAGTTTGTATTTCATGTGCTTCCTGATAGAGTCTTGTGGTTGCATTGTTGAGAAGGACTCTACCAGGGTTAATATTCCCTCTGTATTGAGGCAATTCTTATCTTCATATCAAATAAACTAGATTTGTTAGAAAATGGGATTGGACAATATGATAACTGCTATCTGTAGGACAATTCCCACAATTAAAGCATTTTATTATGGTAGAAGAGGATATATATTGGTGTACTTTTCTAGCTGTATGAGAATTGAGAAAAAATATAGATTGGCAAACCCAGTTTTTTAAAAATTGGAGAAAAATCGAACACTGAAATTACTTAATGTGAAGACATTGACAAAACTTATTTACCAGTTCCTTCGAAATGCAGTTTGCTTCCGTTCCTAAAAGTC
Source organism: Calophaca sinica (assembly GCA_037113605.1). Lineage (NCBI taxonomy): Eukaryota > Viridiplantae > Streptophyta > Magnoliopsida > Fabales > Fabaceae > Calophaca > Calophaca sinica. The sequence continues at coordinate 98,359,715 of CM073733.1, read as the reverse complement.
ATGCTTGATATGCAGCACGGATCAATGTTTTAAACTTTCAGATAATAACTGGTTTTAAAACAGTTTCTAATTTTAAGTTAAAACCGGGTCACAAAAATATGGTTTTAAAACTAGCCCACATCAGGAAATCAGTTTCAAACTGGTTCTATACCATAACGGTTGGAAACCGGTTCGCAAAAATTATACTGGTTTTGACTAAATGGTTTGTAAAAACCTAACTTTAAAAACTGGTTTTCTTTTTTAAAAATCAGCCAATGAATATTTAATGCTTAGTTTCCACAATTACTCTTAATTAATTTAAAATTTGTTTTCCAATGACGCTATTTTATTCCCAACAAGTAATATTATTAAGGGTAGTTTAGGAAGTATACTTGTTTTTTATGAGATTGAGAAAATTAATTACAGTTACCTAACTTTCTTAATAAGCGTGAGTTTATGTATTTTTGCTTATATTAAGTAACGAAAGGAGTACTTGTTTCTCTTTTTAATTGTTATGCACGGTTAATGTAATTTTTTTTACATTATCAACCAATCATAAATTGTTACAATATTAAAAATGTTGACTTTAATCATAACTACCTTAAAAGTCAAACATGAGATACTTTGTCATTGATTGCTAGTGTAAAAATTTTATACCGAGAATACATCAAAATTAAACTCATTTTACATCACAACTAGTGAATGATGCACAAAAAATAATTGTTATCATATAATATATAATTGTTATTAGTATGCAAAGTAAAGAACAAACTATACATTTGCCTTGCATTCTATAACGGCTTAGAAGTTCTATTGGTAACATAGACTTCATTTTAAGGTATGTAGTTATTGTGGGTAATGGGACACATTTAGGTGCATATACATTGGCCGATCGTAATGCATGAGGCCAGTCCATTTCATAAAAGGCGGGCTATTTATTTATTTATTTATTTATTTTAGTGTGATGCTCTACTCCACATGGCAATATGGACTTTTGGCTTTGTGGGTGTTTTTTACCCTAGACCATATGTGCTGGGATGAGCTGACCCATATTGAAAGCTAATATTTGACTACAGTTAAAAAATTAATCACAACTGACTAATCATGAATCAATGGCTATTGCATACCAGATAGTTGAAGATATCTGAGAACAAAAAGTTTTATTTAAGAGCACGTGGAATATGAAAGAGGAAGAGGTGAATCGATGCCAGATTCAGGAATGGTACCCAAAGTTCAAATCCGTATCCATCAAGACTAAGTTTCATCAACTTCCTGAATCTTTCATTCAATATCTTCTTGATGACTTTGGGCCCTTCTTGTTACCTGTTTCTGTCTTAAATGAAGATGCATTGCCCAAATGTAATTCATAATCCCGATGATGAAGACGATTTTCAGTGTCCGAGGGTTACGGTGATGAAGCGTAAGAAACTTCTCCACCCCTTCTTTTCCGTAACTTGAGTTGAAAGTTAAGGAATCCATTGAGTCCCTCGGGTGCGTCTTTCCCAAGTTGAATTGAGTTCCCAAAAGATTCAAATTTGGATAAGTACTTCTGGTACCCTCTCACGCACCACTTTCTGAGATTGCACTGCTCCGAGCATCCGACTCATTGGTCCATGACTTGTGCCATGCTTATGATTCTTGCCATGATAAAGTTTTGTCTAGACCCTGAATTTCTTTCTTGCTCTCCGTAAATGGTATCCCTTAAGCCGTAAATGGAATTTTCTTTGTTTTGTCTTGAGCGTAAATTAGTTGGAATTTCTCAATGGAGGTTACTACTTTTTATCCTGTTCTGCTTGAAAAGAAGAATGATCTCCTATTACTGATACAAGGATTTTTCTACAATTATGTGAGCACTAGATTTGAGTCAAAAAACTACACATTTGATGTTTACATTACAAGCGATGAGACAGTTAAGATTGTGGATTTCAACCCTTGGGGCGGCTTTACATTGTCATTGATGTTTACATGGGATGAATTAGAGCATATCCATAGTGAAGGAGATGGTGTGGACCTTAGAATTGTGGAAAATCGTTGTGCTGTTAGGCCTGGCCTTAACACAGCAGTTCCATATGATTACTTGGTATCAGCGTATAGTTAGAAAACTGTAAAAGCTGTAATGCAACAGCTGTCTTCTATATAGTTAATTTCTGATATTGCATTACAATAGCTCTTGTATAAATAGTGCTCTGCAACTGTTCAGTTTCAATGGGAATGAACACACCATCTCATTCATGAATTTCTCTATTTTTAATTCTCTGTTTCTCTAGATTTAATATGGTATCTAGAGCCTTCGATCTTTGATGGCCTCATCAAATTCAACTCCTTCTTCTCCACCGCCTCCTCCACCACCTCCACCACCGCCGCCGCCGGGGTTTCCAAGCAGCTCTGTGGTTTCGGTTCCTTCAACCTCTTCTTCGATGGTGAAATTTTCGCACAAAATCACAGAAAAGCTCGATGAAGAAATTTTTTTGTTATGGCATCAACAAATCGAGCCTGTTCTTCGATTTCACAATTTGTACGAGTTCATTGCTTCCTCTGTAATTCCTCCGCGATTCAAGTTCGATCATGATCGTAATGCAAACCTAACAGATCCGGCGTATCTCACCTGGATGCAGCAAGATCAACAACTTCTATCGTGGCTTCAATCAATGCTATCTAGCACGATTCTCTCTCGTGTTCTTGGATCGACGCATGCATTTGAAGTTTGGGAGAAAATACATGCTTATTTTCATCATGCTACTCGTGCTAAGGCTCGGCAATTGCGATCTGAATTGCGCAGCACTGTGCTTGATAATCACACAGTAAAGGAATTTCTTCAACAAGTTAAAACCCTAGTTAATTCACTTTCCTCTGTTGGAGATCCAATTTCGCAACAGGAACACCTAGATGTGATTCTTGAAGGTCTCTCGCAAGAATATGATCCTGTTATTTCTCTAATTGAAAGTCGACCTGATTGCATGACGATTGAAGAAGCTGAAGGTCTCATTCTTGCTCAGGAATTGCGAATTCTGAAGTATCGCAAACGCACGGTCAATGACTCTGCCTCTGTGAATCTCACTCACACTCCTTCGTTGCAACCTCAAAGCAATTCTCCTGTGGTAAATCAAACTTTGGCCGCTGCTCCTCCGTCGCAGTTTCAAGGCACCGCTGATCAGCGCTCGCAGGAATTTCAGAGTTATGGCCGAGGACGTGGTGGTCGTTTTGGTAGAGGCCGAGGTCGCGGTGGCAGGTACTCTATTCAATGCCAAGTATGCTTCAAATTTGGGCACACTGCTGCTGTGTGTTATCATCGCTTCAATCAAAGTTTCCAGGGCACTCCTTCCACAGGATTCTCCAGGTTTCAGAATCATTATCCTAATACTCAAGGTTTTTCACCAAACCCTCAATTATCACATAATGCCTGGAACACCAATCCATCACAATTTTTCTCTCCTCTGCAAATGCCTTCACCTCAGTCTCAAGCCTCTTCACAGTTGGCTCAGCAACAACAATTTCCACCACAAGCTATGATGCTCAATTCGCTTCCTTCGTAGTCAATCTTGGTTTCCGGACTGGGGCTACTTTCCATGTTACTGGGAACTCGCAAAGATATTCAAAGAACAAGCACCTTTCAAGGTCTGATCGGATCTTCATAGGGAATGGACAAGGTTTGAAAGTTTCATCTCTTGGTTCCTCTAGTTTTCAGTCACCTATAAATCCTAATGTCTCACTTACTCTTCACAAATTACTTCATGTTCCCACTATTACCAAAAATCTCATTAGTGTTAGCAAATTTGCCCTTGATAACTCTGTGTACTTCGAATTCCATTCTAATCATTGTCTTGTAAAATCTCAGGAAACTCATGAAGTCCTTCTTCGCGGCTGTGTTGGAAAGGATGGCTTATATGAGTTTCCACATCTTCTTTCTCAACCGACTTCTTCTGGTTCTTCTATTTTGTCTCAATTACCTTCTGTCAATAATGTGGTTGCTGCACAACATGTTGCTGTAGCACCTCCTAGTTGTTCAAATTTGAATACTTGGCATCTAAGATTAGGACATCCCAATCCCCATACTTTGAAACTTGTTCTTCAACATTGCAATATACCATTTTCAAACAAAACTGCACTTGATTTTTGTACTGCCTGCTATGCTGGCAAGTCACACAGACTGCCTTTTCATTCATCCACTACAATTTATTCTTCACCTATGGAACTAGTGTTTAGTGATCTGTGGGGACCAGCTCCCATAACTTCTACCAATATGATTACTTGGATACCAGTCTAGGGAGTGGTTGGGATCAGTTTCTAAAGAATGCTGATGAAGAGTTGAGACGACAAACCAGGTCTACTGAAGCTGGTGCATGATAATTAGATTCTTGTTCTCAATTCTTAAGTTTGAGATACCATTGTTGCATCTTAGTATAATCTGTTACAATATGTTTCTCATTAATTGAAATGGTTTCCGGTGTGTGAAAGAATTTGAATTTGAGCATGAATGAAAGAATATCTAATTTCAATTTAATTTGCTTTTTATTTCCCGTGCTTGCAACAAAGTTTGCATCATTGGAAAGCTTAATCTATGCATGCCTGCTTTTTCATGTATCAGTTGGCCATTGATGACTTGATTGGTCGGAAGAGGAATTTTTTCTGTCATGAACAAGAGAGAGTAAGTTTGTATTTCATGTGCTTCCTTATAGAGTCTTGTGGTTGCATTGTTGAGAAGGACTCTACCAATGTTAATATTCCCTCTGTATTGAGGCAATTCTTATCTTCATATCAAATAAACTAGATTTGTTACAAAATGGGATTGGACAATATGATAACTGCTATCTGTAGGACAATTCCCACAATTAAAGCATTTTATTATGGTAGAAGAGGATATATATTGGTGTACTTTTCTAGCTGTATGAGAATTGAGAAAAAATATAGATTGACAAACCAAGTTTTTTAAAAATTGGAGAAAAATCGAACATTGAAATTACTTAATGTGAAGACATTGACAAAACTTATTTACCAGTTGCTTCGAAATGCAGTTTGCTTCCGTTCCTAAAAGTCATGCTTGATATGCAGCACAGATCAATGTTTTAAACTTTCAGATAATAACTGGTTTTAAAACAGTTTCTAATTGTAAGTTAAAACCGGGTCACAAAAATATGGTTTTAAAACTAGCCCACATCAGGAAATCAGTTTCAAACAGGTTCTATACCATAACGGTTGGAAACCGATTCACAAAAATTGTACTGGTTTTGACTAAATGGTTTGTAAAAACCTAACTTTAAAAACTGGTTTGCTTTTTTAAAAATCAGCCAATGAATATTTAATGCTTAGTTTCCACAATTACTCTTAATTAATTTAAAATTTGTTTTCCAATGACGCTATTTTATTCCCAACAAGTAATATTATTAAGGGTAGTTTAGGAAGTATACTTGTTTTTTATGAGATTGAGAAAATTAATTACAGTTACCTAACTTTCTTAATAAGCGTGAGTTTATGTATTTTTGCTTATATTAAGTAACGAAAGGAGTACTTGTTTCTCTTTTTAATTGTTATGCACGGTTAATGTAATTTTTTTTACATTATCAACCAATCATAAATTGTTACAATATTAAAAATGTTGACTTTAATCATAACTACCTTAAAAGTCAAACATGAGATACTTTGTCATTGATTGCTAGTGTAAAAAATTTTATACCGAGAATACATCAAAATTAAACTCATTTTACATCACAACTAGTGAATGATGCACAAAAAATAATTGTTATCATATAATATATAATTGTTATTAGTATGCAAAGTAAAGAACAAACTATACATTTGCCTTGCATTCTATAACGGCTTAGAAGTTCTATTGGTAACATAGACTTCATTTTAAGGTATGTAGTTATTGTGGGTAATGGGACACATTTAGGTGCATATACATTGGCCGATCGTAATGCATGAGGCCAGTCCATTTCATAAAAGGCGGGCTATTTATTTATTTATTTATTTTAGTGTGATGCTCTACTCCACATGGCAATATGGACTTTTGGCTTTGTGGGTGTTTTTTACCCTAGACCATATGTGCTGGGATGAGCTGACCCATATTGATAGCTAATATTTGACTACATTTAAAAAATTAATCACTAATGACTAATCATGTATCAATGGCTATTGCATACCAGATAGTTGAAGATATCTGAGAAAAAAAGTTTTATTTAAGAGCACGTGGAATATGAAAGAGGAATAGGTGAATCGATGCGGATTCAGGAATGGTACCCAAATTTCAAATCCAGATCCATCAAGACTAAGTTTCATCAACTTCCTGAATCTTTCATTCAATATCTTCTTGATGACTCGGGCCCTTCTTGTTACCTGCTTCGCCTTAAATGAAGATGCATTGCCCAAGAAAATTCATAATCCTGACGATGAAGACGATTTTCAGGTGTCTGAGGGTTCTGGTGATGAAGCAGAAGAAACTTCTCCACCCCCTTCTTTTCCAGAACTTGAGTTGAAAGTTAAGGAATCCATTGAGTCCCTTGGGGGTGCAGTCTTTCCCAAGTTGAATTGGAGTTCCCCAAAAGATTCAGCTTGGATAAGTACTTCTGGTACCCTCTGCTGCACCACTTTCAGTGAGATTGCACTTCTGTTCCGAGCATCTGACTCATTGGTCCATGACTTGTGCCATGCTTATGATTCTTGCCATGATAAAGTTTTGTCTAGACCCCAGAATTTCTTTCTTGCTCTCCGTAAATGGTATCCCCTTAAGCCAGAAATGGAATTTCGCTGTTTTGTGCGGAAGCAGAAATTAGTTGGAATTTCTCAGCGGGAGGTTACTACTTTTTATCCTGTTCTGCTTGAAAAGAAGAATGATCTCCTATTACTGATACAAGGATTTTTCTACAATTATGTGAGCACTAGATTTGAGTCAGAAAACTACACATTTGATGTTTACATTACAAGCGATGAGACAGTTAAGATTGTGGATTTCAACCCTTGGGGCGGCTTTACATTGTCATTGATGTTTACATGGGATGAATTAGAGCATATCCATAGTGAAGGAGATGGTGTGGACCTTAGAATTGTGGAAAATCGTTGTGCTGTTAGGCCTGGCCTTAACACAGCAGTTCCATATGATTACTTGGATACCACCCAGGAGTGGTTGGGATGGCTTTCTAAGGAATGCCGATGAAGAGTTGAGACGACAAACCAGGTTCATCAAGGCTGGTGCATGATAATTAGATTCTTGTTCTCAATTCTTAAGTTTGAGATACCATTGTTGCATCTTAGTATTATCTGTTACAATATGTTTCTCATTAATTGAAATGGTTTCCTGTGTGTGAAAGAATTTGAATTTGAGCATGAATGAAAGGATATCTAATTTCAATTTAATTTGCTTTTTATTTCCCGTGCTTGCAACAAAGTTTGCATCATTGGAAAGCTTAATCTATGCATGCCTGCTTTTTCATGTATCAGTTGGCCATTGATGACTTGATTGGTGGGATGAGGAATTTTTTCTGTCATGAACAAGAGAGTAAGTTTGTATTTCATGTGCTTCCTGATAGAGTCTTGTGGTTGCATTGTTGAGAAGGACTCTACCTGTGTTAATATTCCCTCTGTATTGAGGCAATTCTTATCTTCATATCAAATAAACTAGATTTGATACAAAATGGGATTGGACAATATGATAACTGCTATCTGTAGGACAATTCCCACAATTAAAGCATTTTATTATGGTAGAAGAGGATATATATTGGTGTACTTTTCTAGCTGTATGAGAACTGAGAAAAAATATAGATTGACAAACCCAGTTTTTTAAAAATTGGAGAAAAATCGAACATTAATGTGAAGACATTGACAAAACTTATTTACCAGTTGCTTGAAATGCGCTTTGCTTAGTTCTAAAAGTCATGCTTGATATGCAAAGACGGATCAATGTTTTAAACTTTCAGATAATAACTGGTTTTAAAACAGTTTCTAATTGTAAGTTAAAACCGGGTCACAAAAATATGGTTTTAAAACTAGCCCACATCAGGAAATCAGTTTCAAACTGGTTCTATACCATAACGGTTGGAAACCGGTTCACAAAAATTATACTGGTTTTGACTAAATGGTTTGTAAAAACCTAACTTTAAAAACTGGTTTGCTTTTTTAAAAATCAGCCAATGAATATTTAATGCTTAGTTTCCACAATTACTCTTAATTAATTTAAAATTTGTTTTCGAATGACCCTATTTTATTCCCAACAAGTAATATTATTAAGGGTAGTTTAGGAAGTATACTTGTTTTTTATGAGATTGAGAAAATTAATTACAGTTACCTAACTTTCTTAATAAGCGTGAGTTTATGTATTTTTGCTTATATTAAGTAACGAAAGGAGTACTTGTTTCTCTTTTTAATTGTTATGCACGGTTAATGTAATTTTTTTTACATTATCAACCAATCATAAATTGTTACAATATTAAAAATGTTGACTTTAATCATAACTACCTTAAAAGTCAAACATGAGATACTTTGTCATTGATTGCTAGTGTAAAAAATTTTATACCGAAAATACATCAAAATTAAACTCATTTTACATCACAACTAGTGAATGATGCACAAAAAATAATTGTTATCATATAATATATAATTGTTATCATATAATATATAATTGTTATTAGTATGCAAAGTAAAGAACAAACTATACATTTGCCTTGCATTCTATAACGGCTTAGAAGTTCTATTGGTAACATAGACTTCATTTTAAGGTATGTAGTTATTGTGGGTAATGGGACACATTTAGGTGCATATACATTGGCCGATCGTAATGCATGAGGCCAGTCCATTTCATAAAAGGCGGGCTATTTATTTATTTATTTATTTTAGTGTGATGCTCTACTCCACATGGCAATATGGACTTTTGGCTTTGTGGGTGTTTTTTACCCTAGACCATATGTGCTGGGATGAGCTGACCCATATTGATAGCTAATATTTGACTACATTTAAAAAATTAATCACTAATGACTAATCATGTATCAATGGCTATTGCATACCAGATAGTTGAAGATATACAGAAAAAAAAGTTTTATTTAAGAGCACGTGGAATATGAAAGAGGAATAGGTGAATCGATGCCAGATTCAGGAATGGTACCCAAATTTCAAATCCGTATCCATCAAGACTAAGTTTCATCAACTTCCTGAATCTTTCATTCAATATCTTCTTGATGACTCTGGGCCCTTCTTGTTACCTGTTTCTGTCTTAAATGAAGATGCATTGCCCAAGAAAATTCATAATCCTGACGATGAAGACGATTTTCAGGTGTCTGAGGGTTCTGGTGATGAAGCAGAAGAAACTTCTCCACCCCCTTCTTTTCCAGAACTTGAGTTGAAAGTTAAGGAATCCATTGAGTCCCTTGGGGGTGCAGTCTTTCCCAAGTTGAATTGGAGTTCCCCAAAAGATTCAGCTTGGATAAGTACTTCTGGTACCCTCTCGCACCACTTTCGGTGAGATTGCAACATTCAGAGCATCCGACTCATTGGTCCATGACTTGTGCCATGCTTATGATTCTTGCCATGATAAAGTTATGTCTAGACCCCAGAATTTCTTTCTTGCTCTCAGTAAATGGTATCCTTAAGCCAAAAATGGAATTTCATTTGTTTTGTGCGAGCGAAATTAGTTGGAATTTCTCAGCGGGAGGTTACTACTTTTTATCCTGTTCTGCTTGAAAAGAAGAATGATCTCCTATTACTGATACAAGGATTTTTCTACAATTATGTGAGCACTAGATTTGAGTCAGAAAACTACACATTTGATGTTTACATTACAAGCGATGAGACAGTTAAGATTGTGGATTTCAACCCTTGGGGCGGCTTTACATTGTCATTGATGTTTACATGGGATGAATTAGAGCATATCCATAGTGAAGGAGATGGTGTGGACCTTAGAATTGAGGAATATCGTTGTGCTGTTAGGCCTGGCCTTAACACAGCAGTTCCATATGATTACTTGGATACCAGTCCAGGGAGTGGTTGGGATCAGTTTCTAAGGAATGCTGATGAAGAGTTGAGACGACAAACCTGGTCTACTGAAGCTGGTGCATGATAATTAGATTCTTGTTCTCAATTCTTAAGTTTGAGATACCATTGTTCCATCTTCGTATTATTTGTTACAATATGTTTCTCATTAATTGAAATGGTTTCCTGTGTGGGAAAGAATTTGAATTTGAGCATGAATGAAAGGATATCTAATTTCAATTTAATTTGTTTTTTATTTCCCGTGCTTGCAACAAAGTTTGCATCATTGGAAAGCTTAATCTATGCATGCCTGCTTTTTCATGTATCAGTTGGCCATTGATGACTTGATTGGTCGGATGAGGAATTTTTTGTGTCATGAACAAGAGAGAGTAAGTTTGTATTTCATGTGCTTCCTGATAGAGTCTTGTGGTTGCATTGTTGAGAAGGACTCTACCAGTGTTAATATTCCCTCTGTATTGAGGCAATTCTTATCTTCATATCAAATAAACTAGATTTGTTACAAAATGGGATTGGACAATATGATAACTGCTATCTGTAGGACAATTCCCACAATTAAAGCATTTTATTATGGTAGAAGAGGATATATATTGGTGTACTTTTCTAGTATGAGAATTGAGAAAAATATAGATTGGCAAACCCAGTTTTTTAAAAATTGGAGAAAAATCGAACAGTGAAATTACTTAATGTGAAGACATTGACAAAACTTATTTACCAGTTGCTTCGAAATGCAGTTTGCTTCCGTTCCTAAAAGTCATGCTTGATATGCAGCACGGATCAATGTTTTAAACTTTCAGATAATAATTGGTTTTAAAACAGTTTCTAATTGTAAGTTAAAACCGGGTCACAAAAATATGGTTTTAAAACTAGCCCACATCAGGAAATCAGTTTCAAACTGGTTCTATACCATATGATTTGGAAACCGGTTCACAAAAATTATGCTGGTTTTCACTACATGGTTTGTACAAACCTACTTTTAAAAACTGGTTTGCTTTTTTAAAAATCAGCCAATGAATATTTAATGCTTAGTTTCCACAATTACTCTTAATTAATTTAAAATTTGTTTTCGAATGACCCTATTTTATTCCCAACAAGTAATATTATTAAGGGTAGTTTAGGAAGTATACTTGTTTTTTATGAGATTGAGAAAATTAATTACAGTTACCTAACTTTCTTAATAAGCGTGAGTTTATGTATTTTTGCTTATATTAAGTAACGAAAGGAGTACTTGTTTCTCTTTTTAATTGTTATGCACGGTTAATGTAATTTTTTTTACATTATCAACCAATCATAAATTGTTACAATATTAAAAATGTTGACTTTAATCATAACTACCTTAAAAGTCAAACATGAGATACTTTGTCATTGATTGCTAGTGTAAAAAATTTTATACCGAAAATACATCAAAATTAAACTCATTTTACATCACAACTAGTGAATGATGCACAAAAAATAATTGTTATCATATAATATATAATTGTTATCATATAATATATAATTGTTATTAGTATGCAAAGTAAAGAACAAACTATACATTTGCCTTGCATTCTATAACGGCTTAGAAGTTCTATTGGTAACATAGACTTCATTTTAAGGTATGTAGTTATTGTGGGTAATGGGACACATTTAGGTGCATATACATTGGCCGATCGTAATGCATGAGGCCAGTCCATTTCATAAAAGGCGGGCTATTTATTTATTTATTTATTTTAGTGTGATGCTCTACTCCACATGGCAATATGGACTTTTGGCTTTGTGGGTGTTTTTTACCCTAGACCATATGTGCTGGGATGAGCTGACCCATATTGATAGCTAATATTTGACTACATTTAAAAAATTAATCACTAATGACTAATCATGTATCAATGGCTATTGCATACCAGATAGTTGAAGATATACAGAACAAAAAGTTTTATTTAAGAGCACGTGGAATATGAAAGAGGAATAGGTGAATCGATGCCAGATTCAGGAATGGTACCCAAAGTTCAAATCCGTATCCATCAAGACTAAGTTTCATCAACTTCCTGAATCTTTCATTCAATATCTTCTTGATGACTCTGGGCCCTTCTTGTTACATTGCTGTCTTAAATGAAGATGCATTGCCCAAGAAAATTCATAATCCTGACGATGAAGACGATTTTCAGGTGTCTGAGGGTTCTGGTGATGAAGCAGAAGAAACTTCTCCACCCCCTTCTTTTCCAGAACTTGAGTTGAAAGTTAAGGAATCCATTGAGTCCCTTGGGGGTGCAGTCTTTCCCAAGTTGAATTGGAGTTCCCCAAAAGATTCAAATTTTGGATAAGTACTTGTACCCTCTGCACCACTTTGGTGAGATTGCACTTCTGTTCCGAGCATCTGACTCATTGGTCCATGACTTGTGCCATGCTTATGATTCTTGCCATGATAAAGTTATGTCTAGACCCCAGAATTTCTTTCTTGCTCTCCGTAAATGGTATCCCCTTAAGCCAAAAATGGAATTTCGCTGTTTTGTGCGGAAGCAGAAATTAGTTGGAATTTCTCAGCGGGAGGTTACTACTTTTTATCCTGTTCTGCTTGAAAAGAAGAATGATCTCCTATTACTGATACAAGGATTTTTCTACAATTATGTGAGCACTAGATTTGAGTCAGAAAACTACACATTTGATGTTTACATTACAAGCGATGAGACAGTTAAGATTGTGGATTTCAACCCTTGGGGCGGCTTTACATTGTCATTGATGTTTACATGGGATGAATTAGAGCATATCCATAGTGAAGGAGATGGTGTGGACCTTAGAATTGTGGAAAATCGTTGTGCTGTTAGGCCTGGCCTTAACACAGCAGTTCCATATGATTACTTGGATACCAGTCCAGGGAGTGGTTGGGATCAGTTTTTAAGGAATGCTGATGAAGAGTTGAGACGACAAACCAGGTCTACTGAAGCTGGTGCATGATAATTAGATTATTGTTCTCAATTCTTAAGTTTGAGATACCATTGTTGCATCTTAGTATTATCTGTTACAATATGTTTCTCATTAATTGAAATGGTTTCCTGTGTGTGAAAGAATTTGAATTTGAGCATGAATGAAAGGATATCTAATTTCAATTTAATTTGCTTTTTATTTCCCGTGCTTGCAACAAAGTTTGCATCATTGGAAAGCTTAATCTATGCATGCCTGCTTTTTCATGTATCAGTTGGCCATTGATGACTTGATTGGTGGGATGAGGAATTTTTTCTGTCATGAACAAGAGAGAGTAAGTTTGTATTTCATGTGCTTCCTGATAGAGTCTTGTGGTTGCATTGTTGAGAAGGACTCTACCAGTGTTAAAATTCCCTATGTATAGAGGCAATTCTTATCTTCATATCAAATAAACTAGATTTGTTACAAAATGGGATTGGACAATATGATAACTGCTATCTGTAGGACAATTCCCACAATTAAAGCATTTTATTATGGTAGAAGAGGATATATATTGGTGTACTTTTCTAGCTGTATGAGAATTGAGAAAAAATATAGATTGGCAAACCCAGTTTTTTAAAAATTGGAGAAAAATCGAACAGTGAAATTACTTAATGTGAAGACATTGACAAAACTTATTTACCAGTTGCTTCGAAATGCAGTTTGCTTCCGTTCCTAAAAGTCATGCTTGATATGCAGCACGGATCAATGTTTTAAACTTTCAGATAATAACTGGTTTTAAAACAGTTTCTAATTGTAAGTTAAAACTGGGTCACAAAAATATGGTTTTAAAACTAGCCCACATCAGGAAATCAGTTTCAAACTGGTTCTATACCATAACGGTTGGAAACCGGTTCCCAAAAATTATACTGGTTTTGACTAAATGGTTTGTAAAAACCTAACTTTAAAAACTGGTTTGTTTTTTTAAAAATCAGCCAATGAATATTTAATGCTTAGTTTCCACAATTACTCTTAATTAATTTAAAATTTGTTTTCCAATGACCCTATTTTATTCCCAACAAGTAATATTATTAAGGGTAGTTTAGGAAGTATACTTGTTTTTTATGAGATTGAGAAAATTAATTACAGTTACCTAACTTTCTTAATAAGCGTGAGTTTATGTATTTTTGCTTATATTAAGTAACGAAAGGAGTACTTGTTTCTCTTTTTAATTGTTATGCACGGTTAATGTAATTTTTTTTACATTATCAACCAATCATAAATTGTTACAATATTAAAAATGTTGACTTTAATCATAACTACCTTAAAAGTCAAACATGAGATACTTTGTCATTGATTGCTAGTGTAAAAAATTTTATACCGAGAATACATCAAAATTAAACTCATTTTACATCACAACTAGTGAATGATGCACAAAAAATAATTGTTATCATATAATATATAATTGTTATCATATAATATATAATTGTTATTAGTATGCAAAGTAAAGAACAAACTATACATTTGCCTTGCATTCTATAACGACTTAGAAGTTCTATTGGTAACATAGACTTCATTTTAAGGTATGTAGTTGTTGTGGGTAATGGGACACATTTAGGTGCATATACATTGGCCGATCGTAATGCATGAGGCCAGTCCATTTCATAAAAGGCGGGCTATTTATTTATTTATTTATTTTAGTGTGATGCTCTACTCCACATGGCAATATGGACTTTTGGCTTTGTGGGTGTTTTTTACCCTAGACCATATGTACTGGGATGAGCTGACCCATATTGATAGCTAATATTTGACTACATTTAAAAAATTAATCACTAATGACTAATCATGTATCAATGACTATTGCATACCAGATAGTTGAAGATATACAGAACAAAAAGTTTTATTTAAGAGCACGTGGAATATGAAAGAGGAATAGGTGAATCGATGCCAGATTCAGGAATGGTACCCAAAGTTCAAATCTGTATCCATCAAGACTAAGTTTCATCAACTTCCTGAATCTTTCATTCAATATCTTCTTGATGACTCTGGGCCCTTCTTGTTACCTGTTTCTGTCTTAAATGAAGATGCATTAACCAACAGAATTCATAATCCTGACGATGAAGACGATTTTCAGGTGTCTGAGGGTTCTGGTGATGAAGCAGAAGAAACTTCTCCACCCCCTTCTTTTCCAGAACTTGAGTTGAAAGTTAAGGAATCCATTGAGTCCCTTGGGGGTGCAGTCTTTCCCAAGTTGAATTGGAGTTCCCCAAAAGATTCAGCTTGGATAAGTACTTCTGGTACCCTCTGCTGCACCACTTTCAGTGAGATTGCACTTCTGTTCCGAGCATCTGACTCATTGGTCCATGACTTGTGCCATGCTTATGATTCTTGCCATGATAAAGTTATGTCTAGACCCCAGAATTTCTTTCTTGCTCTCCGTAAATGGTATCCCCTTAAGCCAAAAATGGAATTTCGCTGTTTTGTGCGGAAGCAGAAATTAGTTGGAATTTCTCAGCGGGAGGTTACTACTTTTTATCCTGTTCTGCTTGAAAAGAAGAATGATCTCCTACATCGATACAAGGATTTTTCTACAATTATGTGAGCACTAGATTTGAGTCGAAAACTACACATTTGATGTTTACATTACAAGCGATGAGACGCTTAAGATTGTGGATTTCAACCCTTGGGGCGCTTTACATTGTCATTGATGTTTACATGGGATGAATTAGAGCATATCCATAGTGAAGGAGATGGTGTGGACCTTAGAATTGTGGAAAATCGTTGTCTTTGTTAGGCTGACCTTAACTGCCAGTTCCATATGATTACTTGGATACGATCCAGGGAGTGGTTGGGATCGATTTCTAAGGAATCTTGATGAAGAGTTGAGACGACAAACCAGGTCTCATCAAGGCTGGTGCATGATAATTAGATTCTTGTTCTCAATTCTTAAGTTTGAGATACCATTGTTGCATCTTAGTATTATCTCGTTACAATATGTTTCTCATTAATTGAAATGGTTTCTGTGTGTGAAAGAATTTGAATTTGAGCATGAATGAAAGGATATCTAATTTCAATTTAATTTGCTTTTTATTTCCGTGCTTGCAACAAAGTTTGCATCATTGGAAAGCTTAATCTATGCATGCCTGCTTTTTCATGTATCGATTGGCCATTGATGACTTGATTGGTGGGATGAGGAATTTTTCTCGTCATGAACAAGAGAGTAAGTTTGTATTTCATGTGCTTCCTGATAGAGTCTTGTGGTTGCATTGTTGAGAAGGACTCTACCTGTGTTAATATTCCCTCTGTATTGAGGCAATTCTTATCTTCATATCAAATAAACTAGATTTGATACAAAATGGGATTGGACAATATGATAACTGCTATCTGTAGGACAATTCCCACAATTAAAGCATTTTATTATGGTAGAAGAGGATATATATTGGTGTACTTTTCTAGCTGTATGAGAACTGAGAAAAAATATAGATTGACAAACCCAGTTTTTTAAAAATTGGAGAAAAATCGAACATTAATGTGAAGACATTGACAAAACTTATTTACCAGTTGCTTCGAAATGCAGTTTGCTTCCGTTCCTAAAAGTCATGCTTGATATGCAGCACGGATCAATGTTTTAAACTTTCAGATAATAACTGGTTTTAAAACAGTTTCTAATTGTAAGTTAAAACCGGGTCACAAAAATATGGTTTTAAAACTAGCCCACATCAGGAAATCAGTTTCAAACTGGTTCTATACCATAACGGTTGGAAACCGGTTCACAAAAATTATACTGGTTTTGACTAAATGGTTTGTAAAAACCTAACTTTAAAAACTGGTTTGCTTTTTTAAAAATCAGCCAATGAATATTTAATGCTTAGTTTCCACAATTACTCTTAATTAATTTAAAATTTGTTTTCCAATGACCCTATTTTATTCCCAACAAGTAATATTATTAAGGGTAGTTTAGGAAGTATACTTGTTTTTTATGAGATTGAGAAAATTAATTACAGTTACCTAACTTTCTTAATAAGCGTGAGTTTATGTATTTTTGCTTATATTAAGTAACGAAAGGAGTACTTGTTTCTCTTTTTAATTGTTATGCACGGTTAATGTAATTTTTTTTTATATTATCAACCAATCATAAATTGTTACAATATTAAAAATGTTGACTTTAATCATAACTACCTTAAAAGTCAAACATGAGATACTTTGTCATTGATTGCTAGTGTAAAAAATTTTATACCGAGAATACATCAAAATTAAACTCATTTTACATCACAACTAGTGAATAATGCACAAAAAATAATTGTTATCATATAATATATAATTGTTATCATATAATATATAATTGTTATTAGTATGCAAAGTAAAGAACAAACTATACATTTGCCTTGCATTCTATAACGGCTTAGAAGTTCTATTGGTAACATAGACTTCATTTTAAGGTGTGTAGTTATTGTGGGTAATGGGACACATTTAGGTGCATATACATTGGCCGATCGTAATGCATGAGGCCAGTCCATTTCATAAAAGGCGGGCTATTTATTTATTTATTTATTTATTTATTTATTTTAGTGTGCTGCTCTACTCCACATGGCAATATGGACTTTTGGCTTTGTGGGTGTTTTTTACCGTAGACCATATGTGCTGGGATGAGCTGACCCATATTGATAGCTAATATTTGACTACATTTAAAAAATTAATCACTAATGACTAATCATGTATCAATGGCTATTGCATACCAGATAGTTGAAGATATACAGAACAAAAAATTTTATTTAAGAGCACGTGGAATATGAAAGAGGAAGAGGTGAATCGATGCCAGATTCAAGAATGGTACCCAAAGTTCAAATCCGTATCCATCAAGACTAAGTTTCATCAACTTCCTGAATCTTTCATTCAATATCTTCTTGATGACTCTGGGCCCTTCTTGTTACCTGTTTCTGTCTTAAATGAAGATGCATTGCCCAAGAAAATTCATAATCCTGACGATGAAGACGATTTTCAGGTGTCTGAGGGTTCTGGTGATGAAGCAGAAGAAACTTCTCCACCCCCTTCTTTTCCAGAACTTGAGTTGAAAGTTAAGGAATCCATTGAGTCCCTTGGGGGTGCAGTCTTTCCCAAGTTGAATTGGAGTTCCCCAAAAGATTCAGCTTGGATAAGTACTTCTGGTACCCTCTGCTGCACCACTTTCAGTGAGATTGCACTTCTGTTCCGAGCATCTGACTCATTGGTCCATGACTTGTGCCATGCTTATGATTCTTGCCATGATAAAGTTTTGTCTAGACCCCAGAATTTCTTTCTTGCTCTCCGTAAATGGTATCCCCTTAAGCCAGAAATGGAATTTCATTTGTTTTGTCTTGAGCGAAAATTAGTTGGAATTTCTCAGCGGGAGGTTACTACTTTTTATCCTGTTCTGCTTGAAAAGAAGAATGATCTCCTATTACTGATACAAGGATTTTTCTACAATTATGTGAGCACTAGATTTGAGTCAGAAAACTGCACATTTGATGTTTACATTACAAGCGATGAGACAGTTAAGATTGTGGATTTCAACCCTTGGGGCGGCTTTACATTGTCAATGATGTTTACATGGGATGAATTAGAGCATATCCATAGTGAAGGAGAGGGTGTGGACCTTAGAATTGTGGAAAATCGTTGTGCTGTTAGGCCTGGCCTTAACACAGCAGTTATATATGATTACTTGGATACCAGTCCAGGGAGTGGTTGGGATCAGTTTCTAAGGAATGCTGATGAAGAGTTGAGACGACAAACCAGGTCTGCTGAAGCTGGTGCATGATAATTAGATTCTTGTTCTCAATTCTTAAGTTTGAGATACCATTGTTGCATCTTAGTATTATCTGTTACAATATGTTTCTCATTAATTGAAATGGTTTCCTGTGTTGGAAAGAATTTGAATTTGAGCATGAATGAAAGGATATCTAATTTCAATTTAATTTGCTTTTTATTTCCCGTGCTTGCAACAAAGTTTGCATCATTGGAAAGCTTAATCTATGCATGCCTGCTTTTTCATGTATCAGTTGGCCATTGATGACTTGATTGGTTGGATGAGGAATTTTTTCTGTCATGAACAAGAGAGAGTAAGTTTGTATTTCATGTGCTTCCTGATAGAGTCTTGTGGTTGCATTGTTGAGAAGGACTCTACCAGTGTTAATATTCCCTCTGTATTGAGGCAATTCTTATCTTCATATCAAATAAACGAGATTTGTTACAAAATGGGATTGGACAATATGATAACTGCTATCTGTAGGACAATTCCCACAATTAAAGCATTTTATTATGGTAGAAGAGGATATATATTGGTGTACTTTTCTAGCTGTATGAGAATTGAGAAAAAATATAGATTGGCAAACCCAGTTTTTTAAAAATTGGAGAAAAATCGAACATTAATGTGAAGACATTGACAAAACTTATTTACCAGTTGCTTCGAAATGCAGTTTGCTTCCGTTCCTAAAAGTCATGCTTGATATGCAGCACGGATCAATGTTTTAAACTTTCAGATAATAACTGGTTTTAAAGCAGTTTCTAATTTTAAGTTAAAACCGGGTCACAAAAATATGGTTTTAAAACTAGCCCACATCAGGAAATCAGTTTCAAACTGGTTCTATACCATAACTCAGTTCACAAAAATTATACTGGTTTTGACTAAATGGTTTGTAAAAACCTAACTTTAAAAACTGGTTTGCTTTTTTAAAAATCAGCCAATGAATATTTAATGCTTAGTTTCCACAATTACTCTTAATTAATTTAAAATTTGTTTTCCAATGACCCTATTTTATTCCCAATAAGTAATATTATTAAGGGTAGTTTAGGAAGTATACTTGTTTTTTATGAGATTGAGAAAATTAATTACAGTTACCTAACTTTCTTAATAAGCGTGAGTTTATGTATTTTTTCTTATATTAAGTAACGAAAGGAGTACTTGTTTCTCTTTTTAATTGTTATGCACGGTTAATGTAATTTTTTTTACATTATCAACCAATCCTAAATTGTTACAATATTAAAAATGTTAACTTTAATCATAACTACCTTAAAAGTCAAACATGAGATACTTTGTCATTGATTGCTAGTGTAAAAAATTTTATACCGAGAATACATCAAAATTAAACTCATTTTACATCACAACTAGTGAATAATGCACAAAAAATAATTGTTATCATATAATATATAATTGTTATCATATAATATATAATTGTTATTAGTATGCAAAGTAAAGAACAAACTATACATTTGCCTTGCATTCTATAACGGCTTAGAAGTTCTATTGGTAACATAGACTTCATTTTAAGGTGTGTAGTTATTGTGGGTAATGGGACACATTTAGGTGCATATACATTGGCCGATCGTAATACATGAGGCCAGTCCATTTCATAAAAGGCGGGCTATTTATTTATTTATTTATTTATTTATTTATTTTAGTGTGCTGCTCTACTCCACATGGCAATATGGACTTTTGGCTTTGTGGGTGTTTTTAACCCTAGACCATATGTGCTGGGATGAGCTGACCCATATTGATAGCTAATTTTTGACTACATTTAAAATGTTAATCACTAATGACTAATCATGTATCAATGGCTATTGCATACCAGATAGCTGAAGATATACAGAACAAAAAGTTTTATTTAAGAGCACGTGGAATATGAAAGAGGAAGAGGTGAATCGATGCCAGATTCAAGAATGGTACCCAAAGTTCAAATCCGTATCCATCAAGACTAAGTTTCATCAACTTCCTGAATCTTTCATTCAATATCTTCTTGATGACCCTAGGCCCTTCTTGTTACCTGTTTCTGTCTTAAATGAAGATGCATTGCCCAACAGAATTCATAATCCTGACGATGAAGACGATTTTCAGGTGTCTGAGGGTTCTGGTGATGAAGCAGAAGAAACTTCTCCACCCCCTTCTTTTCCAGAACTTGAGTTGAAAGTTAAGGAATCCATTGAGTCCCTTGGGGGTGCAGTCTTTCCCAAGTTGAATTGGAGTTCCCCAAAAGATTCAGCTTGGATAAGTACTTCTGGTACCCTCTGCTGCACCACTTTCAGTGAGATTGCACTTCTGTTCCGAGCATCTGACTCATTGGTCCGTGACTTGTGCCACGCTTATGATTCTTGCCATGATAAAGTTTTGTCTAGACCCCATAATTTCTTTCTTGCTCTCCGTAAATGGTATCCCCTTAAGCCAGAAATGGAATTTCATTGCTTTTTATCTGAGCGAAATTAGTTGGAATTTCTCAGCGGGAGGTTACTACTTTTTATCCTGTTCTGCTTGAAAAGAAGAATGATCTCCTATTACTGATACAAGGATTTTTCTACAATTATGTGAGCACTAGATTTGAGTCGAGCGCACATTTGATGTTTACATTACAAGCGATGAGACAGTTAAGATTGTGGATTTCAACCCTTGGGGCGGCTTTACATTGTCATTGATGTTTACATGGGATGAATTAGAGCATATCCATAGTGAAGGAGATAGTGTGGACCTTAGAATTGTGGAAAATCGTTGTGCTGTTAGGCCTGGCCTTAACACAGCAGTTCCATATGATTACTTGGATACCAGTCCAGGGAGTGGTTGGGATCAGTTTCTAAGGAATGCTGATGAAGAGTTGAGACGACAAACCAGGTCTACTGAAGCTGGTGCATGATAATTAGATTCTTGTTCTCAATTCTTAAGTTTGAGATACCATTGTTGCATCTTAGTATTATCTGTTACAATATGTTTCTCATTAATTGAAATGGTTTCCTGTGTGGGAAAGAATTTGAATTTGAGCATGAATGAAAGGATATCTAATTTCAATTTAATTTGCTTTTTATTTCCCGTGCTTGCAACAAAGTTTGCATCATTGGAAAGCTTAATCTATGCATGCCTGCTTTTTCATGTATCAGTTGGCCATTGATGACTTGATTGGTGGGATGAGGAATTTTTTCTGTCATGAACAAGAGAGAGTAAGTTTGTATTTCATGTGCATCCTGATAGAGTCTTGTGGTTGCATTGTTGAGAAGGACTCTACCAGTGTTAATATTCCCTCTGTATTGAGGCAATTCTTATCTTCATATCAAATAAACTAGATTTGTTACAAAATGGGATTGGACAATATGATAACTGCTATCTGTAGGACAATTCCCACAATTAAAGCATTTTATTATGGTAGAAGAGGATATATATTGGTGTACTTTTCTAGCTGTATGAGAATTGAGAAAAAATATAGATTGGCAAACCCAGTTTTTTAAAAATTGGAGAAAAATCAAACATTGAAATTACTTAATGTGAAGACATTGACAAAACTTATTTACCAGTTGCTTCGAAATGCAGTTTGCTTCCGTTCCTAAAAGTCATGCTTGATATGCAGCACGGATCAATGTTTTAAACTTTCAGGTAATAACTGGTTTTAAAACAGTTTCTAATTTTAAGTTAAAACCGGGTCACAAAAATATGGTTTTAAAACTAGCCCACATCAGGAAATCAGTTTCAAACTGGTTCTATACCATAACGGTTGGAAACCGGTTCACAAAAATTATACTGGTTTTGACTAAATGGTTTGTAAAAACCTAACTTTAAAAACTGGTTTGCTTTTTTAAAAATCAGCCAATGAATATTTAATGCTTAGTTACCATAATTACTCTTAATTAATTTAAAATTTGTTTTCCAATGACCCTATTTTATTCCCAACAAGTAATTATTATTAAGGGTAGTTTAGGAAGTATACTTGTTTTTTATGAGTTTATGTATTTTTGCTTATTAATTAATTTATAATTACAGTTAACTAACTTTCTTAATAAGCGTGAGTTTATGTATTTTTGCTTATATTAAGTAACGAAAGGAGTACTTGTTTCTCTTTTTAATTGTTATGCACGGTTAATGTAATTTTTTTTACATTATCAACCAATCATAAATTGTTACAATATTAAAAATGTTGACTTTAATCATAACTACCTTAAAAGTCAAACATGAGATACTTTTTCATTGATTGCTAGTGTAAAAAATTTTATACCGAGAATACATCAAAATTAAACTCATTTTACATCACAACTAGTGAATAATGCACAAAAAATAATTGTTATCATATAATATATAATTGTTATCATATAATATATAATTGTTATTAGTATGCAAAGTAAAGGACAAACTATACATTTGCCTTGCATTCTATAACGGCTTAGAAGTTCTATTGGTAA
This sequence comes from Calophaca sinica, assembly GCA_037113605.1. NCBI lineage: Eukaryota > Viridiplantae > Streptophyta > Magnoliopsida > Fabales > Fabaceae > Calophaca > Calophaca sinica. The sequence continues at coordinate 98,336,705 of CM073733.1, read as the reverse complement.
CATAGACTTCATTTTAAGGTCTGTAGTTATTGTGGGTAATGGGACACATTTAGGTGCATATACATTGGCCGATCGTAATGCATGAGGCCAGTCCATTTCATAAAAGGCGGGCTATTTATTTATTTATTTATTTTAGTGTGCTGCTCTACTCCACATGGCAATATGGACTTTTGGCTTTGTGGGTGTTTTTAACCCTAGACCATATGTGCTGGGATGAGCTGACCCATATTGATAGCTAATTTTTGACTACATTTAAAAAATTAATCACTAATGACTAATCATGTATCAATGGCTATTGCATACCAGATAGCTGAAGATATACAGAACAAAAAGTTTTATTTAAGAGAACGTGGAATATGAAAGAGGAAGAGGTGAATCGATGCCAGATTCAGGAATGGTACCCAAAGTTCAAATACGTATCCATCAAGACTAAGTTTCATCAACTTCCTGAATCTTTAATTCAATATCTTCTTGATGACCCTAGGCCCTTCTTGTTACCTGTTTCTGTCTTAAATGAAGATGCATTGCCCAACAGAATTCATAATCCTGACGATGAAGACGATTTTCAGGTGTCTGAGGGTTCTGGTGATGAAGCAGAAGAAACTTCTCCACCCCCTTCTTTTCCAGAACTTGAGTTGAAAGTTAAGGAATCCATTGAGTCCCTTGGGGGTGCAGTCTTTCCCAAGTTGAATTGGAGTTCCCCAAAAGATTCAGCTTGGATAAGTACTTCTGGTACCCTCTGCTGCACCACTTTCAGTGAGATTGCACTTCTGTTCCGAGCATCTGACTCATTGGTCCGTGACTTGTGCCATGCTTATGATTCTTGCCATGATAAAGTTTTGTCTAGACCCCAGAATTTCTTTCTTGCTCTCCGTAAATGGTATCCCCTTAAGCCAGAAATGGAATTTCGCTGTTTTGTGGGGAAGCAAAAATTAGTTGGAATTTCTCAGCGGGAGGTTACTACTTTTTATCCTGTTCTGCTTGAAAAGAAGAATGATCTCCTATTACTGATACAAGGATTTTTCTACAATTATGTGAGCACTAGATTTGAGTCAGAAAACTGCACATTTGATGTTTACATTACAAGCGATGAGACAGTTAAGATTGTGGATTTCAACCCTTGGGGCGGCTTTACATTGTCATTGATGTTTACATGGGATGAATTAGAGCATATCCATAGTGAAGGAGATAGTGTGGACCTTAGAATTGTGGAAAATCGTTGTGCTGTTAGGCCTGGCCTTAACACAGCAGTTTCAAACTGGTTCTATACCATAACGGTTGGAAACCGGTTCACAAAAATTATACTGGTTTTGACTAAATGGTTTGTAAAAACCTAACTTTAAAAACTGGTTTGCTTTTTTAAAAATCAGCCAATGAATATTTAATGCTTAGTTACCACAATTACTCTTAATTAATTTAAAATTTGTTTTCCAATGACCCTATTTTATTCCCAACAAGTAATTATTATTAAGGGTAGTTTAGGAAGTATACTTGTTTTTTATGAGTTTATGTATTTTTGCTTATTAATTAATTTATAATTACAGTTAACTAACTTTCTTAATAAGCGTGAGTTTATGTATTTTTGCTTATATTAAGTAACGAAAGGAGTACTTGTTTCTCTTTTTAATTGTTATGCACGGTTAATGTAATTTTTTTTACATTATCAACCAATCATAAATTGTTACAATATTAAAAATGTTGACTTTAATCATAACTACCTTAAAAGTCAAACATGAGATACTTTGTCATTGATTGCTAGTGTAAAAAATTTTATACCGAGAATATATCAAAATTAAACTCATTTTTACATCACAACTAGTGAATAATGCACAAAAAATAATTGTTATCATATAATATATAATAATTATTAACTTCATAAGGTAAATTAATAATTATTTTATTTTAGTTCTAAATATAATAAATGATGATTGATAAAGATCAATGATATATAATTTAAAATAAGTAAGTCATTTAAAAAATATATTTCTGACAATTAATTGAGATAATATAATAATGACTATATTAAAATAATAATAATTAAAAATCAATTTTTGTTTTAGGCGAGAAAATAGATGAATATGGAGGTGACACGTGACATAATTTCACGTGGCAAAACTTCATTTTATATAATATAGTAGATATTAGATATTCTCTAACCTGTTCTCCATGGTGATCCCTCGTTGCGTTTGCATTGTTTCTTTCTCTTCCACATCCTTACAATCTAACATCCTAATCAAAAAGCGGTAACACACCCATATTCACCCATCTCTTTCCTTGCCTTAGAGTGTTTGGACTCATCAAAATATACTGTCTAAAGACATTAAGAGTATGTTTGGATAGAGAGTTTTGGCGGGAAAGGGAGGGGATGACTTATTTTTCTTTTTTAAATTAAGGAAGCTATAAAATATTTCTTAAAACGAATGAATTGCGATTAAAATGTTATGTGATCATCTATCATGTTGTTTCTTCATTTTTTTAAAAATTTAAATATATACCAATAGATAGACTTAGCCCTCCAAAACTCTCTCAAACCTTGCATCCATTCTAAACATACCCTAAATATCTTGTGACTCAACAACTAGCACAAGGTAGTTACTCCTAAATACTGTGGAACTCTTGTAGCAGACTCCATCTTCAAGGTTTGTCTCCAGACTACGCCATCTTATTTCACAAGCACCCAGTGTAGCTCCCTCCATCATCATGGTAGCATTATATGCAAATGTATGTATGATCATACTGTAACATGCGTATTTTTACGATACGTTAGTTAACGTTATTTACTGTATTTCTGTCGTATTTACGCTATAATAAAGCAATTTCTTGTTCTCTAAGAAAGTGTATTAATTAAATCAAGATCAAATTAAATTGAAGAATTAATATTTTATATTAATCCACGGTTTGAAAATCGTCGACAAATTCTAACGAAGTTTTGACGCGTTTCGAATCGCCGGGCGATTTCGCCGCAGATAAAATTATAAATGAACTCCGATTTCGATGAAAATCGAATCGTAACTTATTGAGACTATTTTTGAATATGTGACATGATTTTTTTATTTATAATTAAATATTTTCACGCGATGAATTAATTTCTCGTTAAATTAATTTTCGCGAGTTTATCGGTAACGCGGTATTTCGTCGCCGTGTTTTAAACAACCCCTAGACTCTAGAATTAGTGGGTAACCATGAGAGATGTGAGATTAGGTGGGTAAGACTAGATGATGGTTAGATGACAGGTGTCATATTATGTGTGATTTATTTCAAAAAAAAAAATTACTTTTTACCTAATGTGTATTATTATTATTGATGAATCATTTATTTAAGTGTATATAAGGTGAACCACTCCCCCATTTTTCAGCACCTTCACGCCTCCCCCACCTTCTCCCTTCACCTTCATCTTCATCTTCTTCTTTCTTTTTCTCTTGAGCAAGAAATGGGTTTCAACTTCCATAGCCACTTTCTCCACCTTCCTTAAGTTTTTTCAACTAGCTTCCTTCATCAAAGTTGCTCCAAATCTTCTCCTCTATCTAGTTCCTCATCATCTACACCATTTGGGTAAGAGAAAAATCAGATTTTTCCTCCCCCAAATTTCTGATTTTTGTGCGCCATCCACCTTTCCTTTTTATACACTTGTTTTGCTTCCAAAACTTGATTTCTTGCTAGGTGATCCTTCCCTTTGTCTTAGCTATTCTTCCTAGCAATTATTTGAGAAGAAAAACAGAATTTTCTTCCCCTTGAAACAGCCCCAAACAGCGCCCCACACCCCTTTTTGTTGATTAATTGATTTTGCTTTCCTAGTTTTAATTAATTGATGTTTATGTGTTGTTTGTTGGTTTGATTGTGCAAGAGAAGATGAGACATCCTCAAACCCTCTCATCAAGCTTTAGAGTGAAAACCCTAAGTGTTAGAAAGGGGAAAAATGATGTGATTCTCTTTGAATCAGACAATTAGTGATTTGTTGTGTTAATTGTAGTTATATGATGCTTGATTTGGTTAGAAATTGTAATAAGCATGCTTAGTTTATTATTTTTGGGTTTATGTTCATTCTTGAACTAGAGAAAATGTGGGTTCTAGTTGTGGGTCATTGCCTTGAATTGTGTAATTAAATTGTTGGGGTGATTTAATTGATTTTGGAAGTTGTGTGATGCATAGTAGAGTTAGAATTTTTTTTAGTGAGCATGAATAAATTGTTATTTTAAGGTTTTGCCTATTCTTGAAGGTATAACCTTATGTTCAAGTGGTTAATTAAAATGTTTTAGTTAATTTCAAGGTTTTGAGATAGAGTTGCATGAATGAGTATAGGTGTAGTTCATGTTGTGTAAAACAATTGACTATGGAGGGACTAAATTGACATGTGAAGTATGATTGGCTTGTTCTAAATTTCTAACTTTGCTTTGAATGTGATTAACAGTGTTTGAATAAGAGTTGAAATAATTGCAATTTTCTTTTGTGAAAGAAGGAATTAAAAGGGGAAATTATTTTGTAACTCCTCATTGGTTTTGAAAATCTACTTTGAAATGCAAATTGATTTGGAATGACTTGTCTTAGAATATTGTTTTACAATGAGGGCTTGATGTTAAATTATGTGCTTAAGTATTTGATAACATGTTTAGGATAGTTTTGGAGCTATTGGAATTGTTTTGATGTTAGTTGAATGTGTAGTTTAAATCAAATAAGCTTAACATGGTAGTTTAATTATATTTTTCCATTCTTGAAGCATGAAAATAAGAGGCTATGATCATTTGGTTATGTGTTAGTTGTTTATTAAGTGTTTAGAAGCATTTTAAGGTTGTTAGAATATGTATGCTTAAATTAGTATAGAACCTAGTTTATGTTTTGGGTAAAAATTTAGTTTTGAAGGACTTAGAATGTGTTTCATAATGTGTTTAAGTCATGTTTGATATTGCTTGATGCCTTGATACTTGAAGCGTGTTGAAAATGAATTGGAAATGCTAGTAACATTGAAAAGAAGGTTTTTGCAAAATCTTTTAGAAAAGAGGGGTGTGGCCGAGAGGCCTAGAAAGGGAGTAGGAAAGGAAATTTTGTTACTAACTTATTTAAATGCTTGTAAGAGTATATGTTTAGGCTTTAAAAAAAAATTGTGAAGAGGTTTATTGCTTGTGGTTTACTTGAAGTTTAAGAAAGCTTTTTAGTTTCAAAAACCTTATCTTTTTCAAGTAAGTTAAGATTTCTAAACTGTTATGTGATAAATTATCTTTCAAAAAGTATTTTGATTTTAAAACTTTATTTATTTTTAAGTAGCTAATAATTTAAATGCTTGAATGAGTTTGGTTGGAAAAAAGGGTTAAGTTGAGAGCTTAAGTTTAGTTAGAATTTTAGATTGTGCTAAGCTGTTCGTTGTGTTAGGCTCGAGTGATCCGAGATCGTGCGGTGCGGAAACCGAGGTGTACGTGGACGTGGACTTGAGGATTTCGGAGTGACATTAGCGACTGTTGGTGGTAAGGGCGCTTCACATTTATAATTAATTTTGTATGTCCTGGCATAAGGGCAATTTTGGATATTGTGATAATTTAATTTCAAGCATTTATGCGAAGAAGTCTGAGAACCTAAGGGTTCGAAGTGAGGGTCTTGTACCCCTTCGCTTTATTATTTTTATATACTGATTATTTTAGTGGGCTTGTCTGCAAGTGGTTGGTAGCTGTCCCCAACCCCCCACACTTGTTTGTTCCTCTCTGTGAACTCCATTGAGTTGCAGAGGGATGAATTCTATGATTTGGTTGTTGTCGATTGTTATGGAGCTGTGAATTGTTTGTGCTGTTTGTATCGTTGAATTGCGTTTCTCCATGCAAACTGCTTTAATTGCTTAAATTGTTGAATTGTGTTTCTTCATATTAAGCATGCTCTTATTATTTGATATGCGGTCGAATAATCTTGCGTATAACTCTTTGATTATCGTGTGCGGTGAATTGTTCGTTGAAGTGTGAGAGCTTAGTCGTGTCGTTTGGAGTTGTCGCGTTTTGTGGTAACTCTGATCTGGATAGTGCCGGAATGGGGATTCAGTATCGTTGTTAGCCTGTAGTGGGACGATCCCGGACCTGAATAGTCTTAGGAATGGAGATTCGATGTCATCGGCGTTTTAGACCTGAATAGTGCCGAATGGAGATTGATGTAAATGCAGTGTTTCTCAACCTGAATAGTGCCGAAATGGAGATTCAGTGTCGTCTGAGTGTTTCTCGATCTGAATAGTGCCGGAATGGAGATTCAGTGTCGTCGGGACGATTCTCGATCTGAATAGTGCCAGAATGGAGATTCAGCATCGTTGATAAACCGAAATTGTGGAGTTTCGTGGCGTCAGGGAACTTGAGCTGAATGTCCTAGGGTGAGCGGAGAGCCCAAAGCTACGGCTGGCGTTCAGTGGATGGATCGGCGTTATTTCCGGAATTGTCGAGAGTGTCTTGCAGGTGTGTTTGAGTTGCGTTTTGAGAGATTGTGCATCTTGTTCTTGCTTTATGAATTGCTATTTTTATGATTATTTGAGAAGTTGACCCTTTCCCGTGGTGCCTTCAACCAATGATGGTTACCCAGGCGATGGAGTGGACGCGAGGGACCCGATGGTGGACAATGACGGGGAGGACTTCTTCGAGGATCCGAATGATGTCTTTTATTTGTCATGATGGACCGATGCGCGTTTGTGATTATCTGACTGTGTATGTTACTTTTGGATGACTGTAGCTTATGTCTTTTGTGTATAGTGGTAGGTGACGGTTAAATTTGGGTGATGTTTCTTTGTCCGCAGGTAGACTGGTGGTTTCACTTTTGGAGCAGCCCCCTGCGTGGGTGTCTGCCGGGAGTACCCCCAGGGTATGATTTCTCTCTCGAGGGTCTTCATACCATAGGTGTATTTCTTTGCACATTTTCTACTCTGTCATTTTGCACATACAGTGTATATATATATATATATATATATATATATATATATATATATATATATATAACTTATGTATTTATGCATGTTTGGCTTTATCAGCATTTGAGTCTTGTGTCCTAGTTACACCATGTTTCGAAACGTTGTAAGTACTCTGTGTGTGCTTGACGAGCACTATTGTTTAAAAAAAAAATATAGACCGCATTTTTCTAAAGGGCACAAGAGTACCATTTTTTTAAAACACGTCACATATAGGTTTCTTGTGGTTTTGTAGCGATCTGGAAACGGGTCGTTAAACATACAGTCACCAGTTCATATTTTAACAATCTAGTTTTTCGTCAATAGCATAAAGGGATATCATTCTTCTTGACTTTTTTTTTGTCACTTCCTGCAGATGATCTCAATTTTGATGAAAACTCCAAACATCCAATTTCGTATCCTCGTTTATGAAATTTGTATAGCTTTTTATCCATTTTGAACTAGTTTCCTCTTCATACATTCTTATTATTCAAATGATCTTGATTTATAACGACATCAATCTTCAACTTAATTCTCAAAGCTTAGCTCATCAACTTAAATGTTGATTACTTTATTTTCTATTATTACTTGTATTTGATAAGTTCTTGAACTTTAAATCTAGTTAGGCCAAGTTTTTTTTTTTTTGGTTCAAGGTCATAATATGATTCATCTCTCAAAAGCATTGCTGGCCCTAAGGCCCAATACGTTGGCAAGTCCAAGCAACCAGCAAAAGTGCTAGTCTACCAGTGACCAGTAGAGACACAAAGGCACAATAACGATACTCTAGTTAAACTCAAAGGCCTAAGTACACTGGTAACTAAAGACACTGTACTTCATCAACTCTCTCCAAACAGCGAACTGCAACCCTAGATCGCGAAGGTATCTCAACGCCGCAGTCAACACAAGCGCAACTCCAAGGAACCTATATGAAGCTCTAGCGGCTCAACCCGATCTGTAGCCTCCGCCTCTAGCAGTTGATGAACGTTGATAGTCTCAAAGTTCAACATATCCCTTCTCAAGGCTGCAAGGATGTCAGGGGGAGTGCTAGATGTAATACCTGATGACGAGATCGACCTCGTGCCGAGACCTCGTACCAAGACCTCGTGTCGAGATCCCGTGCTGAGATCGCGTGCCGAGGTCATATGTCGAGCTGATGAGGTCGCGTACCGAGCTGAGGACGTCGTATGTCGAGCTGAGGAGACCGCTTGCACAAGCACCCTGATCGACCTTGTGCCGAGACTGTAACACTCGTATTTTTTTTACGAACGTTAGTTAGCGTTGATTAGTATATTTTGTCGTAATTATGCTTTAATAAAGCAATTACTTGTTTCCTAAGAAAGTGATTTAATTAAATCAAGAGATAATATAATTAAGAATTAATATTTTTATATTAATTCATGGTTCGAATATCGTCGAAAAATTCTAACAAAGTTTAAGTCGTGTTTGAATCACCGTAGTTTTTATCCGTGAATAAAATTGTTAATGAATCCCGATTTCGATGAAAATCAAACGTAACCTCTTGAGACTATTTTTGAGTGATTGTTATTATTTTTACTATTTATGATATAATATTTTCACGCGATGAATTAATTTCTCGTAAAATTAATTTTCGCGAGTTTATCGATAATGCGATTTTTAAATCGCCGTGTTTTAAATCCTAGGACTCTAATTAGGGGGTAATTTTGAGAGATGTGAGGTTAGATGGGTAAGATTAGGTGATATGTTTAACATCTAATTTAATTGCCAAGTGTCATTAGTTGTGTGATTTGTTTTAAAAAAAAAAAAGAAAAAGAAAAAGCGTTTTATTTAACTACTCTTACTTACTACATTATTTTTTTATAAAAAGAGGAAGCCCCCCACCAGCTGCTGTTCCACGACCTCATCCTCCCCAAACCCTCATTCTCCATTTTTCTTTCTCTTCTCCAAGTGCTCAAGTTCCATGGATGCTATCTCTTCAACCTTTGAGCTTTTGAACAAGATTTCTTCACCAAAGTTACTCCAAATCCTCTCCTCCATCTAGTTCCTCTTCATCTCCACCATTTGGGTAAGGAAAAACTGAATTCTTCCTCCCCAAGTTTCTGTTTTGAATCGCAAAACAGCCCCCTCTTTGGTCTTGATTTTTGTTTCCAAAACTTGGTTTCTTGCTAGGTTTTCTTCTCCAATCCATTACCTACATTTCCAACCAATTGTATGAGAGAAAAATCAAATTTTTCCTCCCCCAAACTCTATTTGAATCGCGACAGCCCCTTCCCTTTTCTAGTCTTGATCTTTGCTTTCAAAACTTAATTCCTTGTTAGGTTATGTTCTTCCTTGTATGAGCTATCATTCCAACCAATTATTTGAGCAAGAAAACAGATTTTCCTCCACCCTTAGAGAGCCCAAAAACAGCGCCCAACAGCCCCACTCCTTGTGTTTATTTGATTTGTTGTTTTAGTTTAATTAATTGATGAATGTGTGATTGGAAGTGAATTGATGATGTTTTAAGTTGTAGTTTAAATTAAATAGGCTTAACATGATAATTTTAGTTGTATTTACCTATTCTTGAATCATGGAAATTATGTGGTTTTGAAGTTAGTTTATGTTTTGTGCAAAAGTGATTCTTGAAGGATTAGAATGGCATGTAGGACTTGATCATGTTGTCTTTAAATTCTTAGCATGATTATTGGCATGATTTAAATGTTTTTGGAGACTTTTGAAATTGGCCTAATTGAAAGAACTCTTTAGGAACTCTTGTTTTGGAATTGTTTTTAAGTAAGTGAACTAGGAAACTTGTATATTGGCTTTGAGCATGACTTGTTTTTGAAAGGAAAAAGGCTATAGAAATGGCACTAACTTGTTGTTGGAAACTGTATTAAACCATGTCCTTAAATGTGCTTAAGTTATGTTTAGTGTTGTCTTGATGTTTTGATGCTTGAAGTGTATTTGAAAATGACTTGGAATTGATGTAATTATAAAAAGAAGTTTTTGCAAATATTTTTTTTGAAAGAAAAAGAGGCTGAGGCCGTGAGGCCATGGAGGAATTGGAAAATAAATCTTGGTTTGCTAATTTGTATAAATGCTTGTATGAATATGTGTTTAGACCTTGAAATTTATGAAAATGGTTATTTGCATGATCTTGCTTTGAGGTTCAAGAAAGATTTTTAGTTTCAAAAACTTTACTTTTCAAGTAAGTTGAGATTTCTAAATTGTTATGTGATAAGTTAATTTTCAAGAAGTGTTTTGGTTTTAAAACCTTATTTCTTTTCAAGTAGTTAATGATGTAAATGCTTGAGTGGTTTATTGGTTAGAAAGAGGGCTTAGTTGAGAGCTTAAGTTAGATAGAATTATAGATTGTGCTAAGTTGTTCGTGGTGTTAGGCTCAAGTGACCCGAGGTCGTGCGGAGCGGAAACCGAGGAATATGAGCGACGTGGACTTAAGGACGTTGGAGCGACGTTAGCGACGGCAAGAGGTAAGGGCACTTCTAGACATTCTAGGATTTTATTTTATGTCCCTGTGTAAGGATAATTTTTAGAGATGCTTAAATTCTTGTTTTACTATTTAAATTGCTTTATTTAAATACGAAGAAGTCTGAGAACTCTACGAGTTCGAAGTCAGGGTCTTCAAACCCCTTCATTTTGTTGTCGTGCGGTCGAACATATTCCGAGTCATTCGTGGGTGAAAACTTTGTGGTTGGTCTGCTGAACCCAACCCCCCACTTGTTTGTACCTCTCTGTTAATTCCATTGAGTTGCAGAGGGATGGATTCCTTGAGTTGCGTGTCAAGTATGTAATGTTGTGATATGATTGAGTTATGCATTATTTGATATGAGATTGAATATATCTTTGCGAGTGCGTGTTCTTTGTTGAATTCGGTTTCTTCGTGCAGGGTGTTTTTATTGCTTAAATGATTGAATTGCGTTTCTTCATGTTGAGCCTGCTCTTTATATTTGACATGCGGTTGAATATCTTGCGTATAACTCTTTGAATATCGTATGCGGCGAATTGTTCATTGAGTGAGAGAGCTTAGCGAGTCGTTGGCGTTTGAAGTTGCGACCCGGATAGCGGAGAGGGTGCTAGGTCCCCTTTTCCGTTTATGGGGACTTCTAAGCATTGCCACGCTATGGGACCTGAGTTGACTGTCCTAGGGAGAGCGAAGATCCCAAGGCTTATTTGGACTTTCCAAAGATATCTGATGCAGCGTGTGCATTAGGAATAACTGTCGAGTCGAGAGAAAATGGATAGCGAGTTGAGTCGAGTTTAGAGTGAGATAGTTGAGTCACGTTTGGTGAATGTTATACATTGTTGTTTGGCTTATTTCTTTATGCCTTGATTATCTTGATTTGTTGAGAAGTTGACCCTTTCCCATGGTGCCTTCAATCAATGATGGTTACCCAGGTGGTGGCAAGGATGCGAGGGACCCGACAAATAATGGCGACGAGAAGGAACTCTTCAAAGATCCGAGCGATGACTTCTATTTGGCGTGATGGGCTGTAGTGTGTTGCGAATAGTTATTGTTGTGTGATATTTCCTTTTTGATAATCAAGTATATATATCTTATGGATGGCTGTAGTTGTGTCTCTTTTGGAATAGTATGTCGTGACCAGTCGGGCAGTTATTATTTTGAGCTCAGGGTAGACTGGTGGTTTACTTTTGGAGCAGCCCCCTGCGTGGGTGTCTGCCGGAAGTACCCCCAGGGTATGATTGTTCTCTTGAAGGTCGTCATACCGTAGGTGTATTTCTTTGTACATTCACTACTCAGTATTTTGCATACACTATCATTCCGACTTGTATATTTATATATTATGCCGGTATGTTTTATTTAGGAATTAAGTCTTGTGTCTTAGTTGCACCATGCTTCAAAAAGTCAGAATGACTGGAGTGCGTATCTGGGAATCATTCTTCTTATTAAAAAACAAAATCCCGCATTTCTCATACCCGGCACAAGAGTTCATATTTAAAACGCATCGCATACAGGTTTAGTGTAGCTCGGTAGCGGTCCGGAAATGGGTCGTTACAAAGGTGGTATCAGGCGATTCGGTTCCTGATTTGTGAGTTAGGTATTTGGGTCACCGAGTCGGGTTTTGTTTTGTCGGGTTTTGTAGAGTTAGAGGTCTAGGCGTGTTTTGTTGAGAGTCAAACCATCCTTGCTTGATTGCTCCTCAAGTAGGGTAACTCTACTTGCAAATCGCTTGAATTGTTTCTTAATTGAAGCGATGTGTGTTAACACATCATTAGAGTGTGAGATTCGGCGGGTATTGAACCTGGTGGGAATTTAATGCCCCTTGTAGAGACCGTACATTTGAACCGGATAACCTCAAGATGGAAAGAGCATTTCTGGCGGTGATGGAAATGGCGGTTGCTATGACTCAAAGAATCATTGCTATGACTCAATAGTCTAATGTTATGGCTCAACAGATCGCAGCTTGACCCACTAAACCCGCAACAAAGAACAGAGATTTGAAAGGAATGCGAGGCGAGAGGATTAGCGGACTTCAGTAGCGGGGCCTTAGAAGTTCTACTGATGAGCCAAATCCGGACAAAGCTGAACTTTGGATGCGGGAAGTGGAAGAGATCTTGAGGCACCTTTGCCGAGAGAATATCCAGGTGGACTACGCAACCTACTTGTTGTTGCGAGATGGTGAGTTCTGGTGAATGGAAGTGAAGAAGACTTTGCGGGCAGAGCGTCGTGGGATCTCTTGGGAAGTTTCCACGGGAGGTTCTTGGATAAGTACCTTCACGATATCGTCTGCAGCAGAGAAAGAGCACAAGTTTTTCCAATTACAGCAAGGTAGCTTGACGGTGTCGGAATACACCGCGAAGTTGAATCACTTTCAAGATACTCCATTCCGTTCTGTGATCGAACTGACCAGAGATTGTTAAGTGAAAGATTCCAGCAAGAGCTGAGGCTCGATATTCAGAAATCCATGGTGTCACTGAGGATCAGGAATCTGCAAGGACTGATTCACAGATGTGCTGAAGTGGAAGGAGTGAGAGACCACGAGAGGAAGAGTGGTATAGATGGACCAGTGAGACCCCGGAGCACAGGACAGAGGTTGCTCGAAAGGGAAACCAGCAGGAGAAACCGTATAGTCGACCCGAAAGGAACAACGACGAGAGTCAGACTAGTGCCAACGTGACTTGGTACCGTTGCGGTAGGCCAGGGCACTATGCAGTCAGCTGCCCCGAAAAGAGAAACAGCGTATGCTTCAACTGCGACCAGCCAGGACATTATGCCAGGAGCTGTAGAGCCCGAAGAGGGAACCGAGTATGATCACAGCACGAGCAAAATGGAAATGCCCGATTACTTCAGACAGAGTCTTCTGCATGGGCGATGAGAAGCGAAGCGATCAGAGATCTAATTCGGCGGAATTATGAAATTGAGGGTGACTCTCTATCCATAATCTTCGATTCTAGTGCCGCACACTATTTTATTCCCTTGGATTGTGTGGTGATTTAAAATTGCTTTTGATCGTTTTATCTTTTGGCTTAGTAGTGAATTATTTCAGCTGCTAAGGCTCTTTAAAAATCTTACCATTATTCTAAGGCAGGATTGGTTTTTGAATTACCATATCCTTCTGGGTGTGCCCAAAAATTGCAGTTTTTCCAAATTTTGGAGTCTTCACATACCTTTCTGTTAATTCTATCGAAGATTTTTGTAAGAGAGAGCTCAGGATTTTATATTCCCTTGCAAGTTTTAGCGACCGAGTTGAAGAGTATACCAGTTCGCGATGGTATCTACGGACAACATCTTGATTTACTCGGGGAGCAGAGAAGAACACGAAGAGCATCTACGCCAAATACTGCATATACTACGAGGGAAGAAGCCTTATGATGACCGGCCTAAGTGTGAATTCTAGCTTGAAGGGGGTGCATTTTCTCAGACATGTGACCACCAGAGACGATATGGCTATGGATCCAACTAAGATTGAAGCGGTATTAAGATGAGGACGGTGACCAAGACGAGGATCGATGTCGGATGTTTTGTTGGATTAGTAGGCTACTCTAGGAGATTTATTGAAGGTTTTTCAAGATTGTCACGCCACTTACACGACTCTTGAGGAAAGGTCAACTTTTTGCGTTGATTGAAGAGCACAAATCCAGTTTTCAGAGACTGAAGAAACTTCTGACGACAACAACAACGTTAATTTTGCCTCAATCCGGAGAACCTTATGGAATTTACTGTGATGCGCCACACCAAGGGTCAGGATGTGTGCATTTGCGACACGAGAAGGTTGTGGACTATGCTTTGAAACGACTTAAGATTTACGAGAGGAACCACCACACACGATTTGGAACTCATTACGGTGGTTTTGCATTGGATATTGTAAGTATTATCTGTATGGGCGTAAGTGTCAGACACCTCTATGTTGGGGTTAGGACGGTAAGAGCTCTATTGCCAAATTGGATAGGACTCAGTGGAGAGATGACTGGTTTATTGAAGTATTTCTTGTGAAGATTGTCGATAGAAAGATTAAGCAACCGTAGATGAGGGAGATCCAACTAGTGATAGTCGTCGTAACTAGGAGGCAGGCGATGCAACTTGGGAGTTAGAAGAGGAGATGCGAGGACAGTACCCGTTTCATTTTCCCAACTCGTCGTACGACTGCGGTTCGAGGATGAAACTTTTTTTTTGAGGGGGAGTATTGTAACACCTGATGACGAGATCGACCTCGTGCCGAGACCTCGTACCAAGACCTCGTGTCGAGATCCCGAGCCGAGATCGCGTGCCGAGGTCATATGTCGAGCTGATGAGGTCGCGTACCGAGCTGAGGACGTCGTATGTCGAGCTGAGGAGACCGCTTGCACAAGCACCCTGATCGACCTTGTGCCGAGACTGTAACACTCGTATTTTTTTTACGAACGTTAGTTAGCGTTGATTAGTATATTTTGTCGTAATTATGCTTTAATAAAGCAATTACTTGTTTCCTAAGAAAGTGATTTAATTAAATCAAGAGATAATATAATTAAGAATTAATATTTTTATATTAATTCATGGTTCGAATATCGTCGAAAAATTCTAACGAAGTTTCGTCGTGTTTCGAATCACCGGGTAGTTTTTATCCGTGAATAAAATTGTTAATGAATCCCGATTTCGATGAAAATCGAAACGTAACCTCTTGAGACTATTTTTGAGTGATTGTTGTTATTTTTACTATTTATGATATAATATTTTCACGCGATGAATTAATTTCTCGTAAAATTAATTTTCGCGAGTTTATCGGTAATGCGATTTTTCGTCGCCGTGTTTTAAATCCTAGGACTCTAATTAGGGGGTAATTTTGAGAGATGTGAGGTTAGATGGGTAAGATTATGTGATATGTTTAACATCTAATTTAATTGCCAAGTGTCATTAGTTGTGTGGTTTGTTTTAAAAAAAAAAGAAAAAGAAAAAGCGTTTTATTTAACTACTCTTACTTACTACATTATTTTTTTATAAAAAAAGGAAGCCCCCCACCAGCTGTTGAAAGGAAAAAGGCTATAGAAATGGCACTAACTTGTTGTTGGAAACTGTATTAAACCATGTCCTTAAATGTGCTTAAGTTATGTTTAGTGTTGTCTTGATGTTTTGATGCTTGAAGTGTATTTGAAAATGACTTGGAATTGATGTAATTATAAAAAGAAGTTTTTGCAAATGTTTTTTTTGAAAGAAAAAGAAATTTGAGGCCGTGAGGCCATGGAGGAATTGGAAAATAAATCTTGGTTTGCTAGTTTGTATAAATGCTTGTATGAATATGTGTTTAGACCTTGAAATTTATGAAAATGGTTATTTGCATGATGTTGCTTTGAGGTTCAAGAAAGATTTTTAGTTTCAAAAACTTTACTTTTCAAGTAAGTTGAGATTTCTAAATTGTTATGTGATAAGTTAATTTTCAAGAAGTGTTTTGGTTTTAAAACCTTATTTCTTTTCAAGTAGTTAATGATGTAAATGCTTGAGTGGTTTATTGGTTAGAAAGAGGGCTTAGTTGAGAGCTTAAGTTAGATAGAATTATAGATTGTGCTAAGTTGTTCGTGGTGTTAGGCTCAAGTGACCCGAGGTCGTGCGGAGCGGAAACCGAGGAATATGAGCGACGTGGACTTAAGGACGTTGGAGCGACGTTAGCGACGGCAAGAGGTAAAGGCACTTCTAGACATTCTAGGATTTTATTTTATGTCCCTGTGTAAGGATAATTTTTAGAGATGCTTAAATTCTTGTTTTACTATTTAAATTGCTTTATTTAAATACGAAGAAGTCTGAGAACTCTACGAGTTCGAAGTCAGGGTCTTCGAACCCCTTCGTTTTGTTGTCGTGCGGTCGAACATATTCCGAGTCATTCGTGGGTGAAAACTTTGTGGTTGGTCTGCTGAACTGACCCCACTTGTTTGTACCTCTCTGTTAATTCCATTGAGTTGCAGAGCGGTGGATGCCTTGAGTTGCGTGTCAAGTATGTAAGGTTGTGATATGATTGAGTTAGGCAGTATTGGATATGAGATTGGATATATGCGAATTGCGTGTTCTTTGTTGAATTGCGTTTCTTCATGCAGGTGTTTTTATTGCTTAAATGATTGAATTGCGTTTCTTCATGTTGAGCCTGCTCTTTTTATTTGACATGCGGTTGAATATCTTGCGTATAACTCTTTGAATATCGTATGCGGCGAATTGTTCATTGAGTGAGAGAGCTTAGCGAGTCGTTGGCGTTTGAAGTTGCGACCCGGATAGCGGAGAGGGTGCTAGGTCCCTTTTCCGTTTATGGGGACTTCTGCGTTACCACGCTATGGGACTGAGTTATTGTCCTAGGGAGAGCGAAGATCCCAAGGCTTGACTGGACTTTCCGGCAGTCTGATGCGGCGTGTGCATTAGGAATAATTGTCGAGTCGAGAGAAAATGGATAGCGAGTTAGTCGAGTTTAGAGTGAGATAGTTGAGTCACGTTTGGTGAATGTTATACATTGTTGTTTGGCTTATTTCTTTATGCCTTGATTATCTTGATTTGTTGAGAAGTTGACCACTTTCCGTGGTGCCTTCAATCATTGATGGTTACCCAGGTGGTGGCAAGGATGCGAGGACCCGACAACGAATGGCGGCGAGAAGGAACTCTTCGAGGATCCGAGCGATGACTTCTATTTGTCGTGATGGGTGTAGTGTGTTGCGAATAGTTGATTGTTGTGTGATATTTCCTTTTTGATAAGCTGTTATATATATCTTATGGATGGTGTAGTTGTGTCTCTTTTGGAATAGTATGTCGTGACCCGGTCAGGCGATTATTATTTTGAGCTCAGGGTAGGCGGTGGTTTACTTTTGGAGCGACCCCTGCGTGGGTGTCTGCCGGAAGTACCCCCAGGGTATGATTGTTCTCTTGAAGGTCGTCATACCGTAGGTGTATTTCTTTGTACATTCACTACTCAGTATTTTGCATACACTATCATTCCGACTTGTATATTTATATATTATGCCGGTATGTTATATTTAGGAATTAAGTCTTGTGTCTTAGTTGCACCATGCTTCGAAAAGCTGTAATGACTCTGGGTGCGTATGCGGGAATCATTCTTCTTATTTAAAAAAAATACCGCATTTCTCATACCCGGCACAAGAGTTCATATTTAAAACGCATCGCATACAGGTTTAGTGTAGCTCGGTAGCGGTCCGGAAACGGGTCGTTACACTAGAGGTCCAATGGACTGGGAGGCTGCGTTCAAGGTTCGCTTAGCCACCAAATGAGCCACCTGATTCCTCGTTCTTCTAATCCAGGTAAAAGCACAACTGCGAAAATCTTTGGAAAAGGTAATGCAATCCTCCACTACTTGTAAGATTTCACCCACTTTGATCTTCTGGTTATAACACTGGATGACACGAGAAGAATTGCTTTCGATGCAGATCCTCTGGAGATTGAAGTTCTTAGCCAAGATGAGAGCATCTCTGACTGCAAGGGCTTCAGCTATTAAGGGCAATGTTGTAGCAAGCACACGAGTGGCTCCAGTGATAAGTCTTTCATGGTAATCTCTTAACACCACTGCTGAGCTATCTATCTGCTTCTGTTTGTTGAAACCAGCATCCGTATTTAATTTGTAAACCTCCAAAGGAGGCGGTCTCCAAGTATGAGCATTAGGAATGCAGTGATTTTCTGAAATTGACTCCTGTTTATTCTCCTTAGAAAAGGCTTCTTGAACTAGAACTCTCACTTGATGCACAACAGAGTTAGGATTGACTCTGTCCCCTTGGAAAACCACTGCATTTCTAGACTTCCAAATCAGCCAAAAGGTGAAACATATAGTTGTAAAACCAAAATCTTTGTAATCCTAGAGATCAGCCAGTTGTGAAATTTTGGAGTCAAGCCAATTTGTAATACTAATGACACTTCCATGGGTAGGTAAATATTGGATTTGAACCCTAAACCAGACTGGAGTTGTCTAGGGGCATAATAGTAGAGCATGCTCTACTGTTTCCTCTTCAGTGTGACAGATAAGGCATGAAGCATCCCTGGAAAAATGTCTTTTGTGAAGGTTTGCCTTCAAAGGTACAATATTATGACAGATTTTTCACATAAAAACTTTCATTTTTTGAGGTATGTGAGCTTTCTAGATTTCTTTCCAAAGAATCTGAGGAATAGAGTAGCATGTAGAGGGTCCAAGCTGGTCATTAGGATTCTTATCTTTTAAAGAGCACGCCACCATATAACCAGATTTCACATCATACTCACCAGAGCTAGAAAGGGGCCACCAAAAAATATCAGTACCATGAGTCCATCTGATAGGGGTTTGAAGGGCAGCCTTTGCAGAGTCCGAAGTAAAAGTTGTTTTGAGTCTCTCAATATCCCATCCTTTATTCAGAGGTTGGATTAATTTAGAAACCATAGAACCATTCGCATTAGGGAGCATTTCTGCTTTGGTCCCATTAGCAAGCCATTTGTCCTCCTGAATTTTAATTTGAGTTCCATCACCAACAACCATCTTCCTTTAGTTTTTATGATTTATCTTCCTTGTATAATGCTATTCCACACCCAAGATGCTGATTTGCTCTCCTGTACCTGCAAAAAAGAAGTGTTAGGAAAATAAAGGCCCTTTAGGGTTTGAACCCAAAGGCTATTAGGATTTTGAATAACTCTCCAAGCTTGTTTAGCCAGGAGGGCTAAATTCATCTCTTCAAATCTTTTGAACCCCATACCCCCCTCTATTTTCCTGCTAGTGAGTGTCCTCCAATATTTCCATTGAATACCTCTTGCTTTGCCTCTAGAACTCCACCAGAATCTAGCAACATTAGAACATAGTTTTTGATAGAAACCCTTGGGAAATTTGAGAATGGCCATGGCATAGGTAGGGATGGCTTGAATGACGACTTTGATAAGCACCTCCTTACCTGCTTGATTTAAGAGATTCTCTTTTCACCCTTCAAGTTTTGACAACACCCTGTCTTTGGTCCATTGAAGGGCATCAGACTTAGACCTGCCATATTCCCCAGGTAGTCCTAAATATTTACCAGGATGGTCCTAACATGGAATACCTATAATGGAAGAAAGCTTCATCTTGAGTCGGTTATCCACAAACTTCCCACACATAAGGCCAGATTTAGACAAGTTCAACCTTTGGCCAGAAGCATTAGAGTACAGATTCAAAACATTCAGTAGATTATAGAATTCAACTTCATTAGCCTCAATAAACAATAGAGACTTATCCGCAAAAAGGAGGTGAGTTAAGGTGGGCGAAGTGGGGGAAAGCTTAATACCTCGTATCTGATCAGAATCTAATGCTCTTGCCAAAAGGTGTGATAGGACATCTGAAGCTAAAAGGAATAAGTAGGGGGAGATGAGGTCCCCCTGTCTCAAGCCTTTCTAGGGAGAAAGGGATTGGGTGATTTGCCCAATAACTTTAAATTTGTAAGAGACAGAGGTGACAAGAGTCATGACAAGGGTAACCCATCTCTCATTAAAGCCATAGGCTAGTAAAATACGTTCTAAGAATTGCCACTCCATTCGATCATATGCCTTACTCATGTCAAGCTTTAAGGCCACATTCTTTTTGCCCACCTCACCTTTTTGTTTCAAAGCATGAAACACCTCATGGGCAATGATAAGGTCGTCTTGTATTTGTCTTCCACCAATAAATGCACTTTGGTTAGGAGATATAAGGGTGTTCATGTAGGGTTTAAGCCTTTGCACCATGATCGTAGAAATGATTTTGTAGCTAAAGTTGCAGCAATTGATTGGCCTCAAATGATTAATGCTTTCAGGCATAGGAATTTTTGGGGTCAGGGTAACCAACATCTCATTCAGCTCCTCCTTTAAAACACCCATGGTGAAGAAAGATTGGATTGCTGTGCTGAGAGACACCTTAATCACCTCCTAATTGTCCTGGTAGAAGGAGCCAATTAACCCATCAGGGCCAGGAGCTTTAAGGCCATCTAGGCTATCAATAGCAAGTTTGATCTCATTCATGGACACCTCAGCCATTAAATTCCCATTCATCTCCTCAGTGACCAATTTGGGAACCATCCTAAGGCAATCTTGAAGATTATTGGTATTCTCAGCGAATACACTTCGTTGGAATGATTATAAACCATATGCATAATGTCACTTTGACCTTCAACCCACTGGCCGAAGTCATTCTTGAGCCTCTGGAGATTGTTCCTGTCCCTCCTTTGGACAATAGTGGCATGGAAAAATCTTGTATTCTTGTTTCCCCATTTTAACCATTTAAGTCTTGACCTCTAACCCTAGTATGCTTCCTTTTGTTTCCACAAAACATCAATATCTTTTTTTATATCCGCCACCTTGCCCTAGTCCACACAGTGTTGGTTGAGGAGATCACTGAGAACCCTCTGTTTTTTCTTGATTTCCACACCTGCTCTTTTGAAGGTCCTTTGATGCCAGTTAGTTAAGGCCTCCTTGTAGAACTTGCTCTTATCCATGAAGTTGTTCCACGGGTCAATAGGGTCTTGCCTAGTCTCATTACCCCAGGCCTCATGAATAACCTTAGGAAGATCTTCATGTTCCCTCCGGTAAGCTTCAAACTTAAAACCATTTTCACCCCGAATCCTAGGCATAAGATCCAGAATGATAGAAGAGTGATCGGAGGAAATCATAGGTAAAGCAATTGCTCTGGCATTAGCGAAAAGACATCTCCAAGGCCAGTTTGCTAGAACTCTATCAATTTTTTCTCTAGTAACAAACCCATCTCTAGGGTTACTAATCCAAGTGAACTTTGGGCCAATCATTTAATAGTTGACTATCCACTAAATCTGACTTAAGTTTTGGGATTTCAATTTCAACTATTGGGCTTCACTAATATTCATCATCTATTATTAAGCCCAATTTTATTTTTATTCTAGAGCTTTCCTTTTATACTTACGAACTTGGGTCTTCACCTGCTAATTCGAATTATTAGTGTTTTGATATGTGCATACGACTATCAATTTTTGTATTTTGTATATAAAAAATGTATAATTTAAAAAAATATGAATATTGAATGAAAAGATAATAGAATGTAAAAGAAATTTAAAAAATACAAAAATACAAAAAATAAGAAATGAAAAAATGAAAAAAGGGAAAAATAAACAAAAAAACAAAAAATAGAAATAAAATAAAAAAAAAAAAAAAGTACAAAAATATAAAAATAATAAAATAATAAAAATAGTAAAATAAAAAATAAATAGTAAAAAGAAAAAATAAAAGAAAAATAAAAAATATTAGAATTAGTGAGAGAGTGACACGTGTTTGAAAAAAACCTACTTTTGTTAATATAGATTAGATAGATAGATAGAATAGATAGAAGATATACTGGATTCTAACTAATTTAATGATCCTACTGTTGAAAAAAAATCCTAATAGTAATCATTATGGGTCACATCCTAACTCAAACTTTTTGTGGAAAATTACTATGTTAAGATGTTCATTATGAGTATTACTTATATTCCTAATACAAAAATTAAGAAAACTTAGTTTAGTCCGGCAAAATTCAAGCAAGGAAATTAAGGATAAGGAGTTTTTAGAACATAGATATTTTGAGGATGAAACAACTCATAGAATTAAGATTTTTTTAATGAAAATTAAGGATAAGGAGTTGTTACCCCTTTTTAAAGCAGAGAAAACCTCCGAACTCAAATAATATTTAGGCTAAATTATGCTTTTGATCCCTTATGTTTATTTTAGGTTACAATTTGGTCTCA
Source organism: Calophaca sinica (assembly GCA_037113605.1). Lineage (NCBI taxonomy): Eukaryota > Viridiplantae > Streptophyta > Magnoliopsida > Fabales > Fabaceae > Calophaca > Calophaca sinica. The sequence goes on along the minus strand of CM073733.1, from coordinate 98,314,690 downwards.
TATCTATTAAACGTTTCATTTTGGTCCCTTATATTTGTAAAGTTAGCACACACTTGTCCTTTCCGTTAAATGTCTTTCTAACTCCGTCAAATTTTTTCAACATGGCAAACGCCTTGCTTACATGGCATATCATCCCTACACACAACCAATGAGAGGGTTACAATAAATAAAATAACAATTAAATAAAAATCCAGCTTTTAACACCAAGGTCATCTTCTCCATAGTTTTCCACTGGTTTTGCCATTTACATATACAATTGACTTTTTCAACATAATTACATGGTGTTTGTCAGATTTGCATATTCAAGCACTGATCCTTATTATTGATCATCAATTTAATTATTTCAAAGCGGTGAGTTATCGAGAGAAGAATGTTGGAACTGAACTACAGACTTACACACTTTATATTTAGAGAGAATGAGTTTTAGAGAGGAATGAGAGAAATGAATATCACACACTTTATTATTCAATCTCAAGTATTTATACAAGTCATAACTGTAAGTCCCACATCGGGTGCTGCAGTACTACGCACTTAACAGATCTAAAACAGAAATACCTGCCCCACACAATCAGTTACAAACTAACAACTAACAATTGAATTAACTCTTCTAACACTCCCCTTTAATTCACGTTAGCTAATGTCACTACACCCAATCTATCACGCATAGATTTGAATGCATAACCCTTCAAGGATTTTGTCATTATATCTGCCAGTTGTTCATCACTTCTGCAATGCACTAGCTTCAGCCTACCTTTACCAACTTGTTCCCTTAGGAAATGAAAGCGGGTCTCGATGTGTTTGCTCCTCCTGTGTGCGACATGATGTTTTGCCAAATTTATGGCTGATTTGTTGTCAACAAACAATACCATTGCTTCAGAATTGTCCACTCCCAGCTCCTACATCAGGGCTTCTAACCGAACTGCTTGACAAGCACATAGTGAGGCTGCAATATACACGGCTTCATAGGATGATAGAGCCACAACTGGCTCCTTCTTTGAACTCCACGAGATTGGCCCTCCTCCAAGCTTAAACACATATCTGATCGTTCTTTTTCTATCTTCTTTATCTCCACACCAGTCTGAATTAGAGAAACCATGAATCTTGAGCCCTGTTTTGTCACAATGAGTAGGAAAGAGTATTTCATGGTCAAGTGTTCCTTTAACATAGCGCAAAATTCTTTTGGCTGCTAAGAAATGAGGAATCCGTGGACACTCCATGAACCTGTTTATCAGTCCAACACTGAAAGCTATATCTGGCCTTGTATTGCATAAGTACCTTAATAATCCCACCAGTTTCCTATATTGTGTAGTATCAACTTCTTTCTTACTTCCTTCCTTGGCAAACTGCGGTCCTGTCTCAGTTGGAGTAATTGCTAATTTACACTTCATCATATCAAATGTCTTTAATAGCTCAGTTGCATACCTCAGTTGATGCATCATAATTCATCTTTTGTTCTTAGAAATTCAATTCCAAGAAAATAAGATAGAACTCCTAAATCTGTCATTTCAAACTCACTCATCATGCTTCTTTTGAAATTGTCAATCTCAAGTTTGCTGCTGCTTGTTACCAGTAAATCATCCACATATTAACACACAATTGTCAATTCTGAACTTGAGATCTTCTTCACATATACTCCATGCTCAGAAACACACTTCACAAACCCGATCAGCATCAAGAAGCTGTCAATTCTTTTATTCCATGCCCTTGGTGCCTGCTTCAACCCATAAAGAGATTTTTTGAGTTTGTACACTTTTCCTTATTGCCCTTTTACTTCAAAACCTATTGGCTGATCAACATACACCTCTTCATCTAGTGGACCATTCAAGAAGGCTGATTTTACATCTAGTTGGAAAATTGGCCAATTGTTGATGATTACAAGAGCTACCACCACTCTTGTGGTTTCAATTCTTGCCACAGGTGCATACACTTCTTCAAAGTCTACTCCAGCCCTTTGTAAGAACCCCTTGGCTACTAATCTAGCCTTATACTTTACAATTTCACCTTTCGGATTCAATTTCAGCTTGTATACCCATTTTACTCCTATTGCCTTTTTGCCTATTGGTAAATCAAGCAATTCTAGGTTGAATTCTTCTCAATGGATCTCATTTCTTCTTCCATTGCTCCTCTCCAATTTGAATCACAAATGGCTTCTTCAAACTTCACTGGTTCCACTTCAGAGAATATTGCGAAATGCACTAATTCCCCTTCTGTTGTTACTGCATTATCTGATACAATTTCACACTCTTGTAATCTCTGTAGCAGTGTCCTTGTTCTCTGTGATCTTCTCAAATCAGTGCCATTGTCTTGGCTTACACCAGAATCTTCATCAAGCACTATTCTCACTTCTTTCTTTTCCTCCCCAGTGGACTAGTTCCATTCCTTCAGCTCATTAATTAACACATCTCTACTAACCACTATCTGTTGTTTTACTGGATCAAACATCCTACATCCTCCAGTGGAGTGGTATCCAACTAAGATCAACTATTCAGCTTTATCATCAAGTTTCTTTCTCAGTTGATCAGGAATATGCCTGAAACAAATTGAACCAAAAACCCTTAAATGATTGACATTGGGCCTTATACCTTCCAACCTTCTTCATGTGTCTTTCCCTCGAGTCTCTTGGTGGGACTTCTATTGAGAATGTATGTGGCAGTGGACACTGCCTCACCCCATAGGTATTTAGGCAACTTCTTGCACTTTAGCATGCACCTAACCATATTCATAATGGTTCTATTTCTCATCTCTACAGCTCCATTATGTTGAGAAGTATATGGTGGGGTCACTTCATGTGTTATGCCTTCTTGATCACAGTAATCATTGAACTCTTTGGACAATTATTCACCTCCTCCATCAGTCCTAAGTGTTTTAATTACCTGCCCACTTTGTTTCTCGACAGATGCCTTATATCTTCTAAACACATCAAACACTTCACTTTTCCTTTTGATCAAATATGTCCATATTTTCCTTGAAAAATCATCAACAAAACTTACAAAGTACCTGTTTTCACTAGGGGAATTGATCAGCGGTCGTACGCGGGTCAAAATAATTAAAAGATTTACTTATAATATTCAAGGCAAGAGACCTTGGTCATCTCACAAGAACCTCTAACACCAAAATTACCAAATTCAGGAAGTACAAAAATCAACAATAACGAAAAAGGGGGGGTTTTGTGAAAACAGTTTCTGTTGAGAGAATTATCAGTTTATACGAATTCACACCATTTCAAGCAAGCGCCAAAACAGCGGGTTCAATCGGTCACAGGAGCGGACAAGCGCCATTTTAAAAAGCAACCAATATCATAACAGAATTCTAATCAACCCTCTATCAATTTCTACTCGAATCAATTAATTTAAGCAGTCAACTAATTCGAAATAATAAAAGTTAAGAAACAGATGCATATAATCAAGCGTTCATACACAACTGAATCGCATTTCATAATGAAGACAAAACAATTAACTAAGCAGAAAACGAACTGAATAGATTGCATACATTCAAACCAAATTCGAAATTGATAGAGATGGAATTAAAGAAATTAAAACAAAATTGTATTAAACATTAGGCACCGAACCTCAAAATCTGTAACGACAACCTTTCACCGATGAATCAACTTAGGAGCTTAGGCTTCTATGACGGCTAGGGAACAACAGTTTTGTAAAATAAAACGTCAGATAGGATAAAACGGCTGATTAGTCCTTTTTAAGTCTCAGCTCAAAGAACAACCTAAATCCCTTAACGGGTTATAAGATAAAAGCCCGATAAACGACCAAAATTAGGCCCAAAACCCGTTTTACATTTTACTGCATCTGTAATTCGTAGTTTTGACATTGAAGACAACAGAATTGGGTTTCGAGCCCAACAGAAGAATTGTAGCTCTGTTCCTTAGCTGTCCAACACATGCTCGCACGCCTCAATCAGATAACTGTAGCCAAAGTTATGGCTTGCAGAGTAGACATGGTTCAATATGCAGTAAACACAAAAGTTAATCAATAAATTACTATACTGCTCAATTAAGACCCAAAGTCTAGAAATGTGCTAAGACTTAGATATTAGGTATAGAACACAATTAAAAACACCAAATGCAAAGCTATAAAGAGTGCATTAAAATGCACTGATCAAATTCCCCCACAGTTAAGCTTTTGCACTCCAGGCAAAACACACAAAACAAAGCAAAGATGCATTTCCAATGAATCCCAAGGATACAAAGTGGCAAGCAAAATGCTCATTCAAGGTTTCAAGGACTCATGGCAATCATGAACAACATCTAATTACCTTCAAAGCAACCAAGAGGATAGAATAACCAAAGAGTGCATCAAAAGTGATAGAATCCTCGCAAGAAAGCATTTCTCTCAAACTCTCAAGTGTCTAGGCTAGTGTTTACACTCAAAGTACATCATGGAAGCTAGCACTACCATAGGCTTGACAAGACTCTAACATCCACACTTGAAACTCATGCACACAAAGATCAAAAGGTCTTTATTAAGGTTATAATGGGGCCAAGGTCAAGGTGGGATAATTGAAAGGGGAACTAGGCTATAAAATCAAAGAGGATAGAGGAGCAATGGAAAACAATTACCAAATAATCATGGGGTGACAATTCAACCACAATTCAATCCATTATTTTTTTCGAAATTGATATGCTCCACTACTCTTTTGTTTTTTTTTTGGTTTTTTTATTTCTTTTTCTTCTCTTTTTTTTTTAAATTTTCTTTTGCCAAAATCCCAATGAAGCAATGAAGCACAACAATACATATTTTTTTTTTACAACCACAATTCTGAGCCCTCCCACACTTTTGCAAATTTATTCTCATTTTTTTTTCAAAGTTCCTTAATCCCCTAAGATTTGGTCATAACATTGTTTTTCACTTTTAGGCTTGTAATGAGCTATATAACAAAGAATGGGATAAATAGGCTCAAAGGGGCTAAACAAAGGGATAGTTGTAAGGCAGGCTTATTTGGCTAGTGGCTAAAAAGAACAAAAATTGCCTAGATCATTTCAATGCATGCATGTGAACAAGAGTTTCAACAAGAGTCAAGTCGAGTTCTAGAGTAACCAACAATCATGAGTGAAATCACTCAAGAAAGAAAGAGAATGGCAAAATGTATTCCATCCATTATAAGGCCCAAAACTCACCAAGGAAAATATCTATCACAAAAGATGCACAATTTAATATTCCAAACCAACTTATCACACTAAGAATGCAAGGAAGTCATCCATATCATGCCACAAGACCGATAGTCCTAGAATAGTGAAATCACTCCCCACTCATACAAACCAAGAAACCCAATGAAAATGCATGCAATTATTTATTTATTTTTAAACAAATTACTCAAAACAAAAACAAAAACAAAACTACTAAGCTACTAAAAGACACCCCCCACACTTAAATCGTACATTGTCCTCAATGAAAACAACAAGCATAAAACAAGAGTAAGGAGGAGGGACTCCTTGGTCAAACTGCAGTGTAGGTGGGATGTTCCAATGAGAGTTCTTCTATGGGTGCATCTTCAAATGCGGAACTCTCATGGAATACTTTGAGGCGTTGTCCATTGACTTTGAAAATTTTGTTTGTCGCCTCACTTTTAACTTCAACTGCACCATGAGGAAAAACATTAGTAATAACAAACGGGCCAATCCACTTGGATCTAAGTTTCCCGGCCATAATTTTCAGCTGGGAGTTGAACAACAAGACTTTTTGCCCAATGGAGAACTCCTTCCTAGAAATCATCTTGTCATGGAAGTGCTTAGTTTTCTCCTTATAAATTCTGGAATTCTCATAGGCTTCTAGCCTAAGCTCCTCAAGTTGTTGCAATTGAAGCTTTCTCTCTTTACCTGCTTTTTCCAGTTCAAGATTGCAACCTTTTACTGCCCAATAAGCACGGTGCTCTATCTCCACCGGGAGGTGGCATGCCTTACCAAACACAAGTCTAAAGGGAGACATCCCTATTGGTGTTTTGTAGGCTGTTCTTTGAGCCCAAAGAGCCTCTTCTGGCCTGTGGCTCCAGTCCTTTCTGCTTGGTTGCACCATCTTTTCTAGAATTTGTTTAATTTCTCTGTTTGAAATCTCAGCTTGCCCCTTAGTTTGGGAGTGGTAAGGTGTAGAAACCTTATGCACCACCCCATACTTCCGAAGCAAAGCTTCCATGGTGCGATTACAGAAATGAGAACCTTGGTCACTTATGATGGCTCTTGGAATACCAAACCTGCAAAAAATTTGGGACCTGACAAAATCCACAACAACTTTAGAATCATTAGTACGGGTGGGTTTTGCCTCCACCCATTTGGAAACATAATCAACAGCAAGCAGGATATAAGTAAAACCAAAAGAAACAGGAAAGGGGCCCATGAAATCAATCCCCCAAACATCAAATACCTCACAAAAAAGCATGGGTTGCTGAGGCATTTCACTCCTGCGAGTGATTGCCGTCCCAGCCCTTTGACACTGTTCACAAGTGTATGCATCTTTAAAAATGGTGGGCCAATAGAAACCCGAGTCTAAGACTTTTCTCGCTGTCCGCTAAGGACCAAAGTGTCCACCTACCTGAGAAGCATGACAGAATTGAAGAATGGATGGAACCTCATGGTAAGGTACACATCGCCTAATCACCTGGTCACTGCCAAACTTCCACAAATAGGGATCATCCCACACAAAATATTTTGCATCACTTTTGAGTTTATGTACCTGTGCCTTAGATGCATGTGGGGGTAAAGCTCCACCCACAAAATAATTAACTATATCAGCATACCAAGGAGTTACCTCACGCAGCTGCATGAGTTGCTCATCAGGAAAGTCATCATGGAGTGGGAGGGAATCCCCAGCCCTCTCTATCCTGCTTAAGTGGTCAGCAACTAAGTTCTCTGCTCCGCTCTTATCTTTAATCTCCAAATCAAATTCTTGGAGGAGCAACATCCACCTTATCAATCTTGGCTTTGCCTCTGGTTTCTTTAAAAGAAATTTCAAAGCTGCATGGTCAGTAAAAACAACCACCTTGGAACTAAGCAAATATGATCGGAACTTATCAAGAGCAAATACAATTGCCAAAAGCTCCTTTTCTGTGGTGGTGTAGTTAATTTGTGCAGCATCTAAAGTCCTAGAAGCATAATAAATAACATGGGCAGCCTTGTCAACTCTTTGTGCTAGAACCGCCCCCAATGCATAATTAGATGCATCACACATGATTTCAAAGGGGAAGGTCCAATCAGGTGGCTGAATGATGGGAGTAGAAGTCAAGGACTTCTTGATACAATCAAAGGCCTGCTTGTATTTATCATCAAATGTAAAGCTAACATCCTTTTGCAGCAAGTTTGTCAATGGAAGAGCGATCTTGCTGAAATCCTTGATAAAGCACCTGTAAAAACCTGCATGACCAAGAAATGAACGAATCTCACGAATGCAAGATGGGTAAGGCAAACTAGAAATCACTTCAATCTTGGCAGGATCTACTTGCATTCTTTTTCAGAGATCACATGCCCTAAAACAATACCCTGTCCTACCATAAAATGGCATTTTTCATAATTCAGAACAAGGTTAGTTTCAATGCATCTCTGCAAAACTCTATCCAAACTACTCAAACATGAATCAAATGAAGAACCATAAACAGTAAAATCATCCATAAACACTTCTATGCAATTTTCTATCAAATCAGCAAAAATACTAATCATGCAGCGCTGGAAAGTCCCAGGTGCATTACATAGGCCAAAAGGCATCCTCCTATAGGCAAAAGTGCCAAAAGGGCAAGTGAATGTGGTCTTTTCTTGGTCCTCTGGTGCAATATGGATCTAAAAGTAACCTGAAAAACCATCAAGAAAACAATAATGTGACTTACCAGCCAACTGTTCAAGCATCTGATCAATGAACGACAAAGGAAAGTGATCCTTTCTGATTGCCTGGTTAAGTCTCCTGTAATCAATACAACTCTCCAGCTATTCTGAACCCTTGTGGGGATGAGTTCATTATTTTCATTCCTCACCACTGTGAGACCACTCTTTTTCGGAACCACTTGGACTGGGCTTACCCATTGACTATCAGAAATTGGGTATATGATGCCAGCCTGTAGGAGTTTGGTCACCTCCTTTTTCACAACATCTAAGATTAATGGGTTAAGCCGCCTGGGTCGCCAATGATTTCGCCCCATCCTCAAGTAAAATCCTGTGCATACACATGGATGGGCTAATACCAGGAATATCAGCTAAGGTCCATCCGATGGCCTTTTTGTATTTTTTCAGCATCTGCAACAGCTTCTCTTCCTGCTCAGAATCAAGGTTAGCTGCAATAATAATAGGTAAATCACCACTCCCCTCTAAATATGCATATTTTAACTCTTTGGGGAGTGGCTTAAGCTCTAGAACCGATGGTTTTTCAATAGAGGGTAGAATCTTAGTACCAGAAGCTACATCTGCAACAAAGCCTATGTCATTGGGGACATTAGGCAAAGTGTCAACCTCGCAAACAAATTTCAACTTCAAAGACAAGTATGAGTGTTAGTGCAACAATCACAAGTAACATCACAAGAAAATCGCCAATGAAGGAAAATCTGCAGTAACAACATCAAAATAGACATCATCAACCAAATCAGCGAGCAATTCAATATGAAAAAGGGAATGCTCTTCCATGGGGTGTTTCATAGCATCAAAGATATTAAATTTTACAACGCTATCACCAAATTCCATGGAAAGAGTCCCAGTACCAACATCAATTTTTGCCTTGGCAGTTTTCAAGAATGACATGCCCAAAATGATGGGTGACCTGCTGGACTTAGTCTCTGCTTCCATATCTAAAATATAAAAATCTGCAGGGAAAATAAGGTCATCAACTTTAACAAGAACATCCTCAACCACTCCAGCAGGCCGAGCACTGCTTCTATTTGCAAGCTAAATGGTAACACCTGTTTCCTGCAAAGGTCCAAGAGCAAGAGAGTTAAAAACAGATGTAGGCATTACATTGATTGAAGCTCCTAGATCTAACATGGCATCATCAAACTGATTGTTGCCTATGGTGCATGGAATGGCAAAAGTCCCTGGATCCTTGCACTTTTGGGGCATGGATTGGAATAGGGCTGAAACATTATGCCCCATGTTTATCTTTTCATTCCCTTTCAACCTCCTCTTATGTGTACACAACTCTTTCAGAAACTTGGCATATCTTGGAATCTGCTTGATTTCCTCAAGAAGGGGAATGTTCACTTCCACCTTCCTAAAAGTATCCAAGATCTCCTTATCCCTCTCTCCCTCATCTTGTTTTTTTGTACTCACTGCTCTATGAGGGAAAGGGAGGGGCACTTCTTGTTCATCAGAAATATGCTCAACTGCCTTATTATTTTTCAAAACAATGGTTTCAGGCACCTTGAGGGTGTCAACAGCTTTCCCAGATCTCAATGTGATGGCACTAACATTGGGGTTTGGTGCATTCGGATTGACCACTACTTGAGCTGGTAGTTGGTTTGCCCCCCGGGCTTGCATCTGATTAATTGTGGTAGCCATCTGTCCCATCTGTGTGTGTAAATTCTGAATTGAGGCATCTGTTCTCTGTTGGAACTGGAGGTTTTGGGCAGCCATCTGCTTAACTAGATCCTCTAATGAAGGTTCAGCCTGGCGACTGCGGTGGATTATTTTCTTGCTGGGCTGTTGTTGTACAGTTTGATTTCCCCATCTAAGGTTAGGATGGTTCCTCTAGTTTGGGTGGTACCTGTTAGAGGACAAATCAACATTGGCTTGAGGGTTAAAGATGTTAGCCGCATATGCTTGAGGGGTGTCAGCATTAGGGTCCTCTTGCAGTGTAGGACATGCATCTGTGGGGTGCTCTGCAGAGGTGCAAATACCGCAAACCCTTGCTGTCTGACCTGTTGCCAATTTTTTTACCAAAGCTGTGAGTTCTTCCAACCTGTTTTCCAAGTCCTTCTCACTAGTAGCCTGTATCTCATTCACTCCCCTTGTTAGAGCTGCAGAATTGCTTCTGGTTATGAATTGTTGGGAGTTGATGGACATATTTTCTATTAAAGCTCTTGCATCTGTTGGGGTTTTGTCTACAAGTGCCCCTCCACTAGCAGCATCCATAATATTTCTGTCCATGGGCAATAAACCCTCGTAGAAATCTTGGATGAGTAGCGCCGAGATTTGATGATGAGGGCAGCTTGCACACAACTTCTTAAATCTCTCCCAGTATTCATGTAAAGACTCAGTGGGGTTCTGCCTGATGCCACATATCTCTTTTCTGATTGAAGCAACCCTGGACGTAGGAAAGAACTTCTCTAGGAACAACTTTTTCAAGGCATTCCAATTTTCAACAGAACCTGGTTGAAGGAAATACAACCAATCCTTGGCTGCATCTTGGAGTGAGAAGGGGAAGGCCCTCAGTTTAATGTGCTCCTCTGGAATTCCTTGGGGCTTCATGGTCGAGCACACAATGTGGAACTCCTTAAGATGTTTGTGTGGATCATCACCTGCAAGACCACTAAACTTTGGCAATAAGTGTATTAAACCAGATTTTAATTCCAAAGGAACAGCCACTTCGGGATAATTAATACACAGAGCATTGTAAGTAACATCAGGTGCAGCAAGTTCCCTAAGTGTTCTATCAGCCATGTTAACAGAATCAGAATCAAAATCAGAATTAGAATCAAATATATTATGACTAAAGATGCTGTCACTATCACTACCACTAACTTCTATATGATCCCTAAGTCTACGATGCAATGTTCTCTCAATTTCAGGGTCAAAAGGATGCAAGTTAACAGTATTGGACCTGGTCATGCACTGTATGTAGCAAGGAATAGGAAAATGCAACAATTCTAGAAATACCAACTATGTCCCTACGCTAAAATGAATGCAAAAAATAGAAAACGACTAAAATCTAGCCTAAAAATTATAAAAATACCACGAAAAATCTAATTAAATCAAAAGAAAGATATGCAAATTTTTTTGAATTTTTTCGTAGATATGAAAAATTAAAAAAATTAATTAAAAATAGAAAACAAGGAAATTTGGGATTTTGAGCCCGTTGTCCCGTCCTGGATTTTTTTCCCGGATTTTTCAGCTGTGGTTTCGGAGCAATATGACGAGATTGCCCGAAAACCGATTTTTTTATTATTTTCGCCCACAAACCCTAGAATCAGCAGTCTCAGCGCCTACAACCTGTAACAAGACCTGGAAACACAACAAGAACAAAGCAAGAAACGTCAGTAATTAGTGGGTCCTGAGGTTGGTAATCTCTAATTAGAGATCCCCGGCAACGGCGCCAATTTGATCAGCGGTCGTACGCGGGTTAAAATAATTAAAAGATTTACTTATAGTATTCAAGGCAAGAGACCTTGGTCGTCTCACGAGAACCTCTAACACCAAAATTACCAAATTCAGGAAGTACAAAAATCAACAATAACGAAAAAGGGGGGGTTTGTGAAAACAGTTTCTGTTGAGAGAATTATCAGATTAGAGAGACAATTGATTCACCGGTTTCCGGGTGCTCGTCTTGGATTTATCGTAGGTTCTAAATAACAACAATTCATTCAATTTCAAATTCACAGTTGACATAAACTAACTAAACAAGTGTTAATCAGTTTATACGAATTCACACCGTTTCAAGCAAGCGCCAAAACAGCGGGTTCAATCGGTCACGGGAGCGGACAAGCGCCGTTTAAAAACGCAACCAATATCATAACAGAATTCTAATCAACCCTCTATCAATTTCTACTTGAATCAATTAATTTAAGCAGTCAACTAATTCGAAATAATAAAAGTTACGAAACAGATGCATATAATCAAGCGTTCATACACAACTGAATCGCATTTCACAATGAAGACAGAACAATTAACTAAGCAGAAAACGAACTGAATAGATTGCATACATTCAAACCAAATTCGAAATTGATAAAGATGGAATTAAAGAAATTAAAACAAAATTGTATTAAACATTAGGCACTGAACCTCAAAATCTGTAACGACAACCTTTCACCGATGAATCAACTTAGGAGCTTAGGCTTCCATGACGGCTAGGGCACAACAGTTTCGTAAAATAAAACGTCAGATAGGATAAAACGGCTGATTAGTCCTTTTTAAGTCTCAGCTCAAAAAACAACCTAAATCCCTTAACGGGTTATAAGATAAAAGCCCGATAAACGACCAAAATTAGGCCCAAAACCCGTTTTACATTTTACTGCATCTGTAATTCACAGTTTTGACATTGAAGACAACAGAATTGGGTTTCGAGCCCAACAGAAGAATTGTATCTCTGTTCCTTAGCTTTCCAACGCATGCTCACATGCCTCAATCGGATAACTGTAGCCAAAGTTATGGCCTGCAGAGTAGACAGGGGTCAATATGCAGTAAACACAAAAGTTAATCAATAAATTACTATACTTCTCAATTAAGACCCAAAGTCTAGAAATGTGCTAAGACTTAGATATTAGGTACAGAACACAATTAAAAACACCAAATGCAAAGCTATAAAGAGTGCATTAAAATGCACTGATCAGGAATCACACTGCATTGGGCAAGAAACATCTGAATACACCACTTTAAGCTTATGTTTGGTTCTGGTCTCCACTTGTTGATTGAATGAGCTCTTGCTTTGCTTTGAGTGAATGCAGTCTTCACATACTTCACTAGGCTGTTGAATCTGAGGCAGTCCTTGCACCATAGAGTGTTTGCTCAATAGATTTAGGTCTCTAAAATTTATATGCCTAAATCTATAGTGCCACACCCACTCATCTCTACTGGTTGCAGTAGCTAGGCACTTGTGTTCCATGACATTGATCCCCACCTAAAGGTTCTATTCTTAGACATTGGTGCTCTAAGAATTACCTTTCTCTTGCTGTCATATACACCTAATTAGTTCTTCTCAATAGTCATCATATTGTTGGTGTAAACCCTAGTGGCCAATCTATTTTATATAGATTATTGTTTGTATCATGACTTTAATCATATATTTAATATATGTAAAGGCATCATTTATTATGTATAGCATAATAAAGTCTTTAGAATAGATAGTTCGTTTAATGGAACATCAAGTATGATTTGATCGTGAGACCCCATTGAACATATAGAATGTTATTATTAAAGTATCCATAGTCGAAGTATTATTGATAACTAGGACGACTATAATACATAGAGACTATTGTGTGAGTAGACTGATGACCAAATCTCACGGGTCATGGATATGTGATATCAAGCCAGCACACAAGTATAAATATTAGGAGTAATATTTATACTGGATTGACCCACTATGAGGATGCTTCATATTAGTTATGTAAGTGTCATGAGCGCTCCTCATGGCGACCATAGTGAAGTAGCCCTTCGACTTGAAGTCACTACGATTCCTACATGAGGAGTTGTAGGTTTTAATGCTATCAAATGTCATTCGTAACAGGATGATCATAAAGGTAGTACTTGGGCCTACAATGAATCATGTTAAGGGGTGTGAGTGATGTAGACAGGATTCGTCCCTCCTACATAATAGGAGTAATGTCTCGGGCCTCTCGATAGAGTAGGGCGTGAAAATATGCGTGGCCACGCCGAGATGGGCCAATATGGGATATTGGGCTCATTTTGTGATTACACGTCTACTTGGAGATCGAGAAACATATGATTGGACTTAACGAGGATGACACATTTATGCCTCGTGTTCAATCAAGACATATGGACGAAGGGACATTAACTTCACAATGATTATAGTTGCGTTAAGGTTAATATCGAATCACCGATATTTCCATAGGCTGGGTGGCAGTTACACATTGCTAGATGTCAATCATTGTCTTTGATGTTTAATATTATATTGAATATTGAATATTAATATAATATTTAATATCATTGCTAGTCTAGTGGGAACCTATGGGTCACACGCATAGAGATTTTATGATGGAGCAAGGAATTAATTAAATTAAGGGATGATTTAATTAAAAGAGTTTTAATTAAATGGACGCAAGTGGGCTTGGCCCATTGGGTGTGTGGTGACCTAAGTGGGTGAGACCTTTTCTATTCAAGGAAAGGTGATGCTCATCAGTTGGTCGACCTAATTCAGAAGTAAGGAGCCACCATCATCCCAAGAGGGCTAGCACCCAAGAGCTCCTAGGATCTTGCGTGGACTGAGTAGAGAGGCAACGATTGGTGCCTTTGGTGATCATGATTGTGAAAGCACGCTACAAGAGGTAAACACAATAACCGACTTTGTGATTCTTGGCAATGACATGATCCATGGGAAAAGGGTTTTTCCGCTCAAGAGGATTTTTTCAATCATGAAAATTAAAATTATTCCTCTTGAAAACCCAACAGTGGTATCAGATCCTTGTATGTTTGATTGCTTGAATCCATGGCTGTTTACTTATCTTGATTTTAATATATATGTCGATATTCATGAGCGATCCATATACGCGCTGCTACTGATTTATGTTCGTTGGTATGTGCGTGAAATTTTTTTGTTCAATGGTCCGATTTCGTTCTACATACGCAATTGAAAAACGGCAACAGAATATTTCACGGGTTCCAATGTTTCACGGAAAGAAACGACAGCAGAATGGTTCTGCGCAAAACATTTTTCATTGATATTCACCAGCCCATTTTTAAATTTGAGTCTAATGACTGTGGGCCTTTTCAAGCTAAATGTGCAATTGTGGAACTATTTTTACAGTCCTATCGATTAGTCAGATTTATTTATTTATTTTATCATTCCAAACTCACATAAACCCTTGAAATTGGTCTGATGCTTCAAAGCAATTGGTTTTCTTTGGTCCAATCAGATGTTGGCCATGAACGTAAAGCTTTTGACTTTCATTTTTTTAATGAGGTTTTGAATATCCGAATGATTAGTCGCATATCCTTTTAAGAATTAATTAATTGAATTCATGATTCAATCAAGAGTTTTAATTCGGTACGGGATTTTGTGAACGCGCATTTTATTAAAATTGATTGCTTTTTTATTTTTGGAAATAAAATGAAAATGCGGAGAAATTACGAGAATTCATGTTTTTTTTTCCAATCAAAAGAGTATGGTGCAATTGAGAGAAATTGAGGTCAAACGTTAATTGTTTCGGAAAAAAAAAAAAGGCTTGAATTATTTCTCGTACGTTTCTCTGTCAAATTGTTTGAATTCATGATTTGAATTTTTCAATATTATATTATCTCTAATATGATATTATAATTATTTATGTTTAAAATTATTTAAAGATAATAATAATAAAGTGTTGTTATTATTTACGGTTAAATAATTTTAAATGATATGGTGTATAGTTATGGCCTTAGTAATTTGATAAATGCGGCCTGCGTGTCGTGATTTATTTAATATTTAAATACGACCTGCGTGTCGTGCCATTTTATTTATTTATTTATTTATTTATTTGTACTTTCATATAAATAAATGTAATTCTTCAAAGAGTTGAAGATGAGATAACGCCATATGAGGATGCCAGTGGGAGAAGCTTGCGAAGCTTGCTCGTGGGTCAAAGGATTGTAATATAATAGTTTATTTAATTCTTAGGCATTAGGAGGCTATAACTGTACCACCACGTCTTGCATGATTTATGTATGTGATGCATGATGCGTATGTGATATATGTTTAACATGTTTTGAATGTATAAGATACATGCATGTATGCTTTATGAGATTGGATGTATGAGATGCATGTTTTATATGAAGTGTATGCATGTATGCTTGTATGTTGTGCATGTTTGAGAGACGCGTTTGTATGTGATACAAAAGCCGGTGAGATCGCTTAAAATAAAAATTTCCTCAATCTAAATATTAAGTCTAAATGCCTTCCGATGCGTGGCACTCGCCAAGGCCTTGATCGAATGAGTGTGGGTCATGCCAAAGCTGAGCACCTCGTTTTATCTCGGTGAGGCGCGATTGGGGAAATAGCCGCTTGCCAACCATTGGGTTTGACTTAACCGAGTGAATTCAATAGGATTGAAATGTCTCAGAGGCAAGAGTTGGACATCAATTTATATGATAAATTGGGATAAAGAATTATCCACCTAACTGATCCAAGAGTTGCATGAGGATGCAATTGGAAAGGAGTTTCCTACCTAAATAACTGAGTTCTAGGTGATCAGCCAAAGCTGACTCAGGACGAAGTGAAATATGGATCTTAATCTCACTAAAAATCTTCCAACGGGATTTTTCGAGTCAATGCCGAGGGTCATTGATTTGAGTAAAATAGTGCGAGCATATTTAGTAAAGTCCTATTAAATATGTTTTGTTCATGATATTAAAATTCTGTATATTTCTGTAATTGATATCACCATGGCATTAAACACTGTTAGTTATTACTGCGATTTGTCCTTTTGAAGGACAAGGTATCCAGAAATGAATTTCTGGAATGGTACATGAATTTGAGCATAGTCCTCAAGTACGAAAAAAGTTGTATGCTCTCAAGTAAAAGATTCCTGAGCAACCTACTCCTACTAGGATCGAAAAGGATGCTTATGAGAAACATTAAGTCGATGCCTTGGATGTAGGATACTTCACGCTTGCAATCATGGAGGCGTATGATATGATTATTCATCTCATGATGCTCTACCAAGAGCAAGCAAGTCATGAAAGGTTTGAGGCTTCCTATACCTTTTACAGCTGCAAGTTAGTAGTGAGAAACTCAGTGGGTCCTCATGTGCTTCATACTATTGAGTACAATGAGAACTAAGAAAAGCTGGGATTTCCTTGTTGCCAAGAGTTGGTCACTGACTTAATTATGCAAGAGTTGTTGGATAGTTAGAGTCAAAAAGAATAGGCCATGTTGATGGTCATGGAAAGGAAAGGCCTGATGTTTGCTATCAAGGAGTAACACGTGGGCAAGAACAAGTTCAAGCCCAGTACTTCTACCTTGAAGCTGACATATAAAATTTGCTGAGGAGGGCACTCGCTTCCAATATGGTTGGACCGAATATTGGAAGGAGAATTGCCACATGAACTAGAAAGAGTATAAATTGAAGAAAGAAAGTTGGACTTTTTCTTCGGGTATTTTGTCATAGAGGACAACGGGCTTGCCTTAGAACTAAATAAGTGTTATTAAATTCCAACTATTGATTGAAACATTGCTTCCATTTCTTGAGTGGACAAGAAAGGATTTTATGTTGTAATAAAAGGACAATTGTTGTTCCATTTATTCAACTGATGTTTTCAATATTGGAGATCTTGAAAGACACGTACCATGTGTTGTTATCTCAAGTTTCCCATCTATGACATAAATACGAATAATGTCAAATCAAGTGATTTGATTTTTATATACCAAGGCATTGATGTTTAGGCTAAATAAGTAAGAAACATAATTCTAAGTTCCATTAAGATGGATTCTCGGACTCATTCGATTGTGAATCATTTGAGGTCTATAGTTCTTACTTATTGTAAAAGACTACTAAGCTCTAATCACCAATCGTGGTGAAAGGACTAGTAATCTTTTGGCGTGATACATGAGATGTATATGGCCCACTAAACTAGTTTGTAAAAGATAGGTTTTCGGACTTCATTGGGTTTACTATTGACTACAGTAACTAAGGATTTATGTATCTTATAAAACATAAATTGGGAACCTTTGAAGAGCTCAACGAGTCCAAGGATGAAGTGCAGAAACACATTGGCAAGAGTATTAAGACCATATGATTGGATCATGATGGTAAATACTAAAGCCAAGAGTTTGATGACTATCTAAATCGTACCTTGTCAGGCATGGTCTGATCAATGATGTGTCAGTCAAAACTTTATGACTCTTTCTGGAGTGTACTTTATATACAACTGTTTCTCGCCCTTAACTATATTCCATCTGAGGCAGTAAAAGGGCTCCATATGAGATATGGAAGGGCTTAAAAGCCAAGTGTGACATTTTATGAAGATTTGGCTTATCAAGATTATTTGATAAACTTGAAGCCAAAATGAATAAATGTACTTTGTGGAGTATCCTTAGGAAACTAAGGGATACTGTTTCTACAATGTCTCCAAGGACAAAGAATTTGTCACAAAAACTGGAGTTTTCCTTAAAGGAGTTCATCTCCAAAGGAACCAGTGGGAGAAATGTAGAACTTTTCTTGCCTATAATGGAACATAACTCGGTTCCATAACTGTTATGGATGAGCCACCGATTCGAGTTACACAAGATCTATGTAGATCTAACAGGTCACATCACCAATATGAGAGATATGGACTTCTCCTGACTCAAAAAGGTGATGTGCTGCTCATAGATCAAAATGAGCCTGTGACCTACTTAGATGCCATAATTGGCCCAGAGTCTGAGAGGTGGCTTGGAGCCATAGAATCTAAGATGGAATCCATGTGAACTAATAAGGTTGGACCTTGATGGAGTCACCCCAATGGGTAAAACCCATAGGGTGGAAGAGGGTCTTTAATAGAAAACTGACATGGATGGTATTGTGAATACCTTCAAGGCGTGATTTGTCGTGAAAGGTTTCATGCAAATCCATAGTATAGACTGTGGTGAGACCTTCTCCTAATCATGATGCTTAAATCCATTAAGATTCTACTTGTTGAAGATCCATTTATGGATTTGAGCAAGCTTTTAGAAACTAGAATCATCGTTTTTGATGAGACTGTTGGACAGTGGGATTCATCAAGAATGAAAATGAGCTTGTGTATACACAATGGTTAGTGGGAGTATTATTGATTTCTAGTCCTATATGTGAATAACATACTGCTCCTCAGAAATGATTTCTCTGCAAAGCGTAAAAGCATAGTTGGGAAATGTTTCTTGATGAAGGACTTAGGCGAGACTTCCTAAGTGTTAGGAATCAGGATCTATAGAGATAGATTACTGAAGTTAGTTGGCCTAAGGTCGAAGTACATGTATGCATTGATATGTACTCGACTAGATGTCTTGTATGCTTTGAGCATGATAAACATGTACCAATATGATCCCAATGAAGGTCACTGGACCACAATCAATAATATCCTTGAGTACCTAAGAAAGACTAAGGATATATTCTTGACAGATGATGGTAAGGAAGATATCGTTGTACCTTGTTACATTGATGCTACTTCCAAACAAATAAAAGTAATTCCAGGTCGCAGTATGGATTTGTGTTTTGCCTATATGGTGGCACTGTGAGTTAGAAGAGTTTCAGGTCGGGGACAGTGTCTATTTCTCTTACAGAGGCCGAGTATGTAGCCGCCTCTAATGTGATTATAAGGCTGTTTCGATCAAGAAGTTCGTTTGAACTTGGCGTAGTTCCTAACTATGTGAACTCCATTGATCTCATCGTAATGATGATGGAGTAATCGTCTAGGCCAAGAAACTTGATCTCACCAACGACCGGAACCCATGCTTAGCTATTTCCATCTAATTCGATAGATAATAGAAGTGATGTAAATATGTGCAGAATGATAACACAAAACAATCCGCTAAAGGAGTCTCTTGATCAATAGTAGCTTGACACTCACACTAGTTCGATGGGTGTTGAATTGATGCTCGATTGGCACTAGTGTTAGTGGGAGATTATTGGTGTAAGCCCTAGTGGCCAATCTATTTTATATAGATTATTGTTTGTATCATGATTTTAATCATATATTTTAATCATATATTTAATATATGTAAAGGCATCATTTATTATCTATAGTATAATAAAGTCCTTAGAATAGATAGTTCGTTTAATGGACCATAAAGTATGACTTGATCGTGAGACCCCATTGAACATATAGAATGTTATTCTTAAAGTATCCATAGTCGAAGTATTATTGTTAACTAGGACGACTATAATACATAGAGACTATTGTGTGAGTAGACTGATGACCAAATCTCACGGGTCATGGATATGTGATATCAAGCCAGCACACAAGTATAAATATTAGGAGTAATATTTATACTGGATTGGCCCACTATGAGGATGCTTCATAATAGTTATGTAAATGTCATGAGCACTCCTCATGGCGACCATAGTGAAGTAGTCCTTCGACTTGAAGTCACTACGATTCCTACATGAGGAGTTGTAACAGGATGATCATAAAGGTAGTACTTGGGCCTACAATGAATCATGTTGAGGGGTGTGAGTGATGTAGACAGGATTCGTCCCTCCTACATAACAGGAGTAATGTCTTGGGACTCTCGATAGAGTAGGGCGTGAAAATATGTGTGGCCACGCCGAGATGGGCCAATATAGGATATTGGGCTCATTTTGTGATTACACGTCTACTTGGAGATCGAGGAACATATGATTGGACTTAACGAGGATGACACATTTATGCCTTGTGTTCAATCAAGACATATGGATGAAGGGACATTAACTTCACAATGATTATGGTTGCGTTAAGGTTAATATCGAATCACCGATATTTCGTTAGGCTGGGTGGCAGTTACACATTGCTAGATGTCAATCATTGTCTTTGATGTTTAATATTATATTGAATATTGAATATTGAATATTGAATATTAATATAATATTTAATATCATTGCCAGTCTAGTGGGAACCTATGGGGTCACACGCATAGAGATTTTATGATGGAGCAAGAAATTAATTAAATTAAGGTGAGCTTAATTTAATTAATAGAAATAATTAATTAAATAAGATTTAATTAGTTAAGGGATGATTTAATTAAAAGAGTTTTAATTAAATGGACCTAAGTGGCTTGGCCCATTGGGTGTGTGGTGACCTAAGTGGGTGAGACCTTTTCTATTCAAGGAAAGGTGATGCTCATTAGTTGGTCGACCTAATTCAGAAGTAAGGAGCCACCATCATCCCAAAAGGGCTAGCACCCAAGAGCTCCTAGGATCTTGCATGGACTGAGTAGGGAGGCAATGATTGGTGCCTTTGGTGATCATGATTGTGAAAGCACGCTACAAGAGGTAAACACAATAACCTACTTTGTGATTCTTAGCAATGACATGATCCATGGGAAGAGGGTTTTTCCGCTCAAGAGGATTTTTCAATCATGAAAATTAAAATTATTCCTCTTGAAAACCCAACACATATACCCTTTTTTAGAAAGTTGACCAATACTCAAGAGATTGCACTTAAACCCAGGAACATATAACACCCTAGTGATTAGAGATTCCCTACCATCCTTTCTTTTTATCAACACATCACCACTACCTTCAGCTGTGAGGTTGCTATCATCAACAAATCTCACTTTGCTTTTGGCAATTCGATTTAGTGTCACAAACCAATCCTTTCGACCAGTCATATGAGTGGAGCATCCAGTGTCAAGATACCACTGGTTCTCATTGCAATCTTCCTCCTGAGTTGTCACCATCAGTAACATAGTTTCTGAATCTTTATCTTCTTGTGCTAATTTTGCTTCATTCCTTTGTGATTCTTTCTTCTTAGCATAACATTCATCTGCAAAATGCCCGTACTTTTGGCAATTGTAACATTGAATGTTACTTTTGTCAAACTTTTTCTTTCCCTTCTTCTTCTTGATCCACCACTTCCTCTGTGCCCTCGACGAGCACCACCACTATTGCTGTTATTCTAGTTGCCACTACCAGAGGATTGATCACTTCTATTTGACACATTGTTTTAACTTCCTCTCCCCCTTCCTCTATTGTTCTAGTTCTATTTCCCTTTACCCTTATTGTCTTTGTTGAAATTCTGAGCTTGTAGTGCCACTTCTGTCGACTTCTTCTTTGTACCCCTTTCATTAATTCTTTGTTCATGAGATTCCAAAGAACCTTGTAATTCCTCCACACTCATTGTTGCAAGATTCTTGGATTCTTTGATTGCCACCACCACATGATCAAACATTGATGAAAGAGATCGCAAAATCTTTTGAACAATTGTTTGATCAGTGACGGTTTCACCACAATGCTTCATTAGATTCACCAAGGTTTGCACCCTTGTAAAGAATGCTGAGACACTTTCTTTATCCTCCATTTGAATCAACTCGTACTGACTCGTGTGCGTTTGTAACCGCACCTTCTTCACTTTCTCTGCACCCACATATGCTTTCTCAAGATTCTCCCATGCCATCTTGGATGAGCACTACAAGAAAATGTGTGCATACCGACGGCTTTTTACCGACGGTCATAGCCTGTCGCCAAAAAACTGGCTTTTTCGACGGCTTAAGCCATCGATAAATGTAAACCGTTGTACGCTAAACATTACCGACGACCTCAGCCGTTGGTAAATTTACCAATTTTTGGTTCCCGCTGATTTTTTAAATACTGATGGGTTTAGCCGTCAGTAAGAAAGCCATAATCGTCGGTAATGCCGTGTCTGACAGTTGAGTTTACCGACGGGTTTGAGCCGTCGGTAACTTTAAAAAAACCGTCGGTAAACTCCGTTTAGAAACCAGACCACGAGCCCTTCTTCCCCATTATTCCAATTTTCATTCTCTGTTTAATCTATCTGCCTCCCGCGCCACCATCGCGCTGCCGCACCTCCCTTACGTATTGGCCCACCTCCCTCTGCCACCACCTGAACTTCAAGAGGTACATATTCTTTGGGGTTTTTTGACTCTTGAACTACTTGCTCCATATAATTATGTAGAATAAACTATCGTATCTTTTGTTAATCCACTAATCTCCTACTTTCTCTCATATGTAGAACCACACCCTTCCTCCCCCATTCCGCGGCAGAACCCCCACATCCCTCACTCTCCTCTCGGCCTCCCCACTACCCACTCGGTGTTGCTTCTCCCTCACTCACTCAGCCATAACTAGTGCAGAAAACACATATAATCGCGGTTTTATTGGACTTTTTACGTTAGTTTTCAATCCGGCGTATATTATATCGACGTTGTAAGTGTGAAAAAAGTCACTTTTAATCGCAGTTTTTCTCAAAATCGGTGTTAAAACCTGACGTGAAAAGGAGCAAAAAATTTTGGAAAAAATGGAAAAAACACTTTTAATCGCGATTTTTAGTAAAACCGATGTTAAATGTTACTTTTAATCGCGGTTTTACTAAAAACCGCAATTAAAAGTGTTTTTTTTAATTTTTTTGTTTTATCAGTCCATGCCTGCTCGTATTATCCAAATTCAAGGCCCAGAAATACAACAACTAATATAAAATATTTATCAATAAATAATGCGCCGGGAATAAGAAAGACTCCGAGCTATGCCAGAAGAACCAATCAAACTTGTGATGTTCAGATTGAGAAATAAAATTCACAACTTAAAGCATACAATAGACAAATTACCAGGCGTGCGGAAAACACTAATCTATATCCCCAACCTTCCTTGGCTGCAGCAGCTCTTTGATGATCAATCCAACTAGAAATAAGCTTGCAGTCAGAAATTTGCAACCATATTTTATAAATGTTCTGAGTTTTTAGATTATGTAAAATTTCATTTAACAGCTACACATTGTAAACAAAAAGATATGAAAGTATCATACAGTTATGTCCATGTAATTGTATTATACCCAACAAGCCAAGGACATTTTGTATTATTGGTAGTAAGCATTGACAGGACCGTTTATAGTGAATTCTAGGCAATATGGAAATACATAACACAAGGCACCTATTTTCCAATCAATCATAACTGTGTAAGAAGTATAATGTTCTAATGTGGCATGAATTCATAAGAAAAACAATGCAAATAATATAAATTACAAACTAACTTATATAAGTTATCCAATATAGATAACTCTAAATTGACATGGCCAAAAAAGACTTCAAGAACAATATTATATTACATGCATTAGAAGTAAAGGGAAAAGGTTAGGTTAGATAGTCACCCAAGGAATTCTGAAACACTACCAATTCCAGCAAACTTTAGGGGCACTGGACCCTCTACTACAAGATCCTGCTCCATATTAATAAGGGACAAAAGAGAATAAGCTCACTAGAGAATTTATTTTTCCTGTCCAATATTTGATCAGAGTAAAGCACAACACTATAGGAATTCCAGAAAATTTAAATGGGAAAAACATGCCTCTTCTTCAGCAGCTTCTAAGCCTCCTGGAACCCAGAACAGATTCTTGTAGCCAGCATTATGCAGTAGTTCCCAACCAGTTAGTGATCTGGCTAGAAAACCAGGTTCAGAACAACACAAGAACTACATTGTCTATTTGTCACTTGTGAAATGATTGATAATTTCTTACATCCACCAGATTTTGACTGAACCAATGATTTAAAAACTGAAATAGGATTTAAAGCAGTAGGGGCAGTACCAATTACCAAATGCATTTCAAGGGAACTAAAAGTTAGAATTAGAAGCTCACCTCAGTCCCTTCGGCGGGCAACGATTAATTCTGTATCCTTGGGGAACTTATACTCGACTTTGGTTAAGAACATGCTATTGAAGAAAGAAAAGAAATGAATGACAAAATTTATGAATCAGTAAGCCTAAAGCTCTGCAGAATCTAACAGAGGAGTAATCTTAGAATAACAAAGAGGAGACTATTGATATGGTGTTGTAAAAATCTCCCCATCTGATATAAAAAAATGATTTTTTTATTTGATTTTTGGGGTAAAGAAATCAATCTAAACTAAACCACTCAATGAAATATATATATATATATATATATATATATATAAATAAAAAAGGGGTTTAAATTAAAAGTACCAGAAGAAGAGGAAGCAGTTTTTGGAACGGAGATTGTATCAGTGTCAGCCATGGCTTTGATGGGAATAATGCACCTGAAGCGCTGTGAAGATGAAGGAACCTGACCATACCACATTTGAAAACCAATACCATTGAACAAGAATTAAGTAAGAAATAAGGAGAAAAAATAAAATCAAACAAAAATAAAATAAAAAAATGTTGTAGCAGTAAAGAAGAATAAGAAGAAGAAAAATACCCAAGTTGTGGGAAGGAGATGGGAAGAAGAAACATTTCTCTTCTCAGCGTAGTACTACACACGAAGAGATGGCGTCCG
Organism: Calophaca sinica; assembly: GCA_037113605.1. NCBI lineage: Eukaryota > Viridiplantae > Streptophyta > Magnoliopsida > Fabales > Fabaceae > Calophaca > Calophaca sinica. The sequence continues at coordinate 98,289,951 of CM073733.1, read as the reverse complement.
CATGGAGAGGGACGGCGCGAGGAGAGTTCACAGGGAGAGAGACGGCGCAGAGGGAGAGGGACGGTGCGAGGAGAGTGGCGGTGCGAGGGGAGGAGAGTTCGTAGGTCTGAAGCTTGGCTCAGGAGAGTTCGCAAATATCAAAGAAATGAGAGACCAAGTTGTTAGTGTTCGTATTTGAGTGAGAAATTGATTTTAAGTTTTGATCACGGTTTTTAGAAAAAACCGGCATTATAAGTTTTTATTTTTTGTGTTTTAATCGCGGTTTTTGGAGAAAACCGGCGTTAAAAGTTTTAACTTTTTTAAGTTTTAACCGCGGTTTTTAGAAAAAACCGGCATTATAACTGACGTGCAAAATTTGCCCTATTTTACCTGTTCACTTATAACGTCGGTTTTTTAAATAACCGACATTAAAAGTGACGCGTTAATTTTAAAAATGCCACTGCATCACTTTGTACGTCGGTTATATCCAAAACCGGCGTTATAAGTCTATTTTTTATGTGTATTTCGCACTAGTGCATTCCCCTCTCCGTCCTCCTCACCTGAAGATTGGTCGAGATATGAAGATTTGAGTAGCAGCTCACTGATTTTGGGTAAGGCAGAATTTTTAAATATTCTGTTAGCTAAGCTCTATAATGCTTGCTTGGATAATTTCTCATTAGCTCAAAACATGTCCTTGAACAGACATGGAAGAGTTCTAAGATTGTATTTCGAAGGGACCAAGAGAGCTGAAGCATTTGCCTTTGATTTTGTTGGATGTGTTGTTAGCTTTATTGTTATATATAGTCTGCAAGGATTCATAATCATATTTTAGAGATTATTATATCTATTTTAACTACTAATGAAGGAAAGATTAAATTAACTAATGCCTTTACATTGCTAAATAAATGTTTAAATGTGTTATTTACATGCTATTGGAAAAGATATGATGTTTAATGCCATTACGTTGCTGAATGAATATTTAAATGTCTTATTTGCATATATTATTAGTGGAACACTACTAAAACTTATTTAATGACTTAGTTTATTTGAAATTTTAATATGCTTACATGTGATTAGAAGAAGAACTTGAAGTGTGACTATGCTCTTAATTGAATACATTTGTGGACTGGATTTGATAGTTGAATAGAGCAAGGATCCTCTAATGTTTATTAATTGTAGCTTGTAAGCAAAGCATTATTATTCATTGTGTGTGTGTGATGTGAGTTTTGGTTCTTGGTTTTTTGATGTCTTTTAAAAAAGTTAATGGCTTTTGATGGAGTGAAACTCATTGTGTGTGTGTGCTGTGAGTTTTGGTTCTGAGGTTTGGCACCTTAAATATTAGATTACTGAGTTTTGGAAGGAAGGGAAAGACCTTGTGTGGTAGTTAGTTAGTTTGTTGTTAAATTAATCAAGTACCACACAAGGTCTTTCCCTTCCTTCCATTTCAATGTTTTTGTTTATGTTCAATTCATGTATCGAAGTTTGTCGTTCACTGCTTCAGTTGAAATTTTTAACTGCCATGTGGATAATTGTTAATTGGTTATGTGGATTAATGTTATTTTTCAAACCAAATTTATTATGTATGGAAAGTTGTATTGCGGTTGCAACTTGGAGAGAAGTGGCACAATGGAAATCATGTGTTTTTTCCTTTTTGTTTTGGTGCTTGTTGAAATAATACCTTTGTAAAAATGGGAAGGGTCTAGTCTTCGTAGAGGCTCATGTGGTCATAGAAGATTTTCATTTTTTACTAGAATGAGGTTGGAGTTAGCAATGGGATTATGCTATGACAATGCCAATTTTCTTTTCATACTTCGGAGGTCATGGAAATTCTTTTTATCTTTGAGTTTAATCTTAGGTTTGTGATTACTACTGCAGTGACACAGCTTTATCTGGCACCACCACACAGCTTCGCCACACATCTTTGAGACCATCACACAGCTCTGCGCTGCCACACTGCTCCGCCTCTGTCTCGTTCTCTGTCACATAGACACAGCTCCATCTCGTTTTAGCTACATCACACATTTCGGGTATATGCAACTTTTGTGCTTTGGTCCTTTTTTGCTTGCTTTGGTCCTTTTTGAGATGTGGTAACTGGTTGTTGGATACTAAATTCATAGCTTCAAATAAGCTTCATTGACCTGAATTGACCTGAATATTGGAATTTGGTTTAGCTTGACTTGTGTGGGAATTTGAGTTTTTTTAGTTGCTTTGGTCCTGTTGAATAATGGATTGTACTGTTAAATAGAAATGGGATATGCTCATGTTTGTCTCAGCAAAATGAAAGACATTCGGTATAGCAGTGAATTAGGTGGCAGCAGTAGGATATAAGTAGTGTTAAACTAGTTGATTCTAAACTGATTTCTAAATTGATAATTGAGACTGAAATTTACATTAGAAATTATGCATGATTATAATTTAATTTTTTTTTACTATGTGCTTGTATGATTAGGAATTGAAAGTTTATTATTAACTTGCTGAAATATATAAGTGGTATGATATTTCAGATCTTGTGTTTTATTTTTTTTATTTTGATTTCAGATCCTGTATTTTGAGTTTTCTAGAGGCATGCATGATTTTTGATTTGTTGTTTGGTTTCTGTGTGTTGGAAGTTAATCTCCATAAATATATTTACCCATTATTTTATTCGTGTTATTCAGTAGCATCACTGCTCCGCCATACTGCTCCGAGACCGCCACTGGCATCGAAGGATGCAGACATTCTACTTCTGCTTAGCACTCTCTTGTTTTGAGAATTAGGTATGCACTCTCTTCAAATGTCGGTTACTTTTGGGTGGAAAAGGTTGACTATTGACCCCCACACCGACATTTTTCTTTGATTTCCTTCATAGATCTCTCCACAGAGGAAATTTTGAAGTGACGTATGTTTTGGCTAACAAATATATGTGAGTGAGTACTTTTGTATTCCTTACCTATATTTGAGAGTCTAGGAATGGGTTATGATCACGAATTGGTCAGTGTCACACCCCAAGTACGAAGTGTTTAGTAAAATGATTAATGCTGATAATTCCATGTTTGCTTAGGCTTCATGATCCTATTAGGTTTTGTTGTGTAAACCGAACCCCTATTAGTAAGATGTATGATTATTAATGAAACAGATGAATGATGTAGTGGTTAAAGCAGCAACACACATAAGACTAATTACACTCTTCCTATGTTACTCAAAAAGTTTAAGTTACTGAAAATGCTTTAGAAAATACAAAGTATTACAAATATTCATTAAAGCATCATGACACTCAATAAACTCAAGTCATTAATCAAATGCAACATCAATAGGAAGGAATGGCATGTACATTACAAATCAAACTGCATGTTAAAAACATGAAAGACTAGACGATGTTGCGTCTTTCAAACTTCCCAAGTGCTTCCTTGGCTACAATTTGCTTTGCACATCTCTCTGTGCTTCTTTCCCTTGCCACTTCTGCTTGTCTAATTCTATCCTTTAAGAGGATGTCAACTTCCATCTGACCTACATCCCCGAGTTGTAGACTTTTGATTTTTAGTGAATCATTTGCTTTGCATCCTTCTTTACATGTGAATCATGCATAGAAAATTAACTTAACTATTATACGAAAATTGTTATGTTAATTATTGATGAAATGGATGTTTGATTATTGTTATTAGAATCGGAGAAAAGCCTTAGCTTCCCGTTTGAGGCTCAATATATTATTGAGTGCATATACTATTTTAGGGTACCACGTGTTCATTGTATATTTAACCTTGAATTGTCCAAGTCGGAAAGTGTGGGAAAAAAACTTTTTCTTTACTCGTATAATAGTTGTTGCTTAATTCTCGTATTTTTATAATTGATAAAATTTTAGTTCGATTCATTTTCTTTTGTTCTCTGGGTGCATGCTTGATCGCGGTATTCATAACTACGATCATTTTGTGTACTCAGATACCAATGGAAAATGCTACCGAAATTTTGTCAAGTATAAGATATGATAATTAAGGAATGACTATTATACGAGTTTTGAAAAAGTTTTTCCTCGATTGGGATAGGGTCATACCATTTAAAGAAAGAGAGTGGTTGTAAGAACGATGTCTCAGATTAGATCTTAGACATCATCATGTTCTCCGTCTCAGAGTCCTGAAGATCCATCTGCACGCTCAGGGTTTGGGCAGATGTTGTTGGCGGCAAGAAGAAGGGTCGCCTATACGGAGCTGGAGACCTTGCCAGCAACTACAGGAAAGGGACCAGCCGCCTCCACATCAGGGAGTCATCGAGCAGTGGTAGTGCCAGTCGTCGCTCTGCCGCGGATAAGCAGGAGTTAGCCGAGGTGAAGCGGAAATTGGCTGAGCAGTAGGAGGAGACCCATCGGACAAATGCCATTTTGGCTCAGGTGCTGCAGCAACATGAAGAGATGCACCAGATGTTAGCTCACTAGCAGTCTCCTCCGCCTCCGCCGCCTCCACCTCCTAGTACTAATCATATCGATGACGCAGATGGTGTAGAGCATCTCGATCATGATCAGGACTACTAGGATTATTAGTGATGTTTGTACTGATATTTTTTGATATTTTCGAATATTTTTTTAATTACTGATGTTTGTTCGGATTATTTATTTATTATATATTATTTATTTATTTTTTTGGTTTACGTTATCACATTTTTTAATATGGGAATAAATTAATAATTAAAAGTAATCGATTTAATTAAATTAAATTACTAGTAATAGTTAATTAAATTAATTAAAGAAATTAATTAATTTAAAAAATAAATAAATAAATCTATCACATTTTTTAATATGGTAATAAATTAATAATTATTTAAATAAATAAATAATTAATTAAATTAATAGTTAATTAAATCAATTACAGAAATTAATTAATTTAAAATTTAAATAAATAAATCAATTAATTAAATTATATATAAAAATTATTCAATTAATTTAATTAATTATTTAATTAAATTTCATGGAAAAAAAATTACCGAAGGGTTTGCCTGTCGGAAATTACCGTCGGATTTTGACCGACGGATTCGCCCGTCGGTAATAGCGACGGTAAAAAAACCCGTCGGTAAACATTTGCGACTCCCATTTTACCGACGGGCTTGTAGTCGTCGGTAATCTGTCGGAAATTTCGTGTTATCGACGGCTTTTGGCCGTCGGTAATCCCGAGTTTTCTTGTAGTGGAGGTAGCCTCTGCGACTCTCTCAAAGTTTGCCACATCCACACATTGGGATGATAAAGAGTGCCTTAAAGTCTTTCTTCTTGGCCTACTTGTGCGCTGCTCTCTGCACCTCCTTGGGGTTTGAACAAGCTCCTCCACACCGTTCTTCACCACCTCCCACACATCTTGATAGCCAAAGAGAACCTTCATTTGTATGTACCACTTGTCATAGTTCTTTCCTTTGAGAATTGGGAGATTCCCAGGGAAGTGCCCATTTGACAAAGACGCCATTGTTGCAATCTTGAATGAAAAACCGTAGCTCTAGATACCAGATGTTGGAACCGAACTACACACTTACACACTTTATCTTTAGAGAGAATGAGTTTTAGAGAGGAATGAGGGAAATGAATATCACACACTTTATTATTCAGTCTCAAGTATTTATACAAGTCATAACTGCAAGTCCCACATCAGGTGTTGCAGTACTACACACTTAACAGATCTAAAATAGAAATACCCACCCACATAATCAGTTACAAACTAACAACTAACAATTGAATTAACTCTTCTAACAAAGATGGTGAAGAACAAGATGCTAAGATGAGAATAGCAACACCAACACTTCATTCTACTTTCTCACATATAAAGTCACACCAATATCAATATCAAAATCAAAATCAAAATCAAAATCAAAACTCTTCCTACTCTATGTCCCAAGATTACCAGCACCACCAAGGAATCTTCACCTTCTCAAACAGTTTCGAGAGATCCACTTCTGTAGAACAACAACAGATTCAGAGGGGACAAAGTGAGAGTGCAAGGATGGTCCCCCATTATTTTCTGTAAAATTCATTTTGTGGGTTTATGGGTACCGAAGATTCGAGACATAGTGAAGTGAAAAATAGGGAACTATAGAACCCTAATTTGGTGATTCTTTCCTTTTAAGATTTGGAGAAGATGACCTCGGTGTTAAAAGCTGGATTTTTATTTAATTGTTATTTTATTTGTTGTAACCCTCTCATTGGTTTTGTGTAAGGATGATGTGCCATATAAGCAAGGCGTTTGCTACGTTGAAAAAATTTGACGGAGTTAGAAAGATATTTGACAGAAAGGACAAACATGTGCTAACTTTACAAACATAGGAGACCAAAATGAAACGTTTAATAGATATGGTACCAAATTGAAACTTAAAATAAAGATAAGGGACAAAAAGTATAATTTTGCCTAATATTTATAGAGGATTTACATTTATAGTGACAAATTTGGTAACTGGGGTAATGTTTGGATGTATTTGATGGATGTAGTGTAGAATAAAACATTGTTTTAAATTAAAATGGAATTCAAGCACTAAATTACCGCCAAATTATACTATTTTTTATAGAGTTTAACTAGTGCATTTACCCGTGCTCGCACGGGTTAACTGTATGAGTTGTAAATGTATCCAACGTGCAAGAATAAATTTGAAGTTGTTTTTCAAAAAAAAAATATTAGCAGATTTAAATTTTTCAGAAACTATTATAGATAATTCATTATGAAGTAGAGAATATATGTATTTATACACATACTATAATTTTAAAATATAACAAATAAAATAGAAAATAGCGGTTTTATTGTTGTTTATATTTAGAGATGATTTTTCAACTATGAGTTTTAATAAAAAAAATACAAAGCACACAATTGACAATTGGATGATTTATCTAAATTACTATAAAATAAATTCAAACTAAGTTACATGAAAAAGATATATTCAATTATCTATGTTGGAAAACAAATTAATCCTAGAATAAATTCTAGTTTTTCTTGTATATAACATTATAACTTTAAGAAGGAAAAAATAAAAATACATATTGATTTAACATTTATTATATTTAAACATAAACAATGATGTGAATGTTGGAGTGCTAGAAATATTTATATTTGAAATAAATGCAAGAAACGAAAGTTTTAAATTTAATAATATGTAAGAGATAAAATATACATATTATAGAAAAATAGAAAAAATAAATTTAACATTATATAATTATGATTTTTAAATAAAATACTATGATGTGCATAGTAAAATCAATCATTCATGAAAAGTTATAAAATTAAAAGTAACCAAATTTGTATGGCAAAATAATGATAAATAGTATTTGTCAAAAAAGTAATAATGAATAATTACTGATAATTGATATAATTAATAAATAAAAATAGATAAGTCATTTAAGAGAATATATTAATGATTTACACTCCAGAATTATTATTTGACATGAGGTACTAATGATTTCTATAATTAAAAAATAACTGAAAAATAATTGAAATTGATGTAGGCAAAAAAATTAATGGTTCTTATTTTGTCACATAACTTAGTTAAAGGTCTATATATGAGAATTAATTGATTTATATGCTTTAATTTATTACATTTTGATCTTGAATTTGTTTTAATTCAAATTTGATTAAATAGACATTAATTGATTGATATGCCTTAATTAATGAAATGTAATGAATTAAAACATAAAAAATAAAATTTTTTACATTTTGGCGGGAAAAGAATGAATGTGGTACTGCCACGTGGCATGAGCTTACATGGCAAAACTCTATTTTATATAATATAGTAAATTTTTATGCATGTTTTACACCATTATCCAATCATATCTCACCATGTAGATGTTTGTTGAAATATTTTAAGAAATGATATAACAAAGTGGCACAATGGTAAGATATTATTGGATGACGGTGTAAAACTTTTTTAAACTCTCGGTGCATATAAATTAAGATTAATGCTATATCACACGAGGAAGTTGTTCACGAGCGCATCACGAAGGACAAAAATGATCAAGTGAAGCCATGACTAACCGTACATGGTGATTATAAAATAGAGTAAAATGTCCAAATTGGTCCCCGAAAAAATTATGGAGACCAATTTAGTCTCTAAAAAATAAAAAATATCAATTTGGTCTCTAAAAATCTCAAATATCGGTCAAATTAATCATTTTAAAGATAATTTTTAGGGATATTTTAGTCTCTATCGGGGACTAATTTAACCCATATTTAAAATTTTTAAAATCAAATTGATATTTTTAATTTTTTAGGAACTAAATTGTTCTTCGTAATTTATTTTTAAGATAAATATGGGTATTTTACTCCCTAAAATAAAAAAGACTTGACTTATATTGAGCCGTATTATCTTTCGTGATGCGCTCGTGAGCAAGTTACTCGTGTGATGTAGCATGGGGTAATAGTCACTTTCATCCCTGAAAGTGTAAATCGCTGTCATATTAGTCCCTGAAAGCATATTAACTACAAATTAGTCCCCGTAAGTGTACTCAGTCAGTCAGGTTAGTCCCTACCGTTAGCAAATCTGTTAACACCGTTTAAAATATTGACGTGGCCGCTGATTTGTCACCTTTTTGCCACTGTGGTCCATTTGGATCCACCAACGTGGCCAGGGATGGAGAAATTGAAACAAAAAAAAAGGGACAAAGAACCCTAGAACTCCCTAACGCCAAAATCGCTAAATCAGCAAGAGCAAAATCCCCAACTTGGCCAAAGAACCCTAGAACTCAGAAGAAGCTAATCACCAAACCACTAAATCTCCAATTCACGAATCAAAACCAGAATCGCGATTTGAATCACGATGCGTCGTGGGTGCCAGAATGAAGAATCGAGGGGGAACTCGAGGGGGAAGGTTGCGAACTCTGCATCTTCGTCATCCACACCGCGAGGGAGGTTGTGTGGTTGCGGTGGCCGAACGATTTTGTACATGGTTAAGCAAGGTGTGAACAAAGGGAAGCTCTTCTGGAGGTGTCCCAATTGGATGGTATGGCTGATTCGAAATTCATTTTCTTTCTTTCTTCTTTCATCTTCAGTTCATTACTGAGTTTTTTTTTTATTCCCAGATGCCCACAACGTGTGACCTCTTTGTATGGGCTGAGGACATGGAAGAAGCTGTTGCAGATGATGGTGGAAATCAAGCTGTTGCAGATGTTGTTTCATTTGCTCTCGATGTATTAGAATAAGGAAAGAAGAAGAGTGGGAAGATGCAAAAGAAGCTTCATGCTAAGAGATTCGCTGGGAAATTGAAACTGATTTGTTTGATGTTGTCTCTGCTCTTGAATTTGTATTTTTTCATGACTTGTGGTGTGAAACCCAAACTATGTATTGGAAGGCTATAAATTAAGGTTTAGGGGAGGTTATGTTTCTGTAGTTTTTTGTTTAGGGAAGTTATGTAAGTGGGTATTGACTTGTAAGTTTATCAATTTGAAGCCCAATGAAGTCCTTGCTTTTTGTATCAATGTTTATATCAATGTTTGTATCAGTTTGTATTTGATGTAGCTTGCACTCAATTCTGCAATTTGTATCAATTTGTAAAATTCAGCACTACCTGAGTTTCATCCTCTCCACTTGTAGCTTGCACTCAATTTGTATCAATTCTGCATTGGAGCAATGAATGCTTCTGTGACAAACTAGAATTAATAGGCAAACAGAATGCAAACCAGTAGCACAAATTCACCAGTAGCCAAACAGAATGCAAACTAGAATTAATTGCCATTTTGCAGCAGCAAAATGCCTATCATGTGAAGCATTTCTGTGTAACAAATGTTGCCACAAATTTTGCAGCAGCAGCAGAATGCAACAAATGTTGCCACAATGTAAACCAGTAAAGTTACACTCGATTTATGCACAACCAGTACATATCATGCATGCCTTGACCCATCAGATACATGCAGCAGCAAAATCCTTATAATTTCATTTTGCAAAACAGAATGCAACAAATGTTGCCACAATGTAAACCAGCAAAGTTTCACTCGATTTATGCACATCATTACCAATTCTGCAAACTAGTACCAAAAACAACATGCAATTCTGCAATGCAATTCTGCAAACCAATTCTGCAAACCAGTACCAATTCTTTCTGCAAACCAATTCTGCAAACCAGTACCAATTACCAATTCTGCAAACCAGTACCAAAACCAAAACCATTTTTTTGCTTCTCTTAGAAACAGCTCCATGATGAACACAACATCCAACAGTATCATCTCCACAAATTGTTCCTTGTTGATATCAGAAAACCAGAATTGAAGCAAACCATAATTGAAGCAAACACAAACTATTACCAACACCAGTAATTCAATAATATCCAACAATAATATCAGAACACAAAGATCCAACAAAGATTTAAAACCAGGTGAAGCAAACACAAACCAGTACCAACACCAGTAATTGAATAATATTGCCAAGTACATATCAAAATACCACATTTGTTTCATATCCAATTACATATCAAAATAATTGCACATTATGTGCAGATACAAGCCATACTACTAAGTCTAAATTTCCAAGTACATATTAAAAATACTTGCACCTAACATGTGCATATACATAATTACATTCAGCAAAAAATAGAACTTCAATCTTCAAGCTTGATGAGGTCCTCTTGGTTGAAACATAGGAGTCGGGATGAATGACATGAAGCTTGGCTCTCTTGAAGAGGCAGCACCAGGTGTATTTGGATATGGCACAATAATTGGAGCTACTGCAGGGCCTCTTATGGGTGGTAGCCGAACTCCAGTTGGCATATGATCAAATGTTCCCTGGCCAATTCCAAATGTATGAGACTGAGATGCACTCTGTGATTGAGGCTGTGATTGGCTCAAGTCAATCCCACTTTGATTCTCAACAACTTCAGGCTGAGAATCCACAAAATTGCGACATCCATTTGCATTGTGTCCGGTAAGACCGCATCTTGAACAAATAATTCCTGGTAACCAATTTGGTGGCCTAATTGGAACCCCATAGTTGCAACATCCATTTGTGTTGTGTCCTTTAAGACCACATCTTGAACAGGTAATTACTGGATATGATCTTTTTAACTTGTCACCTTGAATAATGGCCTCAGACTCATCCTTCCTTCTTTGCTTCTTTGGCCTTCCTGGAGCCCTATTCTTTGGTGCTGGAATAGGCCGCTCATACTCAGTTTGCTCCCAGAATTCTTGACCAGTTGTTGGTTTGACAAAATACTCATATGTGGCATTATATGCCCCAATAGTCAGCCACGCTTGACAGTATTCCTCAGGCTTCATTCCACGCTTGGCTACAATTGTAGGGAAATAGCGCAATAACAGAGTTTAAAAACGCAGCGGAAATTTAAACTTTCCCTTCCATGGATCCTTGCGAATGGTCATGACTCAGGGTTATATGAATTACCTCTTGTAGCGCAGATCGTTTGCAGACGAAAATTGGAATCGAGCACGAGCGTCGCACAGAAAACAACGCCTCTACGTAGTCCACACGACGCCCGAATGGGAGCGGTCTCGTCACGGTGCTAGGTGACGACGGAACGATCCACGATGCAAGTCACGATCTTTGGAACGGCTAGGGTTTTTCCAGTGTTCGACTTGATCTTAATGAGTCTATTTATAGACTTCACTTAAAGCCCGACCTAGCCTGCCGTAGCTTACCGTGTGCTCTCGGTATGCCGTAACTTATCGTGTTTGCGTCTTTCTTGACTCGCTGGTGCATCGTAAGAATGCACTAATCAATAAAATGAGTCTCACTCATTTATTTAATCTCCCATTAACTTTGTTCTCATGTGTGTGACCACAGCAGGTTCATGCGTTGGCAATAATATTAAATCACTATTTAATATTATAAGCGATGAGCGGTGTCTAGCAATACATCACTGCTACCCAAGTAACGAGAATGTCTTTGTTGTGGCGTAACCTTTCCGTGATAATGATCATGTGTATAATTACCCTTTTGCCCTTATATCTATATTGAACACAAGGCATAGTATGTGTCACCCTTGTATAGTTCAATATTATATTCCTTGATGCCCGAGTAGACTTAGTAACAACAAATAAGATCAATATCTCATATTGACTTATTTCAAAGATGGCCATGCATTTCTGATCATACTCTATCAAGGGCCCCACAGATATTAGTCCTGTTATGTAGGAGGCCAAATCCCATCTAGGTCACTCATGTCTCTTTGCATGACTCGTTGAGTGCCCGGTTGACCGACTTTATAATTGTCCTGTTCTGGACAATGTTTGGCGGCAATAAAACACTCAACTCCTCATGTAGGGACCATAGTGGTTTCAGTCCGAGGGTGGCATACACCACTATCACTATGAGAATAACTCATGACACTTACATAACACACTATGTAGTATTCTCATGGCGGGTCAATCCAAAGACACAATTACCCTAACGTGTACCTATGTGGTGACTTGATATCTCATATCTATAACCTGTGAGATGAGGTTATCAGTCCACCCACATAATAGTCTTGATGCATTATTATTGTCCTTAATAATAATAATACTCGACTACGGATATTTAGAGTAAGGTCTTTAGTATCTCACAACCGAGTCGTCTACTCGATGTTCTATTGAAAACGAACTTTTACTCAAGGACTTTATTACGTTGAAACAAACATAATAATTGAAAATGCCTCATATAATAAATAAACTACATGATACAAAATATAAGTCCAAAGGAAAAACATTGGCCTCTAGGGCTTACACCAACAATCTCCCACTAGCACTAGAGCCAATTAGGCATGTACCTAATACCCATAGATCTAGTATGACCATCATGCTTCTGCTGGGTAAGAGGCTTTGTAAGTGGGTCAGCAACATTGTCAAGTGTTGGTACCCTGCATATTTTGACATCTCCTCTATCGATAATCTCTCGAATGAGATGGAAGCGCCTAAGTATGTGCTAGAAACTGTACCAAGTTCAGTAATGAACTTCTTGATCCAAACAGCCTCCTTTGCTGCATTGGAAGCAGCAATATACTCGGCCTCTGTAATAGAATCAGCGACTGTTTCCTGCTTTGAACTCTTCCAGCTCACAGCGCCACCATTTAGGCAAAACACATAACCAGATTGCGATTTAGAATCATCTTTATCTGTCTGGAAGCTAGCATCGGTGTAACCTATTACAGCGAGCTCTTCCTGACCTCCATATACCAAGAAAGAATCCTTAGTTCTTCTCAAGTACTTAAGGATATTCTTGACAGCAACCCAATGACCATCACCGGGATCAGACTGGTACCTGCTCGTTGTGCTCAAGGCATACGAGACATCTGGTCGAGTACATAACATGGCATACATGATAGATCCAATTGCAGATGCATATGGAATCTTATTCATGCGATCCCTCTCTTCCTGAGTTGAAGGGGATTGTGCCTTTGATAGGCATACGCCATGTGTCATGGGCAAGAACCCTTTCTTGGAATCATGCATATTAAAGCGTCTCAACACTTTATCTATGTATGTACTCTGACTTAGGCCAAGCAATCTTTGCGATCTATCTCTATAGATCCTGATTCCTAATATGTAGGTAGCTTCACCCAAATCTTTCATAGAAAAGCAATTCCCTAACCAAGTCTTAACTTGTTGCAAAGTAGGGACGTCGTTTTCGATGAGTAATATGTCATCTACATATAACAACAGGAATACAACTATGCTCCCACTAACCTTCTTGTAAACACAAGGTTCATCTTCATTTTTAATGAATCCAAACTGTCTCACAGTTTCATCAAAACGAAGATTCCAACTTCTGGAAGCTTGCTTCAATCCATAAATTGATCGGCCGCAACTTGCATACTTTCTTGGCATCATAAAGTGTCAAAGCCCTCAGGTTGTGTCATGTACACGCCCTCAAGGAGATTTCCATTAAGGAAAGCGATCTTGACATCCATTTGCCATATTTCATAGTCATGGTATGCAGCGATGGCAAGTAAAATCCGAACAGATTTAAGCATCGCAACTGGCGAGAAGGTTTCATCATAGTCTACACCATGAATTTGCTTGAAACCCTTAGCAACTAGTCGTGCCTTATAGGTATGAACCTTACCATCCATGTCATTCTTCTTTTTGAAGACCCACTTGCACCCTATGGGAGTAACCCCTTCAGGTGGCTCTACCAAGGTCCATACCTGGTTAGTGTACATGGAATCCATTTCAGATTTCATGGCCTCAAGCCACTTCTCAGATTCAGGGCTATTAATGGCCTCCTGGTAAGTCACAGGCTCATCTTGATCCATGAGAAATATATCACCCTGTTGAGTCATGAGAAATCCATATCTCTCGGGTTGGTGACGTATCCTGCTTGACCTACGCTAGTCTTGTGTTACTTGAGCAGGCTGTTCTATCACAACATCTTGTGCAGGTTGCTCTTGTTCCTCCACAGGTGTTTCACTACTCTGTGATACTTGAATTTCTTCAAGTTCTACTTTCCTCCCACTAATTCCTTTGGAAACGAATTCCCTTCCTAGGAATACACCAGTTCGAGTGACAAACACTTTGCCCTCAGAAGGATTGTAAAAGTAGTATCCATTGGTTTCTTTATGATACCCCACAAGAAGCATTTATCAGATTTGGGTTCAAGCTTAGTGGAAATTTGTCGCTTCAAATATACTTCACAGCCCCAGATCTTCATGAAAGACATACTGGGTTTCTTGCCAGTCCATATCTCATATGGTGTCTTTTCCACAGTTTTGGATGGAACACGGTTAAGTGTGAAAGCTGCAGTTAATAGAGCATGTCCCCAGAAGGAATTTGGAAGATCCGCATGACTCATCATAGACCGGACCATGTCCAACAAGGTTCGGTTTCTCCTTTCAGAAACACCATTCCATTGCGGTGTTCCAGGAGGGGTAAGTTGGGATAGGATCCCACACTCTTTCAGATGATCATCAAATTCAAGGCTCAAATATTCACCACCTCGATCTGATCAAAGGATCCTAATATTCTTACCTAGTTGGTTTTGTACTTCATTCTTGAATTCTTTGAACTTTTCAAAAGATTCCGATTTGTGTTTCATGAGATACACAAATCCATACCTACTATAATCATTAGTAAATGTAATGAAGTACTGAAAACCCCCTCTGGCTAATGTGTTTAGTGGTCCACATACATCAGTATGTATGACGTTCAAAAGATCACTAGCCCTTTCACCTTTTCCTGTGAATGGGGTTTTTGTCATCTTTCCTAATAAACAAGACTCACATGTCTCAAATGATTCATAATAAAAAGAGTCCAAGAATCCATCTTTATGAAGTTTGGAAATGCGCTTCTCATTTATATGGCCTAAGCGACAATGCCAAAGATAAGTCGGATTCAACTCATTTGGTTTTATCCTTTTGGTATCGATGTTATAAATGGGCATTCCGAGATCAAGGACATAAAGTCCATTACTCATTTGTGCGCTAGCATAGAAAACATCATTTTAATAAATAGAGCAACATTTGTCCTTTATTATAAATGAAAAACCAGACTTGTCCAAACAAGAAACGGAAATAATATTCCTGCTAATTGCAGG
This sequence comes from Calophaca sinica, assembly GCA_037113605.1. Lineage (NCBI taxonomy): Eukaryota > Viridiplantae > Streptophyta > Magnoliopsida > Fabales > Fabaceae > Calophaca > Calophaca sinica. The sequence continues at coordinate 98,274,532 of CM073733.1, read as the reverse complement.
CACAAAACAACAGTTCTCTAACTGAAAAATAAGCCCACTAGGCAAAGTTAATACATAAGTTCCGACAGCTAAAGCAGCAACTTTTGCTCCATTGCCAACTCGTAGATCAACTTCGCCCTTTGCCAACGGTCTACTCCTTTTGAGCTCCTGCACATTAGTACAAATGTGAGACCCACATCCAGTATCTAATACCCATGATGCAGAAGTAGATAAATTGACTTCTATAACAAAAATACCTGAGGTGGAAGTCTCACTTCCCTTCTTCTTTTCTTCCAGATACTTTGGGCAGTTCCTCTTCCAATGTCCAGTCACACCGCAATGGAAGCAATTGCCTTCTTTAGCCACACCGCCCTTAGGCTTCAAAGCATAAGTCGCAGGTTTGGGCTTGTTAATTCCCTTGCCCTTGCCCTTATACTTGTTCATGGGCTTCTTGAACTGCTTCTTGCCCTTTCCACCATTGACCATCAAAATGGCCTTCCTTTCCCTTTGTTGATGTTATGTTCAGCTTCTCAACATGCTTAATGACTCCGGGCAGAGTTTTGTCCATGTCATTCATAGTGAAATTCATGACAAAGCGATTGAAACTCTCAAACGCGATTGCAAGATCAGATCAATCGCAAGCTCACGCTGAGGAAAAACCCAATCGATCGAGGTTCTCAATATACCCAATCATTTTGAGTACATAAGGACCTACCGGGCATCCTTACGCCACTTGCTTTGGAAAAGGGCTTTGGAAACTTCATACCGCTCATGCCTTGCTTGCTCTTGATAGAGCATCTTGAGGTGTTCGATCATATCGAACGCTTCCATGAGCTCATGTTGCTTCAAGCTCGAGTTCATGGTGGCTAGCATGAGGCGTGCAACTTCTAGGGCATCATCTTGATTCTTCTTATAAGCATCTTTTTCAAATTACAGGGCATTAGCAGTGGCTCTTGGGGTATTGGCTCTTCAAGAACATACAACTTTTTCTCTTGCTTGAGGACAATCCTCAAGTTTGGTGCTAGTCGAGAAAGTTTGTTCCTGCATAACTTTTCCTTCTCAAGGATTGATCGTGATGAGTTATTGTGAGTGTTTGATGCCATGGTAATCTACATTAAGAAAATATCAGAATATAAGTATCATGCAATAAACATATTTAATTAGGTCTTTAATTAAATACGCCTCCCACTATTTTACTCAAACCAATGACCTCATCATTGATTCGGAAAATCCCGTTGGAAGATTTTCTAGTGGGCCGAGATCCATATTTCACTTTATTTTAAGTCGACTTTGGTTGATCACTTAAAATTCAGTTATTTAGGTAGGAACTCCTTCCAATTGTATCTTATACAATTCTCGGATAGTTGGGTGAATAACTATTTATTCTAATCCATCATATGGATGGTTCCCAACTCACTTGCCTCTAAACCTTTCAATCCTATTATACTCGGTTTAGTTAAGTTAGACCCAAAGATAGCAGTTGGATATTACATTTATCCCATCGCATCTTACTAGTATGGAAAATGCACTCCGCTTTGGCGAACCCACATTTTCGATATTAGCCTTGATGAGTGCCAGCTTTGGAAGGCATTTAAACTTAATATTTCTTTTGAGGGATTTTTATTAAAGTTGATCTCACCATTTGTTAAACTATTTAACCTATAATATTTATACATGCATCTCATACATATATAGTAAATAAATGTGATGTGGTTATGGCCCCTAACGCATTGATTCTCACAAGCCAATGAGAGAATCTAAGCTAAACCTAGGAACGATCATACTTCTCCAAGTGTGACCTTCAATGTAGCCCTCTTATGATTTTGTCTTCTTGTCTCCTACATTACATTAATGAGAGTACTCGTTTTACATACGAGGGAGTGAGATGAGAAGAGAATTTACATTAAGAATTAAAAGAGAGGGACGACACGCAGCCGTATTTTTAATCCAAACAAAGGCACGCGACGCAGCCGTATTTTAAAATTCCAAAATAAATAAAAAGGACTAAGGCCATAACCACTCACCATGCATCACAAAAACATTAATGACAATCAATAATAATAATACACATTTATTACTTATTAATCTTGTCATTAATAGTGATTAAAAGCAATTAATTAAAAATTAAAACTTTCAAAAACTCGCTTCGCAGATTCAGCACGGGGTTTCAGTGAACATTTCTGGCGTTTCAGTGAACATTTCACGTTGCAGAAAACATTGCCGCCTCGTCGTGACCGTGAACGCTTCATGCCACAGTAATAACATCGCCGTTTCACGTTGTTACCAACACGGTTCTGGGTACCAACACTTGGACCCATCGATGCCTATCCTTAAACCCGCAGTAAAACATGTTGCATCAACACTTGACACAAAAACCGAATCAAACAAATATACAGAATCACAATGTATATATATATATATATCTCATATATGTATAGATTATTCGAAGCGACATATATATCACATATATATTCAACCGGGTTTTCGCAATCATACAAGGTATAATTTTTAAAGCGAACAGATTCATAATCTACCATAAAACCAACAGATTTGTAATCTAGCATACAAGAATGCATGTCATACACACATGTAACCATAGTAAACCGAATCATGGTTTCGCAAGTGGCTCTAATACCACTGTAGGGAAATAGCGCAATAACAGAGTTTAAAAACGCAGCGGAAATTTAAACTTTCCCTTCCATGGATCCTTGCGAAAGGTCATGACTCAGGGTTATATGAATTACCTCTTGTAGCGCAGATCGTTTGCGCAAAAATTGGAATCAAGCACGGCGTCGCACGTAAAACAACGCCTCACGTAGTCCACACGAACAGCCTTCAAATGGGAGCGGTCTCGTCACGGTGCTAGGTGACGTCACGGAACGATCCACGATGCAAGTCACGATCTTTGGAACGGCTAGGTTTTTCAGGTGTTCGACTTGATCTTAACGAGTCTATTTATAGACTTCACTTAAAGCCCGACCTAGCGCCAGTAAGCTACCGTGTGCTCTCTCGGTATACCGTAACTTATCGTGTTCTGCGTCTTTCTTGACTCGCTGGTGCATCGTAAGAATGCACCAATCAATAAAATGAGTCTCACTCATTTATTTAATCTCCCATTAGCTTTGTTCTCATGTGTGTGACCGTAGGTTCTCGTAACGCGTTGGCAATAATATTAAATCACTATTTAATATTATAAGCGATGGCGGTGTCTAGCAATACATTACTGCTACCCAAGTAACGAGAATGTCTTTGTTGTGACGTAACCTTTCCGTGATAATGATCATGTGTATAATTACCCTTTTGCCCTTATATCTATATTGAACACAAGGCATAGTATGTGTCACCCTTGTATAGTTCAATATTATATTCCTTGATGCCCGAGTAGACTTAGTAACAACAAATAAGATCAATATCTCATATTGACTTATTTCAGCATGGCCATACATTTTACAGTCATACTCTATCAAGGGCCCCACAGATATTAGTCCTGTTATGTAGGAGGGGCAAATCCCATCTAGGTCACTCATGTCTCTTTGCATGACTCGTTGAGTGCCCAGTTGACCGACTTTATAATTGTCCTGTTACAGACAATGTTTGACGGCAATAAAACACTCAACTCCTCATGTAGGGACCATAGTGGTTTCAGTGCGAGGGTGGCATACACCACTATCACTATGAGAATAACTCATGACACTTACATAACACACTATGTAGTATTCTCATGGCGGGTCAATCCAGTACACAATTACCCTAACGTGTACCTATGTGGTGACTTGATATCTCATATCTATAACCTGTGAGATGAGGTTATCAGTCCACCCACATAATAGTCTTGATGCATTATTATTGTCCTTAATAATAATAATACTCGACTACGGATATTTAGAGTAAGTTCTTTAGTATCTCACAACCGAAGTCACCTACTCGATGTTCTATTGAAAACGAACTTTTACTCAAGGACTTTATTACGTTGAAACAAACATAATAATTGAAAATGCCTCATATAATAAATAAACTACATGATACAAAATATAAGTCCAAAGGAAAAACATTGGCCTCTAGGGCTTACACCAACAACAATAGCTGCAACAGCATGAGCACATGGAATACCTAACCAACATGCAATTGAAATTAGTTAAATTTGTTAATTAAATGATGAAAATGAAGTGAATAACAAATCAACATTAGTTTAAATACATTAATACCTGTCAATTGCCAGAACCTACAGGTGCATGTGTGGGCATGGATATCAACATCCATCTGCTTCCTCGAATTGTCTTGCACCTCAAACCGACCTTCTCCAGCCCAGATTGGCTTCCATGCATTACTTATAATCTTTTGCTTATCCAACCTAGACTGCTGCTTAGAACACAATGGTCCTCTCCTATTAGCCATTTTTAGCTTGTTCGTGCTCATGGTGGTCATGATATAGCACCTTATCCCCTCAGCCATGGTCAGTATAGGTTTTCCTCTATACTTCAAGATGCTTGAATTAAACCCTTCACAAGTATTGTTTGTAATGTTGTCCGCCTTAGGCTCCGTGCTAAAATATGCCTTGGTACATGATTCCTTGCTCAACCTATCCAAGTACTTCCATGCATTTGCATTTTTTCTTTTCAACCGATCCATCACAGATTTAAATTTGGCGGGAGTGGTTGATCTTGCGGCCTCCCACACCACATTTCTAAGTTCTTTGTCCTTCCAATGTTTGATAAAGTTCTTCCACAAGTGCATAGCACAAAATCTATGAGGCACACCTGGCATCACCTCTTGCACAGCAGCTATGAGACCCTGCATAACAAATACACAGATTCATATTAGTCCCGAGCGTTTACTTCTTTGTCATACAAGTCCCTGACAGTATGCAATAATATTTAAAATAATCCTTCACATACATATTAGATGACTTTGATAATAAATACCTTTTGCATATCACTCATAAAGTTCCATCCATGTTGGGTATAGTCTCCCAAATCCTCATGTAAGAGTGTGAGGAACCACTTCCAATTGTCCTTGTTTTCAACATCAACTATGGCATAAGCAATGCAAAAATTCTGCATGTTTGCATCTTGTCCAACTGCTGCCAGTAGTTGGCCCCCATAATAACCCTTCAAAAAGCAACCATCTAGACCAATGAAGGGTCTACAACCAGCCTTGAACCCAAGCTTGCATGCCTCCAAACAAACATAAAACCTCTGAAATTGTGGTGGACCCTCAGGCATGGGAATGCAATTCACTTTTACTGTTGAACCATTGTTGCTCCTTACTAACTCATTAGCATAATCCCATATCATTCCATATTGTTCCTTAAAATTGCCTTCCACAATCACTTTTGCCGCTTTCAATGATCTAAATAGTTTAGTATCATTGATATGAACCCCAAACTCCTTCATATAATGATAAGCCTCTATGTACGTGATCTTTGGTTGCAACCTAATCACCTCTTGTAGCTTATTTGCAACCCATGACCGGTCGGCTTGGCTATTTGTGAACACCCTGCAACAATTGTGTTCACTCCTGAAAGTCATTATTTGGAAGCTTCTAATCTGTTCAGCCCAAGCACAATAAATCTCCCATAAGCAACCATCTTCCTTGCATTTAACTCTACATCTTACCTTGTCATTTTTCACCCACCTTATGTTTCTCCCATGATATATGGTGTAATCATATGACAAAGATTCTTAAATGTAGCTAGGTGTCAAATTCCATCCCAACCTCCAAATGTAATTCGCCAAACTTTGCATTTGCATTAAATTGTGGGAAACCGTCTTATCACCACCATCATCCTCATCATCTGTACTAGCGGGGTCTTGACTCCTCGAGTGGTAGGAATCATTGTCCGACAAAACATCATCATCGCCCATTGCATTGACATTAGGGTCTTCAATGTTTTGTTCGGTTGCACTAGCCTACATTTGTTTGGATCACTTGCATTCCCAATAGACTCAAGATCAACTTCTTCAAATGTTTCATCCTCTCCACTTTGAAGTATGAAGGCATGTATTCGTAACCTTCATCACTTTGGAAATTAACTCAACGGGTTGCTCTTGAGCAGAGGCACCAACAACATTCCTGAACAAGTAAAACATGCACCCATTAACGATGGCTAAGGGTCAAGAAGCAGTAAAACATGCGCCCATTAAACCCCGTTATGATCACGGACATTGTAACCCTAAACCCTAACGAAAACAAAAATCACGGTCCAAATAAAACATGCAATCGGAAGAATCCGGAGTAATCAAACACGTTGAGAGGAGTATCGAACATTTAGGAGAAAAGCTTGGTGAATAAGATTACAGGCGAAGATTACGAAGGCGGCAACTCGCCGAGTGCCCTGTTGAGGACGTTCTGGCGGCCTTTCATGGACGACCAACTAGATGGCGGCGAAAATGGCGGACGACGGTGGTCGGTGGTGGTAGCGGCTGTTGAGTGTGTGGTGGTAGGGGACTTTGGAAGCTTCTTTTTTAGGCGGTGTCTCTATTTTTGAGTGTGTGTCCCAAGCTTCTTTCGATTTGTCCCTTTTTTGTTTCAATTTCTCCATCCCCGCCACGCGTTGGTGGATCCAAATGTACCTGATGGCAAAAGGTGACAAATCGTGACCCGCGTCAGCATTTTAAACGATGTTAACATATTTGCTAACGGTAGGGACTAACCTAACTGACTGAGTACACTTACGGGGGCTAATTTGTAGTTAATATGCTTTCAGGGACTAATATGACAGTGATTTACACTTTTAGGGATGAAAGTGACCATTACCCCGATGTAGCATTACTCATAAATTAAACTCTTTTTTATAACCAACTCACCCAAAAAAATTTCGGATATCACAACCACTCGCCTAAAACGACGCGTACCAAAAGGGTGAAAAAGTCAAGACAGAAGAGCGAAGCCCAAGTCTGCACAGCTCCTGAAACGACAATTATTCTTCCCTTCGCTCTATCTTCACTCGTCGTCTTCCTCTGCGCCCTAACCAAACCCCATTCCACCCAAAATCCCCAATTCTGTTCTTGGAAACCCTAATTCGATCGCCGTAGCAGCAGCAGAAGAAGATCGATGTGGGCTGCTTCGTGCCTAGCGTCATGCTGCGCAGCCTGCGCATGCGACGCGTGCAGGACCGTCGTTTCGGGGATCAGCCGTCGTTCAGCGAGGATCGCCTACTGCGGCCTCTTCGCTCTCTCCCTCGTCGTTGCTTGGATTCTCCGCGAGGTCGCTGCTCCTCTCATGGAATCTATCCCCTGTAAGCATTCCCTTCTTCAAATCCTCTCTATTCTTTCATTTTTTTTTATTTGAGTTTTTCCAATCGGCAATTTTGCATAGAAATCTCGAATCGTTTCTTTTTTCAAAAATTATTTTGGGGTTTGAAATAAACTGCTTTATTATGGAATTGGAGGATTGCATGTTACACCAAGCAAAGAGGCGAGGTTATTATTATTAATTTTTATAATTTCTAAATTTGGTCCTTGAAAAATTGTTTGATTGTGTAATTCCTATATTTCCTATGGAATAGACATAATAGTCCCCCCTCCCTCCCCGAGCTGAAGTTTTATTTCAAAGAACCCGTGCTCAATCGAACCTAGTGATCGAACCTACTGTAGTTAAGTTTTTGTGGACAAATAGTTTTTCGCTGAAAAACAGATGAGTGAGCTTTAGATGAGTGAGCTTTCGATTTGTGTTCTTAATGTAGTTAAGTTTTATAAATAGCTAATAGATTAAATAATAAATTTACGATATTGATAGCACAGATGAAAGTAGATTGGTGAGATTAGCAAAATTCTTCTTAGATATGAATAATGTATTTGTAAATGGTGCAGGGATTAATCACTTCAAACAAACTCCGAGCCGTGAATGGTTTGAGACCGATGCAGTTCTTCGAGTTAGCTTGGGAAACTTTCTGTTTTTCACTATTCTGGCAACTTTAATGGTCGGTGTGAAAACCCAGAAGGATCCTCGTGATAGCTTGCACCATGGGGGTTGGATGATGAAAATTATCTGTTGGTGCCTTATGGTAATCTTTATGTTTTTCCTTCCAAATGAGATCATCAGCTTTTATGGTAAGAATCTCTTCTAATGTAATTTCACTTTGTATATTCGAATAGATTTCTTATGGTTAACTGCTGCGCATGTTGAGTTTCCTGTACTGCTTTCCTGTACTGCTAATAAGTCTTGTATTGGGGCCTATATCACGCTTTAAAAAAACTGTAGAAGTGCAATGACTTTAAAGTATTGAGACACTCTCAGGGTATAGCCATTTCTGTATGAAAATAAGAGCCTTTAATCCTGAAGTCTTCTTCATGCTTCTAGACTTCCATTAGAGCATTTGATTTGATAAGTGCAATCTGACTGCCTTAGACTTACGATTGAATTGAATCAAAATTTGATGACTGTGTTCAGAATGATATTAGTACTTAGTTAACAGCACAACACTGACAATCGCCTTTCATCATTGAAAATTTTATGGGAAGTTTTTATGGATAAGTTATTTCCTAAACGCACCATCTTTGTGTGCATTTTTCTAATGAAAATGTGATCTTTGCATGGTTCACTAAATTAAAATTGTCCTCTTGCTCATGCAACTTTGTTCATGAATTGCACATAATGTGGACTTTTGGAGAGTGTGAAGTTATTCGAAGGTGGAAGTTACAGCTGGGATGAAAAAAAATTATTGTAGATAAAACCATGGATTCTTTAAAGTAATGCATCTTATTTGTTTGAGATATTACTTTGGATTTGGGTTAACTTCTCTTGATTAAAATACTGTTTTAAATATCACTTTATCATTCTATTGTTTTCTTTAAATGGCTAGTATTGTGATAAGCAATTTGTTTCAAATCTTGTCATGGAAAACATTTTGCTATTCATTCTTTTAGTAGGAATGGCAGGGCTTTAAGTTAGGAGAGTATCTTATATTCTTATAGAACCTGTAAATTGTTTAGATACAAAAAATTGATTCCTGCTTAAAAGTGAGTTGAAAGATGAAAATTGAAAAGTAGATATGTTTTTTTCTCCTGTGCATTTGACTTGTAAATTATTGTATTGTTCATGATTGTGATGAATTATGTTTATTTGCAGAATCAATATCAAAGTTTGGCTCGGGTATGTTTCTTCTCGTTCAAGTTGTGCTCTTGTTGGATTTTGTTCATGGATGGAATGACAAATGGGTTGGATTTGATGAACAATTTTGGTTAGTTTTAGGCTCTGATATATTATTTAACTCCTGCAATATAGTTTCCTTTACTTGATATTATATGTTTGAATGAGAATTTCAGCATTTAATTGTTTCTTTGTTTATACAGGTATGTTGCTTTATTTGTTGTTTCACTTGTTTGTTATGTGGCCACATTTGTGTTCTCGGGAGTTCTCTTTCACTTCTTCACGCCATCTGGACAAGACTGTGGAATCAATATCTTTTTTATTACTATGACCCTGATCCTCGCGTTTGTTTTTGCCATAGTAGCTTTGCACCCTGCAGTAAGTTCATTTACTGATTTTCACTGTATCTAACTGCTATTAATTTGATTTCCTTGTTTTTCTTATGTAGAATGTTAATTTGCCAATGTTGTCTATAACATGATATTGAATTGTCATTGCTTGGAAGTTGTAAATGATACATTTTCCATTTGTTTTAACCTAAGCACATGGTAAAAATGTTACTGTATACAAGTTCTTATATAACCTGTTAACTATTAAATCTAGTTTCTTATCTGCTTTGTCTTGGTTCTATGTTTCTTATGGAATGTGGACTTGGTAATTATGGCATTACAAAATGTATTATTCTTGTCTGCTTGGGGCGTAACTGAATTTTTCTAAGCTTGGCTTGAAGTATCAATTGCAGGACTTTATTTTGTTTAGTTAGGAATTGGTTTTATTCTATGCAGTATATATAGACTATTCATTACTTTAGTTGGACCCTTAAGTTTCTTATATTATTCTCATTTATAGGTAAATGGGAGCGTTTTGCCTGCTTCAGTAATATCATTATACTGCACTTATCTCTGCTATAGTGCACTGGCTAGTGAACCCAGAGATTACGAGTGCAATGGTCTTCACAAACACTCGAAAGCTGTTTCTACTAGTACTCTTACTTTGGGGTTATTTACAACTGTTCTATCAGTTGTGTATTCTGCTGTGCGTGCTGGATCTTCCGCCACAGTGCTTTCCCCGCCAAGCTCTCCTCGTGCTGGTAATTTCTCAGCATTCAACATATCTTTATTTTGTTGAGATTTGCTAAATTCCAAAGTCTAGCCACCTAATATCTGAACTCGAAGCTGGGTTTGATTTTGGTGCTTTGAAGGAAAATAATGAATTGTCATATTGTTAATTGATTATCACCAAATTACCAAAATTTGTCACATGCTAATACTGACAATCTGCCATTTCTGGTTATTCTGCAGGTAAGCCTTTGCTTCCATTGGATGTAAAGGAGGAAGAAAGTAATGAGAAAGCGAAGCCAGTTACATATTCATATGCCTTCTTCCACTTGATTTTCTCTCTTGCTAGCATGTATTCTGCAATGCTTCTGACGGGTTGGTCTACCTCTGTTGGAGAGAGTGGTAAGTTGGTTGACGTGGGGTGGCCTTCAGTTTGGGTTCGGATTATCACTTGCTGGGCAACTGCTCTGCTATACTTGTGGTCTCTCGTAGCTCCTATCCTGTTCCCAGAAAGGGAGTTCTGAGTGGGTTTGCTCCTCAATTTCTCATGGCTCTGAGTAAGGTTGTGTAACCTGACTACTATATATCTGGTCGCAGTTGTACTGCTTCTATTATGATAAACGCTATGCATCTATATCAACATTCACTGTAAAAAAGTATGTTATGAATGACATAATTCCAAGTGGCATGTTTTCAATTGTATAGTGAGATTTGTACCCTGAATTAATCTATATATGCCGATATAGTTTATGCTTGCATCTTGAATGTTCGAAAAACAAATTCTGAGAAAAACGAGAAACTAGTTGGAGCATGTGAAGAATAGATTGCGAATGACTATGAAATATGAAATATTAAGGGCTCTATTGGTGACCAAGGTAGGAATAAGATAAATAGAACAAGAGTTAGATAAGAGTAAGATGTGATGAGCTTAAAAAGTTTTTATTCATTGTTTGATGCACGCTAAATAATCCATAAAAAAAAAAATTATATCCAATCATGTGCTTAAGATGGGTCATAATGACAAATTTTTAAGTGTGAAAAAAAAATCACCTCTTTGTAAGGTGGCCTTTGGGGATGTGAAGTGGTGGTTGTAGAGTGTTGGGAGGCAAAGGGTACTGCTAGGCGGCGGTTGTGGAGTCAGGTGGTGATGATTAATGTCGAGCAATGATGGTGAAGGGTGATGGGCAATAGCAGTGCAAGGTATATGTGAATGACAAATTTACCCTTTTGTAATGTTGCAAAAGAGGATGTTTATAACTGTAGCCTACTCCTCAAACCTTGAAAGGGTTTATAAGCTATTATGTGTTTTGGGCTGTAAGACAGGTTTGAGAAAGGAATAGGCTCGTGCGCACAAGCTTGAGCCAATTTTAATGGTTTCAATGTAAATCTTCTTATTTGCACCATCTACGCACATGAAATGTACTTGGAATTCTTTTTTATTTCCTGAAATTTTTTTTTGTGAAATTAAATTTTGGATTTGAGAAGGCCCATCCGAAAATGATGGTTTTAAGGAGTTTTATTTTTGACTTAGTTAAAAAATGGGAACCTATGGTTAAAAAATGGGAACCTATGGTTGTTTTTATCTTATTTGAAAAACCCTACATGCTCCTCATTCCTCTTCTCTCTCTGGGTTCTCCCAAAAAATTTCTTGGGCGGATCATCTCCAATTTTCTTCTTCTTTTTGTTCTATTACCTTCGATCTCTACCAAGATGAGTCTGTTGTACTCGGGATTTGCACATAGTGGACGAATAAATCCATAGGGGTAGGGGTGAGCAAGGGACATGTTATACGTGTTCCTAACCCGACCTTAAACTTTGACCGGACCAATTTTTTAGACACTAACTCGTCACTAGACTCAAACAAACCCAATGTTCTGCGGGTCAAATTGAGACTGAGTCTATTTAAAACGAAACCGGGCTGACCTGAAGAACAATTCAAATAAAATTATAAAGTGATCATTCAATGATGACTAAAAATTAGAAGTGAAATATTAAATATTTTTACTATTTTGTCATGTATCCAAAGTTATACATGACTCTTGCAATTGTACTTTACTAAAAGATTACTAATTAAACTAATATGGATTCTGACTTGAATATTTTGCTTACAGAAGTCTCATCACAAAATAATGGAACTAACAAATTGGTGAGAAATGGACGAGTTGTGATGAGTTATACCTGACCCTATTCTATCTCTAAATTTTGGTTGGATTCATTCTTTAGCCCAAACCTGTCCCTAGACCTGAACAAACCCATTACTCTGCGAGTCAAATAGGACAAATATGAGACGAGTTTTTGGGTTGGCTTGAGTCATGTTCACCTCTACTTAAGGGCAGTCTCACAAATGCTTTAGAATTTTTCTCACCGTTATTATTTTGCAGGCTTCATCTTTTCTATTGTTGACCCATCGTGGATGGTGGATCGTGCTGCTGGCAATTATTTACGACATAATCTACGAATTCAATTGGGAAAATCAGTGAAGAACGTCTTCTCTTTGCCATTGCCATAAAACACCTTTAAATTAATTAGCCTCTAAAACATCTTTGAATTTTCCTTGGAAGTGAGCCTTTGTTACAGGAAGCTTATTATCTTCGGAAAAACATAAGATATTACTCCTTCCATTTCATATTAAATGTCAATTAAAGTTTTTTTTCCATAAAGATTAAGAAAAATAGTAAATAACTTAATAAGTGGAGTAATACTATTATGAATTTTTTTTATTTTGTTAAAACGACGTTCAATATGAAATAGAGGGAGTATACAAGAAACGTGAAGGATAAAAAGAATAAAATTTATATTTTGACACAATTTTCATTTAGAACGGATAACTTTTTTCTCCTAACTATATGACATATATAGATAGACAAGTCCCTGAAATATTAGTGATCACTATGCTTCAGTGCTCTCATCAACTTTGGGCCTCGTATTCATTAGAACCTGCCAGTAAATGATATCCCATATAACTTTAATTTGACAATTAAGATGTATGCTGAATTACTCATATGGCAGATTAAAAATGAATGAATGCTTGGGGTTATGTTACTTACCTTGCGGAGCATGGTGTTCTCATTGATCAAAGTGGAGATACGCTCTTCTAACTTGGAATTCTTGTCTTCCATCTCTTTAGCTCTTGATTCCAATTCATTCACGTACATCTTTTTTCTTTCACGGGCTTGTTGGGCAGAAACCCTGTTCCTCAGCAACCTGTTTGTATCCAAAGTCATCAACTAGCTATTTAGTTTGTGATATATAAGCTTTTACACACACGCACTTACACCCTTTGATAACACTACTTTAATCGTAACATTATTCTATGCAAATAAATTTATATTAGGTGAGGTACACCCTTATGCAAGGCCCGTGAGACAATGGAATTCAACGATGATTTATGATGAAATTTATGTATATCCTATTGGCAGGAGAATTCAGAATTTGAATTCAAATGACAAATGATGCGAACTGAGGGTCCAACCATATTAATTTGTCAACCCCATTGACATTGAATTGTAACATTTATCAAATCACGTAATAACGTTTTTTTTAATAAAATATGGAATTAATCAATTAAGCTTTTCAATCATATGATATACATCTATACCAAATTTTAGAAATTTTGATTAATACTTGTAGGCATATAATCGAATTGCATACATGTTAAAATAAAATGGTAAAAATATCAATTGATTTTGTTTTATTTTATATAAAATTTTATAAACTTTATCTATTTTTAAACTTACAAATTATGAATATTTTGAAAATTTATAACTTATACTAATATCGACTTGTGAATCATTGACCTTTCAAATTTCACTACATTTAAGTTAAAAAATGTCACTACATTTTCACTACATTTCAGTTTAAAAAAATGTCATGTATACCAGTAACCCTTCTGTAAGCAAACCTAAAATTATGCAAAACGTATTAGTTTAGATTTGATCGGTAACTGTGTATGTATTTATGTGTGTACCTCTTGAGTCGTCTATACTCCTTGTCCACTGGGTTTCTTCCACGGCGGCGCTTTCCGGGGAAGCCAGTTTGAAGCTGAGGATCCGTCACATTGCTTGAGTTGATGTTACTATTTGGATTTGTCGTCACTGCAGAGTGGACACTTTGACTTGGCTTAGCTTCCACATCCGGAACTGTGAACATATCTTCATCGCTATCTTCTGGGATTTGAAATAATACTAATTAATTAACATGACATAATGTGCACCGATAATGGAATTATAATTATTAATTGAAAATTTAACCATCAAAATTGTAACAATTTTATAATATATGTATGTTATAACTGTAATCATCAACTTTATTGGTCACAAGAGTAAGAAAGACAAAGAGGGTTGGACCTGTCACGCCAACCCGCGTAATGGGGTGGGGTGGGTTAGAGTCTGAAACCACCAACTCGCCTAATCGGTCATGCTAATCCACCATTTCAAAAAAATATGTTTTTTAAAAAATTGTATATTTTAATTACTTTTTATGTTCTTTAGACTTTTTTGTCGGTTGGGGTGGGTCAACCAATCACCTGGGACAGGGTGGGGTGAGATAGAAAACATAACTCATATCCTTTTGTGATTCAACTCACCCCGTTTAATAGAGGTTGAAAGCGGGGCATGACAGGTTGGGGCAGACGGGTTGACCCGATTTAACACCGCTAGTCAAGATACTTCATATCTAAATTTTATATGAAAAATACTAACAATACTCTTTAACACTTTCTTTTCAATTTGTCAAAAAAAATACTTTTTTTCATTATACTCTCTCCTATTGTTAAATGAGTCCTACTAAATATACGTGTGACTAATATAAAATTAAAGATATCTATTTAAATTTGAACCAAGAGAATTTGTTGTTAGTATAAGTCATTTTGTATTGCATTGCATCGCTCTAATTTAAGTTGAACGGAGTGAACGGTTTTCTCATCAACTGTTTTTTTATCCAGAAGATTCAAATTGAAATCCTATTTAAGGAAAATCAGACCACTTGCCAACTTACACCAATTAAGATAACTCAACCGTTCATGTACTATTTTAAATGATTGGAATCCAATATCCAGCTTATTTAATTTAATAAGTTTATTATAAAATCTTGTACCTTAGGATTAGTCTATTATAATTTTTTAAAAATAATCTTACACTCAAAGTGTTCAACAGAAAACTATATATTTGCTGGGAAAAAAAAATTAGTATAAAATAAAAAAAATTAATACATTTTATATATATAGTTTCACGGCCTACCAACAAGTCTGCGTGTTGTGTGCGGAGGCAAAGGAGGGAAAGAGTTTGTGTTGCTGCTGCTGAGCCTATTCCACGAAGAAGAGGAAGAGGAAGGCGCTCCCGTTGCTGCAGCTCCTCCTTCATTCATCAGCTGCTGAAGAGTGTTGTTGTTTGGTTTACCCTCTGTGGGTCTTGAATGAGACATCTGCCTCTCTCGCTGTATTCTCTCTCTCTCAAAGGAATTTCAACGAAGCAGAAAAGAAAAGTGAATGCGTGTTTGTGTGTTTATGTTTGAAGTGTTGGGGTCTCTTTCTTTAAACATTGCTTGTGAAACAATGATGGGTCCAAAGAGTTTTGGTTCACAGATGAACACGTTGATGTGCACGGAGCCAACACTTTCCTCTATTTTCCGTGTTTTCGTAGGCTCTCTATTTTGCATCATTTTATTATATACTCCTGCGGTTTTCATATATAAGCAACAAAACACTTTTTTGGTTTATTAAATAACTCATGTATATTAACGTTGTATTTGAGTCCCACATTGACAAGATTCCCGGGCTGTACAATATATATATATGTGGTTGGACCCCCTCATCCTACAAGCTAGCTTTTGGGAGTGAGACCCAAGCCCATTTAACATGGTATTAGAGCCGGATTTGTAGGCATATTGTGAGAGTTGGACCCAAGCCCACGCTGCGCGTGAGGGTGGGTATTAAAGTTGTATTTGAGTCCTGCTGTACAATGTATATATGTGGTTGGACCCCCTCATCCTACAAGCTAGCTTTTAGGAGTGAGACCCAAGCCCATTTAACAATGTATTTGGTCTATATTATAGACTAAATACATGAGTTATTCAATGAGTCTATATTATAGACTCATGTATTATAGACCAAATACATGAGTTATTCAATGAACCAAAAAAGTGTTCTGTTGCTTATATATGAAAATAGAGGAGTAAGTTTTTGAAATCCATTAGACATTTTTTTACTTTTGATCTTAGGATAAATACCCAAATTGGTTCCCCACAAGAATAACGGAGACAAATTTAGTCACTGAGAAATGAAAAATATCAATTTGGTCATTAAGAATATCAAATGTGAGTCAAATTAGTCATTTTTATGATAATTTTTAAGGATATTTTGGTCCTTATCACGGACTAATGTGATTCACATTTGAAATTCTTAAGGATTAATTGTTATTTTTCATTTATCAGGAACTAAACTGGTCTCCATGATTTTTGTCGATTCTAATTTGAGTATTTACTCTTAATCTCAACAGAAGTTACTAAACGATAAAAACGTGTGCCTCAGGATAAACCTGAGGGCAGATTCACGAAATCAAATCCTTTCTAGTGGAGATTTTATTGGGACAACTTTCGCGACAACATTCTAAGTGGTTAATGCAGTTCAAATATGTGGTTAATTACGTTCAGTGAATGGTTAATGAATATACCAGGTGACGAAACTCATTAATTATCAACGTAACTTCATTAACAACAAATTTGAACGTGATTATCCACGATTTTTAGGTGTTCAAATCTATATATAGTTGAACACTTAAAAATAGTGATTAATCACGTTCAAATTTGTGGTTGATGAAGTTACGTTAATTATTAATAAATTTTGACACCTGATATATATATTTATTAACTATTTACTGAACGTAATTAACAATGTATTTGAACTGTATTAATGTAACTTCCTGCCTAATTTGATTATTTAGCTCAATTAAATTAGGCTTTATTATTTTCTAAATTGATGGTTAAGTAATTAAATTGGGTGTTGTTAAAAATTAAAGGGGTGTGATTAGAAAGGGTATTATGGAAATTAAAACAAAAGGAATGGCTTATTGGTATTCTACCTAAGCTAAAATAGGGACAGAGTGGTCCACCACTATTTCTTTTTCTCTCTTTTTCTTCCTTTTCCCTTACTTTCTCTCGATTTTTTTCTGAAAAGAGAAAAAAAAAAGAGAAGAAGGAAGAAGAGGATTAGGGTTCAACATCTCTCTTCCCTTCTCCCTCACAAACTGCTCTCTTTCTGATTCTCCCTCCCTTTTGCGTTGTGTTTTGGCCAAAAAAAAAGAAGAAAAGAAGAGGAAGAAAAAGGAGGATGAAGGAAAGGTTAGGGCATGAGAAATTGAGAGAAAAAGAGTGAGATTAGAGTGATTCTTACCATTCATGGCATGGAGTAGAAGGGTTGCAGCTGGATCTTTGACAATTGGGCAAAGTTTTGAAGAACCCTAAGTTGAGAAAAGGGGTCCACGAAGGAAAGGAAGAAGAGGGGGAAGGAAAAATCAGAAACTTCAAGCTTCTAGATCAACTTATTGAGCATTAATGGTGAGTTCTTCATATGTTTTTATGTTTTGTTATTTCTTACTAGATAACTCTATTTGGATGTTAGTAATGCTGTTTAACAACCATTTCAAAGATTTTTGGGTAAGAGTTAGACTAATGCGCTTAAAAACAAAAAGGTATCAAATCTGTCCCAGAATTTAATCTGCATACCCTTTGGTATTTCGTGTCTAACTCCCTCTATACACCTCGGATTGAAATGCTTCTCGTTTCTGTGTAAACTAGACATGAAGGGCTTCATTTTAGGCACAAGAATCATTAAAATTCATCCAGCATAGGAAGAGAAAAATTAAGTTAAATTTACGGTTCAGTAGCAGTGGCAGATTTGACACCGCTGTATTGTTTGGTTAATAACTCAATGAATACTTATTGGAATTGAATGATCTTTGTGTCATTGTAAAATAAACAAAATGTGCTACAGAATAGGCTTTGATTTTATCAAATTTTCCCAGGTATGGACTAAGTTATCATGGATTGAAGCCGAGTCTTATCTGCTGCTAAAACAGAATGCTAATGTCATGCATAAACATAAAATGACGAAGGAGCATGATTAGTAATTTGAATCTCAGGTTCAAGAGTATCAGAATGGAAAATATATGTTAGTCTAACTTCCTTTTATGTGTTGTTGGATTTCATGATCTGATTAGGGAAATTCATATAATGGGAACAGGTTGTATGTGTTGCTCATAATTGGATGATTTTGTGACATTTACACTACGTTCTTGCTCATGAATTTGATATGTTCAAGAAGTTGATTTTCCATGGTATCATGTTAATGCTTAACTATAAGTGTTTAGAGAAATGAGTATGAATTGTTAGTGTTGAATTTTGTGTTGAATGTGTTGTTCTAATAATTTTCATATGTTGATCCTTGTTTTTGAGTCCTTAATTGCTTGGGATTTAGCTGGGATTGAGTAGAATTGAAGGTTGGAATTGGGTTATACAGAAAAAAAAAGTTTTCTATAGAATTCTGCAGGGGATGCACGTGAATTGCGCGCAGAAACAGAAGCAAAGGGCAGAAATGCGCGTAGGGCGCAGTGACAGAACGGAGAGTTGAAGCACACCCTACGCGCGCAGAAACAGAACCACATGGTTCTGGCGCGCGCGAAGCGCATATGGAGCATGAGCGAAGCACGCCATTATGTGCAATTTTGTGATTTTTCACATTTTTAGGGTTCTAAGGCCATGAATGCTTGTTTTTGGTACTCTAAGTCCTAAAGGATTAAAGGCTAAACTTAGGATGTTGGTCCTTGATTAGTACGGTCTCAACTCTAGTTATTAGACAACTTCAAATGAAATTGAATTTTTTTTTATGATTAATGCAATTTGAATGGATGTATGTGGTGCATTGATTGCTTGGTATTGACTGTGTTGGGATGTTTGTCTGCCCGGTGTTTCTCGGCCGAAGACAAACCCGTCGTACAATGTCCGGATTGCAAATCGGTGGTGGGGGCCTTCATGGTAGTAAGAATTACTCTCAATGGGTCTCAATTATAATTGAACTAAGTTAGCACATCTGTGATTTCTTTGCAAATTATAATGTATTAGGAGCAATGTTTTAAAAATTGTTTATGAAGTTATGTTATATTGAGTAAAGTGATGGTGAGGGGTCCGTGAAGGGCTCACTGAGATTTTCAAATCTCACTCCATTCCATTTTATTTTAAGTGAGAGGTACTTGTGAAGATGGTGTAGTGTTATTGGGACGCTTTTCATTTAGTTTGTGACAGAAGATGTCAAACCATGATATAGCCGAATCACGAGTCGAGTCTTGTATATTTTGTCTTATATTGTATAATTGTAATTACTTTTATTTTTTTTATTCTTCCTTTAAAAATGTTACGTTTATTAAAAGTATGTTTTGTCTTTCAAAACTTTGATTTATGTATATTAATCTAGTAGCATTAAAATGAAATGTAGGTAAAGGTCTTGATGTACTCAAAGATTTTTATTTTACCAAATTATTATATTTCAAGGGATTTGCTTTCTATTGTTTATCTTGTAAAGCAAAAAATTTTCTACCCTTACCTTTAATTTTTGATTAATTTAGTAAGTAATTCCCTGATTAGAGTCGGGGCGTTCTATTATGGTAACAGAACAGTTCGACCTTCTCGGACTATGAGTTAAATGTGTCTAGAAATGATCCAGTTTAGGAAAGAGTCAGTTGTGACTGTAAATCCGAAGTTTCTAAATTCTTTCGATAAATTATTGAGGTAGGCCACCTCAAAGATTTGCCTAAAGAATGAGGAGAATGAAGATGAACAGAGCTAGTAATTTCCTCTATTTACGAGATTCTTTGATATATGTATATACTCATATGTAGGGGTGTATACATATATGTAACCACTAGGAGAAGGAAACGGAAATCACACCACTCGTCTGAATGGGGACTTCCGGGTTTCTTCCCGAATTATAACCAATATGTAGCTAATTCTAATGTGCTATTTGTTGGCTGAGTTTAGTAATGATTATGTTAGGATTTTTGCCATTCTTTTGCTTGGTTTGAGTCTAGGTATGTAATCAATTCATGTGCAGTGTTTTATTAGTTTACTGTTGTACTGAATTCATTTTTGACTACTGTTGAGAATGAACAAATGGTATTGTTTATGCTCAGAATAAATTTGGTAAACACTTGCATATTTTAATGCTTTACTGTTATGTATGATGATTGAAATGTCAGGTCATTTTGGATAGAAAATGGTGAATTGCAGTCCTCACCCCCACACTGATATATGTTCTGAATTTTCTTCATTGTTTTTTCCACATAGGGAATTCTGAAGTGATGTATGGTTTGACTAGCAATTACACGTGAGTGAGTACTTTGTATTCCTTACCTATATTCGAGAGTCGAATTGGAATTTAGGATTACTTAAGTGCTATCGCAATTATAGTATTTAAGTAAGGGTTATTATTGTCTGGTTTAATCAATTAGGATGAAAATTTATATTTGGTTAGGCTTTTCAATACCTGTTAATTAATCAGGCTTGTGTGACCTAACCCATTATGAATGGATCCTAAACTGATTGAAATCCTATGATAATTCCTAAGTAAACTTTAGTGTTCTAAGTAGATGTTAATAAGAAAAGTGACAACCTTACATTGATAAGCTAGTAGGCTAACAAAGTTTATGTCCTTGAAGTTTGAGGTTGCAAAAGAATCCGAAATGCACGTTAGGAATACTTGTTTTTAGTGTTCTAAATTTTATAGGATTAAAGGGATATTATAGGAACTCCTTGGGAAGTTATTTCAACTTGAGTTTTGAATAGGAAATTCAGTGAGGTACGTATATGGTCTCTTGATGAATGGAACTCCGGTTGTATGATGTTTGGGATAGCCGGTTCCATCTAAGTTTTTGGATCTTATGTGTTGTTCTAGGTAATAGTTAATTAACTCTAGAAGAGCAATGATGAAGTTTTAACTCAGTTAGTAAAGATAAGATGAAGATGAAAATAAGTCAAGCTATCAACACCTCAGTTGTAGTTAGGAAATCTTGAAAGTGATCAAGCCCTAGTGATGTAGAAAATCCCAAGACTTTCAAGTTTAGAGGTCATAGTTGAAGAAATATCCAATTCATGAAGGAGTTTCCTGTAGATTCGGTGTAACCTACTTACTGATCAGTTAAGATGGACGTTCATAATTGATTAGGTTTTCCTACTTGTTACTTACCAAGTTTGTTTAGCCTAATCTATTATGAATGGATTCTTCATTGATTTATGAATCTCCATATTCCACCTTGGGGAACCTTAAGCCATCTCAACGAGTATAGGACTCTTGAGTTGGGACCTTAAAGAAAAGTGTACCAAGTATCACCTAAGTTCTTATATGAATTCTTAAGATTTTTATGGGAATCATAATCACTATATTAGAGCCCTAATGCTCAAGAAGAAGTGTCCCTTAGGATAACCTTCTAGCACTTGTTGGAATAGGTAATTTAGTACCATCTCTACTCACCAAGAACTGGGTAACCTATTAGGGTGCTTATTCGCTCGGTGAATTTGTTTAGTTAAGCCAACTTATATATATATATATATATATATATATATATATATATATATATATATATATATATATATATATATATATATATAAGGTCGGATAAGTCAATATTCGAGCATTCCAAGTCAGCAAAAATCTATGATTATTAACGACTGTAAGTAATTAGCTGATTATCATCACCTAACGTGATTTCACCAAACTAATTACAGACACTGTTTCGACCAGTTAAGATGTATTACTCGGTTGAGACCTAGTCTATAGTCGGTTAATGTAATCGCGGTTAGTTTAATCAATTGATGTCTTGCAAGAGTTAATTATTTCAAAGACTTCCAAAGACAATGGAAGTAAGAAGATTTCGCGTATTATTGGGATTTCTTAGAGGAGTCTAGTATTTTTTTCCCTAAATTAAGGTGGTAGTAAGAGGGACATTCACTGAATTTTTGAACGTCTTTAAAGATCACATGTTTGGTTAGGATAAGGTAAGAAGGTAGGACGAATTTTGGGGACAAAATTCCTAAAATGAGGGAACTAATGTAACATCCTGCATAATTTAATTATTTAGCTAAATTAATTTAGGCTTTATTATTTTCTAAATTGATGGTTAAGTAATTAAATTGGGTGTTGTTAAAAAATTAAAGGGGTGTGATTAGGAAAGGGTATTATGGAAATTAAAACAAAAGGAAGAGCTTATTTGTATTCTACCTAAGCTAAAATAGGGACAAAGTGGTCCACCTTTATTTTTTTCCCTCTCTTTTCCTTCCTTTTCCCTCACTCTCTCTCGCCCTTAGCTCTCATATCTCTCTCCCTTTCGATTTCATTCTGAAAAGAGAAAGAAAAAAGAGAAGAAGGAAGAGAAGAAAGAAGAAGATTAGCGTTCAACATCTCTCTTCCTTTCTCCCTCACGAACTGCTCCCTCTCTGATTCTCCCTCTCTCTCGCATTCTGTTTGGCTTAAAAGAAGAAAAAAAGAAGAGGTAGAAAAGGGAGGACGAAGGAAAGGTTAGGGCATGAGAAATTGAGAGAAAAAGAGTGAGATTACAGTTATTCTTACCATTCATGGCATGGAGTAGAAGGGTTGCAGCTGGATCTTTGGAAATTGGGTGAAGTTTTGAAGAACCCTAAGTTGAGAAAAGGGGGCCACGAAGGAGAGGAAGAAGAGGGGAAGGAAAAATCAGAAACTTCAAGCTTCTAGCTCAACTTATTGAGCATTAATGGTGAGTTCTTCGTTTTAGGTGGTGGGCACCCATAAGACCCGCATTATGTTTTTATGTTTTGATTATTTCTTACTAGATAACCCTATTTGGATGTTAGTAATATTTTTTAACAACCATTTCAAAGATTTTTCAGTAAAGTTAGACTAATGCGCTTAAAAACAAAAAGGTATCAAATCTGTCCTAGAATTTAATATGCATACCCTTCGGTATTTGATGTATCACTCCCTCTATGCACCTCGATTGAAATGCTTCTCATTGTTATGTAAACTAGACATGAAGGGCTTCATTTTAGGTACAAGAATCATTAAAAACCATTCAGTATAGGAAGAGAAAAATTAAGTTAAAGTTATGGTTCAGCAGTAGTGGTTGATTTGACTCCCCTATGTTGTTTGGTTAATAACTCAATGAATACTTATTGGAATTGAATGATCTTTGTGTCATTGTAAAATAGACAAAATGTGCTACAGAATTGGCTCTAATTTTATCAAATTACCCAAGTATGGACTAAGTTATCATGGATTGAAGTCGGGTCTTATTTGCTGCTAAAACAGAATGCTAATGTCACGCATAAAAATAAAATGACGCAGGAGCATGATTAGTAATTTGAATCTCATGTTTAAGAGTATCAGAATGGAAATTATATGTTAGTCTAACTTCCTTTTATGTGTTGTTGGATTTTATGACTTGATTAGGGAAATTCATATAATGGGAACGGGTTGTATGTGTTGCTCATAATTGGATGATTTTGTGACATTTACACTATGTTCTTGCTCATGAATTTGATATGTTCAAGAAGTTGATTTTTCGTGATATCATGTTAATGCTTAACTATAAGTGTTTAGAGAAATGAGTATGATTTGTTAGTGTTGAATTTTGTGTTGAATGTGTTGTTCTCATAATTTTCATATGTTGATCCTTGTTTTCGAGTCCATACTTGCTTGGGATTTGGATGGGATTGAGTAGAATTGATGGTTGGAATTGGGTTATGCAAAAAAAAAAAACAAGTTTCATGCAGAATTCTACAGGGAACACACGTGTTGCGAGCCCAAAACGTGCACCATGCGCGCAGAAACAGAAGCAAAGGTCAGAAATGCGCGTGGCGTGTGCCCCAGTTGTGCACAAAGCGCAGATTGACAGATCGTAGAGTTGAAGCGCTCCCTGCACGCGCAGAAACATAACCACAGGGTTCTGGCACGCTCGAAGCACGTACGGAGCGCACACGAAGCCCACCAGTGTGTGCAGTTTTGTGATTTTTCACATTTTTAGGGCTTCTAAGGCCATGAATGCTTGTTTTTAGTACTCTAAATCCTAAAGGATTAAAGGCTAAACTTAGGATGTTGGTCCTTGATTAGTACGGTCTCAACCCCAGTTATTAGACCATTTCAAATGAAATTGAATTGTTTTATGGTTAATGCAATTTGAATGGATGTATCTGTGGTGCATTGATTGCTTGTGTTGGGATGTTTGTCGGAACGTCTTTCAAGGTCGGTGAAACACCCATCGTACAATGTTCGGATTGCAATTCGGCGGCAGAGGCCTTCATGGTTGTACGCATTACTCTCAATAGGTCTCAATTACAATTGAACCAAGTTGGCACATCTATGATTCCTTTGCAAATTATAATGCATTAGGAGTAATGTTTTAAAAATTGTTTATGAAGTTATGCTATATTGAGTAAAGTGATGGCGAGGGGTCCGTGAAGGGTTCACTGAGATTTTCAAATCTCACTCCGTTCCCTTTTATTTTTAGTGACATGTACTTGTGAAGATAGTGTAATGTTATTGGGACGCTTTTCATTTAGTTAGTGACAGAAGATATCAAACCATGGTATAGCCGGATCAGGAGTCGAGTCTTGTATATTTTGTCTTATATAATTAGGTTAAATCCGTGTGATGTCAGGAATACTGTATAATTGTAATTACTTTTATTTTTTTTTATTCTTCCTTTAAAAATGTTACGTTTATTAAAAGTATGTTCCACCTTTCAAAACTCTGATTTATGAATATTAATCTAGTTGCATTAAAATGAAATGTAGGTAAAGGTCTTGATGTACTCAAAGATTTTTATTTTACCAAATTATTGTATTTAAAGGGCTTTCTATTGTTTATCTTGTAAAGCGAAAATTTTTCTACCCTTACCTTTAATTGTTGATTAGTTTAGTAAGTAATTCGCTGATTAGAGTCGGGGCGTTATAGTTAACCACTTAGAAAATTGTCGTGAAAATTGTCTAAATTTGGTTGTCAAAAAATTATTTCTTAAGATTTTAACCGAAGAAAGACAGTGGAAATCCACCCTATATTACCTCCCTTTTTTCATTTTTTTAATTTTTTTAGTTTATATTTTAGACTTAAAAGTCTCTTTTCTTTTTAGTGGATAATTGAGATCACACATAACATATATGTCACTCGAGTGGATCGAAACTAAAGTCGTCTATTCGGGCAGACCCAACCCATTCAAATCAAGACAATTTCGGGTAGACTTAATTAGGAAGTTATTAATTTCGAAGGTGCATCATTTTGTTGTCAAAAAGTTTATTTGAGGACATTATGTCATTCGAAAATAAACTTTCGAAAGGAGAATTCATATCAGCAAAAACAAAGGGTATCTTTAGTTATTTTCACTAGGTTGAGCCAAAATTAGTTAGAGTCACTAATTTAGCCTAGCCTTCTACGAGTTGGCATAGGGATGGTAATACGGGCTAGCCCGCAGGGCCGACCCTATATATATAAATATATTAATTTTTTAGGTTAAATATATTTTTCATCCCTATAAAATTTTCGAATTTTGTTTTTCATCCTTACAAAATTTTCTTTCGAACTTTCGTCCCCCAAAAGTTTTCGGTTACCAACTTTGGCCCTCACTGTTAAACCTATCCTATCTGGCAAACGACAACCCAGGTAGCACTTACCCATGTGGACTTTTTGGACTTTTTATTGACATGGCGTTTCTGAGTCACCCAATTTTGTTGACATGGCAAAACAATAAAAAATAAACAATAAAACAACTTCAGTCATTATTTTTAGGTAAGTTTTTGTTGTTGAAAACAAAAAATATATAGACCACCCTCTTCCCATCAGGCACGCACCCAACACCACCTCCACAATCTCATCCCTCCGCCATCTTATTTTACTACCCAGAAACCCAGAAGAACAAAAACAATCAACTCAGTAAAATCAAAACAATCAACCCAGAAAAATTGACGGATAATAGTATTTAACCATAGTTAGCTTAGTTAAACTTTAGTTAAGTTAACAGTTAGTTGTTTGATTAGAAGATAGTTTAGTCTCTCTGTTCTGTTTTACCATTGTAACACTGATGTATATATACTAAAATTCATCAATGAAAGAATTACAGATTCAGTTTTACAATCTCATTATGGTATCAATCGCAAACACTCTTCCGCTTTCTCTCTGAATTTTTTCTTCCTTCACGATTGCATCACGTCGTGTTCTTCTTTCTACATCGCGATTTCATCATCACGATTTGGTCATCTTCACTGTTTCATCGCGATTTCTGTTCGCGATTCATTGTGATTCTTTGTTCGCAACTTCCTCTGTTCGCGATTCTGTTTGATCCTGCACATTTCGCTCTTCGTTCGCGATCGATCGTGAATTTCGTTTTTTTGCGTTCTGTGCGATTTCTTGCAATTTCTTGCAATTTCCTCCAATCATGGCTTTATCTTCCCCAAATTCACCAACGGCGAGTTCTGCCGCCATTCCGGTGACATCGAATCCTCCGCCATTAAAACCTAATCAAGATCTCTCGAGTCCTTTCTATATCCATCCGATGTTTCTCCTTCTCTCGATGGTCAAAATTACCTAGCTGCAGCCAAGCAGTGGCATTTACATCAGTTGGATGTAAATAATGCCTTTCTTCACGGTGATCTTGATGAAGAAGTCTTTATGCAAGTTCCTCCTGGTTTTCAATCTCCTACACCTAATACGGTTTGCAAGCTATTGAAGTCCCTCTATGGTTTAAAGCAAGCTAGCCGCAATTGGAATCATAAGCTCTCATCTTCTCTTCTTGCCATGGGTTATGTTCAATCAATTTCTGATTATTCACTGTTTGTTAAAGCTGCAAATTCTCACATAACCATCCTATTGGTGTATGTAGATGACATAGTATTAACAGGGGATGACATTGAAGAAATTCACAAAGTAAAAGCTATTCTTGATTCCAAGTTTAGGATCAAGGACCTTGGTCCTCTCAAATTTTTCCTTGGTTTGGAAGTGGCAAGATCCAAACATGGAATTTCTTTGAATCAAAGAAAGTATGCATTGGAACTAATTGATGATATGGGTCTTCTTGGTTGTAAATCGGTTTCTGCTCGCATGTTACCTAATCTAAAGCTTGTCAAGGATGATGGTGCTCCTTATAATGACCCTAAATCCTATAGAAGACTATTGGGCCGATTGCTTTACCTTACCAATACAAGACCAGATTTATCCTTTCCAGTGAATAAACTTAGTCAATATGTTTCTCAAATTATGCACCCCACTTTACACCGCAACCGTAATCTTGCAATACCTCAAAGGGGTGTCCTGGAAAAGGGTTATTTTTTGCTGCCAAGTCTAATTTGCAGCTCTCGGCCTTCTCTGATAGTGACTGGGCAGCATGTCCAGACTCTAGAAAATCCATCACCGGCTACTCAGTGTTTCTTGGTTCTTCTCTGATTTCATGGAAGTCCAAGAAGCAGCACACTATTTCCCGTTCATCTTCGGAAGCCGAGTATCGTGCTCTTGCTAACACATGCTGTGAAGTTCAGTGGCTTCTGTATTTATTGCAGGATTTGCATCATCCCATGAAAAGTCCGGTTTCCATCTTCTGTGACAACAAGTCTGCAATCCAAATTGCGCAGAATCCAATTTTCCACGAACGTACTAAACATATTGAGCTCGACTGTCACTTGGTTCGCGAGAAAGTCCAATCTGATATTGTAAAATTACTGCATATCCCCTCTGCTGCACAACTGGCAGATCTGCATACCAAACCGCTTCCTCTTTCTACATTTCATTCTTTGGTTTCCAAGCTAAGCATGACTGACATCTTTGCTCCAGCTTGCGGGGGGCTGACGGATAATAGTATTTAACCATAGTTAGCTTAGTTAAACTTTAGTTAAGTTAACAGTTAGTTGTTTGATTAGAAGATAGTTTAGTCTCTCTGTTCTGTTTTACCATTGTAACACTGTTTTACCATTGTAACACTGATGTATATATACTAAAATTCATCAATGAAAGAATTACAGATTCAGTTTTACAATCTCATTAAAAATCAAACAAATAATGGAATGAAATCCAAACAAAACACAGATGCTCAAAACTAATTGACTCCATTGATGCACTTGTTAGAGCAAAAAATTATTGCAAAAATTATGTAAAAATTATTGAACGAAGCTCTAAAAGTGGAAGAGGCACCAAGATCCATTTTAGATCTCACAACAAGCATCAAAAGAATCCCTCATACGTTTGTTGATTCCCAAGTTTAAATTTTTTTATACCCTTATATGTGAGGAACATGGAGGTAATAGCCCAGACGTCGTTTGGAGTCTTCTTTTTAATAGAAGCGTTTAGAAGAAAAAGGAGCGCTACGAGAAAAGCGGGTTCGAAGGTGTTTGCAGAGGTTGGCTTGTTGAGAAATAGCGAGGGAGGGTGAGAAGGTGTATAGATATTTTCGACAGAAAAAGGGTAACCGGAGGAGTTCGATGATGACCCAGAGGAATATTAAAAAGACGAGGTGGAGTCGGACGGTCCAGAGAGAGTTGAAGCCGTGTCGATAGGTTAGGGATTTGGATTTTAAACGAAGGTGGAAGATGAAACAGAGGGATAAAACGGAGAGGATGATGAGGGCGATGTCCCAAAAGTTGTTTTATTGTTTTGCCATGTCAACAAAATTGGGTGATTCAGATATGCCATGTCAATAAAAAAACATTCATGCAGGTAAGTGCCACCTAGGTCGCCGTTTATAGGATAGGATTTAACAGTAAGAGCCAAAGTTGGTAACTGAAATTTTTTGGAGGACGAAAGTTCGAAGGAAAATTTTGTAAGGATTAAAAATAAAATTGGAAAATTTTATAGGGACGAAAAACATATTTAACCCTAATTTTTTTAACTAACTTTTTAATTTTTTTTATTTTGGGCGGGCCAGCCCGCCAATCCTCCATTTTAGCTCGTTTTATGGCGGGTTTAGCCGTACCAACCTGCCACTTTTCTAAGCCAACTTTTTCTTTTTAATTTTTTTATTATTTTTAAGCAGACCAATCCGCCCCGCTCATTTTTAGCGGGCTTATGGCAAGGTGGGGTGGGACAACCCGGCCCGCTTTGCCTTTCCTAGTTGGTCAAATGAACTGACATTTATTTTAAATTATTGTTCTTATTTTTAAAGTTTGTTTTTAATTATAAAATGCCAAAAAAATTGTGCACATGAATACGATTAACTCGAATTACACTACAATGCTGACATTTTTAATACGAAAGTTTATTTTATTTTTTTTGACACAAATACGAAAGTTTATTTGGTTAGTTGACCTCATTTATAATGCTTTTGTTTGTGGGGGGAAAAAAAACTAGAGGTTGAAGAAAGAGGATATAAGGATGCCCACAGGCCACAAAGGTCCCCATTAGGAGAGATTTTTGATCTATGTTTTACCAACTTGACACTTGGATGAATCCTATCCACTACTAAAGACTCTTTATTTCATGAAAAAGAGGAAAAAATTACTTAGGAAATTTTTTATCTTAATTTAAAGTTTCATTTCAGTTTTTTTATTTTTTTATCAAATTAGTCCTTTAAATTTAATTTTAGTTTCAGTTTAATCTCATGTATTTTAAAATATTTACAATATTGGCCAAATTAGCCTTTTTTTGTTTTTTGCAACAACTTTTTGGGTTTTAATTTGTGACACAATTGATACAACAGATTGTGCTTGTGGCACATATGCATTTCTAGTTGTAGATCAGCCAATAATTTGCCTCGAAATTAACGTTTTAAAATACGCGAGACTAAATTAAAAAAAAAAGATAAAGGATGAACTTGAAACTTTTAAATAAGATAAATGACATCTAGAGTAATTTTGCCTAAAAAAGACTTCCAAAACATTTCATGTTTCAATGGTACAATCAGATCAGATTTTTTTTTTCCATACACGTAATTGATGCCTCCAATGTCCTAGAGAAGGCAGCCTAGTGGTAAAGTATTGCGGGATATTGGGAGCCCAGGTTCAAACTTGCAACGCTCCACTTCTCCATCTCCATCCCCCGCCCACCCGATCATTTATACTAAGGACAAAAAAATTGATGCCTCCAACATGTTTTAATCACTTTTATCTTCCTAGGAGATTAACGAACTAAACAATTTTTAAAAAGACCAATATCAACTTCTATCGGTCTATTTCGTATTTTTCTTTTTTTTTCCTTCCATTTCTTCCTTTTTCCTTTTTTTAGGACACTAAGAGTCTAAGAGTCTTTTTAATAACTAGGATAAAGGAGACAAAATAAGATAAGCTACAATATCCTATCTTAATCCAATGTTTGGTAAGCCAATAGAATTTGATAAATCAATACTCAATCCTGTCACTCTATTAAATCTTGTCTCTCAAGTGTAATTTTTATCCTGAGGTGACGTCTGAGTTAGAAACCAACAGGATAAGTTAATAATTTTTTTCCCTCATTTACCCTTCTAAACATAATTTCAGATCTAATAAAACATAAAAATATTTAAAATAAATAAATAAAAAACCAAAAAATTTAATATTATGATTTGTAAAACAAAAAATTTAATTTAAATTAAAAAAGTAATAAATAAAATTTAGACTAAACATGAAAAATTAAAAGTAAAATGATAAAAATAAATTTAAATTAATAATTAATTTAAAATTCATGTGCAAATTTGTCACAAGGGTAATTTTATCATTTTATATTATTTTTGTAAAACTTAAAACTATAAAAATCTAATAAATTTAAATTAAAAACTAAAAATTAATATTAAAAACTATAAAAATAATTAATTTAAGTTAAATTTTATTTAAAAATGTCAAAACTAATTTTAAAAGATTATATGTAATTTTGTTACAAGGCTATTTTTGTCATTACACATGAATTAAAAATTAGAAATTATAAAAAAAAACTAAATTCTTATAAAATAAATAATTTAAAATAAAAACTAAAATTTTAAAAATTCATTCTAAAATTATCAAATTAATAAAAAAATATTATAAATTAATTTTAGAAAATTATATATAACTTTGTCACAAGGTAGTTTTATTATTTTATATAATTATTTGGTTCATCCACCTCAACCTGCGGGTTCAACGGGCTAGCTCACGGTGAGCCATGATTTTTGCAACCCAATCCACTGTAAAATATTTCTTTTTGAAAACCACTTGTGTCAAAACCTACTCCGGGTACCAGGGTCCTCCGATTGGAAGCAGCGAAGGTGGGTACATGCAAAGACACTCTAATGCTAAAGTTAGTATTTAGGTGTGATTATGCTAAGATTAATGGAATAGTGCACATACATTATGTATTGGGTCGTTCTCCATTTATATGGGAGAGTGTTGGGACCAATCCCTTTGTCTTCTTGTCTGGCCATCATAAATCTATGTGACCAGGATATGCTTGTCAGGCCATACTACACATGGTATGTACGGGGAGGTCCCACATGGTGTTGAGGGTGTGCATAAACCTACTTATGCGGTACGATTCGCCACTCATGCCTGTCTTAAGAAGATCTTCATGAAAAGGGCCATTTTCTATGGGTTATGAGCCCGGCCTGAAGCCCATCATGAGAGTTCATAGGTGGCCATCATAAAATAAGTGTGGTATGATATATGGGTCATCACATTATGCTGTAATAGTTCAGAGAGCACAGTTTGGTGGTAAAACATACGTAAGAGCTGTGTGGATGCTGGGAGCAGAGTTCGAACCCGTACCGCTCCATTTTTCCCCTCCCCCCCGCTAACCATATGTACCAGGACAAAAAAAAAACATTACGCTGTAACAGTTTCCTCTCAGCTTGGTGCCGAGTCGCGTGGATCTGGTTCAATGGTGCCAAGATACGAACTTTTGTCTAGTGAGTTCCCCTTGCAGTCATCATACTCCAACCTTTTTATAGAATCGTACGATCATTTATGATAAAGTCAGCGATGCAGTCTCCAAATAGCAGTTTTGCGGATTTTCAGTGATTACACTATTAATGCCTCAGTTATGGGGATTTATGACTCATTCACTGGTTGGTCTAACATTTAAGTGTACTCACGTTTAAGCGTCCTATAACTTACTCCCTCCATTTTCGTTTATAAGCAAAAGTCACTTTTTACATTCATTGAAAAATGTATGTATCTGGTCTGATACATACATTTTTCAATGAATGTAAAAAGCGACTTTTGCTTATAAACGAAAACGGAGGGAGTAACATCTAAGTGTGCTGCCTGGAATATAAAGTCTTCTTTTATTCTTCTCCACATTAATCACTATTCCAAACACTTAATCAAACACTTAGTGAGGCAAGGGTTTAGAAAAATGGGATGATCGATATAGATTCCAACATAAGAGTCGAGAAGAGTACAAATCAAGTTTTTCTCATAGCACATGAGTGTAATTTTATTTGCTTAAATTTAGGTACAAAACTAACTAATCATATTGTCCACGGTTGCCCACGACATATCAAGAATTAAATAATCATGATTGTGCGTACTTAATTATGATATTTATGATTTGACTAATTACTTAAAGTCTAATTCTAATCTCTCTGTCTCGTATCAAAACTACAATCAGTCTATCAATTTGTTTCAAATTCATAAAAAAATTAACCAAACGGTTAAGAAATAAAAATTTAAGATCGGCTTAATAATTATACATTAATGTAAATCAAATAGTCAATCATTCATTAAGTAATGATTATTGATGCAAGAATAAGTTTATATAAATCAAGAATACATTATTATATTTATATAACCGTCTTAGATTTATTTTCTATATTCAGTTGAAGGGCCAAGGCATCGATGGTGCTTTGTTGAGAAGTTACTTGTATGTGATGAGGAAAAAGCCATGGATCTTTGTGTGAAGTTGAAAGCAAAGCCAAAAGCGAGAACGATTAATTATGATTTATTTAGGCGCATATGCTAAGCATCCTATTGCATGCTTTCACCCAATGAAGTACCACGATGTTACTCAAGACTACTTGCACTCTAAGCATTGAATTTGAAGATTATATATGCAAATTCAGAAGAGATAGATAATGACACTTTTGACAATCATAGGCATCATTTTTTTTTTTGCATGATTTTGAAACTTTGGAGGGTTTGGGCAATTTTGTTTTTGCAAGACTCAGTTGATTATTTCAGCATATTATTTTTAAAGTGTTTAAATAATGTTTTTTTATTTTTTTTAGAACGACATCCTAATTAATAATTTTTATTTCAGCATATTATCGTTTTAATGGAGTGATGTTACTTGTACTAGTCACTTAGACTTTGCTTAACTGTTCAATTACGTAGAGTGACTTGAGGTTTGAGTTGCAATCATAGATTCAAATTTTATGTGGACAAAAAATCTAATAAAAAACATGTAGTTAAAACTTCAAGGGGATTTAGGAGTGGACGAACATAGATAATGTGGGCAAGTCATACGTTCAAATCTGATGCCAAATTGCCAACCATTTGGGGTAGATTAGAGGAATATATATATATATAGATAATCTCCTAATCCCATAGTGAATAATGACAGGACTGGAATGGAGAGGTAACTGAATAATAATAATAATAATAATAAAAGATTTAGGTAGTTTGTCTAAAGAGCTATGCAATTTATCACGAGAAGATTCTTGCGAAAACAAAACGAATAAGTTCTTAAGCAATGACGAAGGAGAGAGAATTCAAAACGGAGGGGAGAGAATTCACTTGAATTAGAGAGAAATACACAGTATATGAATATTCACTCCTTGCCACATCATTTGCGATGTATTCATGATGATTATTTTCGCGATGTGTAGCATTTCTCTTGTCTAAATAGTAACTGAATCTACATGCTTAAGTAAATTGCGTTGTATTACTTCCATGTTATTTCAATTCAAATGTAATTTTTTAAGAGTCAAAGGAGAGTAACAAGCAACCTTTCAAAAGTAAATTTTTTTATTTTCTGCATTATTAAAAAAATAATTTTTTTGAAGATTTTATCCATATCAATAACAGTACTCTGTAATTGTCATTGAAGAAGATATATAGTTTATTTATATAGTTTGTTAACCGTACAGGAAGTACCATTAATTCTTAACATTATTCCAAGCAACATGTCAATATATGCTTGATTTAAGTGCATAAATGTAAAGCTCTTTCCACACTATTCAAAATTGATATGGAGGGTGGTTCTTTTTCAATGTGTCCAAAAAGAACTATGCACTACAGGTGCTAGGAATAAACAGTTAATGCTAATTTAAAGAAATAAATTAAACTAATGGATTACGTTTTTGGGTAAACAATGGTTCCAAAATGTGTGAGACGTTGTCACTATAGTTCCTAAATATATCGAAATTTTAAAAATATTCTCAAGTGTATCTTCTGTTAGTAATTTTCAAGAACAAATTGACAAACAAAAGACATGTTCGAGGACCAAACTGATAAACGAAAGACACATTCGAGAATGTTTTTGTAATTTTGATACACTGAGAGACAATAGTGATAACACTTCACACATTTAGGGACTAAAATGACTATTTACCCTAGTTTTTCATCTTCAATGACTCTACATACAAGCCTTTAATCATAACCTCCACTGCTACCTAGTCATATTTGCACTTATCCTTTCTACATTTCTTATACTAAAATATTTTTCAGTGCTCAACAAATTGGTCACTCTACCAAACCAAGCACCTTTCCTGAATTTTCACCTTGTGTTCTTTTCCCTTCCTTCAAGCTTTATCATGTCTCTTTCATATATTGTAGTCATTCTACTTTTCAGGAAAAGCTGATGATTGTTATGGATCATCTCATTACACAACAATGGCACTACTTTTATATTTATTTGCATGTCTTCTTCCCTTGCTTCTGTAAAAGAGAAACACAAAATTTTGGTTTATAGTATGCATCACACTTCATGGATTTAAGAGATTCATGGGCTGTCTTCTTTCTGTTTTATAGCTTCTTGGTTGTCGCTTTCTGTGGACAAGATGGTATGTCCTGTACTTCTTTACATGATAGTGCCACTTTTCTAAGGAATGTAAACTAGGAAATTGCATACTTCTAATTCCAAGGTCATTTTTTTCAAAGTTCAATACTTGTTGGATTTTAATATCTTTAACAAAGCTGATTGTATTACAAACATACCCTCCATCTGGCTGCTCCAGAAACATACATGCTCAAGAATTGAAAGTGGTATCTTGATTTAAGCTTTGTTGCAGTGTTAGAAAGATGAGCTGATAAACTTTCAATGCAATGTTTGTCTGAGAATATGCATCTGTTTCTTTTAATTTTCTCAGCAATTAATCAAAACATTCAGCACTTATATTTTACATGACAATTGATCTTAGTATCTCGGCTAAGGATGGTCCACAGCCCCCCGAGCGTCAAGCCTAAAAGGCAAAGATGGTCTGTTGTATTCTAAGTGTATCTCGGCCAGGGAGATCGACTCTAATCGAGGTGTATCTTGGCCGGGACGGTCCAATTCCATTACTAGAATACCAAAGACATGAGCATAATTTCCAGTTTTCAAGGCCAACTTATTGTCGTTTTAAGTATTTCTTATAGAATTTCATGAAACAGGTTTCTTAAGTCTATCATGTGGTGGAACAACAAGCTTCAGTGATTCATCTAACATTTCATGGGTCCCAGACACTCCTTACATAACAACAGGCAAGACAACAACCATCAATTACAGTGATGATTCCTTCTCAACAAATGTCTCGGCTCGATTCTTCCCCCATTCCAGAGGTCGCACATGCTATAGGATACCAGTGAACAATGCAACTACATTGATTCTTGTGAGAGCAAAATTTGTTTACAGAAACTATGATGGACTTGGAAAACCACCTACTTTCTATGTTTCTCTTGGGACAGCTATATCTGCTACGATAAATCTGGCTAAAAATGATCCATGGACAGAAGAGTTTCTCTGGGCAGTCAACAAAGACACACTGCCATTCTGTTTAAATTCAGTTCCAGGGGGCGGTTCTCCTGTTATTTCTTTACTTGAAATCAGACCACTTCCTAAAGGATCCTACACAAAGGGCAAAGAAGATTTCCCAAATAAATTACTTAGGATGAGTTATCGAATTGATTGTGGCCACATCAATGAGTCCATAAGGTTAGAACCATAACATTTCTTTCTAGGCTTAAATATGTTTTTAGTCCCCGTAACATGTTCATTTATATATTTTAGTTCCTGTAAAATTATCTTTCCCAAAATGGTCCATGTAATATATATTTTTCTCATTTTAGTCCTCATTTCATTTTAGTTCCTATAATATTTTTTTTACTCTAGTCCTTATAATATTTGGTTTGTTTCTACAATGTGTGGTGAAAACTTAGGGTTGTCAATAGTCATGGTTTACCTTGTAAACTACAGGTACCCTATGGATCCATATGATAGAATATGGAATGCTGATAGAAGTTTTACACCATTCCATGCTACAGCTGGGTTTAAGATTCAAAGTAGCTTCAATCAATCCAATATTGTGGAGGAACCACCTTCTGCTGTTCTTCAAACTGGGAGAGTTTTGGCACGACGAAATATGCTGGCATATAACCTCCCACTTGATGGACTAGGGGACTACTACATTATCCTCTATTTTGCTGGAATTCTTCCTATATTCCCCTCATTTGATGTATTCATAAATGGAGATCTTGTAAAATCAAACTATACAATAAAGACCTCAGAAATCAGTGCTTTATATGTTCCAAGAAAGGGGATCAGCAATTTGAATATAACACTAAGGAGTTTCAACTTCTATCCTCAGATCAATGCGTTTGAGGTATATAATATGGTTGACATTCCATCTGAAGCCTCTTCCACCACAGGTGCCTCACCACCTTGTCTGCTGAGTGCTGCTGAGTATGCACTTCGATTTCATTTCCACTAACTATTGTTTGTTTTATTACTTACTGTTTGGTCAACTTGTCTTCCAGTTTCAGCAATGCAGGTTATTCAGCAGTCTACTGGCTTGGATCTAGGATGGCAAGATGATCCATGCTCCCCTTTTCCATGGAGTCACATTGATTGTGAAGGAAACCTAGTTACATCATTGTGTGTGAATTCATTGCATTCTTTTATGAGTAAAACCCTCTACTTGGTCATTCAAAGATTAAGATGTCATCACATTATTTATTCAAAAAAACTTGGTTTCCAAATCAATCCCTCAAGAGAGTAGCATATCACCATATTAGTTCTCAAAAGATTTTGTCACCAATTTAGTCCCTCAAAGATCTAAAGCGTCACCATGTTAGTTCTTACAGAGGACTAAAGTGGTGACTATTTTATCTCTTTGAGAGACTGACTTTGTATCATATTATTAGAGGACTAATATGGAGACACCCTAATCTTAAAAAGACAAAGTAGAGTTATGTTCTTTTATTTATCCATACAGTGGTTCTTAATCCCACTTAAGATCTAACAGTAATGAAATGTTTTCAGGGATCTCTCAGACATAACTTTGAGATCAATTAGTCCTACATTTGGTGACTTGTTGGACCTTAAAACATTGTAATTTTCTTTCTATTAACTAGACATAATCCATAAATGTATTGCTCATATTCTCTATTAGGTTGATTATAATTGGCCTTATCATTTATCAGGGATTTGCACAACACATCACTTGCTGGTCAAATCCAGAATTTGGGTAGCTTGCAACATCTTGAAAAACTGTAATGATCCAAAAAGCATGACCTTTAACTTAGGTTTTAACTTCTAAGCAAAAATTGATAGTGACTGCTCAAACTTGCAGGAACCTTAGTTTCAATCAGCTAGCATCCTTTGGTGTAGAGCTGCAGAACTTGATTAACCTTCAAATTTTGTGAGTTTCTTCTTTATCAAGCTTTTAGGTTCTGCTACAAAACTAGAAGTTTAGATAATACATTTTCTGTCCTTATACTTTAGATTTTATACTATTCTGTCTCAAAGGCAGAATATGGATTCAAAATATGATATTAATTTTACATTCCCTTTTCTTTTCTTCCTTTCTTTCTTTTCATTTCTCCTCTTTATGAAGAGACTTGCAAAATAATAGTCTAAGAGGAGTAGTGCCTGACAGCTTTGGAGAGATAGAGGACCTCCACTTACTGTAAGTGAGCAACACAAAAATAGTTCAAAAATGACAATCCTTTTTTTTCCTTTTCATATACTGTTTATATTTTATTTTTCTGTTTCCTTTTTTATACTTGTTATGTTACTATGTTTTTCATTCTGCAGGAATCTGGAAAACAACAAACTACAAGGTCCACTTCCACAATCTTTGAACAAAGACACTTTAGAGATCAGGTATGGAAGTGGTGCATACTGCATAGGTATCCTTACAAAGTATGCATACTAATGTCTTGATCTTTTGCAGGGCATCTGGGAATTTGTGCCTTACTTTTTCCACAACCGCATGTGATGATGCATCATCCAATCCTCCAATTGAGACACCACAAGTGACTGTAGTTCCCAAAAAGAAGCACAATGGACAAAAACATCTAGCAATAATTCTAGGCACACTTGGAGGAGCTACACTTGCCCTTGTCTTGATATGTCTTTCAGTATTTACACACAATACTAGAACAAGATATGAAGCCTCACATACAGCGAGTATGTATTCTTTGACACCATGCATGCCTATATTTTTAGCATTTTTTCGTGTGTTAAGGGGGCGTTATTCTGGTTATTTTAGGGGAAGAAACCGATATGAGGAACTGGGGTGCAGAAAAAGTTTTCTCCTACAAAGAAATCAAAGTAGCTACAAGCAATTTTAAACAACTCATAGGACGGGGAAGTTTTGGATCTGTTTACCTTGGAAGGCTTCCAAATGGCAAATCAGTTGCTGTCAAAGTTCGGTTTGATAAATCCCAACTTGGGGTTGATTCTTTTATCAATGAGGTTCTTTAACTGATTTCCTCTTGCATATATCACTAATGCTTACAGAAGTATAGCTGAATAAGTAATACAAAATGTTCATAACCATAAATGACAATGGAAGTTATCTAACGAGCTAGGCTCTGGAACTCTTCAGGAAAAGCTTCTATACAACATCATGCTCAGTAATATAGTTCAAGGGTGATTGCACATGATACATTTAAGTTGTCCCTCTAGCTGTGAGAACAATGGTTATGTCATAAAATTCTCTTTTCACTTTCCATTTGGTTTTGCCTTATTTTTTCTTTCCTATCATCTGTTGTGCCTAGATTCATCTCTTATCGAAAATCCGCCATCAAAATCTTGTGTCTTTGGAAGGATTTTGTCATGAATCAAAGCATCAGATATTGGTTTATGAATACTTGCCTG
Source organism: Calophaca sinica (assembly GCA_037113605.1). NCBI lineage: Eukaryota > Viridiplantae > Streptophyta > Magnoliopsida > Fabales > Fabaceae > Calophaca > Calophaca sinica. The sequence continues at coordinate 98,235,172 of CM073733.1, read as the reverse complement.
GTGGATCCCTGGCTGATCACCTCTATGGTATTACCTGCTTGAACACATATATTGGCTAGTTCATCTCTTTTTGATTCAAAGCTTTCAGTGATGAGGTCAGTAGTAGAGTTTTCTGTTTAACATTGCACTTTTATTCGCTTTCGGTTAGGTACAAGCAGCCATAAAACTCCCTTAAGCTGGGTTCGAAGGTTGAAAATTGCAGTCGATGCAGCAAAAGGTACTACACTAAGTCCTAAACAAATGATAGCTGAGCTCAATTTTGGTACATTATTAACACAGAAAAAAAAATGCATCTTCATCCTTGAATAGAAGAAGTGTCAAACAGTTTTAAGACACTGAATCAGAATTAAATTCACACCAGTTATTCTAGTCCGAAACATTTTTTACACATTCTTTGTTTTTAATAAAATCAAGACAATTTTTAATGTCTATATTATTTACCTATCAAGATGATGAACTAATGACAGTGTGTATGTGTGTGTTACTACCATTCTCCTCCCTATTTTTTCTTGGTCCTGGATTACAAAATGAGAAGTAGCTCCTACTTAAGATTGTTATGCTCTTTCTCCGTCTTGTGAAGGATTGGATTATTTGCACAATGGAAGTGAACCAAGAATCATACACCGTGATGTCAAGTGTAGTAATATCCTTTTGGACATGGATTTGAATGCCAAGGTTTGTGACTTTGGCCTCTCTAAGCAAGTAACTCAGGCAGATGCAACTCATGTCACCACCGTTGTCAAGGGAACTGCTGGCTATCTAGATCCAGAGTATGTTATTGAAATTTTAATAAAATTATGGTTTCCTGGTAACCTTATATCATATTTAAGTCAATTTTCCATGTATAGGTATTATTCCACTCAACAGCTTACCGAGAAAAGTGATGTATATAGCTTTGGAGTTGTTCTTCTGGAACTCATTTGTGGAAGAGAGCCATTGATTCACTCTGGGTCTCCTGACTCATTCAATTTGGTGTTATGGGTAACCCAAAGTTCCTTTAATCTATCTATTTATCTATTCTATTTGCAATTAATAAAAAAATGGCCTGGTGAGACACGTGTCACCTCCCGATGGTCTGGTTTTCACTACTGCTAGTTTGTTTCTACTTTCTACAAAGAGAGAGCATGAAAAATTTGCTCATGCATCCCATATTTGATAGGAAAGACAATAGCTTACAAAATGGAAAATCAGGTTTTATTGGTATTGATAGACTTCATGCTCATGCATATTTTACCTTCTTCAAACTGGACTTTTCCTAGTTATCACTAGTTTGTATGTCACTATTCTATGGGTAAGGTAGAATGATCACTTGTCTATATGCCCATTCAAAACCATGTTGACCTAACTTACTGCAATGAATGGAAGGAAGGCTCTAATCTGACAAAAAAAGTGTAATGTATAATTAATTCATTCTTAATGGTTTGTCAATTTTGAGTTAAGTTTATCTTATAAGTCATTAAACAACCTTCTAGCCTGCCTGGAAGAGCGGCTTTTGAATTTTCTTCTTTTATCTTCAAGTAAAGCAGCACCAACTCACATTTTATATATGTTTATTGTTCCTTTCCTGCCCTACTGAGACTTTATATCCTCAATTCAAGTGTGTTTCTTTCCTTAATTTGTGTTGCTTATATTTCATGTATGTTTACAATCTCCAGTGCTGTTTTTCCTCTTTCTTTTCACATTTATGATTTGGTCAGTGCAACAACAGTGTACAAAATTGAGGGATTTATGTTGCTCTTTCAAACTTTGCAACTGCAGGCCAAGCCTTATTTGCAGGCAGGTGCATTTGAAATTGTGGATGAAAGCATACAAGGAACTTTTGATCTAGAGAGCATGAAGAAGGCAGCTTTCATTGCTGTAAAGTCAGTGGAAAGGGATGCATCACAGAGGCCTCCTATTGCAGAAGTATTAGCAGAGCTAAAGGAAGCCTATAGTATTCAGCTCAGATTCCTTGAATCTTGTCAAAATGAGAATTGATTTACAATGCCAAACAAGTTTGATCCTCGCAGCAGAAGAGGGAGAGATCTAATTAAAGTCTGAATAGAAATTTAGTAAATTATACTACACAGCTTCTCAAATTGGCTATAGTCAATAGATGAGTATTTATTCTGAACAGGAAAAATGAGATGAGATGAGATGCTTTTACCATCCGTTTTAGTAACATGTCCAATGTAGTAAGAACATTGCAGCAAGACCGATAGAACAAATCATTTTTGATATGCTGTGTACAGTAGCAGCCATCACAAACAAGGGTTTCTGTCAACAAGCTCATATAATTCATGGCAACTCAACAAAACAGCTACCAATTCAGAAGAAAATCCAAAACAATTTTGGAGTTTATTCTCAGGATATCTACTCTATAACATATCGAGGACTCATCGCATAATAACATTGAACAAGCCATTTTGTATTAAATAAAGTCAAGTACCACAAAGGGAATTATTATTAAATTATTCTGCATTTACAAAAGAATCCTTTACAAAAAGGCTAGTGCCTTGCAAATATGGCTAATCAGCCATAGTAATTGATTATTAACAGTAACACAAACTGGTTCAAGCACCCTAAAACCTGGTGATTTGCCCTTACACTGATATATAAGCAGGAAAAAGTTCAATAGATGGATGAATCAACTTTAACAGGTCACTGATCTGCATATACAAATTAGGAACCAACATTTCTAAATACTCTTACAAAGAGCATTCCAAGGACTAAGAGAAGTACCACCGCCGTAGATAAAAGAATAAAGCAGTTGAAGCAGCCACGGCATATGGGAAAATTGTCCAAATTCCCTGTACAAATGGAAAGGTCATGTTTACATGTTTAGTTAAACAAGAATTTTATTTTATTGTTCAAAATCAAATTATTAATTATTAATACCACTACAGTTGCGACAGTAGCAAGAGCAAATATTGGGCGTTCCCTCAAAAGGAATCCTATTCCAAGCTGATCACACAAGAAAAGGAAAAGTTATGTTAGTCACCACAATATAAACAGGCTTTCTCATTGTATTTAAACAAAAAATAAAAAGAAAAACTATATTGTTTAAGCCATCATGACTAAAGCATCGAAAGACCATATAAATTGCGCAAATGGAGTAAAGACCATCGAAAGACCATCTATCTTTTAGGGTTGGCTTTTTCTGTTCAAAATCCTATGCAAAATTGTAAAGATGGATAAAATATAAGAACAAATATCATATCTTGCTTATCCTGGACTTTTAGCATCCAGGTCACATGATAATATCCAAAAACTTTTTCCTCCACAAATCCTTGAGTTTTAAATGTGAAATAAATATAGGTCGCCATGTTCTTACTGATGTGAACAGCAAATCAAAGCACTTAAAAAGATATTAAAAATAACAATTTAGAGATTTCCATGGTTATTAAAATATATTTTCTATTAACAATAACATTCAACAATTTTTGGATCAATGGGTAGGCAACACACACACACACACACACGCACAAATTAAAATTAACAGAGAAACATTGTTCTTGAAATGTTCCATGCTTCATCTTCACCTGAATGGGAAGTGTGAACAGACCCCCACAACAGACCCCTGCAAAGAAACACTCTGGAGAAATACCCTGCACTTGAAGAAAAGCAGTAATTATTATCCTTATAAGAGGATCGAATTAATTATAAATAGATACGGGTTATCTTCAAGCAATAAAAATGTACAAAAACAAAAAAAGTATAAATTTTTTTAATCATTTCGCAGGACTTATTTTTTTATTAGAGGTTTTATCAAAGGCATTACATAGACACCAATAAACACAAACTTCAAGTCATGCAGAGAGGGATGTACTGGGAGAAAGCTTAATACACAACTTACAATCTAAATTTTATAGAACCTAAAGGAATTTTTGAAATAACTTAACCAAGAACAAAAGAGTGAAAAATCAACATAGGTGATCAGGTGTAAAAAGATGCTTCAATGTTTCAGATTTTTGACCGTAGAAAGATATTTCCAGGTGATTTAAGTCCTTTCTCCAACCCACTAAACAAATTAAGAAATTTTCTAAACTACTTATTGAAAGTCTTGTAGTTTAAAGAAATGTGCCTTGTGTTTGAGAAAAAGTATTCATCTCATAGGGAAGTTTGTGTCTTGTCTTCTCATGAGCATCACACATGGAGGAATTCCAGTTGACTGTTAGTAAAGGTTGAAATTATAAAAGGAAGACAAAGTTCATAAAGGTGCTCTCTGTTTGTCAAAATTTTGTGGATTCAGAGAAATTCGAGATATTTAAAAATCAATTATTGAAACCAATTTTACTCTGGGATAGATATGTTCATCTGGCTTCATCTTGGTGTCGAGGCAATGATTCATTCAGTGTGATCCTTCTTGTGAAACTATAACAGAAAATTATTTCTATATTCTCTTTTTAGATGTGTTATTTCACAGTCACATTGAAGGAGTCCTTCTTAATGCAATTTCTTATACTCTTTCTTTCCTCTTAACTTTACCAAATATAAAAGGGGAATATATTTTATCAAACGAGTAAAGGACTGTGGGGGTTTGAAGCATATCATACTATTGAGAGTCATTTACAGGTAATTGAAATCGTAATACCCATCTTAGTTTATAATACAATCAATATGTTAGACCTCTTATAAAGAATGTTTATAAGAGAAGGGGGCAAAAATAATTATTATGTGCTGTCAGTAGCAGTTAGTTTTAATAGGGCAGCAGTTACTATTATTAGGAGTAGTTTATTAGGAACAGTTATTTTAATTAGGCAGTTATGGGTAAGGGTTGTGTGTAGAATAAGAAGGAAAAACAGAATCATATTCTGGTTATCCTGAAGTTGTGTGGTTTAGACCTTGGGAGGGAGAGAACCAAGCTCTCGAAATCTTGGCTTGTTTGAGTGAATGTTCTGTTTCTAATTATTGTAATTCTGTCTCTGTTTTGGAAAGAACCAATTCCTGCAGAGTGTTTTCAATATAATTCAGTCACTGTTATCCAGTTTCTATCAACTGGTATCAAAACAGTTTTTTGTTTCCTGGGAAGGTAGATGGTTTCAACGAGAGGAATGGAGGCACGCGTGGAGATTCTTGAGCGCGGGTTCGAAGGCTTACTGGCCATGCGAGAATACTGGGAGAAAAGCCGCGAAGAAGACATGCAAGAGCGACTGGAAATTCGTAGGCAATTGAATGAATTGGTGGAAACCGTACGCGGAATCACGACGCGTTCTGACAGGGACGAATCGGTCAATGGAGACAACCACACCGTGAACGGCAACGACACCAGAAACATTCGCAATCCTCGGAATCGTGAGGAGAGATGGCGAAAACTCGAAATTCCAGTTTTCAATGGGGAGGACGCATTTGGTTGGACAAATCACGTAGAACGATACTTCGAACTGAAGGGAATGAACGACGCAGAAAAACTACAAGCGGTTATGGTGGCGATGGAGGGGAAGGCGCTAACTTAGTATCAATGGTGGGAATTCAGTGCGGATGGCCCAACGTGGAGCGAATTCCGGTCCGCGGTGATACGCCATTTTCAACCGTCCATGTTACAAAGCCCGTTTGAGTTGCTGCTAAGTCTCAAGCAAACAGGAAGTGTGGAAGATTACCGAGAAACGATTCGAGTCAGACGGCCCTCTCAAATGCACTGAACCAGCGTATTTAAAAGGAATTTTTATGAATGGGCTCAAAGAAGTTATATGGGCAGAATTAAAGCTTCATCCGGTTGAGGGATTGACTGAATTGATGGACTATGCACAAAGGGTGGATGAGAAAAATAACTTGCTGAATAAAGGAAATTGTGGAAGTGGAACAAGTTCTGGAACAAAGGCTGGATTCAGAACCTATAATAACACTAAGACAGTGACATGGGAACCAAATGCTAAGGGTCAAACACAGGTGACTTCATCGGTGGGTAGCGCTACAGGGAACTCTAGAACCAATCCTTCATTTAAAGAGAGGGGTTTTAGGAGCTTGACGGAGGCTGCAGTGCAAGACAAAAGAGCCAAGGGGTTATGTTTTAGGTGTGATGAAAAATTTGGTCCTGATCATATTTGTCCAAATAAACAGTTGCAAGTTTTATTGTTGGAGGAGGGTGTGGATGAAAAGTCTGCAGAGCAAGAATCCGAAAGGGAAGATGAGATAGAGATGAAGGCTTTGCAATTGTCAATTTACAGCATTTCAGGATTAACCACGAAGAAATCCATCAAATTGTGGGGAACCTTGGGGAACAAACAAGTGGTGGTTTTGATCGATTGTGGGGCATCACATAACTTTATATCTTCTCCACTAGTCCAGGAATGTCAAATGACAGTGGAAGAAACCCCATCATACTATGTGGAGGTTGGTGATGGAAGAAAAATTCCTTGTGAAGGAGTTTGTCCTAAATTGAAGTTAGTCATGCAAGGGTTGGAAATTCATGAAGATTTCTTTGTGTTTGAACTTGGTGGAGTGGATATAGTTTTGGGAATGGAATGGTTGTCAAGCCTTGGTGAAATCCGGGCTAATTTCAAGGAATTGATGATTAAAATTCCCCTTGGAAATAGATACCATGTACTCAAAGGAGAACCAGAATTAGCAAGAGCTTCTGCTTCATTCAAATCCATTATGAAAGCCATTAAGAATGAAGGGCAAGGATTTTTCTTGGAATACCACAATTTGGCGAAGGAAGAATCTCGTGATACCCCACAGCCAGATTGGGTAAATGTTGTCTTGAATGAGTATGAAGATGTTTTTCAAGAACCTCAAGGATTACCTCCATCCAGGAGGCATGATCATGCCATTGTTCTCAAAGAAGGAGCCAATATTCCAAACCTTAGACCTTACCGGTATCCACATTACCAGAAAAATGAAATTGAGAGGTTAGTAGATGATATGCTTCGCTCTGGTATTATTAGACCTAGTGTAAGTCCATATTCTAGTCCTATTATATTGGTTAAAAAGAAAGATGGTGGTTGGCGGTTTTGTGTTGATTATAGAGCCTTGAACAAAATAACTGTACCTGATAAGTTTCCAATTCCTATCATTGATGAGTTGCTTGATGAGTTGGGGGGAGCCACCATTTTCTCTAAATTGGACTTAAGGTCAGGATACCATCAAATCAGAATGAAGGAAGAAGATATTCCAAAGACGGCTTTCAGAACCCATGAAGGTCATTATGAGTTTGTCGTAATGCCTTTCGGACTCACTAATGCACCTTCTACCTTTCAATCCCTCGTGAATGAAATGTTAAGGCCATATTTGAGGAAATTTGTTCTGGTTTTCTTTGATGACATTCTGGTTTACAGTAAATCGGTGCAAGAGCATCAAGTTCATCTTCAGGCAGTGCTTGCATTACTAAGGGAGCACAAGTTGTTTGCTAATCGAAAGAAGTGCACTTTTGGCCAAACACAGTTGGAGTATTTGGGGCATATCATTTCAGGGAAAGGAGTAGCAGCAGATCCAAAGAAAATTGCAATCATGATGGAGTGACCCATTTCAAAAGACCTAAAGGCTTTAAGAGGTTTCTTAGTCCTCACAGGATATTATAGAAGATTTGTTCAGGATTATGGAAAAATTGCTACACCCTTGACACAACTGTTGAAGAAGGATAATTTTCACTGGAATCAAGAAGCACAAACTTCTTTTGAACACTTGAAGAGGAAGATGGCTGAGTTGCCAATACTTACTATTCCAGATTTTTCCAAAGACTTCACAATAGAGACTGATGCTTCAAATAAAGGATTGGCTGTTACATTTACAAGAAGGGAGACCAGTGGCTTTTTATAGTCAAACCTTGTCAGAAAGGGCACAAGCTAAATCTGTATATGAGAGAGAATTGATGGCTATTGTGATAGCAGTCCAGAAATGGAGACATTACTTAATGGGAAGACATTTTATCATTCTCACTGATCAAAAGAGTCTCAAATTTCTCTCGGATCAAAGAGTCTTAGGAGAGGAGCAATTCAAATGGACTTCTAAACTGATGGGTCTGGATTTTGAAATTCAGTACCGACCTGGACATGAAAATAGAGTTGCTGATGCTCTTTCCAGGAGGATGACCCATGCAGCCTTATCTACAGTGCAGTTTGATGAATTAGAAGAATGGGAAACCGAAGTCCAAAATGATCCTAAATTGCAAGGGTTAATACAAGACTTGATGCAAGATGTAAATTCTCATCCGGACTACACTTTCAAGGATAGGAAACTGTTCTTTAAAGGAAGGTTAGTGTTGCCTAGAGGATCCTCAAAAATTCCTATGTTGTTGGAAGAGTTCCACAGTTCAGCCATAGGAGGGCATTCTGGGTTTTTTAGGACATACAAAAGAATTTCAGCCATTCTATATTGGGAGGGGATGAGGAAGGATATTCAGCAATACGTTGCTACTTGTGAAGTTTGCCAACTAAACAAGTATCAAACTTTGTCTCCTGCTGGATTATTGCAACCACTACCCATACCTACTTAAGTTTGGGCTGACATTTCCATGGATTTCATAGAAGGTTTGCCTAAGGCTCAGGGTAAGAATGTGATATTGGTGGTGGTGGATCGTTTGACTAAATATGCTCACTTCATTCCATTGAGTCATCCATTCACTGCAAAAGATGTGGCTGAAAATTTTATTAAGGAAGTGGTTAAACTACATGGGTTTCCTTCAACTATTGTGTCTGACAGGGATAAGATCTTTTTGAGTAATTTCTGGTCTGAGTTGTTTAAAATGGCAGGTACAAAATTGAAGTTCAGTTCAGCCTATCATCCTCAGACTGATGGCCAAACTGAGGTCGTCAACAGATGTTTGGAAACCTACTTGAGGTGTCTCACTGGGACTAAACCCAAGCAATGGACTAAATGGTTAGGATGGGCAGAATTTTGGTTCAACACCAATTACAATAGCTCCCTGAAATTGACCCCATTCAAGGCTCTTTATGGTAGAGATCCTCCTCACCTACTTAGAGGGACCACTATTCCCTCTGCCGCTGAAGAAGTGAATCAATTGACTCAAGAGAGGGATCAAATTCTACATGACTTGAAGGATAATTTGACAAAAGCTCAAGTGCAAATGAAAGCATATGCTGACCGATCCAGGCGTGCTGTTACCCTTTCTGTGGGTGACTGGGTCTATCTAAAACTCCAACCATATAGGCTGAAATCTCTTGCTAAAAAAAGAAATGAGAAGTTGAGTCCAAGGTTTTATGGTCCGTACCAAATCAAAAAGCAAATCGGCCTAGTTGCTTTTGAATTGGATTTACCACCTGCAAGCAAAATACATCCTGTTTTTCATGCCTCTCTTCTGAAGAAAGCGGTTGCTGCCACAGCTAATCCACAACCACTCCCTCCGATGTTATCTGAAGATTTGGAGCTCCAAGTTTTTCCAGCTGAAGTCAAAGCTGTCCGTAACAATCCTAATGGTACTGCGGAAGTTCTCATTCAATGGGAAGATCTTCCGGATTTTGAAGCCACTTGGGAATCCGTGGAAGTCATCAAGGAACAGTTTCCTTCATTTCACCTTGAGGACAAGGTGACTCTTTTGGGGGGGAGTATTGTTAGACCTCTTATAAAGAGTGTTTATAAGAGAAGGGGGCAAAAATAATTATTATGTGCTGTCAGTAGCAGTTAGTTTTAATAGGGCAGCAGTTACTATTATTAGGAGCAGTTTATTAGGAACAGTTATTTTAATTAGGCAGTTATGGGTAAGGGCTATGTGTAGAATAAGAAGGAAAAACAGAATCATATTCTGGTTATCCTGAAGTTGTGTGGTTTAGACCTTGGGAGGGAGAGAACCAAGCTCTCGAAATCTTGGCTTGTTTGAGTGAATGTTCTGTTTCTAATTATTGTAATTCTGTCTCTGTTTTGGAAAGAACCAATTCCTGCAGAGTGTTTTCAATATAATTCAGTCACTGTTATCCAGTTTCTATCACAATACTTGCTTTAACATTAAAAACAGAAAATTGTCAAACCATATTCAATATTGCTAGCACACCAAACAATTTCAATTTTCAATCACTAACCAGGGCTCCTGCTAGGAAAGCCGTAGGGTTTCTCACTCCAAGAGAGAATCGCTCAACTGCCAAATTAAGTCACAAGAACATCATAAATCCATAAAATAATTAAGTGACTTTGACACAGAAAACTAAACACTTATACATAAAGACATGAACAGGTTTAACACCAAAATAATTTTACAACGAGCATGTTTTGAAAAGTGATTTCAGATTTTCCCAATTTTATTTTTAAATCAAAGCACTTGCTTTGCACATAAGAAAGCTCTTGGAGCTTACCAAAACCAATAAGATTGCCATACTTTTGTACAACATCTGTGATCTGTATAGCCTTCTCTTTGCCAATTCCTAACTGTTGACATCACCAGAAACAAAATATGAATAGAGGGAAAACATTGACAATTAAATGTAAATCACAGATAACTTTAAGCCTTAATGTGCAGCTTCCCTTCTTCCCATCCTACATGGATTCGATTTCCAGATGTATAAATCTGAACCAAACTGATCCAGGTTCAGAAGGACGTATGTAGAACTTACCCTTGAAGTAACATCAGCAGATGCACCAGATTGTCTGAAAAGCTTCCCCAAGTAAAAGGGTATCAAGTCACTAATGCACACACCCCTGAAATACAGAGATTTTACATGACCAACAAGTTCTAATAAAAGGTAAAATGCTACTCAATGTAAGTTAACTGGAACCACCAGTAGTTTTTCAATGAATTTAAAAAAATGTGTATAAAAGAAATAAATAACGGTTTAGATGGAGCTGCTAATTACCAATAAACCCATATAACCGTTGATATGATGTATGAAGCATTCCTTGAGAAAGATTCAGCAAGTGACTGCCATGTTCCATCAAGAGATAGCAGCCTTGCTATTGATATACCGACCTAATCAATTTCTTAAAGATAATTAAACGTTTATAATAATAGACTAATAGTGAAACTACTAAAGTGTTCTCATTACAGAAAAAATTATAATGGGAAAACCAAGAAGCAAACACATGAGGATGTAAAACAGAAGTACCGGTGAAAAGCACAGACCCAAATATTTAAAGCCTCTTCACTAATGAAAAGTCCACAACCTGCAGCCATAAGCAACCAGAAGTAGATCCATCTGCAGGGAATTCAGATACAGGGTAGCACTTAGGAAATAGTAAACAAAATAAAATTTCAAGGGGAATGACAAGACACCTTCTCTTTACTTCAATATGAAGAACTATGCTATCACTTAAACATAAAAACTTAGAGGAATATATACACAATATATACACAATCCAGTTCATACAATAAATACAGAGATTCTGAATCATGCTTTCTTATTCTATTATATTGTGTCCTAGTGAAGGTACTACACATTTTCAGAAAAGTTTTCTGTTCTGGCAGAATGCTATTCATTTAAAATGAAAAGTGGGGAAACTATCTAGTGACCTGAACATGTATGATATATCTAGTACATTGGTTGAGCCAGGAAGCTAGCCACTCTTGAATGTAATTTACGATATCATAATCATGCTTCTAAATTATCTCCCTGTCCTATTATTCCAAACAAATTAATCTGAGGCAAAAGAAAAAGAAAAACACTTCTTACCCATTTCAAAAACTAATCCTTTACATACTTTGGCACTAAAATCAGAAGAGTTTCCATTCTGATCCATTAAATTTGCAGCTGCCTAGAAACTTCAGCAACATATACTTCTGAACCAGCATTTTCACTTCAAGACTCCCATCTTATTGATCATGAAATCACTCAATGAAGCCTAATTTTATTCTTCTTCCAGTTTAAAGCTTATACAATTTCAGATGCCTAAAACCCACCACAAAGCCATAGTAGGCATATTTTCAATATGTATTCTTTTTCACTATAATGAAAAAATGCATATACTTTATGTTAACAACAAGACAATCTTATGGCAAGAGATTTCTTATTCTGTTCAAAAAGTAAATTTATACTCATTATTAATGATACCTATATGTCAATTTTATATAAGAAATAGGTGTTATGTTACTTAGACAGTGGCCTGTTTGGTTCCTGACTGCTATTCGTCGATGCATGGATGAGTCCAAGTGACAGACATGGCAAACAACAATGAGAAATCTTAATCTACTATTATAAAACAAATATGCATCCATACAATGAAGAGATTTTCCATAAACTAGTAAGCAGTTATGTGTTCCTCCAATTAGAAATTATTGCTCAACCCCAAATAAAAATGTTGGAACTTTGAGAACAACATAAGTGTAGCTGCTGAAGTGTTGGAACAAATGACAAAGAAAGTCAGAGAACACTCTCATCGGCCCATCTGTAAATCCATAGTAAGGGAAGTAGGGGGTACCCTGGTGCATATTCTGGAAGTATAACTCTGCATCCGAAAACTTTGAAAGTGAAACCAGCAGCAGTTGGGGCAATCCCTGAAGAGGAAGAACCATCTGATAGAATCTGCAGACCAAACCGTGATCCAAGAATAGGCTGCTGGCCAATGGATGCTAATGTAGCTATTACAGCTATGCCCAATGCTATTGCTATCAAAGCCAGGAACGGGATCTCCTTCTTGTTATGCTCCTCTTTACCATTTATTTGCACTTCATTACTGAATCTATCTTGTGTATCTGGTATCTCCTTAGATTTTAAAGCCTCATAATTTTCCTCACCCTCCTGTTTAAAGCAACTAATTCTGTTTCTGTAATGCAAAGGTCACTTCATTATGCTGAATACAATGCAATAAACTAACACAGAAAAGAAAGTAGAATAACAAAAAAAAAAAAAACTTCCTTATAGGGCCAAAATCTGAAACATCATTCCGGAGGGAGGGTATATGTTGTACAAACTCACTTCTTTTACAGATGCAACATAGGCAAAACATAAATAAACAACCACTAAATTTTCAAGCATATAGTTTTAATAAAACATAACATTCAACAAATATCAATGAGCTTTTATAAAGCATACTAAACATTTATCTCAGACATCCTAGGGAAATATTGTAATCAATATGAATAACATCTCTGAAATATGTCTAACCATGAGATTAGCCCCCAGCTCAGAGTCAATTAGCTAATAGCTATCACAATAATAGAACGAGAAAAGGTGTATTTTAACCCGGTATAAACAACAATAGTGCTAGACCTAGTTTAGATAAACTTCTCCATTAGCACTTATGGGAAAAGAATCTTACAATAACTGGGTTTTTAAACATTGACTTAAGCTGAAATGAGCTTCTGTATCTCAATTTTTCGGAAACTCTTATTTGACTTATCGGCTACAAGTTTATAAGAACACTTTCGTAAGTGAGAAACCACAAATTTATTTTAATTGAGAAGTTCCCGTAAGCTTGAAGCTAATTCAAATTGGGGCTTAGCTCAGTGTGATGCTCAGTGTGATCATGCATTGAGGATGGAAGTGATGATAGTATCGGCTTCATGGATCAAAAGTCAAAAACTATATCAAAATCTTAATGAATCCGCTTAGAGCAAGGTATAATCCAATTCCAAATGCCAAAACTACTCAACCACTAATTTATTAACTTCTTTACCCACCACATTCGTCCATGAAAATATGAGAAGTGAGAAGAACCCTTGCATACTTTCATATTTTGCATTACATAGAGGCTAACAAAAATTAAGCTCTTTTTTATTAAAAAAAACCGACATAAAAAATCACATTCTGAATATGAAAAATAAATCATATACTCCCTCTGGTCTTTGTAATAATGAACAAAACCCTAATTTACACAAAGGAAAGAATTGCATTGAAATATGAAAAGTGAGAACCCTTGCCTACTTTCATATTTTGCATTAAATATAGGCTAACAAAAAAATAAGTTTTTTTTTTAAATAAAAAAAAACCGACATAAAAAATCACATTCTTTCTGAATATGAAAAGTAAACATATATCTACGAATAAATGGGAAGTTAGTTACCTGAAGAAGAGGTGAGGAACGTGGGCAGCATTTAAATTATCGTTTGAAAACAACCTGTGAGGGAAAGCTAAGCAGCTGCTAAAGTGTCTAATGGGAAAGATAATCAATGGAGTACAACATCTGAGATTGGTTGCGGGAAGATTTAAAATAGAAGTTAAAGACATTGTTGGAGCTCACACAGCTCCAGTCACTGACATTCAAGTTGAAGATATTGCCATTGAATTCAATTAAGGATGACGATGAGGCGTTGGAATGAGGTGACGTGGGACGAAGATGAAAGGTGAATTTTGGGTCCATCTAGTTGGATGTAATAAGGAATATGCCTTTTGTACCAATTACCAATTACTTTGATAAGGCAATTGTTATCCTCACCCTCATTTTTTTACTTTCCCCACCCCCCATTCTTTTCTTTCTCCAAATTACCCTTACTCCCTATCCCCCCAATTCCACTGCCCTCTTCCCCTACTAAGCATGGCAACTGGGCGGGTCGGGTGCGGGTTTTGTTTCCCCAGTCCCTGCCACCATTTCCAATGGGATCCGGTTTTATCTCCCTCATCCCCGTCCCGACGGGGTCGGGTTTCCCCGCGGATCCCTGACTCCGCTCCATTTATATAGAAAAATTAAAAAAATATATTTATGATAATTAATAGAATAAAATCATAATTATTATACAATGATAAAATAAAATAAAAGACATCAAAATAAATTTTTCTATTGAAAAGAAATTAAAGTAAAAATAAATAAAATATATGAAACAAAATAAATGATCATACATGCATCAAATAAAAATTACCAATTTATATTTAGCTAGGCGGGTTTGGGTCAGGGGTGGGGCGGGGCGAGGTCGGGTGGGTATCTGCGAGGTTGGTTTATATTGCCAAGCCTATCCCCTACCCACCGTCCCCACTTCCTCCAACACCCCTATTATCCCCCTTCCCACCGCCCCTCCCCCATGTGATCCCCCAACTGTCTCCTTATTTCCTAACGCAACACCCTGTCCCTGTAAAGACACAATTATATGTTTTTATGTTTTTTATTTTGAAGAAAATCAATTCATTGACGACAAATTTTTTTTCCTACAAATGTGCAATTTGTAAACCCATTTTTTTCCCATTTTTTCTATATTTGAAAACTTGTTTCCAGAATGCAACTTTTTTTTCTTTCAGAAATTAGTTTTTGAAAGGCAAAATGATATAATTTTTGCATGTTCGTAAACTAATTTTTGGATGCGTCCAGAAATTATTTTTCGCATAATTAAAAAACCTCTCGGGGGGCAGAAAGAGAGGGGGAACGAGTAGGGGTAATTTAGAGTTTTTATTTAAAGTTAGTGAGGCATGGATGGGGAAGAAAAAAAGGAAGGGTGGCTTTAGCATAACCCCTTTGACAATGTTTGGAGGGATGTTTATCCATTGGTGAATTGAATTGTGTGCAATCACACAGTTGAGAATCTCAGCCGAATAACTCATATTTTGAGGTATAATTTAAAGCCCATCTGGTGATGTCAGAATATGAGTCCTCAATCTTTATCTGGCAAATGAAGATCTCTTAACTGCATGTTTCCCCTTACTGTAGGGAAATCTGGGTCCATTGATGGGTTGCATGAGTTTTTGTTGGCACCATTTATATATATTATAAAATAATCAATCAATATCATTTTATAATATATCAACACTTATTATAAATTGGTTTGTTGTGGAACAAAACTCATTGAACTGTAACATCCTTATTTTCCATAATCTTGCTTACTATGTGAATATATGTGCTTAGTGATGTTTTGGGATTAAGGTTAAGGTAGGAGGGGATTAAGAGAAAAATTTTAAGTTAAGGTCATGTGCTAAAGCATGGCCTTGGTGGATGTTTAAGCGTTATAACACTTAAGTGTAGGGTGGGAGAATACTTCAACGTTGATAGGTGGTCATGTGATTTGACAATAGTGGACACATGTGTAGAGACACGTGAATGGCTTCGTGCAAGGGGCGATGCTGTTATCACACCAAATTGTCTACTTTTATGGCATTTTTAGTACTTAATTATATCATTTTGCACTATTTAAAGTATAAAGGTACTCACTTATGTCCTATTTTGTAGAAATACCATAAAGACTCCACTCAGAGCAAAAGATGCGAGAATAGACTAAAAACTGGCAAGTTTTGGAGAGTTTTAGCACTTCTGGACGAGCGGTATCGCCTGACAGTACTTCAGTACGGCTGTACCTAAATCAAAGAAAGAGTAGGGGCGTACCCCTTTGGTCAGTATAGCCTGGCGCCGATGAAGAGGTTTAGTACGGCTATGCCAAAGCGATCTGACCGCAGTACAGATGATGTCGAGGAGTGCAGAGTGCCTGAAATGCGACCAACGTCGCAAACAAAGTACTGATCTGGTAGTGTAAATATTTCTGATGAGTACCCTGTCCCAGATTGTGCAGATTTGAAGACCAGATGACCTAATCCGCTTCCCAACCTATAAATAAGCCCTCTTAGCCTAAGCTTTGAACCTTTTGACGATTTTCTAAGTCTTAAACCCCCACTTTTTAAGAGTTCTACATTATTCCCTTGCTTTTTTGTTGATCCTTGTTTCCTTGGAGCTTGGTGCCAATCTCGTTTCGCTATCGGAGCTCGTTAGGACGTGAAGAACGTGCTTAAGGACTGTCGTCATACCAAAAGGGTGTCCCAGTTTAGATTTTATTCTCTTTATTATGGATTCCTATGGTTTTATGATTGTGTTTATGTTATTATCATTGGATATGAGTAGCTAAACCCATCACTAGGAGTGATGGGGATCCTTTACAATGCTTTTGATATGTATCTAATTAGTTTTACGAGTTTCTATTTATTTGATTGATTTTTTTATCCCTAGCATGCTTAATCCTTTAAGACATGATCAACTTTTAATTAGTTGACTTAATTGGCGACAACCATACTACAGTTAGTTAATGGATCTCTAGGAATAAAAGAACTCGCTTTATATGCCATGATAAGGTTATTGCTTGTTTCTAATCTGTTATTAGATTAACAAACTCACCTGTTCTTAATGCTCTTTCCTTTAATTACCTTCCTGGACCAAACGAAATAGTTATTTAGGAAGAAGGCTATTAACTGGGTAGTTATTAGTACTTTTAGAGTGAGTGATTAGCTTTCAATCAGAAAATAGATCTCGTAGTAATTAATTAGTGAATTCAGAAGCTGAGTATTGGTGAACCCAGTTCCCCTATACCTCCCATAATATTCTTAATCCGTTCTTGCACTTCGTTTAAGTGTTATTTTATTTACGTGATAATTCTTGCTATTCTCTAATTACAATCTTCGTTAGGCTAATATGATAGATTCTTTACTTCATTAGTACTCGCGCATTCTCGTGGGTTCGACATTCAGAGTCTTAAAAATACTCCACTTTTATTATGAGTTACGATCGGGTGCACTTGCCTGAGCCGCAACATGTGCCTTCTCTGTTAAGGCATGAAAGCTCCAAAATGCATAAATGTTGGCATGCTTTAGTGCGGGGTGATCCTACACTTAAGTGTTGCGAGCAAAATTTACTTAAGATAATTTTATTTCATTTTCACTTAAGGCGCAAAATTAATTCTTCTTCTTCTTCGCCATTTCAGCAACCAAAGAGAACAGAACGAGTTTCAAAAACTTTCAAGCCCATTTCCATGCAAACTGAATATTGAAACCAAAAATCAACTCCATATATTGACTCGTTCCTACTTCCTCTTCTCATACGTGTGTTTGTTTGCTAGTTATGCTCAAGGTAAGTTAAGGCTTCGTTGAAGTGTTGTTTTGACGTCGACGTTGTTTCACTCTATTTTTCATTGATTCTTATTCTAATCCCAATTGTGATCCGTTTTAGAGTTTTCATTATAGGGTACATGTTGTTTGTGTGATTGGAGTGAATTACAAAGCTGAGGAGCTTCCTGTACCATCTGTGGAAAAATTGACTTGTAACTGTTTTGTGTAGTTGGACGTATGTTTGACATGTGTTCGTATGTTGGAAAGCGTAAGGGTTAGGGTTATTTGTGTACGAGCTTATGTATAGCAGTTATCAAGTGGGGAGAAAGAACATTAATCGTCGGGGAGATAAAGTGGAGTTAAAACATGTTAATACACATAGACTAACCCAAATGCTACTAGTGGTTGAGTAACTGACAACAGTTGACGTGACATCCCATTTTTCAAATAATCTCGAATAATTTTAGGGATATAATTAGATCGGTGATTAGGTGATAAATGAGTGTTGAAAACCTTAATTAGGGATAAAATGGGCTTAAGTAGGACCCATAAACCTTAGGAAAGATCTAGAGAACTTTAGAAAAGGCCTATAGAAGATTTTGCGGATAAAATGGAGACTTATACCGCTGAAATTTGGTGGATAGATGGATGGAGAATTTTGGAGGATGAGTTATTGATATGATAAGATATTGGGTGAATACCCTTAGGTCTTCGCTGGTAGGTTAGACCTTGATAAACTATAGGGGCAATTCAAATAGTTAACTAGAAGCAGTAAAAGGGACGAAAACACTGTTAGAGCAGACAGTTTAGGTACAGAGTAGTTTGGAATAAGATACGAAGAGGACTATAGGTTGTGAGAAGGAAGTGAGTGGAACTAGTTCCCTAGGGTCTGTTTAGGAAGAGTCTTTGGAGAGAAATTTTCTGGAACGGTTAAGCAATAGAAAGAGTGAAATAGGTGACTTGACTCAAGGTGGTACAACTGTTGAGGCATTAGATCTGATTTTCGATTACTATTAGCTAAACTTTAGTAAAGAATGGATGTGTGGTTCTAGAGAACTTAGAACCAAAAGATGACCAGCCTGATAATGGTGGATTCAATAAGGGTCTGACTTAGGAACAAAGATGTAAGAGTAATAGAGGACGGATATAGACGGGATGGTCAATATGCTCAGTAGGAAGTTCTAACATGCTACAGAGGTAAAGGAACACATCTTGTTCAGTCAGTGATCTGAGAGATTTATTAGGATAGGTCATAGGAAGAATTTTACAAATGCTAAATCGGCAATTAAACGGAAGAATCATATGATAGTGGTAGAGGAGGAATTAGCATTCAGGAGTTATGAATGGAGGTAGAGTAGAATTCCCTATAGTAAGATAATAGTACCAACCTGCGACTAGTAAACTAGAATAGAGCCCTTGAAAAATTCTTCTGGGAGCAAAAGAGTGAGTTACCACTATGTGGTCAGTAGATCAAGTAGGGAGTGTAGTTGAAGGGGGAATACAGATTGGGACTAAAGGAAATAAGGAGGAAAGGCATAGAGTGCGGAAGCAGTCAAAAGGCCATAAGGGAATAGACTTCGAAAATGCCAGGGTGTGATTGGTGTTGAAAAATCAAAATAAAGGAGTTAGGCAATTACTAGGGCAACAATTACGGAAAAGTAAGGGATGGAAGATTTGATCGAAAGTAATAAAGGCATAATACAAGGTGTTACACATGAAAGGAAAGTAAATAGGAGTGAAAATTCTTTAGACAAAAGTTGTTGATACAGGAAATATAGGATTGGAAATAAGTTTTGAGGAGGATCATGATAACCTTTATGATTGAGAATCGTATCTAGGAGAAACCTGGGACAATAAGGGTATCAACCGATATATTGAAGGTGATTATTTTCAGAGGTCAATTAGGAATGCGATTGTGATCAGATATGGCATGGCTACATACCCATCAATCTGCACGATATCAATCAAGGATTAGAAGGGAATTTCAAGAGACAATTTTCCCCAGGATGAGTACGTTACGGAGTAACTTAGTATTAGATAGAGTTAGTCCATCCATGACGATTTTTGGGTTCATTAATGGGATTATAATCGAAGTGCTGAAGTTGTCGAGTTTTAGAACCAGCGATCAACTCTATTCCTCTGGTGGACTCTTGGGGGTGATAGGTATGAAATCTTCTTGAACTTTTTCAGACGTTTAATCTTTCATAAAGTATCCTTCGTAGGTGAACTGCAACATTCTTCTTAGAGTCATTTCCCCATTGTTTGCTTTCGTATTACCATAAGTAGTGATAGGATCATAGGCATAATGGCGAGAATAGGAAGGACTAAGTAACATTCTCAATAATTTCCTTAGAATGGGTGAATAGGTCCTTTTAGGGAAGTAAAATTTGTATGAGAAACGGGGAGAAGGATCAAGAAATCTATCTTGGAAGAAGGATTGAGAAGGAATTAGTTTTAGGGCGGTGATCGAAAGTATCAAGGTCAGACATAGTGTTAAAGGAATGAACAAATAGTATAGAATACATGTACATGAGGGACTAGGATGATAAGGATCTTTGAGAGTAGGAGACGAAGAACCAACTTTTGGACATAGTCAGAATATAGGTGCTTATGATATTACATAAAGGAAAATGGTTCTAGAGGATGATATAAGGCTTGGAGTTAGAAATAGTAGAGTACGATTGATATTGGAGGAATCTAAGGGTGAGATAGGATCAGAATGATACATAGAAGTATGGTGCAATCCTGATGACACTATAATAATGTTGCAACAGCAAAGGTTGAGTTCAGATATTTCACAGGTATCATCGAGAGACTCCTTTAGTGTAGTTTAGTTTACATCAATATTCTTATTAGTAGCAAGTTATTAGGAAGGTCATAGTGATTAGGATAAATCGATGCTCGAGAAAGGTAAGGAAGAAAAGTGGATTAAGAGTTATGGGGAATAAATAAGGAAAAGATCTGTGGGTGAAAAGAGTGTAAGGATAAGGAAGCACATTTTCAAATGAGGGTATTGTTAAGGATATGACCATCGTCGAATTTTTGAGGACGAAAATTATTTTAAGGGGGTAATATGTGACATCCCAATTTTCGATTTCAAAAATCCCATCATCGAATTCTCGAGTAATATTTGGGATATAATTAGATTGGTGATTAGGTGATAAACGGGTGTTAAAAAGCTTAATTAGGGATAAAATGGGCTTAAGTAGGACCTATAAACCTTAGGAAAGATCTAGAAAATTTTAGAAAAGGCCCAGAATATCCCGGAAGGGTGTGGAACCCCCTAGAAGCTTCCAGAAGAAAAATAGATATTTTAAGAAAGCGTGCATTACAATGTGATGAAGCCTGTGAGAGGGAACTATTGCGACGCGACGGAGTCCGACACTTGACTTCGCTTAGATTTTGACATGTGTAAAGGCAATGGGACCATCGCGACATGACAGTACTTACACAACCTCACCTATAAATAGGCGTCCACCCCTCCATTTCCATTTGCACCAAATTCTCTTCTCTTCCTCTCTAGGAACTTCCTTTGAAGAGCAACTATGCTCTGCACCTGCCTCGAATGAGGATCTTGTGCATCAGAAAGCTCTTAATAGGAAATCTTTAAAGGAAAGGAAAAGGGTGCTTGCAGTAGTTTCCCTTCTCTCTAGAATTCCCTCTAAGATATAAGTATCCTCTACACTTGCCTCATGAGAGGATCCTGTGCACCAAAAAACTCTTAGTGGGAACCCTTAAGGGGGAATGTCAGTAGCAGTTGCCGAGGATGTGAATAATAGTTGCTTAGAGGTACGAGTAGCAGGAGCGAAGGTGCAAGTGGCAGCAGTAACTACGACGGTTCTCTATCCAGGTAGGAGATCTAAACCCTATCCACTAGGGATTGTAGGATTAGAATAAGTGTATAACTAGGCATAGGGTGACCTAAGCCCCACTAGCAGTTGATAATAGCAGCACTTTAGGAGAGGGGTTGTGACCTGTGATAGCTGAAGACAGTTGTCAGATATCAGCCAAAGGAATAACTTGTCTGCTATGTGAAAACCCTAGGATAGACGACTTACGATTGCTTTATGGTTTTGTGTGTGACTGCTGGTGTACTGATTGATAACATGTCAGTAGCAGGTCGCCTGAGCGACGCAAGGATTAATCCATATGTTGATCGAGGATGGTTGATGATTGATGTTGTGCTTTAGCTCTTAGGTTGATAGATGTGTTAGATGATGATAGATGATTTATAAGATTAGCTGAGCTGGTTATTAAATGTATACGAGCGGATAAGTGCTTAAGTGCTGAAATAAGATTACAAGTGCAGAAATAGGATGCTAAACATCGCATGGGGAGGTTTCATATGCATAGCTATAATCTTCCGCCGTGCACATAAGCTGTGTACGAGGTTAGGTACCAGAGTGCGGGTACGATACAGTCAGTACAGGACACACTAGTCCTTAGGGATAGTCTGGGTCCAACAAGTCCACCGGTGGTGGATGACTCGTGACCATCCTGTCGGGACATCGGGTAGCCTGGTCATCCTGACGAGGTACTATTGTATTACTGTCCATAGTGCCAATCCTGAGTGCGACCCAGACACCTGTTCCTATCAGCCGATATTGGGGAGCAGGGATGCACTCTTTGGGGTACGATGAGCGGGATATAGGGATGGACAATTGACTAACTGAGCTGTTCTCTAAAAAGGCTAAGGTGGGGCCGCTTTTGCTGTATAAAGCTGTGTGGCCACATAGGCATATAGAACCCTGGGTGTGTGAGTGCGAGAGTGGTTGAGTTACTTGTTTGTGCTTGCCTTTTTATACACGACTTCTAATCTGCTTTCCCATTTAATGGTGCGTATAGTGTGTTTTTATCTCCTGTTTTATTTCTTTGTTTTGTATATATTGGTCTATGGATCTTAACAATGTCAGATAAGTTCCAGAGGTGGGACTTGTGAATACATGCCTTGACAGGATGGTTTTGATGATTGACAAAAGGGAGTTTTGCAAATAGTCAACCGTGCAAAAAGTGGAAAAGAATACCAAGATGCGTATCAAGAATGATAGTTTCTCAAGTCTTTGGGTTTTGGGTATTTATTTATTTTTATTAAGACTATTTGTAAGTAGTAATAAAAAAGCTCTCAATTAAAATAAAATCACATACTCACAAAATGATTTTTATTCTAAAATTGATTTTATGATAATTTTTTCTAAATTATTTTTAGGCACAAAGTATTTTGAAAAATTCTTAAGTTGTACTCAAAATATTGTTTGGAAAATATTTCAAGTTTTCTTTGGAAAATATTCTCCGTGCCGAGCTATGGGGAAGTCGCGTGCCGAGCTGAGGTCGCGTGCCGAGCTGTGGGGAAGTCGCGTGCCGAGCTGAGGTCGCGGCCGAAATGTGGGAAGTCGCGTCGAAATGAGGTCGCAGGCCGAGCGTGGAGAGGTCGTATGCCGAGTGTGGAGAGGTCGTATGCCGAAATGTGGAGAGGTCGATACCGAGCGTGTGGAGAGGTCGATGTCGAAATGAGGTCGTATGCCGAGGGGAGATTGTATGCCGAAATGGGGAGATCGTATGCCGAAATGGGTGAGAGGTCGCTTGAAATACGATGTCGGACACCAAGTGTGTCCGAGAATCATTTTCAGATCCGTGTTTCAATTTTTAATCGCAGCGGACAAATCCCTTTAATGCTGCAACGGACAAATCCCTTTTAATGCTGCAACGGACAAATCCTCTTAAATGTGACGCTCCTCTCAGTGCCTATAAAAGCACTGCACCATGAGCATTGTTTTAAAAAAAAACACAACGCTAGTGCTTAATTTTTATGCTGAAACTCTGTCAAAATATTCTCCATCACTCACACTTATTTGAGCACAATTTTTTGAGAGCTTTTTTATTCTACATAATTTGAGTTGTATTATTTGAGCTTCAATTTGTTATATCTGCACTACTCAGTCTATCTTCCTCATCTCCTCTTATTTGTAAATATCATTTCTTTTTGCGTAGGAATCTCAAGGTGTTCATAGAGAGGTGATATCTCTTGAACGTCTTGCCCTGCTATAGAGTTGTAAAGGTTTCTAGTGAACTCGATTTAAAAGCTAGTGATTTAGTGAAAATCCCATAGTGCTTTGCTTTGGGAGCAGGGACGTAGGCCACGAGGGATGTTTGGTGGCCGAACAGTATAATTTCTTTGCGTCCTCTTTTTTGCTCTCTGTCTCTTTATCATTCAAGCTCTTTATTTATTTTTGTTCTTTATTTATTTTTCGGTCATTTATTTTCTGTCATTTATTTATTGCAATTTAATTCCTGCAATTTATTCTTCAAGTTATTTATCGTTTCACAATTTATTTCTTTCAAGTTTTTTTTAATTCAGTAATTTATCTGTAATTTTTTATATAAGCACCGCTATCACAATTCACCCCCCTCTTGTGTTTGAAGTCACTTGGTAACAGGACTGTGTGAGTTGATCGACAGCCAGTGAGTCAAAGTCGTTAAATGGGTAGTCTGAGTTATTGTTTACTTGGTAATTATCACTATACATACACTGTATAGCTGAGGTCCTACAGATGGGTACCTTTGGATACATTGTACACTTTTGCTTGCGATAATAAATTTTTTCATCTACTACATATCGTTTAATTACGCTTAGGAATTATGTATTTAGGAATTTGGGAAAAATGGGACAGGGTCGTCTCAGTTGACCTATATTGGCGACCACTATTGAGTTGTACCAATTAGGTTTAAGCATTGTAGGTTTTTCTCCACTTGCATTTGTCTTTCATACAGGAATTCAGTTCACAAGCTAACAAAATGTATATAGTTCAGCAAGGCAATCAACTAACTTGCTTCTTTACATTAATGGGAAGATGTATATAGTTATAGAAGTTTATATTCTTTATTTTTGTTGCAAACAAAATAAATTTGATTGAGGCATCAATAGATTTGTTGTTGTTTCCTTATCCCCCATTATATGTACATAAAAGATCATTTTATATTCAATATTCATGTTGGTTCTAGAAGTCCTAATGGTCAGAAAGATAAGTCTTGTATGCTCACTGGGGTTTATGGGGACATTCAAAGCATAAGAAACCAGTTCAATAACTCCCAATGACACTTGCCATTAGAATATTCAGCATCTGCTGTAGTCCTTCCTTGATGTTTTCTTTGTCTTATTCATCTTACTCATACTTGATCCTACCATTAGTCGAAACTTCTCCAGAGTCATTGTCCTGATTGATAGGGAATCATGGTCGAAAATCTTCCTAATCCTAACAATGAAGTTTCAATTAGTGATTTTACTTTGTCGAGTCCTATGATAGCACCTTCTGGGTAGAAGTGATTATTCATCCCTCATAGCTTTTACTTTGGAGTCCTCTAATAGCACCTTGTGGACATAAGTGATTATTACTATCATTGTCTTGATTAAATATGGGAGGACTGTGACCAAACTCTCCCTTAATAACCCTTGGTAGCCCTACAATCAAATAGAAGGTTTATCCATGAGACAAAATATGTAAGCGTAGACAAATGCAATCATACATATCAAATGGAGATTTAAAGTGAGTACAAATAAACAACCGTTGAATGCAATTTATCAATGAAATTGCACAATTTGACAGACGTCAACAGACACTTTCTATATTTCCCCTGTAACCAGTATAATCGATTTATTACTTCAGGTGAATCAGGTGACTCCTCAGAATATATATATCAATTGAGAAGATGAACTACCGTTAATATGAACATCTAAGATATTTGAGATTGCACTGAACTCTTGTTTGGTGTTGTGGAAACCACCGATATGCAAAGTATGATTCTCTTTAGATATTGCTGCCATGATCACTTCCTGAAAAAGAGCCAAGGTAATGAAAAACAATTAAAAAAGCCTGTAGGAAATCACCACACGTAATACAGGAAATAAACCAAGAAGCTTGAAATCCTACAAGAGTGTGAGACAAACTAAGTTGTACACTATTTTTTTGATACCTTAACAAAAAGAACACGAAGCTAATCTATTAATTTTAGTACATAAGCCCTCGGTAAACTTGCACTCTTGAAATCCCCTGTTGGACATAATGGATTCGTGCTCTTTTTTTCTTATTATCTAA
Source organism: Calophaca sinica (assembly GCA_037113605.1). Lineage (NCBI taxonomy): Eukaryota > Viridiplantae > Streptophyta > Magnoliopsida > Fabales > Fabaceae > Calophaca > Calophaca sinica. The sequence continues at coordinate 98,209,491 of CM073733.1, read as the reverse complement.
GTTTAATTTGAACTTTAGAGATCCTAGTAACAGAATTTGAATAATCTGTCGAACTGATCAGAAATTGTGAACACAAGCATAAAAGAGGAATACAAGAGATACTAAATAATGATATTATTGATTCAAATGGGATAATAGAGTACAAGAGCTTCTTTATACTGAGCGTAGCATCTAATGTGGGAAACTTAATTACAAAAGAGGTTCACGCATCTTTTGCTTGCTTAACTAAATGAGGCCATTGGGCATAAGTAGTGGGCTTTGTATCAACTGTTACCCCCTGTAACATCCTAACTCTAATTAGGGAATTACTTACTAATCTAACCGGAATTAAAATAAATTAGATTGGAATTTTTTTCGCTTTATAAGGTAATAAGAGATGAATCCTATTTAAAAAATTAATATACTTTGGCGAAATAGAATCTTTTCAAATAAGAAGAACACCTGATGAAAACACCTGACTTTAACTAAGTAAAATATTTCAAATACACCAAAAATGTCATGCATATAATAGAGTTTCGAAAAGCAGAAACTTACTTTAATTAATACAACCCCTCTTTAACAACAACAAGAAGATAAAAATAAATACCATCTACACATTATTTCCTAACATTACAGGGACACGACCTAAAGCTTAAGACAATGACTTGTGATCCGGTGACTCGGGTCTCGCGGAAAGGCAAGACTGAGTATATTTCATGCTCTGACCCTCTTCAATCAGCTGTACCTGAAAACAACGCCCCAAAATGTGAGTTTATACAACTCAGTAACATTGACTTAAAATCATAAATACTTTTGCCGTTGTTTCCAGCCATACGTAGTGTGCTACATATGGAAAACTCCTCCCATAAGCATAAGTATACTTATTCAAAATACCTTAATCGTTCAAATTAATCATCAATACTAGTACATTCTCAATCCAGGAACAATCATTCACGAGGTAATGTAATCCTTAATAAATCCTCTGTGGATGAACGCATCCCTCATGCGTAATTGAAGATGATTTTGAAGATGTCAAACACGTGAATACTTTGGTTCTACTAGTATTCTTTAGCTTTATATCTTTCTCTAATTAGAATCATTGTTAGATTCTCAATATGTTAGTGGGTTAAAAGTTAGAGAATGCAAAAATTTCTAATTGCTTTGAATCATGCATGTATAGCATACTTAAAATGTTTTAAAATATTTTTGACCAAGTTGGGTATGTTTAAAAATTGTTCTTTTATCATTTTTAGACCCAATGATTGTTTTTCAAAGTGTTAAATCATTTCATATGGTCAAGACATATTTTCTATGCATTTTAGAAAGCATGAATCGATTCACATGGTAGATGAATCGATTCATCAGCGCGCTCCCAGTTCTTGATTTAGTTCTGTGAATCGAATGCAGACTTTGGTGAATCAATTCACAAAACTGGTGAATCAAATTCAGTTTAGGAAATTGAATCGATTCACACTTTGGTGAATGGATTTACGCACAATTTTACTGCATAATTTCTCAGTTTTATCAACCAGTTTTGGGCACCATATAAAAGGCTCGTTTTAGGGTTTTCATACTCACTTTTTCATATTTTTCAGAATCACAAATTGAGCATTCTCTCTAGCTTTCTTCTTCCCCCAATTTCATTGAGACTCATAGGTTTTCATTTGTATATCTACACTACAAAGAGTGTTATTTTAGATTTTTGGATTCTTTCTACTTGTAATTTCTCTATTGTGAGGGTGAGGTATCCCTAGTGAATCTTGAGTGAGGTATCTCAAGTGGAAAATTTCAGAGTGTGGTATCTCTAGTTGTAAATTCAGATAGTGGAAGAAAATCCTGAGCAAGGCTTGGGGACTAGTTATAGGTCACAGTGGTTGGTGATTGAACTAGGATAAAATCCTCTGGTTTAATCTTATTCTCCCTAATCTCTTTAATTTCGTTTTAGGGTTCTTGTAGATATAATTGTTGTGGTTGAAATTTATCTTATACTAGTTAATTGATTTCTTGGGTAGAACGTTTCTCATATCCAATAAAGATAGCACCTTCTCAAAATAAGTTTTTCATAAAGTTTACGAAATTTTTTGATACTCAATTCACCCCCCTCTTGAGTATTCTGGCCACCTGGGTAACAAGTGGTACCGGAGCAGGTATATTTGATTTTGTCTAATTTTCTTGCAAGAAAATCATGTCTTCGAAATCATTTTATCAACCCAATGGGTCCTATAATAAGGCTCCTATTTTTAATGGTGAAGGTTATCCTCATTGGAAAGAGAGAATGAAAATTTTCATCATCTCCCAAGATATTGATATTTGGGATGCCATTGAAAATGGTCCTTTTATCCCAACTACTGAAAGAGAAGGTGTGAAAATTGAGAAACCTAGAAATGAATGGACTGACGAGGAAAAGAGAAAATTTCAACTTGATTGGAGAGCTAAAAATATCATCACCTCCGCCTTAGGCTAAGATGAATTTTTTAGAGTCACCAATTGCCAAACATCCTAAGCTATGTGGAACACCCTACAAGTTACCCATAAGGGTACTAGTGAGGTAAAAAGGGCTAGAGTGAATACTCTCACACATGAGTATGAATTGTTTCGCATGAATAATGGTGAAACCATACAAGACATGCAAAAACGATTCACACACATTGTGAACCACTTAGCCGCTTTAGGTAAAACTTTTTCTAATGAGGATTTAATCAATAAAGTTTTAAGATGTTTGAGTAGGAATTGGCAACCAAAGGTGACGACAATTGCGGAATCTAGAAACTTGTCCACCATGACTTTGGCATCCTTGTTTGGGAAGCTACAAGAACATGAGCTTGAGCTAAATAGGCTAACCAATCATGAAGAAGGAGATAAAAAGAAGGATAAGAAGAGCATTGCTCTAGTTGCCTCTTCTTCAAAAGGGAAAAATGTCGTTCAAGAGGAAAGCGATGATTCCGAAAATGAAGATTCAAGTGAAGAAGACATAGGTCTCATGATGAAGAAGTTCGGTAGGTTTTTGAGTAAGAAGGAAAGAAAAACGAGCAACAACAAATTCCTCAACAAGTCAAAGAAGTTTACTAAGAAGGAAGGGAGCACTTCAACAATAACTTGCTATGAATGTGGAAAAACCAGGCACATGAAGATGGAGTGTCCAATCTACCTAAAGAAGAATGATAAAAGGCCTAATAAGGAAAAGAAAGGAAGAAGAGCCTACATTGCATGGGAAGACAATGATACGGATTCTTCAAATAGCTCGGAAGATGATGAAGTAGCATACCTATCTCTAATGACAACCGTCCATGAAAAGGATGAGGTAAGTGATGATGAACTTGATCCTTTACCTACATATGATGAGTTGCAAATGCTTTTGATGAACTTCATGAGGAACTTGTAAAGACCACTAAACAAGTAGTTTCTCAAAAGAAAACTATACTTAGTCTAGAAAAGCAAGTTTCAAAAGAAAAAGAGGAAATTGAAATTTTGAAAAGTGAAAATGAATCTTTAAGGGTTGCTCATGAAGAATCTCTTGCTAAAGCATGTCCTCATGATGATGTTATTTTTCCTTCCACATGTGAGAAATTTATAGACCTTAAAAAGGAAATTGATTACTTAAAAAAGTCTATAGTAAAGCTCACAATGGGTAGAGATTATTTGGACATGATGCTTAGTAAACAAAGATGCACTTTTGATAAAGGTGGTATTGGTTTCAATCCCAATACTCAAAGAAAATCTTTCAAAAACCTCTTTGTTTCACCAAGCACATCTAATGTAACATGTCATTATTGTGGTAGAAATGGCCATACTACACTAAATTGCAATATTAGGAAGAATGGTCTTGATAGTTGTAAAATGGTATGGATTCCCAAGGGACTAATTCCCAACACTAACATTCAAGGACCCAAGCAAATTTGGGTACCTAAGTCCTAACATTAATTGTTTTGTAGGTTTGCTTGAAAGTCAATAGCAAGGATTGGTATTTGGATAGTGGTTGTTCCAAACATATGACCAGTGATAAATCTAAGTTTCTACAACTTGCTCCTAGAGATGGAGGTCATGTAATATATGGAGACAACAACAAAAGTAAGATCCTTGGTATTGGCAAAGTTGGTAAGTCCTCTACTACTACTATAGATGATGTTTTATATATGTGGATGGATTAAAACATAATTTGCTTAACATTAGTCAATTATGTGACAAGGGATATGAAGTTGTTTTCAACTCAACTTGTTGCAAAATTGAAAACAAGGATGATAAGCAAATTAAGTTCATTGGTCAAAGGATAGATAATATCTATATGATTAGTCTAGAGGATATATCTTCAAATGATGTACCATGCCTATTAACTAAAAGTGATGAAAATTGGCTATAGCATAGAAGAATGGCTCACATTCACATGGACCATTTAAATAAGCTTATCTCTAAAGATTTAGTAATTGGTTTACTAAAAATCAAGTTTCAAAAGGACAAATTATGTGATGCATGTCAAAAGGGAAAGCAAGTTAAGACCTCTTTTAAAGCAAAAAATATTGTTTCAACTACTAGGCCCTTGAACTTTTGCACATGGATTTGTTTGGTCATTCTAGAACTATGAGTCTGGGAGGTAATTACTATGGACTAGTGATTATGGATGATTTTTCTAGGTACACATGGACTTTGTTCATTGCTAGTAAAAATGATGCTTTTAATGCTTTTAGAAAACTTGCAAAAGTTATCTAAAATGAAAAGAATTTGAAAATTGCATCCATAAGAAGTGATCACGGATGTGAATTTGAAAACCATCTCTTTGAAGCTTTTTGTGAAGAAAATGACATTAATTATAATTTTTCAGCTCCTAGAACTCCACAACAAAATGGAGTAGTTGAAAGGAAAAACCGCTCTTTAGAAGAGCTTGCAAGAATTATGATTAATGAAACAAATCTTCCTAAGTACTTTTGGGCGGATGCGGTTAATACCGCAACTTATATTGTAAATAGAGTCTTGATAAGACCAATTTTGAAAAAGACGATTGTACAAAGGAAGAAAGCCTAATATCTCCCATTTTCATGTCTTTGGATGTAAATGTTTTATCTTGAACAATGGGAAGGATAACTTAGGCAAATTTGATGCTAAATCCGATGAAGGTATATTTGTAGGCTATTCATCCTCTAGTAAAGCTTTTAGAGTATATAACAAGAAAACTATGTCCATTGAAGAATCTATCCATGTTACATTTGATGAATCTAACCTCCAAAAGGGAAGAAAGGATGTTGCTCTTGATGAGATTGTAGGTGCCGGTTCAAAGCCCTCAAATGAAAAGAAGATAGAAGAAAACAACAACAATGATGAGATGCCTCCCAAGGAAGATAAAGAAGTTCAACACCAAAATCTACCTCTTGAATGGAGAGTGTCAAAAGATCATCCTCTTGATCAAATAATAGGTGACATCTCAAAAGGGGTAACTACTTGCTCTAATATTAGGGATATTTGTAATTACTCCACTTTTGTTTCACAAATTGAGCCAAAAACTATTGATGAGGCAATTGTTGATGAACATTGGTTGATGGCCATGCATGAAGAATTAAATCAATTTAAAAGAAACAAAGTTTGGGAGCTTGTGCCACAACCAAAGAATCATCAAGTAATTGGCACAAAATGGGTTTTTAGGAACAGGCTCGATGAAGCCGGTGTAATTACTAGAAATAAGGCTAGACTAGTAGCTAAGGGTTATAATCAAGAGGAAGGTATTGATTATGAGGAAACTTATGCCCCCGTAGCTAGACTAGAAGCCATTAGATTACTTCTTGCTTATGCTTGCATCATGGATTTTAAATTGTACCAAATGGATGTTAAAAGTACTTTCCTAAATGGCTATATTCAAGAAGAAGTGTATGTAGCTCAACCCCCCAATTTTGAAAGTTTTGATTTTCCTAATCATGTTTTTAAACTTAAAAAGGCCCTTTATGGACTTAAGCAAGCTCCTAGAGCTTGGTATGAAAGATTGAGCAAATTTCTTTTAGAAAAAGGTTTTCAAATGGGAAAAGTTGATACTACACCTTTTATTAAGAGTAAAGGTCATAACATCCTTTTAGTGCAAATTTACGTTGATGACATTACTTTTGGATCTACTAATGAATCTTTGTGCAAGGAATTTTCTAAGATGATGCAGAGCGAATTTGAAATGTCAATGATGGGCGAACTCAATTATTTTCTCGGGCTACAAATCAAGCAATCTAAAAATGGAATCTTCATCAATCAATCAAAATATTGCAAAGAGCTTCTTAAAAGATTCGAGATGGAAAAAGCTAAGGAGATTAGCATTCCTATGAGCACAAGTTGTTACCTTGACAAGGATGAAAATGGGACATCCATTGAACTTGCAAAGTATATAGGTATGATCGGTTCTCTTCTCTATCTAATTGCCAGTAGACCCGACATTATGTTTAGTGTATGCATGTGTACTAGATTTCAAGCTACCCTAAGGACTGACACCTCTCAGCTGTTAAGAGGATTCTTAGGTATCTTATAGGCACATCACACATGGGTCTATGGTATCCTAAAGGTGGTATTTGTAATTTAGTTGGTTATACCGATTTTGACTTTGCCGGTTGCAAAGTCGATAGGAAAAGCACTAGTGGAACATGTCACCTCTTTGGAAACTCACTAATTTTATGGCATAGTAAAAAGCAAGTGAGTGTGGCATTATCCACAGCTGAAGCTGAGTATGTAGCGGCTGGAAGTTGTTGCGCTCAAATTCTTTGGATGAAACAACAACTTCTAGACTATGGACTCAAGCTAAATCACATTCCCATTAGATGTGATAATACTAGTGCAATCAACCTAACTAAAAATCTCATCTTACACTCTAGGACTAAGCATATAGAAATTAGACATCACTTTCTTAGAGATCATGTTGAAAAAGGAGATTATGTGTTTGAGTTTATGGAAACATCTAAACAACTAGCTGACATTTGCAAGAGATATTTTTTTCAATATTAGAAATGAACTAGGCATTTTGGATAGCTCATGCATTGAGTGAATGTGTGTATTTGCATTTTTTTTCTAACTAGTTATGCAGCTTTTTTTAAATTTGCTTATCCAAGAGTGCACAAGTATTTCTTATACTAGGTATGTTTATTTTTTTTGTTGGTAATGTGCTTGATGTGAATTTACCTTATGCGTTGATTTCTCTAAATTGTTCATGTTATATGTTAAAACATGTTTATATTGTTATATGTTGTGCATAAATGTTTGATTGAATGAATTTTAAGTGTTTTTATGCTAATTGTACAGTTAAAATGCATTTACTCTGCATATTTTTTAAATTGCACAGTGAACGAATCGATTCATTTAAAGTGTGATTCGATTCATGATCCCTATTGTGCATAAATCAAGTATTGCCCTTTCTGTGAATCGAAGTTGGCCTCAACTGAATCGATTCAGTCACTTCGATTCACGGCACTATAAAAACTGAAAAACAACTTCTCACTTCACGATTCGCACGACAACCATAGCGCTCCTTCTCAGCCTCTCATTCTCACCCTAACCCCTCTGATTTCCTCTCAGCCTCACCTTTCTCAGCCACTTTCCTAAACCTCCATTCATGTTTTGCACCAAGGTTTAGGGTTCTTTATGTTGCTGCGCTGTGCTGTGCGTGGTTGGGCTGTGTGATCTGTGTTGAGCTTCGTTTCTGCTTCTGGATTGCTTCGTTTCTGCTCATCTCTGATTGAAGCTCAAGTTGCGTTGTCTCTGGGTTAGTAGATTTTTGTTCTTCGTTGCTTTTGTTTTGTTGTTTGCTTCTACTTAGTCCAGTTAGTTTGTGGGTTCCTACTTGCGTTCTAGCGTCCTGGTTGAGTTTGTTTTGGGTTTTTCTCTTTTGTTTGGAATTTTGGGTTGATTCTGAAAATGGAAGGAACCTCCGCTGCTAAGGGCCGTAGGTCTAAACTTTTATCTACTAGGAGACATGGTTTCCATCCAAGGAATGTAGGAAATTTACCTAGGAATTTTATCTCTGAGAACTAAGTGTCTAAGTTTAATAGATCTTTTAAGAAAAGGACAGTGATAACTCCCCACTATTTGGCAACAAATGAGCTTCGGCAACTTCACTTTGACTTTCAAGAAGTGTTTTTTGCACAAGGTTTGAAAATGTTTATGGAGTTAACTACATACTATTTTCCTGAATTAGTGAAGCTGTTCTACTGTAACTTGTCTGTTGAAGATGAAATTTTGACGTCCTTAATTGGGAATCGGGTGATAGAAATTACTCCTCAGCTATGCTCTCAATTAGTTGGTTTATCTATGAATGGGGCTGTTATAGACACTTCTGATTTGAAGAGCTTTGATGGTTATGTTCCTAAAGTTGCCTTTCATAGCATTTTGGCGGATCCGGAAGATATTCCCACTACTTGTCATAAGTTCACTACAAAGAAGATTCAAGTCAAACATCGGATGCGCCAGTTTGCAATGGCAAAGATACTGGACCCTAGGAAGGGAAATTATGCAAGAATACAGGATACTGAGATTTTCTTCTTTGGGCGTTCGAGAATGGTATTAGAATTAATTGGCCCCGCTTCATAATGGATCGTATGAAGAAAGTTGCTATTGATGGTAAAAGTTCACTTCCGTATACTTGTCTTATCTCCCTGTTTATCCGACATTTTGAAGCCTTTTCAGAGCATGATGAGGTTCTTCAGGTTTTACCAACGGATAGAATTGGTATAAATTCAATCAACAGAATGCCAATTGTTCATCAAGGTGATGAATGGGTTTACTATGAGGGTCCTGCGATTATTAATGATGATGATGATGCTGATGCTGATGATGATGTTGTGCCTCCTTTGGATACTCATGCCCCTGCTGCTCCTCAGCCATCTGATGCTTCTCACAGTGTGCCTGCTGCTCTAGTTCAGTGAATTATGTCCCCCCTCCCTGGTTTGTTAGTGAAATTGCCCAGCTCGAGGGTCGGGTGCAGTCTTGGGTTCGAGACTTAGTTCATGATCAGTTTGAAGAGCTGAAGACCTAACTGGATTCAAGGATGGCGAGTGCTGATGCGTTTTGTTCCTCGATCCCTCCTCCTGAACCATAGCTCATTGGATCTATGTTGCTGTTTTTTTTTTGTTTTAGTGTGGGCACACTTTTTTTTTTTTTTAAAATCATGCATCTGTACTTTTGGATATTATGGCATCTATACTTTTGATATTACTTTTGATATTATGGCTTGTATACTTTTGTCACATACTTGGCTACTGTATGATATTGCACTGTCTTTTGATATTGCACTGGCTTGTATACTTTAGCCTACTACTGTTGTTGCTTGAGTGCATCCCCATTTCCTTGTTGAGCCTACTATTTTTTTTGATAATGTTAAAAGGGGGAGATGACATATATTAAGGGGGAGTATTATTTGGTATTATTCATTTGCCATGTTCTATTATTGGTTATTATTTTTTTTGAAAGGTAATTACAGGTATAAGTGTTTGTCATCATCAAAAAGGGGGAGTTTGTGGATGAACGCATCCCTCATGCGTAATTGAAGATGATTTTGAAGATGTCAAATACGTGAAGACTTTGGTTCTACTAGTATTCTTTAGCTTTATATCTTTCTCTAATTAAAATCATTGTTAGAGTCTCAATATGTTAGTGGGTTAAAAGTTAGAGAATGCAAAAATTTCTAATTGCTTTGAATCATGCATGTATAGCATACTTAAAATGTTTTAAAATATTTTTGACCAAGTTGGGTATGTTTAAAAATTGTTCTTTTATCATTTTTAGACCCAATGATTGTTTTTCAAAGTGTTAAATCATTTCATATGGTCAAGACATATTTTCTATGCATTTTAGAAAGCATGAATCGATTCACATGGTAGATGAATTGATTCATCAGCGCGCTCCCAGTTCTTGATTTAGTTCTGTGAATCGAATGCAAACTTTAGTGAATCGATTCACAAAACTGGTGGATCGAATTCAGTTTAAGTAATTGATTCGATTCACACTTTGGTGAATGGATTCACGCGCGATTTTACTGCATAATTTCTCAGTTTTATCAACCAGTTTTGGGCACCATATAAAATGCTCGTTTTAGGGTTTTCATATTCACTTTTCACATTTTTCAGAACCACAAATTGAGCATTCTCTCTAGCTTTCTTCTTCTCCCAATTTCATTGAGACTCATAGGTTTTCATTTGTATATCTGCCCTACAAAGAGTGTTATTTTAGATTTTTGAATTCTTTCTACTTGTAATTTCTCTATTGTGAGGGTGAGGTATCCCTAGTGAATCTTGAGTGAGGTATCTCAAGTGGGAAATTTCAGAGTGTGGTATCTCTGGTTGTAAATTCAAGAAACGATGTAATTCTTTGAATTGATAATGGAAGAAAATCTTGAGCGAGGCTTGGGGACTAGATGTAGGTCACAGTGGCTGGTGACTGAACTAGGATAAAATCCTCTGGTTTGATCTTCTTCTCCCTAATCTCTTTAATTTTGTTTTAGGGTTCTTGTAGACATAATTGTTGTGGTTGAAATTTATCTTATACTAGTTAATTGATTTCTTGGGTAGAACGTTTCTCATATCCAATAAAGATAACACCTTCTCAAAATAAGTTTTTCATAAAGTTTGCAAAAATTTTTGATACTCAATTCACCCCCCTCTTGAGTATTCTGGCCACCTGGGTATCATCTTCAAAACATGATAATGCAACTGAGTTTTCGAACATCAATCACACATCAAACACATAACATAATCCTCAATGAATGTACCCACTTGGCGCAACTCAATAACCCAAAGAAAATAGTGACCAAGGGGTCCCAATCAATGAAAACACCCTAAAATAATTAGTGACGAGTTTCCAATCCAAACGCAAACATCCACACACACAAGTTTCAACCAAAAGAAACATTAATCACCATACAAACACATGTCATAATCATCGATGAATGTACCCACTTGGCACTACTCAATAACCCAAAGAAAAGAGTGACCAAGGGGTCTCCGTCAATGAAAACACCCTAAAATAGTCAGAGACGGGTTTGCAATCCAAACATAAACATCCACACATAAACAAATTTCAATCAAAGGAAACATTAATCATAATGCAATCCTATGAATTAGCACATGCCATCTGCCATCATATAGGGTTAAAACCCGTTCATTTAAGGTCCCAAAACACAAGTCATCATCAATTAAGACATTGAAAGAAAGAGAGAAAGCAAAGCTGTATAGGGAGACACGGCCAGCACGTGCCAGAAGGCATAGCCGTGCCCCATTTCTCAGAGCATAGCACGACCCCTGTTCTGTAGATTTTTCTGCTTTCCTTTTTGCTTTCTAACATGCAATCCAAACCAAACCCAATCCAAATTCAATCAATTTAGGGCTCAATGCAATAGTTAACATGCAACATTAGGAATCTAACACATCATCGAGGCAAAACCAAAATCTAACATATGATTCATCTTGTATGTCCATCAAAATGAAACCCAAGAAACCTATAAACTCAAACCCAAAATCATATCAACAGAAAACTAAGTTTAAGGAGACATAAAAGCCCTCCATTAATTCAGGGAAGTCATAACAACTCCCAATTTAGGCTAGCTCGAATGCCAAACCACCTCAAACTGATTTTTACATACTTACTAGATTTGACTAAACTAAATTCAAACGTAATCCATTTGGAGCTCAATGGAACTCACAATGGCAAACATCACACAATAATTGAGGGGTGTTGGGGGCAGTCATCCAACCCTATTTCAGTCAAACCCCATATAATATCATCATAATCTATACAATAATTATTTAATTAAGGAACTAAAACAATAAATCGTAGCACACCCTATGAGAGGTTTTTAGGGGAAATCTATGTTACCAATTGCTCCTTAGAAGCTTTAGGGTGAAAACCCCTAATTTCTGAATCTGAAACCCTAGCCATCCTCTATGGAAATGGGTTCTCAAGCTTCAATCTTCACCTCTTTTCTTCAATTTCTTGAATATAGGACTGGTTCTTCCTCCTCCTTCACTGGATTAACACATGCAAGGCATTCCTCTTCCTCTTCTTCTTCTGTTCAATCTCTGTCTCTCTCAATCTCTGAGTCTCTCGATCTCTCTCAGTCTCTGTTCCTCTCTCTCACTCTCAGCCTCCACCTCTCTCTCGATCTCCATCTCTGTCCTCTCTCTCTCGATCTCTGTCCTCCCTTCTTCCTTGCTTTCGGTCGCATTGTGTTGCTGCCTCTCCAGGCACGACGCCTCTCAGCCACCACATGGCCACCACCGCACGACCTCACCCTTCTTCCTCGCCTCCTCACCACCGCAAGCTTCTTCCCTTTCTTTATCTCTTCTGTTCTTTCTTTTCTTTCTTCTTTTCCCTTTCTTCTTTTTCTTTCTTTCCCCTTCTTTTTGCTGTTTCAGGTCGCGTGAGGGAGGGAGTAAAAGGGTGAAGGAGAGGTGCTAAGGTGGGATTAAGTGGAATGTGGTGTATAGGGGAGCACTTGAGTGTATTTTGTAAAATTGGACCTATAGATTTCTATCTAAAACCCCTTGTTATTCTTAGGTTTCCTAATTAAACATTGGGTAATTTAATCTATAAAATTACACAAAAATAATTAGTCCCATATTTCCTAAATCGTAGGGTAAAATTACTGTTTTACTCCTAAAATTACTATTAATTTAATCCTTAGGGATTAAACCCATTTCTTACTTAAAGTCTCTAATAATTAGACTTAGTGAATTTGGGATGTTATACCCCCCTAAGGTGAAGGTGGGAAGATATTGAGCAGCTTCATCATGGAGAGAAAATGTTTGAACAACTTAGGAAGTAAGCTTTTAGTAAACACATAAGTGAGTTGATCCATGACATGAACTGGAAGAAGGCGAATCAAATCAGAGGCAATGCGTTCCCAGACCACGTGACAATCAATACCCAAGTGTTTGGTACACTCATGGAACACATGATTAGCTGCTATGTGCAATGCGCTCTTATTGTCACAATACATAACAACAGGATTATCACTACATATGGAGGTCTCACATGAGAAAATTGATTCATTGAAGCTCATAGGAAGCTGTAGCAAGCGCATAATACTCAACCTCATAGGAGGAATGAGCAATCGTGGTTCATTTCTTTTATTTCCAGCTAACTAAGGAATCTCTGAGAAAGAAGCAGAATTAACTAACTAATCGACGAGAATTAGGACAACCACCCCAATCAACGTCACAAAAAATAAGTAAATGCAGAGATGAAGTACGCGAGAACCCACTGAGCAGCCCAAAAATGAGCATTGGTTAGGCATGAAAGAAATTAACTTAGTTGTTGTGCGGTGAAGGAAATGTCATGGCGCGTGGTGGTGAGGTAAAGAAGGCGACCAACTAGTCGCAGGTAGCCAAAGGTATCAGAATAAGCGCCATTACTATCTTGATGAAGATGAGTTCCCAGATCCAGAGGTGTAGCAACAGGTTTGTATCCAATAAGCCCAGTTCCAGTAAGAAAATCAAGGTAGTATTGCCTTTGACAAAGAAAAATTTCGTGGGAAGAATGAGCGGCTTCAAGTTCTAAGAAATGTTTGAGAACACAAAGATCTTTAATACCAAAGACAGTGTTGAATTGGGCTTCGAGTGATTCAAATCCAGTGAGTGTGTTTCCAGTGAGCACAATGTCATCGACGTAAACAGTGAGGGTCGTAAAAGAGGAACCATAGTTCTTAACAAAAAGAGAATAATTAATAGGCGCTTGTGTGTAACCATCATCAACAAGCAGAGTGGATAAGCGCTCAAACTAGGTGCAGCTTGCTTATTTGAAACAATAGATTGATTTCAAAAGTTTGCAAACTTTGTTGGAAGGTGCACTGGGAAACCCTTGAAGAATCACCATGTAAATGGTTTCATGTAATTCAACGTGTAAGAATGCGTTATTGGCATTTAATTGGTGAACATGCCAATTGCGAATAGATGCCAATGAAAGAATAAGGCGCATAGTAATAATATTGGTAATGGGTGAAAAAGTATCAGAATAGTTCTACCCTTCTGTTTGAGTATAGCCTTTAGCAATAAGTTATGCTTTAAGGTGAACAATGCCATCTGAATTCCTTTTAATTCGGTAGACCCATTTGTTGCTTATGGGAGTGACATTGGGAGGCAAATCAACAAGACACTAAGTTTGATTAGCCACTAAAGCCTGAATCTTGTGGATGAATTCAAATCTGTCACTCTGCCTCTATTCCATTGTGAAGACCGATTTATGTGACAACATTCTGGTACTGGAACTTTATCTTTCAAGGATGCGTAACAGTTCTTTATCCCATAAATAATGTCCTAGATAGGGGAATTAATTTAGACATCTTATATTCCACCCTCCAAATTTATTCTTGTTTATGGCCTGCTACATAAAAGATTGCCCACTGATGAAAATTTACAACTAAGGAGATGCACAACTATCTTTATTTGCATTGTTTGTGGTTCAACAGTAGATACCTCAGACCAGTTATTTCTAGAATGCAGTTTTGCTCACAACATATGGTCTTGGCTTAGCTTAGTGTTCCATAAACCTATTGTTTTAACTGGCTTTCACTCTCTTTTTTCTATTTTGGACAGCTCTTGGTGCATTTAAATTAGAGATTTAATGCTAACTGCTATCATAAATACAATTTGGATGGTATGGCATTGTAGAAATCAATTAAGATTTAGTAACAAAAGAATTTCTTTGCAGGGTTAATCTGATCTCTCATTGCCAACACCTCGCTATCAAGTAACATGTCAAAGGGGATCACTACCACTTCAAATGCCAATTCATCTATCCTCAAGGCTTTCTAAGTGACTCAACATGCTGCAGAAGCCCCTTTAATTAAACAAATTGATTGGATTCCTCCAAATTGTGGATGGACAAAATGCAACACTGATGGAGCCTCCAGAGGCAACCCCAGTCTCGCAGCATGTGATGACCTATTTAGAGACAACAATGCTACCATACTTGGTTGTTTCGCTTCCTTTTTAGGCACTAACTCCTCTTTAAATGCAGAATTGTCTGGAGTAATGCTTGTGATTGTGCTTGCTCATCAAAGGATATGGAATCGTTTATGGATTGAGTGTGACTCCATGCTTGCTGTTCAGACCTTCAAGTCGATTGAAATAGTTCCTTGGAAACTAAAAACTAGATGGAAAATTGTTTAATTATTTCTAAACATATGCATCTCATTGTTTTCCATATTCATGGGGAAGGAAATAATCATGATGACAAATTAGTAGCCTATGCTATTATACATAGAAGTTTTACTTGGTGGAACTTGGTTCCTTATTTCATTAGGGAAGACCTTTTTTTGAAATAAGTTTGGCCTTCCTAATTACAGGTTTAGATAATTTGTCATTGGGTATTAGCCTAGCCCCTATGTTTCTTGTATTCTTTTTCTCTTTCTTGTGAATAAATTTTGGTGTGCTGCATATGATTGGTAGGAGCTGTGGTGCCAACATAGTTGGATCACCTCTTCCTATTGTGATGTCTTTGCATGCTATAATTTGTTTAAAAAAGGATGGACACTTTCTCTTCTCACAGGTTAGGCTTGTGCCCCCATTTTTTTTTGTTATTTTTAATAAAATCATGGTGTGCTGCAGATAATTAGTAATCGTTGGGGCGCCAATCTAGTTGGGATCACTGTCATTATCCTGAACATAGTTAGAACTTTAGACACAAGATACATAAATTCAGAATTTTAAAGCTACTAATGTCATGATCTAAGAAAAAATCTTTGAGGTCTGGAACAAAACCTATGAAAAACGAAGCATGAAATGTTGGCACGTGTATGTTGAATCATGAAATCGTATGTTGTAGCGACACCTTTTAATCTTGACTTCTGAATGGGTTCCTAAATGTAATATTAATGATTGCAACCAAATTTTAAAGATTAATTAAATGGTTTTTAATTTATATTCTTAACTTAATGTGATTACCTTGTTAAAAAATATTTATTATTAGTGGAGGTTATAGCAATAATTAGAGGTCATTTATGCTACAATATTAACTACAATAATCTATCTATCTATATCTATATATATATATATATATGTAAAGGAAGTTTGGGTTTGAGCATTAAATTTAAAATTATTTTTATTCATAACTTGCAACCTTTCATTTACCTTACATCAATTTTATCACTTTATTACTCTATTAAATTATTATTAAATATTATTATATTGATCAATTTATTTTATTAATGGTTGTATTAACTATTAGGTATACAAATTCTTAGACATTTTATTAAATATTAAAGTTTCTTAATTATAATAGTATTAATTATTATTTACAACTTGAGGAAAATACTTAAAACATAATTAAATTACACTATAAATTATTAAATATTATTATCAAATATAAGCATAGTGCTATTTCCTAAAATTAGATAATGACAACACTAAGTGCTATTTACAAGCTTGAAAATTTATCTTAAAAATAATTGAATAATGATATATATTATCAAATATTACACACACACACACACTCTATTTAAATATTATTATTAAATATTGATTACCATTTTGCTACTAAATTTAAATATTATTACTAAATATTAATTAATATATTAATTAAATTATGGGAGAATTGAGCTATAGTGTGAAATATAAATTTATTTCAATTTATGCGGTACAACCTTTCAATTACTCTTATTAATCAATCTCAACATTTTTTGATCTATTTAAATATAATTATTCAAAATTATTTTATTTAACAATTTAATTTATTAATAATTAGTTATATTAAAAATTAAACATAGAACTTCTTAAATTTTCTTTAAAATATTAAAATTAATTACTGATATTTTTAATTTGGGAAAAATAATTAAAATATAACTAAATTAGAAGAATAGTTATATGAAAAATACAATATA
Source organism: Calophaca sinica (assembly GCA_037113605.1). Taxonomy (NCBI): domain Eukaryota; kingdom Viridiplantae; phylum Streptophyta; class Magnoliopsida; order Fabales; family Fabaceae; genus Calophaca; species Calophaca sinica. The sequence continues at coordinate 98,192,690 of CM073733.1, read as the reverse complement.
ATTAGATTTAAAAAAATTAGTTAATGAGAAAACTAAGTGTAATTTATTGCTAAAAATATTATATTAAAAATAATTATATGACATTGTAAATTACAAATATTATCTAATATATATATACACACACACACACACAGAGATATATATATATATATAAGTAAAACAAGTTTGAATTTTAGCTTAATTGTAGAATTTTCATGTGGAAAGCTTGAGCTACAACATTGAATAAAAAATTATTATAATATATGAGTTACAACCTTTTAATTACCCTTATTAATCAATTTTATCAATTTACTACTCTATTTAAATATTGTTATTAAATATTAGTTAATTTATTAATTTGATTTAAGGGGACTTGAGCTTTAGTATTAAATATAAATTTATTTCAATTTATGAGTTACAACATTACAATTACTCTTATTAATCAATCGCATTATTTTTAATCTGTTTAAATATTATTATTAAATATTATTTTATTTAAAAAATTAATTTGTTATTATTTATATTAATAATTAAACATAAAACTTCTTATACATTCTTGAAAATATTAAAACTATTTAATGATGATGTTAATCATTAATTTTAATTTGGGAAAACTACTTAAAATATGGCTAAAACTACTTAAAGTATAGCTAAATTAAAATATAATTTTATTAAATATTTTTAAGAAAAATAAAATATGATTATATTTAATAAAATTAGTTAGTGAGAAAATTAAGTGCTATTTGTTGCTGAATAAATTATCTTAAAAACAATTATATAAAACTCTAGCATCTAATGTTAATTGTACAATTTCATATATTTTAATTGTTCTAAAAAAAGGAGATTGATCGTTGTATAATGGGGAATGGTGCATTATATTAATACAAGTTTTCTATATCTATTACACAACATACTCTTTGAGTTAAACTTTTAAATAAAATATTGACGCAACATACTCTTAAATATTAACTATTAAATAAAAATTATGTCACGTTATAAAATTCTAATGTATTACATATTAAAATGCCTTAAATGAATTTGAAAGGATAAGTAAATGGTTTTTATTTTCAATTTTTAATGTGATTAGTATTTCAAAAAATTAAATTTTAAAGGATAAGTAAAATATTTTCATTTTTAATTTTCAATGTAATTAGTATGTTCAAAAAATCTTAATTCTTACTAGAGGTTATACGAGGTTGACGTCTTTTAATTATGATATTATATCGACTATAAAAATTAGATGTATTTTATGTTAATAATATAACATTGATGAATAAAAATCAGATGTATTTTATATTAATATGAGAAACTCTATTATACAATATTAAATTATGTTTACTTTTAAATATTACAAAAATAATTTGACGTAATCTTTATTATGACATTTCTATTAAGAGAATGTTTATTATTATCTTATATCTATTGTTATTTGTAATTATTGAATTTAATGAAAATATTTTTCATTATAAGCTATGATCAAATTTGTTATCATGTCTTTGTTTACTGTATCTTTTACTTTTATTTAAATTTCTTATCATTAATCCAATGATTAATTAATTTTTAAAATAATTATTTATTATTTTATAGTCTTATATAATGACTAAAAACTATAGTTTTATGTGACAAAAGTTACAAGCAAGTTTTACATATAAAATTTAGTTTAAAAATTATTTTATAATTTAATAAAATAACTGAAGAGTAAAAAATAGTAGCAGTACAATCTAGATGATAATAAAAAAATAGTTCATATGATTGAAGACTACTTAAATTTTACTATATTTTTTAAATAAAATAGTATCAAGTTTACTACTTAGAAATATTAATATTAAATTAGAGATGCATAATTGGATAAAACTCATTATCATAAGAAATCAAATATTTCTCATAAAGATTATTAAAAAAGATAGCACTAATGTAAAAACACTTATTTCATAAATAGTTCTTTTATGATAAATGAAATTTGATTTGGAGTAAAAAATAACATCCAATAAATAGATTTTATGTAGTGATGATAACTAAAGCCAACAACAATTGTTGAATATTGTGGGGTTACATTTGAAAAAACTTATATTTTATCATAGACAATTACATTTCTCCTTATTAATAATAACTTAACAATAATAATTGAAATTATTTAATGATAAATAAGATAAGAAATATGCATATTAAAACATAATACAATACTTTCAATAATATATATATATATATAATATCATAACATGTTTAATAAACTTATTTGATATAGTTTTCTTTAATGATATTAAAGTTTCAATGATAAATTTACTACAAAATTGATAATTCTAATTAATTCACGTGATAAAAAAATTATAGAAAAATAATTTATAAATAAATGTTATTTAATATAATTTTTCAACATAACTAAAAAGGGCGGGGTTAAAATAAATTTTAATTCCTTCCTTTTTACTAGGCTAGGAAAGGTTTAGGATAAGTATAATTTAATTAATCACCAAAAGTGTGACACCTAAACACTATAAAGCAAGATTCTAATATAATCACCAAGTCTAAACATCCAATCCCTCTCTTCTCATGATTACACCCTAATCCTAGAGTATTGAGTGTCCTAAAAATACGGCGTCGAGTAATTGGGTTACTGATTAATTCTTTCGCTGATTAACTGCAAAAATTAATTTGTTTAGAAATTAATTCACCGCGTGATAATAATTTATTATAAATAATAAAAACAATTGAAAACACTCAATCATAATCACAACAAGTTACAATTCGATTTTCATCGAAATCGGAGTTCGTTTAAAATTTTATTGCGGATAAAAACTACTTGGTGATTCAAAATACGGCAAAATTTCGTTAGAATTTTTCAACAGTTTTTGAACCATGAATTAATATAAAATATTAATTCTCAAATTTAATTTTATCTTGATTTAATTCAATCACTTACTTAGCAAACAAGAAATTGCTTATTATAACATAAATATGGCAAATTACACTATAATAACGTTAATAACGCATCGCAAAATTACGGATGTTACAGAAACCAAGCCCACAAGCGTTAGTGCCGAAATATCAGTTTTCTTCTAAATTTCTGTAGAAAGCTCGTGGTGCGCCCCTTGGAGCGCGTGACGCATGTCGAAACAGAATTGCTAGCACTACAAAGCGCGCGACATGCCCCTGGGAGCGCATGGTGCGCCTAGAGGTAGAGCCAAAGCGCTGCAATGTGTGCAGCGCGTGCCTGGGAGCGCGTGACACATGTCCCCCTGCGTAGCAACTTGTTTTCTCGTGCCGTAACACCCATAGGGCCTTTCCTAACTTCCAGATACCTTCCTCTACTTATATGATTGAAGTAGAACATAGGTTATTGCATGAAATATTGATAAGAAAGCAGTAATAAACTTCTTTAGATGATTCTCATAGTGTAGAACAGTCATAACACCTTGCGAAGAATCTAAGTTTAAGGCTTGGAAGCTTCAAGGTGAGTCAAGTAAACTCACCAAGATCCTTTTGGGTACTAAAAGTGAGCTAGAGGCGTTATTCTTAGTCTAGAATTCGTGTAACCTTAGTGTGCATGTAAGTGAAGTATATAGTCACATAGACGCCTAAGAAGAGCTTCAATGGCTAGAATGCTAGTATACCTTAAGGAAGTATGTTAACATTAATGTACTCTAATAAAGTAGATAGAATACAAAGGCAAATGTTGAATGCAATGAAAGGCAAAAGGGCAAATAAGAAGCCTCGTGCTTCAAAATAGTAAAGTAGGCAAGTTAAGGATTACTTTTGAATGCAAGAACACATTAAATGATGGAATTTTACATACATCTTTCATAGAAGGAAAGAATAGTGTATAAGAGTTTTTCCTATGTAAGCTAATATAAGGCTTCATGACAAGAATAGTGTCGTTTATTTTTTAAATGTAGTTGCATATGTAATTAATGGTTAGCTATAGGATGAGCCCTATACTTGTGATTGCCTTGTCTTATAATGGATGTCTAGTACTATTATTGCTTGTTGAGAGGAGTTTTCCATGTCTCGCACGCCAGGCATGGCTGAAAACATTGGTAAAGAATGTTTTTATTATGATTCTATGTTACCGAATTTGTTTAAAACTCACTATGTTTTGGGGTGATGTTTCCAGGTATCAGGAGAACATTGGAGATTATAGAGCATATTAAGAATGCTCGACATTGTCCAATGTCGGGGTTAGTCATGAAGTCAGTGCCGGACCACAACCTGAGCTTATGTATGGGTCTAGGTCTTATGTATTTGTCTTAAGTGTTGCTCATTTGTAAAAAGTAGAATTTGTACTTCAAGGATTTATAAACTTGTATTTTTACACAAAAGTTTTATTTCCACTTCAGACTTTTATTTTCCCTTAATCTTACCATTTTGATTTCCGATATATTTTCACCAAAAGCACTAACTAATTCTCTGGTAGGAATCAGGGTGTTACAAAAAGCAAAAATTCCTATATTGTAGGGACGAATTTTTTTTTTTGCAGGGACGAAAAACAAAACCCCCTATATTTGCGGGGACGAAAAACATATTTAAGCCTACTTTAATTTAAATGTATTTTTTAATGAATGAATGATTTACTAATTTAAAAATCGGGTCTTGCTAATGTGTGCCCTTAGGGCACATCTTAAGGAACTCAAAAATAGAAGCTTTGTATTGAAAAACACAATTTTTAACTTTTCAAATAATTGAATGCACAAGTTTCAATACAATATTTATATATATGATTCCTTAACATGTGCCCTAAGGGCACATGTTAGTATTTTCCTTAAAAATATTATTTATTGTTTAACATTCATAACAACTAAATACTATATTCTTCTATGACATAAGTTATGGAAAAGTTTGCATAATTTGGCTCTTCTAAAGTGATCCTTCTCACTTTTGGGAGTAAAGTGAGTAAATCTACATAGTTAACAGGTTTTAATGGTCCAGGTCATTCCAGTTATTTAATTTATATTTTCGAAAACAAACTTAAGCGTTCAACCTTCGTTAACGGCATAGGAAAGAAATCGGGACCCATCAACTTTGTTGGAGGCCGAGTAGGCTGTGCAGTTGCCGGAGATTGGCTGGAGCGTCAAGCTAGATCTACTTGAAAGGGCGATCCCTTATCGTCCTTCTCATAATCTGACCCAACTAATTTGTTATCTCACTCTAAAACCGTGTTTCACGTTCTCCCTCTCTTGCTTTCCTTTGGGTTTCCATTACTCTAGAGGGTGCCTTATCTTTTTTCAAGGGAATGTTATGAGTTCCCTATCTCTATCCAGACATGGAATCAGGATCTGATGAGGTTGAGTTTTTGTGTGTGACTGTTACTCTGTTTCTCTCTCTTTGCTATGATCATAAATATTTTCAATTTTGTAAGCCGATGTGCAACAGCGTGATGGCCAAGAACGAAGGCAAATGTCTTCTACTACCCATTGCTAACCGTTAATGGTGTTCCTGTCATGACAGCCGACTGGGTGTAGCATTGTGATTATCGGTCGGGTGTGTTCAAACGTGCTCTCATGGGCAGTTACTTTTCAAAATTATTAGTATGTAAAAATATAAAAATATTTCTTAATCTGGACCATTAAAACTCGTTAACGGTGTAGATTTACTCACTTTACTCCCTAAAGTGAGAGGGCTCACTTTAGAGGAGTCAAATCCCAAATATAGTTGGAAAAATAAATGTATAATCTACTAAAATAATTGAAAAATAAAAAGATGTAGTGCCAAAGTTTAGATGAGAATGGCATAAAATAATATTGATTGATAAAAAATTATGTATCCAATACAATTTTTTGACCAAATATCTATTACAAATTTTGAACACCTTGTATTTTATCACATTAATAAATTATAGCTTGTAAAGAAAAAATATTTATTTTAATTTCCATGGTACTTTTCTCTATGAACAGATAGTTAAAGGGAGCAGGCAAGGTTCCCTCATTCTTTTTTAGCATTTATAGTGCCTTATACATAGATCATTGTAAGGAAATGATTTCTTGGGTGCATAGAAGTGATAATTAAATCCAAATTTTATATTTGATACAAGTTCAAATTTCATATCCCTGATCAAATATTTTGATAGTTGAAAGTAGGAGATGAATGAACTATTTCATTTTGACATTCATTGATAATCAAGGTCAAGGATTTTCCAGTTTTACACAATATTCTTATGAACCCTAAGTTCCAAAGCTACACCAGATCTTTGTTTTTTTTATTTAGGTGTAATAACTCATCATTTATGACAACAACATAAGTCAGCTATCGGCATGAAATTGAAACAAGTGCCACCATTCTTAAATCCCATGTTGAAGCAGTGTTGGCTACACGTTTGGACATTTATGCAGTTCTTACTACAGCTAAATCCCGGAACGCCCCAACCGCTTGTTAATCCTGCAACCAGCATAAAGTTAAATCCAAACAAGCGGGAACGACCATAAGAATAAAAAAATTATACAATATCTCATGCCCACCTATACTGGTTTCATAAAAAAACATTACTATTAACCTTGGATGTAGGAAACATCTGCCATTATAAATTTATAAAAAATGAAAAATGAAATAGTAAAAGTTGTTGAGTGATAGTCATATAACAACTCAAACGTTTTTCCTTAGCATCAATGAGAACACAAATAGAACAAACAATATCAATTTATAATTTAAATTTGTAAATTGTACATCGAAATTACAACTCAAGAGATAAAACTAACTTTTTCCCGTTACCTGAAAGCAAAACCGAAGCAATGCACAAAATCCAGCAAAAATAAGTTTGATATATGTAAAATGCCATCGTGTAAGATTTAACCTTATATTTTATTTCTTGTGAGATGTAGGACTAACGTGTTCATTATATATTAATGAAAACATTAATGAATTATTATTTTGGTCAAAAACATTTAAATGTATTTAATGACATTTTATGTTATACTATTATTGGTTCTATTGACTATGATAAACATAACTCTTTAAATATTCTATTAAAATATGAAAATTACTTAATGTCAATATTAACTAATAATTATAACTTGAGAAAAATATATAAAAACTAATTAAACAAGCTATACAACCTGTAGCTTGTACGTACGAGACTGTTATAAATATTTATTTAATAATATAATTTTTTTTCGATTTCAATGTGTATATATTTTTTGGTTTTAGTGTCTTTTTTTGTCACAATTTTAATGTATATGCCATCACTCAAATTTTTTTCTGGATATTTAATAAATAATAAAGCAATAAAATAAAAATAAAAAGAATTTACTAAAAATAATAATAATAATAATAATAATAATAATAATATTATTATTATTATTATTAATATTGGCAAAAAAGCATGGAGCCCAATAAGGTGCATGGGGAGGCCCACCAGGTCCAGAGATATTTTTAAGAAAATATTAAAAATAATTAAATCAAAATTAAGAATATAATATATTTTAAATAAAATGGAAATAATGATATGATGATTGATTTATTTAAAATAGGCTGATTTTAATACTTTTAATTTATATCTATATCTATATCTATATCTATATCTATATCTATATCTATATCTATATCTATATATCTATATCTATATCTATATTAAATACATTTAGGAATAATCTCATTGATTATTCCTATCTATGGCATCCTCACATGAAATATATATATATATATAGCGCTGATGTGTAATGAATTCGATGACATGTAAACAATTGTCATTCATGCGATGCTTATGTGGACAAAATAATAAAAATAAAATATTTTACACAATTAATGATAATCAACATTCTGAGTAATATTTAATGATGGTTATTAATGCCATCATGCATTTTTTAGAAACAAATTAAATGGTAAATGGTTATAAAGGCAACCTGATAAAAAAGGATCTCAATTTCAAAAAGGATCACAAAAGACAAGATATTTTATTTGATAGCTGTCTCAATGTGCGAAACGAAAGTTGAAAATGACTTGACGCACTAAAATCCACAAAAAGTGGATCTCAAGTTTTATCTGTTAGTGAAGGACCTGCCTAGGTCACAACGGCACTATTTGGAACCCTAGCTATATATACCATACTCAAATCAGTGAAGAAGATTAACGAAGTGTACTATTTACGATACAGTGAGCAACCAAGAAATATTCCAAGATTCTGAGTATTTGGAAAAGATTTCTAAAACCCAATTCAAACCTCGATTTCTTGTGTGTTTGTCACGTTTAGTTCATGCATCTTTTGCTTGCTTAATTGAATTAGGCCATTGGGCATAAGTAGTGGGCTTTATATCAACTGTTACCCCCTCCCCGCAAGGTGTAGGTGGGAAGATACTGAGCAGCTTCATCATGGAGAGAAAATGTTTGAACAACTTAGGTAGTAAGCTTTTGGTAAACACATCAGTGAGTTGATCCACGACATGAACTGGAAGAAGGCACATCAAACCAGAGGCAATGCGTTCCCATACCACATGACAATCAATACCCAAGTGTTTGGTACACTCATGGAACACATGACTAGCTGCTATGTGCAATGCACTCTTATTATCACAATACAAAACAACAAGTTTATCACACTACATATGGAGGTCATGCATGAGAAAATTGATCCATTTAAGCTCATAGGAAGCTGTAGCAAGTGCACAATACTCAACCTCAGAGGAGGAATGAGCAACCGTAGTTTATTTCTTTGATTTCCATCTAACCAAGGAATCTCTGAGAAAGAAGCAGAAGTAACTAACTGATCGATGGGAATCAGGACAGCCACCCCAATCAAAGTAACTAAAACTAAGTAAACGTAGAGATGAAGTACTCGAGAACCCGCTGAGCAGCCTGAAAATGAGCATTGGTTGGGCATGAAAGAAATTGACTTAGTTGTTATATGGCGAAGGAAATGCCAGGGCGCGTGGTGGCGAGGTAAAGAAGGCGACCAACTAGGCGCAGGTAGCCAGAGGTATCAGAATAAGTGCCATTACTATCTTGATGAAGATGAGTTCTCGGATCCAGAGGTGTAGTAACAGGTTTGTATCCAATAAGCCCAGTGTCAGTAAGCAAATCAAGGTAATATTGTCTTTGACAAAGAAAAATGTCGCGGGAAGAATGAGCGGCTTCAAGTTCGAAGAAATGTTTGAGAACACTAAGATATTTAATACCAGTGAGTGAATTGGGCTTTGAATGATTCAGATCCAGTGAGTGTGTTGCCAGTGAGCACAATGACATCAATGTAAACAATGAGGGCCGTAAAAGAGGAACCATAGTTCTTAACAAAAAGAGAATAATCAAAAGGTGCTTCAGTGTAACCATCATCAACAAGCAGAGTGGATAAGCACTCAAACTAGGTGCAACTAGCTTCTTTGAAACAATAGATCGATTTCAAAAGTTTGCAAACTTTGTTGGAAGGTGCACTGGGAAACCGTTGAAGAATCACCATGTAAATGGTTTCATGTAATTCACTGTGTAAGAATGTGTCATTGACGTCTAATTGGTGAACTTGCCAATTGTGAATAGATGCCAATGCAATAACAAGGCGCACAGTAGTAATATTGGTAATGGGTGAAAAAGTATCAAAATAGTCGTACCCTTCCCTTTGATATAGCCTTTAGCAAAAAGTCGTGCTTTAAGGCGAACATTGGCATATGAGTTCCTTTTAATTCGATATACCCATTTGTTGCTTGTGGGAGTGACATTGGGAGGCAAATCAACAAGACACCAAGTTTGATTAGCCTTTAAAGCCCGAATCTTGGGGATGAAATAAAATCTGTCACCCTACCTCTATTCCATTATGAAGACCGATTTATGTGACAACATTATGCAATTGGAACTTTATCCTTCAAGGATGCATAACAGTTCTTTTATCCCATAAATAAAGTCCTGGATTGGGGGAAATTAATTTAGACATCTTATATTCTACCCTCTAAATTTATTCTTATTTGGGGCCTGCTACATAAAAGATTGCCCACGGATGAAAATACACAACTACCTTTATTTGCAGTGTTTGTGGTTCAACATTAGATACCCCAGACCATTTATTTCTAGAATGCAGCTTTGCTCGCAGCATATGGTCTTAGCTTAGCTCAGTGTTCCATAAACCTATTGTTTTAATTGGCTTTCGCTCTTTTTTTTCTAATTTGGATAGCTCTTGGTGCACTAAAATTAGAGTTTTAATGCTAACGGTTATCATAAATACAATTTGGATGATATGCAATTGTAGAAATCAATTAAGATTTAGTAACAAAAGAATTTCTTTGCAGGGGCAATCTGATCTCTCATTGCCAACACCTCACTATCAGGTAACATGTCAAAGTGGGTCACTACTGCGTCAAACGCCAATTCATCTATCCTCAAGGCTTTCTATGTGACTCAACATGCTGCAGAAGCCCCTTTAATTAAACAAATTGATTGGATTCCTCCAAATTGTGGATGGATAAATGCAACAATACTGATGGAGCCTCCAGAGGCAACCCCAGTCTCGCAGCATATGATGACCTATTTAGAGACAACAGTGCTGCCATACTTGGTTGTTTCACTTCCTTTTTATGCACTAACTCCTCTTTAAATGCAAAATCGTCAGGAGTAATGCTTGTAATTGAGCTTGCTCATCAAAGGGTATGGAATTGTTTATGGATTGAGTGTGACTCCGTGCTTGCTGTTCAGACCTTCAATTCGACTGAAATAGTTCCTTGGAAACTAAAAACTAGATGGAAAATGTAATGCCTAGTACTAGCCTCTAGAAGCTAATATCAGACATTAGCATAATCCAGACACTCAGAAGATAGATTAAACATAGAGGGTTCACATCCCTATTTAAAACGGAAAATAATACATAATCTTGGTCCGACGATGAATACATAATACATAGTACATAATCCTAGATTAACAAGAAATTTAAGGTTTTGTACTTAAACAGCACCACTACTTTCAAAATACATAATTTAAAAATAGATGGAAGGAACTTTTAAGAGCCAAATCCATGTCTAGCAGCTAAGTCTTCTTATCATCTGAAACAATAAGGAAAAATAGTGAGAATAAATCTCAATGAGTTCTAACCATCAATCAAGATATGCCAATCAAGACATATAATAAAACTGGGTTAACATCATAGCATAGGCATCCTCAATCTTTTAACAAAACTCATTAGGTAGTTAAGTGTGAGAAACTTAACCACACCAGTTTAAAAATTTTGATACGGCAGTCAGAGCGCGGTGACCACGGTTAGACGTCTCTTTAAACCGCAAATACCGTATCCTAGCCTTTCAAATAGAAAGGACTTACCAAAACAGTTTGGGTCTCACCCACATATATGTGGCCCATGATAGCTAGCCTTTACAGGGAAACATGGTATTTCTCCAGACACAGACTATCCTAAGATTTGGATGCTATGTTATAATGTAAGTGATTCCTTCATCCTTCACAAATGGTTAGGAGAATCAAATCATAATTTCAAGACCATAGAAAAATCAAAGTCAAGCCAAGGAATAGACAAGCACATCATAACAAAGCATTCATAAGCAACCAGATTGCATTTATATTTCACACATAATTTTAATTACAACTTATCCATATTCAATCTAAGTACGATTCAGTCCGGAATTCAAACAGAGCTCTCGAGTTGATTCTACATGGATTCAAGTGGTCCCAGTGGCTAAAATTTAGAGAATTTTGTCTAGTTTAAGTGGCCACAAGAATCACTCAATTCCAGTAAATACACATTGAGTTATGCACATTTTAATAACAGGGGTTCAGGTGGGCTAACTTTATTCAACCTGCCACTCGTGACCCTAGGAGTCATATCGTTTCTCAGTCAAATTGAGTGCTTCCAGTGGCAAGAGTGTAGAGATTTAAGTCTAGTTTCCATATTCATGAGAACCATTCAATTCCGACACCCGTACAGTGAGCAGTAGCCAAAATAGTGACAGGGGTTCAGGGTAAACTGATGTTAACCAATCTGCCACTTACACTCTGTTTATTAAGGTTATTTCTCTCCCATAAGGGCATCAAATTGAGTGCTTCCAGTGACTATGGTATAGAGAAAAATGTCTAGTTTCTAATGCCACAAAAACCAATCAAATCCAGTCTCTATACATTGAGAAACAAAACAAACAATCACATAGGATCAGGGTAAAGTGATAAGTTTAACCTGCTACTTAAAACCCAATTATCTAATTCAATACTTACTCAAATGACATGATTCTTGTGCCCAAATTGGAGAAAAGTTTGTCTAATTTCTAATGAAACTGTAATCAAATCGAAACGACCTCTGTGGAGGAAATTAGGATAAAAACATCACTCGGGTGTCCAGGTGGGTTGGAGACAGCAATACAACTCTTTCAACATTAACAGAAAATTTTGTAATTACACATAACTAAATTAAAAGCCATTCCACATAAACACACTAGAGACTCCAAATAACAGAATCATGGCTGTATGAACATCAAATCTAAACAATAACAACTCATTTTCCAAGCACAACACAGAGAAAAATTCAGCAACAACTATACATACATAGTTCACCTCTTTCTAAATTCTATTCCCTTAATAAACCCAACATGCAATAGAAACAGAACCCAACCCTTGATTTAATCCCTAAAACAGAATATCTAAATTGATTTTTCATGAGGTTGAATGGGACTTATGGGTGCCCTTGAGCAAACAAGCTAGAACTCACAAGAATGTGTAGGAATGATGATGAAATGCAAGGGTTCTCTTCTCTCCTTCAAGTTACTCGCCCTCTCCTCTCCTTCTTCTACCCAAACAGTTTCAAATCCTCTTCTTCACAAGTGTTGAAACCCTATTCTTGGAGTTCCTCCATGAGCTTAGCCAAACTCCCTTAGTTCTCCCTAGTTTTCCATGGAATTCGATTTTTGAGGGGTGGATTGTAGGGCTTGCAAGTCGATTTTTGGTGAGGAAGGAATGTAGAATAGGATAGATTTGATATGATTCTGGTGTTGCTATGAAATGTGGGCTCGTTTACATGGGTGTTTTTGAAGGAAAAAGTGGTGAGGTGCGGTGTGTGTTGGATTGGCCGATGGGTGGAGGAGGAAAGAATAGGGGAAGCATATTTTTTTTTTTTTGTCTAGATGAGAAGATGAGATGAAAGCTTCAGCTTTCTTGCTTCTTTCTTCGAAGCCGGCATTGAGAAAGAAGGTGAGGGATTGGCCTATTTTGAAAAGAAATCCTTGCATGTGTTTTGATTGGGTAAAAGGGGAGGTGATTTTTGGATAAAAATTCTTCTTAATTAAATGGTGTAGTGTGTGTGAAAAGTGTGTGTGTGTACCGTGAGTGTAGGGAGGGAGAGGGAAAAGAAATCTGAATATTTACTAAGTGTTCAACACATAGAAAATGAGTGTGACTAATTAGGTGTCATAGTGTAGAAAAAAAAATACAAATGATGTATTAATTTTACTACATCTTAGGATTTATTTTAGGAGGAACTAATTCTCCAAATTTCTCTTTTAATAACAAGAAAATTTAAAATCGTCTCATTGATAGTCACACCTTAATTAAACATTAAGAAATAAAAATATACATCCATCATCAAATAAAGTGGTAATAAAAAAAAATTATCCTTACTCGCGCCTATATTTAAATAATAAAGAAAGAAAGAGAAATCATTAATTCTTGTTACCCAACATAATACCTCATTAAAACTGGGATATTACATTTCTCCCCTCCTAAAAGAAATTTTGTCCTCAAAATTTAGGTACATACCTACTCAAACAAGTGAGGATATTCTTTACGCAGATCTTCCTCAAGCTCCCATGTTGCCTCGTCCGGGTGAGACCCTTCCCAAATAACCTTTACCATAGGAATCGTCTTGTTTCTCAGGGTCTTTACACTTCGATCAATCACTTGAACCGGCAAAGGTTGAAAAGTCAAATCTGATCTTAATTGGACATGTTCATGACTTAAAGGTTGGCAAGGGTCAGGGATATACTTTTTGATTTGGGAGACTTGAAAAACATTGTGTAAACCTGACAAAGAAGGGGGTAGAGCGAGTTGGTACGCCACCGGACCGACTCGCTGAGTAATTTGAAAAGGACCCCTAAAGCGAGGACATAGCTTTCTAGCTCGAAGGGCTCTCCCAATGCCTATTGTGGGGGTTACCTTGAGGAACACATGGTCACCTTCTTCAAATTCCAAGGGTTTTCTCCTATTGTCGGCATAACTCTTTTGCCGACTCTGAGCAACTTTTAGATTATCTCTTATCTTCCTGATTTTCTCTGTGGTTTCCTGGATCAACTCTGGTCCTAAGATCCCCTTGTCACCCACTTCTGACCAGCAAAGGGGTGTCCTACACTTCCTACCATAGAGTGCCTCATATGGTGCCATCCCTATGATGAAATGGTGACTGTTGTTGTAGGCAAACTCTACCATGGGTAAATGACTATCCCAGCTTCCCCCATCTTCCAAGATACAGGCCCTAAGCATATCCTCTAATGTTTGGATGGTTCTCTCTGTCTGACCATCAGACTGGGGATGGTAAGCAGTACTAAGATTTAATCTAGTACCTAGAGCACTATGAAATGCTCTCCAAAATCTAGAGGTAAACTTAGGGTCTCTATCTGAAACGATACTGACTGGTACACCATGCAATCTTACTATCTCCTTTATGAATAATGTTGCTAGTTTAGCTGTGTTATAAGAAGTTTTGACAGGTAAAAAGTGAGCCGACTTAGTCAATCGATCCACAACTACCCAAATGGAGTCATATCCGGATTGAGTACGAGGTAAACCTGCAACAAAATCCATGGATATGCTTTCCCACTTCCACTCAGGGATTGCTAAGGGTTGAAGCATGCCATATGGTCTTTGATGTTCAATCTTTACCTTTTGGCACACTAAGCACTGGGATACAAACTCTGCTATGTTTCCTTTCATTCCAGGCCACCAATACCACTTCTTGAGATCTTGGTACATCTTGTTAGAACTAGGGTGTATCGAGAAATCACTTTTATGGGCCTCTTCCAGTACTTGTCTCTTAATCCTCTCATCATTGGGAATACACACCCTCCCATGAAAAAGGAGGGTCCCATCTCCAGCCTCGGAGAACCCAGGTTGGTGCTTTCTTGTTTGCAAACTCTCATCATGTAGCTGAGCTTGCCTAATCTGAGCCCTAAAATCACAAGTGATCTCTAAATGACTCAAATAGATGCTACCTGGACCCATAACAACATTTATGCTCAAGTCGCGAAAATCTTCCATCAATCCCATCTCATGTATCATCATAGATGACACGTGAAGGGATTTCCTACTTAAGGCACCGGCCACTACATTAGCCTTTCCGGGATGGTACTTCAATTCAAAATCATAGTCTTTAAGGAACTCCATCCACCTTCTCTGCCTCATATTGAGTTCTTTTTGATCAAAAAGGTACTTCAAACTCTTATGATCACTAAAGACCTCAAACTTTGCTCCATAAAGATAATGTCTCCATATCTTTAGAGCAAAAACTATTGCTGCCAATTCCAAATCATGGGTAGGGTAGTTTTCTTCATGAGATCTTAGCTGACGAGAGGCATAGGCTACTACTTGCCTATTTTGCATATGAACACACCCTAAACCTTTCAAGGATGCATCACAATACACTTCAAAACCTAGAGATGGCTCTAGTATGATTAAGACTGGAGCAGTGGTTAAACGAGTTTTAAGCTCTAGAAAACTTTTCTCACACTTCCTATCCCAAACAAAAGGTTCATCCTTGCAGGTTAAACGGGTCAAGGGTAAGGCTAACTGTGAGAATCACCGTATAAACCTTCTACAATACCCAGCTAGGCCTAGAAAACTTTTAACTTCGGTAATGTTCTTGGGTCTTTCCCAATTAAGGACTGCTTCTACCTTATTGGGATCTACTGCTACCCCATCTTGTGATATTACATGACCCAAAAACCGTACCTCGGAAAGCCAAAATTCACATTTTGTGGGCTTAGCAAACAACTTCTTTTCCCGTAGTATTTGTAACACAATTCTAAGATGTTCCTCGTGCTCCTGGGGGCTCCTAGAATAGACAAGAATATCATCTATGAAGACTACCACGAACTTATCCAAAAGGGGTCTGAAGATACGGTTCATGTAGTCCATGAATACCACCGGAGCATTCGTTAAGGCAAATGGCATAACTAAGTACTCGTAGTGCCCATAACGCGTCCTAAACGCTGTTTTGGGTATATCTTCAGATTTAATTAGGATCTGATGATATCCTGACCTTAAATCAATCTTTGAAAATACTGAGGCTCCCCTAAGCTGATCTAATAGGTCATCTATTCGGGGTAGTGGGTACTTATTCTTAATGGTCACTTTATTGAGCTGTCTGTAATCCACACAAAGCCTCATACTTCCATCCTTCTTCCTGACTAGTAAAACTGGCGCACCCCAAGAAGATGCACTGGGCCTAATGAATTGTTTAGATATTAAATCCTCTAATTGTCCTTTGAGCTCTTTTAATTCAATAGGGGACATCCTATAGGGTGCTATGGATATAGGTCCCGTACCAGGAACCAAGTCTATAGAGAATTCAACTTCTCTCTCAGGAGGCAAAGAAACTATATCTTCAGGGAATACATCTATAAACTCTCTTACCACCGGAATGGTTGACATATCCACCTCATTCTCAGAATTTGAAGAAAGTAGGCATATGAACACAGATTCCCCACTGTTTAAGCTTTGGTTAATTTGAGAAACACTCGCAAACAAGGAATAATTTGGATCTTCAGAATTTTCATAGGAAGACAGAAAAATGATTGATTTCTCGGGGCAGTTAAGTACGACCTGATTGGCGGAAAGCCAGTCCATGCCTAAAATAACATCCAGACCTTGCAGAGGTAGACAAATCAAATTTACTGGGAATACCCTATCGAACATACCCAAGACACAGTTTTCACAAATTATGGAAGTTTCAATACTACCTTCTGCAGAGGTAGATACTACTAATGGGCATGGCAAATTAGACAATGGTAATTGCAAGCGTGAGGCACAATCACAAGATATGAATGAATGAGTGGCCCCAGAATCAAAAAGAATTAAAACAGGTTCTTGGTTTAGGAGACCAGTACCTTTGATCAGACCTTCTTTCCCCTTTGCGTGTTTCCCACTGAGAGTAAAGACTCTTCCCTGGGATTGGCCTCCAGAAATGGCAACCCTTTATTCTTCCTCGTGACAGACACCGAGGAGAGGAATGCCTGTGTTTCTTACACGCAAAGACACATTACGCCTCGCCAAGCATTCACCACCATGCTTCTTGCCACATTTTGGACATCCACCAGTCCTAGGTGAGTAAGATGTCTGCACCTGTTTGCCTTTGTTCCCATTTCCTTTAACCCGGAGCTGTGATTGATGTTTGTTCTCATTCCTATTTTTAAGCCATTTCCTCTGATTCTCAACTTCTAGTTCTTTAAGACTTTCTTTCGGAACATATGCCTGTTGGACTAGGGAGGAGTATTCAGTGAATCGGGTCTGAGCCAAACTATGCTTAATGTCGGCCCTCAATCCCCATCTGAACTGATCAATTTTCCAATCCTCATTTGGCGCATAGGCTGCCTGGGAGGAATGTCTGGCCAAATCTTCAAATTTTGCCACATAGCCAGCTAAAGACATGGTTCCCTGCTTTAATTCCATGAACTCTCTTTCTTTCTGTTTCCTG
Source organism: Calophaca sinica (assembly GCA_037113605.1). Classification (NCBI taxonomy): domain Eukaryota; kingdom Viridiplantae; phylum Streptophyta; class Magnoliopsida; order Fabales; family Fabaceae; genus Calophaca; species Calophaca sinica. Next base: position 98,175,133 of record CM073733.1, on the reverse strand, counting down.
AGATTGAGGGGAAAATATTTCTCAAGAAAAACCATCTGGAAGTGCTCCCAATCCAAGGGAGTTCCTATAGTCTACATATGGGCCTTCATGCCTTTCCACCAATTAGCTGCTTCTTTCTTGAGTATATGGGTTGCAAAAGTTATTTTCTGCTCATCATCACACTGAACCACTTCAAATATCTGGTCTAGAGCCTCCAACCAATGTTGAGCATCAAGGGCATGTTCCGCCTTAGAGAATGAAGGAGGGTTGAGCTTCAGAAATAAAAGGAAGGAACGGCGTGCTTCGTCATGGGGTTGTGCTGGCTCTCCCTGTTGAGTCTGACGATTAAGAAGGTCATTGGTTGCCATGGTTTGCTCCCGGATGACTTACATGAACTCATTCATTTGTTCAAAACCATGGAAATAATGTTCAGGAGGGGGTACATTCTGCCTGCGTGGTCGTCCACGTACACCACTTATGATTCTGCATACCACAAACCAATATTAAGTTGATCAGGCTTAATATTTAGCAAAATAGTATTTAGAAAAATCAATGGTGAAATCAGACAACGGATATACTACGTAAATCTATCCACAGTTTAATTAGGTCGAACTGCTCTGATACCAAAAATGTAATGCCTAGTACTAGCCTCTAGAAGCTAATATCAGACATTAGCATAATCAAGACACTCAGAAGATAGATTAAACATAGAGGGTTCACATCCCTATTTAAAACGAAAAATAATACATAATCTTGGTCCGACGATGAATACATAATACATAGTACATAATCCTTGATTAACAAGAAATTTAAGGTTTTGTACTTAAACAGCACCACTACTTTCAAAATACATAATTTAAAAATAGATGGAAGGAACTTTTAAGAGCCAAATCCAAGTCTAGCAGCTAAGTCTTCTTATCATCTGAAACAATAAGGAAAAATAGTGAGAATAAATCTCAATGAGTTCTAACCATCAATCAAGATATGCCAATCAAGACATATAATAAAACTGGGTTAACATCATAACATAGGCATCCTCAATCTTTTAAGAAAACTCACTAGGTAGTTAAGTGTGAGAAACTTAACCACACCAGTTTAAAAATTTTGATACGACAGTCAGAGCTCGGTGACCACGGTTAGACGTCTCTTTAAACCGTAAATACCGTATCCTAGCCTTTCAAATAGAAAGGACTTACCAAAACAGTTTGGGTCTCACCCACATATATGTGGCCCATGATAGCTAGCCTTTACAGGAAAACATGGTATTTCCCCAGACATAGACTATCCTAAGATTTGGATGCTATGTTATAATGTAAGCGATTCCTTCATCCTTCACAAATGGTTAGGAGAATCAAATCATAATTTCAAGACCATAGAAAAATCAAAGTCAAGCCAAGGAATATACAAGCACATCATAACAAAGCATTCATAAGCAACCAGATTGCATTTATATTTCACACATAATTTTAATTACAACTTATCCATATTCAATCTAAGTACGATTCAGTCCAGAATTCAAACAGAGCTCTCGAGTTGATTCTACATGGATTCAAGTGGTCCCAGTGGCTAAAATTTAGAGAATTTGGTCTAGTTTAAGTGGCCACAAGAATCACTCAATTCCAGTAAATACACATTGAGTTATGCACATTTTAATAACAGGGGTTCAGGTGGGCTAACTTTATTCAACCTGCCACTCGTGACCCTAGGAGTCATATCGTTTCTCAGTCAAATTGAGTGCTTCCAGTGGCAAGAGTGTAGAGATTTAAGTCTAGTTTCCATATTCATGAGAACCATTCAATTCCGACACCCGTACAGTGAGCAGTAGCCAAAATAGTGACAGGGGTTCAGGGTAAACTGATGTTAACCAATCTGCCACTTACACTCTGTTTATTAAGGTTATTTCTCTCCCATAAGGGCATCAAATTGAGTGCTTCCAGTGACTATGGTATAGAGAAAAATGTCTAGTTTCTAATGCCACAAAAACCAATCAAATCCAGTCTCTATACATTGAGAAACAAAACAAACAATCACATAGGATCAGGGTAAAGTGATAAGTTTAACCTGCTACTTAAAACCCAATTATCTAATTCAATACTTACTCAAATGACATGATTCTTGTGCACAAATTGGAGCAAATTTTGTCTAATTTCTAATGAAACTTGAATCAAATCGAAACGACTTCTTTGGAGGAAATTAGGATAAAAACATCACTTGGGTGTCCAGGTTGGTTGGAGACAGCAATACAACTCTTTCAACATTAACAGAAAATTTTGTAATTACACATAACTAAATTAAAAGCCACTCCACATAAACACACTAGAGACTCCAAATAACAGAATCATGGCTGTATGAACATCAAATCTAAACAATAACAACTCATTTTCCAAGCACAACACAGAGAAAAATTCAGCAACAACTATACATACATAGTTCACCTTTTTTTAAATTCTATTCCCTTAATAAACCCAACATGCAATAGAAACAGAACCCAATCCTTGATTTAATCCCTAAAACAGAATATCTAAATTGATTTTTCATGAGGTTGAATGGGACTTATGGGTGCCCTTGAGCAAACAAGCTAGAACTCACAAGAATGTGTAGGAATGATGATGAAATGCAAGGGTTCTCTTCTCTCCTTCAAGTTACTCGCCCTCTCCTCTCCTTCTTCTACCCAAACAGTTTCAAATCCTCTTCTTCTCAAGTGTTGAAGCCCTATTCTTGGAGTTCCTCCATGAGCTTAGCCAAACTCCCTTAGTTCTCCCTAGTTTTCCATGGAATTCGATTTTTGAGGGGTGGATTGTAGGGCTTGCAAGTCGATTTTTGGTGAGGAAGGAATGTAGAATAGGATAGATTTGATATGATTCTGGTGTTGCTATGAAATGTGGGCTGGTTTACATGGGTGTTTTTGAAGGAAAAAGTGGTGAGGTGTGGTGTGTGTTGGAATGGCCGATGGGTGGAGGAGGAAAGAATGAGGGAAGCATATTTTTTTTTGTCTAGATGAGAAGATGAGATGAAAGCTTCAGCTTTCTTGCTTCTTTCTTCGAAGCCAGCATTGAGAAAGAAGGTGAGGGATTGGCCTATTTTGAAAAGAAATCCTTGCATGTGTTTTGATTGGGTAAAAGGGGAAGTGATTTTTGGATAAGAATTCTTCTTAATTAAATGGTGTAGTGTGTGTGAAAAGTGTGTGTGTGTGCCGTGAGTGTAGGGAGGGAGAGGGAAAAGAAATCTGAATATTTACTAAGTGTTCAACACATAGCAAATGAGTGTGACTAATTAGGTGTCATAGTGTAGAAAAAAAAATACAAATGATGTATTAATTTTACTACATCTTAGGATTTATTTTAGGAGGAACTAATTCTCCAAATTTCTCTTTTAATAACAAGATAATTTAAAATCGTCTCATTGATAGTCACACCTTAATTAAACATTAAGAAATAAAAATATACATCCATCATCAAATAAAGTGGTAATAAAAAAAAATTATCCTTACTCGCGCCTATATTTAAATAATAAAGAAAGAAAGAGAAATCATTAATTCTTGTTACCCAACATAATACCTCATTAAAACTGGGATATTACAGAAAATTGTTTAATTATTTCTAAACATATGCATCTCATTGTTTCCCAGATTCATGGGGAAGGAAATAATTATGTTGACAAATTAGCAGCTATGCTATTATACATAGAAGTTTTACTTGGTGGAATTTAGTTCCTCATTTCATTAGGGAAGACTTTTTTCTGAAATAGGTTTGGCTTTCCTAATTACAGGTTTAGATAATTCGTCATTAGGTATTTGCCTAGTACCCCATGTTTCTTGAATTCTTTTTTCTTTCTTATGAATAAATTTTATTGTGCTGCAAATTATTGGTAGGAGCTGTGGTCAACATAGTTGGATCACCTCTTCCTATTGTGATGTCTTTGCATGTTAATTTTTTTTTTAAAAAGCATGGACACTTTCTTTTCTCATAGATTTGGCTTGTGCCCCCATTTTTTTTGTATTCTTTATTTTCATTATTTTTAATAAAATCATGGTGTGCTGTAGATAATTGGTAATGGTTGGGGTGCTAATTAGTTGAGATCACTCTCATTATTGTGATGTTTTTACATGCCATTTTTGCCTAAAAAGCTTTGTTATGTGTACGTTGCTTAAAGCTATTAAGACACATAATTATGACTGATTCCTGAACATAGTTTGAAATTGAAACACAAGACACATAAATTCAAAATTTTAAAGCTACTAATATCATGATCTGAGAAAAAATATTTGAGGTCTGGAACTGGACCTATGAAAAACAAAGCATGAAACGTTGACACGTGTACTTTGAATCATGAAATCGTCTGTTGTAGCGACACTTTTTAATCTTGACATCTGAATGGGTTCCTAAATGTATTATTGACGATTGGAACTAATATTTTTTTTTTGACAAAGATTGCAACTAAATTTTAAAGAGTAATTAAAAGGTTTTTAATTTATATTCTTAATGTGATTACTTTCTTAAAAAAATATTTATTATTAGTGGAGGTTATAGCAACAATTGGAGGTCGTTTATACTACAATATTAACTACAATTAGATGTATTTCATATTCTCAATATCTCATTGATGATTAAATTTCTCTAAATCAGTATTCTTAATATGTGAAATTACACAATGCAAATGAGCAAAAGATAGTTTTTTTTTGTGAATAAAAAGAGGATAATTATTTCTATGTTTACATTAACTTTATTTTTTTTACTTTTCTTTGATTAGTTATTTTTTTTAAATAGTCAATAATTTCACGTGTTACTTTTCACGTGTTACTATTCATGTGTTTAGTTTCATGTGGCTTTTTTAAATTATGTCTAATCATATTTTAAAAAATATAAAAAATAAATTTGATGTAGCATTACAATACCATTTCAATTAAGAGAGTGTTTATTAATATTTTATGTGAATTGTTATTTTCAGTTATTGAATTTGCAAAAATATATTTCATCTTAACTTATAATCAAATTTGTTATTATATGTTGGGTTAAATATGTTTTTGGCCCCTATAAAATGAATGAATTTTGGTTTTGGTCCTTGTAAAAAATGTTCTTTGGTTTTCATCCCTCCAAAATTTAAAAGTATTGTTTTTGGACTTTGTAAAATGGACAAATTTTTATTTTGGTCCCAGTAAAATGTTTTTATTTGAGTTTCATCCCTCTAAAACTTGGAATCACTGTTTTTTGGTCCCTAATATTCATTTTAGGGTAGTTAAACAAAATTCGTATTCGGGTTTAAGGAAAGATATTTAGGTAGTTACATGCTAACATATCATCACATACATCATTGAGTGTCACTTGGGATGACCACGTGACCTTTTGTAAGACACATAAGCACCTAACAGATGTCACATGACGGAAGGAATCATAATCAATAATTTCATATTTTAGAGGAATGAAAACCAAAGAGAAAATTTTACTGGTACTAAAAGAGGGGGAATCCGCACTCTTCTGTACAGAAACTTAAAGATGCATGAATGAACTGAAAAATAAAAGACAGGAAAAGAAATTGAAACTTGAAACATAGATTGAAAGATTGCACGTACAAAGATTGAAGAACAGAGGAAAGCACAGAGTGTCTCTCACTAACCTCTCTCTAGAACATGAGAAAATAACACTGGAATTTTAAACGTTACCTAACAATGAAATGCTACAGTAACCGTCAGACTTTCTTTTTTTAGTAAATGCGCTTTTACTATTTCGCTACAGTAAAAGTGCTACAGTGCCGTCAGATTTTTTTCAACATAATATTACTGTAGAATTTGGACAATTGCAAGTAGTCTGATCGTCAGTCTTTTGTTTGGTAGCTGGATTGATGGAAAGATTGATTTCAAAATAGTATGTTGCCATTTTTTATGGCTCCATCCTGTTTTAGAGATTGTGAAGTTCAACGTTATCGAAGTCATTTTCTTCCACTGAGTCTTCTTCAAAATATTCTTGATATTTGATATCTTCAAAAAATGAAGAATAGGTATTTGGGAAAGGCATAGTAATCTCTGTCAGAAAACATTGACTAAATGCCCATAACTTGTAAATCGGAGATTCTCCTATTTGCTTCAGATTGGTCCATCCTATGGGTGGGAGAAATTCTTTTTCAGTTAATTCTTTTCTTAACCAGAAAGAATTAATAAATGCTTTGCTTTGTACTGGCCAATTGAGATGTGGATTGAAGGGGTCGTGCTAGCAATAAAATGATGATTTGATTGTATTGGGAAAAGCCCATTGTTGGATGGGAGTGATGACTTAACTTTGAAAGTAACCCTTCTAGCACTTTCGATGATTGTTGATGCAAAAAAATAGAGTTTTTCTGGACCAAAAACTAGATGATCAGAATCGTTAGTCCAAAACTGTTCTAACATTCCTAAATCTAACCAAGTCCAAATTGTATAATCTTTTCTCTGATATTGAATTGGAGAATAAGACAGAAGACTGATTCTGGCTTTTAGAATTCCAGTAAAGGCATGTTGTCTTTCTTCACCATCTTCTGGTTGATTGGAAGGGAGTTTGACATGTCCCATGGGTAGGCAAACATAGATTCCTTGGGCCTGCGTATTTCCTTCAAAGATATCCCAAAGACAATTTTGGGCATCAATAAAATCTTGGAAAATTGAGTCGTGTAGTTTTTCTGGATTAAAAAATTAACTTCAAAATCCACATGATTTGTTAATTTTCTGATGATTAAAGAAGTCTGTAGGATAAACTTCTTCTTCAAGTCTTCATGATTGTTGCAAAAATTCCTCAATTTGTTGAAGTCTTTAGTTAAAGCGTAGCAAGAAAATGCTTTTCCAAAAGGTTTTTGCTTAATTTTTGAAAAGTAAACTGCAAGAGAGTTTAGGCTAACGAGTTTACCTTCTATATCTCTAGATATCCAAAGGTTATCTAAAATACATTTTTGGATCTGGTCAAGATTTATTCCTTTGGGAGGAATAAAACCTTTATTAGAATCTGCAGGAAGTATTGGAAGTTCATATCTTCCAAACTTCGTTGTTGAATTGATAACATGCAAATCAGAACTCAAATCTTCTTTTGCTGGGTTAGTATAACTGATAGGATTGATATCAAAATTTCTGATAATGGGAGTTTTCAAAAATTTGAAAATAACAGACTGTCCCATGTGCTGGGTAATAATCCCATCCTTAGTGGTTTGATAAGGGAAAAGTGATCTAATGAACGGTGTTCCTAAAATTACTTTATTATTTAAATTTTTAACCAGTAAGAAGGAGGTTTCAATCTTAAGACCCTGGTTTTCAATTATAACAGAAGATAATTTGTAATTGATTTTTAACTTAGAGCCATTAGCAGTACTGAGTTATTTAGAGGTTTTTTCAAAATACTAAGTGGGAATTAACCCTTCTAAGATACAATTTGAGTCAGCTCCGGTATCAAATAGAGCTGTGGTCTTAAGAACAAATTCCCCAATAAGAATTTTAATGTTAATATAAAATTTTTGAACTTTAACATAGTTAATTATTCCAAAAAAATCATCAACTATGTCAAATTGTAAAGGGTTTTCTTTTTCTTGAGAATTGGAAACAGAAGCTTCAGATTGAGCTTCCACAGAAGAAGACTTGGCAGTATTTTGATCATCGTTATCAGACTCAAACCAACTATTTTTCCAGTGATCTAAGAATAATTGATGTTCAGATTGCTTTTGTTTCAATTCTTTGATTTCAAATTTTAAATTATCGATATCAAATTGGAGGTCTTGGATAGTAACCGGCTTAGCACTAGTTTTTTCTAATCTCTTAAAAGTATCTTTGAGATTGAACTTATTAGTGACCAAAGGATTCTTGGAAGGTTTAGTCACTAAAGAATATTTTAATTTTTCAAGATACTTCATATTTTCTTGAGGGTCAGTGATAACATTAATGGCTTCGAAAAGGAGATCTTGCTCTTTAGTTAAGACATTAACCTGACTAGATGATTCATATAAATCATCATCTTGAATTTGATTGAGGTTTTTAGAGAATTGATCAGAAGATTCTTCAGTGGAATAATCTTCTTGAGAGGACCCAATTAATAAATTATTAATCTTATCCTCAATATCTTGGTCAAGGTTTAAGGCTTTGATTTTTCCCTCTAACTTACAATATCTACTAATGTGACCTGGTTTGCCACATTTGTAACAAACAATTTTATTCTTAGGTTTGGTATGAGAATTGTTTTTCTCGTAATTGTTCTTGACAAATAGGTCATGAGATTTTGGTTTTGTTTTAACAAAACGCTCTTTCTTATAATATTGAGGTTTAGGAGGACCGTAATGGTGTTTTGGTTTGGGCTTAGGTCTGGGCTTCTTAGAACAGGGTAAGCCAAATTATTCACAGAAAGTACCTAAGTCCCTACAGGTCTGGGCTTTCTCTTTTGCTAGTTGCTGTTGGATTTTGTCATCTTGACAGATCTTGAGTGCGACCTTTTGGATTATGGCAATTAGTTGTCCATAACTTAATTGCTAATAGGGAATTTCTGAATTGGGGTTTTGGCTCCTAAGTTTTTCTCTAACTTTGTTGCCAAGGGATTTGGGAAGACCAGCTAAGAATTTTTCTTTCCAGAAAGCTTGTTGGCTGTCTTCTCTAATGTAAACTCTGGTTAAGTAAGTATCTTTATACCATCAAAAATCTCCTAAAGATTTACACCTAAGATTGGATAATAGCTCTGCAGATCGATCTTTAATTAAGAAGGGATCTCCAATGAAATGTTGAGCTATTGTAAAGATTAAAGTATTGACAGTATCTGGGATAGTTGCTTCATTTTCTAAAATTGAAGTACCATCAGAATCTACTATGATAGCGCTAAGAATTGAATGTTTTTCATTTTTAGTGAGATAATTATCCCACCATCCTTTGAGTTGGCCACAGAAACCTGTGACAAGTATTTCTACTATCATAGTTTCTGGACAATCATTTGAAGTTTCATATGCCGTAGCTACCATGGTCATATGTTGGAGGATTTTGGTTATGCCATACTCATTTTCACCATCTATGTTCCATTCATAGACATTGTTGGCACTAAAACTCTTAAAATTGGACTCTTTTCCTTCTAAGAGGAGATCAGGAATAGTGGCTCTAAGATAATAGAGTTTAGTTGGGTTTTTCCAATTGAGTTTGGGACCAGTTATAACTGGGTTGATGTTAATATTTTGATCATCATCGGAATTGATTTCTTCAGAACCAATAGATGGAGATTGTCTTATCATATTGACATCTTTAGTGGATGAAGTTATAGAGGGTGGAGTTTTAGGTGATTCAAGAATAACTAACTTGTAGAGATTTAATTGCTGATTGATCTTGGTTAGAAGCTCATCACTGGCTTCTTCAATCTCCTTCTTGATTTGTTTCCTAGCATTGGAAGCTTGTAAGTTTTTCTTGAGATGTTTTGAAATCCTATAGGGATTAAACAAAGGTTTTTCTATTTGGTTGGAAGATGATGGCTTATCATCTTTGGAGGAGTCAAGAGGGGCTTTTCCCTTCTGCTTCTCTTTTCCTTTGATTTCTCCTAAGATTTCTCCTAAAGTTTGGAGATACTTATTGGTGTAATTGGATTGTTCCATGAGATCTTTGATATCTCTGGCATAAACAGGACCTTCATCATTTCTGGTTTTGAAAGGAGAGGCCATAACAGGATTATTTTGATCTTTACTCTTAAGAGTAAAAGTTCCTTTAGGAGGAAGATCAGAATGGACTACTTGTCCTTCTTTTAAATGCCCTGCCGTGATGACATCTAAGGTCTTACTACCTATCAATTGATTTTTGAAAGGGTATTTGATTTTCTTCCTAATAGCATAGGCATTGAACCAATCAAAGAAAGGGACGTTAAATTGGACTTGCTCTAGGAAAAAATAAAATTTTTCTTGAATTTCCTTTCTTTTGGTTCCTTGATTACACTTGAAGAACCATTTTCTATGAGGAGACCACTCTTCAGATTTCATCTCTTTTCTAAGAGCTTCTTTATCATTAATAAACTCAGATGATATTACATTAATATCATAAGGTTCATTAAGGGAGGAGTAGGTTGGAGATTGGATGGTTCTTTGGTTTTCTTCATCCTTTTGGTATGAAGTTCCTACAGGGGTTGTGGTTTCAAATCCTTGTAAGTGAATTGTTGATCCTTCATGGGAAGGTTCATATTGATTTATATGGATTGACCTAGGAATAGATCTAAAGGCTGAAAGAGATCTCCTAGACCTGGCTGATTGGAAATCATTAGCAGAACTAACAGACCTAGAAAGAGAGAAAGAATTTCTCCTATCAAAGACTAAGTCTACTTGACCTGTTTGATGTTGGATTAAATCTTGAAATTATGGGGTTATCCTAGGTAAGGCTGGGGTTGCCTTTTCTAAGACCCATTTGTCTAGGAGTGTGATATCACTCCACTGAATAGTCTTGGGCACAATAATATTGGCCTTACTATTGTCGGTCAGAAACAAAGTTGTTTCTCCGTGTTTGTCACAATTGGTTTTAAGGAAATTGGACCTAATGGAGTTCATAACCTTATATTGAATTCTATAGATCAGGGTAACGGGTATAGATCCTTCCTTCATATCATATCCATGTAGTTTGACATTTAAATACAAAAGATCGAGAACATTTTTGTCATCCAGACTTACTATTAAATCCGGAAAGCAATTGAAGAATATTGGACCATGACTTAGGCTAGATTCAACTGTACCTAAGAGGGAGTCTTGAAAACGATTATGTCTTTTATCTCTTAAGTAGAAAAGAACTGCGACATCTAGAGATTCTCTAGTAAGGGGTTTCATACCAACTTGTACATTTCCTATGTGTAAATAATTGTAATTTTTGGCATGGTGTTCTTTGATGCTTTAATCAGAAAGCAGATGAATTTCTTCATTATCTTGTTGAATTTTGTATTTTTCAACAGTTTTGATAACATAATCAGATTGTTTATGCCAAAAACTACCTTTTGTTTTCTAAAGATCTTCATCTTTAGTTTTAGGAATATCCCAATCGTCCAAATCTTGATTGATATCTTCAAAACGAATTTCTTCTTTGAAGACTTTTTTGGAAAAATTGGGAGATTGATAATCAGAAAGAGAGGAGGATGAGGGTTGGGAAGACTTGAAAGAAAGGCGAGAAGAAAGTGAACGCAACATGGTAAAATAAATAAACAAGTTCGCAAAGATAAACAAGTTTTCATCACCCATTAGTATCATCACCATCACCTGGTTCGTTAGAAATATAAATATTAACCTTGAATTAATAATTATTCTCTAAATTACTCATATAGGTTTAATCATACATATTTGTACCAGATCTAACAAAAGCTACCTCAATAATCTTCTTCTATAAAATAAGGACTTACTAAATTCTTTTAGATCTAATTCAAAGTCATCTTAAATCATATTGTTCATAAACCAGTGACAATTACCATTATTTAGATCTGTCAAAAGCCACTCAAAAAATACTTATTTTTCACCAAGGTCTAGTAAAACCCTTTCAGATCTACAAAGCACTGCACAGTAATTAGGCCTATATGCCCTATCTGTCGGTACTTACCGCCTTGCGTCGTACAGTCTCACATAGTTTTGAAAGATTTCTTTTATGTCATCTTAGTAAAAAAAATAATATTAACAGGAGCACTTCCTACAGATCATAAATAATTTTAATCCCTTTTTTTTTTATAAATGAAGGAAAGGAGCCTCGTTAAAACCTTCTGATGTAAAACCCTCCTTAGGGAAAAAACACCTAGAAGGAAAAAGAGTACTCCCCCCTGTTGTTATTAAAAAAGAGAAAAAAGAAGTGACAAAGAGTTCCTGGGGGGACTAGGCCAAAACCCAAGAGCGGAGCGAAAAAGCAAACAAAACAATCCAGAAGGACATCAAATAATCTAGGGAACGACAACCTAGCCCAAAAGAGACTAGGAAAATCTATAGTAAGGCATGCTATTTCTATTTCTAAAAAAGTCATCAGAGATGAAGGTCGGAATGGTATTCCACCAAACAGTACCGTTGACATGAGTACCATGAGAGGCGAGCTTGTCAGCACAGGAGTTTCCTTCTCTGTAAATGTGAGAGAAAATGAAAGCCATATGTCTAGTAAGAGCAATACAATTGGACCACCTGTTTCTGAGCTTCCAAGGCACAATAGAACTGTTTGTAAAGGCAGCAATAACTAGCTGGGAGTCACATTCTAGAAAGAGATAATTTTCCTTTTATAAAACAATAAACACAAATATTCATTTCAGAAGAATATTATGAGTACTACCAGCAGATCTGTACTTTAGTATGATTATACGTAACCAGTAACTCAGATAAATAACACATAATTCAAGATCAACATCACGTTCCTACTTCCCCATTAGGCTTTGATAATTAAATGGAAAGAGATAAATGGAAAATTAAATGGAAAAACTGAATGGAAAGTAGGAAGCAGACGGACTGCTCAAAACATAAACAAGAGTATGGACAGAAATAAAATGTAGGAAACTTAAAGACAGAAATGAAAATGCATGAGCCAAGGGTAGGCACACTCTTTCTTGTAGAAATTAAATATGCATAAGTGTGTGTGTGTGTTTGCAGAAAAGTAAAAAGCTGAAAGTAAATGAGGGAAACTAAATATGCATGCAAAGAGTGGGAATCCGCACTCTTCTGTACAGAAACTTAAAGATGGATGAATGAACTAAAAAATAAAAGACAGGAAAAGAAATTGAAACTTGAAACTTAGATTGAAAGATTGCAAGTACAAAGATTGAAGAACAGAGGAAAGCACAGAGTGTCTCTCACTAACCTCTCTTTAGAACATGAGAAAATAAAACTGGAATTTTAAACAGTGCCGGACAATGAAACCTACACACCCTATTTATAGAATTGAAAATTGAACTGTTTGAATAGTTCCGGTAAGTTACCAGAATCAAATTGAACTATTGGCTACAGTAAAAAGTAAAAATGCTGCAATACCAAATAGTAAAGTTACAATAATTGAGGATTTGAGTCTTCTGACATTATGATTGATTTTCGACAGGCTGCTATTCATCAGAATTAATCGGAGAATAGATTCCAAAACAATCGTCTTCATTCTTGTAAAATGGGTTTTCTGTAGATGATTCAGAAGAAGAGGGAAGGACTTGTTTCTTTTTCTTTCCCTTCTTTTTTGGTTGATTGGACGAAGATGATGGTAAGTCTTGCTTACCCTTTTCTTGGTCTGAGGATTGCTTTTGTAAAAGTTGAACAATGTTTTGAAGGTTGTGTAAAACATCTTCTTCCGATGATGAGGCAGTAAGTGCAGCCGCAATATGTGCCTTTTGATTGAGAAGAAGACATGTGCTTGGTTCTGCAAACTTCAAAAAATTTGGATTATTTTTAAACCAAATTTTTACATTGTCTTGAGATGCTTTTGATCCATCAAAGTTGGACCACCAATTGACGAAGGCTTGCTTCTGGAGTAGTGCCATAGTTTCTGGGATTGAACTACTCACCAACTTGTATTGCCAGGAAAATACCCATGACAAAGAGAATTTAAGGAAAAAGTTTAATAAAATTTGCAGATTATCAAACTCACTGGTAAATTTATTGTCAAATAATTGGAATCCTTCTTGAACTTCAGTAGGAAGGATATCAGGTATTGGGCCAAAGAAATCCCACCATTGGAGGAACCAATTCGGAAAAGAGTAATTGTTTCCTATTTTAAAGTAGATTAATCCGGAATGTTTGAATGAATTATTTTGTAAACCTAGAATCATGAAATCCCAGGCCTTGACATAATCCCAGTAGGTGTATCCAATTGGATCATAAAAATCTGAAATTTTTTTGTGTTTTTTAGGATTCTGTCCCCAAGCTGAAGGTGTAAGAACTTTCAGGATTTGAAAGGTAGAATGGGTGGTAATTGATTCATCTCTAGGATCTTTGTAGTGTTTGATGGCTACCGAGTCAGAATCCAAGAGAATTTTTTCAAAGAATAATTGTGTTTTATTATGAACCATAGGAATAAAATGGAATCCGGGAGGAAATATTTTGGATGGAATTTTGTTTGGTTTTTCATCCCAGTATTCAGGTTCTAATCTTATAACTGGATAGAATTTGGGTTTTGGAATGTATTGAGTTTTGGAAGTACTGGCAGATTTAAACTGAATTGGTTTTGGATTAGCTTAGACAATTTGGGTTTTTTGGTTTTGGATCATGAGATCCAAAGATGGAAGATCTTGGTCACTGTTTGCTTCAGCCATACTGGCCCAAGTCTTTTTAGGTAAATTGGTCAAGCCTTGTTCTTGGAAGGCTTGGAGAGTTTGAATTGGGAAGGCGTAGTCTTCTTTGGTTTGCTTGGCAGTTTGTTTTGAGGGTTGGTTTGAACTTTTCTGGGTTGCTTGGTTTTGGGTTGATTACCCAATTAATTGAGCTTGGATCGAAGATCCAGATTGATTTTGGGTAGGAGACCCAGTTTGGTTAGAAATATAAGATGGAGCTAAAGCATTTAAATCATTCTTACCTCTATCTCTGCCACCTCTTCCCCGAGAGGAAGAAACCCTGAAGGACATGTTATTCTTTTCCCTATGAGTGAGATAGTCAGGGAGAGCATTTGCTTAGTCTTTAAGATATTCAACATCAAAATAAAAAATGCTCAAAATTACTTGCCATCTGGCAAAAATCTGTTTTGATGCAAGATTTTTAACATCTTTTTGTAAAATGTCTTTTGCAGATTTACAATCAACACGAACTAATTTTTTTTTATTTAACAAATCAGATTGAAATTTTGAAATAGATAAAACAATTGCTAAAACTTCTTTTTTAACAGTAGAATATTTTTGTTGTGTTGGATTCCAATGTTTAGAAGTAAAGACAATCACTTGATCTTTGTCAGAAATTCTTTGTTTAAGAATGCCACCATAACTTATGTCAGAGGCATCAGTTTCAACAATTTTAAAGGCTTGAGGATTAGGCAAATAAAGACATGGAAGATTCTTGACCTGAGTTTTAATTTGTTTGACAACATCAGTATGGACATCTGTCCAAGGAGGAGGATCCTTTTTAAGACGATCATGGAGAGGTTTGATAAGATTGCTAAGTTGTGGAAAGAAATCTGAGACATAATTTAAACACCCTAGAAATCTTTGTAACTGAGTTTTATCAATGATTTGATTAGGAAACTTGTCTGAAAACTCAATAGCCCGATTGATAGGAACAATGGTCCCTTGATAAATGTTATGACCAAGAAACCAGATTTTTGTTTGAAACAAATTAATTTTTGTTTAGAAACAGCAAGTCCATTTCTTTTTATCACCGAGATAAAGATACTGATATGTTTGAAGTGTTGATCAATAGATTGGGAATATATTAAAACATCATCAATATAAACAATGACAAATTTAGAATAAGGATTGAAACTCTCATTCATTATTCTTTGTAATTCAGAAAGAGCATTTTTTAAACCGAATGGCATAACTTTCCATTCATACTAACCAAAGGGAACAGTAAAGGCAGTCTTATACCTATCTTCTTCTTTGACTTGGATTTGCCAAAATCCAGATTTCATGTCAAATTTTGAGAAAATCATAGTATTGTGTAACCTATTTAAAAGGTCTTTTTTATTGGGGATTGGATACCTAATCCAGTAAAGTGCTTGATTAAGCGGTTTGTAATTGATAACAAAGCGAGGTGTTCTACGTTCAATTTCAGCTTGTTTATTGACATAAAAAGCAGAACAAGACCAATGACTTTTACTTTTGCGAATTAGGCCTTTTTCCAACAAATCCTTGATTTCTTTCTGGCAAAATTGAAGGAGTTCTTCATTCATTTGAATTGGCCTAGCTTTGGTTGGGATTTGTTTTTCTTGAAAATCTTTTTCATAAGGAAGTTCAACAATGTGTTGTTTCCTTTCCCAAAAAGCATTAGGTAAATCCGAACAAATGGAAGTTTGAATTTGTTCCAAAAGATATTTGATTTTTTGTTGAGTACCAGATTATTGTAATTGATTTTCTATATTTCTAAAAGAAATTTCTTCTTTAAGAAAATGGATTTGGTTTTCTTTATAGGAAATAGGATTTAAATCTCTGATGATGGGTTTTTTCAAGAATTTGAAAATAATAGATTGACCCAAATGTTGAGTAATAATCCCATCTTCAGTGGTCTGATAAGGAAAAAGCAATCTGATAAATGGTGTTCCTAAAATCACTTTGTTCCTAAGATTTTTAACCAAGAGGAAAGATGTTTCTATCCTAAGACCATGGTTTTCAATTATAGCAGAAGACAATTTGTAATTGATTTTTAACTTAGAACCATTAGCAGTACTAAGTTGTTCTGAAGTTTTCTCAAAATACTTAGTGGGAATTAACCCTTCTAAGATACAGTTTGAGTCAGCTCCAGTGTCAAAGAGAGCTGTAGTTTCAAGGACAAATTCTCCTACTAGAATTCTAATGTTAATATAAAACTTTTGAATTTTAACATAATTGATTAATCCTAAAAAGTCGTCAACTATGTTTAATTGAAAGGGGTTATCATCTTTTTTGGAGGTTGAAGCCGCAGCTTCAGATTGGTTTTGTTTCAAATTTTTAATCTCATTTTTCAAATTATTGATTTCAAATTGGAGATCTTGAATGGTAACAGACTTGGTACTAGATTTCTCTTTGAGACTGAACTTGTTAGAAACTAAAGAATTCTTAGAAAAATTTAATTTTTCAAGATATTTCATTTTCTCTTGAGGATCAGGTATGGCATTAATGGCTTTAAAAAGGAGATCTTGTTCCTTAGTTAAAACATTAACCTGATTAGAAGATTCAGATAGATTATCATCATGGATCTGATTGTTGTTTTGAGAAGATTCATTGATAGTTATATTTTCTTGAAAAGAATTTATTAACAAATTGTTAATATCTTTTTGAATTTTATTGAGGTAAAAGGTTTTAATTTTTCTTTCTATCCTACAACATCTATACTTATGACCAGTTTTACCACAAGTGTAGCAAATAATTTTAGTTTTAGGCTTTTTATGAGAATCATAATTCTCAAGAGTTTTATTAGCTAATTGATCATTGGAATTGCAAATTTTCCTATAATGAGGCTTAGGAGGACCATAATAGTGCTTTGGTTTGGGTCTGAGTTTCTTAACACTAGGTAAAGATAATTGCCCTATCATATTGATAGATTGATTTTTATTGATATTTTCAAGGAATTCACCATGAATTCCTTCTACGTCCTTCTCTTTTTCTTTACTCATGAGAGCAAAGGGTGCTTTGGGTGGAAGGTCAGATTGGATAACTTGTCTCTCTCTTAATTGCCATTTTGTAACGACACTTAAAAATTTACATCCTATAAGCTTGTCTTTGAAAGGGCATTTGATCTTATGTTTAATGGCATAGGCATTGAACCAGTCAAAGAAAGGAATATTGGATTGGACACGTTCAAGGAATTGATAGAATTTTTCTTGGATTTCCTTCCTTTTGGATCCTTGATAATGTTTGAAGAACCATTCTCTGTGAGAAGACCATTCTTCAGATTTCATCTCTTTTCTAAGAGATTCTTTATCAATAACAAACTCAGATGATATTACATTAATATCATAAGGTTCATAAAGGGAGGAATAGGTTGGAGATTGAATGGTTCTTTGGTCTTCTTCATCCTTTTGGTATGAAGTTCATACAGGGGTTGTGGTTTCAAATCCTTGTAAGTGAATTGTTGATCCTTCATGGGAAGGTTCAGATTGATTCATATGGGTGGATCTAGGAATAGATCTAGAGGCTGAAAAAGATCTCCTTGATAAGGCTGATTGAAAATCATTAGTGGATCTAACAGACCTAGAAAGAGAGAAAGAATTTCTTTTATCAAAGACTAAGTCTCTTTGACCTGTTTGATGTTGGATTAAATCTTGAAATTCTGGGGTAATTCTGGGTAAGGCTGGGGTTGCCTTTTCTAAGATCCATTTGTCTAGGAGTGTAATATCACTCCACTGAATTGTTTTAGGCACAATAATATTGGCCTTACTATTGTCGGTCAGAAACAAAGTTGTTTCTCCGCGTTTGTTACAATTGGTTTTGAGAAAATTGGACCTAACAGAGTTCATAACCTTGTATTGAACTCTATAGATCAGGGTAATGGGTATGGATCCTTCCTTCATATCATACCCACGGAGTTTGACATTTAAATATAAAATATCAAGAATTATTTTATCATACAAACTAACAGTAAAATCTGGAAAGCAATTGAAGAATATTGGACCGTGGCTTAGGCTAGATTCAACTGTACCTAAGAGAGTCTTGAAAATGATTGTGTCTTTTGTCCCTTAAACAGAAAAGAACTGCAACATTTATAGATTCTCTAGTAAGCGGTTTCATACCAACTTGAACACTACCAATATGTAAATAATTGTAATTTTTGGCATTGTGTTCTTCGATACTTTTGTCAGAAAGCAGATGAATTTTTTCATCATCTTTTTCAATTTTGTATTTTTGTTCACTTGATTTTGATAATATAATCAGATTGATTATGCCAAAGGCTTTTGAAATTGAAATCATTTTTGGTTTTGTAAAGATCTTCATCTTTAATCTTGGGAATATCCCAATCATCCAAATCTTGATTGATATCTTCAAATCGAATTTCTTCTTTGAAGACTTTTTTGGAAAAATTGTGAGATTGATTTCTGGAAAGAGAAGAGGATGAGGATTGAGAGGACTTGTTGGGAGAAAATCAGGTAGAACTTGAACGAAACATGATTACAGAAAATAAACAATAATTTATTCAAAAATAAACAAGTCTTTCTCACCCGTAAGTATCATCACCATCACCTGGTTCGTTAGAAATATAAATATTAACCTTGAATTAATAATTATTCTCTAAATTATTCATATAGGTTTAATCATACATATTTGTATCAGATCTAACAAAAGCTACCTCAATAATCTTCTTCTATAAAATAAGGACTTATTAAATTTTTTTAGATCTAACTCAAAGTCATCTCAAATCATATTGTTCATAAACCAAGGACAATTACCATTATTTAGGTCTGTCAAAAGCCACTCAAAAAATACTTATTTTTCACCAAGGTCTAGTAAAACCCTTTCAGATCTACAAAGCACTGCACAGTAATTAGACCTATCTGCCCTATCCGTCGGTATTAACCGCCTTGTGTAACACCCCAGTTCCTCAAGCTTGGTTTGATGTGTGTTCATGAGCTTAGTATGGCTTAATGATGAACTTTAAGTGATTTTTTCATTGATTGTTATAATTGAATATGTGAATATTGTGTTTGGTGATTTTTGCCCAGTGTGAATCGATTCCCAGGCCCTGTGAATCGATTCAGGGCTGTTGGGCTTACTGGGACTCGATTAGGCTTTCTGTGAATCGAAGTGTGAATCGATTCACAGAAGTTGGCTCTCTGTGAATCGAAGTGTGAATCGATTCACAGAAAGTCAGTTCCCTGTGAATCGAATCTGGGAGCTGCAGGAATCGATTCATTCACTTAAAACTGCGATTCCTGTCATTTTTACACTGAGTGAATCGATTCACCTAGGCTGTGAATCGATTCACAGCTGCATTAAAACAGAAAAACTCAGCACAAAAAGGGCAGAACACGATTTGAGAGAGGGTTAGAGAGAGAATGCGATAGAGAGAAGGAGGAGAGGGGATTAAACACCTAGGGTTCACATTTTAAGGGGAAAACATGGATTCATGCTAGATTTATCATCAATCTTAGCTTGAATCCAAGTTGGGGAGTATTCACTCTTGGTTTGGAAAGTTGGAAGGAATCCCTAGAAGGAAAGCTTGAAGGAGAAGAAGAGGAAGGAGCTGAACTCTAACTTTGGGAGCTCGAAATCTTACATTGATGTGAGTTCTTCCTTCTCTTAGGTGATGGGCACCCATAAGTCCCACATTAGGGTTCTCTTGAAGAAAACCCTTGAACCCCAAAGGGTTCAAGGTTAGAATTTCCCAAATCCCTCTTATTTTTACAGTTTTTAGTGTTAAATAGCTATGCATGTGTTATTGGGACTGATTAAGGGGGTTAATGTTGTACCCAAAACCCCCATAAACTGTGAGATTGATGTTTGACCATTGGGAACTCCATGGAGCTCTAATGGAAGTGTGTCTTGTCTTGATATATTTTCCTTGACTGAGCATGATATATGTTTCCATTTGAATATGAAATGTATCATTTTACATGAATATGTTGATTGCATGTGAAATTAGAGGAGCACCTAATTGTATTCCTATTTTTGAATAAGGCATGCATTTAAGGATATAGTTTGTGAATTAAATTCCTAAAAGACACTAAGATGCCTCAAAAGGGGGTGATCGATATGGTTAGTCAGTGTGGGGACGCCCTCGGACGGTTAAGACGTCAAACCACCATATTGAAAGCGTATTTATGGGGTTGTATGGACGTAAGCATACAACGCTACCCATGTATACGAGCTAAAGATGAATTAGAAATTCATAGTAAGAATATGCATTGCATAAATGTGTGATATTAAGTCTTGACTGATAGTTCATTATATGAGTTGATGGTGAGGAGTCGAAGGGAGGATTCACTGAGATTATTATCTCACCCCGCTCCTTTAGTTAATTAATTTTCTGGATGCACAGGTTTCAAAGGAAGGCTGACAGCTGCTAGCTCTTGGAATCTTGTTTATTTTGTAGTAGTCTTAAGTAATACCTTGAATATGTAATTTCTAGAGTTATGTATTGGTGTTGTACCGTCATGAAACTTATGTATTTGAGTTTTAGTCTTTTGTGGTATTTGGACTTAATGTTGGACTTTAAGTTTGAATTAATATTGGGAGGACTGTACCTAATGATAATTATCCTATTTTCAAGTTAATGAAAGTAAGGTGTTACATTATGGTATCAGAGACAGTTCGATTCTAATCGTACTGTAGGGATTGCTAGGAATAGTTTCGTGAATTTCTTGAGTCTGCTGTTGTTTTCTACTTATTATGCTATGAGATATTGAGCTTGATCAACTCAATGCTTGGTGCATACTATGCAGAATTATGGCTTCAGGTTCTGGAAGGCGCGGGAGACCCAGGAGGAATGCTACGATGCCTCATAATCCACCAGGATCAGAGCATGTTGTGATACCTCCGAATCCGCCAGGACAAGAGAATGCTTGGCTACAAGGGATATTGCAGGCTATTCAGAATCAGAGTACTGTAACTAACAATCTTGCGGCTCAGTTAGCCCAACAACAGCAGCACCAAGCCCAACCTCCCCCGCAAGAGGAGGATTTAGACCGGAAATTCCTTAAGTTCCTCAAGACGAAGCCACCAACCTTCAATGGAAAAACAGAAGCCATGGCATCCCAACACTGGCTGGAAGCCGTGTGTTGACAAGTGACTCCAAACACAAGAGGGGGGTGAATTGTGATAGCGGTGCTTATATAAAAAATTACAGAAAATAAATGACCGAATAATAAATAAAGAACAAAAATAAATAAAGTGCTTGAATGATAAAGAGACAGAGAGCAAAGAAGAGCAACAATTTATACAGGTTCGGCCACCAAACACCCCTGTGGCCTACGTCCTGTCCCCAAAGCAAACCACTATGGGATTTTCACTAAATCACTAGCTTTTAAATCAGGTTCAGCTAGAAACCTTTACAACTCTATACCAGAGCAATACGTTCAAGAGATATCACCTCTCTATGAACACCTTGGGATTCCTACCCAAAAAGAAATGATTTTCACAAATAAAATGAGATGAGAAAGAAACACTCAATAGTGCAGATATAACAAATTGAAGCTCAAATAATACAACTCAAATTATGTAGAATAAAACGACACTAAAAAATTGTGCTCAAATAAGTGTGAGTGATGAAAAATATTTGACAGAGTTTTTGGCACAAAAATTAAGCACTGCGTTGTTGTATTTTTACAAGGCTCACGAGCTGTGTTTATATAGGCAATGGAGGAGCGTCACTTTAAGAAGATTTGTCCGTTGAGGATTTTCCCGTTGCGGCAGGGATCTGTCCGTTGGAATTTGTCCGTTGCGTTGAACATGAAAGAATTGAAAACACGGAGACGGCTCGGCATACGACCTCTGAAGACAGCTCGGCAGACGACCTCTGAAGACAGCTCGGCATACGACCTCTGAACAGCTCGGCACACGACCTCGGAACACAGCTCGGCATACGACCTCCTCATCAGCTCGGTTCTCATAGCTCGGTACGCGACCTCATCAGCTCGACACGGATCATCAGCTCGGCACGCGACAAGAGCTCATCACGCGACCTCATAAGCTCGACACACGACCTCGGTACGCGACCTCATCAGCTCGACACGCGACTTCCTCCTCAGTTCGACATACGACTTCCTCAGAGCTCGACACGCGACTTCCTCCTCAGCTCGACATCCGACTTCCTCAGCTCGACATCCGACACGAGATATGCATGTCAAAATATTTTGTGCGTGTGTGATTTAATTTTAATTGAGAGCTTTTTATTACTACTTACAAATTGTCTTAATAAAGATAAATAAATACCCAGAACCCAAAGACTTGAAAAACTATCATTCTTGATACGCGTCTTGGTATTCTTTTCCACTTTTTGCACGGTTGACTATTTGCAAGACTCCCTTTTGTCAATCATCAAAATCATCCTGCCAAGGCATGTATTCAGAGACTCCCCCTTTTTGATGATGACAAACATCTCATGGAGGGTTTTTTAGTAAAAATATAATCATGATATAGCAATGAGATATAAGCAAGGTTTTTCAATAAAAGATATCAGAGTTTAAGCACGTATTTTAGAAAAACTCCCCCTCACAATATTAAAAAAAGATATCAGAGTTTAGGCGCATTTTGGCATTTTGGTGAAGAACTCCCCCTCACAATATGCATGGAATAAACCACTCCCCCTGAATCATATAACTCTCCCCCTTTTGGCAACATCAAAAAGCGGAAAAGATAAAGGGAAAGGCATGTAAAACGTATGCATATACGTGTAACTAGATGGCGAAAAATAATAGAGTATCAAGGGTTCAATGAAGCATAATTGTTTGCAGTTAACATAACCTGCACAAACTTTTATTTTAGCGATTACAGGAAGGACGGTTGCATTTCTCCACTTTTAGTCTTGGTAACGGAACCTGCATAAAAATGTTAGCACACTCCAACGCCCAAGTTAGAACTTATTCATAATAAAATGCACTCACACGCAGTCATTCAATGCATGATTGATCTAAAATTCCTAACTCGGTTGTTGTACGAAAGAAGTTTTCTTTAGGCAAAGGTTTAGTAAAAATATCTGCAAGTTGTTTAGATGTTTCCACAAACTCAATCACACAATCTCCTTTTTGAACATGATCTCTAATAAAATGGTGCCTAATTTCTATGTGTTTGGTCCGGGAGTGATAAACCGGGTTTTTCGTGAGGTTTATGGCACTAGTATTGTCGCACTTAATTGGAGCAGTTTTGATTAATCCGATAATCATTCAATTGTTGTTTCATCCAAATAATTTGTGCACAACAACTGCCTGCTGCAACGTATTCCGCTTCAGCAGTGGACAAAGCCACACTGGCTTGTTTCTTACTATGCCATGAGACCAAGGCATTCCCAAGTAAGTGACATGTCCCACTAGTGCTTTTTCGGTCCATTTTGCAACCCGCAAAATCAGAATCCGAGTACCCAATAAGTGTGCAGTCAGGACCTTTGGGGTACCATAAACCCATGGTTTGTGTGCCAGTGAGATATCTCATGATGCGTTTTACCGCTAAGAGATGTGATTCCTTAGGATTTGCTTGAAAACGTGCACACATACAAACACTAGACATAATATCCGGACGACTAGCAGTGAGATAGAGAAGAGATCCTATCATACCTCTATACTTACTTACTTCGACCGACTTACCACCTTCATCTTTGTCAAGATAGCATGATGTGCTCATGGGAGTTGAGATTTCTTTGGCGTTGCTCATTCCAAATCTTTTAAGCAACTCCTTGCAATATTTGGATTGATTTATAAAAATTCCTTCTTTTGTTTGTTTGATTTGAAGACCAAGGAAGTAGTTGAGCTCTCCCATCATGGACATTTCAAACTCACTTTGCATGATTTTGGAAAAATCTTCACACAAAGACTCATTAGTAGCACCAAAGATGATATCGTCAACATAAATTTGAACAAGTAAAATGTCATGATTTTTGTGTTTAATGAAAAGAGTGGTATCAACTTTTCCTCTTTCAAAACCTTTTTCAAGTAAATATTTGCTCAACCTCTCGTACCAAGCTCTAGGAGCTTGTTTTAAACTCATACTGAGCCTTTTCAATTTAAAAACATGATTTGGAAATTCAAAATTTTCAAAACCGGGGGGTTGATCAGCATATACTTCTTCTTGAATAAAACCATTTAGAAATACAGTCTTAAGATCCATTTGAAAAAGTTTAAAATCCATGATGCATGCAAATGCGAGAAGCATCACGAATAGCTTCTAATCTAGTACGGGTGCATAGGTTTCATCGAAATCTATGCCCTCTTGTTGATTATAGCCTTTTGCAACAAGTCTAGCTTTATTTCTAACAATGATACCGTTTTCATCAAGCTTGTTGCGAAAGACCCATTTGGTCCCAATGACTAGGTGATCTTTAGGCCTAGGGACAAGTTCCCAAACATCATTTCTCTCAAATTGATTTAATTCCTCTTGCATAGTAAAGGTCCAATGCTCATCAAAGATGGCTTCATTGACGTCATTTGGTTCAATTTGAGAGACAAAGGCCATATGATGACATGCATGATTAAGAGAGTTTCGAGTCGTTACCCCTTTTGAGATATCACCTATTATGTTGTCAAGAGGATGGTTCTTTGAGACTCTCCATTCTTTTGAAAGATTTGAGTGAGAGAGTTCTTGAGAGGGTTGAGGCAAGGACTCTTGATCCTCCTTTTGAACTTTTGATCTCTCTTGTTCCTCTAAATAGGTATCTCCAAATACTTCTGCAAGATCATCAACACTTTCTTCTACTGAAGATTTGGGGTTAGATTCATCAAAAGAAACATGCATGATTCTTCAACACCCAAGTTCTTTTATTAAAAATTCAAAAGCTTTACTAGAAGTGGAATATCCAAGAAATAAACCTTCATCGACTTTAGCATCAAATTTACCAAGGTTATTCTTACCATTGTTTAGGACAAAACACTTGCATCCGAAACGTGAAGGTGGGAAATGTTGGGCTTCCTTCCTTTGTAGAGTTCATACGGTGTTTGTTTAAGGATCGGCCTTATAAGAACTCGATTCATCACATAGCAAGCGGTGCTCACTGTCGCCCAAAAGTACTTAGGAAGGTTAGTCTCATTGAGCATCGTCCTCGCTAGCTCTTCAAGAGACCGATTTTTCCTTTCAACCACTCCATTTTGTTGCGGTGTCCTTGGAGCAGAAAAGTTGTGATCAATGCCATTTTCTGTGCAAAATGCTTCAAATGCTTCATTCTCAAATTCCCCACCATGATCACTTCGAATGGAAGCAATGTTAAGTGCCCTCTCATTTTGTATTACCCTTGCAAGTTTTGAAAAGCATTAAAAGCATCATTTTTGTGAGAAATAAATAAAGTCCATGTATAGCGAGAATAGTCATCCACAATAACAAGAGCATAGTAATTGCCACCAAAGCTCATGGTTCTAGAAGGGCCAAATAAATCCATATGTAAAAGTTGTAAAGGCCGGTTTGTAGAAACAATATTTTTAGATTTGAAAGATGCCTTTACTTGTTTTCCTTTTTGACACGCATCACAAAGTTTATCTTTTTCAAAACGAATCTTTGGTAAGCCAATTACTAAGTCCTTTCGAACCAATTTATTAAGATGATCCATGTGAATATGAGCCATTCTTCTATGCCATAGCCAAGATTCATCCTCTTTACTAATAAGACAACATGCATCATTTGAAGGTATTTTATCTAAATCAAGCATATAGATATTTCCAATTCTAGGTCCAATTACAATAACATTTTCATTTATAGAATCTATGACCATGCATTTTGAAGAATTGAAAACCACTTTGTTTCCTTTATCACAAAGTTGACTAATGCTTAGCAAATAATGCTTCAAACCATCCACATACAAAACATTTTCAATAGTGGGATTAGGACTCTTACCAATAGAACCAATCCCAAGAATTTTACCTTTGTTGTTGTCACCATCTGGACATAACCACTATTCTTAGGTACCAATGAGGAGAACTTGCTTTTGTCTCCTGTCATGTGCTTTGAACAGCCGCTATCAAGATACCAATTTAAGTCCTTGGCTTTCAAGCACACCTACAACAACAGATTAATTTTTAACCTTTGGTACCCAAACTAAGTTGGGTCCAGATGAGTTAGTTTTTGGCAAAGTACCCTTTGGAATCCATATCTTTTTGCCAACCACATTCTTGTTTTTCCTAATATTGCAAATGGAAGCAGTGTGACCTTTTCTACCACAGTGAAAACATTTAATGAAAGGACTACTTGAGGGTTTGTTGTGATTGAAGAGTTTAAAAGATTTTTCATGAATTTTTGGATGATAACCTAAACCTGACTTTTCCAAAAGTACCTTTTTGGTTTCCTAAAATAATGTTTAGATTATCTCTTCCCATCGTAAATTTTGCAAGAGTGTTATTTAAATCCTCAACCTTATTTTTCAAAACACTACACTCATTGCATTTTAAAACTTCATCTTTTTTATTTTCACAAGATATGGGAGGAGAAGTTTCAATCACAGCAACTTGTTTTTCTTTAAGAATCACTATCTCTTTGTTTAAAATTTCAATTTTTGATTCAAGAGAAGAGATGGTTTTCTTAGAAGAAAGAACAATTTTTCCAAGTTTAATCGTTTCATTATTTAATTCTTCACAAGCAATAAGCATCTCATCATAAGTTAAAGGAGATTCGAGTTCAAGAGCATTTACCTCATCCTCCTCGTGTTTTGCCATGAGACATAAGTTGGCCTCGGTAGTACCTTCATGGGTCAATAGAAGGGTGTCCCACATTTCTTTAGCAGTCTTGCAATTTGAGACCCTATAGAACTCATCGTAGCTTAAAGCAGAAGTGATGATGTTCTTAGCCTTCAAATTGTATTGGACCTTTTTCTTATCATCTTCGGTCCAAAGTGATCTTGGTTTGTCTACCACTGCATCATTAATTGATTGAGTGGGGACAAATGGACCATTTTCCACAGCATCCCAAATATCAAGATCAACACCCTCAAGAAAGATTTGCATTCTATCCTTCCAATAACCATACCCCTCACCATTGAAAAATGGGGGTCTGTTCATGGAAGTTCCCTCGTAATTGTTTGAAGTCATTCTCTTGAGACGGTTAAGTCCTTTATACAAGATTCTAGCTCTGATGCCACTTGTTGACAAGTGACTCCAAACACAAGAGGGGGGGTGAATTGTGATAGTGGTGCTTATATAAAAAATTACAGAAAATAAATGACCGAATAATAAATAAAGAACAAAAATAAATAAAGTGCTTGAATGATAAAGAGACAGAGAGCAAAGAAGAGCACGCAACAATTTATACAGGTTCGGCCACCAAACACCCCTGTGGCCTACGTCCTGTCCCCAAAGCAAACCACTATGGGATTTTCACTAAATCACTAGCTTTTAAATCAGGTTTAGCTAGAAACCTTTACAACTCTATACCAGAGCAATACGTTCAAGAGATATCACCTCTCTATGAACACCTTGGGATTCCTACCCAAAAAGAAATGATTTTCACAAATAAAATGAGATGAGAAAGATACACTCAATAGTGCAGATATAACAAATTGAAGCTCAAATAATACAACTCAAATTATGTAGAATAAAAGGACTCTCAAAAATTGTGCTCAAATAAGTGTGAGTGATAAAAAATATTTGACAGAGTTTTTGGCACAAAAATTAAGCACTGCGTTGTTGTATTTTTACAAGGCTCACGAGCTGTGTTTATATAGGCAATGGAGGAGCGTCACTTTAAGAAGATTTGTCCGTTGAGGATTTGCCCGTTGCGGCAGGGATCTGTCCGTTGGAATTTGTCCGTTGCGTTGAACATGAAAGAATTGAAAACACGGAGACGGCTCGGCATACGACCTCTGAACAGCTCGGCACACGACCTCGGAACACAGCTCGGCATACGACCTCCTCATCAGCTCGGTTCTCATAGCTCGGTACGCGACCTCATCAGCTCGACACGGATCATCAGCTCGGCACGCGACAAGAGCTCATCACGCGACCTCATAAGCTCGACACACGACCTCGGTACGCGACCTCATCAGCTCGACACCCGACTTCCTCCTCAGTTCGACATACGACTTCCTCAGAGCTCGACACGCGACTTCCTCCTCAGCTCGACATCCGACTTCCTCAGCTCGACATCCGACACGAGATATGCATGTCAAAATATTTTGTGCGTGTGTGATTTAATTTTAATTGAGAGCTTTTTATTACTACTTACAAATTGTCTTAATAAAGATAAATAAATACCCAGAACCCAAAGACTTGAAAAACTATCATTCTTGATACGCGTCTTGGTATTCTTTTCCACTTTTTGCACGGTTGACTATTTGCAAGACTCCCTTTTGTCAATCATCAAAATCATCCTGTCAAGGCATGTATTCACACCGTGGAGAAGAGTTTTAAGGTTGTCCATTGTACCGAGGAGCAAAAGGTCGAGCTAGCTACTCATGTGCTCATAGAGGATGCTGAAAACTGGTGGAAGGGGGCCCGAGCTTATATGGTGGTTCAAGGGACACCAGTAACTTGGGCGAACTTTCAGAGGGTCTTCTTGGACAAGTACTTTCCACAGACTATGAAAGATATGATGGATAGAGAGTTAGTCCAACTTCAGCAAGGAAAATCTACTGTTTCAGAGTATGTGAACAAGTTTGAGGAGTTGGTAAGGTACTCATCTGTTGCTCAATTTGCTCCGAATGATAATTGGAAAATCAAGCAGTTCAAGTGGGGACTGAGGCCAGACATCCAGAACAGCATTTCACAAACTGAATTCATCGAGTTCGCCAAGGTAGTCTATCAGAGCTACGTGGCTGAAGCAAGCTTGAAGAGGATGTATGAGGATAGGCAAATGAGGTGGCAAGATAAGAACAAAAAGAAGGATGAGGATAAGAGCGCTCAACGCATGAGACCGAAAGGAAATCTTTTCAAGGGAAAGCAGGCTCAAACCTCCGAATCTGCTTATCATGCATGCTCGAACTGTGGGAAGGTGCATCAGGGAGAGTGTATCAAGGGCAAGAATGTTTGCTTTGTTTGTCACCAACCAGGGCACATGGCTAAGGAGTGCCCCCAATACACTAAGGGAAAAGGAGCCAAGTCTGGTGATCCTAACCAAGGGAAAGTCTTTACTCTTGACGCCAAGAAAGCAAAGGGAGCGGAAAATCTGATGAAAGGTACTTGTTTCTTTCAGGATGAACCTCTAGTTGTTTTGTTTGATTCGAGAGCAACACATTCCTTTATCTCTTGTAAATGTGTTCAAAGGCTAGGGTTGTATCTTACTTCTTTACAATTTCCGTTGCATGTGTATACACCCACCAAAGGTAGCATTTCTACTTCCTTGATATGTGAGAATTGTCCTCTCATAATTCAAGGGAGGATGTTTTTAGTAAGCCTCGTGTGTCTACCTCTTGATGGAATGGACATTATCCTGGGTATGGATTGGCTTTCCGCCAATCATGTTGTTTTGAACTGTTTCTGTAAAACGATTGAGGAGTCAAGTTATGTTACACAGAGTAATGATCTTCTATTGAGTCACTGTCTAGTGGAAGGTCTTGCAGGATATATGATCTTACTTTCTTCAACAGTAGAGGTTAGCCTAGATCTGGACACTATCCCTATAGTGAACGAATTCTTAGATGTGTTTCCTAACGAGGTAGCGACCTTACCCCCTGAGAGAGAAGTGGAGTTCTTAATAGAAATGGTTCCCGGAACGGGACCAATCTCCATGGCACCTTATAGGATGTCACCCCTGGAGTTGAGGGAACTAAAAGCACAGTTGGAAGATTTGATTGCTAAGCAGTTTATTAGACCTAGTGTGTCACCTTGGGGCGCTTTTGTCCTTTGGTAAAGAAAGAAGAAAGATGGGAGTATGAGGTTATGTATTGATTCTGAAAAATCAATAAGATCACAGTGAAGAATAAGTTCCCTTGCCGGGATAGATGACTTATTAGATCAACTTAGGGAGCCGGTTTTCTCTAAGATTGATCTATGATCTGGTTATCACCCAGATTAGAGTTAAGGTAGAGGATGTTCCAAAGGCGGCATTTAGGACTAGATACGGGCACTATGAATATTTGGTTATGCCTTTTGGTCGACCAATGCTCCACCGTATTTATGGACTATATGAACCGAATTTTTAGGCCTTTCCTTGACAAGTTTGTAGTGGTCTTCATAGGCGATATCCTAGTTTATTCTAAGGATCCTCGAGAGCATGAGGAACACCTTAGGATTGTTCTAAGTACCCTTAGAGAAAGAGCCTCTTCGCAAAACCCGAGAAATGTGAGTTACGGCTCGGTGAAGTTAAGTTTCTTGGTCATGTGATTTCTAAAGCGGGAGTGTCGGTTGATCCTAGTAAAGTAGAAGCGAGTCCTTAGTTGGGAGCGACCAACCACGATCCTGAAGTTAGGAGCTTTCTAGGATTAGCGGTTACTACCGAAGGTTCATTAAGGGATTTTCACGGATGGTACTTCCCCAACAAGGTTAACCGAAAGGGAGCCTTTTGTGTGGACTAAGAGCTGTGAGAGTAGTTTCCTAGAGCTTAAAATCAGGTTGACTTCCACCGGTCTTGATTATCACGACCCACATTGGGATTTGAAGTTTATAGTGATGCCTCTAAGAAAGGGTTAGGATGTGTTCTCATGCAGAATCGACAAGTTGTAGCCTATGCATCTAGGCGATTAAGGCCCCATGAGGAGAACTACCCTACTCATGACTTAGAGCTGTGACCATTGTCTTTGCTCTAAAGATTTGGCGACACTATCTGTATGGTGCTCAGTTTGAAGTGTTTAGTGATCATAAGAGCTTGAAATACCTTTTTGATCAGAAGGAACTTAACATGAGACAGAGGAGATGGGTTGAGTTCCTAAAAGATTATGACTTTGAGTTGAAGTACCATCCGGGCCAAGCGAATGTGGTCGCTAATGCCTTGAGTAGGAAATCCTTGCATGTGTCTTCACTGATGATAAAAGAAATGGAGTTGTTGGAGTCTTTTAGGGACCTTAATCTTGGAATTTTCCCATCAATGAACAGTCTCATGCTTTACCATCTAGAAATTTCCTGCAATTTTAGGGAACAGATTAGACTTGCCCAGAGCTTAGATGTAGAGTTGCAGTCTAGCAAACACCGCCCCGGTTTTTCTGAAGCTGAAGATGGCACTTTATTGTTCCATAAGAGAATCTGCATACCAAAGGATAATTCCATTAAGCAGTAGGTTCTAGGAGAAGCCCACAAAAGTGGATTCTCGGTACACCCAGGCTCCACCAAGATGTATCAGGACCTTAGACAGAGGTATTGGTGGCCAGGCATGAGGAATGATGTGGCAGAATTTGTAGCTCAATGCTTGGTTTGTCAGAAAACCAAGATAGAACACCAAAAGCCTTCAGGTTTTCTCCAGCCCTTAGAAATTCCCGAGTGGAAGTGGGATAGTATAGCAATGGACTTCGTGGGAGGGTTACCCTACACTCAGTTAGGATATGACTCTATATGGGTCATAGTGGATAGATTAACCAAATCTGCTCATTTTCTCCCCATAAAGTCCACTTACAAACTGCCCGGTTAGCTGAGATCTACATCAGAGAGATTGTTAGACTCCACGAAGTTCCAACTAACATTGTCTCTGACAGGGATCCAAAGTTTACCTCTCAGTTTTGGAAGGCACTTCATCAAGCCTTAGGGACGAGGTTGAGTCTTAGCACAGCCTACCATCCCCGGACAGATGGCCAGTCGGAGAGAACCATTCAAGCTTTAGAGGATATGCTCAGAGCCTGTGTTTTAGAGGATGGCGGTAGTTGGAGCAAGTATTTGTCCTTAATTGAATTTTCATACAACAACAGCTATCACTCTAGCATAGGAATGGCACCGTACGAGGCTCTCTACGGTCGCAAGTGTAGGACTCCTCTATGTTGGTTTGAAGTGGGGGAGAAACAATTGTTAGGTCCCGACCTTGTTCAAGAAACCACTGATAAGATTCGTATGATTAGGGAGAAGATAAAGACTGCTCAGAGTAGGCAGAAAAGTTATGCAGATCGTAGGCTCAAACCCCTTGAATTTGATGAAGGAGAACATGTATTCCTGAAAGTCACTCCCACTGTAGGTGTTGGTAGAGCCCTTAGGGCCAAAAAGTTGACCCCTCGGTATGTGGATCCTTTCCAAATCCTCAATCGAATTGGTCCTGTCGCTTACCAAATTGCCTTACCTCTTTCTTTGTCAAATCTCCACAATGTTTTTCATGTGTCTCAGCTTAAGAAATACATTCTGGATCCATTCCACTCTATAGACCAAGAGTCTATACAACTTAGATCAGATTGCACGTACCAGCCCGAACCGGCCCGAATAGTGGACCGAGCTTCCAAGGCACTCAGGAATAAGACAATCCCTTTGGTCAAGGTGATCTGGGAAGGATCCACTCCCGAAGAAGCCACTTGGGAACTCGAAGATGAGATGCGAAGCCAATATCCGCAATTTTTCCAATATGTATGTAAGTTTATCAAATTTTGAGGACAAATTTTTTTTAAAAGGTGGGTAGTAGTGTAACACCCCAGTTCCTCAAGCTTGGTTTGATGTGTGTTCATGAGCTTAGTATGGCTTAATGATGAACTTTAAGTGATTTTTTCATTGATTGTTATAATTGAATATGTGAATATTGTGTTTAGTGATTTTTGCCCAGTGTGAATCGATTCCCAGGCCCTGTGAATCGATTCTGTATCAGGGCTTCTTGGGACTCGATTAGGCTTGCTGTGAATCGAAGTGTGAATCGATTCACAGAAGTTGGCTCTCTATGAATCGAAGTGTGAATCGATTCACAGAAAGTCAGTTCCCTGTGAATCGAATCTGGGAGCTGCAGGAATCGATTCATTCACTTAAAACTGCGATTCCTGTCATTTTTACACTGAGTAAATCGATTCACCTAGGCTGTGAATCGATTTACAGCTGCATTAAAACAGAAAAACTCAGCAGAAAAAGGGCAGAACACGATTTTGAGAGAGGGTTAGAGAGAGAATGCGATAGGGAGAAGGAGGAGAGGGGATTAAACACCTAGGGTTCACATTTTAAGGGGAAAACATGGATTCATGCTAGATTTATCATCAATCTTAGCTTGAATCCAAGTTGGGGAGTATTCACTCTTGGTTTGGAAAGTTGGAAGGAATCCCTAGAAGGAAAGCTTGAAGGAGAAGAAGAGGAAGGAGCTGAACTCTAACTTTGGGAGCTCGAAATCCTACATTGATGTGAGTTCTTCCTTCTCTTAGGTGATGGGCACCCATAAGTCCCACATTAGGGTTCTCTTGAAGAAAACCCTTGAACCCCAAAGGGTTCAAGGTTAGAATTTCCCAAATCCCTCTTATTTTTACAGTTTTTAGTGTTAAATAGCTATGCATGTGTTATTGGGACTGATTAAGGGGGTTAATGTTGTACCCAAAACCCCCATAAACTGTGAGATTGATGTTTGACCGTTGGGAACTCCATGGAGCTCTAATGGAAGTGTGTCTTGTCTTGATATATTTTCCTTGACTGAGCATGATATATGTTTCCATTTGAATATGAAATGTATCTTTTTACATGAATATGTTGATTGCATGTGAAATTAGAGGAGCACCTAATTGTATTCCTATTTTTGAATAAGGCATGCATTTAAGGATATAGTTTGTGAATTAAATTCCCTAAAAGACACTAAGATGCCTCAAAAGGGGGTGATCGATATGGTTAGCCGTGTGGGACGCCCTCGGACGGTTAAGACGTCTAACCACCATATCGAAAGCGTATTTATGGGGTTGTATGGACGTAAGCATACAACGCTACCCATGAATACGAGCTAAAGATGAATTAGAAATTCATAGTAAGAATATGCATTGCATAAATGTGTGATATTAAGTCTTGACTGATAGTTCATTATATGAGTTGATGGTGAGGAGTCGAAGGGAGGATTCACTGAGATTATTATCTTACCCCGCTCCTTTATTTTATTATTTTTACAGATGCACAGGTTTCAAAGGAAGGCTGACAGCTGCTAGCTCTTGGAATCTTGTTTATTTTGTAGTAGTCTTAAGTAATACCTTGAATATGTAATTTCTAGAGTTATGTATTGGTGTTGTACCGTCATGAAACTTATGTATTTGAGTTTTAGTCTTTTGTGGTATTTGGACTTAATGTTGGACTTTAAGTTTGAATTAATATTGGGACGACTGTACCTAATGATAATTATCCTATTTTCAAGTTAATGAAAGTAAGGTGTTACACCTTGCGTCGTACAGTCTCACATAGTTCTGAAAGATTTCTTTTTTGTCATCTTGGTAAAAAAAAAATAATATTAACACGAGCACTACCTACCGATCATAAATAATTTTAATCCCTTTTAATAATAATTTTAATAAATAATTTTTTAGTTTAGAACAATAAATGAGTACTTAACAACAGATCTAGAAAGAGATAATTTTCCTTTTATAAAACAATAAACACAAATATTCATTTCAGAAGAATATTATGAGTACTATCAGCAGATCTGTACTTTAGTATGATTATACGTAACCAGTAACTCAGATAAATAACATATAATTCAAGATCAACATCACATTCCTACTTCCCCGTCAGGCTATATATATATATATATATATGTAGTCTATATTTCAGGCATTAAAATCAAAACAGTCTCTCATTTCAGGGACTGGAATCAAACATAAAAAAATATTATAGGAACTAAAATGGAACAACAAGGATCAAAAGTGTAACATCCCAATTTCCCTAAGCTAGGTAATTGGATGTGCATAAGAAATAAATAGCAGTTTATGAGTTAAAAAACAAAGTATTAGAGCATATGAGTGGTATATAGTAAATAAGTAGTTGCATGAAGTATATGACCCAAGATAGTAAAAAGGGAGTGTAACCTATAATGTTAGGGGTGCACCTAGTAAGTGAGTGTGTGTATGTTAGTTATTAAAAAATAAAAGTGGAAGTGGGAGACTAGAAAAAGAAAGGTATAACCGTAGAAGAAGAGAAGAGAAAGAAAGAAAGAAAGAAAGAAGAGAAGAAGAGAAAAGAGAAGAAGGAAGAGAGAGAGAAGGGGATACCTTGAGAAGAAGGACAAGGAGGAAGAAGAAAGAATCACCTCCATGAAAGGCTAAGGAAGAAGAAGGTGGTCTTGCATGTAGAAGAAGAGAAAGAAGAAGAAGCATGGAGTAGGAGGAAGAAGATGAAGTTGAGTCATGCGTCTAGAAGTATTCCGGTCTAGCATGTTTTTTTTCTTGTCTGCAAATTGATAATTTTCTAAGTTCTTCAAGCAAATTGTTGTGGTAGGCCACCTCAAGGATTTATTTGGGGAATGAGGATAACTAAATACTAACAGAGGTTAACACATGCTAAGCATTCATTTTCATGAAACTCCATGATATATATATATATATATATATACAAACCTATGTACACATGTGCATATATATCTATGTATCCGATTTTGTAGATGGTGGAAATCCATACTATTCATAGGAATAGGGATTCCCATGTTTCTGCAAATACTACACCATTACGACACACCTCTTGTATGTGCTATTCCATATGTGTGCTAATTGATGTGTTAGACGAGGATATCATGTAAGTGGATACTATTGTATCCTTAGTTTGCATTTGAAAACCGAATGAAAAAGTAAGAGTCCAACTCCAACAGGTATTATACATTACTTATATGATTTGATGTTGAAAATTGTTGAATGATGAAGGTGTTAGGGTCCTATTGATTATGTGGTGGCTATTTGCTTAGCCTTATCCTTTCATGACCTAGCAAGGAAGTCCACAATAGAGTTTCTTAATAGTATGCTTATACTTGAGAATGAATTGATTTCAAGACTTAAGCTTGAATGAGAATGAAGAATGAATGTACGATCGTGTAGGTGAGTACAAACGTCAGTCCGGGGTATTGTGATTGTATAATCCGACCAAATTCAGCGGCGTAGATTCTTGGTTCAACAGCAATTGAACCCTAAGGGAGTAGCACAAACGAGTTACTACCACCTACATAAGTATTACATATGGGCCATTAAAATGTGAACTTGATATGTTATAATCTGAAATGATTAAAGATTAAGATGAGTGGAAATGATAGATGCGTAAGAGTCTATGTTTAAGAAAGGTAGAATAGAATACTAAGTGGAGTTCCATGAAGATTTTGTCTGATTTGATAAAGGATGTGAGCTAACCTTGTATTTTCACAATGATTAATTTTTCAAAAGGATTAAACAAGGGAAGCTCGTGTCATGGCACAATCAGGAATAGCTAATACCTTGTTGAGTGTGTAGTTAGTCAATTGTCAGATGACTATTATCCTTGTTTGCGCAACAGAGAATTGTGGAAACTCGGAGTTTAGCGGTTGACTACTTTAAAATAATCGGTCAATATCTTTGGAATTCATGTAACCGGGACATGGTATGGTTTTAACGGTTAAAATATATTAATCGGTTAAGGCCTAAGGCTGAACTAAGCATTTGAACTCTCAAAAGGTCTAACCAGTTAATTTTCTGTAGTAACCGATTACCCTCTCGATTTCATCACAAGTTCCATTGAGTAAATGGAGGACCAATATAGTGAATAACATTTCTGTTTTTGTTCTCACAATCCGGTTCTTAGATATGATTTTGAATTACTCTGTGATTTTATGAAAGATGTTTAAAAATCAGAATTAAACACTATATCTAGAATGTCTTTAGAAAAATGAATTTTCTCAAAAGGACGTAGTTAACTTGCTCAAAGTGATGATCTTAGAGTTCATAATGAAATGTATATGTATGTTCGTGGCAATGTATGAATACATACATAGAACATATGGTGCAGTGAAGCTTATACAACATAGAAAGAAGGAATCGATATAGACTTTTCCAAAGTTAGAAACTATATTAAGACTTTATGATACGAAGTATTTATGACGTGATAGTATTTATAATCCCAGTTTTTCCTTTAGCCCATTTTTGAGTAATCACTTTTGTGACACAAAATGATATTGTTATGTTACATGAAAACAATGGTTTTCATGAGGTGTAGTTGTTAACTACACAACGAGAAAAACCTCTGATGACGTTCTTCGATGAGAAAAGAATGAGATGGTCTGGCTAATTATCCATAAACAGTAGCAGAGTATGTACTCAGACATATAGGATGCCGATGTCGGTTACAGAGAGGTGTAATCGAGCATACTAGGAGCCATATATATGCTTAATAGTTGCACTGGTCCTCAGGAGTTCCTTCGTGACAAGCCTGGCAATGTAACGACACTAGTCCTCAGGAGTTCCTTCGTGACAAGCCTGGCAGTGTAGAGTAAGATAACATAGAAGTCGGTTTAGGATCTCGATTGACAGACTTGGCAGTGCTTATAGGTCAATCCAAGCTCTCAATTGACGGACCTAGCGGCGTAGATTCCTGGTTCAATATTAGTTGAACCCCAAGGGAATGGTAGACACGAAATATACACTCCTAGCTTAGTTCAATAAGTGATTGGACCCCAAGGGAATATAAGAAGCTAGTTGACTTGTATGAACATTTAGATCTTTCTTTATGTTATACTATGTTTTATTTGATTGCCTGAGATACAGTATTGACTAAATGCTCGTATAGCGGTAATCTGATAGTGTACCATAGATGTACTTGCTTTTGTTGAACTATAGATAGAAATGTGCATGCTAACCCAAAGAAAGGGAACTGTAATCCTAGTTAGAAGAGCTACAGTAGAAATACTAGCCTGGATTTCCATAGGATCAGAGTTCACAACGGAAGCGGAACGATGTTGAGTTATTGGATGAAGCAATTTTGAGGACAAAATTTATTTAAATGAGGGGGTAATGTAACATCCCAATTTCCCTAAGCTAGGTAATTGGATGTGCATAAGAAATAAATAGGTGCTTATGAGTTAAAAACAAAGTATTAGAGCATATTAGTGGTATTTAGTAAATAAGTACGTGCATGAAGTATATGACCCAAGATAGTAAAAGGGGGTGTAACCCATAATGTGAGGGGTGCATCTAGTAAGTGAGTGTGTGTATGTTAGTGTAGAAACTATATCAAATCAGATTTTTTATTGATACTGATATCAAGTCTGTACAACAGATTTAGTGTAGAAACTTTATCAAATCAGATTTTTTAGTGTGTGTATGTTAGTGTAGAAACTACATCAAATCAGATTTTTTATTGATACTGATATCAAGTCTGTACAACAGATTTATAAACAAGGATGTACACATTCAAATTGAAATTTAAATGCACAATAAATGGAGATTAATGTGATATTATAGCAGGAAATCATAGGTTACAAATCAGGTATTATAGCAGCAGATTATAGGAGGTAGAATCCTTGATTTAAGCAGTAAATCTCTCCTGATTACCCAGCTGGTCTTACACACCCCCACAAGATTGGGGTCCCATCAAAGACACCAATCTTGTTGCGCAGATGTTGATGTCGTGCCTTAGATAATGGCTTACTTAAGCAGTCAGCTAGCTGATCAGCAGTACAAACATGATGAACATTGAGTTTGCCTTGTTGTACCAAATCTCGGACAAAATGAATGTCAATTGAGATGTGCTTCATGCGACTGTGATATACCGAATTATGAGTAAGGTAAGTGGCACTTAAATTGTCACAAAGAATTATTGGAGACTTGGATATTGTGACACCCAATTCAGTAAGGAGAGATTGTATCCATGATAGTTCAGCAGCAGAATTTGCTAAAGCACGATACTCAGCCTCGGTGGATGATCTCGTGACTGCACGTTGCTTGGAGGACTTCCATGCTATTAGATTAGACCTGTAGAAAACAAGGTGTGCAGAAGTGGAAGTGAAGTCATCCTTGTTTCCTGCCCAATCTGCATCACTATATACTAGAAGTGTGATTGGTTTCTGAAGTAGCAAACCATGAAAGATAGTGGATTTAAGATATCGAAGTAAGCGCTTTAGTGCAGTCAACAAGAAAATAATGTAGCTCCCCCAAGTATTTAATGGAGAAGGTATTTGCACGGGCTCTAATGCAGTCAACAACTTTACTAAAGGAGTTTACAGTAATTATTATGTCATCTACATATACAAGAGTACAGAGAACCATTCCTTTGTTGTTGAGAATAAAAAGAGAGGAATCAGATTTTGAGTTTACAAACCCATAAGTGCAGAGAAACTTATGCAAGGTATGAAACCAAGCCTGTGGTGCTTGCTTGAGCCTATAGATGGATTTTCGAAGACGACATACATGATGAGGCATATCTGGATGAATGAATCCTGGAGGTTGCTGCATATAAACCTCTTCTTTTAGCATACCATGAAAGAATGCATTATTAATGTCAAGTTGGCGAATTGGCCAATCATGCTGCAAGGCCAGGATTAACTACAGGACTAAATGTCTCTGTGTAGTCCAATCCTGGGCGTTGATGAAAGCCTTTTGCTACAATTCTGGCCTTGTATCTATCAATGTCACCATTGGGCTTTCTTTTAATTCTGTATACCCATTTGCATCCGACAATATTTGTAGATTGAGATCGTGGAACCAGCTCCCACGTTCCTTGTTGAATTAGAGCATCAAATTCTTTATTCATGGAATCACGCCATTCACTGGACTTAAGAGCTTGAGTCACACATGTTGGTTCCATTGTTGAGGGCATATGATATTTTGTAGGAAGAAGATACTTAGCATTAGGCTTGTGGATATTATTCATTGCCCTTATGATAGGTCGAGAAGGAGGAGGCAATGTGGGGGATGCTAATGTGCTGATCTCCGTAGGAGGTGGTAGTGAAGGGGCATATGGGCTGGTTGTGATTGGTTGTGGTGTAGACAAGGATGAATTTGAACTTGGTGGTGGATTTGGGGGAAGATTTTATGTGTTTAGTTGCTGAATTATAAGAGGATGATGAGGTACGAATAATGAGTTGGGTTGGTGAGAATTGTTGGGATTAGGAATATTTGAAGGTGTGGGTGATGACGTGGAGGGATATGAGAAATGTGGATTAGACTTAAAAGGAAAAATTGACTCTTGAAACACCACATGTCTGGAGATATACATTTTATTAGATGGAGGGTGACAACATTGATATGCATGATGTTGAGAAGAGTAACCAAGTAATACACAAGGCATGCTCTGAGTGGATAGTTTGTGGACAGAATATGGTCTAAGCCAAGGATAACATAAGCAACCAAACACCCTAAGATTAAATTAATTTGGTTTGCGACCAAAGAGAAGTCCATATGGTGACTGGTTTTGAGGTTGGACAGTGGGCATATAATTTATTAGGTAGACTGCCATTTGAAACGTAAAGCACCGAAAGTTATTAGGAACATTGGAATGAGACATAAGTGAGAGGGTTGTCTCCACTATGTGTCGGTGTTTTCGTTTTGCTATGCCAATATGCTCAGGAGTATATGGTGGACTAATAAAATGAGAGATTCCATTGGAATTGAAGAATGGTTTTAGGT
This sequence comes from Calophaca sinica, assembly GCA_037113605.1. NCBI lineage: Eukaryota > Viridiplantae > Streptophyta > Magnoliopsida > Fabales > Fabaceae > Calophaca > Calophaca sinica. The sequence continues at coordinate 98,134,597 of CM073733.1, read as the reverse complement.
TCAAGAATTCAGTACCACCATCTGTATAGATTGATTTTATTTTGAATGAAAACATAGTCTCAATTTTGGCACAAAACTGTGGGAATATAACAACAACCTCTGTTTTATTTTTCAATGGATAAATCCAAGAATAACGTGTGAAATGATCAACAAAGATAAGATAATATCGATATCCATTAATAGAAGTAACAGGTGAGAGGCCCTAAACATCAGAAAATATAAGTTCCAAAGGAGCACTAGTTTTAACAAAAGATAAAGAGAAAGGACGTTTGTGGCTTTTAATGATATGACAAGAAACACAGTGAAAATTTTTAGCAGCAGAATTTGTAGAGAGGCCACAACTTGATAGGACTTGAGTGAGAATTCGTGAGGAGGGATGACCGAGACGAGCATGCCAGAGCGAGACAGAGGAACATGTGGTTGACAAGGCAGTAGGAGATGAGGAGAAACACGGACGAATAGTATAGAGATCACCGCTACTTAGACCGCACATCAGCAGCGCCCCCGTTGCTTGATCCTCACACAGAAAAAAGAAGGGTGAAATTCAAGATATGCTTTGTTTGATTTGCAAAACTTTGAAACAGAAATTAAATTATGTTTTACATGAGGAGCACAAAGGACATTGTCAAGAGTAAAGTCAGCAGAAGGGGTGGAAAAAGCAGTGGATCCAACATGCAAAATTTTCAAACCTGTACCATCACTAATTTGAACCTCATTTGGGCCATCATATTCCGAATGGAGGTGCAGGTTATTGAGATCAGTGGTCACATGATGACTAGCACCTGTATCAAATACCCAACTAGGTGGTGTGGTGTTGAAAGAGATGCAGAGGCATAATTAATTGTTGGTACATTGATGAGTTGTAAAATCTGTGGACAGAATTTTGCTATGTGACTAGGAAAGGAGCAATATTGGCACCTTGGTGGATGTTTGTTGCAACGGGGAGAGAAGCCGCGTGTCTTTCGAGTGGAAGGACCACCATGAGAAGAGAATGATGCGGTGCCGCTTGACTGATTAGGGCGATAGAAGGGATTGCCACACCCATGAGATGGTGATGGAAGGAGAACAACTGACCTGAAGTTGCGTTGATGATGGGTGGAGGACCATTGGACGAAGTTTGCAATTGGAACATGCACATCGGATTGAGCAGTTTCACGATGAAGGTATTCATCATGAGCAAGAAGTTGGCTGTGAGTCTCTTCAAAGGTAAAGGGATGTTCTCTTGTGCGAATCGAAGCTACAATGTCATGGTATTCATTACCCAGACCATTGAGAACATAGAGAGCAATATCGTCGTCAGAGAGGGGTTTGTCGAGCACGGTAAGTTCGTCAGCAAGGCTTTTCGCTGTGAACAAATAATCAGTGATTGATCTGTCACCCTTGGTGTAGCGTTGGAGTTGATTCTTGATAGACATAACATGGGAGCGAGAGGTGTTAGCAAATTGGGCTTCGATGGCAACCCATAAGGAACGAGCAGTTTCATAGGAAGCAAAAGAGAGACTATCACTCTCTGTTATGGCAGCAAGGAGTAGGTTAATGATAAGCTGATCAATGGTGAACCAAGGTGTATATTTAGGGTTGGGAGTAGAGTTATCACCCTTGGAGATGGTGGGGGTTTGAGATGGTGTGGTTCCGTCAATATGGCCCATGATTTGGATGGAGGCAAGAAGAGTTGTTACTTGACGTTTCCAAGCGCGGTAGTTTGTGGAGATAACTTGATGGTGATGGCTTATTTGGAAGGAGCAGGGGTAGCCATGGGAGGGAATCAAAGAGGATTGACAGTAGTAATGCTATTGGCAAGTTGATACCATGTAGAAACTATATCAAATCAGATTTTTTATTGATACTGATATCAAGTCTGTACAACAGATTTATAGACAAGGCTGCGCACAATTGAATTGAAATTTAAATGCACAATAAATGGAGATTAATGTGATATTACAGCAACAAATCATAGGTTACAAATCACGTATTATAGCAGTAGATTATAGGAGGCAGAATCCTTGATTTCAGCAGCAAGTCTCTCCTGATTACCCAGCTGGTCTTATAGTTAGTTATTAAAAAGAAAAGAGGAAGTGGGAGAATAGAAAAAGAAAGAAATAACTGTACAAAAAGAGAAGAGAAGAAGAAAGAATCACCTCCGTGATAGGCTAAGGAAGAAAAATGTGGTCTTGCATGTAGAAGAAGAGAGAAGAAGCAGCATGGAGTAGGAGGAAGAAGATGAAGTTGAGATTAGAGTTCATGCTCCATGGAGGAAAAGACAAGATATCCAAGTCTAAGAGTGGAGCTCAAGACCAAATTTGGGGGATTTCACCATCTCCTCTTAGAGATTTGAAGGTAACATAGAAAATTCCCCTTGAAAACCTCTCTCCTAGGGTGTGCTTAGGTATTTGTTTTGAACTACATGTTTTGATGGAAGTCTTCATGCTTATGTTGATTCCATATGTTTTAGGATGCATGCAAGGTGTTTAAAGCATGTCCCTTGAGAAAAACTATAGTGTTAGAACCTCTATATTGTGTGTTTAAATTTGAAGTAATGTTTAGGAATGTTAATGTGTGATTTATTTTAACTTAGTTTCACATATGTTGATGATTAGTGGTAGAACACCCTTAAGTTTGATCTAGGGTGTATGATGCATGTGGCATGTCATTTGGTGTGAATGTCAAGGAGATTCTTGAGTTAGATCATAGAAATTAGTTATCCTATGTGCTAGTTATTCATGTTGAGTCTTGAGTTTACATGAATGAGTATGTGGCATATGAGGATGCCTAGCATATTTCTTGTACCTTGGGATGGGATTGGTACAACATAGTTTGGTCGAAAGTTGTTGGTAGCTAGATGAGGTGGGAGTCAAAAGAGAAAGCATTGGATCAAGGAAGTGTTATTTCGTGGGATAAGAATTAGGTGACTTTTGGAGCTTGTTTGGTGTCCCTATGCATGGAATGAAGTTTATAAACATCAGAGACTTATTAGGGCTTGGATTCCCTATGATTTAAGGGTTGATTTTAAGCCCTAAAGTCCCTTAGAAAAGTCCGTAAGGTCAAGGAAACTGTAACACCCCGTTCCCGGAGCGCTAGTAAACTAGAACAAACTCTAAATGCAATGAAGTTTTCAAAATAATACTCTTCGTGACTTTTGGAAAATGTGGTAATTTTTTTTTAAACAAATTCCTTTTGCAAAATACAATCAGAGTATCAACAGCATTTTAGAAACATGATGGAATTCTACCATGCAAAAGACAGATGCAACTGAATATACACCCATATATTACAATTTCCAAAAGAAAAGATAGCTGTCAAGTTTTACATACAGAAAACAGTAAATAAATATACACAAGAAGGAATACACCTAAAGTATGAACACCGTGACAAGAGTGATCATACTTCTGAGGTACTCCCAGCAGTTACCCACGGAGGGGGCTGCTCCAAAAGTAAAACCTCAAGACCTATCCAACAACTACCACAAAAGACTATCAGACAGACTGGTCACCACCCAAACACTATGTACAACACTGACTGACGTCACCAATTATACATCACTGCCCAAGTCCTCCGATGGGTCCTCCTCATCCTCCTCTATCAATACATCGTCAATCCATTCCACACCACTACATCCAGCCTCACCACACATCCGACAAACAGAAGAAGTATCCACAGGTGGAGTGGGTTTCCTGATACGCAAAGGGGCAGTCGGAACAGCCTCCGACTTGAGCTCGGGATCTGCTATGGGGCTAGGAGAATCTGTCACCGCACGCGAAGTAGAAGCTCCCAACGTTCAACGTCTCATGCCAACGCTCTTACGAGCGGTCCTCCAAACCTTCGCACCACCAGGTATAGGTGTGTAATGATAAGTCATCCTCCTAGGAATCTTGAAAAACTTGTCAGGTGAAGTAGTAGAAGTAGTCGGTATCACTCAATCTTGCAGAGTGTGACGTCATCCATCCACAACCTGTCCCACCATGACAAGAAAGCTCACGGTACGCCGTGAAATCTTCTGTCGAACTGCCAGTCCATCTACGCGAAAAGTCTCAACCACGTCCCCTCTATATGTAACTCGGCCTGAAGTGGGGTCGAACTCCATAGCCGAGGGAATCTCCATGTCCGGGAAATCAAAGATCACCTCCGACAACATCGTCATCCCTAGGATCTCCACCGCATTTGCCATCGTCTGGGTGACCATCATCAATTGAAGGAACCACGGGCAAAGGTCACTTCTTAAATAAAAGCAATAAACACAATATACATAACATACAATTCTAATAGAATGCATGTATGCTCTGCAAATGCGACTACATGCCACTGTTTATGATTCCGGAATACCCTACGCCATGGTCCATCGCTTAGTATATCCCCAACCCGATAATGTTCCACACGATGGGTTAAACGTCCCTAGGACATAACGACGACCCTGAACTCCATTGTGATAAATCCTCACCCCATGATATTCAAGTCAAAGTTATTCAAGTCGAAGTTACCATTATGCATGTCAATAACGACGACTTTGAATTCCCTTATGATAAATCTTCACCCCAAGATACTCAGGTCAAAGTTACCACAATGTATGTCAATGCATTCCACATACTCCAATGAACATATCAATGCATATGATATTTCAAATAAGGCATAATTAAATAAACATTTAATTATCCAACACCAATCCAACAGTATATATCTCAACATGATTCAAGCATACATGCAAACATATCATATAATCAAGAAGCAACACTAAAACCAAATTTCTTTTCATGACAATACTTGATCAAGGCTCCACTTGATTATAGGATCTCAAAGAACCCATTTCCCCTAAGTATCTCATTGCCTTAAAGCCAAAGCAACTTCCAAAATTTTAATCAAACTCTTTCCAAAATTTTCCAAACTTAAACAACAACCCAATGCAATTAATTCAAGCCAAGCACACAAAAAAATTTCTTTCCCAAGCCTCTTAGAGCTCTCGGCCAACACACACACACACATAGGGATCATTTGTAAAATTATTAAATCAACCAAACCACATCATTCAACACCTAATTTTTTTTCCCAAAACATTCAATTTTCACAAAACAAAACCATTACTCAAATACATTACCCTATCATGGCTATTCAACCATCAAGGGTTTCCCAAAATTACAAATTTCCTTTAATCAAATCCAAAATTGACAACAGCAACAACAATATCATGTATCAAGGAGTAATAACCCCAAGTCAATTGAATGCTTCACATGAGAAATCACATAGCCCCTTTCCCTTAGACCATTCAACCTAGGGTTTGAAAAATTTGGGGAAAATTTTGATCCTCTAACTCATGATCATAATCAAGCCTTAAATAAAGCATTAAACAAAGAGAAAATAAAAAAAAACAACTCCTAATCCTAAAATAAGGGCTCACGGTTTTGAGCTCAAAGAAGAACAAGGAAAAGTTTTTTTTCATTCCCACCTACAAGGCCAAGAAGATGATGGTAGTAAGAAGAAGAAATTAGAAGCAATGGAGGTCAAAGAAATGGGAGGGATTCACGCAAGGAAGAAGAAGAAGGAGGCCATGGAAGAAAACTTGGGTTCTTGGAGTTTCTCCACTCATGATCAAGAAAAATGAAGAAAAAAAAAGTGAGTGAGCAAATGAGAGGGGGTGCCTCGCCCGGGTCATTAAAAAGGGAGGGGTTAAAATAAATTTTAATTCCTTCCTTTTTACTAGGCTAGGAAAGGTTTAGGATATGTATAATTTAATTAATCACCAAAAGTGTGACACCTAAACACTATAAAGCAAGATTCTAATCTAATCACCAAGTCTAAACATCTAATACCTCTCTTCTCATGATTACCCCCTAATCCTAGAGTCTTGAGTGTCCTAAAAATACGGCGTCGAGTAATCGCGTTACCGATTAATTTTTTCGCTGGTTAACCACGAAAATTAATTTACTTAGAAATTAATTCACCGCGTGATAGTAATTTATCATAAATAATAAAAACAATTGAAAACACTCAATCATAATCACAATAAGTTAATTCTCTGGTAGGAATCAGGGTGTTATAAAAAGCAAAAATTACTATATTGTAGGGACGAAAAACTTTGTTTTTTTGCAGGGATGAAAATCAAAACCCCCTATATTGGCAGGGACGAAAAACTTATTTAAGCCTACTTTAATTTAAATGTATTTTTTAATGAATGAATGATTTACTAATTTAAAAATAGGGTCTTGCTTACGTGTGCCCTTAGGGCACATCTTAAGGAACTCAAAAATAGAAGTTTTGTATTGAAAAACACAATTTTTTAACTTTTCAAATAATTGAATGCACAAGTTTCAATACAATATTTCTATATATGATTCCTACCCTTTATGAAACTCTTTAAAAAGTAATCAATATAGAATCTTTCAGGAATAACTCATAGAATTTGAAGCTCAACTAATTTTCCCCTAAACGGCCTCCTGCCTCAAGCGGGTACTTTTCATCTTTTGCTTCGAAATTCCTATCTAGTTATCCTTTTGGATTACAATTGAGCTTAGGTAAAGATTTTTATAAATAAGTTAGCCTAAAATTCAGAGAATATAGAGATTACATTATAGTTTCATGGTTTTCTTTTAGTGCATCCCCTTAAAGGAGTTTAGCCACTAAACATAATGAAAGCACACACTTAATATTTTATTAAACAAAGATACTTATAATACAGAGCGAACTCAGGATTACAGAGACCAAGCAAGAAATTTTTGAGTAGGTTTTTCTTTTTAGTGTACCTACTACTGAATGCTTAGGTCTACTTAAATACACAAACTTACAAGTTCATATTCTAAAAGGAATGGCTGAAAATTAAAGGAGTAAAGCAGATGCCTTATCACACTCAAAAGGCATAATAATTACAAAATGACAAACAGACGTGACTCAAAAGAAAATAAAGCAGATGCCTTATCACACTCAGAAGGCATCATGATAACAAAACGACAAACAAAAGACTCTGACTCAAAAGTATTTTAACAGCTGTGATCACTGCACATGGTCGGCAGCCTTTGGGTCTTTTCAGACGATCACTTTATGGTTCCATCATATTTTCGATGTTTCTGTATTCTTCATCGTCATCAAAAAGATCATCATAATGTGCATCTTCGTAGTCTGATAACGGAGACTTGTATGGCTCTGGAATAGAAACATCTTGATAGAATTCCATATATTCCCTTAGAAACCCTGTATTGACTGGTGGAAGGGAGGAATACATATTGATAGGTTGTCCAAATATCTTCATGTGAGATGTCTCTCCGAGTAATTTCCAATTTGACCAACCATTGGGAGCTTTGTTTTCCCTTTTTAAATAGAATTCATAAAATGCTCTAGTCAGATGTTCTTGGTTGAAACTTGGAGCGACTGGTGCATCACAATTAGGTAGATAGGATACTTCAGGAAGAATTCTAATGTAGTGGTTAGCAGGGAACACAGAAGTCCTGTAGCTATATGGAAAATACGAATGTACAAACCATATAACTGATTTCTCTGATATAAAATTACCCGTAAGAAGATATAACTTCTCCGGCGATAATGTAAGATTATTCAGTGTTTTCATTTAAACCTGATCTAGTAAACCTAGGTCTAGCCAGGTCCATAGTGAATAATCTTTTTCTTTATACTGGATAGTTCTGTAAACTTCCAGATTTATACGTATTTTCAGGGGTCTAGCTACAATCGGTCTTCTCGATTCTGGCTCTTGAAAATAGTATAGGCTTTGAAAAACAGTAACTCCAAAAACTCCTGGAATAATATCATTGCGAATGTATTCCAACAATTCTTGTGCTATCATATAATCTTTAAAAAGAGATTCTTTTATTTGTTCTGAAATTTTTTCAGTGAAAGCCTCTTCAGGGAGAAAAGTTTGGATTGTTTTAATCATAGAAGAGCTTCTCAAAATAAAATCTTCTTTTAAAGATTTATAACTTCGATTTTGAAATCCTATAAGGAGTTTGTCAAAATCATTTTTGAGTTCAAAAAACTGCTCATTCCTTTTCTTGAGATGTCTTTTGACAGTATCATGTTCTTTGCAAACATTTTCAAAATTAGAAGAGGAATGAGATGAAGAACTCGATTCCTTGGAGGATCCTGGAGGAATCAAATTATTTGCTTTAGGATCCACAAAAAAGTTTGAAAATCCTAATTTTTGTCGTAAATAATTAAGAGCATCAGCTACCTGATAAAACCCTTTGAATTCAGGACAGTTGACACCTTCAATGGCCCTTTTTACATCAGCATATTGTGTAAAAAGTCCAACATATTTACCTCTTGCCACAGCATAGCATGTAAAACTTTTTGATAAGGGTTTTTCTTTGATGTTTGAAAAATATATGCTAAGTGCGTTAAGCGGATTTATTTTTTGACTACCATGGCTTACCAATAGGTTGTCTAATAAAGTTTTTTGAATATTATCCAATTCAGCTTCTGGTGGAGGTCTGAATTGTTTTTCAATAGCTACCTCAGGGAGGATATATCTTCCATATCTTTTTGATGCTGGAAGGATTACTAGCGACCTTAGATCTGACGATCTAGGTGATTCGGCTACCTTCTTTCCTTTATCCATTATCTGCAAAAATGGATGTTACTTTCCTTGAAAGCATATCAGCTAATTTGTTATCTCTTCCATTAATATGCTCAAAGATAATATTATATCCATTTCCTTGAATATTGTAAACAAAGTTAACCCATCTTTTATTCTTATACTTTGTTGAGTTGTCATTATTAATGAACTTAACAATAGTGTCACAATCAGTCCTTATAGTAAAGGGTTTTTCTAAAAAGATTTTAAAAAATCTTAAGGCCTGATTGATTGCCTCTATTTCAAAATCTAGGGAAATCCAGTTTAACCCTATTCTTTTGAAATTTCCACTAGTATATAAAGACGTCTCTTCGTCTTTTTTATAGGCCTCTTTATGGGGTTTTAGTTTGAGCACAGCTCCCCATCCTTCTTTGGATCCATCTATCTCAATTATTTTATACTCTTGATCCAACGACCATCTAATGGGTTTAATATCTTTTACTGCCTGTTTGATTTGCTTTATTAAAGCAATATCTTCTTTATTGAAAAACTTTTGTCCATTCTTAGACAACTTTCTGTATAGTGGGCCAACTAATTTTGACAGATTCGGAATAAACTTTCTGGCATAATTAACTAGACCTAGAAATTGCTGTAGCCTTTTTTTATCTTCTATCTTATCTTCAAATTCTAGGCATTTACTGGCAATATGAGGTTGTAATTCTATATTACCATTTCCTATAATCATTCCAAGGAATTGAATATTTTTCTTGAATAGTTCCATCTTTTTCTTTGAAGTAACTATTCCGTATTTTTCTATTTTGTCAAAAACTTGGCAAAGATGATTAGCATGTTCTTTAGGATTTTTAGAACATACTAAAATATCATCAATGTAAATTAAACAAAAGTCTAGTTCTCCAAATATAGAATCCATAAATCTTTGAAAAATTGACAGTGCATTTCTAAGTCCGAATGATAAAACATTCCATTCAAATAGTCCTTCACTACATGTAAATGCAGTCCAAGGCTTAAATTCTTCCTCAAGTTTTATCTGATTATAACCAGACTTAAGGTCAAATTTACTAAAAATATTACACCCTTGGATCCTGTTGAATAATTGATTAGCAGTAGGAATCAGGTATCCATCATCCATGGTGTTATCATTTAATCATTTATAATTATAAACAATTCTTGCTTTTCCTCTCTTTTGCTCCGAGTGATTTGATACAATAAAAGCAGCAGACCTATGCAGACTAGTACTTCTTCTAATAAACTTTTGAGAGAGGAGTTCTAAAATTTGTTTCTTAAATTCCTCTTTTTCTGCAGGGGAATATTCCAGATTTTTTGTCCTGATAGTAATGTCAGGATTTTTAATAATAAAGTTAGCTTAAAGTTTTTTTGCAGGTGTAACGCCCCAAATTTTCAAGGCATTAACTCGTCTATTCTAAGAAAATCAGCCTATTTTTTTTTTGAAATAATAAATTAAAGTTACCGTTAATAACTTATAACTGTTTGATAATCGCGAAACTACTTTATTGTCAATTATAAAAATTTAATTTTATTATTAACCAAGTGAAGGGTAAATTAAAGATCGTCTGTAATTTTTTTTTTATTCTATGTGGGTACTAAATTAGTAAAAGCCTGTAACTAATCTACAACATAACTAAAATATAATAAAATTCTAAAATTATAAATTGTAGCGAAAATAGCTAAAGTTTAAGTTATCCCAATTACTTAGCGGAGAAACAGCACGTCCGCAATATAAAAAAAATACCAAGTTCAAATTGCGCAAAATATCGTTAACGTTTCAAATAGTAGCACAGAGCATCTAAAACCCATGTACCCACAATCATTCGTCGATGGCGCGATCAACAATAATGCAAACAACTTATGCTTGAGGCTTCTCAAATCCACTTGTACCTAAAAAGTGGTGTAAGGGTCAGTTCATATGACAAGTTGTAATAAGCTAAAGCATGGAAAAATTGCTCAAATACGATTTATACATTTTTTACCACATTTAAATAAACATGTGTAAACAAGAGTAATCATATTGAACACCAATAAGAAAATATATTCACATTTACATATGAACTTGAAATTAAAAATAATCACTTTTAAGACATAAGAGGATCTATTCACGTTTTTTTCTTCTTCTTTATACTAACTTACAAATAAAATCATCACATTTACAACATCACAAAAATCAGGATATTCAAGTTAGTGTGCATGTCTTATGCAAGACTCTCAAGATCGCGATATAGTCATCCCATACCAATGGGGAATTTAATTTAACACCGCCACGAAGGCCTTAGCCACGAAGGTCGGCCAGAAATAATAACTACCTCCCATACCAATGGGGACTAAAAACATATCACCGCCACGAAGGCCTTGACCACGAGGGTCGTCCCAAAAGTAATAACTACCTCCCATACCAATGGGAAATCAAAACATATCACCGCCACGAAGGCCCTACACATGTCACTCTACATGATGCATGTCATTTAATCAAGTCAATTCATGCCGCGAGAAGTAATTCACCAGAAAATCCACCACACATTATATCCATATAACACATATCAAAATTTCTTTTACAAAATAACATCACCATTTCACGGTTTAGAACAACAAGTACACATCCATCAAGAGAATAACAACAATTAACCATACTCCTATTAATAAAATACACATAATTCGATTTGCACTAAATTACAACGACAAGAAACAACAAGTATCCATATTATTATACATATATATATATATATATATATATCGTTCTTCCTCATCAAATTAATTATAACAAATCATCAACCAATTCCATATTATTAAACATCTATAAATCGCTTCCCACAAATTTATAACAATTAACTATTATTTATTTTATTACTCTTGATTATCTCATATTATAAAGATCGATCAACTTTAGAATTAAACATGTTCATGTTATCAAAGACCAAAGAGTAACCATCATCATCAAGAGACAAAATGGAATAAATCTTTTGCACTAAAAAAATATACCCACACGAATTTTCAATAACATATGAATCTAGAATCAACAAAATAGCAAGAAAAATCATCAACACATTTATTTACAGGAGTACACGAAAATTAAAATTGGATAGAAGAACATCATAGATTTATATTTCATAAAAATATAAACTTTTTCCTATAAATAAGACAACACACGAAATTATATCCATATTTAAACAACCACCAATGTTTAGCTCTAACTTGTAGGAGAAAAGCCCTTACCTTGGTCGCTTTCCTTCCTAACAAAATAACTCTAAGCCCAGGAATTTGAATGGCACGAGCAAGAGGAAGGGTCAAAGCTTTACTGAGAAAACTAAGTATTAGTGGCTTTCTATTGAGTGAAATTAAAAGAAAATAATGGGAATGGCTTACCTTTGAGGTCACACGAAAATGGAGAGAAGAAGGTTAGAAAATTGTTCTTGATGGACTAGGAATGATGCTAGAATGTAAAGGAAGTCGCCCTGGTCATGGCACTTTAAACGGCGTTGAATTCCGACGAGAAACGAGTGAGTTTGGTAAAAATGGCGAGATCCTCCTTAGGTTCCTTGGGCAGCTCTTAGATAGGATTAGGATGAGTATAACTGGTTTAAAATGAGCTTTTAGGGTTAGGGTTTGGTGTTTTAATCATCTCCAAGAGTTTGAGGTCGATTTGGGTTACTTGGGTCAAGCCCAATGGGTCAAAACTCACTAAAACACGTATAAGAATTACTGCCTCGAGTACAATGACACTGCATCACAGTTTTTGATGTAACTTGAGCTAGATATATCCGATTTAGGAGTTCTTGGTGGCGTTGGAAAGCTTAGAGAGAGATCTACAAAAGTGTGTCTCACAAGCAAGTCCTAATTTGGACTCTAGATAGGTCAAAAAGACAATAGAAGTTTAGATACAGAATTGGTACTTGTTTCTAGATAAAATCTTTTGAAGATTAAAATAAGATATCAAAAGATAACTGAGGAAAAGATTATTCTATCTTAATTATGATTCCTATTAAATCTGTCTCATATCTATTCGAAACTTTAAGGAGTAAGATAAGGTAGGCTCATCAACTCAATGATTGAGTCTCTATCACATCTAACCGATTACATAATCCTGATTTAATGCAAAATCATACAATATCTTGTACTATAATTATAAGCACAATTATACATAATTATAATTACAATCTCATATTAATATATATAATCTCATATTAATGCAAACCCTTATCAATGCATAGACAATCTAACATTAATATATACATGACCAAATATTAATATAAATACAACCACTGATTACTATATAACTACATAGTAACATGAATGATATTATCCTATTATAAACACCATATAAATATAAGTATAAATATGGTTATGCGCCATTAACTATCAACACAATTTCATATTATTATAAGCACAATTAATATATAATTCACATACTATGCATATATACACAAATATAATATAATCACCTCTATAAATATACTCTGACACTACAATAATTATATTATTATTATTTATATTAATAATAACACTAACATCGATAATAATAATAATAATAACAACAACAACAACAATAGTTCTACTAGTTTAAATAAATAAATAAAAAATAGAGGGTGTTACAATACTTACCCCCTTAAAATAGTTTCGTCCTCGAAACTAGACAGACTCAAAGAGGTTACGGTAGAGCTCCCTCATTCTTAAGAAAAATACAATCAAATCAACATTGGATTTAATGCTTAGCACAGTCAAAGGGTATTGCAAACATGCCGTATTAGCAATCGCCGGTTTAGCAGAAGGCATAGTGACCACCAAATTAAAAGGTAGTGAAGTAACAAGTAATTGCAGAGAGTTTATACAATCAGAGTTATTCAATAAATTAATTGTGAATAATAACTACATAATCAATTTTCAACGAGTGAAAATCATTCAATTAGAGGCAATAAAGACATGTCATGGTAATGAATTATACGTTGCAACATGATATGACCCAGAAATAAAAATAATTAATTATATTAGTAATAACTTAAGAAAAAAAATAAGTGATATAATCGTATCTCAAGTAGTAAGAAAACCAAACATGCTATTAACAACAATAAATCAAAATCAATAAATCTGCATATTTTCAAATAGCATTTCAGAATTAGGAACTCAATTAATTAATGCAAGAAAACAATCAGATGCATGTACCAAACAAGATCGCCCAAACCAAAAGTCCGAAGACTCATCCTAAGCTCTGATACCACAATGTAACGCCCCAAATTTTCAAGGCATTAGCTCGTCTATTCTGAGAAAATCAGCCTATTTTTTTTTTGAAATAATAAATTAAAGTTACCGTTAATAACTTATAAATGTTTGATAATCGCAAAAATGCTTTATTGTCAATTATAAAAATTTAATTTTATTATTAACCAAGTGAAGGCTAAATTAAAGATCGTCTGTAATTAATTTTTTTTTATTCTATGTGGGTACTAAATTAGTAAAAGCCTGTAACTAATCTACAACATAACTAAAATATAATAAAATTCTAAAATTATAAATTGTAGCGAAAATAGCTAAAGTTTAAGTTATCCCAATTACTTAGCGGAGAAACAGCACGTCCGCAATATAAAAAAAATACCAAGTTCAAATTGCGCAAAATATCGTTAACGTTTCAAATAGTAGCACAGAGCATCTAAAACCCATGTACCCACAATCATTCGTCGATGGCGCGATCAACAATAATGCAAACAACTTATGCTTGAGGCTTCTCAAATCCACTTGTACCTAAAAAGTGGTGTAAGGGTCAGTTCATATGACAAGTTGTAATAAGCTAAAGCATGGAAAAATTGCTCAAATACGATTTATACATTTTTTTCCACATTTAAATAAACATGTGTAAACAAGAGTAATCATATTGAACAACAATAAGAAAATATGTAACACCCCAAATTTCTAAGCTAAGTTGAGAATAAGTTATGAGAAGAATTGTGTGATTGTATCCAAGCTTAATTTGATTTCAAAGTGAGTGGATATAATTACACAAAGTTTTGATAAGAAAGTTAATGGGTTTGAGTTGAGGAATAAGTTGGATTTAATCTTAAGATGGTTAAAGGTGTTGATTTGTAGTTATGGAAGTTAATTTGAGAAGAAAGTCTCAAGGTTTGGTGTTAGAACTAAGTTTTCTGGGTTTTTTTGCAGTGTGAATCGATTCATATATCCTGGGAATCGATTCACAGCATTAAAGATCCATTGGCATCAAATTTTAGCAGTGGGAATCGATTCACAGAAGCCAGGAATCGATTCACATAAGACAAAGCCACCGGGACTCGCAGTGTGAATCGATTCATTCATTAAAATCGCAATTCCAGCGCTTTACACTGTGGGAATCGATTCACACTATCTTGTGAATCGATTCACACCGCAGAGGTGTATAAAAGCGCTGCTTTCAAATGAGCGAGCAGTAAATAGAGAAAGAGGGAAGGAAAAGAAGAGAAAGGGAAAGGAGAAAGAGGAGAGAGAGAGCTAGGGTTTCACCCTTTGAGAAGGATTGAAGAGATTCATGTTAGATTTCTTCAATCACTTGCTTAAATGGAGAGTTTGAGAGTTGAGATTTGGGGATTTGGAAGATTTGGGGTTGGACCCTAGAGAGGAGAAGAAGCACGAATTTGGAGAAGAATAAGGGGGAGAAGACCAAGCTCCAGCAAGGATGGCTCAAGTTCTTGGATTGAGAAGGAAGATTGAAGGTTGAAGATCAAGATTTGAGAAGTATTTGGAGAAGCCCCAAGTTGAGCAAAGAGGGAAAAGCTTGAAGAGGAGCAAAGAGTCCAAAGTTCAACCTTCCTAGCTCAATGTTTTGAAGAATAGAGGTGAGTTCTTCAACCCTTAGGTGATGGGCACCCATAAGTCCCACATATAGGAATTTCTCTTCCTTTATTAACATATGAACCCTAGGTTCAAGTTAGGTTTTAAATACCTATAAGAGGTTGAGTTATTATTGTTATGATTGTCATGATTGTTATGATTGTTATGATTGTGTAGTGGGCTTGATTAAAAGAGGTTGGCGACTGCCCCCAACCCCCCACAGTTGAATGTATGTTTGATGTTTTTCTCTTGATAATTCCATAGAGTTTCAAGGGATGAGTTAATGTATGTGTTGTCCATTAATTTGGTGAATTGTGAGGCTTGTCAAAGAGCCATAAGCTTAAGTCATAGAGGTCAAGAAAGGACCCTAGGAAAAGGATGTGATAGGATGAATGTGTGAATTAGTGTCCATGATTTGGATTAATTAGATGAAAAGGGGTACTATTAGTGTAAGCTTGATTCATTGAAATGATTGTAGTTTCCTTGAATAGTTAAGTAATGAGAATGATTGTATTTCTATGAACATGCATACAATCATAAGCATAAGCATATGCATAAGCTAAAGTCCATGGCAAGACTCCTCTATTTATAGGAGTAGATCGGTTTGGTTAGCCAAGTGGGACGCCCTTGGAGGGTTATGACGTCTAACCACCATTCCGAAAGTGTGTAATTGGGGTCTAGGGACTGAAGCCTACGACACTACCCAATAACACAAAATGCATTACATGCATAGCAACATATTATATATCTCTTATGAATGGTATAATATGTGAAGTGATGTTAAGTTATGAATGTTAATGAATTTCTTGTATGTATATATATATGTATTCGGAATTAGCTTAGTTAGTTGTATGGAATCTTGGATAGCACACCCCTAGTCGCTTGATTATTATATTGTAATGGTGCCTAGAAGTAGAAAGAGATGTGATAAGATTGATTTCTATGATATAAAGAAAAGCAATTAAGTGTTAAGTATGGAGTAAGTAAGTAAAGAAGAACAAATGTTCTTAGTTAATAAAGTTGGCACTTGTGTAGCATTGGGTTAGTTATGCTAGATGTAGCTATAGAAGTAGTGTTTGAATTAGTCTTTTCAGGCTAGTAAGGACGGATGAGAGAACGGTGAGGAGTCCGTGAAGGGCTCACTGAGATTTATAATCTCACCCTTTTCCTTTTGTTGTTTTTCAGATAAGCAGGTACTGAAGACGATGAGTCAAAGCTCCAAAGTTCAGGACTCTTAGGCTAGTTTGATATTGCAGTGGGAATTTTATATTCCAAGTTATGTGTAATATGTAATCTATTCATTAGGTTAGTGAAGCAAGTTTAATTTATGACTTGGATTATTGTAATCAAGTTTGTAAATGTTTAGTAATTCCTGTACCTTAATGTAAATTGTCGTACTTTCAATTATGTTGAGGTGCGGGTGTTACATTATGGTATCAGAGCAGTTCGATCTTATCGAACTGTGAGTCACTAGTTTAGTAATGACTCAGTTTAGGAAGTGTCAGTTTAGTCCTTGTTGGACTGTAGCTTGATTAGCGAGAATTTTCCCTTGTCCGAGAACTTCTACATATTCTTATGCTTAGTATGGAATATTAAGCTTGATCAACTTAATACTCCATACCATGTACGAAGAATGTAGTAGATGGAGTCAAGTGATGAGGGAGGAGACCGAATAGGAGCGTGAACTCTGATGAAGCTTGATGGATAAGGATGATGCAGACAAGGAAGGAGCGGATGCAAGAGCTCTCATTAAGTGAGGACCTTCGGAATACGGAAAAAGAGAAACAAGTTCCCACCTTTCCGGAATCAAGAGTTAAGGAATGTTTCAAGAGTGGTCGGAACCATAGTGGTGAGGGTTCGGCTAGGCAAGCGTGCAATTCATGTATAGTCAACCGAGACACTCTGGAAGTGATTGGAAATGACGAGCAAGTAAGGGGTCTTAATTGTGAAGTTTCAGATCAACTTAGGATGGGCATTTGTAATCGGTTAGGGTTACAACACTGGTTATGCTATCAAGTTGCTCCGCCTAATCCATTATGAATGGATCCTAGAATGATTGAGATCTTACGATGATTCCCAAGTTAATTCAAGTGTCCTTCGTGGTAAACAGTAAGTGCCCTTAATTGTAGGATTTCAATCGAGTAGGATGGTCGGTTCTAATTGGTTAGGGTCTCAACACGTGTTGTTTCAGCAGGATTGGTTAACCTAGCCGATTATAGGTGGATCCTAGGTCGATGGAAATCCTATGATAATCCCTGAGAGAACCTTAGTGTTCCGAGTGGTAGCGGTAAGGGTAAGGAACAAGATGGAGTTAGGCGATATGCCACAACGCCCAAATGGTAGTATGGGTTCTCAAGGGTGACCTTGCCCTAGTAAAGCAGAAAGAAAACTCTAAGTCTTCAAGGAACGGTGTCCTTAGTGGAACAACGAACTTCAGAGGATCGGATGAGATATAGTCTTCAGACTATAGAAGTTTCAAGAAAAGCTGAGTCTGTTGGAACCTAAACGATTGAGATGTTTAGACCCTCATTAATTTCGATTCTGAGCGAGCGTCTGAACCTCACTTCTAATCACGTGTTAGTCACGTTGCTGCTTTACCTCTCAGAAGTTTCTGGAACGGATTTCAAAATTGATCTTGAGCGCTAAAATTGTTGTACGAGGTATCAAAGGTGAAACCTTTAACTACAAGACAAAAATCGTACAAGCAAGGTAGTACAAAAACGGTAACATGTACTACTGGGATATTCTCTGCAAAGCAAGAAAGAGACAGCACTTTGAATTTACCTTACTCAATGGTAAGGAGCCATTTTTGCCTTAACGGTTATATCCTTGGAACTCCTATATATACCTCATGGTATCCATTGAAGAAGGAACGAAGATACTGTGAAAAAGCTTGCTAAAATTTCATTGAAATATTTATCGAGAACAAGCATCGCTTACGTGAGCAACCAAGTCTCGTGCTAAGTCTCTGGACTACAGAACTGAACTCAGCGTCCGACCCTTTCTTTAAGAAAGTTTTTCTATAGTTGAGCTTAATCTTTTATCCTCTCTGTGAGAGTTATTTTTAATTGTATTTCAACTCACTTCTAAAAGTTTCTTTTGGCCTACTTAAGTTGTATCCTCAAAGGCTCGATCAGATCGAGTCGTTTGAGAAGTTGAGATTATTGTCAAGTTGTGATGATAATACTCTTGAGGAAATTGTAATCGATTGATTATAGTGAAAATCCTTCAGAACGAAGGGACTAGACGTAGCTATCAGTTTGGTAGTGAACTAGTATAAATTTACGTGTCTCGCCATCGCTTTCTATTCATTTTTATCTTCTTTGTGTTAAAAACAAGTTTTATCAAACTGCTTTTTCAAATGTCAGTTATACCCAAAGATCCGATAAACAAACAATTTTGAAAAACTTGTGTTCTATAGTGTTTCTAACTTAAAGTTTACGAAAAGTTTGTAAACACAATTCAACCCCTTCTTGTGTTCACGCTCAATTGGTACGGAGCTCGGCCTCTTGGTTGAGCACTTAATGCTGTCAAGAGAAAAGATTCTATATTGTGAACATGTCTACTGAAGGTGGTCATATGAACCGTCCTCCTCTATTCAATGGAGAAAAATTTGATTACTGGAAGGATAAGATGAAAGCATTCCTTGAGGCACAAAGTCTTGATTTGTGGGATATAGTTGAAAGCGGATACATTCTTCCCGCTAATGCCCTTGGCGTTGCAATATTAAGGGAAAACTGGTCTGATGATCAGAAAAAGAGATATCAAACCAACCAGAGGGCCATATTTATTCTCATCTGTGCTATGACAGAAAGAGAATATGATAAATGTGGCAAGTTTGATACTGCCAAAGAAATCTGGGATTGTCTTGTGTTGTCTTATGAGGGTTCTGCCCAAGTAAGAGAAACAAAGGCTAGCATGATGGTTCGCCAATATGAACTATTCAAAATGGAAGATGGAGAAAACATTGAAACTATGTTTGGAAGATTCCAAACACTTGTTCATGGGTTGCAGGCCCTTGGAAAAAGTTATACCACACCTGATCATGTGAGAAAGATTTTGAGAAGCTTGACAAGGCAGTGGAGACCCAAAGTCACTACTATTCAAGAAGCAAAAGATCTGAATGTTCTTCGGCTTGAAGATCTTATGAGTTCCCTAAAAGCTCATGAACTTGAGCTAAATGAAGAAGAACCTACCAAGAAGAGTAAGTCTATTGCTTTAAAAGTTAATCAACATAAACCTAGTACTTCTAAAGCTTTTCAGGCTGAAGAAGAAGAATCAGATGATGAAGCTTCAGAAGGAGACTCTGATGGATCAGATGATGAGCTTGCATTCATATCTAAGAAGATCCAGAGAATGTGGAAGAAAAGAAACTTTAGAAGGAAGTTTCAGAAGAAAGATTCAAAGGACAAGACGGAGAGCAAAGACAAGGACAAAGCCCAAGTCATTTGCTATGAATGTAAGAAGCCTGGACATTTCAAATCCGAGTGTCGTAATCTTAAAGAAAAGCCCACAAGAAGCTCCTTCAAGAAAAAGAAGAAAGGTCTCATGGCAACATGGGAAGATCTTGACTTATCCTCCTCTGAGGAAGATAAAGAAGAAGCTCACATTGCCCTCATGGCGCATAATCGACATTGAGTCGTAAGAAGATGTTGAAGAGGTAATAGTATATGATTCCTACTCAACTTCAACTTGCTTTTGATGATCTTCTTAAGGACTCGCCACTCTCTCATCGAGTATAAGAACTTGAAAAAGAAATTTTTAAAACTATCACAAGATTTTCATTCCTTACGTAATGAAAACTCTATACTCGATGAAGAGAACCGTGGCGAAAATCAAAATCGGCCTGTTGATAACCAGCGTCTGGAAGCTAACAAGCAACCGTGTCGAGAGCTCTGAAGCTAAGAGTTCAGTAGTTACAGCAAATCCTAATCGCAAATCAAATGACTATGAACAAGCATTTCAAAAGTTTCTTGCAGAGAGTGTAACTCAAGCAAGCAAGCTTCAATGATGCAGGGTGTCAAGAAAGCGACAACTCATGGTCTTGGCTATATACCAGATGAAACCCTTTTGGAAAATAATTCAAGATCGATAAATCCCATAGCCATAGTAAATGCTTACATTGTACTTATTGTAATAAATCTGGTCATTTGAAAAGTGCATGTAATGTTTTTAAAACTAAGAAGGATAAGCCTCCTTCAAGAACTAACAAGAAAGGACCCAAAAAGATATGGGTACCTAAAGATAAAATAGTCTATGTTGCAGACATGCTTAGCAACAAAGTCAACACACCAGTCTTGGTACTTAGACAGTGGATGCTCGCGTCACATGACGGGAGAAAAGCATATGTTCCAAGAACTAAGACCTAGAGATGATGGATTCGTTGGTTTCGGTGGAAACCAAAAAGGTAAAATAGTTGGAATTGGTCGCATAGGTAAAGGCTCTCTTCCTTCTATTGATAATGTTTTATATGTTGAAGGACTGAAACATAATCTATTGAGCATAAGTCAATTATGTGACAATGGTTATGAAGTCATCTTTACGTAAACCGGATGTTTAGTAAAAAGCAAAAGCGATGGATCTATATTCTTTACAAAGAAAGAGGAAACAAAATGTTTATAAAGTTGATCTTTCTGAACTTGAAAAACAAGATGTCAAGTGTCTTATATACATTGAAGATGAGCAATGGATTTGGCACAAAAGATTAGGTCATGCCAACTTGAGATTAATCTCAAAATTAAACAAGCACAATCTTGTTAAAGGCTTACCAAATCTTAAGTACAAATCTGATGCCCTTTGTGAAGCTTGTCAAAAAGGAAAACAAGTTAAAACTACCTTTCATTTAAAAAATGTTGTTTCAACTTCTAGACCACTTGAACTTTTACATCTTGATCTTTTTGGTCCCACAAGGACAGCCTCTTTAACTGGAAAGAAATATGGTTTAGTCATTGTGGATGATTTTACTAGATGGACATGGGTTAAATTCCTTGCCCACAAGGATGAGTCTTATAAGGTATTTACTGTTTTCTGCAAATCAGTTCAAAATGAAAAGGCATTTGCATTTCCTCTATTAGAAGTGATCATGGGGGAGAATTTGAAAATGAGAACTTTCAAAAATTTTGTGAAGAAAATGGCATCTCCCACAATTTCTCCTCTCCTAGAACACCTCAACAAAATGGTGTTGTAGAAAGGAAAAATAGGTCCCTCCAGAAATGGCCAGGACCATGTTCAATGAAGGTGATATTGCAAAACATTTTTGAGCAGAAGCAGTAAACACAGCTTGTTATATTCAAAATAGAATTTATATAAGACCTATTTTGAATAAGACTCCTTATGAATTGTGGAAAGGAAGAAAACCAAACATTTCTTACTTTCATCCTTTTGGTTGTATTTGTTATATCCTGAATACTAAAGATCAGCTTGGTAAGTTTGATTCCAAGGCTGACAAAGGAATCTTTTTGGGATATTCTGAAAGATCTAAAGCTTTAGAATATACAACAAAGAAACTTTGGCGATTGAAGAGTCCATTCATGTCAAGTTTGATGATAAGAAGCCTGACACTGCAATGTCAGAGCTAGATGAGTTATTTTCAGATTTAAACCTCGGTGACAAGCCAGACGGTGAATATACATCTTCATCATCCGGTGGTGACAAGACGAAGAATTCGACTCAAGCGGAAGCTGAAGCAAGAAAAAGCTGGAAGTACAAGACCAATCATCCAAAAGATCAAATCATAGGAGAACCTGGTGACAAAGTACGAACCAGATCCTCTTTCAAGGAGCATGCTGACTTTGCACTTCTCTCTGAGATGGAACCTAAGACGATTGATCAAGCCTTGGAAGATGAAGGGTGGATTCTAGCTATGCAAGATGAGTTAAATCAGCCCAAAGGAATGATGTCCGGAAGCTAGTCACTCTACCGTAAGATAAGCAAGCTATTGGTACTAAATGGGTTTTCGTAAATAAGCTTGATGAAGACGGTAAAGTTGTGAGAAATAAGGCAAGGTTAGTTGCTCAAGGCTACTCACAAGAAGAAGGTATTGATTTCACCGAAACTTTTGCACTGTTGCAAGATTAGAAGCTATTCGTATTTTACTATCATTTGCAAAGACATCATGAGATAACTTTATATCAAATGGATGTGAAAAGTGCTTTTCTAAATGGTTTTATAATCAAGAAGTTTATGTTAAACAACCTCCTGGTTTTGAAGATATTGAATTTCTGAACATGTTTTTAAACTTAAAAGGCACTATATGGTCTTAAGCAAGCTCCCAGAGCATGGTATGATAGACTAAGTTCCTTTTTAATGGAAAATGGATTTACAAGAGGTTTAGTTGACACTACTCTTTTCAGAAACCTCAAACAAGCATTTCATACTTGTTCAAATATATGTTGATGATATTATTTTTGGAGCCACTAATGAAAGTCTTTGCAAAGAATTTTCTAAGCTTATGCAGGCTGAATTTGAGATGAGCATGATGGGAGAATTGAAGTTCTTCCTTGGAATACAAATCAAGCAATGCGTTGATGGTATTTATATTCATCAAAGCAAATACATCAAAGAATTATTGAAGAAATTCAAGATCTTTGGATTGCAAGCCGATGAGCACGCCTATGCATCCTACCTGCTCTCTTAGTAAAGATGAAATTGGTAAGAAGGTAGATCAGAAGCTATACAGAGGTATGATTGGATCTCTACTTTATCTTACGGCTTCAAGACCTGATATTATGTTCGTGCACTTTGTGTGCTAGGTTTCAATCAGATCCTAGAGAATCACACCTAAGTGCTGTTAAAAGAATATTTAGATATTTACAAGGAACTACTAATCTTGGTTTGCTTTATAAGAAATCAAAAGATTACCAATTAGTAGGTTTCTGTGATGCTGATTTTGTTGGAGATCGAATTGAAAGAAAAAGCACAAGTGGAGGCTGCCAATTCCTTGGAGCTAATCTTGTGTCTTGGTCAAGCAAAAGGCAAAGCACAATAGCACTCTCAACGGCGTGTTTAATACATCTCAAAGAAAGAAGTTGCGCTTCTCAACTTCTGTGGATGAAGTATCAACTTGAAGACTACTTGATAAAAGAGAGTAACATTCCTATCTTCTGTGATAATACATCTGCCATATGTCTTACTAAAAATCCTATATTGCATTCTAGAGCAAAGCACATTGAGATTAAGCATCATTTTATAAGAGACTATGTTCAGAAGGGTATTTTAGAAATAAAATTTGGAGACACCGATCATCGGTGGTGACATATTTACAAAACCCCTGTGAAGATAGATTCAATTTTATAAGAAGAAATTTAAACTTTCAACTTATAAAAGAATGATGAATCTCGGCGTCGATGATAAACTAAATCTCAAAGATCGATATGACATAAGCATGTATGTGCATCAGCATCTTATCTGTCATATGCATCATAACTCATCATCCGGTAAGTCGGTTGCGTGCGTCCGAGCACACCCACACGTGTCACACGTGTTAAGGACTCAAGCGCCTCATCATATCTACTGAGTCATGATTATTTACGTTTTCAATAAAATCTTTTACTTTTATTTTGGCGTCCGCATTTAATGAAAAAGCGAATCTTTATTTTCTTTTCTTTTTGATTTATTTTTTATAAGAGAATAAGAAAGCGATATTTTGAAAAAATAACTGTACCATTCTCCTTTAACTTTCCCACTACTCCACATTTTTCGTTCCACTCTGTGTTTTCTGCAAAACTGTACTCGTTCTCTTTTTTCTCTCTATCTCTCTGTGTGTGTGTTTAAACCCTAAAACCTCCATCGCCTCCATTTCTCAACTGCAACCATGGCTGGAGTAACAACATCTGAATATACAGCTATCTATAACACCATGACTGAAGGAAAAGTCCTGTTAGAAAATCGAGTTGATTTGGAAAACTTCAAGCTCTATGGCTTCGACTTCTTCAATGGGTTCAAGGCAATGGGCTGGGAACAGTATTTCTTCTGGAACCCGGTTGAGGTTCTGGTGACTGCGATTAAAGAACTTTGGGGTAACGTTCGGTTACATAAAGATGGCATCTTTGAAGGAACAGTGAAAGGTTTCAAGTTTATTTTTTCCATCAAAAATATTTCTGAAGTCACTGGGTGTCCGTGTGAAGGCATCGTCTTCTATTCAGAATGGGATGACGCATTTCATGGGATTGAGAAGGTCAACAATGATCTGTTTGAGAACCACCAGAAGCTCAAAGCCTGGTGAGAAAAGACCTGCTGAGTCTCCTTCGAGAGAGACCAGAAGAACAAAACAGAAGGTGGCTCCTGCACCTACTGTTGAAGAACTAGAAGATGAGGACCGAGTTCCCATCAGTCAGGTTCTGAGAAAGAGGAGCAAGCCGTGGTCGAGAAGCCGCCTCAAAGATCCGGACAATGTAAGAAGGACATTCAAGATCCGCCTCCAAAGATCTCGCCTCTGCATTAAGCTCAAAAGATCGGCCAGCAATCGAACCTGAACCAAAGGTCTTGAATTCTCTGATGAATCCAGATCTGTTGTTGCATCTGATACCATTACTGCTCCACCACTATCCTTTGCTCAACCACCACAACATCAAACCCTTACACAGAAAACCTCCATTGTCCCTAAACAACTTATCCAACCATCATCCACTACACTCAATCTTAACCTACCACAAATTTCCCCAAACATTTCACTCACTACATACATTTCCAAGCTTCATTCTCATCCTTTTAACCTACTTTTCAAAACACCTCCCATAAATCCCTTCAAACCCAACTCACCAAAAGCCTACAAAATCACCAAAGCCACTCCCACCTTACTTACCCTTACCATAAAACCAACAGACGCTGGTGAAAAGAAAAATATCTCATACAAACCTCGGTTTGTAAAGTATGAGATATATAACAACATCTACAACCGTCCCTCAACCTGGCATTTAAAAACCTTCACTTCTGGAGCTGCCAGATTGGAAATTGCTGCTCCAATAAGTGCAACCTTCAAGGATGGGGAAGATCACGTCCAAATGTCTTTCAAAGGAAGGTTGAGACCAGCTTCAGGAAGCAGAGCAATTCCCTTCTCTGTTGATCTTCCTAGATCTCTACCTCAGTTTGAACCGCTCACATTAGAAGAATGCGGAAGATGGATCACAGATGAAGAAGCTGCCTTCATGGCACACTGTCTTGAACAGAAAAGGCTCGAAGTCATAAGTCAATATCGTGACCCATCATCTGTTTCTGTCAAGATAGTACCAGATAGACAAAGGTGGCTACCTTGGTCTATCCCTGGGAAACGGAAGGAACTTGCTCCTGGCAAGCAGCCTTTCAGCAAGATCGGGCTAAAGGAATATGAGAAGGCACCTACCAAGTACAATATTAAGGATTTCTCTCAGCTTCCGATTGCCAAGATCTCTGAGGATCACGCCAGAAGGTTTTACCTGACTTCTCTGAAGAAAGATGAATGGAGAACTGGCTCCTCAAACTGCTGTGATGCTGAGAAGGCTACTATTTCAACTGTTGGGAAAATTAGCATAGTTACTGACATCAACCTTAGAACAATGTACTTCGATGATATGTTCAGATGCTCAGTAATCAGACCCTTGGACTGCATGAAGATTTATGATCAATGGGCTGCTGTGACCAAGCATTTCGACATTGGTTTCACTTGGAGTCAATGGTATGAATCATGGAAAGCCAAAGCCATATTACCATGCCTCGACCCCCTAGTGCTAGAAGAATATGACAGGGAAAATCTGAGAAGAATCTACCTGGCAGAAAATGAAGCACTCTCCTTCACCTGTGAAGCCTTGAGTGTCTTTATCAGAAATTTATGGGGAGAAGACGCTGGGAATAGGTTTGACTCTTACACAGCTGATGTTGTTCTTCATAGGGAAACCATCTTCTTGCATTTGCTTTATCCAGAAGATGTGAAGCATCAATGGCAGATTCAGACAGAATCAGAGCTCAGAAGACTCGGAAATTTCATCAAATGGGTCATACCAAATGATGCATTCTTCTTGAGAGCTCAAAGGAAGAAGGATTTGAGACTGAAGTTATCCAACTGGGTGCTAGCAGAGCATCAGAAGATGAAGCTACATCTGTACCATAAGCTGGGACCTTCTGCTTCTTCTTCTGCAATGGAAATGGTCACCATTCCCAAAGCAGAATTTGAAGAAATGAAGGCTACAAACTTGAAGGTTACTCAGCTAGAGACTGCACTGAAGCTACTCTACGAACGTCTCAATATCCCACCTCCACCTCTTCCAAACCCTTGATTTTTTTTTACTTGTGTGTGATATAAAATCTATTTGGTTGATACAATTATATATATATAAATATGTTTGATCTAATTATCTGCCTTTTGTTCAAATTTTTCTAAGTCTTATTTTGACTATGATGTGTTTTTACACTCTTTTTGTCTGATGACAAAAGGGGGAGTAAAAGAAAGGTATGATGAACACGAAAGAAAGGTATATTGAACACGTGAGAATCCGATTATCCACCATCCGATGGATACACTGGAACTAAAGTATCATGCATATCATTTCATACATAGCATTTTTGTGCGCTAATATTCATTGATCTAGTGCTATGATAATGTTTAATAAATTTTCGGTACAATGAAATATATTTGATTAAATCAATCTATTTGGTATATAATCAGCATCCGATCTCACTTTATTAAATACATGCTCTGATACATTTACTGATTTTTCGTAATCACTTAGATAAATTTGCTTACCAAAAAATTGCCTTAAAACCTAAATTGTTCATATATATCTAAACTGTTAAATTCAGGGGGAGACCCTTAATGTCTTTTTGAAACTAAATTGTTCATCTACCTTAGATGTTTGTCATCATCAAAAAGGGGGAGATTGTTGGAACCTAAACGATTGAGATGTTTAGACCCTCATTAATTTTGATGATAACAAAGTATTCACAAGAGAACAATTTATGTTCTAACATTTCTTGAAGTGTGCAGATACTAATAATACGTATATTCTAAGCCACTCAAGCAAGAAGAAAGTAATTCTCAAGAGAAGGATTCATTCTATGTGTCAGCATCCGGCCCATCCTTGTGAGCGTCTGGAATTTCCTCTTTATACACTATGCTTATCCAATTGCTACAAGCGTCCGAACTTCCGATTCAACGAAGCGTCCGAACTTCCGATTCTTAGCGGCGTCTAAACCTCACTTCTAATCACGTGTTAGTCACGCTGTCGCTCTACCTCTCGAAGTTTCGAACGGATTTCAAAATTGATCTTGAGCGCTAAAATTGTTGTACGAGGTATCAAAGGTGAAACCTTTAACTACAAGACAAAAATCGCATAAGCAAGGTAGTACAAGCCTTCTTGAAATTCTGAAATATTTATCGAGAACAAGCATCGCTTCGTGAGCAACCAAGTCTCGTGCTAAGTCTGCGGCCTACGTAATCAACTCAGCGTCCGACCCTTTCTTTAAGAAAGTTTTTCTATAGTTGAGCTTAATCTTTTATCCTCTCTGTGAGAGTTATTTTTAACTGTATTTCAACTCACTTGTAAAAGTTTGTTTTGGCCTAGTTAAGGCTGTATCCTCAAAGGCTCGACTGTACTGAGTCGTTTTGAGAAGTTGAGAGTATTGTCAAGTTGTGACAGTAGAATACTCTTGAGGAAATTGTAATCAGATTGATTATAGTGAAAATCCTTCAGGAACGAAGGGACTAGACGTAGCTATCAGTTTGGTAGTGAACTAGTCTAAATTTCTGTGTCTCTGCTTTCGCTTTCTATTCATTTTTATCTTCTTTGCGTTAAAAACAAGTTTTATCAAACTGCTTTTTCAAATGCGTCAGTTACACTCCAAAGATCCGATAAACAAACAATTTTGAAAAACTTGTGTTCTATAGTGTTTCTAACTTAAAGTTTACGAAAAGTTTGTAAACACAATTCAACCCCCCTTCTTGTGTTCACGTTCAGAGTCATCGGAAACCTAAAGTTATTGATGTCTACTTTCGATCTAATTGTCCAGTGCATAAAGTGAATTCAATTGACCAATTATAGACTTTGCCTTAGCTAAGTAAGAATATTAGTTAGAATAAGACTTAGTCTGTAATTGGGTAATGAGATCACTTAATTCCCTGAGCAATTAGTTCCTCTATAGAGATTAATCCCTTCCAAGGTTTCTAATGATTCAGATTGGGTAAGGAGGATAAGACAGGATCAATAAGGTAGATTGTTCCAAAGAATATCAAGGATTTATTTTCTGGATACTTGTTGGGTCCATTGGTTATTAAACGCGTCGATCTACACCGCTATCAGATGAAGCCGTGTGGGTTCTGGTTTAAATTCCAGTAGCATCAAGAAAGGGAGTTACACCATCAAGCGAAGGAGAGCAGTAGTAAAGTTTATTTAAGAGTAAAGATGGTGGACATCTGAGACTATAAGTTACTGTGAGTCAAGTCGTTAGGTTGAGGCTGATGTGATTCTAATTAGCCACTTGCAAGCTAAGTCTCCAACCAAGTGAGGCTTAGACCTCGTGTGAGACAAAGTTTGCAATCAACTAATGAAAATCAAGTCAGTTTAACCAACGGATACCTCTCAAGAGCTGAGCAACCCTAGAGTTTCAAGTTTCCTAGGCCAAGTCGGTTGCAAGACCAAGTACAGTGAGCTAAATATGAGTATCAACTCCGTAGTTGCGGAAGAGGCCTCTAAGAAAGGATTTCCATTGGTAACATAAGAGTGAACGTCACGAATGGGAAAATTTGTTCAAGGTATATATTAGTTACCTCTAGGTGACAATTCTATTTTGATAAGATAGTTGCCCAACGAAGGGTTATGAAACCACCAACGATAGTATTGGATGCTGTTTGGGTGAACTTCCAAAGAGTATTCGAAGGAGAGTACCTTCCAAGGAGTCTAAAGAGATAGAAGGAGCAAAGATTCACTCGCTTGACACCAAAAGGCACGTCTGCAGGGAATTGTGTAGACGAATTCAAAGAATTCTTCACCTACTTAACCTACCTTCAACATGAATGGGATGATGAGTAAGCGACTCATCAGTTGGGTTGAAAACCCGAACCGAGTTAAGCAATATCGTGTGGCAAGTTCATGAGGATGGCTGTGTGAGACTGTGGGTTACTACAGAATTACAAAGGAAGCACCGGTTATCTTATGGCAGAATGTCTAAGCGAGTAGCAGACGATGAAAAGCAAGCGTAACAATTTCTAACAGTCAAGAGCAACCGAAAGATAGAACAGCACCAGAGTTAAACTCTCAGACTGCAAGTAAAGTATTCCATCTGATGGAGATAAGACGAAAGGAGTTCATTCATTTGAAAAGACGTAAGATCAGAGTTGCGCAGCGGAAGCACCAAAAGCCAATTTATTATACTGAAGGATGAGGTAAGAAAGAAAAGCGTGGTTCGGGGACGAGATTCCATGGAGGTAAATCACTGTTCGCATCCCATGTTGCCAACGCTAAGAAGTTCCTACACCCTTAACTCCATATAAGGGATCTGGAAGTGAGAACCTATCTCATGGGGGAAAGATTTGAAGTTAGTAAGGATGTGAGTTACCACCAAATCGGAGGATACCTAGAGTCGTTCACGATTGCAAGTATTCTATCGACTAGTGCGTAGAGTGATTTCACTTAACCAGTTACACTATTACCCAATGGGCTATGAGGAAGTTGTAGTTGAAGTTCCAATGAAAGATGCAGCAATTTTCGAGGACGAAAATTTTTAAAAGGTGGGTAGTAGTGTAACACCCCAAATTTCTAAGCTAAGTTGAGAATAAGTTATGAGAAGAATTGTGTGATTGTATCCAAGCTTAATTTGATTTCAAAGTGAGTGGATATAATTACACAAAGTTTTGATAAGAAAGTTAATGGGTTTGAGTTGAGGAATAAGTTGGATTTAATCTTAAGATGGTTAAAGGTGTTGATTTGTAGTTATGGAAGTTAATTTGAGAAGAAAGTCTCAAGGTTTGGTGTTAGAACTAAGTTTTCTGGGTTTTTCTGCAGTGTGAATCGATTCATATATCCTGGGAATCGATTCACAGCATTAAAGATCCATTGGCATCAAATTTTAGCAGTGGGAATCGATTCACAGAAGCCAGGAATCGATTCACATAAGACAAAGCCACCGGGACTCGCAGTGTGAATCGATTCATTCATTAAAACTGCAATTCAGGCGCTTTTTACACTGTGGGAATCGATTCACACTATGCTGTGAATCGATTCACAGCTGCAGAGGTGTATAAAAACGCTATTTCAGCGAGCAGAACGCAGAAATAGAGAAAGAGGGAAGGAAAAGAAGAGAAAGGGAAAGGAGAAAGAGGAGAGGAGAGCTAGGGTTTCACCCTTTGAGAAGGATTGAAGAGATTCATGTTAGATTTCTTCAATCACTTGCTTAAATGGAGAGTTTGAGAGTTGAGATTTGGGTATTTGGAAGATTTGGGTTTGAACCCTAGAGAGGAGAAGAAGAAACACGAATTTGGAGAAGAATAAGGGGGAGAAGACCAAGCTCCAGCAAGGATTGCTCAAGTTCTTGGATTGAGAAGGAAGATTGAAGGTTGAAGATCAAGATTTGAGAAGTATTTGGAGAAGCCCCAAGTTGAGCAAAGAGGGAAAAGCTTGAAGAGGAGCAAAGAGTCCAAAGTTCAACCTTCCTAGCTCAATGTTTTGAAGAATAGAGGTGAGTTCTTCAACCCTTAGGTGATGGGCACCCATAAGTCCCACATATAGGAATTTCTCTTCCTTTATTAACATATGAACCCTAGGTTCAAGTTAGGTTTTAAATACCTACAAGAGGTTGAGTTATTATTGTTATGATTGTCATGATTGTTATGATTGTGTAGTGGGCTTGATTAAAAGAGGTTGGCGACTGCCCCCAACCCCCCACAGTTGAATGTATGTTTGATGTTTTTCTCTTGATAATTCCATAGAGTTTCAAGGGATGAGTTAATGTATGTGTTGTCCATTAATTTGGTGAATTGTGAGGCTTGTCAAAGAGCCATAAGCTTAAGTCATAGAGGTCAAGAAAGGACCCTAGGAAAAGGATGTGATAGGATGAATGTGTGAATTAGTGTCCATGATTTAGATTAATTAGATGAAAAGGGGTACTATTAGTGTAAGCTTGATTCATTGAAATGATTGTAGTTTCCTTGAATAGTTAAGTAATGAGAATGATTGTATTTCTATGAACATGCATACAATCATAAGCATAAGCATATGCATAAGCTAAAGTCCATGGCAAGACTCCTCTATTTATAGGAGTAGATCGGTTTGGTTAGCCAAGTGGGACGCCCTTGGAGGGTTATGACTTCTAACCACCATTCCGAAAGTGTGTAATTGGGGTCTAGGGACTGAAGCCTACGACACTACCCAATAACACAAAATGCATTACATGCATAGCAACATATTATATATCTCTTATGAATGGTATAATATGTGAAGTGATGTTAAGTTATGAATGTTAATGAATTTCTTGTATGTATATATATACGTATTCGGAATTAGCTTAGTTAGTTGTATGGAATCTTGGATAGCACACCCCTAGTCGCTTGATTATTATATTGTAATGGTGCCTAGAAGTAGAAAGAGATGTGATAAGATTGATTTCTATGATATAAAGAAAAGCAATTAAGTGTTAAGTATGGAGTAAGTAAGTAAAGAAGAACAAATGTTCTTAGTTAATAAAGTTGGCACTTGTGTAGCATTGGGTTAGTTATGCTAGATGTAGCTATAGAAGTAGTGTTTGAATTAGTCTTTTCAGGCTAGTAAGGACGGATGAGAGAACGGTGAGGAGTCCGTGAAGGGCTCACTGAGATTTATAATCTCACCCTTTTCCTTTTGTTGTTTTTCAGATAAGCAGGTATTGAAGACGATGAGTCAAAGCTCCAAAGTTCAGGACTCATAGGCTAGTTTGATATTGCAGTGGGAATTTTATATTCCAAGTTATGTGTAATATGTAATCTATTCATTAGGTTAGTGAAGCAAGTTTAATTTATGACTTGGATTATTGTAATCAAGTTTGTAAATGTTTAGTAATTCCTGTACCTTAATGTAAATTGTCGTACTTTCAATTATGTTGAGGTGCGGGTGTTACATTATGGTATCAGAGCAGTTCGATCTTATCGGACTGTGAGTCACTAGTTTAGTAATGACTCAGTTTAGGAAGTGCCAGTTTAGTCCTTGTTGGACTGTAAGCAGTTAGCAGGAATTTTCCCTTGTCCGAGAACTTCTCTACATATTCTTATGCTTAGTATGGAATATTAAGCCTGATCAACTTAATACTCCATACCGTGTACGAAGAATGTAGTAGATGGAGCTGGCGGATGAGGGAGGAGACCGAATAGGAGCGTGAACTCTGATGAAGCTTGATGGATAAGGATGATGCAGACAAGGAAGGAGCGGATGCAAGAGCTCTCATTAAGTGAGGACCTTCGGAATACGGAAAAAGAGAAACAGGTTCCCACCTTTCCGGAATCAAGAGTTAAGGAATGTTTCAAGAGTGGTCGGAACCATAGTGGTGAGGGTTCGGCTAGGCAAGCGTGCAATTCATGTATAGTCAACCGAGACGCTCTGGAAGTGATTGGAAATGACAAGCAAGTAAGGGGTCTTAATTGTGAAGTTTCAGATCAACTTAGGATGGGCATTTGTAATCGGTTAGGGTTACAACACTGGTTATGCTATCAAGTTGCTCCGCCTAATCCATTATGAATGGATCCTAGAATGATTGAGATCTTATGATGATTCCCAAGTTAATTCAAGTGTCCTTCGTGGTAAACAGTAAGTACCCTTAATTGTAGGATTTCAATCGAGTAGGATGGTCGGTTCTAATTGGTTAGGGTCTCAACACGTGTTGTTTCAGCAGGATTGGTTAACCTAGCCGATTATAGGTGGATCCTAGGTCGATGGAAATCCTATGATAATCCCTGAGAGAACCTTAGTGTTCCGAGTGGTAGCGGTAAGGGTAAGGAACAAGATGGAGTTAGGCGATATGCCACAACGCCCAAATGGTAGTATGGGTTCTCAAGGGTGACCTTGCCCTAGTAAAGCAGAAAGAAAACTCTAAGTCTTCAAGGAACGGTGTCCTTAGTGGAACAACGAACATCAGAGGATCGGATGAGATGTAGTCTTCAGACTATAGAAGTTTCAAGAAAAGCTGAGTCTGTTGGAACCTAAACGATTGAGATGTTTAGACCCTCATTAATTTTGATGATAACAAAGTATTCACAAGAGAACAATTTATGTTCTAACATTTCTTGAAGTGTGCAGATACTAATAATACGTATATTCTAAGCCACTCAAGCAAGAAGAAAGTAATTCTCAAGAGAAGGATTCATTCTATGTGTCAGCATCCGGCTCATCCTTGTGAGCGTCTGGAATTTCCTCTTTATACACTATGCTTATCCAATTGCTACAAGCGTCCGAACTTCCGATTCTGAGCAGCGTCAGAACTTTCGATTCGAGCGGCGCCTGAACCTCACTTCTAATCACGTGTTAGTCACGTTGCTGCTCTACCTCTCAGAAGTTTCTGGAACGGATTTCAAAATTGATCTTGAGCGCTAAAATTGTTGTACGAGGTATCAAAGGTGAAACCTTTAACTACAAGACAAAAATCGTACAAGCAAGGTAGTACAAAAACGGTAACATGTACTACTGGGATATTCTCTGCAAAGCAAGAAAGAGACAGCACTTTGAATTTACCTTACTCAATGGTAAGGAGCCATTTTTGCCTTAACGGTTATATCCTTGGAACTCTATATATACCTCATGGTATCCATTGAAGAAGGAACGAAGATACTGTGAAAAAGCTTGCTAAAATTCTGCTGAAATATTTACTGAGAACAAGCACTGCTTCTGTGAGCAACCAAGTCTCGTGCTAAGTCTCTGGACTACGTAATCAACTCGGTCCGACCCTTTCTTTAAGAAAGTTTTTCTATAGTTGAGCTTAATCTTTTATCCTCTCTGTGAGAGTTATTTTTAACTGTATTTCAACTCACTTGTAAAAGTTTGTTTTGGCCTAGTTAAGGCTGTATCCTCAAAGGCTCGATTGTCTCGAGTCGTTTTGAGAAGTTGAGAGTATTGTCAAGTTGTGTGATATAATACTCTTGAGGAAATTGTAATCGATTGATTATAGTGAAAATCCTTCAGGAACGAAGGGACTAGACGTAGCTATCAGTTTGGTAGTGAACTAGTATAAATTTCTGTGTCTCCCGCTTTCGCTTTCTATTCATTTTTATCTTCTTTGTGTTAAAAACAAGTTTTATCAAAGCTGCTTTTTCCAGTGTCAGGTTATACCCAAAGATCCGATAAACAAACAATTTTGAAAAACTTGTGTTCTATAGTGTTTCTAACTTAAAGTTTACTTAAAAGTTTGTAAACACAATTCAACCCCTTCTTGTGTTCACGCTCGGTTGGTACGAGCTCGGCCTCTTGGTTGAGCACTTAATGATGTCAAGAGAAAAGATTCTATATTGTGAACATGTCTCGAAGGTGGTCATATGAACCGCCCTCCTCTATTCAATGGAGAAAAATTTGATTCTTGGAAGGATAAGATGAAAGCATTCCTTGAGGCACAAAGTCTTGATTTGTGGGATATAGTTGAAAGCGGATACATTCTTCCCGCTAATGCCCTTGGCGTTGCAATATCAAGGAAAACGGTGCGATGATCGTAAAAGAGATATCAAACCAACCAGAGGGCCAGATTTATTCTCATCTGTGCTATGACAGAAAGAGAATATGATAAATGTGGCAAGTTTGATACTGCCAAAGAAATATGGGATTCTCTTGTGTTGTCTTATGAGGGTTCTGCCCAAGTAAGAGAAACAAAGGCTAGCATGATGGTTCGCCAATATGAACTATTCAAAATGGAAGATGGAGAAAACATTGAAACTATGTTTGGAAGATTCCAAACACTTGTTCATGGGTTGCAGGCCCTTGGAAAAAGTTATACCACACTTGATCATGTGAGAAAGATTTTGAGAAGCTTGACAAGGCAGTGGAGACCCAAAGTCACTGCTATTCAAGAAGCAAAAGATCTGAATGTTCTTCGGCTTGAAGATCTTATGAGTTCCCTAAAAGCTCATGAACTTGAGCTAAATGAAGAAGAACCTACCAAGAAGAGTAAGTCTATTGCTTTAAAAGTTAATCAACATAAACCTAGTACTTCTAAAGCTTTTCAGTCAAGAAGAAGAATCGGATGATGAAGCTTGAAGGAGACTACGATGGATCGGATGATGAGCTTGCATTCATATCTAAGAAGATCCAGAGAATGTGGAAGAAAAGAAACTTTAGAAGGAAGTTTCGAAGAAAGATTCAAAGGACAAGACGGAGAGCAAAGACAAGGACAAAGCCCAAGTCATTTGCTATGAATGTAAGAAGCCTGGACATTTCAAATCCGAGTGTCGTAATCTTAAAGAAAAGCCCACAAGAAGCTCCTTCAAGAAAAAGAAGAAAGGTCTCATGGCAACATGGGAAGATCTTGACTTATCCTCCTCTGAGGAAGATAAAGAAGAAGCTCACATTGCCCTCATGGCGCATAATCGACATTGAGTCGAAGAAGATGTTGAAGAGGTAATAGTATATGATTCCTACTCACGAACTTCAACTTGCTTTTGATGATCTTCTTAAGGACTCGCCACTCTCATCGAGTATAAGAACTTGAAAAAGAAATTTTTAAAACTATCACAAGATTTTCATTCCTTACGTAATGAAAACTCTATACTCGATGAAGAGAACCGTGGCGAAAATCAGCGTCAGTTGATAACCAGCGTCTGGAAGCTAACAAGCAACCGTGAGAGCTCAAGCTAAGAGTTACGTAGTTCTGGCGATCTAACTGCAAATCAAATGA
This sequence comes from Calophaca sinica, assembly GCA_037113605.1. Classification (NCBI taxonomy): domain Eukaryota; kingdom Viridiplantae; phylum Streptophyta; class Magnoliopsida; order Fabales; family Fabaceae; genus Calophaca; species Calophaca sinica. The sequence continues at coordinate 98,098,443 of CM073733.1, read as the reverse complement.
CTATGAACAAGCATTTCAAAAGTTTCTTGCAGAGTGTAACTCAAGCAAGCAAGCTTCAATGATCCGGGGTGTCAGTAAAGCGACAACTCATGGTCTTGGCTATATACCGATGAAACCCTTTTGGAAAATAATTCAAAGATCCGATAAATCCCATAGCCATAGTAAATGCTTACATTGTACTTATTGTAATAAATCTGGTCATTTGAAAAGTGCATGTAATGTTTTTAAAACTAAGAAGGATAAGCCTCCTTCAAGAACTAACAAGAAAGGACCCAAAAAGATATGGGTACCTAAAGATAAAATAGTCTATGTTGCAGACATGCTTAGCAACAAAGTCAACACACCAGTCTTGGTACTTAGACAGTGGATGCTCGCGTCACATGACGGAGAAAAGCATATGTTCCAAGAACTAAGACCTAGAGAAGCTGGATTCGTTGGTTTCGGAGGAAACCAGAAAGGTAAAATAGTTGGAATTGGTCGCATAGGTAAAGGCTCTCTTCCTTCTATTGATAATGTTTTATATGTTGAAGGACTGAAACATAATCTATTGAGCATAAGTCAATTATGTGACAATGGTTATGAAGTCATCTTTACAGAAACTGGATGTTTAGTAAAAAGCAAAAACGATGGATCTATATTCTTTACAGCAAAGAGGAAACAAAATGTTTATAAAGTTGATCTTTCCGAACTTGAAAAACAAGATGTCAAGTGTCTTATATCATTGAAGATGAGCAATGGATTTGGCACAAAAGATTAGGTCATGCCAACTTGAGATTAATCTCAAAATTAAACAAGCACAATCTTGTTAAAGGCTTACCAAATCTTAAGTACAAATCGATGCCCTTTGTGAAGCTTGTCAAAAGGAAAACAAGTTAAAACTATCTTTCATTTAAAAAATGTTGTTTCAACTTCTAGACCACTTGAACTTTTACATCTTGATCTTTTTGGTCCCACAAGGACAGCCTCTTTAACTGGAAAGAAATATGGTTTAGTCATTGTGGATGATTTTACTAGATGGACATGGGTTAAATTCCTTGCCCACAAGGATGAGTCTTATAAGGTATTTCCTGTTTTCTGCAAATCAGTTCAAAATGAAAAAGGCATTTGCATTTCCTCTATTAGAAGTGATCATGGGGGAGAATTTGAAAATGAGAACTTTCAAAAATTTTGTGAAGAAAATGGCATCTCCCACAATTTCTCCTCTCCTAGAACACCTCAACAAAATGGTGTTGTAGAAAGGAAAAATAGGTCCCTCCAGGAAATGGCCAGGACCATGATCAATGAAGGCGATATTGCAAAACATTTTTGAGAAGCGATAAACACTGACTTGTTATATTCAAAATAGAATTTATATAAGACCTATTTTGAATAAGACTCTTATGAATTGTGGAAAGGAAGAAAACCAAACATTTCTTACTTTCATCCTTTTGGTTGTATTTGTTATATCCTGAATACTAAAGATCGACTTGGTAAGTTTGATTCCAAGGTCGACAAAGGAATCTTTTGGGATATTATGAAAGATCTAAAGCTTTTAGAATATACAACAAAGAAACTTTGACAGTTGAAGAGTCCATTCATGTCAAGTTTGATGATAAGAAGCCTGACACTGCAATGTCAGAGCTAGATGAGTTATTTTCAGATTTAAACCTCGGTGACAAGCCAGACGGTGAATATACATCTTCATCATCCGGTGGTGACAAGACGAAGAATTCGACTCAAGCGGAAGCTGAAGCAAGAAAAAGCTGGAAGTACAAGACCAATCATCCAAAAGATCAAATCATAGGAGAACCTGGTGACAAAGTACGAACCAGATCCTCTTTCAAGGAGCATGCTGACTTTGCACTTCTCTCTGAGATGGAACCTAAGACGATTGATCAAGCCTTGGAAGATGAAGGGTGGATTCTAGCTATGCAAGATGAGTTAAATCAGTTCCAAAGGAATGATGTCTGGAAGCTAGTCACTCTACCAGAAGATAAGCAAGCTATTGGTACTAAATGGGTATTCAGAAATAAGCTTGATGAAGACGGTAAAGTTGTGAGAAATAAGGCAAGGTTAGTTGCTCAAGGCTACTCACAAGAAGAAGGTATTGATTTCACTGAAACTTTTGCACCTGTTGCAAGATTAGAAGCTATTCGTATTTTACTATCATTTGCAGCACATCATGAGATAACTTTATATCAAATGGATGTGAAAAGTGCTTTTCTAAATGGTTTTATAACTGAAGAAGTTTATGTTAAACAACCTCCTGGTTTTGAAGATATTGAATTTCCTGAACATGTTTTTAAACTTAAAAAGGCACTATATGGTCTTAAGCAAGCTCCCAGAGCATGGTATGATAGACTAAGTTCCTTTTTAATGGAAAATGGATTTACAAGAGGTTTAGTTGACACTACTCTTTTCAGAAAAACCTCAAACAAGCATTTCATACTTGTTCAAATATATGTTGATGATATTATTTTTGGAGACACTAATGAAAGTCTTTGCAAAGAATTTTCTAAGCTTATGCAGGCTGAATTTGAGATGAGCATGATGGGAGAATTAAAGTTCTTCCTTGGAATACAAATCAAGCAATGCAGTGATGGTATTTATATTCATCAAAGCAAATACATCAAAGAATTATTGAAGAAATTCAAGATGCTGGATTGCAAGCCGATGAGCACGCCTATGCATCCTACCTGCTCTCTTAGTAAAGATGAAATTGGTAAGAAGTTAGATCAGAAGCTATACAGAGGTATGATTGGATCTCTACTTTATCTTACGGCTTCAAGACCTGATATTATGTTCGTCTGCACTGTGTGCTAGGTTTCAATCGGATCCTAGAGAATCACACCTAAGTCTTTGTTAAAAGAATATTTAGATATTTACAAGGAACTACTTATCTTGGTTTGCTTTATAAGAAATCAAAAGATTACCAATTAGTAGGTTTCGTGATGCTGATTTTGCTTTGGAGATCGAATTGAAAGAAAAAGCACAAGTGGAGGCCGCCAATTCCTTGGAGCTAATCTTGTGTCTTGGTCAAGCAAACGGCAAAGCACAATAGCACTCTCAAAGGTGAATACATCTCGGCAAGTTGCGCTTCTCAACTTCTGTGGATGAAGTATCAACTTGAAGACTACTTGATAAAAGAGAGTAACATTCCTATCTTCTGTGATAATACATCTGCCATATGTCTTACTAAAAATCCTATATTGCATTCTAGAGCAAAGCACATTGAGATTAAGCATCATTTTATAAGAGACTATGTTCAGAAGGGTATTTTAGAAATAAAATTTGTAGACACTGATCATTAGTGGGCTGACATATTTACAAAACCCCTTGCTGAAGATAGATTCAATTTTATAAGAAGAAACTTAAACTTTCATCTTATAAAAGAATGATTAATCTCAGCTCTGATGATAAACTAAATCTCAAAGATCTCGATATGACATAAGCATGTATGTGCATCAAAGATCTTATTCATCATATGCATCATAACTCATCATCCGGTAAGTCGGTTGCGTGCGTCCGAGCACACCCACACGTGTCACATGTGTTAAGGACTCAAGCGCCTCATCATATCTACTGAGTCATGATTATTTACGTTTTCAATAAAATCTTTTACTTTTATTTTGGCGTCCGCATTTAATGAAAAAGCGAATCTTTATTTTCTTTTCTTTTTGATTTATTTTTATAAGAGAATACGAAGCGATATTTTGAAAAATAACTGTACCATTCTCCTTTAACTTTCCCACTACTCCACATTTTTCGCTCCACTCTGTGTTTTCTGCAAAACTGTACTCGTTTTCTTTTTCTCTCTATCTCTCTGTGTGTGTGTTTAAACCCTAAAACCTCCATCGCCTCCATCTCTCAACTGCAACCATGGCTGGAGTAACAACATCTGAATATACAGCTATCTATAACACCATGACTGAAGGAAAAGTCCTGTTAGAAAATCGAGTTGATTTGGAAAACTTCAAGCTCTATGGCTTCGACTTCTTCAATGGGTTCAAGGCAATGGGCTGGGAACAGTATTTCTTCTGGAACCCGGTTGAGGTTCTGGTGACTGCGATTAAAGAACTTTGGGGTAACGTTCGGTTACATAAAGGTGGCATCTTTGAAGGAACAGTGAAAGGTTTCAAGTTTATTTTTTCCATCAAAAATATCTCTGAAGTCACTGGGTGTCCGTGTGAAGGCATCGTCTTCTATTCAGAATGGGCTGACGCATTTCATGGGATTGAGAAGGTCAACAATGATCTGTTTGACAACCACCAGAAGCTCAAAGCCTGGTGAGATGTAGGACTAACGTGTTCATTATATATTAATGAAAACATTAATGAATTATTATTTTGGTCAAAAACATTTAAATGTATTTAATGACATTTCATGTTATACTATTATTGGTTCTATTGACTATGATAAACATAACTCTTTAAATATTCTATTAAAATATGAAAATTACTTAATGTCAATATTAACTATTAATTATAACTTGGAAAAAATATATAAAAACTAATTAAAAAAGCTATACAACTTGTAGCTTATACGTACGAGACTGTTATAAATATTTATTTAATAATATAATTTTTTTTGATTTCAATGTGTATATATTTTTTTTGTTTTAGTGTCTTTTTTTGTCACAATTTTAATGTATATTGCATCATTCAAAATTTTTTCGGATATTTAATAAATAATAAAGCAATAAAATACAAATAAATTTTTTTTACTAATAATAATAATAATAATAATATTAATAATGGCAAAAAAGCATGGAGCCCAATAAGTTGCATGGGGAGGCCCACCAGGTGCAGAGATATTTTTAAGAAAATATTAAAAATAATTAAATCAAAATTAAGAATATAATATATTTTAAATAAAATGGAAATATTGATATGATGATTGATTTATTTTAAATAGGCTGATTTTAATAATTTTAATTTATATCTATATCTATATCTATATCTATATCTATATCTATATTAAATACATTTAGGAATAATCTCATTGATTATTCCTATCCATGCCATCCTCACATGAAATTAGCACTAATATATATATATATATATATATATATATATATATATATAAGTATGTATCATCTAAATAGACCTAATAGCGCAGATGTGCAATGAATTCGATGACATGTAAACAATTGTCATTCATGCGATGCTTATGTGGACAAAATAATAAAAATAAAATATTTTACACAATTAATGATAATCAACATTCTGAGTAATATTTGATGATGGCTATTAATGCCATCATGCGTTTTTTAGAAACAAATTAAATGGTAAATGATTATAAAGGCAACCTGATAAAAAAGGATCTCAATTTCAAAAATGATCACAAAAGACAAGATATTTTATTTGACAGTTGTGTCAATGTACGAAACGAAAGTTGAAAATGACATGACACACCCAAATCCACAAAAAAGTGGATTTCAAGTTTTATCTGTTAGTGGAGGACCTGCCGAGGTCACAACGGCACTATTTGGAACCCTAACTATATATACCATACTCAAATTAGTGAAGAAGATTAACGAAGTGAACTATTTACGATACAGTGAGCAACTAAGAAATATTCCAAATTTTTAAGACCAAGTGAACAGCACTCAAAAGTTTTATCCTTTCTTTTAGAAAGATATCTTTGTGCTAAAGTTTTCATTGTAAATTCTCTCTTGCTGAGAGTTTGATTAAACCGTTACAAATCTTTTTGAACATTTGTATTTGGCCTAGTAGTGGCTGTGTATCTTCCTTAGAGGCTTGACCGTACTAAGAGGTTCTAAAAAGTTGAGAGTATAGCCAGTTTGACAGTAGTATACTCTTGAGTTGTAATCAGTTGATTATAGTGGAGAAATCCTTCAGTGTGGTAAAGGGACTAGACGTAGCTACCAAGTGTTAGTGAACTAGTATAAATCACTGCGTCCTGCTCTCTCTTTTCTCTTTACTGCTTCTTATTGTTATCTTTGTTTAAAGAGTTGTTTTTTGAAAGGTTTTCAAAAACATAAGTATTTGCAAAAGATTTCTAAAACCCAATTCAAACCCCTCTTTCTTGTGTGTTTGCCACGTTCAGTTCACACATCTTTTGCTTGCTTAACTGAATGAGGCCATTGGGCATAAGTAGTGGCCTTTATATCAACTGTTACCCCCTTCCCGCAAGGTGAAGGTGGGAAGATACTGAGCAGCTTCACCATGGAGAGAAAATGTTTGAACAACTTAGGTAGTAAGTTTTTGGTAAACACATCAGTGAGTTGATCCATGGCATAAACTGGAAGAAGGCACATCAAACCAGAGGCAACGCATTCCCATACCACATGACAATCAATACCCAAGTGTTTGGTACACTCATGGAACACATGACTAGCTGCTATGTGCAATGCGCTCTTATTATCACAATACAAAACAACAAGTTTATCACACTACCTATGGAGGTCGTGCATGAGAAAATTGATCTATTTAAGCTCATAGGAAGCTGTAGCAAGCGCACAATACTCAACCTCAAAGGAGGAATGAGCAACCGTAGTTTATTTCTTTGATTTCCAGCTAACCAAGGAATCTCTGAGAAAGAAGCAGAAGTAACTAACTGATCGACGGGAATCAGGACAACCACCCCAATCAAAGTCACTAAAACTAAGTAAATGTAGAGATGAAGTACCCGAGAACCCACTGAGTAGCCTGAAAATGAGCATTGGTTGGGCATGAAAGAAATTGACTTAGTTGTTATATGGCGAAGGAAATGCCAGGGCGCATGGTGGCGAGACCAACTAGGCGTAGGTAGCCAGAGGTATCAGAATAAGCGCCATTACTATCTTGATGAAGATGAGTTCTCGGATCCAGAGGTGTAGCAACAGGTTTGTATCCAATAAGCCCAGTTTCAGTAAGCAAATCAAGGTAGTATTGTCATTGACAAAGAAAAATGTTGCGGGAAGAATGAGCGGCTTCAAGTTCTAAGAAATGTTTGAGAACACCAAGATATTTAATACCAAAGGCAGTGTTGAATTGGGCTTTGAATGATTCAGATCTAGTGAGTGTGTTGCCAGTGAGCACAATGACACCAACGTAAACAATGAGGGCCGTAAAAGAGGAACCATAGTTTTTAACAAAAAGAGAAAAATCAAAAGGTGCTTAAGTGTAACCATCATCAACAAGCAGAGTGGATAAGCGCTCAAACAAGGTGAAACTTGCTTGTTTGAAACAATAGATCGATTTCAAAAGTTTGCAAACTTTGTTGGAAGGTGCACTAGGAAACCCTTGAAGAATCACCATGTAAATGGTTTCATGTAGTTCACCGTATAAGAATGTGTTATTGACGTCAAATTGGTGAACCTGCCAATTGTGAATAGATGCCAATACAAGAACAAGGCGCACAGTAGTAATATTGGTAATGGGTGAAAAAGTATCAAAATAGTCCTACCCTTCCCTTTGATATAGCCTTTAGCAAAATGTCATGCTTTAAGGCGAACATTGGCATATGAGTTCCTTTTAATTCGATATACCTATTTGTTGCTTGTGGGAGTGACATTGGGAGGAAAATTAACAAGAAACCAAGTTTGATTAGCCTCTGAAGCCCGAATCTTGTGGATGAAATAAAATATGTCACCCTACCTCTATTCCATTATGAAGACCGATTTATGTGACAGCATTCTGCTATTGGAACTTTATCCTTCAAGGATGCATAACAGTTCTTTTATCCCATAAATAAAGTCCTGGATTAGGCGAATTAATTTAGACATCTTATATTCTACCCTCTAAATTTATTCTTATTTGGCGCCTGCTACATAAAAGATTGCCCACGGATGAAAATTTACAACTAAGGAGATGCACCATTTTCTTTATTTGCAGTGTTTATGGTTCAACAGTAGATACCCCTGACCACTTATTTCTAGAATGCCGCTTTGTTCGCAGCATATGGTCTTGGCTTAGCTCAGTGTTCCATAAACCTATTGTTTTAACTGGCTTTCACTCTCTTTTTTCTACTTTGGATAGCTCTTGGTGCACTAAAATTAGAGTTTTACTGCTAACTGCTATCATAAAATACAATTTGGATGATATGGCATTGTAGAAATCAACTAAGATTTAGTAACAAAAGAATTTCTTTGCAGGGGCAATCTGATCTCTCATTGCTAACACCTCACTATCAGGTAACATGTCAAAGGGGGTCACTACTGCGTCAAACGCCAATTCATCTATCCTCAAGGCTTTCTATGTGACTCAACATGCTGTAGAAGCCCCTTTAATTAAACAAATTGATTGGATTCCTCCAAATTGTGGATGGATAAAATGCAACAATACTGATGGAGCCTCTAGAGGCAACCCCAGTCTCGCAGCGTGTGATGACCAACTTAGAGACAACAGTGCAGCAACACTTGGTTGTTTCACTTCCTTTTTAGGCACTAACTCCCTTTTAAATGCAGAATTGTCAGGAGCAATGCTTGTAATTGAGCTTGCTCATCAAAGGGTATGGAATTGTTTATGGATTGAGTGTGACTCCATGCTTGCTGTTCAGACCTTCAATTCGATTGAAATAGTTCCTTGGAAACTAAAAACTAGATGGAAAATTGTTTAACTATTTCTAAACATATGCATCTCATTGTTTCCCAGATTCATGGGGAAGGAAATAATTATGTTGACAAATTAGCAGCTATGCTATTATACATAGAAGTTTAACTTGGTGAAACTTAGTTCCTTATTTCATTAGGGAAGACTTTTTCTGAAATAGGTTTGGCCTTCCTAATTACAGGTTTAGATAATTCATCATTAGGTATTTCCCTAGCCCCCCATGTTTCTTGATTTCTTTTTCTCTTTCTTATGAATAAATTTTGGTGTGCTACAAATGATTGGTAGGAGCTGTGGTGCCAACATAGTTAGATCACCTTTTCCTATTGTGATGTCTTTGCATGTTAATTTTTTTTAAAAAGGATGGACACTTTCTTTTCTCATAGGTTTGGCTTGCGCCCCCATTTTTTTTGTATTCTTTATTTTCATTATTTTTAATAAAATCATGGTGTGCTGCAGATAATTAGTAATGGTTGGGGTGCTAATCTAGTTGAGTTCACTGTCATTATTGTGATGTTTTTACATGCCATTTTTGCCTTGAAAACTTTGTTAGGTGTACGCTGCTTAAAGCTATTAAGACACATAATTATGACTGATTCCTGAACATAGTTTGAAATTCAAACACAAGACACATAAATTCAAAATTTTAAAGCTACTAATATCATGATCTGAGAAAAAATATTTTGAGGTACGGAACTGGACCTATGAAAAACAAAGCATGAAACGTTGACACGTAAACTTTGAATCATGAAATCGTCTGTTGTAGCTATACCTTTTAATCTTGACATCTGAACGGGTTCCTAAATGTATTATTGACGATTGGAACTAAATTTTTTTTTTTTGATAAAGATTGCAACTAAATTTTAAGGAGTAATTAAAAGGTTTTTAATTTATATTCTTAATGTGATTACTTTGTTAAAAAAATATTTATTATTAGTGGAGGTTATAGCAACAGTTGGAGGTCGTTTATACTATAATATTAACTACAATTAGATGTATTTCATATTCTCAATATCTAATTGATGATTAAATTTCTCTAAATCAGCAATCTTAATATGTGAAATTACACAATGCAAATGAACAAAAGATAGTTTTTTTTTGTGAATAAACAGAGGATAGTTATTTCTGTGTTTACATTAACTTTATTTTTTTTAATTTTCTTTGATTAGTTATTTTTTTTAATTAGTCAATAATTTCACGTGTTACTATTCATATGTTTAGTTTCATGTGGCTTTTTTAAATTATGTCTAATCATATTTTAGAAAATATAAAAAATAAATTTGATGTAGCATTAAAATACCATTTCAATTAAGAGAGTGTTTATTAATATTTTATGAGAATTGTTATTTTTAGTTATTGAATTTGCAAAAATATATTTCATCTTAACTTATAATCAAATTTGTTATTATATGTTGGGTTAAATATGTTTTTGGTCCCTATAAAATGAGTGAATTTTGGTTTTGGTCCTTGTAAAAAATGTTCTTTGGTTTTCATCCCTCCAAAATTTATAAGTATTGTTTTTGGACCTTGTAAAATGGACAAATTTTGATTTTGGTCCCTGTAAAATATTTTTATTTGACTTTCATCCCTCTAAAACTTGGAACAACTATTTTTTGGTCCCTAGTATTCATTTTAGGGCAGTCAAACAAAATTCGTTTTAGGGGTCAAGGAAAAATATTTAGGTAGTTACATGCTAACATATCATCACATACATCATTGAGTATCAATTAAGATGACCACGTGACTTTTCATAAGACACATAAGCACTTAACAGATGTCACATGACGGTAGGAATCATAATCAATAATTTCACATTTTAGAGGAATGAAAACCAAAGAGAAAATTTTACAGGGACTAAAACTAAAATTCGCTTATTTTACAGGGATTAAAAACATGTTTGACCCTTATATCATTGTTTATCGTATATTATTCTTTTATGGCTTATATATATTTTTTATCCCTGTAGATATTGAGGTTTTCGTTTTTTGTCCCTACAAAAAATGTTTTTTTTTCATCCCTGTAATTTTCTTGCTTTTGTTTTTTTCCATGCAAATTTTTGCTTTTCGTCCCTATAATATATATAAATATATATAGGCATTAAAATCAAAACAGACTCTAATTTCAGGGACTAGAATCAAACATGAAAAAATATTACAGAAACTAAAATGAAACAACAAGGATAAAAAATGTAACATCCCAATTTTCCTAAGCTAGGTAATTGGATGTGCATAAGAAATAAATAGCAGTTTATGAGCTAAGAACAAAGTATTAGAGCATATGAGTGGTATATAGTAAATAAGTAGTTGCATGAAGTATATGACCCAAGATAGTAAAAAGGGAGTGTAACCCATAATGTGAGGGGTGCACCTAGTAAGTGAGTGCGTGTATGTTAGTTATTAAAAAGAAAAGAGGAAGTGGGAGACTAGAAAAAGAAAGGAATAACCATAGAAGAAGAGAAGAGAAAGAAAGAAAGAAGAGAAAAGAGAAGAAGGAAGAGAGAGAGAAGGGGAACCTTGAGAATAAGGAGAAGGAGGAAGAAGAAAGAATCACCTCCATGAAAGGCTAAGGAAGAAGAAGGTGGTCTTGCATGTAGAAGAAGAGAAAGAAGAAGAAGCATGGAGTAGGAGGAAGAAGATGAAGTTGAGTCTAGAAGTGATCCAGTCTAGGATGTTTGTTTTTCTTGTCTGCAAATCGATAATTTTCTAAGTTCTTCAAGCGAATTATTGTGGTAGGCCACCTCAAGGATTTGTTTGGGGAATGAGGAAAACTAAAGACTAGCAAAGGTTAGCACATGCTAAGCATTCATTTTCATGAAACTCCATGATATATTTATATATATATATATATATATATACAGACATTTGTACACGTGTGCATATATATTTATGTATTCGATTTAGTAGATGGTGGAAATCCATACTATTCATAGGAATAGGGATTCCCATGTTTCTGCAAATACTACACCGATACGACATACCTCTTGTATGTGTTATTCCATATGTGTGCTGATTGATGTGTTAAACGAGGATATCATGTAAGTGGATACTATTGTATCCTTAATTTGCATTTGAAAACTGAATGAAAAAGTAGCAGTCCAACTCCAACAGGTATTATACATTGCTTATATGATTTGATGTTGAAAATTTTTGAATGATGAAGGTGTTATGGGTCTTATTGATTATGTGGTGGCTATTTGCTTAGCATTTTTGAATGATGAAGGTGTTATGGGTCCTATTGATTATGTGGTGGCTATTTGCTTAGCCTTATCCTTTCATGACCTAGCACGGAAGTCCACAATAGAGTTTCTTAATAGTATGCCTATACTTGAGAATGAAATGATTTCAAGACTTAAGCTTCAATGAGAATGAAGAATGAATGTACGATCGTGTAGGTGAGTACAAACGTCAGTCCGGGGTATTGTGATTGTATAATCTGACCAAATCAGGTGGCGTAGATTCTTGGTTCAACACCAAATGAACCCTAAGGGAGTAGCATAAACGAGTTACTACCACCTACATAAGTATTACATATGGGCCATTAAAATGTGAACTTGATATGTTATAATCTGAAATGATTAAAGATTAAGATGAGTGGAAATGATAGATGCGTAAAAGTCTATGTTTAAGAAAGGTAGAATAGAATACTAAGTCGAGTTCCTTGAAGATTTTGTCTGATTTGATAAAGGATCTGAGCTACCCTTGTATTTTCACAATGATTAATTTTTCAAAAGGATTAAACAAGGGAAGCTCGTGTTATGGCACAAGTAGATCAGGAATAGCTAATACCTTGTTGAGTGTGTAGTTAGTCGATTGTCAGATGACTATTATCCTTGTGTGCGCACCAGAGAATTGTGGAAACTCGGAGTTTAGCAGTTGACTACTTTAAAATAATCGGTCAATATCTTTGGAATTCATGTAACCGATTACAGGTATGGTTTTAACCAGTAAAAATATATTAATCGTTTAAGGCCTAAGCAGGGAACAGTTACTTGAACTCCCAAAGGGTCTAACCAGTTAATTTTCTATAGTAACCGATTACCCTCTCGATTTCCTCACAAGTTCCATTGAGTAAATGCAGGACCAATATAGTGAATAGCATTTCTATTTTCGTTTTCATAATCCGGTTCTTAGATATGATTTTGAATTACTCTGTGATTTTATGAAAGATGTTTAAAAATCAGATTTAAACACTATATCTAGAATGTCTTTAGAAAATCGATTTTTCTCAAAAGGACGTAGTTAACTTGCTCAAAGTGATGGTCTTAGAGTTCATAATGAAATGTATATGTATGTTCATGGCAACGTATGAATACAAACATAGAACATACGGTGCAGTGAAGCTTATACAACATAGAAAGAAGGAATCGATATAGACTTTTCCAAAGTTAAAAACTATTTTAAGGCTTTATGATATGAAGTATTTATGACGTGATAGTATTTATAATCCTAGTTTTTCCTTTAGCCCAGTTTTGAGTAATCACTTTTGTGACACAAAATGATATTGTTATGTTACATGAAAACAATGGTTTTCATGAGGTGTAGTTGTTAACTACACAATGAGAAAAACCTCTGATGACATTCTTCGATGAGGAAAGAATGAGATGGTCTAGCTAATTGTCCATAAACCGTAGCAGAGTATGTACTCAGACATATGCGACGCCTATCTCGGTTACAGAGAGGTGAAACTGAGCATACTAGGAGCCATATATAAGATTAATAGTTGCACTGGTCCTCAGGAGTTCCTTCGTGACAAGCCTGGCAATGTAACGACACTAGTCCTCAGGAGTTCCTTCGTGACAAGCCTGGCAGTGTAGAGTAAGATAATGTAGAAGTCGGTTTAGGATCTCAATTGACACGCCTAGCGATGTAAGTATGATATCTTAGTCGTCGGTCTAGGATCTCGATTGACAGACTTGGCAGTGCTCATAGGTCAATCCAAACTCTTAATTGACGGGCCTAGCAACGTAGATTCCTGGTTCAATATTGGTTGAATCCCAAGGGAATGGTAGACATGAAATATACACTCCTAGCTTAGTTCAATAAGTGATTGGACCCTAAGGGAATATAAGAAGCGAGTTGACTTGTATGAACGTTTAGATCTTTCTTTTTGTTATACGATGTTTTATTTGATTGTCTGCGATACAATATTGACTATATGCTCGTATAGCGGTAATCAAATAGTGTACCATAGATGTACTTGCTTCTATTGAACTATAGATAGAAATGTGCATGCTAACCCAAAGAAAGGGAAGTGTAATCCTAAATACTAGCCTGGATTTCAATAGGATCAGAGTTCACAGCGGATGCGGAACGATGTTGAGTTATGGGATGAAGCAATTTTGAGGACAACATTTATTTAAAGGAGGGGGTAATGTAACATTCCAATTTTCCTAAGCTAGGTAATTGGATGTGCATAAGAAATAAGTAGGAGCTTATGAGTTAAAAACAAAGTATTAGAGCATATTAGTGGTATTTAGTAAATAAGTACGTGCATGAAGTATATGACCCAAGATAGTAAAAGGGGGTGTAACCCATAATGTGAGGGGTGCACCTAGTAAGTGAGTGTGTGTATGTTAGTGTAGAAACTATATCAAACCAGATTTTTTATTGATACTGATATCAAGTCTGTACAATAGATTTATAGACAAGGCTGTACACATTTGAGTTGAAATTTAAATGCACAATAAATGGAGATTAATGTGATATTACAACAGGAAATCATAGGTTACAAATTAGGTATTATAGCAGCAGATTATAGGAGGCAGAATCCTTGATTTCAGCAGCAAATCTCTCCTGATTACCCAACTGGTCTTACAAGCCCCCGCAAAATTGGGGTCCTGTTAGAGACACCAATCTTGTTGCGCAGATGTTGATGTCGTGCCTTAGATAATGGCTTACTTAAGCAGTCAGCTAGCTGATCAGCAGTACAAACGTGATGAACATTGAGTTTGCCTTGTTGTACCTAATCTCGGACAAAATGAATGTCAATTAAGATGTGCTTCATGCGACTGTGGTATACCGGATTGTGAGTAAGGTAAGTGGCACTTAAATTGTCACAGAGAATTATTGGAGACTTGGATATTGTGACACCCAATTCAATAAGGAGAGATTGTATCCATGATAGTTCAGCAGCAGAATATTGTAAAGCATGATACTCAGCCTCGGTGGATGATCTCGTGACTGCACATTGCTTGGAGGATTTCCATGCTATTAGATTAGACCCGTAGAAAACAAGGTGTGCAGAAGTGGAAGTGAAGTCATCCTTGTTTCCTGCCCAATCTGCATCACTATATGCTAGAAGTGTGGAAGTTTTTTGTTTCTGAAGTAGCAAACCATGAAAGATAGTGGATTTAAGATATCGAAGTAAGCGCTTTAGTGCAGTCAACAAGAAAATAATGTCGGTCCCCCAAGTAAATATGCAGGTCCCCTAAGTATTTAATGGAGAAGGTATTTGCAAGGGCTCTAATGCTGTCAACAACTTTACTAAAGGAGTTTATAGTAATTATTATGTCATCTACATATACAAGAGTGTAGAGAACCATTCCTTTGTTGTTGAGAATAAAAAGAGAGGAATCAGATTTTGAGTTTACAAACCTATAAGTGTAGAGAAACTTATGCAAGGTATGATCCAACACCAATCCAACAGCACATATCTCAACATGATTCAAGCATACATGCAAACATATCATATAATCAATTTCAGCATCACAATGATTCAACAATCCAAAACAACTTGCATCCAAAAATCCATATTCAGTAAACATAAGCATATGAACATAACCACATCTTAGCATTTAAACATTAGAACTCTAGATATGTCTAGAAGTAGCCCTTATACTAACATACTATAACAAGTATTAAATGTGAAGCACCCTTACCAAAGGTTAAAAATCCACGTGTCAAAGTACGTTACCGTCCTACTCAGCACGAACTCAAATCCTCAAGGATCGTAAACAGCACACCCAAAGCTTAGTACAATTCTAGTTCACCCAAAAATAATTCCCTAGGTATTGGTTCAATTCTAACCCCTAGGTTTCTCAATTCCAATAATCTTTTTAATAAAATAGACTCACTTGAAATAATACACAAGTTGGAAATTAAATGTTTTAAAGACTAAAATTCCTTTTCTTTTGTTTTTGAAACATGAAGCAACACTAAAACTAAATTTGTTGACAATACTTGATTAAGGCTCCACTTGGTTTTAGGATCACAAAGAACCCATTTCACCTAAGTGTCTCATTGCCTTAAAGGCAAAGCAACTTCCAAAAATTCAATCAAACTCTTTCCAAAATTTTCCAAACTTAAACAACAACCCAATGCAATTAATTCAAGCCAAGCACACAACAATTTTTCTTACCCAAGCCCCTTAGAGCTCTTGGCCAACACACACACACACATAGGGATCATTTGTAAAATTTTTAAATCAACCAAACCACATCATTCAACACCTAATTTATTTTCCCAAAACATTCAATTTTTACAAAACAAAACCATTACTCAAATACATTACCCTATCATGGCTATTCAATCATCAAGGGTTTCCCAAAATAACAAATTTCCTTTGACCAAATCCAAAATTAACAACAACAACAACAATATCAAGTATTAGGGAGTAATAACCCCAAGTTAATTGAATGATTCACATGAGAAATCACATAGCCCCTTTCGCTTAGACCATTCAACCTAGGGTTTGAAAAATTTGGGGAAAATTTTGATCCTCTAACTCATGATCATAATCAAGTCATAAATATATCATTAAACAAAGAGAGAATTAAAAAAAACAACTCCTAATCCTAAAATAAGGGCTCACGGTTTTGAGCTCAAGGAAGAACAGGGAAAAGTTTGTTTTCATTCTCACCTACTCCTAATCCTAAAATAAGGCCAAGAAGATGATGGTAGTAAGAAGAAGAAATTAGAAGCAATGGAGGTCGAAGAAATGGGAGGGATTCACGCAAGGAAGAAGAAGAAAGAGGCCATGGAAGAAAACTTGGGCTCTTGGAGTTTCTCCACTCATGAGCAAGAAGAATGAAAAAAAAAGTGAGTGAGCAAATGAGAGGGGGTGCCTCGGCCTGGTCTTTAAAAAGGGAGGGGATAAAATAAATTTTAATTCCTTCCTTTTTACTAGGCTAGGAAAGGCTTAGGATAAGTATAATTTAATTAATCACCAAAAGTGTGACACCTAAACACTATAAAGCAAGATTCTAATCTAATCACCAAGTCTAAACATCTAATCCCTCTCTTCTCATGATTACTCCCTAATCCTAGAGTCTTGAGTGTCCTAAAAATACGGCGTCGAGTAATCGCGTTACCGATTAATTATTTCGCCGATTAACCGCGAAAATTAATTTACTTATAAATTAATTCACCTCGTGATAATAATTTATCATAAATAATAAAAACAATTGAAAACACTCAATCATAATCACAACAAGTTACGATTCGATTTTCATCGAAATCGGAGTTCGTTTAAAATTTTATTGCAGATAAAAACTACCCGGTGATTCAAAATACGGCGAAAGCGCTTAGAATTTTTCGATGATTTTTGAACCATGAATTAATATAAAATACTAATTCTTAAATTTAATTTTATCCTGATTTAATTCAATCACTTACTTAGCAAATAAGAAATTGCTTATTATTGCATAAATATGGCAAATTACACTATAATAACGTTAATAACGCATCGCGAAATTAAAAGGATGTTACAGAAACCAAGCCCTCAAGCATTAGTGTAGAAAAATCAGTTTTCTGCTGAATTTTAGTAGAAAGCTCGCGGCGTGCCCCTTGGAGCGCGTGACGTATGCCGAAACAGGATTGCTAGCACTACAAAGCGGGCAGCACGCGCCCTGCGAGCGTATGGCGCACGCAGAGACAGAGCCAAAGCACTGTAATGTGTGCAACGCGCGCCTGGGAGCGCGTGACAAGCGTCTCCTACGCAGAAACTTGTTTTCTTGCGCCGAAACACCCGTAGGGCCTTTCCTAACTTCTAGATACCTTCCTCTACTTATATGGTTGAAGTAGAACATAGGTTATTGCATGAAATATTGATAAGAAAGTAGTAATAAACTTCTTTAGATGATTCTTATAGTGTAGAATAGTCATAACACCTTGCGAAGAATCCAAGTTTAAGGCATGGAAGCTTTAAGGTGAGTCAAGTAAACTCACCAAGATCCTTTTGGGTACTAAGAGTGAGCTAGAGGCGTTATTCTTAGTCTAGAATTTGTGTAACCTTAGTGTGCATGTAAGTGAAGTATATAGTGACATAGACGCCTAAGAAGAGCTTCAATCGCCAGAATTCTAGTATACCTTAAGGAAGTATGTTAACATTAATGTACTCTAATAATAAAGTAGAAAGAATACAAAGGCAAATGTTGTATGCAATGTAAGGCAAAAGGGCGAATAAGAAGCCTCGTGCTTCAAAATAGTAAAGTAGGCAAGTTAAGGCTTACTTATGAATGCAAGAACATAGTAAGTGATGGAATTTTACATACATCTTTCATAGAAGCAAGGAATAGTGTATATGAGTTTTTCCTATGTAAGCTAATGAAAAGGCTTCATAACAAGAATTATGTCGTTTATTTTTTAAATGTAGTTGCATATGTAATTAATGGTTAGCTATAGGATGAGCCATATACTTGTGATTGCCTTGTCTTATGATGGATGTCTAGTAATATTATTGCTTGTTGATTGGAGTTTTCCATGTCTCGCACACCAGCCATGGCTGAAAACATTGGTAAAGAAAGTTTTTATTATGATTCTATGTTACAGAGTTTGTTTAAAACTCACTATGTTTTGGGGTGATGTTTCCAGGTATCAGGAGAACATTGGAGATTATAAAGCATATTCAGATTGCTCGACATTGTCCAATGTTGGGGTTAGTCATGAAGTCAGTGAGGGTTCACAACCTGAGCTTGTGTATGGGTCTAGGTCTTATGTATTTGTCTTAAGTGTTGCTCATTTGTAAAAAGTAGAATTTGTACTTCAATGATTTATAAACGTGTATTTTTACACAAAAGTTTTATTTCCACTTCAGACTTCTATTTTCCCTTTATCTTACCATTTTGATTTCCGATATATCTTCACCAAAAGCTCTAACTAATTCTCTGGTTGGAATCAGGGCGTTACAAAAAGCAAAAATTCCTATATTGTGGGGACGAAAAACATTTTTTTTTTTTGCAGAGACAAAAAACAAACCCCCTATATTTGCGGGGACGAAAAACATATTTAAGCCTACTTTAATTTAAATGTATTTTTTAATGAATGAATGATTTACTAATTTAAAAATAGGGTCTTGCTAACGTGTGCCCTTAGGGCACATCTTAAGGAAATAAAAAATATGAAGATTTGTATTGAAAAACACAATTTTTAACTTTTCAAATAATTGAATGCACAAGTTTCAATAAAATATTTCTATATATGATTCCTTAACATGTGCCCTTAGGGAACATGTTAGCATTTGCCTTAAAAAATATTATTTAATGTTTAATATTCATAACAACTAAATACTTTATTCTTCTATGATATAAGTTATGGGAAAAGTTTGCATAATTTGGCTCTTCTAAAGTGATCATTCTTACTTTAGGGAGTAAAGTGAGTAAATCTACATAGTTAACAGGTTTTAATGGTCCAGGTCATTCCACTTATTTAATTATATTTTTGAAAACAAACTTCTGCGTTCAACCTCGTTAACTGCATAGGAAAGAAATTGGGACCCATCAACTCTGTTGGAGGTCAAGTAGGCTGCACAGTCGCTGGAGATTGGTTGGAGCGTCAAGCTAGATCTACTTGAAAGGGCGATCCTTTATCTTCTTTCTCACAATCTGACCCAACTAATTTGTTATATCACTCTAAAACCGTGTTTCACTTTCTCCCTCTCTTGCTTTCCTTTGGGTTTCCATTGCTCTAGAGGGTGCCTTAGCCTTTTTCAAGGGAATGTTATGAGTTCCCTATCTCTGTCCAGACATGGAATCAGGATCTGATGAGGTTGAGTTTTTGTGTGCGACTGTTACTCTGTTTTTCTCTCTTTGCTATGATCATAAATATTTTCAATTTTGTAAGCCGATGTGCGACAGCGTGATGGCCAAGAACGAAGGCACGATGTCTTCTACTGCCCGTTGCTAACCGTTAATGGTGTTCCTATCATGATAGCCGACTGGGTGTAGCATTGTGATTATCGGTCGGGTATGTTCAAACGTGCTCTCATGGGCAGTTACTTTTCAAAATTATTAGCATGTAAAAATAAAAAAATATTTCTTAATTTGGACCATTAAAACCCGTTAACGGTGTAGATTTACTCGCTTTACTCCCTAAAGTGAGAGGACTCACTTTAGAGGAGTCAAATCCCAATTATAGTTGGAAAAATAAATGTATAATCTACTAAAATAATTGAAAAATAAAAAGATGTAGTGCCAAAGTTTAGATGAGAATGACATAAAATAATATTGATTGATAAAAAATTTTGTATCCAATGCAATTTTTTGACCAAATATCCATTACAAATTTTGAACACCTTGTATTTTATCACATTAATAAATTATAGCTTGTAAAGAAAAAATATTTATTTTAATTTCCATGGTACTTTTCTCTATGAACGGATAATTAAAGGGAGCAGGCAAGTGTCCCTTGTTCTTTTAGCATTTATAGTGCCTTATACATAGATCATTGTAAGGAAATGATTTCTTAGGTGAATAGAAGTGATAATTAAATCCAAATTTTATATTTGATACAAGTTCAAATTTCATATCGCTGATCAAATTTGTTGATAGTTGAAAGTAGGAGATGAATGAACTATTTCATTTTGACTTTCATTGATAATCAAGGTCAAGGATTTTCCAGTTTTACACAATATTCTTATGAACCCTAAGTTCCAAAGCTACACCAGATCTTTGTTTTATTTATTTAGGCGTAATAACTCATCATTTATGACAACAACATAAGTCAGCTATCGGCTTGAAATTGAAACAAGTGCCACCATTCTTAAATCCCATGTTGAAGCAGTGTTGGCTACATGTTTCGACATTTATGCAGTTCTTACTACAGCTAAATCCTGGAACGCCCCAACCGCTTGTTAATCCTGCAACCAGCATAAAGTTAAATCCAAACAAGCAGGAATGGCCATAAGAAAAAAAAAATTTACAATAGCTCATGCCCACCCATACTGGTTTCATAAAAAAACATTACTATTGACCTTGGATGTAGGAAACATCTGAAATTACAAATTTATAAAAAATAAAAAATGAAATAGTAAAAGTTGTTGAGTGATAGTCATATAACAACTCAAACGTTTTTCCTTAGCATCAATGAGAAGATAACTAGAACAAACAATATCAATTTATAATTTAAATTTGTGAATTGTACATCGAAATTACAACTCAAGAGATAAAACTAACTTTTTCCCGTTACCTGAAAGCAAAACCAAAGCAATGCACAAAATCCAGCAAAAGTAAGTTTGATATATGTAAAATGCCATCGTGTAAGATTTAACCTTATATTTTATTTCTTGTGAGATGTAGGACTAACGTGTTAATTATATATTAATGAAAACATTAATGAATTATTATTTTGGTCAAAAACATTTAAATGTATTTAATGACATTCATGGTATACTATTATTGGTTCTATTGACTATGATAAACATAACTCTTTAAATATTCTATTAAAATATGAAAATTACTTAATGTCAATATTAACTATTAATTATAACTTGGGAAAATATATAAAAACTAATTAAACAAGCTATACAACCTGTAGCTTGTACGTACGAGACTGTTATAAATATTTATTTAATAATACAATTTTTTTCGATTTCAATGTGTATATATTTTTTGGTTTTAGTGTCTTTTTTTGTCACAATTTTAATGTATATGCCATCACTCAAATTTTTCCAGATATTTAATAAATAATAAAGCAATAAAATACAAATAAAAAGAATTTACTAATAATAATAATAATAATAATATTAATAATGACAAAAAAGCATGGAGTCCAATAATGTGCATGGGGAGGCCCATTAGGTCCAGGGATATTTTTAAGAAAATATTAAAAATAATTAAATCAAAATTAAGAATGTAATATGTTTTAAATAAAATGGAAATATTGATTTGATGATTGATTTATTTTAAATAGGCTGTTTTAATATTTTTAATTTATATCTATATCTATATTAAATACATTTAGGAATAATCTCATTGATTATTCCTATCCATGGCATCCTCACATGAAATTAGCACTAATGATATATATATATATATATATATATGCTTCATCCAAATAGACCTGATAGCACTGATGTGTAATGAATTCGATGACTTGTAAACAATTGTCATTCATGCGATGCTTATGTGGACAAAATAATAAAAATAAAATATTTTACACAATTAATGATAATCAACATTCTGAGTAATATTTGATGATGGTTATTAATGCCATCATGTATTTTTAGAAACAAATTAAATGGTAAATGGTTATACAGGCAACCTGATAAAAATGGATCTCAATTTCAAAAAGGATTACAAAAGACAAGATATTTTATTTGACAGCTGTGTCAATGTATGAAACGAAAGGTGAAAATAAAATGACGCACTAAAATCCACAAAAAGTGGATCTCAAGTTTTATCTGTTAGTGCAGGACCTGTTTGGGTCACAACGACACTATTTGGATCTCAAGCTATATATACCATACTCAAATCAGTGAAGAAGATTAACGAAGTGAACTATTTACGATACAGTGAGCAACCAAGAAATATTCCAAGTTTCTAAGACCTAGTGAACAGCACTCAAAAGTTTTATCCTTTCTTTTAGAAAGTTATCTTTGTGCTAAAGTTTAAATTGTAAATTCTCTCTTGCTGAGAATTTGATTAAACAGTTACAAATCTTTTTAAACATTTGTATTTGGCCCAGTAGTGGCTATCTATCTTCCTTAGAGGCTTGACCGTACTAAGTCATTCTAAGAAGTTGAGAGTATAGCCAGTTTGACAGTAATATACTCTTGAGCTGTAATCAGTTGATTATAGTGGAGAAATCCTTCAGTGTGGTGATGGGACTAAACGTAGCTACCAAGTGGTAGTGAACTAGTATAAATCACCGTGTCCTGCTCTCTCTTTTCTCTTTACTGCTTCTTATTGTTATCTTTGTTTAAAGAGTTGTTTTTCAAAAGGTTTTCAAAAACATAAGTATTTGGAAACTATTTCTAAAACCCAATTCAAACCCCCTTTCTTGTGTGTTTGTCACGTTCAGTTCACACATCTTTTGCTTGCTTAACTAAATTAGGCCATTGGGCATAAGTAGTGGGCTTTGTATTAACTGTTATTTCTAAACATATGCATCTCATTCTTTACCATATTCAAGGGGAAGGAAATAATTATGTTGACAAATTAGCAGCTATGCTATTATACATAGAAGTTTTACTTGGTGGAACTTAGATCCTTATTTCATTGGGGAAGTCTTTTTCTGAAATAGGTTTGGCCTTCCTAATTATAGGTTTAGATAATTTGTCATTAGGTATTTGCCTAGCCCCCCATGTTTCTTGAATTCTTTTTCTCTTTCTTATGAATAAATTTTGGTGTGCTGCAAATGATTGGTAGGAGCTGTGGTGCCAACATAGTTGGATCACCTCTTCCTATTGTGATGTATTTGCATGTTAATTTTTATTAAAAAGGATGGACACTTTCTTTTCTCATAGGTTTCGCTTGTGCCCCCATTTTTTTTGTATTCTTTATTTTCATTATTTTTAAGAAAATCATGGTGTGCTGCAAATAATTGGTAATGGTTGGGGTGCTAATCTAGTTGAGATCACTGTCATTATTGTGATGTTTTTACATGCCATTTTTGCCTAAAGAACTTTGTTATGTGTACGATGCTTAAAGCTATTAAGAGACATAATTATGACTGATTCCTGAACATAGTTTGAAATTCAAACACAAGACACATAAATTCAAAATTTTAAAGCTACTAATATCATGATTTGAGAAAAAATATTTGAGGTCTGGAACTGGACCTATGAAAAACAAAGCATGAAACGTTGACACGTGTACTTTGAATCATGAAATCACCTGTTGTAGCGACACCTTTTAATCTTGACATCTGAATGGGTTCCTAAATGTATTATTGACAATTGCAACTAATTTTTTTTTTGACAAAGATTGCAACTAAATTTTAAAGAGTAATTAAAAGGTTTTTAATTTATATTCTTAATGTGATTACTTTGTTAAAAAAATATTTATTATTAGTGGAGGTTATAGCAACAATTTGAGGTCATTTATACTACAATATTAACTACAATTAGATGTATTTCATATTCTCAATATCTCATTGATGATTAAATTTCTCTAAATCAGTATTCTTAATATGTGAAATTACACAATGCAAAAGAATAGAAGATAGTTTTTTTGTGAATAAACAGAGGATAATTATCTCTATGTTTACATTAACTTTATTTTTTTAATTTTCTTTGATTAGTTATTTTTTTAAATAGTCAATAATTTCACGTGTTACTTTTCACGTGTTACTATTCATATGTTTAGTTTCATGTGGCTTTTTTAAATTATGTCTAATCATATTTTAAAAAATATAAAAAATAAATTTGATGTAGCATTACAATACCATTTCAATTAAGAGAGTGTTTATTAATATTTTATGTGAATTGTTATTTTCAGTTATTGAATTTGCAAAAATATATTTCATCTAACTTATAATCAAATTTGTTATTATATGTTGGGTTAAATATGTTTTTGGTCCCTATAAAATGAGTGAATTTTGGTTTTGGTCCTTGTAAAAAATGTTCTTTGGTTTTCATCCCTCTAAAATTTAAAAGTATTGTTTTCGGACCTTGTAAAATTGAAAATTTTGATTTTGGTCCCTGTAAAATGTTTTTATTTGATTTTTATCCCTCTAAAACTTGGAATCACTGTTTTTTGGTCCCTAGTATTCATTTTAGGGCAGTTAAACAAAATTCGTTTTAGGGGTCAAGGAAGAATATTTAGGTAGTTACATGCTAACATATCATCACATACATCATTGAGTGTCACTTGGGATGACCACGTGACCTTTCGTAAGACACATAAGCATTTAACAGATGTCATATGACAGTAGGAATCATAATCATTAATTTCATATTTTAGAGGAATGAAAACTAAAGAGAAAATTTTATAGGGACTAAAACCAAAATTCGCTTATTTTTCAGGGACTAAAAACATATTTGACCCTTATATCTTTGTTTATTGTATATTATTCTTTTATGGCTTATATATATTTTTTGTCCCTGCAAATATTGAGGTTTTTGTTTTTTGTCCCTACGAAAAATGTTTTTTTTCATCCCTGCAATTTTCTTACTTTTGTTTTTTTTCGTGCAAATTTTTTGCTTTTCGTCCCTATAATATAATATATATATATATATATATATATATATATATATAGTCTATATTTCAGGGATTAAAATCAAAATAGGCTCTAATTTCAGGGACTAGAATCAAACATGAAAAAATATTACAGGAACTAAAATGAATCAATAAGGATCAAAAGTGTAACATCCCAATTTCCCTAAGCTAGGTAATTGGATGTGCATAAGAAATAAATAGAAATTTATGAGTTAAAAACAAAGTATTAGAGCATATGAGTGGTATATAGTAAATAAGTAGTTGCATGAAGTATATGACGCAAGATAGTAAAAAGGGAGTGTAACCCATAATGTGAGGGGTGTGTAACATCCCAATTTTTATAAAAATTATTTTATAGTTCCGACTACTTGAAAATAAATCATAGAGATTCATGACCTCAATGGTTTGTTAAAAGTACGAAGAACAACAAAGATTTATTGTAAACAATTTACTGTTTTAGCAATTAATTCAGATTAACAGACAGTGTAGACGTATACTGTTTTTAATATGAATTAATCCCGAAAAATGTGAAAGATTATTGTTTGATTAAAGAAAATTATTTTATTGAAGAAAAAATAATTTTCAGGATTTAATAAATATTTTCATAGTCATAGTTTGGATTTTTATTGTCTAGTTATTGTATTAATTGTCTGTTTTATGTCATATTTAATATGACTATTATTTTAAAGATTTTGTCTTGATAATTTTATTGTTTGATTAATTTCTATATGATAAGAGAAATTTAAATTAGTGATCCTCACTAATTTACAGTTTTTATTACGCTGCGAGAATTTTATCGAATTCTACCGTAACTAGGATATTGTGTGTGTTTCTAACTGAAACATGCCCAAACTTGATCCAAATTTTATAAAATTTGAGATCTTAGCATTTTCCAATATTTACGATTTATTGTAAGTTTTCTAGAATTTTTGGGCATCAGAAAATATTTAGTGTATTTTCTATGGCCAGAGACTGCCTAATTGCGACGTTTCGGTTCGCATTTCGAGAAAATGAGATACGTGGGTGCTTTTCTCATGCCGCGAGGAACATTTGTAATTTTTGGATGTGGGGTTATAATTAGAATTATTTTTGGGAGATTTTAGTATTAAAACCTAATATACGCGTAACGTCGTGCACCCGATTGAGCGAGAACGCGACGAAACGAAATATCTAGATATTTTGGGCTAAGGGGAGATGCATCCAGCCACTAGGGGAGCTGAACCTCATCCTTAGAAGGTCACTTTACAAGTGTTGATGTGTGATTGGTGGTTAGGTAATTATAGTTAGTTAGTTTAGTTGGTTTGGTTAACTTAGAACTAGTTTGGTTAGTTTGGAACTAAATGAAGAAATTTATTCCTTCCATATCCCACCTGAATTTCGTGGCCTCCTTCCCTTCCAAGAGCAGCACCTTCATTCTTCCATTAGAGAAAAAAAATCAAGAGAGTTTTAGAAAGAGAAAGTGTTGAGAAACTTGAGAAAATTGTGATTTTGAAGTTCAATCTTCCATCCTTGTTCTTGATCCTTGTTCAATCACCTCTAATCTTCTTGGTAAGGATCCTAATCCCTTCTTCTTCCTCCATGGCAGCCATGGATGAGTTTTTAAAATTTTTGTTTCTCATAATTTTGATGTTGATTCTTGAAGGAAGTTAGATGCAAAGCTTGCAATCTTCCATCGTTTCTTCCTAACCCTTGATTAATCATCATCACCTTGATTGGTAAGCTCCACATCCATTCCTTTTCCTCTCTTGAGTTTCATGAATGGGTTTGGTTGGTTTTAGGAATCATTTTTGGGCAAAAGTGTTAGATTTTGCTAGATATGCATGATTAGTCTTAAAGCCCTTTGTTTTCTTCCATGATTAGCATTGTTCTTGATTTTTAAAATTTAGGAACCCTAACCCTTGAACTATGGCCGTGCCTAGGGGCTGTTATAAGAGCTTGTTCTTGGCTTGATTTTGTTGTTTTGGAGTTAGTACTTTGGTGGGTTTTAAGTAGTATGTTGGAAACTAATCATATATGCATGTTTACAAAGTTTTGGAAAAAAAATAAATTTAGATTGTAAGGGGCTGGAACCGTGGCACTTGGTCATGATTTTGATGATGTTTTGATTTGGTTTTAAAGTGTGTTAAGTGTTTAAGAAGTTGGTTTTTGGTTAGAACTTTACATCTATAAAGGTTTGTATGCTTGAAGCTTTGAAAAATTGTTTGAAACAAAATGAATTTAGGGGCTGTTTTGGGGCTTCCAAAATAGTGATTTATGAGCATGATTTGAGTGAGTTCTAACTTGTTTTTAAGTGTATTAAAGTGGTAAATAAGTTTGGTTTTGATAAGGAGTTTTGATTAAGCAAAGTTTGTAAGATTTTGATGTTAAAAGGTTTGAAAACTTGGAGTTATAATTGAAGCCTTGAAACCGTGGCCTTCAAAAGGATTTTGTGATTTGTTCTTGACTTGCATTTATGCTTAAAAATAGTTGTAAAAGTGGTTGATGATTTGATTTAGCAAAACAATTCAAAGAAGCATGATTTTGGAAAAAGTTTTAGTTTATGTTTCAAGAATTGTTTTGAACTTGTAATAGAATTGTTTCTAAAATTTTGTGACATGTTTTAGTGCTTTTAAAAAAGGTTCAAAGTTGGCAAAACACTATTTATTTGGTAAAACACTATTCCAATTGGTAAGTTTTGGGTTTTGGTATTTTCTAAGTGTGTAGCTTTTGAAAAAGTTGAAAACTTGCATGGTTTGAAATTGTTCCATCACATGTGACTAGGTGTGAACCAAATGGGATTAAGTGAGTAGTTCTTAGGCCTTAGGGACCTTAGAGCCGTGGCTGCCCTAGGGGTATTAGGGCTTGAGTTTTGGTTTTAATTGATTGAAACTTGCATTGTTAGGATACGCGCGAGGAAAGACTTGACGATAGTTCGAATTTACCATGCTTGGATTGTTAAAGCGCCCAAGGTAAGGAAAATTCTTACATAATGAGTTTGGGCTTTTTGCCTTGTGTGTTGTTTGCTTGATTGTCGATTGATTGTATGGTAGTACTTGTGGTATTACTATGTGCTGTTGAGATGTTGTAGCAAGAACTGCTGTGTATTGATTTGGCCCTATGTGGCAAGACTGAATTGTATTGTGTTGCTTAAATTATACTTGATTGATTTAATTGGACTTGAAATTGACGATAATATGTAGCATGTTCTTGGCCCTGCGTGGCATTATGAGTTGTATTATTTTCCTTGAATCACCTTGGATTTCATTGGAACTTGGTATTGAAATGGAATATGAAAAATATTATTGTTGATAATAGATTAATTAACAATGCGTTGATCGACTGCTATTGGTTGATGATTTACATCGGTAAATCTGATGCGATTCTACAAGCCGAATTCTGATTTCGTAAACAAATTGTTAAGGGCATTTTGATTTAAAAGTAAGCGTGAGGGTTTTAGTACAACTAACCAAAGCTTGCAAGGAAATTTCAATGGAATAATAGTAGAGAAAAGAACTTGAAATAAATAGTACAATTTGCGAAAACGGTTGAGTTAAATGATGCGCCTGGGAAAATTCTGGCTAGGAAAGACTTGGTAATTAAGGGTGTTCGCACCACATTTCTTTCCTGGGAATTCTTCCAGTGTGTTATTTAGCACAACTAGGGTTTCAATGATCTAGAACTAAAAAGTATTTTCAGATACATAGGAGTGATACAAGGACTGAAAAAGAGATTTCAAAGATCGAGTTTTTGAAAGAATAAAATATAGAGAACCTAGTGTTCCTATTGAGCATATGGGCCATGTTTCCTGTGCTGGGATTTAATGTCCTGCTTGCATGCGCATTATCTTGATTGAGGATTGGACCTAGTGTTCCGTATGGCGTGCCTAGTATCTCAACCTAAAAATTGAGCCTAGTGTTCCGCATTACGTGCCTAGAGTTTTAATCTAAGATTGAGACTAGCGTTCCACAATTGAACACCCGGACTTTGTGTCCTGTGTTGAATTCTTAGTTAATTGAGACTTGAAAACCCATTAAGTTGAGTGAGTGAGGGTTCGTTGATCAGCATTGATTAATTAAAACATTACTTGGGCACTCATTACGGTGAGCACGCCACATTGTAGAATTTGTTGGATAACACTCGGCATGCCATATTGTTGAATTGTTGGATATCACTCGGGCGTTCACTATGGTGAGCATGCCATATTGTTGAGTTTGTTGGATATCACTCTGGCGTTCACTACGGTGAGCATGCCATATTGTTGAATTTGTTTGGATGTGTACTAACCATTGAGCATCGACACTCAGAGCATTTGATTGGTCTTAAAGACATCAAAAGATGAGTTGTCATGTCACTCGTAGCGTTTGATTGGTCGTACAGACTTCAAAAGGTGAGTTAACACTGCATTGCCTAAGTAGAGGCACGCCAAAGTAGTGGCCAGCCAAAGTAGTGGCAAGCCTAAGCAGAGGCTATTTTGTTCAGACGTTGGGAAAGTAGTCCCCATCATACTGCTGACCTATTAAGGCTACAGGTGTATACACAACTTGCCATACTACATTGACATGCATAGCTAACCACATTTATGATATGTGATGAAGGGTTTGATGAATTTGATATTGTGATGACTTGATCACTGATCTGTTGATGGATTTGCCTGCTCACATGCAATAGTTTGATATTGTAGTGACTTGATTGTTAATCTGTTGGTTGTGTCATTTTCTCACATGCAATGCTTGATATACCATGATGATGCGTGCGGTTTATTAAGTATGTATATGTGTATAAAAGCATGTTGTTGTATTATATATGTTTATATTGTTTGCATGCGACATAGCCTATGATAAACTCGTGGACAAAGGATTTACCCTTGCACTTTTGTTGGATTGGGTATCTTTATGGATGTCACTTCCAGATGGAGTTCGGTAGCTATTGCAATTTCATCTTCCAGGAGCATTGAAGACTGAGCCAGTGGAGGAAGATTCCTTTGAGTACTTCGTGTTTGGTCTTGCTGAGCTGTTTCTCAGTAAGAGTTATAGTTCTTGGCCAGCTTAGCTTAGGGTTTTGTATTTGTTGTTTTGTAATTACTCTTTTCAGAAGACCTCGCCTTAGTGCGAAATGATTATGTTATGTGAAGTATTATTTTGTGATGCATTATACTCTGATAATTGCAAAAGTCTGAATTGGCATCATTTAGAAAAATGTAGTACTCTATGTCTCATTTTGAAAAGGGTTTCAAAGGAAAGAAAAAAAAATTACTCCTATTTTTCCATTGCGAAATACATAAGAGTACTCTTTGACTGAAAGCATACAAGCATTAAATGTTTTCAGCATTAGATTGGGTTGCACAGTAGTGCTCCGGAATCGGGGTGTTACAGGGTGCACCTAGTAAGTGAGTGCGTGTATGTTAGTTATTAAAAAGAAAAGAGGAAGTGGGAGACTAGAAAAAGAAAGGAATAACCGGAGAAGAAGAGAAGAGAAAGAATGAAAAAAGAGAAGAAGAGAAAAGAGAAGAAGGAAGAGAGAGAGAAGGGGAAACCTTGAGAAGAAGGAGAAGGAGGAAGAAGAAAGAATCACCTCCATGAAAGGCTAAGGAAGAAGAAGGTGGTCTTGCAAGTAGAAGAAGAGAAAGAAAAAGAAGCATGGAGTAGGAGGAAGAAGATGAAGTTGAGTCATGCATCTAGAAGTGTTCCGGTCTAGGGTGTTTGTTTTTCTTGTCTGCAAATCGATAATTTTCTAAGTTCCTCAGGCGAATTATTGTGGTAGGCCACCTCAAGGATTTGTTTGGGGAATGAGGAAAACTAAAGACTAGCAGAGGTTAGCACATGCTAAGCATTCATTTTCATGAAACTCCATGATATATATATATATATATACACACACAAATATGTACACATGTGCATATATATATATATATATGTATATGTATATGTATCTGATTTTGTAGATGGTGGAAATCCATACTATACATAGGAATAGGGATTCCCATGTTTCTACAAATACTACACCAATACGACATACCTCTTGTATGTGTTATTCCGTATATGTGCTGATTGATGTGTTAGACGAGGATATCATGTAAGTGGATACTATTGTATCCCTAGTTTGCATTTAAAAACCGAATGAAAAAGTAGGAATCCAACTCCAATAGGTATTATACATTGCTTATATGATTTGATGTTGAAAATTGTTGAATGATGAAAGTGTTATGTGTCCTATTGATTATGTGGTGGCTATTTGCTTAGCCTTATCCTTTCATGACCTAGCAAGGAAGTCCACAATAGAGTTTCTTAATAGTATCCTTATACTTGAGAATGAAATGATTTCAAGACTTAAGCTTGAATGAGAATGAAGAATGAATGTATGATCGTGTAGGTGAGTACAAACGTCGGTCCGGGGTATTGTAATTGTATAATCCGACCAATCCAGCGGCGTAGATTCTTGGTTCAACAGCAAATGAACCCTAAGGGAGTAGCACAAACGAGTTACTACCACCTACATAAGTATTACATATGGGCCATTAAAATGTGAACTTGATATGTTATAATCTGAAATGATTAAAGATTAAGATGAGTGGAAATGATAGATGTGTAAGAGTCTATGTTTAAGAAAGGTAGAATAGAATACTAAGTCGAGTTCCTTGAAGATTTTGTCTGATTTGATAAAGGATCTGAGCTACCCTTGTATTTTCACAATGATTAATTTTTCAAAAGGATTAAACAAGGGAAGCTCGTGTCATGGCACAAGTAGATCAGGAATAGCTAATACATTGTTGAGTGTGTAGTTAGTCGATTGTCAGATGACTATTATCCTTGTTTACGCAACAGAGAATTGTGGAAACTCGGAGTTTCGCAGATGACTACTTTAAAATAATCAGTCAATATCTTTGGAATTCATGTAACCGATTACAGGTATGGTTTTAACCAGTTAAAATATATTAATCGGTTAAGGCCTAAGCTGGGAACGGTCACTTGAACTCTCAAAGGGTCTAACCAGTTAATTTTCTGTAGTAAATGATTACCCTCTCGGTTTCATCACAAGTTCCATTGAGTAAATGGAGGACCAATATAGTGAATAACATTATATTTTCGTTCTCACAATCCGGTTCTTAGATATGATTTTGAATTACTATGTGATTTTATGAAAGATGTTTAAAAATCAGATTTAAACACTATATCTAGAATGTCTTTAGAAAACCGATTTTTCTCAAAAGGACGTAGTTAACTTGCTTAAAGTGATGGTCTTAGAGTTCACAATGAAATGTATATGTATGTTCATGGCAATGTATGAATACATACATATAACATATGGTGCAGTGAAGCTTATACAACATAGAAACAAGAAATCAATATAGACTTTTCCAAAGTTAGAAGCTATATTAAGACTTTATGATACGAAGTATTTATGACGTGATAGTATTTATAATCCCAGTTTTTTCTTCAGCCCATTTTTGAGTAATCACTTTTGTGACACAAAAAGATATTGTTATGTTACATGAAAACAATGGATTTCATAAGGTGTAGTTGTTAACTACACAACGAGAAAAACCTCTGATGACGTTCTTCGATGAGGAAATAATGAGATGGTCTGGCTAATTATCCATAAACCGTAGCAGAGTATGTACTCAAACATATGGGACGCCCATATCGGTTACAGAGAGGTGTAACCGAGCATACCAGGTGCTATATATATGCTTAATAGTTGCACTGGTCCTCAGGAGTTCTGTACCATCTGTATTTTTACGATACGTTATTAACGCTATTGTAGTATAATTTGCCGTAATTATGCTATAATAAGCAGTTCTTATTTGATAAGTAAGTGATTGAATTAAATCAAGATCAAATTGAATTTAAGAATTAATATTTTATATTAATTCATGGTTCGAATATCGTCGAAAAATTCTAACGAAGTTTCGTCGCGTTTCGAATCGCCGGGCAGTTTTGCCGCAGATAAAATTTTAAATGAATCCCGAATTCGATGAAAATCGAATCGTAACTTGTCTGATTATTTTTGAATGTTTGATAGTGTTTTTATTATTTATAATAAAATAATATCACGCGGTGACTTAATTTCTCGCTAAATTAATTTTCGCGATTTTATCGGCGGGTAGTTAATCGGTAATGCGGTTATTCGACGCCGTGTTTTGACAACCCTTAGACTCTATAATTAGAGGGTAATCATGAGAGATGAGATATTAGATGTTTGGACTAGTTGATGGGATTAGCATCTCATAAAGTGCTAGGTGTCACCTTTTTGTGGTTAAAATTTTTTATGCCTATCTTAAGTTTATTTTTAACCAAGTGTTTACCTAAGTTAAATTTTTCCCTATTCCTTCCCTTTTAATGGGCTGTAGCCGAACCCCCCTCCCACTCTCTACTTTCATTTGGTTTCTTCTTTTCCTTCCTAGAGAGAGAAAGCTCCAAGTTCATCCATGGTGGCCCATCTTCATCTACCTCTTTGATGCACTTTCTTCTCCAAACTTCAACCAAGCTTGTTCCTAATTTCTTCTTCTACTCAACCCTTCCTTCCAAGCTTTGTAGGTGAGAACAAAACCAAATTTTTTCCCCCAAATTCAGCCCCTTAGCCGCGAGCTACATAGGAGGTGTAGGATGAGTTTCTTTTCTTCAATTCTTGTTTTTGTGTCTTGTTATAAGCTTGATCATTATCAATGAGGAGATGAGCACTCCATTCCCAAAATTCTTGGAACCCTAGGCAAATCCTAAGGGGAAAAAGAGGGAAGATTTGATCCTCAAGTGAATCAATGTAATTAATTGATGTTCTTAGCTTCTTTGATGTTGTTGTTGTTGCATTGGGTGATAATTTTGGAACTAAAAAATTATTTGGGTATTGTTCTTGATGGGAACCTATTCTTGAAAGAGGGGCTAGTGATGGTTGCATTGCGAATTATTTAATTGGTTGATGGTTCTTGCTTTTAGTTAGTATAATTGTTAGTATCATAGTTGGAATTGTGGAATTAAAAGAGTTAGGGAATTTTATTGAAAACCTTTGTTCTTGAGGGACTTGAAAATAGTTTTGGGTATGGATTAGACTTTCTCTTGAGTTGTAGTTTGTTGTTTTGTGAAAGAAATTTCATATGAATTGATGTTGATTAATTGTTTTGGAAGTTTGCAAATTGTCTCCTAATTTTGGGTGTTGGCCGCGAGCCCCTAGAGAATTTGAGGGAGAAGTTTTTGATGTTTTGGCTTATATTAATTGCATTGGATTGTTGTTAGGTTTTGGAAAGAATTTAGAAAGAGTTTGATTGGAGTTTGAAGTTGTTAGTTTTGACTTGAATCAAAGATTGAAAGGATTTTTATAAAACCCTTGATTCTTCAAGAAATGTAAATTGTTCTTGGCCTTGATTAATGTTATGTTTTGTGAAATGGTTTGTTGCTTTGTGAAAGAATAAATTGTAACACCCCGAATTTCTAAGCTAAGTTGAGAATAAGTTATGAGAAGAACTGTGTGATTGTATTCAAGCTTAAATTGATTTTTAAGTGAGTGAATATAATTACACAAGGTTTTTATAAGAAGGTTAATGGGTTTGAGTTGAGGAATAAGTGTGGATTTAATCCTAAGATGTTTAAGGTGTTGATTTGTAGCTATGGAAGTTAATTTGAGAAGAAAGTCTCAAGGTTTGGTGCTAGAACTGAGTTTTCCTGGTTTTTCTGCAGTGTGAATCGATTCACCTAGCCTGAGAATCGATTCACAGCATTAAAACTTCATTGGCATCGAATTCTAGCAGTGGGAATCGATTCACAGAAGCCAGGAATCGATTCACATAAAACAGGCTGCTGGGACTCGCAGGCAGGAATCGATTCACTCATTAAATCTGCGATTCAGACACTTTTTGCACTGTGTGAATCGATTCACACTATGCTGTGAATCGATTCACAGCTGCAGAATTGTATAAAAACGCAGTTTCTGCGAGCAGAACGCAGAAATAGAGAAAGAGGGAAGGAAAAGAAGAGAAAGAGAAAGGAGAAAAGGAAGAGGAGAGCTAGGGTTTCACCTTTGAGAAGGATTGAAGAGACTCATGTTGGATTTCTTCAATCACTTGCCTAAATGGAGAGTTTGAGAGTGGAGATTTGAGTATTTGGAAGATTAGGGTTTGAACCCTAGAGAGGAGAAGAAGAAGCACGAATTTGGAGAAGGATAAGGGGGAGAAGACCAAGCTCCAGCAAGGATGGTTCAAGTTCTTGGATGGGGAAAGAAGATCGAAGGTTGAAGATCAAGATTTGGGAAGTATTTGGAGGAGCCCTAAGTTGAGCAAAGAGGGAAAAGCTTGAAGAGGAGCAAAGGGTCCAAGTTCAACCTTCCTAGCTCAATGTCTTGAAGAATAGAGGTGAGTTCTTCAACCCTTAGGTGATGGGCACCCATAAGTCCCACATATAGGAATTTCTCTTCCTTAGTAGCATATGAACCTTAGGTTCAAGTTAGGTTTTAAATACCTATAAGAGATTCAGTTGTTATTGCTATG
The DNA here is from genome assembly GCA_037113605.1 of Calophaca sinica. Lineage (NCBI taxonomy): Eukaryota > Viridiplantae > Streptophyta > Magnoliopsida > Fabales > Fabaceae > Calophaca > Calophaca sinica. Next base: position 98,063,087 of record CM073733.1, on the reverse strand, counting down.
ATTGTTATGATTGTTTTGATTGTTATGATTGTTTTGTGGGCCTGATTAAAAGAGGTTGGATGGCTGCCCCCAACCCCCCACAATTGAATGTATGTTTGATGTTTCTCTCTTGAGAACTCCATAGAGTTTCAAGGGATTAGTTAATGTATGTGTTGTCCATTAATTTGGTGAATTGTGAGGCTTGTCTAAGAGCCATAAACTTAAGTCTTAGAGGTCAAGGAAGGACCCTAGGAAAAGGATGTGATAGAATGAATGTATGTATTAGTGTTCACGATTGGGAGTCATTAGATAAAAAGGGAATGCTATTAGTGTAAGCTTGATTCAGTGAAATGATTGTAGTTTCCTTGAATAGTTAAGTAATGTGGATGATTGTGTTTCTATGAACATGCATACAATCATAAGCATAAGCATATGCATAAGCTAAAGTTCATTGCAAGACTCCTCTATTTATAGGAGTAAGATCGGTTTGGTTAGCCAAGAGGGACGCCCTTGGAGGGTTATGACGTCTAACCACCATTCCGAAAGTGTGTAATTGGGGTCTAGGGACCTAAGCCTACGACACTACCCAATAACACAAAGTGCATTACATGCAAAGCATCATATTATACACCTCCTATGAATGGTATAATATGTGAAGTGATGTTAAGTTTATGAATGTTAATGAATTCCTTGTTTATATATATATATATATATATATATATATATATATATATATATATATCCGGAATTAGTTTAGTTAAGTATATTAAATCTTGGATAGCACATCCCTAGTTGCTTAATTATCATATAGTACTAAGCATGGTGATTAGATCACTTAAAGGATAAGCAAGCTAGATTGATAGGGATTTGTGGTATAGAGCATAAGGCAAAGCCCAATAGCATAAGAGAAAGCAAAGATGTGTTAAGCACAAAGTGAGTAAGTAAGAACAATATGTTCTTAGTTAATAAGGTTGCAATTTGTATTGTATTAAGGTTAGTTGAGCTAAACAAAGGTTAAAGAATGGACATTTGTAGGATTGATGTGGATTGCTATACATTTATGTGTTTAGTTAATCACAAGTCGATAAGTGGCATATTAGTCCTAGGATTACCCTATGGTATAATATGCTAAGTTTTAATTCAAGCTAGCGTGTTCTAAAGCATCCTAGCTTAGGGATATCGAGAAATTGCAAGTCAAGTCCTTATGGTACATAGTGAGAGTATGTCTAGGTTTGAAATGCATAAGTTAGTCTTCTCAGCCTAGAAGGTTCCGAGGAGAGAATGGTGAGGAGTCCGTGAAGGGCTCACTGAGATTTTATAATCTCACCCTTTTCCTTTTTGTTGTTTTTCAGATAAGCAGGTACTGAAGACGGCGAGCCAAAGCTTCAAACTCGGGACACATAAGCTAGTCGTAAATGAGTTAAGTTTAATTTACGACTTGGATTATTGTAATCAAGTTTGTAAATGTTTAGTAATTCCTGTGCCTTAATGTAATTTGTCGTACTTTCAATTATGTTGAGGTGCGGGTGTTACATAAATGATTTGAGATGGTGTTGTCTTGAGTTAGCATAAGTTTGAAAATTTGAGTTGTTTTGGATTTTTAGTCTTTAGAACCTTATCCTTTTAGTTGGTTATTAATTCTTCAAGTGTGTGTAAGTTTTAATAAATTGAAAGTTTTGCAAATTTTTTTTTTAAGAAGAGAAGGGTGTGGCCGAGAGCTCCACAAGTGTGGGGAAGAAAAATTATTTTGTGTGTTCTTAGCTTTAATTAAGTATATTGGGTTGTTGAGTAAGTTTGGAAAGATTTGGAAATGGTTTGATTAGTTTGAAAGTTGCTGTGATGATTTAAGGCAATGAAACACTTAAGGCAAAATGGATTCTTGTAATCCCAAAAGCTAAGTGGAGCCTTGAATAAGCATTTTGAGAAAATGAATTTGATTATGGTATTGTCCCATGTTTTAAGTTTGAAAAGAAATTGAGTTTTAGTTTTTAAAACCTTATTCTTTTAATTGTTTGATTAATTTTTCAAGTGTATGTAATTTCTTAAAACAAGTATTTTAAAGTGTGTATTTTTAGTATAAGTGATTGGTTAGTAAGGGGTTTTGGGCTTTGAGAGCCTAGGGGCTAGGATTGAAACCTTGCCTAGGAGATTAGAAATTAGATTTATGTCTTGATTGTGCTAAGTTTCATTGTGGTGTTAGGGTTCACGACATGGGATCGAGGAGTACGTGGACACGCGTGGCTTGGAGTTTCGGTAAGGGCAACTTTAGATATTACATAGGATTTAATTTTAAGTCTTAAAGTGAAGAAGTCTGAGAACCTCAAGGTTCGAAGTGAGGGTCTCATACCCCTTCATTCTTTTTTATTGTCTGATATCTATACTGATTATCTAGTGGGCTTGTCTGCAAGTGGTTGGCTGCTGTCCCCAACCCCCCACTCTTATTTGATTACCCCTTTGTTAGCTCCACCGAGTTGCAAAGGGACGACTTGCTGCTTATCTGTGATGATGATGATTGTTATGTGAATTGTTGTGGTTGTGGAATGGTGGCTGAAACTGAATTTGTTGTGAGCTTGAATTTGATGACGTGACGTGTTTGCATGTATGCTTAAATTGTGTTAAGATATATGTTGTGGAGTTGTTATTGGATAATTGAATATTTATTTAATTATGCCATGTCGAAATATCATGGGTATTGATATGTCATTGGAGTTGGTGAAGTGCATTGGCCTGCATGGAAGTGACTTCGATCTGGATAGTGCCGGAATGGGGATTCAGTATCGTTGTAGCCTGTAGTGGGACAATCCCAGACCTGAATAGTGCCGGAATGGGGATTCAGTGTCGTCAGAGTGTTCCTAGACATGAGTAGTGTCGGAATGGGGATTCAGTGTCGTTAGGACGGTCCTAGATCTGAATATTGCTGGAATGGAGATTCAGTATTGTTGGGGGCATGTAGTTGCATTTGCAGGCATTGGTGCATTCTTACTGAATTGTGTGTTATGTTATGTTGTGTTATATTATATTTGTGTATTTAAGAAGTTGACCCTTGCTCGTGGTTCCTTCAATTGATGATGGTAACCCAGACACTGATGGACGTGGTGGAGATCCCGTCGATGACGACATCGTTGGAGGTGATCTTTGTCTTTCTGCACATGGAAATTCCCTCGGTCTGGAGTTTAGCCCCACTTCCGGCTGAGACGTATGCACAGGAGGCGTGTTAGAGACTTTTCGCATAGGTGGACTGACGAGGATGCAGATGACCTGATGGAGGAGAATGACGAGGACCCGTCAGAAGAATTGGGTAGTGATGCGTAGTGGTTGATCGAGGACGTCTGATTATCTTGTATATAGTTTTGGTTGGTGATCAGTCATTCTAACTTGTTAGCCTTTTGTGATATTTGTTAGATAGGTCTTGAAGTTTACCTTTTGTAGCAGCCCCCTGCGTGGGTAACTGCCGGGAGTACCTCAAAAGTATGACTACACTTGTTAGGGTTTTCATATTTTAGGTGTACTCCTACTTGTGCATATTTGTGTACTGTTTTCGGTATGTAAAACTCTTCAACTGGTTATCTTTTGGGAGTGTATGTGTGTATGTCTAATTTTAGTTGTAAGAGTCTTTTACATTTAGAATTCCGTCATGTTTCGAAAAAGCTGTTGATACTCTGATTGTGTTTTACTAAAGACTATTGTTTAAGGAAAAAAAATTTAATTTACCACAATTTCTAAAAGACAAGGAGAGTATCACTTTACAAAACTTCATTGCATTAGAGTTTGTCCTAGTTTAGTATCGCTCTGGAAACGGGTCGTTACAATCGTGGTATCAGAGCGGTTCGGTTCTAATCGGACTGTGTATTGGGTAATCAAGCTGGTCACCGTGTCGGGTCTTGTTTCATCGGGTAGCTAGTTGTGTTTGTGTTGTTTTTGTTTGATCAGTGAAGCAGCTTTGCTTAAAATTTGTTGGATTGTTTCTTGATTGAAGCAATGTGTGTCAACACATCACTTGAGTGTGAGGTTCTGATAGGTTTTTGGACCTTGTAGGAATCTAATGCCACCTCGTAGTGACCGTACGTTTGGACCTGATAACTCCACCATGGGAGGGCAATTCAAGCAATGATTGAGATGGCGGCGGCAATGGCTCAACAATATGCTACTATGACCCAACAATCTGCTGCTATGGCTCAACAGACTGCGGTTATAAACCAACATAATCTGCAGCAACAACAGAGGGCCGAGAGGAATGCGGAGGCTAGAGGATTGGCTGATTTTCGCAAGCATGATCAACCAAAGTTCTATGGAGAACTGAATCCGGACAAGGCATATCTGTGGCTGCAGGAGATAGAGAAGATTTTTGAAGCACTCCACTGTCCCGAGAATATCAAGGTGAATTACGCGTCTTACTTGCTGCTGGGAGATGCCGAGTACTGGTGGAAGGGAGTCAAACAAATGTTGACGGCTGAGCGTCAGGAGATTAGCTGGGAGATCTTTCGCAGGAGTACTTTTTAGAAAAGTACTTTCCAGAGACTACACGATGGAAAAGGAGCAAGAATTCCTCTATTTACATCAAGGCAACATGACAGTACCAGAATATACTGCCAAGTTCGAATCGCTTTCAAGGTACTTCAGTCCATTTCGTGATCGGGCAGATCAGAATTGGCTGAGCGATAGATTTCAGTGGGGACTAAGATTCGACATCCAGAAGTCTGTGGTGTATGTGATGCTTGTCAAAAAGGAAAACAAGTAAAGGCCTCTTTCAAATCAAAAAATATTGTTTCCACAAACCGGCCTTTACAACTTTTACACATGGACTTATTTGGACCATCTAGAACTAAAAGCTTTGGTGGAAATTACTATGCCCTTGTTATTGTGGATGACTATTCTCGCTATACATGGACTTTATTTATTTCTCATAAAAATGACGCTTTTGCTGCCTTTCGTAAACTTGCTAAAGTTATCCAAAATGAAAAAGGAATGAACATAGTATCCATCCGAAGTGATCACGGTGGGGAATTCCAAAATGAGGCATTTGAGGCCTTTTGTACTGAAAATGGAATTGAGCATAATTTTTTCGCACCTAGAACACCACAGCAGAATGGAGTGGTGGAAAGGAAAAATCGGTCTCTTGAAGAGCTTGCGAGGACGATGCTCAATGAGACCAACCTTCCTAAGTATTCTTGGGCAGACGCGGTAAGCACCGCATGCTATGTAATGAATAGAGTCCTCATAAGACCTATTCTAAAACAAACGCCCTATGAAATTTACAAGGGAAGGAAGCCCAATATTTCTCACCTTCACGTATTTGGATGTAAGTGCTTTGTTCTAAATAACGGTAAAGATAACCTTGGTAAATTTGATGCTAAAGCTGATGAAGGTTTATTTCTTGGATATTCCACTTCTAGTAAAGCCTTTCGAATTTTTAATAAACGTACTTTAACTGTTGAAGAATCTGTGCATGTTTCTTTTGATGAATCTAACCCCAAATCTTCAGTAGAAGAAAGTGTTGATGATCTTGCAGAAGTGTATGGAGATACCTATTTAGAGGAACAAGAGAGATCAAAAGTTCAAAAGGAGGATCAAGAGTCCTTGCCTCAACCCTCTCAAGAACTCTTTCACTCAAATCTTCCAAAGGAATGGAGAGTCTCAAAGAACCATCCTCTTGACAACATAATAGGTGATATCTCAAAAGGGATAACGACTCGAAACTCTCTTAATCATGCATGTCATCATATGGCCTTTGTCTCTCAAATTGAACCAAATGACGTCAATGAAGCCATCTTTGATGAGCATTGGACCCTTGCTATGCAAGAGGAATTAAATCAATTTGAGAGAAATGATGTTTGGGAACTTGTCCCTAGGCCTAAAGATCACCTAGTCATTGGGACCAAATGGGTCTTTCGCAACAAGCTTGATGAAAACGGTATCATTATTAGAAATAAAGCTAGACTTGTTGCAAAAGGTTATAACCAACAAGAGGGCATAGATTTCGATGAAACCTATGCACCCATGGCTAGATTAGAAGCTATTCGCATGCTTCTCGCATTTGCATGCATCATGGATTTCAAACTTTTTCAAATGGATGTTAAAAGTGCATTTCTTAATGGCTTTATTCAAGAAGAAGTATATGTTGATCAACCTCCCGGTTTTGAAAATTTTGAATTTCCAAATCATGTTTTTAAATTGAAAAAGACTTTATATGGTTTAAAACAAGCTCCTAGAGCTTGGTACGAGAGGTTGAGCAAGTACTTACTTGAAAAAGGTTTTGAAAGAGGAAAAGTTGATACCACTCTTTTCATTAAACACAAAAATCATGACATTTTACTTGTTCAAATTTATGTCGACGATATAATATTTGGTGCCACTAATGAGTCTTTATGTGAAGAGTTTTCTAACATCATGCAAAGTGAGTTTGAAATGTCCATGATGGGAGAGCTCAACTACTTCCTTGGTCTCCAAATCAAACAAACAAAGGAAGGAATTTTCATAAGCCAATCCAAATATTGCAAGGAGTTGCTTAAAAGATTTGGAATGAGCAACGCCAAAGAAATCTCAACTCCAATGAGCACATCGTGCCATCTTGACAAAGATAAAGGCGGTAAGTCCGTCGAAGTAAGTAAGTATCGAGGTATGATAGGATCTCTTCTCTATCTCACTGCTAGTCGTCCGGATATTATGTCTAGTGTTTGTATGTGTGCACGTTTTCAAGCAAATCCTAAGGAATCACATCTCTTAGCGGTAAAACGCATTATGAGATATCTCACTGGCACACAAAATACGGGTTTATGGTACCCCAAAGGTGATGACTGCACACTTATTGGGTACTCGGATTCGGATTTTGCGGGTTGCAAAATGGATCGAAAAAGCACTAGTGGGACATGTCACTTACTTGGGAATGCCTTGGTTTCATGGCATAGTAAGAAACAAGCCAGTGTGGCTTTGTCCACTGCTGAAGCGGAATACGTTGCAGCAGGTAGTTGTTGTGCACAAATCATTTGGATGAAACAACAGTTGAATGATTATGGGATCAATATGAAAACTGTTCCAATTAAGTGCGACAATACTAGTGCCATAAACCTCACGAAAAATCCGTTTTATCACTCCCGGACCAAACACATAGAAATTAGACACCATTTTATTAGAGATCATGTACAAAAAGGAGATTGTGTGATTGAGTTTGTGGAAACATCTAAGCAACTTGCAAACATTTTTACTAAACCTTTGCCTAAAGAAAATTTCTTTTTCATAAGAACTGAATTAGGAATTTTAGATCAATCGTGCATTGAATGATTGCGTGTGAGTGCATTTTATCTTTTACAAATTCTAACTTGGGCGTCGGAGTGTGCTAACAATTTTATGCAGGTCTCAAATTTCATACGCCTTAAGGACAAGAGCAGCGAGAAAAACCGAGAGCTCTTAAACGTTTATGATAATCGTTTACGAAGAGTTTAAACCGTTATCTAATCGATTACCAAGGATCTCGCCCAGCCTACTTCATAATCGTTTATGTAAACGATTACTTAATCGATTACCTAAACGGTTACAGAGCGGAGCTCACCCGTCAGCAGCTATAATCGATTATGAGAATCCCATAATCGTTTATGGGTGGCATTCTCTGCCAATCAGATCACGCCACGGTAAGACATAATCGATTACAGTAACTTAAGTAATCGATTATGGGACAGGTATAAAAGGTCTAAACGTTTATTTTTACCCTAATGCGCCGTTTCTCTGTTCTTTTCAACCCTTGCACTGTTCTTCTCTCCCAAACCAGAGAAACCGCGCCTCTCCTCTCCTGTTATTTTTCTCTTTTTTTAACCATGCCACCAAAAAGGCAAAGAACTCTCACTGTGAGTGCAGGAACGCTGAGCAGGGAACTTCAAGAAAAATATTTCTCCTCTGCTGAACAAGTTGCTGAGTATGGAAAGTCCTTCTTCAACAGAGAAATTCAAAAGCCAAGAATTCTGGATGCTGCTTTCTTCTCTGAGAACAAATTCGAACTCATGGAGCTTCTGGAACATGCCAATCTCATCCATTTTCTCACCACCTCTGAGGATATCTACCCCGAATTGGTAAAAGCCTTCTACTGCAACCTACGCCTGTCAAATGGAATCCTTCTATCTGAGGTATGCCATAAGCCAATTCGCCTTGACTCTGCTAGTTTTGGTAGAATAGTTGGTTTACCTGCTGGTGGTCCCTTAATATCTGATGATGCTCCTGCGGCACCCTTGGCTGATGAGTTCAATAGAACAGCAGCACTTAAGGATTTTCTGTGTAATCCTAAGGATGTAGGTGTCACCCCACTTACTGCTGGTTATTTGACCCCTGATGGTAGATTGCTGCAGTATGTAGTTGCTAGGTTATTATTTCCTAGAAGAAGTAATACATCTCAGCTGCTTAAATCTGATTTACCTGTCATGTGGGTGCTACAAATGAAAAAACAAGTAGATTGGGCTGGCTTGGTTATGCAGCATATGTATGACAACAGAACTCCAGGGCCTCTGCCATATGGTCACCTAGTCACTCGGTTACTGGTTCATGCTCAAGTACCTCTTGCTGGGGAGCTTAAATATTCCCATGATCAATATTATGCCTCTTTCAATCAAGGATCTATTAACAAGATTGGCTTAGTGTTTCATGCTGGTCAGTGGGAGCTGAAACCCCAGAAAGAGCCACCATCCTCTCGCCAAACAGCTGCCGGCCGCTTCTTCCTCTCAGGTCGTGCCTCACTTTGCATCTGCATTAGGTATACCAGAACTCACAGCACTCCTTCAGGCTGTTCTCCGTGAACAACAACATATTCTCAGTGAACAAAAGAACACAATCGAGAGTGTCAATGCACTGCATGTGAAAGTGGATAGGCTGGAAACTACTTTGCGCAGTAAGCAAATCATTATTGACAGCCCTATTCGCCAACATCAGACACAGAGTTCTTCTTCTGCTACTCCTAGTGCATCTGACGATGATGAGGACGCTCTTGATAATGATGCTGATCATGATGGGTCGGATGAGGATTAGTAAACCTCATTCTCGCTTTTTCTCGCTTTTTTTGCACTCTATTACATCATGAATCTGTGGTTTCTGTTTTGTTTCTCTAATTTGAACCAATGCCGCACTACATATATAATTTACCATAGCATCCTTGACATATGCATATCTGATGGTTATCATGCTTGGTATGTTTGTAAAATCATCTTGATGCTTTGATACCTTCTGCTGGGATGTGATATTTTTTTTGGTGCAATGCTGGGATGTGCAACTTTAATGCATATACATATGACTTAGTACTTTGATGCTCTGTAGTGTGAAACCCTGTTGTATTATCCATGCCCTTCCCGCTTTTTGATGTTGCCAAAAGGGGGAGAGTTATATGATTCAGGGGGAGTGGTTTATTTCATGCATATTGTGAGGGGGAGTTCTTCACCAAAATGCGCCTAAATTCTGATATCTCCCTTTGAAATAATTATGCGTATATAGCATCGTCGGATTATCAATGTACTTCACTAACTTCCCTCTTTGAGATGTTTGTCATCATCAAAAAGGGGGAGTCTGTGATTTCATGCCTTGACAGGATTTGTTTTGATGATTGACAAAAGGAGTTCCACGAATAGTCCTGTGCAAAAAGCGGAAAAATACACCAAGACGCCTACCAAGGATCAAAGGGTTTTTTGAGTATTTATTTTATTTTTAGGACTATTTGTAAGTAGTAATAAAATGCTCTCAACTAATTAAATCACACACACACACAAAATGATTTTTATTCTAAAATTGATTTTATGATAATTTTTCCTAAATTATTTTTATGCACAAAGTATTTTTGAAAAATTCTTAAGTTGTGCTCAAAATTTTTTTGAAAAATATTTCAAGTTTTCTTTTGGCATGTTGTTGCAAGAAACAAAATGCGTTTAAACGTTTATAAGGATATTCATAATCGTTTATGACGTGCTCCTCTTCTCCGTGTCTTTTGATCACTTGATAATCGATTACACAACTTTATATAATCGATTATTTAAAGTACTGTGCATCTCCGTGTTTTCAATTCTTCATAATCGATTACAACCTTCATATAATCAATTACACCCCTTTTAAATGTCATCCGTGTGTCTTTTTTTTAAATATATAATCGATTACATACCTTCTATAATCGATTAGATAACGATCAGAAATCCCGGATTAAACGCAACGGGTCAAACCTCACGCGTTTTCTTTTTCTCTATAAAAGGACATGCTCAGACCGTGACAAAATAAGAATTCTTACGCTATTGCTTTGCCAAAACGCTGTTCAAACAAATTTTCATAACTCACATTTATTTGAGCACAATTCTTTTGAGAGCCTTTTATTCTATATAATTTGAGTTGTATCATTTGAGCTTCAATTTGTTATATCTGCACTTTTGAGTGTTTCTTTTTCATCTCATTTTATTTGTAAAAATCATTTCTTTTGGGTTGGAATCCCAAGTCGTTCACTGAGAGGTGATATCTCTTGAACGTATTGCTCAGTATAGAGTTGTAAAGGTTTCTAGCTGAACTTGATTTAAAAGCTAGTGATTTAGTGAAAATCCCATAGTGCTTTGCTTTGGGGACGGGGCGTAGGCCCTGAGGGTGTTTGGTGGCGAACCTCGTATAATTTCTTTGCGTGCTCTTCTTTGCTCTCTGTCTCTTTATCATTCAAGCACTTTATTTGTTTTTGTTCTTTATTTATTTTTCGGTCATTTATTTTCTGTCATTTATTTTATTGCAATTTAATTCCTGCAATTTATTCTTCAAGTTATTTATCTTTTCGCAATTTATTTCTTTCAAGTTTTTTTTTAATTCAGAAATTTATCTGTAATTTTTATATAAGCACCGCTATCACAATTCACCCCCCTCTTGTGTTTGAAGTCACTTGGCAACACACATGTTACAAGAAGGGTGTGTCCGAGAGCTCCACAAGTGTGGGGAAGAAAAATAATTTTGTGTGTTCTTAGCTTTAATTAAGTATATTGGGTTGTTGAGTAAGTTTGGAAAGATTTGGAAATGGTTTGATTAGTTTGAAAGTTGTTGTGATGATTTAAGGCAATGAAACACTTAAGGCAAAATGGATTCTTGTAATCCCAAAAGCCAAGTGGAGCCTTGATTAAGCATTTTGAGAAAATGAATTTGATTGTGGTATTGTCCCATGTTTTAAGTTTGAAAAGAAATTGAGTTTTAGTTTTTAAAACCTTATTCTTTTAATTGTTTGATTAATTTTTCAAGTGTATGTAATTTCTTAAAACAAGTATTTTAAAGTGTGTATTTTTAGTATAAGTGATTGGTTAGTAAGGGGTTTTGGGCTTTGAGAGCCTAGGGGCTAGGATTGAAACCTTGTCTAGGAGATTAGAAATTAGATTTATGTCTAGATTGTGCTAAGTTTCATTGTGGTGTTAGGGCTCGTAGATTCCGAGTTCGTGCGACGTGGGATCGAGGATCGAGGATTACGTGGACACGCGTGGCTTGGAGTTTCGGTAAGGGCAACTTTAGATATTACATAGGATTTAATTTTAAGTCTTAAAGCGAAGAAGTCTGAGAACCTCAGGGTTCGAAGTGAGGGTCTCGTACCCCTTCATTCTTTTTTATTGTCTGATATCTATACTGATTATTTAGTGGGCTTGTCTGCAAGTGGTTGGCTGCTGTCCCCAACCCCCCACTCTTATTTGATTACCCCTTTGTTAGTTTCACCGAGTTGCAAAGGGACGACTTGTTGCTCATCTGTGATGATGATGATTGTTATGTGAATTGTTGTGGTTGTGGAATGGTGGCTGAAACTGAATTTGTTGTGAGCTTGAATTTGATGACGTGACGTGTTTGCATGTATGCTTAAATTGTGTTAAGATATATGTTGTGGAGTTATTATTGGATAATTGAATATTTATTTAATTATGCCATGTCGAAATATCATGTGTATTGATATGTCATTGGAGTTGGTGAAGTGCATTGGCATGCATGAAGGTGACTTCGATCTGGATAGTGTCGGAATGGGGATTCAGTATCGTTGTAGCCTGTAGTGGGACAATCCCAGACCTAAATAGTGCCGAAATGGGGATTCAGTGTCGTCAGAGTGTTCCTAGACCTAAGTAGTGCCGGAATGGGGATTCATTGTCGTTAGGACGATCCTAGATCTGAATATTGCCGGAATGGAGATTCAGTATTGTTGGGGGCATGTAGTTGCATTTGTAGGCATTGATGCATTCTTATTGAATTGTGTGTTATGTTATGTTGTGTTATATTATATTTATGTATTTAAGAAATTGACCCTTGCTCGTGGTTCCTTCAATTGATGATGGTAACCCAGACGCTGATGGACGTGGTGGAGATCCCGTCGGAGGTGACCTTTGACTCTCTGCACATGGAAATTCCCTCGGTCTGGAGTTTAGCCCCACTTCCGGCTGAGATGTATGCACAGGAGGCGTGTTAGAGACTTTTCGCGTAGGTGGACTGGCGAGGATGCGGACGACCTGATGGAGGAGACTGAGGAGGACCCGTTAGAAGACTTGGGTAGTGATGCGTAGTGGTTGATCGAGGACGTCTGATTATCTTGTATATTGTTTTGGTTGGTGATCATTCAGTCTAACTTGTTAGCCTTTTGTGATATTTGTTAGATAGGTCTTGAAGTTTACCTTTTGGAGTAGCCCCCTGCGTGGGTAACTGCCGGGAGTACCTCAAAAGTATGACTACACTTGTCAGGGTTTTCATATTTTAGGTGTACTCCTACTTGTGCATATTTGTGTACTGTTTTCGGTATGTAAAACTCTTCAACTGGTTATCTTTTGGGAGTGTATGTGTGTATGTCTAATTCTAGTTGTAAGAGTCTTTTACGTTTAGAATTCCGTCATGTTTCGAAAATGCTGTGGATAATCTGATTGTGTTTTACTAAAGACTATTCTTTAAGGAAAAAAAAATTTAATTTACCACAATTTCCAAAAGACAAGGAGAGTATCACTTTACAAAACTTCATTGCATTAGAGTTTGTCCTAGTTTTGTATCGCTCCAGAAACGGGTCGTTACAAGTTCCTTCGTGACAAGCCTGGCAATGTAACGACACTAGTTCTCTGGAGTTCCTTCGTGAGAAGCCTAGCAGTGTAGAGTAAGATAAAGTAGAAGTAGGTTTAGGATCTCAATTGATAGACCTACCGATGTATGTAAGATATCTTAGTCATCGGTCTAGGATCTCGATTGACAGACTTGGCAGTGCTGATAGGTCAATCCAAGCTCTCAATTGATGGGCCTAGTGGCGTAGATTCCTGGTTCAATATTGGTTGAACCCCAAGGGAATGGTCGACACGAAATATACACTCCTATCTTAGATTCCTGGTTCAATAAGTGATTGGACCCTAAGGGAATATAAGAAGCGAGTTGACTTGTATGAACGTTTAGATCTTTCTTTATGTTATACAATGTTTTATTTGATTGCCTGAGATACAATATTGACTAAATGCTCGTATAGCGGTAATCAGATGGTGTACCGTATATGTACTTGCTTCTGTTGAACTATAGATAGAAATGTGCATGCTAACTCAAAGAAAGGGAAGCATAATCCAAGTTAGAACGAGCTAACCTGGATTTCAATAGGATCAGAGTTCACAGTGGAAGCGGAACGATGTTGAGTTATAGGATGAAACAATTTTCAGGGCAAAATTTATTTAAAGGAGGCGGTAATGAAACATCCCAATTTCCCTAAGCTAGGTAATTGGATGTGCATAAGAAATAAATAGGAGCTTATGAGTTAAAAACAAAGTATTAGAGCATATGAGTGGTATTTAGTAAATAAGTACATGCATGAAGTATATAACCCAAGATAGTAAAAGGGGGTGTAACCCATAATGTGAGGGGTGCACCTAGTAAGTGAGTGTGTGCATGTTAGTGTAGAAACTATATCAAATCAGATTTTTTTTTGATACTGATATCAAGTCTGTACAAAAGATTTATAGACATGGTTGTAGACATTTGAATTGAAATTTAAATGCACAACAAATGGAGATTAATGTGATATTACAGCAGCAAATCATAGGTTATAAATCAGGTATTATGGCAGCAGATTATAGGAGCAGAATCCTTGATTTCAGCAGTAAATCTCTCCTGATTACCCAACTAGTCTTACACGCCCCTGCAAGATTGGGGTCCCATCAGAGACACCAATCTTGTTGCGCAGATGTTGATGTTGTGACTTAGATAATGGCTTAGTTAAGCAGTCAGCTAGCTGATCAGCAGTACAAACATGACGAACATTGAGTTTGCCTTGTTGTACCAAATCTCGGACAAAATGAATGTCAATTGAGATATGCTTTATGCGACTATGATATACTAGATTGTGAGTAAGGTAAGTGGCACTTAAATTGTCACAGAGAATTATTGGAGACTGGGATATTGTGACACCCAATTCAGTAAGGAGAGATTGTATCCATGATAGTTCAGCAGCAGAATTTGCTAAAGCACGATACTTATCCTCGGTGGATGATCTCGTGACTGCACATTGCTTGGAGGACTTCCATGCTATTAGATTAGACCTATGGAAAACAAGCTGTGCAGAAGTGGAAGTGAATTCATCCTTGTTTCTGGCCCAATCTGCATCACTATATGCTAGAAGTGTGGAAGTTTTTGGTTTTTGAAGCAGCAAACCATGAAAGATAGTGGATTTAAGATATCAAAGTAAGCGCTTTAGTGCAGTTAAATGAAGAGCAGTGGGTCATTGCATGAACTGAGCCAGTTTGTTGACTGAGAATGCGATATCCAGTCTTGTCATTGACAAATACTGCAGGCTGCCAACAATGCTGCGATAAAATTTGATGTCAATAGCAGTGGAACCATCGTCTTTGGTGAGAGAAGTGCTTGTTAACATTGGGGTTAGGACAGGTTTGGCCTCATGCATTTTTTTCCTTTCCAGCAGGTCTGAAATGTATTTACGTTGGCTTAAAAATAGGCCTGTAGCAGTTGGTATCACCTCTACACCAAGAAAATAATGTAGGTCACCCAAGTATTTAATGGAGAAGGTATTTGCAAGGGCTCTAATGCAGTCAACAACTTTACTAGAGGAGTTTCCAGTAATTATTATGTCATCTACATATACAAGAGTGTAGAGAACCATTCCTATGTTGTTGAGAATAAAAAGAGAGGAATCAGATTTTGAGTTTACAAATCCATAAGTGCAGAGAAACTTATGCAAGGTATGAAACCAAGCCCGTGGTGCTTGCTTGAGCCCATAGATGGATTTTCGAAGATGACATACATGATGAGGCATATCTGGATGAATCCTAGAGGTTGTTGCATATAAACCTCTTCTTTTATCATACCATGCAAGAATGCATTATTAATGTCAAGTTGGCGAATTGGCCAATCATGCTGCAAGGCCAGAGATAGAACTAATCGCACAGTTGCTGGTTTAACTAAGGGACTAAATGTCTTTGTGTAGTCCAATCCTGGGTGTTGATGAAAGCCTTTTGCTACAAGTCTGGCCTTGTATCTATCAATGTCACCATTGGGCTTTCTTTTAACTCTGTATACCCATTTGCATCCGACAATATTTGTAGATTGAGATCGTGGAACCAGCTCCCGCATTCCTTGTTGAACTAGAGCATCAAATTCTTTACTCATGGCATCGTGCCATTCACTGGACTTAAGAGCTTGAGTCACACATGTTGGTTTCATTGTTCAGGGCAAAGGACGTTTTGTAGTAAGAAGATACTTAACATTAGGCTTGTGGATATTATACATTACCCTTGTGATAGGACGAGAAGGACGGGGCAATGTGGGGGATGCTGATGTGTTGATCTCCATAGGAGGTGGCAGTGTAGGGGCATGTGGGCTGGTTATGATTAGTTGTGGTGTAGGCAAGGATGAATTTGAACTTGGTGGTGGAGTTGGGGGAAGATTTTGTGTGTTTAGTTGCTGAATTATAAGAGGATGATGAGGTAAGGATAATGAGTTAGGTTGGTGAGAATTGTCAGGATTGGGAATATTTGAAGGTGTGGGTGATGATGTGGAGGGATATGAGAAATGTGGATTAGACTTAAAAGGAAAAATTGACTCTTGAAACACCACATGTCTGGAGATATACATTTTATTAGATGGAGGGTGATAAGATTGATATGCATGATGCTGAGAAGAGTAACCAAGTATTACACAAGGCATGCTCCAAGTGGATAGTTTGTGGACAGAATATGGTCTAAGCCAAGGATAACATAAGCAACTAAACACCCTAAGATTAAGTTAATTTAGTTTGCGACCAAAGAAAAGTCCATATGGTGACTGGTTTTGAAGTTGGACAGTGGGCATATAATTTATTAGGTAGACTGCCATTTAAAATGCAAAGCACCAAAAGTTGTTGGGAACATTGGAATGAGACATAAGTGAGAGGGCTGTCTCCACTATGTGTCGGTGTTTTCGTTCTGCTATGCCAATATGCTCAGGAGTATATAGTGGACTAATAAAATGAGAGATTCCATTGGAATTGAAGAATGGTTTTTGTTTCAAGAATTTAGTATCACCATCTGTATAGATTGATTTTATTTTGAATGAAAACATAGTCTTAATTTTGGCACGAAACTGTGGGAATATAACAGCAACCTCGGTTTTATTTTTCAATGGATAAATCCAAGAATAATGTGTGAAATGATCAACAAAGATAAGATAATATTGATATCCTTTCATAGAAGTAATACGTGAGGGGCCTTAAACATCAGAAAATATAAGTTCCAAAGGAGCATTAGTTTTAACAGAAGATAAAGAGAAAGGACGTTTGTGGCTTTTATTGATATGACAAGAAACACAGTGAAAATTTTTAGCAGCAGAATTTGTAGAGAGGCCACAACTTGACAAGACTTGAGTGAGAATTCGTGAGGAGGGATGACCGAGACGAGCATGCCAGAGCGAGACAGAGGAACATGTGGTTGACAAGGCAGTAGGAGATGAGGAGTAACATGGATGAATAGTGTAGAGATCACCACTACTTGGACCGCACATCAGCAGTGCCCCCGTTGCTTGATCCTTCACACAGAAAAAAGAAGGGTGAAATTCAAGATATGCTTTGTTTGATTTGCAAAACTTTGACACAGAAATTAAATAATGTTTTGCATGAGGAACATAAAAGACATTGTCAAGAGTAAAGTCAGTAGAAAGGGTGGAAAGAGCAGTGGATCCAACATGCAAAATTTTCAAACCTGTACCATCCCCAATTTGAACCTTATCTGGGCCATCATATTCCAAATGGAGGTGCAGGTTATTGAGATCAGTGGTCATATGATGACTAGCACCTGTATCAAATACCTAACTAGGTGGTGTTGAAGGAGATGCAGAGGCATAATTAATTGTTGGTGCATTGCTGAGTTGTAAAATCTGTGGACAGAATTTTGCTATGTGACCAGGAAGGGCGCAATATTGGCACCTTGGTGGAGGTTTGTTGCGATGGGAAGAGAAGCCGCGTGTCTTTCGGGTGGGAGGACCACCACGAGAAGAGAAGGACGAGGTTCCGCTTGATTGATTAGGGTGATAGAAGGGACTACCACGCCCATGAGATGGTGTTGGAAGGAGACCATCTGACCTGAAGTTGCATTGATGATAGGTGGAGGACCACTAGACAAAGTTTGCAATTGGAACATGCACATCGGATTGAACTATTTCATGACGAAGGTATTCATCATGAGCAAGAAGTTGGCTGTGAAGCTCTTCAAAGATAAATGGATGTTCTTTTGTGCGAATCGAAGCTGCAATGTCACAGTATTCATTACCCAGACCGTTGAGAACATAGAAAGCAATATCGTCATCAGAGAGACTATCACTCTCTATTATGGCAGCAAGGAGCAGGTTAATGATGAGCTGATCAATGGTGAACCATGGTGTATATTCAGGGTTGGGAGTAGATTTATCACCCTAGGAGATGGTGGGGGTTTGAGATGGTGTGGTTCCGTCAATATGGCCCATGACTTGGATGCCGACAATAAGAGTTGTTACTTGACGTTTCCAAACGCGGTAGTTTGTGCGAGATAACTTGATGGTGACGGAGGCATCGAGAAGAAGGGCTGATTTAGAAGGAGCAGGGGCAGCCATGGGAGGGAATCAAAGAGGATCGACGGTAGTGATGCTACTGGCAAGCTGATACCATGTAGAAACTATATCAAATTAGATTTTTTATTGATACTGATATCAAGTCTTTACAACAGATTTATAGACAAGGCTGTACACATGTGAATTGAAAAATAAATGGAGATTAATGTGATATTACAGTAGGAAATCATAGGTTACAAATCAGGTATTATAGCAGCAGATTATAGGAGGCAGAATCCTTGATTTCAGCAGCAAATCTCTCCTGATTACCCAACTGGTCTTACAGTTAGTTATTAAAAAGAAAAGCGGAAGTGAGAGAATAGAAAAAGAAAGAAATAACTGTACAAGAATAGAAGAGAAGAAGAAACAATCACCTCTGTGATAGGCTAAGGAAGAAAAAGATGGTCTTGCATGTAGAAGAAGAGAGAAGAATAAGCATGGAGTAGGAGGAAGAAGATGAAGTTGAGATTAGAGTTCAAGCTCCATGGAGGGAAAGACAAGAGATCCAAGTCTAAGAGTGGAGCTCAAGACCCAATTTGGGGGATTTCACCATCTCCTCTTAGGGATTTGAAGGTAACATAGAAAATTCCCTTTTAAAACCTTTCTCCTAGGGTGTGCTTAGGTATTTGTTTTGAACTACATGTTTTGATGGAAGACTTCATGCTTATGTTGATTCCATATGTTTTAGGATGCAATCAAGGTGTTTGAAGCATGTTCCATGAGAAAAATTATAGTGTTGGTACCTCAATAATTACCAATATTGTGTGTTTAAATTTGAAGTAATGTTTATGAAGGTTAATGAGTGATTTATTTTAACTTAGTTTCACATATGTTGGTGATTAGTGGTAGAACACCCTTAAGTATGAGCTAGGGTGTATGATGCATGTGGCATTTCATTTGGTGTAAATGTCATGGAGATTCTTGAGTTAGATCATAGAAATTAGTTATCCTATGTGCTAGTTATTGATGTTGAGTCTTGAGTTTACATGAATGAGTATGTGGCATATGAGAATGCCTAACATATTTCTTGTACCTTGGGATGGGATTGGTATAAGATAGTGTGGTCGAAAGTTGTTGGTAGCTAGATGAGGTAGGAGTCAAAAGAGAAAGCATTGGATCAAGGAAGTGTTATTTCGTGGGATAAGAATTAGGTGACTTTTGGAGCTAGTTTGGTATCCCTATGCATGGAATGAAGTTTATAAACATGAGAGACTTGTTAGGGCTTGGATTCCCTATGATTTAAGGGTTGATTTTAAGCCCCAAAGTCCCTTAGAAAAGTCCCTAAGGTCAAGTAAACTGTAACACCCCATTCCTGGAGCGCTAGTAAACTACAACAAACTCTAAATGCAATGAAGTTTTCAAAATAATACTCTTCGTGAATTTTGGAAAATGCGGTAATTTTTTTTTAAAACAAATTCCTTTTGCAAAACACAATCAGAGTATCAACAGTGCTTTAGAAACATGATGGAATTCTACCATGCAAAAGACAGATGCAACTAAATATACATACATATATTACAATTTCCAAAAGAAAGGATAGCTGTCAAGTTTTACATACACAAAATAGTAAATAAATATATATACACAAGAAGGAATACACCTAAAGTATGAACACCCTGACAAGAGTAATCATACTTCTGAGGTACTCCCAGCAGTTACCCACGTAGGGGGCTGCTCCAAAAGTAAAACCTCAAGACCTATCCAACAACTACCACAAAAGACTATCAAATAGACTGGTCACCACCCAAAAACGATGTACAACACCGACTGACGTCACCAACTATACATCACTACCTAAGTCCTCCGACAGGTCCTCCTCATCCTCCTCCATCAATACATCGTCAATCCGTCCCACACCAGTACATCCAGCCTCACCACACATCCGACAAACCGAAGAAGGATCCACAGGTGGAATGGGTTTCCTGATACGTAAATGGGGAGTCGGAATAGCCTCTGGCTCGGGCTCGGGATCCACTATGGGGCTAGGAGAATCTGCCATCGCACGCAGAGTAGAAGCTCCCAACATCCAACGTCTCACGCTAATGCTCTTACAATCGGTCCTCCGAACCTTCGCACCACCAGGTATGTGTACGTAACGATAAGTCGTCCTCCTAGGAATCTCAAAAAACTCTTCATGTGAAGTAGTAGAAGTAGTCGGTATCACTCGATCCTGCTGAGTGCGATGCCATCCATTCGCAACCTGTCCCACTATGACAAGAAAGCTCACGGTACGCCGTGAAATCTTCTGTCGAACTGCTAGTCCATCTACGAGAAAAGTCTCAACGATGTCCCCTCTATATACAACTCGACCTGAAGTGGGGTCACCACCCAAAAACTATGTACAACACTGACTGACATCACCAACTATACATCACTACCCAAGTCCTCCGACGAGTCCTCCTCATCCTCCTCCATCAATACATCGTCAATCCGTCCCACACCACTGCATCCAGCCTCACCACACATCCGACAGACAGAAGAAGGATCCACAGGGGAGTGGGTTTCCTGATATGCAAAGGGGGAGTCGGAATAGTCTCCGGCTCGGGCTCGGGATCCGCTATGGGGTGTGGAGAATCTGTTGCCGTACGTGAAGTAGAAGCACCCAACATCCAACGTCTCACGTCAATGCTCTTACGAGCGGTCCTCCGAACCTTTGCACCACCAGGTATGGGTGCGTAACGATAAGTCGTCCTCCTTGGAATCTCGAAAAACTCGTCAGGTGAAGTAGTAGAAGTAGTCAGTATCACTCGATCCTGCTGAGTGCGATACCATCCATCCACAACCTGTCCCACCATGACAGGAAAGCTCACGATACGCCGTGAAATCTTCTGTAGAACGGACAGTCCATCTACGCAAAAAGTCTCAACCACGTCCCCTCTATATATAACTCAGCCTGAAGTGGGGTTAAACTCCATAGCCGAGGGAATCTCCATGTTGGGGAAATCAAAGATCACCTCCGACGACATCGTCATTGCCGGGTTCTCCACTGCATTCGCCATCATCTGGGTTACCATCATCAATTGAAGGAACCACGGGCAAGGATCACTTCCTAAATAAAAGCAGAAAACACAATATACAAAACATACAATTCTAATAGAATGCATGAATGCTCTGCAAATACGACTATATGCCACTGTTTCTGATTCCGGAATACCCTACGTCGTGGTCAATCGCTTGGTATATCCCCAACCCGATAATTTTCCACGCAATGGGTTTAATGTCCCCAGGACATAACGACGACCCTGAACTCCCTTGTGATGAATCCTCACCCCAGGATATTCAAGTCGAAGTTAACACTATGCATGTCAATAATGACGACTTTGAATTCCCTTAAGATAAATCCTCACCCCAGAATACTCAGGTCGATGTTACCATAATGTATGTCAATGTATTCCACATACTCCAATGAACATATCATTGCATATGATATTTCAAATAAGGCATAATTAAATTAACATTTAATTATCCAGCACCAATCCAACAACATATATATCAACATGATTCAAGCATACATGCAAACATATCATATAATCAATTTTAGCATCGCAATGATTCAACAATCCAAAACAACTTGCATCCACAAATCCATATTCAGTAAACATAAGCATATGAACATAAACACATCTTAGCATTTAAACATTAGAACTCTAGATATGTCTAGAAGAAGCCCTTACACTAACATACTGTAACAAGTATTAAATGTGAAGCGCCCTTACCAAAGGTTAACATCCACGTGTCAAAGTACGTTACCGTCCTACTCAGCATGAACTCAAATCCTCAAGGATCCTAAACAGCACACCCAAAGCTTAGTACAATTCTAGTTCACCCAAAAATAATTCCCTAGGTATTGGTTCAATTCTAACCACTAGGTTTCTCAATCCTAAGAATCTTTTTAATAAAATACACTCACTTGAAATAATACACAAGTTGGATATTAAATGTTTTAAAGACTAAAATTCCTTTTATTTTGTTTTTGAAACATGAAGCAACACTAAAACCAAATTTCTTTTCATGACAATACTTGATCAAGGCTCCACTTGGTTTTAGGATCATAGAACCCATTTCACCTAAGTGTCTCATTGCCTTAAAGCCAAAGCAACTTCCAAAATTTCAATCAAACTCTTTCCAAATTTTCCAAACTTAAACAACAACCCAATGCAATTAATTCAAGCCAAGCACACAAAAAATTTTCTTTCCCAAGCCCCTTAGAGCTCTCGGCCAACACACACACACATAGGGATCATTTGTAAAAAAAAATTAATCACCAAACCACATCATTCAACACCTAATTTCTTTTCCCAAAACATTCAATTTTTACAAAACAAAACCATTACTCAAATACATTACCCTATCATGGCTATTCAAGCATCACAGGTTTCCCAAAATTACAAATTTCCTTTGATCAAATCTAAAATTGACAACAACAACAACAATATCAAGTATCAAGGAGTAATAACCCCAAGTCAATTGAATCATTCACATGAGAAATCAC
Source organism: Calophaca sinica (assembly GCA_037113605.1). NCBI lineage: Eukaryota > Viridiplantae > Streptophyta > Magnoliopsida > Fabales > Fabaceae > Calophaca > Calophaca sinica. The sequence goes on along the minus strand of CM073733.1, from coordinate 98,040,574 downwards.
ATAACCCCTTTCCCTTAGACCATTCACCTAGGTTTTGAAAAATTTGGAGAAAATTTTGAACCTCTAACTCATGATCATAATAAAGTCATAAATAAAGCATTAAACAAAGAGAGAATAAAAAAAAAACAACTCCTAATCCTAAAATAAGGGCTCACAGTTTTGAGCTCAAAGAAGAACAAGGAAAAGTTTGTTTTCATTCTCACCTACAAAGCCAAGAAGATGATGGTAGTAAGAAGAAGAAATTATAAGCAATGGAGGTCGAAGAAATGGGAGGGATTCACGCAAGGAAGAAGAAGAAGGAGGCCATGAAGAAAACTTGGGTTCTTGGAGTTTCTCCACTCATGAGCAAGAAGAATGAAAAAAAAAGTGAGTGAGCAAATGAGAGGGGGTGCCTCGGCTTGGTCATTAAACAGGGAGGGGTTAAAATAAATTTTAATTCCTTCCTTTTTACTAGGCTAGGAAAGGTTTAGGATAAGTACAATTTAATTAATCACCAAAAGTGTGACACCTAAACACTATAAAGCAAGATTCTAATATAATCACCAAGTCTAAACATCTAATCCCTCTTTTCTCATGATTACCCCCTAATCCTAGAGTCTTGAGTGTCCTAAAAATACGACGTCGAGTAATCGCGTTACCGATTAATTCTTTCTCCGATTAACCGCGAAAATTAATTAACTTAGTAATTAATTCACCGTGTGATAATAATTTATCATAAATAATAAAAACAATTGAAAACACTCAATCATAATCACAACAAGTTACGATTCGATTTTCATCGAAATTGGAGTTCATTTAAAATTTTATTGCGGATAAAAACTATCCGGTGATTCAAAATACGGTGAAACTTCGTTGGAAATTTTTTGACGATTTTTGAACCATGAATTAAAATAAAATATTAATTCTCAAATTTAATTTTATCCTGATTTAATTCAATCACTTACTTAGCAAACAAGAAATTGCTTATTATAGCATAAATATGGCAAATTACACTATAATAATGTTATTAACGCATTGCAAAATTACAGATGTTACAGAAACCAAGCCCCCAAGCGTTAGTGCAGAAAAATCAGTTTTCTGCTGAATTTCTATAGAAAGCTCACGATGCGCCCCTTGGAGCGCGTGACGCATGACGAAACAGAATTGCTAGCACTACAAAGCGGGCGGCACGCCCCTGGGAGTGCATGGCGCGCACAGAGACAGAGCCAAAGCGCTGCAATGTGTGCAGCGCGTGCCTGGGAGAGCGTGATGCACGTCCCCCTGCGCAGAAACTTGTTTTCTCGGGCTGAAACACCCGTAGGGCCTTTCCTAACTTCTAGATACCTTCCTCTAATTATATGATTGAAGTAGAACATAGGTTATTGCATGAAATATTGATAAGAAAGTAGTAATAAACTTCTTTAGATGATTCTCATAGTGTAGAACGGTCATAACACCTTGCGAAGAATCCAAGTTTAAGGCTTGGAAGCTTCAAGGTGAGTCAAGTAAACTCACCAAGATCCTTTTGGGTACTAAGAGTGAGCTGGAGGCGTTATTCTTAGTCTAGAATTCGTGTAACCTTAGTGTGCATGTAAGTGAAGTATAGAGTCACATAGACGCCTAAGAAGAGCTTCAATTGCTAGAATGCTAGTATACCTTAAGGAAGTATGTTAACATTAATGTACTCTAATAAAGTAGATAGAATACAAAGGCAAATGTTGTATGCAATGTAAGGAAAAAGGGCGAATAAGAAGCCTCGTGCTTCAAAATTGTAAAGTAGGCAAGTTAAGGCTTACTTATGAATGCAAGAACACAGTAAGTGATGGAATTTTACATACATCTTTCATAGAAGGAAGGAATAGTGTATACGAGTTTTTCCTATGTAAGCTAATGATAAGGCTTCATAACAAGAATTATGTCGTTTATTTTTTAAATGTAGTTGCATATGTAATTAATGGTTAGTTATAGGATGAGCCCTATACTTGTGATTGCCATGTCTTATGATGGATGTCTAGTACTATTATTGCTTGTTGAGAGGAGTTTTCCATGTCTCGTACACCAGGCATGGCTGAAAACATTGGTAAAGAATGTTTTTATTATGATTCTATGTTACAGAGTTTGTTTAAAACTCACTATGTTTTGGGGTGATGTTTCCAGGTATCAGGAGAACATTGGAGATTATAAAGCATATTCAGAATGCTCGACATTGTCCAATGTTAGGGTTAGTCATGAAGTCAGTGAGGGTTCACAACCTGAGCTTGTGTATGGGTCTAGGTCTTATGTATTTGTCTTAAGTGTTGCTCATTTGTAAAAAGTAGAATTTGTACTTCAATGATTTATAAACGTGTAATTTTACACAAAAGTTTTATTTCCACTTCAGACTTCTATTTTCCCTTTATCTTACCATTTTGATTTCTGATATATCTTCACCAAAAGCTCTAACTAATTCTCTGATAGGAATCAGGGTGTTACAAAAAGCAAAAATTCCTATATTGTAAAGACGAAAAACATTTTTTTTTGCAGGGACGAAAAACAAAACCCCCTATATTTGCGGGGACGAAAATCATATTTAAGTCTGCTTTAATTTAAATGTATTTTTTAATGAATGAATGATTTACTAATTTAAAAATAGGGTCTTGCTAACGTGTGCCCTTAGGGCACATCTTAAGGAACTCAAAAATAAAGGTTTTGTATTGAAAAACACAATTTTTTAACTTTCAAATAATTGAATGCACAAGTTTCAATACAATATTTCTATATATGATTCCTTAACATGTGCTCTTAGGGAAGATGTTAGCATTTGCCTTAAAAATATTATTTATTGTTTAATATTCATAACAACTAAATACTATATTCTTCTATGACATAAATTATGGAAAAGTTTGCATAATTTGGCTCTTTTAAAGTGATCCTTGACACTTTAGGGAGTAAAGTGAGTAAATCTAAATAGTTAACAAGTTTTAATGGTCCAGGTCATTCCACTTATTTAATTTATATTTTCGAAAACAAACTTTTGCGTTCAACCTTCGTTAACGGCATGGGAAAGAAATCAGGACCCGTCAACTTTGTTGGAGGTCGAGTAGGCTGCCCAGTCGCCGGAGATTGGTTGGAGCGTCAAGCTAGATCTACTTGAAAGGGCTATCCTTTATCGTCCTTCTCACAATCAGACCCAACCAATTTGTTATCTCACTCTAAAACCGTGTTTCATGTTCTCCCTCTCTTGCATTCCTTTGGGTTTCCATTGCTCTAGAGGGTGCCTTAGCTTTTTTCAAGGGAATGTTATGAGTTCCCTATCTCTGTCCAGACATGGAATCAGGATCTGATAAGGTTGAGTTTTTGTGTATCACTGTTACTCTGTTTTTATCTCTTTGTTATGATCATAAATATTTTCAATTTTGTAAGCCGATGTGCGACAGCGTGTTGGCCGAGAACGAAGGTATGATACTGCCCGTTGCTAACCGTTAATGGGGATCCCCTCATGATAGCCGACTGGGTGTAGCATTTTGATTATCGGTCGGGTGTGTTCAAACGTGTTCTCATGAGCTGTTACTTTTCAAAATTATTAGTATGTAAAAATATAAAAATATTTCTTAATCTGGACCATTAAAACCTGTTAACGGTGTAGATTTACTCACTTTACTCCCTAAAGTGAGATGACTCACTTTAGAGGAGTCAAATCCCAAATATAGTTGGAAAAATAAATGTATAATCTACTAAAATAATTGAAAAATAAAAAGATGTAGTGCCAAAGTCTAGATGAGAATGACATTAAATTATATTGATTGATAAAAAATTTTGTATCCAATACAATTTTTTGACCAAATATCCATTACAAATTTTGAACACTTTGTATTTTATCACATTTATAAATTATAGCTTGTAAAGAAAAAATATTGACTTTAATTTCCATGGTACTTTTCTCTATGAAAGGATAATTAAAGGGAGCAGGCAAGTGTCCCTCGTTCTTTTTTAGCACTTATAGTGCCTTACACATAGATCATTGTAAGGAAATGATTTCTTGGGTGCATAGAAGTGATAATTAAATCCAAATTTTATATTTGATACAAGTTCAAATTCCATAACGCTGATCAAATTCGTTGATAGTTGAAAGTAGGAGATGAATGAACTATTTCATTTTGACTTTCATTGATAATCAAGGTCTAGGATTTTCCAGTATTACACAATATGCTTATGAACCCTAAGTTCCAAAGCTACACCAGATCTTTGTTTTATTTATTTAGGTGAAACAACTCATCATTTATGACAACAACATAAGTCAGCTATCGGCATGAAATTGAAACAAGTGCTACCATTCTTAAATCCCTTGTTGAAGCAGTGTTGGCTACACGTTTGGACATTTATGCAGTTCCTACTACAGCTAAATCCCGGAATGCCTCAACCGCTTGTTAATCCTGTAACCAACATAAAGTTAAATCCAAACAAGCAAGAACGGCCATAAGAATAAAAATATTATACAATAGCTCATGCCCATCCATACTGGTTTCATAAAAAAAATATTACTATTGACCTTGGATGTAGGAAACACCTGCCATTACAAATTTATAAAAAATGAAAAATCAAATAGTAAAAGTTGTTGAGTGATAGCCATATAACAACTCAAACGTTTTTCCTTAGCATCAATGAGAACACAAATAGAACAAACAATATCAATTTATAATTTAAATTTGTAAATTGTACATCGAAATTACAACTCAAGAGATAAAACTAACATTTTCCCATTACCTAAAAGCAAAACCAAAGCAATGCACAAAATCCAGCAAAAATAAGTTTGATATATGTCAAAATGCCATCGTGTAAGATTTTACCTTATATTTTATTTCTTGTGAGATGTAGGACTAACGTGTTCATTATTTATTAATGAAAACATTAATGAATTATTATTTTGGTCAAAAACATTTAATTGTATTTAATGACATTTCATGTTATACTATTATTGGTTCTATTGACTATGATAAACATAACTCTTTAAATATTCTATTAAAATATGAAAATTACTTAATGTCAATATTAACTAATAATTATAACTTGAGAAAAATATATAAAAACTAATTAAACAAGCTATACAACCTGTAGCTTGTACGTACGAGACTGTTATAAATATTTATTTGATAATATAATTTTTTTTCGATTTCAATGTGTATAAATTTTTTGGTTTTAGTGTCTTTTTTGTCACAATTTTAATGTATATGCCATCACTCAAATTTTTTTCGGATATTTAATAAATAATAAAGCAATAAAATACAAATAAAAAGAATTTACTAATAATAATAATAATAATATTAATAATGAGAAAAAAGCATGGAGCCCAATAAGGTGCATGGGAAGGCCCACTAGGTCCATAGATATTAAGAAAATATTAAAAATAATTAAATCAAAATTAAGAATATAATATATTTTAGATAAAATGGAAATATTGATATGTTGATTGATTTATTTTAAATAGGCTGATTTTAATATTTTTAATTTATATCTATATCTATATTTATATTAAATACATTTAGGAATAATCTCATTGATTATTCCTATCCATGGCATCCTCACATGAAATTAGCACTAATGATACACATATATATACATACATATATATATATATATGCATCATCTACATAGACCTAATAGCGCTGATGTGTAATGAATTCGATGACATGTAACCAATTGTCATTCATGCGATGCTTATGTGGACAAAATAATAAAAATAAAATATTTTACACAATTAATGATAATCAACATTCTGAGTAATATTTGATGATGGTTATTAATGCCATCATGCATTTTTTTTAGAAACAAATTAAATGGTAAATGGTTATAAAGGAAACCTGATAAAAAAGGATCTCAATTTCAAAAAGGATCACAAAAGACGAGATATTTTATTTGACAACTGTGTCAATGTACGAAACGAAAGGTGAAAATGACATGACGCACTAAAATCCACAAAAGGTGGATCTCAAGTTTTATCTGTTAGTGGAGGACATGCCTAGGTCACAACAGTACTATTTGGAACCCTAGTTATATATACCATACTCAAATCAGTGAAGAAGATTAACAAAGTCAACTATTTACGATACAGTGAGCAACCAAGAAATATTCCAAGTTTCTGAGACCAGGTGAACAACTCTCAAAAGTTTTATCCTTCTGAGTTTGATTAAGCTGTTACAAATCTTTTTGAACATTTGTATTTGGCCCAGTAGTGGCTATGTATCTTCCTTAGAGGCTTGACCGTACTAAGTCATTCTAAGAAGTTGAGAGTATAGCCAGTTTGACAGTAGTATACTCTTGAGTTGTAATCAGTTGATTATAGTGGAGAAATCCTTCAGTGTGATGAAGGGACTAGACGTAGCTACCAAGTGGTAGTCAACTTGTATAAATCACTGTGTCCTGCTCTCTCTTTTTTCTTTATTGCTTCTTATTGTTATCTTTGTTTAAAGAGTTATTTTTCAAAAGGTTTTCAAAAACACAAGTATTTGGAAAAGATTTCTAAAACCCAATTCAAACCCCCATTCTTGTGTGTTTGTCACGTTCAGTTCACGCATCTTTTGCTTGCTTAACTGAATTAGGCCATTGGGCATAAGTAGTGGGCTTGGTATCAACTGTTACCCCCTCCCCGCATGGTGAAGGTGGGAAGATGTTGAGCAGCTTCATCATGGAGAGAAAATGTTTGAACAACTTAGGTAGTAAGCTTTTGCTAAACACATCAGTGAGTTGATCCATGGCATGAACTGGAAGAAGGCACATCAAACCAGAGGCAATGTGTTCCCATAGCACATGACAATCAATACCCAAGTGTTTGATACACTCATGGAACACATGACTAGCTGCTATGTGTAATGTGTTCTTATTATCACAATACAAAACAACAAGTTTATCACACTACATATGGAGGTCATGCATGAGAAAATTGATCCATTTAAGCTCATAGGAAGCTATAGCAAGCACACAATACTCAACCTCAGAGGAGGAATGAGCAGCCGTAGTTTATTTCTTTGATTTCCAGCTAACGAAGGAATCTCTGAGAAAGAAGCAAAAGTAACTAACTGATCGACGGGAATCAGGAAAGCCACCCCAATCAAAGTCACTAAAACTAAGCAAATGCGGCGATGAAGTACTCGAGAACCCGCTGAGCAGCCCGAAAATGAGCATTGGTTGGGCATGAAAGAAATTGACTTAGTTGTTTTATGGCGAAGGAAATGTCAGGGCACGTGGTGGCGAGGTAAAGAAGGCGACCAACTAGTCGCAGGTAGGCAGCGGTATCAGAATAAGCGCCATTACTATATTTATGAAGATGAGTTCTCGGATCCAGAGGTGTAGCAATAGGTTTGTATCCAATAAGCCCAGTGTCAGTAAGCAAATCAAGGTAGTATTGTCTTTGACAAAGAAAAATGTCGCGGGAAGAATGAGCGGCTTCAAGTTCTAAGAAATGTTTGAGAACACCAAGATCTTTAATACCAAAGGCAGTGTTGAATTGGGCTTTGAATGATTCAGATCCAGTGAGTGTGTTGCCAGTGAGCACAATGACATCAACGTAAACAATGAGGGCCGATAGTTCTTAACAAAAAGAGAATAATCAAAAGGTGCTTGAGTGTAACCATCATCAACAAGTAGAGTGGATAAGCGCTCAAACTAAGTGCAACTTGCTTGTTTGAAACAATAGATCGATTTAAAAAGTTTAAAAACTTTGTTGGAAGGTGCACTGGGAAACCCTTGAAGAATCACCATGTAAATGGTTTCATGTAATTCACCGTGTAAGAATGTGTTATTGACGTCTAATTGGTGAACCTGCCAATTATGAATATATGCCAATGCAAGAACAAGGCGCACAATAGTAATATTAGTAATGGGTGAAAAAGTATCAAAATAGTCCTACCCTTCCCTTTGATATAGCCTATAGCAAAAAGTCATGCTTTAAGGCGAACATTGGCATATGAGTTCCTTTTAATTCGGTATACCCATTTGTTGCTTGTGGGAGTGACCTTGGGAGGCAAGTCAACAAGACACCAAGTTTGATTAGCCTCTAAAGCCCAAATCTTGTGGATGAAATAAAATCTGCCACCCTACCTCTATTCCATTATGAAGACCGATTTATGTGACAACATTCTGCTACTGGAACTTTATCCTTCAAGGATGCATAACAGTTCTTTTATCCCATAAATAAAGTCCTGGATTGGGGGAAATTAATTTAGACATCTTATATTCTACCCTCTAAATTTATTCTTATTTGGGGCATGCTACATAAAAGATTGCCCACGGATAAAAATTTACAACTAAGGAGATGTACAACTATCTTTATTTGCAGTGTTTGTGGTTCAACAGTAGATACCTCTGACCATTTATTTCTAGAATGCAGCTTTTCTCGCAGCATATGGTCTTGGCTTAGCTCAGTGTTCCATAAACCTATTGTTTTAACTGGTTTTCACTCTCCTTTTTCTACTTTGGATAGCTCTTGGTGCACTAAAATTAGAGTTTTAATGCTAACTGATATCATAAATATAATTTGGACGATATGGCATTGTAGAAATCAATTAAGATTTAGTAACAAAATAATTTCTTTGCAGGGGCAATCAGATCTCTCATTGCCAACACCTCACTATCAGGTAACATGTCAAAGGGGGTCACTACCGCGTCAAACTCCAATTCATCTATCCTCAAGGCTTTCTATGTGACTCAACATGCTGTAAAAGCCCCTTTAATTAAACAAATTGATTGGATTCCTCCAAATTGTGGATGGATAAAATGCAACAATATTGATGGAGCCTCCAGAGGCAACCCCAGTCACGCAGCGTGTGATGACCTATTTAGAGACAACAGCACTGCCATACTTGGTTGTTTCACTTCCTTTTTAGGCACTAACTCCTCTTTAAATGCAGAATAGTCAGGGGTAATGCATGTAATTGAGCTTGCTCATCAAAGGGTATGGAATTGTTTATGGATTGAGAGTGACTCCATGCTTGCTGGTCAGACCTTCAATTCGATTGAAATAGTTCCTTGGAAACTAAAAACTAGATGGAAAATTGTTTAATTATTTCTAAACATATGCATCTCATTGTTTCCCATATTCATGGGGAAAGAAATAATCATGTTGTCAAATTAGCAGCTATACTATTATACATAGAAGTTTTACTTGGTGGAACTTAGTTCCTCATTTCATTAGGGAAGACTTTTTCTGAAATAGGTTTGGCCTTCCTAATTACAGGTTTAGATAATTCGACATTAGGTATTTGCCTAGCCCTCCAAGTTTCTTGAATTCTTTTTCTCTTTCTTATGAATAAATGTTGGTGTGCTGCAAATGATTGGTAGGAGCTGTGGTGCCAATATAGTTGGATCACCTCTTCCTATTGTGATGTCTTCGCATGTTAATTTTTATTAAAAAGGATGGACATTTTCTTTTCTCATAGGTTTCGCTTGTGCCCCCATTTTTTTTTGTATTCTTTATTTTCATTATTTTTAATAAAATCATGGTGTGCTGCAGATAATTGGTAATGGTTAGGGTGCTAATCTAGTTGAGATCACTGTCATTATTGTGATGTTTTTACATGCCATTTTTGCCTAAAAAACTTTGTTATGTGTATGCTGCTTAAAGCTATTAAGACACATAATTATGACTGATTCCTGAACATAGTTTGAAATTCAAACACAAGACACATAAATTCAAATTTTAAAGCTACTAATATCATGATCTGAGAAAAAATATCTGAGGTCTGGAACTGGACCTATGAAAAACAAAGCATGAAACGTCGACACGTGTACTTTGAATCATGAAATCGTCTGTTGTAGCGACACCTTTTAATCTTGACATCTGAATGGGTTCCTAAATGTATTATTGATGATTGCAACTATTTTTTTTTGACGAAGATTGCAACTAAATTTTAAAGAGTAATTAAAAGGTTTTTAATTTATATTCTTAATGTGATTACTTTGTTATAAAAATATTTATTATTAGTGGAGGTTATAGCAACAATTGGAGGTCGTTTATACTACAATATTAACAACAATAAGATGTATTTCATATTCTCAATATCTTATTGATGATTAAATTTCTCTAAATCGGTATTCTTAATATGTGAAATTACACAATGCAAATGAATAGAAGATAGTTTTTTTTGTGAATAAACAGAGGATAATTATCTCTATGTTTACATTAACTTTATTTTTTTTAATTTTCTTTGATTAGTTATTTTTTTAAATAGTCAATAATGTCACGTGTTACTATTCATATGTTTAGTTTCATGTGGTTTTTTAAATTATGTCTAATCATATTTTAAAAAATATAAAAAATAAATTTGATGTAGCATTACAATACCATTTCAATTAAGAGAGTGTTTATTAATATTTTATGTGAATTGTTATTTTCAGTTATTGAATTTGCAAAAATATATTTCATCTTAACTTATAATCAAATTTATTATTATATGTTGGGTTAAATATGTTTTTGGTCCCTATAAAATGAGTGAATTTTGGTTTTGGTCCTTGTAAAAAATGTTCTTTGGTTTTCATCCCTCCAAAATTTAAAAGTATTGTTTTTGACCTTGTAAAATGGACAAATTTTGATTTTGGTCCCAGTAAAATGTTTTTATTTGACTTTAATCCCTCTAAAACTTGGAATCACTATTTTTTGGTCCCTAATATTCATTTTAGGGTAGTTAAACAAAATTCGTTTTAGGGTTCAAGGAAAGATATTTAGGTAGTTACATAAGCACCTAACAAATGTCACATGATGGAAGGAATCATAATCAATAATTTCATATTTTAGAGGAATGAAAACCAAAGAGAAAATTTTACAGGGACTAAAACCAAAATTCGCTTATTTTACAGGGACTAAAAACATGTTTGACCACTTATATCTTTGTTTATCGTATATTATTCTTTTATGGCTTATATATATTTTTTATCCCTGCAGATATTGAGGTTTTTGTTTTTTGTCCCTACAAAAAATGTTTTTTTTCATCCCTGCAATTTTCTTACTTTTGTTTTTTTCCGTGCAAATTTTTTGCTTTTCGTCCCTATAATATATATATATATATATATATATATGTAGTCTATATTTCAGCCATTAAAATCAAAACAGTCTCTAATTTCAGGGACTAGAATCAAACATGAAAAAATATTACAGGAACTAAAATGAAACAACAAGGATCAAAAGTGTAACATCCCAATTTCCCTAAGCTAGGTAATTGGATGTGCATAAGAAATAAATAGCAGTTTATGAGTTAAAAACAAAGTATTAGAGCATATGAGTGGTATATAGTAAATAAGTAGTTGCATGCAGTATATGACCCAAGATAGTAAAAAGGGAGTGTAACCCATAATGTGAGGGGTGCACCTAGTAAGTGAGTGCGTGTATGTTAGTTATTAAAAAGAAAAGAGGAAGTGGGAGACTAGAAAAAGAAAGGAATAATCGTAGAAGAAGAGAAGAGAAAGAAAGAAAGAAGAGAAGAAGAGAAAAGAGAAGAAGGAAGAGAGAGAGAAGGGGATACCTTGAGAAGAAAGAGAAGGAGGAAGAAGAAAGAGTCACCTCCATGAAAGGCTAAGGAAGAAGAAGGTGGTCTTGCATGTAGAAGAAGAGAAAGAAGAAGAAGCATGGAGTAGGAGGAAGAAAATGAAGTTAAGTCATGCGTCTAGAAGTGTTCCGGTCTAGTATGTTTTTTTTCTTGTCTGCGAATCGATAATTTTCTAAGTTCTTCAGGCGAATTGTTGTGGTAGGCCACCTCAAGGATTTGTTTGGGGAATGAGGAAAACTAAAGACTAGCAGAGGTTAACACATGCTAAGCATTCATTTTCATGAAACTCCATGAAATATATATATATATATATACACACACACACACACACATATGTACACATGTGCATATATATCTATGTATCCGATTTTGTAGATGGTGGAAATCCATACCATTCCTTTGTTTCTACAAATACTACACCATTACGACATGCCTCTTGTATGTGCTATTCCATATGTGTGCTAATTGATGTGTTAGACGAGGATATCATGTAAGTGGATACTATTGTATCCTTAGTTTGCATTTGAAAACCGAATGAAAAAGTAAGAGTCCAACTCCAATAGGTATTATACAATGCTTATATGATTTGATGTTAAAAATTGTTGAATGATGAAGGTGTTATGGGTCCTATTGATTATGTGGTGGCTATTTGCTTAGCCTTATCCTTTCATGACCTAGTAAGGAAGTCCACAATAGAGTTTCTTAATAGTATGCTTATACTTGAGAATGAAATGATTTCAAGACTTAAGCTTGAATGAGAATGAAGAATGAATGTACGATCGTGTAGGTGAGTACAAACGTTGGTTCGGCGTATTGTGATTGTATAATCCGACCAAATCTGGCGGCGTAGATTCTTGGTTCAACAGTAAATGAACCCTAAGGGAGTAGCACAAATGAGTTACTACCACCTACATAAGTATTACATATGGGCCATTAAAATGTGAACTTGATATGTTATAATCTGAAAAGATTAAAGATTAAGATGAGTGGAAATGATGGATGCGTAAGAGTCTATGTTTAAGAAAGGTAGAATAGAATACTAAGTCGAGTTCCTTGAAGATTTTGTCTGATTTGATAAAGGATGTGAGCTAACCTTGTATTTTCACAATGATTAATTTTTCAAAAGGATTAAACAAGGGAAGCTCGTGTCATGGCACAAGTAGATCAGGAATAGCTAATACCTTGTTGAGTGTGTAGTTAGTCGATTGTCAGATGACTATTATCCTTGTTTGCGCAATAGAGAATTGTGGAAACTCAGAGTTTAGCGGTTGACTACTTTAAAATAATCAGTCAATATCTTTGGAATTCATGTAACTGATTACATGTATGGTTTTAACCATTTAAAATATATTAATCGGTTAACGCCTAAGCTGGGAACGGTTACTTGAACTCTCAAAAGGTCTAACCAGTTTATTTTCTGTAATAACCGATTACCCTCTCGATTTCATCACAAGTTCCATTGAGTAAATGGAGGACCAATATAGTGAATAACATTTCTGTTTTCGTTCTCACAATCCGGTTCTTAGATATGATTTTGAATCACTCTGTGATTTTATGAAAGATGTTTAAAATTAGAATTAAACACTATATCTAGAATGTCTTTGGAAAAACAAACTTTTTCAAAAGGACGTAGTTAACTTGCTCAAAGTGATGGTCTTAGAGTTCATAATGAAATGTATATGTATGTTCGTGGCAATGTATGAATACATACATAGAACATATGGTGCAGCGAAGCTTATACAACATAGAAAGAAGGAATCGATATAGACTTTTCCAAAGTTAGAAACTATATTAAGACTTTATGATACGAAGTATTTTATGATGTGATAGTATTTATAATCCTAGTTTTTCCTTTAGCCCATTTTTGAGTAATCACTTTTGTGGCACAAAATGATATTATGTTACATGAAAACAATGGTTTTCATGAGGTGTAGTTGTTAACTACACAACGAGAAAAACCACTGATGACGTTCTTCGATGAGGAAAGAATGAGATGGTCTGGCTAATTATCCATAAACCGTAGCAGAGTATGTACTCAGACATATAGGATGCCGATGTCAGTTACAGAGAAGTGTAATAGAGCATACTAGGAGCCATATATATGCTTAATAGTTGCACTAGTCCTCAGGAGTTCCTTCGTGACAAGCCTGGCAATGTAACGACACTAGTCCTCAGGAGTTCCTTCGTGACAAGCCTGGCAGTGTAGAGTAAGATAACATAGAAGTCGGTTTAGGATCTCGATTGACAGACTTGGCAGTGCTTATAGGTCAATCCAAGCTCTCAATTGATGGGCCTAGGGGCGTAGATTTCTGGTTCAATATTGGTTGAACCCCATGGGAATGGTAGACACGAAATATACACTCCTAGCTTAGTTCAATAAGTGATTGGACCCTAAGGGAATATAAGAAGCGAGTTGACTTGTGTGAACGTTTAGATCTTTCTTTATGTTATACGATGTTTTATTTGATTGCATGAGATACAATATTGACTAAATGCTCGTATAGCGATAATCAGATAGTGTACCATAGATGTACTTGCTTTTGTTGAACTATGGATAGAAATGAGCATGCTAACCCAAAGAAAGGGAACTGTAATCCTAGTTAGAAGAGCTACAGTAGAAATACTATCCTGGATTTCAATAGGATCAGAGTTCACAGTGGAAGCAGAATGATGTTGAGTCATGGGATGAAGCAATTTTGAGGACAAAATTTATTTAAAGGAGGGGGTAATGTAACATCCCAATTTCCCTAAGCTAGGTAATTGGATGTGCATAAGAAATAAATAGGAGCTTATGAGTTAAAAACAAAGCATTAGAGCATATTAGTGGTATTTAGTAAATAAGTACGTGCATGAAGTATATGACCCAAGATAGTAAAAGGGGGTGTAACCCAAAATGTGAGGGGTGCACCTAGTAAGTGAGGTGTGTATGTTTGTGTAGAAACTATATCAAATCAGATTTTTTATTGATATTGATATCAAGTCTGTACAACAGATTTAGCGTAGAAACTATATCAAATCAGATTTTTTAGTGTGTGTATGTTAGTGTAGAAACTATATCAAATCAGAATTTTTATTGATACTGATGTCAAGTCTGTACAACAGATTTATAGACAAGGCTGTACACATTTAAATTGAAATTTAAATGCACAATAAATGGAGATTAATGTGATATTACAGCAAGAAATCATAGGTTACAAATCAGGTATTATAGCAGTAGATTATAGGAGGCAGAATCCTTGATTTCAGCAGCAAATCTCTCCTGATTACCCAGCTGGTCTTACACACCCCCGCAAGATTGGGGTCCGTTCAGAGACACCAATCTTGTTGCGCAGATGTTGATGTCGTGCCTTAGATAATGGCTTACTTAAGCAATCAGCTAGCTGATCAACAGTACAAACATGATGAACATTGAGTTTGCCTTGTTGTACCAAATCTCGGACGAAATGAATGTCAATTGAGATGTGCTTCATGCGACTGTGATATACCGAATTGTGAGTCAGGTAAGTGGCACTTAAATTGTCACACAGAATTATTGGAGACTTGGATATTATGACACCCAATTCAGTAAGGAGAGATTGTAGCCATGATAGTTCAGCAGCAGAATTTTCTAAAGCACAATACTCAGCCTTGGTGGATCATCTCGTGACTGCACGTTGCTTTGAGGACTTCCATGCTATTAGATTAGACCTATAGAAAACAAGGTGTGCAGAATTAGAAGTGAAGTCATCCTTGTTTCCTGAACAATCTGCATCACTATATGCTAGAAGTGTGGATGTTTTTGGTTTCTGAAGTAGCAAACCATGAAAGATAGTGGATTTAAGATATCGAAGTAAGCGCTTTAGTGCAGTCAACAAGAAAATAATGTAAGCCCCCCAAGTAAATAATGTAGGTCCCCCAAGTATTTAATGGAGAAGGTATTTGCAAAGGCTCTAATGCAATCAATAACTTTACTAAAGGAGTTTACAGTAATTATTATGTCATCTACATATACAAGAGTGTAGAGAACCATTCCTTTGTTGTTGAGAATAAAAAGAGACGAATCAGATTTTGAGTTTACAAACCCATAAGTGCAGAGAAACTTATGCAAGGTATGAAACCAAGCCCATGGTGCTTGCTTGAGCCTATAGATGGATTTTCGAAGACGACATACATGATGAGGCATATCTGGATGAATGAATCCTGGAGGTTGCTGCATATAAACGTCTTCTTTTAGCATACCATGAAAAAATGCATTATTAATGTCAAGTTGGCAAATTGGCCAATCATGCTGCAAGGCCAGAGATAGAACTAATCGCACAGTTGCTGGTTTAACTAAAGGACAAAATGTCTCTGTGTAGTCCAATCCTGGGCGTTGATGAAAGCCTTTTGCTACAAGTTTGGCCTTGTATCTATCAATGTCACCATTGGGCTTTCTTTTAATTCTGTATACCCATTTTTATCTGACAATATTTGTAGATTGAGATCGTGGAACTAGCTCCCACGTTCCTTGTTGAATTAGAGCATCAAATTCTTTACTCATGGAATTACGCCATTCACTGGACTTAAGAGCTTGAGTCACACATGTTGATTCCATTATTGAGGGCATAGGATATTGTGTAGTAAGATGATACTTAGCATTAGGCTTGTGGATATTATTCATTGACCTTATCATAGGTCGAGAAGGAGGAGACAATGTGGGGGATGCTGATGTGCTGATCTCCGTAGAAGGTGGTAGTGAAGGGGCATGTGGGCTGGTTGTGATTGGTTGTGGTGTAGACAAGGATGAATTTGAACTTGGTGGTGGATATGGGGGAAGATTTTATGTGTTTAGTTGCTGAATTATAAGAGGATGATGAGGTAAGGATAATGAGTTGGGTTAGTGAGAATTGTTAGGATTAGGAATATTTGAAGGTGTGGGTGATGACGTGGAGGGATATGAGAAATGTGGATTAGACTTAAAAGGAAAAGTTGACTCTTGAAACACCACATGTCTGGAGATATACATTTTATTAGATGGAGGGTGATAACATTGATATGCATGATGCTGAGAAGAGTAACCAAGTAATACACAACGCATGCTCTGAGTGGATAGTTTGTGGACAGAATATGGTCTAAGCCAAGGATAACATAAGCAACTAAACTCCCTAAGATTAAGGTAATTTGGTTTGCGACCAAAGAGAAGTCCATATGGTGACTGGTTTTGAGGTTGGACAGTGGGCATATAATTTATTAGGTAGACTGCCATTTGAAACGCAAAGCACCAAAAGTTATTAGGAACATTGGAAAGAGACATAAGTGAGAGGGTTGTCTCCACTATGTGTCGGTGTTTTCGTTTTGCTATGCCAATATGCTCAGGAGTATATGGTGGACTAATAAAATGAGTGATTCCATTGGAATTGAAGAATGGTTTTAGGTTCAAGAATTTAGTACCACCAACTGTATAGATTGATTTTATTTTGAATCAAAACATAGTCTCAATTTTGGCACAAAACCGTGGGAATATAACAGCAGCCTCTTTTTTATTTTTCAATGGATAAATCCAAGAATAACATGTGAAATGATCAACAAAGATAAGATAATATCGATATCCATTAATAGAAGTAACAGGTGAGGGGCCCTAAACATCAGAAAATATAAGTTCCAAAGGAGCACTAGAAGATAAAGAGAAAGGACGTTTGTGGCTTTTATTGATATGACAAGTAACACAGTGAAAATTTTTAGCAGTAGAATTTGTTGAGAGGCCACAACTTGACAGGACTTGAGTCAGAATTCATTAGGAGGGATGACCGAGACGAGCATGCCAGGGCGAGATAGAGGAACATGTGGCTGACAAGGCTGTAAGAGATGAGGAAAAACATGGACAAATAGTATAGAGATCACCGTTACTTGGAACGCACATCAGCAGTGCCCCCGTTGCTTGATCCTTCACACAGAAAAAAGAAGGGTGAAATTCAAGATATGCTTTGTTTGATTTGCAAAACTTTGAAACAGAAATTAAATTATGTTTTGCATGAGGAACACAAAGGACATTGTCAAGAGTAAAGCCAGCAGAAGGGGTGGAAAGAGCAGTGGATCCAACATGCGAAATTTTCAAACCTGTACCATCTCCAATTTGAACCTCATCTGGGCCATCATATTCTGAATGGAGGTGCAGGTTATTGAGATCAGCGGTCACATGATGACTAGCACCTGTATCAAATACCCAACTAGGTTGTGTGGTGTTAAAGGAGATGCAGAGGCATAATTAATTGTTAGTGCATTGCTGAGTTGTAAAATCTGTGGACAGAATTTTGCTATGTGACCAGGAAAGGAGAAATATTAGCACCTTGGTGGATGTTTGTTGCGACGGGGAGAGAAGCCGCGTGTCTTTCGAGTGGGAGGACCACCATGAGAAGAGAAGGATGCGGTGCCGCTTGACTGATTAGGGCAATAGAAGGGACTGCCACACCCACGAGATGGTGTTGGAAGGAGACCAACTGACCTGAAGTTGCGTTGACGATGGGTGGAGGACCGTTGGATGAAGTTTGCAATTGGAACATGCACTGCGTCAGAGAGGGGTTTGTCGAGCACGATAAGTTCGTCAGCAAGGCTTTTCGCTGTGAACAAATAATCAGTGATTAATCTGTCACCCTTGGTGCAGCGTTGGAGTTGATTCTTGATAGACATAACATGGGAGCGAGAGGTGTTGGCAAATTGGGCTTTGATGGCAACCCATATGGAACGAGCAGTTTCATAGGAGGCAAAAGAGAGACTATCACTCTCTGTCATGGCAGCAAGCGCGGTAGTTTGTGCGAGATAACTTGATGGTGATAGAGGCATTGAGAAGAAGTGTAACACCCTAACTCTAATTAGGGAATTACTTACAATTAACCCTAAATAAATAGAATTTGACTCAAATTTTTTTTTTTACATACCGATTGATAATGAAGAAGAATCCTGTACTACAGTCCTATACCAGACTTTCTTCAATAAAATCCCTGAATACTTAAGCGTTATACAAAAAACGCTATGAAGATATTAAACATAACTCAGAGTTTCGAAAGCGGAATTAACTTTAATTATTACAACTTCTTTTTCAATATAATAATAAAGTAAAAGAATTACAATTACACATAATATTATGACACAGCCTAAGATTTAGGACATGATTGGTGATCCGGTGACTAGGGTCTCGTAGATAAGCGAGACCGAGCACAATCCAATGCTCTGAACCTCTTCAACAGTTGTACCTGAAAACAACGCCCCAAATGTGAGTTTATAAAACTCAATAACATAGACTTGAAATCATAAATATTTTTACCGTTGTTTCCAGCCATACGTGGTGTGCGATGTATGGAAAAATCCTCCCCTTAAATATATACATATTTATTTGTTCACTATCCTTAATCAAACCTCAAACATGATAGTGCAACTAAGTTGCCAACTCCCAAACACACATCAACACATAACCTAAACATAACACGATCACTTTTCACCAACCTCAATTCATAATCATTGCACACACGTGTTCAATAATGCTTACAAGCAAATCACAATTCATAGTAATGCAGTTGACATCTTTAAAGAGAGAAGCAATTGCAAACAAATGTCCAAAGGACCACAATGAATGTCCCCACTTGACCCAGCCCAATTGCAAAATGAGTAAAATCCCGTATACAAGGATAAAGCCAAAGGCCCAGCTCAAACGCAGAATGGGTAAAATCCTATATATAGAAGGATAAAGTCAAGGGGCCCCCAACGGCAAAGGTGGTAGCTAATCACTTACGATGGGGTTGCAGAGCAAATTGCAAACATTCCAAACAATTCCTATCAGAGGAATACAAGCGCCTTATATTGTAACAACCCAGCCCCCACCCACATTGGAGTGTTACAAAAGGGTTTCCGAAAGGTATGTTACTCACAGGACTTCACACAATTTCAATCAAGAACATAATCAATGACTGTAATCCAGGGTCATTCATCACAATGCAAATCCTAAGAACTTTCACAAGGAATCATGTGGGATTAAATCCCTTTCATTTAAGGTTCCAAACACAAGCTATCACCAATCAAGACATTGCAATCTAAATTCAATCAATTCAAGATTCAATGCAAGAACTCACATGCATGACTAAGAATCAAAACCACATCTTCACAATTCACAAACTCCTATAATGGCTAGCTCGAATGCCGAGCCACTTCAAGATTATAACCAGACCTATTTAACGAACATGAGAACCACATAAAAATATTTCCATTGGAGCTCAATGGAGCTCTCAACAGTACAAACATCACACATTGGTTTAGGGGCATTGGGGGCAGTATCCAACCTTATTTCAGTCAAACCCCATACAAGACCATTTCAGAACAATTAATAAACTGATAATTAATCTAAGTAATTTAATTAACAATTCCTAGCACACCCTAAAGGAGGTTTTGGGGGAAGTCTATGTTACCTGAGTAATCCCAAGTTAGGGATTTCAATTCCAAAAATCCCCTTTACCCTTCTTCCTTCACTTTGTGTTCAGAATCATCATCCTTGACGCCTAGGAGCGACATGCAACCCTCTTTTCTTCTTGATTTCGTCCTCCATGGAAGCTTAAAATGAAGCTTCCTCTTCCAATCCATCTTCTCCTTTGAGTCTTGGTTCATCTTCTTCCTCTCCTTCCTCCTCCATTTTCGAGTTCCCTTCTTCTTCCCTCTCTCTCGATCTCTCTCGACTTCTCTCTCTGTCTCGGTTCCTCTCTCTCACTCTCGGCCCTCTTCTCTCTCGTTGTCGCTGCCTCCTCTACTTCCTGTTACCGGCGCGCCACCGCGCCACCACCACCAGGGCCGCCGCGCCCTTCGTCCCCTTCCCTCGTCTCTCGATCGCTCGCTCCCTCTTTCTTCCCTTCTCTTTCTTTCTTTTCTTCCTTCTCTTCTCTTCTTCTTTCTTTCCTTTTCTCTTTTTCTGCTTCTTCTTTCTCTGTTGGCAGCGAGAGGAGGGAGTAAAAGAGTGAAATGAGGGGGACTAGGGTGGATTTAAGTGGAATGTGGTGCACGGTGAGACGTAGGCTTAGATTTATTAAAATAAACCAATCAAGGCCATAATTTAATCTCCTTAATCCAACTTTTGGTTTCTACCAACAACTTGAGTAATTTTAGTCAATTAAAACTACTTCTAATTAATTGGTCCCATATTACCTAATTTATTAGGTAAAATTACCATTTTACCCTTTGGTTCCAAATTGGTTTTAAATTGCGAAATTATGGCTTCGAACTATTTTTAATACTGAGGGATTAAATCCCTTATCCACTTAGGTCCTCTAATAATTAGGCTTAGGGAATTTGGGATGTTACAAGAAGGGCTGATTTGGAAGGAGCAGGGGCAGCCATGGGAGGGAATCAAAGAGGATCGACAGTAGTGATGCTACTGGCAAGTTGATACCATGTAGAAACTATATCAAATCAAATTTTTTATTGATACTGATATCAAGTCTGTACAATAGATTTATAGACAAGGCTGTACACAATTGAATTGAATGTTAAATGCATAATAAATGGAGATTAATGTGATATTACAGTAGCAAATCATAGGTTACAAATCACGTATTATAGTAGCAGATTATAGGAGGCAGAATCCTTGATTTCAGCAGCAAATCTCTCCTGATTACCCAGCTGGTCTTACAGTTAGTTATTAAAAAGAAAAGAGGAAGTGGGAGAATAGAAAAAGAAAGAAATAACTGTACAAAAAGAGAAGAGAAGAAGAAAGAATCACCTTTGTGATAGGCTAAGGAAGAAAAAGGTGGTCTTTCATGCAGAAGAAGAGAGAAGAAGAAGCATGGAGTAGGAGGAAGAAGATGAAGTTGAGATTAGAGTTCAAGCTCCATAGAGGAAAAGACAAAAGATCCAAGTCTAAGAGTGGAGCTCAAGACCCAATTTGGGGATTTCACCATCTCCTCTTAGGGATTGGAAGGTAACATAGAAAATTCCCCTTTAAAACCTCTCTCCTAGGGTGTGCTTAGGTATTTATTTTGAACTACATGTTTTGATGGAAGTCTTCATGCTTATGTTGATTCCATATGTTTTAGGATGCATGCAAGGTGTTTGAAGCATGTTCCATGAGAAATATTATAGTGTTGGAACCTCTATAATTACCAATATTGTGTGTTTAAATTTGAAGTAATGTTTAGGAATGTTAATGTGTGATTTATTTTAACTTAGTTTCACATATGTTGGTGATTAGTGGTAAAACACCCTTAAGTTTGATCTAGGGTGTATGATGCATGTGGCATGTCATTTGGTGTGAATGTCAAGGAGATTCTTGAGTTAGATCATAGAAATTAGTTATCCTATGTGCTAGTTATTGATGTTGAGTCTTAAGTTTACATGAATGGGTTTGTGGCATATGAGAATGCCTAACATATTTCTTGTACCTTGGGATGGGATGGGTATAACATAGTTTGGTCGAAAGTTGTTGGTAGCTAGATGAGGTAGGAGTCAAAAGAGAAAGCATTGGATCAAGGAAGTGTTATTTCATGGGATAAGAATTAGGTGACTTTTGGAGCTCGTTTGGTGTCCCTATGCATGGAACGAAGTTTATAAACATGAGAGACTTGTTAGGGCTTGGATTCCCTATGATTTAAGGGTTGATTTTAAGCCCTAGAGCCCCTTAGAAAAGTCCATAAGGTCAAGGAAACTGTAACACCCCGTTCCTAGAGCGCTAGTAAACTAGAACAAACTCTAAATGCAATGAAGTTTTCAAAATAATACTCTTCGTGACTTTTGGAAAATGTGGTAATTTTTTTTTAAACAAATTCCTTTTGCAAAATACAATCAGAGTATCAAAAGCATTTTAGAAACATGATGGAATTCTACCATGCGAAAGACAGATGCAACTGAATATACACACATAGATTACAATTTCCAAAAGAAAGGATAGCTATCAAGTTTTACATACAGAAAACAGTAAATAAGGGCTCACGGTTTTGAGCTCAAAGAAGAACAAGGAAAAGTTTGTTTTCATTCCCAACTACAAGGCCAAGAAGATGATGGTAGTAAGAAGAAGAAATTAGAAGCAATGGAGGTCGAAGAAATGGGAGGGATTCACGCAAGGAAGAAGAAGAAGGAGGCCATGGAAGAAAACTTGGATTCTTGGAGTTTATCCACTCATGAGCAAGAAAAATGAAAAAAAAAATGAGTGAGAAAATGAGAGGGGGTGCCTCGCCCTGGTCATTAAAAAGGGAAGGGTTAAAATAAATTTTAATTCCTTCCTTTTTACTAGGCTAGGAAAGGTTTAGGATATGTATAATTTAATTAATCACCAAAAGTATGACACCTAAACACTATAAAGATTCTAATCTAATCACCAAGTCTAAACATCTAATATCTCTCTTCTCATGATTACCTCCTAATCCTAGAGTCTTGAGTGTCCTAAAAATACGGCATCGAGTAATCGCATTACCGATTAATTCTTTCGCCGGTTAACCGCGAAAATTAATTTACTTAGAAATTAATTCACCGCATGCTAATAATTTATCATAAATAATAAAAACAATTGAAAACACTCAATCATAATCACAACAAGTTAATTCTCTGGTAGGAATCAGGGTGTTACAAAAAGCAAAAATTGCTATATTGTAGGGACGAAAAACTTTGTTTTTTTGCAGGGATGAAAAACAAAACCCCCTATATTGGCAGGGACAAAAAACATATTTAACCATACTTTAATTTAAATGTATTTTTTAATAAATGAATGATTTACTAATTTAAAAATAGGGTCTTGCTTACATGTGCCCTTAGGGCACATCTTAAAGAACTCAAAAATAGAAGTTTTGTATTGAAAAACACAATTTTTTAACTTTTCAAATAATTGAATGCACAAGTTTCAATACAATATTTCTATATATGATTCCTTAACATGTGCCCTGGGCACATGTTAGCATTTGCCTTAAAAATATTATTTATTGTTTAATATTCATAACAACTAAATACTATATTCTTCTATGACATAAGTTATGGAAAAATTTGCATAATTTGGCTCTTCTAAAGTGATCCTTCTCACTTTAGGGAGTAAAGTGAGTAAATCTACATAGTTAACAGGTTTTAATGGTCCAGGTCATTCCACTTATTTAATTTATATTTTCGAAAACAAACTTCTGCGTTCAACCTTCATTAACTGCATAGGAAAGAAATCGGGACCCATCAACTTTGTTGGAGGTCGAGTAGGTTGCGCAGTTGCTAGAGATTGGCTGGAGCGTCAAGCTAGATCTACTTGAAAGGGCGATCCTTTATCATCCTTTTCACAATCTGACCCAACTAATTTGTTATCTCACTCTAAAACCGTGTTTCACGTTCTCCCTCTTTTGCTTTCCTTTGGGTTTCCATTGCTCTAGAGGGTGCCTTAGCTTTTTTCAAGGGAATGTTATGAGTTCCCTATCTCTATCCAGACATGGAATCAGGATCTGATGAGGTTGAGTTTTTGTGTGTGACTGTTACTCCGTTTTTCTCTCTTTGTTATGATCATAAATATTTTCAATTTTGTAAGCTGATGTGCGACAGCGTGATGGTCGAGAACAAAGGCACGATGTCTGCTACTGCCCGTTGCTAACCGTTAATGGTGTTCCCGCCGACTGGGTGTAGCATTGTGATTATCGGTCGGGTGTTTTCAAACGTGCTCTCATGGGCAGTTACTTTTCAAAATTATTAGTATGTAAAAATATAAAAATATTTCTTAATCTGGACTATTAAAACCCGTTAACGGTGTAGATTTACTCACTTTACTCCCTAAAGTGAGAGGACTCACTTTAGAGGAGCCAAATCCCAAATATAGTTGGAAAAATAAATGTATAATCTACTAAAATTATTTAAAAATAAAAAGATGTAGTGGCAAAGTTTAGATGAGAATGACATAAAATTATATTGATTGATAAAAAGTTATGTATCCAATACAAATTTTTTGACCAAATATCTATTACAAATTTTGAACACTTTGTATTTTATCGCATTTATAAATTATAGCTTGTAAAGAAAAAATGTTGACTTTAATTTCCATGGTACTTTTCTCTATGAACGGATAATTAAAGGGAGCAGGCAAGTGTCCCTCGTTCTTTTTTAGCATTTATAGTGCCTTCATTTATTGTGCGTTATACATAGATCATTGTAAGGAAATGATTTCTTGTGTGCATAGGAGTGATAATTAAATCCAAATTTTATGTTTGGTGTAAGTTCAAATTTCATATGGCTGATCAAATTCGTTGATAGTTGAAAGTAGGAGGTGAATGAACTATTTCATTTTGACCTTTATTGATAATCAAGGTCAAGGATTTTCCAGTTTTACACAATATTCTCTTGAACCCTAAGTTCCAAAGCTACACCAGATCTTTGTTTTATTTATTTAGGTGTAATAACTCATCATTTATGACAACAACATAAGTCAGCTATCGGCATGAAATTGAAACAAGTGCCACCATTCTTAAATCCCATGTTGAAGCAGTGTTGGCTACACGTTTGGACATTTATGCAGTTCTTACTACAACTAAATCCTGGAACGCCCCAACCGCTTGTTAATCCTACAACCAGCATAAAGTTAAATCCAAACAAGCAAGAACAGCCATAAGAATAAAAAAATTATACAATAGCTCATGCCCACCCATACTGGTTTCATAAAAAAACATTACTATTGACCTTGGATGTAAACATCTGCCATTACAAATTTGTAAAAAATGAAAAATGAAATACTAAAAGTTGTTGAGTGATAGCCATATAACAACTCAAACGTTTTTCCTTAGCATCAATGAGAACACAAATAGAACAAACAATATCAATTTATAATTTAAATTTGTAAATTGAACATCGAAATTACAACTCAAGAGATAAAACTAACTTTTTCCCATTACCTGAAAGCAAAACCAAAGCAATGCACAAAATCCAGCAAAAATAAGTTTGATATATGTAAAATGCCGTCGTGTAAGATTTAACCTTATATTTTATTTCTTGTGAGTTGTAGGACTAAGGTGTTCATTATATATTAATGAAAACATTAATGAATTATTATTTTGGTCAAAAACATTTAAATGTATTTAATGACATTTCATGTTATACTATTATTGGTTCTACTGACTATGATAAACATAACTCTTTAAATATTCTATTAAAATATGAAAATTACTTAATGTCAATATTAACTATTAATTATAACTTGGGAAAAATATAAAAACTAATTAAACAAGCTATACAACCTTTAGCTTATACGTACGTGACTGTTATAAATATTTATTTAATAATATAATTTTTTTCGATTTCAATGTGTATATATTTTTTGGTTTTAGTGTCTTTTTTTGTCACAATTTTAATGTATATTGCATCACTCAAATGTTTTCCATATATTTAATAAATAATAAAGCAATAAAATACAAATAAAAAGAATTTACTAATAATAATAATAATAATATTATTAATAATGGCAAAAAAGCATGGAGCCCAATAAGGTGCTTGGGGAGGCCCACCAGGTCCAGAGATACTTTTAAGAAAATATTAAAAATAATTAAATCAAAATTAAGAATATAATAATATTTGAAATAAAATGGAAATATTGATATGACGATTGATTTATTTTAAATAGGATGATTTTAATATTTTTAATTTATATTTATATCTATATCTATATCTATAAAGTGATTGGACCCTAAGGGAATATAAGAAGCGAGTTGACTTGTATGAACATTTAGATCTTTCTTTATGTTATACGATGTTTTATTTGATTGCCTGAGATACAATATTGACTAAATGCTCATATTGCGGTAATCAAATAGTGTACCATAGATGTACTTGCTTCTGTTGAACTATAGATAGAAATGTGCATGCTAACCCAAAGAAAGGGAAGTGTAATCCTAAATACTAGCCTGGATTTCAATAGGATCAGAGTTCACAGCGGATGTGGAACGATGTTGAGTTATGGGATGAAGCAATTTTGAGGAAAAAATTTATTTAAAGGAGGGGGTAATGTAACATCCCAATTTCCCTAAGCAAGGTAATTGGATGTGCATAAGAAATAAATAGGAGCTTATGAGTTAAAAACAAAGTATTAGAGCATATTAGTGGTATTTAGTAAATAAGTACGTGCATGAAGTATATGACCCAAGATAGTAAAAGGGGGTGTAACCGAAAATGTGTGGGATGCACCTAGTAAGTGAGTGTGTGTATGTTTGTGTAGAAACTATATCAAATCAGATTTTTTTATTGATACTGATATCAAGTCTGTACAACAGATTTAGCGTAGAGAGCAATATCGTCGTCAGAGAGGGGTTTGTCGAGCATGGCAAGTTTATCAGCAAGGTTTTTCACTGTGAACAAATAATCAGTGATTGATTTGTCACCCTTGGTGCAGCGTTGGAGTTGATTCTTGATAGACATAACATGGGAAGGAGAGGTGTTGGCAAACAGGGCTTCGATGGCAACCCATAAGGAATGGGCAGTTTTATATGAAGCACAAGAGAGACTATCACTCTCTGTAATGGCAACAAGGAGCAGGTTAATGATGAGCTGATCAATGGTGAACCAAGGTGTATATTCAGGGTTGGGAGTAGAGTCATCCCCCTGGGAGATGGTGGGGGTTTGAGATGGTGTGGTTCTGTCAATATTGCCCATGATTTGGATGCCGGCAAGAAGAGTTCTTACTTGACGTTTCCAACCGCTGTAGTTTGTGCGAGATAACTTGATGGTGATGGAGGCATTGAGAAAAAGGGATGATTTGGAAGGAGCAGGGGGCAGCCATGGGAGGGAATCAAAGAGGATCGACGGCAATGATGCTACAGGCAAGCTGATACCATGTAGAAACTATATCAAATCAGATTTTTTATTGATATTGATATCAAGTCTGTACAACAGATTTATAGACAAGGTTGTACACATTTGAATTGAAATTTAAATGCACAATAAATGGAGATTAATGTGATATTACAGCAGGAAATCATAGGTTACAAATTAGGTGTTATAGCAGTAGATTATAGGAGGCAGAATCCTTGATTTCAGCAGCAAATCTCTCCTGAATACCTAACTGGTCTTACACACCCCCGCAAAATTGAGGTTCCGTCAGAGACACCAATCTTGTTGCACAGATGTTGATGTCGTGCCTTAGATAATGGCTTACTTAAGCAGTCAGCTAGCTGATCAGCAGTACAAACATGATGAACATTGTAACACCCGCACCTCAACATAATTGAAAGTACGACAAATTACATTAAAGCACAGGAGTTACTAATAACTTACAGACTTGATTACAGTAATCCAAGTCATAAATTAAACTTAATTCATAAATCTAATGAATAGATTACAAATTATACATAACTAGGAATATAAAATTCCCACGGCAATATCAAGCTAGCCTATGAGTCCTGAACTTGGAGCTTTGACTCATCGTCTTGACTGCACCTTATCTGAAAAACAACAAAAGGAAAAGGGTGAGATTATAAATCTCAGTGAGCCCTTCACGGACTCCTCACCATTCTCTCCTCGGAACATTCTAGGCTGAAAAGACTAACTT
Organism: Calophaca sinica; assembly: GCA_037113605.1. Lineage (NCBI taxonomy): Eukaryota > Viridiplantae > Streptophyta > Magnoliopsida > Fabales > Fabaceae > Calophaca > Calophaca sinica. The sequence continues at coordinate 98,012,602 of CM073733.1, read as the reverse complement.
AGGCATTTCAAACCTAGACATACTCTCCCTATGTACCATAAGGACTTGACTTGCAACTTCTTGATCTCCCTAATCTAAGACACTTTAGAAGGCGCTAGCTTGAATTAAAAACTTAGTATATTATACCATAGGGTAATCCTAGGACCAATATGCCACTTATCAACTTGTGATTAAACTAAACACATAAATGTATAGCAACCCACATCAATCCTACAAATGTCCATTCTTTAACCTTTGTTTAGCTTGACTAACCTTAATACAATATAAATTGCAACCTTATTAACTAAGAACGTATTGTTCTTACTTACTCACTTTGTGCTTAACACATCTTTGCTTTTTCTTATGCTATTGGACTTTGCCTTTTGCTCTATACCATGAATCTCAATCAACCTAGCTTGCTCATCCTTTAAGTGATCTAATCACAATGCTCATTACTATATAATAATTAAGCAACTAGGGATGTGCTATCCAAGATTTCATATACTTAAATAAACTAATTCCGAATATATATATATATATATATATATATATATATATATATATATATATATATATACAAGGAGTTCATTAACATTCATAAACTTACATCACTTCACATATTATACCATTCATAGGAGATATATAATATGATGCTTTGCATGTAATGCACTTTGTGTTATTGGGTAGTGTCGTAGGCTTAGGTCCCTAGACCCCAATTACACACTTTCGGAATGGTGGTCAGACGTCATAACCCTCCAAAGGCGTCCCACTTGGCTAACCAAACCGATCTACTCCTATAAATAGAGGAGTCTTGCCATGGACTTTAGCTTATGCTTATGCTTATGCTTATGCTTGTATGTATGTTCAAAGAAATACAATCATACTCATTACTTAACTATTCAAGGAAACTACAATCATTTCAATGAATCAAGCTTACACTAATAGTATCCCTTTTTATCTAATTGCTCCAAATCATGGACACTAATTCAGACATTCATCCTATCACATCCTTTTCCTAGGGTCCTTTCTTGACCTCTATGACTTAAGTTTATGGCTCTTAGACAAGCCTCACAATTCACCAATTTAATGGACACACATACATTAACAAATCCCTTGAAACTCTATGGAGTTCTCAAGAGAGAAAACATCAAGCATACATTCAACTGTGGGGTGTTGGGGGCAGCCATCCAACCTCTTTCAGTCAAACCCACTATAAAATCATAACAATAATAACAATAACAACTTAACCTCTTCTAGGTATTTAAAACCTAACTTGAACCTAAGGTTCATATGTTACTAAAGGAAGAGAAATTCCTATATGTGGGACTTATGGGTGCCCATCACCTAAGGGTTGAAGAACTCACCTCTATTCTTCAAGACATTGAGCTAGGAAGGTTGAACTTTGGACTCTTTGCTCCTCTTCAAGCTTTTCCCTCTTTGCTCAACTTGGGGCTCCTCCAAATACTTCTCAAATCTTGATCTTTAACCTTCAATCTTCCTTCTCAATCCAAGAACTTGAGCCATCCTTGCTGGAGCTTGGTCTTCTCCCCCTTATTCTTCTCCAATTCATGCTTCTTCTTCTCCTCTCTAGGGTTCAAACCCAAATCTTCCAAATACTCCAAATCTCAACTCTCAACTCTCCATTTAGGCAAGTGATTGAAGAAATCCAACATGAATCTCTTCAATCCTTCTCAAAGGGTGAAACCTTAGCTCTCCTCTCCTCTTTCTCCTTTCCCTTTCTCTTCTTTTCCTTCCCTCTTTCTCTATTTCTGCGTTCTGCTCGCTGAAACTGCGTTTTTAAACAAATCTGCAGCTGTGAATCGATTCACAGCATAGTGTGAATCGATTCACACAGTGCAAAAAGTGCCTGAATCGCAGTTTTAATGAATGAATTGATTCCTGCCTGCGAGTCCCAGTGGCCTGTCTTATGTGAATCGATTCCTGGCTTCTGTGAATCGATTCCCACTGCTAAAATTTGATGCCAAAGGAGTTTTAATGCCGTGAATCGATTCCTAAACTATATGAATCGATTCACACTGCAGAAAAACTTAGTTCTAACACCAAACCTTGAGACTTTCTTCTCAAATTAACTTCCATAACTACAAATCAACACCTTTAACCATCTTAGGATTAAATCCACACTTATTCCTCAGCTCAAACCCATTAACTTTCTTATCAAAACCTTGTGCAATCATATTCACTCACTTTGAAATAAATTTAAGCTTGGATACAATCACACCATTCTTCTCATAACTTATTCTCAACTTAGCTTAGAAATTTGGGGTGTTACAAACATTGAGTTTGCCTTGTTGTACCTAATCTCGGACAAAATGAATGTCAATTGAGATGTTCTTCATGCGACCGTGAAATACCGGATTGTGAGTAAGGTAAGTGGCACTTAAATTGTCACAGAGAATTATTGGAGACTTGGATATTGTGACACCCAATTCAGTAAGGAGAGATTGTATCCGTGATAGTTCAGCAGCAGAATTTGCTAAAGCACGATACTCAGCATCGGTGGATGATCTCGTGACTGCACGTTGCTTGGAGGACTTCCATGCTATTAGATTAGACCCGTAGAAAACAAGGTGTGCAGAAGTGGAAGTGAAGTCATCCTTGTTTCCTGCACAATCTTCATCACTATAAGCTAGAAGTGTGGAAGTTTTTGGTTTCTGAAGCAGCAAACCATGAAAGATAGTGGATTTAAGATATCGAAGTAAGCGCTTTAGTGCAGTCAATAAGAAAATAATGTAGGTCCCCCAAGTAAATAATGTAGGTCCCCCAAGTATTTAATAGAGAAGGTATTTGCAAGGGCTCTAATGCAGTCAACAACTTTACTAAAGGAGTTTCCAGTAGTTATTATGTCATCTACATATACAAGAGTGTAGAGAACCATTCCTTTGTTGTTGAGAATAAAAAGAGAGGAATCAGATTTTGAGTTTACAAACCCATAAGTGCAAAGAAACTTACGCAAGGTATGAAACCAAGCCCGTGGTGCTTGCTTGAGCCCATAGATGGATTTTCGAAGACGACATACGTGATGAGGCATATCTAGATGAATGAATCCTGGAGGTTACTGCATATAAACATCTTCTTTTAGCATACCATGAAAGAATGCATTATTAATGTCAAGTTGGTGAATTAGCCAATCATTCTGCAAGGCCAGAGATAGAACTAATCGCACAGTTGCTGCTTTAACTACGGGACTAAATGTCTCTGTGTAGTCCAATCCTTGGCGTTGATAAAATCCTTTTGCTACAAGTTTGGCCTTGTATCTATCAATGTCGCCATTGGGCTTTCTTTTAATTCTGTATACCCATTTGCATTTGACAATATTTGTAGATTGAGATCGTGGAACTAGCTCCCACGTTCCTTGTTGAACTAGGGCATCAAATTCTTTACACATGGAATCACACCATTCACTGGACTTAAGAGCTTGAGTCATACATGTTCGTTCCATTGTTGAGGGCATAGGATGTTTTGTAGTAAGAAGATACTTAGAATTTGGCTTGTGGATATTATTCATTGCCCTTGTGATAGGTCGAGAAGGAGGAGGCAATATGGGAGATGCTGATGTGCTGATCTCCGTAGGAGGTGGTAGTGAAGGGGCATGTGGGCTGGTTGTGATTAGTTGTGGTGTAGACAAGGATGAATTTGAACTTGGTGGTGGATTTGCGGGAAGATTTTGTGTGTTTAGTTGATGAATTATAAGAGGATGATGAGCTAAGGATAATGAGTTGGGTTGGTGAGAATTGTCAGCATTAGGAATATTTGAAGGTGTGGGTGATGACGTGGAGGAATATGAGAAATGTGGATTAGACTTAAAAGGAAAAATTGACTCTTGAAACACAACATGTCTGGAGATATACATTTTATTGGATGGGGGGTGATAACATTGATATGCATGATGCTGAGAAGAATAACCAAGTAATGCACAAGGCATGCTCCAAGTGGATAGTTTGTGGACAGAATATGGTCTAAGCCAAGGATAACATAAGCAACCAAACACCCTAAGATTAAGGTAATTTGGTTTGCGACCAAAGAAAAGTCCATATGGTGACTCGTTTTGAAGTTGGACAGTGTGCATATAATTTTTTAGGTAGACTGCCATTTGAAACGCAAAGCACCAAAAGTTGTTGGGAACATTGGAATGAGACATAAGTGAGAGGGCTATCTCCACTATGTGTCGGTGTTTTCGTTTTGCTATGCCAATATGCTCAGGAGTATAAGGTGGACTAATAAAATGAGAGATTCCATTGGAATTGAAGAATGGTTTTAGTTTCAAGAATTCAGTACCACCATCTGTATAGATTGATTTTATTTTGAATGAAAACATAGTCTCAATTTTGGCACGAAACTGTGGGAATATAACAGCAACCTTTGTTTTATTTTTTCAATGGATAAATCCAAGAATAACGTGTGAAATGATCAACAAAGATAAGATAATATCGATATCCATTAATAGAAGTAATAGGTGAGGGGCCCCAAACATCAGAAAATATAAGTTCCAAAGGAGCACTAGCTTTAACAGAAGATAAAGAGAAAGGACCTTTGCGGCTTTTATTGATACGACAAGAAACACAGTGAAAATTTTTAGCAGCAGAATTTGTAGAGATGCCACAACTTGACAGGACTTGAGTGAGAATTCGTGAGGAGGGATGACCGGGACGAGCATGCCAGAGCGAGACAGAGGAACATGTGGTTGATAAGGAAGTAGGAGATGAGGATAAACATGGACGAATAGTATAGAGATCACCACTACCTGGACCGAACATCAGCTGCGCCCCTGTTGCTTGATCCTTCAAACAGAAAAAAGAAGGGTGAAGTTCAAGATATGCTTTGCTTGATTTGCAAAACTTTGAAACAGAAATTAAATTATGTTTTGCATAAGGAACACAAAGGACATTGTCAAGAGTAAAGTCAGCAGATGGGGTGGAAAGAGCAGTGGATCCAACATGCGAAATTTTCAAACCTGTACCATCACCAATTTGAACCTCATCTGGGCCATCATATTCCGAATGGAGGTGCAAGTTATTGAGATCAGTGGTCACATGATGACTAGCACCTGTATCAAATACCCAACTAGGTGGTGTTGAAGGAGATACAGGGGCATAATTAATTTTTGGTGCATTACTGAGTTGTAAAATCTGTGGACAGAATTTTGCTATGTGACCAGGAAGGGAGCAATATTGGCACCTTGGTGGAGGTTTATTGTGACGGGGAGAGAAGTCGCGTGTCTTTCGAGTGGGGACCACCACGAGAAGAGAAAGACGGGGTGCCGCTTGACTGATTAGGGCGATAGAAAGGACTACCACGCCCATGAGATGGTGTTGGAAGGAGACCATCTGATCTGAAGTTGCGTTGATGATGGGTGGAGGACTGCTGGATGAAGTTTGCAATTAGAACGTGCACTTCGGATTGAGCAGTTTCAAGACGAAGGTATTCATCATGAGCAAGAAGTTTGCTGTGAAGCTCTTCAAAGGTAAAGGGATGTTCTCTTGTGCGAATCGAAGCTGCAATGTCACGGTATTCATTACCCAGACTGTTGAGAACATAGAGAGCAATATCGTCGTCAGAGAGGAGTTTGTCGAGCATGGCAAGTTTGTCAGCAGGGCTTTTCACTGTGAACAAATAATCAGTGATTGATTTATCACCCTTGGTGCAGCGTTGGAGTTGATTCTTGATAGACATAACATGGGAAGGAGAGGTGTTGGCAAACTGGGCTTCGATGGCAACCCATAAGGAATGGGCAGTTTTATACGAAGCAAAAGAGAGACTATCACTCTTTGTAATGGCAACAAGGAGCAGGTTAATGATGAGCTGATCAATGGTGAACCAAGGTGTATATTCAGGGTTGGGAGTAGAGTTATCCCCCTGGGAGACGGTGGGGGTTTGAGATGGTGTGGTTCTGTCAATATTGCCCATGATTTGGATGCCGGCAAGAAGAGTTCTTACTTGACGTTTCCAACCGCTGTAGTTTGTGCGAGATAACTTGATGGTGATGGAGGCATTGAGAAAAAGGGATGATTTGGAAGGAGCAGGGGGCAGCTATGGGAGGGAATCAAAGAGGATCGACGACAGTGATGCTACAGGCAAGCTGATACCATGTAGAAACTATATCAAATCAGATTTTTTATTGATACTGATATCAAGTTTGTACAACAGATTTGTAGACAAGGCTGTACACATTTGAATTGAAATTTAAATGCACAATAAATGGAAGGTTACAAATCAGGTATTATAGCAGCAGATTATAGGTGGCAGAAACCTTGATTTCAGTAGCAAATCACTCCTGATTACCCAGCTGGTCTTACAGTTAGTTATTAAAAGAAAAGAGGAAGTGGGAGAATAGAAAAAGAAAGAAACAACTGTACAAGAAGAGAAGAGAAGCAGAAAGAATCACCCCCGTGATAGGCTAAGGAAGAAAAAGGTGGTCTTGCGTTTAGAAGAAGAAGCATGGAGTAAGAGGAAGAAGATGAAGTTGAGATTAGAGTTCAAGCTACATGGAGGAAAAGACAAGAGATCCAAGTCTAAGAGTGGAGCTCAAGACCCAATTTGGGGGATTTCACCATCTCCTCTTAGGGATTTGAAGGTAACACAGAAAATTCCCCTTTAAAACATCTCTCATATGGTGTGCTTAGGTATTTGTTTTGAACTACTTGTTTTGATGGAAGTCTTCATGCTTATGTTCATTCCCTATGTTTTAGGATGCATGCAAGTTTTTTGAAGCATGTTCCATGAGAAAAATTATAGTGTTGGAACCTCTATAATTTCCAATATTGTGTGTTTAAATTTGAAGTAATGTTTATGAATGTTAATGTGTGATTTATTTTAACTTAGTTTCACATATGTTGGTGATTAGTGGTAGAACACCCCTAAGTATGAGCTAGGGTGTATGATGCATGTGGCATGTCATTTGGTGTGAATGTCATAGAGATTCTTGAGTTAGATCATAGAAATTAGTTTTCCTATGTGCTAGTTATTGATGTTGAGTCTTGAGTTTACATGAATGAGTATGTGGCATAAAAGAATACCTAACATATTTCTTGTACCTTGGGATGGGATTGGTATAAGATAGTGTGGTCGAAAGTTGTTGGTAGCTAGATGAGGTAGGAGTCAAAAGAAAAAGCATTGGATCAAGGAAGTGTTATTTCGTGGGATAAGAATTAGGTGACTTTTGGAGCTAGTTTGGTGTCCCTATGCATGGAATGAAGTTTATAAACATGAGAGACTTGTTAGGGCTTGGATTCCCTATGATTTAAGGGTTGATTTTAAGCCCCAAAGTCCCTTAGAAAAGTCCCTAAGGTCAAGGAAACTGTAACACCCCGTTCCCGGAGCGCTAGAAAACTAGAACAAACTCTAAATGCAATGAAGTTTTCAAAATAATACTCTTCATGACTTTTGGAAAATGCGATAATTTTTTTTTAAACAAATTCTTTTTGCAAAACACAATCAGAGTATCAACAACGTTTAGAAACATGATGGAATTCTGCCATGCAAAAGACAGATGCAACTGAATATACATAAATATATTACAATTTCCAAAAGAAAGAATAGCTGTCAAGTTTTACATACAGAAAACAGTAAATAAATATACACAAGAAGGAATACACTTAAAGTATGAACACCCTGACAATAGTAATCATACTTCTGAGGTACTCCCAACAGTTACCCACGCAGGGGACTGCTCCAAAAGTAAAACCTCAAGACCTATCCAACAACTACCACAAAAGACTATCAGACAAACTGGTCACCACCCAAAAACTATGTACAACACTGACTGACGTCACCAACTATACATCACTACCCAAGTCCTCCGACGGGTCCTCCTCATCCTCCTCCATCAATACATCGTCAATCCGTCCCACACCACTGCATCCAGCCTCACCACACATCCGACAAATCGAAGAAGGATCCACAGGTGGAGTGGGTTTCCTGATACGCAAATGGGGAGTCGGAATAGCCTCTGGCTCGGGCTCGGGATCCACTATGGGGCTAGGAGAATCTGCCATCGCACGCAGAGTAGAAGCTCCCAACATCCAACGTCTCACGCTAATGCTCTTACAAGCGGTCCTCCGAACCTTCGCACCACCAGGTATGGGTACGTAGCGATAAGTCGTCCTCCTAGGAATCTCAAAAAACTCTTCATGTGAAGTAGTAGAAGTAGTCGGTATCACTCGATCCTGCTGAGTGCGATGCCATCCATTCGCAACCTGTCCCACTATGACAAGAAAGCTCACAGTACGCCGTGAAATCTTCTGTCGGACTGCTAGTCCATCTACGCGAAAAGTCTCAACCATGTCCCCTCTATATACAACTCGACCTGAAGTGGGGTCAAACTCCATAGACGGGGGAATCTCCATGTCCGGGAAATCAAAGATCACCTCCGGTGACATCGTCATCGCCGGGATCTCCACCACATTCGCCATCGTCAGGGTTACGATCATCAATTGAAGGAACCACGGGCAAGGGTCACTTCTTAAATAAAAGCAGAAAACACAATATACATAACATACAATTCTAATAGAATGTTTGAATGCTCTGTAAATGCGACTACATGCCACTGTTTATGATTCCAGATTACCCTACGCCATGGTCAATCGCTTGGTATATCCCCAACCCGATAATGTTCCACGCGATGGGTTAAACGACCCCAGGACATAACGATGACCCTGAACTCCATTGTGATAAATCCTCACCCCAGGATATTCAAGTCAAAGTTACCATTATGCATGTCAATAACAACGACTCTGAATTCCTTTATGATAAATCCTCACCCCAGGATACTCAGGTCGAAGTTACCACATTGTATGTCAATGCATTCCACATACTCCAATGAACATATCAATGCATATGATATTTCAAATAAGGCATAATTAAATAAACATTTAATTATCCAGCACCAATCCAACAACAGATATCTCAACATGATTCAAGCATACATGCAAACATATCATATAATCAATTTTAGCATCGCAACGATTCAACAATCCAAAACAACTTGCATCCACAAATCCATATTCAGTAAACATAAGCATATGAACATAACCACATCTCAGCATTTAAACATTAGAACTCTAGATATGTCTAGAAGTAGCCCTTATACTAACATACTATTACAAGTATTAAATGTGAAGCACCCTTACCAAAGGTTAACAATCCACGTGTGAAAGTACGTTACCGTCCTACTCAGCACGAACTCAAATCCTCAAGGATCCTAAACAACACACCTAAAGCTTAGTACAATTCTAGTTCACCCAAAAATAATTCCCTAGGTATTGGTTCAATTCTAACCCCTAGGTTTCTCAATCCCAAGAATCTTTTTAATAAAATACACTCACTTGAAATAATACACAAGTTGGAAACTAAATGTTTTAAAGACTAAAATTCCTTTTCTTTTGTTTTTGAAACATGAAGCAACACTAAAACTAAATTTCTTTTCATGACAATACTTGATTAAGGCTCCACTTGGTTTTAGGATCACAAAGAACCCATTTCACCTAAGTGTCTCATTGCCTTAAAGCCAAAGCAACTTCCAAAAATTCAATCAAACTCTTTCCAAAATTTTCCAAACTTAAACAACAACCCAATGCAATTAATTCAAGCCAAGCACACAAAAAATTTTCTTTCCCAAGCCCCTTAGATCTCTCGGCCAACACACACACACATAGGGATCATTTGTAAAAATTTTAAATCAACCAAACCACATCATTCAACACCTAATTTCTTTTCCCAAAACATTCAATTTTTACAAAACAAAACCTTTAGTCAAATACATTACCCTATCATGGCTATTCAACCATCAAGGGTTTCCCAAAATTACAAATTTCCTTTGACCAAATCCAAAATTAACAACAACAACAACAACAATATCAAGTCTTAAGGAGTAATAATCCCAAGTTAATTGAATGATTCACATGAGAAATCACATAGCCCCTTTCGTTTAGACCATTCAACCTAGGGTTTGAAAAATTTGGGGAAAATTTTGATCCTCTAACTCATGATCAAAAGCAAGTCATAAATAAAGCATTAAACAAAGAGAGAATCAAAAAAATCAACTCCTAATCCTAAAATAAGGGCTCACGGTTTTGAGCTCAAAGAAGAACAGCGAAAAGTTTGTTTTCATTCTCACCTACAAGGCCAAGAAGATAATGGTAGTAAGAAGAAGAAATTAGAAGCAATGGAGGTCGAACAAATAGGAGGGACTCACGCAAAGAAGAAGAAGAAGAAGAAGAAGAAGGAGGCCATGGAAGAAAACTTGGGTTCTTGGAGTTTCTCCACTCATGAGCAAGAAGAATGAAAAAAAAAAAGTGAGTGAGCAAATGAGAGGGGGTGCCTCGGCCTGGTCTTTAATAAGGGAGGGGATAAAATAAATTTTAATTCCTTGTTTTTTACTAGGCTAGGAAAGGTTTAGGATAAGTATAATTTAATTAATCACCAAAAGTGTGACACCAAGTCTAAAAATCTAATCCCTCTCTTCTCATGATTACTCCCTAATCCTAGAGTCTTGAGTGTCCTAAAAATACGTCGTCGAGTAATCGCGTTACCGATTAATTCTTTCGCCGATTAACCGTGAAAATTAATTTACTTATAAACTAATTCGCCTCGTGATAATAATTTATCATAAATAATAAAAACAATTGAAAACACTCAATCATAAATACAACAAGTTACGATTCGATTTTTGATCCGCTGTCGTGCACGGATCAAAATAATTAAAATAAGAATGTAGTAACAAGGCAGTTAACCTTGGTCTTCTCACAAGGATCTCTAATTAACAATGACCAATAGCAAGAACACGCAAGGAACGGAATGGGGGGGTTGTTTCGTTAAAACAATTTTAATTAATAACAAAAATCACTTGATAACAACAACCAATCCACTGGTCACAGGAACTTTCACTTCGGATCTATCACAGGTTCAAAAGATTATTCTAATTCGTGTTCTAATCTTGTTTGATCACAGAATTAACCAATCAAGCGGGTGATTAATCCTATACGAATGCCTACTGGATTAAGCATCACAGAATTCAATTGATTATAAATAAGGAACACGCGTCACAAACATATAATCAATTTAACAACCGAATTCATCAAACCTATAACTAATCGTCATAGACCCTATTGATCTCTATTCGAACTAAACCAAAACAAGCGTTAAGTTTAATTCCAATAGTCTCAAATCAGAGAGCAAAACCGAAATTATATGATTAAGCATCAATATGTAAAACGATTTTGCAAACAGAAATTAGAAGAGATGAATGATCAAAAGAGAAAGAAGTAAAACACAAAAACGAAATTAATATTAATAACCAACCTCAAGATCCTCTATGAAATCCTTAACCAGTGAATTGATCGAAAAGAATTAGCCTTCCATTGAAGGTTTCATCACAAAACGAAAATTAAGAAAGCAAGAAAAAGTCTCGAAATAAAACAAAGGCTGAAAAGCGGCTCAAGATTCTAAACGTAATAATAATCCCAGACCTGACTCTAACTAATGAATTTATAATGTCTCCTAGGTTTAACCTAACTAATCAGATGTTAAGACCAAAGAGAAGGGTCCAAAAGGGTTTAATTAGCCCAATAACAACTAATTACATGAGTGAATGATTCAAAACCCGTAGTGCAACTACTTGACCTCGATAAAGTGGATTTTCGACCTTCAAAACGGCAGAACTGGGCTTCGGTGCCAACATAAGAATTGTAGCTCTGCTTCTTAGCTTTCAACGCCACAAAGAGCACTGAAATCGGACAAGTATAGCCCAAGTTATGGCCTGTAGAAGCGACATGGGTCAGGATGTAACAAAATCCAAAAATTAGCAAACAATTCCACTAAAGCCCAATCAAGACCCAAAGATATAAAATCATGTTAAAAAGTAGTTGTTGGGCAAAACACACAATTAAGAACACCAAGTGCAAAGCTATAAAAGATGCATTAAAATGCATTGATCAAATTCCCCCACACTTAAGCTTTTGCACTCCGAGCAAAACTCATGGCCAAAACAAAGCAAAGATGCATTTCCAATGAATCCCAAGGATGCATAGTGGCAAGCAAAATGCTCATTCAAGGTTTTAAGGACTCATGGCAATCATGAACAACATATTATTACTTTCAAAGCAAACAAGAGGATAGAATAACCAAGGAATGCATCAAAAGTGATAGAATCCTCACTGAAAAATATTTCTCTCAAACTCTCAAGTGTCTAGGCTAATGTTTACACTCAAATCACATCATGAAAGCTAGCACTACCATAGGCTTGACAAGACTCTAACATCCACACTTGAAACACATGCACACAAAGATCAAAAGGTCTTTATTAAGGTTATAATGGGGCTAAGGTCAATGTGAGATAATTGAAAGGATAACTAGGCTATAAAATCAAAGAGGATAAAGGAGCAATGGAAAACAATTGCCAAATAATCATGGGGGGCAACTCAATCAAATTTCAATCCATTTTTCCATTTTCACACTTTTTTTTTAACCAAATGTTGTGCCCCACTATTTTATTTTATTTTTCACTTGCCAAATTCCCAATGAAGCACAACATTAGATATTCTATCACAACCACATTCTTGATGTAGGGAAATAGCGCAATAACAGAGTTTAAAAACGCAGCGGAAATTTAAACTTTCCCTTCGATGGATCCTTGCGAATGGTCATGACTCAGGGTTATATGAATTACCTCTTGTAGCGCAGATCGTTTGCAGACGAAAATTGGAATCGAGCACGAGCGTCGCACAGAAAACAACGCCTCTACGTAGTCCACGAGCGACCTTCGAATGGGAGGCGGTCTCCGTCACGGTGCTAGGTGACGTGCGGAACGATCCACGATGCAAGTCACGATCTTTGGAACGGCTAGGGTTTTAATTAGTGTCGGACTTGAGTCTTAACGAGTCTATTTATAGACTTCACTTAAGACTGACCTAGCGCAAGTAGCTTACCGTGTTCTGCGTCTTTCTTGACTCGCTATTTGGTGCATCGTAAGAATGCACCACCGAATAAAATGAGTCTCACTCATTTATTTAATCTCCCATTAGCTTTGTTCTCATGTGTGTGACCACAGCAGGTTCCGTAACGTTGGCAATAATATTAAATCACTATTTAATATTATAAGCGATGGCGGTGTCTAGCAACACATCACTGCTACCCAAGTAACGAGAATGTCAGTGTTGTGACGTAACCTTTCCGTGATAATGAACATGTGTATAATTACCCTTTTGCCCTTATATCTATATTGAACACAAGGCATAGTATGTGTCACCCTTGTATAGTTCAATATTATATTCCTTGATGCCCGAGTAGACTTAGTAACAACAAATAAGATCAATATCTCATATTGACTTATTTCAGCATGGCCATGCATTTTACAGTCATACTCTATCAAGGGGCCCATAGATATTACTCCTGTTATGTAGGAGGGGCAAATCCCATCTAGGTCACTCATGTCTCTTTGCATGACTCGTTGAGTGCCCAGTTAACCGACTTTACAATTGTCCTGTTACAGACAATGTTTGACGGCAATAAAACACTCAACTCCTCATGTAGGGACCATAGTGGTTTCAGGTCTGAGGGTGGCATACACCACTATCACTATGAGAATAACTCATGACACTTACATAACACACTATGTAGTATTCTCATGGCGGGTCAATCCAGTACACAATTACCCTAACGTGTACCTATGTGGTGACTTGATATCTCATATCTATAACCTGTGAGATGAGGTTATCAGTCCACCCACATAATAGTCTTGATGCATTATTATTGTCCTTAATAATAATAATACTCGACTACGGATATTTAGAGTAAGTTCTTTAGTATCTCACAATCGAGTCGTCTACTCGATGTTCTATTGAAAACGAACTTTTACTCAAGGACTTTATTACGTTGAAACAAACATAATAACTGAAAATGCCTCATATAATAAATAAACGACATGATACAAAATATAAGTCCAAAGGAAAAACATTGGCCTCTAGGGCTTACACCGACACTTGAGCCCCCCACACTTATGCAATATTTATTATTAAGATAATTCCAAAACAACAAAGCTCCTTTATCCCCTAAGATTAGGTCATATCATGGTTTTCCACTTTTAGGCTTGTAATGAGCTATATAACAAAGAATGGGATAAATAGGCTCAAAGGGGCTAAACAAAGGGATAATTGCAAGGTAGGCTTATTTGGCTAGTGGCAAAAAAGAACAAAAATTGCTTAGATCATTTCAATGCATGCATGTGAACAAGAGTTTCAACAAGAGTCAAGTCAAGTTCTAGAGTAACCAACAATCATGAGTAACATCACACAAGAAAGAAAGAGAATGGGAAAATGTATTCTGTAACACCCCAATTCCTCAAGCTTGGTTTGATGTGTGTGCATAAGCTTAGTATGGCTTAATGATGAACTTTAAGTGATTTTTTTCATTGATTGTTATAATTGAATATGTGAATATAGTGTTTGGTGATTTTTGCCCAATGTGAATCGATTCGCAGAAGTTGGCTCTCTGTGAATCGAAGTGTGAATCGATTCACAGAAAGTCAGTTCCCTGTGAATCGAATCTGGGAGCTGCAGGAATCGATTCATTCACTTAAAACTGCGATTCCTGTCATTTTTACACTGAGTGAATCGATTCACCTAGGCTGTGAATCGATTCACAGCTGCATTCAAACAGAAAAACTCAGCAGAAAAAGGACAGAACGCGATTTTGAGAGAGGGTTAGAGAGAGAATGCGATAGAGAGAAGGAGGAGAGGGGATCAAACACCTAGGGTTCACATTTTAAGGGGAAAGCATGGATTCATGCTAGATTTTTCATCAATCTTAGCTTGAATCCAAGTTGGGGAGTATTCACTCTTGGTTTGGAAAGTTGGAAGGAATCCCTAGAAGGAAAGCTTGAAGGAGAAGAAGAGGAAGGGAGCTGAACTCTAACTTTGGGAGCTGGAAATCTTACATTGATGGTGAGTTCTTCCTTCTCTTAGGTGATGGGCACCCATAAGTCCCACATTAGGGTTCTCTTGAAGAAAACCCTTGAACCCCAAAGGGTTCAAGGTTAGAATTTCCCAAATCCCTCTTATTTTTACAGTTTTAGTGTTAAATAGCTATGCATGTGTTATTAGGACTGATTAAGGGGGTTAATGTTGTACCCAAAACCCCCATAAACTGTGAGATTGATGTTTGACCATTGGGAACTCCATGGAGCTCTAATGGAAGTGTGTCTTGTCTTGATATATTTTCCTTGACTAAGCATGATATATGTTTCCATTTGAATATGAAATGTATCTTTTTACATGAATATGTTCAGTTGCATGTGAAATTAGAGGAGCACCTAATTGTATTCCTATTTTTGAATAAGGCATGCATTTAAGGATATAGTTTGTGAATTAAATTCCCTAAAAGACACTAAGATGCCTCAAAAAGGGGGTGATCGATATGGTTAGCCGTGTGGGACGCCCTCGGACGGTTAAGACGTCTAACCACCATATCGAAAACGCATTTATGGGGTTGTATGGACGTAAGCATACAACGCTACCCATGAATACGAGCTAAAGATGAATTAGAAATTCATAGTAAGAATATGCATGGCATAAATGTGTGATATTAAGCCTTGCCTGATAGTTCATCATATGAGTTGATGGTGAGGAGTCGAAGGGAGGATTCACTGAGATTATTATCTCACCCCGCTCCTTTATTTAATTATTTTTACAGATGCACAGGTTTCAAAGGAAGACTGACAGCTGCTAGCTCTTAGAATCTAGTTATTTTGTAGTAGTCTTAAGTAACACCTTGAATATGTAATTTCTAGAGTTATGTATTGGTGTTGTACCGTTATGAAACTTATGTATTTGAGTTTTAGTCTTTTGTGGTATTTGGACTTAATGTTGGACCTTAAATTTGAATTGTTATTGGGAGGACTGTACCTAATGATAATTATCCTATTTTCAAGTTAATGAAAGTAAGGTGTTACATTATGGTATCAGAGCAGTTCGATTCTAATCGTACTGTAGGGATTACTAGGAATAGTTTCGTGAATTTCTTGAGTCTGCTGTTGTTTTTTACTTATTATGCTAAGAGATATTGAGCTTGATCAACTCAATGCTTGGTGCATTCTATACAGAATTATGGCTTCAGGTTCTGGAAGGCGCGGGAGACCCAGGAGGAATGCTACGATGCCTCAGAATCCACCAGGATCAGAGCATGCTGCGATACCTCCGAATCCGCCAGGACAAGAGAATGCTTGGCTACAAGGGATATTGCAGGCTATTCAGAATCAGAGTATTGCAACTAACAATCTTGCGGCTCAGTTAGCCCAACAACAGCAGCACCAAGCCCAACCTCCCCCGCAAGAGGAGGATTTAGACCGAAAATTTCTTAAGTTCCTCAAGACGAAGCCACCAACCTTCAATGGAAAAACAGAAGCCATGGCATCCCAACACTGGCTGGAAGCCGTGGAGAAGAGTTTTAAGGTTGTCCATTGTACCGAGGAGCAAAAGGTCGAGCTAGCTACTCATGTGCTCATAGAGGATGCTGAAAACTGGTGGAAGGGGGCCCGAGCTTATATGGTGGGTCAAGGGGCACCAGGAACTTGGGCGAACTTTCAGAGGGTCTTCTTGGAGAAGTACTTTCCACAGACTGTGAAAGATATGATGGATAGAGAGTTAGTCCAACTTCAGCAAGGAAAATCTACTGTTTCAGAGTATGTGAACAAGTTTGAGGAGTTGGTAAGGTACTCATCTGTTGCTCAATTTGCTCCGAATGATAATTGGAAAATCAAGCAGTTCAAGTGGGGACTGAGGCCAGACATCCAGAACAGCATTTCACAAACTGAATTCATCGAGTTCGCCAAGGTAGTCCATCAGAGCTACGTGGCTGAAGCAAGCTTGAAGAGGATGTATGAGGATAGGCAAGCGAGGTGGCAAGATAAGAACAAAAAGAAGGATGAGGATAAGAGCGCTCAACGCATGAGACCGAAAGGAAATCTTTTCAAGGGAAAGCAGGCTCAAACCTCCGAGTCTGCTTATCATGCATGCTCGTATTGTGGGAAGGTGCATCAGGGAGAGTGTATGAAGGGCAAGAATGTTTGCTTTGTTTGTCACCAACCAGGGCACATGGCTAAGGAGTGCCCCCAATACACTAAGGGAAAAGGAGCCAAGTCTGGTGATCCTAACCAAGGGAGAGTCTTTACTCTTGACGTCAAGAAAGCAAAGGGAGCGGAAAATCTAATGAAAGGTACTTGTTTCTTTCAGGATGAACCTCTAGTTGTTTTGTTTGATTCGGGAGCAACACATTCCTTTATCTCTTGTAAATGTGTTCAAAGGCTAGGGTTGTATCTTACTTCTTTACAATTTTCGTTGCATGTGTATACACCCACCGAAGGTAGCATTTCTACTTCCTTGATATGTGAGAATTGCCCTCTCATAATTCAAGGGAGGATGCTTTTAGTAAGCCTTGTGTGTCTACCTCTTGAGGGAATGGACATTATCCTGGGTATGGATTGGCTTTCCGCCAATCAAGTTATTTTGAACTGTTTCTGTAAAACGATTGAGTTTCCAAACGTGCATTCTATTATTGATGAGTCAAGTTATGTTACACAGAGTAATGATCATCTATTGAGTCGCTGTCTAGTGGAAGGTCTTGCAGGATATATGATCTTACTTTCTTCAACTGTAGAGGTTAGCCTAGATCTGGACACTATCTCTATAGTGAACGAATTCTTAGATGTGTTTCCTAACGAGGTAGCGACCTTACCCCTTGAGAGATAAGTGGAGTTCTCAATAGAACTGGTTCCCGGAACGGGACCAATCTCCATGGCACCTTATAGGATGTCACCCCTGGAGTTGAGGGAACTAAAAACACAGTTGGAAGATTTGATTGCTAAGCAGTTTATTAGACCTAGTGTGTCACCTTGGGCGCACTTTGTCCTTTGGTAAAGAAGAAAGATGGGAGTATGAGGTTATGTATTGATTACAGAAAAATCAATAAGATCACAAAGGAAGAATAGGTACCCCTTGCCCAGGATAGATGACTTGTTAGATCAACTTAGGGAGCTTGGTTTTCTCTAAGATTGATCTAAGATCTGGTTATCACCAGATTAGAGTTAAGGTAGAGGATGTTCCAAAGACGGCATTTAGGACTAGATACGGGCACTATGAATATTTGGTTATGCCTTTTGGTCTGACCAATGCTCCAGCCGTATTTATGGACTATATGAACCGAATTTTTAGGCCTTTCCTTGACAAGTTTGTAATGGTCTTCATAGACGATATCCTAGTTTATTCTAAGGATCCTCGAGAGCATGAGGAACACCTTAGGATTGTTCTAAGTACCCTTAGAGAAAAGAGCGTCTTCGCAAAACCTGAGAAATGTGAGTTCTGGCTCAGTGAAGTTAAGTTTCTTGGTCATGTGATTTCTAAAGCGGGAGTGTCGGTTGATCCTAGTAAAGTAGAAGCAGTCCTTAGTTGGGAACGACCAACCACAGTCACAGAAGTTAGGAGCTTTCTAGGATTAGCCGGTTACTACCGAAGGTTCATTAAGGGATTTTCGCAGATGGTACTTCCCCTAACAAGGTTAACCCGAAAGGGGGAGCCTTTTGTGTGGACTAAGAGCTGTGAGAGTAGTTTCCTAGAGCTTAAGATCAGGTTGACTTCCACCCCGGTCTTGATTATCCCTGACCCAGCATTGGGATTTGAAGTTTATAGTGATGCCTCTAAGAAAGGGTTAGGATGTGTTCTCATGCAAAATCGACAAGTTGTAGCCTATGCATCTAGGCAGTTAAGGCCCCATGAGGAGAACTACCCTACTCATGACTTAGAGCTCGCAGCCATTGTCTTTGCTCTAAAGATTTGGTGACACTATTTGTATGGTGCTCAGTTTGAAGTGTTTAGTGATCATAAGAGCTTGAAATACCTTTTTGATCAGAAGGAACTTAACATGAGACAAAGAAGATGGGTTGAGTTCCTAAAAGATTATGACTTCGAGTTGAAGTACCATCCGGGCCAAGCGAATGTGGTCGCTGATGCCTTGAGTAGGAAATCCTTGCATGTGTCTTCACTGATGATAAAAGAAATGGAGTTGTTGGAGTCCTTTAGGGACCTTAATCTTGGAATTTTCCCATCAATAAACAGTCTCATGCTTTACCATTTAGAAATTTCCTGCAATTTTAGGGAACAAATTAGACTTGCCCAGAGTTTAGATGTAGAGTTGCAGTCTAGCAAACACCGCCCCGGTTTTTCTGAAGCTGAGGATGGCACTTTATTGTTCCATCAGAGAATCTGCATACCAAAAGATAATTCCATTAAGCAGCAGGTTCTAGGAGAAGCCCACAAGAGTGGATTCTCGGTACACCCTGGCTCCACCAAGATGTATCAAGACCTTAGGCAGAGGTATTGGTGGCCAGGCATGAGGAATGATGTGGCAGAATTTGTAGCTCAATGCTTGGTTTGTCAGAAAACCAAGATAGAACATCGAAAGCCTTCAGGTTTTCTCCAACCCTTAGAAATTCCCGAGTGGAAGTGGGATAGTATAGCAATGGACTTCGTGGGAGGATTACCCTACACTCAGTTAGGATATGACTCTATATGGGTCATAGTGGATAGATTAACCAAATCTGCCCATTTTCTTCCCATAAAGTCCACCTACAAAACTGCCCGGTTAGCTGAGATCTACATCAGAGAGATTGTTAGGCTCCACGGAGTTCCAACTAACATTGTCTCTGACAGGGATCCAAAGTTTACCTCTCGGTTTTGGAAGGCACTTCACCAAGCATTAGGGACGAGGTTGAGCCTTAGCACTGCCTACCATCCCCAGACAGATGGTCAGTCGGAGAGAACCATTCAAACTTTAGAGGATATGCTCAGAGCCTGTGTCTTAGAGGATGGCGGTAGTTGGAGCAAGTATTTGTCATTAATTGAATTTTCATACAACAACAGCTATCACTCTAGTATAGGAATGGCACCGTACGAGGCCCTCTACGGTCGCAAGTGTAGGACTCCTCTATGTTGGTTGAAGTGGGGGAGAAACAATTGTTAGGTCTCGACCTTGTTCAAGAAACCACTAATAAGATTCGTATGATTAGGGAGAAGATAAGGACTGCTCAGAGTAGGCAGAAAATTTATGCAGATCGTAGGCTCAAACCCCTTGAATTTGATGAAGGAGAACATGTATTCCTGAAAGTCACTCCCACTGTAGGTGTTGGTAGAGCTCTTAGGGCCAAAAAGTTGACCCCTCGGTATGTGGGTCCCTTCCAAATCCTCAGTCGAGTTGGTCCGGTCGCATACCAAATTACCTTACCTCCTTCTTTATCAAATCTCCACAATGTTTTTCATGTGTCTCAGCTTAAGAAATACATTCCGGATCCATTCCACTCTATAGACCATGAGTCTATACAACTTAGATCAGATTGCACGTACCAGCCCGAACCGGCCCAAATAGTGGACCGAGCTTCCAAGGCACTCAGGAATAAGACTATCCCTTTGGTCAAGGTGATCTGGGAAGGATCCACTCCCGAAGAAGCCACTTGGAAACTTGAAGATGAGATGCGAAGCCAATATCCGCAACTTTTTCAATAGGTATGTAAGTTTATCCAATTTTGAGGACAAAATTTTTTTAAGGTGGGTAGTAGTGTAACACCCCAAATTTCCTCAAGCTTGGTTGATATGCATGCATAAGCTTAGTATGGCTTAATGATGAATTTTAAGTGATTTTCTCATTGATTTTAAAAATTGAATGTGTGAATATTGTGTTTAGAAATTTCTGCCCAGTGTGAATCGATTCCCAGGCCCTATGAATCGATTCAGGGCTGTGAGTTTGCTGGGACTCGATCAGGCTTTCAGTGAATCGGAGAGTGAATCGATTCACAAAGGTTGATTCTCTGTGAATCGAGGCTTGAATCGATTCACGAAAATCAGTTCTCTGTGAATCGAATCTGGGAGCTGCAGGAATCGATTCATACACTTAGAACTGCGATTCCTGTCATTTTTGCATTGAGTGAATCGATTCACCTATGCTGTGAATCGATTCACGACTCTGATATATCAGAAAAACTCCGAAAAGAAACGAGCGATTTTTAGAGAGAGGGTTAGAGAGAGGATGCGAGAGAGAGAGAAGAGAAAGGGGATTAAACACCTAGGGTTCATATTCCTAAGGGAAAAACATGGATTCATGCTAGATTCACCATCAATCTTAGCTTAAATCCAAGTTGGGGGAGTGTTTATTCTTGGTTTGGAAAGTTGGAAGGAAGCCCTAGAAGGCAAGCTTGGAGGAGAAGAAGAAGAACGTGAAGAAGGAAGGACGAGGAGCTGAACATCAACTTTTAAGCTTGAATCTTAGGAGTTGTGGTGAGTTCTTTCTTCTCTTAGGTGATGGGCACCCATAAGTCCCACATTAGGGTCCCCTTGAAGAAAACCCTTGAACCCTATGTTAGGAATTTCTCCAAATCCCTCTTTTATGTACAGTTTGTAGTGTTAATAGCTATGCATGTGTTATTGGGATTGATTAAGGGGGTAATGTTGTACCCCTATAGATGGTGAAATGAATGTTTGACCATTGAGAGCTCCATGGAGCTCTAATGGAAGCGCCTTTGTCTTGATGTATTTTCCTTAATTTATTATGATATATGTTCTCTTTTAAGTTTGAAATGCATCTTTTCACATGAATATGTTCAGTTGCATGTTGAGTTAGAGTAGCTTCTAATTGTAATTCTACATTAGAATAAAGCATGCATTTAAGGACATAGTTGGTGAATTAAATTCCCTAAAAGACACTAAGATGCCTCTAAAAGGGGGTGATCGATATGGTTAGCCGTGTGGGACGCCCTCGGACGGTTAAGACGTCTAACCACCATATCGAAAGCGTATTTATGGGGTTGTATGGACGTAAGCATATAACGCTACCCATGAATACGAACCAAAGATGAATTAGAAATTCATAGTAAGGGTATGCATTGCATAAAAGTGCGTCATTAAGTCTTAACTGATAGAGTAGTATGTGAGTGGATGGTGAGGAGTCGAAGGGAGGATTCACTGAGATTATTATCTCACCCCACTCCTTTATTTAATTATTTTTCAGATGCACAGGTTTCAAAGGAAGACTGACAGCTGCTAGCTTTGGAGAGCTTGTTTATTTTGTAGTAGTTTATAGTAACACCTTGAAGATGTAATTTCTAGAATTATGTATTGGTGTTGTACCGTTATGAAACTTATGTATTTGAGTTTTAGTATTTTGTGGCATTTGGACTTAATGTTGAAATTTAAGTTTAATATTGAATTGGGAGGACTGCACCTAATGATAATTATCCTAACTTCAAGTTAATGAAAGTAAGGTGTTACAAATACATTTAGGAATAATCTCATTGATTATTCCTATCCATGGCATCCTCACATGAAATTAGCACTAATGATATATATATATATATATATATATATATATATATATATATATATATATATATATATATATGCATCATCTAAATAGACCTAATAGCGTTCCTGTGTAATGAATTCGATGACTTGTAAACAATTGTCATTCATGTGATGCTTATGTGGACAAAATCATAAAAATAAAATCTTTTACACAATTAATGATAATCAACATTCTGAGTAATATTTGATGATGGTTATTAATGCCATCATGCATTTTTTAGAAACAAATTAAATGGTAAATGGTTATAAAAGGATCACAAAAGACAAGATATTTTATTTGACAGTTGTGTCAATGTACGAAACGAAAGGTGAAAATGACATGACGCACTAAAATCCATAAAAAGTGGATCTCAAGTTTTATCTGTTAGTGGAGGACCTGCCTGGGTTACAACGGCACTATTTGGAACCCTAGCTATATATACCATACTCAAATCAGTGAAGAAGATTAACGAAGTGAACTATTTACGATACAGTGAGCAACTAGGAAATATTCCAAGTTTCTGAGACCAAGTGAACAGCACTCAAAAATTTTATCCTTTCTTTTAGAAAGTTATCTTTGTGCTAAAGTTTAAATTGTAAATTCTCTCTTGCTGAGAGTTTGATTAAACTATTACAAATCCTTTTGAACATTTGTATGTGGCCCAGTAGTGGCTATCTATCTTCCTTAGAGGCTTGACCGTACTAAGTTGTTCTAAGAAGTTGAGAGTATAGCCAGTTTGACAGTAATATACTCTTGAGCTGTATTCAGTTGATTATAGCGGAGAAATCCTTTAGTGTGGTGACGGGACTAGACGTAGCTACCAAGTGGTAGTGAACTAGTATAAATCACTGTGTCCTGCTCTCTCTTTTCTCTTTACTGCTTCTTATTTTTATCTTTGTTTAAAGAGTTGTTTTTCAAAAGGTTTTCAAAAACATAAGTGTTTGGAAAAGATTTCTAAAACCCAATTCAAACCCCCTTTCTTGTGTGATTGTCACGTTCAGTTCACACATCTTTTGCTTGCTTAACTAAATTAGGCCATTGGGCATAAGTAGTGGGCTTTGTATTAACTGTTATTTCTAAACATATGCACCTCATTGTTTCCCATATTCATGGGGAAGGAAATAATTATGTTGACAAATTAGCAGCTATGCTATCATATATAGAAGTTTTACTTGGTGGAACTTAGTTCCTTATTTCATTAGGGAAGTCTTTTTCTGAAATAGGTTTGGCCTTCCTAATCACAAGTTTAGATAATTTGTCATTAGGTATTTGCCTAGCCCCCATGTTTCTTGAATTCTTTTTCTCTTTCTTATGAATAAATTTTGGTGTGTTGCAAATGATTGGTAGGAGTTGTGGTGCCAACATAGTTGGATCACCTCTTCCTATTGTGATGTCTTTGCATGTTAATTTTTATTAAAAAGGATGGACACTTTCTTTTCTCATAGGTTTCACTTGTGCCCCCATTTTTTTGTATTCTTTATTTTCATTATTTTTAATAAAATCATGGTGTGCTGCAGATAATTGGTAATCGTTAGGGTGCTAATCTAGTTGAGATCACTATCATTATTGTGATATTTTTACATGCCATTTTTGCCTAAAAAACTTTGTTATGTGTACGCTGCCTAAAGCTATTAAGACACATAATTATGACTGATTCCTGAACATAGTTTGAAATTCAAACACAAGACACATAAATTCAAAATTTTAATGCTACTAATATCATGATTTGAGAAAAAATATTTGAGGTCTGGAACTGGACCTATGAAAAACAAAGCATGAAACGTTGACACGTGTACTTTGAATCATGAAATCGTCTGTTGTAGCGACACCTTTTAATCTTGACATCTGAATGGGTTCCTAAACGTATTATTGACGATTGCAACTAATTTTATTTTTTTTTTTGACAAAGATTGCAGCTAAATTTTAAAGAGTAATTAAAAGGTTTTTAATTTATATTCTTATTGTGATTACTTTGTTAAAAAGATATTTATTATTAGTGGAGATTATAGCAATAATTGGAGGTCGTTTATACTACAATATTAACTACAATTAGATGTATTTCATATTCTCAATATCTCATTGATGATTAAATTTCTCTAAATCAGTATTCTTAATATGTGAAATTACACAATGCAAATGAATGGACGATAGTTTTTTTGTGAATAAACAAAGGATAATTATCTCTATGTTTACATTAACTTTATTTTTTTAATTTTCTTTGATTAGTTATTTTTTTAAATAGTCAATAATTTCACGTGTTACTTTTCACGTGTTACTATTCATATGTTTAGTTTCATGTGGCTTTTTGAAATTATGTCTAATCATATTTTAAAAATATAAAAAATAAATTTGATGTAGCATTACAATTCCATTTCAATTAAGAGAGTGTTTATTAATATTTTATGTGAATTGTTATTTTCAGTTATTGAATTTGCAAAAATATATTTCATCTTAACTTATAATCAAATTTGTTATTATATGTTGGGTTAAATATGTTTTTGGTCCCTATAAAATGAGTGAATTTTGGTTTTGGTCCTTGTAAAAAATGTTCTTTGGTTTTCATCCCTCCAAAATTTAAAAGTATTGTTTTCGGACCTTGTAAAATGGAAAATTTTGATTTTAGTCCCTGTAAAATATTTTTATTTGATTTTCATTCCTCTAAAACTTGGAATCACTGTTTTTTGGTCCTTAGTATTCATTTTAGGGCAGTTAAACAAAATTCGTTTTAGGGGTCAAGGAAAAATATTTAGGTAGTTACATGCTAACATATCATCACACACATCATTGAGTGTCACTTGGGATGACCACGTAACCTTTCGTAAGACACATAAGCATTTAATAGATGTCACATGATGGTAGGAATCATAATCTTTAATTTCATATTTTAGAGGAATGAAAACTAAAGAGAAAATTTTATAGGGACTAAAACCAAAATTCGCTTATTTTTCAGGGACTAAAAACATATTTGACCCTTATATCTTTGTTTATTGTATATTATTCTTTTATGGCTTATATATATTTTTTGTCCCTGCAGATATTGAGGTTTTTGTATTTTGTCCCTACGAAAAATGTTTTTTTTTCATCCCTGCAAATTTCTTACTTTTATTTTTTTCCGTGCAAATTTTTTGCTTTTCGTCCCTATAGTGTGTGTGTATATATATATATATATAGTCTATATTTCAGGGATTAAAATCAAAATAGTCTTTAATTTCAGGGACTAGAATCAAACATGAAAAAATATTACCGGAACTAAAATGAAACAACAAGGATCAAAAGTGTAACATCCCAATTTCCCTAAGCTAAGTAATTGGATGTGCATAAGAAATAAATAGCAGTTTATGAGTTAAAAACAAAGTATTAGAGCATATGAGTGGTATATAGTAAATAAGTAGTTGCATGAAGTATATGACCCAAGATAGTAAAAAGGGAGTGTAACGCATAATGTGAGGGGTGCACCTAGTAAGTGAGTGCGTGTATGTTAGTTATTAAAAAGAAAAGAGGAAGTGGGAGACTAGAAAAAGAAAGGAATAACCGTAGAAGAAGAGAAGAGAAAGAATGAAAGAAGAGAAGAAGAGAAAAAAGAAGAAGGAAGAGAGAGAGAAGGGGAAACCTTAAGAAGAAGGAGAAGGAGGAAGAAGAAAGAATCACCTCCATGAAAGGCTAACGAATAAGAAGGTGGTCTTGCAAGTAGAAGAAGAGAAAGAAAAAGAAGCATGGAGTAGGAGGAAGAAGATGAAGCTGAGTCATGCATCTAGAAGTGTTTCGGTCTAGGATGTTTGTTTTTCTTGTCTGCAAATCGATAATTTTCTAAGTTCTTTAGGCAAATTATTGTGGTAGGCTACCTCAACGATTTGTTTGGGGAATGAGGAAAACTAAAGACTAGCAGAGGTTAGCACATGCTAAGCATTCGTTTTCATGAAACTCCATGATATATATGATTATGTAGATGGTGGAAATCCATACTATTCATAGGAATAAAGATTCCCATGTTTCTACAAATACTACACCAATGCGACATACCTCTTGTATGTGTT
This sequence comes from Calophaca sinica, assembly GCA_037113605.1. NCBI lineage: Eukaryota > Viridiplantae > Streptophyta > Magnoliopsida > Fabales > Fabaceae > Calophaca > Calophaca sinica. Next base: position 97,986,197 of record CM073733.1, on the reverse strand, counting down.
ACTCCGTATATGTGCTGATTGATGTGTTAGACGAGGATATCATGTAAGTGGATACTATTGTATCCCTAGTTTGCATTTAAAAACCGAATGAAAAAGTAGGAGTCTAACTCCAATAGGTATTATACATTGCTTATATGATTTGATGTTGAAAATTGTTGAATGATGAAGGTGTTATGGGTCCTATTGATTATGTGGTGGCTATTTGCTTAGCCTTATCCTTTCATGACCTAGCAAGGAAGTCCACAATAGAGTTTCTTAATAGTATCCTTATACTTAAGAATGAAATGATTTCAAGACTTAAGCTTGAATGAGAATGAAGAATGAATGTACGATCGTGTAGGTGAGTACAAACGTCGTTCCGGGGTATTGTAATTGTATAATCAGACCAAATCCGGCGGCGTAGATTCTTGGTTCAACAGCAAATGAACCCTAAGGGAGTAGCACAAACGAGTTACTACCACCTACATAAGTATTACATATGGGCCATTAAAATGTGAACTTGATATGTTATAATTTGAAATGATTAAAGATTAAGATGAGTGGAAATGATAGATGCGTAAGAGTCTATGTTTAAGAAAGGTAGAATAGAATTCTAAGTCGAGTTCCTTGAAGATTTTGTCTGATTTGATAAAGGATGTGAGCTAACCTTGTATTTTCACAATGATTAATTTTTCAAAAGGATTGAACAAGGGAAGCTCGTGTCATGGCACAAGTAGATCAGGAATAGCTAATACATTATTGAGTGTGTAGTTAGTCGATTGTCAGATGACTATTATCCTTGTTTGCGCAACAGAGAATTGTGGAAATTCGGAGTTTAGCGGTTGACTACTTTAAAATAATCGGTCAATTTTGTAAACTGATGTGCGACAGCGTGATGGCCGAGAACAAAGTCACGATGTCTGCTACTGCCCGTTGCTAACCGTTAATGGTGTTCCCGTCATGACAGCCGACTGGGTGTAGCATTGTGATTATCGGTCGGGTGTGTTTAAACGTGCTCTCATGGGCAGTTACTTTTCAAAATTATTAGCATGTAAAAATATAAAAATATTTCTTAATCTGAACCATTAAAACCCGTTAACGGTGTAGATTTACTCGCTTTACTCCCTAAAGTGAGAGGGATCACTTTAGAGGAGTCAAATCCCAAATATAGTTGGAAAAATAAATGTATAATCTACTAAAATAATTGAAAAATAAAAAGATGTAGTGCCAAAGTTTAGATGAGAATGACATAAAATAATATTGATTGATAAAAAATTATGTATCTAATACAATTTTTTGACCAAATATCCATTACAAATTTTGAACACCTTGTATTTTATCACATTAATAAATTATAGCTTGTAAAGAATAAATATTGATTTTAATTTCCATGGTACTTTTCTCTATGAACGGATAATTAAAGGGAGCAGGCAAGTGTCCCTTGTTCATCTAGCATTTATAGTGCCTTATACATAGATCATTGTAAGGAAATGATTTCTTGGGTGCATTGAAGTGATAATTAAATCCAAATTTTATATTTGATACAAGTTCAAATTTCATATCGCTTATCAAATTCGTTGATAGTTGAAAGTAGGAGATGAATGAACTATTTCATTTTGACTTTTATTGATAATCAAGGTCAAAGATTTTCCAGTATTACACAATATTCTTATGAACCCTAAGTTCCAAAGCTACACCAGATCTTTGTTTTATTTATTTAGGTGTAATAACTCATCATTTATGACAACAACATATGTCAGCTATCGGCTTGAAATTGAAACAAGTGCCACCATTCTTAAATCCCGTGTTGAAGCAGTCTTGGCTACATGTTTGGACATTTATGCAGTTCTTACTACAGGTAAATCCTGGAACGCCCCAACCGCTTGTTAATCCTGCAACCAGCATAAAGTTAAATCCAAACAAGCAGGAATGGCCATAAGAAAAAAAAATTACAATAGCTCATGCCCACCCATACTGGTTTCATAAAAAAACATCACTATTGACCTTGGATGTAGGAAACATCTGCCATTACAAATTTATAAAAAATGAAATAGTAAAAGTTGTTGAGTGATAGTCATATAACAACTCAAACGTTTTTCCTTAGCATTAATGAGAAGACAAATTGAACAAACAATATCAATTTATAATTTAAATTTGTGAATTGTACATCGAAATTACAACTCAAGAGATAAAACTAACTTTTTCCCGTTACCTGAAAGCAAAACCAAAGCAATGCACAAAATCCAGCAAAAATAAGTTTGATATATGTAAAATGCCATTGTGTATGATTTAACCTTATATTTTATTTCTTGTAAGATGTAGGACTAACGTGTTCATTATATATTAACGAAAACATTAATGAATTATTATTTTGGTCAAAAACATTTAAATGTATTTAATGACATTCATGTTATACTATTATTGGTTCTATTGACTATGATAAACATAACTCTTTAAATATTCTATTAAAATATGAAAATTACTTAATGTCAATATTAACCATTAATTATAACTTGGGAAAAATACATAAAAACTAATTAAACAAGCTATAAAACCTATAGCTTGTACGTACGAGACTGTTATAAATATTTATTAATAATATAATTTTTTTTGATTTCAATGTGTATATAATTTTTGGTTTTAATGTCTTTTTTTGTCACAATTTTAATGTATATGCCATCACTCAAATTTTTTTCCAGATACTTAATAAATAATAAAGCAATAAAATACAAATAAAAAGAATTTACTAATATTAATAATAATAGTAATAATATTAATAATGACAAAAAAGCATGGAGTCCAATAAGGTGCCTGGGGAGGCCCACTAGGTCCAGAGATATTTTTAATAAAATATAAAAAATAATTAAATCAAAATTAAGAATGTAATATGTTTTAAATAAAATGGAAATATTGATATGATGATTGATTTATTTTAAATAGGCTGATTTTAATATTTTTAATTTATTTCTATATATATATCTATATCTATATTAAATACATTTAGGAATAATCTCATTGATTATTCCTATCCATGGCATCCTCACATGAAATTAGCACTAATGATATATATATATATATATCATCTAAATCGACCTAATAGCGTTCCTGTGTAATGAATTCGATGACTTGTAAACAATTGTCATTCATGCTATGCTTATGTGGACAAAATCATAAAAATAAAATCTTTTACACAATTAATGATAATCAACATTCTGAGTAATATTTGATGATGGTTATTAATGCCATCAAGCATTTTTTTAGAAACAAATTAAATGGTAAATGGTTATAAAGGCAACCTGATAAAAATGGATCTCAATTTCAAAAAGGATCACAAAAGACAAGATATTTTATCTGACAGCTGTGTCAATGTACGAAACGAAAGGTGAAAAATGACATGACGCACTAAAATCCATAAAAAGTGGATCTCAAGTTTTATCTGTTAATGGAGGACCTGCCTGGGTCACAATGGCACTATTTGGAACCCTAGCTATATATACCATACTCAAACCAGTGAAGAAGATTAACGAAGTGAACTATTTATGATACAGTGACCAACCAGGAAATATTCCAAGTTTCTGAGACCAAGGGAACAACACTCAAAAGTTTTATCCTTTCTTTTAGAGAGTTATCTTTGTGCTAAAGTTTAAATTGTAAATTCTCTCTTGCTGAGAGTTTGATTAAACTGTTACAAATCCTTTTAAACATTTGTATTTGGCCCAGTAGTGGCTATCTATCTTCCTTAGAGGCTTGACCGTACTAAGTCATTCTAATAAGTTGAGAGTATAGCCAGTTTGACAGTAATATACTCTTGAGCTGTATTCAGTTGATTATAGCGGAGAAATCCTTCAGTGTGGTGACGGGACTAGACGTAGCTACCAAGTGGTAGTGAACTAGTATAAATCCCTGTGTCCTGCTCTCTCTTTTCTCTTTACTGCTTCTTATTGTTATCTTTGTTTAAAGAGTTATTTTTCAAAAGGTTTTCAAAAACATAAGTATTTGGAAAAGATTTCTAAAACCCAATTCAAACCCCCTTTCTTGTGTGTTTGTCACGTTCAGTTCACACATCTTTTGCTTGCTTAACTAAATTAGGCCATTGGGCATAAGTAGTGGGCTTTGTATTAACTGTTATTTCTAAACATATGCATCTCATTGTTTCCCATATTCATGGGGAAGGAAATAATTATGTTGACAAATTAGCAGCTATGCTATTATACGTAGAAGTTTTACTTGGTGGAACTTAGTTCCTTATTTCATTAGGGAAGTCTTTTTCTGAAATAGGCTTGGCCTTCCTAATCACAGGTTTAGATAATTTGTCATTAGGTATTTGCCTAGCCCCCATGTTTCTTGAATTCTTTTTCTCTTTCTTATGAATAAATTTTGGTGTGCTGCAAATGATTGGTAGGAGCTGTGGTGCCAACATAGTTGGATCACCTCTTCCTATTGTGATGTCTTTGCATGTTAATTTTTATTAAAAAGGATGGACACTTTCTTTTCTCATAGGTTTCACTTGTGCCCCCATTTTTTTGTATTCTTTATTTTCATTATTTTTAATAAAATCATGGTGTGCTTCAGATAATTGGTAATGGTTGGGGTGCTAATCTAGTTGAGATCACTATCATTATTGTGATATTTTTACATGCCATTTTTGCCTAAAAAAATTTGTTATGTGTACGCTGCCTAAAGCTATTAAGACACATAATTATGACTGATTCCTGAACATAGTTTGAAATTCAAACACAAGACACATAAATTCAAAATTTTAATGCTACTAATATCATGATTTGAGAAAAAATATTTGAGGTCTGGAACTGGACCTATGAAAAACAAAGCATGAAACGTTGACACGTGTACTTTGAATCATGAAATCGTCTGTTGTAGCGACACCTTTTAATCTTGACATCTGAATGGGTTCCTAAACGTATTATTGACGATTGCAACTAATTTTATTTTTTTTGACAAAGATTGCAGCTAAATTTTAAAGAGTAATTAAAAGGTTTTTAATTTATATTCTAATTGTGATTACTTTGTTAAAAACATATTTATTATTAGTGGAGATTATAGCAACAATTGGAGGTCATTTATACTACAATATTAACTACAATTAGATGTATTTCATATTCTTAATATCTCATTGATGATTAAATTTCTCTAAATCAGTATTCTTAATATGTGAAATTACACAATGCAAATGAATAGACGATAGTTTTTTTGTGAATAAACAGACGATAATTATCTCTATGTTTACATTAACTTTATTTTTTTAATTTTCTTTGATTAGTTATTTTTTTAAATAGTCAATAATTTCACGTGTTACTTTTCACGTGTTACTATTCATATGTTTAGTTTCATGTGGCATTTTTAAATTATGTCTAATCATATTTTAAAAAATATAAAAAATAAATTTGATGTAGCATTACAATACCATTTCAATTAAGAGAGTGTTTATTAATATTTTATGTGAATTGTTGTTTTCAGTTATTGAATTTGCAAAAATATATTTCATGTTAACTTATAATCAATTTTGTTATTATATGTTGGGTTAAATATGTTTTTGGTCACTATAAAATGAGTGAATTTCGGTTTTGGTCCTTGTAAAAAATGTTCTTTGGTTTTTATCCCTCCAAAATTTAAAAGTATTGTTTTCGGACCTTGTAAAATGGAAAATTTTGATTTTGGTCCCTGTAAAATTTTTTTATTTGATTTTCATCCCTCTAAAACTTGGAATCACTGTTTTTTGGTCCTTAGTATTCATTTTAGGGCAGTTAAACAAAATTCGTTTTAGGGGTCAAGGAAAAATATTTAGGTAGTTACGTGCTAACATATCATCACACACATCATTGAGTGTCACTTGGGATGACCACGTGACCTTTCGTAAGACACATAAGCATTTTATAGATGTCACACGATGGTAGGAATCATAATCTTTAATTTTATATTTTAAAGGAATGAAAACTAAAGAGAAAATTTTATAGGGACTAAAACCAAAATTCGCTTATTTTTCAGGGACTAAAAACATATTTGACCCATATATCTTTGTTTATTGTATATTATTCTTTTATGGCTTATATATATTTTTTGTCCCTGCAGATATTGAGGTTTTTGTTTTTTGTCCCTACGAAAAATGTTTTTTTTCCATCCCTGCAATTTTCTTACTTTTGTCTTTTTCCGTGCAAATTTTTTGCTTTTTGTCCCTATAGTGTGTGTGTATATACATATATAGTCTATATTTCAGGGATTAAAATCAAAATAGTCTCTAATTTCAGGGACTAGAATCAAACCTGAAAAAATATTATAGGTAATTGGATGTGCATAAGAAATAAATAGCAGTTTATGAGTTAAAAACAAAGTATTAGAGCATATGAGTGGTATATAGTAAATAAGTAGTTGCATGAAGTATATGACCCAAGATAGTAAAAAGGGAGTGTAACCCATAATGTGAGGGGTGCACCTAGTAAGTGAGTGCGTGTATGTCAGTTATTAAAAAGAAAAGAGGAAGTGGGAGACTAGAAAAAGAAAGGAATAACCGTATAAGAAGAGAAGAGAAAGAATGAAAGAAGAGAAGAAGAGAAAAAAGAAGAAGGAAGAGAGAGAGAATGGGAAACCTTGAGAAGAAGGAGAAGGAGGAAGAAGAAAGAATCACCTCCATGAAAGGCTAAGGAATAAGAAGGTGGTCTTGCAAGTAGAAGAAGAGAAAGAAAAAGAAGCATGGAGGAGGAGGAAGAAGATGAAGTTGAGTCATGCATCTAGAAGTGTTCCGGTCTAGGATGTTTGTTTTTCTTGTCTGCAAATCGATATTTTTCTAAGTTCTTTAGGCGAATTATTGTGGTAGGCTACCTCAAGGATTTGTTTGGGGAATGAGGAAAACTAAAGACTAGCAGAGGTTAGCACATGCTAAGCATTCGTTTTCATGAAACACCATGATATATATGATTATGTAGATGGTGGAAATCCATACTATTCATAGGAATAAGGATTCCCATGTTTCTACAAATACTACACTAATACGACATACCTCTTGTATGTGTTATTGCGTATATGTGCTGATTGATGTGTTAGACGATGATATCATGTAAGTGGATACTATTGTATCCCTAGTTTGCATTTAAAAACCGAATGAAAAAGTAGAAGTCTAACTCCGATAGGTATTATACGTTACTTATATGATTTGCTGTTGAAAATTGTTGAATGATGAAGGTGTTATGGGTCCTATTGATTATGTGGTGGCTATTTGCTTAGCCTTATCCTTTCATGACCTAGCAAGGAAGTCCATAATAGAGTTTCTTAATAGTATCCTTATACTTAAGAATGAAATGATTTCAAGACTTAAGCTTGAATAAGAATGAAGAATGAATGTACAATCGTGTAGGTGTGTACAAACGTCGGTCCGGGGTATTGTAATTGTATAATCCAACCAAATCCGGCGGCGTAGATTCTTGGTTCAACAGCAAATGAACCCTAAGGGAGTAGCACAAACGAGTTACTACCACCTACATGGGTATTACATATGGGCCATTAAAATGTGAACTTGATATGTTATAATCTGAAATGATTAAAGATTAAGATGAGTGGAAATGATAGATGCGTAAGAGTCTATGTTTAAGAAAGGTAGAATAGAATACTAAGTCGAGTTCCTTGAAGATTTTGTCTGATTTGATAAAGGATGTGAGCTAACCTTGTATTTTCACAATGATTAATTTTTCAAAAGGATTGAACAAGGGAAGCTCGTGTCATGGCACAAGTAGATCAGGAATAGCTAATACATTATTGAGTGTGTAGTTAGTCGATTGTCAGATGACTATTATCCTTGTTTGCGCAACAGAGAATTGTGGAATTTCGGAGTTTAGCGGTTGACTACTTTAAAATAATCGGTCAATTTTGTAAAGCGATGTGCGACAGCGTGATGGCGAGAACAAAGGCACGATGTTCAAGCACGCCGCTGCTTAACCGTTAATGGTGTTCCCGTCATGACAGCCGACTGGGTATAACATTGTGATTATCGGTCGGGTGTGTTCAAACGTGCTCTCATGGGCAGTTACTTTTCAAAATTATTAGTATGTAAAAATATAAAAATATTTCTTAATCTGAACCATTAAAACCCGTTAACGGTGTAGATTTACTCGCTTCATTCCCTAAAGTGAGAGGGCTCACTTTAGAGGAGTCAAATCCCAAATATAGTTGGAAAAATAAATGTATAATCTACTAAAATAATTGAAAAGTAAAAAGATGTAGTGCCAAAGTTTAGATGAGAATGACATGAAATAATATTGATTGATAAAAAATTATGTATCCAATACAATTTTTTGACCAAATATCCATTACAAATTTTGAACACCTTGTATTTTATCACATTAATAAATTATAGCTTGTAAAGAAAAAATATTGATTTTAATTTCCATGGTACTTTTCTCTATGAACGGATAATTAAAGGGAGCAGGCAAGTGTCCCTTGTTCTTTTAGCATTTATAGTGCCTTATACATAGATCATTGTAAGGAAATGATTTCTTGGGTGCATAGAAGTGATAATTAAATCCAAATTTTATATTTGATACAAGTTCAAATTTCATATCGCTTATCAAATTCGTTGATAGTTGAAAGTAGGAGATGAATGAACTATTTCATTTTGACTTTTATTGATAATCAAGGTCAAGGATTTTCCAAAGATTACACAATATTCTTATGAACCCTAAGTTCCAAAGCTACACCAGATCTTTGTTTTATTTATTTAGGTGTAATAACTCGTCATTTATGACAACAACATAAGTCAGCTATCGGCTTGAAATTGAAACAAGTGCCACCATTCTTAAATCCCGTGTTGAAGCAGTCTTGGCTACATGTTTGGACATTTATGCAGTTCTTACTACAGGTAAATCCTGGAACGCCCCAACCGCTTGTTAATCCTGCAACCAGCATAAAGTTAAATCCAAACAAGCAGGAATGGCCATAAGAAAAAAAAATTACAATAGCTCATGCCCACCCATACTGGTTTCATAAAAAAACATCACTATTGACCTTGGATGTAGGAAACATCTGCCATTACAAATTTATAAAAAATGAAATAGTAAAAGTTGTTGAGTGATAGTCATATAACAACTCAAACGTTTTTCCTTAGCATTAATGAGAAGACAAATTGAACAAACAATATCAATTATAATTTAAATTTGTGAATTGTACATCGAAATTACAACTCAAGAGATAAAACTAACTTTTTCCCGTTACCTGAAAGCAAAACCAAAGCAATGCACAAAATCCAGCAAAAATAAGTTTGATATATGTAAAATGCCATTGTCTAAGATTTAACCTTATATTTTATTTCTTGTAAGATGTAGGACTAACGTGTTCATTATATATTAACAAAAACATTAATGAATTATTATTTTGGTCAAAAACATTTAAAAGTATTTAATGACATTCATGTTATACTATTATTGGTTCTATTGACTATGATAAACATAACTCTTTAAATATTCTATTAAAATATGAAAATTACTTAATGTCAATATTAACTATTAATTATAACTTGGGAAAAATATATAAAAACTAATTAAACAAGCTATACAACCTATAGCTTGTACGTACGAGACTGTTATAAATATTTATTTAATAATATAATTTTTTTCGATTTCAATGTGTATATAGTTTTTGGTTTTAATGTCTTTTTTTGTCACAATTTTAATGTATATGCCATCACTCAAATTTTTTTCTAGATATTTAATAAATAATAAAGCAATAAAATACAAATAAAAAGAATTTACTAACAATAATAATAATAATATTAATAATGACAAAAAAGCATGGAGTCCAATAAGGTGCATGGGGAGGCCCACTAGGTCCAAAGATATTTTTAATAAAATATTAAAAATAATTAAATCAAAATTAAGAATGTAATATGTTTTAAATAAAATGGAAATATTGATATGATGATTGATTTATTTTAAATAGGTTGATTTTAATATTTTTAATTTATATCTATATCTATATTAAATACATTTAGGAATAATCTCATTGATTATTCCTATCCATGGCATCCTCACATGAAATTAGCACTAATGATATATATATATATATATATATATATATATATATATATATATATCGATATGCATCATCTAAATAGACCTAATAGCGTTTCTGTGTAATGAATTCGATGACTTGTAAACAATTGTCATTCATGCGATGCTTATGTGGACAAAATCATAAAAATAAAATCTTTTACACAATTAATGATAATCAACATTCTGAGTAATATTTGATGATGGTTATTAATGCCATCATGCATTTTTTAGAAACAAATTAAATGGTAAATGGTTATAAAGGCAACCTGATAAAAATGGGTCTCAATTTCAAAAAGGATCACAAAAGACAAGATATTTTATTTGACAGCTGTGTCAATGTACAAAACGAAAGGTGAAAATGACATGACGCACTAAAATCCATAAAAAGTGGATCTCAAGTTTTATCTGTTAGTGGAGGACCTGCCTGGGTCACAACGGCATTATTTGGAACCCTAGCTATATATACCATCCTCAAATCAGTGAAGAAGATTAACGAAGTGAACTATTTACGATATAGTGAGAAACCAAGAAATATTCCAAGTTTTTGAGACCAAGCGAACATCACTCAAAAGTTTTATCCTTTCTTTTAGAGAGTTATCTTTGTGCTAAAGTTTAAATTGTAAATTCTCTCTTGCTGAGAGTTTGATTAAACTGTTACAAATCCTTTTGAACATTTGTATTTGGCCCAGTAGTGGCTATCTATCTTCCTTAGAGGCTTGACCGTACTAAGTCGTTCTAAGAAGTTGAGTGTATAGCCAGTTTGACAGTAATATACTCTTGAGCTGTAATCAGTTGATTATAGCGGAGAAATCCTTCAGTGTGGTGACGGGACTAGACGTAGCTACCAAGTGGTAGTGAACTAGTATAAATCACTGTGTCCTGCTCTGTCTTTTCTCTTTACTGCTTCTTATTGTTATCTTTGTTTAAAGAGTTGTTTTTCAAAAGGTTTTCAAAAACATAAGTATTTGGAAAAGATTTCTAAAACCTAATTCAAACCCCCTTTCTTGTGTGTTTGTCACGTTCAGTTCACACATCTTTTGCTTGCTTAACTAAATTAGGCCATTGGGCATAAGTAGTGGGCTTTGTATTAACTGTTATTTCTAAACATATGCATCTCATTGTTTCCCATATTCATGGGGAAGGAAATAATTATGTTGACAAATTAGCAGCTATGCTATTATACGTAGAAGTTTTACTTGGTGGAACTTAGTTCCTTATTTCATTAGGGAAGTCTTTTTCTGAAATAGGCTTGGCCTTCCTAATCACAGGTTTAGATAATTTGTCATTAGTTATTTGCCTAGCCCCGATGTTTCTTGAATTCTTTTTCTCTTTCTTATGAATAAATTTTGGTGTGCTGCAAATGATTGGTAGGAGCTGTGGTGCCAACATAGTTGGATCACCTCTTCCTATTGTGATGTCTTTGCATGTTAATTTTTATTAAAAAGGATGGACACTTTCTTTTCTCATAGGTTTCACTTGTGCCCCCATTTTTTTTTGTATTCTTTATTTTCATTATTTTTAATAAAATCATGGTGTGCTGCAGATAATTGGTAATGGTTGGGGTGCTAATCTAGTTGAGATCACTATCATTATTGTGATGTTTTTACATGCCATTTTTGCCTAAAAAACTTTGTTATGTGTACGCTGCCTAAAGCTATTAAGACACATAATTATGACTGATTCCTGAACATAGTTTGAAATTCAAACACAAGACACATAAATTCAAAATTTTAATGCTACTAATATCATGATGTGAGAAAAAATATTTGAGGTCTGGAACTGGACCTATGAAAAACAAAGCATGAAACGTTGACACGTGTACTTTGAATCATGAAATCGTCTGCTGTAGCGACACCTTTTAATCTTGACATCTGAATGGGTTCCTAAATGTATTATTCACGATTGCAACTAATTTTTTTTTTGACAAAGATTACAACTAAATTTTAAAGATTAAAAGGTTTTTAATTTATATTCTTATTGTGATTACTTTGTTAAAAAAATATTTATTATTAGTGGAGATTATAGCAACAATTGGAGGTCGTTTATACTACAATATTAACTACAATTAGATGTATTTCATATTCTCAATATCTCATTGATGATTAAATTTCTCTAAATTAGTATTCTTAATATGTGAAATTACACAAGGCAAATGAATAGACGATAGTTTTTTTGTGAATAAACAGAGGATAATTATCTCTATGTTTACATTAACTTTATTTTTTAATTTTCTTTGATTAGTTATTTTTTTAAATAGTCAATAATTTCACGTGTTACTTTTCGCGTGTTACTATTCATATGTTTAGTTTCATGTGGCTTTTTTAAATTATGTCTAATCATATTTTAAAAAATATAAAAAATAAATTTGATGTAGCATTACAATACAATTTCAATTAAGAGAGTGTTTATTAATATTTTATGTGAATTGTTATTTTCAGTTATTGAATTTGCAAAAATATACTTCATCTTAACTTATAATCAAATTTGTTATTATATGTTGGGTTAAATATGTTTTTGGTCCCTATAAAATGAGTGAATTTTGGTTTTGGTCCTTGTAAAAAATGTTCTTTGGTTTTCATCCCTCCAAAATTTAAAAGTATTGTGTTCGGACCTTGTAAAATCGAAAATTTTGATTTTGGTCCCTGTAAAATATTTTTATTTGATTTTCATCCCTCTAAAACTTGGAATCACTGTTTTTTGGTCCTTAGTATTCATTTTAGGGCAGTTAAACAAAATTCGTTTTAGGGGTCAAGGAAAAATATTTAGGTAGTTACATGCTAACATATCATCACACACATCATTGAGTGTCACTTGGGATGACCACGTGACCTTTCGTAAGACACATAAGCATTTAATAGATGTCACATGATGGTAGGAATCATAATCTTTAATTTCATATTTTAGAGGAATGAAAACTAAAGAGAAAATTTTATAGGGACTAAAACCAAAATTCGCTTATTTTTCAGGGACTAAAAACATATTTGACCCTTATATCTTTGTTTATTGTATATTATTCTTTTATGGCTTATATATATTTTTTGTCCCTGCAGATATTGAGGTTTTCGTTTTTTGTCCCTACGAAAAATGTTTTTTTTTCATCCCTACAAATTTCTTACTTTTATTTTTTTCCGTGCAAATTTTTTGCTTTTCGTCCCTATAGTGTGTGTGTGTATATATATATATATAGTCTATATTTCAGGGATTAAAATCAAAATAGTCTCTAATTTCAGGGACTAGAATCAAACATGAAAAAATATTACAGGAACTAAAATGAAACAACAAGGATCAAAAGTGTAACATCCCAATTTCCCTAAGCTAGGTAATTGGATGTGCATAAGAAATAAATAGCAGTTTATGACTTAAAAACAAAGTATTAGAGCATATGAGTGTTATATAGTAAATAAGTAGTTGCATGAAGTATATGACCCAAGATAGTAAAAAGGGAGTGTAACGCATAATGTGAGGGGTGCACCTAGTAAGTGAGTGCGTGTATGTTAGTTATTAAAAAGAAAAGAGGAAGTGGGAGACTAGAAAAAGAAAGGAATAACCGTAGAAGAAGAGAAGAGAAAGAATGAAAGAAGAGAAGAAGGAAGAGAGAGAGAAGGGGAAACCTTGAGAAGAAGGAGAAGGAGGAAGAAGAAAGAATCACCTCCATGAAAGGCTAACGAATAAGAAGGTGGTCTTGCGAGTAGAAGAAGAGAAAGAAAAAGAAGCATGGAGTAGGAGGAAGAAGATGAAGTTGAGTCATGCATCTAGAAGTGTTCCGGTCTAGGATGTTTGTTTTTCTTGTCTGCAAACCGATATTTTTCTAAGTTCTTTAGGCGAATTATTGTGGTAGGCTACCTCAAGGATTTGTTTGGGGAATGAGGAAAACTAAAGACTAGCTGAGGTTAGCACATGCTAAGCATTCATTTTCATGAAACACCATGATATATATGATTATGTAGATGGTGGAAATCCATACTATTCATAGGAATAAGGATTCCCATGTTTCTACAAATACTACACTAATACGACATACCTCTTGTATGTGTTATTCCGTATATGTGCTGATTGATGTGTTAGACGAGGATATCATGTAAGTGGATACTATTGTATCCCTAGTTTGCATTTAAAAACCGAATGAAAAAGTAGGAGTCTAACTCCGATAGGTATTATACATTACTTATATGATTTGCTATTGAAAATTGTTGAATGATGAAGGTGTTATGGGTCCTATTGATTATGTGGTGGCTATTTGCTTAGCCTTATCCTTTCATGAACTAGCAAGGAAGTCCACAATAGAGTTTCTTAATAGTATCCTTATACTTAAGAATGAAATGATTTCAAGACTTAAGCTTGAATAAGAATGAAGAATGAATGTACAATCGTGTAGGTGAGTACAAACGTCGGTCCGGGGTATTGTAATTGTATAATCCAACCAAATTCGGCGGCGTAGATTCTTGGTTCAACAGCAAATGAACCCTAAGGGAGTAGCACAAACGAGTTACTACCACCTACATGGGTATTACATATGGGCCATTAAAATGTGAACTTGATATGTTATAATCTGAAATGATTAAAGATTAAGATGAGTGGAAATGATAGATGCGTAAGAGTCTATGTTTAAGAAAGGTAGAATAGAATACTAAGTCGAGTTCCTTGAAGATTTTGTCTGATTTGATAAAGGATGTGAGCTAACCTTGTATTTTCACAATGATTAATTTTTCAAAAGGATTGAACAAGGGAAGCTCGTGTCATGGCACAAGTAGATCAGGAATAGCTAATACATTATTGAGTGTGTAGTTAGTCGATTGTCAGATGACTATTATCCTTGTTTGCGCAACAGAGAATTGTGGAATTTCGGAGTTTAGCGGTTGACTACTTTAAAATAATCGGTCAATTTTGTAAACTGATGTGCGACAGCGTGATGGCCGAGAACAAAGGCACGATGTCTGCTACTGCCCATTGCTAACCGTTAATGGTGTTCCCGTCATGACAGCCGACTGGGTGTAACATTGTGATTATCGGTCGGGTGTGTTCAAACGTGCTCTCATGGGCAGTTACTTTTCAAAATTATTAGTATGTAAAAATATAAAAATATTTCTTAATCTGAACCATTAAAACCCGTTAACGGTGTAGATTTACTCGCTTCATTCCCTAAAGTGAAAGGGCTCACTTTAGAGGAGTCAAATCCCAAATATAGTTGGAAAAATAAATGTATAATCTACTAAAATAATTGAAAAGTAAAAAGATGTAGTGCCAAAGTTTAGATGAGAATGACATGAAATAATATTGATTGATAAAAAATTATGTATCCAATACAATTTTTTGACCAAATATCCATTACAAATTTTGAACACCTTGTATTTTATCACATTAATAAATTATAGCTTGTAAAGAAAAAATATTGATTTTAATTTCCATGGTACTTTTCTCTATGAACGGATAATTAAAGGGAGCAGGCAAGTGTCCCTTGTTCTTTTAGCATTTATAGTGCCTTATACATAGATCATTGTAAGGAAATGATTTCTTGGGTGCATAGAAGTGATAATTAAATCCAAATTTTATATTTGATACAAGTTCAAATTTCATATCGCTTATCAAATTCGTTGATAGTTGAAAGTAGGAGATGAATGAACTATTTCATTTTGACTTTTATTGATAATCAAGGTCAAGGATTTTCCAGTATTACACAATATTCTTATGAACCCTAAGTTCCAAAGCTACACCAGATCTTTGTTTTATTTATTTAGGTGTAATAACTCGTCATTTATGACAACAACATAAGTCAGCTATCGGCTTGAAATTGAAACAAGTGCCACCATTCTTAAATCCCGTGTTGAAGCAGTCTTGGCTACATGTTTGGACATTTATGCAGTTCTTACTACAGGTAAATCCTGGAACGCCCCAACCGCTTGTTAATCCTGCAACCAGCATAAAGTTAAATCCAAACAAGCAGGAATGGCCATAAGAAAAAAAAATTACAATAGCTCATGCCCACCCATACTGGTTTCATAAAAAAACATCACTATTGACCTTGGATGTAGGAAACATCTGCCATTACAAATTTATAAAAAATGAAATAGTAAAAGTTGTTGAGTGATAGTCATATAACAACTCAAACGTTTTTCCTTAGCATTAATGAGAAGACAAATTGAACAAACAATATCAATTATAATTTAAATTTGTGAATTGTACATCGAAATTACAACTCAAGAGATAAAACTAACTTTTTCCCGTTACCTGAAAGCAAAACCAAAGCAATGCACAAAATCCAGCAAAAATAAGTTTGATATATGTAAAATGCCATTGTCTAAGATTTAACCTTATATTTTATTTCTTGTAAGATGTAGGACTAACGTGTTCATTATATATTAACGAAAACATTAATGAATTATTATTTTGGTCAAAAACATTTAAAAGTATTTAATGACATTCATGTTATACTATTATTGGTTCTATTGACTATGATAAACATAACTCTTTAAATATTCTATTAAAATATGAAAATTACTTAATGTCAATATTAACTATTAATTATAACTTGGGAAAAATATATAAAAACTAATTAAACAAGCTATACAACCTATAGCTTGTACGTACGAGACTGTTATAAATATTTATTTAATAATATAATTTTTTTCGATTTCAATGTGTATATAGTTTTTGGTTTTAATGTCTTTTTTTGTCACAATTTTAATGTATATGCCATCACTCAAATTTTTTTCTAGATATTTAATAAATAATAAAGCAATAAAATACAAATAAAAAGAATTTACTAACAATAATAATAATAATATTAATAATGACAAAAAAGCATGGAGTCCAATAAGGTGCATGGGGAGGCCCACTAGGTCCAAAGATATTTTTAATAAAATATTAAAAATAATTAAATCAAAATTAAGAATGTAATATGTTTTAAATAAAATGGAAATATTGATATGATGATTGATTTATTTTAAATAGGTTGATTTTAATATTTTTAATTTATATCTATATCTATATTAAATACATTTAGGAATAATCTCATTGATTATTCCTATCCATAACATCCTCACATGAAATTAGCACTAATGATATATATATATATATATATATATATATATATATATATATATATATCGATATGCATCATCTAAATAGACCTAATAGCGTTTCTGTGTAATGAATTCGATGACTTGTAAACAATTGTCATTCATGCGATGCTTATGTGGACAAAATCATAAAAATAAAATCTTTTACACAATTAATGATAATCAACATTCTGAGTAATATTTGATGATGGTTATTAATGCCATCATGCATTTTTTAGAAACAAATTAAATGGTAAATGGTTATAAAGGCAACCTGATAAAAATGGGTCTCAATTTCAAAAAGGATCACAAAAGACAAGATATTTTATTTGACAGCTGTGTCAATGTACAAAACGAAAGGTGAAAATGACATGACACACTAAAATCCATAAAAAGTGGATCTCAAGTTTTATCTGTTAGTGGAGGACCTGCCTGGGTCACAACGGCATTATTTGGAACCCTAGCTATATATACCATCCTCAAATCAGTGAAGAAGATTAACGAAGTGAACTATTTACGATATAGTGAGAAACCAAGAAATATTCCAAGTTTTTGAGACCAAGCGAACATCACTCAAAAGTTTTATCCTTTCTTTTAGAGAGTTATCTTTGTGCTAAAGTTTAAATTGTAAATTCTCTCTTGCTGAGAGTTTGATTAAACTGTTACAAATCCTTTTGAACATTTGTATTTGGCCCAGTAGTGGCTATCTATCTTCCTTAGAGGCTTGACCGTACTAAGTCGTTCTAAGAAGTTGAGTGTATAGCCAGTTTGACAGTAATATACTCTTGAGCTGTAATCGGTTGATTATAGCGGATAAATCCTTCAGTGTGGTGACGGGACTAGACGTAGCTACCAAGTGGTAGTGAACTAGTATAAATCACTGTGTCCTGCTCTGTCTTTTCTCTTTACTGCTTCTTATTGTTATCTTTGTTTAAAGAGTTGTTTTTCAAAAGGTTTTCAAAAACATAAGTATTTGGAAAAGATTTCTAAAACCTAATTCAAACCCCCTTTCTTGTGTGTTTGTCACGTTCAGTTCACACATCTTTTGCTTGCTTAACTAAATTAGGCCATTGGGCATAAGTAGTGGGCTTTGTATTAACTGTTATTTCTAAACATATGCATCTCATTGTTTCCCATATTCATGGGGAAGGAAATAATTATGTTGACAAATTAGCAGCTATGCTATTATACGTAGAAGTTTTACTTGGTGGAACTTAGTTCCTTATTTCATTAGGGAAGTCTTTTTACGAAATAGGCTTGGCCTTCCTAATCACAGGTTTAGATAATTTGTCATTAGTTATTTGCCTAGCCCGATGTTTCTTGAATTCTTTTTCTCTTTCTTATGAATAAATTTTGGTGTGCTGCAAATGATTGGTAGGAGCTGTGGTGCCAACATAGTTGGATCACCTCTTCCTATTGTGATGTCTTTGCATGTTAATTTTTATTAAAAAGGATGGACACTTTCTTTTCTCTTAGGTTTCACTTGTGCCCCCATTTTTTTGTATTCTTTATTTTCATTATTTTTAATAAAATCATGGTGTGCTGCAGATAATTGGTAATGGTTGGGGTGCTAATCTAGTTGAGATCACTATCATTATTGTGATGTTTTTACATGCCATTTTTGCCTAAAAAACTTTGTTATGTGTACGCTGCCTAAAGCTATTAAGACACATAATTATGACTGATTCCTGAACATAGTTTGAAATTCAAACACAAGACACATAAATTCAAAATTTTAATGCTACTAATATCATGATCTGAGAAAAAATATTTGAGGTCTGGAACTGGACCTATGAAAAACAAAGCATGAAACGTTGACATGTGTACTTTGAATCATGAAATCGTCTGTTGTAGCGACACCTTTTAATCTTGACATCTGAATGGGTTCCTAAATGTATTATTCACGATTGCAACTAATTTTTTTTTTGACAAAGATTACAACTAAATTTTAAAGATTAAAAGGTTTTTAATTTATATTCTTATTGTGATTACTTTGTTAAAAAAATATTTATTATTAGTGGAGATTATAGCAACAATTGGAGGTCGTTTATACTACAATATTAACTACAATTAGATGTATTTCATATTCTCAA
Organism: Calophaca sinica; assembly: GCA_037113605.1. Taxonomy (NCBI): domain Eukaryota; kingdom Viridiplantae; phylum Streptophyta; class Magnoliopsida; order Fabales; family Fabaceae; genus Calophaca; species Calophaca sinica. The sequence goes on along the minus strand of CM073733.1, from coordinate 97,967,018 downwards.
TATCTCATTGATGATTAAATTTCTCTAAATTAGTATTCTTAATATGTGAAATTACACAATGCAAATGAATAGACGATAGTTTTTTTGTGAATAAACAGAGGATAATTATCTCTATGTTTACATTAACTTTATTTTTTAATTTTCTTTGATTAGTTATTTTTTTAAATAGTCAATAATTTCACGTGTTACTTTTCGCGTGTTTCTATTCATATGTTTAGTTTCATGTGGCTTTTTAAATTATGTCTAATCATATTTTAAAAAATATAAAAAATAAATTTGATGTAGCATTACAATACCATTTCAATTAAGAGTGTGTTTATTAATATTTTATGTGAATTGTTATTTTTAGTTATTGAATTTGCAAAAATATACTTCATCTTAACTTATAATCAAATTTGTTATTATATGTTGGGTTAAATATGTTTTTGGTCCCTATAAAATGAGTGAATTTTGGTTTTGGTCCTTGTAAAAAATGTTCTTTGGTTTTCATCCCTCCAAAATTTAAAAGTATTGTGTTCGGACCTTGTAAAATGGAAAATTTTGATTTTGGTCCCTGTAAAATATTTTTATTTGATTTTCATCCCTCTAAAACTTGGAATCACTGTTTTTTGGTCCTTAGTATTCATTTTAGGGCAGTTAAACAAAATTCGTTTTAGGGGTCAAGGAAAAATATTTAGGTAGTTACATGCTAACATATCATCACACACATCATTGAGTGTCACTTGGGATGACCACGTGACCTTTCGTAAGACACATAAGCATTTAATAGATGTCACATGATGGTAGGAATCATAATCTTTAATTTCATATTTTAGAGGAATGAAAACTAAAGAGAAAATTTTATAGGGACTAAAACCAAAATTCGCTTATTTTTCAGGGACTAAAAACATATTTGACCCTTATATCTTTGTTTATTGTATATTATTCTTTTATGGCTTATATATATTTTTTGTCCCTGCAGATATTGAGGTTTTTGTTTTTTGTCCCTACGAAAAATGTTTTTTTTTCATCCCTACAAATTTCTTACTTTTATTTTTTTCCGTGCAAATTTTTTGCTTTTCGTCCCTATAGTGTGTGTGTGTATATATATATATAGTCTATATTTCAGGGATTAAAATCAAAATAGTCTCTAATTTCAGGGACTAGAATCAAACATGAAAAAATATTATAGGAACTAAAATGAAACAACAAGGATCAAAAGTGTAACATCCCAATTTCCCTAAGCTAGGTAATTGGATGTGCATAAGAAATAAATAGCAGTCTATGAGTTAAAAACAAAGTATTAGAGCATATGAGTGGTATATATTAAATAAGTAGTTGCATGAAGTATATGACCCAAGATAGTAAAAAGGGAGTGTAACGCATAATGTGAGGGGTGCACCTAGTAAGTGAGTGCGTGTATGTTAGTTATTAAAAAGAAAAGAGGAAGTGGGAGACTAGAAAAAGAAAGGAATAACCGTAGAAGAAGAGAAGAGAAAGAATGAAAGAAGAGAAGAAGAGAAAAAAGAAGAAGGAAGAGAGAGAGAAGGGGAAACCTTGAGAAGAAGGAGAAGGAGGAAGAAGAAAGAATCACCTCCATGAAAGGCTAACGAATAAGAAGGTGGTCTTGCAAGTAGAAGAAGAGAAAGAAAAAGAAGCATGGAGTAGGAGGAAGAAGATGAAGCTGAGTCATGCATCTAGAAGTGTTCCGGTCTAGGATGTTTGTTTTTCTTGTCTGCAAATCGATAATTTTCTAAGTTCTTTAGGCAAATTATTGTGGTAGGCTACCTCAAGGATTTGTTTGGGGAATGAGGAAAACTAAAGACTAGCAGAGGTTAGCACATGCTAAGCATTCGTTTTCATGAAACTCCATGATATATATGATTATGTAGATGGTGGAAATCCATACTATTCATAGGAATAAGGATTCCAATGTTTCTACAAATACTACACCAATGTGACATACCTCTTGTATGTGTCACTCCGTATATGTGCTGATTGATGTGTTAGACGAGGATATCATGTAAGTGGATACTATTGTATCCCTAGTTTGCATTTAAAAACCGAATGAAAAAGTAGGAGTCTAACTCCAATAGGTATTATACATTGCTTATATGATTTGATGTTGAAAATCGTTGAATGATGAAGGTGTTATGGGTCCTATTGATTATGTGGTGGCTATTTGCTTAGCCTTATCCTTTCATGACCTAGCAAGGAAGTCCACAATAGAGTTTCTTAATAGTATCCTTATACTTAAGAATGAAATGATTTCAAGACTTAAGCTTGAATGAGAATGAAGAATGAATGTACGATCGTGTAGGTGAGTACAAACGTCGGTCCGGGGTATTGTAATTGTATAATCAGACCAAATCCGGCGGCGTAGATTCTTGGTTCAACAACAAATGAACCCTAAGGGAGTAGCACAAACGAGTTACTACCACCTACATAAGTATTACATATGGGCCATTAAAATGTGAACTTGATATGTTATAATTTGAAATGATTAAAGATTAAGATGAGTGGAAATGATAGATGCGTAAGAGTCTATGTTTAAGAAAGGTAGAATAGAATTCTAAGTCGAGTTCCTTGAAGATTTTGTCTGATTTGATAAAGGATGTGAGCAAACCTTGTATTTTCACAATGATTAATTTTTCAAAAGGATTAAACAAGGGAAGCTCGTGTCATGGCACAAGTAGATCCGAAATAGCTAATACCTTGTTGAGTGTGTGGTTAGTCGATTGTCTGACGACTATTATCCTTGTTTGCACAACAGAGAATTGTGGAAACTCGGAGTTTAGCGGTTGACTACTTTGAAATAATCGGTCAATATCTTTGGAATTCATGTAACCGATTACAAGTAAGGTTTTAACCAGTTAAAATATATTAAGCGGTTAAGGCCTAAGCTGGGAACGGTCACTTGAACTCTCAAAGGGTCTAACCAGTTAATTTTCTGTAGTAACCGATTACCCTCTCGGTTTCATCACAAATTCCATTGAGTAAATGGAGGACCAATATAGTGAATAACATTATATTTTCGTTCTCACAATCCGGTTCTTAGATATGATTTTGAATTACTCTGTGATTTTATGAAAGATATTTAAAAACAGATTTAAACACTATATCTAGAATGTCTTTAGAAAAACGATTTTTCTCAAAAGGACATAGTTAACTTGCTCAAAGTGATGGTCTTTGAGTTCACAATGAAATGAATATGTATGTTCATGGCAATGTATGAATACATACATAGAACATGTGGTGCAGTGAAGCTTATACAACATAGAAAGAAGAAATCGATATAGACTTTTCCAAAGTTAGAAACTATATTAAGACTTTATGATACAAAGTATTTATGACGTGATAGTATTTATAATCCAAGTTTTTCCTTTAGCCCAATTTTGAGTAATCACTTTTGTGACACAAAATGATATTGTTATGTTACATGAAAACAATGGTTTTCATGAGGTGTAGTTGTTAACTACACAACGAGAAAAACCTCTGATGACATTCTTCGATGAGGAAAGAATGAGATGGTCTGGCTAATTATCCATAAACCATAGCAGAGTATGTACTCAGACATATGGGACGCCCATATCGGTTACAGAGAGGCGTAACCGAGCATACTAGGAGCTGTATATATGCTTAATAGTTGCACTGGTCCTTAGGAGTTCCTTCGTGACAAGCCTGGCAATGTAACGACACTAGTTTTCTGGAGTTCCTTCGTGAGAAGCCTAGCAATGTAGAGTAAGATAACGTAGAAGTAGGTTTAGGATCTCAATTGATAGACCTAGCGATGTATATAAGATATCATAGTCATCGGTCTAGGATCTCGATTGACAGACTTGGCAGTATTGATAGGTCAATCCAAGCTCTCAATTGACGGGCCTAGTGGCGTAGATTCCTGTTTCAATATTGGTTGAACCCCACGGGAATGGTAGACACGAAATATACACTCCTATCTTAGATTCCTGGTTCAATAAGTGATTGGACCCTAAGGGAATATAAGAAGCGAGTTAACTTGTATGAACGTTCAGATCTTTCTTTATGTTACACGATGTTTTATTTGATTGCCTGAGATACAATATTGACTAAATGCTCGTATAGTGGTAATCAGATGGTGTACCATAGATGTACTTGCTTCTGTTGAACTATAGATAGAAATGTGCTTGCTAACCCAAAGAAAGGGAAGCATAATCCAAGTTAGAACGAGCTAACCTAGATTTCAATAGGATCAGAGTTCACAGTGGAAGCGGAATGCTGTTGAGTTATGGGATGAAACAATTTTGAGGACAAAATTTATTTAAAGGAGGCGGTAATGAAACATCCCAATTTCCCTAAGCTAGGTAATTGGATGTGCATAAGAAATAAACAGGAGCTTATGAGTTAAAAACAAAGTATTAAAGCATATGAGTGGTATTTAGTAAATAAGTACGTGCATGAAGTATATGACCCAAGATAGTAAAAGGGGGTGTAACCCATAATGTGAGGGTTGCACCTAGTAAGTGAGTGTGTGCATGTTAGTGTAGAAACTATATCAAATAAGGTTTTTTTTTATACTGATATCAAGTCTGTACAACAGATTTATAGACAAGGTTGTACACATTTGAATTGAAATTTAAATGCACAATAAATGAAGATTAATGTGATATTACAGCAGCAAACCATAGGTTACAAATCAGGTATTATGGCAGCAGATTATAGGAGGCAGAATCCTTGATTTCAGCAGCAAATCTCTCCTGATTACCCAACTGGTCTTATACGCCCCCGCAAAATTGGGGTTCCATCAGAGACACTAATCTTGTTGCGCAGATGTTGATGTTATGCCTTAGATAATGGCTTAGTTAAGCAGTCAGCTAGCTGATCAGCAGCATAAACCTGATGAACATTGAGTTTGCCTTGTTGTACCAAATCTCGGACAAAATGAATGTCAATTGAGATGTGCTTTATGCGACTGTGATATACCATATTGTGAGTAAGGTAAGTGGCACTTAAATTGTCACAGAGAATTATTGGAGACTGGGATATTGTGACACCCAATTCAATAAGGAGAGATTGTATCCATTATAGTTCAGTAGCAGAATTTGCTAAAGCACGATACTTAGCCTCGGTGGATGATCTCATGACTGCACGTTGCTTAGAGGACTTCCATGCTATTAGATTAGACCCATAGAAAACAAGGTGTGCAGAAGTGGAAGTGAAGTCATCCTTGTTTCCCGCCCAATCTGCATCACTATATGCTTGAAGTGTGGAAGTTTTTGGTTTCTGAAGCAGCAAACCATGAAAGATGGTGGATTTAAGATATCGAAGCAAGCGCTTTAGTGCAATCAAATGAAGAGCAGTGGGTCATTGCATGAACTGAGCCAGTTTATTGACTGAGAATGCGATATCCAGTCTTGTCATTGACAAATACTGCAGGCTGCCAACAATGCTGCGATAAAATTTGATGTCAATAGTAGCGGAACCATCGTCTTTGGTGAGAGAAGTGCTTGTTGACATTGGGGTTAGGACAGGTTTGGCCTCAAGCATTTTTGTCCTTTCCAGCAGGTCTTAAATGTATTTACGTTGGCTTAAAAATAGACCTGTAGCAGTTGGTATCACCTCTACACCAAGAAAATAATGTTGGTCACCCAAGTATTTAATAGAGAAGGTATTTGCAAGGGCTCTAATGCAGTCAACAACTTTACTAGAGGAGTTTCCAGTAATTATTATGTCATCTACATATACAAGAGTGTAGAGAACCATTCCTTTGTTGTTGAGAATAAAAAGAGAGGAATCAGATTTTGAGTTTACAAATCCATAAGTGCAGAGAAACTTATGCAAGGTATGAAACCAAGCCCGTGGTGCTTGCTTGAGCCCATAGATGGATTTTCGAAGACGACATACATGATGAGGCATATCTGGATGAATGAATCCTGGAGGTTGCTGTATATAAACCTCTTCTTTTAGCATACCATGCAAGAATGCATTATTAATGTCAAGTTGGCGAATTGGCCAATCATGCTGCAAGGCCAGAGATAGAACTAATCGCACAGTTGCTGGTTTAACTAAAGGACTAAATATCTTTGTGTAGTCCAATCCTGGGTGTTGATGAAAGCCTTTTGTTACAACTCTGGCCTTGTATCTATCAATGTCACCATTGGGCTTTCTTTTAATTCTGTATACCCATTTGCATCCCACAATATTTGTAGATTGAGATCGTGGAACCAGCTCCCGCATTCCTTGTTGAACTAGAGCATCAAATTCTTTACTCATGGCTTCACACCATTCACTGGACTTAAGAGCTTGAGTCACACATGTTGGTTTCATTGTTGAGGGCATATGACGTTTTTTAGTAAGAAGATACTTAGCATTAGGCTTATGGATATTATTCATTGCCTTGTGATAGGACGAGAAGGACGGGGCAATGTGGGGGATGCTGATGTGCTGATCTCCGTAGGAGGTGGCAGTGAAGGGGCATGTGGGCTGGTTGTGATTGGTTGTGGTGTAGACAAGGATGAATTTGAACTTGGTGGTGGATTTGGGGGAAGATTTTGTGTGTTTAGTTGTTGAATTATAAGAGGATGATGAGATAAGGATAATGAGTTGGGTTGGTGAGAATTGTCAGGATTGGGAATATTTGAAGGTGTGGGTGATGATGTGGAGGGATATGAGAAATGTGGATTAGACTTAAAAGGAAAAAATGACTCTTGAAACACCACATGTCTGGAGATATACATTTTATTAGATGGAGGGTGATAACATTGATATGCATGATGCTGAGAAGAGTAACCAAGTAATACACAAGGCATGCTCCGAGTGGATAGTTTGTGGACATAATATGGTCTAAGCCAAGGATAACATAAGCAACTAAACACCCTAAGATTAAGTTGATTTGGTTTGCGACCAAAGAGAAGTCCATATGGTGACTGGTTTTGAAGTTAGACAGTCAGCATATAATTTATTAGGTAGACTGCCATTTGAAATGTAAAGCACCGAAAGTTGTTGGGAACATTGGAATGAGACATAAGTGAGAGGGCTGTCTCCACTATGTGTCGGTGTTTTCGTTCTGCTATGCCAATATGCTCAGGAGTATATAGTGGACTAATAAAATGAGAGATTCCATTGGAATTGTAGAATGGTTTTAGTTTCAAGAATTTAGTACCACCATCTGTATAGATTGATTTTATTTTGAATGAAAACATAGTCTATATTTTGGCACGAAACTGTGGGAATATAATAGCAACCTCGACTTTATTTTTCAATGGATAAATCCAAGAATAACGTGTGAAATGATCAACAAAGATAAGATAATATCAATATCCTTTAATAGAAGTAATACGTGAGGGGCCCCAAACATCAGAAAATATAAGTTCCAAAGGAGCACTAGTTTTAATAGAAGATAAAGAGAAAGGACGTTTGTGGCTTTTATTGATATGACAAGAAACACAGCGAAAATTTTTAGCAACAGAATTTGTAGAGAGGCCACAACTTGACAAGACTTGAGTGAGAATTCGTGAGGAGGGATGACCGAGACGAGCATGCCAGAGCGAGACAGAGGAACATGTGGTTGACAAGGTAGTAGGAGATGAGGAGAAACATGGACGAATAGTATAGAGATCACCACTACTTGGACCGCACTTCAGCAGTGCCCCCGTTGCTTGATCCTTCACACAGAAAAAAAGAAGGGTGAAATACAAGATATGCTTTGTTTGATTTGCAAAACTTTGAAAAAGAAATTAAATTATGTTTTGCATGAGGAACACAAAGGACATTGTCAAGAGTAAAGTCAGCAGAAGGGGTGGAAAGAGCAGTGGATCCAACATGTGAAATTTTCAAACCTATACCATCCCCAATTTGAACCTCATCTAGGCCATCATATTCCGAATGGAGGTGCAGGTTATTGAGATCAGTGGTCACATGATGACTAGCACCTGTATCAAATACCTAACTAGGTGGTGTTGAAAGAGATGCAGAGGCATAATTAATTGTTGGTGCATTTCTGAGTTGTAAAATCCGCGGACAGAATTTTGCTATGTGACCAGGAAGGGAGCAATATTGGCACCTTGGTGGAGGTTTGTTGCGACGGGGAGAGAAGTCACGTGTCTTTCGAGTGGGAGGACCACCACGAGAAGAGAAGGACGATGAACCGCTTGACTGATTAGGGTGATAGAAGGGACTGCCACGCCCATGAGATGGTGTTGGAAGGAGACCATCTGACCTGAAGTTGCATTGATGATAGGTGGAGGACCGCTGGATGAAGTTTGCAATTGGAACATGCACATCGGATTGAGCAGTTTCACGACGAAGGTATTCATCATGAGCAAGAAGTTGGCTGTGAAGCTCTTCAAAGGTAAATGGATGTTCTCTTGTGCGAATCGAAGCTACAATGTCACGGTATTCATTACCCAGACCGTTGAGAACATAGAGAGCAATATCGTCATAAGAGAGGGGTTTATCGACCACGACAAGTTCGTCAGCAAGGCTTTTCACTGTGAACAAATAATCAGTGATTGATTTGTCACCCTTGGTGCAGCGTTGGAGTTGATTCTTGATAGACATAACATGGGAGCGAGAGGTGTTGGCAAACTGGGCTTCGATGGCAACCCATAAGGAACAACAAGTTTCATAGGAAGCAAAAGAGAGACTATCACTCTCTATTATGGCAGTAAGGAACACGTTAATGATGAGCTGATCAATGGTGAACCAAGGTGTATATTCAGCGTTAGGAGTAGATTTATCACCCTGGGAGATGGTGGGGGTTTGAGATGGTGTGGTTCCGTCAATATGGCCCATGATTCGGATGCCGACAAGAAGAGTTGTTACTTGATGTTTCCAAGCGCGGTAGTTTGTGCGAGATAACTTGATGGTGATGGAGGCATTGAGAAGAAGGGCTGATTTAGAAGGAGCAGGGGCAGCCATGGGAGGGAATCAAAGAGGATCGACGGTAGTGATGCTACTGGCAAGCTGATACCATGTAGAAACTATATCAAATCAGATTTTTTATTGATACTGATATCAAGTCCTTACAACAGATTTATAGACAAGGCTGTACACATTTGAATTGAAATTTAAATGCACAATAAATGGAGATTAAGGTGATATTACAGTAGGAAATCATAGGCTACAAATCAGGTATTATAGCAGCAGATTATAGGAGGCAGAATCCTTGATTTCAGCAGCAAATCTCTCCTGATTACCCAGCTGATCTTACAGTTAGTTATTAAAAAGAAAAATGGAAGTGAGAGAATAGAAAAAGAAAGAAATAACTGTACAAGAAAAGAAGGGAAGAAGAAACAATCACCTCCGTGATAGGCTAAGGAAGAAAAAGATGGTCTTGCATGTAGAAGAAGAGAGAAGAATAAGCATGGAGTAGGAGGAAGAACATGAAGTTGAAATTAGAGTTCAAGCTCCATGGAGGAAAAGACAAGAGATCCAAGTCTAAGAGTGGAGCTCAAGACCCAATTTGGGGGATTTCACCATCTCCTCTTAGGGATTTGAAGGTAACATAGAAAATTCCCCTTTAAAACCTCTCTCCTAGGGTGTGCTTAGGTATTTGTTTTGAACTACATGTTTTGATGGAAGTCTTTATGCTTATGTTGATTCCAAATGTTTTAGGATGCATGCAAGGCGTTTGAAGCATGTTCCATGAGAAAAATTATAGTGTTGGAACCTCGATAATTACTAATATTGTGTGTTTAAATTTGAAGTAATGTTTATGAATGTTAATGTGTGATTTATTTTAACTCATTCTCACATATGTTGGTGATTAGTGGTAGAACACCTTTAAGTATGAGCTAGGGTGTATGATGCATGTGGCATGTCATTTGGTGTAAATATCATGGAGGTTCTTGAGTTAGATCATAGAAATTAGTTATCCTATGTACTAGTTATTGATGTTGAGTCTTGAGTTTACATGAATGAGTATGTGGCATATGAGAATGCCTAACATATTTCTTGTACCTTGGGATGGGATTGGTATAAGATAGTGTGGTCGAAAGTTGTTGGTAGCTAGATGAGGTAGGAGTCAAAAGAGAAAGCATTGGATCAAGGAAGTGTTATTTCGTGGGATAAGAATTAGGTGACTTTTGGAGCTAGTTTGGTATCCCTATGCATAGAATGAAGTTTATAAACATGGGAGACTTGTTAGAGCTTGGATTCCCTATGATTTAAGGGTTAATTTTAAGCCCCAAAGTCCCTTAGAAAAGTCCCTAAGGTCAAGTAAACTGTAACACCTCATTCCCGGAGCGCTAGTAAACTAGAACAAACTCTAAATGCAATGAAGTTTTCAAAATAATACTCTTCGTGACTTTTGGAAAATGCGGTAATTTTTTTTTAAACAAATTCCTTTTGCAAAACACAATCAGAGTATCAATAGAGTTTTAGAAACATGATGGAATTCTACCATGCAAAAGACATATGCAATTGAATATAGATACATATATTACAATTTCCAAAAGAAAGGATAGCTGTCAAGTTTTACATACAGAAAATAGTAAATAAATATAAACAAGAAGGAATACACCTAAAGTATGAACACCCTGACAAGAGTAATCATACTTCTGAGGTACTCTCAGCAGTTACTCACGTAGGGGGCTGCTCCAAAATTAAAACATCAAGACCTATCCAACAACTACCACAAAAGACTATCAGACAGACTGGTCACCACCCAAAAATGATGTATAACACTGACTGACGTCACCAACTATACATCACTACCTAAGTCCTCCGACAGGTCCTCCTCATCTTCCTCCATCAATACATCGTCAATCCATCCCACACCACTGCATCCAGTCTCACCACACATCCGACAAACAGAATAAGGATCCACAAGTGGAGTGGGTTTCCTGATACGCAAAGGGGGAGTCGGAATAGTCTCCGGCTCGGGCTCGGGTTCCGCTATAGGGCTAGGAGAATCTGTCGCCGTACGTAAAGTAGAAGCTCCTAACGTCCAACGTCTCATGCCAACGCTCTTACGAGCAGTCCTCCGAACCTTCGTACCACCAGGTATGGGTGCATAATGATAAGTCGTCCTCCTTGGAATCTCAAAAAACTCGTCAGGTGAAGTAGTAGAAGTAGTCGGTATCACTCGATCTTGCTGAGTGTGATACCATCCATCCATAACCTGTCCCACCATGACAGGAAAGCTCACGGTACGCCGTGAAATCTTCTGTCGAACTGACAGTCCATCTACGCGAAAAGTCTCAACCACGTCCCCTCTATATACAACTCGGCCTGAAGTGGGGTCAAACTCCATAGCCGAGGGAATCTCCCATGTCGAGGAAATCAAAGATCGCCTCCGGAGACATCGTCATTGCTGGGTTCTCCACCGCATTCGCCATCATCTCTGTTACCATCATCAATTGAAGGAACAACAGGCAAGGATCACTTCCTAAATAAAAGCAGAAAACACAATATACATAACACACAATTCTAATAGAATGCATGAATGCTCTGCAAATACGACTACATGCCAATGTTTATGACTCCGGAATACCTTACGCCATGGTCAATCGCTTGGTATAACCCCAACCAGATTATTTTCCACGCAATGGGTTTAACGTCCCCATGACATAACGACGACCCTGAACTCCATTGTGATGAATCCTCGCCCCAAGATATTCAAGTCGAAGTTAACAATATGCATGTCAATAACGATGACTTTGAATTCCCTTATGATAAATCCTCACCCCAGAATACTCAGGTCGATGTTACCACAATGTATGTCAATGCATTCCACATACTCCAATGAACATGTCATTGCATATGATATTTCAAATAAGGCATAATTAAATAAACATTTAATTATCCAGCACCAATCCAACAACATATATCTCAACATGATTCAAGCATACATGCAAACATATCATATAATCAATTTTAGCATTGCAATGATTCAATAATCCAAAACAACTTGCATCCACAAATCCATATTCAGTAAACATAAGCATATGAACATAAACACATCTTAGCATTTAAACATTAGAACTCTAGATATGTCTAGAAGAAGCCCTTATACTAACATACTATAACAAGTATTAAATGTGAAGCGCCCTTACCAATGGTTAACAGTCCACGTGTCAAAGTACGTTACCATCCTACTCATCATGAACTCAAATCCTCAAGGATCCTAAACAGCACACCCAAAGCTTAGTACAATTCTAGTTCACCCAAAAATAATTCCCTAGGTATTGGTTCAATTCTAACCACTAGGTTTCTCAATCCCAAGAATCTTTTTAATAAAATACACTCACTTGAAATAATATACAAGTTGGATATTAAATGTTTTAAAGACTAAAATTCTTTTTCTTTTGTTTTTGAAACATGAAGCAACACTAAAACCAAATTTTTTTTCATGACAATACTTGATCAAGGCTCCACTTGGTTTTAGGATCACAAAGAACCCATTTCACCTAAGTGTCTCATTGCCTACAAGCCAAAGCAACTTCCAAAAATTCAATCAAACTCTTTCCAAAATTTTCCAAACTTAAACAACAACCCAATGCAATTAATTCAAGCTAAGCACACAAAAAATTTTCTTTCCCATGCCCCTTATAGCTCTCGGCCAACACACACACACATAGGGATCATTTGTAAAAAAAATTAATCAACCAAACCACATCATTCAACACCTAATTTCTTTTCCCAAAACATTCAATTTTTACAAAACAAAACCATTACTCAAATACATTACCCTATCATGGCTATTCAACCATCAAGGGTTTCCCAAAATTACAAATTTACTTTGATGAAATACAAAATTGACAACAACAACAACAATATCAAGTATCAAGGAGTAATAACCCCAAGTCAATTAAATGATTCACATGAGAAATCACATATCCCCTTTCCCTTAGACTATTCAACCTAGGTTTTGAAAAATTTGGAGAAAATTTTGATCCTCTAACTCATGATCATAATCGAGTCATAAATAAAGCATTAAACAAATAGGGAATAAAAAAAAACAACTCCTAATCCTAAAATAAGGGCTCGCGGTTTTGAGCTCAAAGAAGAACAAGGAAAAGTTTGTTTTCATTCTCACCTGCAAGGCCAAGAAGATGATGGTAGTAAGAAGAAGAAATTATAAGCAATGGAGGTCAAAGAAATGGGAGGGATTCACGCAAGGAAGAAGAAGAAGGAGACCATGGAAGAAAACTTGGGTTCTTGGAGTTTCTCCACTCATGAGCAAGAAGAATGAAAAAAAAAATGAGTGGGAAAATGAGAGGGGGTGCCTCGGCTTGGTCATTAAAAAGGGAGGGGTTAAAATAAATTTTAATTCCTTCCTTTTTACTAGGCTAGGAAAGGTTTAGGATAAGTATAATTTAATTAATCACCAAAAGTGTGACACCTAAACACTATAAAGCAAGATACTAATCTAATCACCAAGTCTAAACATCTAATCCCTCTTTTCTCATGATTACCCCCTAATCCTAGAGTCTTGAGTGTCCTAAAAATACGACGTCGAGTAATCGCGTTACCGATTAATTCTTTTGCCGATTAACCGCGAAAATTAATTTACTTAGTAATTAATTCACCGCATGATAATAATTTATCATAAATAATAAAAACAATTGAAAACAGTCAATCATAATCACAACAAGTTACAATTTAATTTTCATCGAAATCGGAGTTCGTTTAAAATTTTATTGCGGATAAAAACTACCCAGTGATTCAAAATACGGCGAAACATCGTTAGAATTTTTTGACAATTTTTGAACCATGAATTAATATAAAATATTCAATCTCAAATTTAATTTTATCCTGACTTAATTCAATCACTTACTTAGCAAATAAGAAATTGCTTATTATAGCATAAATATGGCAAATTACACTATTATAACGTTAATAACGCATTGCAAAATTACAGATGTTACAGAAACCAAGCCCCCAAGCGTTAGTGCAGAAAAATCAATTTTCTACTAAATTTCTGTAGAAAGCTCACTGCGCGCCCCTTGGAGCGCGTGACGCATGCCGAAACAGAATTGCTAGCACTACAAAGCGTGCGGCACGCCCCTGGGAGCGCATGGCACGCACAGAGACAGAGCCAAAAAGCTGCAATGTGTGCAGCGAGTGCTTGGGAGCGCGTAATGCACGTCCCCTGCGCAGAGACTTGTTTTCTCGCGCCGAAATATCCGTAGGGCCTTTCCTAACTTCTAGATACCTTCCTCTACTTATATGATTAAAGTAGAACATAGGTTATTGCATGAAATATTGATAAGAAAGTAGTAATAAACTTCTTTAGATGATTCTCATAGTGTAGAACGGTCATAACACCTTGCGAAGAATCCAAGTTTAAGGCTTGGAAGCTTCAAGGTGAGTCAAGTAAACTCACCAAGATCCTTTTGGGTACTAAGAGTGAGCTGGAGGCGTTATTCGTAGTCTAGAATTCGTGTAACCTTAGTGTGCATGTAAGTGAAGTATATAGTCACATAGACGCCTAAGAAGAGCTTCAATTGCTAGAATGCTAGTACACCTTAAGGAAGTATGTTAACATTAATGTACTCTAATAAAGTAGATAGAATACAAAGGCAAATGTTGTATGCAATGTAAGGCAAAAGGGCAAACAAGAAGCCTCGTGCTTCAAAATTGTAAAGTAGGCAAGTTAAGGCTTACTTATGAATGCAAGAACATAGTAAGTTGGAATTTTACATACATCTTTCATAGAAGGAAGGAATAGTGTATACGAGTTTTTCCTATGTAAGCTAATGATAAGGCTTCATAACAAGAATTATGTCGTTTATTTTTTAAATGTAGTTGCATATGTAATTAATAGTTAGCTATAGGATGAGCCCTATACTTGTGATTGCCTTGTCTTATGATGGATGTCTAGTACTATTATTGCTTGTTGAGAGGAGTTTTCCATGTCTCGCACACCAGGCATGGCTGAAAACATTGGTAAAGAATGTTTTTATTATGATTCTATGTTACCGAGTTTGTTTAAAACTCACTATGTTTTGGGGTGATGTTTCCAGGTATCAGGAGAACATTGGAGATTATAAAGCATATTCAGAATGCTCGACATTGTCCAATGTTGGGGTTAGTCATGAAGTCAGTGCGGGTTCACAACCTGAGCTTGTGTATGGGTCTAGGTCTTATGTATTTGTCTTAAGTGTTGCTCATTTGTAAAAAGTAGAATTTGTACTTCAATGATTTATAAACGTGTATTTTTACACAAAAGTTTTATTTCCACTTTAGACTTCTATTTTCCCTTTATCTTACCATTTTGATTTTCGATATATCTTCACCAGAAGCTCTAACTAATTCTCTGATAGGAATCAGGGTGTTACAAAAAGCAAAAATTCTTATATTGTAGGGACGAAAAACTTTTTTTTTTGCAGGGACGAAAAACAAAACCCCCTATATTTGTAGGGACGAAAAACATATTTAAGCCTACTTTAATTTAATTATATTTTTTAATGAATTAATGATTAACTAATTTAAAAATAGGGTCTTGCTAACGTGTGCCCTTAGGACAGATCTTAAAGAACCCAAAAATAGAAGTTTTGTATTGAAAAACACAATTTTTTAACTTTTCAAATAATTGAATGCACAAGTTTCAATACAATAATTCTATATATGATTCCTTAACATGTGCCCTTAAGGAAGATGTTAGCATTTGCCTTAAAAATATTATTTATTGTTTAATATTCATAACAACTAAATACTATATTCTTCTATGACATAAGTTATGGAAAAGTTTGCATAATTTGGCTCTTTTAAAGTGATCATTGTCACTTTAGGGAGTAAAGTGAGTAAATCTACATAGTTAACAAGTTTTAATGGTCCAGGTCATTCCACTTATTTAATTTATATTTTCGAAAACAAACTTCTGCGTTCAACCTTCGTTAATTGTGTTGGAACCTAAACGATTGAGAAGTTTAGACCCTCATTAATTTTGACGATAACAAAATATTCACAAGAGAACAATTTATGTTCTAACAATTCTTGAAGTGTGCAGATACTAATATTACATACATTTCTAAGCCACTTAAACAAGAAGAAAGAAGCTCTCAAGAGAAGGATACACTCCATGTGTCAGCATCCGGCTCATCCTAGTATACTGTCCTAGTGAGCGTCTGGAATTATCTTCTTATGACACTAATCTTATCCATTTGCTTGAGCGTCCGATCTTCCATTCTGAGCAAGCGTCTGAACTTCATTATAAATCACGGGTTGGTCACGTTGTTGCTCTTTCTCTCAGAAGGTTCTGGAACGGATTTCGAATTTGATCTTATGCGCCAAAATTGTTGTACGAGGTATCAAAGGTGACACCTTTAGCTACAAGACAAAAATCGTACAAGCAATTGTGAAAAGCAAGGTAGTACAAAAACGGTAATATGTACTACTGAGATATTCTCTGGAAAGGAAGAAAGAGACAGCTTTTTGAAATCACCTCACTCAATGGAAAGGAGCCATTTTTACTGTAACGGTAATATCCTTTAGAACTCCTATAAATACCCCAAGGTATCCATGGTCGAAACTGCCGAAACTGTACACGAGTATATTGCTTCATTTACTGAGAACAAGCTCTGTTGCTATACACTACAAAGAGTCAATACTCTGAAAGCACTGCTTCTGTGAGCAATCAAGTTTCGAGCCAAGGCTCTGGACTACAAGAACTGAACTCAGCGTCCGACACTTTCTTTTAGAAAGCATTTCTATATTGAGCTTAATTTTTATCCTCTCTGTGAGAGTTATTTATACTTGTATTCAACTTATTTGTAAAAGTTGTTTTGGCCTAGTTAAGGCTGTTCCCTCAAAGGCTCGACTGTACTGAGTCATTTTGAGAAATTGAGACTATTGTCAAGTTTGTGACAGAAGAATACTCTTGAGGAAATTGTAATCAGATTGATTATAGTGGAAAATCCTTCAGGAACGAAGGGACTAGACGTAGCTACCCGTTTGGTAGTGAACTAGTATAAATCTCTGTGTCTCTTGCTTTACTGCTTTCTATTTATCTTTATCCTGCTGTGTTAAAAACAAGTTTTCACTAACTGCTTTTCCAGCGTCCGATTTATTTCCAGCATCCGTTTAACAAACTGTTTTGAAAAACCTGTGTTCTAAGTGTTTTTAACTTAAAGTTTGCGAAAAGTTTTCAACACAATTCAACCCCCCTTCTTGTGTTCACGTTCAGTTGGTACCAGAGCTCGGCCTCTTGGTTGAGAACTTAACAGTGTTAAGAGTAAAGATCCTACTGTGAACATGTCTGCTGAAGGTGGTCATATGAACCTTCCTCCTCTATTCAATGGAGAAAAATTTGATTACTGGAAAGATAAGATGAAAGCATTCCTTGAGGCACAAAATCTTGATTTGTGGGATATAGTTGAAAGTGGATACATTTCTCCCGCTAATGCCCTTGGTGTTGCTATACCTAGGGAAAACTGGACTGATGATCAGAAAAAGAGATATCAAACTAATCAGAAGGCTAGATTTATTCTCATCTGTGCTATGACAAAAAGAGAATATGATAAATGTGGTAAGTTTGATACTGCCAAAGAAATCTGGGATTCTCTTGTTTTGTCTTATGAGGGTTCTGCCCAAGTAAGAGAAACAAAGGCTAGCATGATGGTACGCCAATATGAGCTATTCAAAATGGAAGATGGAGAAAACATTGAAACTATGTTTGGAAGGTTCCAAACACTTGTTCATGGGTTGCAGGCCCTTGGAAAAAGTTATACTACACCTGACCATGTGAGAAAGATCTTGAGAAGTTTGACTAAGCAGTGGACACCCAAAGTCACTGCTATTCAAGAAGCAAAAGATCTAAATGTCCTTCGGCTTGAAGATCTTATGAGTTCTTTGAAAGCTCATGAACTTGAGCTAAATAAAGAAGAACCTACCAAGAAGAGTAAGTCTATTGCTTTAAGAGTTAATCAACATAAACCTAGTACTTCTAAAGCTTTTCAGGCTGAAGAAGAAGAATCAGATGATGAAGCTTCAGAAGGAGATTATGATGGATCAGAGGATGAGCTAGCATTCATATCTAAGAAGATCCAGAGAATGTGGAAGAAGAGAAACTTCAGAAGGAGGTTTTAGAAGAAAGATACAAAGGACAAGAAGGAAAGCAAAGACAAGGACAAAGCCCAAGTCATTTGCTATGAATGTAAGAAGCCTGGACATTTCAAGTCCGAGTGTCCTAATCTTAAGGAAAAGTCCACAAGAAGCTCCTTCAAGAAAAATAAGAAAGGTCTCATGGCAACATGGGAAGACCTTGACTTATCCTCCTCTGAGGAAGATAAAGAAGAAAAAGCTCACATTGCCCTCATGATGCATTAATCGATCTTGATTCGTAAGAAGAAGTTGAAGAGGTAATAATATATGACTCTTATTACGAACTTCAACTTGCATTTGATGATCTGTTAAAGGATTACGCCACTCTCTATTGAGTATAAGAATTTGAAAAAGAAATTTTCAAAACTATCACAAGATTTTCATTCTTTACACAATGAAAACTCAGTACTCAATGAAGAGAACTGGAAAATGGCGAAAATCAGTGTCTGGTGGATAACCAGCGTCTGGAAGCCAACAAGTAACCAGAAGCTGAGAGCTCTCAAGTTAAAAGCTCTGTAGTTATAGGCAATCCTAACTGCAAATCAAATGACTATGAACATGCATTTCAAAAGTTTCTTGCAGAGAGTGTAACTCGAAGCAAGCAAGCTTCTATGATTTGGGGTGTCAGTAAAACGATAACTCATGGTCTTGGTTATATATCAGATGAACCACTTTTGGAAAATGATTCTGCATCTGAAAAATCCAATAATCATAGTAAATGCTTGCAGTGTACCTACTGCAATAAATCTGGTCACTTGAAAAGTGCGTGTACTGTGTTTACAACTAAGAAGGACAAGTATCCTTCAAGAACTAACAAGAAAGGACCCAAAAAGATATGGGTACCTAAAGATAAAATAGTCTATGTTGCAGACATGCTTAGCAACAAAGTCAACACACCTATCTTGGTACTTAGACAGTGGATGCTCGCGTCACATGACGGGAGAAAAGCATATGTTCCAAGAACTAAGACCTAGAGAAGCTGGATTCGTTGGTTTCGGAGGAAACCAAAAAGGTAAAATAGTTGGAATTGGTCGCATAGGTAAAGGCTCTCTTCCTTCTATTGATAATGTTTTATATGTTGAAGGACTGAAACATAATCTACTGAGCATAAGTCAATTATGTGACAGTGGTTATAATGTTGTCTTTACAGAAAATGGATGTTCGGTAAAAAGCAAAAATGATGGATCTATATTCTTTACAGCAAAGAGGAAACAAAACATTTATAAAGTTGATCTTTCTGAATTTGCAAAACAAGATGTCAAGTGTCTTATGTCTATTGAAGATGAGCAATGGATTTGGCACAAAAGATTGGGTCATGCCAATTTGAGGTTAATCTCAAAATTAAACAAGCAAAATCTTGTTAAAGGCTTACCAAATCTTAAGTTCCAATCTGATGCCCTGTGTGGGGCTTGTCAAAGAGGAAAACAAGTTAAAACTTCCTTTCATTTAAAAAAATGTTGTTTCAACCTCTAGACCACTTGAACTTTTACATCTTGATCTTTTTGGTCCCACAAGGACAGCCTCTTTAGCTGGAAAGAAATATGGATTAGTCATTGTTGATGATTTTACTAGATGGACACGGGTTAAATTCCTTGCCCACAAGGATGAGTCTTTTAAGGTATTTACTGTTTTCTGTAAATCAGTTCAAAATGAAAAAGACATCTGTATTTCTTCTATTAGAAGTGATCATGGGGGAGAATTTGAAAATGAGAACTTTCAAAAATTTTGTGAAGAAAATGGCATCTCCCACAATTTCTCCTCTCCAAGAACACCTCAACAAAATGGTGTTGTAGAAAGGAAAAATAGGTCCCTCCAGGAAATGGCCAGGACCATGATCAATGAAGCTGATATTGCGAAACATTTTTGGCGAAGCGTAAAGAACACTGACTTGTTATATTCAAAATAGAATTTTTATAAGACCTATTTTGAATAAGACTCCTTATGAATTGTGGAAAGGTAGAAAACCAAAAATTTCTTACTTTCATCCTTTTGGTTGTATTTGTTATATCTTGAAGACTAAAGATCAGCTTGGTAAGTTTGATTCCAAGGCTGACAAAGGAATCTTTTTGGGATATTCTGAAAGATCTAAAGCTTTTAGAATATACAACAAAGAAACTTTGACAGTTGAAGAGTCCATTCATGTCAAGTTTGATGATAAGAAGCCTGACACTGCTATGTCAGAGCTAGATGAGTTATTTTCAGAATTAAACCTCGGTGACAAGTCAGACGGTGAACATGCATCTTCATCATCCGGTGGTGATAAGACGAAGAATTCTACTCAGCGGAAGTGAAGCAAGAAAAAGCTGGAAGTACAAAGCAAATCAACCAAAACAACAAATCATACGAGAACCTGGTGATAAAGTACGAACCACATACTCTTTCAAGGAGCATCTTTGATTTTACACTTCTTTACGAAATGGAACCTAAGGCGATTGATCAAGCTTTGGAAGATGAAGGGTGGATTCTAGCAATGCAAGATGAAATTTGAATCAGTTCCCAAAGGAATGATGTATGGAAGCTAGTCACTCTACCAGAAGATAAGCAAGCTATTGGTACTAAATGGGTATTCAGAAATAAGCTTGATGAAGATGGTAAAGTTGTGAGAAATAAAGCAAGGTTAGTTGCTCAAGGTTACTCACAAGAAGAAGGTATTTATTTCACTGAAACTTTTGCACCTGTTGCAAGACTAGAAGCTATTCGCATTTTACTTTCATTTGCAGCACATCATGGGATAACTTTATATCAAATGGATGTGAAAAGTGCTTTTCTAAATGGTTTTATAACTGAGAAAGTTTATGTTAAACAACCTCCTGGTTTTGAAGATATTGAATTTCCAGAACATGTTTTTAAACTTAAAAAGGCTCTATATGGTCTTAAGTAAGCTCCCAGAGCATGGTATGATAGACTAAGTTCCTTTTTAATGGAAAATGGATTTACAAGAGGTTTAGTTGACACTATTCTTTTCAGAAAAACTTCTAACAAGCATTTCATACTTGTTCAAATTTATGTTGATGATGTCATTTTTGGAGCCACTAATGAAAGTCTTTGCAAAGAATTTTCTAAGCTTATGCAGGCTGAATTTGAGATGAGCATGATGGGAGAATTAAAGTTTTTCCTTGGAATACAAATCAAGTAATGCAGTGATGGTATTTATATACATCAAAGCAAATATATCAAAGAATTATTGAAGAAATTCAAGATGCTGGATTGCAAGCCTATGTGTACACCTATGCATCCTACCTGCACTCTTAGTAAAGATGAAATTGGTAAGAAGGTAGATCAGAAAATGTACAGAGGTATGATTGGATCTCTACTTTATCTTACGGCTTCAAGACCTGATATTATGTTCAACGTCTGCCTGTGTGCTAGATTTCAATCAGATCCTAGAGAATCACGCCTAAGTGCTGTTAAAAGAATATTCAGATATTTGCAAGGAACGAGTAAGCTTGGTTTGCTTTATAAGAAAGCAAAAAATTACAAACTAGTAGGTTTCGTGATGCCGACTTTCTTTGGAGATCGAATTGAAAGAAAGAGCACAAGTGGAGGCTGCCAGTTCCTTGGAGCTAATCTTGTGTCTTGGTCAAGCAAAAGGCAAAGCACAATTGCACTCTCAACAGCAGAAGCTGAATACATCTCAGTAGCAAGTTGCAGTTCTCAACTTCTGTGGATGAAATATCAACTTGAAGATTACCTGATAAAAGAGAGTAACATTCCTATCTTCTGTGATAATACATCTGCCATATGTCTCACTAAAAATCCTATATTGCATTCTAGAGCAAAGCACATTGAGATTAAACATCATTTTATAAGAGACTATGTTCAGAAGGGTATTCTAGAAATAAAATTTGTAGACACTGATCATCAGTGGGCTGACATATTTATAAAACCCCTTGCTGAAGATAGATTCAATTTTATAAGAAGAAATTTAAACTTTCATCTTATAGAAGAATGATTAATCTCAGCGTCTGAAGATAAACCAAATCTCAGCATCTGATATGACATAAGCATATATGTGTATAAGCATCTTATTTGTCATATGCATCATAACTCATCGTCTGGTGAATCGGTTGTGTGCGTTCGAGCACATCCACACGTGTCACACGTGTTAAGGACTCAAGCGTCTCATCATATCTACTGAGTCATGATTATTTACGTTTTCAATAAAATCTTTTACTTTTATTTTGGCGTCAGCATTTAATGAAAAGGTGAATCTTTCTTTTCTTTTCTTTTTGATTTAATTTTTATGTGGAAATACGAAGCGATATTTTGAAAAAGAACTGTACCATTCTCTATTAACTTTCCCACTACTCCACATTTTTCTCTCCACTCTGCGTTTTCTGCAAAACCGTGTTCGTTCTCTCTTTCTCTCTATCTCTGTGTGTGTGTGTGTTTTCGAACCCTAAAACCTCCATCACCTTCTCTTCAAGAGCTACAATGGCCGACAGAAAGGTTGGACAATACACTGCTGCCTTCGATGTTTTCTCTGAGGCAAAACTTCTGAATGAGAACCGGGTTGATTTCGAAAACTTCAAGCTATATGGTTTTGACTTTGAGGAAGGTCTTGTAAAACTGGGATGGAAGAACTACTTCATTTGGGAACCAGTGGACGTACTGAGCTACACCATTAAGGAATTCTGGGGAAGTGCATACTTACTTCCAGGGGAAATAATAGAAGGTCACATCAGAGGATTCAAACTACGCCTCACCATCAACTCTATTGCTCAGACTATCAAGTGTCCGTGTGAAGGAATCAGTTACCACTCAAACTGGGCTGACGCTTACAGAGGACTTGAAAGAGTCAATGAAGCTCTGTTTGAGAACTACCGTGAACTGAAGAAGAAGAACATCACTCCCACGGCTAAAGACTTGAAAAGCCACTACCGTGTTCTGCACAAAATCATCGCCAAGAGCGTGATTCTGAAGGCTGGGTCAAGCGACATAGTGAACTACGAGCAAAAGTTCATTATGAGGAACTACATGGATGGGAAGAAAATCAATCTGCCAAGGTTGATTATCAACAATCTGATAAATGCCCTTGTCTTCTCAAGGAAGAATGTTGATAAGAAGAATATAGTCAAGACAATCCCATATGGAGTTCTTCTCTCCATTATGATGATCAAAGACGGCATTGTAAGGAAGCTGACTGACTCCATCAACACAGAAGAAAAGGAAAAATATTTTGGTATTGGTGCAGTTGTTCGTCCAGAAGTTTTTGGAGTCAACGATGCAGTGGGGATGCAACTTATTACAGGCTCCATGATCAAGAAGGTGAAAATAGAGCAACAGGAAGGAGAAGCCGAGAAGAAAACCACCAGAAGCTCAATGACTGGTGTGAAAAGACTCTTGAGTCCCTTTAAGGGAGACCAGAAGAACAAAGCGTAAGGTGGCACTGCACTCTCTGTTGAAGAACCAGAAGATGAGGATAGAATTCCCATCAGAAAGGTCTTGGAGAAACAGTTTAGACCAGCAGCTGAAAAGGATGTTTCAGCATCCGGTCAAGGGAAGCAAATTCCTCCTCCTCCTCCTGCTGTTGTTGTCACCAGAGGGTCCAAAAGAAGGTTGGTCAAGCCATCAGAAGTTGACCCAAAGGTACTTGATTTTACTGCTGATGAATCAGTATCTATATTTGATGCTCATGATGTTATTCCTGCACCACCTTTGTCTGTTTCACAACCACAAACACAAACTAGGAAAACCAAAATGAGCCTCCCACAAACCTCAACTCTCTCTAAACCTACCCAACCATCATCCACTACACTCAACCTTAACCTACCACAAATTTCCTCAAATACTTCACTTACTTCATATATTTCCAAACTTCACTCTCATCCCTTCAATCTATTATTCAAAATACCTCCCATTAATCCCTTCAAACCCTACACACCTAAGACCTACAAAATCACCAAAACCACACCCAACTTACTCACCATTACCCTTAAACCTACAGACGCTGGTGGAAGGAAGAATATCTCATACAAACCACAGTTTGTTAAGTATGAGATATATCATAGCATCTACAATCGTCCCTCCACATGGCATTTGAAGACCTTCACCTCTGGAGCTGCCAGACTGGAGATTGCCTCTCCAATAAGTGCTACCTTCAAGGATGGAGAAAACCACTTCCAAATGTTATTTAAAGGAAGATTGAGACCAGCATCTGGTAGCAGAGCAATTCCCTTCTCTGTTGATCTTCCTAGATCCCTACCACAAAATTAACTGCTCACTTTGGAAGAATGCGGAAGATGGATCACAGATGAAGAAGCTGCCTTCATGGTACACTGTCTTGAAATGAAGAAGATGGAAGTAATCAGACAGTACAGGGATCCTTCTTCTGTTTCAGTAAAGATAGTACCAGATAGACAAAGGTCCTGGTTAAGCAGCCATTCAGCAAGATCGGGCTAAAGGAGTATGAGAAGGCACCTAAAAAGTACAACCTTAAGGAATTCTCTAAGCTTCCTATTGCCAAGATCTCTGAGGATCATGCCAGAAGGTTTTACCTGACTTCTCTGAAGGAAGATGAATGGAGAACTGGCTCCTCAAACTGCTGCAATGCTGAGAAGGCCACTATTCCAACAGTTGGCACAATCAGCAGAATTACTGACATCAATCTTAGAACAGTTTACTTCGATGATATGTTCAGATGCTCAGTAATCAGACCTTTTGACTGCATGAAGATATATGACCAATGGGCTGCTGTGACCAAGCACTTCGACATTGGATTTACTTGGAGTCAATGGTCTGAGTCTTGGAAAGCCAAAGCTATGTTACCATACCTCGTCCCCCTAGTGCTAGAAGAAGATGACAGGGAAAATCTGCGAAGAATTTACCTGGCAGAAAATGAAGCACTCTCCTTCACTTGTGAAGCCTTGAGTGTCTTTATCAGAAGTTTATGGGGAGAAGAAGCTGGAAATAGGTTTGATGCGTTCACTGCTGATGTATTTCTACACAGAGAAATCATCTTCATGAATCTGCTGTATCCAAAAGATGTGAAATATCAATGGGAAATTCAAACAGCATCTGAGCTCAGAAAACTTGGAAATTTCTTCAAATGGTCTATACCAAATGATGCATTCTTTCTAAGAGCTCAAAGGAAGAAGGAATTGAAACTTAAGCTATCTAAATGGGTGCTAGCAGAGCATCAGAAGATGAAACCTGCACCCGTACCAGAAGTTGGATCTTCTACTTCTGCAGTTGAGATGGTCACTATTCCCAAAGCAGAATTTGAAGAAATGAAGGCCACCAACATGAAAGTCACTCAGCTGGAGACTGCTCTGAAATAATTATATGAACGTCTCAACATCCCTCCACCACCTCTTCCAAACCCTTAAACTTTGTTTTGCTTTATTTTTTTTTTTTTTGGTACTAAGTGTTATTTCTTATTTTTGGTTGATACACTTATATATATATATATACACTATTTTTGCTCTAATTATCTGAATTATATTCAAATTTTTCTAAGTCTTATTTTGACTATGATGTGTTTTTACACTCTTTTTGTCTGATGATAAAAGGGGGAGTAAAAGAAAGGTATGATGAACACGTGAAAATCTGACTAACCCACCGTCCGATGCTCACACTCCGATGGATATGCTGGAACTGAAGTATCACGCATAGCATTTCATGCATAGCATTTCATACATAACATTTGTGTGGTTACTTATTAATGCGCTAATATTCATTGATCTAGTGCTCTTATAATGATAAATGAATTTGGTACTAGTGCTCTTATAATGTTCAATAAATTTGGTACAATTTGATTAAATCAATCTCTTTTTGATCAGCATCCGACCTTACTCTGATACATCTACGTATTTTTTTTTTCGATCACTTAATTGAATTTGTTTATCAACTATCGCCTAAATACTAGAATTATTTTATATATCAAAATTGTTAAATTCAGGGGAAGACCCTTGATGTCTTTTTAAAACTAAATTGTTCATCAACCTTAGATATTTGTCATCATCAAAAAGGGGGATATTGTTGGAACCTAAACGATTGAGAAGTTTAGACCCTCATTAATTTTGATGATAACAAAATATTCACAAGAGAACAATTTATGTTCTAACAATTCTTGAAGTGTGCAGATACTAATATTACATACATTTCTAAGCCACTTAAACAAGAAGAAAGAAGCTCTCAAGAGAAGGATACACTCCATGTGTCAGCATCCGGCTCATCCTAGTATACTGTCCTAGTGAGCATCTGGAATTATCTTCTTATGACACTAATCCTATCCATTTGCTTGAGCGTCCGATCTTCCATTCTGAGCAAGCGTCTGAACTTCATTATAAATCACGTGTTGGTCACGTTGTTGCTCTTCCTCTCAGAAGGTTCTGGAACAGATTTCGAATTTGATCTTATGCGCCAAAATTGTTGTACGAGGTATCAAAGGTGACACCTTTAGCTACAAGACAAAAATCGTACAAGCAATTGTGAAAAGCAAGGTAGTACGAAAACGGTAATATGTACTACTGAGATATTCTCTGGAAAGGAAGAAAGAGACAGCTTTTTGAAATCACCTCACTCAATGGAAAGGAGCCATTTTTATCAGAATGGTAATATCCTTTAGAACTCCTATAAATACCCCAAGGTATCCATGGTCTAAATCGCCAAACTGCATACGAGTATATTGCTTCATTTATCGAGAACAAGCTCATTGCTATACACTACAAAGAGTCAATACTCAAAGCACCGCTTCGTGAGCAATCAAGTTTCGAGCCAAGGCTCTGGACTACAAGAATCGAACTCGGCGTCCGACACTTTCTTTTGAAAGCATTTCTATATTGAGCTTAATTTTTATCCTCTCTGTGAGAGTTATTTATACTTGTATTCAACTTATTTGTAAAAGTTGTTTTGGCCTAGTTAAGGCTGTTCCCTCAAAGGCTCGACTGTACTGAGTCATTTTGAGAAGTTGAGACTATTGTCAAGTTTGTGATGTAAGAATACTCTTGAGGAAATTGTAATCGATTGATTATAGTGGAAAATCCTTCAGAACGAAGGGACTAGACGTAGCTACCAGTTTGGTAGTGAACTAGTATAAATCTCTGTGTCTCTTGCTTTCTTCGCTTTCTATTTATCTTTATCCCTTTGTGTTAAAAACAAGTTTTCACTAATCGCTTCAAATCAGTCCGATTTATTTCCAGCATCTGTTTAACAAACTGTTTTGAAAAACCTGTGTTCTAAGTGTTTTTAACTTAAAGTTTGCGAAAAGTTTTCAACACAATTCAACCCCCCTTCTTGTGTTCACGTTCAAATTGCATGGGAAAGAAATCAGGACCCGTTAACTTTGTTGGAGGTCGAGCAGGCAGCACAATCGCCGGAGATTGGTTAGAGCGTCAAGCTAGATCTACTTGAAAGGGCGATCCTTTATCGTCCTTCTCACAATCAGACCCAACTAATTTGTTATCTCACTCTAAAACCGTGTTTCATGTTCTCCCTCTCTTGTTTTCCTTTGGGTTTCCATTGCTCTAGAGGGTGCCATAGCTTTTTTCAAGGGAATGTTATGAGTTCCCTATCTCTGTCTAGACATGGAATCAGGATCTGATGAGGTTGAGTTTTTGTGTATGACTGCTACTCTGTTTTTCTCTCTTTATTATGATCATAAATATTTTCAATTTTGTAAGCCGATGTGCGACAGCGTGATGGCCGAGAACGAAGGCACGATGTCTTCTACTGCCTGTTGCTAACCGTTAATGGTGTTCCCGTCATGACAGCCAACTGGGTGTAGCATTGTGATTATCGGTCGGGTGTGTTCAAACGTGCTCACATGGGCTGTCACTTTTCAAAATTATTAGTATGTAAAAATATAAAAATATTTCTTAATCTGGACCATTAAAACCTGTTAACGGTGTAGATTTACTCACTTTACTCCCTAAAGTAAGAGGGCTCACTTTAGAGGAGTCAAATCCCAAATATAGTTGGAAAAATAAATGTATAATCTACTAAAATAATTGAAAAATAAAAAGATGTAGTGCCAAAGTCTAGATGAGAATGACATTAAATTATATTGATTGATAAAAAATTATGTATCCAATACGATTTTTTGACCAAATATCCATTACAAATTTTGAACACTTTGTATTTTATGACATTTATAAATTATAGCTTGTAAAGAAAAAATATTGACTTTAATTTCCATGGTACCTTTCTCTATGAAAGGATAATTAAAGGGAGCAGGCAAGTGTCCCTCGTTCTTTTTTAGCATTTATAGTGCCTTATACATAGATCATTGTAAGGAAATGATAATTAAATCCAAATTCTATATTTGATACAAGTTCAAATTTCATATCGCTGATCAAATTCATTGATAGTTGAAAGTAGGAGATGAATGAACTATTTCATTTTGACTTTCATTGACAATCAAGGTCAAGGATTTTCCAGTTTTACACAATATTCTTATGAACCCTAAGTTCCAAAGCTACACCAGATCTTTGTTTTATTTATTTAGGTGTAATAACTCACCATTTATGACAACAACATATGTCAGCTATCGGCATGAAATTGAAACAAGTGCCACCATTCTTAAATCCCTTGTTGAAGCAGTGTTGGCTACACGTTTGGACATTTATGCAGTTCTTACTACAGCTAAATCCCAGAACGCCCCAACCACTTGTTAATCATGCAACCAGCATAAAGTTAAATCCAAACAAGCAAGAACAACCATAAGAATAAAAAAATTATACAATAGCCCATGCCCACCCTTACTGGTTTCATAAAAAAAAACATTACTATTGACCTTGGATGTAGGAAACATCTGCTATTACAAATTTGTAAAAAATGAAAAATCAAATAGTAAAAGTTGTAGAGTGATAGTCATATAACAGCTCAAACGTTTTTCCTTAACATCAATGAGAACACAAATAGAACAAACAATATCAATTTATAATTTCAATTTGTAAATTGTACATCGAAATTACAACTCAAGAGATAAAACTAACTTTTTCCCATTACCTAAAAGCAAAACCAAAGCAATGCACGAAATCCAGCAAAAATAAGTTTGATATATGTAAAATGCCATCGTGTAAGATTTAACCTTATATTTTATTTCTTGTGAGATGTAGGACTAACGTGTTCATTATATATTAATGAAAACATTAATGAATTATTATTTTGGTAAAAAACATTTAAATGTATTTAATGACATTTCATGTTATACTATTATTGGTTCTATTGACTATGATAAACATAACTCTTTAAATATTCTATTAAAATATGAAAATTACTTAATGTCAATATTAACTATTAATCATAACTTGGGAAAATATATAAAAACTAATTAAACAAGCTATACAACCTGTAGCTTGTACGTACGAGACTGTTATAAATATTTATTTGATAATATAATTTTTTTTCGATTTCATTGTGTATAAATTTTTTGGTTTTAGTGCTTTTTTTTGTCACAATTTTAATGTATATGCCATCACTCAAATTTTTTCCAGATATTTAATAAATAATAAAGCAATAAAATACAAAAAAAATAATTTACTACTAATAATAATAATAATATTAATATTAATAATGACAAAAAAGCATGGAGCCCAATAAGGTGCATGGGAAGGCCCACTAGGTCCATAGATATTTTTAAGAAAATATTAAAAATAATTAAATCAAAATTAAGAATATAATATATTTTAGATAAAATGGAAATATTGATATGTTGATTGATTTATTTTAAATAGGCTGATTTTAACATTTTTAATTTATATCTATATCTATATCTATATTTATATTAAATACATTTAGGAATAATCTCATTGATTATTCCTATCCATGGCATCCTCACATGAAATTAGCACTAATGATATACATACATATATATATATATATATGTATGCATCATCTAAATAGACCTAATAGCGCTGATGTGTAATGAATTCGATGACATGTAAACAATTGTCATTCATGCGATGCTTATGTGGAAAAAATAATAAAAATAAAATATTTTACACAATTAATGATAATCAACATTCTGAGTAATATTTGATGATGGTTATTAATGCCATCATGCGTTTTTTAGAAACAAATTAAATGGTAAATGGTTATAAAGGCAACCTGATAAAAAAGGATCTCAATTTCAAAAAGGATCACAAAAGACGAGATATTTTATTTGACAAATGTGTCAATGTACGAAACGAAAGGTGAAAATGACATGATGCACTAAAATCCACAAAAGGTAGATCTCAAGTTTTATCTGTTAGTGGAGGACATGCCTAGGTCACAACGGCACTATTTGGAACCCAGCTATGTATACCATACTCAAATAAGTGAAGAAGATTAACCAAGTGAACTATTTATGATACAGTGAGCAACCAAGAAATATTCCAAGTTTCTGAGACCAAGTGAACAACTCTCAAAAGTTTTATCCTTCTGAGTTTGATTAAACTGTTACAAATCTTTTTGAACATTTGTATTTGGCCCAGTAGTGGCTATGTATCTTCCTTAGAGGCTTGACCGTACTAAGTCATTTTAAGAAGTTGAGAGTATAGCCAGTTTGACAGTAGTATACTCTTGAGTTGTAATCAGTTGATTATAGTGGAGAAATCCTTCAGTGTGGTGAAGGGACTAGACGTAGCTACCAAGTGGTAGTGAACTAGTATAAATCACTGTGTCCTGCTCTCTCTTTTCTCTTTATTGCTTCTTATTGTTATCTTTGTTTAAAGAGTTATTTTTCAAAAGATTTTCAAAAACACAGGTATTTGTAAAAGATATCTAAAACCCAATTCAAACCCCCCTTTCTTGTGTGTTCGTCACGTTCAGTTCACACATCTTTTGCTTGCTTAACTGAATTAGGCCATTGGGCATAAGTAGAGGGCTTTGTATCAACTGTTACCCCATCCCTGCATGGTGAAGGTGGGAAGATGCTGAGCAGATTCATCATGGAGAGAAAATGTTTGAACAACTTAGGTAGTAAGCTTTTGGGAAACACATCAGTGAGTTGATCCATTGCATGAACTGGAAGAAGGCGCATCAAACCAGAGGCAATGCGTTCCCATAGCGCATGACAATCAATACCCAAGTGTTTGATACACTCATGGTACACATGACTAGCTGCTATGTGCAATGCGCTCTTATTATCACAATACAAAACAACAAGTTTATCACACTACATATGGAGGTCGTGCATGAGAAAATTGATCCATTTAAGCTCATAGGAAGCTGTAGCAAGCACACAATACTCAACCTCAAAGGAGGAATGAGCAACTGTAGTTTATTTCTTTAATTTCCAGCTAACCAAGGAATCTCCGAGAAAGAAGCAGAAGTAACTAATTGATCGACGAGAATCAGGACAGCCACCCAAATCAAAGTCACTAAAACTAAGTAAATGTGGTGATAAAGTACCCGAGAACCCGCTGAGTAGCCCGAAAATGAGCACTGGTTGGGCATGAAAGAAATTGACTTAGTTGTTATATGGCAAAGGAAATGTCAGGGCACGTGGTGGCAAGGTAAAGAAGGCGACCAACTAGTCGCAGGTAGCCAGCGGTATCAGAATAAGCGCCATTACTATCTTGATGAAGATGAGTTCTCGGATCCAGAGGTGTAGCAACAGGTTTGTATCCAATAAGCCCAGTGTCAGTAAGCAAATCAAGGTAGTATTGTCTTTGACAAAGAAAAATGTCACGGGAAGAATGAGCGGCTTCAAGTTCTAAGAAATGTTTGAGAACACCAAGATCTTTAATACCAAAGGCAGTTTTGAATTGGGCTTTGAATGATTCAGATCCAGTGAGTGTGTTGCCAGTGAGCACAATGACATCAACGTAAACAATGAGGGCCGATAGTTCTTAACAAAAAGAGAATAATTAAAAGGTGCTTGAGTGTAACCATCATCAACAAGCAGAGTGGATAAGTGCTCAAACTAGGTGCAACTTGCTTGTTTGAAACAATAGATCGATTTAAAAAGTTTGCAAACTTTGTTGGAAGGTGCACTGGGAAACCCTTGAAGAATCACCATGTAAATAGTTTCATGTAATTCACCGTGTAAGAATGTGTTATTGATGTCTAATTGGTGAACCTGCCAATTATGAATAGATGCCAATGCAAGAACAAGACGCACAATAGTAATATTAGTAATGGGTGAAAAAGTATCAAAATAGTCCTACCTTCCCTTTGATATAGCCTTTAGCAAAAAGTCGTGCTTTAAGGCGAACATTGGCATATGAGTTCCTTTTAATTCGGTATACCCATTTGTTGCTTGTGAGAGAGACATTGGGAGGCAAATCAAGAAACCAAGTTTGATTAACCTCTAAAGCCTGAATCTTGTGGATGAAATAAAATCTATCATCCTACCTCTATTCCATTATAAAGACCGATTTATGTGACAACATTCTGCTACTGGAACTTTATCCTTTAAGGATGCATAACAGTTCTTTTATCCCATAAATAAAGTCCTGGATTGGGGGAAATTAATTTAGACATCTTATATTCTACCCTCTAAATTTATTCTTATTTGGGGCCATCTACATAAAAGATTGCCCACAGATGAAAATTTACAACTAAGGAGATGTACAACTGTCTTTATTTGCAGTGTTTATGGTTCAACAGTAGATCTCAAACCATTTATTTCTAGAATGCAGCTTTTCTCGCAGCATATGATCTTGGCTTAGCACAGTGTTCCATAAACCTATTGTTTTAACTGGTTTTCACTCTCTCTTTTCTACTTTGGATAGCTCTTAGTGCACTAAAATTAGAGTTTTAATGCTAACTGATATCATAAATATAATTTGGATGATATGGCATTGTAGAAATCAATTAAGATTTAGTAACAAAATAATTTCTTTGCAGGGGCAATCAAATCTCTCATTGCCAACACCTCACTATCAGGTAACATGTCAAAGGGAGTCATTACCGCGTCAAACTCCAATTCATCTATCCTCAAGGCTTTCTATGTGACTCAACATGCTGTAGAAGCCCTTTTCATTAAACAAATTGATTGGATTCCTCCAAATTGTGGATGGATAAAATGCAACAATACTGATGGAGCCTCCAGAGGCAACCCCAGTCTCGCAGCGTGTGATGACCTATTTAGAGACAACAGCGCTGCCATACTTGGTTGTTTCACTTCCTTTTTAGGCACTAACTCCCCTTTAAATGCAGAATAGTCAGGAGTAATGCCTGTAATTGAGCTTGATCATCAAAGGGTATGGAATTGTTTATGGATTGAGTGTGACTCCATGCTTGTTGTTCAGACCTTCAATTCGATTGAAATAGTTCCTTGGAAACTCAAAACTAGATCGAAAATTGTTTAATTATTTCTAAACATATGCATCTCATTGTTTCCCATATTCATGGGGAAGGAAATAATCATGTTGACAAATTAGCAGCTATGCAATTATACATAGAAGTTTTACTTGGTGGAACTTAGTTCCTCATTGGAAGACTTTTTCTGAAATAGGTTTGGCCTTCCTAATTACAGGTTTAGATAATTCGTCATTAGGCATTTGCCTAGCCCTCCAAGTTTCTTGAATTCTTTTTCTCTTTCTTATGAATAAATTTTGGTGTGCTGCAAATGATTGGTAGGAGCTGTGATGCCAATATAGTTGGATCACCTCTTCCTATTGTGATGTCTTTGCATGTTAATTTTTATTAAAAAGGATGGACACTTTCTTTTCTCATAGGTTTCGCTTGTGCCCCCATTTTTTTGTATTCTTTATTTTCATTATTTTTAATAAAATCATGGTGTGCCGCAGATAATTGGTAATGGTTGGGGTGCTAATCTAGTTGAGATCACTGTCATTATTGTGATGTTTTTACATGTCATTTTTCCCTAAAAAACTTTGTTATGTGTACGCTGCTTAAAGCTATTAAGACACATAATTATGACTGATTCCTGAACATAGTTTGAAATTCAAACACAAGACACATAAATTCAAAATTTTAAAGCTACTAATATCATGATCTGAGAAAAAATATTTGAGGTCTGGAATTGGACCTATGAAAAACAAAGCATGAAACATTGACACGTGTACTTTGAATCATGAAATCGTCTGTTGTAGCGACACCTTTTAATCTTGACATCTGAATGGGTTCCTAAATGTATTATTGACGATTGCAACTATTTTTTTTTTTTTGACAAAGATTGCAACTAAATTTTAAAGAGTAATTAAAAGGTTTTTAACTTATATTCTTAATGTGATTACTTTGTTAAAAAAATATTTATTATTAGTGGAGGTTATAGCAACAATTGGAGGTCGTATATATTACAATATTAACTACAATTAGATGTATTTCATATTCTCAATATCTCATTGATGATTAAATTTCTCTAAATCAGTATTCTTAATATGTGAAATTACACAATGCAAATGAATAGAAGATAGTTTTTTCTGTGAATAAACAGAGGATAATTATCTCTATGTTTACATTAACTTTATTTTTTTTTAATTTTCTTTGATTAGTTATTTTTTTAAATAGTCAATAATTTCACGTGTTACTTTTCACGTGTTATTATTCATATGTTTAGTTTCATGTGGCTTTTTTAAATTATGTCTAATCATATTTTAAAAAATATAAAAAATAAATTTGATGTAGCATTACAATACCATTTCAATTAAGAGAGTGTTTATTAATATTTTATGTGAATTGTTATTTTCAGTTATTGAATTTGCAAAAATATATTTCATCTTAACTTATAATCAAATTTGTTATTATATGTTAGGTTAAATATGTTTTTGGTCCCTATAAAATGAGTGAATTTTGGTTTTGGTCCTTGTAAAAAATGTTCTTTGGTTTTCATCCCTCCAAAATTTAAAAGTATTGTTTTTGACCTTGTAAAATGGACAAATTTTGATTTTGGTCCGAGTAAAATGTTTTTATTTGACTTAATCCCTCTAAAACTTGGAATCACTGTTTTTTGGTCCCTAATATTCATTTTAGGGTAGTTAAACAAAATTCGTTTTAGGGTTCAAGAAAATATATTTAGGTAGTTACATGCTAACATATCATCACATACATCATTGAGTGTCACTTGGGATGACCACGTGACCTTTCGTAAGACACATAAGCACCTAACAGATGTCACATGACGGAAGGAATCATAATCAATAATTTCATATTTTAGAGGAATAAAAACCAAAGAGAAAATTTTACAAGGACAAAAACCAAAATTCGCTTATTTTACAGGGACTAAAAACAGGTTTGACCACTTATATCTTTGTTTATCGTATATTATTCTTTTATGGCTTATATATGTTTTTTCCGTGCAAATTTTTTGCTTTTCGTCCCTATAATGTATATATATTTCAGGCATTAAAATCAAAACAGCCTCTAATTTCATGGACTAGAATCAAACATGAAAAAATATTACAGGAACTAAAATGGAACAACAAGGATCAAAAGTGTAACATCCCAATTTCCCTAAGCTAGGTAATTAGATGTGCATAAGAAATAAATAGCAGTTTATGAGTTAAAAACAAAGTATTAGAGCATATGAGTGGTATATAGTAAATAAGTAGTTGCATGAACTATATGACCCAAGATAGTAAAAAGGGAGTGCAACCCATAATGTGAGGGGTGCACCTAGTAAGTGAGTGCGTGTATGTTAGTTACTAAAAAGAAAAGAGGAAGTCAGAGACTAGAAAAAGAAAGGAATAACCGTAGAAGAAGAGAAGAGAAAGAAAGAAAGAAAGAAAGAAGAGAAGATGAGAAAAGAGAAGAAGGAAGAGAGAGAGAAGGGGATACCTTGAGAAGAAGGAGAAGGAGGAAGAAGAAAGAATCACTTCCATGAAAGGCTAAGGAAGAAGAAGGTGGTCTTGCATGTAGAAGAAGAAAAAGAAGAATAAGCATGGAGTAGGAGGAAGAAGATGAAGTTGAGTCATGCGTCTAGAAGTGTTCCAGTCTAGTATTTTTTTTTTCTTGTCTGCAAATCGATAATTTTCTAAGTTCTTCAGGCGAATTGTTGTGGTAGGCCACCTCAAGGATTTGTTTGGGGAATGAGGAAAACTAAGGACTAGCAGAGGTTAACACATGCTAAGCATTCATTTTCATGAAACTCCATGATATATATATACACACACATATGTATACATGTGCATATATATCTATGTATCCGATTTTGTAGATGGTGGAAATCCATACTATTCATAGGAATAGGGATTCCAATGTTTCTGCAAATACTACACCATTACGACATACCTCTTGTATGTGTTATTCCATATGTGTGCTAATTGATGTGTTAGACGAGGATATCATGTAAGTGGATACTATTGTATCCTTAGTTTGCATTTGAAAACCGAAGAATGAAAAATAAGAGTCCAACTCCAACAGGTATTATACATTGCTTATATGATTAGATGTTGAAAATTGTTGAATGATGAAGGTGTTATGGGTCCTATTGATTATGTGGTGGCTATTTGCTTAGCCTTATCCTTTCATGACCTAGCAAGGAAGTCCACAATAGAGTTTCTTAATAGTATGCTTATACTTGAGAATGAAATGATTTCAAGACTTAAGCTTGAATGAGAATGAAGAATGAATGTATGATCGTGTAGGTGAGTACAAACGTCGGTCCGAGGTATTGTGATTGTATAATCCGACCAAATCCGGCGGCGTAGATTCTTGGGTCAACAGCAAATGAACCCTAAGGAAGTAGCACAAACGAGTTACTACCACCTACATAAGTATTACATATGGGCCATTAAAATGTGAACTTGATATGTTATAATCTGAAATGATTAAAGAATAAGATGAGTGGAAATGATAGATGGGTAAGAGTCTATGTTTAAGAAAGGTAGAATAGAATACTAAGCCGAGTTCCTTGAAGATTTTGTCTGATTTGATAAAGGATGTGAGCTAACCTTGTATTTTCACAATGATTAATTTTTCAAAAGGATTAAACAAGGGAAGCTCGTGTCATGGCACAAGTAGATCCGGAATAGCTAATACCTTGTTGAGTGTGTAGTTAGTCGATTGTCAGACGACTATTATCCTTGTTTGCACAACAGAGAATTGTGGAAACTCGGAGTTTAGCGATTGACTACTTTAAAATAATCGGTCAATATCTTTGGAATTCATGTAACCGATTACATGTATGGTTTTAACCAGTTAAAATATATTAATCGGTTAAGGCCTAAGCTGGGAACGGTTACTTGAACTCTCAAAAGGTCTAACCAGTTAATTTTCTGTAGTAACCGATTACCCTCTCAATTTCATCACAAGTTCCATTGAGTAAATGGAGGACCAATATAGTGAATAACATTTCTGTTTTCGTTCTCACAATCCGGTTCTTAGAAATGATTTTGAATTACTCTGTGATTTTATGAAAGATGTTTAAAAATCAGAATTAAACACTATATCTAGAATGTCTTTAGAAAAACGAATTTTCTCAAAAGGACGTAGTTAACTTGTTCAAAGTGATGATCTTAGAGTTCATAATGAAATGTATATGCATGTTCTTGGCAATGTATGAATACATACATAGAACATATGGTGCAACGAAGCTTATACAACATAGAAAGAAGGAATCGATATAGACTTTTCCAAAGTTAGAAACTATATTAAGACTTTATGATACGAAGTATTTATGACATGATAGTATTTATAATCCCAGTTTTTCCTTTAGCCCATTTTTGAGTAATCACTTTTGTGACACAAAATGATATTGTTATGTTACATGAAAACAATGGTTTTCATGAGGTGTAGTTGTTAACTACACAACGAGAAAAACCTCTGATGATGTTCTTTGATGAGGAAAGAATGAGATGGTCTGGCTAATTATCCATAAACCGTAGCAGAGTATGTACTCAGACATATAGGATGCCGATATCGATTACAAAGAGGTGTAACCGAGCATACTAGGAGCCATATATATGCTTAATAGTTGCACTGGTCCTCAGGAATTCCTTCGTGACAAGCCTGGCAATGTAACGACACTAGTCCTCAGCAGTTCCTTCGTGACAAGCCTGGCAGTGTAGAGTAAGATAACATAGAAGTCGGTTTAGGATCTCGATTGACAGACTTGGTAGTGCTTATAGATCAATCCAAGCTCTCAATTGATGGGCCTAGCGGCGTAGATTCTTGGTTCAATATTGGTTGAACCCCAAGGGAATGGTACACACGAAATATACACTCCTAGCTTAGTTCAATAAGTGATTGCACCCTAAGGGAATATAAGAAGCGAGTTGACTTGTATGAACGTTTAGATCTTTCTTTAAGCTATACGATGTTTTATTTGATTGCCTGAGATACAATATTGACTAAATGCTCGTATAGCGGTAATCAGATAGTGTACCACAGATGTACTTGCTTTTGTTGAACTATAGATAAAAATGTGTATGCTAACCCAAAGAAAGGGAAATATAATCCTAGTTAGAAGAGCTACACTAGAAATACTAGCCTGGATTTCAATAGGATCAGAGTTCATAGCGGAAGCGGAACGACGTTGAGTTATGGGATGAAGCAATTTTGAGGACAAAATTTATTTAAAGAGGGGGTAATGTAACATCCCAATTTCCCTAAGCTAGGTAATTAGATGTGCATAAGAAATAAATAGGAGCTTATGAGTTAAAAACAAAGTATTAGAGCATATTAGTGGTATTTAGTAAATAAGTACATGCATGAAGTATATGACCCAAGATAATAAAAGGGAGTGTAACCCATATTGTAAGGGGTGCACCTAGTAAGTGAGTGTGTGTATGTTAGTGTAGAAACTATATCAAATCAGACTTTTTATTGATACTGATATCAAGTCTGTACAACAGATTTAGTGTAGAAACTATATCAAATCAGACTTTTTAGTGTGTGTATGTTACTGTAGAAACTATATCAAATCAGATTTTTTAGTGATACTGATATCAAGTCTGTACAACACATTTATAGACAAGGCTGTACACATTTAAATTGAAATTTAAATGCACAATAAATGGAGATTAATGTGATATTATAGCAGGAAATCATAGGCTACAAATCAGGTATTATAGCAGCAGATTATAGGAGGCAGAATCCTTGATTTTAGCAGCAAATCTCTCCTGATTACCCAGCTGGTCTAATACACCCCCGCAAGATTGGGGTCCCGTTAGAGACACCAATCTTTTTGCGCAGATGTTGATGTCGTGCCTTAGATAATGGCTTACTTAAGCAGTCAGCTAGCTGATCAGCAATACAAACATGATGAACATTGAGTTTGCCTTGTTGTACCAAATCTTGGACAAAATGAATGTCAATTGAGATGTGCTTCATGCGACTGTGATATACCGGATTGTGAGTAAGGTAAGTGGCACTTAAATTGTCACAAAGAATTATTGGAGACTTGGATATTGTGACACCCAATTCAGTAAG
The DNA here is from genome assembly GCA_037113605.1 of Calophaca sinica. NCBI lineage: Eukaryota > Viridiplantae > Streptophyta > Magnoliopsida > Fabales > Fabaceae > Calophaca > Calophaca sinica. The sequence continues at coordinate 97,927,748 of CM073733.1, read as the reverse complement.
GAGAGATTGTATCCATGATAGTTCAGCAGCAGAATTTGCTAAAGCACAATACTCAGCCTTGGTGGATCATCTCGTGACTGCACGTTGCTTGGAGGATTTCCATGCTATTAGATTATACCTATAGAAAACAAGGTGTGCAGAAGTGGAAGTGAAGTCATCCTTGTTTCCTGCCCAATCTGCATCACTATATGCTAGAAGTGTGGAAGTTTTTGGTTTCTGAAGTAGCAAGCCATGAAAGATAGTGGATTTAAGATATCGAAGTAAGCGCTTTAGTGCAGTCAACAAGAAAATAATTTAGGCCCCCCAAGTAAATAATGTAGGTCCCCCAAGTATTTAATGGAGAAGGTATTTGCAAGGGCTCTAATGCAGTCAACAACTTTACTAAAGGAGTTTACAGTAATTATTATGTCATCTACATATACAAGACTGTAGAGAACCATTCCTTTGTTGTTGAGAATAAGAAGAGAGGAATCAGATTTTGAGTTTACAACCCATAAGTGAAGAGAAACTTATGCAAGGTATGAAACCAAGCCCGTGGTGCTTGCTTGAGCCTATAGATGGATTTTCGAAGACAACATACATGATGAGGCATACCTGGATGAATGAATCCTGGAGGTTGCTGCATATAAACGTCTTCTTTTAGCATACCATGAAAGAATGCATTATTAATGTCAAGTTGGCGAATTGGCCAATCATGCTACAAGGCCAGATATAGAACTAATCGCACAGTTGCTGGTTTAACTAAAGGACTAAATGTCTCTGTGTAGTCTAATCCCGGGCGTTGATGAAAGCCTTTTGCTACAATTCTGGCCTTGTATCTATCAATGTCACCATTGAGCTTTCTTTTAATTCTGTATACCTATTTGCTTCCGACAATATTTGTAGATTGAGATCGTGGAACCAGCTCCCACGTTCCTTGTTGAATTAGAGCATCAAATTCTTTACTCATGGAATCACGCCATTCACTGGACTTAAGAGCTTGAGTCACACATGTTAGTTCCATTGTTGAGGGCATAGGATATTTTGTAGTAAGAAGATACTTAGCATTAGGCTTGTGATATTATTCATTGCCCTTATGATAGGTCGAGAAGGAGGAGGCAATGTGGGGGATGCTGATGTGCTGATCTCCGTAGGAGGTGGTAGTGAAGGGGCATGTGGGCTGGTTGTGATTGGTTGTGGTGCAGACAAGGATGAATTTGAACTTGGTGGTGGATTTAGGGGAAGATTTTGTGTGTTTAGTTGCTGAATTATAAGAGGATAATGAGGTAAAGATAATCAGTTGGGTTGGTGAGAATTGTTAGGATTAGGAATATTTGAAGGTGTGGGTGATGACGTGGAGGGGTATGAGAAATGTGGATTAAACTTAAAAGGAAAAATTGACTCTTGAAACACCACATGTCTGGAGATATACATTTTATTAGATGGAGGGTGATAACATTGATATGCATGATGCTGAGAAGAGTAACCAAGTAATACACAAGGCATGCTCTGAGTGGATAGTTTATGGATAGAATATGGTCTAAGGCAAGGATAACATAAGCAACCAAACACCCTAAGATTAAGGTAATTTGGTTTGCGACCAAAGAGAAGTCCATATGGTGACTGGTTTTGAGGTTGGACAGTGGGCATATAATTTATTAGGTAGACTGCCATTTGAAACGTAAAGCACCAAAAGTTATTAGGAACATTGGAATGAATCATAAGTGAGAGGGCTGTCTCCACTATGTGTCGGTGTTTTCGTTTTGCTATGCCAATATGCTCTGGAGTATATGGTGGACTAATAAAATGAGAGATTCCATTGAAATTGAAGAATGGTTTTAGGTTCAAGAATTCAGTTCCACCATCTGTATAGATTGATTTTATTTTGAATGAAAACATAGTCTCAATTTTGGCACGAAACCGTTGGAATATAACAACAACCTCTATTTTATTTTTCAATGGATAAATCCAAGAATAACGTGTGAAATGATCAACAAAGATAAGATAATATCGATATCCATTAATAGAAGTAACAGGTGAGGGGCCTTAAACATCAGAAAATATAAGTTCCAAAGGAGCACTAGTTTTAACAGAAGATAAAGAGAAAGGACGTTTGTGGCTTTTATTGATATGACAAGAAACACAGTGAAAATTTTTAGCAGCAGAATTTGTAGAGAGGCCACAACTTGACAGGACTTGAGTGAGAATTTGTGAGGAGGGATGACCGAGACGAGCATGCCAGAGCGAGACAGAGGAACATGTGGTTGACAAGGCAGTAGGAGATGAGGAAAAACATGGACGAATAGTATAGAGATCACCGCTACTTGGACCGCACATCAGCAGCGCCCCCATTGCTTGATCCTTCACACAGAATAAAGAAGGGTAAAATTCAAGATATGCTTTGTTTGATTTACAAAACTTTGAAACAGAAATTAAATTATGTTTTGCATGAGGAACACAAAGGACATTGTCAAGAGTAAAGTCAGTAGAAGAGGTGGAAAGAGCAGTGGATCCAACATGCGAAATTTTCAAACCTGTACCATTACCAATTTGAACCTCATCTGGGCCATCATATTCCGAATGGAGGTGCAGGTTATTGAGATCAGTGGTCACATGATGACTAGCACCTGTATCAAATACCCAACTAGGTGGTGTGGTGTTGAAGGAGATGTAGAGGCATAATTAATTGTTAGTGCATTGCTGAGTTGTAAAATCTGTGGACAGAATTTTGCTATGTGACCAGGAAGAGAGCAATCTTGGCACCTTGGTGGTTGTTTGTTGCGACGAAGAGAGAAGCCGCGTGTCTTTCGAGTGGGAGGACCACTATGATAAGAGAAGGACGTAGTGTCGCTTGACTGATTAGGGCGATAGAAGGGACTGCCACACCCGTGAGATGGTGTTGGAAGGAGACCATCTGACCTGAAGTTGCGTTGATGATGGGTGGAGGACCGCTGGACGAAGTTTGCAACTGGAACATGCATATCGGATTGAGCAGTTTCACGACGAAGGTATTCATCATGAGCAAGAAGTTGGCTGTGAGTCTCTTCAAAGGTAAAGGGATGTTCTCTTGTGCGAATCGAAGCTACAATGTCATGGTATTCATTACCCAGAACGTTGAGAACATAGAGAGCAATATCGTCGTCAGAGAGGGGTTTGTCGAGCACGGTAAGTTCATCAACAAGGCTTTTCGCTGTGAACAAATAACCAGTGATTGATCAGTCACCCTTGGTACAGCGTTGGAGTTGATTCTTGATAGACATAACATGGGAGCGAGAGGTGTTGGCAAGTTGGGCTTTGATGGCAACCCATAAGGAACGAGCAGTTTCATAGGAAGCAAAAGAGAGACTATCACTCTCTGTCATGCCAGCAAGAAGCAGGTTAATGATGAGCTGATCAATGGTGAACCAAGGTGTATATTCAGGGTTGGGAGTAGAGTTATCATCCTGGGAGATGGTGGGGGTTTGAGATGGTGTGGTTCCGTCAATATGGCCCATGATTTGGATGCAGGCAAGAAGAGTTGTTACTTGACGTTTCTAAGCGCGGTAGTTTGTGTGAGATAACTTGATGGTGATGGAGGCATTGAGAAGAAGGACTGATTTGGAAGGAGCAGTGGCAGCCATGGGAGGGAATCAAAGAGGATCGACAGTAGTGATGCTATGGCAAGTTGATACCATGTAGAAACTATATCAAATCAGATTTTTTATTGATATTGATATCAAGTCTGTACAACAGATTTATAGACAAGGCTGTACACAATTGAGTTGAAATTTAAATGCACAATAAATGGAGATTAATGTGTTATTACAATAGCAAATCATAGGTTACAAATCACATATTATAATAGTAAGCAGAATCCTTGATTTCTGCAGCAAATCTCTCCTGATTACCCAGCTGATCTTACAATTAGTTATTAAAAAGGAAAGAGGAAGTGGGAGAATAGAAAAAGAAAGAAATAACTGTACAAAAAGAGAAGAGAAGAAGAATGAATCACCTTCGTGATAGGCTAAGGAAGAAAAATGTGGTCTTGCATGTAGAAGAAGAGAGAAAAAGAAGCATGGAGTAGGAGGAAGAAGATGAAGTTGAGATTAGAGTTCAAGCTCCATAGAGGAAAAGACAAGAGATCCAAGTCTAAGAGTGGACCTCAAGACCCAATTTGGGGGATTTCACCATCTCCTCTTAGGAATTTGAAGGTAACATAGAAAATTCCCGTTTAAAACCTCTCTCCTAGGGTGTGCTTAGGTATTTGTTTTGAACTACATGTTTTGATGGAAGTCTTCATGCTTATGTTGATTCCATATGTTTTAGGATGCATGCATGGTGTTTGAAGCATGTTCCATGAGAAAAATTATAGTGTTAGAACCTCTATAATTACCAATATTGTGTGTTTGAATTTGAAGTAATGTTTAGGAATGTTAATGTGTGATTTATTTTAACTTAGTTTCACATATGTTGGTGGCTAGTGGTAGAACACCCTTAAGTTTGATCTAGGGTATATGATACATGTATGTCAAGGAGATTCTTGAGTTAGATCATAGAAATTAGTTATCCTATGTGCTAGTTATTGATGTTGAGTCTTGAGCTTACATGAATGATTATATGTCATATGAGAATGCCTAACATATTTCTTGTACCTTGGGATGGGATTGGTATAACATAGTTTGGTCGAAAGTTGTTGGTAGCTAGATGAGGTAGGAGTCAAAAGAGAAAGCATTGGATCAAGGAAGTGTTATTTCGTGGGATAAGAATTAGGTGACTTTTGGAGCTCGTTTGGTTTCCCTATGCATGGAATGAAGTTTATAAACATGAGAGACTTGTTAGGGCTTGGATTCCCTATGATTTAAGGGTTGATTTTAAGCCCCAAAGTCCCTTAGAAAAGTCCCTAAGGTCAAGGAAATTGTAACACCCCGTTCCCGGAACGCTAGTAAACTAGAACAAACTCTAAATGCAATGAAGTTTTCAAAATAATACTCTTTGTGACTTTTGGAAAATGTGGTAATTTTTTTTTAAAACAAATTCCTTTTGCAAAATACAATCAGAGTATCAACAACATTTTAGAAACATGATGGAATTCTACCATGGAAAAGACAGATGCAACTGAATACACACACATATATTACAATTTCCAAAAGAAAGGATAGCTGTCACGTTTTACATACAGAAAATAGTAAATAAATATACACAAGAAGGAATACACCTAAAGTATGAACACCGTGACAAGAGTAATCATACTTCTGAGGTACTCCCAGCAGTTACCCACGGAGGGGGCTGCTCCAAAAGTAAAACCTCAAGACCTATCCAACAATTACCACAAAAGACTATCGGATGGACTGGTCACCACCCAAAAACTATGTACAACACTGACTGACGTCATCAACTATAGATCACTACCCAAGTCCTCCGACGAGTCCTCCTCATCCTCCTCCATCAATACATCATCAATCCATCCCACACCACTGCATCTAGCCTCACCACACATCCGACAAACCGAAGAAGGATCCACAGGTGGAGTGGGTTTCCTAATACGCAAAGGGAGAGTCTGAACAGCCTCCGGCTCGGGCTCGGGATCCGCTATGGCGCTAGGAGAATTTGTCACTGTCTCATGCCAACAATCTTACGAGCGGTCCTCCGAACCTTCGCACCACCAGGTATGGGTGCGTAACGATAAGTCGTCCTCCTTGGAATCTCAAAAAACTCATCAGGTGAAGTAGTAGAAGTAGTCGGTATCACTCGATCCTGCTGAGTGCGATGCCATCCATCCACAACCTATCCCACCATGACAGGAAAGCTCACGGTACGCCGTGAAATCTTCTGTTGAACTGCCAGTCCATCTATGCGAAAAGTCTCAACCACGTCCCCTCTATATACAACTCGGCCTGAAGTGGGGTCGAACTCCATAGCCGAGGGAATCTCCATGTCCGGGAAATCAAAGATCACCTCCGGCGACATCGTCATCCCCGAGATCTCCACCGCATTCGCCATCGTCTGGGTTACCGTCATCAATTGAAGGAACCACGGGCAAAGGTCACTTCTTAAATAAAAGCAGAAAACACAATATACGTAACATACAATTCTAATAGAATGCATGAATGCTCTGCAAATGTGACTACATGTCACTGTTTACGATTCCAGAATACCTACGCCATGGTCAATCGCTTGGTATATCACCAACCCGATAATGTTCCACGAGATGGGTTAAACGTCCGCAGGACATAACGACGACCCAGAACTCCATTGTGATAAATCCGCACCCTAGGATATTCAAGTCGAAGTTACCATTATGCATGTCAATAATGACGACATTGAATTCCCTTATGATAAATCCTCACCCCAAGGTACTCAGGTCGAAGTTACCACAATGTATGTCAATGCCTTCGACATACTCCAATGAACATATCAATGCATATGATATTTCAAATAAGGCATAATTAAATAAATATTTAATTATCCAGCACCAATCCAACAACATATATCTCAACATGATTCAAGCATACATGCAAACATATCATATAATCAATTTCAGCATCGTAATGATTCAACAATCCAAAACAACTTGCATCCACAAATCCATATTTAGTAAACATAAGCATATGAACATAACCACATCTCAGCATTTAAACATTAGAACTCTAGATATGTGTAGATGTAGCCCTTACACTAACATACTATAACAAGCATTAAATATGAAGCGCCCTTACCAAAGGTTAACAGTCCACGTGTCAAAGTACGTTACCGTCCTACTCAGCACGAACTCAAATCCTCAAGGATCCTAAACAGCACACCCAAAGCTTAGTACAATTCTAGTTCACCCAAAAATTATTCCCTAGGTATTGGTTCAATTCTAACCCCTAGGTTTCTCAATCCCAAGAATCTTTTTAATAAAATACACTCACTTGAAATAATACACAAGTTGGAAATTAAATGTTTTAAAGACGAAAATTCCTTTTCTTTTGCTTTTGAAACATGAAGCAACACTAAAACCAAATTTATTTTCATGACAATACTTGATCAAGGCTCCACTTGGTTTTAGGATCACAAAGAACCCATTTCCCCTAAGTATCTCATTGCCTTAAAGCCAAAGCAACTTCCAAAATTTCAATCAAACTCTTTCCAAAATTTTCCAAACCTAAACAACAACCCAATGCAATTAATTCAATCCAAGCACACAAAAAAATTTCTTTCCCAAGCCCCTTAGAGCTCTCGGCCAACACACACACACATAGGGATCATTTGTAAAATTTTTAAATCAACCAAACCACATCATTCAACACCTAATTTCTTTTCCCAAAACATTCAATTTTTACAAAACAAAACCATTACTCAAATACATTACCCTATCATGGCTATTCAACCATCAAGGGTTTCCCAAAATTACAACTTTCCTTTGATCAAATCCAAAATTGACAACAACAACAACAATATCAAGTATCAAGGAGTAATAACCCCAAGTCAATTGAATGCTTCACATGAGAAATCACATAGCCCTTTTCCCTTAGACCATTCAACCTAGGGTTTGAAAAATTTGGGGAAAATTTTGATCCTCTAACTCATGATCATAATCAAGCCATAAATAAAGCATTAAACAAAGAGAAAAAAAAAACAACTCCTAATCCTAAAATAAGGGCTCACAGTTTTGAGCTCAAAGAAGAACAAGGAAAAGTTTGTTTTCATTCCCAACTACAAGGCCAAGAAGATGATGGTAGTAAGAAGAAGAAATTAGAAGCGATGGAGGTCGAAGAAATGGGAGGGATTCACGCAAGGAAGAAGAAGAAGGCCATGGAAGAAAACTTAGGTTCTTGGAGTTTATCCACTCATGAGCAAGAAAAATGAAAAAAAAAAGTGACTGAGCAAATGAGAGGGGGTGCCTCGCCCTGGTCATTAAAAAGGGAGGGGTTAAAATAAATTTTAATTCCTTCCTTTTTACTAGGCTAGGAAAGGTTTAGGATATGTATAATTTAATTAATCACCAAAAGTGTGACACCTAAACACTATAAAGCAAGATTCTAATCTAATCACCAAGTCTAAACATCTAATACCTCTCTTCTCATGATTACCTCCTAATCCTAGAGTCTTGAGTGTCCTAAAAATACGGCGTCGAGTAATCACGTTACCGATTAATTCTTTCACCAATTAATCGCGAAAATTAATTTACTTAGAAATTAATTCACCGCGTGATAATAATTTATCATAAATAATAAAAACAATTGAAAACACTCAATCATAATCACAACAAGTTAATTCTCTGGTAGGAATCAAGGTGTTACAAAAAGCAAAAATTGCTATATTGTAGGGACGAAAAACTTTGTTTTTTTGCAGGGATGAAAAACAAAACCCCCTATATTGACGGGGACGAAAAACATATTTAAGCCTCCTTTAATTTAAATGTATTTTTTAATGAATGAATGATTTACTAATTTAAAAATAGGGTCTTGCCTACGTGTGCCTTTAGGGCACATCTTAAGGAACTCAAAAATAGAAGTTTTGTATTGAAAAACACAATTTTTTAACTTTTCAAATAATTGAATGCACAAGTTTCAATACAATATTTTTATATATGATATCTTAACATGTGCCCTAAGGGCACATGTTAGCATTTGCCTTAAAATTATTATTTATTGTTTAATATTCATAACAACTAAATACTATATTCTTCTATGACATAAGTTATGGAAAAATTTGCATAATTTGGCTCTTCTAAAGTGATCCTTCTCACTTTAGGGAGTAAAGTGAGTAAATCTACATAGTTAATAGGTTTTAATGGTCCAGGTCATTCCACTTATTTAATTTATATTTTTGAAAACAAACTTCTACGTTCAACCTTCGTTAACTGCATAGGAAAGAAATCGGGACCCATGAACTTTGTTGGAGGTCGAGTAAGCTGCGCAGTCGCCAGAGATTGGCTGGAGCGTCGCCAGAGATTGGCTGGAGCGTCAAGCTAGATCTACTTGAAAGGGCGATCCTTTATCGTCCTTCTCACAATCTGACCCAACTAATTTGTTATCTCACTCTAAAACTGTGTTTCACGTTCTCCCTCTCTTGCTTTCCTTTGGGTTTCCATTGCTCTAGAGGGTGCCTTAGCTTTTTTCAAGGGAATGTTATGAGTTCCCTATCTCTGTCCAGACATGGAATCAGGATCTGATGAGGTTGAGTTTTTGTGTGTGACTGTTACTCTGTTTTTCTTTCTTTGCTATGATCATAAATATTTTCAATTTGTTAAGCTGATGTGCGACAGCGTGATGGCCTAGAACAAAGGCACGATGTCTGCTACTGCCCATTGCTAACCATTAATGGTGTTCCCGTCATGACAGCCGACTGGGTGTAGCATTGTGATTATCGGTCGGGTGTGTTCAAACGTGCTCTCATGGGCAGTTACTTTTAAAAATTATTAGTATGTAAAAATATAAAAATATTTCTTAATCTGGACCATTAAAACCCGTTAACGGCGTAGATTTACTCACTTTACTCCCTAAAGTGAGAAGACTCACTTTAGAGGAGTCAAATCCCAAATATAGTTGGAAAAATAAATGTATAATCTACTAAAATTATTTAAAAATAAAAATATGTAGTGGCAAAGTTTAGATGAGAATGTCATAAAATTATATTGATTGATAAAAAGTTATGTATCCAATACAAATTTTTTGACCAAATATCCATTACAAATTTTGAACACTTTGTATTTTATCACATTTATAAATTATAGCTTGTAAAGAAAAAAATGTTGACTTTAATTTTCATGGTACTTTTCTCTATGAACGGATAATTAAAGGGAGCAGGCAAGTGTCCTTCGTTCTTTTTTAGCATTTATAGTGCCTTCATTTATTGTGCCTTATACATAGATCATTGTAAGGAAATGATTTCTTGGGTGCATAGAAGTGATAATTAAATCCAATTTTTATATTTGATGTAAGTTCAAATTTCATATCGCTGATCAAATTCATTGATAGTTGAAAGTAGGAGGTGAATGAAGTATTTCATTTTGACCTTCATTGATAATCAAGGTCAAGGATTTTCCAGTTTTACACAATATTCTCTTGAACCCTAAGTTCCAAAGCTACACTAGGTCTTTGTTTTATTTATTTAGGTGTAATAACTCATCATTTATGACAACAACATAAGTAAGCTATCGGCATGAAATTGAAACAAGTGTTACCATTATTAAATCCCATATTGAAGCAATGTTGGCTACATGTTTGGACATTTATGCAGTTCTTACTACAACTAAATCCTGGAACGCCCCAACCGCTTGTTAATCCTGCAACCAGCATAAAGTTAAATCCAAACAAGCAGGAACGACCATAAGAATAAAAAAATTATACAATAGCTCATGCCCACCCATACTGGTTTCATAAAAAAAACATTACTATTGACCTTGGATGTAGGAAATATTTGCTATTACAAATTTATAAAAAATGAAAAATGATATAGTAAAAGTTGTTGAGTGATAGTCATATAACAACTCAAACGTTTTTCCTCAGTATCAACGAGGACACAAATAGAACAAACAATATCAATTTATAATTTAAATTTGTAAATTGTACATCGAAATTACAACTCAAGAGATAAAACTAACTTTTTCCCGTTACCTGAAAGCAAAACCAAAGCAATGCACAAAATCCAGCAAAAATAAGTTTGTTATATGTAAAATGACATCGTGTAAGATTTAACCTTATATTTTATTTCTTGTTAGATGTAGGACTGACGTGTTCATTATATATTAATGAAAACGTTAATGAATTATTATTTTGGTCAAAAACATTTAAATGTATTTAATGACATTTCATGTTATACTATTATTGGTTCTATTGACTATGATAAACATAACTCTTTAAATATTCTATTAAAATATGAAAATTACTTAATTTCAATATTAACTATTAATTATAACTTGGGAAAAATATATAAAAACAAATTGAACAAGCTATATAACCTGTAGTTTATATGTACGAAACTGTTATAAATATTTATTTAATAATATAATTTTTTCGATTTCAATGTGTATATATTTTTTTAGTTTTAGTGTCTTTTTTCGTCACAATTTTAATGTATATTGCATCACTCAAATTTTTTTCAGATATTTAATAAATAATAAAGCAATAAAATACAAATAAAAAGAATTTACTAATAATAATAATAATAATAACATTAATAATGGCAAAAAAGCATGGAGCCCAATAAGGTGCATGGGGAGGCCCACCTGGTCCAAAAAAGCATCAAAATTAAGAATATAATATATTTTAGATAAAATGGAAATATTGATATGATGATTGATTTATTTTAAATAGGCTGATTTTAATATATTTTAGATAAAATGGAAATATTGATATGATGATTGATTTATTTTAAATAGGCTGATTTTAATATTTTAAATTTATATCTATATCTATATCTATATTAAATACATTTAGGAATAATCTCATTGATTATTCCTATCCATGCCATCCTCACATGAAATTAGCACTAATGATATATACATATATATATATATATATATATATATATATATATATATATATGCATCATCTAAATAGACCTAATAGCGCTGATGTGTAATGAATTCGATGACATGTAAACAATTGTCATTCATATGATGCTTATGTGGACAAAATAATAAAAATAAAATATTTTACACAATTAATGATAATCAACATTCTGAGTAATATTTGATGATGGTTATTAATGCCATCATGCGTTTTTTAGAAACAAATTAAATGGTAAATGGTTATAAAGGCAACCTGATAAAAAAAGGATCTCAATTTCAAAAAGGATCGCAAAAGACAAGATATTTTGTTTGACAGTTGTGTCAATGTACGAAACGAAAGTTAAAAATGACATGACACACTAAAATTCCACAAAAAGTGGATCTCAAGTTTTATCTGTTAGTGGAGGACCTGCCTAGGTCACAACGGCACTATTTGGAACCCTAGCTATATATATCATACTCAAATCAGTGTAGAAGATTAACTAAGTGAACTATTTACGATACAGTGAGCAACCAAGAAATATTCCACGCTTCTGAGACCAAGTGAACAGCACTCAAAAGTTTTATCCTTTCTTTTAGAAAGTTATCTTTGTGCTAAAGTTTTCATTGTAAATTCTCTCTTGCTGAGAGTTTGATTAAACTATTACAAATCTTTTTGAACATTTGTATTTAGCCCAGTAGTGGTTGTGTATCTTCCTTAGAGGCTTGACCGTACTAAGTCGTTCTAAGAAATTGAAAGTATAGCCAGTTTGACAGTAGTATACTCTTGAGTTGTAATCAGTTGATTATAGTGGAGAAATCCTTCAGTGTGGTGAAGGGACTAGACATAGCTACCAAGTGGTAGTGAACTAGTATAAATCACTGTGTCCTGCTCTCTGTTTTCTCTTTACTGCTTCTTATTGTTATCTTTGTTTAAAGAGTTGTTTTTCAAAAGGTTTTTAAAAACATAAGTATTTGGAAAAGATTTCTAAAACCCAATTCAAACCCCCCTTTCTTGTGTGTTTGCCACATTCAGTTCACACGTCTTTTGCTTGCTTAACTGAATTAGGCCATTAGGCATAAGTAGTGGGCTTTATATCAACTGTTACCCCCTCCCCGCAAGGTGAAGGTGGGAAGATACTGAGCAGCTTCATCATGGAGAGAAAATGTTTGAACAACTTAGGTAGTAAGCTTTTGGTAAACACATCAGCGATTTGATCCATGGCATGAACTGGAAGAAGGCACATCAAACCAGAGGCAATGCATTCCCATACCACATGACAATCAATACCCAAGTGTTTGGTACACTCATGGAACACATGACTAGCTGTTATGTGCAATGCGCTCTTATTATCATAATACAAAACAAGTTTATCACACTACATATGGAGGTCGTGCATGAGAAAATTGATCTATTTATGCTCATAGGAAGCTGTAGCAAGCGCACAATACTCAACCTCAAAGGAGGAATGAGCAACCGTAGTTTATTTCTTTGATTTCCAGCTAACCAAGGAATCTCTGAGAAAGAAGCAGAAGTAACTAACTGATCGACGGGAATCAGGACAGCCACCCTAATCAAAGTCGCTAAAACTAAGTAAATGCAGAGATGAAGTACTCGAGAACCCACTGAGCAGCCTGAATATGAGCATTGGTTGGGCATGAAAGAAATTGACTTAGTTGTTATATGGCGAATGAAATGCCAGGGCGCGTGGTGGCGAGGTAAAGAAGGTGACCAACTAGGCGTAGGTAACCAGAGGTATCAGAATAAGCACCATTACTATCTTGATGAAGATGAGTTCTCGGATCCAGAGGTGTAGCAACAGGTTTGTATCCAATAAGCCCAGTGTCAGTAAGCAAATCAAGGTAGTATTGTCTTTGACAAAGAAAAATGTCGCGGGAAGAATGAGCGGCTTCAAGTTCTAAGAAATGTTTGAGAACACCTAGATATTTAATACCAAAGGCAGTGTTGAATTGGGCTTTGAATGATTCAGATCTAGTGAATGTGTTGCCAGTGAGCATAATGACACCAACGTAAACAATGAGGGCCGTAAAAGAGGAACCATAGTTTTTAACAAAAAGAGAATAATCAAAAGGTGCTTAAGTGTAACCATCATCAACAAGCAGAGTGGATAAGCGCTCAAACAAGGTGCAACTTGCTTGTTTGAAACAATAGATCGATTTCAAAAGTTTGCAAACTTAAGGTGCACTGGGAAACCCTTGAAGAATCACCATGTAAATGGTTTCATGCAATTCACCGTATAAGAATGCGTTATTGACATCTAATTGGTGAACGTGCCAATTGTGAATAGATGCCAATGCAAGAACAAGGTGCACAGTAGTAATATTGGTAATGGGTGAAAAAGTATCAAAATAGTCCTACCCTTCGCTTTGATATAGCCTTTAGCAAAAAGTCGTGCTTTAAGGTGAACATTGGCAGATGAGTTCCTTTTAATTCGATATACCTATTTGTTGCTTGTGGGAGTGACATTGGGAGGCAAATCAACAAGACACCAAGTTTGATTAGCCTCTAAAGCCAGAATCTTATGGATGAAATAAAATCTGTCACCCTACCTCTATTCCATTATGAAGACCGATTTATGTGACAACATTCTGCTATTGGAACTTTATCTTCAAGGATGCATAACAGTTCTTTTATCCCATAAATAAAGTCCTGGATTATGGGAAATTAATTTAGACATCTTATATTCTACCCTCTAAATTTATTCTTATTTGGGGCTGCTACATAAAAGATTGCCCACGAATGAAAATTTACAACTAAGGAGATGCACAACTGTCTTTATTTGTAGTGTTTGTGGTTCAACAGTAGGTACCTCAGACCATTTATTTCTAGAATGCCGCTTTGTTTGCAGCATATGGTCTTGGCTTAGTTCAGTGTTCCATAAACCTATTGTTTTAACTGGCTTTCACTCTCTTTTTTCTACTTTGGATAGCTCTTGGTGCACTAAAATTAGAGTTTAACTGCTAGCTGCTATCATAAAATACAATTTGGATGATATGGCATTGTAGAAATCAATTAAGATTTAGTAACAAAAGAATTTCTTTGCAGGGGCAATCTGATCTCTCATTGCCTACACCTCACTATCAGGTAACATCACAAAGGGGGTCACTACCGCGTCAAATGCCAATTCATCTATCCTCAAGGCTTTCTATGTGACTCAACATGCTGTAGAAGCCCCTTTAATTAAACAAATTGATTGGATTCCTCCAAATTGTGGATGGATAAAATGCTACAATACTGATGGAGCCTCCAGAGGTAACCCCAGTCTCGCAGCGTGTGATGACCTACTTAGAGACAACAGTGCAGCCACACTTGGTTGTTTCACTTCCTTTTTAGGCACTAACTCCCCTTTAAATGCAGAATTGTCAGGAGTAATACTTGTAATTCAGCTTGCTCATCAAAGGGTATGGAATTGTTTATGGATTAAGTGTGACTCCATGCTTGCTGTTCAGACCTTCAATTTGATTGAAATAGTTCCTTGGAAACTAAAAACTAGATGGAAAATTGTTTAATTATTTCTAAACATATGCATCTCATTCTTTCCTAGATTCATGGGGAAGGAAATAATTAAGTTGACAAATTAGCAGCTATGCTATTATACATAGAAGTTTAACTTGGTGGAACTTAGTTCCTTATTTCATTAGGGAAGACTTTTTCTGAAATAGGTTTGGCCTTCCTAATTACAGGTTTAGATAATTTGTCATTAGGTATTTGCCTAGCCCCCCATGTTTCTTGAATTCTTTTTCTCTTTCTTATGAATAAATTTTGGTGTGCTGCAAATAATTGGTAGGAGTTGTGGTGCCAACATAGTTGGATCACCTCTTCCTATTGTGATGTCTTTGCATGTTACTTTTTTTTTTTTTTTAAAAAGGATGGACACTTTCTTTTCTCATAGATTTGGCTTGTGCCCCCATTTTTTTTTTGTATTCTTTATTTTCATTTTTTTAATAAAATCATAGTGTGCTGCAGATAATTAGTAATGGTTGTGGTGCTAATCTAGTTGAGATCACTGTCATTATTGTGATGCTTTTAAAGAGTAATTAAAAGGTTTTTAATTTTTATTCTTAATGTGAATACTTTGTTAAAAAAATATTTATTATTAGCGGAGGTTATAGCAACAATTAGATGTATTTCATTTACATTAACTTTATTTTTTTTTAATTTTCTTTGATTAGTTATTTTTTTAAATAGTCAATTATTTCACGTGTTACTTTTCACGTGTTACTATTCATATGTTTAGTTTCATGTGGCTTTTTTAAATTATGTTTAGTCATATTTTAAAAAATATAAAAAAAAATTGATGTAGCATTACAATACCATTTCAATTAAGAGAGTGTTTACTAATATTTTATGTGAATTGTTATTTTCAGTTATTGAATTTGCAAAAATATATTTCTTCTTAACTTATAATCAAATTTGTTATTATATGTTGGGTTAAATAAGTTTTTGATCCCTATAAAATGATTGAATTTTGGTTTTGGTCCTTGTAAAAAATGTTCTTTGGTTTTCACCCTCCAAAATTTAAAAGTATTGTTTGTGGACCTTGTAAAATGGACAAATTTTGATTTTGGTCCCTGTAAAATGTTTTTATTTGACTTTCATCCCTCTAAAACTTGGAACAACTATTTTTTGGTCGCTAGTATTCATTTTAGGACAGTTAAACAAAATTCGTTTTAGGGGTCAAGGAAAAATATTTTGGTAGTTACATGCTAACATATCATCACATACATCATTGAGTATCAATTGGGATGACCACGTGACCTTTCGTAAGACACATAAGCACTTAACGGATGTCACATGACGGTAGGAATCATAATTAATAATTTCATATTTTAGAGGAATGAAAACCAAAGAGAAAATTTTATAGGGACTAAAACTAAAATTCGCTTATTTTACAGGGACTAAAAACACGTTTGACCCTTATATCTTTGTTTATCGAATATTATTCTTTTATGGCTTATATATATATTTTGACCCTACAGATATTGAGGTTTTTGTTTTTTGTCCCTACAAAAAAAAAAAAAATTTCATCTCTGCAAGTTTCTTACTTTTGTTTTTTTCCGTGCAATTTTTTTGCTTTTCATCCCTAAAATATATATAAATATATGTAGGCATTAAAATAAAAAAAGTCTCTAATTTCAGGGACTAGAATCAAACATGAAAAATATTACATGAACTAAAATGAAACAACAAGGATCAAAAGTGTAACATCCCAATTTCCCTAAGCTAGGTAATTGGATGTGCATAAGAAATAAATAGCAGTTTATGAGTTAAAAACAAAGTATTAGAGCATATGAGTGGTATATAGTAAATAAGTAGTTGCATGAAGTATATGACCCAAGATAGCAAAAAGGGAGTGTAACCCATAATGTGAGGGGTGCACCTAGTAAGTGAGTGCGTGTATGTTAGTTATTAAAAAGAAAAGAGGAAGTGGGAGACTAGAAAAAGAAAGGAATAACCGTAGAAGAAAAGAAGAGAAAGAAAGAAAGAAGAGAAAAGAGAAGAATGGAGAGAGAGAGAAGGGGAAACCTTGAGAAGAAGGAGAAGGAGGAAGAAGAAAGAATCACCTCCATGAAAGGCTAAGGAAGAAGAAGGTAGTCTTGCATGTAGAAGAAGAGAAAGAAGAAGGTGGTCTTACATGTAAGAATGTGTTATTGACATCTAATTGGTGAACCTGCCAATTGTGAATATATGCCAATGCAAGAACAAGGCGCACAGTCGTAATATTGGTAATGGGTGAAAAAGTATCAAAATAGTCCTAACCTTCCCTATGATATAGCCTTTAGCAAAAAGTCGTGCTTTAAGGCGAATATTGGCATATGAGTTCCTTTTAATTCGATATACCCATTTGTTGCTTGTGGGAGTGACATTGGGAGGCAAATCAACAAGACACCAATTTTGATTAGCCTCTAAAGTCCGAATCTTGTGGATGAAATAAAATCTGTCACCCTACCTCTGTTCCATTACAAAGACCGATTTATGTGACAGCATTCTGTTAGAACTTTATTTGTAACATCCCAAATTCCCTAAGCTTAATTATTAGAAATCCTAAGTGAAAAAAGGGTTTAATCCCTAAGGATTAAATACAGTACATAGACTTAATTTAGTAGTTTAAAACCAATTTGGAACTAAAGGGTAAAATAGTAATTTTACCCAATAAATTAGGAAATGCGGGACTAATTAATTAGGAGTAGTTTTAATTGATTAAAATTACTCAAAATGTTATTAGAAACCAAAGGTTGAATTAAGAGGTTTATTAAGGGCTTGTTTGCAAGATTTTTAATTAAACCTTGACCTAAGCCCCACCATACTCCATGTTCCACTTACTTCCACCCTAGCACCCACTCAAAACCCTCTTCTCTTCCTTTCTTTCGATCAGCAGCAGAACAAAGAGGGAAAAAACAAAAGAAAAAAAAGAAAGGGAGAAGAAGAGAAAGAAGGAGAAGGAAGGAAGGGGGTCGATGGAGAAGAGGGAGGAGGTGGTCGGGATGGCCATCATGACAACACTCATGGCGGCGAGGCCACCATCGCGGCGGCTGAAAGGAGGTGGCGAGGCCACTGTTCATCGTGGCCGAGAGAGAGAGAGAGAGAGGCCGAGAGCGAGAGAGAGATCGAGAGATTGAGGGAGAGAGATAACTCGAAAATGGAGGAGGAAGGAGAGGAAGAAGATGAACCAAGACTCAAAGGAGAAGATGGATTGGAAGAGGAAGCTTCATTTTAAGCTTCCATGGAGGACGAAATCAAGAAGGAAAGAGGCTTGCATGTGGCTTCTAAGTGTTGAGGATGAAGATTCTGAACTCAAAGTGAAGGAAGAAGGGGAAAGAGGATTTTTGGAATTGAAATCCCTAACTTGGGATTGCTCGGTAACATAGACTTCCCTCAAAACCTCCTTTAGGGTGTGCTAGGAATTGTTAATTAAATTACTTAGATTAATTATCAGTTTATTAATTGTTCTGAAATGGTCTTGTATAGGGTTTGACTGAAATAGGGTTGAATCGCCTCAACCCCTAAACCAATGTGTGATGTTTGTACTGTTGAGAGCTCCATTGAGCTCCAATCGAAATATTTTTATGTGGTTGTCATGTTCGTTAAATAGGTCTGGTTATAATCTTGAAGTGGCTCGGCATTCGAGCTAGCCCATTATAGGAGTTTGTGAATTGTGAAGATGTGGCTTTGTTTCTTAGTCATGCATGTGAGTTCTTGCATTGAATCTTGAATTGATTGAATTTAGATTGCAATGTCTTGATTGGTGATAGTTTGTGTTTGGAACCTTAAATGAAAGGGATTTAATCCCACATGATTCCTTGTGAAAGTTCTTAGGATTTGCATTGTGATGAATGACCCTGGATTACATTCATTGATTATGTTCTTGATTGAAATTGTGTGAAGTCCTGTGAGTAACATACCTTTCGGAAACCCTTTTGTAACACTCCAATGTGGGTGGGGGCTGGGTTGTTACAATATAAGGCGCTTGTATTCCTCTGATAGGAATTGTTTTGAATGTTTGCAATTTGCTCTGCAACCCCATCGTAAGTGATTAGCTACCACCTTTGCCGTTGGGGGCCCCTTGACTTTAGCCTTCTATATATAGGATTTTACCCATTCTGCGTTTGAGCTGGGCCTTTGGCTTTATCCTTGTATATGGGATTTTACTCATTTTGCAATTGAAACGGGTCAAGTGGGGATATTCATTGTGGTCCTTTGGACATTTGTTTGCAATTGCTTCTCTCTTTAAAGATGTCAACTGCATTACTATGAATTGTGATTTGCTTGTAAGCATTATTGAACACGTGTGTGCAATGATTATGAATTGAGGCTGGTGAAAAATGATCGTGTTATGTTTAGGTTATGTGTTGATGTGTGTTTGGGAGTTAGAAATTTAGTTGCACTATCATGTTTGAGGTTTGATTAAGGATAGTGAACAAATAAATAAGTACATATTTATGGGGAGGCTTTTCCATATGTCGCACACCACGTATGGCTGGAAACAACGGTAAAAATATTTATGATTTCAAGACTATGTTATTGAGTTTTATAAACTCACCTTTGGGGCGTTGTTTTTAGGTACAACTGTTGATGAGGTTCAAAGCATTGGATTAGGCTCGGTCTTGCCTTCCTACGAGACACGAGTTCTGGATCACGAGTCGAGTCTTGGTTTCTGAGTTGTGTCTTTGTGTAATTAAGAGATTTATGTATAATTTGTAATTATTTTAATTATCTATTCTTTGAAAAGAAGTTGTAATAATAATAGTTAATTCCGTTTTCGAAACTCTGAGTTATGTTTAATATCTTCATAGCATATTTTCACTACAAAAAAACGGCGAAATAGGGGCGGTTTTATTGAGGGGGGTTTTCGAACCCCCCCAAATTAATTTAAAAAAAGACACATTCATAGTTTGATGTGTAAAAAATTCGGTTACATTGAGGGGGTTAAAAACCCCCTCTAATTGAACATCTCCCTTCCCTTTTGTTCCTTTGTTTTTCGATCATTCAGTTCCCTTGCACGAATAACATATCCCGCGCGCGTCTCCTGAGAAACAAAACCCTATCTCCCCATTCAGTTCTTCTCTGAGGAGAAACAAAAGGGTGAGAAACAAAACGAAGCTGCCGCGGACTGTCCCACAGAACCAAATAACAAGAAAAGGGACCAAATCAATATTTCTTCTCCTCTCCTCACTCTCCCACCAGCGCCGGCCATTTTCGATTTAATCTCTCCCACCAGCACCGGCCATTGAACGGAAACGAAGCTGCCGTGGACTGTCCCACAGAACCCTATCTCCTCTCCACATCTCGCCATCCCAGACTTGTGCGCTGAAAGCCATCGTGAGTCTGCTTTGAGGGAAACAAAAAAGGGTTGCGTACACCACCGTGCGAGCTCCATCGTAGCCCACCTCTGATCCTCTTCTCCGTCGCCTTCCCTAGTGTTGCGTACTACTGCTCCCTCTTCTCACAGTGACCAATCGAAGCACCCACAGCTCCGAAGTCCTGCGTAGTGACCACAACTCCCTCTGCTCATCCGAATCTGCTTCGTCTCCCTCCCAATCTGCTTCGTCTCCGTGGAGGTAAATCATGTCAATGTGTTTTCTGTTGTTTGCGTAACACCCCAAATTTCCTCAAGCTTGATTTAACGTGTATACATATACTTAGTATGGCTTAATGATGAATTTTAAGTGATTTTCTCATTGATTGTCAAATTGAATGTGTGAATTTTGTGTTTGGATGATTTTTACCCAGTGTGAATCGATTACCAGGCCCCTGTGAATCGATTCAGGGATGTGAGTTTGCTGGGACTCAATTAGGTTTGCAGTGAATCGCAGAGTGAATCGATTCACAAAGGTTGATCCTCTGTGAATCACAGCGTGAATCGATTCACAAAAGACAGTTCTCTGTGAATCGAATCTGGGAACTGCAGGAATCGATTCCTGCACTTAAAACTGCGATTCCTGTCATTTTTACACTGAGTGAATCGATTCACCTATCTTTGTGAATCGATTCACACCGTAGTATATCGTAAAAACTCAGCGAGTAAAAAGAAACGTAACGCGATTGTTAGAGAGAGGGTTAGAGAGAGAGTGCGACGAGAGAGAAGAAGGAGAAGGGGTTAAAACACCTAGGGTTCACAAATTAGAGGGAAAAACAAGGATTCATGCTAGATTCATCCTCGATCTTAGCTTGAATCCAAGTTGGGGAGTGTTTATGCTTGGATTGGAAAGTTGAAGGAAATCCCTAGAAGGCCAGCTTGAAGGAGAAGAGGAAGAACGTGAAGAAGGAAGAAGAAGAAGCTAAGCATCAACTTTGAACTTGAATCTTGGAAGTTGTTGTGAGTTCTTCCTTCTCTTAGGTGTTGGGCACCCATAAGTCCCACATTAGGGTCCCCTTGAAGAAAACCCATGAACCCTATGTTAGGAAGTTCCCCAAATCCCTATTTGATGTACAGCTTTTAGTGTTAATTGCTATGCATGTATTATTGGGACTGTTTATAGGGGTTAATGTTGTACCCAAAACCCCCCATAAACTGTGAGATGGATGTTTGACCATTGGGAGCTCCATGGAGCCCTAATGGAAATGTGTTTTGTCTTGATGTATTTTTCCTTGACTGAACATGTTACATGTTTTCATTTGAATATGAAATGTATCTTTTTACATGAATATGTTTAGTTCCATATGAAGCTAGAGTAGCACCTAATTGTATTCTTAATCTTGATTAAAGCATGCATCTAAGGATATAGTTGGTAACTAAATTCTCTAAAAGATACTAAGATGCCTCAATAAAGGAGGTGATCGATATGGTAAGCCGTGTGGGACGCCCTCGGACGGTTAAGACCGAAAGCGTGTTTATGGGGTTGTATGGACGTAAGCATACAGCACTACCCATGAATACGAGCCAAAGATGAATTAGAAATTCATAGTAAGAATATGCATTGCATAAACGTGTCATATAAATTCTTGACTGATGATAAATTGTATGAGTTGATGGTGAGGAGTCGGAGGGAGGATTCACTGAGATTATTATCTCACCCGACTCCTTTATTTAATTGTTTTTATAGATGCACAGGTACCAAAGGAAGGCTGACAGCTGTTCACTCTAGGAACCTTGTATCTTGTAGTAGTTTTAGTAACACCTTTAAGATGTAATTTCTAGAATTATGTATTGATGTTGCACCGACATGGATTTATGTATTTAAGTTTAGTTTTATGACATTTGAACGTAATGTTGGACTTTAAGTTTAAATTTGGGATTACTGTACCTAATGTTAATTATCTTATTTTCAAGCTAATGAAAGTAAGGTGTTACATTATGGTATCAGAGCAGTTCGATTCTAATCGGACTGTGGGGGTTGCTAGGAATAGTTTCGTGAATTTCTTGAGTCTATTTGTTGTTTTTCTACTTATTATGCTAAGAGATATTGAGCCCGATCAACTCAATGATTGGTGCATTCTATGCGTAATTATGGCTTCAGGTTACGGAAGGCGGAAGACCCGAGCGAATGCTACGATGCCTCGTAATCCACCAGGGCAAGAGAACGCTTGGCTGCAAGGGATATTGCGGCTATTGAGAATCAGTATTGCAACCAACAATCTTGCGGCTCGCTTAGCCTAACAACAAAGAAGACTAAGCCCAACCTCCCCGCAAGAGGAGGAATTAGACCGAAATTCCTCAAGTTCCTCAAGACGAAGCCACCAACCTTCAATGGAAAAGTAGAAGCCATGGCATCCCAACACTGGCTGGAAGCCGTGGAGAAGAGTTTTAAGGTTGTCCATTGTACCGAGGAACAAAAGGTCGAGCTAGCCACCCATGTGCTCATAGAGGATGCCGAAAATTGGTGGAAAGGGACCCGAGCTTATATGGTGGCTCAAGGGACACCGTTAACTTGGGTGAACTTTCAGAGGGTATTCTTGGAGAAGTACTTTCCACAGACCGTGAAAGATATGACGGATAGAGAGTTGGTCCAACTTCAGCAAGGAAAATATACGGTTTCAGAGTATGTGAACAAGTTTGAAGAGTTGGTAAGGTACTCATCTGTTGCTCAATTTGCTCCAGACGATAATTGGAAAATCAAGCAGTTCAAGTGGGGACTAAGGCCAAACATCGAGCAAAGATTTCACAAACCGAATTCACCGAGTTCGCAAGGTAGTCCATCAGAGCTACGTGGCTGAAGCAAGCTTGAAGAAGATGTATGAGGATAGGCAAACTAGGTGGCAAGATAAGAACAAAAAGAAGGATGCGGATAAGAGTGCTCAACACATGAGGCCGAAAGGAAATCTTTTCAAAGGAAAGCAGGTTCAAACCTCCGAGTCTGATTATCATGCATGCTCGAACTGTGGGAAGGTGCATCCAGGAGAGTGTATGAAGGGCAAGAATGTTTTCTATGTTTGTCACCAACCAGGACACATGGCTAGGGAGTGCCCCCAATACACTAAGGGGAAAGGAGTCAAGTCTGGTGATCCTAACCAAGGGAGAGTCTTTACTCTTGACGCCAAGAAAGCAAAGGGAGCGGAAAATCTGATGAAAGGTACTTGTTTCCTTCAGGATGAACCTCTAGTTGTTTTGTTTGATTCGGGAGCAACACATTCCTTTATCTCTTGTACATGTGTTCAAAGGCTAGGGTTGTGTCTTACCTCTTTACAATTCCCGTTGCATGTGTATACACCCACCGAAGATAGCATTTCTACTTCCTTGATATGTGAGAATTGCCCTCTCATAATTCAAGGGAGGATGTTTTTAGTAAGCCTTGTGTGTCTACCTCTCAAGGGAATGGACATTATCCTGGGTATGGATTGGCTTTCCGCCAATCAAGTTGTTCTGAACTGTTTCTGTAAAACGATTGAGTTTCCATGCGTGCATTCTACTACTGAAGAGTCTAGTTATGTTGCACAGCGTAATGATCTTTTATTGAGTCACTGTCTAGTGGAAGGTCTTGCAGGATATATGATCTTACTTTCTTCAACTGTAGAGGCTAACCTAGATCTGGACACTATCCCTATAGTGAACGAATTCTTAGATGTTTTTCCTAGCGAGGTAGCGACCTTACCCCCTGAGAGAGAAGTGGAGTTCTCAATAGAACTGGTTCCCGGAACGGGACCAATCTCCATCGCACCTTATAGAATGTCACCCTTGGAGTTGAGGGAACTAAAAGTACAGTTGGAGGATTTGATTTCTAAGCATTTTATTAGACCTAGTGTGTCCCCTCAGGCACTCGCCCTTTGGTAAAGAAGAAAGATGGGAGTATGAGGTTATGTATTGACTACCGGAAAACCAACAAGATCACGGTGAAGAATAAATACCCCTTGCCCAGAATAGATGACTTGTTAGATCAACTTAGAGGAGCTTCGGTTTTCTCTAAGATTGACCTAAGGTCTGGTTATCACCAGATTAGAGTTAAGGTAGAGGATGTCCCAAAGACGGCATTTAGGACTAGATACGGGCACTATGACTATTTAGTTATGCCTTTTGGTCTGACCAATGCTCGAGCCGGATTTATGGACTATATGAATCGAATTTTTAGGCCTTTTCTTGACAAGTTTGTAGTGGTCTTCATAGACGATATCTTAGTTTATTCTAAGGATCCTCGAGAGCATGAGGAACACCTTAGGATTGTTCTCAGTACCCTTAGGGAAAAGAGCCTCTTTGCTAAACCCGAGAAATGTGAGTTTTGGCTCAGTGAAGTTAAGTTTCTTGGTCATGTGATTTCTAAAGCGGGAGTGTCGGTTGATCCTAGTAAAGTAGAAGCAGTCCTTAGTTGGGAACGACCGACCACGGTCACCGAAGTTAGGAGCTTTCTAGGATTAGCCGGTTACTACCGAAGGTTTATTAAGGGATTTTCGCAGATGGTACTTCCCCTGACAAGGTTAACCCGAAAGGGGGAGCCGTTTGTGTGGACTAAGAGCTGTGAGAGTAGTTTCCTAGAGCTTAAGCTCAGTTTGACTTCCACCCCGGTCTTGATTATCCCTGACCCAGCATTGGGATTTGAAGTTTATAGTGATGCCTCTAAGAAAGGGTTAGGATGTGTTCTCATGCAAAATCGACAAGTTGTAGCCTACGCATCTAGGCAGTTAAGGCCCCATGAGGAGAACTACCCTACTCATGACTTAGAGCTCGCAGCCATTGTCTTTGCCCTAAAGATTTGGCGACACTATCTATATGGTGCTTTCGATTTGAAGTGTTTAGTGATCATAAGAGCTTGAAATACCTTTTTGATCAGAAGGAACTTAACATGAGACAAAGAAGATGGGTTGAGTTCCTAAAAGATTATGACTTTGAGTTGAAGTACCATCCGGGAAAAGCGAATGTGGTCGCTGATGCCCTGAGTAGAAAATCCTTGCATGTGTATTCACTGATGATAAAAGAGATGGAGTTGTTGGAGTCCTTTAGGGACCTTAATCTTGGAATTTTCCCATCGGTGAAGCAGTCTCATGCTTTACCATCTAGAAATCTCTTGCAATTTTAGGGAACAAATTAGACTTGCCCAGAATTTAGATGTAGAGTTGCAGTCTAGCAAACACCGCCCCGGTTTTTCTGAAGCTGATGATGGCACTTTATTGTTCCATCACAGAATCTGCATACCAAGGGATAATTCCATTAAGCGGAGTGTTCTAGGAAAAGCCCACAAGAGTGGATTCTCGGTACACCCTGGCTCCACCAAGATGTATCAGGACCTTAGGCAGAGGTATTGGTGGCCAGGCATGAGGAATGATGTGGCAGAATTTGTAGCTCAATGCTTGGTTTGTCGAAAAACCAAGATAGAACATCAAAAGCCTTCAGGTTTTCTCCAACCCTTCGAAATTCCCGAGTGGAAGTGGGATAGTATAGCAATGGACTTCGTGGGAGGATTACCCTACACTCAGTTAGGATATGACTCTATATGGGTCATAGTGGATAGATTAACCAAATCTGCCCATTTTCTTCCCATAAAGTCCACCTACAAAACTGCCCGGTTAGCTGAGATCTATATCAGAGAGATTGTTAGACTCCACGGAGTTCCAACTAACATTGTCTCTGACAGGGATCCAAAGTTTACCTCTCGGTTTTGGAAGGCACTTCACCAAGCCTTAGGGACGAGGTTGAGTCTTAGCACAGCCTACCATCCCCAGACCGACGGCCAGTCGGAAAGGACCATTCAAACTTTAGAGGATATGCTCAGAGCCTGTGTTTTAGAGGATAGCGGTAGTTGGAGCAAGTATTTGTCATTAATTGAATTTTCATACAACAACAGCTATCACTCTAGCATAGGAATGGCACCATACGAGGCTCTCTACGGTCGCAAGTGTAGGACTCCTCTATGTTGGTTTGAAGTGGGGGATAAATAATTGTTAGGTCCCGACCTTGTTCAGGAAACCACTGATAAGATTCGTATGATTAGGGAGAAGATAAACACTGCTCAGAGTAGGCAGAAAAGTTATGCAGATCGTAGGCTCAAACCCCTTGAATTTGATGAAGGAGAACATGTATTCCTGAAAGTCACTCCCACTGTAGGTGTTGGTAGAGCTCTTAGGGCCAAAAAGTTGACCCCTCGGTATGTGGGTCCTTTCCAAATCCTCAGTCAAGTCGGTCCGGTCGCATACCAAATTGCCTTACCTCCTTCTTTGTCAAATCTCCACAATGTTTTTCATGTGTCTCAGCTTAAGAAATACATTCCGGATCCATTCCACTCGATAGACCATGAGTCTACACAACTTAGATCTGATTGCACGTACCAGCCCGAACCGGCCCAAATAGTGGACCGAGCTTCCAAGGCACTCAGGAATAAGACTATCCCTTTGGTCAAGGTGATCTGGGACGGATCCACTCCCGAAGAAGCTACCTGGGAACTCGAAGATGAGATGCGAAGTCAATACCCGCAACTTTTCCAATAGGTATGTAAGTTATCCAATTTTGAGGACAAAATTTTTGAAAGGTGGGTAGTAGTGTAACACCCCAAATTTCCTCAAGCTTGATTTAACGTGTATACATATGCTTAGTATGGCTGAATAATGAATTTTAAGTGATTTTCTCATTGATTGTCAAATTGAATGTGTGAATTTTGTGTTTGGATGATTTTTGCGCAGTGTGAATCGATTCGCAGGCCCCTGTGAATCGATTGAGGGATGTGAGTTTCTTTGGGACTCGATTAGGTTTGCGTGAATCGCAGAGTGAATCGATTCACAAAGGTTGATCCTCTGTGAATCACAGCGTGAATCGATTCACAAAAGGCAGTTCTCTGTGAATCGACTGGGAACCGCAGGAATCGATTCTCGCACTTAAAAGCTGCGATTCTGTCATTTTTACATCGAGTGAATCGATTCACCTATCTTTGTGAATCGATTCACGGTTGTAGTATATCGTAAAAACTCAGTGAAAAAGAATGTAACGCGATTGTTAGAGAGGGTTAGAGAGAGAGGGTGCGACAGAGAGAAGAAGGAGAAGGGGTTAAAACACCTAGGGTTCACAAATTAGAGGGGAAAAACAAGGATTCATGCTAGATTCATCCTCGATCTTAGCTTGAATCCAAGTTGGGGAGTGTTTATGCTTGGATTGGAAAGTTGAAGGAAATCCCTAGAAGGCCAGCTTGAAGGAGAAGAGGAAGAACGTGAAGAAGGAAGAAGAAGAAGCTAAGCATCAACTTTGAACTTGAATCTTGGAAGTTGTTGTGAGTTCTTCCTTCTCTTAGGTGTTGGGCACCCATAAGTCCCACATTAGGGTCCCCTTGAAGAAAACCCATGAACCCTATGTTAGGAAGTTCCCAAATCCCTATTTGATGTCTGACTTTTAGTGTTAATTGCTATGCATGTATTATTGGGACTGTTTATAGGGGTTAATGTTGTACCCAAAACCCCCCATAAACTGTGAGATGGATGTTTGACCATTGGGAGCTCCATGGAGCCCTAATGGAAATGTGTTTTGTCTTGATGTATTTTTCCTTGACTGAACATGTTACATGTTTTCATTTGAATATGAAATGTATCTTTTACATGAATATGTTTAGTTCCATATGAAGCTAGAGTAGCACCTAATTGTATTCTTAATCTTGATTAAAGCATGCATCTAAGGATATAGTTGGTAACTAAATTCTCTAAAAGATACTAAGATGCCTCAATAAAGGAGGTGATCGGTATGGTAAGTGGGGACGCCCTCGGACGGACGGTTAAGACCGAAAAGCGTGTTTATGGGGTTGTATGGGCGTAAGCATACAACACTACCCATGAATCTGAGCCAAAGATGAATTAGAAATTCATAGTAAGAATATGCATTGCATAAACGTGTCATATAAATTCTTGGTGATGATAAATTGTATGAGTTGATGGTGAGGAGTCGGAGGGAGGATTCACTGAGATTATTATCTCACCCGACTCCTTTATTTAATTGTTTTTATAGATGCACAGGTACCAAAGGAAGGCTGACAGCTGTTCACTCTAGGAACCTTGTATCTTGTAGTAGTTTTAGTAACACCTTTAAGATGTAATTTCTAGAATTATGTATTGATGTTGCACCGACATGGATTTATGTATTTAAGTTTAGTTTTATGACATTTGAACGTAATGTTGGACTTTAAGTTTAAATTTGGGATTACTGTACCTAATGTTAATTATCTTATTTTCAAGCTAATGAAAGTAAGGTGTTACATTATGGTATCAGAGCAGTTCGATTCTAATCGGACTGTGGGGGTTACTAGGAATAGTTTCGTGAATTTCTTGAGTCTGCTGTTGTTTTTCTACTTATTATGCTAAGAGATATTGAGCCTGATCAACTCAATGATTGGTGCATTCTATGCAGAATTATGGCTTCAGGTTCTGGAAGGCGCGGAAGACCCAGAACGAATGCTACGATGCCTCAGAATCCACCAGGGCAAGAGAACGCTTGGCTGCAAGGGATATTGCAGGCTATTCAGAATCAGAGTATTGCAACCAACAATCTTGCGGCTCAGTTAGCCTAACAACAGCAGCACCAAGCCCAACCTCCCCCGCAAGAGGAGGAATTAGACCGGAAATTCCTCAAGTTCCTCAAGACGAAGCCACCAACCTTCAATGGAAAAGTAGAAGCCATGGCATCCCAACACTGGCTGGAAGCCGTGGAGAAGAGTTTTAAGGTTGTCCATTGTACCGAGGAACAAAAGGTCGAGCTAGCCACCCATGTGCTCATAGAGGATGCCGAAAATTGGTGGAAAGGGACCCGAGCTTATATGGTGGCTCAAGGGACACCGTTAACTTGGGTGAACTTTCAGAGGGTATTCTTGGAGAAGTACTTTCCACAGACCGTGAAAGATATGACGGATAGAGAGTTGGTCCAACTTCAGCAAGGAAAATATACGGTTTCAGAGTATGTGAACAAGTTTGAAGAGTTGGTAAGGTACTCATCTGTTGCTCAATTTGCTCCAGACGATAATTGGAAAATCAAGCAGTTCAAGTGGGGACTAAGGCCAAACATCCAGAACAGCATTTCACAAACTGAATTCACCGAGTTCGTCAAGGTAGTCCATCAGAGCTACGTGGCTGAAGCAAGCTTGAAGAAGATGTATGAGGATAGGCAAACTAGGTGGCAAGATAAGAACAAAAAGAAGGATGCGGATAAGAGTGCTCAACACATGAGGCCGAAAGGAAATCTTTTCAAAGGAAAGCAGGTTCAAACCTCCGAGTCTGATTATCATGCATGCTCGAACTGTGGGAAGGTGCATCCAGGAGAGTGTATGAAGGGCAAGAATGTTTTCTATGTTTGTCACCAACCAGGACACATGGCTAGGGAGTGCCCCCAATACACTAAGGGGAAAGGAGTCAAGTCTGGTGATCCCAACCAAGGGAGAGTCTTTACTCTTAACGCCAAGAAAGCAAAGGGAGCGGAAAATCTGATGAAAGGTACTTGTTTCCTTCAGGATGAACCTCTAGTTGTTTTGTTTGATTCGGGAGCAACACATTCCTTTATCTCTTGTACATGTGTTCAAAGGCTAGGGTTGTGTCTTACCTCTTTACAATTCCCATTGCATGTGTATACACCCACCGAAGATAGCATTTCTACTTCCTTGATATGTGAGAATTGCCCTCTCATAATTCAAGGGAGGATGTTTTTAGTAAGCCTTGTGTGTCTACCTCTCAAGGGAATGGACATTATCCTGGGTATGGATTGGCTTTCCGCCAATCAAGTTGTTCAATCAAGCTTACGTAAAACGATTGAGTTTCCATGCGTGCATTCTACTACTGAAGAGTCTAGTTATGTTGCACAGCGTAATGATCTTTTATTGAGTCACTGTCTAGTGGAAGGTCTTGCAGGATATATGATCTTACTTTCTTCAACTGTAGAGGCTAACCTAGATCTGGACACTATCCCTATAGTGAACGAATTCTTAGATGTTTTTCTAGCGAGGTAGCGACCTTACCCCCTGAGAGAGAAGTGGAGTTCTCAATAGAACTGGTTCCCGGAACGGGACCAATCTCCATCGCACCTTATAGAATGTCACCCTTGGAGTTGAGGGAACTAAAAGTACAGTTGGAGGATTTGATTTCTAAGCATTTTATTAGACCTAGTGTGTCCCCTTGGGGCGCACCTGTCCTTTTGGTAAAGAAGAAAGATGGGAGTATGAGGTTATGTATTGACTACCGGAAAATCAACAAGATCACGGTGAAGAATAAATACCCCTTGCCCAGAATAGATGACTTGTTAGATCAACTTAGAGGAGCTTCGGTTTTCTCTAAGATTGACCTAAGGTCTGGTTATCACCAGATTAGAGTTAAGGTAGAGGATGTCCCAAAGACGGCATTTAGGACTAGATACGGGCACTATGAGTATTTAGTTATGCCTTTTGGTCTGACCAATGCTCCAGCCGTATTTATGGACTATATGAATCGAATTTTTAGGCCTTTTCTTGACAAGTTTGTAGTGGTCTTCATAGACGATATCTTAGTTTATTCTAAGGATCCTCGAGAGCATGAGGAACACCTTAGGATTGTTCTCAGTACCCTTAGGGAAAAGAGCCTCTTTGCTAAACCCGAGAAATGTGAGTTTTGGCTCAGTGAAGTTAAGTTTCTTGGTCATGTGATTTCTAAAGCGGGAGTGTCGGTTGATCCTAGTAAAGTAGAAGCAGTCCTTAGTTGGGAACCATGACCACGGCCACCGGTTAGGAGCTTTCTAGGATTAGCGGTTACTCACAGAAGGTTTATTAAGGGATTTTCGCAGATGGTACTTCCACGACAAGGTTAACCCGAAAGGGGAGCCGTTTGTGTGGACTAAGAGTTTGTGAGAGTAGTTTCCTAGAGCTTAAGCTCAGTTTGACTTCCACCCCGGTCTTGATTATCCCTGACCCAGCATTGGGATTTGAAGTTTATAGTGATGCCTCTAAGAAAGGGTTAGGATGTGTTCTCATGCAAAATCGACAAGTTGTAGCCTACGCATCTAGGCAGTTAAGGCCCCATGAGGAGAACTACCCTACTCATGACTTAGAGCTCATGACCATTGTCTTTGCCCTAAAGATTTGGCGACACTATCTATATGGTGCTCAGTTTGAAGTGTTTAGTGATCATAAGAGCTTGAAATACCTTTTTGATCAGAAGGAACTTAACATGAGACAAAGAAGATGGGTTGAGTTCCTAAAAGATTATGACTTTGAGTTGAAGTACCATCCGGGAAAAGCGAATGTGGTCGCTGATGCCCTGAGTAGAAAATCCTTGCATGTGTATTCACTGATGATAAAAGAGATGGAGTTGTTGGAGTCCTTTAGGGACCTTAATCTTGGAATTTTCCCATCAGTGAACAGTCTCATGCTTTACCATCTAGAAATCTCTTGCAATTTTAGGGAACAAATTAGACTTGCCCAGAATTTAGATGTAGAGTTGCAGTCTAGCAAACACCGCCCCGGTTTTTCTGAAGCTGATGATGGCACTTTATTGTTCCATCACAGAATCTGCATACCAAGGGATAATTCCATTAAGCAGCAGGTTCTAGGAAAAGCCCACAAGAGTGGATTCTCGGTACACCCTGGCTCCACCAAGATGTATCAGGACCTTAGGCAGAGGTATTGGTGGCCAGGCATGAGGAATGATGTGGCAGAATTTGTAGCTCAATGCTTGGTTTGTCAGAAAACCAAGATAGAACATCAAAAGCCTTCAGGTTTTCTCCAACCCTTCGAAATTCCCGAGTGGAAGTGGGATAGTATAGCAATGGACTTCGTGGGAGGATTACCCTACACTCAGTTAGGATATGACTCTATATGGGTCATAGTGGATAGATTAACCAAATCTGCCCATTTTCTTCCCATAAAGTCCACCTACAAAACTGCCCGGTTAGCTGAGATCTATATCAGAGAGATTGTTAGACTCCACGGAGTTCCAACTAACATTGTCTCTGACAGGGATCCAAAGTTTACCTCTCGGTTTTGGAAGGCACTTCACCAAGCCTTAGGGACGAGGTTGAGTCTTAGCACAGCCTACCATCCCCAGACCGACGGCCAGTCGGAAAGGACCATTCAAACTTTAGAGGATATGCTCAGAGCCTGTGTTTTAGAGGATAGCGGTAGTTGGAGCAAGTATTTGTCATTAATTGAATTTTCATACAACAACAGCTATCACTCTAGCATAGGAATGGCACCATACGAGGCTCTCTACGGTCGCAAGTGTAGGACTCCTCTATGTTGGTTTGAAGTGGGGGATAAATAATTGTTAGGTCCCGACCTTGTTCAGGAAACCACTGATAAGATTCGTATGATTAGGGAGAAGATAAACACTGCTCAGAGTAGGCAGAAAAGTTATGCAGATCGTAGGCTCAAACCCCTTGAATTTGATGAAGGAGAACATGTATTCCTGAAAGTCACTCCCACTGTAGGTGTTGGTAGAGCTCTTAGGGCCAAAAAGTTGACCCCTCGGTATGTGGGTCCTTTCCAAATCCTCAGTCAAGTCGGTCCGGTCGCATACCAAATTGCCTTACCTCCTTCTTTGTCAAATCTCCACAATGTTTTTCATGTGTCTCAGCTTAAGAAATACATTCCGGATCCATTCCACTCGATAGACCATGAGTCTACACAACTTAGATCTGATTGCACGTACCAGCCCGAACCGGCCCAAATAGTGGACCGAGCTTCCAAGGCACTCAGGAATAAGACTATCCCTTTGGTCAAGGTGATCTGGGACGGATCCACTCCCGAAGAAGCTACCTGGGAACTCGAAGATGAGATGCGAAGTCAATACCCGCAACTTTTCCAATAGGTATGTAAGTTATCCAATTTTGAGGACAAAATTTTTGAAAGGTGGGTAGTAGTGTAACACCCCAAATTTCCTCAAGCTTGATTTAACGTGTATACATATGCTTAGTATGGCTGAATAATGAATTTTAAGTGATTTTCTCATTGATTGTCAAATTGAATGTGTGAATTTTGTGTTTGGATGATTTTTGCCCAGTGTGAATCGATTCCCAGGCCCCTGTGAATCGATTCAGGGATGTGAGTTTGCTGGGACTCGATTAGGTTTGCAGTGAATCGCAGAGTGAATCGATTCACAAAGGACAGTTCTCTGTGAATCGAATCTGGGAACTGCAGGAATCGATTCCTGCACTTAAAACTGCGATTCCTGTCATTTTTACACTGAGTGAATCGATTCACCTATGCTGTGAATCGATTCACAGTTGTAGTATATCAGAAAAACTCAGCAGAAAAAGAACAGAACGCGATTGTTAGAGAGAGGGTTAGAGAGAGAGGGTGCGACAGAGAGAAGAAGGAGAAGGGGTTAAAACACCTAGGGTTCACAAATTAGAGGGGAAAAACAAGGATTCATGCTAGATTCATCCTCGATCTTAGCTTGAATCCAAGTTGGGGAGTGTTTATGCTTGGATTGGAAAGTTGAAGGAAATCCCTAGAAGGCCAGCTTGAAGGAGAAGAGGAAGAACGTGAAGAAGGAAGAAGAAGAAGCTAAGCATCAACTTTGAACTTGAATCTTGGAAGTTGTTGTGAGTTCTTCCTTCTCTTAGGTGTTGGGCACCCATAAGTCCCACATTAGGGTCCCCTTGAAGAAAACCCATGAACCCTATGTTAGGAAGTTCCCCAAATCCCTATTTGATGTACAGCTTTTAGTGTTAATTGCTATGCATGTATTATTGGGACTGTTTATAAGGGTTAATGTTGTACCCAAAACCCCCCATAAACTGTGAGATGGATGTTTGACCATTGGGAGCTCCATGGAGCCCTAATGGAAATGTGTTTTGTCTTGATGTATTTTTCCTTGACTGAACATGTTACATGTTTTTCATTTGAATATGAAATGTATCTTTTTACATGAATATGTTTAGTTCCATATGAAGCTAGAGTAGCACCTAATTGTATTCTTAATCTTGATTAAAGCATGCATCTAAGGATATAGTTGGTAACTAAATTCTCTAAAAGATACTAAGATGCCTCAATAAAGGAGGTGATCGATATGGTAAGCCGTGTGGGACGCCCTCGGACGGTTAAGACGTCTAACCACCATATCGAAAGCGTGTTTATGGGGTTGTATGGACGTAAGCATACAACACTACCCATGA
This sequence comes from Calophaca sinica, assembly GCA_037113605.1. Classification (NCBI taxonomy): domain Eukaryota; kingdom Viridiplantae; phylum Streptophyta; class Magnoliopsida; order Fabales; family Fabaceae; genus Calophaca; species Calophaca sinica. The sequence goes on along the minus strand of CM073733.1, from coordinate 97,893,323 downwards.
ATACGAGCCAAAGATGAATTAGAAATTCATAGTAAGAATATGCATTGCATAAACGTGTCATATAAATTCTTGACTGATGATAAATTGTATGAGTTGATGGTGAGGAGTCGGAGGGAGGATTCACTGAGATTATTATCTCACCCCACTCCTTTATTTAATTATTTTTACAGATGCACAGGTACCAAAGGAAGGCTGACAGCTATTCACTCTAGGAACCTTGTATCTTGTAGTAGTTTTAGTAACACCTTTAAGATGTAATTTCTAGAATTATGTATTTATGTTGCACCGACATGGATTTATGTATTTAAGTTTAGTTTTATGACATTTGAACGCAATGTTGGACTTTAAGTTTAAATTTGGGATTACTGTACCTAATGTTAATTATCTTATTTTCAAGCTAATGAAAGTAAGGTGTTACAGTTTGCATATCTCATATTATTGTTTTATACCATGTTTTATTCATTCAGCTACTCTGTTATTACTGGAAGATATATTGTTTGATGAAATGCATTGTGATGGTTGTTACTTTGAGATATACTGTGTGATGAAATAACAGGGATGTGACCTCTGAACAAATTTTCGAGCAAGTCAGAGCAAGGTAGAGAACTTTGGGATCAAGCCACATGAAGATGAGAAAATAGTTACTGCAATGAAAGGAAAAAGGGTTAAAAAATATGAAGCATATTCCTTTGAAGGATCTGCAAATGAATGGACTATCACCTGAGTTAGTTGCTTATGAGACACCTACTGATGGGCTTTACAGGATTGACAGAGAAGAGGATGCCCTTAGGATGCTGGCTGTGAACCTTACCTAGCTTTTCAAATTACAAAGCACTTATGACTTGGTTGTGTAGAAAGGGGAAGCTCTCACCAGTATGGATATTTATTCACAAAGCATAACTTAAATTCAACTTCTATTTTATGATTTTTGTGACAGAGTTTGATGTATAATTTGGTTTAGTTGCTGCTATGGTATGTTAAGAGGTATTTTTTTAACATAATTGGATTCAGATATTTTTCAGCAAAGCAATTAAGATCATACATGGTTAAAAATGAAGAGAAAAATAAACTTTTTGTGCTTAATTCCTTCTATCCCGATATTTTAATCTGACTGGTGGTTGTTAATGCAAAAATGTGCAAAGTTGACAATCAATATACTATTTTTAAGGGGTTGAAAACACTAGCCTAAATGCGATCTGCAGGGATCATAAAGCTAATAATATATATGCGGTGTGTGTGTGTATATATCATAACAAGAGCTATTTAAAGTGATTTAGTGTTGTGGCCATTCAAGGTCAGTGGTAAAATTCCCATTACCATTTGTCATTCCATATGTTCTGTTATAGAACAAGATGCATAATGTTATTCTTTGGATATTAACAACTGGGAAGCAATTATATAGGTTCTGTATCTTATTGAGCATTTAGGCAATAAGGTGGGCAACTTAAGAGGCACCTCTTCTTCTATTTTGACTCTAAATTAGTTTATAATATCTTCTAAAGCATAGCCTCCTTTGGCTAACCTCGCCTTGGATAAAGATGCTATGTCATTTGAGAAGCACAAACAAGAGTGTAAACTCACTATATTAGTGATTTAATCTCTTTATTCTAATTTATTTGAATGACCATGTTGGGATTTGGTTTTGCATGTTAAAAATTGCTGGGGAAGGATAATTTATTCCCTATTCTTGATTGATTTAGAAGGAATGATAACAAACTATTTCTTTTTAGAGTCAGTTGTAAATGATTTCTTTTGAAGTTTGGATTATAGTTTTGCATATTTGATTGTACTTCCAACTGGTAGTTGAGAAAACAAGAACAAGTACTATAGTTGTAATTTTGTATTATAGGTTATGCAGGAAGTGGTCCTCTAAAACTTCTTCCAACCATCGAGAAAATGGCAGAAGTTCAGATTTCTTTTCTCTCTTATTCAAGCTGAATTTGGTAATGGCCTCCTTAAAGAGATTGACTATTAGTTGTCTTCTTTTTTATGTATTTAAGTATTTGTTGTCAATACTATTATTATTGACTTTGTTAAGTAAAATAGAGATGTCTTAATTATTGTGCTAATTAATGTCAAAGTATACAAAACTTGGATTTCCAAATAAAATGTGAAATTACTTCGACAGTTTGAGAGACTATGGAAGGAGAATTCCTAACTTGGTTGCAGTGATAGGAACTTGGTGAACAACAACAAATGTTGGGAAGCTCCTAATGAGAAATCCTAGAGTTCAAGTTTTATTATTATTATTATTATTATTATTATTTTTTTTTTTTTTTTTTTTACCAAGCATTCTCTCCGGGCTTGGAGTGATTGTTGGGACAAGTATGGTAAATTTATGATTTCGGCTGCTTTACTTCTATAGTATTTACAACAGTATATTACATTTATTATTCAAAAAAAAACAGTATATTGCATTTAATTATCCAGGTGAATGCCTTCAAGGAGAGGAGACAATGTTGAACATTGGATGATACCAAAACTACAATGAACAAGCTTCTCCAAATGAGGTTCTTCTTAGAGTGTAAAGCACTTTTATTGCAACAGTATTTCCCTGACTTATATGGACTTATAAATTAAGTTGCTTCATATTTTTTAACCCTTTTTCCTTTCATTGCAGTAACTATTTTCTCATCTTCATGTGGCTTGATCCCAAAGTTCTCTTCCTTTTTTTAAAATTCCCTCCTTTGGTCTGCTATATATTTATGTGTATCTGTGATTGTGTTCAATTATAGCCTTTTCATTAACTTGATTGTATGATTAAGATCTCTAGCTAATGTGTTGATATAGGGATGGTAAGGGGAGGGATGACTGACATAGTATTCAACTGTAAATTGATAATCATGATGTGGAATGATTTATTAATCTGGTAATATTTTTCAATTCATGATTCATTCTCAATACTGTCATGCATAATGAATGATTTTCACTTTTCATTTCATGCCGAGGGATGTGCAGAATAGACTTTCAAGTGTACTTAAATCTAATTTTTTGCTTTAGTTGGATGATGCGGCTTCATGAACCGACTTGCATTGTTTCATGACACAAAATGGATCTATTGAAATAGCATGCTAAATAATTACCAACTTGCTGCAATTAACTCATTATTTTTCTTTTGTTATCTCAGGCAAGTGTTGATACAAGTGAGCCTAATTCACCTATGGATGCAAGAGGATCATCTGGTGCCAGCAACATTTGATGTTTTTTAGGATCTTTTAGTATAAGACTTCTTTTAAGATATTATAAGTTTTGAGTTGTATTACATTAGATATTTGAACTACAAATGTTTCTTTTGATGAAGCTACAAATGTTTGAAATACATTTATGTTATCATGGTTATATTTTTAATGGAATTTTGAGTATTTGTATTAAATTTATTGAATGTTTTATAATTGTCATAAATTAGGAAAATATAAAACCAAAAATGGAAATATTTTGTAACAAAATCATTCCAAATTGTAAGGTATATAAAAGTGTTAACAATGAGATGAGGGAGAAAAAAAGTCTCTTTGAAATTCTACAGAACGTTTAGAGGAGGTTAATAACCCCCTCAAAATAAGTTCAAATTTTAGGAAGTTTAGAACTCCCACAAAAAAAAGCCCCAAAATCACTTCACATTTAGGAGGTTTTCAGGTCCCGCAATATAACCGCTACTAACTGTGGGGGTTAAAAACCTCCGCAAAATAACCGCCTCAAATAAGTACGATACCAGCGTTTTCTAAAAACCCCCGCAAAAAGGTTGCGGCACACGTAACTGCGGCGGTTTTCGTAACCCCCGCGAATCAATTTGCGGGGGTCGAAAACCCCCGCAAAATGACAAAAAAATCGCCGCAAATTGACTGTTTTTTTGTAGTGTTTGTATAACGCTTAAGTATTCAGGGATATTATTGAAGAAAGTCTGGTATAGGATTGTAATATATGATTCTTCTTTATTATCAATCGGTATGTGAAATTTTTTTGAGTCAAATTCTATTTATTTAGGGTTTAATTGTATGTAATTCCCAAATTAGTGTTAGGGTGTTACATTATGGTATCAGAGCAGTCGACCCTCTCGGACTGTGAGTTAAGTGTGTCTAGAGATGATCCGGTTTAGGAAAGTGTCGGTTGTGACTGCGAATCTGAGTTCTCTAAGATCTTTCGATGAATTATTGAGGTAGGCCACCTCAAGGATTCGTCTGGAGAATGAGGAGAAAGAAGATGAGCAGGAAATAGTTTGGTGTTTTCTTGTTTTTACAGGATTTCTAAAGGTAGGTATATACTTACACGTGATAGTATATACATTCTTGGAATTCCTTGGATGAAAAATTATCTTAATTGTGCAATGTATGTTAAATTATGTACATGTTAAGATCTTTGTTGTTATTCTGATTGGCTTATGCTGGATAATTGTCTATTGGATGCGCATAGGAAATTCTGGCTTGTTTGTCTTGTTTGTTTGGTTTGTTTTGATCTTGTTTGAAAATTTGAAAGATATAATTTAGTGACGTGAACGAATCTTATTCACTTTGATTTTTCATTTGGTTGATTTCAATTCCTTGTAGGAATTAATCATAGGTTTGCTTGGGAACTGGAAAATTTAGAAGCATCTGCTTGATGTTTGATACAAATACTTAATTTTTATGGTGTGTGACTTCTTGAGGTTAAGCTTAAGTGTAAGTGAGTTCCCTTCTTCTTTTGTTTTAGATCCATGAGGCACCATAAGACCCATGCTTAGGATTTAATTTTGTCATTCATAGGCTGTCTTGTTTGTGTGGTTTGTGATGATATATGTGTTTGGTCCATATGATGCTAAATTGCCTTTTTAAGATGAGTATGTGATGATTGTGTTGATTTTACCTCAAACTCGTATAGACCTTTCTGTGGTATTTTGAGTATAATTACTTGTGTATATGTTGGATTGAAATAATTCTTAAGCCTATGGAAACTAGACAGCAAAAGCTATTAAATAGGCTCTGGAAGATCCAAATTTCATTAAGTTTTCATGGAGAAAACTGAGCCACAACTTAAGGGACAGAAGCTGTCCCATTTTCTCCTAACAGTAACTTCAAGGGCAAAAACTGTACCAATTGGGGAAATGTAAAATTAAATAAAAATCATTTTCAGTAACTAGATGCTTTAAGCTTTCCAATGACTGGTCATTCACTTGATTCCGATGTCGTTTGATACCCCAACGAAGCTCTTAAAGAAAATGTGTTGATGCTGGAAAATAACCTTTATGGTAAATCGTTTAAATTTATTGAATGTACTTGGTTTATGTGTTCATATAGCTATTTTTCTTGTATGAGCTTGTGCTTATGGTTGAATACTGATGCTTATGGACTATGACTGAATTATTATGAATATTTTCAATTATGTCCTGGGTATCCTAAGCTCTAAGAAAAGATTGTTTATCCGTCTGTTTTTTTATAACGTCCCCCTACTTTCAATCTAGTGTAATGCTGCTTTGTCATGATTCGAATACGTCATAAGTTACACTTGATCATGTAATTGGCTTAAAAGTGATTTATTGAGGAGCAAGAAAACAAATTTGGAAGGATATGTTGTTGCTTGTGGATTATATGCAAGTTTTCCCCACTCTTTTACGTTTGAATCTTGATTTTATTGTGTCTTGATTTATTGGTATGGTTGAGTAGAGTCTTGGAAATCTGACACATGTTTTGGCTTACATGCAACTATAACTTGTGCTAAGTGCTAGATACATTGTCCAAACTTGCGTAAACATTGATAGTGAGTTCTTCTCACATTAGGTGTGGGCAACCAATAAGTCCCACCATAGGGTTATCTTGCCTTGCTTGCATGTTCATATAGTTGAGGTGTTGCGTGAATTCTGGTTATCTAATATTAAAGGAATGAGTTTAGAAGTCTTGAGCATGGCTAAGTGAGGTTTGAGTAGAATTTTAGAATTTGAGATATGGTTTGGCTTTGCATGTAGTTATAAGTGTGTGCAAAGTGTTTGATTCATCATTTGAACTTGCTTGATCACTGATATTGATTTCTATTTGGTTGGATTTGATCTTGAATGGCTTGAATCAAGTTTTAGGAAGTTAGGGACTCTTAAAAACCCATTTTCTGCTGAACTCTGCAGGAGTGCTCTTGAGTTACTCTTCAGGTGCTCTTGAGCGCACTGCTTGTCCTTTTTAAAACAGAAGCAGCTGCAGGAGTGCTCTTGAGTTGCGCCCCAGGTGCTCTTGAGCGCACTCCCTATCTCTTTTATTTAATTTTTGTCTGTTTCAATGGCTTAGAGGCTAAGAGGGCATGACCTTTAAGACCTTTTTTAATCTTAATATGTTGATGGTTAATTGGACTAGTAACCTTGAGCAATAGGGCTTAATCTTAGGGTTATATGCATGCATAACCTGATACTTTGGCATTGATATGAGTGATGCATTTGATTGGAATTGTTTGTGTTTGAGAACTGTGAAGTAGGTACTTTGGAGTGTTGTGGATCAATGATCTATATGTAGTGCCCTTATCTAAATGGGGTTTCAACTCTAAGTGAGGATTTATATGATTATTTAGTATTGTATTATTGTTCAATGCCTTGTGATTGATTTGATTATGTTCTTGATTGAATTTATGTGAGTAACACTTGATGTGGGCTTTGGCAACCGGAGGGACTCAATATGAGCTACCTGAAGACCGAGCCGGGGTGTTACAACAAAAGACATTGAATGTGATTGAGATTGAGGATATTTGCATAAATAATGCAAACCCATCTTTGGTTATTTTAGGGTTTTTCCACTGACGAGGACTCCTTGGTGGAGCCAATTAAGGTTCTCACTCTTTTCTTGGGTTATTAAGTGGACACTCTTTTCTTTGGGTTATTGAGTGGCACCAAGAAGGTCCATCCTTTATGAATTGTGAATACTGTGTAAACAATATTGAATAATTGTTGGCATTGATATGATATGAGGTATGTGACATGTCAAGTGCTATGTGAACACTGTTGTTATTTGTTTGCATTAACTCCGGCTTGAAGTATGCAACCTGTGATTGATTATGTAACAATGTTGAACATTGTTGCATTACTTATGATTGAGGATTAGGTTATACGCTTCTTTGTGATCAATTAATTCCATAGTTATTCCTCAACAGATAAGTGCTCCTAATGGTGACCTTACTGTTAACAGTGTTAGTAAACATGACCAATTTTCAACTATTAATTTTGAGAAGGTCACTTTGGATATATTGTACCTAGAGTGGTTCAACACTGTGTTAATCCTTTTGTCGTGACCACTTGGTTCTACGACAATTAGAATTGGTAAGTAAGGATTCGTAGAGGGCGGTTTTGATCCGTTTAGGATGGCCATTCATAATCGCTTAGGTTTCCAACGCTTGTTAATTAATCAGGTTTGTTGGGCCTAACCAATGTGGATGAATCTTAAATTGATTGGGAACCTCAAAGCCTCCTAAAAAAAAACTTATAGAGCTTGTTTTCAAAAATCGAAAGGGATGGTGATGAACCAAACTTAGTAATACCTAAGTTGTAATTAGGGAACCTCGTAGGGAGTCTACGCCCTAATTCATTAGAAACACTTTAAGCCTTCTAGACATAGTGACCTTGGTGGAATAACTAGCTTGATGAAGAGTGTTAGACCATAGTCTTTGGACTACTAGAGTCACAGTATAGCTAAATCGGCAGAAATTCAAGGAAATTAATGTCTACGCTAGATTCAACAGCCGGTGTATGAAGTGGGATTGTTTGACCAATTACAAACTTTGTCTTGACTTAATAAGCATCTTATTGGGATTAGGACTTAGTTTGTAACTGGTTAGCTAAATCACAAGTTCTCCGGATAGTTGACCTAGGGTAGCTATTAATTCTTTTTTTTGAAATTCCGATGATTTAGAACGACCAAGGGAAGGAACTTACTCATTCGAAGAATAGTAGGATTAGAGTTCGCAGCGGAAGCTCAGAGAGCAGAACCTCCGTAAGGATAAGGTTAGAAGGTAAGGCGAATTTTGGGGACAACATTCCTAAAAGGTGGGGAGTACTGTAAAATCCCAAATTCCCTAAGCTTAATTATTAGAAATCCTAAGTGAAAAAGGGGTTTAATCCCTAAGGATTAAATACAGTACATAGACTTAATTTAGTAGTTTAAAACCAATTTGGAACTAAAGGGTAAAATAGTAATTTTACCCAATAAATTAGGAAATATGGGACTAATTAATTAGGAGTAGTTTTAATTGATTAAAATTACTCAAAATGTTATTAGAAACCAAAGGTTGAATTAAGAGGTTTATTAAGGGCTTGTTTGCAAGATTTTTAATTAAACCTTGACCTAAGCCCCACCATACTCCATGTTCCACTTACTTCCACCCTAGCACCCACTCAAAACCCTCTTCTCTTCCTTTCTTTCGATCAGCAGCAGAACAAAGAGGGAAAAAACAAAAGAAAAAAAAGAAAGGGAGAAGAAGAGAAAGAAGGAGAAGGAAGGAAGGGGCTCGATGGAGAAGAGGGAGGAGGTGGTCGTGATGGCCACCGCGACAGCAACTCACGGCGGCGAGGCCACCATCGCGGCGGCTGAAAGGAGGTGGCGAGGCCACTGTTCATCGTGGCCGAGAAAGAGAGAGAGAGAGAGAGAGAGAGAGGCCGAGAGCGAGAGACAGATCGAGAGATTGAGGGAGAGAGATAACTCGAAAATGGAGGAGGAAGGAGAGGAAGAAGATGAACCAAGACTCAAAGGAGAAGATGGATTGGAAGAGGAAGCTTCATTTTAAGCTTTCATGGAGGACGAAATCAAGAAGGAAAGAGGCTTGCATGTGGCTTCTAAGTGTTGAGGATGAAGATTCTGAACTCAAAGTGAAGGAAGAAGGGGAAAGAGGATTTTTGGAATTGAAATCCCTAACTTGGGATTGCTCGGTAACATAGACTTCCCTCAAAACCTCCTTTAGGGTGTGCTAGGAATTGTTAATTAAATTACTTAGATTAATTATCAGTTTATTAATTATTCTGAAATGGTCTTGTATGGGGGTTGATCAAATAGGGTTGATATCGCCCCAACCCCCTAAACCAATGTGTGATGTTTGTACTATTGAGAGCTCCATTGAGCTCCAATCGAAATATTTTTATGTGGTTCTCATGTTCGTTAAATAGGTCTGGTTATAATCTTGAAGTGGCTCGGCATTCGAGCTAGCCCATTATAGGAGTTTGTGAATTGTGAAGATGTGGCTTTGATTCTTAGTCATGCATGTGAGTTCTTGCATTGAATCTTGAATTGATTGAATTTAGATTGCAATGTCTTGATTGGTGATAGTTTGTGTTTGGAACCTTAAATGAAAGGGATTTAATCCCACATGATTTCTTGTGAAAGTTCTTAGGATTTCCATTGTGATGAATGACCCTGGATTACATTCATTGATTATGTTCTTGATTGAAATTGTGTGAAGTCCTGTGAGTAACATACCTTTCAGAAACCCTTTTGTAACACTCCAATGTGGGTGGGGGCTGGGTTGTTACAATATAAGGCGCTTGTATTCCTCTGATAGGAATTGTTTGGAATGTTTGCAATTTGCTCTGCAACCCCATCGTAAGTGATTAGCTACCACCTTTGCCGTTGGGGGCCCCTTGACTTTATCCTTCTATATATAGGATTTTACCCATTCTGCGTTTGAGCTGGGCCTTTGGCTTTATCCTTGTATATGGGATTTTACTCATTTTACAATTGGGCTGGGTCAAGTGGGGATATTCATTGTGGTCCTTTGGACATTTGTTTGCAATTGCTTCTCTCTTTAAAGATGTCAAATGCATTACTATGAATTGTGATTTGCTTGTAAGCATTATTGAACACGTGTGTGCAATGATTATGAATTGAGGTTGGTGAGAAATGATCGTGTTATGTTTAGGTTATGTGTTGATGTGTGTTTGGGAGTTAGAAATTTAGTTGCAATATCATGTTTAAGGTTTGATTAAGGATAGTGAACAAATAAATAAGTACATATTTATGGGGAGGATTTTCCATATGTCGCACACCACGTATGGCTGGAAACAACGGTAAAAATATTTATGATTTCAAGACTATGTTATTGAGTTTTATAAACTCACCTTTGGGGCGTTATTTTTAGGTACAACTGTTGATGAGGTTCAAAGCATTGGATTAGGCTTGGTCTTGCCTTCCAGCGAGACCTGAGTTACCGGATCACGAGTCGAGTCTTGGTTTCTGAGTTGTGTCTTTGTGTAATTAAGAGATTTATGTATAATTTGTAATTATTTTAATTATCTATTCTTTGAAAAGAAGTTGTAATAATTATAGTTAATTCCGTTTTCGAAACTCTGAGTTATGTTTAATATCTTCATAGCATATTTTGCATAACGCTTAAGTATTCAGGGATATTATTGAAGAAAGTCTGGTATAGGATTGTAATATATGATTCTTCTTTATTATCAATCGGTATGTGAAATTTTTTTGAGTCAAATTCTATTTATTTAGGGTTTAATTGTAAGTAATTCCCTAATTAGTGTTAGGGTGTTACATTATCCTTCAAGGATGCATAACAGTTCTTTTATCCCATAAATGAAGTCCAGGATGGGGGGAAATTAATTTAGACATCTTATATTCTACCCTCTAAATTTATTCTTATCTGGGGCCTGCTACATAAAATATTGCCCACGGATGAAAATTTACAACAAAAGAGATGCACAACTGCCTTTATTTGCGGTGTTTGTGGTTCAACAGTAGATACCTCAAACCATTTATTTCAAGAATGCCACTTTGCTCGTAGCATATGGTCTTGGCTTAGCTCAGTGTTCCATAAACCTGTTGTTTTAACTGGCTTTCACTCTCTTTTTTCTACTTTGGATAGCCCTTGGTGCACTAAATTAGAGTTTTAATGCTAACTGCTATCATAAATACAATTTGGATGATATGGCATTGTTGAAATAGATTAAGATTCAGTAACAAAAGAATTTGTTTGCAGGGGCAATCTGATCTCTCATTGCCAACACCTCACTATTAGGTAACATGTCAAAGGGAGTCAATACCGCGTCAAACGCCAATTCATCTATCCTCAGGACTTTCTATGTGACTCAACATGCTGCAGAAGCCCCTTTAATTAAACAAATTGATTGGATTCCTCCAAATTGTGGATGGATAAAATGCAACAATACTGATGGAGCCTCCAGAGGCAACCCCAGTCTCGCAGTGTGTGATGACCTATTTAGAGACAACAGTGCTGCCATACTTGGTTGTTTCACTTCCTTTTTAGGAACTAACTCCTCTTTAAATGCAGAATTGTCAGGACTAATGCTTGTAATTGAGCTTGCTCATCAAAGGGTATGGAATTGTTTATGGATTGTGTGTGACTCCAGGCTTGCTGTTTAGACCTTCAACTCGATTGAATAGTTCCTTGGAAACTAAAAACTAGATGGAAAATTGTTTAATTATTCCTAAACTTATGCATCTCATTGTTTCCCAGATTCATGGGGAAGAAAATAATTATGTTGACAAATTAGCAGCTATGCTATTATACATAGAAGTTTTACTTGGTGGAAGTTAGTTCCTTATTTCATTAGGGAAGACTTTTTCTGAAATAGGTTTGGCCTTCCTAATTACAGGTTTAGATAATTCATCATTACGTATTTGCCTAGCCCCCCATGTTTCTTGATTTCTTTTTCTCTTTCTTATGAATAAATGTTGGTGTGCTGCAAACGATTGGTAGGAGCTGTGGTGCCAACATAGTTGGATCACCTTTTCCTATTGTGATGTCTTTGCATGTTAATTTTTTTTTAAAAAGGGTGGACACTTTCTTTTCTCATAGGTTTGTGTAGTACCCTAATTTTGTCCGGCCTTTTATCTTATTTTATTTTTATTTTTTTATTATTTATTTTAACTTTTTAAATTTGTAATAAAATAAAAATAATATTTTTGATTTTATAATAAAGAATAAAAGAGATTAAAAAGAAAGAAAGAAAAAAGAGAAAAATGGGAGAAAAATGAATAAAAAGGAAAGAGGGGTGCAAGATGATGAAACTAGGGGTGCCACTAGCAAAGTGAACCCCATTCCAACGCCCAGCCCACTTCTTTCTTACTTCACGCACCCCTTTTTCTCCATACACTCCCCTGCACGCCTCCCTTGCTCCCCTTGCTGCTTCCTGCACCCCGCTTCCTTCACTCGCACACCCCAGCCCAGCACCCACGCAAGCCCAGCCCAATTCCCATAACCCTATAACCATCAAAAACCTAATCTCCTCATTCCAGCCGCTTCAACCTAACACCCTATCCTTTCTCTCATCCGCGGCGCCCCCTCTCCCCGTTCCATCCTCCCCGCTTTCTCTTCTTCATCTTCCTTATTCTCCTCCTAGATTCTCGCCTCCATCCCCTCCTCTTTCTCTTCACTTTCTTCTTCCTTCTTCATTCTCATTGAAACCTAACCCTAATCCCTCCCTTAATTTTTGATCTTAAGCCGCGGCGATCCTCTCCCCTTATCTATCCCCAAATCACGACCTCATCTCTTCTTCCTCTTATCCCTTCTCTTTTCAATCTCCAAACCCTAATTTCTCATCACCCAACCGCGGCCACACCAAACTCACTTAACCCTAAACCTCATGACCGCAACACCCTCATCTCCAAACCCTAACCTATCAAAACCGAATCGAATCCACATGATTCGGTCAAGAGATGCGCCTGATTAAAGGAAAGAAGAACTGTGAAGATCTCCACGAAAATCAGGGAGTATTTAACTTTTATTTCTTATCTTTGTATCCTTTTTAATGTTTGGATTCAGTTACCGATTCGATTTTGGTTATGTTCATAGGTCTATAAAAGCCAAGGAACCCAGAGGAGAGTAGAGGGAGAGGAGGAAACCGGGTTGAAACAGAGGAGAAATAGAGGACGACGAAGAAGGCAGAAGCAGAAGGAAGGAATTGTGACTACGAACCTGTGAGGCTACCATAAATCCCAAATTAAACACCATTTAGTCTTAGGTTTTTTTTAATCCCCTTCTCTTTACTTCTGTAATTTTCTAGGAAAAGCTAATACCCAGGTTTCATCTTCTTTCTTTTATTTCTTTCTAAATATGATTCTGTAACAGAGATTTAATCAACTTCTATTGCATTTTCTTACCTTTCCTCATTTTCGTTCTTTCATTTTTTGTGATTGTTGTTGCTGTTGTTATTGCCATCGCTGTTGTCGTTGCTGTTGTTGTTGTTGTTGTTGTCGTACGATTCTGGAACGAGATTAGGGTTAGGGTTTGGCCTTCCAATGGGGTCAAACCCTTAGTAGGGACCAATGTGCAAATTTTCTATTAAGGAGGGGTATAAAAGCAAAATAGGAAATTTCTATTTCTTTATCTACACATTCTTTTAATTAAATAAATAAGTTAATATTTTTTTAACTTGTTTAATTTATTTTTATTTTTATCTTTTAATCTGCTTCTGTAAGTAAAAAATATTCTTTCTTTTAAATAGATTTTTTTATCCTTTTTACCTGTTAATGACTAAGTAATTAAAATTTTGCTTTTATTATTTTTATTTAAAATAACAGAAAAGGTAATTTTAGGTCTATTAGATTTATTTAGGGGGATCGATTCCTTTAATTATGCTAAACAATCAATAGTAATAGCTATTAGTAATGAAATTCTTTTGACTCTTTTTTTATAATATTAGCAGTGTTATTAATTAGTGAAATTGGTCGGTAATTGATATGCTCAGGTCAGAGTCATAAATAGAGTCTCATTTCCATTTCAGCAAGTATACTTATAGAAATAAAATAAACAAATTTCACTTTTGGGAAATAAATTATTTATGGGCAAACAATTATTTTCAAACAATTAAAGGTACCGTTTTACGGGCATGGTGGGGTGCTAATACCTTCCCCGCACGTAAATAACTCCCGGGCTCAAAATCTAGTTCAAAAGAACTTTTTCTTCAAAATAATTCAAAAATAGGTTTTCCAATGTTTCCTAAAATAAATATTGGTGGTGGCTTCATTTAATTTTGAGGGTGGTTGCTACAGTTTGGCTTGTGCCCCCATTTTTTTTGTATTCTTTATTTTCATTATTTTTAATAAAATCATGGTGTGCTGCAGATAATTAGTAATGGTTGGGGTGCTAATCTAGTTGAGATCACTGATATTATTGTGATATTTTTACATGCCATTTTTGCCTTAAAAACTTTGTTATGTGTACGCTGCTTAATGCTATTAAGACACATAATTATGACTGATTCCTAAACATAGTTTGAAATTCAAACACAAGACACATAAATTCAAAATTTTAAAGCTACTAATATCATGATCTGAGAAAAAATATTTGAGGTATGGAACTGGTCCTATGAAAAACAAAGCATGAAACTTTGACACGTAAACTTGAATCATGAAATCTTTTGTTGTAGCTACACCTTTTAATCTTGACATCTGAATGGGTTCCTAAATGTATTATTGACGATTGGAACAAAAAAAATTTTTAACAAAGATTGCAACTAAATTTTAAAGAGTAATTAAAAGGTTTTTAATTTATATTCTTAATGTGATTACTTTGTTAAAAAAATATTTATTATTAGTGGAGGTTATAGCAACAATCGGAGGTCGTTTATACTGTAATATTAACTACAATTAGATGTATTTCATATTCTCAATATCTCATTGATGATTAAATTTCTCTAAATCAGTATTCTTAATATGTGAAATTACACAATGCAAATGAACAAAAGATAGTTTTTTTCGTGAATAAACCAAGAATAATTATTTCTATGTTTACATTAACTTTATTTTTTTTTTAATTTTCTTTGATTAGTTATTTTGTTTTAAAAGTCAATAATTTCACGTGTTACTTTTCACGTGTTACTATTCATATGTTTAGTTTCATGTGGCTTTTTTAAATTATGTCTAATCATATTTTAAAAAATATAAAATATAAATTTGATGTATTATTACAATACCATTTCTATTAAGAGAGTGTTTATTAATATTTTATGTGAATTGTTATTTTCAGTTATTGAATTTGTAAAAATATATTTCATCTTAACATATAATCAAATTTGTTATTATATGTTGGGTTAAATATGTTTTTGATCCCTATAAAATGAGTGAATTTTGGTTTTCGTCCTTGTAAAAAATGTTCTTTGGTTTTCATCCCTCCAAAATTTAAAAGTATTGTTTTTGGACCTTGTAAAATGGACAAATTTTGATTTTTGGTCCCTGTAAAATATTTTTATTTGACTTTCATCCCTCTAAAACTTGGAACAACTATTTTTTGGTCGCTAGTATTCATTTTAGGGCAGTTAAACAAAATTCGTTTTAGGGGTCAAGGAAAAATATTTAGGTAGTTACATGCTAACATATCATCACATACATCATTGAGTATCAATTGGGATGACCACGGGACCTTTCGAAAGACACATAAGCACTTAACAGATGTCACATGACAGTAGGAATCATAATCAATAATTTCATATTTTAGAGGCATGAAATCCAAAGACAAAATTTCACAGGGACTAAAACTAAAATTCGCTTATTTTATAGGTACTAAAAACATGTTTGACCCTTATATCTTTCTTTATCCTATATTATTCTTTTGTGGCTTATATATATTTTTTGTCCCTGTAGATATTGAGGTTTTTGTTTTTTGTCCCTACAAAAAATGTTTTTTTTTGGTCCCTGCAATTTTCTTAATTTTGTTTTTTTTCATACGAATTTTTTGCTTTTCATCTCTATAATATATATAAATATATATAGGCATTAAAATCCAAACAGTCTCTAATTTCAGGGACTAGAATCAAACATGAAAAAATATTACAGGAACTAAAATGAAACAACAAGGATCAAAAGTGTAACATCCCAATTTCCCTAAGCTAGGTAATTGGATGTGCATAAGAAATAAATAGCAGTTTATGAGTTAAAAACAAAGTATTAGAGCATATAAGTGGTATATAGTAAATAAGTAGTTGCATGAAGTATATGACCCAAGATAGTAAAAAGGGAGTGTAACCCATAATGTGAGGGGTGCACATAGTAAGTGAGTGCGTGTATGTTAGTTATTAAAAAGAAAAGAGGAAGTGGGAGACTAAAAAAAGAAAGGAATAACCATAGAAGAAGAGAAGAGAAAGAAAGAAAGAAGAGAAAAGAGAAGATGGAAGAGAGAGAGAAGGGGAAACCATGAGAAGAAGGAGAAGGAGGAAGAAGAAAGAATCACCTCCATGAAAGGCTAAGGAAGAAGAAGGTGGTCTTGCATGTAGAAGAAGAGAAAGAAAAAGGTGGTCTTGCATGTAAGAATGTGTTATTGACGTCTAATTGGTGAACCTGCCAATTGTGAATAGATGCCAATGCAAGAACAAGGGGCACAGTAGTAATATTGGTAATGGATGAAAAAGTATCAAAATAGTCCTACCCTTCCCTTTGATATAGCCTTTAGCAAAAATTTGTGCTTTAAGGCGAACATTGGCATATGAGTTCCTTTTAATTCGATATAACCATTTGTTGCTTGTGGGAGTGACATTGGGAGGCAAATCGACAAGGCACCAATTTTGATTAGCCTCTAAAGCCCGAATCTTGTGGATGAAATAAAATCTGTCACCCTACCACTATTCCATTATGAAGACTGATTTATGTGACAGCATTCTTTTAGAACTTTATCCTTCAAGGATGCATAACAGTTCTTTTATCCCATAAATAAAGTCCAGGATTGGGGGAAATTAATTTAGACATCTTATATTCTACCCTCTAAATTTATTCTTATTTGGGGCCAGCTACATAAAATATTGCCCACGGATGAAAATTTACAACCAAAAAGATGCACAACTGTCTTTATTTGCACTGTTTATGGTTCAACAGTAGATACCTCAGACCATTTATTTCTAGAATGCCACTTTGCTTGCAGCATATGGTCTTGGCTTAGCTCAGTGTTCCATAAACCTTTTGTTTTAACTGGCTTTCACTCTCTTTTTTCTACTTTGGATAGCTTTTGGTGCACTAAATTAGAGTTTTAATGCTAACTGCTATCATAAATAAAATTTGGATGATATGGCATTGTTGAAATCAATTAAGATTCAGTAAACAAAAGAATTTGTTTGCAGGGGCAATCTGATCTCTCATTGCCAACACCTCACTATCAGGTAACATGTCAAAGGGAGTCAATACCGCGTCAAACGCCAATTCATCTATCCTCAGGACTTTCTATGTGACTCAACATGCTGCAGAAGCCCCTTTTATTAAACAAATTGATTGGATTCCTCCAAATTGTGGTTGGATAAAATGCAACAATACTGATGGAGCCTCCAGAGGCAACCCCAGTCTCGCAGCGTGTGATGACCTATTTAGAGACAACAGTGCTGCGATACTTGGTTGTTTCACTTCCTTTTTAGGCACTAACTCCTCTTTAAATGCAGAATTGTCAGGAGTAATGCTTGTAATTGAGCTTGCTCATCAAAGGGTATGGAATTGTTTATGGATTGAGTGTGACTCTAGGCTTGCTATTTAGACCTTCAATTCGATTGAATAGTTCCTTGGAAACTATAAACTAGACGGAAAATTGTTTAATTATTTCTAAACACATGCATCTCATTGTTTCCCAGATTCATGGGGAAGGAAATAATTATGTTGACAAATTAGCAACTATGCTATTATACATAGAAGTTTTACTTGGTGGAACTTAGTTCCTTATTTCATTAGGGGAAGACTTTTTCTGAAATAGGTTTGGCCTTCCTAATTACAGGTTTAGATAATTCGTCATTAGGTATTTGCCTAGCCCCCCATGTTTCTTGATTTCTTTTTCTCTTTCTTATGAATAAATTTTGGTGTGCTGTAAATGATTGGCAGGAGCTGTGGAGCCAACATAGTTGGATCACCTCTTCCTATTGTGATGTCTTTGCATGTTAATTTTTATTAAAAAGGATGGACACTTTCTTTTCTCATAGGTTTCGCTTGTGCCCCCATTTTTTTGTATTCTTTATTATCATTATTTTTAATAAAATCATGGTGTGCTGCAGATAATTGGTAATGGTTGGGGTGCTAATCTAGTTGAGATCACTGTCATTATTGTGATGTTTTTACATGCCATTTTTGCCTAAAAACTTTGTTATGTGTACGCTGCTTAAAGCTATTAAGACACATAATTATGACTGATTTCTGAACATAGTTTGAAATTCAAACACAAGACTCATAAATTCAAAATTTTAAAGCTACTAATATCATGATCTGAGAAAAAATATTTGAGGTCTGGAACTGGACCTATGAAAAACAAAGCATGAAACGTTGACACGTGTACTTTGAATCATGAAATCGTCTGTTGTAGCGACACCTTTTAATCTTGACATCTGAATGGGTTCCTAAATGTATTATTGACGATTGTAACTTTTTTTTTTTTTGACAAAGATTGCAACTAAATTTTAAAGAGTAATTAAAAGGTTTTTAATTTATATTCTTAATGTGATTACTTTGTTAAAAAATATTTATTATTAGTGGAGGTTACAGCAACAATTGGAGGTCTTTTATACTACAATATTAACTACAATTAGATGTATTTCATATTCTCAATATCTCATTGATGATTAAATTTTCCTAAATCAGTATTCTTAATAGGTGAAATTACACAATGCAAATGAATAGAAGATAATTATCTCTATGTTTACATTAACTTTATTTTTTTACTTTTCTTTGATTAGTTATTTTTTTAAATAGTCAATAATTTCACGTGTTACTTTTCACGTGTTACTATTCATATGTTTAGTTTCATCTGGCTTTTTTAAATTATGTCTAATCATATTTTAAAAAATATAAAAAATAAATTTGATGTAGCATTACAATACCATTTCAATTAAGAGAGTGTTTATTAATATTTTATGTGAATTGTTATTTTCAGTTATTGAATTTGCAAAAATATATTTCATCTTAACTTATAATCAAATTTGTTATTATATGTTGGGTTAAATATGTTTTTGGTCCCTATAAAATGAGTGAATTTTGGTTTTGGTCCTTGTAAAAAATGTTCTTTGGTTTTCATCCCTCCAAAATTTAAAAGTATTGTTTTTGGAGCTTGTAAAATGGAAAATTTTGATTTTGGTCCCTGTAAAATGTTTTTATTTGATTGTCATCCCTCTAAAACTTGGAATCACTCTTTTTTGGTCCCTAGTATTCATTTTAGGGTAGTTAAACAAAATTCGATTTAGGGGTCAAGGAAAAATATTTAGGTAGTTACATGCTAACATATCATCACATACATCATTGAGTGTCACTTGGGATGACCACGTGACCTTTCGTAAGACACATAAGCATTTAACAGATGTCACATGACGGTAGGAATCATAATCATTAATTTCATATTTTAGAAGAATGAAAACTAAAGAGAAAATTTTATAGGGATTAAAACTAAAATTCGCTTATTTTTCAGGGACTAAAAACATATTTGACCCTTATATCTTTGTTCATTGTATATTATTCTTTTATGGCTTATATATATTTTTTGTCCCTGCAGATATTGAGGTTTTTGTTTTTTGTCCCTACGAAAAATGTTTTTTTTTTCATCCCTGCAATTTTCTTACTTTTGTTTTTTTCCGTGCAAATTTTTTGCTTTTCGTCCCTATAATATATATATATATACATATATATATATATGTATATATAGTCTATATTTTAGGGAATAAAATCAAAATAGTCTCTAATTTCGGGGACTAGAATCAAACATGAAAAAATATTACAGGAACTAAAATGAAACAACAAGGATTAAAAGTGTAACATCCCAATTTCCCTAAGCTAGGTAATTGGATGTGCATAAGAAATAAATAGCAGTTTATGAGTTAAAAACAAAGTATTAGAGCATATGAGTGGTATATAGTAAATAAGTAGTTGCATGAAGTATATGACCCAAGATAGTAAAAAGGGAGTGTAACCCATAATGTGAGGGGTGCACCTAGTAAGTGAGTGCGTGTATGTTAGTTATTAAAAAGAAAAGAGGAAGTGGGGGACTAGAAAAAGAAAGGAATAACCGTAGAAGAAGAGAAGAGAAAGAATGAAAGAAGAGAAGAAGAGAAAAGAGAAGAAGGAAGAGAGAGAGAAGGGGAAACCTTGAGAAGAAGGAGAAGGAGGAAGAAGAAAGAATCACCTCCATGAAAGGCTAAGGAAGAAGAAGGTGGTCTTGCAAGTAGAAGAAGAGAAAGAAAGAGAAGCATGGAGTAGGAGGAAGAAGATGAAGTTGAGTCATGCATCTAGAAGTGTTCCAGTCTAGGATGTTTGTTTTTCTTGTCTGCAAATCGATAATTTTCTAAGTTCTTCAGGCGAATTATTGTGGCAGGCCACCTCAAGGATTTTTTTGGGGAATGAGGAAAACTAAAGACTAGCAGAAGTTAGCACATGCTAAGCATTCGTTTTCATGAAACTCCATGATATATATATATATATACACACACACACAAATATGTACACATGTGCATATATATACATATATATATATATATATATACATACATATATATATATATATATATATATATATATATATATATATACGTGTGTGTGTGTATATGTATCCGATTTTGTAGATGGTGGAAATCCATACTATTCATAGGAATAGGGATTCCCATGTTTCTGCAAATACTACACCAATACGACATACCTCTTGTATGTGTTATTCCGTATATGTGCTGATTGATGTGTTAGACGAGGATATCATGTAAGTGGATACTATTGTATCCCTAGTTTGCATTTAAAAACCGAATGAAAAAGTAGGAGTCCAACTCCAATAGGTATTATACATTGCTTATATGATTTGATGTTGAAAATTGTTGAATGATGAAGGTGTTATGGGTCCTATTGATTATGTGGTGGCTATTTGCTTAGCCTTATCCTTTCATGACCTAGCAAGGAAGTCCACAATAGAGTTTCTTAATAGTATCCTCATACTTGGGAATGAAATGATTTCAAGACTTAAGCTTGAATGAGAATGAAGAATGAATGTACGATCGTGTAGGTGAGTACAAACGTCGGTCTGGGGTATTGTGATTGTATAATCCGACCAAATCCGGCGGCATAGATTCTTGGTTCAACAGCAAATGAACCCTAAGGGAGTAGCACAAACGAGTTACTATCACCTATATAAGTATTACATATGGGCCATTAAAATGTGAATTTGATATGTTATAATCTAAAATGATTAAATATTAAGATGAGTGGAAATGATAGATGCGTAAGAGTCTATGTTTAAGAAAGGTAGAATAGAATACTACGTCGAGTTCCTTGAAGATTTTCTCTGATTTGATAAAGGATGTGAGCTAACCTTGTATTTTCACAATGATTAATTTTTCAAAAGGATTAAACAAGGGAAGCTCGTGTCATGGCACAAGTAGATCAAGAATAGCTAATACATTGTTGAGTGTGTAGTTAGTCGATTGTCAGATGACTATTATCCTTGTTAGCGCAACAGAGAATTGTGGATACTCGGAGTTTAGCGATTGACTACTTTAAAATAATCGGTCAATATCTTTGGAATTCATGTAACCGATTACAGGTATGGTTTTAACTAGTTAAAATATATTAATCGGTTAAGGCCTAAGCTGGGAACGGTCACTTGAACTCTCAAAGGGTCTAACCAGTTAATTTTCTGTAGTAACCGATTACCCTCTCGGTTTCATCACAAGTTCCATTGAGTAAATGGAGGACCAATATAGTGAATAACATTATATTTTCGTTCTCACAATCCAGTTCTTAGATATGATTTTGAATTACTCTGTGATTTTATGAAAGATGTTTAAAAATCAGATTTAAACACTATATCTAGAATGTCTTTAGAAAAACGATTTTTCTCAAAGGGACGTAGTTAACTTGCTCAAAGTGATGGTCTTAGAGTTCACAATGAAATGTATATGTATGTTTGTGGCAATGTATGAATACATACATAGAACATATGGTGCAGTGAAGCTTATACAACATAGAAAGAAGGAATCGATATAGACTTTTCCAAAGTTAGAAACTATATTAAGACTTTATGATATGAAGTATTTATGACGTGATAGTATTTATAATCCCAGTTTTTCCTTTAGCCCAGTTTTGAGTAATCACTTTTGTGACACAAAATGATATTGTTATGTTACATGAAAACAATGGTTTTCATGAGGTGTAGTTGTTAACTACACAACGAGAAAAACCTCTGATGATGTTCTTCGATGAGGAAAGAATGAGATGGTCTAGCTAATTATCCATAAATCGTAGCAGAGTATGTACTCAGACATATAGGATGCCCATGTCAGTTACAGAGAGGTGTAACTGAGCATACTAGGAGCTATATATATGCTTAATAGTTGCACTGGTCCTCAGGAGTTCCTTCGTGACAAGCCTGGCAATGTAACAACACTAGTCCTCAGGAGTTCCTTCGTGACAAGCCTGGCAATGTAGGGTAAGATAATGTAGAAGGCGGTTTAGGATCTCAATTGATAGGCCTAGCAACGTATGTATGACATCTTAGTCGTCTGTCTAGAATCTCAGATGATAGGCCTAGCGATGTATGTATGATATCTTAGTCGTCGGTCTGGGATCTCGATTGACAAACTTAGCAGTGCTTATAGGTCAATCCAAGCTCTCAATTGGCGGGCCTAGCAGCATAAATTCCTGGTTCAATATTGGTTGAACCCCAAGGGAATGGTAAACACGAAATATACACTCCCAGCTTAGATTCCTAGTTCAATAAGTGATTGGACCCTAAGGGAATATAAGAAGCGAGTTGACTTGTATGAACGTTTAGATCTTTCTTTATGTTATACGATGTTTTATTTGATTGCCTGAGATACAATATTGACTAAATGCTCGTATAGCGGTAATCAGATAGTGTATCATAGATGTACTTGCTTCTGCTAAACTATAAATTGAAATGTGCATGCTAAACCAAAGAAAGGGAAGTGTAATCCTAGTTAGAACGAGCTATAGTAGAAATACTAGCCTGGATTTCAATAGGATCAGAGTTCACAACGGAAGCAGAACGATGTTGAGTTATGGGATGAAGCAATTTGAGGACAAAATTTATTTAAACGAGCGGGTAATGTGACATCCCAATTTCCCAAAGCTAGGTAATTGGATGTGCATAAGAAATAAATAGGAGCTTATGAGTTAAAAACAAAGTATTAGAGCATGAGTGGTATTTAGTATATAAGTATGTGCATAAAGTATATGACCCAAGATTGTAAAAGGGGGTGTAACCCATAATGTGAGGGGTGCACCTAGTAAGTGAGTGTGTGTATGTTAGTGTAGAAACTATATCAAATCAGATTTTTAATTGATACTGATATCAAGTCTATACAATAGATTTATAGACAAGGTTGTACACATTTGAATTGAAATTTAAATGCACAATAAATGAAGATTAATGTGATATTACAGCAGCAAACCATAGGTTACAAATCAGGTATTATAGCAACAGATTATAGGAGGCAAAATCCTTGATTTCAGAAGCAAATCTCTCCTGATTACCCAGCTAGTCTTACACGCCCCCGCAAGATTGGGGTCCCGTCAGAGATACCATTCTTGTTATGCAGATGTCGTGCCTTAGATAATGGCTTAATTAAGCAGTCGGCTAGCTGATCAGCAGTACAAACATGATGAACATTGAGACTCGAACAAAATGAATGTCAATTGAGATGTGCTTCATGTGACTGTGATATACCAGATTGTGAGTAAGGTAAGTGGCACTTAAATTGTCACAGAGAATTATAGGAGACTTGGATATTGTGACACCTAATTCAGTAAGGAGAGATTGTATCCATGATAGTTCAACAGCAGAATTTGCTAAAGCACGATACTCATCCTCGATTGATGATCTCGTGACTGCATGTTGCTTGGAAGACTTCCATGCTATTAGATTAGACCCATAGAAAACAAGGTGTGCAGAAGTGGAAGTGAAGTCATCCTTGTTTCCTGCCCAATCTGCATCACTATATGCTAAAAGAGTGGAAGTTATTGGTTTCTAAAGCGACAAACCATGAAAGATAGTGGATTTAAGATATCGAAATAAGCGCTTTAATTCACTCAAATGAAGAGCAGTGGGTCGTTGCATGAACTGAGCCAGCTTGTTGACTGAGAATACGATATTCGGTCTTGTCATTGACAAATATTGCAGGCTGCCAATAGTGCTGCGATAAAATTTGATGTCAATAGCAGTGGAACCATCATCTTTGGTGAGATAAGTGCTTGTTGACATTGGGGTTAGGACAGTTTTGGCCTCATGCATTTTTGTCCTTTCCAGCAGGTCTGAAATGTATTTACGTTGGCTTAAAAATAGACCTGTAGCAGTTGGTATCACCTCTACACCAAGAAAATAATATAGGTCCCCCAAGTCTTTAATGGAGAAGGTATTTGCAAGGGCTCTAATGCAGTCAACAACTTTACTAGAGGAGTTTCTAGTAATTATTATATCATCTACATATACAAGAGTGTAGAGAACCATTCCTTTGTTGTTGAGAATAAAAAGAGAGGAATCGGATTTTGAGTTTACAAACCCATAAGTGTAGAGAAACTTATGCAAGGTACGAAACCAAGCCCGTGGTGCTTGCTTGAGCCCACAGATGGATTTTTGAAGATGACATACATGATGAGGCATATTTGGATGAATGAATCCTGGAGGTTGCTGCATATAAACCTCTTCTTTTAGCATACCATGCAAGAGTGCATTATTAATATCAAGTTGGCGAATTGGCCAATCATGCTGCAAGGCCAGAGATAAAACTAATCGCACAGTTGTTGGTTTAACTATGGGACTAAATGTCTCTGTGTAGTCCAATCTTGGGTGTTGATGAAAGCCTATTGCTACAAGTCTGGCCTTGTATCTATCAATGTCACCATTGGGCTTTCTTTTAATTATGTATACCCATTTGCATCTGACAATATTTGTAGATTAAGATCGTGGAACCAGCTCCCATGTTCCTTGTTGAACTAGAGCATCAAATTCTTTACTCATGGAATCACGCCATTCACTGGACTTAAGAGCTTGAGTCACACATGTTGGTTCCATTGTTGAGGGCATAGGATGTTTTGTAGTAAGAAGACACTTAGCATTAGGCTTGTGGACATTATTTATTTCCCTTGTGATAGGTCGAGAAGGAGGGGCAATGTGGGGGATGTTCATGTGCTGATCTCCGTAAGAGGTGGTAGTGAAGGGGCATGTGGGATGTTTGTGATTGGTTGGGGTGTAGACAATGATGAATTTGAACTTGCTGGTGGATTTAGGGGAAGATTTTGTGTGTTTAGCTGCTAAATTATAAGAGGATGATGAGGTAAGGATAATGAGTTGGGTTGGTGAGAATTGTCAGGATTAGGAATATTTGAAGGTGTGGGTGATGATGTGGAGGGATATGAGAAATGTGGATTAGACTTAAAAGGAAAAATTGACTCTTGAAACACCACATGTCTGGAGATATACATTTTATTAGATGGAGGGTGATAACTTTGATATGCATGATGCTGAGAAGAGTAACCAAGTAATACACAAGGCATGCTCCGAGTGGATAGTTTGTGGACAGAATGTGGTCTAAGCCAAGGATAACATAACCAACCAAACACCCTAAGATTAAGGTAATTTGGTTTGCGACCAAAGAGAAGTCTATATGGTGACTGGTTTTGAAGGTGGACAGTGGGCATATAATTTATTAGGTAAACTGCCATTTGAAACGCAAAGCACCAAAAGTTGTTGGGAACATTGGAATGAGACATAAGTGAGAGGGTTGTCTCCACTATGTGTCGGTGTTTTCGTTCTGCTACGCCAATATGCTCAGGAGTATATGGTGGACTAATAAAATGAGAGATTCCATTGGAATTGAATAATGGTTTTAGTTTCAAGAATTCAGTACCACCATCTGTATTGATTGATTTTATTTTGAATGAAAACACAGTCTCAATTTTGGCACGAAACTGTG
The DNA here is from genome assembly GCA_037113605.1 of Calophaca sinica. Taxonomy (NCBI): domain Eukaryota; kingdom Viridiplantae; phylum Streptophyta; class Magnoliopsida; order Fabales; family Fabaceae; genus Calophaca; species Calophaca sinica. The sequence goes on along the minus strand of CM073733.1, from coordinate 97,867,501 downwards.
GGAATATAATAGCAACCTCGGTTTTATTTTTCAATGGATAAATCCAAGAATAACGTGTGAAATGATCAACAAAGATAAGATAATATCGATATCCATTAATAGAAGTAATAGGTGAGGGCCCCAAACATCAGAAAATATAAGTTCCAAAGGAGCACTAGTTTTAACAGAAGATAAAGGGAAAGGATGTTTGTGGCTTTTATTGATATGACAAGAAACATAGTTAAAATTTTTAGCAGCAGAATTTGTAGAGAGGCCACAACTTGACAGGACTTGAGTGAGAATTCGTGAGGAGGGATGACCGAAACGAGTATGCCAGAGCAAGACAGAGGAACATGTGGTTGAAAAGGCAGTAGGAGATGAGGAGAAACATAACATGGACGAATAGTATAGAGATCACCACTACTTGGACCGCACATCAGTAGCGCCCCCGTTCCTTGATCCTTCACACAGAAAAAAGAAGGGTGAAATTCAAGATATGTTTTATTTGATTTGCAAAACTTTGAAACAGAAATTAAATTATGTTTTGCATGAGGAACACAAAGGACATTATCAAGAGTAAAGTCAGCAGAAGGGGAGGAAAGAGCAGTGGATCCAACAAGCGAAATTTTTTAACCTATACCATCATCAGTTTGAACCTCATCTGGGTCATCATATACCGAATGGAGGTGCAGGTTATTGAGATCAGTGGTCACATGATGACTAGCACCTGTATCAAATACCCAATTAGTTGGTGTTGAAGGTGATGCAGAGGCATAATTAATTGTTGGTGCATTGCTGAGTTGTAAAATATGTGGCTATGTGACCAGGAAGGGAGCAATATCGGCACCTTGGTGGAGGTTTGCTGCGACGGGGAGAGAAGCCGCGTGTCTTTCGAGTGGGAAGACCACCACGAGAAGAGAAGGACGAGGTGCCGCTTAACTGATTAAGGTGATAGAAGGGACAGTCACTGCCATGAGATGGTGTTGGAAGAAGACCATCTGACCTGAAGTTGCGTTGATGATGGGTGGAGGACCGCTGGACGAAGTTTGCATGTGGAACATGCACATCGGATTGAGCAGTTTCACGACGAAGGTATTCATCATGAGCAAGAAGTTGGCGGTGAAGCTCTTCAAAGGTAAAGGGATGTTCTCTTGTGCGAATTGAAGCTGCAATGTCACGGTATTCATTACCCAGACTGTTGAGAACATAGAGAGCAATATCGTCGTCAGAGAGGGGTTTGTCGAGCACGACAAGTTCGTCAGCAAGGCTTTTCACTGTGAACAAATAATCAGTGATTGATTTGTCACCCTTGGTGCAGCGTTGGAGTTGATTCTTGATAGACATAACATGGGAGCGAGAGGTGTTGGCAAACTGGGCTTTGATGGCAACCCATAAGGAACGAGCAGTTTCATAGGAAGCAAAAGATAGACTATCACTCTCTGTCATGGTAGCAAGAAGCAGGTTAATCATGAGTTGATCAATGGTGAACCAAGGTGTATATTCAGGGTTGGGAGTAGAGTAATCACCCTTGGAGATGGTGGTGGTTCCATCAATATAGCCCATGATTTGGATGCCGGCAAGAAGAGTTGTTACTTGACGTTTCCAAGCGCAGTAGTTTGTGCGAGATAACTTGATGGTGATGAAGGCATTGAGAAGAAGGGTTGATTTGGAAGGAGCAAGGGCAGCCATGGCAGGGAATCAAAGAGGAACGATGGCAGTGATGCTACTGGCAAGCTGATACCATGTAGAAACTATATCAAATCAGATTTTTTATTGATACTGATATCAAGTCTGTACAACAGATTTATAGACAAGGTTGTACACATTTGAATTGAAATTTAAATGCACAATAAATGGAGATTAATGTGATATTACAGTAGCAAATCATAGGTTACAAATCAGGTATTATAGCAGCAGATTATAGGAGGCAGAATCCTTGATTTCAGCAGCAAATCTCTCATGATTACCCAGCTGGTCTTACAGTTAGTTATTAAAAAGAAAAGAGGAAATGGGAGAATAGAAAAAGAAAGAAATAACTGTACAAGAAGAGAAGAGAAAGAAAAAAAAAAGAAGAGAAGAAGAAAGAATCACCTCCGTGATAGGCTAAGGAAGAAAAAGGTGGTCTTGCATGTAGAAGAAGAGAGAAGAAGAAGAAGAAGCATGGAGTAGGAGGAAGAAGATGAAGTTGAGATTAGAGTTCAAACTCCCTAGAGGAAAAGACAAGAGATCCAACTCTAAGAGTGGAGCTCAAGACCCAATTTGGGGGATTTCACCATCTCCTCTTAGGGAATTGAAGGTAACATAGGAAATTCCCCTTTAAAACCTCTCTCCTGGGGTGTGCTTAGGTATTTGTTTTGAACTACATGTTTTGATGGAAGTCTTCATGCTTATGTTGATTCCATATGTTTTAGGATGCATGCAAGGTGTTTGAAGCATGTTCCATGAGAAAAATTATAGTGTTAGAATCTCAATAATTACCGATATTGTGTGTTTAAATTTGAAGTAATGTTTATGAATATTAATGTGTGATTTATTTTAACTTAGTTTCACATATGTTGGTGATTAGTGGTAGAACACCCTTAAGTATGAGCTAGGGTGTATGATGCATGTGGCATGTCATTTGGTGTGAATGTCATGGAGATTCTTGAGTTAGATCATAGAAATTAGTTATCCTCTGTGCTAGTTATTGATGTTGAGTCTTGAGTTTAGATGAATGAGTATGTGGCATATAAGAATGCTTATCATATTTCTTGTACCTTGGGATGGGATTGGTATAAGATAGTGTGGTCGAAAGTTGTTGGTAGCTAGATGAAGTAGGAGTCAAAAGAGAAAGCATTGGATCAAGGAAGTGTTATTTCATGGGATAAGAATTAGGTGACTTTTGGAGCTAGTTTGGTGTCCCTGTGCATGGAATGAAGTTTATAAACATGAGAGACTTGTTAGGGCTTGGATTCCCTATGATTTAAGGGTTGATTTTAAGCCCCAAAGTCCCTTAGAAAAGTCCCTAAGGTAAAGGAAACTGTAACACCCCTTTCCCGGAGCGCTAGTAAACTAGAACAAACTCTAAATGCAATGAAGTTTTCAAAATAATACTCTTCGTGTCTTTTGGAAAATGCGGAAATTTTTTTTTTAAAACAAATGCCTTTTGCAAAACACAAACAGAGTATCAACAGCATTTTAGAAACATGATGGAATTCTACCATGCAAAAGACAGATGCAACTGAATATACATACATATATTACAATTTCCAAAGGAAAGGATAGCTGTCAAGTTTTACATATAGAAAACAGTAAATAAATATACACAAGCAGGAATATGGGTCTAGGTCTTATGTGTTTGTCTTAAGTGTTGCTCATTTGTAAAAAGTAGAATTTGTACTTCAAGGATTTATAAACTTGTATTTTTACATAAAAGTTTTATTTCCACTTCAGACTTCTATTTTCCCTTTATCTTACCATTTTGATTTCCGATATATTTTCACCAAAAGCACTAACTAATTCTCTGGTAGGAATCAGGGTGTTACAAAAAGCAAAAATTCCTATATTATAGGGACAAAAAACTTTTTTTTTTGCAGGGACGAAAAATAAAACCCCCTATATTTGCAGGGACGAAAAACATATTTAAGCCTACTTTAATTTAAATGTATTTTTTAATGAATGAATGATTTACTAATTTAAAAATAGGGTCTTGTTAACGTGAACTCAAAAATAGAAGTTTTGTATTGAAAAACACAATTTTTAACTTTTTTCAAATAATTGAATGCACAAGTTTTATTACAATATTTCTATATATGATTCCTTAACATGTGCCCTTAGGGCAGATGTTAGCATTTGGCTTAAAATATTATTTATTGTTTAATATTCATAACGACTAAATACTTTATTCTTCAATGACATAAGTTATGGGAAAAGTTTGCATAATTTGGCTCTTCTAAAGTGATCCTTCTCACTTTAGGGAGTAAAGTGAGTAAATCTACATAGTTAACAGGTTTTAATGGTCCAGGTCATTCCAATTATTTAATTTATATTTTTGCAAACAAACTTCTGCGTTCAACCTTCGTTAACTGCATAGGAAAGAAATCGGGACCCATCAACTCTGTTGAAGGTCGAGTAGGCTGCGCAGTCGCCGGAGATTGGCTGAAGTGTCAAGCTAGATCTACTTGAAAGGGCGATCCTTATCGTCCTTCTCACAATCTGACCCAACTAATTTGTTATCTCAATCTAAAACTGTGTTTCACTTTCTCCCTCTCTTGCTTTCCTTTGGGTTTCCATTGCTCTAGAGGGTGCCTTAGCTTTTTTCAAGGGAATGTTATGAGTTCCCTATCTCTGTCCAGACATGGAATTAGGATCTGATGAGGTTGAGTTTTTGTAACATCCCAAATTTCCTCAATATAGTAATTTAGAGCAAATTTGGAACCTAGGGGTAAAATGGTAATTTTACCTTAGAATTAAGGAAATATGGGACTAGGCATTTATGGATAGCACTTAAATTTATTAATTTATCTGAGATTCTTTTGAGGACTAAAGAATAAATTATAAAATTTAAATAGGGGTTCATTGCCTAATTTTTAATAAATCTAAGTTGAAGCCCCACCATGCACCACTTTCTCATTGTTTCCACCTTAGCCCCCTCCCATCACCCACTTACTCCCTCATCTGCGTGAATCTCCAGCAGAAAATAAAAGAAAGAAGAAAAAGAGAAAAGGAAGAAAAGAAAGGAAAAGGGAAAGGCGAGGGAGGAGGGTGACGCGGTGGAAGAGAAGGAGGAGGGAAGAGGAGCGTGGCCAAGCCAACCTTGTGGCAGACGCTGTGGTCTTATTTGGTGAGAGAGGGTGACCACGAGAGAGAGAGAGAGCAGAACCGAGAGATGGAAAGATCGAGACAGTGAGAGAGAGAACGGGAGAGAGAGAGAGAGAGAGAGAGAAAGAGAGAGATCGTGACAAAGAGGAAGATTGAGAGCTCAAAGGAGAGGAAATGGAAGAAAGAGGAGGACCCAAGACTCAAATGGGGGAGATTGATTGAAGAGGAAGCTTGGTTTCAAGCTTCAATGGAGGAGAAGCTGGAAATGAAGATTCAAGGAGGTGCTTCCATGGAGGTTAGGGCTTGCATATGGGATTTTCTTGAGGAAGAAGAAGAAGCTGAGCTCAGAATGATGGAAGATCGAAAAAGAAGAAGAAGATGAAGATCTTGGATGGAGCTTCAATGGAGGCAAACCCTAGGATTTGGGGGTTTTCACCCTAAAGCTTCTAAGGATCAATAGGTAACATAGATTTTCCCTAAAAACCTCCCTTAGGGTGTACTAGGATTTAATGTTCTAATTCTTGCATTTAAAATTATTGTTGAATAGATTATCATGAAATTATATGGGGTTTGACTAAAATGGGGTTGGATTCTGTCCCTAACCCTCCTAATTATTGTGTGTTGTTGTCATTGTGAGTTCTATTGAGCTCCAATTGGAATATATGTATATGTTTGGTTTGGTTTGGTTGGTCACTTTGATCAATATGCATGGATTAATTTGGAAAGGGTTGGCATTTGAGCTAGCCTAATTTGGAGTGGCTATGATTTCCTAGAATTGATGGAGGGCTTTATGTCCCTTTTAAAATAAGTTTGTGATTACCTTGCTAAGTGTTTTGACTCCCCAATTAGACATTTTAAATTTTTTAGAATCAATATTAGGTTTGGATTGGGGTTTGGTTAGGTATGATTTGAGTTGAGTTTGGAATTTTGAACTACATTTGAGCTTTGCATGTGATGATAATGTTGTGCCAAATGTTTGATTCGTCTATTAAACATGCTTGATCACTGGTGTTGAGTTTTTAGTGGTTGGAATTGGTTGAGTGAAATTGGTGTGAGTAATTTTGGGTGTTTTAGTATTAGAAATGGCAAGATTTTGCAAAAAAACTGAAATTCTGCATTTTTCAGGATCATAATCGATTATGATCTCTCTGTGAGAATCCTGCGATTTGTAACCCAACCATAATCGATTATACTAGTGTCCTAATCGATTATGACCGTCAGTAATCGTGTATATAATCGATTATGACCTGTCTCAAATCGATTATCATCTAAATTTTTCCTAGAAACCGAATTTTTGCTGCATAATCGATTAGGGATTACCCATAATCAATTATGCTAGTCCTAAATCCAATTTCCACTCATTTTTGAGGTCATCCTTCTACTTTTAATCTAGGCTTAAAATGTTGAGTAGTGGAGAAAAGGTCGCGCTGCATTATTTTGGATGTTTTAATCCCTATGTTTTAATATGATGTCCTATAAATATATTTCATCCTTTGGGACCTCAAATGAAAGGGTTTTAACCCTATGTGTTGACTTACGCTAATTCTTAGGATTTCACTATTGACTAATGTCCTTTGATTGAAACTTGTTTGTATGTGTTTGGAATGTTTGTGTTCGAACTGCAAACCTGTCAATGATTATTTTAGGGTGTTTTCATTAACGGGGACCCCTGGTGGAACCAAAATGGTTCTCACTCTTTTCTTTGGGCTATTCAGTGGTTCCAGGTGGGTACATTCATTGAGGATTATGATATGTACTTGTTTTGTGACTAAGGTTCCTTTGATTGGAATTGTTTGTGTATGGAATGTCTACAATTCGCTTTGCAACCCCTCGAATGTGATTTGCTACCACTTGTTTCGTTGGGAGCCCCCTTGGTTTTATCCCTTTAAAAAGGATTTTACTCATTGTGTACTTGAGCTGGACCAAGATGGGGAACATTCATGTGATCGCTGTGACATATTTTTGCATTTGCAATTGGTGTTGAAAATTCAAATGTACTAATGTGAATTGAGGTTTGTGACATGTGTTGTATAGTGATTATGTTATGTGTTTGATGTGTGATTGATGTTTGAAAGCTCAGTTGCACGATCGTGTTTGAGGATTCTTTTTTAAGGTATTTTGAATAAATATACTTATGCTTATGGGGAGGAGTTTTCCATACATAGCTCACCACGTATGGCTAGAAACAACGGTAAAAGAATTTATGATTTTAAGTCTATGTTACTGAGTTTTATAAACTCATATTTTGGGGTGTTGTTTTCAGGTACGAGCTGATCGAAGAGATTCAGAGCATGAAACATGCTCGGTCTTGCTTTTCTGTGAGACCTCGAGTTACCGGATCACGAGTCAGAGTTCTAAATATTAGGTTGAGTCCCTGTAAAAATTGGGAAATATGTGTAATTGTAAATATTTTTGTTGATGTTATTGTAATGGTTTGTAACTAATTAAAGTAACTCCGCTTTTCGAAACTCTGATTTACGTTTACTATTTTAGTAGCATATTTTGGTATGACGCTTATGCATCTAGGGATTTTATTAAACAAAGTATAGTATAGTATTGTAAACAGGATTCATTCTTTATTATTCTTCTGTATACGAAAATTTTTCCAAGTCTAATTTATTCTAATTCAGGTTAGATTAGTAAGTAAATCCCTAATTAGAGTTAGGGTGTTACAGTTTTTGTGTGTGACTGTTACTCTGTTTTCTCTCTTTGCTATGATCATAAATATTTTTCAATTTTGTAAGCCGATATGCGACAGCGTGATGGCCGAGAACGAAGGCACGATGTTTTCTACTGCCCGTTGCTAACCATTAATGGTGTTCCCGTCATGACAACCGACTGGGTGTAGCATTTGCGATTATCGGCCGAGTGTGTTCAAACGTGCTCTCATGGGCTGTTACTTTTCAAAATTATTAGTATGTAAAAATATAAAAATATTTCTTAATCTGGACCATTAAAACCCGTTAACGGTGTAGATTTACTTACTTTACTCCCTAAAGTGAGAGGGCTCATTTTAGAGGAGTCAAATCCCAAATATAGTTGGAAAAATAAATGTATAATCTACTAAAATAATTGAAAAATAAAAAGATGTAGTGCCAAAGTTTAGATGAGAATGACATAAAATTATATTGATTGATAAAAAATTATGTATCCAATAAATTTTTTGACCAAATATCCATTACAAATTTTGAACACTTTGTATTTTATCACATTTATAAATTATAGCTTCTAACGAAAAAATATTGACTTTAATTTCCATGGTACTTTTCTCCATGAACCGATAATTAAAGGGAGCATGCAAGTGTCCCTCGTTCTTTTTTAGCATTTATAGTGCCTTATGTATAGATCATTGTAAGGAAATAATTTCTTGGGTGCATAGAAGTGATAAATAAATCCCAATTTTATACTTGATACAAGCTCAAATTTCATATCGCTGATCAAATTCGTTGATAGTTGAAAGTAGGAGATGAATGAACTATTTCATTTTGACTTTCATTGATAATCAAGGTCAAGGATTTTCCAGTTTTACACAATATTCTTAGGAACCCTAAGTTCCAAAGCTACACCAGATCTTTGTTTTATTTATTTAGGTGTAATAACTCATCATTTATGACAACAACATAAGTCAGCTATTGGGATGAAATTGAAACAAGTGCCACCATTCTTAAATCCCTTGTTGAAGCAGTGTTGGCTACACGTTTGGACATTTATGCAGTTCTTACTATAGCTAAATCCCGGAACGCCCCAACCGCTTGTTAATCCTACAACCAGCATAAAGTTAAATCCAAACAAGCAAAAACGGCCATAAGAATAAAAAAATTATACAATAGCTCATGCCCACCCATATTGGTTTCCTAAAAAAAACATTACTATTGACCTTGGATGGAGGAAACATCTTCCATTACAAATTTATAAAAAATGAAAAATCAAATAGTAAAAGTTGTTGAGTGATAGTCATATAACAACTCAAACGTTTTTCCTTAGCATCAATGAGAACACAAATAGAACAAACAATATCAATTTATAATTTAAATTTGTAAATTGTACATCGAAATTACAACTCAAGAGATAAAACTAACTTTTTCCCATTTCATGTTATACTATTATTGGTTCTATTGACTATGATAAACATAACTCTTTAAATATTCTATTAAAATATGAAAATTACTTAATGTCAATATTAACTATTAATTATAACCTGGGAAAATATATAAAAACTAATTAAACATGCTATACAACCTGTAGCTTGTACGTACGAGACTGTTATAAATATTTATTTGATAATACAATTTTTTTTCGATTTCAATGTGTATAAATGTTTTGGTTTTAGTGTCTTTTTTTGTCACAATTTTAATGTATATGCCATCACTCAAAATTTTCCCGGATATTTAATAAATAATAAAGCAATAAAATACAAATAAAAAGAATTTACTAATAATAATAATAATATTAATAATGACAAAAAAAGCATGGAGCCCAATAAGGTGCATGGGGAGGCCCACTAGGTCCAGAGGTATTTTTAAGAAAATATTAAAAATAATTAAAACAAAATTAAGAATATAATATATTTTAAATAAAATGGAAATATTGATATGATGATTGATTATTTTAAATAGGCTGATTTTAATATTTTTAATTTATATCTATATCTATAACTATATTAAATACATTTAGGAATAATCTCATTGATTATTCCTATCCATGGCATCCTCACATAAAATTAGCACTATATATATATATATCATCTAAATAGACCTAATAGCGCTGATGTGTAAACAATTGTCATTCATGCGATGCTTATGTGGACATAATAATAAAAATAAAATATTTTACACAATTAATGATAATCAACATTCTGAGTAATATTTGATGATGGTTATTAATGCCATCATGTGTTTTTTTAGAAACAAATTAAATGGTAAATGGTTATAAAGGCAACCTGATTAAAAAATTTAATGATTAATTGCAAATGATTGGCTACTTCCGAAATTTAAATAATAAAATGATGTCAGCAAAATAAATAACAATAAATTTGATGATATCAATTGCCTAATATATCAACATAAATAAATGTTATTCACAATTAAAAACGTAATTTTGATTTTCAAATACATGATATATTAGAACTAAATATATTCCATTAATTTTGATGATATGTATTTACTGATAATATCGGCAGAATTAAATACTTTTTGCTACTAAAGAAGTAATTCCCATTTGAAAATAAAATACAATGGTAAACTCTTAAATATCATTAAAATTGACATATGAATTGATGAAATTCCCTTGATTTTCGGAACAATTTCACTCTATTAGGACTAGTAGCATACCCGTGCATGCGCACGGGCCGCACGGCGTTGGTTATAATGAATATTTCTAAAACTAAAATTTAATAGTACACAATTAGAAGTAGTTGATATATTAAAGAAATAGTTATAGTTTGATATACAATCTGGTTAGAGTGAAATCTAGTTGCTAGTTTATGGGAAATATTGGTCAATGAATGTGGTCCATTTTGGGCTTATATTCAGGCCATTATTGTTTAGAAACGAAACCATTATTAACCATTATTCTTGGCAATGTTTAGAAATGGATTTGGGCAAAAATCATGGGCTCCCACATTCTTCACTTCTGCTTCACGTTAGTTGAGTTCTATGATGGATAAAGCTCTATGAATTGGACGTTTTACACTTGTTTTAGGTCACCAAACCTACTCCTCTCTTCAGCAAGCAACACCATCGAGTTTTGAGCGAGTAAGGGTATGGAAAAACCAAAAATATATCTGGGTTCAAGTCTGAGTTTACAATGGCTGGAGGTAAGAGTTCTTAATCTATTTTGCTTTTGCTATTTGATCTGAACATATTGTATTAGATCGATAGTCTTTCATTTGGTATCAAAGCCACTATTATCTCTACCTTGCTTGAGTTTCATTTGGTTTATGGTTTCAAAATTTTTAAGATTTGGGCATTGTGTTTTAGACGTTTTTAATTCATATTAAAAATCATAAATCTGAATAATATTAAGTATCTAAGCTTTATGGTATTTGGATCGATATTTTCGGTGTCAAAAATGGAAGGAAACCGCCGGCTTTCTATTTAGGTTCGAGGGTCGCAATCGAGTCAAAGTGACCCGGCTCAAGGAAGAAGATGACAAAATGACATGTTTTATACATTGATACTTAATGAACGTATGCGTTTTAAGTTGGACGACTTCATTTTTTTTTTACATTTAAAATGCTTTGGTGTAGTAGTATGCTGCGCTGTTTTTAAATATGTGGCTAAGAGTTCGAATCTCATGTTTGATGTTTTTCAAGAATTTTTTTTCTTTTGTTTTTGTACAGTTTTCTATTTAATAAAAATAATTATTTTTGCACTGAACTAGACTAGAATTCGTGACCACGTCTACAAGACACTGGGTAGACAACCAACATGCTGCATGATTTCTTAAGTTATTTGTTGCGTTGTTACAATTATATATGTGGTGTTAACGTGATAATTCTTACGAATTTGTTTTAGCACTTATGCTATTGTTTAGTAACAGTTTACCATATGTTCAGTAATTATTAATGTGTCTAAATTATTCTGTTAAACAGCTTATGTAGTTTCTTTTATTGAATAATTTTATGCCTATGTTGTATATTGTTTCTTTTGTATGTATGAATTTATGATTATTGTACATGCAAAATTATCTGTATGCATTATTATTCAATATATTTGCATTATTAAGGATGTTATGCAAATTTTTAGCTCTTTATTAAGAATTAATTAATGTTAAGTGATTAATATAATTTTAATTAATTGAGAATAGCCACAACATCTTTAATTAATTAGAATTGTCTACTAAGTTATCACATTAAAACATTATTTGTAATTAATCATGTGTGATATAATGAAATCTACCCACAGAAATTTTGTTATATTCGTATGATTAGTTAGGATGAAACATCGAATTATATTTTTTGATATACCCACGGGAATTAAGAAATGGAACACAATTTGATAGTTTTATCATAAGGATTCACGATGAATCTAATTGAGTAGGACTTTAGCCCACAGCAAGTTTTATGTCACTAGATTCATGGATTAAGATATGATTTACATTGGTAAAGCATGATATTTATTTTTGTCTCAAATTATGAATAATGAGCTTGTATGTTATGTTTAAATTTTGTAGGTATTCAACCTGCGAATACTTCTGATTTTAAGTGTGATATTCCCGAATTAAGGGGTGATAACTATAAGGTTTGGAAGGAGAGAGTTCTTCTCCGATTGGGCTGGATGGATATCGACTATGTTATTAGGAAGGGTGAACCACCGGCTATTACTGAAACCAGCACTCCATACACTGTTGACCTTTATTAAAAATGGGAAAGATCTAACCGTCTTTCCAATAAAGACCGACATATCTGCTGGTATCTGTGGTTCTGTCAAGCTATTGATGAGCAATTCACTACATCTGACAAGGTCCTTGCCAGCGCTCTAATAATTAAGTTTTCATCCATGAAGCTCACTGGGGTAAGAGGTGTGCATGATCACATCATGCGCATGAGGGATATAGTGGTTCAGCTGAAAGAATTAGAGGTAACCATGTTGGATTCTTTCCTGGTTCACTATATTTTGCACACTATGCCTTATCAATATAGCACTATCAAAATCTCTTATAATACACATAAGGATAATTGGTCAATTAATGAGCTATTGACCATGTGTGTTCAGGAAGAGGAAAGGTTGATGATGGAAGAGGGTGAAAAAGTGAACCTGACTGTTCATGGAAATAAAAAGAAGGGTCATGCCAAAAATTAGGGTAACATTCCTCCTAAGCCAGTTATAAAGAAGGAGTCAAAGGTTTCTTCTGCAAAAAGAAAAGGCACATGAAGAAAGACTGCTTGAAGTTTAAGAATTGGCTTGACAAGAAAGGTACTCCATTTACTTTTGTATGTTATGAATCTAATATGATTAGTGTTAATCATAACACATGGTGGATTGATTTTGGTTCTACAATCCATGTTTCTATTACCTTGCAGGGTATGGAAAACCTAAGGAAGCCAGTGGGCAGTGAACGATACATCTATTCAGGAGGGAAGATTAGTTCACATGTGGAGGCCATTGGGACATGCAGTTTAGTTTTAAACAACAATTTTATTTTTCGTTCAGAAAAGACCTTTTATGTTCCTAGTTTTTCTAAGAATTTAATTTCTATTTGAAGACTTGCACCTTTGGAATTTTCTTTTAATTTTTCGGACTCTAGTTTTACTTTGTCTAGTAAATCTGAAATTGTTGGTTTTGGTACATTACTCGACGGTCTTTATTATATCCATTTACAAAACGACGCTGCTTATAATTCAATGCATGTTACTGCTGGTTTAAAGCGGTGTGTTGTGAATGAGGAATCCTCTATGTTGTGGTACTGTAGATTAGGAGACATCTCCATTGAGAGAATTAAGCGATTAATAAATGATGAGGTACTTAGTACTTTGGATTTTACTGATTTTGAGACTTGTGTGAATTGCATTAAGGGTAAGCAAACTAACAAGTCTAAAAAAGGTGCAAAGAGGAGCTCGAACGTATTAGAATTCATACATACAGATATTTCTTGTCCAGACATAGACGCAAAGAGTCGGAAATACATTATCACCTTTATAGATGATTATTCACGATATATGTATCTCTACTTACTTCATTCTAAGGATGAAGCTTTGGACGCCTTTAAAGTTTCTAAATTTGAAGTGGAGAAACAATGTGGAACACAAATTAGGAACGTGATATCTGATAGAGGTGGAGAGTATTACGGTAGACACAGTGAGAATAGACAAGCACCTGGTCCATTTGCGAAGTTTCTTCAAGAACATGGATTGTTGCCTAATACACTATGCCTGGTTCTCCGGATCAGAATGGTGTGGCTGAAAGAAGAAACCGAACTTTAATGGATATGGTGAGAAGTATGAGGAGTAATGCAAAACTTCCTCAGTTATTGTGCATTCAAGCACTAAAGACAGCTGAGAATCTATTAAACTGAGTTTCGACCAAGGCTGTCTCAAAGACACTTTTGAGTTATTCAAAGGTTGGAAACCGAGTTTGCAACATATATGCATTTGGGGATGTCCGTCTAAAGTGAGAATTTATAACCCACGAGAGAATAAACTAGACCCAAGGACTATTAGTGGGTATTTCATTGGATATGTTGAAAAGTCTAAAGGGTCTAGATTCTATTGTCCATCGCACAACACTAGGATTGTGGAATCAAGAAATGCAAAATTTCTTGAAAATGACTTGATCAGTGGGAGTGATCAATTTCAGGACATTGCTCCTAAAATGGATCACTGTGAAGCTCAACCCTCTAGCTCAAGTGACAGATTGATTGTAATTCACACCCCTCAAGTACAAACTGGTGTTAGACAACCAATAATTGAAGTTCCACAAGCTATTAAAAATGATCATGTAGATCAAGTTGTTGATGAGGAACAACAAGATAATGTTGAACAAATTGTTGAACATCTGGGTGAACAACAAGTTCCTCAGCAAGATGATTAGGTAATATTAAGAAGATCTACAAGAGTCAAACAACAATTCCTAGTGATTATGTAGTGTATCTACAAGAATCAGGCTACAACATTAGAGACGAAAATGATCCCGAAACGTTTTCACAAGCTATGAGTTCTAAGGAATCGAATTTGTGGTACAGTGCCATGAAAGATGAGATGAATTCTATGGCATCTAATCAAGTCTGGGATCTCGTTGAGTTGCCTAATGGTGTAAAAGCCATTGGATGTAAATGGGTCTTTAAAGTAAAGAAAGACTCAAAAGGCTACATTGAGCGACATAAGGCAAGACTTGTCATTATAGGATTCACTCAAAAAGAAGGAATTGACTATACGGAGACATTTTCTCCTGTATCCAAGAAAGATTCTCTCCAAGTAATTATGCCATTGTAGCTCATTTTGACTTTGATTTACATCAAATGGATGTGAAAACGGCGTTCCTCAAAAGTAATCTAGAGGAAGAGGTTTACATTAAACAACCTAAAGGATTCTTCTCTAGTGATGATGAACACTTAGTTTGCAAGCTTAATAAATCCATCTATGGATTGAAACAAGCCTCCCGCCAGTGGTACTTTAAATTTCATGAGGTTGTCACTTCCTTTGGTTTTGAAGAGAGCATCATGGATCAATGTATATAGCAGAAGGTCGGTGGGAGTAAGATTTGTTTCCTTGTGTTATATGTCGTCGATATTTTGCTTGCGGCTAATGATATTTTGCTTGCAGCTAATGATAAAGGTATGATATATGAGGTGAAACAGTTTCTCTCAAAGAACTTTGATATGAAGGATATGGGAGAGGTATCTTAAGTAGGTGGCATAAAGATCCATAGAGAAAGACCTCGAGGCATTTTGGGTTTGTCTCAATAGACATATATCAACATAGATTCAGAGAGATTCAACATGAAGGATTGTTCCCCAAGTATGGCTCCCATTGTGAAGGGTGTTGTACCCCAATTTTGTTCGCCCTTTTTAAAATACAAACTTATTTTACCAATTTTTTTGGTCTATTAAAGAGTAAAAAAAATAAAAATCAATAAATAGAAAAATCTAAAAAAAAGTCATCTCCATCATACTTGCTCATTAATTTGTGTTTTTAATATATACACAAATAAAACAAATAAAAGGTTAAGTCAAATGCCATTTGTTTCCTTGTTTTCTCATGCACTTCCTTTCTTCGCAAACAGTACGACGAGCACACAGGCTATGCACACAGCTATTAGAGAGCACACCCTGGCAGTATTGCTATGAGAGGGAACAAATCAAATGTCTTTCTGCCTCAGTCTCTTTCAAGTTTCCATTCTTCTACTAGCTGCAACCAACATAGTATAGCATGCTAGGGAAGAGGGAAAGGCAGTAGAAAGCAACCTCTCAATGCATTACTCTAGACGAATTTTCCATATTCAAGTCCCATATATACAGCATGTTACCTCACCATAAAGGGGGGCAGCACTCATCCAAGGATGCTTCACTATCCATTAGAACCACCACTTTCACCCTCCTAAGCTCCGTGAACCATTCCCACTGCTCCCTTGCATCACACAATACTACACAGTCACCATAACCATCCACAAACTCCATCAAAAATAACCGAAACATCTCCAATGATCTGTTAACAAAGAGGAAGCAGCTTCAGCAACAAAAATCACAAAAAAGAAGAATAAAGATGTTGCAGAACAGAGAAAAATAGAGAGAGGGGTTTGAGATAGAAAGGGGGTTGAGCGCTTTTTGGCTGACGACCACCACTGCCCGCGACGGTCTCCGTTCGTAACCACGTAACCACCACGAGGCCATCCGCCGCATGGTTGGGCATTTACGTACGAACCCGCACCGTGAACCACCAATCCCTCTCCGCCGTGAACCACCGCGGTGAGCCTTACACACATCTGCATCTCTACCTCCTCGACGCTCCTCCACCGCACGCATCACCAAGCCGCACCACCGTTGTGGGTCCTTTCAGACAGAAACTCTGATACATGCTCTCACTACCGCGAGAGCCCAGACTGCCGCCACATCGAGCAGCTGGCACCACCACCTCTCCTTCGATCTGGCCTTGTTGTCCCTTCATTCACCGCCTCTGGCTGCACGTCCTATCTTTCTCTCTCACGGTTGAAAATCTCTCTTCTATCTTTTTAGCTACTTCTTGTAGCAGTGAAAAAGATGGGGCTAGTAACCAGACCCTTTTCATTTTATAATATTATTATATTATATTTAATTTGCCTTATTTGTTTTATTATTAGAATTAGTATTACGTGAGTTTTAATTTGGATTTGGGTGTTGGGCTTCAACCCATTCATACGTCTTTTTTTTTCGTAGTTGTATCATATGTGAAAGCCTACTAAATTGTTATTTATTGGTGTTTAAGCCTAATCTCCTATAACAAAATGTATTTATTTTTATGAATGGTACCTCACTACTTACACGAAATTAAGTCAAATACAGGTATTCTAAATCAAGTATAACACTTTAATTAAAAAGAGTTGTTACTGATGACCACTCAAGATCTGCTTCCCGTTTGGCCATTGCGAGTACTGCTTAAATTTTCAAAATATAAAGATTAGGTTGTTAGTGGTGACTACTCGAGATCTGCTTTCTGTTTGGCCATTGCGAGCATCCCTTCAATTTTCAAAACATAAAAACAAGTTGCTAGCAGTGACCACTCGAGATCTGCTTCCCGTTTGGCCATTGCGAGCATCCCTTCAATTTTTAAACATAAAATATGTTGCTAGTGATGATTACTCTGAATCTGCATTCCGTTTGGTTATTGCAAGCATCCTCAAATTTCCAAACATAAAATATATCGTTAGTGATGACCATTTCAGATCTGCTTCTTGTTTGGTCATTGTGAAACCTTACTCTTTCAAAACAAACAACTAATTAAAAACAAACCAACACACAATCATTTTCTACCCAAGAACTACGTAGCCTTTTATTTCTCCATCGCACCCGGAGATACGTAGGAGCAAGGGACCACTCCTGTCAAGCGCAAAAAAAAATTCAAATATTGTCTCTTATCATAAAAATTAAGGTTATATTTCTTTTGAGATACAAATAAATCCATAAAACATTTTTTAAATTTATTCTTCATTCAAAAGTGGATTTTCTTTCCATTTTCAATAAAAAGGGAAAATAAATACTTTTGAAGTTAACAAATTTTGCACAATTAATTAGAGGTAACCTTTTTTTCGAAAGGACGTCATAGGGTGCTAATACCTTCCCTACACGTAAATCGACTCCCGAACTCAAAGTCTGGTTTCAAGGACCGTTTTCTTTTAAAAGGGTTTTTCCAATGTTTTACCTAATAAATAAACCTTGGTGGCGACTCCATTATTTTTTCGAAGAATCTCCGGATTTTTCGGTTGCTACAGCTGGAAACTCCACTAGGGACATTTAGAGAGTCAAGCCTAACATAGTTAATTGTGCAAAAATTGTTAAAAAAAATTTCTTCTATATTTATTTCCCCCGCTTTTTTTGCATTTTGTCTATTTTTTTTATATTTTTATTATAGTTATGAACAAATCATGTTTGTATTAAACCTTAGGTTAAACAATCTTGCTTTATATATGTGTTTTTTTGCTTTGCAGCATGGGTAATTTTAGGTTGCCTTCATCACACACATCACTAACACTTATTTTACACACACTTATGAGTGAAACCCTATACCCGGGCCTGAGTGCAACTTTGGTAGTGAGAGGTTGTTAGTGATAGTCACTTCAGATCTACTTTCGATTTGGGTATCACGAGAACCTTATCTAGAGTGTGACTGTTTTGTGGATGCTCTCACGTACGATCCTCTTCCTATTTGTGATCTCATCCCAAAATGGTACTTGGCTCTAGAGACCTACGGTAAGGAAGTTATTAGTACCACATGTGAAAGTGCTCACAAGTCGAATGACTTATAGACCTTTAGAAGTAGAAACCATCTGATTTAGGGTAACTTTATTTAGAACACAAGGAGGCAATCTATTCTTTCCATTGACAATAGTAATAAATTCAAAAATTGCTTTCATCTTGATTAAATGCATACTAGAGTCATAATTTCTATAATAAAAATGCATATAGCTCTACATGTAGGTCTAGACATTTGTTCACATTTTGTCACTTTGTCAGCATTTCATCCTTGCATTATTAATCATGCATAAAAATCCAAAATAGCTCATATCTCGTATATGTCAATTGGCTAGCATTTGTCAAAAAAAAATGGGTAAATATTATAGTTTTGCTTGCATCTCATAATAGTGGTAAATCCATGCATGACATACAAAAAAATGCTTTTGTTCCATCTTTGCATGTAAATGAAAATTTCAAAATTGTGTGTCATCATTCTAAAAATTCATGTTTTCTTGGATCATTCATTGTCCAAAAAATAATAAACATGGACATTTTTCAGTTTGCATTTCATTCCATTCAAAACAGTCATTTCTCCATGCATTCCATGCATAGACGTTTTCATCATTTTCTGCATGTATGTTCACCATCATGTCTCCATTCACGCATGACATTCTCTACCTCAAACAGAAAATAAAAAAATAAAAAAGAAAAAATTAAAAATGATTTTTGGTTGCATTGTTTGGTTAGAATTGGTGCTTGTGATGCAAAATATTCTTAATTGATCATTCTTCCTTGGAAAAGTTGAGTCCATTTGACCACAGGTACATTCAAACTTATTCATAAACTCAAGGCCTGGAATCTGCATAAATTTTGAATGTCGAGAATTGAAGGCATAAGGTGGATGAATTGAGAGAAATGTTGGAAAAATAAGAAGTGTTTATTGAGACAACTAGAGGGAACAAAGGAGTATAGAACTCAGGAATGTTCCTAGTGATGACCCTCACTAGTCTCAAATCCTAGTCTATTGACAAGACAATTGATCTTCATGAATGTTGAGAGCTACACAGATGTTCAAGTGGGAACCTTATGCCCAGATTTTGTCGCACCTTCTTATGGGTTCATCAGAAGAAATATGGCTTGCACAATGGCATCATTCTTTTCTATTTGATGCCAAATCACCCGCTTCCTTTAGTCAACCCATCACATTCTTTGAGTGAAACACCTAGCTCGATTCACTACGTTCAAGTGTCTCACCCTACATCCCCTATTCATCCCATCCATACTTACCACACTCCTGAAAGTCATCACTCAACTATCGTGTTATATCCCTATAAGGCATCCGCGACTCACCCATTTACCATCAAAGCCATTCCATATTGATCCAATCACTCTAACCCTTCCTACGTAGGCTTGACCCTCATCCTCAAAGGTGCCCTTCTGCTAAAATTTTCAGCCAACATCAGTTCTGGTTTATGCTTGATTGAAAATTTTCAATCAGATAATCAATGATTGCTAGCATTTATAAAGGTGTTGAAAACTAAGGATTTTGAGCTAGCTATTACAGACATGTCAGGCTCAAGGAAATTGATGTTCAGAAAGAAAGGGTTGTCATTGTTAGCAGCTCGTTCGCAATCTTGTTAATAAAGCTATGTCTCCCAACCATTCCATGATAAAAGATCCCAATGGTCTAACTTGTTAACTGATGTAATTGTCATAATAAAATTGTTCTGAGATATTAGAAAACTAATGTTAACTCTCTATGAAGCATTCATTTAATAAACTTGCATGACGCGTGTCTTTACACTTGTTTGAGTCGATCAGTGTCCTCATCTTCTCATCTTATCTTGGTTTTTCTTCAATTTCTAGTCCCACTCCAACCGCCCATAAAAAAATCTAGTCCCCATAATGGTACTTAATTGACTATTTGATTAATTTCCAGTGATGAAATTTCAAAAAAAAGCATTTTGAATGCTCCATACTGGGCAAGTTTTGGATGTTGTGAATAATCACTAAGCTATCATGTTAACATTCTATGTACTTGGTGCAAGTCCTTTTGGGTAGTAAAGAATACTATTTTTTTTTTTAAAATCCACTAAAAAAGATGGACCTGTTAGGTTGAAAACCCGTAAGAGCGGCCTAAGCAAAAATTAGGGCATAAAAAAAAAGAAAAAAAAGGAGTGTATGCAAATATCCGCATATTTTGTCATGGAATTAAAATTTACGAGCAATCTTGATTTGAAATGAAGTTTGGCAATTCTTTACCCCCTATCTTCTAAAAAAAAAAATCAATTATCCCTTGTTACCCCCTTTGAGCTGGAAAAAGTAATAATGAATTTTTCTTCAATCACCCTTGACAAGGATCACTTTTACTTAGCTCACGATGTCAGAAGAAGAAAGAGAAAAATGCTCAAAAAGAAAAAATCATTGAAAAACAAAAGGAAAAAAAAGAGTGAAAGAAAATGTTGTATAAATTTTTGGATTAACACTTCATATCATGAAGTGCATCATTGAGCTAAAGTTCGCTTGTCTTAATCAACCCTCAAACACTCATTTGAGCCTTGTGTATCCCTTCTTTCACAAGCCCATAGCCAATGACCACGTTACAACCTAAAAAGTCCATTTTGATCAATGATTGATTACTTTCATTTTCTTAAAAATTTAATTTTGGGACAAAATAATTATGTTTATTCACAATATGTTTGCCAGAAAAAAAAAAAGAAGGAAAAAAAAAACAACAAACACTCAAAAGGCTTGCACGCCCAACGTTCCTTCAAGAAACACCAACATTGGGGCAAAATTTAGCAATCATCAATGAAGTGGAATCGTCATCACATCAATACTCCATAGCAATCATAGCTTGCATGGATCTACCAAATGAGAATCAACAATCCATATTGGGGTAGTCATTTGACTTGTCCATCCAAAGTTGTGGCACTCCCTCCACCATTCATTCCATTCTCACAGGGAAAATACCATGTCATTTATTTCGTTCCTATATTCTCTACACCCCTAAAACCTAAACCGGGGTAGTTTCCCAATCCTTCATTCCATCTGTACCCCTCACCACTATCCTCCTTAAACAGGGGCAAGTTGTTTATCCTCCAGCATCCGGAGTCCAAACTAGGGCAGTTCTTCCACCTTCCGTTCCAATCTTCTGTGAATCATTGAAACCAGACTGTGGCAATTTCCCAACCATTCATTCCATTTATATACCCTTCCATCGCATTTCTCATTACTGGGACAATTGTATGTTCCAAGTCTAAACTAGGGCAATCTCATATTTCCCAAATTGGTGCAAGCATGTCTTTCATAGGCTGGAGTAATGACCTTCGTTTTCATTCCACTCGCGTGTCACCTTTGTCCATCAAATATCCCCCATGTTCTTAGAGACCTCGAGTTGATTGACTTATTCATCTGAATTTGCACTGTTATGCATGCTAATTAAACAATGCTTCAAGGAGAGAGAACATGAGTTCATTAACATGATCTAACAATTTAGTTACAATTCTCAGTTAACTTCTCAAACTTTAGAGGTTTAGCTGCCATGGACCATCCTATCCAAATGAAGGGCTATGCGAACGAGTGTGGTCGAATGTTACTATACATCATAACCTTTGATAATAAAGGCATAAACCACCCAACTAAAGAAGAAGAACAAAGTCATGAGAATTAGTACAGTCACAACATTTGGGCGGAGATCAGACTAAGCTGAGGATGATAAACTTGAGTGCTTAAGTTTGAGTTTAAATTCCAGCTTAGCATATCTGAGTTTTCCAAGGAAGTGATCAAGTCCAAATATTCATTTTTCACACCAAAAAGCCCATTTCTCATCAAACAAAGTCATTGTACCCATCTACTTTAAAAATAAATCATTCTCATAAAAAAAAGGTTGTATACTCCTTGAAATTTTGCATCCCCAATTAGTCACATCCATAAATCATTGCATCATGCATCTCTTATGTCTTCATTATTCTAGTATCAAAACATCGTAACCTCAATTATGCATCTTGCATTATCCTCGGACGAGCTTGCCCTTGTCTTAGAAAGTCCAGCACCTGTCAGACACCCTAAGTCCAGTACCCGTGTGGCACCCTTTCGATCAAAGCATCAGTATCTGCCTAATAATGATCATTCATTTACTATCCGATAAATGCGCCAAACATTGGTCCCTCATTTATGCTTTCCGATCAACGCGCCAAGTGTTGGTCCTTCATTTTGCTATCTGATCAATGCGCCAAGCATTGGTCCCTCATTTATGTTTTCCGATCAACACACCAAGCGTTGATCCCTAGGTTGTGCTTTCAATCAACACATCGAGCGTTGATCCCTCATTATTGTTTTCTGATCGCTGCGTCAGTACCCGACCCGGCAGTGATCTCTCATTATTGCTTTCTGATCAACATATCAATTCCGGACCTGATGCCGATCATTCTTTATTACTTCCCATCGACGCGTCAATACCATACCTGGCATCGAACCCTCATTATTGTTTTTCGATCACCGCGTCAGTACCCGACCTGGCGGAGATCCTTCTTTATTACTTTCCGATGAACGCACCGAGCGTTCATCCCTCATTATTGCTTTTCGATCACCGCGTCAGTACCCGACCTGGCAGAGATCCTTCTTTATTACTTTTTGATGAACGCACCGAGCTTTGATCCCTCATTATTACTTTTTGATTACCGCGTCAGTACCCGACCTGGCGGAGATCCTTCTTTATTACTTTCCAATGAATGCACCGAGCGTTAATCCCGTATTATTGCTTTTTGATTATCGCGTCAGTACCCGACCTAGTGATAATCCTCCCTTATCACTTTTCGATTAAACGCACCAAGCGTTAATCCCTCATTATCACCATGTCAGTACCCGACCTGACGGTGATCCTTCATTGTCGCTTTCCGATCAATGTGCCAAACGTTGATCCCTCATTATTGCTTTCGGATCAACATGACAAACGTTGATCCTTCATTTTCACTTTTCACCCCTATTATTTGTTTATCTTTGCGAGCTTTGGGTATTGACTCCTAGGTTCCTCACTCGCTTTTTGTGTAGCTCCGGACAAAATTAGTGTTCTTATCTTTACTTACATTTTACAATGATAATATGAAAACCATTGTTCTTCATATTTTCTTGTAAAATATAACTAAAGAGGGGCAGCTGTTGCACCCCAATTTTGTCCGCCCCTTTTTAAAATAGAAACTTCTTTTACCAATTTTTTTGGTCTATTAAAGAGTAAAAATATAAAAATCAATAAATAGAAAAGTCTATAAAAAATTCATCTCCATCTTGCTTGCTCATTAATTTGTGTTTTTAATAAATACACAAATAAACAAATACAAAAAGAAACAGAATACAAAAGAAATAAAAACAAATAAAAGGTTAAGTCAAATGCCATTTGTTTCCTTGTTTTCTCGTGCACTTCCTTTCTTCGTAAACAGTACGACGAGCACACAGGCTATGCACACAGCTAATAAAGAGCACACTCTGGCAGTATTGCTATGAGAGGGAACGAATCAAATGTCTTCCCCCCCCCAGTCTCTTTCAAGTTTCCATTCTTCTACTAGCTGCAACCAACATAGTATAGCATGCTAGGGAAGAGGGAAAGGCAGTAGAAAGTAACCTCTCAATGCATTACTCTAGACAAATTTTCCATATTCAAGTCCCATATATACAACATGTTACCACACCAGAAGGGGGGCAGCACTCATCCAAGAATGCTTCACTATCCATTAGAACCACCACTTTCACCCTCCTAAGCTCTGTGAGCCATTCCCACTGCTCCCTTGCATCACACAACACTACACAGTCACCATAACCATCCACAAACTCCATCAAAAATAACTGAAACATCTCCAATGATCTGTTAACAAAGAGGAAGCAGCTTCAGCAACAAAAATCACAAAAAAAAGGAATAAAGATGTTGCAGAACAGAGAAAAATAGAGAGAGGGGTTTGAGACAGCAAGGGGGTTGAGCGCTTTTTGGCTGATGACCATCACTGCCCGCGACAGTCTACTTGCAACCACGCAACCACCACGGGGCTGTCCACCGCACGGTTGGGCGTTTATGTACGAACCCGCGCCGTGAACCACCAATGCCTCTCCGCCGTGAACCCCCGCGGTGAGCCTCACGCACCTCTGTATCTCTACCTCCTCGTCGCTCCTCCACTGCGCGCATCGCCAAGCCGCACCACCGTTGTGGGTCCTTTCAGACAGAAACTCTGTTACATGCTCCCACCACTGCGAGAGCCCAGACCGTCGCCACATCGAGCAACTGGCGCCACCACCTTGCCTTCGATCTGGCCTCGCCTTCCCTTCATTCATCGTCTCCGGCCGCGCGTCCTCTTTCTCTCTCTCGCGGCTGAAAAGCCCTCTTCTATCTTTTTAGCTACTTCTTGCAGCAGTGAAAAAGATGGGGTTAGTAACCAGACCCCTTTTCATTTTATATTATTATTATATTATATTTAATTTGCCTTATTTTTTTATTATTAGAATTAGTATTACGTGAGTTTTAATTTGGATTTGGGTGTTGGACTTCAGCCCATTCACACGTCTCTTTTTTTGTAGTTGTGTCATATGTGAAAGCCTACTAAATTGTTATTTGTTGGTGTTTAAGCCTAATCTCCTATAACAAAATGTATTTATTTTTATGAATGGTACCTCACTACTTACACGAAATTAAGTCAAATACAGGTATTCTAAATCAAGTATAACACTTTAATTAAAAAGAGTTGTTAGTGATGACCACTCGAGATCTGCTTCCTGTTTGGCCATTGTGAGCACTGCTTAAATTTTCAAAATATAAAGATTAGGTTGTTAGTGGTGACCACTCGAGATCTGCTTTCCGTTTGGCCATTGCGAGCATCCCTTCAATTTTCAAAACATAAAAACAAGTTGCTAGTGGTGACCACTCGAGATTTGCTTCCTGTTTGGCCATTGCGAGCATCCCTTCAATTTTCAAACATAAAATAGGTTGCTAGTGATGGTTACTCGGAATCTGCTTTCCGTTTGGTTATTGCAAGCATCCTCAAATTTCCAAACATAAAATATATTGTTAGTGATGACCATTTCGGATCTGCTTCTTGTTTGGTCATTGCGAAACCTTACTCTTTCAAAACAAACAACTAAGTAAAAACAAACCAACACACAATCATTTTCTACCTAAGAACTACATAGCCTTTGATTTCTCCATTGTACACACAATCATTTTCTACCTAAGAACTACCTCGCATGGTGTATAGTTGAAGAGTTTCATATTTAGGCTTAGAGTTATGGACTCTATTTCTAGGCAATTGAAGATGTACTGTGACAACTCTGCTGCTGTATTTATGCTAAGAACAATAAGAGTGGAAGTCAAAGTAAGAACATCGACATCAAATATTTAGCCATAAGTGAACGTGTAAAGGAAAGGAAAGTGGTCATTGAACACGTCAGCACTGAGTTAATAATTACCGATCCTTTAACTAAAGGCATGCCACCAAAAAATTTTAAGGATCATGTAGCACAGATGGGACTTGGCTCCATGATGTGATTTCATTGAACGTACATTTATTGTTTTTATTTAAACTCTTATTCAATTTGATGTTTTCTCATATATCTTGTGCACATCATATTTATTTTGAGAAATATCATTTAGTTTTAACCTAGAATAGATATATGGTTTATTCATTAAGTTAAAGGAGTGATATTGAGAGACTTAATATATTGTGATACATGGAAGATAATACTCGCTACTAGAGGACCTATCCCCATGATTCATATGTGTGTTTCTTGTTATGATTGATGAGTTAAATGGACCAAGTGGGAGAATGATGAAATTCCCTTGATTTTCGGAACAGTATCACTCTGTTTTAATTAGGATTAGAGTGAAATCTGGTTGCTGGTTTATGGGGAATATTGGTCAATGAATGTGGTCCATTTTGGGCTTATATTCATACCATTATTGTTTAGAAACGGAACCATTATTAACCATTATTCTTGGCAATGTTTAGAAATGGATTTGGGCAAAAATCATGGGCTCCCACGTTCTCCACTTCTACTTCAAGTCAGTTGAGTTCTATGATAGATAGAGCTCTATAAATTGAATGTTTTACACTTTTTTTAGGTCACCAAGCTTGCTCCTCTCTTCAGCAAGCAGCACCATCGAGTTTTGAGCGAGTAAGGATCTGGAAAAACCAAAACATAATCGGGTTCAAGTCTGAGTTTGCAATGGCAGGAGGTAGGAGTTTCTAATCTATTTTGCTTCCACTGTTTGATTTGAACATGAATTACCTAATATATCGGATATGAAGTAATAATAACCGAATTTCGTGAGAAAAACAATCACTTATTCATTATAATTTTCTATTAGAAATTGATAGTATGGTATTTTTTTTTAAAATGAATTCTAGAATATTCGAATTTAGAATACATTACAAATCTATAAAATAGTGGACAAAAAAATACATCCAATTCCCGTCCCTGCGATCGTTCATTTGTGGGTGTAGGCGTCTTCCTCCTTTTTAGAAACCCTCTTCATCACTGATAAATGGATTCCAGCCATGATCTCATTTATGGCATTTTCCCTTTCAACAATCAAAACTGGAGTTTCGTAGTGGGTGTTAAAGTATATGGCATACCAATGCCCTACATTCAAGCAGTTTTCCTTTATCCCTTGAAATGGTTCTTATCGATAGTGAGGTACAAAACTATAATTATATTTTTTATTCACAACGAATTTAGGATTCGGTTGTTTACTATATGCCTTTTTTCCTGTAGTGGAACAAAATTCGTATGCGCAGGTCTTTGGTGTACAAGTTTGATTCACTTTAAATGAGGGTTTCATGTATCATATCACAAATTTTTATGTCATTGCAAATACTAGCTCCTACCATTCAACCAAACATCAGTATAAACTGAATTTCTAATTTGTTACAAGAATTAGATCGGTTATGAATATTGTCTTGTATCTGTATCTATATCTATATCTATATCTATATACATTTATGAATAATCTCATTGATTATTCTTACACATGGAATCATCACATGAAATTAGCATTAATGATACATCTATTCATCATCCAGAGAGACCTAATAGCACTGATGTGTAATGAATTCGATGACATGTAAATAATTGTCATTCATGCGATGCTTATGTGGATAAATAATAAAAATAAAATATTGTACACAGTTAATGATAATCAACATTATAAGTAATATTTGATGATGTTTAGTAATGCCATCATGTGTTTTTTAGAAACAAATTAAATGGCAAAAGATTATAAAGGCAACCTGGTCAAAAAATTTAACAATTAATTTCAAATGAATGGCTATTCCGAAATTTAAATAATAAAACGATGTCAGCAAAATAAATAACAATAAATTTGATGATATTAATTACCTAATATATCAATAGAAATTAATGTTATTCACGATTAAAAAGAAAATTTCGATTTTCAAATACATGATATTCGATAACTAAATATATTCCATTAATTTTGATGATATATATTTACTACTAATATCGGCAGAATTAAATACTTTTTGCAACTAAAGAAGTATGATTTAAAATAAAATACAATGGTCAACTCCTTAAATATCATTAAAATTGAGCATATGAATTACCTAATATATCGGATATGAAGTAGTAATAACAGCCTTTCGTGAGAAAAAAAAACCCTTTATTCATTATAATTTTCCATTACAAATTGGTATAGTACGATATTTTCAAAAAAAAATTGAATATTCGAATTTAGAATAGTTTACAAATCCAATAAAATAGTGGACAAAAACATCTAGCTCCCGTCCCTGCGATCGTGCGATCGTTCATTTTGTAGGTGTAGGCGTCTTTCTCCTTTTTAGAAACCATATTCCTCACTGATAAATGGATCCCAACCATGATCTCATTTATGACAATTTCCCTTTCAATGATTGAAATTGGAGTTTAGCAATGGGTGTTATCGTATATGGCATACCAATGCCCTACATTTAAGCAGTTTTTTGTTTATCCATTAAAATGGTTCTTATCGATAGTGAGGTACAAAATTATAATTATATTTTTTGTTCACAACAAATTTAAGATTCGGTTGTTTACTAACTTATCTATTTCTCCTATAGGGGAACAAAATTCATGCTACAGTGTGCAGGTATTTGCTATACAAGTTTGATGCACTTTTAAATGAGGGTTTCGTGTATCACTTCACAAATTTTGATGTCGGTGCAAATATTGGTTCCTACCGTCCAACGAGACATCAGTATAAACTGAATTTCAATTTTGTTACAAAATTTAGATCTGTTTTGAATAATGTTTTGACATCTATATCTATGTTTTATACATTTAGGAATACTCTCATTGATTATTCCTACATATGGGCATCCTCACATGAAGTTAGCATTAATAATATATCTTTGTGTCATCCAGATAGACATAATAGCGCTGACGTATAATGAATTCGATGGCATGTAAACAAATGTCATTCTTGCAATGCTTAAGTGGACAAAATAATAAAAATAAAATATTTTACACAATTAATGATAATATGTTAGAGACCTCAACCTAACAATGCACAAACAAAGAACAATAGCAGACTAACAGAGAACAAATTACCCCACAGAGCCAAGCTCTGCACTCAGAGAATATCCTCTCTGCCTAACAGAAATGACGCATTCACCAGCATACCACTCTCCTCACACCTCACACATCAAATAACTGTAATCTCTCACCCCCTATTGCATTCTCATCTCTTTCCTGGACACCTCATCACTAATGACATTCCTTCCCACACCTCTTCTCTTCCTAACATACACCCTCCACACCTTAGGCTTGTTTGGATTCATCACACCCATATCGTCTAGCAAGGGCCCATCAATACCCCCTCCTTGAGAACCAGACTTGTCCTCAAGTCTGAAAGAAGGAAATTGACTGCGGATCATGAATTCCTCCTCCCACGTTGCTTCTTCCACAGTCCTCCCTTTCCAATGAATGAAGAGCTATTTTTGAGATTCATCACCAATAGGGACTACCCGCGAAGCCAACACAGCCAAGGGTTCCCACAAATCAGCAGGTTCACTTTCCATGCCTAGTGGAAGTTCCTTCTCAACCTGATAATTTCCAATGGCCTTCTTGAGCAAGGAAACATGAAAAACAGGATGTATGCAGGCAGATTAGGGTAGCTACAGCTTGTAAGCCATCGAACCCACCCTTGCAAGGATCTGGTACGGCCCATAGTAACGTGGAACCAACTTGGGATTGATACGGGCAACCATACATTGCTGCACATGAGGTCGCAGCTTCAGAAAAACCCAATCACCTACTGAAAATTGGCGTTTAGTCTGGTGTAGATCCGCTTGGGGTTTCATGCGTGAACGGGCACAATGGAGATGGTGCTTCAATTGATGTAAAGCCTCATCCCGGTCAATCAAGTCACGCTGGATAGCTTCCACTCTAGTTTCTCTGGGCAAGAATCTAGTAAGGGTGGGTGGGGGTCTACCATACACGGCCTCAAAAGGGGTCACCCCTGTGGATACATGAAAAGTGGTATTGTACCAATACTCCACCCAAGGGAGCCACAACATCCAAGTCTTTGGCTGATCAGCAATGAAACACCTTAAGAAGCTCTCCAAACAACGATTCACCACCTCCGTTTGGCCATCCGTTTGAGGATGGTAAGCCGTGCTCATCTTAAGTTGAGTACCTTGAAGCTTAAACAACTCACGTCAGAAACTACTCACAAAGATTAGATCATGATCACCATTTGTCTCACTACCAGGGGCCAAGTTGTTGTCATGTTGCCCCTCATAGCCACCAAACGCTGCCCAACAAGGTTCAGCCAGAGACCCTGGCTTCCCCAACAGACTTTGGAATGACAAAAACCGGCAATCTTCATCTCTAGCACCGCGAAGTTCAATCCATTTTTTATCAACCTTGAACAACATCAATTATTCAATCCAATTAACCCACATACCACCTATTGCCTTGAGCCAAGCCATGCCCAATACCATATCTATCCCATCCAAATCAAATAGGAAAGCTTCAATGGTTAGCTTGATTTCTCCAAGCTCAAATGAAATGATTTTGCATTTCCTTTGTGCCTGAGTCTTATGCCCATCACCCAACTTCACTTTCAATGGAGGTGTGTCATCCACCACCCATCCCATAGCTTGTACAAGCTTCTTGGACACGAAATTATGTGTTGCCCCACTGTCCACTAGCATCAGAATTGGCACACCTTGCACCTTCCCCTTCAATTTCATGGTGCTCAACTTGGCTCTCTTCTCAAACACCAAGTTCCCCAAGCTCATCACGCTAAGCTTGCCCTCTTCCTCAGAGTCTTCTTCATTTTCGGCTTCTAACCCTTTGCCTCGGATTCATCATCGTCCTCGGTTATCATCACACGCAGGTGCCACTCCGGGCATCTGTGTCGAGAATGAAACGGACCGCCACACTTGAAGCAAAGCCCATTGCGACGGCATTCCTCAACCATGTGAAAGGGAATGTGCTTGATCCCTCTGTCTCTTGGACCCCAAAACCTCCTCTCTCCCTTGGACTCTTCTCTTGGGCCAGTACCACTCAAGTTCTTCTCAGACCCATATTTATTGCCCTTAACATAGACCTACTCATTGTCAGAGTTACGACCTGCATTGTGCGACCCGGCGGCAGAGTTGGGGTGCGAATTGGACCCCAAACCAGACCCGTAGTGGCTCCGAAAACCACCCGGCTTCGACCCAGTCCACTCAGCTTTCTTCTCCAGAACTTTGTGTTCCACTGCCCTGGTCACCTTCATCAGACAATGCCGCGACAGAGGACCAACCATCCACAGACTCCGAACTCGACCTCGAATCCCCTTCCGTAAGCCATGAATGAAAAAATCGGCGTATTAGGCGTCGGACAATGGCGGAACTTACGCCTTGAGCTTTTCGAACTCAAGAATGTACTCCTCCACCGGTCTTTCTTGCTGTAGCGACGCCAACTGCTCGAAGATGTTGCCATTGCCAATTCCGTCGTAGCGCTCTAATAGCGCGTCCTTGAGGGTCTCCCAAGATAATTCTCCTTCCTCTTCCAGCAACCCCCTGAAAAAATGGATCGTGGGGCCTTCCATACAAAGCTGGGTGTGGTAGATCTTCACATCTGGTCGCTTATCTTGCACACAGAAGTATAACTCTGCACGCGCGATCCAACCGGCAGGGTCGTCACCGGTGAACATCGGCAACTCCACCTTCTTGATCGAACGGCGAAACTCATCTAATGCATCTCCCTGAAGTGATTTGATGGTAGGTCCACCAAAATCGAGTTGAAGGTTTTTCTTGACACCCGAATCCTCCTCCTGACTGGGTTTGGATTGGGTCAAGAGAGCGAGCAGTTGCTCATGCTTGTCATCGGCCTTAGCTTGCATCTCTACTATTCTCAGTTCCAGAGACTCGAGCTTGTTCTCCAAAGCAGACACTCTCCCATCCATCTTCTTCGGGGGCATTCACCCACTGGTTCCTGAACATTGATTGACGGCAGCAGTCTCTCCAACCGAAGGTATCCGGCAGGTCGGACCAAATTATTAGAGACCTCAACCTAACAATGCACAAACAGAGAACAATGGTAGACTAACAGAGAACAAATAGCAGATCAAAGGAAATATGGAATGAAAATCTGGTGATATTATTAATGGAAGGATAAAATGATATATAGGAGATGATCCTAACTACCCCACAGAGCCAAGCTCCACACTCAGAGAATATCCTCTCTGCCTAACAGAAATGATGCATTCACCAGCATACCTCTCTTCTCACACCTCACACATCAAATAACCGTAATCTCTCAACCCCCCTATTGCATTCTCATCTCTTTCCTAGACATCTCATCACTTATGACATTCCTTCCCACACCTCTTCTCTTCCTAACATACACCCTCCACACCTTAGGCTTGTTTGGATTCATCACACCCGTATCATCTAGCAAGGGCCCATCATAATAAAAATTCTAAGTAATTTTTTATGATGATTATTAATGCCATCATGCGTTTTTTAGAAACAAATTAAATGGCAAAAGATTATAAAGGCAACCTGATCAAAAAATTTAATGATTAATTTCAAACAATTGGCTACTTCTAAAATTCAAATAATAAAATGATGTCAGCAAAATAAATGTTATTCGCAATTAGGGGTGGGAATAGGTCAGGCCGTCCGACAGGGGCCTACGGCTGGCTTTTTTTCTAAATAGACAAGGCCAAGACTTTTTGAAAAGCCTATTTAGCTAAAAAGGCCAGACTTCAGGCCACTCAAAAAACCTTCTATGCCTAACAGGCCGGTCTATTTAAGTAAATATAAATAATACTATTTTTTATTGCTATTATTATATTGAATTTTGTACAATGTGTTAAATTATATACTGATCTTTTCAATAATTTAAGTATATTGGCTTACATAAATTTTTGACACATTTAAAAGTCTTATTACAAAATAAAATTTAAATAGGCTATCATATAAGGTTAGATTCTTTAAAATGTCAAGTTAGACATTGAAAAAGATTTATATCATATAAATATATCAAAATCAGACTTCATAAAACTCAGCTCATTTGTTTCCACCCCTATGTCCCATGTGTCTTAGTAGCAATTTTTTTTTATAGTTTATTAAAAATAGAACTTAACCTATCATCTTGTTAATCTATTTAAGATAGATTAAATGACTTATCTAAAGACGTTAATATGAAATAGGTCTTTAAGTAGGCTAATAGGTCATACCAGGCTTTCAAAAAGGCCAGACCAGGCCTAAAAAATAAGTCCATGACAGGTAACAGGCCAGGCTTAGACCTTGGATTTTATGAACAGGCCAGGCTTAGGCTTCGCAAAGCCTAGCTCGGCCTAGCCTATTCCCACCCCTATTCGCAATTAAAAAGGTAATTTCAATTTTCAAATACATGATATATGAGAACTAAATATATTCCATTAATTTTGATGATATGTATTTACTGATAATATCGGCAGAGTTAAATACTTTTTGTAACTAAAGAAGTAATTCTGATTTGAAAATAAAATACAATGGTTAACTCTTTAAATCGTTAAAATTGAGCATATGAATTATCTAATATGTTATAAGGTTGAAGTAATAATAACTGCCTTTCATGAGAAAATTAGTCATTTATTCATTATAATTTTCCATTACAAATTGGTATAGTTCAATATTTTTTTTAAAAAAAACGAATTCTAGAATATTCAAATTTAGAATACTGCACAAATCCTATATAATAGTGGAAAAAACATCCAGTTCCCGTATGTGCGTTCGTTCATTTGTGTGTGTAGGCGTCTTTCTCCTTTTTAGAAACCCTCTTCCTCACTTATAAATGGATCCTAACCATGATCTCATTTTTGACATTTTCCCTTCCAACGATTGAAACGGGAGTTTAGTAGTGGGTGTGATCGTATGGGGCATACCAATGTCCTATATTCAAGCAGTTTTCCTTTATTCGTTGAAATGATTCTTATCTATAGGGAGGTACAAAATTATAATTATGATTTTTATTCACAACAAATTTAGGATTCGGTTGTTTACTAACTTGGCTTTTATATTCTGTAGGGGAACAAAATTCGAACAAACACCTGCTCTCCCAAAAAATGGTGTCTCCCACCAATCAAAGGCTGGGAATATGCATGTGTTAATAAGTTATAATTTTATTTTATTGTGTGGAAAATTGTTATTAGTGGGGACAGAGAATGTGATAAAAAAGTGAGACAGGAGATTTTCATCCACAAAATTCATGCTACATTGTGTAGTCTCTGCTTTTCAATTTTGATACACTTTTATATGATGGTTTCACGTATGACATCACAAATTTTGATGTCAGTACAAATACTGGTTCCTACCGTTCAACTAGAAATCAGAATAAATTGATTTTCAAATTTGCTACAAATATTAGTTTTGCTATGAATATTATCTTTCCAATGAATATAAAAACAATATTTAACAGATATACATGATTATACTTATCAAATTAATATAGATATAACTAATTATTTAAAAGATATACATCAAAAAGTAGTAACATATCCAAAATAAAAAATTATACATATACAAATCAATTAATTATATATAGTAGATTTTTTATATATAAATTCTTAAACTAGCAATCCCACCAAACAAATATAAACATAACAAATAGTATATTTTAACAATATTTTTAGTCAAGTATTCTCGGGCTTACATAACCGTGCATGGCACTGGTTAGAATTTCTATTATATACAAACATAAATAATATAAAAATAGAAATAAAACAAATGGCATCATGATAGTCAAAGTTAAATGCCATGTCAGACAAAATTGCTTCCGTGGAAATGACTGGTAAATAAAAATAAAAGAAAAAAAATTTGAAACAGAAACAAGGCACACAATAAATGTACCGAATAAATATAGCAAATATAAACAAAAATAAAAGGACTTCATCGCAAAATTAATTATTGCGTCAGGTCAACAATTGCACAATTCGTGTAAATCAAAGCCGTTATAATTTTAGAGTAAATACCTAAATTGGTCCCAATAAAAACTACGAAGACTAATTTAGTCCCTGAGAAATGAAAAATACCAATTTGGTCCTTTAGAATCTTAAATGTGGGTGAAATTAGTCTCTGATAGGGACTAAAATGTCCCTAAAAATTATCCTAAAAAATGACTAATTTGACCTACTTTTTTTTTATTTTTAAGGACTAAATTAGTATTTTTTATTTCTCAGTGACTAAATTGGTCTCCGTAATTTTTTTATGGACCAATTTGGGTATTTACTCATAATTTTATCAATAGCAGTTCTCCATAATAGCATATTTAACACGTTTAAAATCAGCCTATAAACAATTCAAGAACAAATACAGTCTACTCAAATAATTAGAAAATTAAAATCACGTCAATTAAGTACCAAATCCGAATTATAATCAACAAAATTGACAACACCTAAAAAGGCAACCGTATAAAAAAATTAATTGAGTTGGCTCTAATATGAATTGAAATTGTCCAATTTGAAAATAATGACAAATTTTAGAATTATTGATAAATCAATCTCTAATTTTATTTCCTTAATCGGCTGACAATCATCATGTACCCTAAATCGGGTGTTCATTATTTATATATTTGCCTAATCAACACAATATGCCACAAACACCTCATTTTGGCTGAATCCGATTTTCAACAGTTTCAAAATGGCACAAAAGTATGAACAAATTATAGACATTATTGCTGCTAGGCAAACAAATGTTCGATTATTGATTAGGGTTTATCACCACTACAATTCCAAATCAAGTTGCAATGTCTACAGTGTTGGAATTCCTTCTGGAACTCGCACGTGGCAGAAAACCAATTGGAATGAATAATCAATAGTTGATTAGGCATTGTCATTGGTCTGCGAGAGGGAATTATGTGAACTTGCTGATCCAAGAATAAATCATAACTAAGTGGACAAAGAGCTCAACAGAGTTATTATTATTGGACTGATATGTGCTCGGGATCTATTTGAAAAGTGACCCACCATGGTTGCTGCATGTGATATAGCTATTGAAAGAGAATATTGAGCTATCAGAGATTCCCCCCCCCCCCCCACCCCCAACAATATAAGTTGTTAAAAGGTTGTGAAGTTTTCAGAAATTATTCCAGTTTATTTTTATTGCAGTTTAGAAGGAAACATTGTGTGCCCATTTATTAGAGGACCATGCACATGCTTACTGTAGGCACGGATTTATGAATGCTTGGGGTTTGCAAATTTGTGAAGCGTTTTGAATATTATAATTTTTAAAGGAGGTGAGTGTAAATGTTTTAATAAGTAAGGGTGGTGAGTGTTTGTGTGAGAAATATTAAGAGTGTACGTGTCATTGATGCATACCTAATAGGAGACGAGCGAATTTTCTCAATATATTTCAATTGATATCATCTCAGTATTTATTTCTTTAAAAAATTTTGTATACTTAAAAAGTTGTTTTAATTCTTGATCAATGATTTTCTAAAAAAATTATATAGCTTAAAAACATCATTGGGAAGCCAGCCCCTAACGTATAACCCGTCTACATTGCATGAGTCAAACACACTAGGGGTACTACCCTTAAAACATGCTGACTAATATTTTACGTAATTAACATATGAATTATTAAGAAAAAATTATACTTTGTTATAATTTTAATATTTTTAATTAATTGTTAAATTTTTATTATTTTCATGTTAACCTAATTAATTTATTAAATTTTTTTATTTGAGAAAATTAAAATTTTCTTTTATACAATACAATGCTATACATACATACATATAATTATTAAAGTACAACATATAGATAAATATATAACGCACGTAAATGAATATTTTTTATGAAAATATATAGGAAAAATTACACTTAATACATGAGAATGAACATGTATAAAAAATTTTGTTTTTTTCTAAACTCTAAGTGTATGATTATAATTTTTTTTAAGTATATATCGTCGGTAGCACGAGCCTATAGATATATTGTAAAAAAAAAAGTTACCAAATATTGTAGTTTTTATCTAAGAAAATTTTAATTTTAATTTTAATTTAGTACACTATATAAAGCATAGGATGGGGATGGAAGTTTTACAAGAAAACACAGGGAAAAATTACATTTAACACAATATTTTATACGAAAAAACAGTAATATTTATATGTAAATTTATATTTGACTGGAATATCTATATTTAAATTGATCCATATATAGAAATAGAAATTATAAATAAAACATTACACGTGGGAATAAAATTTTACATGAAAACAATGAGAGATTCACACTTTAGGATAAATTTAAGGTTATCGTGCGCTGGTTATATATTTTCAATAATAAATAATGATATGTGTGTATATGTGTATAATATTTATTATATATTAATATAATTACAATATTTGTATTCCATAGGTATATAGGTATATTAGTCTAAATTCTAATAGACTGTCCAGAATTACCAGTAATTTGGGTTTCAGTGCTGGTCAATTGCCGTTTATATACTTAGGTGTTCCGTTGTTCAAAGGTAAGCCTAAGAAGTGCCATCTTCAGCCGATTGCAGACAGGATTAAATCTAAGCTTTCTTCTTGGAAAGGCAGCCTGCTTTCTATTATGGGGAGAGTTCAATTAGTCAAATCCGTTATTCAGGGTATGCTCTTATACTCTTTTCGTATTTATTCTTGGCCCGTCTCTTTGCTTAATACTATTGACAATTGGGTGAGGAACTTTATTTGGTCTGGTGATACTGAAGCTAGGAAAATTGTCACGGTAGCCTGGCACAAAGTGTGTACCACTGCTCATGAAGGTGGGCTAGACCTTAGACCTCTGAGAGCTATCAATAAAGCGGCTATGACTAAACTTTGTTGGGAGTTCCTCTCCTCTGACAAAGATTGGGCTTTGCTTCTTAGAGCTCGAGCTTTCAGAAATAAGACTCCTATTACTCATCACTTGGCCTCTTCGCTTTGGGCTGGGATTAAAGAGCATGTCCACACTATTTTAGAGAACACCAGATGGTTGTTAGGGGATGGCACTTCCATTAATTTTTGGCGTGACAAATGGCTCTCTGAGCCCATTGTTGATTTGTTGAACATTCCCCTGCATTTTCATGGTCAATTGTCAGCTTCGGTAAATGACTTTTTCCAGGATGGGCTTTGGTAAATTCCGGATATGATTGGTCGCAGGTTTCCTGGTGTTGTTGCTAAAATTAATAAGGTCATCATCCCTTCTGTTGCCTCTCCAGATAGGCTGATTTGGGAGGTTTGTGACTCAGGTGATTTGTCCCTGAAAGAGGCTTTCAATTTTATTAAGCAGCCTACTACTACCTACTCTTGGGGAAAAATTATTTGGAGACCCTCTATACCTCCTTCTAAATCTTTTTTGGTTTGGAGACTCATTCATGATAAAATGCCCACAGATGATCAGCTTTGGAGGCGTGGTTGCAACATTGTCTCTATGTGTAGTCATTGCGGCTTGCACTATGAGACCACCCATCATCTTTTCTTCACTTGTTCTTATGCTACAACTCTTTGGAATTGGCTAGGTGACTGTCTAAATATGTTTATTGATCCTTCTTCTATAAGCTCGGTTTTAGAAATTTGTGATAGGTCTTGGAGCTCTCAGCTGTTGGCTGTTGTTGTTGCGGGTATTTGCAATATTATCTGGGCTATTTGGTTATCTAGGAATCATCTTCGGTTTGAAGACGTTCGCATTCCGCAAGGTAAGATTATTAGCATGATTTGCGCTAACATTTCTTTGTCAGGGAACCTTTCTAATGGTCACATGGCTTCTAGTTGCGCTGAGTTGCTCATTTTGAAGAAATTTAAAATTGGTATTAAGCAATCCAAAGCTCCAGTCATAAAAGAGGTTCTTTGGGAACCTCCTATTTGTTCCTGGATCAAAGTTAACACCGATGGCGCCGCTAAAGGAGCCCCTGGAATGGCAGCGTGTGGTGGTATTTTTAGGGACATGACATCTGCAGCCTTGGGCTGTTTTGCCTTTAATATTGGTGTAGCTATGGCTCTTCATGCTGAATTAATTGGTGCTATGCTGGCTATTGAGACAGTTTTCAAGAAGGGTTGGCTCAAACTCTGGTTGGAATGTGATTCTAAGCTAGTAGTTACTGCTTTTAAGAATTTGAGCATTGTTCCGTGGCACCTTAAAAATAGGTGGTTAAATTGTTTGGAGCTTACTAAGAGGATGACCTTTATTTGTTCTCATGTTTACAGAGAGGGTAATGTTTGTGCTGACGCTTTAGCTAAGTTTGGTACTTCTACTTCTGGATTTGCTTGGTGGGATTCTATTCCTGATTTTATCAGGGAGGTTTTTTTCCGTAACAGGATGGGTCTTCCGAGTTTTAGATTTTCTTGATTGCATGGAGTGCAGTATCGCAAATGATTGTTATTGTCTTTGGTGCCAACCTCGTTGGGATGAAGGACTTTATTGTGATGCCTTTGCATACCACCATTGCTTTCTCTTTTTTGTTTGGTAGTCTCTTAGGCCTTGTATTGCCTATTGTTCTTGTTTTGTTTCTGTTCTATGGGTTTTGGCCTAGTCCCCCCATTTTTTTTGTTGTTTTTTTTCAATTTTTCAATAAATTTTAGGCGGGGGTACTCTTTTTCCTTCTGGATGTTTTTTCCCTAAGTAGGGTTTTGTATCAGAAGGTTTTAACGAGGCCTCTCTCCTTTCTTTTGCCTAAAAAAAAAAAATAGCCAACGGTACACCCAATATCAATTGTCCCATTTTGAAGTTGTTTGAATTTAAATTAAATAATATAAGATACGTTTATTTCTTATAAAACATATATATATATATTGATTTTATTTTTTAGTTAATTAATTTTATCCAATTTACTATAAACCTCCATCCATTAAGTAACAAAAGTAGATCTTAAAACCAAAAAATATAAGTTGATCTTAGATTTTGTTTCACAGTATTTGATTTTAAGTAAAAAAATTAATTTGTTTATTTAACATTTTCTAAAATAGATATGTTGGCTTATATGTTTTTTTAGTGCTATAATTTTTTAACTGATATTATATCATAATATAAAATATTGTTACTTTCCAATAATATATATATTCCACATATATATTCCAAATATATTAATACGCACACACACATATATTCAAATTATGAGGAAATTTTATTCTATCAATTCTTTAAATTGTTTTCAATTAATGTATAATGTAGTATTAACCCAATAGTTTTCATCAATTTAATAAAGTATTTTTTATCTAATTCAATTGGATTGTATGCACCAATAGATTGTTTGTGTCGTATACAACTCAATTAATATTAATTTGTTTATATATCGTACGTTAGGTTCCTTATAACATAAGAGTGAACTAAAAAATTCAAAAGGATTGAAAATATTTTTAAAGGGAAAATATTGCATGACGATAACACATTATTTGAGACCTAAAAGTACAATATTATTT
This sequence comes from Calophaca sinica, assembly GCA_037113605.1. Classification (NCBI taxonomy): domain Eukaryota; kingdom Viridiplantae; phylum Streptophyta; class Magnoliopsida; order Fabales; family Fabaceae; genus Calophaca; species Calophaca sinica. The sequence goes on along the minus strand of CM073733.1, from coordinate 97,827,469 downwards.
AATCGCGTTTATTATTATTGGATTATCATATATTATAATAACAAATGTTAGATTATTTAAATTGAACTAAATTTGATCGAAGGTAATAAACATTTATTACAAAAATATGAAGGATTTACTTATGATTTATTTATTAATTTTTTGTTTTATTAATTGATTACTATATTTAATATAAGATTCATAATTTAAGAGTGACATTTTTAGTACGTATAAACCAATTTGATGTGTTCAATATAGAACCATATAGTCATACCTTGCTTTCATTTTCTAGTATATAGAAAGACAAAAGTAGAAAGGCAAAGTATGCATAAAAAGATGTAAAGCATCATTTTCTTTACAAGTTCTCTCCAGGCCTAGAATACTCCTCCGCCCAAACCTTTCGACCGAGGCAAAGAACCCCATGTCTCCTTTCATGATAAGGTCCTCGGTACCAAAGCTACCCCCCTTGTGCACGAAACTACGATCTAATTGCTCATCTACTGTCATTTGCTCATCAACCTGTTTCTTGCTTCCACCTTTCACTTTGTTATTTTAATAATTGCCTTACAATTTTAAATAATGCACTACTTCCTCAAATCCTATCATTAGATAGAGAGACTTGGGTTAACACCTATTGTAGAAAAAATGGTTGAATCACGGCTTAAGTGGTTTGGTCATGTAGATTCCAAATTAAGGAGATTAGATCAGATGGAGGTCAGTCCAATCGCTAGAGGTAGAGCAAGGGAAAAAAAACTATAGGAAAAACTATTAAAAAAGATTTAGAGGTCAATGTTTCGTTATAGACATGATTTATGATAGATTACTATGGCGTAGATCAGATAGAAGTCAGTCCAATCGCTAGAGGTAGAGAAACGGGAAAAAAAAACTATAGGAAAAACTATTAAAAAAGATTTAGAGGTCAATGTTTCCTTATAGACATGATTTATGATAGATTACTATGGCGTCGAGTGATCCATGTAGCCGACCCCACCTGTACTAGTGTAGAAAGATGATTTTACACCGGTTAGAATTGACATTTTATACCGGTTTTGGTACCGGTATAGATGCTCCCGGTATTATAAGTTGGGGTTTTCACACCGATTATTTAACCGGCGTAAAATGTGGCGATTTACACCAGTTGTATAAATAACGGGTGTATGAAGTTACCCCGAAATGTCATTTAAAAAAAAATACTTTACACCGGTTTTATGTATAATCGGCGTAAAATGTCACTTTTTACACCGGTTTTACATATAACTAGCGTAAAAAAATTTATGCCGGTTTTACATATAACCTGTGTAAAAAGTCACTATTTTAAAAAAAAAAATAGACTATTTCTATTATACATATCTCGGTTGCAAAGATCCAAACTGTATATAAATATTATACAAGCTCTGCCACATATAACTACTCCCACCATGCTAGCACGACATTTCAAATTCACAAATTAAGATCAACCCAAAAAAGCTAGTGATTATGATATCTAACAGTACTCATTATGATATCTAACAGTACTCATTAAAGATGTTTGCAAGCAAGAATGCATTAAACAATAAAAATTATCCCAAATAAACCTTAGGCATTAGACATCTCTATGTGAAGTCACATGAGCAATGGAATTGAGGCACAAGTTAAGACACATGCACACTAATACGAACCAAAATAGAAAATCAGGTCAACTAACATAATTAACTTGCTGACTATCATTATTCGTGACAGCTGGCTAACAAACTAGCCAGCTCAACAAAACACTAAACTTATTTCTTATACACTGATATCCCCCCTCCCCACCCCCAAAAAAAAAAAAAAAACTCAAGGAAGTTGTTGCAAGTAAGTGATTCATTCTGAATTCAACGAAACAGAGCCACTCTCTGAGTTCTTCCTTTTACACAGCCAAACTCAGTGATCCTAGTTTTCAAAAAAAATATGTAGAGCAGGGGGCGGTAGTAAATTGCTTCTACATAAAAGAAGGAAAGAGGGAAAAACAAAAAACCTGTGGTGCAAAGATAGAAAGGTCCAATCCATCATATAGCGGTTTAGCAGCATTCTAGCAATCTATAGCAGCTAAAATTTTTAAATTTCACAGAGAAAAAGAAAAAGAAATAGATTGAACCTATTAAGAAGTGCTGCAACTGGAACTCAAATTTTGACAAGTAACAGTTATGAGTTATGAGTTTCTATCAATTTAAAAAATAATATATGTTAATATAATATATAATAGGTCATATTAATATATATATATATATATATATATATATATATATATATAATAGATCAATAAAGGAGGGAAGTCCGTCTTACGTACACAATTAAGACAATCATTTCATAGTCAATGCTTATAATGTAAATAACAATAAACGAGGAACTTTATCCATGGTCAATGTTTAACGTGTATACTTAATTCATTCTAAATTGAAAAGGAAATTCCTATTGCATTTGCAAATCTTATATGCTCAACCAGTTACAATTAAAGTGAAGCTTAATGATGCTATATATGAATTTGAGTCTTACAATGGAGCAGAGCCATCCCCTGGATGTGCTTCATTCCGCCACAGCGACTATGTCCAATGACCAAGATCTTCTGCACCTGTAAAATTATTTGATTGGTTATCTTACATCTCTTAAAAATCAATGGTGTCAACTTTATTATTCATCAGATGGGGTATATGCTTACGTCTGAGTTGTAAAACTTCAAGGGTTGCTTTGATATGCTATAGTTAATACCTCTAAAATTAACACCAAGCAGCTATCAACAAAGAAAGAATCTTACACATCAAACCACTGCAAAGAAAAATCTCATGTTCTTCTCTTCATCGTGAAAAGCTTCTTGGAATCAGAAGCAATTGTGTTTGAAAAACAATGATGTTAGTTTCACAGTCATATGTTCAGTTTCTCACTACAAAACAAATAGCAAGCTCCATAAGCTACAATTAAAAAAATATGTAAACTTTGTCAAGCAAAATTCTAAATAAAACCTATCTGCACAGAGGAAGAAGGCAAAGTTTACTTGACTCAGAACAACTTATCTACATGTGTAAACTGTTGGGAATTTGACTCTTCAAATTCTCTTCCCCAGAAACTGCACTTGTGGAAAATTGGAAAAACAAAATAGAGAAATAATAACAACACAAGTATTTAACGTGGAAAACTCCCAAACCAGGAGAAAAACCACCAGCACCAGAGAAAAATTCACTATGTAGAAAATTATTACAACTACACAATTTTCTCTCTGCACCCCCGCACACCCACAAAGCTTCCCCACTAGCAAAACTTATTCCTCACACCTCTCCTTTTACAAGAAATATTCCTAATAAATTCTTTTTTTGATGTGGAGGTTCAGCCCAAGCTGCAACCACAGAGCATACTAAGAATTCTATTAAATTCTAAAACAAAGAGAGGAATTTATCTAGAGACAAAAGTTGCTAGACAAGCTTTTGAATGGTGTACATAAAACCAAGGCCCAAGCCTCCTTTTATAACAAAGAGGTTCACTCCTCTTTACTATTTTACCCGATGTGGGACTAAAAGTCCCAACACCAACAATCTCCACCTTGTGACTTTGTGGTCCCACAACGCTCCACCTTGATGAAGATTCCCATAGCTTTCGCTATCACTGCAACGCAGTCATGCTCCACCATAAAAGCATAATCACTCATAACTAGCCATCCCAAGCATTTAAACTCGGCACATGTCGAAATATAACCTTGCTGAAAAAACTATGGTGCAACTCCCATATTTGACTCTCATGGAAGTTAATCAGCCATCGACATAAATTTCACCACACCCTGCATCAATGTCAACCAATGCCCGTGTGCAAAATGTGGTCCCGCTAACATTTAATATCCTTTATCATGGCAACTTTGGGACTCATGCCATAAGGATATACATGTCCTTCTTTCAAAAGACATCAAGATCGGAGATAATGTTAGCCTCATTATCAAAGATCTCCACTACTTTCAGGAGTAACCCCGCCTCTTCAAAGCCTTGTGTAAACCAGATCAATCAACACATCCTTGACTTGTATTTGCCACAAGCCAAAGTTGATATTTCCACAAATTTCTCTACATCAAATCATTTGCATTTGAAACTCGCTTCCCGACATCCTCTTTGGCGTAACCGTGCTCTTGATACCACTTGTTGGGAATTTGACTCTTCAAATTCTCTTCCCGTAAACCGCACTTGTGGAAAATTGGAAAAACAAAATCGAGAAATAATAACAACACAAGTATTTAACGTGGAAAACTCCCAAACCAGGAGAAAAACCACCAGCACCAGAGAAAAATTCACTACGTAGAAAATTATTACAACTATACAATATTCTCTCTGCACTTCAAGACACCCACAAAGCTTCCCCACTAGCAAACCTTATTCCTCACACCTCTCCTTTTACAAGAAATATTCCTAATAAATTCTTTTTCTGATGTGGAGGTTCAGCCCAAGCTGCAACCACAGAGCATACTAAGAATTCTATTAAATTCTAAAACAAAGAGAGGAATTTATCTAGAGACAAAAGTTGCTAGACAAGCTTTTGAATGGTGTACATAAAACCAAGGCCCAAGCCTCCTTTTATAACAAAGAGGTTCACTCCTCTTTACTATTTTACCCGATGTGGGACTAAAAGTCCCAACACCAACATAAACTTCATTCTTATTGAACAATTTAACACATTGTAGTTAATTCTCATTTCTATATGGGAGCTGTCACTCCAAAAAGAAAGAGAACATAATTTATATTTTTGTTTAGAATGAAGTGAACATGTTAGGCAGATTCCATAGCAACATGATACAACTGGCAGATGAAAAGGAATCTTGCAATATGTCAAGAACCTAACAAGAAACCTCAGTTTGTAAATATAAGCAGCTTCAAATGTAGCAGTTCCCTTGTAATATTGAATTACAATTTTTATCAGCAACAACATTCACACAAGCAACCCCCGAATTCCCTTTTCCACAAAAATGTACCCCATTTGCCTCCAAATCCATCACTTTACTTTCACAAAGTAAAGCTGAACTTGACTGCACGATATGTAAAGATGACTGAACTCAAGAGAAAAGTGATTTTATTACTCAAAGCAATGTTTAAATAAATTCTAGTGAAAGCTAAACAATTAACCACACACCAAACACTAAATAACTTCATGTACATTTCACAAAAGAAATTATTAAACAGAGTAACATTTCAAATATCAGAGAACATAAAACAAACCTCAGCTGATGAAGAGACACAACAAATAAGCATGCGCACCACTGTTGTTGGGAAAGTCTTCAAGATTTGATAGTGGGTCCTGCACAATGAATGCATAAAAAGGAGAAAAGTCTTATTAAACTACAACTATAAACTAAATGCGAAGCAAAAACCATCCAAAAAAACACCGCCAGCAAAAAAAAAAATAGCAAAGAATCAGAATCCAAAAACGACAAGCCGGACCTTGGAGCACGAACAATGGAAGGTCCCAAAGATCTGCTTCGTTCACCGATTTCGACCCATGCTTGCCGAAAAATCACCAAGCAGGGGGGGTATAGGGTTTCAAGCAAATTTGGGAACAAATTGAAAAGAGGAGGAAGAAGACATCGTTGTCACCGTTAGGGTCACCACCACCTCTGAAGCACGGACACCGGCAGTAATATAAGTGTCCCGTGTCTGACACGTGTCAAACACTGACACCTGTACGATGCGTGTCAGACACTGGTTCTAAGCGTCCCAATTTTATTTTATTTTTTTAAAAAATGATCGGACACAGCACAGACACTTGGCGGACACAGCACGGTGAACATGAGACACGGCTGGGCTGGGCTTTTTTTAAAAAATAATAAAAAACAGAAGCGATTGCAAATATTTAAAATTAAAAAACTAGGGTCATATTTGAGAACTACCCGGTTTCCCTGCTTATCTTTCCAAGTTTTATTCCCTGGTTTCCTTGCTCCTCTCGTCTTCTACAGTTTTATCTTCCTTGATCCTGTCGACGTCTCTGTTTGTGCCTTGCGTTGCGACGTTGTTCTGCATCTACGTTCACCGCTTCAGTCCCTTTTCATTCTGGTTTTGCTATTTTATTTATCTTGTCGGTTGTAGCTATTGCCTACTGGTTATTGTCTTATAGTTTATGAACTTTGTACTTTTTGCTATTTTTTTATAGTGTCTTGTCTCTTTGTGCCTCTTTTAATTGCCACCGTGTTTTGATTGTGCCTCTTTTTTTTTTTATCGTTTCTTCATTTTGCATTAGTTTATATTTTCTCAGCTGATAAAAAAAAAAGTATTTCCTAATCAAAAAAGTTTATATTTTCTAGGTGCCATATTTTAATATATGGCACCTAGAAAATATATAGCGGTATCGGTGTCCTATATTTTTGACATGAGCAGTGTCTGCATGTTCGTGTCAGTGTCGTGTTCAGTGTTCGTGTCGGAGTCCGTGCTTCATAGACAGCCACGCTCGCCATCACCTGCTTCTTCTTCCTCATCGTCGTCGTCCTCATCATCCTCGTCTTCGTCTTCATCATCTTCTCCGTCGTCTACTTCTTTGTCGGACTCATACTCTTCGTCATCCTCACTCAAAACGCCATCCAGAGAGTTCAGAGAGTGAAGATTGTGAAGATTGCTCGCTGTGAAGTTTGTGGATCGAGTGAGAGAGGGTTCAGGGAGAGGTTGCTCACTGTGAAGATTGTGGATCGAGTGAGAGAAAGGGAGTGAGGGTTCAAAGAGTGAGAGTGAGGATTTTCATGGAGTGAGAAAATAAAAGACCACGCACAAAGGTTTTTAACCCCGGTTATTCGAACAACCGGAGTTAAAAGTTTCGAAATATTTACAAAAATGTCACCGCGTTTATATTTTATACCGGTTTTGTAGATAACCAGTATAAAATGTGACGCGTAAATTGACTAATTCACAAATTAATTACAAAATTGCCACCACGTTCACATTTTACACCTATTATATATGAAATCGGTGTAAAATGGTTAATTGTTTTACGTTTTGTGTACATGGGCTAGTGGGGTAAGACTGAGTTGTTATTGTTGTTGTTATTTTACCTTCTCAAATCAAGGACTTTTTCATCCTTCAATTTTGTTTAAAACATTTTGAAGACCAACCCAATAAAGAAATTTCAAGAGAATGAATTTCCTTCCCTTTAGGAGAATCATCTTCTACCTAATTAACTTAAAACAAATTCATCTTCAAGCTTATAATAAATATAAAAACAACACAAATTTCTTCACTTCATAAATTATCAAACTGTTAACAATGGCCAAGAGATAATCATTCAACAATGCAATCAAGCCAAAGCTATTATAAAAAAAAAATCATACAAGGTATAAAACATCATACATGAATTAACACACAAATTCAAACAGTAAATCGTGAAAGAGGAACTTACTTTCAACTAGTCGAAACCAAGCTTTCAACATAATTCCTTGAAAACATCCAAGTTATTTCATCGGTAATTCTAGTTTGCTGTACTCTATTATCTCTCCGGTTAATTGCTTGCCTTTGGCTTTCTAGATCGTCTACCATTATTAGTGTATCACTTTTCTCAGAAAAGTGCAATGGCAACCATTGAGAAAATTGAAAGTCAACAACGCCAGAGCATACAATCTGAAGACTCTGATAATTAATTTTAAGGAATTGAGTCCAAGATTGTTCGACTCCAAATTGCGTCATCTTCCATATATAACAAGATCGGTTTCCTTGGAATCATGAGAAAAACAAAGGACACCCATCAACACACAAACAGTTGGCACAACAATTGGCACTTCATCAAAACCCCGAGGAGGCAGAAATTCCATGTATGTCTCCGTCTCTAGATCAAGCGAGATAATCACAAATTGCTCAACAGTAAGATGCTTAGAATTATAACAAGAATTGATGTTATTGCGAATTGCCAACCAATTAAGACTATTACTCAAATACACACCATCGTTCACACCCAAAGCACCATTAAAAAGAGGCACCACGGGAAAACTATGGATATTTCTCCAAACATTATCACCCAAACTGAAAACTCTGGCTTCGCTGTGACTAAGGGTCTGTTTGGTTCAACAGAGGGGAGGAGAGGGGAGGGATTTTAATTAAATATGTGTTTGGTTCAAAGGAGGGGAGGGGAGGGATTTTAATTAAATATATGTTTGGTTCAGGAGGGGAGGGGAGGGATTTTAAAACTAATTTACTATTTTATCCTTGTAACCTTTTTATAAATAAAATTAAAACAATATAGGCTTCTATTAACGTTGAATTAAAGAAAGAATAAAAATAAAATTAAAAGCTCTACATAATACGTCGTATTAAAAACAAAATAAAAACAAGCATCAAATTTCATTATAAAGATAAACCAATGTTTTGACATAGATAAAGAAACACTGCAAAATATCCAAGTTTACGACATAAATTACCAAAAATGCTTAAGTTTAGATAGTACACAAAATGTTAATAAAGTATTCGGAAAAATGACAACTATTAAGCTCAAGTCTTCAATCAAATGCATCATCACTCTGAAGAACCAAAGACTATTTGCATGATCACTGCCTTGCATGCTTCCGCCGGACATTGAAGAATCATTCTGAGTTTGTCAGCATCTTTCATTAAAGAGCAATAGATCTTAGGCAATGAGTTTATATCACATCCACAATCCTTGATTAAATTCCACGCTTCTTCCCCAGAAATTGGAGGCAGCTCATAGTTATGACGTTCTCTCATTATGTCATTTCCTTCTCTAATTGCTGCATTACCTTCTCTCAAAGCCTCTACAACCACATGCATTGTCTCTTTAAGTTCAACAAATTCATTATTTTTGTCTTTGTTGGCCACTCTAGATTTCTTCTTTTTACTGCCATCATTTGCCGTGGGTGAAGGATCTTGAGATTGCATTCCATGAGTAGAGAAATTAAGATTATTACCATCATCAAAACAAGTATCAAAGCTCTCCAAATTCACCTCATTCCGAGAGATACGGTTATCAAGGTCATCAATAGATTCAATGAAGTCTTGCTCCGTGGTAGAATGCTTTTGTTTTCTTGTCTCCTTTGAGGTCCCACCTTCATCTCCATTAGCTCGATTATACCCATAAAGTTTCACCATCTTCTCATAATTTGGAATTGGGACATTTTTCCAATATCTTTGCTTTTGGTTTTTAGTGAAAAAGGTAAATTTTATAGAAGTTAATCAATTATTGATTAGTGACATATTATAAATTACAAAATTAAGAATTTTACCTCAATTAGAGCATCCCAAACTTCTGGCTCAGCATCCCATAAATGAGTAGATGGGTTCCAAGCAAACCCACTCATACCATTTTTAAAAATATCATAAACATCAGTAAAGTTTTTTTTAATGGTTTTCCAGCGATTTTTTATCCTCTCCTTGTCAACTTTCTTCCCAAATAATGCACTCAACTCAGCCACAATGTTTTCATATGCAGTTGTAGTGAATGTACCATTAACTTTGTTACCTTTTTCATATTCGTGCATGAAAGCATCAATAAGAGCATCGTCCATGAGTCCAGACCAAGTTAAGTGCTCCTTACCATTGTTTGTTGGTAATTGCCTTTTGGGTGCCATGCTACTATATTTATAAATTATAACATAAAAAAATTAATAAAATAAGATAATAAACAAGAAATATTGGAATAATAACGTAAAATGTTTCATTTCAATGTCAGCATTGCAAACTCAAACCCAACGTACATCAATGTAAAATAAACATTCATGCATTATGCATAAATACAAGTGCAAAAAATTTAGCCCAAATTATCATTTTGATAATTTATCCACATTTGATTTGCTAGACTATCTCTTATAAGCTCACCCCGAGCAACCTCCTCACCGTCACTTCTCGAAGCTTGATTATTGTCGTGAGATACATTTTGATTTTCAAGTTCAGCATCTACTTCAGCTATAAGGTCTTTATCCGGGTCTATGCTCATTAAATAATTGTGAAGAATGCAACATGCAAAAATGATTAGTTTTTTAGCTTTGACTCCGTAAGTGGGCTCTGTTGAGCTAGATAAAATCTCAAATCTTTTTTTTAACACCCCAATTGCTCTTTCAATTGCATTGTGCAATGATGCATGTCGAAGATTAAATAATTCTCTATAATTTTGGGGTGGATTTCTTGCCGAATATTCTTTCAAATGATACCGAACTCCTCTATAAGGTGTAATAAGCCCACTTGTCAACATGAAGCCAGCATCAACAAGGTAATATTTGCCTATAATCAATGTAAATAATCAATGTAATAGATTGACAAATAGGAAAAAGAAGAATTTTAATGTGTTATGACTTCTTAATTACCTTGAGGAATTTGAAGTTTATCTTCTCGTGTTAATGCATTCTTTATAATTCTTGAGTCAGAGGCAGTGCCTTCCCATCCAGCGAGCACATAAGTAAACTTTAAATCAAATGTGCATGCTGTTAACACATTTTGTGTTGGGTAGTCTTTCCTACCACGATATCGAGGAGCATCTCTCGAAGATACTTTGACACGTATATGTGTCCCATCTATGGCACCAATACAATCCAGACACAATGTATTTATAATAATATAATCTAAGTAAATCATGAATTTCAAGTAAATCATGTATTTAATGTTTGAGTGTAGGGTGACTTAATGATAAAAATTTTACCTTAAAATATGGGTAGAATCTATTACTACCATGAATTTCAAGAGGGACTGTTGAGCCATCGGGTTGTACAAGGAATTTTTCTTCCAATTCAAGAATAGCTCTCGACACTTTATGAAGATGACGACTGATTGTCTCGCCAGAACGACGAAACCAAAAGTTGACTTCACGATTTTTAGCATTATGTGTCAATATGTAAATTGATTTTGCCACTTGTTCTTCCACACTTGACCATCGTGTTGGTTGTAAGCCACCCTCTCTTTCTAACATACCACATAATGTTAAGAAAGCTTCCGGACCCATTCTTAATATATTTCTACTAGTTTCACTACTACTAATTCGACCCATTATTTCTTCACGCACTCTTTCTCTCTCGGAGCTCATACTATAACTCAATTTTCTCTTACGAGACATCCGAATAACAAAGCAATAAACAATAGCACACATGAGTTGAGCTATAGCTCTTCGGCGCAAATCAAACCATTTATTTACGATAATTTTCCAACTTTGATGATCCATCTAAGACAATAAAAAATTTATAAAATTAAAATAGAACTTTTATATGGTTCAAAAAATAAAAAATACAATAACATGTAAATAAGTGTTTCCATGTAGTATAGGATGCTGATAAATAAAACAAAAAATTATTATTATTATGCACAAAAATTATCATGGAAGAGGAAGAACTAAAATTCATGGAATGGTTTTACTATTTGCTATTTGTTATTACGGAAGAGGAAGAACAAATAATATTGCATCAGTTTTTACTTTGCTATTTGCTAAATATCAATAATGGTGTAATACCTGCTATGCGATGTTGAATTTGACGAACTCCAACTCCAAACTGACAGCGGCGTTCGTAAGGAATAGTAGAATTGAACGGTTTGACCAGGATATAACCTGAGGATAATTTTGGATTTTAATGTATAAGTAGGGATAATTTAGTCAATGTATTTAAAATTTTAATTGCCCACTTTTCCTCCCCTCCAAAATCCCCCACTTTTGGAGGGGAGCCAAAATTGACTCAGGAGGGATTTTGCTCCCCTCCCCTCCCCTCCAAAAAATTGAACCAAACACTTATAATTTTAAATAACCCCTCCCCTCCCGTCCCCTCCCCTCCAAAACCCTCGAACCAAACGGACCCTAAAAGCCACCACTTTATGAGTATCAGTTAAACTATCGTAACCAAACGTGAACTTGAAACGCATAAATAGAGGGTCGTTGCAATAATAGCCAATAAACCCTAATTTTTCAGAAATTGACTTGGTGGCGGGGTTCCAGAAACGGAGCCAGGACTCTTGATACTCAGTGATCGTGTCCTTCGATCGACGATAACCAAGCAGGCACAGCAATCCGTTGCAGGAACCAACCACCCAGAAGCAGCTCTTGTTCTTCAATCGGTTGTAAGCATCGTTGTTGGCAATATTGTTCAACGGGTTCTCGAGCAAACGGCGCACGGCAACGGAGACGACGCTGTAATCCGTGTTAATGACTCGGGACTTGCTCGAGAATAGTATGAGGTGTGTGTTTGGTGCTGATCTTTTTGAGTTGCATTTTTATGAAGGTCGGATCAGAGATGAGGGATATCTTCGAAACTCAAGAGAGAGAATGAGTGAGATACAAACGGTGATGAGATACAAACTGGTGCATTTCTAATTTATTGGCTATACTAGACACGGTATCAGATAGCTTAGAAATAATTGCATAGTGGGCTTTCTTGTTTTGTAGTTGTAGAAGCCAATAGGTAGTTAACGATTGGTATCTACTACTATAACTGATTTACAATTTTCTGTTCAATTTGTTACTCGCTATAAATACCTTGTACTTCACTGAATCATAAAGAAAGAATATGACAGAAAATTATGCAGAGCAAACAGTCTCTTAACTTCTCTTAACTAGTTTTCATCTACTTCGAATTATCAGTAGCTTAATAAAGTATCAGATGAACTGGTAAACAGAAGTTACAGAACTATATGGGTATTTACAGCATAAAACAATGTCAATCTATAGATGGTACATATAAAACCGATGGTAATCAAACAATGTCCTTTCTACTAGTATTGGTAAATGTTTTGAATTATTTTTTTTGGGGGGGCAGGGGGGCTTGTGGAATTGATCACAGATCATAATCATCAACCCAAACTTGAGGAAAACTGCTGCATCTGTTCAGCAAGTGGATACGTAATGGTCCATTGAACGTAATCCTCATGTTTTTGACAATGGACTTATATGCAAACAAGAGATGACCTCAAATAAGGCAATTTCATTGAAGAAAATGAACTCGTCATCAAACTCCACAGTATATTTGGTAACGCATTTCTTTGATTACTGATATAATGAAATGGTATGGGTTATGGAAAATTGCCTGGAAGAATAGACAATGAGAAAAAGAAATTATGGAATACTCGTACAAGAAGGAAGTGTTTGAGCAGAGGAATTGGCCTTGCAACTCCCAGACCTCTCGTTCAAGAGCCGGTTGTTACCAATTACAATATCTTTTGATTCATCTGCTGCTGCTAAACAAGAGGAAGACAATATCTTTCTAAACTTCTCTAATTTATATAATTACTAAGTTGTTGACCCAAAAGATACATTACCATTATTACAATAGAACATTATTGTTTCTCCACCAGAAAAGAGTTATATTAAAGTGAAATGATAAAAAAGAAAGAGCTTTCTCTGTAAGTGTATGAGGCTATTGGTGATAAATTCAAGCTCATGATACTGTTTTAGATTTATCGCATGAGAGAAAATGATCGAAAATTGAATCAGTCAATTCTTATTGAAAAAACGAATATGAAAAGCTTAATACAAGAGTGAATCTCGTGTATATATACAGATCGAGACTGATACTATCCAACTGAATAAATGAACTGAATAAATGTAAGAGCTGGTTTTACTTGGTTACCAATCAAAAAGTTCAACAAACACCTAATCTTACATCAAAAGCTAACCAAGACAGATCAATCCATCTTGATATACATATTTTAAGAACAAGCGTGAAACACTGAATTGACTACCAAATTAAAAAAAAATAATAATAACAAAAAAATTACAGTTCTAAGTACAAAGAAAGAGACTGGTTGCTGGCTTGGGAAAACCAGTGACGTGCTACTGCTCATGTTGCATTGCTCCTACTGCTCATTCTGAACATGTCGCCTCTCCTGACACCGTAATTATGACATCCCTCATGGATGGTCTGTACTTGGGGAGCTTGCCAAGGCAAAGTAGTGCTATTCTGAGAAAGTTGCAGCATCTCTTCTTCAGCACGCTTCCAGTTTTCTACACTGCACCTCTTCTGGAGATTTATTGTCCATCTTCCTTCTAATCAACCCTACAATGTCTATAAATTCTCCAAACTCTGGATCTAAAGTCAATTTTCCTGTGAGAAGATCCAACATAACTATTCCATATCTATTCAATCTAATAATCCACCTTCAAGGAGCAATGTAATATCCACATTCTGCCAGATAGTAAAGCATTAAAATGGCTACAAATGTGATTCGGGTACACCTAAGAAAGAAGAAACATTTCTTAACAAATATGAATAAAGGCAGTCTTCTATTGTATTCTTTTCTGATCTGCTTTGAGAGTTGTGTTCTTTGAGAGCTTTAACTAACCTACTCACTCTTTAAGTATTCTGAAAAGTTGAAGTAGTCATTAACCTCTTAAGTCTAAAGCATGTATGAATTAGTAACTCACCAGGGGCAATGTATCCATAAGATCCTGCAACCAGTAACAGGAAAAACAAGCAATGCAAAACCAACATAGTCATGCATATACTACTTTTAAACCTTTATATTTCACCATAGGCAACAAATCATATCTTTTTCCAAACCTGATAATGATCTAAATATCCTTACAAATTAATTAACTATATATAAATGGTACATACATTGCATTTTTGATTTTCTTATTAACACAAGTAGTAGAAGAAACCCACTAGAAATAGAGATAATCAGTCTAAAGGATCCAAAGTCAAGATAGACTTCGTCAGAAAAAGAAAAGTCAAATAGGAGCTCCAAGTAAAAAATAATTAACTTGGAGTCTCTTGCTAATTTCTACTATAAAGTATACCCTTTTTCAAATACTTATTTCCAACCAAGTAGTCTCAATTGGACCGAAAAATAATGCAATCCAAAATAACTCCCACCCATCCAGGGACGGATTCAAGTGTAGTAAATTGGGGGCATTTGACCCCACTAACTTATTTATTTTGTTACTAATTATTGAATAATTTTATTTTTGACCCCACTAAAAATTAAGTGTTGACCCTACTAAAGAGCAAAAAAAATAAAAATTGAGTTACTCTGTTTTAAGTGTTGTCCCACGTCTACTCTCTTTTTAAGAGAAAGTATAAATCTTTTTTACTCCCTTTTATCTTTGTCTCTCTATTTCTGCTTTTCAAAATATTCTTTGGTTTCTACTATGTTTTATTCTTAAAATTCATCAACTCAAATACTTCGCAAGAGCCCTAACTCAACCCTTTTTACTCCCTTCTCTCCTTGTCTCTTGATTTGTGTCTTCTCTCTCCTTATTCAACATTCCCTCTCCATACTCAACTTCGTATTTTATTAGTGGTACCTTTCCTTTCATATGTTCTTCATTTCATTTTTAATCTTTCATTTTTTTTGTTCTATTTACAACTCTTTCGTTGCTTGAGTAAGTTTCTTTTGCACCATGTTTCATCTATGTGTATCATGTGTTTGATCATTTGCCTAAATGGGTTAACAGGGGGTTATTCGCTGAAGTTTGCTTTGATTTTGCCTGTGGCAACTGCAATAGTTGAAAAAAAAATTATGTGCAATAAATTTTGTGAAGAATCAAACGTGCAACCTTATGGAAGATGAAATGTTGAATAATTGTTTGGTCACATACATAGAGAAATATATTTTTGATAGTGTTGAAAACGAAAAAATTATACAACAATTCCAAAATATGAAAACACGTAACAAGCAATTATAATTCGCAGATACTAACGTGTCTTCAATTTTTTGGGTATATAATGCTATAGTTTTTGTAATCTCCAATTTTTTGTTTAATGATAATGATGTTATTATTTTATCACTTATGCATTGATGTATCTTTTATATAAATATATATTTATAGTATCTGATTTTGCCCCCACTTATCGAATTTTCTGGATCCGTCCCTGCGCCCATCCCTAAGCATAAATTAATACCAACAGCCAAGAAGTAAAGCAAAGGTACATATTTGTTTGTTTTGCTGGAACTGTATAAAAGCTCTCATATTAAGAGGCCATGAAGCAGAGAAGTTTGCTTCCCTTAAACTCTTAATTCTATAATCTGGGAAAAAGTGAGTCAATATATGTCTAATGCCTCCATAGAAAACTGCCAGTCAAACTGTCAAAGCTCATACTAAAAGATGACAGTAACCTCCTAAGGGCAGGAAGAATAGATGTTTTTCTACAATTTAACTAAATCAAGAGTTTATGGAAGAAATAGGAGTAGAGTATATATAAAAAAATTATGTTCTGCTGCTAGAAACCCCAATTCCAAGTGAGACTATAACCATGATCTCTTATCCACAAAACGAAGTAATATTTATGCTACAAACTGCAAAAAGCTTTTCATTCCTAATCCAAGGATGAACATATTGAACCAATCCCTAGTCCCTACTCTCTGATAACCAGCCACAGACACCTCCCCTCAAAATGCAAACATTTTAAGTCACTTAAATTAAGACCACTGTTCTAATAACTATCTCGAACACTCTCTCTCTCTCTCTCTCTCTCTCTCTCTCTCTCTCTCTTTAAAGTTTCATGTTTTGTTGTTGGCTGCACCAGAAAATAAGCATCAGAAATGCAAAGCTACAACCTCAAACCAAAGAGTAAAAAATCATTCTCATATGAACTATTAATAACTATAACCATGATTTCTTATCCACAAAATTAACATCAAGTAACATTTATGCTACAAATTGCAAAGCTAATACCAGTCAAGCCAAAAGCTTTCCATTCCTAGTCCAAAGATGAAGATATTGAACCAATCCCTAGTCTCTGATAACCAGCCACATATACCTTCCCTCAAAATGCAGACATTTTAAGTCACTTAAATTAGACTATTGTTCTAACAACTATCTTGAACAGATGCTTTTTTTCTCTCTCTTTAAAGTTTCATGTTTGCTGTTTGCTGCACCAGAAAATAAGCATCAGAAATGAAAAGCTATAACCTCTAACCTAAGAGGAAAAATCACTCATATGAGCTATCAATAACTACAACAAGTTTCAATGATGCACATGTTATTAAAAAATTATTTACAATGTCTCAAATAACTTTAACACATCCTACTTCAAACAAATCTAGAGTAATCTCAATATCAGATGGGAAGATAATAGAGAAAGAGATTGTACCGAGAATTTGGTATAAGCGCCGAATTCACCGGAGACTTTGTTAGCACCCTCGATGATGGCAATGATGACATTAGCTGTGTTAGGAAAATCTAGCAGTCTGGCCTCAAGCCGAAGCTTGCTTGAATCGAAAATCCCAAGGCTCTGAAACCTAGCAAGTGCAATAACGAAGGCGCGAAATGAGCTCCTGCAGGGAAGTGGCATCTTCAATTCGCTAGAGTTTGGCCAAATACAAACTCTTCACATTTGAGCAAGAGCAAGTCGACGCACACGGAACAATCAACAACAGCCAAACTTCCCAACGCTATGCTCTCAGACAATGAAGTATTAGACGTGCAAGCTGCATTTAGTTCTTGAAGCTCTGGCATTATCCAGTTATCATAGACTGCTACATGTGTTCTTAAAGTTTCAACTGCATCATTGCTCACTCCATGCTTGGATTTGATAAAGTACAGAATTTGATAAATGGGTTAAAGAGTAAACCTCAAGTTAACAACATAAAGAGAAATATGACACGCATAACAGAAATAGCTATAACAAATAACCCTTGTCAACTAAGCTTGATGTAGTTGCCATATGTCAAAATCACAGTACAATAATATTGAACTTTGATTAATTTAGAAAAACAAGACATCAAACAAAGAGTTGAATAAAGACATGGATGAAAGACAAAAAATCAATTCAAATTAGCCAGGTAATGTACACGTGCTAACAAATGCGCTTAGCCTTGAAGAAAGGGTTGATAAACAAACAAGTATCAGCATCATTAAATTGGACTGCGGAACTGAATATAAATTAATATTGATAATCTATAAATGTCTGTTTCAGGTTTAAAGGCCAGACAATGCTAACCCTCAATTGAGTCATGTCATGTGCCATCGAAGTTAAGAGAAGTTGATCGTTGTCCTTATGACATTATGAGGAAGCTAGGCATGTTAGGGTATTTAGTCAAAAATGGTCCAGTTAACCTTCACAACCAGTGTTTTAGCTTATTTTATTCTTTTGAAAAAAGATAATCTAATTCCAACAATTTTTCTTGGTAATCATGCTACCTGCAGAACAAATTAGCAAGACCATACTTACATTCTGAGGCTGATGGAGCCAAGACAATAGAGAAAACGCATGTGGAATTTCTAATTCTTCTAATTCCTTGCAGAGGCAATATGAATTCAAGTAAAACTTTGCTAACTGAGGAGTATTAATTGAAGAAAAAAACAGAATGTGGTAACCATACTCAAATAGAATTTCATTATTGCTTCAATAGCGGATCCAGCTCCTTTGCTTGGCAAAAGGGGTACCCCATTGATATCAGTCCACAGCATTGATACAAGTAGTGACATGAAGAGTAGTGCATCAATAGAGTATATGGATTCAACGAAATCATGATACATAATTACGAAATTCATAAACAAGTCAAAACAACTGTTTGTATTGATTTTACCAAAAACAACCCCATGAGAACCACATTTACCAAAAACAAGTAAAATCTCTTGTAATCTTCAATGGTTTAATTTTTTTTTCTTTTCTTCTACTTTTTCTTTGTCTAATCTAAAGTTGGCTACCGCTCTTGCCATTCTTCTTCATTCTCAGCACTAATTAAGAGAGCTATTCACGATACAACATGTAATGAGATTGTTCAAAATAGATTTGTGATTCTAACTTGCAGATAATGCAATGATGCTACAAGTTATAGCTAAAACTTGTATCATATCCTTGAGGTTGGAAAAGTACAATCTATCCCCTTAAATTTTTTACACAATGTAAAACAAAATAAAAATAACTTGATAAAATGGAAAAAAGAAGAGAAAACATCCGACCATAGATTATTGATATATTACTAAGTGGATCATGTGCAACTACAACAAAATTCCTATTATACCCAAAAAATCCAAATGGTCCTGCAAAAAGTGCACTTAAATAAATTATAAAGTGTTGGAGACGTTCGCCTGCCTTTACACAATCAAGAGTATAGTTGTTAAACAGAACAATTACTAAGCAGCAAGTTACTTTAAATATTTTCAAAGAAACCTAAAAGAAAAACATCAAAAGGGCCATAAATGCCTTCAACAAAATGAGTACTATAACAGAAGAAATTTTAGCTCCAATAAGCCCTTCTCTTTTTCTTCCAACCATCCCACCATCAATAAAGCCTGATGTGCTGATTGTAGATCTATAATTTAAAAAGGACCACTGTTAGACAGGAGAGAAAACTGCAAAAAAGAAAAATAGAACAAAAAGAAAAGAAAAAAATGAATGGATAATTCACAAAAAGTGCAGCCACATCCCTTTGTGATGAAAGAAAGAAATTAGCTTCAAGCATAATGACATGAATACAAGCCTGTACTACAGATTACACGAGGTTTATGTTATTAAAATTTATATTCTATAGCGATATCATTACAAGGTATATAAATAAAATAATGCTTGATCTGAATCAGTGTGGATGTACACGAACTGGTGTAAACAAATTCAGACCAAGCTAATACCTTAAAAACATTCATCTTCAAGCTTATAATAAATAATAATAACTATAAAAACAAAACAAATTCATTCAATTCAGAAATCGCTAACAATAGCTAATAGCTAATCATTCAACAATACAATCAAACAAAGCTATCATAATAAATAATATCACAATATATTAAACAACATACATGAATTAACCCAAATTCAAACAAGTAAATCGTCGAGGAGGAACTTACTTTCAAAAAGGCGAAACCAAGCTTTCAACATAATCCTTGGGAATGAACGAAGACATTGCATCATTAATTCTAGCTCTCTTTACTGTATTATCTCTCCAATTGTAGAGAATTGTTTGATTTTTTGAATTGTATGTCCATATCAGTATATCACAATTTTCAGAAACACGCAATGGCACCAGTCGAAAACAAAATTTCCGCGAGTCAACGATGTAATATTGAAGATTCTGATAACCAATTTTAAGGAATTGAGTCCAAGATTCTCCAACTCCTAATTCCGTCATCTTCCATATAACAAAGTGCGTTCTCTTAAAATCATGAGAAAAACAAAGACAGCCCATCAACACACTAAGAGTTGGCTCAACAGGTGGCGATTCATCAAGACCCGAAGGCAGCGGCAAATGCCTGTGTGTCTCTGTAGCCAGATCAAGCGAAACAATCACAACATCATCCTTCCAACAATCATGTTCGAACCCATTTGAAAGGGCCAACCAGTTTAGAGTTCCACTCAAATACACACCAGCATTCCCTTCGACAGCGAACACAGGAAAACTTTGAATATTTCTCCAAAGATTCTCACCCAAACTGAAAATTCTCACATCCATTCTCACTTGACCTTCATCAACAAAACGATCATAAAGTAACGCCACCACCTTATAAGTGTCGGTTGAATTATCATAACCAAATGAGAACCTAAAATAGGCATACAAACCCTTGGAATAATTGCGAAAATACCCTAATTTTTCAGATATACTTCTTGTGGCTGGGTTCCAGGAAAAGAGCCAGTACTCTTGATAATCAAACTCATAATTGTAAGACTCACCGAGCAAGCAGAGGATTCCATTGCATGAACCAACAACCCAGCACTCCTTCAATTGGTAGTATGGATCGTCGTCGGCAAAGATGATCGACTGGCTCTCGAGCAAATGACGCAATGGGAAGGATGCGACACGTGTATCCTTTATGGACTTGACTATGATTACTGCGAGGTGCGCGTTTCGTGCCGATCTCTTGAGGTGCATTTTGATGAAGGTAGGATCGTCGGAGATGAGGGTTTTCCACGACTTGCTCACACATTTCATTCGCATCAGAGATTTCACATCAAGAAGGGATAGCACTTCGCTGATAAGCTCATCGGGAAGGATTACAGGCGATGCCGGCGTGTTGGGCTGACGCCAAGACTCAACTAGATGGGTACTCATGAGAGCGTTTCCGATGGAATTGAACCCTAACACAGTTTGCTTTTGCTTTTAGAAAAAATAAAAACAATATTATAGAGACCATCTATTATATTTCCTATCTTAATCTTATCTTATCTTAGCTCGAGTTACCCGATTCTTTTCCGTTTCCAAACTCGTCACCACTAGAGCCCCACACTCTCATAACCATCCTCTGAAGCAATAGCTACCTTTACGAAATCACCCTTGTCCCCTTCTCGGGACAATCCTTCTTAAAGTGACCGGTCTTATGACAATTAAAGCATTTGTACTTTGCCTTATTGTTCCCCTTAGACTTGGATTTAGACCTTGATTTCTTCCCTTTACCATTTCCTCTACTCTCACTTCTTCCCCTTGACACATTTAAGTCTTCACCACTATCTTCCACCTTCGAGTCTTGAAGCTTAGATAGCTCTTTGGTCCTAATTGATGATTGGATCTCCTCCAAGGTAATAGTTGACTCCTTCCCATAAAGGAGTGTATCCTTAAAGTGTTCAAAAGATCTAGGCAATGAATTCAATACGAGTAAAGCCTTATCCTCGTCTTCAAGATTCACATCAATATTTTGTAGGTCATCAATAATCTTATTGAATTCCGTTAATTGCTCCGCAATAGGTTTCGTCTCTACCATTTTGAATGAATAGAGATTTTGTTTCAAGCATAACCTATGGGCCAATGATTTGGTCATATACAACGATTCCAATTTGGTACACATTTTTGCCGCAGTCTTCTCCCTTGCAACTTCTCTCAATGCCTTATCCCCAAGGCACAAGATAATGGAACTTCTTGCCTTATTTATCATTTCCTTCTTCTCCGCTTGAGATAGGGTGGTCGGCATTCTTGTCTCACCCTTTAAGGCATCCACACATTTATGTTGAATCAAGATTGCTTCTATCTTTACTCTCTATAACCCAAAGTCATTGCTACCAGAGAATTTCTCAATATCCCATTTGGTAACCATGGTGCACAATTGAAAGATTTGTTTCGTTCTCACAGACGGTGCCACTTATTGTGATTCAAACAAGATAATGGAACAAATAACAATGGCAACCAATAACCAAACAGACCAGCAATCAAACAATCAACAAAGAATATAATCTAAATCAATGTGCAATTAAAAGCCCTAAAACAATCAAGCAAACCAAAGATAGAGTAGAGAAAAATTAACACCGTAGTTGTTGACGCAGTTCGGTCCCAAAAAGTTGACCTACATCTGCGGAAGAAAGCAGCCCTCCATATCCACTATCATCATGAGTTTTTACAATGAGAATTACAATTGTTCTGTACAACCCCCTTCCAATTTTTCAAGATGAGCAATCTCTAGGTCTCACAATTACAACCTCCCAATCCCTCAATGATTCCCTCAAGATTACAATAGAGAAAGATTGAATCCTCCCTCTATGAAACCCTAAGCCTAAGATGTTTAAAGTGTTTCCCAAAACCCTAGAAATCGCCTCCCAAATCGCTATAGATCGCTCCCAAAACAAATTTCGCGTTCTGATTGAGATTCTGTAGGTTTGGTATTTAAATGTGCGTAGATGAATCGATTCACTCACTTAAAGTCCAGCCTTCTGCCCGCGTCGCATGAATCGATTCAGTGAATCAGCTCCCAGAGACACGCTTCGATTCATGACCATGATCTTAATGGGTGAATCGATTCACCCCTGGCAACTTCAACTCATAGAGAGCTTGAAATTTCTTGAATCGATTCCTATTGACCATGAATCGATTCCCAACTATGGAAAATCACTTCGATGAGTTTCAATGATCTCCAAAACTGATTTTAAGGCACACATACTCCACAGTTGCTAAGCTTTCTATCTTCTTATTTTCTTTTTTTATAATTATTCAACTTAGGGGTTTTAGTTCAGATGTGCTTCGCTACTAATTCCAATTTTTTTCCCATAATCTTCTCTTCAAACAACACTGAACTCAAGAGCTTCCCGATTCACAAGTGTCATTTCCAAACCAACGGATCATTCGAATTGTGTTTGCAATTAATCCTGCAAAATGCTTCTTGCTGGGTCTACAAAGGAGCTTAGAGTTTATGATACTTTTAGAAAGAAGAAGACTACGAAGTTGGATTTTGTTGGGCAGTGATGGCAGAGGCACTGTATTCAATGTGGACAAGTATGCTATCATGCTCCTAGTTTAAATTAAAGCAAGATATTCGAATTAAGGACCCTTTCTTTTCATATCCTTCCACCATTTGGGGACACAAAAAGTCATTGTACTCAATTTAAAGGCAAACGCTCTATTTCAGTTCAACCATAATTTATTTTGTTTTTTGTTTTTTGTTTTTAATGTTGTATTTGGGTTTGTTTTTTCAGCACATCAAAGCGATCATTTTTTTATGATGATTTTGGTGAGGATGAAGCGAGTAAAACGCCTTTCATAACTGGACGGAAATAGTGAACACTCCCTAATTATTAGTGGGTGTTTTATTGTTGGCTGTAATGTCTTGCTTTATTTTTTATCATTGTTTTCAGGCTTCGAAGGCAACACGGTCCCTAATCTTTTATTTTATTTGAAGTCGTCAAATTTCAAAATGTTCACTAGATGAGTACTGACTACTGAGTGAACATCACTAATGGATTAGTTTTACCTGACTTGATGTTATATGAAGTACACAATGAAATAATGGTTGATCATACATTTCACATATTAACCTTCAGATATACAGAGGCAAAAATTAAAACTATTTACTATTTAAAAATTATCTTAAAAATAATTAAATGAATATTTTTTATTATCAATATTAACTATTATATATATATATATATATATATATATATGTGTTTGTGTATATTTGTGAGTGTACTCTTTGAGTAAAACTTTTAAATATAAATAATACACTACATATATTATTAAATATCTAATGAATAAAAAATTGTATCATTATAAAATTGTAGTGTATTGCATATTAAAATAACTACTATTTATTACATTACATTATATTATATTATTATATAAGTTTTTTTTGACAAAATTATGTTATCATCGATCTATATTTATCTATCTACATATGTAAAGTAAGCTTGAACACTATTTTAGATATAGAATTAAAATCTACAATATCAGTTTTAGTTCATAATTAACTTTAATACCCCTCCACTATTTGTCATCCACTATTAGTCATGAGTTACAACTTTACAATTGCTCTTATTAATTAATTTCATCATTTCATTACTCTAGTATAAGTATTAGTTGTATTAACTATTAAATATGAAATTTCTCAGACATTCTATTAAATAATAAAATTGCATAATGGTAATTTTAATTACTAATTACAAATTGAAAACAAAAGCTAAATTTACAATTAAATTACACCATAAATTACTAAATATTATTATCAAATATAAAAGATCTATATCTATGAGTTAAACATTTAAATTATTAAAATATCTTTATCTTTGCTAAATATAAAATATCTTTATCTTTATTAAAATATATTTATCTATGAGTTAAAATATCTTTAAGATAAATCATTAAAAATAATCCATGAGTTAAACATTTAAATTGCTCTTATTAATTAATTTCCTCATTTCATTGCTTAATTAAATATTAAATGTATTAACTATTAAAATATGAAACTTCGTAAACATTTTGTTAAATATTAAAATTTCATAATGGTAATGTTAATTATTAATAACAATTTGACAAAAATACTCAATAAACTTAAACCACAGTATATTTTATTAAATATTATTGTCAAATATAAAATACCTATATCTATCAATCTATCTATATAAGTCAAATAAACTTCAGCTTTAGAATTAAATACAAATTTATTTTAATCCATGAGTTATAACTTTCCAATTTTGCTCTTATTACTTAATTCCATCATTTAATTACTTTATTAAATATTAATTGTACTAACTATTAAATATCAAACTTCATAGACATTCTATTAAGTATTAAAATTATATAATGATAATTGTTAAGTATTAATTACAATTTGAAAAATAAAATAAAATAAAATTAAGTTACACTATAAATTATTAAATATTATTATCAAATATAGTGTTATTTATTAAAATTAGTTAATAACAATAGTAAGTGCTATTTTTTATTTAAAAAATATCTTAAAAAAATTGAATGATATTTATAATGTGTCACATATTATAATGACTCAACATGAATTTTAAAGGATAAGTAAAAGGTTTTCAATTTCAATTTTTATTGTGATTAGTATGTTCAATAAAATCTTTACTTTCACCGAATGTTATATCAATTAGAGGTCAATTATAATATTATATTGACTGTAAAAAATAGATGTATTCTCCATTAACAATAACTCTTTAATCATTAACTTTTTTTAAAGATATATATTCCTACCATGTGAAATTATGTCATGCAAATAAATACCAAAGAATAATTATTTTTGTGTTAGCATTGATCCACCTTTTTTTTTTTTCAGATTTCTTTATTATTTATGACATGTGCTCCTATTGATATATTTAATTATTTGTGGTCATAATGTCTAAAGCATCGCAACAAGAGAAATATGTGAAATCATATTTAAAAAAAAATTAAAAAACCTTGATGCAATCGTATTATGCCATTTCTATTAAAAGAATGCTTGCTATTATATATATATATATATATATTGTTATTTTAAATTATTGAATTTACTAAAAATATGTTTAATCATAAGTTATGATCAAATTTGTTGTCACGTTATTGTTTACTGTATTTTTTAATTTATTTAAACTTCATATGATTAATTGATTTTAAAAATAATTATTTATTATTTAATAATCATGTTGACCACTAATAATTAAATTTTTTTGTGACAAATGTTACGTGAAAGTTTAATGGCATAATTGAAGAACAAAAATATAGTACCAAAATTTATATTAAATATCTATCAAAAAATAAGATGAGAATGAAATGATTGATGAAAACTTAAATTTTACTATATTTATAACATTAAAATATCAATTATACTATTTAGAAATTAAATCAGGAATGTGTAATGGAATAAAACTCCTTATTATAAGATATTAAATTAAGAATTTATAATGGAATAAAACTCCTTATTATAAGATATTAGCTAAGTATCTTATAATAGATGATAAATGACATTTTATTAGTAGAATAAAATAACATCCAATAATTTGATTCTATGTAGCAAGGATAACCAAAAGCCATTAATAATTGTTAAATTATGTAAGATTATATTTGATAAAATCTATATTTTATCATGGACAACTTCAAATATCATTGTCAAAATTAATATAACTATAGACATTAAATTTTTTTGTTAATAACGAAGATAAGAAATATGTTTACGAAAATAATAATAATGTGATTACTAAACTTTATTGATAGAGTTATTTTTTGACATATTAAAGTTTCATTTATAATCTTACGTAAAATTTGATAACTCTAATTATTAAACATGATAAAAAATATTATATCGGAAAAATAATTTATAAATAAATGAGTTAGTTACGTTTTCATATGACTATACTTAATTGTTACATTTTTTGACGTGATACTTAATTACTATATGTTATTTTATAATTAATAAAAGTTTATTTATTTACGTATCTTCTTTTGTAATAAGGAGGGCTAAGGCCCAAAGAAACAAATGTAAAACCAAATCCTTCAATATGAGAATAAACCTACCAAGTCCGTCAACAAAAACTAAAAACATGCTAAAAAATGACTATGTTCAGATGAATTCCAATCTATTGGAAGATTTGTATAAAATACTCCTTCAATTGGAAGTATGGATCGTCCTCGGCAAAGGTGATCGACTAGTTCTCGAGCAAATGATGCAATGGGAAAGATGCGACACGTGTTTCCTTTCTAGACTTGACTATGATTACTGTGAGGTGCTTGTTTCGTGCAGATTTTTTGAGGTGCATTTTGATGAAGGTAGGATCATCGGAGATGAGGGAGTTCCAGGACTGGCTCACACACCTCATTCGCATCAGAGATTTCACATCAAGAAGGGATAAGACTTGGCTGATAAGTTCATCGAGAAGGATTACAGGCAATGTCGGCATGCTGGGCTGACGCCAAGACTCAACAAGAGGGATACTCATGAGAGGAGAAGAAGAATGGTGCCGTTGGAGTTGAACCCTAACACTGTTTGCTTTTGCATTTAAAAAAATAAAGAATATAAAGAGAATATAGACACCATCGTGATAATTATACTCCCTCCGTACCTTAATATAGTGACTCGATTAAGGTTGTATTTCACAAACCAAAAAAACCAATAAATTTTATTGTTTTTAATAAAATTATTGGTCTTTTACTTGTTATACCATTGATTGTTGAAGAATTGATTTCAAAAGAATTGATTTAGCTACTATTTATTTTGCATGGTGCTTATTTGTTTTAGATTTTGGGAAGCCTAGAATCAATTCTGGGAGCAAAAATAATTATTCTATCATTGGTTCTAAATATAATAAATGATGATTGATAAAGATGAATGATATATAATTTAAAATAAGTAAGTCATGGAAGAATATATTTCTAATTGTTAATGATATTTGAGATAATGTAATAATGACTATCTTAAAATAATAATAATTAAAAATTATTTTTTGTTTTAAGCGAGAAAATAGTTGAATATAGAGGTGACACGTGGCATAATCTCACGTGGCAAAACTCTATTTTATATAATATAGTAGATATAACTTAATATTAATTCTTTGTTCAAAAAAAAAACCTACTATTAATTCCTTATTAAAGAATTTTGAACAATTAAATAAGAGCTCATATATGTCTTTTTCTCCTCTATAAATTTCCAATAATTTCTTTTCTTCCTTTCTTTTGCTATATCTCTTTTCAAAGTTTTGACTTCACCAAATTTAATCGCATGGTAGATCATGGTTGTTTAAATTTTTACTAGCATCTTAAAATCAATTTTTCTATGAGTTAGTCCCAATATTCACTTCAGCCACTTTATATAACTACAGCCAGTTTTAATTTCAATTTAAGGATTTCCATGTGAACATTTTACAATAGGACAAAACTTAGGTAAAGTTCTTTAAGTGCGGTTGGTGTGATTCCTCTCACAAAATAGATAAAACAATGATAGTTATGAGAGGTTAAAAATATTAGGTGTGGATAGAGAGAGAAATTTTTTATCTATTTTGTAAGAGGAATCATACTAACAACACCTAAAGAACCTTACCTAAGTTTTGTCCTTTGCAATAACCAAGACTATCCTGACCAAAAAAAAAAAAAGACACAATTATACATGCAAGACTTCGCATAATTAAAGTGAATCCCACTAGTCTAGTAACATCTCTAAAACACTGAGATATTTGTGAATAAATGTTTCATTTTAGGTGAACTAGACTAATGCTTATATGCAAACAAGAGCTGACCTCAACCAAGGCAATTTCACTGAAGAAGATGAACTCGTCATCAAACTCCATAGTATATTTGGTAACACAAGTTTAATTAGATCAAAAAGGGGTTTTAGTTTTGAGCTGAGTCTTTTCTTCTTTAATTACTTGTCTAATGAAATGGTTATATTAAAGTGAAATGCTAAAAAGGAAAGAGCTTTCTCTGTAAGTGTTTATAAGGCCATTGGTGATCAATTCAAGTTCATGATACTGTTTCAGATATAACGCATATGGGAGAAAGTGATCAAAAATTGAATAAGTCAATTCTTATTGAAAAATGAATATGAAAGGCTTAATACAAGAGCGAGTCTCGTGGTATATATATATATATATATAAAGAGAGAGAGAGAGAGAGAGATGATACTATCCAACTGAATAATTTATTGTCTATCTTCCTTCTAATCTACCCTACAATGTCTTTAGATTCTCCAAACTCTGGATCTAAAGGCCACTTTCCTGCAAGAAGATCCAATAGGACTACTCCATAACCGTTCAATCTAATCATCCACCTTCAAGGAGCAATGGAGTGTCCACATTTTACCAGAAAGTAAAGCATTCATATAGTTACAAATGTGAATCTTGTACACCTAAGATAGAAGAAATGTTTCTTAACAAATATGAATAAAGGCAGTTGAACTAACCTACTAACCCTTTTAAGTAATCTGAAAAGTCATAGTAGTCATTAACCTAATTGATCGGGAAAAAAAAAAAAAAAAAGTAGTCATTAACCTCTAAAGTCTAAAGCATGTTTGAACTAGTAACTAGTAGTGCTATAAATGTACTGAAATCTGCATTATGCTTGCTGGAATTAGTGACCAAACTGCTGCAGAAAAATCTGCAGTATTCATGCTGTAATTCAGCAGAAAAATTCTGCAATTTGTGTGATAGCTCTGCAGAAAATTCTGCAGCAGAGAGGTTGTATTCTCGTGCTATAGTCTTGCTGAATACTCTGCATTTTAGCGACCAAACTAGTGCAGAAAGGTCTGGCTCTTGCTTGCTTTAATTCTGCATAAAACAGACTGTAAGTGAATAAATGTTTCCTTTGCAGGAGGTGAACAAGATTGATGCTTAAACACAAATAAGAGCTGACCTCGAGCAAAGCAATTTCACCTAAGATGGGTTCATCATCAAACTTCATAGTCTCTTTGGTAACAAGTAAGCTTAATTATATCTGAATTTTTTTTTTCCGCCGGAGTAAAGTATTTAATTATCGATCTAATTAAATGGCACGAGTTTAAATGAATTGATATCATATATGTATATGTGGTCTCTAATAGCCGAAAGATTGCCAGGAAGAACAGACAATGAGATAAAGAATTACTAGAATACTCATATAAGAAGGAAGCATTTGAGCAGAGGAATTGACCCTGCAACTCACACAACTCTCAAACAAGAACCAGCTGCTGCCACCACCATATCTCTTGCTTTGTCTGCTGCTGCTAAACAAGAGGAAGACAATAAAAATTCCACCATGGAAAGCTGTCTTGACTTGAAGCTTACGCTAACTGCAGTCCTTCCAATCAGCCTCACCCAACAGCTATTCAAGAGTGAAGGAAATTTGCATATTTTTTACGGCTATTCAACAGTTCTTCCTACCATCCCACCATGTACCATCAATAAAGCTTGATGTGCTGGTTGTAGATCTATAATTTAAAAAGGACCACTGTTAGACAGGAGAGTAAAACTGCAAAAAACAAAAATTGAATAAAAAAGAAAGGAAAAAATGAATGTATAATTCACAAAAAAGTGCAGCCACATCCCTTTATGAAGAAAGGAAGAAAGTAATTAGATTCAACAATATGACATGAATACAAGCCTGTACGGCTGTACTACAGATGACACGAGGGTTGTGTTATTAAAATTTATATTCCACAGCGATATCATTACAAGGTATAAAAAAAAAAATAATGCTTGCTTCCTGAATCAGTGTGGATGTACTTGAACTGGTGTAAACAAATTCAGACAAAGCTAATACCTTAAAAAATTCATCTTCAAGCTTATAAGTCATAAATACATAAACAAAACAACTCTGTTGAGTTCTAACAAGAATAAATTGAACAAATATCAAAGGCAACCAATGCTAAATTTTATAGCAACCAAACCAGTGCAATAAAGTCAATTAAACAAAGAGTAGAGAGTAGAAAGAATAACACCGCTATTTGGTTACGCAGTTCGGCCCAAAAAGATGACCTACGTCTGCGGGAGAGAGCAGCCCTCCGTTTCACTATCAAATAGTCTTTACAAGAGATTACAATTGCTTTGAACCCCTTCCAAATGTCCAAGAAGAACAAACCCAAGAGTTCCCAATCCCCCTCTCTTTTCCTCTATGAAAACCTCTTAAGAACAACAATAGAGAAAGTCTTCAATCCTCCCTCTATGATTCCCTAAGATCCCAAGGTGTTTACAATGTGTTTCCCAGCCCCTAAAACCTCACAAAGACTCTCAAGAACGGCTGCACACAACCCTAGAAAGACTGCACCTCGTCCACGATGAAAGCCAACGTTCTGATATAAAAACAGCAGTGGTGAATCGATTCACCAGTAAGTGTGAATCGATTCACACGTATAAATCTTACGCAGGTTTGTGATCCTAAGTGAGTGAATCGATTCACAGAGGCGTACTTCGATTCACAGAAAGTCCAAAACTTCTCCAAGGCTCCAAGGCACTTCATGAATCGATTAAGAGATCCATGATTCGATTCACACATGTTGAAAACTCATTTTTATGACTTCCAATGATCTCCAACATGATTTTAAGGCACTCTAAACTCCACAAACTCAATTCAGAAATCGCTAACAATAGCTAATAGATAATCATTCCACAATACAATCAAACAAAGCCATCGTAAAAAATAATAAACACAATATATTAAACAACATATATGAATTAATATTAGATATATAACTAGTTTGTTAATTTAACTTCACACCTAATCATGGTTAATGATTAGAGTTAGTTAGAGTTAGTTTAACTATCAGTTAGTTACTGCCTTTGTAAGTTAGTTATCACTGTATATAAACAGCATTGTAAGCTTGCTGATGCATGTTTTCATAATTCAGAAATGAGAAACACTTTCTCACCATTCCTTTTCTTCTCTGATGCGATTTCACACATTATCATGGTATCAGATTAGCGCTTCGCTCAACTCTGCGATTTCTTCATTCTTCCGCTTGATTCGTTCTGCATTTTCTCAGGTTTTTTGATTCCTGATCTTGATTCAATTTGATTTTTCTTCAATTTGCTTTATCATGGCGAATTATTTTGATTTTGCTACAAACCTTACAAACCCTTACTACATGCATCCAAATGAAAATCCTGTTGTTGTTCTGGTTACTCCACTGTTGGATTCCAAGAACTACCATTCCTGGTTGCGATCGATGAAGATCGCTTTGCTTTCTAAAAATAAGATGAAGTTTGTCGATGGTTCTCTACCACAGCCTCGCGTGTCTGATCATTTGTATGATCCTTGGATTCGGTGCAATAGCATGTTCTTGCGTGGCTTCAGCGATCAATTACTCCTGAAATTGCGAAATCCATTATCTGGTATGGTCGTGCTGCTGCAGTTTGGAAAGATCTTTAGTTTTGTTTTTCTCATGGTGATATGTTCAAGATCTCTGATCTTCAGGAAGAAATGCACCGATTTCACCAAGGTGCTCTTGATGTTTCTTCTTACTATACTGCTTTGAAGTCCTTATGGGAAGAGATTGAAATTTTTCGTCCAATTAGGGATTGCACTTATGCCATTCCATGTTCTTGTGGTGCTGTGGCTGATATGAAGAAATATCGTGAACAAGATTATGTTCTTAAGTTTCTCAAAGGTTTAACCGATCAATACTCTCATGTTCGATCTCAGATCATGATGATGGAACCCCTGCCTCCTCTGTATAAGGCATTTTCCTTGGTGTTACAACAGGAAAGGAATGTTACTGGTTCTACAGTTGTTGATAATCAAAGTGAACAAAATGCATTGGCCATGCAAGTTCAACAATCTGGCTCAAATTCTCAGCAACCTAAAAGTTCTAATTCTGGAAATTTTAATGGAGGTAGAGGTAGAGGTCGTGGTACATTTGGTAGAGGCCAATACTCAGGTACTGGAAATGGTAGAGGACAGAATTCCTCTCGATACTGTACACATTGTGGTAGGTATAACCACACCATTGACACATGTTATATGAAGCACGGTTTCCCTCCAGGGTATCAATCAAAAGAGGGCCGCTCTGGTGTTGGAAAATCACATCGGTCTGTCTCTCTTGAATTAGAAAACAACACTGCTTCCATGACTGATTCTTCTACTGCATCAAACTCAGCAATGGCATCATCTTTGAATGAGCTTCAAGGCCAATTTCAATAGTTTTTAAAGCTTTTCCAACAACAATCTGCTGCTAATTCCACACCTATTGGTTCTGTTAATTCCATTGTTACCAATCCTATGGCTTTAAATGCCATTTCTTCTCCAACTTATGGTAAGCATACTGTCCCTTGGGTATTAGACTCGGGTGCAACTGATCATATCACCTATTCCATAAACCATTTCACTTCCTATCATAGCATCAAACCTGTTCCTATTGGCTTACCTAATGGAAACACGGTTTATGCTGACACTGCTGGCAGCATTCAATTGTCACCAGCTATTATCATTCACAATGTTTTCTTTGTTCCCTATTTCAATATCAATCTGATTTCCATTCCAAGACTTACTGCATCCCTTGATTGTCATTGTATTTTTTATCCTAATCATGGTTTTATTTTGCAGAATTCAAACCAGAAGATGATTGGTATAGCTGAAAAGAAGGGAGCACTGTATGTCTTGGAGACTATTTGGTTTTCCCTTGCTTACAGTTCTGTTTTTACCAATTCTTGTAATTCTGTTGTTCCTACAGCTACTGCTGTTCCAGTAGCTTGTAATGCTGCTCCACACATTGATAATTCTTCAAAACTTTGGCATAATAGACTTGGACATGTTTCTGATATGATCCATAAATCTATTTCTGCACAATTTCCTTTTGTTTCCTATAAATGTCCATCTATGCCTTGTGATGCATGTCATTATGCTAAACAGAAAAGACTTCCTTACCCTAGTAGTAATTCACATTCTTCTCATATTTTTGACTTAATCCATGCTGATATATGGGGGCCTCATGGCATTGCCTCAATTTCGGGTCACAAATACTTTTAACTCTTGTTGATGATTATAGCCGATTCACATGGATTATTCTTATGAAAAATAAAGCTGAAACTAGGGGTCATATCATCAATTTTGTCAATTATATTACACTCAATTTCACACTAAGTTGAAATCTTTGAGAAGTGATAATGGGAATGAGTTTCTCATGACTGATTTTTTCCTTGCTAAAGGTATAGTTCATCAAAGATCTTGTGTTGAGTCTCCTCAACAAAATGGTCTTGTTGAGAGAAAACATCAACACATTCTTAATGTAGCCCGTGCCCTTTCTTTTCAAGCCTCAATACCTTCAAATTTTTGGCATCTTTCTGTTTTGCATGCAGTCCATATTATAAACCGTGTTCCCACTCCTATTTTGCAACATAAAACACCTTATGAGATAGTGTTTCAACAGCCTCCAACCCTTATTCATCTTAGAACCTTTGGCTGTCTAGCTTTTGCTTCAACTTTACTCAGTCATCGAACTAAGTTCATGCCTAGAGCAAGGAAAACTGTTTTTCTTGGTTATAGAGATGGAACCAAAGGTTTCCTATTATATGACATTTCTAGTAATTCATTCTTGGTCTCTAGACATGTAGTTTTCTATGAGGATGTGTTTCCTTTTTCATCTACAAATTCTCAAACCACCTCTTCACACTCAAGTTCTTGTCCAAATACCATGTCAGATTCTGATATTCTTCCAATTGATCCTCCTAATTTCTCATCAGCAGGACCTTCTAATTATCAGAATCTTCCAAATCATTCAGCTGGAACTTCTGTTCCCACTGGGACTACTTCTGTTACTGATGCAGAAAATGATTCTGTTCCTGCTAATAATTCTGTTCCTGAATCTGCAAATAATAACATTCCTGCTACTCCTAATTCTGTTCTAGAATCTGCAAATAATAACCTTCCTGCTACTCCTATTCGGTCTTCAACTAGAACAAGGAAAACACCAAGCTATTTGCAGGATTTCCACTGCAGTCTTCTCCCATCTTCAAAAAACCAATCATCTTCAGGTAATGTTACAGCTTATCCTATTTCTTCTTCTTTGTCATAGACAAATTGTGCTTCTTCTTATAAGAATTTTTGTCTTTCCATTTCCACAAATACTGAACCTAAAACCTTTAAACAAGCATGCAAATTTGATTATTGGAAACAAGCAATGAAATCTGAATTGGATGCCCTTGATCTTAATCAAACATGGTCCATAGTTGATTTGCCTGCAGGAAAGAGTCTGATTGGTTGTAAGTGGGTTTACAAAATTAAGCATCATGCTGATGGCTCTATTGAGATGTATAAGGCTAGATTGGTTGCCCGAGGATATACTCAATTAGAGGGAGTTGACTACTTTGATACATTTTCACCAGTGGCTAAGCTTACCACTGTGAAAACTCTGCTTGCTTTAGCTGCAATCAAAGGATGGTTCTTGGAACAATTGGACGTCAACACCGCATTTCTTCATGGAGAACTCAATGAGGAAGTTTATATGTCCTTACCACCAGGAGTGATTGTTCCCAATTCAGATTCCAAGTCTACTAAAGTGTGTAAATTGCATAAATCACTCTATGGACTCAAGCAAGCAAGTAGGCAATGGTATTCTACGTTGTCCTCAGCCTTGATTTCCTTGGGTTATCACCAATCCGTGGCTGACCATTCATTGTTTCTCAAAACAGTTGGTTCTTCATTCACTGCACTTTTAGTATATGTGGATGATATAGTTCTAGCCGGAAATGACTCAATGGAAATTGCCTCTGTTAAATCCTTCTTAGACAAAGCCTTTCGCATAAAAGATCTTGGAAATCTCAGGTTTTTTTTTGGGGTTAGAGATAGCTAGCTCAAAGAAGGGCATATTGTTGAATCAACGGAAATATACCTTGGAATTGTTAGAAGATAGTGGTAACTTGGCTGCAAAACCTTCATCTACTCCCTATGACACTTCTCTGAAACTGCATCATTCTAACACTCCTCTTTATGATGATCCATCTGCCTATAGAAGGCTCATTGGCAGGTTGTTATACCTTACAACAACTCAGCCTGATATAGCATTTGCATTCCAACAACTCAGTCAGTTTGTAGCTGCTCCTCATGATGTTCATCATCAGGCTGCCACCAAAATTTTGCGATATCTTAAGACTTCTCCAGCTAAAGGACTCTTCTATTCCTCTGATTCTCCTCTCAAACTCTCTGGATTTGCTGATTCAGATTGGGCTAGTTGTGCCACCACCCGCAGATCGATTCTGAGGATATTGTGTCTTCCTTGGTACATCTTTGATTTCGTGGAAATCAAAGAAGCAGTCCACAGTTTCCAGATCAAGTTCTGAAGCTGAGTATCGGGCATTGGCCAGCCTCTCTTGTGAACTTCAATGGCTCCATTATTTGTTTACTGATTTGGGAATTAAATTTCAAAGTCCTGCTATGGTTTATTGTGACAATAAATCAGCCATATATCTTGCCCATAATCCTTCCTTCCATGAAAGGACAAAGCATATAGAGATCGATTGCCATGTGATGAGAGAACGTATCCAACATGGTCTTATTCACCTCTTACCAGTTCCTTCAGCTGCCCAACTTGCTGATGTTCTTACTAAATAGCTAGCAGCCCCTGCATTTTCGGATTTAATCTCCAAGCTTGGCCTTTTGGACATCCATAGTCCAGCTTGAGGGGGAATATTAGATATATAACTAGTTTGTTAATTTAACTTCACACCTAATCATGGTTAATGATTAGAGTTAGTTAGAGTTAGTTTAACTATCAGTTAGTTACCTGCCTTTGTAAGTTAGTTATCACTGTATATAAACAGCATTGTAAGCTTGTTGATGTAAGTTTTCATAATTCAAAAATGAGAAACACTTTCTCACCATTCCTTTTATTCTCTGATGAGATTTCACACATTATCAATTAACACAAATTCAAACAAGTAAATCAATTGTCGAGGAGGAACTAACTTTTAAAAAGGCCAAACCAAGCTTTCAACATAATCCTTGGGAATGAATCAAGACATTGCATCGTTAATTCTAGCTCTCTTTATTCTATTATCTCTCCAATTGTAGAGAGTTGTTTGATTTTTTGAATTGTATGTCCATATCAGTATATCACCATTTTCAGAAACACGCAGTGGCACCAATCGAAAACAAAATTCCCGCGAGTCAACGATGTAATATTCAAGATTCTAATAACCAGTTTTAAGGAATTGAGTCCAAGATTCTCCAACTCCAAATTCCGTCATCTTCCATATAACAAAGTGCGTTCTCTTAAAATCATGAGAAAAACAAAGATAGTCCATCAACACACTAAGAGTTGGCTCAATAGGTGCCGATTCATCAAAACCCAGAGGCAGCGGCAACTGCCTGTGAGTCTCTGTAGCCAGATCAAGCGAAATAATCACATCATCCTTCCAACAATCATGTTTGAACCCACTGGAAAGGGCCAACCAGTTTAGAGTCCTACTCAAATTATTAGAACCTTGAATTGTTGGAGATGTTGGGGGAGATTTGCAGCACCTAAACAATGAAAGAGAAGAAAATTATTGCACAAATAAATCCAAAGCGTGTGTGAAACACTAAGCTTTAGGTTCGATTCGCCCCCACTAATCTTGATAAATTGGATGCAACAGGGTTCTTGGTGAATCCCCTTCAGGATACTTTGGATTTCTTGAAGTGGTTTGCACACACATTTCAAGCCTATCAATCAATAATAGTTTACAGAATAAAGTTTTCTCACTAACTCTCGTGCACTAGAGAAGAGAAGAAATGATTTAGAATTTGATAATGGCAAGGAAAAGCAATGAATTTCGTATCCTTTTCTGCATGTAGAGTGTCTCTATTTATAGAGCAACTCATGCCTCTCAAAGAAGGGAAACAACTCTCCATAACACTGGTTAATCTAAACCTACATGTATTTACGTTCGAACTCCACGACATAAGCGCCTTGTCGTCGCAGTGGTTAGGCCTTGCACCTGTTCACCACATGGTGCCAAGTTCGAATTCGGCCGGACGCGAATTTTCGTTTTAAATTTTCGGTCCGTTAATTAACCAAAAGATTCAAAACTATCCACCAGCAGGTTTGAACACAGGTTGCATGGTTTCATAAAACGCCTGCAACCACTAGGCCAGACGCCATTTTGTGCCAATGTTATCTCGTGTTATTTACTTAACCATTAAGGTAACGATCCTTCCAAATATATATTTTGGACAATCCCTCACCATTTTTTAAAATAGATCTAAATCCATTATTCTTGAAATCTCATGATTTCAGATAAAGGTGTCTCGTGACTTGAACCTTCACTTAGTAAGCTATGGTTTCACTCATCCCGAAACAGAATGGTAGACAAGCTTTGAACCAACTATTCATTAGAACAAGTGTGCATAACTCACACATGAAATCTTGGTACCATTGATTGAATTATAAAGATGACACATTTGATAAGGCCTTGTGGCATGTACCCTTTTCATGAGAACTACTAGAGTCAAGCCCTTTAACTCTATGAAGCGGCCACACTTCATTCTCATATAGGTAGACTATATCAGAAATGCATCCATAATATGTATCTCAGCAAATATATGCTATATATCTACTAAGAGCAAAAGCTCATCTTTCCACCTTTTATTCTTATGGTCCAAGTGCTCTATAACCTTGAGATGTATCTATTAACAAGTACTTGCAATCACTCTGATAATATACTTTCGCCATTGAACTCAAGACTTAATGTTACTCAAGTGTGAGTTAGGTTTCTACTATTGATGATCAATTAGATATGGGCTTGAGTTCCATCCCCAATGATGTTTCAAAGACACCATATCCCTTGTCAATCCTTTTGTCAAAGGATTGCAAGATTTCTTTCCTTTTGTTATAAAATTTAAATGTAACTTCTTTACATAGTTATGCCTTAGTCCAATGTCCCATGACATTTTACTATTCATTGGTTAATACTCTTGATAATATTGAATAATTATCACAAAATTGGACCATTTGTCCCATTAACTCTCCATTGTCCAATTGGATATATGCCTTTGATTGTTTTGACAATCACAATGTAAGTATACTTATGCTATTGGTTTTGACCAAATTGATATATCATACAACAAATTTATAAATAACTCTATTTATTCCTACTAAATCATTCAATACTCATTTCAATATGAAATTCCAATGCTATTTTAGTTATGTTAATTCATTTAAGATATCAAGCAATAAATAGTAAAATCATATTTTAAGATCAAAACTATCTTTAAATACCAAGGTGGGTTGATCATGTAAATCATATATATACATAGTAACAAATTAATTCTAACACTGTAAAATTTATGTCAACTCTATTAAGAAGCATTGTCTTCTTAATTAGCATACAAATTATTCATGCATCATAAATTTTACTTGTTAAATATTAAATAAGAACATATCATAGCATTTCTAATCATTAATATGTCTCCATATAATAAGTCATAAAACTTAACACTAAACAAACTTAATAATATCATTATCAATTACATAAAACACATTACAACAAGTTTTAACAAGTTTTTACACATAAATCTATTATTACAATCATACCCTCTTATAGAGGATAAACATGTCACCCTCAAATACACATATGACCCCATACTTGTTAAGTAATGGTACATAAAATAAATTCATCAAATACATTACATATATTCTTGAGAATAATTACTTTTCTCAAAAGTGAATACTATGCTGCAAAGTAATCCTTTGATGCATTAGAGTTCTTCTCTTTCTTTTCATTCTTCAAGAATTTACATTCATTCTTGTAATGTCCCGGTTTGCCACAATGGAAACAACTCCCTTTCTTCTTCTTTTTCTTTTGGTTTTTCCTATTGTTGTTATCATGAGATTCTTCAAAAATCTCGATTACTTTCCTTGTGAGACTTGTTAGTCTTTCCTTCCTCCGTCATATGCACTTTCTCATGAGTATATTGATCTTTAGTATCATCTTGTTTTCGATACTCTTCTTCTAAACGAAGGTGATTACCCAATTGCTCAAGAGAGATATCATCATTTCTATGCTTCAAACTTCTTTTGAGGTCTTTCCATGAAGGAGGGAGTTTGTCTATGATTGAGGAGACAATAATGGTTTCATCCATATGCATGTTATGTTGTTTGTAGTTATTGAGAATTCTTTTTATTTCATGCAATTGTTCTATAATAGATCTATCATCAACCATCTTGTAATTATTAAAACGAGAAACAAGAAACTTTTTACTTGTTGCATCTTCAGTCATGTATCTTGCTTTAAGTTTGTCCCAAAGTTCTCTTGCAGAATTTTCACTTTGATAAACATCGAACAAGGAGTCAGACATGCCATTCAGGATGTGTCCCGTGCATATGTAGTAATCATTGTCCCACTTCTGTCTTTCGCGAGTTTCAATAATTGTTTCGTCATCCATATCCATTGGTCTTGGAGTGTTCAAAACATATACCACTTTCAAAGTTGTGAGTAGGAATGAAGTTGCCACCATCGAATTTCTCCAATTTCACAAAGTCAGATGTAATCTCTTTCAATGTTGCCGCCGTTGTTCACAAATGAAATTCGAACCTAAAGATTGTTAGAACTTTGAATTGTTGGAGATGTTGTGGGAGATTCTGCAGCACATAAACAATGAAAGAGAAGAAAATTGTTGCACAAGTAAATCCAAAGCGTGTGTGAAACACTAAGCTTTAGGTTCTATTTGCCCCCACCAATCTTGATAAATTGGATGCAACAGGGTTCTTGGCGAATCCCCTTTAGGATACTTTGGATTTCTTGAAGTGATTTGCACACAAACTTCAAGCCTATCAATCAATAAGAGATAACTTGGACTATGTTCGCATCAAGCAGTTTTTGGAGGATGCCTTTAAATTCCTCACATTCTTCGATAGACAAAAAATCTTCATCATTGGTCCTACTGACATCTATTCTTTCTATCAGACCAGCCTTGCAAAGTTCGATAAACACTTTTCTTATAGGGGTTTTTATCTCAGCAACATCTTTTATGATTCTTCCTTCATGCTCATCGTCTATCATATTTACTGATGCATTCCTATGGTTAGGTAATGGATTGTTCCCCACATTAGGACTGTTCTCTTGGAAACTCAACCATTTTGCATTTATCAGATCTTGAACTTTAAACTTCATAGCCCGACATTCTTCTATAGAGTGACCAGCTGCCCCAACATGGTATTCATAGGTGACATCTGGGTTATACCATTTTGGGTAAGTGGTTCCATGGGCTTTTGCGGACAAGGGACCACTAATGAAATTTTGAGTAAATGCTGATAGAGATCTTTGTAAGTCATGGGGATTGGATCAAATTGGGCCGGCTTTCTCCCTTGAGAGTTGTGAGCTCTTGGTTGATTGGGGTTTTGACCTCTGTGACTTTCAGAAGCAAAGGGTGTCATTTGCACATGAGACTTAGGCGTGATAGTTGCCGCAATGTATAGAGGGGCGCTACTCACTGCGTTAGTCTCTCCTTCTTTCTTTCTCTTGACGAAGGGCTTCTGAGTGTTGGATGATGAGGTATTATTATGGATCTTCCCACTTTGCATCCCCATTTCCATGTGTTCCCCTATGACAATCAAGTTAGAGAAGTTTGAGAATATACTTCCAATCATTATATCATAAAAGGGAGATTGGAGCGTGTCAATGAACGTGTCAATCATTTCTTTGTCCAATAAGGGTGGCTCCACCTGAGCAGTCATGCTTCTCCACCTCTGAGCATATTCTTTATAGCTCTCATTGTCTTTTTTCTTCATGCTTTGCAACTGATTACGGCTGGGAGCCATGTCCATATTGTATTTATATTGTTTGACGAAAGCATTAGCTAAATCAATCCACGAGTTGATTTTAGACCGTTCTAACTGCATATACCATCGCAAAGGTGCCCCAGTCAAGCTTTCTTGGAAGAAGTAAATCAAGAGTTTGTCATCATTAGAACAGAAAGCCATCTTTCAGCAATACATGACCAGGTGGCTTTTGGGGCATGCTTTTCCCTTATACTTGTCAAACTCGGGTACTTTGAGTTTTACAGGTATAACTACATCGGGGACCAAGCACATGTCTGAAGCTTCGAAACCTTTGTGATTTGCCCCTTCAATTGCCTTTAACCTGTCTTCAACTATTTGAAGCCTTTCTTTGGCTTGAGTATCCTCTTAAGGTGTGATGATAGGTACAAAATTTTGAGTATTTGTGTTCTGCGAGGTCTCATTATTTAGAGGCGCATGCCTTTGTGAGGTGTGGGCGTGCATTTCATTTTCTCTTGACCGACTTTCCTCTTGATCTTCCTCGGACCGCTCTGTTTCTGACGTCCTTTTTGCATTCAAGGCTTTCAACAAATCGAATATCTTATCTATCCGCACACTCATTTGGTCGAGCTCTCCTCTCATGGCCTGTTGATTATGCTCTAATGCGTCCATGAGTCTGGCTTAGGATCTTGTTCTGTAAGGATGCAGTTTCTTCGTGTTTATTTTCTAAATTACGAAGGATACTATGAGTATGGATGAATGGTTTATGTTATGCCGTGATTATGTATGCTATGCAGGATGCTCTTTTATTTGTTTGTCCATTTATTTGCAAGTTTGTCAGAGAATCATAAAAATCACTTAGTGTTGTGCTTTGGGAACTCGAGTGTATTATAGATTTGAGAAACAAACATTTTTTATTAAAAGTACGATAATTTAAATTCTCCGAAGAGATTACAAGATTACTACGAAAAGCGAAAACGAGGCAAAACAAAAAAAGGAAAAAGGGTCTTCAACGGTCTTGTCGGATTTGCTTCTCCAATTCTTCCACCAGGGCTTTGCAATATTCCATGAAATACTCCACTTTTCTTGGCAGTGGGCGGAAACCTGCTGCGGATTCAGCTTCTTCTAAGAGTTCTGGAATGTCTTGAATGCCGCTATTAGCTAGCCACACCAATTTGGAACAACGATCCATCCAATACACAGTTTCTCTATCGAACCAAGTAATGACCTCCTTTTGGTTATCAATCTTTTCCTGCATATTGAGAATTTTCTTGCGTTCTTCCACAAGGTCTATATGGTAACGTATGAATTTTTCTTCGGCACTTCTCCTCTCTTCTTTGAGTTGGGCCTCGTGCAAAAAAGTGGTGTTCTTCATCTTGTTGTTTCAAGTCATCCAACTGTTTCTGCAAGACTTTACGGGCCTTTTTGGAGTCAGTCCATATTTTCTTGAGGTCTCCTTTCTCGCAGAGGATCTGGTCCACTTCTTGTTTGTGCAGAGCTAGCTGTCGGTTAGCGGCTCCTAGACAATCTTGAATTTGGTGCCTTTCTGCTTCTTCTGTCTTGACTTTCTTCTCAAGTTGCTCTAGAGATCCTGTCTTCTCTATACACTCGCTTTGCAAAGCTTCCACTTCTTGATATGCTCGTTTTAACTTTTCATAGAGTTCTTTTCCTCTTTGACCTTCTTAAGGGCCATTTTTAACTCTTCGACCTCCTCGCCATCAACATGTGGCACCTCAGGGGCTACCGTGATGTTGCGGAATGGCAACTTGACTTGTTGGACTCTTGCCTTAATTCATTGGCGGTATGCTTCATCCGTATGGATGCTCTTACGGCCAAGCCTTTTTTGTTTACTTTGTCCCAGGCTTGTCGTACCTTTATGAGCAAAGCCAGATCCAAGGAGCCCCGATCATGTAAAATGAAAGCGGCCGTCTTTTCTCCAGTAGGTTCGCCTATCATAGGGGCACCAAGTTGCCTTAAGGCTAAGGCTGGGTTATAATTGATACACCCCAGGGTTCCAATGAGAGGTACGTTAGGAAAATCTCCACAACTATAAATCAATTCATTAATGTTTTGAACTCTGGCATACCATATTACAGATTCTTCACCAAGATTTGTAAGAAATGTGGCCTACTCCCGGTTGCTTCTGGCCTCTAAGGGGGATCCCTTCTTGACTAAATGATTTTTGAGCAATATGTACCAGACTGGGACGCAACACCGAATTACACCACCTTTCTTTTCATGACGCATATGGAGCTCGTAGTATAAATCGGCTAGTACAGCAGTAGTAGGGTCTTCGCCGCGAGTTTTGAAGGCAACGAAGACGTTAAGGGCCGTTTCATCCACAAAATGCAGAACATGAGGGAACAGGACGACCCCATAAATGATAAGGGCCACTATATCCATGCACGCATTCAACTTACCTTCACTTTGGAGAGCCCTAGCTTTTCTTTCTAGAAACATCCTTGAAAACCCCTTCATTCCCTCTTTTATTTCTTGCGCCTCCCATAGTTCACTCTCGGGAATCCCCAAAACCTCCGCAATAACTTCCATTGTAGGGCGACGATTAAGGTAACGGTATGGCCCATTTTTTTTAGGGGGAATATCCAATATTTCTTTGTATTCTTCTAAAGTGGGTGCTAACTGAAAATTTCGAAGAGTGAAGCGTCGCAAAGGTGGATCATAAAATTGGGCCAATGCTGGCAAGGCCCCAGCATGTACCTCTAGGTATAATAGGTCCAAGATGTTCCCAAATAT
The DNA here is from genome assembly GCA_037113605.1 of Calophaca sinica. Classification (NCBI taxonomy): domain Eukaryota; kingdom Viridiplantae; phylum Streptophyta; class Magnoliopsida; order Fabales; family Fabaceae; genus Calophaca; species Calophaca sinica. The sequence continues at coordinate 97,783,579 of CM073733.1, read as the reverse complement.
TCCCCTGAAGGTAATCTCGTCAAGTTTTGTCCACTTATTGGCTATGAATTCCTTCAGAGTTTGTAGCCTGGGTACCTCGACTCTAGATTTCCAAGTCGTTCTCGTTTCTGAATCCATGGTCATGCTCTTAAAGACACAATGACTAGGATTTTTATGATTTCCGGCAAACCTGTGGGATGGCATGGACGTCATGAATGCATGTAGAGATTTAAAAAAAAATATTCGTTATTGTATGAATGAATGAATATGCACACATTTTGTTTTTTTTTTTGAATGAAAAGTAAAAAGGAAAAGAAATAAAAATAATGATTTTCGCAAATTCTTATTTTCCACATTTTTGAGGAGACATTAGAAGGGAGATAGGGTATGCCCCTTTTGTGACATAGGCCAGTAATTCCTTAGATGAGTTTTATGGCCTACATAAGTGTCTTACCATGGGTGGCTTTAGGATATTATTCTAAAGGGTTCCTAGAGCCAAGGGTCCCATTTTCGAATGTTACCGCCGATAATAGGTAAACTATTAACGGGAGTTTTTTTTTTCAAATGGGGCCAAACTCTAGGTGAGGCATTCGCAATGACTCAACTGGTCGTACGTCCAGCAGGTGCTCACTATACAGCCTCTCCTAATTTAAAGCTTTTTCTTTTTCAAACTCGGGTATAGGGTTCCACTCGTAGTGTGCAAAAAATGTGTTAAGTGAAGTGTGTGAATGAGCAAACTTAAAACTACCCGCTGCAAAATAAATAAAAAATATATACATTGTAACTATCCTAATGTTCAATATACATGTGAAACAAATAGAATAAAGCAAAATTACAACAAATAAATCAAAGATAAAAATAGAAGAAATAAAAGGGAAATAAATCATTTAATAGGCAAACAAATTAATCCAAACAATTTTTAAGGCCTAACTCTCTAAAGTCCCCAGTGGAGTCACCAGCTGTAACAAACACTCTAAAATTTAAATGGAGCCGCCACCAATATTTATTTATAGAAAATATTAGAAAACCTATTTTTGAATTACTTTGAAGAAAAAGGTCTTTTGAACCAGATTTTGAGTCCGGGAGTTGGTTACGCATAGGGAATATACTATCACTTCTAAAACGCCCATAAAAATGATACCTTTAATTGTTTAAAAAAATGTTTGCCTTGAAAATGGATATCCTTTACAACATTCATTTATTTTTATTTTTTAGGAAAATAGGAAGAAACGGCAAAGTAACAAAATCGTATGAATGACACTTCGGAGCTTCTTGCCAAAAATTTATTTAGTGAACGAAACAAAAAATGGACACGTAGGATATATGATCAGTAAACCCTTTTTATGCTTGCTAAATATTGTTAATTACAAATCACTAAGCTTTATTACCAAACTAAGATTAATGATATCAACATTAATAGAAATATTTGCGAAGTAATTCCCCAATCCTTTTATTTATTTTTTATAATAATGTTGCTAATTATCAATATTGATTACCATGAAAATCCAGCAAACCAATTAATATTTTTTGTGAAAAGAGATATAATTTGACTAATCTAACTTTTCTATTTTTAATAAAAATAAATACGAACAATCATACTTTAATTACAAAAATATTTAATACTTCAATTTAATTTAAAAAAAAATAAACATTTGATTTCAAGGGAAACCGATTGATAAAAGAAAAAAATAAAAAGAAATTAAAAGGGGTGTGTAACCCTAATTTTAGGGTGAAACCCTAAGCCCTGAGACGGCAGCGGCGCGACGGTGGCGCGGCCAGGAACCTCTGTTCCGGCCAGCGTCGTTTAACGTTCAACGACGTAAACGATGAGAAGAATAAGACGAAAAGAAAGAGATGCGAAAAAGGAAATATTACATGATAATTTCAGTCCCAAATCTATGTTCTTAGTACATGGATTGTGTGGAAACAGAACGAACCAACAAAAGAAGAGAGAAAGGGGAAGAGAAGGAACCTGAGTTTCCTGGGGTCAATCAGAAAAGTAAACAAAAAGGGCAAATTAAAAAAGAAACCCTAACTAAAAGTGTTTGCTCTCTCTTTGTTTTTGGTGACCTCACGGGTGGTTTGGCCGCGGCTTGCTTTACGTCCTCACTTTCCTTCCGTTCACGCTTCTCCTCTGTTTCTACCCGGTTCTCTCCTCCCCATTTCTTCTCATTTGTGAGGCCTTTTATAGCCTCTAATCCTCTTTCAATCACCTACAAAACAAATCAGGGCATCAATCAGTAATTAAAAACGCATTTAATAGAAAAATAGGTAAAAAAAAGGAAAGAGTAGAAAGAGACTCCCTTTGATTCGAATCTGGACTTGATTTGGGCATGATTTGGGAGGATTCAGTTCGGATTTTACGGATTCGGAGATGAGGGCGCCGCAATCATGAGGTTTAGGGTTAGGGTTTGAGAAGACAAAAAGGGAAGAAGAGGTTGGGAAAGAAGGAGGGAAATTTAGGGTTGGAGAAAGGGACTTGGCCGCGGCGGCCTAGGGTTTTTTGAATAGAGGAAGGAGAAGAAGATAGGGATTAGGGTTTGGGATAAGATGATGAGAGAAAGGGTGAGGTGAGAACGTGGGGAGCGTCGCGGCGGCTTAGGGTTGGAAGGGAAAGAAGAAAGAATGAAAGAGAAGAGAGAAGGGAGGAAAAGGATGAGACGAGGTGGGGGAGAGGAGAGCGTCGCAGAGAAGAGAGAAAGGGAAATGGTGAAGCATTTTAGGGTTTTTCAGTATTTAGGGTTATGAGTGGGTTGGGCATTGGGCTGTTGGATTTGGCTGGGCTGCGTGCATGAGGGAGGGGGTGTGTGAATGAAGCGGGGTGCGAGAAGCAGGGAGGTAGGACAGGGGGAGTGTATGGAGAAAAAGGGGTGCGAGAAGCAGGGAGAGGAGTGAGGCGCGGGGGTGTGGAAATAAAAAAGCGGGGTGCACGCAAAAAATATGAGATGCTAGGCTGCATGTGTGTTGGGTTGGGCCACCTTTTGGCTGAATGCTTTTGGCACATCCCATATTTTAATTCACACACCTCATTTCAAAAATAAATTCCTTTTTTTTTCTTTTCTTCTTCTTTTTTTCTTCTTTTTTTCATGAGGCCAAAAATATTTTTATTACTACTACTACTACAACTATTACTATTATTATTATTATTATAAAATAAAATAAAATACAAAGGTCGGACAAAATTAGGGTATTACACTATCCACCAGCAGGTTTCAACACGGGTTGCATGGTTTCATAAAACGCCTGCAACCACTAAGCCAGACGCCATTTTGTGCCAATGTTATCTTGTGTTATTTACTTAACCGTTAAGGTAACGATCCTTCCAAATATATATTTTTGACAATCCCTCACCATTTTTTAAAATAGATCTAAATCCATTATTCTGGAAATCTCATGGTTTTAGATAAAGGTGTCTCGCGACTTGAACATTCACTTAGTAAGCTATGGTTTCACTCATCCCGAAATAGAATGGTAGACAAGCTTTGAACCAACTATTCATTAGAACAAGTGTGCATAACTCACACATGAAATCTTGGTATTATTGATTGAATTATAAAGATGACACATTTGATAAGGCCTTGTGTCATGTACCCTTTTCATGAGAACTACTAGAGTCAAGCCCTTTAACTCTATGAAGCGGCCACACTTCATTCTCATATAGGTAGACTACATCAGAAATGCATCCATAATATGCATCTCAGAAAATATATGCTATATGTCTACTAAGAGCAAAAGCTCATCCTTCCACCTTTTATTCTTATGGTCCAAGTACTCTATAACCTTGGGATGTATCTATTAACAAGTACTTGCAATCACTCTGATAATATACTTTCGCCATTGAACTCAAGACTTAATGTTACTCAAGTGTGAGTTGGGTTTCTACTATTGATGATCAATTAGATATGGGCTTGAGTTCCAGCCCCAATGATGTTTCAAAGACACCATATCCCTTATCAATCCTTTCGTCAAAGGATTGCAAGATTTCTTTCCTTTTCTTATAAAATTTAAATGTAAATTCTTCACATAGTTATGCCTTAGTCCAATGTCCCATGACATTTTACTATTCATTGGTTAATACTCTTGATAGTATTGAATAACTATCACAAAATTGGACCACTTGTCCCATTAAATTTCCATTGTCCAATTGGATATATGCCTTTGATTGTTTTGACAATCACAATGTAAGTATACTTATGCTATTGGTTTTGACCAAATTGATATATCATACAACAAATTTATAAATAACTCTATTTATTCTTACTAAATCATTCAATACTCATTTCAATATGAAATTCCAATGCTATTTTAGTTATGTTAATTCATTTAAGATATCATGCAATAAATGCATTAAAAGTTCATAACAACTAGTAAAATCATATTTTAAGATCAAAACTATCTTTAAATACCAAGGTGGGTTAATCATGTAAATCATATATATACATAGTAACAAATTAATTCTAACATTGTAAAGTTTATGTCAACTCTGTTAAGAAGCATTGTCTTCTTAATTAGCATACAAATTATTCATGCATCATAAATTTTACTTGTTATATATTAAATAATAACATATCATAGCATTTATAATCATTAATATGTCTCCATATAATAAATCATAAAACTTAACACTAAACAAACTTAATAATATCATTATCAATTACATCAAATACATTACAACAGTTTAAACAAGTTTTTACACATCAATCTATTATTACAATCATACCCTCTTATAGAGGATAAACATGTCACTCTCAAATACACATATGACCCCATACTTGTTAAGTAATGGTACATAAAATAAATTCGTCAAGTACATTACATATATTCTTGAGAATAATTACTTTTCTCAAAAGTGAATACTATGCTTCAAAGTAATCCTTTGATGCATTGGAGTTCTTCTCTTTCTTTTCATTCTTCAAAAATCTACATTCATTCTTGTAATGTCCCGGTTTGCCACAATGGAAACAACTCCCTTTCTTCTTCTTTTTCTTTTGGTTTTTCCTATTGTTGTTATCATGAGATTCTTCAAAAATCTCGATTACTTTCCTTGTGAGACTTGTTAGTCTTTCCTTCCTCCGTCATATGCACTTTCTCATGAGTATATTGATCTTTAGTATCATCTTGTTTTCGATACTCTTCTTCTAAACGAAGGTGATTACTCAATTGCTCAAGAGAGATATCATCCTTTCTATGCTTCAAACTTCTTTTGAAGTCTTTCCATGAAGGAGGGAGTTTGTCTATGATTGAGGAGACAGTAGTGGTTTCATCCATATGCATGTTATGTTGTTTGTAGTTATTGAGAATTCTTTTTATTTCATGCAATTGTTCTATAATATATCTATCATCAACCATCTTGAAATTATTAAAACAAGAAACAAGAAACTTTTTACTTGTTGCATCTTCAGTCATGTATCTTGCTTCAAGTTTGTCCCAAAGTTCTCTTGCAAAATTTTCACTTTGATAAAAATCTAACAAGGAGTCAGACATGCCATTCAGGATGTGTCCCATGCATATGTAGTAATCATTGTCCCGCTTCTGTCTTTCGCGAGTTTCAGTAATTGTTTCGTCATCCTTATCCATCGGTCTTGGAGTGTTCAAAACATATACCACTTTCAAAGTTGTGAGTAGGAATGAAGTTGCCACCATCGAATTTCTCCAATTTCACAAAGTCAGATGTAATCTCTTTCAATGTTGCCGCCGTTGTTCACAAATGGAATTTGAACCTAAAGATTGTTAGAACCTTGAATTGTTGGAGATGTTGTGGGAGATTCTGCAGCACATAAACAATGAAAGAGAAGATAATTGTTGCACAAGTAAATCCAAAGCGTGTGTGAAACACTAAGCATTAAGTTCGATTTGCCCCCACCAATCTTGATAAATTGGTAAATTGGATGCAACAGGGTTCTTGGCAAATCTCCTTTAGGATACTTTGGATTCCTTGAAGTGATTTGCACACACACTTCAAGCCTATCAATCAATAATAGTTTACAGAATAAAGTTTCCTCACTAACTCTCGTGCACTAGAGAAAAGAAGAAATGATTTAGAATTTGATAATGGCAAGGAAAAGCAACGAATTTCGTATCTTTTTCTGCATGTAATGTGTCTCTATTTATAGAGAAACTCATGCCTCTCAAAGAAGGGAAACAACTCTCCATAACACTGGTTAATCCAAACCTACATGTATTTACGTTCGAACTCCACGACATAAGCGCCTTGTCGTCCCAGCTGTTAGGCCTTGCAACTGTTCACCACATGGTGCCAAGTTCGAATTCGGCCGAACGCGAATTTTCGTTTTAAATTTTCGGTCCGTTAATTAACCAAAAGATTCAAAACTATCCACTAGTGGCTTCGAACACGGGTTGCATGGTTTCATAAAACGCCTGCAACCACTAAGCCAAACATCATTTTGTGCCAATGTTATACCGTGTTATTTACTTAACCGTTAAGGTAACAATCCTTCCAAATATATATTTTGGAAAATCCCTCACACAAATACACACCAACATTCTTGTCGAAAGCAAACACAGGAAAACTTTGAATATTTCTCCAAACATTCTCACCCAAACTGAAAACTCTCACATCCATTCTCTCTTGACCTTGGAATAATTGCAAAAATACCCTAATTTTTCAGACATAGTTCTTGTGGCCGGGTTCCAGAAAAAGAGCCAGTAATCTCGATACTCAAACTCAGTAGTGTAAGACCCCCGATCAAGCAAAGGATTCCATTGCATGAACCAACAACCCAACACCAGTCCTTGTCCTTCAATTGGTAGTATGGATTGTCGTCGGCAAGGATGATCGACCGGTTCTCGAGCAAATGACGCAATGGGAAAGGTGCGACACGTTTATCCTTTCTGGACTTGACTAAGATTACTGTGAGGTGCGTGTTTCGTGCAGATTGCTTAAGGTGCATTTTGATGAAGGTAGGATCATGGGAGATGAGAGAGTTCCAGGACTTGCTAACACACCTCATTCGCATCAGAGATTTCACATCAAGAAGGGATAAGACTTCGCTGATAAGTTCGTCGAGGAGGATTACAGGCGATGCTGGCGGCGTGTTGGGCTGACGCCGAGACTTAACAAGAGGGATACTCATGAGAGGAGAGGAAGAACAGTGTCGTTGGAGTTGAACCCTAACATCCTTTTTTTTTATATAAAAAAATTTAGGGTGAGGGGATGGCGCCCCGGTCCAAGGCAGAGAAGACCTCCGGGCTCTTTGAGCATTTACGAAGGTAATTATATTTACCTCACCCCAAGAGGATTAGTGGTGACTCGAACCCGTGTCATGTCGGATACAAATCGTGTCATGCTCCACTAGGTCAATCCCTTGGGATTAGAGTTGAACCCTAACACTGTTTGCTTTTGCTTTTTAAAAAATAATAAAGAATATAAAGAGAATATATGTAGACGCCATTGCGATAATTATACTATAAGCATATTTTCGGGATTAATTAAAGGCAGGTTTAAATTTTCTTTTTTTTTGTGAAATAAGAGATAACAGTTAACACTACAATTTGTTTATATTTTCTACTACATATCAACAAAATATTATTTTGAAAAAATTATTTGCACCAAAAATAAAAACAAAAATGTATTCCCGTAAAAAAACAAAATTTTATTACTGATATGAATATAATTTAATAATAAAATATAGTTACATTAAAAATTATATTAATAATAATATATTTTAGATTTTTTTTTTTTGGAACTCAGTCAAACCAATGACTTTATGCGTTATTACTGAACAAATTCTTGAACAAATGTGCTATTTTCGTTCCTTTTGAGATGTCGTTTAAGGTTGTTACGAAATCAATTTTTCAGAACCCACTTTTAAAATATTATTATCAAATACAAATCAAATATTTTACACTCATGTTTTTTAGAATCAATGCTTCAGAGTCAACATTCTATTACAATCTAAAACAAACTCATGAGCTCATATCTGTCTTTTTCTCCTTTATAAATTTCTGATAATTTCCTTTCTTCCTTTCTTTTGCTATATCTCTTTTCTTTTTGGCTTATTTGCATTTTTGATCCTTCAGGTATCACAATTGTGTGATTTTTCCCCCAAGTTTTAATTGTGCGAGTTCGGTCCTTTAGGTATTACAATTGTGCAATTTTGATCTCCTATGTTCCAATTGTGCAAATTAGGTCCTCCGGTTATTGCGATTGTGTGACTTTGGTCCCTCATGCCGTTTAATTTCTAATAAAAAAATGTTGATGTATCATGTGTGGGTATGACCTAACACATGATTTGGTCTACATGGCATGTTAGTTGGCTTAAAAATTAAAAACCCTTTACAATATTTTCAGTTATAAATCAAATGACAATTGAACGGAGGGACCAAATCGCACAACTGTGATACCTAGAGGACTCAATTCGCTCAATTAAAACCTAACGGACAAAAATCGCACAATTGCGATACCTTAAACATTTCTTTTTTTAGAAAGGAAGTTTTGACTTTGCCAAATTTAATCGCATGGTAGATCATGGTTGGTTAAATTTTTAGCATCTTAAATTCAAATTTTCTATGAGATAGTCTTCCAGCCACTTTATAGCACATTGCACCGCTGCCACTTTATATAACTACACCCAGTTTTTGGCCTTCAAATACATGGTACATTATGATTATCAAATTTACGTCATTATCCAAATTACTCAGTTAGTTATACTATGAGACAAACGAATGTTGTTGCCCACTTGTTAGCATGGGCGTCAAGATTCTATGTTAGTCACCAAATTTTTGATTATATATCAGCTTGTATCTTTGACTCTATTTTAAAGGAAATAGAATAAGTTTGTCCTTTTTAAAAAAAAAAAACAAAAACAAACAAAACAAAATATGCATGGTACATTAAATCGCTGCCAGAGCAAGGGAAAAAAGTGCATTAATCTTCGTCACTTATAATTTTGTTGTTCAAATAACATAATTGTTTCAATTTAAGGATTTCCACGTGAACATTTTACAATAACCAAGACTATCCTGACAAAAAAGGCACAATTATACATGCAAGACTTCGGCATAATTGAAGTGAATACTGGTAGTCTAGTAACATCCCTAAAACACTGGCTGTATACTCGGAACTTTTTTTTTGGTTACATTGTCTACTCAAACTAGTAGCCTGGCATTTGGAGAGTAATAATGCTATATATCTCAACATTTGGAGAAGTAATCAAGCCCAAGATTCCTGGCACCCAGTCTCTTATTAGCAAAACAATTACTAAACTTGAAGATGGCCTAGTTTAAATTATCAGTCCCAAAATCTTTGGTGAACTTTTATTAGTTTGTTCCACTTTACTCAATTAGTTTAAATTAGCAGGTCCAAAATCCGTGGTTATTTATACAGGTCCGTTGCTTGAAAGTCCCTGTCTTTCCCTCTGAACTTCTGTTATTGCCTGCATTTATATGAACATCCGTTCCCACAATACATCCATTGATTTTGATGAACTGAACACATAAATGTAGCCGTGGTGATGAATAGATAATATGGCACCCCAATTTAGCGTTTTGTGTTGGAGTTTTCTAAATGATTGATAGCACATCACAAGCAGCGCAAATTATCTGCAATCATGGAAATATGCCACTTATTTGATCAAACATTTAAAGACCAACTTGATGGCATGTGCATTCAAACATTTAAAGACCAACCTCATCTTATAGCTCCAAGAACAAGGATACATTTGTCTCATTGTAATCCTTTTACTGTGATTAAAAAGAATTGGGTCGCAATTTATTAATTCTCAACAAGAAGTTTGCCATGTGCAAAAGCAAAAAGACAATAACAACATTTACAAATCCTTCTACTAGTTTCATTCTCATTTATTCACCGATAAGAAGAGTGCTGATAATGGCAACGACAATAACAACACTAATATCAGAGCTCCAGAAAGATTCTCCAAACTCCAACAAAACTATTCCATAATTGCAAATGTCGATCTCTTCATTGACATTGAAGAAGTATCTATATTCTGTCAAATAATAAAGCATCCAAATGGTTAGAAATGGAAATATTGTACACGTAAGTAAAAAAAGAATCACCTCTTCACAAAGAATCAGATTTGTTTCATAGAAATCTTATCAGATGCTTTGTCAAGGAAAGGTGTTTGGTCCATATTTTCTCTAAATTATCTACATTTTACATCCATGCTATCAAGGGGAAAAAACCTGAGACTGCAACCGAAAAATCTAGAAGTCTTGTATAACTCGAGTAAAAATAGAAATATTGTATGCAACTAGATGCAACTAAAATATAAACCAAATATTTGAGAAGCATCGATATAAATGCAAGAATTAAAGCATATAGGAAAAACAAGCAAGTTTCATAAACACAACCAAGACAATCACGCCAACAATTTCCTCTACTGAAACAAAATCAACATATGCAAGATCATCTAGGTGTGGCTGGCAATGTTTCAGCTGTTGCAGGGAAATAAAATGGGCTAGACAGAAGGTAAGAAGTCTCTATGTAGCCAAAGAAACAAAACACTAACCAGAGCAACAACAATAGTTGTTTGGCAAAATCAACGTAGTTCAAATTTTGAAGTTAGATAACAATCTATAATAACACCATGACTTCAGATTGAGAGAAACACTGACAATGTTAATATTAATTCAATAGCACTGGAAATTCAAAACAACCAAAAAAAGGGATACAACTGCACACACTTGTAATGCTCACAAAAAATGCAAAGCCATCTCTCCTACTGCTGCCCTTGAATTTTTTTCACAATGTAGAACAGAGATGTTCTCCAAATCACAAAAGCTACAAGTTCCTTGATTCAAATGGTAGGCTCTTTATCTCTAAAGATGTCCTATTTCATGAAACAAAATTTCCTTTTGCCAACAGAACTGAAACTGTTCCACCTGGACAGCCTTCACAAAATTATTCACCCTTAGGTGTGCTTCCCTCCCATACTTCCTTCCCCGCAGTGTCAAATCCTCCTCTTACACCCTTGTCAGCATGCTACTCAACTCTCCTGCATCTTTTGCATCTTCCCCTATGTCTTCCGAGTCACTTCCTTCCTCCGCATCTCCCACCATTAATCCTGATTCCAAGTCTTCTTCTTCCTCTTACAACTCGGTTGCTCTGCATCCTCCCTCTTAATCTGCCCACCCAATGCAAACAAGGTCAAAATCGGGTATTGTTAAACCTAGACTCCATCCAACCTTACTTTCAACTAGTGCAGGACCACACACAGGGAAACAGGCCTTTGCCTCACCCCAATGGAAACAGACTATGCAGCAGGAGTTTTATGCACTTATGGGCTAATGATACTTGGTCCTTGGCTCCTCTCCCACCCGGTAGACAGGCAATTGGGTGCAAATGGGTTTTCAGAATCGAAGAAATTCTAATGGCAACATTAACAAGTATAAAGCAAGGTTGGTAGCTAAATGATTCCACCAAAGACAAGGTTGTGATTATTCAGAGACATTTTCACCAGTTGTTAAACCTGACTGTGAGGATTATTCTCACCTCGGCTCTTCCAAATCAGTGGGCCATTCAACAAATTGATATTAATAATGCCTTCCTTAATGTATATTGGAGGAAGAAGTTTATATGCAGCAGTCCTCAGTTTTGGCTTCATACAAAGCAAATGTGACCTTTCTTTGCTTGTTCTCAAAACTGTTACTCATTGCCTATATGTTTTGGTCTATATCATCCACTGGTACATATAGATAGCTCAGTCAGTCACTCATTTCCAAATTAAATGTTGTGTTTACTCACAAACAATTGGGTGACTTTGACTACTTCCTTGGAATAGAAGTTAAGCATGCTGCCAATGGTTCTTTATTGTTGTCTCAAACTAAATACATCACAGATTTACTAGAAAGGGCAGGTATGGCTGATGCAAAGGGTATTTCCACACCCCTGCCTGGTGTTCTCAAGTTGTCAAGGACTCAAGGTTTGGGTCTGATTATATGGAGAGGATCCAGTCTTGTACAGGTCCATAGCTGGGGCCTTGCAATACATTACTGCCACTAGGCCAGAAATTGGTTATAGTGTTAACAAGGTATGCCAATTTATGGGTCAACCTTTAGCTGCTCATTGGCAAGGAGTTAAAATGATTCTGAGGTACACAAAAGGGACTATTTATCATGGTCTACTGTTACAGCATGCTGCTTAGAATCAGCCCTTTAGCCTATATGCTTATTGTGATGCAGATTGGGTGTCTGATGTTGACGATCGCAAATCTACCTCAGAGGCTTGTCTATTTTTGGGTCTAATTTCTTGGTGGTCTAAAAAGCAAACAATGGTTGCAAGGTCTTTAGCTGAAGCTGAATATCACAATCTTGCCATTACTGCATCAGAAATTTTGTGGATTCGATCACTACTGAAGGAAGTTCAGGTTCAATGCCTTACTCCAGTCATTTTTTGTGACAATCAGAGTACAGTTGCACTCAGTCATAACCAAGTACTGCACTCTCGGACTAAACATATGGAAATGGATATTTTCTTTGTGAGAAAGAAGGTGCTTGATCACTCTCTAGTTGTAACCCACATTCCAGCTCAAGGCCAACTTGTTGACATCCTCACCAAGCCATTATCCAAGTTCAGATTTTGTACTTGAGAGACAAACTCAGGGTGCATAGCAGCTTGCAATCACCCTGATTTTGTGTGAGGAATGTTAGTATAGCTTCTGTACAGTTAGTATAAGCTTCTAGTTACTGTCATACTTGTATACATGTGTGCATAGTGTAGCTTAGAGTGTGCTGGAATTTCCAGCTGTCAACAGCTGTAACTAACTCTTAAACTGACTCACTGTAATATAAATAGGTGTTCACAGTCTATTCAGATCAGAATACAGTTACATAATTTATTTCAGTTTCTCTTAAATTTTCTTTCTTTCTTGCTCTTGAACCATGGATCTGATTCTTTCACCAACCGACCATAGATTACTGATATATTATTAAGTGAATCTTGAGCAACTACAACAATATTCCAATTATTATACCCCAAATGATCCTGCAAAAAGTGCACTTAAATAACATATAAAGAGTTGGAGACTTTCAGCTGCCTTTAACTTCAATAAGCCCCTTTTTTCCTACCATCCCACCATGTACCATTAACACGCCACTCTGTTATTTTTATTACAGTTCAATTTTAAATAATGCATTATCCTCTCAATTTGAGGATCATTCCATTCTTTAGTTTTGTTTAAAACATTCTAAATGCCAACCCAATACAAAATATTCAAGAGCTGAATTTCCTTTTGGGAGAATCGTCTTCTAGCTAATTACCTTCAAAATAATAATCTTCAAGCTTCTTACACACATATATATAAACAAAACAAATTCATTTAATTCAAAGGTTGTCAAACCATTAACAATATCAAACAAATCCATCACAAAAAAAATATATATTCACACCATCTATTAAACAACGTACATGAATTAACACAAATTAAAACAAGTATACCGTCAAGGAGGGGGCACTCACTTTCAAAAAGTCAAAGCCAAGCTTTCAACATAATTCTTGACAGAGAACCAATGTACTTCATCGGCAATTCTAGTTCGCTCTACTCTATTATCTCTCAAATGATAGAAAATCGCTTGCTTTTCTTGATTGTTTGCCAATATTAGTGTGTCACCATTCTTGGAGAGGTGCAATGGCAACCATTGAGAATATTCCAAGTCAGCAAAGTCACACTGTATACTTCGAAGACTCCGATAACTAATTTTAAGTAATCGAGTCCATGACTGTTCGATTCCAAATTCCCTCATCTGCCATATAACAAAATCAGTTCTCTTGAAATCATGACAAAAACAAAGGCAATCCATCAACACAGAAATAGTTGGCTCAACAGGCGCCATTTCATCAAAACCCCGGGGAGGCATCAACTGAGTGTATGTCTCAGTACCCAAATCAAGTGAAATAATCACAAATTCGTCAACAGCAACATTCTTCCAACGGTTATTGTCAAGGGCCAACCAATTAATTCTACCTCTCAAATAAACACCATCATTCACACCAGGATGAGTATAGTGAAAAGGAAACACATGGTGAAGAGGAACCGCAGGAAAACTTTGAATATCTCTCCAAACATTATCCCCCAAACTGAAAACCCTCACTCTCACCTCAGTTGCCGGTCGATTCTGGTCATCCAAAAGTAACGCCACGACCTTATAAGTGCCAGTTGAATCATCATAACCAAACGCAAACTTGAATGAGGTATACAAACCCATGACATAATCGCGAAAAAACCCTAATTTTTCAGTTTTTTTATTCGTGGCCGGGTTCCAGAAACAGAACCAGATCTCTCGATAATCAGTGGTGAAAGAATAACCGAGCAAACAGAGCAATCCATTGCAGGAACCAACAACCCAGCGACAATCCTTGTCCTTCAATTGATAGTAAGGATCGTCGGGAAGAGAGATCGACTGGTTCTCGAGTAAACGACGCACGGGGAAGGGAACGACACCGTAATTCGCGTCGGTTTTGGACTTGGTGGAGAATAGTGTGAGGTGAGGGTTTCGTGCAGAATTGTGAAGGTGTTTTTGGATGAAGGTAGGAGAGGAAATGAGGGAGTTCCAGGACTTGTTCATGCATCTCAATCGAATCAGAGATTTAGCTGTACAGAAGGATAGGATTTCTGTGATGAGTTCGTCGGGGAGGATTACCGGCGCATTGGGCTCACGCCGCGACTTGGCTGAAGGGGTATTCATGTGAGATTGCGAACTCAGTGCAGTAGTGACGATGTTGGAGTTGAAAGTTGAACTAACACAAGTAGAAGATCAATACTACTCAATTGTAGATGTCGTGCAATTTTGCAGTTTGCCTTGTTTGTTTTTATTTTTATTTTTATTTGGCTTTATTAAAGATGATAAAAAAAACTAAATTATATTTTTATTTCCTTATATTTATTTTAGGTTTTAGTTTGGTCTCTTATATATTATTGTTTTAAATTAGTCCCTTATATCTAAATATTATATCAATGTGGTCCCACTGTTTCAAAGTGGTCCCTTATGTTATAAAAATTATACCAGTGTGGTCTATTTTTTTGTAAAATAAGAGAAAAAATGGATCATATTAGTATAATTTTTGTAACATAAGGGAATATTTTGGAACAAAAAATACAAGACGGATCACAATTAACGCATAAGAGACCAATTCGGAACTTTTAATACATAAGTAGCCAAATTAAAACCTAAAATAAACATAAGAGACTAAAAATATAATTTATCCTAAAAAGAAATAAATTGTATAAAAAAAAGTATTATAGTATATCTTTTTTGGGGAGTAGGTTTTAAGTTTTTTTTTTTAAATTACGGTGAAAATAAAGCAAAGAGAGTAGATTAGATTAAAAAACTAACGAAAAAAATGAAACTATAACATTGTTTGTGAGGAAAATAAATACTGTTGATATCTTGTTTGGATTGAAATTAAGTCAAGACTATGACAAGAAAAAATGAGGTCAATGTATTAAGTTTATTTACTTAGGTAATTATTAATGAGTGAGTCAAAAAAAGGTAATTTTTAGAAATTATTTATTAGAATTAATTATGTGATTAAAAGATTAATCGCTAGAGAATTGCAAATTTTTAACTTTTTAAAAATATATCAAAGTGGTAGGTAACCAAAAAAAAAAAATCAAAGTGGTACTCTTTTAGGCATGTTTGGATAACATGAGAAATCAAGTTTTTGAAAAAAAAAAAATGAGAAATCAAGTTTGTAAGCTCAAAAATCCAATCCAATCCAATATATATATATATATATTATCTAAACAAATTCATAACATTTCATTATCAATCAAAGCATCTGTACAAGAAGGAATACAACTAAAAATATGGGGACTAGGCATAGATAGAGTCACCCTAAAAAGAGTATGAACAATTCTATTGGCTAACACTACTAGAAAAATCGAAAATACCGACGGAATTTAGAGACGGAATTATTTCCGTCTCTATTAGAGACGAAATTAGAGACGGAAAACGCTACTTAGAGACGGAATATAGAGACGAAAAATTCCGTCTCTAATATATTCCGTCTCTAACTCCGTCTCCAATTGGTCAACGTGGAATTGAAAATGGCCAAACTTTATTCAGAGATGGAATTTAGTGACGAAAAAATTCCGTGGCAAATAAATTCCGTCTCTAAACCCGTCTCAAACTTATCAATTGAGTACGACATATTGTAAAAACAAAGTTAGAGACGGATAAATTCCGTCTCTAATAATTCCGTCACTAACTTCCGTCTCTAACAATTCCGTCACTAACATCCGTCTCTAACAATTCCGTCACTAAAATCCGTCTCTAATGGCTTTTTTTTTTTGTAGAAAAGATGACATCTCTAATGATGTTTTAATTTTAATTATAATTATAATTTGTTTTTGAATTTTTAAAATATTGTATTATTTATGCAAAATATTTATTACTATGACATTAAAGTGTAAAATACATAATATTTTTAAAAAAAATTTCATATATATATATATATATATTAATTTTAATCACATATCCTTTAGCATTTTTTTTTTGATTAAAAGTATTTTTGCAAATTTTATTAAATAGTATATAATTTAATTATTGAAAATGTTAAACCAAATTAAATCCCTCCATTTTTTTTTCATTTCCCTCTCATTCCCTTCCCCAAACTACTGTCGGCCTGGAGATCCTGGCTCTCAGCCCTCGTTCTCAGCCCTTTCATTTCCCTCTCGTTCTCAGCCCTCTCGATCCCTCTCGTTCCCAGCCTAATCTCTCTCTCAGCCCCCCTTTCTCTCGTTCCCCCTCGCCCTAATCTCTCTCTCGCTCTTTCTCTCGCTCCTGTCGCTCTATTCTCTCTCACCCGCTCCTTTCCCCGCTTTTGTTAGTTGCGACTAATTTGGCTCATTTTCGTTAAGCCGGTTGAAGAAGGGTTCGCTTTGTCGAGATCCGATCTGCAAGGGTTTCGCTGATCGCTGGAGCTTCTTGTTGCTCTACCAAGGCAAGTGTTTCATTTTGATTCTCTTTGTTTGTTCGATTCTATGTTTCATATTTCTTTCTGTTTGATTCATTTGTCAGGTGGTGTTGTTCTTGATGATAATAAATTATATGGTGGGGTTCGATTGATTATTATTATTTTTTGGTGAAGGTGGGGTTCGATTGATGACATCTCAGAATAGCTCACTTACTGCTGTTATTTTAACTAAACTGTTAGTTATTGAGTGAGATAGTTAGCTTAGTTTGTTAATGGTCTAGCTTAGCTTGTGTTAGTCTGTTTTTACTGATTGTATATATACTGTTAATCATCAATGAGAAAGCACTTTTGCCATTTTGCATATTGTAATAACATCTTTGATCTTTTATTGTTTTGGTTTGGAGTTGTCACACATTTTAATCTAAAAGATTCCATATAATCAATTACTAAGCCATTGTTTTCAAAGCTTGATTGCTGAAGGGTGCTTTATTCTGATTTTATGAATGGACCTCAAATTTTGTCTAGCATTCAATTGGTATTGACCTCTCTTGTGCTTAATGAAAATGCTGACAACTACATTTGTTAGTGATAATAAAAGAGTACCTAATTTCTTGACACTTGAAGCAATGGATTATGTTCTGCTCAAGAAGACTAGCGTAATCGATGCTGACAGAGAAGAATACCTTGCTATACTCACTGAGAAAGCAACTTCAATTCATATTGTCTAATTGTTAAATTAGAATAACCTGGTGGACTTGTGTTTCAATATGCCTAACCCATATTGACTATTCTCTGTAAATAAGAAATGCATTATGTCTTTATTTTTTAATTAGCATGGTTATTTGTGTTGTCAGGGTCATCAATCAAAGGGAGTACCACCTATTCCAAAGCTTTTATTGCGAAAGAGGAGGTCATTTAAGAGATATCCAAGTAAGTTTGCTAGAATCAATCATCTTTTTCTCTGTTCTAAGAGTTTTTTAGTAGAAAAAATGATTTGCACACACCCATTAGTTGTTTAGTTGATAGTAACAATTTTGATATTAGATATTTGATTTATCTATTATGTATAAAAAGTGTGTTTTTTTATTGAATAGCCCATATTTGTGCAGTTCAAAAGTCTATCAGAAGGTTAAATCAGTGATGGAAATTGGTTTTCTGTCTTTGGAACCTCAGAAAATAACCAATACTTGTGGAGATTGAGGTTGTGTATTGTGTTAAAATTTTTAGAGTTGTCTGGATTAGCTTGAGTGAAATTGCTTGTATGTATTGTGTATAATATGTGAATTTTAAATTGAGTAATATACCAATGTTAGAGAAAGTGGATGTTAAAAATTCTGCATGTTAGATGCTTGTTGAATTGATTGAGTAAATTAGAATTATGTATTGGAGTGGAATCTTTGATTGCATGTGGGGTTTGAATTTGTTAATGCATGTGTGAGGTGTATCTTGAAATATAGAAATTGTGGTGGTTGATAGGAATACCAAATTGAAACATCTCTTTGCATAAAATGGGTATAACAAATTTTAAGATTTTTGAAATGTGTTAACAAGTTTGAAACCATATCTGAACCAGTTTACTTGAAATCATTCTAATTTCTGCTAGGAATATCGTTTTCAAGTGAAACCAATTTTATTTGAATGCTAATTCATAATAGTCTTTGATTGGAAACTGTCATAATTTATCTTAATGTGTGTAATTTTTTATAGACATAGGTTCAGTGCTTTGATAAATTTGTTGTTTTAACTGTGTGAATTTAGTTTTATGCGTGAATTGGGACTTTGAATGTATTGTTAAAGTAAGGTAATCATGTTTGCTAGGTGTAATATGAGTGGTTGTTTATTGCTTAAGTTTATCTTTTATGGC
Organism: Calophaca sinica; assembly: GCA_037113605.1. Taxonomy (NCBI): domain Eukaryota; kingdom Viridiplantae; phylum Streptophyta; class Magnoliopsida; order Fabales; family Fabaceae; genus Calophaca; species Calophaca sinica. Next base: position 97,764,842 of record CM073733.1, on the reverse strand, counting down.
ACTAATGTTTGTGATGTAGATGTATACTTTTGCGATTCTGTTCAGATACTGCCCAAGTTTTATGGGGTAGTTGGTATTGTATTTTTGTCTTAGCTTGTATTTCAGATGGATAGGGGAGTTTGTGAAGGAAGGCCTGGAGGGTCTTTTTTGTTTTAAGTAATAAAAATAGTCTCAATTTGAGAATTTTTTGAGGTTTTTATTTGAGAATTTTTTTAATTAAAATGAATAAATGAGATATTATTGTGTAATATTTTAATCATTATATCTATTTTTCTATTTTTTCAGTTAAAAAAAATTAACTCGCCGAATGGCCCCTAAACTTAAAGTCAACATGGGAGGAAAGAACACTCAAACAATCATCATTAATGGCCCCAAATTCAGTAACATCAGCTTTAGGGGTAAGAATACTATCACCTATACTCTCACTATTAGTCTCAAAAAATCACGTCCTAAGGCTCAAGTTTGCCACCCAAATAAGAGAGCACGTCCAAAGCTTCTCCAACTGAAACCTCAACGCAATAAGATAGTCTCAAGCATTTAGGAAGAACAAAAGTCCATGCATGATCTCAAATACAAATACCAATGCATGTATGATCCAAAGAGATAAAAGCATTTATATTACATTTGAAAAAGCCAACCGGAAGAGGACATCAGGATACCTATGCAGCAGCAACAGGGATGATTTCCATCATGCGCTTCAAAATGTTAGCATGATATTCATTAAGGACTTAACTGCCATGGCAATGTGAGTAGCTGAAACATGCTTCTTGTTCCACAATGCTTCATTTCTAGCATTCTGAATGCGCCATAACAAAAGAGCAAAGGTATGTCTGCCAAGAATAACTAGTGAAGTTAACAACCGAAAGCAAACCTTTGAAAAGGAGTTTGTAACCCGAAAGAAGCTTCAATTTTTTTTTCTTTTCCCATAACCCATGCATCTCCTAGCACTTGGTATTAAATGTGACAACCGAAAAGAAGCTTCAAAATTTTCCACATGCATTATTATTGTCCTAGTTAACAATAATACTTCAACCATAGATACTTTAAGAAAAGTGTTTTATAGTTCAATGGTTCTCACAGTCAAATCACATTTGATATTTCATAGAACGAATTATCTATTATAAAGACTTTATTACGCTATACCTTCATTAACATAATAAATTATGCCTTATACGAGGTTTAACATATGATTAAAGTCATGATACATATGATAATAAATTCATAATAGATTTGCCACACTATGGCCTAATTCAGTCAAAACTGATTGGCCACTAGGGCTTACACCAACAATTTCACCTTGGATAATGGCACAATGAATAAGTATTTACTGGAGGTTACTGCTTATGGTGCTGGGGAAGACGAAACCACGAGTGGATCTGGCCTGATGGAAGGAGATGGATCTTAGTTGAACAGTTGTTGGTTCATGATCACCTGAAAACAAGAAAAGGCATGGGTTACTGGGGTTGTTGATTATTGGGTTCTTTTGAATGTGCTTACACAAATATCATAGGAATCATATGAGACCAGATCTTATTTATCTTTCCCTCTATGATGTGTGCCTGTTGGTGGGGTTACAAGTCTTCTTTGTGGGCACTGTATGTCTAGTGTGATAGGAGGCGTAGGAAGAGCCGAGAATGAGAAAGCTTCAGTTTTTTTTCATTTTGAATTTGAGAAACAAGGGTGAGGTGTAGATTGAGACTCAATACAGGGTCTTTATGCTCCAACACTGAGGAACTTGAGAATTTATTTCCAGGTTAGAGGAACTCGAGATTTGAGAAGGCAATCGAATGCATAAAATAAAAGAAAATTAGCCTGATGTATGTTTTTTTATTTATAAATTGTTTTATGTTTCATGATCCGAATATCCTGACCGAAACCAACACTTTCTCCATTGGGTTGGGTTGGGTTGGTTCGGGTTTGACCAAAAAATTGCATGAACTCAATCCAACCCAAACCTAAGAATTTTTATTGGTTCGAATAATAAGTTTAGCAAAAACCAACTCAAACTGACTCGTGAACATCCCTATTCATGTACATCAACATTAAACATCAAAAAATCTCTTTCGCTACTAGAACAGAGGAAGAAAAGCAAAATGTTTCTTCCTTCTTCATCCAAGTGCAGCCTCAACAACCCCATTTTGGAATCTTTATCTTCTTCATTTTTTAGCAAACAAACACTATACACTTCCTTCTTCTCTTATATTGTTTCCAAGAATACAAAACCTTCCCTCCTTCTCTTTGAACCGTGGCAGCCCGACCCTGCTAGAACCATCGTCCGAACACTGTTATTGTTCATTGGAGGTCGGTCTTCCACCCTCTCTCTCTCTCCTCTCTTGGTGGTGGGTTATCTTCTCTCACCTTCAAGGTTATCAAAAACCACCATTTCTGGACCTTGAAGCTTAAAAATTAAACCCATTTTAATTTATTGTTCAATCTAAAATTTTGATGTTGTAATCTAGTTGTTGGATGATTATATTATAAGATTGGATGACTAGTTCTAAAATTTTGCAACAAATTGATTTTCTTTCAATTTTTGAGATAAACCTTAATTTTTTTTATTATTGGAGAAAAATATAAATTAGTGGATGTGTCGAAAGGAAGAGATTAAGTGGAATGTAGGTTGGATTGATTAATATTAAGGTTTTACACTTAATCGGGGTTTTTGCTATTTTTAAACGTAAAACCTAACTTTTAAAATTTGGGGAAAACTAGAAATTTGTTAGGTTAGTATTAAATTGATGTTGTATTATAAAATTGGATGGTTTAAATTGCAAGATAGTACATTTAATTATATATTCCTATTAAATTTCATAATTTTCAAAGTTGACCCGAGCTTTGAAATTTGAATTTCACTATATTTTGTCCAGTTGAAATTGATTTTATATAATTAACATGTTAATATAGTATAATCCTAGGTTAGTTTTGAGTTTTTAGAATTAAGACTGCTTTCTCTTAAACTCGTTTGAACATAAAACTTGTTTTCGCTTAAGAACCTTGATTTCAAATATGTAGTGTATTTCTAGAGTTAAAATTTTAAACAATATCTCATTTTTATTTTTTACAAAATGGCACAAAAAACATCTCAATAGGAGGAAATGATTCCAACTATGTTGGCACCGCGACCCTTACCAATCATCTGCAGCACACCAAATTTTATTAAAAAGAGAAAGTAAAAAGAAGTGAAAAAACATGGGGGAATTAGGTCAAAACTCATGCAAGAAGACATTATCTTAATCTATAGCAGGGGAGACCTAATCTGTTATAAATAAAGTCCACCCCAATAAAACTAGTTTTAAAAACTAGAAGTTTTATTTTAAGCATGTCAATTAATTTGTGATTTTGACTTAAGTTTAAAAAGAAAAATGATAGAAAATACATAATAAAAATGGATTATAATTAAGTAGTAATTATGTTATTAATAGCAAGTTAATTTTAAGAGATATAATTCTAATTATGTTATAAATTTTGAGAGGAAATATAAATCTAATTCAAAATTTATGATTTTAAAGTATGGTTAGACTTAAAGATAAGATTTTGTTATTGTTATATATAAGAAAATGTTTTAACAATTATGTTGACAAAATCTATTTATCTTTACGTTCAATCAAAAAACATCTATTTATCAAGATTAGATTTTGTTTTAAAACTATTTTATACAATTTGTCTAAAGTTATTAGTAAATTTGTTTTTTTTTTGCTAGAAATAAATTATGTTTTATTAATTTATAAATATAAACTTGTTGATATTACATAATAAATTCTTACTTTTAAGGCTTAAATATGATATTAGTCCTTCAAATTAGGGAAATGTATGGTTTTAGTTAGTAAAATTTTTTTTGTCACCATTTAGTCCCTAACATTTAGAAATGTGTCAACGTTAGTCCTGTTTGACTCCGTTTGTTTTAATCCCGCGTGGCAAACAAAATCCGATGTCATCCTTGCCACGTGTACTAATGATTCTACCTATCTGGTGTTCAGTCAAACCATAATTCTTCTTCAACCTCCCTTCATCGTCAGCTTTGACCACCATTGAAACCCATTCACTAACAACTATGGTTCCCTCTCCCCATCAACCACCCCCATCTTTCTCTCTCTCCCCCTCCCAATCGGTTACCACCCCCACCCCAATCTTTCCCCTCCCATTCGACCAACCCCCACCCCCAAAAAATTGCCAATCTCAGCAATATCAATTAGAGATCTGTAACCACCCCTAGCCCCAAACGCAAAAAATCGCAAAAATAAACTAAACCCAAATGAAAATTTTAGAAGAAACAAGTTGAGAGGGGGTTAAGGAGGAGAATAGGGGGTTTCGCCTGCATTGCAATGTGCGTGAGGGAGAGGGATAGGGATAGGTAGACCGAAAGTAAGAGGGGAAGGGGAGATCGGCCACAGAGATTGGGTGCTTGACACAGTGGTTGTTTGGTGACGCGGTGGTTTGTCATTGCGTCTTAGTACTGAGTTGTCTGCATTTGTGCGGAGCTGGGTCAAAAGGGGAGGTCGCATGATGCGTTTGTACGGAGCTAGGGGTTTGACTGTGCAGGGGAGAGTGCTAGCTGCACGGTGGTGTCAGTGTGAGACAGAGGTATCGATGATTCTAGTGGAGATTGAGGTGATATTGGATTGATTCTCTGATACTGGAGTCATTTCTTTCTTGAATTTTCTTGTGTTTCCTTGCTTGAGGATTTTGTTGAGATTTTCTTTGTTTCCATGTTTTTCTTGTGATGGATGGTTGATAGGAAGGGGGCAGGTGTGGTTATGTGTTTTCTGGTTATGGTTATCCATCCATGGAGGCTCACACAAATTTGTTTTGGGTAATGGGTAGGGATAGGGGTGTGGAATGTGGGAGAGGGTGAGGTCGTGGTAGGGGAGAGGAAGAGGGTGTTGGCTGCAAAAAAAGAGGGGGTGGCGGGTGGTGGTGGCTGGGTGAGGGCGGGGGAGGGCAGAGGGTATTGTTTGGAGAAGGGTAGGGGAAGGGGCGGGTGGTTGCCATAGCTAGTGGCTGGGTTGAAGGAGGGGGAGGGGGACATGTGGTTGATGTTGGAAAAATATGACATGTAATAAAAGTTGAGTATGTGGCCTTAGATGAGTTGGAAATCTGTCAGCCATGTCATCAGTTCGTTAACAGAGTTAGAGTCAGGGACCTATTGTGACACATTTCCAAATGTTAGGGACTAAACAGTGACAAATTTTTTTTGGGGGACTAAAACAAAATATTTTCCTAATGTAAAGGACTAAAATCATATTTAAGTCTACTTTTAGTTATAAGTAAATGTAGTCACGGGTGTCAGTACGGTTGGCAGTGCTTGGCTTTGGAAATCCCTGACACTCGTGTTCGATCCCCCTCCCCCTTAAAAAAAATAAAATAATTGGCTTATAAAAAAATTATAAGTAAATGTAACTACTTTTAATTTGTAAATAACAAACTACGAATGTATAGTTAATCATAGTTATGTACTTGGATGCAAATTGATATGTGTGGTATTTGTTGTTATGTTTGTGGTGTTGGCTCTATCGAGTTGTCAATGTCAACAATTGACGGGAAAAGAGAGTAGAAATTTGGTGCGTGAGGGGTAAGGATCGCTGTGTGAATCGAGGGTACGACCAGAGAAAGCCATTTTGTGGGAGCTTTGAGAGGTAAGGGAAATCATCTCCAATAAGTTCGATTGTCCATGAGTCTGTTTGTTGTGTGATTGTGGGGTTTGGATGAAACTCTCTGGGAGAGTTCCATCATTTGATTTTTATTTGTGTTGGTGTATTTGGATATTTAACATAATATTAAATATGTGTTGAGGTGAGATTTTCAATGATTTATTGTGTAAAGGGTTAATAGAGTTTTTCGTCCGTCTAATATGAGCAAAATTCAGTTTTAGTCCCTGTAAAAAATTGTTTTTAGATTCTGTCCATGAAATCCCAGATTCCTCCATTTTTTGTCCCTAACGTCAAGTCTCCGTCCAAAAAAGCTGATGTGGCTAACGGAGTGCCACGTGGCACTAAGTTGCCATGTCACGAGCGCCAAGTCAGTATCCAATGGGTGACTGGCACGTGGCAGGGATGAAAAGAAAAAAAATATTATAGGGACCAAATAACAAAAATAAATTATTTATAGGGACGAAAAGCGAAAAGAAGAAAAAGCTTTATTTTCAATTTTCAACTTCAACTATTGCATATGCAAGTGTATTATCACTCTAAAATAATAATTTTTTTCTCTATTTTCTTCTCTTTTTCTATCGTAAAGTTTGTCCTTAAGTTGCTTTGTTTTATCTTTGTTGTCAACCTTTCTAAAAATACTCTCCTCATTGCAATACTCATGGGTAAACATTTTCTCATGGTTCACCAATAAAAGAATACCCACAACTAACTGAACAGATTCAATTTACACATTCAAAAAGTAGAACATTCACTACTAGGGATGACAATGGGTAGGTTCTCAATAGGATACTATACTACTTGCCCCATACCCGTATTTTGAAAAAATATCTATACTTAGACTTATACCTACATGGGTAAAAACTTTAATACTCGTACCAGTTACCCATACTTTAATTAACAATAAAAAGTCAATAAATGAAAAAAGAACATCAGATGTGATTACATAGATGTGATCATAGAAATGAAGAATGAGATGGGTGGTATGTCTAGTTTAGGGTTTGTGATGGTTTCATTTGGTGGAGGGATCAAAGATTCGAATTAGAAAATTAATGGATAAAAGCATACGTTAGATATCGCTTCTAACGTCTCCACACAATTTTAGATATCGTTTTTTTGAGAGTGATATCTAATCTCAAAATGCTTCCTTGAGAATGTGTTATCTGATCTGGGTACTGGTATGGTACCCAATGGGTAAGGGTATGAGTACTGAAGTCTCACATGTGTATAGGTTTGGGTATGAGTATTTTTTTCAAAATGCGAGAATATGTACGAATACTATAGTCAAAGACAAACATACGTGTTGTTCAGTAGGGTTCCTAGCCCCCTGATTTTTTTTCTTACACTCATTTGTCAGCTACATATGAGGAATTCTTTTCTTTTTCCCACCACGGTCTGAGCAGAGGCATTATCATTGGTTAAACCTCTCCAGCGATGGCAGTGCCTTCAAATCACCCCATCTTACCCGACTCGAGTTTGCCCCTCAAAATTTTATGCTTGGCTCCGTCCCTCATAATAGTACCCTGCCTAGACCCTATCCATTTGTTATTGGTGAACCATGAGAAAATGTTTACCCTAGAGGATTGCAGTGAGGAGAGTTTTTTTTAGAATAGTTGACAACAAAGATAAAATAAAGCAACTTAAGGACAGGCTTTACGATAGAAAAAAAGAAGATGGAGACAGAATCCATTATTTTAGAGTGATAATACACTTGCATATGCAATGGTTGAAGTTGGAAATTGAAAATAAAGCTTTTTCTTCTTTTCGCTTTTCGTCCCTGTAAATATATTTATTTTTTGCTTTTAGTCTCTGTAAATATTAAAAAAAATTGCTTTTCGTCTCTGCCACATGCCAGTCACCCATTAGGTGCTGACGTGGCACTCCGTTAGCCACATCAGCTTTTTTGGACGAAGACTTGACGTTAGGGACCAAAAATGGAGGAATCTGGGATTTCAGGGACATAATCTAATTTTTTTTGCAGGGACTAAAATCGGATTTCGCTCATATTACAGGGACAAAAAGCGCTATTAACTTGTTTGAATAAATATTGGATTGTCATTGATAAAGTGGATGTGTAGCATAAAATTTGTATGTTTGTATTGGATTGAAGTTGTATATGGTTATTGAATTTAAGATTTGATGTTTATATATACTGAAGTGTTATTTTCATTTTGATCGGGTGTTGGTTGAGGGCATTATTGGAACATAATGCAGCTGATTAGTGGAGCATAATGCAGCTGATACAGCTGCCACACAATCGAGACAAACCTCAATTAATGCAGCAGAGATGTTGCAGCTGCTGCCTCTCACCATGTGATCAATTGGTTCCTTACTTAACTTTAGCACATGTGTTTAACATGTTGTATCAATAAGGATTAATCCTTGCAGCTGTTAATTACTTAGCAGATCATATGTAATTAGTGTCAAATATTCTCTCCTCCTAATTACTATCAATTAGCATTGAATGTTGTCCCCTCATTGTATCCCTATATATATATATATAATGATCAAGGGATTACTTGTTTTATATGGTATCAGTTGCTTAAGCTTTACAGCACCGATCCAAAACCTGCTTTATCATGCCTTATGCACACACAATCCAGATCAATAAAACTACATCAGTTGTAGTCCTTAACACTCAATCCTCCATCAAATTTGACAGCTCCAATTTTCCAGCATGGAAGGTCCAGTTCAATGCTCTCTTGGTTGGCTATGACCTCCTTGGTTTCGTAGATGGAACCAAAACCTGCCCTGCAGTAAACCATGCTGATTTCACATATTGGAAGAGGCAAGATCAATTGATTTTGCATGCCATCATTTCCTCAGTTGATGCCACTGTCATCACCATGCTAGGCAATGTCAAAAATTCCAAGCAAGCTTGGGACATCCTCAACAAGATGTTTGCAAGCAAGACTCGATCCCACATAATGCAGCTGAAAGAAAGGCTGTCCTGATGCACTAAAGGCACCAGATCTGTAGCTGATATCTCAAGGCATAAAATTTCATGCTGATGAACTTGCTGTGATCAACTCACCATTGGATGAGGTTAATCTTGTCATCCATACCCTCAATGGCCTTGGACCCGAGTACAAGGAAGTATCTGCAGCCCTGCGTACTTGTGAAAATCCAATTGATTTTAATGCCTTACATGATCTTTTAATGGATTATGAAGGATTCCTAAAAAGAGAGGAGGACACCATACCTGTTGCATCTGCCCATATTGCACATAAAGGCAAACAAGCCTTTCAGAAACAAGGCTATCGGGCTCAACACCCCTCCTATGCTCAGCACAACAGGCCTACAAATTCTGGCTACTCCAAGACAGTAACCTGCCAATACTGTGACAAGCCAGGTCACACTGCCAAGGTATGCTACAAGCTTCATGGCTACCCACCTAGACACAACAACAACCAGCCACAAAGACACGCAACAGGCCCCTCTACACATCATGCTCGAACCACTGCTGCAGCTGCTTGGATCTTGGACTCTGGAGCAACTCACCAATGAGCTTGACAATCTTCACCTCACCAATCCATACCATGGCTAGGATCAACTCATCATTGGAGATGGCTCCATAATCCTAATCACTCGCACTGGTAAACTTACTATCCCAACTAAGCCATATAGCTTACAATTACCCAAAGTCCTCCATGTCCCTAACATATCACAGAAATTAGTGTTTGTTTTCTCTCTATGCCAAACTAACCCAATTTCTATTGAATTTTTCTCTAATCATTTCTTGGTGAAGGATCTGAAGACAAGGGATCCTCTTCTCAAAGGACTGCATAAGAATGGATTGTATCACATGCCACCATTCATCACTTTACCTACTGCCTTCCATACCACTACATCTCCTTCCCAGCCATGGCACCACATCCTCGGCCACCCATGTGATAGAACTATGAGACATCTTACATCCATGCATAAAATAAAGCTGAGCACTACCTCACCATGCATCTCCTGCAATAGTTCCAAGAGCCATAAGTTTCCATTTACCTTCTCAAGTCTTCATAGCACTAGGCCTCTTGAAATTATTTATTCAGATGTATGGGGCCCTGCTCCTATTAAGTCTTTAGATGGCTATTTCTATTATCTCATTCTTGTTGATCATTACACCAAATACATTTGGTTGTACCCATTGAAAAATAAATCTGATATCTCAATTATTTTTCCTCAATTCAAAAACATTGTTGAAAAGTTTTTTAACTTGCCAATTCTAGTGTTATATTCAGACAATGAAGGAGAATTCATCAAACTCAAATCATTCCTATCATCCAATGGAATTTCACACTACACCACCCCATCACACACACCTGAACTCAATGCTATTGCAGAGAAAAGGCACAGACACATAGTTGAGACACCAAGAACTCTACTTCACCATGCCAAACTACCTTCCACACTATGGTCCTTTGCCGTTCGCACTGCAACTTATCTTATTAATAGACTCCCAACCCCAACCCTTAGCATGGACACACCATACAAAACCTTACATCAAAAAGAACACAGCCCTCATCACCTACACTCTTTTGGGTGCCTATGCTTCCCCTGGCTTAGACCCTATAACACCAATAAACTCTAACCGAGGTCCACCCCTTGTATTTTCATAGGCTACTCCCCATCTCAGTATGCCTACCACTGCTTAGACCCTACCACCAACAAGATCTACACCTCCAAACACGTCATATTTCATGACACTCATTTCCCATACACCTCCCTCGTTAAGCCGTCACCAACTCTCACCAATCAGCAACCAATTACCCAACATCCACCCCACATAATCCTACCCCTCACACCCTCAACCTGTGCACCTCCTCAATAAACCATTAACACTGATACAATACCAGTAGTCACTCAAGAGTCATCCTTGGACTTAGATTCTTCATCAGGTAATGATCTACCCATCCCTCCACCCCCTCTTGATTCCAATTGTGTCACTAACCAAGCTGTAGGATCCACCACCAACAGTCATCTTATGATCACCAGGTCCAAAAACAACATCTCCAAACCCATACATGCCTTTAATGTGTCAAACTACCCTCTACCAAAAAATCTTGAACCCTTCAATGTCAGACAAGCAATGCAACATCCATATTGAAGACATGCAATTTCTGAAAAGTATCATGCACTCATCCGGAATGGAACTTGGATCTTGGTCCACCACCACGTGGACACAACATAGTTGATTGTAAATAGTTGTTTTGGATCAAAAGAAACCCGGATGGGACTATCTCAAGGTACAAGGCACGACTTGTTGCAAAGGGCTTCACACAATGCCCAGGAATAGACTTCAAAGAGACTTTTGCCCCGGTAGTGAGACCTCAAACAATCAAACTTATCCTCACTATTGCTCTTGGACACAAATAGCCAATGCATCAACTTGATGTGAATAATGCATTCTTACAAGGCTCACTCAAAGAAGAGGTCTTTATGGCACAACCCCCGGGTATGAAGGACCAGAACAATCCAAATCATGTTTGTAAACTTCACAAGGCTATATATGGATTGAGACAAGCACCAAGAGCATGGCATGATGCTCCCAAGTCATTCAGCCTATAGTGTGGCTTCACCATGAGCAAAAATGATCCCTCCTTATTTATATATGCCTCAGGATCCACCCTTGCTTATTTTCTTGTGTATATTGATGATCTATTGCTGATAGGTAACGATGCTAAATTCCTCAATCATTTCATTGCATCTTTATCCACTCGGTTCTCACTAAAGAACATGGGAGCACCTCACTATTTTTTGGGAGTTGAACTCATTCCAACATCCACCAGATTGTTTCTATCTTAACACAAGTTCATTCGCGACATCCTTGAGAAATTTGACATAAAGGGGGTGAAACCATCACCAACACCATTGTCTCAATCAGCTGTACTCACACTCCATGATGGTACCCCAGCCACAGATTCAACTTACGACAAGCGCATTCTTGGAGCACTACAGTACTTGAATTTGACTTGGCCAGACCTCTCCTTTGCCATCAATAAACTATCTCAATTTATGCATAAGCCTACCACATTACATCTTCAACACCTCAAGAGGTTGCTCCGTTATCTAAAGTCTATAATCAACTTTGGACTCTTATTAAGGAAACCAACATCACTCACCATGCTGGCATACACAGATGCGGACTGGGGTGGCAATGCTGATGATAGAACCTCAACCACTACATACTTAATATATTTTGGAGGCAATCCTATCTCATGGCTATCCAAGAAGCAACGATCAATGGCCAGATCCTCCACAGAGGCAGAATACCGGGCCGTAGCAGCAAGAGCATCAGAAATCATGTGGCTTATTAAACTCCTGAAAGAGCTAAGGGTACCAATGCAACACCCTCCCAGGATTCTGTATGATAATATAGGAGCCACTTACCTATGTTCCAATCCTGTCTTCCATACAAGAATGAAGCATATCTCTGTGGACTACCACTTTGTTCGAGAACAGGACCAAGCTGGTACATTACATGTGTCTCATGTATCTACCAAAGATCAATTGGCAGATATCCTAACAAAGCCCCTAGCCACTTTCAGATTCAAAGAGCTTACAACTAAGATGCAAGTAGCTGATGGCAACTTGATCTTGAGGGGACGTATTGGAGCATAATGCAGCTGATTAGTGGAGCATAATGCAGCTGATATAGCTGTCACACAATCGAGCGAAACCTCAATTAATGCAACAGAGAAGTTGCAGCTACTGCCTCTCACCATGCGATCAATTGCTTCCTTACTTAACTTTAGCACGTGTGTTTAACATGTTGTATCAATAAGGATTAATCCTTGCAGCCGTCAATTTCTTAGCAGATCATATGTAATTAGTGTCAAATATTCTCTCCTCCTAATTACTATCAATTAGCATCAACATTGAATGTTGTCCCCTCATTGTATCCCTATATATATGTTATGTAATCATATGTAATGATCAAGGAATTACTTGTTTTATAGGCATAGCATCAGCTATAACCTGATAATGAACATTTAAGCCGTAAAAGACTTGATCAAATTTAAAAGATGTTTTAAAGACTTAAGAGGATGACTTTTTCAAGCTAAAAGGCATAGGGACTGATTAGCTTAACGTGACAAGTTAAAGACTTGACGAGAGAATTTCATAAGACTTAGGAAGTTGAGAGATTGTGAGAAAATAGTAGAAAATTGTATTTTTTTTAACTTACTATGCATGGTTTTAAAAAGAGATAATAAGAAAGTAATTGATTTTGTTAACGAAGAATCATTTCATAAGAGTCTTCTTTACAAAAGTTTTCATAAGATGAAAATCCCCTAGAAAACATTTCTAAAGAATGAAACCTTTTAGAAAAGGCTTTTAAAGATAAAACCCTTTTTGAAATGGTTTGTGAATGATGGACTTTAAGAAATGACTTTCGATAGGAAAGCTTTTGAGGGGACAATACTAGGGTTAGGCATAAAATCTTGACCTACTTGAATCCGAACAAACCGTTTGCGAAACTGGGGCAATGGGCGGATAAATTCAGGTATTGGGTAAATCAAGTGAAAGAAAGGAATTTGAAATGGTTATTAATGGGCGAGTTCGGTTATGAAAAATCCAAACCATTAGTATCTGAACCTGACCATAAATATGAAAGCTTAACCTTACGTGATCTTTACGTTTGTTGTAATATGTCCAATCCTACCAAAATAGCACATAGCTACAACTTAAACCCACAAAAGGACACAACTCACAATTTTTTTTTGAGATACACATTATATGTCGGTTGTCCCATCCATCTTTCTAAGGCAAAAATACTTATAGTAGGTATGATTTTTAATTAAAAAGATTACCAATCGTGTTTAGACAAAAAACTACCTTCTTATATTAACTTTTGTATTCAATGGAAACAATTTTCTTTATGTGTGCCAATTAATATTATGGCAGTACGACACGCGATATGACAGAGTGAGGCCAAAAGCTTGCTTCTGAAGAGAGGAAAGAGAGGAAAACACACAGTAAGGCCTGAAGCTTGGTTTCACCTCCACACCGTCGTGGCTCCATCCGACAACCGCATCCCACACAGATCTGTGACCCTTCGTTCCTGTTGGTTTTTTCTCTTGCAGGTTTCTCGCGTCATTATTCATTGTGTTTCTCTGCCCACTGCAACACTAGGAGACCTCTCAATAACATCTCTCTATAGGGTTTTCCATCTTTGTGGGCACACATGGTGTGAGGTCTCAATGATGGAGAATAATATGGAATGTTCATTAAGCCATGAGAACTTGAACAACTTTAATAGTAAACAACAATGTGTTTTTGGCATCAAGCAATAACGAGTTTCCTTGAGCAATTAGAGAGTTCTCTCTTTCTCTACCTTTCCTTTCATTCATGAGCCATTCAACCTTCCTGATCTTGTCCGCTCCAACATCAGAGGTGTAAAGAGAGAGTGAAAAAGGGAAAATATCTCCCTCCAACTCAGGGATGCCACTACCCGCATCTATGACACATTATGCTTAATTCTTTATCATCTTCGCGATTTAGATTTCTTCTCTTGGGGTTGTGTGATTCATTTTTTTCCCTCAAAAGGGTTATTTCATTGAAGTTGTTTCTCAAAAAACACTACATGCTACTCACGATATCAGTAACTGCCTACCTGCGATAACCCACCTGTCACCCTACCTCCGACCAAATTTGTCACCTAGCCAAACTAATGCTTTAAATAGTCGGGAATGGATGTCGATATAGCCTTCTCAGTTACGGTCAGATTGAATTATTTTAGCTCAAGTCCGACTGTAGCTGACTGTGGCCCACGCCTGGACAACACCCTAAATGATTTAATGTTTGTTTTTCAAGTTGTTTTCAGGAAAGTAAAACCCTTTAAAAACTGTATTTGAAACATGATTTTGATGAAAAACTCAAACTGATAATCTTTCATTTTCTTAATTTATTGGGTAATGAGGATGCCTTAGTTCTATATTGAGTAGTATGGGATGCTCGGTGAAGTACTTAAGCATTGAGCAAGTTGTTTTCTTAAAAGATAAAATCCTTATGAAAATTGAAGATGATATATCTTGTTATTACCGATACACGTTGTAATATTGGGAACATTGTGTTCTGATTTAGCATATGGACTGTGCAACATGTGTTTAGGACTTAGTGTCCTATATTGCAAGCCTAGTGTCCCGAACAAAGTTCAGGCCTAGTATTCTGCAATTCAACACCCGGACATTGCGTCTTGTGTTTAAACTTAACAACCCATATGTTGAAGTTTGGCTAAATGCCATGATAAGATGTAAAGATATAAGTGAACCTATTAATCCAAGATGAGGTTGGACCTAGAGTTCATAAAAGAGGTAAAGCGGACTATGTCTTTCAAAGTTATATAACAAACTTAATATCCTAAAGACATGTTAAGTAGGCTATGCCTTTCAAAGATGAAAGGAGAAGAAAACAAATAATGTTTGTGTTTCATGCATACTCATGATGCATTATGTTGGCCTAGCATCAAGGAGTTTAACCTAGAGTTATGTATAAGAGCAAAACATTGCCACCATGAGGGTGGGTGATCCGTGTTGGAAAATGACAAATGTTCCTAGTGCTGCCATCATATGACTTTCATAGCACATTCAATATCAAGCAATCTTACCAAATAATTTAGCAAACTTCTTCAGGATACTTCAATAAAACTTGAACATTAATATCACAATTTTGAAAATAAAAATAAAACACAAAACTAAAGAGTAAAACAAGCTGTAATCAGTAAGAAAGTATATATTGTGAGTCAACCAATATGTTGGAGCAACATATAAAGGCATAAATATAACTTTCCAGTTAAGTTGAAGTAATAAGAAGGTTTAATACAAAACAAACAGAATCTAGTGTAACAAAAAAATGATTAAAGAAAAAGAACGTAGCTCACTTGCAATAACACTTCTGTCCACTTCAAGTTCCTCTACTGTCCCGAATCAATCAATCAATAATCAATAATCAATCAATAATATATACAATTGCAAATGATTTCATTAAATTATCTTCCAGGTGTTGTCTTATTATTAATCCGACAATTAATGACATTCTAGCACAATGAACATGTCAGCAAACAATTTCCACCTGTGCATCCTATTATAACAATTTTAGCGACATCTTGGCACCGCATCACACCACTTAATTCTTATAAAACTGGAAAAAAAACGTGTTGCTAGGTATCTAATTATGACTATAAAACTGATTCGGTCATGTTATGGTTATCTTTCGACACAATTATAGTGAAAATGAATCAAGCTAATTTTTTGGCCCAATTCATCCAATTTTTTTTCCAAGAAATCGGTTACATAATTTATAAAAGAAAGGAGAATATACAATTATAATTACACATCAATTTGTATTTACGTAAATATAGAATGATGGAATCAATTTTAATGATTTTTTATTTCCTCATTACCTGATTTCTCAAACCATTTAATGTATTCAAAATAAGAGATCTTTCAGCAAAATTACGTGAAAGAACATCGGCTGCATCTTCATCTCTTGCTGACGTCTTCCCTCACACGCACTCCACCTCCTCCTTTGCTCCCTGTTACCATTCCTCCATTTTTTTTTCTTCAAGACTCACGTGTTTTCATTGTTTTTGTTCTTGCAAAGTTTGTGACTTTGTGTTGCAAAGATAAGTGGTGGTCGGTTTAAGGCTTCAAATTCTGATGCATAATGGGTGAACGTTGATGGCATCTCTCTCTGAAAGAAAACGTTGAAAAAGATCCGAAGGTTGAACCAATGAAACCCGTCACTAAATCCCCTCGCTGAGCACCTGCCCTGTCACTGATTGTTGAACCCCAGGTGCGTATTCTCTCATTCTCCCTGAATAAAATTGTCTTAGAAGCCCTTAAGGTTGCATCAAGATGAGGGGTATGTAGTTTTTTTTCGTTAAAAAATATCTCGTGCTTCTTGAAGCCTGTTATCCAGATTTCAAGGTACACTATCTGCTTCTTTGCTTATTTCTGCCGCTTCTCATTTTTTAGGTTTTGTTTAAATTTCTTACATTTTTCATTCAGTCGAAGGAAGAGCCTCACAGAGAGAATCAAAGGGTCTTCTGTTTGTGTTAAGAAATTCGTGTGATTGAGGCTATGGTCTGCAAGGAGACTCTTCAACCATGGCTTCTCTTCGCATCTCTTCTTCTTCTTCTTCTTCCTCCTCCATTCCTCGTAATACCAACCCTTTCTTTGTATCTCAATGGAACCGTTTCGCTCTTTTCGATTGCTTCAGTTTTTCACCATCCCTTTACAGATCATGTCTCCTTAGTAAAGGATGTAGTCGTAGCTCAACCGCCTCAGCATCTCTCACAACTTTGAATATTTTGAAAACTATAAGTTCCACCGTTCCAAAATCAACTGCTTTGTCCATCTTACTATTGAATGTTGTACTCAACTTTATAATAATCACGAATCTGTGTTTTGTGAATGTTATTGAACACAACACTTTGATTATTTTGATCTATCAAACTAAACTTTGGCTGATAGATATTTGTTATGGTTTTCTGTATAACAGGCTGTTTACACCCAAAATATTCATCAGAACCAGCCGAAGCTAGTCCCAGTCGAATAGATCAAATAGCCGATTGCTCATCAGCCGATGTTCCTACCAGTCGATATGGCGTGTCAGCTGATAGGTTCGAAGCGAAGCGGAAGCTATACATGGGCCTTGGACTGATTGGGCTTCAAGGAAGATATTCAGGCCCATGGGGATAGCATGGAGTCACGTATGGGATCAGATTCTTGCTCCACGAGTCGAGTGACGTGGGAGTAATTTTGAATTAATTAAATATCCAAGGAAAAACTGATTAAGATTGTTCCCCATGGTTTTAGGAGCTGAGCGAGGGAATCTGAGGAGATCTTTGCACATAGAGGACCGTTGGTTGAAGGGACGTGGCCACAATGCACTAATGCGCCTAGTTTTTAGGATCGTGGTTAGTGGAGCATGGCACGACTCAGCCGAATAACTGCCAACTAGGAATGTATCAGTGTTAGCCAACTGAACGTGGTAGATAGGGATAGTTCTTAGTTGCTACTATAAATACCCAGTTGTACATACATTTTAGGGGGATCGATCAATCAAACAACTTATATATTTTTTCGCTCAAAGCTTTTATTCGTAGTTTATGTTTACCTTTGCGTCCCAGTTTTTATCTTAGTTCACCGACTTAAACCTTTCTGGAGTGAGTTAAGGGACCCATAGCTAAGGAACAGTGTTCCTTCCTTGGCGTAATCGCTTGAAGAAAAGGGAATCACTGTTGTGAAAGTTAGCCGATCCACGGCTAATTGACTTTGCAGACAACAAAATTGGCACGCCCGGCGGGACAAAAGGTGAACGAATCAACACGTTCGAATCCCCAGGTCAGGATTACCAGTGGCGTATGCACTTGCGTTCGGGCAAGAGTTTGTGCAATATGACGGCAAATAGCAATCCCAGAAAACCGGTTGAAGGAAGCCCATCCCGTGGAAGCAATGTTCCACCAGCGGAGCAAGTACAAGCAGAGATGGAGGCTGAAACTCAACCCAACGAGCTCAATGAGACCCCGGTGGTGATGACCACTTCGTTTATACGCCAACAACTCGATTTGGGAATCAATGATATCATGTACCAAGTGTCGCAATAGTTGGTCGATATTGTGAAACCCATGGTGCATAACGGCACAAAGAGCCAGGGAGACAGAGGCCGTGAGGGCTCGCGCAAGTGAAAGCTCTATCAATTCGCTATCCCAACGCAAGTGGTACCCTACCCAGCAGGACTCGTCATCGGTAGAGTGCGGCTCGGCGGGACTAATTCGAGTTCCTAACATGACTCAGGCAGGTGCACGGCCAAATTACCTACATTCAGGCGGACCTACTGGTTCAAATTGAATATAGAACCAGTACCTTCTAATCCAATTAATTCCCAGCATGGTGCTTTTGCCACGTTGAACACTGGAGGGCAACCGGTGGCGAATGACGTGAACAACCATGCTAACCTTCATTTTGGGCCAGTGCAGATGGCTAGAGGCCACCGGATGCAGTGGGACCAATTGGTATGCCGCAAGCTATGCCATATGCTCAGCCTTATGGTTCTGCTCTGCAGACGACTAACCCACAGTATACCGGGGGGCAAACTCTTGGTACAGGATTGGGTGGTATAAGACCACCTGGGGGATATGCAGGTCAGCAGCCATGGAACCAGGTTCCACCCGTATCGGCTAATCTTCCATTCTACCCATCGTATCTGAAGTATCTGCAGCACTCAAATGGGTCAACTCCTCCAAGGGCACCTGGTTTGATGGCGAGCGATCATGGGGACAGATCCCACCTCTACCATTTAACACGAGTATGCCTGGAACTCAATATAGGGCACCCGGTGAAGGAAACATGGAGCAGCCATGGGCGGTTTACCCACCTCCAATGTTTAATCAACCAGGGTACCCCAATCCTCCAAAACAAGCATCCCAGGCGCATCCCCCAACTTGGAGACAAAGAACCACACTACGCCGCCTACTTTGGGAGAAGTGAGGCCAGTGGGTTCACAAATGCTAGACTCCGGCCATTGCGCATACACCATCAAAAATACTTTGGTGTGCGGTGAAGCCTCCGGATCGTCCGATCTACAGAAACCTTACCCTGAGTGGGTGGATAGATTGGTACCTGCACTGGGGATACAGGACTCCATACTTTGCTACTTTCTCAGGGAAGATGGCAAATCGACTATGGAGCATGTAGGCGTGTTTATCGCTTGATGTGGTGAAGGAACCAGAATGAGTACCACAAATTGCATTTGTTCCCCTTGTCACTAGGAACAACTTTTACATGGTAGTCCTCTTTGCCACCCACTTCTATACAAACATGGTCGATATGGAGATGTGCTTTCATGATGATTCTATCGCCCCAACCTCAAGTCATCTGCCGATCTCATGAACCTGAGGCAACGGTAGATGAATCATTCTTGATTTTGTGGAAAGGTTCAGAAAATGGCTGGAAATGTTGATCTGCGGTTCACACGAGGCGAATATATGCGACCATGGCCATTAGCAAAGATGCATCCCTAACTCAAGGAAAAGCTAGTCGGCCAAGCTTGCACTGACATGAACCAGTTAGTCTCAAGGGCTACTCGCATTAAGCAATTTATCCAGGAGAAAGAAAAGAGGTGAGCCAGTAGGGGGAGAGGCCCTCAGTTGGTATCCATTGTAGAAGCTGAGGACTCTGATGATGATTCAGCCGATTCCACGGCAGATATCATGGCAGCTGAAATAGTGAAGGGTAAAGGTTATACTTGCCCTGCCCTAAGAGCTGCCAAAGGAAAAGAGCCAAGTTCAGGAGATGGCAAGACAGAATACTCCTTCGATATCTCCAAGGCAGACCAGATCTTTGACTACTTGCTTAAGGATAAGCAAATTCGGCTGCTGGATGGGCACAAAATCCCACCTGCTGAGGAGTTAAAGGACAAGAAATACTGCAAGTGGCACAATTCTTATAATCACACAACTCAAAATTGCATGGTTTTTAGGAAGGCCATTCAGAAGGGGATAAAGGAGGGGAGGTTCAAGCTTGCAGACAAAGGAATTGCAGAAATGACAGTGGATACTGATCCTTTTCCTGCCCTTGGGATAGGTATGGTCTCATTCTCAGGACTTGATGACGAAGGGCCCAGCCACAAGCACAGGATATCTGTGCAACAAGTCTGGAGGCCAAAAAAGGGACCAGCCGATTCAACCCATTTCGATCGACTGGGACCTCAAGATGCCAGGGTTTCCGTCTTTGACAGACTGGGAAACCCCCAACCAGAAGCAAGACCTAGGAAGGGGGGCAAGCCACCCAAACCAGGTAGGCTCACCCAGGAATTGGTGAAACACTACATTACACACTGCCACGCCCCAACAGGAAATCTCGACAAAGAAAGGCAAGGCACCTATCGAAAAAACTGGGGGGCAAGATCGGCCAACCATTAGAGAAAGTGGTAGGCTATCTTTACCCAGGATTGATGAGGAGCCTATTCCCAGGGATAAGAGAAGGATAGCCGAGTTCACTGTAGAAGGAGGAATGTCCTCCCTAAAGATAACAGTGAGGAATGATGAGAAGTTAAAAACACAGAGAATGCTGAAACCCCCGGCTAATGTCACAGAAGGACACTGGTTCTTGAATAAGTATGCCAAGGACAAAAAGGCGATACCAGCCGTGCTGACAAGAACCCAAAAGAGAAGGATGCAGAGAATGAGGTCTGTCCAGAGGACAAAACAAACTCTGCAGATGATAGCCGATGTAAAGAATAGCGAGAAGAGGGAGATCCCTTAGAAGCATTAGTGAAGCATTGGATAAGGATTTCCAAGCTCGAAGCTGGGGGCCGAGGAAAAAGAAGTGCCCAAAATGTAGAGCCAACCATCGAACAGAACCCGTCCCCTGGCGGAGGGTCTGATCGCCGCAGTCGATGTAGATGAAGAGGCGATCACTGTAGAAGGTTCAGTGATCCCAGAGATGCACTGGGAACAAGATGACATCATGGAAGACTCCTTGTTGGATCTCCTATTCAATGAAGAGACTGACGGCCTGCTGGCTGAGATAGAGGCTATCAGCTTATTCCCAGAAGAATTCTGGGCAAACAGCCCACAACCAGGAGGTTTGGAGGGGGACGTGTTTATCAAGAAGCGAGAATGGGCTACGTTAGCCGATACACCGGCTGATGAGGTCACCAAGGTAGTCTTTGAGAAACCTACAGAAGAGATGATGAAACATTTGAAGCCCCTTTACATCAGGGCCTATATTAATGGGAAGATTTTTGGAAGGGTCTTCGTGGATGGAGGGGCTGTGCTAAATGTCATGCCTGTGACAACCATGAGAAAACTGGGAAAAAGTCTTGAGGACCTAGTTCCCACCAACATGAAAATGTCCAACTTCCTGGGGGAACCTTCCAGGGCACTTGGAGTCTTGATAGCTGAAGTCACAGTAGGCCCCAAGACCATCAAAGCAGCTTTCTTCGTGGTTGATGGCAAACCTTCCTATAGCGTGATTCTGGGAAGGGACTGGATTCATACAAGTCAGTGTGTCCCCTCTACTCTTCATCAGAAGCTCATGTTTTGGGTTGGAGACAACGTGGAGACAGTCGAAGCAGATAAGAACCCATTTTTGACCGAGGTAAAAATGTTGGAAGCCCTGTTCTATTCCCCACACCTAGGGCCTATTGCCATCCCAGAGGATTATGAGGAAGGGGTATGGAAAGCATGCAACCTTACTAATGAGGGGTTCAAGTTAAGATCTCAGGCCGAACCACGGCCCAATGAGCAGATAACTCATGAGTAGGGCATCCCAGGTACTCGAAGACCTTTTGGGTCGGCTAGAAATCTTTAAGGCCGAGTCCAAAGCGATGGATGCCATGATGGAAGATTATGACACTGCAGAGGAAGAGGAGGTACTACTCTCCAGGGAGGAAGGAGCGGACAAGCTCGATGAGGTGTGTGCGGTAGAGAGCCTATGGAATTGGATTCCCCTCTTCACAAGACTGCTCCTGCGTTTGAGGCAGAAGATCCTTTAATTGAGATCAATTTGGGCACGACAGAACAACCCAGAATCGTGAAGGTGAGTGGATTGCTTGAGGAAGACAAACGGGGTAAGATAGTCGAATTAATCCAGCGGTACAAAGATTGCTTTGCCTGGAATTACTTCGAAATGCCTGGTTTGGCGAGAAGGTTGGTAGAACACAGGTTGCCTATCAAAGCAGGATACAAACCGTTCAAGCAGGCGCCTCGCAGGTTCAATCCCCAACTGATGCCTCAAATTAAAGCTGAAATTGAAAGGCTACTGAAGGCAGGCTTTATAAGAACGACCAGGTACGTTGCATGGCTATCTAACATAGTCCCTGTCGTCAAGAAGAATGGCCAGATAAGAGTATGTATAGACTACAGGAACTTGAACTTGGCCACTCCCAAGGATGAGTATGCTATGCCTGTGGCTGACATGTTAGTCGATGCGGTAGCTACGCATGGCATTCTCACCTTTGTGGATGGGTACTCAGGGTATAACCAGATCTTTCTAGCAAAAGAAGATACTCACAAGACAGCCTTCAGGTGCCTAGGAGCATTGGGGATTTACGAATGGGTGGTCATGCCTTTTGGGCTCAAGAATGCAGGAGCCACTTATCAAAGGGCCATGAACTCCATCTTCCATGACTTGATCGGCAAAACCATGGAAGTATACATAGATGACGTGGTTGTGAAGTCTGAGGATTTTGAAAGGCATCTAGTCGATCTAGAGCAGGTCCGGAAAAGGATGCGTGCCCATGGGCTAAAAATGAATCCAGCCAAATGTGCTTTTGGAGTGGCAGCTGGCAATTTCCTAGGATTTTTGGTCCACCATCAAGGAATAGAAGTAGACAAGAACAAGGTGAAAGCTATCTTGGAAGCCAGACCTCCTAGGAATAAGAAGGAGCTGCAAAGTTTGATTGGCAAGATCAATTTCCTAAGAAGGTTCATAGCCAATTCGGCTGGAAAAATGAAGGCTTTTTCCCCCTTGCTGAAATTAAAGGATACGGAGGATATGGTATGGGGGAAGGAGCAACAACAGGCCTTTGACCAAATTAAGCAAGCGTTGGCCAAACCTCCGCACTAACGCCTCGATGTCGGAAGGCCACTCAAATTGTATATAGCTGCTGAAGAAGAGTCAATCGGCTGCTTGCTGGCGCAGGATGCCGATGATGGAGTTGAAAGAGCTGTATACTATCTCAGCCGCACCTTGAATGATGCAGAAACCAGATACACCCCTATTGAGAAATTATGTTTGTCATTGTTCTATGCTTGTACAAAACTCGAATATTATTTGTTGCCTAAGGAAATATTAGTTTTGTGCAAAATTGATATTATTAGGTATTTACTTAATAGGCCTGTCTTACAGGGTCGACTGATGAAGTGGGCCATTAAGTTAAATGCTTTCGCGCTAAAATACGCTCCATTAAGAGCAATGAAAGGCCAGGCGGTAGCCGATTTTCTGGCCCAATACCCTTGTGTTGAAGTCAAAGATCCCTTAGCCGAACACGTTGCATGTATTAACTTGAAACCTTGGGTGCTGATGTTTGATGGGTCACGAACCCAAAAAGGGGTAGGTGCTGGCATCACCATCACTGATCCAACTGGGAAAAGTTGGAAATTCATGTGTCAGCTGGATCTTGGGTATTCTAATAATCGAGCGAATCTGAAGCTTTGATTTTAGGGCTTAAGATCCTGGCGACCATGAAAACAAATTATGTTCAAGTCATGGGAGATTCACGGTTGGTAATAAAGCGACTAAGCGGGAATATAGATGCAATAACCCTAACTTGAAAGAATGCTATGAAACGGCTAGCAAGCTACTTCGCTTGTTTGCTGATGCAGTACTATATCACATTCCTAGAGAAGAGAATGAAGAGGCTAATGATTTGGCTCAACAGGCCTCAGGGTATAAAGACATGATAGTCAAAGTAAAACATGAAGAGTATCCAATCTGGGAGTGTGCACCAATAGGAGCGATCGACTCTTGGAAACAAGAGTTAATCGACTATCTTAAAGATCCTTCAAGCAGTACTGACTTCAAACTCAAGTAGAAAGCACTCAAATACGTATTGGTAGACAATGAAGTTTACAGGAGAGCCATCAATGGAGTGCTACTCAAGTGTATTGATAAAGAGGAATCCATGAAGGTCATGGGGGAAGTACATGAAGGAATCTGTGGATCTCACAGTATTTGGACCCACGATGAAATGGCTAATATACCGACATGGATATTATTGGCCTACCATCACGGTGATTGTTATCAATATGCCAAAGGATGTGAGGCGTGTCGGTGCATGGTCCAATTCAAAGGGTTCCACCGAAAACCTCCACCCAAAGGATAAAACCTTGGCCATTCAGGGATGGGCAATGGATTTAATAGGCAAAATCTATCCACCTTCGTCCAAGAGGCATGCGTTTATCATAGTTGCGATCGACTACTTCACCAAGTGGGTAGAAGCCCGGTAGATGGTGAATGTGACTCGGGAGGAGGTGATCGAGGTTTATACAATGCGGATCATATATAGATTTGGAATACGAAACCATCACCACGCATCAAGGCACTATGTTCACTTTGGGAGAAAGTGGTGGCCTTCGCACAACAATTTGGGATTAAGTTAATTCACTCATCCCCTTATTATGCTCAAGCCAATGGGCAAGCTGAGGCCACCAACAAAGTTCTTATTGATATAATCAAAAAGAACATTGAGGATAAGCCAAGGAAATGGCATGAAACACTGAATGAGGCATTGTGGGCCGTGAGGAACTCCAAGTGTAGTGCGACTGGATTTACTCCGTATCGGCTAACATATGGCCAAGATGCAGTGTTACCCTTAGAAATAAACGTGACTTCACTAAGAGTAGCAAAGCAAAACCTGCTGAGCCTGGATGAATATCAACAGGCCATGTTAATGGAAATAGATTCGATTGACGAAGATCGACTCATGGCCTTAGATCAGATTGAGCATAGCAATCAAAAGATGGCTAGGGCTTACAACAAGCGTGTGAAGCCAAAAAGGTTTGTTGAAGGAGACCTGGTTTGGAAAACCATACTACCTGTTGGGATCAAGGATCCTAAGTTTGGGAAATGGTCACCAAATTGGGAAGGGCCATTCATTGTTAGCAAAGCTTATCATGGTGGTGCTTATCGGCTAGTCAACATGCAAGGCGAAGAACTAAATAGAAGCATCAATGGAAAATACCTCAAGAGATATTACCCCACTATGTGGGAAGGCATATTGGAGAATTAAAAGCAAGTGCATTAGCATAAAAGCAAAATTGTTTGTGGTGACCACAGGCTGGCCACCTAGCCAAAATTACAAACACTACCAGAAAACACGGGATTACCGACGGTCTAAAGCCGTCGGTAATCCATAAAAGCCGTCGGTAGACCATATTTACCGACGGATAACCGACGGCCTAAAACCCGTCAGAAATATGGTCGTCGCAAAGGATTACCGACGGACTCTTCCTTGCCGTTTCAGATATCGATTGCTATACCCGCTTCAGAATGACGGTATTCCGACCGCAAAGCCGTCGTTAGATTTCCGACGGACGTGACCGCCAATCTGAAGTTTCCGACAAGATAGTGCCGCTTAAATCGGAATTTTTTATTGATTAATAAAATATTTACTTTAATTAATTTTATTAATAAAATTAATAAAATTATTAATTAATAACAAATTTATTTTTTTTTTTTAATTAATTAATTAATTTAATTATTTATTTGTTTAATTATAAAAATAATTTACTCTCATATTAAAAATATTTATTTATTAATTTAATTAAAAATTACTTGTAATTTAATTTAATTTAATTATTAATTGATTTCCATATATAAAAATGTGATAACATAAACTAAAAAGTAAATTAAAAAAAGAAAACATAATAAATAAAAAAATTAAAAGAATAAAAAACAGTAACTAAAATAATATCCAAAGCGAAAAAAATGATATCCAAAAATATGAAAAATATAAGTACAAACAGAACTAATAGTCACGGTACTCCCGATCATGATCGAGATGCTCTACATCATCTGCATCATCGACATGACCATGAGTACGCTGAGGCGAAGGCGAGGCGAGGCGAGGCCGAGGCCGAGGCCGAGGCGAGTAGGTCGGCCGGGCGAGCTAGCAACCGGTACATCCGCTCTGCCGCCGCAGCAAAGACTGAGTCAAAAGCTCCTGCCGGCCGCCACGGCCCGCTTCCACTCGGCTATCTGTTCGTCATCCGCGACAGAGCGACCATGGCAAAGACTACTACTCGACGACTCTCCAGGTGTGTAGGCGGCGGGCCCCTTTGTAGTTCTGGCAAGGTCACTGACACCATATAGGCGACCGCTTCTTCTTCCGCCAACCACTTCCGCCCAAACCCTCAGCGGTGTAGATAGATCGTCAGGGCTCTGAGATGGAGAACATGATGAGCTCTGAGATCTAAGCTGAGACATCCTCGCCTCAAACTCCTCCTGTTAAACAAACAAATAAGTCAAATCTTTTTTTTTTAACAAAACAATATAAACATTATTAAAAAAATATTTATTATATTTTATAATTACACGAGTCCGCCTCGAACGCTCATCACCGAACTCACCAGTCCCCCTCTTCGTATGAGTTGCAAGATGGAGCTCGTGCAACTGAACTTCTCTCCCCAACCTCCTCGACTGAGATTGTATTAATAAAAAAATTTAAATAAATAATAATATTGTTACATAATAATAAAATAATAATAATAACAATTTTATAACACGTACAAGTCTAACTGCGTCTTTGCTTTGGCCCGATCGCCTCCGGTGTGCAAGTGCCACCCTTCTCGAGGCCCTATTCTTCTTGCCCTGGGTCGCCTTTGGAACTCGAGGTGTTCCAAAGGCGCTACCATTCTTGCCAGGCTCGTCCTATCCAACTGGTGGCGATCCCGATGCGGGCATCTCAAGCATGTCGAGAAAGCGGTGGGAGGCCTTCATATGAAAATTCTTCTCCATCGCCTCCTCATCTTTTTCCTCCCAAGCAACCCTAAATGCGTATCAATATAAGACATTATTAAACATAATTGAAATTTACGAAAATAAAATAATATGCAATAAAATAAAAATTGCAGCTTACTCTAAAAGAATTAAACATATGGTCCCGCTCAAAATCCTTCAGTGTCCCCCAGGTGGGCCAAAACTCCTGGTAATTCTCCTCAATTGTTGCTGTGATAGCTAATGCAGCTGGCTTTGAGGGAAGAAACCTGAACAATAAAAACATGTTAAATAAAAAGAATATATATATATATATATACATGTAAATTACTAATAACTCGAAAAAATTGCAAATACTTACCCTTTACCAGATGGCCTGATAAGAACTCGGCCATCATACAACATCTCAAGAGTGTCAGGCTCCTGGCCCTCCCCCTGCTCAAGAACCTCCTCCTGCTGAACCTCCTGCTCCTCCCCGTCCTGCCCAACATCAGTGTCATCAGGTGTATGGCCCGTACTATAATCATGGTCGGATTGATGAGCATCGGCCACCGGATCAGGCACAACATGGGAACTCGAAGCGCCATGTAGCTGCTGGAACCCCGGGGTGGGGATCATGTCAATGTGAGGCAAAGGTGCCGAACGTGCCCGAGTCTGTGTAGCTGGTGTCGAATGTGCCTGAGTCTGTGTAGGTGGTGCAGAAGGCTGTCTAGGTGCATGAGGTGTATCAGGCTGTCTCGGCGTAGTTGTACTAGGACGACGTGTAGATGACAACGTCGAAAACCCAGTAGGGTCACGCCTAATGATGGTCGGCCTCGACGACGAGGGGGTCGAGGCGATCCCCTTCCTTCCATTTACCACCACCGGGTGGTCCTGGGGTCTCGCTCACGAACCTCCTGATGCCATATATGTCTATAGAGGAATTGAATAATAACAGTCATGAAATATTATATTTAAACATAACAATATTACAAATGAATTCCATAAAAATAAACAAGTTATGAAAATAACTGACAAATTAAAATATATTGTTACACATTAATTTCTCAAATTGTAAAAAGTTAAACAATTTCAATCTGCCCATTCTGCCCACTCAATTTCGGCATCGTCTTCAGATCTTGATGGTTCTGCCACTTCTTCATTTAATTCCTGATCCCGATCCCCATCTACATCTTCATATGTGATTGGATTGTCACGTAGTCGAGTAATGGGTTCCACTTCATTTACTACATTGACATGAGATATCTCATCCACTTGATAAGCCACTTCTTCTTGTGTATCATCTGCTTCAATGCGACCACGTGGTTTTATCTTTATTGCGACACACCAACCTTGTTTGTCCCTTCGATTTGATGGATAAGGGACATAATACACTTGTCTTACATGTTGTGCCATGATAAACGGATCAAACATTTGGTATCTTCTGCTCATGTGTATGTCAACAGTATTATATTTTCGATCCACTCTTGTGTCTCTATTTGACTGGATCAAACCAATTACAATAAAATAGCACTATTTTTAGTATAGTCTAAAGTATTGTACGTCAATTCATATATATGTTGAATCACGCCGTAAAAGTCATCTTCACCTCCATCATGGCACCTTTTACATAAACCCATTGTTAACTATTTTTTCCCCTCTGTTTTTGACTGGGTTTGGAATTTGTATCCATTTACAAAGAATGTGTGCCATTCTTTTACACGTGATTTAGGACCATGAGATAAATTTCTCAAGTGTTGGATTTTAGGGGATTCTGCCTCGCTATACACCTGTGTACACACCATGTGCAAACAAATTATGGTTCCTATTTTCAAACAATATTTTTGTATTTTCAAACAATAAATAATAATAATAATATATATATGACGACTCAAAAAACATACCTGGTTCCTAAACCACGTTGGAAAATATTCATGAATATAGGCAGAAGAGTCTTGTACGCTTGTGGGCTTAGTTAACAAGAATGCCCTGATCAAGTCATTATCAAACAAATGATCAAGAGCAATTGTGGATTAAAGAAATTGAAAGTGGTCAAAATGATACATACGTTAGATACGGTGATACTTTTGCACAGTTGATCAACATGTGAACATGGTGACTTCCACACTTCGCCAGTTATCCGATTATCCACCTCCTTTCCACCATGACTAGGAAAGGCAAAATACTGATAAGGTAGCGGGTGTCTTTCACTTTCAATTTCTACTTCGTTCCTACTATTTGTTGGTGTCAACATGAAGTTCGTAAAATAATGGGAACAGAAATGGATTGTCTCACGGTGTAAGTAAGTTGCACAAATAGATCCTTCAACACTGGCCTTATTTTTCACCGACCGTTTTGAGTCACCCATAAATCTACAAAATAACAACGTTGATGATAAAAATTGATACATTTAACCCTTCAAATAAATATTTATTTTACAGAATACTTTATTATAGTACCTTTCGAATGGATACATCCATCTGTATTGAGCAGGTCCACCAAGCCTAGCTTCATGTGCAAGATGCCTCGCTAGATGCTCCATAGAATCAAAGAAAGCAGGGGGAAATATTCTCTCCAACTTACAAAGAATGGTGGTATGTTCTGCTCCATCCTTATGAGATCATCCTCTTTCAATGTCGCAGAACACAAATCTTTAAAGAATTGGTGAGTTGATCGGTGGATTTAAAACATTTGACGGCAAGGAACTAAATGCAATAGGAAGTAAACACTCCATGAATACATGACAATCATGGCTTTTCATCCCAATCATGGTTCCTTTGTTCACATCGGCACATCTTGCCAAATTAGAAGAATAACCATCTGGCATACGAAGTTCTTTTATCCACCGACAGACTGACTTGGCTTCCTCAGCAGTTAAAGAGTAACAGGCTTTGGGTTTCAGGGTCTTCCCATCCGACCGATTCGTCAAATGCAAGTCCTTTCGCCTACAGTAAAGTGGTAAGTCTAGTCTGGCCTTCTCATTGTCTTTTGTTTTTCCTCGGCGTTCATCACCGTGAGAAAAACATTGTCAAAAAGTTCTTCTCAATGTGCATAACATCAAGGTTGTGTCTCAATAAATTATCTCTCCAGTATGGCAGATCCCAAAATATACTTCTTTTTGTCCAATTATGCCATTGTCCATATCCTTCAAATCGATCCAATTTGCCAAAATCTGTGATTTTGGGCAGTTCCATAACCCTTTCCCAGATCTGTTCTGGTGTCAACCTTGGGGGCGGGCCATCTAATTCAACTTCCCCCTTCTTGAAAGCGTTCTTATTCCGTCTAAATGCATGATCATCGGGTAAAAACATGCGATGTGAGTCAAACCAAGAACTCTTCCCCCCAAATTTCAAGGTAAAGGCCTTTGTATGCTCCATGCAATGCGGACATGCCATTTTACCATGAGTACCCCAACCAGACAACATGCCATATGCAGGGAAGTCATTAATGGTCCACATCAGCGCTGCCCTCATTGTAAAATTCCTCTTTCTTGCAATATCGTACGTCACAACACCATTCCACAACCTTTTGAGATCGTCAATAAGAGGCTCTAAATAGATGTCAATACCATCTGTCGGATTATCTGGACCAGATAACACAGTCAAGAACATATAAGGCTTAGACATGCACATTTCGGAGGAAGATTGTATGGGAGTAACGATAATCGGCCAACAAGAATAAGGTTTCGCCGTGGATTGAACATCTGAGGTAAAACCATCGAGCATAAGCCAAGTCGTACATTACGTGGATCTGCTTTGCAAAATCGGGATGCACACGATCAAAGTGCTTCCAAGCTTCACCATCGAAGGGTGGCGTAACATACCTGAAGTGCTTCTATTCTCATAGTGCCATGTCATTTTGTCTGCGATGCGTGGTGATGCAAACATTCTCTATGACCTTGGAATTATTGGCAAATAAAACATTGCCTTCACTGGAACTAGTTTTTGTCTACCCGTCCGATTATTAGTATGTGACATATACCTAGGCTCACCACAAAATTTGCATTCAACTAGCGCACCATCGTTTTTACCAAACTCATTGTCGTAATACAACATACACCCTCTCACACAACAATCAATCCTTTTAGATTCCAGCCCCAACTTGGACACTAAGCTTTTAGCCTCGTAATAACTTTTTGGCAAACCATCTTTGATAGGTGACGAGTCCAACATCATTTTCGTTACGAGATCCAAGCACACTTCGGTAGCACCACAGTTGGACTTAAGAGCTAAGAGCCTCACACACATTGATAACTTAGAGTCTGTAGACCCTTCAAACAACGGCTTATTTGTTTCTAACAATAGATTATAAAATTTTTGTGCTGTCTCATTTGGAAGTTCATCTGTGTCATCATACTGTTGCTCCTCGAATAACACGTTCACCCCCAAGGCATCACAAACCATATCTTGCATCAATTCAATCTGCTCACCACATCCCGAATCTACGTAACTGCTTGAAGCACTTTCGCAATTATCACCAACCCCTAAATCAACGTGAGGCAAATTTTCACCATGTGTAGTCCAAATCCAGTAATTAAGCCTAAATCCAACTGAATACAGGTGGTGCGTGACCTCACTTGGGCTCTTAATCCTTCTGCAATCGCAATTAAAGCACGGACATCTAATCCCTCCATTAGTTTTGAAATCTTTATGTGCCATTGCGACTTGGACAAAGTACGCAACCCCAGTGCAAAAATCTGGTTTCAAACCCCCTCTCCCCGGATACAACCTATCGTACATCCAACTACGACTCGAAAGAAAATATTCCATCTTCTGCATGTCAAAAAAAATGACAATTTCAAAGAAGACGACGTTCTTACAACCGCTCTCTTTCTTTAAATGGTATGACTTATCCCATTCGAGAAAAAACTTTTTCAGAACTTCGTATAATAATCATTCCTTAATTCTCGTATCTTATACTTGACAAAATTTGTGACATTTCCCATTGGTCTCTGAGTACACAAAATGAACGCAGTTATGAACACCGCAATCAAGTATGCACCCAGAGAACAAAAGGAAATGAATCGAACCGAAATTTCATCAAATATAAAGATACGAGAATTAAGCAACAACTATTATACGAGTAAAGAAAAAGTTTTTTCCCAAACAGTCCGACTTGGACAATTCAAGGTTTAATATACAATGAGCACATGGTACCCTAAAAGAGTATATGAACTCAATAATATATTAAACCTCAAACGGGAAGCTAAGGCTTCTCTCCGATACTAATAACAAATATTAAACATCCATTCGATCAATGATTAACATAACAATTAGACAAGCAGAAGTGACAAGGGTAGAATTAGTTTTATTATATATATATATATATATAACAAAAAATATTTTACTTTCCTTTTTCATTTAATTTCTTATATGATAATTTTTAATGTTGTTATTTTTTATTTCTTTTTTATTGAAATTTTTTTAATTCTTCTCTTCTTCAGATCTTTTTTCATTTTTGTTATATCATATTTTTTAACGATTGTTTCCCTTGTTTCTCTTTTTTTAATTCTGCTCATCTCTTAATTATTTTTTCTGAACGTGGCAAAAACACAAGAAAGGAGGGTTTGAATTGGGTTTTTAAAAACTTTTTCGCAAATACAAATGTTTATGAAAAATAACTATTGAATAAACTGTGCAAGGAATAAAGAGTAGAGAGAAGAAAGAGACACAGAGATTTATACTAGTTCACTATCACCTGATTGCTACGTCTAGTCCCTTCACTCACTTGAAGGATTTTTCCACTATAATCAACTGATTACACTTGAGAGTATATTTCTGCCAACTGGCTATACTCACAACTTCTTAGAACGACTCAGTACAGTTGAGCCTCTAAGGTATCTGATCCTTCTTGGGCTAAGTCTGATTCAAATAAGAGTTTTGAAACAATATAGAGATTACTCTCTTCAGAGAGGATTTACAATGAAAATACTTTTAGCACAAAAATAACTTTCTTAAAGAAAGAATAAAACAGTAAGTGCCTTGTTCAAAGATCTCAGAGACTTGGATGAATTCTTGATTGCTCACTGTCTCTTGATTTGGTAGTGTTTGAGAAGATAGATGTTGATGCTCTCACTATTCAGAAAAATATTCAAGTTGCTAGCTTGCGTACAACTGTGTTGAAAATCGTTTGTAAAATCTCAATTCTTGTCTTACTTCAGTGTATGAGGTAGGATATATAGCTAGGGTTGAAAAAGTGCCGTTGTAAGTGCTGTTGTGACACAACGTCTCTTTTTGTCCGAAGTCAAAGCTTCAGATCCTGGAACTTTGGCTTTTGCAGGTTACGTCGCTTTCAAGACGAAAAGCATTTCTGAGTATTATACGCAATGTCGAACTTTGTCCTTAGTGAGCTTTTCAAAATCTAGACACTTCAAGCACAATTTTCTTTGTTGATTTTATCCTTTGACATTCTTCTTGTCCTCGTATAACAGGTACTTCAATTTCACTATCGAGCTCTTCGTTCAAAGACTTCACTGCTCACCGTAATCAAGTATTCTTCAATACAGAGTGAGAGGGCTATCACATAGCGATTCTTGTTGAAGCACAATAAGTCTTCATGGAGTGCACTAAGTAGAATCTGTTGTATTGTTGACTTGCACGGAGAGTTGACCAACCAGATTGTGACAATGCTCTAACAGGCGTTGACCATCACAAGAGCGTTGACCAAACAGATTCGGAGTCTTCGAAAGAGCAGGTAACCAACAGATTTGACCGAGTCAAATCATGTCTTGCATCATATACTAGAGTGTTGACTAACATCAGAATGTTGACTAACTCCAGAGCGTTGACCAACCAGATTCTATGTGCCAAGAATCGAGCGAGGGGACTTTGATGAGTGAAGTTCAAGATTTCACTAAGTCTTACAAGCTAATTTCTCTGAGTATAAATACTTTCTGCACACTTATAACCATGTTAGAGAATAAATTGTTCTCTTAATCTTTTGTTATCATCAAAACAATTAAGGGTTATTGTTTCTGAATCCACTTGATTCCAACAATCTCCCCCTTTTTGATGATGACAAATACATATATTGATGAACAATTTTTCTTTAAAAAAAATTTATTCAGATGATTTCAGAGGCTCCCCCTGAATTAAGCACATATAAATATTTCTAAGTGTAACAGAGCATAAGATATTACAGCATATAAGTTTCAAAGCATACAGGAATATATTAATCAGAACACATAATGTATGCATGATGACACTTGGTTGATACACTAGGTTCATCAATTGCTTTATACTCTCTATATTCTTCTCCCCCTTTTGTCATCAGACAAAAAGGTTAAGACAGAAATAAAGAACATCACAGTCAAAACAGTATAAAGAAAGATAAAGAGAAAACTTTTAAGTGTCATAAATAAATTTTATTAGAAATAAAAACAGAGTGAACAAAAACAAACTCAAAGCAAATCTATCAAAAGGGAGAAAACTAAAAGGTAAAAAGCCTAAGGTTTTCTAGGGCTTGTCCATCTTCTCCAAAACTTGCTGTAGTAGAGTAGTTAGCAAGTCAAGCCTGCGATCAGTAGTTTCAGAGTGTTGTTGAGAGGCTTCCATAAACCTGTTGAATTTGTTGCTATCATCCACAAGTTTGTCATACACTTCCTTCGGTATCACTACTGATTGGCTTGTAGAGGCAGAGCCAGATGAGGATGGTTGAACAACCATTGCAGTAGGATCTGGAGGAGGTGTTACATGTTCTCTTGGAGGAGTAGGAGGACGAGGAGGAGGAGGAGGTTCAGGTTCCCAAACAACATTGACCTCTTCTCTTGGAGGAACTCTCCATTTCAGGGCAGCTTGCCATCTCCTATTTCTTTCTTCTTGTTCTTGCCTGTGCTTGTCAAACCAAGTGTTCACAGACACCCAGTTCTCATACCGATCTTCTTCAGCAAGATCATTGACTACTTCATCAATTCTGTCTTCTCCAAGGAAACCCCAGAAACGAGATTCCCTGTATCTTGCAGCTTTGAAGTATTCAATGCTACCAATTAGATTTGGAAGAACGTTGGGCACAATTCTTGGTTCCCGAAGACCAGGCTCAGAGGGTCCAGGGGGTGCAGTGAGGAGAAGTGGCAGTGGCTCAATGATCTCTACCTCAAAGTCAGATTCAGAAGAAGGATTCTGAACTGGTTCGGCAACAGATTCTGGTTCTCCTTGGAGAGGAGAATTTGGAGGAGAGAACAGTTGAGACATGAAGGGTACCCTTATGGGAAGTCTGAAAGAGGAGTCAGGGAGAGGTTGCAAAATGCGAAGAGGTTGAGCTTCACACACAACCATATTGCCAGATTCAAGAGATGAAGACTCTTGAACCCTGGACTCAGATTCAGGTTCCTCAGAAATGGGCTCGATCTCACAGGGGTATGTTGAGGTCCGGTCGTTGGTGAGGGTGAAGCGGGTCTAGGTGGAGAAGCTGGTTTGGGTGGTGATTTAGGTGGTGAAGGTGTTTGGGTTTGTAGAGGAGATGATGGAGGTGTAGTTTCAGTTTGAGGTATAGTGGAGTTTGGGGGTAAAGAGGCTAAAGGTTCAATATAGGGAATTTGAACCTGTGGTTGAGGTCTTTGTCTAGTCCTCAAGGGAGCAACATCATCTTCATCAGATGAAGAGGAGTCTGAGGGTAAAGTGGGCAAGGGCTTTTTGGTAGGTATATGTGGTTGTTTCTGTTGTGGTGTGGGTTTTTGAGTAGGTGTTGGTTTAGGTGCAGAAACAGATTGGGGTGTTGGATTAATGGGTCGAGATGGAGGGAGTTCAACAACAGTAGAAGCAGCAGGAACAGAACCAGATTGATAAGTAGTATCATATAAATCAACTACCTTATCAAGTACCTTCATCCTTTTTGCAGCAGGGGCATCTCCAACCTTGTGTATCCTTTTCAAGGGTGGTTTCTGAGCAGGATCAACAGAGGCGGGCTCAGCAGGAATAGCCACTCGAGGGTCAGAGGTAGGAGCACGAACTGGGGGTGCAAAGGTCTCACGCTGGACAAGGCCTGCAGCCAAGCTTGCTTCATGATACAGTCGTGTTTCCTCTATCCTTTCCCTTATCATTTGATCAATCTCCACTTTCTTCTCTTCTTGTTCCTCTGTAAGCGTAGAGGGCATGCATGCAGGTCTTACTGGGAGAGTGAGCTGAGGGGTTTCTGAGGCAATGTGAATGCCTGAGCTTTGAGTGACCCTTCTGGTTGGTCCAGTAGAGACACCAGAGTCCACCACAATCTTCTTCCCCTTCTTCACAACTTTCTTCCTTGCTCCTTCGTCACCTTGCTGAATTGCAGCAATAGCCTTCTTGGAAAGGAGTCCCATTCTCCTTAGATTGTCTGAAGAGAGAATAGGAATCACCATCGTTTTCAGGGCAAGCCCTGCTTCCAAGGTGTTGAGACCTTGAAGAAGATTTATAAGCCCTTGATTCTCCATGATTGCTGACAACAGCTTTCCATAAGGGATATTCATATATTTCCCTTTTCTAGAGTACATTAAGTCTCTTCGCAGATGTTCAAAAATTATCTGTGGAAGGTTGATCTTAGCTTTGAGTTCATAATTCCACATTATGAACTCAGGTACTGGCCGACGGTATCCACAGAGCGATTGGGCACCAAGCAATTCATGATGATTACGAAAAGTGCTCGAAATCGTTCTTCATTTCCACGACCTTGGTCCCTCCAGGCTTCTCATAGATAGTCTCATTTACAACATCCCAGCCACCAGCATCCTTTTCCCAACCAGCGGTTTCAACCGCTCCATCATTAGGGCAATGGGTGACTTCAGCAATTAGGTCCTGAGTGACCACAATGCGCTGCCTTGAACATGACTCGAATGGTCTTATCTTTACTCCAAGCATAAGTCGTAACTCCTTCACCAGATTCTCATAGACCGAGTTGGTCATGTAGAAGAAATCCATTATCCCCATGTCAATGAAGTCCGCTCAAGTCGTATCCTTCATTTGCCATATCCTCAAACCGTGCCGTGTTCCACCAACACTTTGAGGTCGAGGGTTGAAGATTTTCCAGCGTTACCCTACGCTCTTCTTCAGGAACTTGAACTTGCAGTGGTTGTTGTGGAGCAGCCATTGTTGAAATCGGAGAAACACAGAGTGCGAAGATGAAAGGGGTTTAGGGTTCAGAAAAGTGTAGACTTCTTTTTGAGAGATAGAGTGAGTAGTGGGTGATGTGAGTGAGTGAGTGAGTGGGTTATAAACGTGTTCGAGAAGTTTAAGCATTATGCGCCGGATTTCGAAATGAATTTTTGAAAAATTTGTCTTTTTCAATACGTGTAACTGTCAAAATTAAAGAGGCGCAAAGAAATTGTCATTTCAAAGAAAAGCAATTATGACTCAGTAAAAGCAAATGTCAATCACTAACGCATCAACCAGTCTCAGAGAGACACGTGTACTTAAGATTCCCAGAGACAGCTATGTAATGATCATACGAACAGTTAATGAAAAGAATATAACGAGATAAGATAATCAACAGATTTAACTACGACATAGCCAACACACTCAAGCAGAGTCAACAAGTCAAACAAATCAAACAGAGTCAATTATATTCAAACAGAGTCAATTAGTCAAACAGAGTCAACTATATTCAAATAGAGTCAACATAGTCAAACAGAGTCAACTATATTCAAATAGAGTCAACTTAGTCAAACAGAGTCAACTATATTCAAACAGAGTCATCTATATTCAGATCAAACACCTATTCCTTTATAAGAAGGAAATTCAAGTTCTTTCTTATAAAGTTGAATCTATCTTCAGCGAGGGGTTTTGTAAAGATATCTGCCCATTGATGGTCAGTGTCAATAAATTTAATTTCAAGAATCCCTTTCTGAACATAGTCTCTAATAAAATGATGTTTAATTTCAATATGTTTGGCTCGAGAATGCAAAATAGGGTTTTTAGTCAAGCATATAGCAGAAGTATTATCACAGTATATAGGGATTTTACTCTCTTTAATCTGATAGTCCTCAAGTTGATACTTCATCCAAAGTAGTTGTGAGCTACGACTGCGGCAGAGATATGTACTAAACCTGCTTTGTTGATAGTGCAATTGTGCTTTGTCTTTTCTTTGGACCAAGAGACAAGATTTGCTCCAAGAAATTGGCGACCACCACTTGTGCTTTTCCTTTCAATTCTGTCTCCAAAGAAAGTCGAGCATCACGTAAACCTACTAACTTGTAATCATCTGAGTTCTTATAAAGCAAAGCAAGATTAGTAGTTCCTTTAAGATACTTAAATATCCTTTTAACGCAGCTAAGTGAGATTCTCTAGGATCGATTGAAATCTTGCACATAAGCACACACTAAACATAATATCAGGCCTTGAGGTTTGTAAGATAGAGGAGTGAACCAATCATACCTCTATATACCTTTTGGTCTACCATTTTACTTGATTCATATTTGCCAAGAGCTCATGTTGGATGCATTGGTGTGCTCATAGGTTTGGTTTCCTCTAGCTTGAACTTCTTCACAGCTTCTTTCACATACTTAGTCGATGGATATAAGTTCCATCTTGACATTGTTTTATTTGAATGCCAAGGAAGAATTTTAGTTCTCCCATCATACTCATCTCAAATTCATTCTGCATAAGCTTAGAGAATTCTTTGCAAAGAGACTCATTAGTAGCACCAAAGATAATATCATCTACATAAATTTGAACTACAATGAAATGCTTTTTAGATGATTTTCTAAAGAGAGTTGTATCCACCTGTCCTCTTTCAAAACCATTTGACATTAAAAAGGAACTCAATCTATCATACCAGGCTCTTGGAGCTTGTTTAAGACCATAAAGTGCCTTTTTAAGTTTGAAAACATGTTCAGGAAACTCAGTATCTTCAAAACCAGGTGGTTGTTTCACAAACACTTCCTCATTTATGAAACCATTTAAAAATGCACTTTTTACATCCATTTGGTACAAAGTAATGCCATGATGTGCAGCATAAGATAGTAATATTCTAATAGCTTCAAGTCTAGCTACAGGAGCAAAGGTTTCAGTATAATCAATACCTTCCTCTTGTGAGTAACCTTGTGCAACAAGTCTAGCCTTGTTCCTTACCACTTTGCCATCTTCATCAAGTTTGTTTTTGAAAACCCACTTGGTTCCAATGGCTAACTTGTCCTCTGGAGGAGGCACAAGCTTCCACACATCGTTCCTTTGAAATTGATTTAGCTCTTCTTGCATAGCAATGATCCAACCATCATCGAAGGGCTTCATCAATTGTTTTTGGCTATCTCGGAGAGTAAGGCCAGGTCGAGTGTTCTCTCAGAGAGGATCTTGTTACGACTTTATCACTAGGTTCACCAATGATTTGGTCCTTTGGGTGATGGGGTTTGAACTTCCAGCGATATGATTATTTCCTTATCACCGTAATCAGCACCAGAGACTTCACCAGAGATCACACGAAACATCACAGAGTCAAAGACTTGTGATATCAACTCTTGTTTCCTTGTTTATCTGTAAATTTGCAAAAACTTCATCTAGCTCTGACGTATCATTGTCAGGCTTTTTATCATCAAATCTTACATGCATAGATTCATCAACAACTAATGTTTCTTTGTTGTATATTCTGTATGCTTTAGAGCGTTCAGAATATCCCAAAAAGATAGCTCTATGTGATTTAGAGTCAAATTTTCCTAGACTGTCCTTTGTATTGAGAACAAAGCAGTCACACCCAAATTGATGAAAATATGAAATGTTGGGTTTTCTTCCTTTCCACAATTCATAAGGAGTCTTATTCAAGATAGGTCTAATATAGATTCTATTTTGAATGTAACATGCAGTGTTTACCGCTTCTGC
The DNA here is from genome assembly GCA_037113605.1 of Calophaca sinica. Classification (NCBI taxonomy): domain Eukaryota; kingdom Viridiplantae; phylum Streptophyta; class Magnoliopsida; order Fabales; family Fabaceae; genus Calophaca; species Calophaca sinica. The sequence goes on along the minus strand of CM073733.1, from coordinate 97,725,005 downwards.
CCAAAAGTGCTTAGCAATATTTGTTTCGTGAATCATGGTTACGCCATTTCTTGCAAAGATCTATTTTTCCTTTCTACAACACCATTTTGTTGTGGTGTTCTAGGGATGAAAAGTTATGAAAAATACCATTTTCTTCACGAAGTTTTGAAAGGATTCATTTTCAAATTCACCACCATGATCACTTCTAATAGTAGTAATACAAAAACCTTTTTCATTTTGCACTTGTTTGCGAATCACGTAAAACTCTTGTAAAAGACTCATCCTTGTGGGTTAAGAATTTCACCCATGTCCATCTAGTATAGTCATCGACAATGACTAGACCATATTTCTTTCCGCAGAGAGGCAGATTACGGTTGGTCCAAATAAATCTAAATGTAAAAGCTCAAGTGGCCTTGAGGTGGAAACAATATTTTTGGAATTAAAAGAAGATTTCGTTTGTTTCCCTTTTTGACATGCTTCACAAAGAGCATCAGATTTGTACTTGAGATTTGGTAAGCCTTTAACAAGTCCTTTCTTGTTAAGCTTTGAGATTAACCTCAAGCTAGCATGACCAAGTCTCTTGTGCCAGATCCATTGCTCTTCATCAATTGACAAAAAGCATTTTACATTTTGATCAGCCAACTCAGAAAGTTTGATTTTATAAATATTGTTCTTTCTCTTTGCTCTAAAGAAAATGGATCCGTCCTTTTTGCTTTTGGCTATACATTCATTATTGTTAAAGGCAACATCATAACCACTATCGCATAATTGACTTATACTCAGTAAGTTATGGTTCAGGCCGTCAACCAATAAAACATTATCAATAGAGGGTAGAAATTTCTCACCAATTCTTCCACAACCAATGATTTTACCTTTTTGGTTTCCTCCAAAACCAACATTTCCACCTTCTTTAAGTTGAAGATCTTGGAACATACGCCTTTCTCCCGTCATGTGTCGTGAGCACCCACTGTCTAAGAACCAGGACTGGTGTCTTAACTCTGTTGCTAAGCAAATCTGCAACATAGACAATCTTGTCCTTAGGTACCCAAATCTTTGGGTCCTCTTTGTTAGTTCTAGAAGGAGACTTGTCCTTCTCATTTTTCAGTTCATAACATGCATTTCTAATGTGTCCCTTACGATTCAGAAAGTACAAAGCAAACAAATACTATGATTATTAGTATCCTTGGTTTCCAAATGTATATTTTGAAAGGTGGGTTCTTTTGGTTTGTAACCAAGACCCTTTTTACCATTTTGGCTTACGCCCCAAATCATAGATGCTTGTTTACTACGTAGACACATTCAGCAAGAAATTTTTGAAATTCCTCTTCATATTTTGAAGAGTTGCATTCTAATGATTCTCTTATCTGAATCAAGTACTCACCAATCGGTGGTTTTCGCTTTTGAGTTTTTCATTCTCCTCGGTGAGTATTTGAAATTGTTTTTGAAGATTTGAGAATCTCTTTTTCAAGGATTTATACTCATTGTTGAGTTTGGAAGACTCGTCTAATTGATTCATCAAAGGCTAATTGAATATTAGAAGAAATGTTAGAATTTACCTCTTCTTGTTCTTCTTCTTCACTGTCGACTCTATATTGGCCATAAGAGCCATGTTGGCTCGTTCTTCATCATCATCATCCGATGATGACTCGTAATCATCCCATGTAGCCATGAGACTCTTCTTCTTCTTACCCTTAAAGCCACCTTTCCTTGATTTCTCAAGTTGTGGACATTCGACTTGTAGTGGCCAGGTTTCTTGCATTCATAGCAAGTGACTTGGCTTTTGTCCTCAAGTCCTTCTTTTCTTTGAGTCGTGTTTTTCCTTGAGTCCTTCTTAGGAACTTTCTTCTAAACCTTCCTTTGCTTTTCATCATGCGTTGAATCTTCCTTGATATTAAGGAAATTTCATCGTCAAGATCTTCACTACTCTCTTGAGATGAATCTTTGTCGATGTCAAGTTCACTTGGAGAGCTTTAGAAGTAGATGCCTTGTGTGAGGATTTTAAAGCAATGGTCTTAGTTTTCTTGGGAGGTTCTTCTTCATCAAGCTCAAGCTCGTGAGCTCTTAGTGAACTCAAAAGATCTTCAAGTCGTAATTCATTCAAGTCCTTGGCTTCTTGAATAGCCGTGACTTTGGGTCTCCATCTCTTTGGCGAGACTTCTCAAGATTTTCTTGACATGGTCAGTGATAGTATAGCTTTTCTTGAGAACCTACAAGCCATGAAATAATGTTTGAAATCTTCCAACCATAGTTTCGATGCTTTCATCCTCTTCCATCTTGAAGAGTTCATATTGTCTAACCAAGATATTAGCCTTGGTTTCTTGTACTGGGAAGTACCTTCATAGGCTAAAGCCGTGAGTCCCAAATTTCTTTGGCGATCTTTGTTATTACCACATTTCTCAAACTCTTTTTCAGAGATAGCACATACAAGAAAGTATCTTGCTTTTTGGTGCAAGGTATATTCCTTTTATGATCATCACCCAAGACTCCTAGGAATAGGATTTCTTTTGGAGTCAATCGGTTGCAATGTCTTGTTTTGTACCATATCCCAAAGTTCAAACTGTTGAGATTCGAAAAAGTTTTTCACTTTATCTTTCTAGTAGTCATAGTTAGATCCAGTGAACAAAAGGGGACGGTTAACGTGACCACCGGGTTCGTTGCTTGCCATAGGATAGTATAGGATCTTTTCCTCTCACACTGTTAAGTGCTCAACCAAGAGGCCGAGCTCTGGTACCAATTGAACGTGGCAAAAACACAAGAAAGGGGGGTTTGAATTGGGTTTTTAAAAACTTTTTCGCAAATACAAATGTTTATGAAAAATAACTATTGAATAAACTGTGCAAGGAATAAAGAGTAGAAAGAAGAAAGAGACACAGAGATTTATACTAGTTCACTATCACCTGATAGCTACGTCTAGTCCCTTCACTCACTTGAAGGATTTTTCCACTATAATCAACTGATTACACTTGAGAGTATATTTCTGCCAACTGGCTATACTCACAACTTCTTAGAACGACTCAGTACAGTTGAGCCTCTAAGGTATCTGACCCTTCTTGGGCTAAATACTGATTCAAATAAGAGTTTTGAAACAATATAGAGATAACTCTCTTGAGAGGATTTACAATGAAAATACTTTTAGCACAAAAATAACTTTCTTAAAGAAAGAATAAAACAAGAAGTGCCTTGTTCAAAGATCTCGAGACTTGGATGAATTCTTGATTGCTCACTGTCTCTTGATTTGGTAGTGTTTGAGAAGATAGATGTTGATGCTCTCACTATTCGTAAAAATATTCAAGTTGCTAGCTTGCATAACCGTGTTAAAAATCGTTTGTAAAATCTCAATTCTTGTCTTACTTGATTGTATGAGGTAGGATATATAGCTAGGGTTGAAAAAGTGCCGTTGTAAGTCTTTGTTGTGACACAACGCCTCTTTTTGTCCAAGTCAAAGCTTCAGATCCTGGAACTTTGGCTTTGCAGTTACGCCGCTTTCAAGACGAAAAGCATTCTGAGTATTATACGCAATGTCAGTAACTTTGTCCTTAGTGAGCTTTTCAAAATATAGACACTTCAAGCACAAGTTTCCTTGATGATTTTATCCTTTGACATTCTTCTTGTCCCCGTATAACAGGGTACTTCAATTTCACTATCAGAGCTCTTCGTTCAAAGACTTCACTGTTCACCAGAATCAAGTATTCTTCAATACAGAGCTGAGAGGGCTATCACATAGCAGATTATTGTTGAAGCACAATAAGTCTTCATGGAGTGCACTAAGTAGAATCTGTTGTATTGTTGACTTGCACCAGAGAGTTGACCAACCAGATTGTGACAATGCTCTAACAGAGCGTTGACCATCACAAGAGCGTTGACCAAACAGATTCGGAGTCTTCGAAAGAGCAGGTAACCAACAGATTTGACCGAGTCAAATCATGTCTTGCATCATATACCAGAGTGTTGACTAACATCAGAATGTTGACTAACTCCAGAGCGTTGACCAACCAGATTCTATGTGCCAAGAATCAGAGCCAGAGCCGGACTTTGATGAGTGAAGTTCAAGATTTCACTAAGTCTTCTGAAGCAAATTTCTCTGAGTATAAATACTTTCTGCACACTTATAACCATGTTAGAGAATAAATTGTTCTCTTAATCTTTTGTTATCATCAAAACAATTAAGGGTTATTGTTTCTGAATCCACTTGATTTCAACATTTTCAATTCTGTTTTTTGAATCCTTCTAATTTTTTAATTATGTTATTTTTCAATTCTATCTAATTTCGTTTTGTTATTCTCTTCTTTCTTTTTTAAAATCTGCTTTTTTATTCTATTGTTCTTAAAAATTCTGCTTTTTAATTATTTTTTATCTTTAAATCTATTTTTTAATTCTATTATTATTTGTCCTTTCCAATTCAAATCTGTCTTGTTTCTTTGAGCAATGGTCCATTTACTGTGTGTGTAGTTTTGTTAATCATTTAGTTGCCACTACGCCATCCGCCATATATAAAATAAAATATTTTATTTTTCAATAAATAATAATTATTAACAATTCAATCAATATTGCAATTTTAATTTATATATTTTATTTTCTTAAAACGGAAGAGCTACTTATTCATTCAAGGTTTATTTAAACTTATTTTACATCACTTAAAATAAATGCTGATATTAATATTCAAATATATCAACATAAAACATATTCATATGCTCTCTTCATTTTATTTTAATAAGCCTCTAAAGTAATTTATGAATAAATAATCACTTAAGTTTCTAAAAATAGCTCATTAAATAAATATTTTATTATGTCATTTCAGATTTTGTCTAACGTTAAATATTATATGTCACTTTTTAATATATAATTTTATAATTTTATTTATTTCACCCGCTATTTAGCTTACGCTATCTCGCTCGCTATTTTACGCTATCATACCAATTTTACGCTATTTTTCGCGATCCTCGATTAACAACACTGAATTAGAAAATCGACTTAGTCATTTAAAGAGGATAGAATTAGACAAGCGAAGTGGCAAAGGAAAGAAATGCAGAGAGATGTGCAAAGCAAATTGCAGCCAAGCAACATCACCAATATCCATATCCATGAATGAAATGGCAAGCATAAATTAAAATTGCACTCTTTACTCACAAGCATTGTGGTGATGAGTGATAGCAGAATCGCGCAGACAATTACACAAGACATATCATTTAGACAATTACACAATACACTTCAAAATCCTCTGTGGGAGAGAACTATGAACGAAAACAAATAAACATGTCGGTGTGGGGTCAACAGACAACCCTTTTTCCACCCAATGAGTTAACCGACATGAGTTAGAGTGCATACCTAGTGGTACAAGTGACGAACCGGTGGAGGTGGCGAACTCAGAGGCCTATGAAATGAGCTTTTTGTGTTAGCGAAACTAATAAGATATAAACAAGAATATCAAAACCACACCATTAAAATTAAAAACTAAGAACAATCATATTAAGAACATATATAAATAATAACACAGATTTAAGTCCACACCTTCGAATACAATCAGCCACTTTTGGAGGCAAACTCTAAAATTTGAACTCAAGCTTGTTATAAATTCTCATAGTGAAATCTTCCCCAAACAACAACATTATGCGGCAAACTATCATTTTGAAGATAAGCATTCGGGTATTACTTTTTGACTGTCCAAGATCATGAAATTCTTGTTAATATTAGTGATTGTTCTTATCATGGTCAAATTTATATGTTCTTATAGCTTAGATCTTTCCTCTCAATACAAATAACATTTCCGAATATTACATTTGGATATTCCTAATGTTTCATATCAAGCTGATTTGATTCCAAAATCTATTTGTTCCAAACTTGAGCAAATTATCAAAGGATTCATTTAGAAAGTGTTACCTGGTCATAGAATGTGGCACGCTATTAGTTGGCATTGGTTTTTCTACCCTAAGTTGCAAGGTACCCACTTCCTTTATTTGCGGCTACAACGAAGATAATAGTATATAAAGACTTCTCTATTCTCAAACCTAAGTTTGACTATAGATTTTGGGTTAGCTAACTAGTTGGTATGGTTGTTCTGAGTCTACATTTTTCTTTGTTGTGTTAAAAAAATTGTACATGTTTAATTGCTTGTAAAGATAAAAAAATACTAAAATTATTGCCGTGGTCTACAAATGTGTTACTAAAATTATTGCCAACACGTTAAAACTTATCCTGCCAAAGTGCCTTTGTTTCGGGGAGAGGTATTACTGATAACATCTTATTGGCACATGAGCTTGCTCAGGGCTACATCGCGTACTTATAATCTTATATATGGTGATGAGTCTTAAGACTCAAACTAGCTGCACTGACAGAAAACTATTATGTTGGCTCAACATATATTCAAATGCAACCACTATATTGGAATGAGACTCCAATAAACTGAAAATGTATGCAAATAAATTTCAGACCTAGAACAAATAAATGATGAAAAACACACCAGTCATGCAGTGCCAGTAGCCATTGGTGGTGAAGGTTTGTAATTTTGTTTTATTTTGAGCATGATCCATGTCAAATAACTAACAAGAACTCAAGATATATCTCACAAATAACTAACACTTACTCTCCTGGCACATTTATTTTTTCTCGCTCACCCCTCTTTCAATTTTCAAATGTTTTGTATGTTCATATAATATGGAGAATGAGGTACATGAACTTGTAAATATTGATTAGGACTTACTTGTTGCACAGATATGTTGTAGAAGTTCTCCAAAGGCTTGCTTTTAACTTGAATCAAATGCGCTTTTGGTTACGCAAGAAGTGTCACAAAATGAATGACCTTAGATTTCTTATATTGTAATAATATATAGTATACATATACATGAATAAATGTACCAACCACTGTGGTAAGCGAAGTCGAGAAAGAAGGAAAAGGTGAAAGGACACAGAATTGATAAAATATCATATATCATAAAAATTAAGTCACCACAGAATTGAAGCAAGAATTAATGCAACTTTTGGTTAATAACATTGATAAAGTAGCTCCTAATTATTTACTGTGGCTCCTCAATGTTTTACAAACTGAAGTTGCATTTGTTGATGTAGTTTTTTCCTCACGTAAACAAATCAATTTTGACTAAATTCTCTTGCAAAACTTTAATATCTACATAACCAAAATACTTGAAGTTTCATTAGAGAACTTCATCAAGACAAATAGCAACACAATGTCTAGAATGACAAATATGAAAGGCAGCACATATAGATGAATTACTAACGGAGTTCACGAGCTACCGCACAAAATCTCTAACAGTAACCTTGGTTGGACAGAAATAGCATATACATAGGCAACGAATTTTAACAATTATGCCTGGCTTTTCAATGTGGATTAAACATATAGGATAGAATCAATAAAATAATTTTACATGGATGATCAAAATCATCCATACACCACGGGATGAAGGTCATGTAAATGATGTAAAAGGGAAAATTCAAACAGCTGAAGCCAAAGATACTGAGGAGAAATATACATGGTTAGTTTCCAACAACACAACAAGCATGCTTGAAAATGATTCATTGGAAGGAGATAGTCATGCAAGTGACATAAACATGGAAAATCAAATGCATCCAATAGTCAAGAAGATGTTCAGAGAAAGCTACGGTCCGCTTCGAAGATACAACTGAACTTGGAGAAGTTTCATTGCAAGAAGAAAGTCATGGAGATGATGCGAAAGAGGATGGTTGACTCGAATAAAAATATCACCAAGCAATATTAAAAACTTGTTTTGCTAAAATGAAAGGGAAGGGAAAAGGCACAAATCTCACGAAGGTAAAGGACAAGCAAAATAATAAAATGACAAAAGAAACAAAAGGGATAATTTTTAAGTTTATTTAATAAAGTAAACGAGTTCAAATTTGACTTTTTGAACATAATTGTATTATTATCTATTGTACTGTATACTTGTAATTCTAATTGTGACATTGTATCATAAACCTTGGTTGTTTGTTTGTATTGTGTGTGTATGATTTAACTAGTTCACTCAATGACTCACCACTTCAACTATTTCACCAATGACGTGTTACCCTGATCAAATTGTCGACAAAGATCGTGCAAGTTTATCGACATTTGGCGGAAACATCTTTCGCGCTATAGGCAAGGTTTGTAGCTACTTAAGCTTTTAAAGATGTACATGAACTGAACAACAACTCATCTTAATCTAGCAAGGCTCTTCAGTTGAATGATAACTCTCTATTACGCTCCCTTTGTCTCACACACACTGCGAAAAACAAATTTTCTAGAAAAACGAAATTTCCACCTCTCCCTTCCTCCTAAAAACATGTCTAGAATTTTTATTTTATTTTTTAATTGTATGAAAATTTTTCCAGGCATAACTATCTGGAAATTAAGTAGTTCTGCATGAATAAATCCGGTCCAAATACCATAACGCATAATGAATGTAATTTCTTAATTCTTATTCTCGAGCATCGGCAGTTCAATAACACTGAAATTGAAAATCCAAACTCCAAATTACAAAGATACAGAACAATCCCCAATAACATCAAATTGAATCCCCAAACTCCAAATTACAAAGATACAGAACAATCCCTACGATGCTAAATACAAGAACAATACAGAATGTAAGAAACAAAATATGGAGATGTTGCGGTGATAATCAAAATATGAACAGAAGAAACAGAGTTCAGTAGCTGCTACTTACTTGATAATCAAATCGACGAACAAAGGGTCATGCGGTGGCTCCAAGCAATAATCGAAGATGGAGAAGATGGAGAAGATGCGACGGAGGAAGCTTCTCGAATCTCTTCTCGAATCTAGAATACGACGATCAAGATGAAGTCTGCGATGGAGAAGTCTGCGGTGGCTCCAAGCTTCAAGCTCCAAGTCAAGCTCAATCTTCAAGCTTCAATCTCCAAGCTTCAGCCTTCAAGCTCCAATCACGTGGTTCTTGCAACCGACGGTGGCTCCAAGCTTGTGGCTCCAAGCTTCTCGAATGTCTTACGGCCGTGACAAGAGAGGAGAAATGCGACGATCAAGATGAAGAAGGGAGGCGAGGGGGCTGCGCGGAGATGAAGAAGAAGGTAGAAGGATGAAGAAGCGATCTACGCGGAGATGAATGAAGAAGAAGGATTCGCTTACGCCAAATAAAGAGCTTACCGACGGCCATTTTAAAATTACCGACGGGTATGACCGTCGGTAAACGACACGGGATTACCGACGGACCAACCCGTCGAAAAAACTCCCCATTACCGACGGTCAACAACCGTCGGTATTCAAAAACAAGCGGGAATTTTCCAAAATTCACGGTTTACCAACGGACATTAACCGACGGTATGTGTCCGTCTCTAAAAAGCGGTTTTCCGACGGCTTAACCCGTCGGTAATATACAAAATACGACGGGTCGTGTTTTCCGACGGGTAAGACCGTAGGAAATCCCGGTTTTTTAGCGACGGACTAAGGCCGTCGGTGAATGTCCGTCGGTATGTTAACTATTTCTTGTAGTGAAAAGCTTAAATGTGAAACTAGGAAACTGCCGCCTCGGGAGCCTCACTTGATTTTTCCTCAACCTGGGCAGGACCTGGATCGGCTGATGATGCAGGAGCATCAGTCATAGCCGAAGCTTCAGCTATATCTGGGATAGGTTCTGGCCGCACTTCACCTAATGCCTCCATCGGGAAACAACAAAGATCTTCAGGATCGCTTTGCCGATCGTCAAGGATCGGCTGCTACGATAGCTTCCTGTTTCCTAACCTCCTCTAGCTGATGCTTGAAGGAGTGCCAAGCTTGATTGGCCTCGGCTAACCCAGCGCGGCTAGTCTCAAGATCTTTGTCTAAGCCTGTCTTCTGAGCGCTCAGCACCGCCAAATCACGATCCAAAGAGGAAGAAGATTGTTCGCCATCATACGCGTGAGATTGGTTTTGAGAATCAGAAGCAGAAGACATGGTGGGCCTGATTGCTAGGTGAAAGATGAAGAGGTTGGAGATGGTGAAAGCTACAGGAGTTAGGGCTGAAAGTAAGCGTAAGAGGTAATTCGACTGATGAGTATTTAAAGGAAAAGTAAATCACTGATAGTGGGATTTAAAGGCGAATAAATCGGATGGATGAGGATTAGCCGTTACACGATTCAAAAAGTTGTTGTTAATGGATGACCTCGCATTTATGATTTAAAAAGGTGATTTAACTTGAATCATTACGCCGCCCCAGCCTAAACCTAGGATGTTACTACCGAGACAAACAGAGGGGGCAATTGTTTACACCCAAAATATTCATCGAACCACCAAGCTAGTCTGGTCGAATAGATCAAATAGCCGATTGCTCATCGGTACCGATGTTCCTACCCGATCGATATGGCGTGTCACCGATAGGTTCAAAGCGAAACTGGAAGCTATACATGGGCCTTGACTGATTGGGCTTCAAGGAAGATATTCAGGCCCATGGGGATAGCATGGAGTCACGTATGGGATCGATTCTTGCTCCACGAGTCGAGTGACGTGGGAGTAATTTTGAATTAATTAAATATCCAAGGAAAAAGCTGATTAAGATTGTTCCCCATGGTTTTAGGAGTCGAGCGAGGGAATACGAGGAGATCTTTGCACATAGAGGACCGTTGGTTGAAGGGACGTGGCCACAATGCACTAATGCGCCTAGTTTTTAGGATCGTGGTTAGTGGAGCATGGCACGACTCAAATTAATAATCGCCAACTAGGAATGTATCAGTGTTAGCCAACTGAACGTGGTAGATAGGGATAGTTCTTAGTTGCTACTATAAATACCCAGTTGTACATACATTTTAGGGGGATCGATCAATCAAACAACTTATATATTTTTTCGCTCAAAGCTTTTATTCGCAGTTTATGTTTACCTTTGCGTCTCAGTTTTTATCTTAGTTCACCGACTTAAAACTTTCTGGAGTGAGTTAAGGGACCCATAGCTAAGGAACAAAGTTCTTTCCTTGGCGTAATCGCTTGAAGAAAAGGGAATCACCGTTGTGAAAGTTAACCGATCCACGGCTAATTGACTTTGCAGACAACTCAGGCGAAACAAAAATCTCTCTAGGAGCCAGCAAAGATTAATGCCCTTTGCTATTCCATTATCAAAAAACACGTCTAGTATATCTTTGAGAGATAAGTGCTTCGAGAAATAAATCTTCAAGTTCAGTGTGGCATTGCATGTAATTATTTTCTTCACATGTGCTATAGCTGCACTGTTGCGGCGGCCAATGGTTCTGCCCAAGTAAGGCTTAACATTTATCTCATTTCCTGTGATGGTTAATCAGTTGTCTTTTTTTTTATATCTACCATTATTTCGTAGAAACAGTGGACTTTGTTTTCTATCTGAATGTTTTAGTTTTGCTCTGCGAGTGCGTAATTTGTGCAGGTCAGCGACGTGGTTTTATTTCCATTTATTAGTATAGATTCAAGTTTCCATTAATTTGTATACATTAAAATATGTTTCCCACGATTCTAATTACTGCTTTGATTGTTCAGTCTCATGAATGGGTCCTCTTTCATATTCTGCATTCACTAAACATGCAGGGGTGAGAGAAGGCTTAGAACTTTTGAGAAATTCCTGAAAGGGGAAGAAGAGGGAGGTGCAAAACCAAGCCTCCGAGTGCAACTCCTAAGGTCGTGTGGCTCCCGAAAAGTCCCTCAGGAAATATTCCGATGACGACCCCGACTTCATCATTGTTGTATGTGAGGTCACTTCCTCAAACCTTGTGTGTCATCTCAAACATGGAATCACATGGTTATTGGTTAGTAGTTCTTAATTGAAGCCTTAATTGAAGCCAAAGCAATAGAGAATTAGAAGGTTATGAATAATGAAAGGCATTGTTTAATGCTAAGTTGCTAACTATTAACTAGATACTTTTGCCTGCAGATTGCTGATCAAAAGAGTTTGGAGAAAGTGGAATTTATCAAGAGTCCTGTTGTCTTCTGTGTTGCTGCATGGTTTGGGAAAGTCAGGCTTATAGACAACATGGAAATCAACTTGTAAATGGGTGTTATAATTTGATCAAACCTTGTGTGTCATCTCAAACATGGAATCACATGGTTATTGGTTAGTAGTTCTAGGCGCAGTTCATGGGGTATAGGACATAAGAGGTTCTTTTCGACAATTCATTCATGACTACCTGTAGATGCATTTTACTGCCTCTTGAAATTCTAGGAGAGTGGCTACCAATGTTTAACTATTCTTTTCTAGAATGTTCTCTTTATGTTTTTTGATTTCATTACACGCATATTTTGAAGAACATGAGGGTTCCCATGATGAACTAACTGGGTAAGATTATGGTCGACATTCAGAAATTTTACCTTAAACATGGCAATGAAATGTTTGGCCAAAAAGGTTATTCATACCATCTTTTATTTTTTGAATGTTGCTTCGAATGACCTGTTGTAGTTGTGATGAACTGATGGATTCGCTTCAGTTTCGTGACATGCATTGTTTAAAAAATAGGAAGGCCTTTTGATAACTCTTTTAAATCATATAATTGGTTATTTGCAATTATTTGGGTTGAAAGTGAATGCTATCTAACACCCTACATCTCTCATGGTTTCCTCCTTTGTTGTTCAAGGAAGTTGCTGAAATATTGAATAGGATAGGATATTAGGATGTTTAAGTTGAAGATAACTTTAGTGCCTCTCTCTTTGTTGATATCTACCTTGCATACACAACAAGAATTTAACATGCACATGTACACTCTCACACCTTTCAGTAATCCCTCTGCACTGTGCTGATCCACTTTTTTGATCTCCACATCCAGCCTACCCTGAAAACAACCCAACAGTACAAACTGATTTTATGCTAACTCATTATTCTCAACTTGGAAAACCATGACATGAATTGAAAAACAGTGATAATCAGAAGGATTCACCACCCATTGTGCTTTCAATGGGTTGCAACAAGAGGAAAGTTGAGCTCAAAGTTAGAGATGTCATAGGAAGGAAACTTCAGTCAGATCACTGTACTATTTAAATTTAAAAAAGAAAACAAAAGATTATACACCCTTTGATACAATGCATTTGAATATGTAAATGTTGGTAATTTCCTCTTCATCTTCTTAAGTACTTTTGAAAGATTTAAATTTTGTTCTTTACCTAATGCCAATAAATTTGAAAATCGATTTAACCTTTGTTGTGAATTAGATTCAATTTCTAATATTGTTGGAAAACTTTTCTTTCTATTTTAATTTGTGGAGTACAAAGTTTCTAAATTACAGATTTAATATTTTAAAATTTTAGTGTTGTGTTCTGAACTTATTATGTTATATAAATGAGATACTTTAGTTTTTAAAAAGGATTGGGTATGATCTACTTCTAGCTTGTGTTTGGGATGAACAAACACCTTGATAGAACCAAAACATAAAGGTAAAAGCATCTCATTGGACCAGCTTCGAGCACTATGCACCAAATGCAATGAAAGTCAGCATCAGGTATTTGGTTATTGAAAAGAACAGTAGAGGCTATGTCTTTTGGAATTCACAGCAGAGGCTATGATTGCATGATGTTAGAGAATGTGCATGAAGTATAACACAGTTGATTATAGCTAACACTCTAAGAAACACTCTAAGAATCCATCAATGAGTGCTCCTGAAGGTTTTCTTTTTGAGTGGTGTCTGTTTTTGGGATAGTTTTATTGCAAGGATAAATGAGAAATATTTTGAGATTTTGAGATTGCTGCATTCATTTTCTTATTTCCTTTTTACTTTCTATTATTTGAGGTGTTGATTTCTATTTTTATTTCCTCCTCCGCAAGAGATCAAAGGTTATTATACAAACTTTGAGGCATTTGGTGCAACCTTGGATGAGTTCTACAGTAAAATTTAGAGTGAAAGGGCTGAACAACAATAAAACACCAAAGATAACTCGACTCTTCATATACACTTTTTAGAGATCTGATTTTTAGTGGAATTACTTCCTAAGCGAGTTCTTTTCTATCATTTTTTCTTTGTAGAAGAATATACTAATGCAAGAGAGAAGTGAAATTAATAAGAGTGGAGAAATGTTCTGAAGTTAAGTGATAGTAGAGGAAAGGCATATAAGAAGGCATAGAGTATTAGGACATGGGGAGAAATAATCAAAGAGGGTAGTTGTGGCATGTGAGAAATTATTGGATAGTTTATGCAAATTTTATGAGTATTCGTAAAAGAGGTTATTTCGATTTTAATATAAATCGTATAGTCTACACTCTTCAGACTTGACTAAAAACTTATTTCTCACTTGTGAAATATAGTGGTGAAATTAATTTTACCTGCTATAAGTATACCTCTTTCTTTCTAAATGTACACTCTTAAAAACAAAATAACTAAACTTAACTATTTTGAAGCTTGATCTTAGGTGAAAAAGTTACTTTTTCAGTTAATTAAAATAGAGGTTAACCTTGAGTCATGGTTATCAAATTATAAATAAGTATTTGCATTTGTTTTTTTTTTCGATAAGTAAAAGTTTTCGTTGATATTGTCTAGTTTCAGCATCACCGTGAACGAGCTCTACCCACCTTCTATGAAGGGTTGTAGAGGGCTCACTATCATTTGCTAGAATACTGGACCAGAACAAAACACACTATCCAATGCTATTACACCTCCCCTTTTCGGAAGAAAGCTCTCAGCCAATATCCCCTATTTCGTAATTTACAATTAACTATAGCCAATATTGATAAACCAGTATGAAACAAAAGCCTTTCTTAATATAACACCTATTAACAACTAGCATTTAGTTTCTTTTGAAAAACAAGATGAAGCTGATCCAACAGCTAATATATTAGGACCGAAGCTAATCAGTAAAGCACCAGCTCTGATGCTAAGCCCCCCATCGGATCCATTTCCTAATGATTTTGTCATGCTTCTCCCGAACTCCTCACCATATCCGCTGCTCACTGATGGCTTACCCCATCCACTCTAATCTTAATTACACTTTTGTGGTTCAGCCCCCTCCAATCTGAATAGCATGAATTCACAATTTGATCCACTATTCTGCCAAAGTCTGAATTGCACTTCTGCCAAACAAGCCTGATATAACAGCTCTACCTCCAAGGTGCCTCCCAAAGCGATTTAAATTGTGTTACAGCTTCCTTCTTCCAATTCATACCTATTTCACCGAACTGTCCCCAACAGATTTAAAATGGAGGTGAACCAGATTTTTGTCTCCCCTACAGAAGATTGAATTCCTGTTTTCCTAGAATTGAAGCGCAGTAACATTGTTGGTATTCCTGTGTTATAACGCTGTTTTCCTGTGTT
Source organism: Calophaca sinica (assembly GCA_037113605.1). Taxonomy (NCBI): domain Eukaryota; kingdom Viridiplantae; phylum Streptophyta; class Magnoliopsida; order Fabales; family Fabaceae; genus Calophaca; species Calophaca sinica. The sequence continues at coordinate 97,709,819 of CM073733.1, read as the reverse complement.
ATCAAAGGCTAATTCACACCTGTTGGTTGTTCCTTGATGTCTTTCCGTCCATTTGACTAGCTTGTTGCAAGTTGGTGTCACCAAAAGAGTGCTTTCCTGCAAAAGAAAAGAAACTAGCCTTTGATAATATTGTTAATGTATTTTCGTGAAAACCTGTTTGTGTATGTAAGGAAGACGAGGAAGCAAAAAGAGTGAGAGCAGCATGATATAGCAAAAATGACTGAGATTCACAACAGGAAGAACTCTGAGATTAAAGCCATTGGATCCACCCCTGGTCCGATTGGGACCCTTCTTTTGCCAGTGCGTCAGCAAGGTCATTTACTTCTCTATTTTTATGTTCAAAGGCTACTTTCAACAATGATATCAAATTTCTTAGCTTGTTGCCAAGGAATCTTAGATGCCACAGGCACTCATGCAGTATGCTTACCCAGGTCAAAGCATTCCTAGTGTCAGACTCAATGATGATTTCCTTACTCATTGTTTCTCGGTGCTGAACTGACAATTCAAGAGCAAACGTAATTGCCCAGAATTCAGCCTCATTTGAGTCTTTAATCCCAATATAGGCCAAGAATTTGGCTTTTATTGTTCCATTTTCATCCCTGAGAATTCCTCCAATCCCAGCTGAGCTCTATTCGGTTTCCCCCTCGATGATCCATCTACATTCCATTTCAGTTTTGAAGCTGGAAGGGGTTCCCATAGGGTAGCTAACCTTTGAGGTTTCTGTGTCCTCCATCTTCTCACAGCATCGAGATTGTTAGCAATGCCTCCTGGATTGTATGGGCACTTCTTTTCCCATCCCTTCATCCAATATCCCAACCTTAACTTGATGTTGTAGGCCAAATTCTCCCAATCCATTTGTACCTTTTCGAATATGATTTTGTTCCTTTGATCCCAAATTGACCACACCATGGCAAAGAACAGAGAGTTCCATAATTTTCTTTGAAAGTCTCCCAAGAAAAAGTCCTTCCAGCTCTCAAACCAGTTTGCTGGGTTCTCTGTGATTGACATTTTTACTCCCCACCAGTTCATGCAGTTGGTCCATACTCTCCAAGAGAGTTGGCAATGAAGGAACAAATGGTTATGATGAGAATCACAAAATCACAATAAGTAATATCAGAAGAAATGAGCAATGAAACAGTGTATTATTGAGGAAAACGGAGCAGGAATGCTCTATGAATAACCAGTAAACTATACCAGAGCCTAAGGCTCCTCCCGGAGAAAATATTCTCCTGATCAACAACTTAAAAAACATGAATACCCCCCACTCTCTCTCTCATCATTACATATATCACCCTGTAACAGAATTGTTTTGAATATTCGTGCCACCTCACATAACTAACTCTCCTCCATCCCTTTCTTCTTTCTCCTAGTGTAAACCTTCCAAGTAGTGGGCCTATTTGGGGTCACAGCCACCTCCACGTTACAATCAGGCCCATGACCATGACTAAGTGTCCTATCACTACTCCCCTGCAGAAGCAGCTTTGTCCCCAAGGCTGAGATGGGGAAATTGACTTCGCAGCAATGCCTCCTCTTCCCAAGTAGTATCTTCTGCAGCTTGTCCCTTCCATTTAACCAGCCACTGCGTGATCGTTTGGTTCCCTTCTATTACTTATCTTGCTGCTAGGACTTCTTCTGGTTCTTCATTTTCATCTAAGTCCACTTCCATACCCTCCGACAAAGTAGCTTCAGCAGAATAATTCCCTATTGCTCTCTTCAATTGCGATATATGAAACACATGATGCACTCTAGCCCCTTCAGGTAATTTCAATATGTAGGAAACAACCCCAACCTTTTCTAAGATAGGAAAGGGCCAAAAAATCTTGGAGCTAGCTTTTGATTAATTCTTCTTGCTATAGTCTGCTATCTATGAGGTCTCAATTTAAGAAAGACCCATTCTCCAACTTCAAATGACAAGTCTTTCCTCTTCCGGTCAGCATACTTCTTCATCAACTCTTGAGCTCGTATCAAGTGATGTTTTAATTGCCTTAGGGCCTCATCTTGATCCACTAATTCAGCTGACACGGCTGCCACCTTGGTCTCTCCTTGCAAGAACCGAACCAATGGAGGAGGCTTCCTTCCATACACGGTTTCAAAAGGGGTAACACCCGTTGATGCATGAAAAGTGGTGTTATACCACAACTCAGCCCATTGCACCCAATATGACCACGTCCTGGGTTGTTCGGAAGCAAAGCATCTCAAATACGCCTCCAAACAACGGATGGTAAGAAGAACTCATATTTAGCACAGTTCCTTGCAATCTGAAGAGCTCTTTCTAGAACAAACTGATGAATAACGAGTCCCTATCACTTACTATGGATTGTGGCACTCCATGTAAGTGAATAATCTCTTTGGCAAAGACCTCTGCTACCCTCCGGGCTGTGTAAGGGTGCTTCAAAGGAATAAAATGTCCATATTTTGAGAGTCTATCAACCACGACCAATATAGCTTCAAATCCTTTCGATTTAGGAAGACCTGTAATGAAATCAAGAGAGATATCCTCCCAAATTTGAGTAGGAATGGGCAGTGGCTGAAGTAATCCAGTTGGGGAGGAAGCTGAATATTTTTGTCGTTGACATGTATCACATCCTTTAATAAATTCCTGCACTGTTTTCTTCATTCCCACCCAATACAAATTTCCTGCTATTCATCTATAAGTTCTTAGGAACCCAGAATGTCCCCCAGCTGGTGAAGAATGGAATTCCTTCAATAAATTTGGAATGCAAACCGATTCAGAAGACAACACAAGCCTGTTTTTATAAAGCAAAATCCCATACCTGACACTAAACCCGGGCCTTGAAGCTGAATTCTCTTGCAAGTCAGCCATAACTTGTCTTAAAAAAGGATCTTAGCTTACCTCTTGCTGCACCACCTGTTTTTGGGACCATACAGGGAAAGAAGACATACTCCTCAAATCTCCTTCCTCATACATACGCAACAATGCGTCAACTGCCTTATTTTCTGGGTCGGGTTTATACACAACCTCAAAATGGTAACCAATCAGCTTTGCCAACCGATTTTGCTATTCGTCTGTAAGTTCTTAGGAACCCAGAATGTCCCCCAGCTGGTGAGGAATGAAATTCCTTCAATAAATTTGGAATGCAAACCGATTCAGAAGACAACACAAGCCTGTTTTTATAGAGCAAAATCCCCTGCCTGACACTAAACCCGGGCCTTGAAGCTGAATTCTCTTGCAAGTCAGCCACAACTTGTCTTAAAAAAGGATCTTAGCTTACCTCTTGCTGCACCACATGTTTTTGGGACCATACAGGGAAAGAAGACATACTCCTCAAATCTCCTTCCTCATACATACGCGACAATGCGTCAGCTGCCTTATTTTCTGGGTCGGGTTTATACACAACCTCAAAATGGTAACCAAGCAGCTTTGCCAACCAATTTTGCTGGTCAGCAATAGTAATTCGCTGCTGCAATAAATGTCGAAGACTCTTCTTATCTGAATACGCCACAAATTTTCTGCCCAACAAATACGGTCGCCAACGTTGGACCGCTAACACCAATGCCATTAATTCTTTCTCATATGCTGACTTGTTCAAATTAGCTTGTGACAAAGATTTACTGAAATAAGCTATTGGCTTCTTCCTTTGCATCAATATAGCCCCAACTCCTCTTCCTGACGCGTCACACTCAATTTCAAATGGTTGAGTGAAATCTAGAAGTGTCAATACGGGCGATTTGGTCATGACAACCTTCAACTCTTCAAATGACTTCAATGCCTCAGGTCTCCAAACAAAACCCTCCTTCTTGGTCAACTCCGTGAGAGGTTTAGCAATTTTGCCATACCCCGCAATGAATTTTCGGTAATACCCTATAAGACCCAAGAATCCTGTCACACCTTTGACATTGCGTGGAATAGGCCATTCCATAATACTTTTTATCTTTTCTGGATCCACAGCCACCCCCTGATCAGAATGATATGCCCCAAGTACTCCACTTGTTTACTTCCAAAGGTACACTTTTTTTTTGTTAACAACAAAACCATGCTCATGCAACAACTTCAGAACTTGGGAAAGGTGTTCCATGTGTTCTTTCCAATCCCTACTATAAACAAGAATATCATCAAAAAACACTAATACAAACTTATGAAGATAAGGTTTAAAAACCCGATTCATGGTGGATTGGAAGGTTTCCCGGGCGTTGGTTAATCCAAACGACATCACCAAGAACCCATAATGACCCTCATGCGTTCTAAATGCCATCTTGGGCACATCATCTTCCTTAACCCATATCTAGTGGTATCCGGACTTCAAGTCCAACTTTGAGAAGTATGTTGACCCACGCAACTCATCTAACAACTCCTCTACCACCGGGATAGGATACTTATCTGGTACCGTGACTTTGTTGAGCTCTCTATAATCTACACACATCCTCCACGAAGCATCCTTCTTCTTTACCAAAATCACCGGACTAGAAAAAGCACTAGAGCTATACCGAATGATACCTTGTTCCAACATAAGATGAACTTGCCTTTCTATTTCATCCTTATGATGGTAGGGGTATCTATAGGGTCTGACGCTTACTGGACTTGCTCCTTGGTTAAGCACAATAGAGTGTTCAATTTCCCTCTTTGGAGGCAATGCTTCTAACTCCTGAAACACCTTGGGAAATCGATCAAGCTCATGTTGTAACTCCTTCTGTTGTTGGTTACTCAACTCAGAAAAACCCACAGTTTCATTTTCTACTTCCTCTCCCCGAAGAAAACTATGCAAAGAGTCACCCTGTGGAGGTTGGTGGTCATCCTTCTTCTTATGGCCAGACCTAGTCCTTTGGCCTTGTAACTCCACCATTTCACCTTGCCAGTGGACACTCAATGTCATGTCCTCCCAATCCAATGTTATCTTCCCAAATTTTCTCAACCAAGCAACTCCCAGAATCATATCTAGGTCGCCTAATTCCAACACATGGGCATCGATTTGAGTAGAAAAATGTCCCAATTGCACTTCCAAGTTAGGACACTTTGTCGGCACCTTATTCCCATCTCCCAGTTTGACCCCTAACGCCTTTTCCTGATAGATCTTCAATCCCAAACCAGATGCTACTTGTGGGGAGATGAAGTTATGACTCGCTCCTATATCGACCAAGACCAGAATCGGAACACCCATCAAGCTCCCTTCCAACCTCAATGTCGTGGGCTGCTTCTTCTCTGTTCTACCCACCTCAGTCATGCCAAACAACCCCAAGCACTTGCATTCGATCACTTTTTTTTCTTCCTCCTCCTTTAGCTCCAAGGCTATCACCCACCTTCCTCATTAATTGTTTCGTCATCTCCCAGAATCACCAAACGGAGCTGTTTCTCCGAGCACTGGTGCAAGGGATGGTATTGGTCCCCACAACGAAAACATAATCCATGAACCTTGCGATCCATGAGCTCAGAATAGGGCAAATGCTTCACCCCTCTGCTTTGATTGCCGCTTCCTCTCCTCCCATCGTCTCTGCTTGTTCGCGCGATTGCTGCGATCGAATTAGGGCTCGAATTTGCACTGGACTGAGTGGGCTTCGTTTGAGCACTACCCGAAAGCCCAGATCCATTAGGCCCTTTCTTATGACCCGGGTTATTAAATGGCCTGGACCCAGTTCGGCCTCCCGAATTATTATCGACCCGAAACCATCTTTTCCACCCGGCCCAATATCCATCTCCTTTATCCCCTTCCACTGCCTCGTTCCGCCATTGTTACGATGAACCAGAGAACCTCGAAGCTCCGACTCCACATCCCTTGCAATCTTCATCGCCTGAACTCGATTTCTAGGGTTAAATGTTCTCGCTCTCAAACGAATTTCAGGTTTTAGGCCTCCCATAAAGTACCCTAGGTATTGTTCTCCAGGCAGCCGACCCACTTGAGACGAGATATATTCGAAATCGGTGATGTAGTCGTCCACCTCCCCTACTTGCTGCAAATCTTTCAATTCTTCAAATGGGTTGTCACTCTTCCTTCCCCCATATCGTTCAGTGAGAGCTCATTTCAATTTGGGCCAGGTGAGCACATCTTCTGTTTCGCGTAACAAATTGAACCAGTGTATAATGGTTCCTTCCATACTCAACTTTGCTAGCCTCACCTTGACCTCCTCAGATGTCCATTGAACTTCAAAGTATGTCTTTGCGTGTGTGATCCACCCTACTGGATCTTCGCCGTCAAATAGTGGTAGCTCCACCTTCTTCACCGCCATCTTATACTCCGTTACCGACTCCTCACTGTAATTGGATGAATGGACATCGTCCCCGTTCTGGCGTTCGCGCAGCTTCGCGAGCTCCATTATCATAGCACGACGGAAATCCTCCAAGATCTGCTTCAGCGAATCCTCCAATGTCACCATTCTACCTTCCAACGCATCAACTCTATCCGCCATTTTAGATGGCTTAGGCAAAACACCTAGAATGCTAGCTTCCACTCGTATATCCGGCAGGTCGGATCAATGATGAGAATCACAAAATCACAGTAAGTAATATCAAAAGAAATGAGCAATGAAACAGTGTATTATTGAGGATAAGGGAGCAGGAATGCTCTATGAACAACCAGTAAACTATACTAGAGCCTAGGGCTCCTCCCAGAGAAAATATTCTCCTGATCAACAACTCAAAAAAGTGAATACCCCCCACTCTCTCTCATCATTACATATATCACCCCTGTAACAGAATTGTTTGGAATATTCGTGCCACCTCACATAACTAACTCTCCCCCCATCCCTTTCTTTTTTCTCCTAGTGTAAACCTTCCAAGTAGTGGGCCTATTTGGGGTCACAGCCACCTCCACGTTACAATCAGGCCCATGACCATGACTAAGTGTCCTATCAGGTTAATTGTTTTTTCACCGTCACCACATAATAATGGGCATGCTATATCAGTGCCTTGTATAATATTCAGTCCTCCAAGTCTACTCTTTGTGTTCAACTTTTACTTGAGGACAAATCATACTAACAGCTCCGCCTTTGGTGGTGCAACACCCAGCCATGTTTGGTGGTTTTCACCATTTATTTGTTTGCTTTCCCAAAATGCTTTGCTGAAAGATTTCACACTATACTCACCTTTCTTGTCATATTTCCACCAGTTTTTATCTGCCACTTCTTTTGCAATATTCACTTCTGATAGACAATTCAGTAGCTCCTCCACTTGTTCTTGCTCTCATTGGAACAGTTGTCGCCTCCACATGAAGGACCATTGCCAATTAATACCATCCCAGAACCCCATACTGCTCACAATATTATACTTCTGCATGGAAACCAAGTATAGTCTAGGAAATTTGCTTCTTAGGCATATCTCTGTCACCCATCTATCTTGCCACAAACATGTGTCTTTGCCACCCTTTTCCAACAACCTTCTTGGATCACATTATCAATATGGTTTCCCCAATTCTGTATTTTCATAACTGTGTCCCATATACTGCCAGTTTTCCTCCAATCAGTTTGTTGGTTTAGAGGCATCTGTGATTGCAAACCATGAATTGAGCAGATCGTGCTTTTCCACAGTGAATCCCCTTCCTTTGAGAATCTCCACCACCATTTGAATAATAATGCTGCATTTTTTATTACAAAGTCATCCACTCCTATTCCTCCCTGACTCTTCGGCCTCTGAATGATTTCCTAGCTGATAGTGGGCAGCTTATGTCTATTGCCAGAACCACTCCAAAAGAAATTCCTTTGTGTCTGAAATAAGTATTTGCATGTCCCGACTAATCTGAAATATTGGCATAATAAAATCTACTTTCTCAGTAATCAGCAAGTTAGCGTAAGACACACATCAATTTGCCATGAACATTTAATATACCAAAAACTCCACCCTCATAGCAATCATAATTTTACACATCTCATAATAAAGAAGAGGTTTACTCCCCAAAAGAGAACTACAAGTATTGATAAGTTATATATGTGTGAGATACTCCGGAAAAAAATATAAGTACTAAAAGGACTATTATAATTATTTCTTGATTACTAGAACTATAATTTTTTTATAATGATAACTTTTTTCATTATACTCCCTAATGCACTTCTATACATTGATATGAATATTTTACATAAAGCCTAATTACCATTTGAATTATTACAGAAAAATCTCGTTATATTATAATTTCAATACCTTTTTCCATATTTATTTTACCCAAAAATTAAATACCTTTATCCATCCATTGATATAACAACTTTTATATAAATATATTTCTTTATCATATCAGTTATAATTTTTCTGCTTAATTAAATTTTTAAAGATTTTTCCTTATCTAAGCAAAATTAACTTTTTTTACCTATTTAATTTATACTTAATTAAGTGGTAGAAAACTAAATTGAATTCATATTTTTCTCTTTCTTTTTTATAATCCCCCCGGAAGTTTGAAATTTAAAATAATAATTATTTTTATACAAATTATTGTTCCTTTCTTTTTTATCTTCTCACCTGAATAATTTATTTTACCCAAAAATATTTCAATCTTCTTTTTCCTAATTAATTTATATTTAGTTACATGACATAAAAACAAATCAAATTCTTGTGTTTGTTTTTTTCTTCTCCATGCAAAATTTAAAAATTAAAATCTTTATAAATTTAGGAAAATCATTGTACCATTCTTATTTATTATACCCTCGACTGACTAATTTATTGAATTTTTTTATATAAACAAATTTAAATTTTCTTTTATGCAGTAATATCTATATGCAAATTTAAATTTCAATTTATACATTAATATGTATATGCAAAGTTAATTTGAATTTGCAAAATAAAAATATAATACATGGGTATGAAAATTGTACACGAAAGCATGTAGGGAAACTAAACAAAAAACACAAGAATGAACATTTTATTACTTGAAAACATGTTCACATATCAATTACTAAAGAAAGCTTCACTTTATTATAATTTAAGTTCCTATTTGTAACTCATTATTTTAATAATTTCAATATTAGTATATTTACCAATGGTAAAATTTACTATTAAATTGAATTATCACTACAATTGAGATATTCAAACCATAGAAGAAATTTCCTTATCACTACATAAGGGAATCGAAGGCATGAGACAAATAATTTTTTATTGTTCTATTTTTATATTAGTTCGATTATATAAAAAAACTAGATTATGATAAAGAGATTACCAAGCGAGAGAAACTGCTACTAAAGTTCATTTGACTCATATTTATTATTCTCTCCCTTGCTCACTCTTTTGAGAGGGGGGATGACTACAATTATAGAGTTACAACAAAGTGATGATTCTAATCAATATAGGATGAAGAGAGCAAAGATAGTCATGGCAGGCATTATGCTTTTTTGTACCTGTTTAAACATTATAGTTAATCTTATCTATTTGCAATTTCTTTATGAGAAAAAAGTGCTAGCTAGGGGAGGTACCCACATTGTGCTAATGGCATACTATAGCTACCAGCAAAAGCCCAAGTAGAGGTGCAATTTTTAATTTGCACAGACTTAAATTGCAAGCATTATCACTCAGTTGTAGTCCTCACCTCGCGTTACCGGGAGATCTCACCGAGTAAGATTTCCCAACAAGGAGGGATTTTTAGTGGCCTCGGGAGGGATCGAATCCTCATCTATGGGAAGGTGATAGTTAACCCGTTGGATCCTTAAGCATAATTTTGAGAGTTACAATGTGGTACCAAGGAATCTCATGGGAACCAACTTGGAAGGCTCGATCTACCAACGGATCGTAAGCGACTAGGAACCATAATTTGAGAGTCACCACAAGGTGGGCAATCATTCTGGCTTTAGAGTCCTAAAACCACAAAATCGCACAATCTCTGTTGGGGTAGCTACTTAAGTTTATTTTTAACTGCATGGTTAAATGCAAGTGGTTAATGCACTTCATCTAATTGGACGGACTCTACTGGTACCCGAGTTCGATCCCTGGTAATGGAACAATTCGTGATAAGACTTTACTTACCTGCTAACCGGACACAGATTAGTCTAGGGACCTCTTTCCCTCTTTGGTTTTGTGGGTGAAGGAAAAAAAAACTATTTCAATTTTTTTACTGTTATATATTTTTATTTTTAATATGTTTTATTTCTTTATTTTCAGTATTTTTTATTTTTACATTGTAAAAACAATATAAAATATAAATATTATAAATATACAAGGTCCCACTCAAGTTAAAAGAAAAAATTTATCGGACAGCGGTAAGACCTGCAATATTATATAGGACTGAATGTTGGGCAATGAAAAGTCAACACGAGAATAAGCTCAAGGTGGCAGAGATGAGAATGTTGCGATGGATGAGTGCAAGACTAGACGGGACAAGATCCGGAATGATAGTATCAGAAAAGGAGTTGGGGTGCCACCTATTATGGAAAAGATGGTTGAATCTCGGTTGAGGTGGTTTGGGCATGTTTGAAGGAGGCCGGTGGATTCAGTGGTAAGGAGAGTTAATCAGACGGAGAACAACCCAGTTGCTAGAGGAAGAGGAAGACCACGGAAAACTATAGGTGAAACTATTAAGAAAGACTTTGAGGTCAATGGCTTCACTATAGATATGATTCATGATAGACCACTATGGCGTCGTTTGATCCATGTAACCGACCCCACCTAGTGGGAAAAGGCTTTGTTGTTGTATATACATTCAATTTGCTTTAAAAAAAAAGTTATATACACATTAGTTATCATAAAATTATTATTATTATTATTATTATTATTATTATTATTATTATTATTATTATTACAGACATATTACATAAATACTATCTACATTACGAATGAAAAATAATACTCATTACACGAATTATCATTTCATTATGATAATTAATCCAAAATATTATCATTTCAATATGATCTATATTCCAAAATAGTCAGGTTGTTATAATTAAATTAAATCTATCCAGTTTCAAATACTTATATGTTTTGCAAATTGGTGAGGGAAATGTGATATATCATTATAATGAAATTGACCATAATATACATGCTAGATGTGTTGTTTAAGTTATTTTCTTTCTACTGGGGACTCTGGCTTTAATTACGAAGCAATATTATCACACAATAATAATTTAATTTATTATCCCACTTCCACATGCTGCTCCTGATTTGTATTTTTTTAATTTCATAATTATTTAGAGATTTAACTATTTTTTTTATAATAAAAAGTTTAAGTGAATTGGGTCCCAGAGGCTTACCAGAGTTAGAGAAAGTTTTAAGACTCAGAGCGTTTACAGAGGTACTTACATATTACCTACCAACAGATATTTAACCAATTATTTACATTTGATAAAAGTAATTAGTAAATTAAAGATCCAATCATCTTCTTAACCATAATTTAATTATAAAAATTATTATATAATTTTTAATATAAATTTCTCCATACAAATATTTTACATAAACTTTTAAATTAAACAATGCAAGTAATTTATTTGAATATTATAAGGTAAATATATACTCGTGCATGGCACGAGTTGCTACACTAGTAATAATAATAATATATACATTTATAAATAAATTGATTGAATTCTCTTCCACATGTCTCACTCTAAAGAAATTAACAAGTAATGAGCCTCCACTTAGACAATTCTGTCCGCAAAAGTTGTCTACCCGGATGACATCGTAATCGCCCATGTTGACAAGTTAGCACCACCTCCTTTTCTTAATTTTTTTAATTACAAATAAAATCCTAATAAACTATTAAAGAAATGTTTTCATTAGTCAAATTATCGGTATTCAATGGACAAAGATATGGTAACTGTAAAAAGGCTAATATCCTGACCCAATACATACAATAATATTGATCCAAATCAGTTTTAAAAAATAAAATAGGAATGTATCAATTATGAAATTATGTAATTCCATAACTGTCAAATAAAATATCAATGTACTTAATTATATAATTATGTAATTATGTATTGAATATTTGTTCCTTTCTTTATTAAAAACCGATATATGATTCATCTTAATTTAAAACTCTATAAAGTGCTATTCTAAGGCGAGTAAAGATATCTCTATTTCTCAAAAAAGGAGTAAATCGTAAAGGTGATTGATTCAAGAACAATTTTTTGATTTATGTCCCAAGTAAACCAGAGTCCAGAGCTATCAGAAGACGACTTATCAAGTACTAAAGCTAGTGTAAGGTTTCTTTCTATTTCAATTTTCTACCATTTGCACCTTTACCTCTATTGTAAACACATGCTTCTCTGACACTTTGTTATTCTTTAATTTTTAAATTCAACAATTGTTTAATAACCAATCCTTCGAATATTGGGATTATTTATAGGTATGCTTTCGATTAACCCTTCAGATATCAATATATCAGTTCTTTTGGCGTCAGATGCTTCCTTTTTTGGTAGGTTTGATCTAACTTTGACTCTATTTTACCAGGAACTCTTTCTTATCTTCGTTCGCCCTCTTCAACTCTTTCTCTCTCATTTTAATGTGTTCTTCTTTTACTATTTTGTTTGTTCTCCTTATTTTTTTGTATTTTGGTTTTTATCAAGTTTTTGTCTCAAAATGTCGATTTCCATGGGTTTTTGTGTTTTTCTCAAGTTTGTTCCATGTCGTTTTTCTATTTTATCAGGTTGTTATGGTGCTGTGGTTCAGTGGTTGAACATGGACATTGCACCACGCCGTTTGAATCACGAAGAAAAAAACAACGGAACCTAAAATTAGATCTGAGAGACAAAGAATTTTAATCTAAATTCCTGTGTGTTCGATCAAGTTCTACACTGGGGACTCTTATGATGGCGAAAGGTAATGGGCAGATCCATGACGTTGGAACTTGGAGCGCAATTTTGTTCTAATGGCAACAGTTATGTAGGTGAATTCAAGTATGGCGTCAAGCATGTCATCAGATGTTACCATTTTAGGTGAGTTTGACTTTCTCGTGTTTTGTTCATTGATGAAATGGGATGCTAATTCAGTAAAAAAAAAATAGGGTGCTAAGTTTTGAAATTCTATATATTTATTTTACTTTTAACTTCACCGTTTTAATTTTGCAATCTTCTTTGTTTCTTCTTTCAGCACATGGTCTTTTGGGTATACAATTTTTGAACCGTAATGATAGGACAATGGATTCCATTGTTAATTTTTGGAATTGATATGTGCTACCAGTATGTATAGTGGCCTTATTTCTCCACTGCTGAGATTATGGATTTAGTTGAGAGAACATTTCTTTTTAAAGTTGAGCTACATTGACATCAAGCATGGACCATTTTATTGAGTCAAGCATTTCTGTCAAGATCCTATTTTTATTTAAAATTCAAATATTCATGTCCTTCAAAGATTATAATATATTGATATCCTCTCTATTTCATAATCAATTTTGGGGTGTCTACACAAAACTAAAAATATATAACATGCATGAAAACTATAAGGTAACAAATTTTTTGTCATTTCTATATCTCATCTGGATATAGAAATAAGGAAAGAACTTGAAAATCTGCATTTAGGTTGTTGTCTTTGAAATGGCAGTATTTCCTATATATGCAGTTTTGCTACTGGTGTTGTTTCACACGTGTTTACTATTCATATTCATGGCCTTTCGTATGAGTAGTGTTGTGTAATTGGAAAACAACTTTGTGGTATATATAAGCATTATGCTCTTCTTAGGGATGCCCAAGAGCTTGGATCAGGACACCAAGAGCTGCAACATAGTCTGTCATTGTCACAATTTTTAAGTCACTCATCATTGTTATATTGTCTGCAGTCATTATTATAATTACAAAAGATTGTTTTGTTGTCATTTTTACTTTGAGATTCTGATGATTCGTGTATAGATTTAGGACGCTCATATGTGTGCACCGCGGGGTTGGATTAGGCGAAATATCCCAAAGGTCCTAAGCTGGGAAAATACTTTCGGATTTTACTCTCTCAAACTCATGTGTATAGATATAGCAAAGTGAACAAATATAGCAAGTTATTGGGCACAACCATTCCGGCTTCATGGCCAAGTAAATACCCTTTTTATTAACTCTTTAGATTTGTGGGTTTCTTTTGTTGTTTCTGTTACCAGTTCCAAAAGTGAACAACTAATATTTCTTTGTTTTTTCCCGAATTTCAATGGGGAGTTTTGGTAGAAACCCTTACAAAGTCACTGGAATTTATAACCAAAGCTCATGCAGCCCTTTAGCTAATAGTTGATATGCCACCATTTGAGATAACAATGATAGTTTTGCTTGCGTGGACTTTATTTTTTGGGTTATATTTTTAGAAATTAAGGCATAATAATGATGGCATTTCTGTCACTGAGGTTTTTTTCTCTTTTACAGTTGGTTGACATCTATTTTTGCAAGTATATGCTGCTGTCTTCCCATCCGTATAATTTGTTCGTGGTAATGATGCAGATACAAGGGCACAATCCTTTCTTCCATATCACTCAAGCTAAAACAAAAGCATATTTTCCTCTCTCTCTCTATATATATATATCAGTATTAGCTTTTAGATTAATATACATTTATTGAGATTACATAGACCTAAACCCTTTAATCTGTCCATCTAAATTTTTCTCCATTCTTCATATTGTTGTTCTATGTTTTCGTAGTGACACTGACCAAGTACCAAATAGGGAGAATGGAGAGTCAATTTGTGCTGCTGTTAGTCATTCCCAAGAAATGAGGAGCAAATGATCGAAATATGAGAGTTTATAATTGTAATAATGAATACATTTCTAGGAATAATTATCTGGATGTTTCTTTCACCGGATATAGGAGTTGGTTGTTGTTGGCATATCAGCTGCAATGGGAGGATTTAATTACACAACATAATTTAGGCTAAATTCTTATTTTTGTTTTTTATCTTCTTCATGCAAATTTAAAATTTAAAATGTTTATATTTAGGCAAATCATAATTATCTTCTCACCTAATTAACTTATTGTAGATTTTATTTTATGGGCAAATTTAAATTTTTTTTATACAATAATATTGCTATATATAAATTGACTAATTGATTAATATAGAAATTATTATAAAATAAAAATAACAAACAGATAAATATTTTGCACGAAGGATGGATGTAGAGAAAGTTACACGAGATTAATATTTTTTGTAATTCATTGTTTTAATATTTTTTGGAAATTTGCTATATTAAAGATTTTATTATTTATTATCATCTTGCCTAATTAACATATTGAAAATTTTCTTTGGTGTGAGCAAAATTAATATTTCTTTTATACATTAATATTAATATATAAATTGATTAATCTAGAAATTTTAAAGTGAAAAATATAACACAGATAAATATTTTATATGAAAATATGTAGAGAAAATTATGCATAAAATGTTGGAATAAATATTTTACATGAGTTTTTAAAGAAAATTACACTTTATTATAATTTAAGGACCTATTTGTATATTTTACATGAGTTATCAGAGAAAATTACACTTTTATCATAACTTAAGGACCTATTTGTATTCCCAAGTTAAAAAAAGGACCTATTTTGTAATTAATTGTTTTAGTAATTTCAGTATTACATGACTGAAAATCAAATTAAATTCATTTATTTTTTACCTTCCGCTTACAATTTTTTTTTGTTATTCTTCTTCTTACAAATTTAAACTATTAATTTTTCTTACAATTTTTTTTGGTATTCTTCTTGTTACAAATTTAAACTGTTAATTTTTAAGGCAAGTCATGATTGGTTTCTTATTCATAACACATGGGGATGAGGATGAACATTTTACTTAAAAATAATATGGAGAATATATACTCAGGGAAAATGCACTTATATGCCGAAATGAATATTCTATTTAAAACCTTATTAACATATGAATTGTTAGAGAAAAATTATCTTTTATTATAATTTCAATACTTTTTTATACATGATTTTAGTACTTTTTTAATTCATTATCATAATCATTTTAATATAACTATATTTCTCTTTAAATTTTAATATAACTAAGTAAATATGAATCTTATTTTACTTAATTAATTTATATTTAATTAGGTGACAAAAAATAGATAAAACACATAAGTTTTTTTTTTTACTGAAAATACATAAGTTTGTTATATTTAATTTATTGAAATTTCTTAAATTTATTTATATTACCTGTAGACATCAATCATATCCCAACACAACACGTGAATCAAACGGGTCAAACACACTATGCAAGGTGCTTTCATACTGTCAATTGATAATTTTTCAAATTCATACTTTTGTGGTTAGCATTCACTTTTACACTTAGGTAGTGTTTGGTTAGAGGGAAATGGAGGGGAGGGGAGGGAAGCAAAATACCTCCTAACTCAATTTTTGTTCCTCTCCAATTTTGGGGTTTTTCCGGAGGGGAGGGGAGGGGAGCGTAAATCATTTAAAAAGGGGTCACTGTTTCAACTAGGTTTAAAGGGGAAATTTTTTTATTTTCAACCTCACACTCAAGAACAAGATATTGGCACTAGATTGGAGAAGAAATGGAATAAAATCAGGGTGTCCTTTTTGGGTGAAAGTTCACGGCTAAGAGGAAGAAAATGAAGGAAGGATCTTGCTCATTTTTTTTTCTAGTACCCACACTTGTTTCTCTTAGAAGGAAGAAGTAGTAAAATAGGAATGAAAGGGGGAGGAGTTACGGCCAGTTTAGAGGAAGGAGAAGGAAAATAGACTTTGCTCCTTTTTCTCTTCACCAACACCATAACAACTTGGAGAAAAAAAAAGGAAAAAAAGAAGGAGTAATAGAGATGGGGGTGCCACGGCCTGACTGTAAAAAGAGAAGGGAGAAAAAAATAAAAATGGAATTGAGAGAGGAGAGCTACGCTGGACAAGGAAAAAGGGAAGGGAATGAAACTTGCCTTTCTTTAATTTTTCTCCTCACCCAAAATTGGAAACTTGGGGACAAAGAAAGAAGGAAAAAAATATAAGTGGATAAGAATGAGGGAGGGCATTCGGCCTCGTTAGAGAATAAAGGGAGGGATTAAAAAAAATATTAATCCAAAAAGAAAGCTAATTAGATAAGATCAATGATAGATATTTTTAATAACCCACTAATCACTTGATACTTAGCACTTAGGATAAGACCAACTAAGATATTTTTGGATTAACCACCATATCTTGACACTTAATCACTCTACTCATAATTACCCACTAATTCTAAGGTTTTGGTGTCACAAAATTACGGCGTCGATTAGTCGCGTTAACGATAATTCGCTTGCCTATAAACCGCGTAAATTAATTTACCTAGAAATTAATTCTTTGCATGATAAATAAATTATCTATAAATAATAAAACAATTAAAAACACTCAAACAATATCACAACAAGTTACGTTTCGATTTTTATAGAAATCGGAGTTCGTTTTAAATTTTTGTTGCGGATAAAAATTATCTGACAATTCAAAATAGGACGAAACTTCGTTAGAATTACTCGACGAATTTTGAACCATGAATTAATATTAAATATTAATTCTTAAATTAAATTCCATCTTGATTTAATTCAATCACTTTCTTAGTCAACAAGAATACGCGTTACCGCGTTAAACAGAAAATTTATAATAGGTCTAATTGATGAATTCACCTTAAAAGCAGCATACGTCTATGCTGTTTATTAATTTGAATTGAAATCATAAATAATAATTATTAATAATAAAAAATTTATTTAAAATAAGTCAAAATAATTCCTCTTACTCTCAGTAAATCATTGAGGTGATCAGTCTCTACGACTTATGTTCAAGTATTTGGGACTTTATTGCTAAAACATTTTTTCTTAAAAATTGGGATGTTACACTACCAACCCCTTAAAATAGTTTCGTCCTCAAAACTATGCTGATATGAAAATACGAAGAATTACATTACTCAAATCACTTTACTCAAATCCATAAAAATAATTTGTAACACATAAGCGTCCACAATAAATATTATTATAAGTGGTACTATAATATTTATAGCTACATACATAATATTGCAATCACGACATAGCATGCAACAACAACAACCACACTCAATAGCACTAAGTATATATATCACACAGAATTACACACGTAGATTATTAGAGAAAAAATCCTTATAATCCACTGACGCTTTATTCCAAAGCCACGACCTCTGCGTTATTCACGATCATGAACACGAACAAGAATACGAACACGACTACATGCTATCACCACACACATCACTACACACACACACACACCTGGCCACGGTCACATGCATCAAAAATTCAAAAACCACTTAAAACTTCAAAAGATTAACCTTCTTTCTAAAACAGCACCTGAAATAAAAATTTAATAAAACCCAACTTTTCCTTTAAGACTCAACCAATCTCATGGACATTGAAGTTCCTTTGAGATTAGGTCCTCATCGTCTCAAAATTATGCACCACACTTCGATTAAAGATTAAAAGTAAAATCTGAAATTTTAAATCAACAACTCACTTCTTTTTTTTCCCTAAAATTCTTTTAGATCAAAACCTTCCTAAAATAATTTTACACACCAACGACAAAAAAATTACTAACAACTAGCTGTTAAAAATTGAAATTCCTTTTCATTTTTCTTAAGGCACTACCCACTCAAAATTTTATTTCTTAAACTCATTCTAACTCACACATAAACTTTTTAACAAAAGGATTAACAATAAAACCTTTCTCTACCACTTCTATATTACAACTAAACACAAAATCACCAAGGATTTAAGTTAGAAAACTTGAAAGCAAACCTCGCACATAGATACATGTGATCACGGGTTCACGCCCTCAAATTAACACCAAACATTTCAATTTTCATTTCAACACCACACACACATAAACTTGGTTTTCTAACAAAACAAGATCAAAAACATTTTTCCAACATCAATCTTCTCAACAACAATTCTGACAAAAGATCTTCAAAGAAAACTTGAAATCATCAACATTTTTTTTATACAACCAAAAGGAAGAAAAATCTTTGCTAATAAATCATAATCAACAAGATTATCTACAATGAGACAAGAATTGAAAGCAAAAGAACTGAAATACTCACCTAAAATTTTCCAGGAACCCGCGGTCTGAAGACAAAAAGAGAAAAAAAAATTTCCCCGATCACCAAACACAAAATCACCCATAATATCAACCATAAATGCCAAGTGGAATCCATCTTAAGGTTTATGGCTCAAAATATGGAAATGAAAGAGGATCCATCCCAAAATAATTCAAACATCAAACATTGTGGTTTATATCTAGAACCACTAATAATCCAAAGATCGTAATAATAATAATAATAATAATAATAATAATAATAATAATAATAATAATAATAATAATAATAGCGTCTTCTACAATAATTCCGGAATCTCATCTCTTATTTCCCGAAGGACTTAAGAGGTTCATGGTGACAGAGGTCAACCAATCCCTTAGTCTCTGTAGATTGCTCTTCTCCCTGCTGTCCTAACATTTCACATTGATTTTCCGTAGTAGTCAGTTGAGCAACATCAACTACTGTCCCTACTACAGCCTAGCTATCCGAATCCTCTATTCCATACTTAAATTATCAGTTCTAACAAAATAGTCCTTCGTCTCTGAGGTATTGTATTCTCACAAGGCCTCACGACCTAGTCAGAACCCCACAACAATTTCGTGTGTTAACACACATTGTTTCAATTAAGAAACAATTTCAAACAAGTAAAAGTAGAGTTACTCCACTTGAGGAACAAACAAACATAAAAGCACAATTTGACCCCTCACAAGCTGTTCTCTACAATAGTTTTCCAACTCACAGTCCGGTTAGAACCGAACCGCTCTGATACCACCTTTGTACCACCTCATTCCTGCATCGCTACTAGACTAAAACATAACCCTTGCAAGTTCAAATCCTTTTGAAAATGAAACACTCTGGTTGTATGGTTTCGAAAATATGAGTCTATTTTTTTCTTTTAAAGACATCTTTTTTTAAAATAGCAGTCAGAGTATTACAGCACTTTCAAAAGTTGGTGAATAAACAAAGACACCAAAATAAAACCACAAGAACCATACTCATAAATTTATTCAATCATTGCACACCTGACAATTCAAGTCTTGAAAACTAAAATACATTTATTACAACACTGTAATTGATACCGCAACATTCTATAGCTGGTCGACACACTACATCACTTACTAGACTTCTAGTAAGTTCAAACTAACACATAAGGCGAATAGCCAGATAGGACTATCCTCAGCTACGCATGTCAGCAACTTCGAATACTTTCAGTCTTCACGATCTGGGTTACAATCATTGATTGAAAGAACCATAGGCAAGGGTCAACTTCTTACAAAAAGATAGATTTAAATGCAACAGCATATATCACAGCCAACCATATTACACAGACATAATATAATCTGAAACCACAAACCAAATTCTTCAACATAGATAAATAATCATGTCATTAACATTAAAGAATAGCTAAATAAGGCTGCACATAATTCCCTATTGATGCAACTACATGCCAGTGCACATGATTCCGGAATATCACAAAATACCCATATTAATGGGCTGTCGACTGGTCCACGCATAGGATACAATAGACCGGCCCAACTGGTCCACGCATAGGATGCAACAGTCTGATAATGTCCCCGCATAGGACTAACGATGACACTGAGCTCCCTACATAGGATTATCCATTTTAGGATTTCAATTCAGGTAGACGTCTCTATGTATGCATGTCAATGCATCTCCACATACTCTATTGAACATATCAACGCATATGATATTTCAAATATGGCATAATTAAATAATTATCCAGCACAACACTTAGTAGCATATATCTTAAACACAAATAAGCATACATGATCACAAGATTATACACCACTCCATCAACTTCAGAATCACAGTAATCCAAGCAATTCACCACAATTCGCATTTAAATCACACTATTCAGACATTCGAAACATAGCACATAATATTAAATATTGAATGTCAAGTACCCTTACACACAACATACGAAACATAAATCTTATCTCAACATTTAATATCAGAACTCTAGATATGTCTAGAAGTAGCCCTTACAAATTAGAGCTCCACATCCATGCTAACGTCAGGACTCATCACGAACACTCGCATGCACGTACTCACGACCTCAACAACCCTAAGACAACAACATTGACTCTTAGAAAACTCTCTAAATCTCTTAAAAGGAACCCCTAGGCCATGGTTTGCAAACAAACCCCTAGGGTACACAACTCAAAGTCATTTTTACTAAAACTCATAATTAAAGGTTAAAAAAATATTTTTTAAACACTTTACAACTTAATCAAAATCTTTATAACTAAACTTTTAACTTTAAAAACACAAGAAAATTATTTTCTTTCAAAACCTAAAACAAAGATTAAACTACTAAAATACCTAATTAACAACACTAATATATTAATCAAGTAAAAGTTTCAAAACATTGCCAAGACATCAAAATACTCCCTCGGCTTTAACTACTAAGACTCCACCTTGGTTTAGGAATACAAAGACTCCCTCCAACCTTTGTGTTTCGTTGTCTTAAAACCAAAACAATTTCTCAAATCCAATTCTAACTCCTTCCAAAATTTTCCAAGCTTAAATAACAATCTAAAACACATTATTCAAGTCAATAACACAAAACTAATTTTCTTCCCAACCCTTCTAGGCTCTCGACCACACCCTTATTTTTAGGGGAAAATTGCAAAGCTTTCCAAATCAACAAAACTACCTAATTCAACACCTAATTCCTTTTCCAAATTTCCCAAGTTTTAAAATCAAAACCATTACACTAAATACTTTGCTCCCATCATAGCCTTTCAAGCCTCAAGGAGTCTCAAAACATAATTTTTCTTTGATCAAACTCAAAGTACCAACAACAACAACAAATTTAAGCAACAAACAACAATAACCCCAACCCAATTTGGTAATTCACATGAGCAATCACATTTCCCCCTTTTCCATAGGGCAAATTGGCCTAGGGTTCCAAAAATTTGGGGAAAAATTGATCCTCTTGCTTCATGATCATAATCAAGATATAATAAAAGCATTAAACAAAAAAATAATCAAAGAAATCAACTCCTAATCCAACCAAAAAAGGTGTCACTGTTTCAGCTAGGTTTCAAGGGGAATATTTTTTATTTTCAACCTCACACTCAAGAACAAGATATTGGCACTAAATTGGAGAAGAAATGGAAAAAAATTAGGGTGTCCTTTTTGGGTGAAAGTTCACGACTAAGAGGAAGAAAATGAAGGAAGGATATTGCTCATTTTTTTTCTAGTACCCACACTTGTTTTTCTTAGAAGGAAGAAGTAGTAAAATAGGAATGAATGGGGGAGGAGTTACGGCCAGTTTAGAGGAAGGAGAAGGAAAATAGGCTTTGCTCCTTTTTCTCTTCACCAACACCATAACAACTTGGATAAAAAAAAAGGAAAAAAAGGAGTAATAGAGATGGGGGAGCCACGGCCTGACTGTAAAAGGAGAAGGGAGAGAAAAATAAAAATGGAATTGAGAAAGGAGAGCTACGCTGGACAAGGAAAAAGGGAAGGGAATGAAACTTGCCTTTCTTTAATTTTTCTCCTCACCCAAAATTGGAAACTTGGGGACAAAGAAAGAAGAAAAAAAATATAAGTGGATAAGAATGAGGGAGGGCATTCGGCCTGGTTAGAGAATAAAGGGAGGGATTAAAAAAAAATATTAATCCAAAAAGAAAGCTAATTAGATAAGATCAATGATAGATATTTCTAATAACCCACTAATCACTTGATATTTAACACTTAGTATAAGACCAACTAAGATATTTTTGGATTAACCACTATATCTTGACACCTAATCACTGTACCCATAATTACCCACTAATTCTAGGGTTTTGGTGTCACAAAATTACGGTGTTGAGTAGTCGCGTTAACGATAATTCGCTCACCGATAAACTGCGTAAATTAATTTACTTAGAAATTAATTCTTTGCGTGATAAATAAATTATCTATAAATAATAAAACAATTAAAAACACTCAAACAATATCACAACAAGTTATGTTTCGATTTTCATCCAAATCAGAGTTCGTTTTAAATTTTTGTTGCGGATAAAAATTACCCGACAATTCAAAATAGGACGAAACTTTGTTAGAATTACTCGACGAATTTTGA
Organism: Calophaca sinica; assembly: GCA_037113605.1. Classification (NCBI taxonomy): domain Eukaryota; kingdom Viridiplantae; phylum Streptophyta; class Magnoliopsida; order Fabales; family Fabaceae; genus Calophaca; species Calophaca sinica. Next base: position 97,686,879 of record CM073733.1, on the reverse strand, counting down.
ACCATAAATTAATATTAAATATTAATTCTTAAATTAAATTTTTCCTTGATTTAATTCAATCACTTTCTTAGTCAATAAGAATATGCATTACCGCGTCAAACAGAAAAATTATAATACGTCTAATTGATGAATTTACCTTAAAAGCACCATACGTCCACGATGTCTATTAATTTGAATTGACATCATAAATAGTAATATTAATAATAAAAAAATTATTTAAAATAAGTCAAAATAATTCCTTTTACTCTTAGTAAATCATTGAGTTGATCAGTCTTTACGACTTACGTTCAAGTATTTGGGACATTATTGTTAAAATAATTTTTCTTAAAAATTGAGATGTTACACCACCCCTTTCCCATTTCTCTCCCATTTCTAGTACCCACACTTGTTTCTCTTAGAAGGAAGAAGTAGTAAAATAGGAATGAATGGGGGAAGAGTTACGGCCGGTTTAGAGGAAGGAGAAGGAAAATAGAATTTGGTCCTTTTTCTCTTCACCAACACCATAACAACTTGGAGAAAAAAAAAGGAAAAAAAGAAGGAGTAATAGAGATGGTGGTGCCACGGCCTGACTGTAAAAGGAGAAGGGAGAGAAAAATAAAAATGGAATTGAGAGAGGAGAGCTACGCTGGACAAGGAAAAAGGGAAGGGAATGAAACTTGCCTTTCTTTAATTTTTCTCCTCGCTCAAAATTGGAAACTTGGGGACAAAGAAAGAAGGAAAAAAAATATAAGTGGATAAGAATGAGGGAGGGCATTCGGCCTGGTTAGAGAATAAAGGGAGAGATTCAAAAAATATTAATCCAAAAAGAAAGCTAATTAGATAAGATCAAGGATAGATATTTCTAATAACCCACTAATCACTTGATACTTAGCACTTAGGATAAGATCAACTACGATATTTTTGGATTAACCACCATATATTGACACCTAATCACACTACCTGTAACACCCGTACTTTTATGATACGTTATTTAGTGTTGTTGTAGTGTAATTTTTGTCGTAATTATGCTATAATAAGCAATTCATTATTCTCTAAATAAGTGATTTAAATAAATCTAGATCAAATTGAATTTGAGAATTAATATTTCATATTAATTCATGGTTCGAATATCGTCAAAAAATTCTAACGAAGTTTCGTCGCGTTTTGAATCGCCGAGCAGTTTTACCGCAGATAAAAATTTTAAACGAACTTCGAATTCGATGAAAATCGAATCGTGAATTGTTGTGATTATTTTTGAGTGTTTTAGATTTTTTTTATTATTTATGATAATTTATTTTCACGCGGTGAATTAATTTCTCGTTGAATTAATTTTCGCGAATTTATCGGCGGAAAATTAATCGATAACGCGATTACTCGACGCCGTGTTTTAGCAACCCTTAAACTCTAGGATTAGAGGGTACCATAAGAGATTATTGATTAGATGGGATATATTAATTGATGGGATTAAAATCTTTACTTTTTGGAGAGGTGTCACACTTTGTGTGATTAGTTTTTTTAACACTTTATTAGACTAGTTTTTAGCCAAGTGTTTTTAAGTGAAAAACTAATTTTCCCCTCCCCTTAACCAGCCCAAACCCGCGGCCTCCCCCACTCTCTATCTCCATCATCTTCATCCTTTCATCCTAGTGAGAGAAGCTCTAGAGAAAACCTCCATGGTTTCAAGTTTCTTCAAGGTTTTCAACTTCATTTCACCTCCAATTTGCAACCTTTCTTGCTCTTAGTTCTCCTTCTACTTCATCATCATCTATTTCATCACCAAGCAAGATTAAGAGAAGCATTTTCCCTTCCCCAAACAGCCCCCTAGGCCGCGAGCTCAAGGAGGTAGTAGGTAGTAGTTCTTTTCCTTTTCTTTTCTTGTTTTGTGTCTTAATGATTGCTTGATTGTGATCCATGATAGAAATGAACACCAAGAACTCCTAATCTTGGAACCCTACGTGAAACCCTAAGGGTGAAAAAGAGGGAAAAGGTGTGATCTTAGTGAATCAAGAAATTAATTGGTTAAATGAGCTTCCTTGATGTTGTTGTTGTTGTTGTTGTGTGTGATAGTTTTGGAGCTAGCATGTTGTTTAGGTTGTTTTGTAGATGGAGACCATTCTTGAAGAAGGGGATTAGGGGTATTTATTTTGTAAATCATGTAATTAATTGATGGTTCTTGTTTCTTGGTTAGTACAATTGTGTTTGTGATTGTTGAAATGGTTTGAATCAAAAGAGTTAGTAAAATTTTATTAAAAACCTTGTTCTTGAGAGACTTGAAGACATTTTTGGAACTTGATTAAACTTTGCCTTGAGCTATAGTTTGTTAGGTTGTGAAAGAAATTTCAAATGAATTGGTGTTGTTTAATTGTTTTAGGAAGTTGGAAATTGTCTCCAATTTTGGGTGTGAGGGCCGCGAGCCCTATGGAGCATAAGGAAGGAAAATTTGTTTGCAAACTTGATCTTGATAGTTGTACTAATGTTTGTTTGAGTTTTGGAAAAATTAGGGAAATAGTTTGCTAAATTAAATTGAAGTCTCGCAATTTTTTTTTAAAGAAAAGGGGTGGAGGCCGAGAGCCTTAGAAGAGGCATGGATGGAAAATTATTCTTGTAAACTTGATTAAAAGGATTGTATTGGTGTGTTTCTAGGTTGTAGGAAATGAATGGAATTGAAAAATGGTGATGTTTTCATGTATTGGCTCTCAAAGAAAATGATTCTTTAAATTTAGTATTTTAAACATATGTTTTAGTATTCCAAATTGAGTTCAAAGTGGAAGTGTTTGGTTAGGAAAAGGGTTTAGGTGTTGAGAGCCTAAGTTTTTTTTTTTTTAAGTTGAGTCTTAGAATTGTGCTAAGCTTACCTTGTGATGATAGGACTTGTAGACCCCAAATTCGTGTGACGCGGGATTGAGGCGAGCGGTACCACGCTAGAGGACGACTGTGGTAAGGGCAACTTGTAGATATGGATAGATTTAAATTTCTGTCATAAAGCGAAGAAGTCTGAGAACCTCCAGGTTTGAAGTGAGGGTCTTGTACCCCTTCGATTTTTAGTTCTTAAAAACTTTCATTATGATTACTTAGTGGGCTTGTCTGCAAGTGGTTAGCAGCTGTCCCTAACCCCTCACACTTGTTTGATTTCCTCTCTGTCAACTCCACTGAGCTGCAGAGGGATGAATTGTATCTCGACTGTTGGATATGACTTGATTGCTTGATACTGTTGAATTGGGTTCTCTTGTATTGAGCTTTGTGTGAATATTTATTTAATATGCGATTGAATAATTATTCGAGTTTGCTTTCTTGAATTATCATATGAGTTGGTTTATTCATCATGCTTCCTTGAATCATCATATGGGCATCTGTGCATCTTGTTGTCTCTTGCTTTATGTTTGTTGTTTCTATGATTATTTGAGAAGTTGACCCTTTCCCGTGGTTCCTTCAACCCATGATGGTAGCCCTGGCAATGACGAAGAACCTGGTGATACCGGCGATGACGACATCGCCGGAGATTGTGTTTGATTTTCTAGATATCGAGATGTCCGCAGCGATGGAGCTCGACCCCATCTCCCGCCGTGTTGTATATACAGGGGACGTTGTACAGACTTTTCGAGTTGATGGACTAGTGATGAGACAGGAGACATCTAGGCGTACAGTTATCTTTTCGATCAGGACGATGCAGGTGGTGGATGCATGGCGCAACATTCAGAGAGCAGTCGATGCCAGTATCATCTTCTTCGTCAGAAGGATCTTTGGAGATTCTGAGGCGTATTACTACTCGTTATGCAACTCTGCCTAGGAGAGCGAGATTTCGGATGACAGCTCGAAAGAGCGTGATCAGGCGTGAAACTGCTGAAGCTTCTACATCTCGAGCGGCAGCTACTCCAAGTTCTTTGGCAGAGCCTGAGCCTGAGGCAGAGCCAGCTTCCCCCATGATTGTCAGGACACCTACTCCACTGGGACATCTTTCACCTGTATGTCGAGAGTGCGGTGAGGCAGGATGTAGTGGCACAGGATTCATTGAGGAAGTGCTGGTAGAGGAGGACGTGTCAGAGGGTATACCTGCTGCGATTCCTTTCATAGACTTGACTGGAGAGGATGCGGCGGACCCGATGGAGGATGATGACGAGGAGGATCCGTTTGAGGATGCAAATAGCAATCTGTAGTTGCTGTGATTGTCTGACGGCTTGTTTTGTATTTTGGATGACTGTAGTATTTTATTTATAGTGTACATTTTGTTTTGGTGACCAGTCAGGCTTGGTGGATGTCTTTTGTGTACTGCAGGGTAGACTGGTGGCATACTTTTGGAGTAGCCCCTTGCGTGGGTGTCTGTTGGGAGTACCCTTGGGGTATGATTGCTCTCACGAGGGTCTTCATACTATAGGTGTATTATCTTATACATGTTTATGCACTTTCTATTTTGTACAAATTGCCTATGGCTACTTGCTTATATATATAAATGTATTTCCAGAGCATGCGTCTTGTGTCTTAGATTGCACCATGTCTCTAAAAGCTGTGACAACTCTGTGTATGCTTGCGGATGTAATCGTTTAAAAAAAAATAGACCGCATTTTCCATAGGACACAAGAGTACTATTTTTTTAAAAAAGCGCGTCGCATATAGGGTTGGTTTAAGTTTAGTAGCGGTCCGGAAATGGGTCGTTACACTACCCATAATTACCCACTAATTCTAGGGTTTTGGTGTCACAATTACAGCGTCTAGTAGTCGCGTTAACTATAATTCGCTCGACGATAAATCGCGTAAATTAATTTACCTAGACATCAATCATATCCCAACACAACACGTGAATCAAACGGGTCAAACACACTATGCAAGGTGCTTTCATATTGTCAATTGATAATTTTTCAAATTCATACTTTTGTGATTAGCATTCACTTTTACACTTAGTTAGTGTTTGGTTGGAGGAAAATGGAGGGGAGGGGAGCGGAGGTGTTATTTTAAATTTTTTATGTTTGGTTCAATTTTTAGTAGGGGAGAGGAGGGGAGGGAAGCAAAATACCTGCTAACTCAATTTTTGCTCCTCTCCAATTTTGGGCTTTTTCTGGAGGGGAGGGGAGAGGAGCTTAAATCATTTAAAAAGGGGTCACTGTTTCAGCTAGGTTTCAAGGGGAAATTTTTTTATTTTCAACCTCACACTCAAGAACAAGATATTGGCACTAGATTGGAGAAGAAATGGAATAAAATCAGGGTGTCCTTTTTGGGTGAAAGTTCACTGCTTAGAGGAAGAAAATGAAGGAAAGAGGAAGAAAATGAAGGAAGGATCTTGCTCATTTTTTTTTCTAGAACCCACACTTGTTTCTCTTAGAAGGAAGAAGTAGTAAAATAAGAATGAATGGGGGAGGAGTTACGGCCAGTTTAGAGGAAGGAGATGGAAAATAGACTTTGCTCCTTTTTCTCTTCACCAACACCATAACAACTTGGAGAAAACAAAGGAAAAAAGGAAGGAGTAATAGAGACGGCGGTGCCATGGCTTGACTGTTAAAGGAGAAGGGAGAGAAAAATAACAATGGAATTGAGAGAGGAGAGCTGCGCTCAACAAGGAAAAAGGGAAGGGAATGAAACCTGCCTTTCTTTAATTTTTCTCCTCACCCAAAATTGGAAACTTGGGGACAAAGAAAGAATGAAAAAAAAAATATAAGAGGATAAGAATGAGGGAGGGCATTCGGCCTCGTTAGAGAATAAAGGGAGGGATTAAAAAAAATATTAATCCAAAAAGAAAGCTAATTAGATAAGATCAAGCATAGATATTTCTAATAACCCACTAATCACTTGATACTTAGCATTTAGGATAAGACCAACTAAGATATTTTTGGATTAACCACCATGTCTTGACACTTAATCACTCTACCCATAATTACCCACTAATTCTAGGGTTTTGGTGTCACAAAATTACGGCGTCGAGTAGTTGCGTTAACGATAATTCGCTCGCCGATAAACCGCGTAAATTAATTTACCTAGAAATTAATTTTTTGCGTGATAAATAAATTATTTATAAATAATAAAACAATTAAAAACACTCAAACAATATCACAACAAGTTACGTTTCGATTTTTATCGAAATCGGAGTTCGTTTTAAATTTTTGTTGCGGATAAAAATTACCCGACAATTCAAAATAGGACGAAACTTCGTTAGAATTACTCGACAAATTTTGAACCATGAATTAATATTAAATATTAATTCTTAAACTAAATTTCATCTTTATTTAATTCAATCACTTTCTTAGTCAACAAGAATACGTGTTACCGCGTCAAACAGAAAACTTATAATAAGTCTAATTGATGAATTCACCTTAAAAGCAGCATACGTCTACGCAGTCTATTAATTTGAATTGACATCATAAATAATAATTATTAATAATAAAAAAATTATATAAAATAATTTGGAATTGACATCAGTAAATCATTGAGGTGATCAGTCTCTACGACTTACGTTCAAGTATTTGGGACTTTATTGCTCAAACATTTTTTCTTAAAAATTGGGATGTTACACTACCAACCCCTTAAAATAGTTTCGTCCTTGAAAATATGCTGATACGAAAATACGAAGAATTACTTTACTTAAATCACTTTACTCAAATCCATAAAAATAATTTGCAACACATAAGCGTCCACAATATATATTATTATAAGTGGTACTATAATATTTATAGCTACATACATAATATTGCAATCACGACATAGCATGCAACAATAACAATCACCGTCAATAGCACTAAGTATATATATCACACAGAATTACACACATAGATTAATAGACAAAAAGTCCTTACAATCCAATGACGCTTTATTCCAGAGCCACGACCTCTGCATTATTCACGATCACGAGCACGAACAAGAATACAAACACGACTACATGCTATCACCACACACATCACTACACCACACACACACACCTGGCCACAGTCACACACATCAAAAATTCAAAAACCACTTAAAACTTCAAAAGATTAACCTTCTTTCTAAAACAACACCTGAAATAAAAATTTAATAAAACCCAACTTTTCCTTTAAGACTCAACCAATCTCATGGACATTGAAGTTCCTTTGAGATTTGGTCCTCATCATCTCAAAATCATCCACCACACTTCGATTAAAGATTAAAAGTAAAATCTAAAATTTTAAATCAACAACTCACTTCTTTTTTTTTCCTAAAATTATTTTAGATCAAAACCTTCCTAAAATAATTTTACACACCAATGACAACAAAATTACTAACAACTAGCTGTTAAAAATTGAAATTCCTTTTCATTTTTCTTAAGGCACTACCCACTCAAAATTTTATTTCTTAAACTCATTCTAACTCACACATAAACTTTTTAACAAAAGGATTAACAATAAAACCTTTCTCTACCACTTCTATATTACAACTAAACACGAAATCACCAAGAATTTAAGTTAGAAAAACTTGAAAGCAAACCTCGCACATAGATACATGTGATCACGGGTTCACGCCCTCAAATTAACACCAAACATTTCAATTTTCACTTCAACACTACACACACATAAACTTGGTTTTCCAACAAAACAAGATCAAAAACATTTTTCGAACATCAATCTTCTCAACAACAATTCTGACAAAAGATCTCCAAAGAAAACTTGAAATCATCAACATTTTTTTTTATACAGCCAAAAGGAAGGAAAATCTTTGCTACTAAATCATAATCAACAAGATCATCTACAATGACACAAGAATTGAAAGCAAAAGAACTGAAATACTCACCTAAAATCTTCCAGGAACCCGTGGTCTGAAGACAAAAAGAGAAAGAAGAATTTCCACGATTACCAAACACAAAATCACCCACAACATCAACCATAAATGCCAAGTGGAATCCATCTTAAGGTTTATGGCTCAAAATATGGAAATGAAAGAGGATCCATCCCAAAAATCATCCTAAAACTTGCGGTTTTTTAAGAAGGAAATGGAAGGAAAATCAATTTCTAATACTCCCACAATCTCGCGGCTTCAAAGTAAGCACTACCACTTCCCAACACTCTAAACTCTCAAGATCTCTCACACATCTCAGCACCACACGATTGAGCACAAATTTGGAGAAGGATGAAGGAAAAATGGAGGTCTTGGAGCAAAAATGCCTCACGGTTTACAAGGGAAGAAAAAGGAAGGAAGTTGAAGTTCTCTACCAACACCAACACACAAAATTTATTCTCCGCTCTATTATTAAAAGGAACCGGCCAAGGAAGAAGTGAAGCGAAAAGTAATCCCCACCCCAAAAATTCTACTAGTTATCAATGTCTTTAGATCAAGATAAGATTTTGTAGGTTTGTTTTTTTAAACCAAAAGTTGGCCGGTCACGGGTCTCAAATAAGGGTTGAGACTCACAAAATCTTGGTCTAAGGCATCTATTTACGCTAAGACAAAAATGGAATATTTTTTCCTGCACCCTTTTGTGAGTGAGTGGTCGGCCAAGTAAGAAAGGGAAAAGTGAAAAATGAGTCATCCACTATACTTAGCTTTCCTTTAAAGAAAATTTTTCATGACTCAAAGAAATATGGATAAGGCTTGGTAAAAATTTTAGGTACTACCCAATACTAGCTAGACAACTTGTCACGCATTGAACCACTACTGGCACTCCCACTAACCCTCTAGATTCCATTTAACTGAGTCAAATGGGGCTCGCGTAAATTAAATTGTCACAAGACATTTAATTAACGCTTGCTAGGAAATAATTGCGTATAATATTTTATTGGGAAAATATTAACACGCTGAAAATAATTAAACAATGACATAATCAACCACATATATTCACAGCAGTACAAAAATACATTACTACAAAAATACAGATGTTAGTGGCAAACATGTCACACTCTGAAAATCATGAAATAGTTTTGATTTTCAAATCTAGTACATATCAAAATAATTCAAACATCAAACATTGTGGTTTATATCTAGAACCACTAATATTCCAAAGATCATAATAATAATAATAATAACAATAGCGTCTTCTACAATAATCCCGGAATCTCATCTCTTATTTCCCGAAGGACTTAAGAGGTTCATGGTGACAAAGGTCAACCAATCCCCTGGTCTCTGTAGATTGCTCTTCTCCCTGCTGTCCTAGCAGTTCACATTGATTCTCTGTCGTAGTCTGTTGAGCAACAACAACTACTGTCCCTACTACATCCTAGCTATCTGAATCCTCTATTCCATACTTGAATTATCAGTTCTAACAAAAGAGTCCTTCCTCTCTGAGGTATTGTATTCTCACAAGGCCTCACAACCTAGTCAGAACCCCACAACAATTTCGTGTGCTAAAACACATTGTTTCAATTAAGAAACAATTTCAAACAAGTAAAAGTAGAGTTAATCCACTTGAGGAACAAACAAACACAAAAGCACAATTTGACCCCTCACAAGCTGTTCTCTACAATAGTTTCCCAACTCACAGTCCGGTTAGAACCAAACCGCTCTGATACCACCTTTGTAACACCTCATTCCTGGAGCGCTACTAGACTAAAACATAACTCTTGCAAGTTCAAATCCTTTTGAAAATGAAACACTCTGGTTGTATGGTTTCAAAAATATGAGTCTATTTTTTTTCTTTTAAAGACATCTTTTTTAAAATAGCAGTCAGAGTATTGCAGCATTTTCGGAAGTTGGTGAATAAACAAAGACACCAAAATAAAACCACAAGAACCATACTAATAAATTAATTCAATCATTGCACACCTGACAATTCAAGTCTTGAAAACTAAAATACATTTATTACAACACTGTAATTGATACCGCAACATTCTATAGCTGGTCGACACGCTACATCACTTACTATACTTCTAGTAAGTTCAAACTAACACATAAGGCGAATAGCCAGATAGGACTATCCTCAGCTACGCATGTCAGCAACTTCGAACACTCTTCAGTCTTCACGATCTGGGTTACAATCATTGATTGAAAGAACCACAGGCAAGTGTCAACTTCTTACAAAAAGATAGATTTAAATGCAATAGCATATATCACAGCCAACCATATTACACAGACATAATATAATCTGAAACCACAAACCACATTCTTCAATATAGATAAATAATCATGTCATTAACATTAGAGAACAGCTCAATAAGGATGCACATAATTCCCTATTGATGCAACTACATGTCAGTGCACATGATTCCGGAATATCGCAAAAGACCCATATTAATGGGCTGTCGGCTGGTCCATGCATAGCATACAACAGACCGACCCGACTGGTCCATGTATAAGATACAACAGTCTAGTAGTGTCCCTGCATAGGACTAACGATGACACTAAACTCCCCACATAGGATTATCCATTTTAGGATTTTAATTCAGGTCGAAATCTCTATGTATGCATGTCAATGCATCTCCACATACTCAATCGAATATATCAACGCATATGATATTTCAAATATGGCATAATTAAATAATTATCCAGCACAACACTCAGTGGCAAATATGTTAAACACAAATAAGCATATATGGTCACAAGATTATACACCACTCTGAACGTGAACACAAGAAGGGGGGTTGAATTGTGTTAAAAACTTTTCGCAAACTATGCGTAAAAACTACAAAATAAGTTGTTCAAAACTGTTTTGTATATCGGATGCAGAGAATTAAACAGGACCGGATGCAGAAATTTAAACAGTTTATAAAAACTTGTTTTACTGAGCAAGGTAAAGATAAATAATGTAAAGCAGTAAAGGATGAGACTCAGAGATTTATACTAGTTCACCACCAACTGGTAGCTACGTCTAGTCCCTTCGTTCCTAAAGGATTTTCCACTATAATCAACTGATTACAATTTCCTCAAGAGTATTCTTCTGTCACGAACTTGACAATACTCTTAACTTCTCAAACGACTCAAGATGATCGAGCCTTTGAGGAACAGAGCCTTAACTAGGCCAAATACGCTTTACAAAAGAGATTATGATTTTGATAACAATCAAAATAATTCTCACGATGAGGATGAAAAGATTAAGCTCAAAATGTAATAGCTTTCTAAAAGAAAGTATAAGACGCCGAGTTGATTCAATGTAGACCGTAAACTTGGCACTAAGCTTGATCGCACACTTGAGTAATATTGCTTTGAATGAAGTTTCTTCACGCTTCTCTAACTCTTCTTCAATGAATACCTTGGGGTATTTATAGGAGTCTTCAAGGGTATTATTGCAAAGTAAAAATATCTCCTTGCTATTGAGTGAGGTAATTTGAAATGTAGTCCTTTTCATCCTTTCCAGACAAGATCAGAATAGTACACATTACGTTTGCTCTATCTCGCAATTTGTAATTGCCTTGTACGATTTTTGTCTTATGCTAAAGGTGTCACCTTTGCTTCCTCGTACATCAAAATGAGCGCATAAAATCAAATTCAATTCCATTCCGTAACGCCGAGGCTAAGAGCAAAAACGTGATCACCACGTGCTTCATTAAAGAGATCAGACGCTCGCTCAGAACAGAGGACGGACGCTCGTAGCAATTGAGTGTTCCATGTGTCAAGAAGTCACACTGCTGGATGCTTGCTGTTAACAAGACGCTGAAGTGGGTTCGGATGCTGACACTAGTGGATTGTATTCAATTCTTTTGTATATTTCTTCTTCTTTCTTGAGAGATTTGTAGATATATAAATGAAGCTTTTGATACCTGTACACTCAAGGATATGTTAGAAGATAAATTGTTCTATTTGAGAAATATTTTGTTATCATCAAAATTAATGAGGGTCTAAACTTCTCAATCGTTTAGGTTCCAACAATCTCCCCCTTTTTAATGATGACAAATATCTAAAGTTGATGAACAATTTAATTTCAAAATATCATTAAAGGTCTCCCCCTGACTTTAACACTTTTGATGTATAAGACAATTCTAGTATTAAGGCGATTGTTAATAAACAAATTCATTTAAGTGATCGCAAAAATACATAGATGAATCAGAGCATATTTTTAACAAGGTGAGATCGGATGCTGATTTTCATTTTATCAAAAAGATTTTCATATTACCAACTTTATTGATCATTATTAGATTATTGGGTCAATGAATATCAATGCAGTTAATAGATATTAGAGCAATGAATAACCATACAAATGCTATGTATGAAATGATATGCATGATAAATTCAGTTTTAGTGTAGTCATCGGACGGTGAATTTGTTAATTTAATCAGACTCTCACGTGTTCATCAGACCTTTCTTTTACTCCCCTTTTGTCATCAGACAAAAAGAGTGTAAAGCACATCATAGTCAAAAAGATGGCTTAGAAAAATTTGAATGTATATAAACAGATAATCAGATAAAGGCATGTATAGTCAAATAATCAGAAAAACACTGAATAAAAATAAGAGAGTACCCAAAAAAAAAATTATATCACATAAAAAAATAAAATAAAAAATGTAAGGGTTTGGTGGTGGAGGAGGGATGTTGAGACGTTCATATAGAAGTTTCAGTGCATTCTCCAGCTGAGTGACTTTCAGATTAGTAGCCTTCATTTCTTCAAACTCTGCTTTAGGAATGGTGACCATTTCAACTGCAGGAGTAGAAGTAGAAGGTCTAGCTTCTGGTGCAGGTTTCATCTTCTGATGCTCTGCTAGCACCCAGTTGGAAAGCTTCAGTCTCAAGTCCTTATTTTGTTGAGCCTTTTGAAAGAATGCATCATTTGGTATAAACCATTTGATGAGACTTCCAAGTTTCCTCTGCTCGATTAGTGAATTCTTCTCCTTTTCTACCTCTTACGGATACAAAGAAATCCATGAAGACCGCTTTCCTATCTGAGCACGCCAAGAATGAAAGCCTCAAACTTATTCCCAGCTTCTTCTCCCCATATCCTTTTGATGAATTCACTTAATGCTTCAGAAGCAAAAGAGATTCCTTCATTTTATGCCAGGTACAATCCTCTCAGATTTTCCCTGTCATCTTCTGTAAGCACCAGGGGGACGAGGCATGGTAACAAGGCTTTGTCTTTCCATGTCTTTGACCATTGACTCCAAGTGAATCCAATGTCAAAGTGCTTTGTCACTGCAGCCCATTAGACATAAGTCTTCCCAGATTGATGTCAGTAATTCTGCTGATTGTGCCAACTGTTGGAATAGTGGCCTTCTCGGCATTGCAGCAGTTTGAGGAGCCAGTTCTCCATTCATCTTCCTTTAGAGAATTCAGGTAAAACCTTCTGGCATGATCCTCAGAGATCTTGGCAATCGGAAGCTTAGAGAATTCCTTAAGATTGTACTTCTTGGGAGCCTTCTCATACTCCGTGAGCCCGATCTTCTTTGAATGGCCGCTTGCCAGAGTAGGTTCTTTCCTTTTCCCAGGATAGACCAAGGTAGCCACCTTTGTGCATGTCTGGTACAATCTTCAACATGCAGACGAAGGATCCCTGAACTGTCTGATTACTTCAATCTTCTTCATCTCAAGACAGTGTGCCATGAAGGCAGCTTCTTCATCTGTGATCCACCTTCTGCATTCTTCCGATGTGAGCGGTTCAGTTTGTGGTAGGGTTCTAGGAAGGTCAACAGAGAAGGGAATTGCTCTCTACCAGATGCTAATCTCAATCTTTCTTTAAATGACATCTAAAAGTGGTCTTCTCCATCCTTGAAGGTAACACTCATCGGAGAGGCAATCTCCAGTCTGGCAGCTCTAGAGGTGAAGGTTTTCAAATGCCATGTGGAGGGACGATTGTAGATGCTATGATATATCTCATACTTAACAAACCGTGGTTTGTTAATACATGAGACATTCTTCCTTCCACCAGTGTCTGTAGATTTATGGGTAATGGTGAGTAAGGTGGGAGTGGTTTTGGTGATTTTATAGGTTTTAGGTGTGTAGGGTTTGAAGGGATTAATGGGAGGTACTTTGAATAATAGATTAAAGGGATGAGAGTGAAGTTTGGAAATATATGTGGTAAGTGAGGTATTTGAAGAATTTTGTGATAGGTCAAGGTTGAGTGTAGAGGATGATGGTTGGGTAGGTTTAGGGAGGGTAGAGGTTTGTCGGAGGCTCATTTTGGTTTTCTTGGTTTGTGGTTATGTTTGTGGTTGTGACATAGACAATGGGGGTGCAGGAATAACATCATGAGCATCAAAGACAGATACTGATTCATCAGCAGTAAAATCAAGTACCTTTGGGTTAACCTCTGAAGACTTAACCATCCTTCTTTTCGATCCTCTCGTGACAACAACAACAGGAGGAAGACGAGGGATTTGCTTCCCTTGACCGGACGCTGAAGCATCCTTTTCAGCTGCTGGCCTAAGCTGTTTCTCCAAGACCTTTCTGATGGGAATTCTATCCTCATCTTCTGGTTCTTCAACAGTAGGTGCAGGAGCCACCTTTTGTTTTGTTCTTCTTATCTCCTCAAGGAGACTCAAGAGTCTTTTCACACGGTCATTGAGCTTACGGTGGTTTTCTTTTCACCTTCTCCTTCCTGTTGCTCTATTTTCACTTTCTTGATCATAGAGCCAGAATTAGTCGCATCGACCAAACTGTTGACTCCAAAAACTTCTGGACAAACAACAGCACCAACACCAAAGTATTTTTCTCTTTCCTCTGTGTTGATGGAGTCAGTCAGCTTCCTCACAATGCCGTCTTTGATCATCATAATGGAGAGAAGGACTCCATAAGGGATTATCTTGACAATATTCTTCTTATCGACACTCTTCCTTGAGAAGACAAGGGCATTTATTAGATTGTTGATAATCAACCTTGGCAGATTGATTTTCTTCCTATCCATGTAGTTCCTCATAATGAACTTTTGCTCGTAGTTCACTATGTCGCTTGAGCCAGCCTTCAGAATCACGCTCTTGGCGATGATTTTGTGCAGTACTCGGTAGTAGCTTTTCAAGTCTTTGGCCGTGGGAGTGATGTTCTTCTTCTTCAGTTCACGGTAGTTTTCAAACAGGGCTTTATTGACGTTTTCAAGTCCTCTGTAAGCATCAGCCCAGTTTGAATGGTAACTGATTTCTTCACACGGACACTTGATCGTCTGAGCAATAGAGTTGATGGTGAAGCGTAGTTTGAAGCCTCTGATGTGTCCTTCTATGACTTCCCCCGAAAGTAAGTACGCATTCCCCCAGAACTCCTTAATAGCGTAGCTCTGTACGTCAACTAGTTCCCAGATGAAGTAGTTTTTCCAACCCAGTTTCTTAAGACCCTTTTCAAAATCAAAACCGTATAGCTTGAAGTTCTCAAAATCAACCCGGTTCTCATTCAGAAGTTTTGCCTCTGAGAAGACGTCGAAGGCAGCAGTGTATTGTCTAACCTTTCTGTCGGCCATTGTAGCAGTTGAAGAGAAGGTGATGGTGGTTTTAGGGTTCGAAAACACACACACACACACACAGAGAGAGACAGAGAGAAAGAGAACGGTTTTGCAGAAAACGCAGAGTGAAATGATGGAGCGAAAGATGTGGAGTAGTGGGAAAGTTGATAGAAAATGGTACAGTTCTTTTTCAAAAAATCGCTTCGTATTTCCACATAAAAATTAAATCAAAAAGAAAAAAAAAATAAAGATTCGCCTTTTCATTAAATGCAGACGCCAAAAGAAAAGTAAGATCAAGAAAAAGATTTTATCGAAAGACATAAATAATTATGACTCAGTAGATGTGATGAGACGCTTAAGTCCTTAACACGTGTGACACGTGTGGGTGTGCTCGGACGCACGCAACCGATTCACCAGACGATGAGTTATGATGCATATGACAAATAAGATGCTTATTCATATACATGCTTATGTCATACCAGATGCTGAGATTTTGTATATTATCTGAAGTTGAGATTAATCATTCTTCTACAAGATGAAAATTTAAATTTCTTCTTATAAAATTGAATCTATCTCCAGCAAGGGGTTTTGTAAATATATCAGCCCACTGATGGTCAGTGTCTACAAATTTTATTTCTATAATACCCTTCTGAATATATTCTCTTATGAAGTGATGCTTAATCTCAATGTGCTTGGCTCGTGAATGCAATATGAGACTTTTAGTAAGACAGATTGCAGAAATATTGTCACAAAAGATAGGAATGTTACTCTCTTTTATCAGATAGTCTTCAAGTTGATATTTCATCCACAGAAGTTGAGAGCTGCAACTTGATACTGAAATATACTCAGCTTCTGCTGTTGAGAGTGCAATCATGCTTTGCCTTTTGCTTGACTAAGATACAAGATTTGCTCCAAGGAATTGGCAGCTTCCACTTGTGCTTTTTCTTTCAATTCGCCTCCAAAGAAAGTCGGCATCACGAAACCTACTAACTTGTAATCTTTTGATTTCTTATACGACAAACCAAGATTAGTAGATCCTTGCAAATATCTAAAGATTCTTTTAACAAAGACTCAAGTGTGATTCTCTAGGATCCGATTGAAACCTAGCACACAGACAGGCGAACATAATATCAGGTCTTGAAGCTGTAAGATAAAGTAGAGATCCAATCATACCTCTGTACATCTTCTGATCTACCTTTTTACCAGTTTCATCTTTACCAAGAATACATGTGGGATGCATAGGAGTACACATAGGTTTGCAATCCACCATTTTGAATTTCTTTAGCAATTCCTTAATATATTTGCTTTGATGTATATATATACCATCATTGCATTGTTTGATTTGAATTCCAACAAAAAACTTCAGTTCACCCATCATGCTCATCTCGAATTCAGCCTGCATTAGCTTAGAAAATTCTTTGCAAAGGCTTTCATTAGTAGCTCCAAAAATAATGTCATCAACATATATTTGAACAATTATAAAGTTCTTGTTTGATGTTTTTCTAAAAAGAGTAGTGTCTACTAGACCTCTAGTAAATCCATTTTTCATAAAAAATGTACTCAGTCTTTCATTCCAAGCTCTGGGAGCTTGCTTAAGACTATAAAGGGCTTTTTGAGTTTGAAGACATGTTCTGGAAATTCAATGTCTTCGAATCCAGGAGGTTGTTTTACAAAGACTTCCTCAGTTATAAAACCATTCAAGAAGGCACTTTTCACATCCATTTGATAAAGAATTATATCATGATGTGCAGCAAAAGAAAGCAAAATACGTATAGCTTCTAACCTTGCAACAGGTGCAAATGTTTCTGTAAAATCAATACCTTCTTCCTGTGAGTACCCTTGAGCAACTAATCTTGCCTTGTTTCTCACAACCTTTCCATCTTCATCAAGCTTGTTTCTAAATACCCATTTAGTGCCAATAGCTTGCTTATCTTCTGGTAAGGTAACCAGCTTCCATACATCGTTTCTTTGGAACTGATTCAACTCTTCTTGCATGGCTAGAATCCAGCCTTCATCTTTCAATGCTTGATCAATCGTTTTAGGTTCCATTTCTGAGAGTAGTACCATATCTGCATGCTCTTTAAAAGAGGATCTGGTTCTTACTTTATCTCCAGGTTTTCCTATGATTTGATCTTTAGGATGATTGGCTTTGTACTTCCAGCTCTTTCTGAATTCAGCTTCTGAAGATTCTTGTGTCTGGTCACCACCGGACGATGAAGATGTAGGTTCACTATTTGTAGTATTACCTATATTTAATTCTAAAAATAATTCATCTAGCTCTGACATGGCTGTGTCAGGCTTCTTGTCATCAAATTTGACATGAATGGATTCTTCCACTGTCATAGTTTCTTTATTGTATATTCTAAAAGCTTTAGATCTTTCAGAATATCCCAAAAAGATTCCTTTGTCAGCTTTTGAATCAAACTTACCAAGCTGATCCTTAGTATTTAAAATGTAACACGTGCAACCAAATGAATAAAAATATGATATGTTTGGTTTCCTTCCTTTCCACAGTTCATATGGAGTCTTCTTCAAAATAGGACTAATAGAAATTCTATTTTGAATGTAACAAGCTGTGTTTACTGCTTCTGCCCAAAAATGTTTTGCAATATTAGCCTCATTGATCATGGTCCTGGCTATTTCTTGGAGGAACCTATTTTTCCTTTCTACAACACCATTTTGTTGAGGAGTTCTAGGAGAGGAGAAATTGTGGGAGATGCCGTTATCATCGCAAAATTTTTGAAAGCTTTCATTTTCAAATTCTCCCCCATGATCACTTCTAATAGAAGATATGCAAATTCCTTTTTTATTTTGAACTGTTTTGCAGAATACAGTAAATACCTTGTATGACTCATCTTTGTGGACAAGGAATCTTACCCATGTCCATCTAGTGAAATCATCAACAATGACTAACCCATATTTCTTTCTAGTTAAAGAGGCTGTCCTTGTTGGACCAAAAAGATCAAGATGCAAAAGCTCAAGTGGTCTAGAGGTTGAAACAACATTTTTTGAATGAAAAAAAGTTTTAACTTGTTTTCCTCTTTGACATGCCTCACAGAGAGCATCGGATTGATACTTGAGATTTGGTAAGCCTCTGACAAGACTGTGCTTGTTTAATTTTGAGATTAATCTCAAATTGGCATGACCCAATCTCTTGTGCCAAATCCATTCTTCTTCGTTAACAGACATGAGACACTTGACATCTTGTTTTGCAAGTTCAGAGAGATCAATTTTGTAAATATTTTGTTTCCTCTTAGCAGTAAAGAAAGTAGAGCCGTCTTTCTTGCTTTTTACTAGACACCTGGGCCAGAAGATGACTTCATAACCATTGTCACATAATTGACTTATGCTCAATAAGTTATGTTTAAGTCCTTCAACATATAGTACATTATCAATAGAGGGAAGAAAGCCTTTACCAATGCGACTAATTCCAACTATTTTACCTTTCTGGTTTCCTCCGAAACCAACGAATCCACTTCTTTAGGCCTTAGTTCTTGGAACATATGCTTTTCTCCGTCATGTAACGCGAGCATCCACTGCCTAAGTACCAAGATAGGTGTGTTGACTTTGTTGCTAAGCATGTCCTCGCAACATAGACTATTTTATCTTTAGGTACCCATATCTTTTGGGTCCTTTCTTGTTAGTTCTTGAAGGAGACTTATCCTTCACAGCTTTAAAAACAAGACATGCACTTTTCCAATGACCAG
The DNA here is from genome assembly GCA_037113605.1 of Calophaca sinica. Lineage (NCBI taxonomy): Eukaryota > Viridiplantae > Streptophyta > Magnoliopsida > Fabales > Fabaceae > Calophaca > Calophaca sinica. The sequence goes on along the minus strand of CM073733.1, from coordinate 97,667,973 downwards.
GTTTATTGCAAGAAGTACAACAAGCATTTACTATGATTATTGGATTTATCAGATGCTGAATCATTTTCTAAAAGAGGTTCATCTGATATGTAACCAAGACCATGAGTTGTCGTTTTACTGACACCCCAAATCATTGAAGCTTGCTTGCTACGAGTTACACTTTCTGCAAGAAACTTTTGAAAAGCATATTCATAATCATTTGATTTGCATTTAGAATTGCCTGTAACTTTAGAGCTTTCAGCTTGAGAGCTCTCAGCTTCTGGTTGCTTATTAGCGATCAGACGCTGGTTATCCATCGATGTCGATTTTCGCCACGATTTTCTTTGTTGAGTACAGTTTTTTCTATGTTTAAAGCTTGAAAATCTTGTGATAATTTTGAAAATTTCTTTTCAAATTCTTATACTCAACAGAGAGAGTGGCAGAGTCCTTAAGAAGATCATCAAATGCAAGTTGAAGTTCAGAGTAGGAATCATATACTATTACCTCTTCAACTTCTTCTTCTGAATCAAGGTCAGTGTCTACCATGAGAGCGAGATTTGCTTCTACTTCATTATCTTCCTCAGATGGGGATGAATCTAGATCTTCCCATGTAGCCATGAGGCTCTTCTTCTTTTTCTTGAAAAAACTTCTTGTAGACTTCTCCTTAAAATTAGGACATTCGGACTTGAAATGTCCAGGCTTTTTACATTCATAGCAAATGACTTAAGCCTTGTCCTTGCTCTCTTTCTTGTCCTTAGTATCTTTCTTCTGAAATTTTCTTCTGAAGTTTCTTTTCTTCCACATTCTTTGTATCTTTCTGGTGTGTCAGCATCTCCTTCTGAAGCTTCATCTTCTGATTCTTCTTCTTCTTCTTCAGCCTGAAGGGCTATGGAAGAACTGACTTTATGTTGAGAGACTTTTAAGGCAATAGACTTGCCCTTTTTGACCGGTTCTTCTTCATTTAGCTTAAGTTCATGAGCTTTCAACGAATTCATAAGATCTTCAAGTCGTAAGACATTTAGATCTTTTGCTTCCTGAATAGCAGTGACCTTGGGTCTCCACTGCTTAGTCAAGCTTCTTAAGATCTTTCTAATATGGTCAGGTGTAGTGTAACTTTTTCCAAGGGCCTGTAACCCATGAACAAGTGTTTGAAATCTTCCAAACATGGTTTCAATGTTTTCACCATCTTCCATTTTGAATAACTCATATTGGCGAACCAACATGCTAGCTTTGGTTTCTCTTACTTGGGCAGAACCTTTGTAAGATAAAACAAGTGAGTCCCAGATTTCTTTGGCAGTATCAAATTTGCCACATTTATCATATTCTTTTTCTGTCATAGCACAGATAAGAATTAATCTAGCCTTTTGATTGATTTGATTATTTTTTTCATCATTCCAATCTTCTCTGGCTATCGCAACACCACGATGATTAGTGGGAGGAATGTAACCACTTTGAACTATATCCCACAACTCAAGTTGTTGTGTCTCAAAGAAAGCTTTTATCTTATCTTTCTAGTAATCAAATTTTTCTCCATCGAATAGAGGAGGACGGTTCATATGACCACCTTCAGTAGACATGTTCACAGTATATGATCTTTTCTCTTAACACTGTTAAGTGCTCAACCAAGAGGCCGAGCTCTGGTACCAATTGAACGTGAACACAAGAAGGGGGGTTGAATTGTGTTAAAAACTTTTCGCAAACTATGCGTAAAAGCTACAAATAAGTTGTTCAAAACTGTTTTGCATATCGGTTGCAGAGAATTAAACAGGACCGGATGCAGAAATTTAAACAGTTTATAAAAACTTGTTTTACTGAGCATGATAAAGATAAATAATGTAAAGCAGTAAAGGATGAGACTCCGAGATTTATACTAGTTCACCACCAACTGGTAGCTACGTCTAGTCCCTTCGTTCCTGAAGGATTTTCCACTATAATCAACTGATTACAATTTCCTCAAGAGTATTCTTCTGTCACAAACTTGACAATACTCTCAACTTCTCAAAACGACTCAAGATAAATGAGCCTTTGAGGAACAGAGCCTTAACTAGGCCAAATACAGCTTTTACAAAAGAGATTATGATTTTGATAACAATCAAAATAACTCTCACATGAGGATGAAAAGATTAAGCTCAAAATGTAATAACTTTCTAAAAGAAAGTATAAGACGCCGAGTTCGCTTTAATGTAGACCATAAACTTGGCACGAAGCTTGATTGCACACTTGAGTAATATTGCTTTCAGAATGAAGTTTCTTCACAGTTTCTCTAACTCTTCTTCAATGAATACCTTGGGGTATTTATAGGAGTCTTCAAGGGTATTACCGTTGCAGTAAAAATATCTCCTTGCTATTGAGTGAGGTAATTTGAAATGTAGTCCGCTTTCATCCTTTCCAGAGAATATCGAATAGTACACATTACCGTTGCACTATCTCGCAATTTGCAATTGCCTTGTACGATTTTTGTCTTATGCTAAAGGTGTCACCTTTGCTTCCTCGTACATCAAAATGAGCGCACAAAATCAAATTGAATTCGCCTGCAACGCCGAGGCTAAGAGCAAAACGTGATCACCACGTGCTTCATTAAAGAGATCGACGCCGCTCGTAATCGCAGGACTGACGTCAGAGTAGCAATTGAGTGTTCCACGTGTCAAGAAGTCACACAGCTGGACACTTGCTGTTAACAAGACGCTGAAGTGGGTTCGGATGCTGACACTAGTGCATTGTATTCAATTCTTTTGTATATTTCTTCTTCTTTCTTGAGAGATTTGTACATATATAAATGAAGCTTTTGATACCTGTACACTCAAGGATATGTTAGAAGATAAATTGTTCTCTTTGCGAAATATTTTATTATCATCAAAATTAATGAGGGTCTAAACTTCTCAATCGTTTAGGTTCCAACACACTCCATCAACTTCAGAATCATAGTAATCCAAGCAATTCACCACAGTAATCCAAGCATACAAATTAGAGCTCCACATCCATGCTAAAGTCAGGACTCGTCACGAACTCTCGCATGCACGTACTCACGACCTCAACAACCCTAAGACAACAACAATGACTCTTAGAAAACTCTCTAAATCTCTTAAAAGGAACCCCTAGGTCAAGGTTTGCAAACAAACCCCTAGGGTACACAACTCAAAGTTATTTTTACTAAAACTCATAATTAAAGGTTAAAAAAATTATTTTTAAACACTTTACAACTTAATCGAAATCTTTATAACTAAACTTCTAACTTTAAAAACACAAGAAAATTATTTTCTTTCAAAAACTAAAACAAAGATTAAACTACTAAAATACCTAATTCACAACACTAATATATTAATCAAGTAAAAGTTTCAACACATTGCCAAGCCATCAAAATACTCCCTCGGCTTTAACTACTAAAACAACACCCCAAAAAAAATTCTTCTTCCAAACCACAACCAACATCAAAATCAACACTAAAATTAAAGATTTTAAATACTAAAAATTCTAAGACTCCACATTGGTTTAGGAATACAAAGACTCCCTCCAACCTTAGTGTTTCATTGTCTTAAAACCAAAACAATTTCTCAAATCCAATTCTAACTCCTTCGAAAATTTTCCAAACAACAACCCAAAACACATTATTCAAGTCAATAACACAAAACTAATTTTCTTCCCAACACTTCTTGGCTCTCGACCTCACCCTTATTTTTAGGGAAAAATTGCAAAGCTTTCCAAATCAACAAAACTCCCTAATTCAACACCTAATTCCTTTTCCAAACTTCCCAAGTTTTCAAATCAAACTTGAAGGATTTCTCTACTATAATCAATCTGATTACACTTGAGAGTATAATACTTCCAAACTGGCTATACTCACAACTTCTTAGAATGACTTAGTGCAGTCAAGCCTCTAAGGAATACAGCCACTACTGGGCTAAATACAATGTTCAAAAAATGGTTTGAAACAATATCAAATAACTCTCAACAGAGAGGACATACAATGAGAAACTTAAGCACAAGAAATAACATTCAAACAGAAAGAATATAACGATTAATTGCTTGTTCAATGTGATCTTAGATACTTGGAATGTATCACAGCATTAACCTACTTCAGTGGGAGAAGTAAGGTATATATAGCTAGGGTTATGAATAGTGCCATTGTGACCTAACAGTTCTTTTCACCAGTGGACAAAACTTCAAATCCCCTTTTTGTGGCCTTTAGCAAGTCATGTTGCTTTCCAGTTCTGTGCTTGTACACTGTCATAGCAGACTTTGCAGGATCTTGTCCCTTATGATCTTTTTGAATATGAGACACTTTTAGAGCAAGTTTTCTAATGATTATATCCGTGGACATTTTCTTTGGCCTTTGATTTCTCATACATTAAAATACTCATCAATGAGGTCTCTTTAATATACTTGAAGTAGCCTTTAATGAACACTCGGTCTGATTTCCTAATCAGAGCATCTGTCCAACAGATGATGCCAGTTACTGAGATACTCTGTTCACAAGAGTGAGCTGAAACAGAGGCAAGTTCTTCAGTAAAGAATTTGTTGGCCTTTTATATAAGAAAGTCATGTAAAAACGGACGAATGCTTCCACTGTGTAGTCTATTCATAGTCTGTTTGAGCATTGACCAATAACAGAGTGTTGACTATAACAGAGCATGGTCTCACCAGAGCTTTGACTACCAACAGAGTGTTGACCAAATCAGAGTGAGGCTATAAGACGATGACGTCAGCAATATTTCAGACGATCACTTCCAGACTCAGACTCATGAAATACATATTTTAGCCCAGTCTTCTGAGATAATTCTTTATGATAAATAGTGACTTTTGCACACTAATAAACACATCAGAGGATAAATTATTCTATTAACTATTTATTATCATCAAAACAATTAACGATTATTGTTTCTGAATCCACTTGATTCCAACAATCTCCCCCTTTTTGATGATGACAAATACATAGATTGATGAACAATTTCTCATTAGAAAAATATTTACTTAAACGAATTTCAGAGGCTCCCCCTGAATTAAGCACATATAAATATTTTCAAAGTGTAAAGCCACATCAGATGAATGTATCACATCAGATCATTTCAAATAAAATATCAGAGCTTTCATAAACAGAGTGATCTTTCAGAGCATATATTTATTAATCTAACATCAGATCACACATTCCAAGTTAATGTATCAGAGTAAATAATGCAAAATGCAATGCATGATGACACTTGGTTGATACATTAGGTTCATCAATTACTCTATACTTCTCTATATTTTCTTCTCCCCCATTCGTCATCAGACAAAAAGGTTAAGAATAAATAAAGAACATCATAGTCAAAACAGAGTTTGAGAAAGAGAAAGTTAAAACAGAGTAAGGACCAAAAGGAAAATGATTTCATTACTCAAAAAGAAGTACTAAATTACAAAAAGTTTTATTTAACAAAATAAAATAGGTACAAGGATGAAAAAAACAAAAGGGTGAACAAAAACCTAAAGGCTATCTAAAGTTTCTTCAGCTGATCCACTATAAACTACAACATAGAAGTGACATCCTCATATCTCTTGTTTGAAACTTCCATGAATTCCTTGAAGTTTTTGTTGTCTTCCATAAGTTGATCCAAGACCTTTTTAGGGACAACAATAGAATGATTAGTGGATGTAGAAGTAGACCTAGAAGCAGAAGGTTGAGACACCATTGTAGTTGAAGCAGGAGGAGGAGTTATTGGATCTGGTGCAGGTGGAGGAACAGCGGCAAGTGGAGGTATGGGAGCAGGTTCTAGTTCCCAAACAACAGGGGTTATAACCTTTTGAGGCATCCTCCAAGCAGAAGCAGTTAGGAGTCTTCTATTTTTCTCAAGTTGATCCCTTTTGTGTTTCTCAAACCAGAAGTTCACAAAGTACCAGTTATCCATGAAATCTTCCAGAGCCAATGCAGATCCAACACCATCCATTCTGTCTTCTTCAATGTATTTCTCTATATCCAGCTCAAAAGTTCTCTTAGACTTAAAACCCTCATATCTAGCAAAGAGGTGTGGATTAGGAGACACAACTACTGCTTCAAGATGGTTAGGAGGTGGTTCACAACCAATTTGAATAACTAGAGCTGAAGGTGTAGGAAGAAGCATGATTGGTGGATCAATGATGGTTACATCATCATCTTCCAGTTCAAGTTCTTGTATTACCTCAGAGGCAATTGTAGCAGCAATGACCATGTCATCATCTATAATTGGTTCTATAGTAGATTCAGACACATGGTGAATTGGTGAATGGGGTGGAGAAGGGATTAGCGGTGGTGAAGGTACAAGAATAGCAAGTTGAAAAGAGGGATCAGAAATTGGTTGTACAGAGGTAAGAGGTTGTGCTTCACAAATTGTATCAGAGCCAGGTGTATCAGATTGGGGTTCCTGGTTGATAGTCTCAGTGACTGATTCGGGTTGTGAAGGGATATTTAGGTCAGGTTGAACTGGGGGTGGTGATTTAGGTCTAGGTAGTGATTTAGGTCTAGGTGGAGTGGTGGGTTTAGGATGTGGTGATGGAGTTTTAGTGGGTTCTGGTTGTGGTCGTGTTGTTTGTGTAGTTTATGGTGGTGGTGTGGTAGTTGTTTGTGGATGAGGTGAATGAATTGGTGTGGGTTATGGTCTCTGTCTCAATGAGACATGATCTTCTTCATCATCATCATCGGATGAAGAATCAAAGGGTAATGGAGGCAAAGGCTTTTTAGGAGGTGAGGGTTTAGCAGGGGTTAGTTTAGAAGGTTTAGGAGAAAGAACAGTTTTAGGAGTTTGGAGAGGAGGGATAGGCTTTGAAAATAATGGTTGAGAGGATTGTGAGGGTTGGGTTGTAGAAGAACCTGTAGCAGTAGTTCCAGTACCCTAAACAGAGTCATACAAGTTAACAACTTGATCTAATACCTTGGGTTTCTTTGCAGCAGAGAGATCAGCTAATCTTGTTAATCTCTTCAACTTTGTACCAATTGCAGTAGCAGCAGTGTTGGGGGCAACAACAAAAGAAGCAGTTGAGGGAGCAACAGAAGGAGGATGAGTAAAGGTTTCTTTTTGAAGAAGTCCTCTTGCTTTGCGATCCTCATAGTACTTTCAGGCTTCCTCTTGAGATTTGGCAATCATCTCAGCAAGTTCCACCTTCTTCTCTTCATGTTCCTCTATCAACATAGAGGGCTTAAATGCTGGTCTCACTAGATGCACTAGTTAAGTAAGCCCAGAGGCAATGTGAATGCCGGTACTCCTAGTTATTTTCCTAGTAGGTTGAGCTGGAGCATTATGAGTCATCTTCCTCATTCCTTTCCTGGTAGTTTTCACAGCAGCTTCCTCTTCCTTCTGGATTTCAGCAATTATCTCTGAAGATAAAACTCTCATTTTCTTCAAGTTATCACTGTTGAAGATTGGGGAACTCACAGTTTGAAGTGCAACTCAAGCTTCTTCAGTATTCAACCCTTGAAGATGCCTAATCAGTCCTTGATTATCCAGAATCGCAGATATTACCCGTCTATAGGGTATATTCAAGTTCTTCCCTTTCCTGGAGAAGATTTTCTGTGCAGGTGGTCAAAAATGAGACTTGGCATGTTGAGTTTGGATTTAATCTCGTAATGCCACATGATGAACTTGTGGTCACTGCTCACAGTGTCAACAGACCTAGATTTGGGTACAATGCAGTTCTTGATGATCTTAAACAGCAACCTGAACTTGTTCTTCATGTTTGCAGCCTTCGAACCTTCCAGGTTCTCATAGATGGAGGAGTTGATGGTATCCCAGCCACCATACTCGATTTCCCAGTTGTTCGTGATTGTTCTCCCAGTATTAGGGAATTTGATTACATCAGCAATCAAATCCTGAGTAACCACTATGTGTGTCCATTGCACATAGCTGTAGATGGAGATATCTTTGCATCTAGCAAACATCCAGAATTCCCTCACAAGTTCTGGATAGATGGGGAAATTTTCCATACAGAAGAAATCAATGATACCCATATCCATAAAATCAGTTCTAAAGGCGTACCCATTATAAGCTAAGTCCTTGAAATCAACTTGATGTTCACACATCACCTTGAGTTAGTGTTATTCTACGTTTTGCACAGTATGTCAAGGTTCCTCCTCAGGACCATACATAACTTGTTGTGGAGCAGCCATTGTAGAGAAAGAGAGAGTTGCAGAGAGAGGTTTAGGGTTTCAAAAGTGTGGCTTCTCAGAGAGATAGAGTGAGTAGTGGGTGAAGTGATTGAAGTGGGTGGGTAATAAACGTGTTGAAAAAGGCAAACTGCCTTTTTCAGTTTTCAAAATAAATGAAATAAATAATTTGTCGTTTCTTAAATGAAACGTGTGACACACAGTTTTAAAGAGGCGCAGTAAAACTGTCCTCAGGCAGTAGAAACAATTATGACTCTGTGAGAGTAAATTTCATCCACTAACACATCAACCAGTCTCAATGAGACACGTGTACACAAAGATTTCCAGAGGGACTTTGTAACAGACTCACATGAATATGAATAGTTAACAACAGATGATACACATAATGAATTTAATAATTAATAAATAAATATAATATAATATAATATAAACAGAGGCATATTTCAAAAACAGATGCACACATAAAACAGAGGCATATTTTAAAAAACAGATGCACACATAAAAACAGAGGCATATTTTAAAAACAGATGCAATAACAAAAATAGAGGCACATATGCAATCAGACACAGGCCTTTTAGAGGCACAAAAATCAGAGGCATAAATATTCAAATTAAACACTTATTCCTTTATAAGATGAAAATTCAAGTTCTTTCTTATAAAGTTGAATCTATCTTCAGCAAGAGGTTTTGTAAAGATATCTGCCCATTGATGGTCAGTATCAATAAATTTAATTTCAAGTATCCCTTTTTGAACATAGTCTATAATGAAGTGATGTTTAATTTTAATATGTTTAGCACGTGAATAGAAAATAAGATTTTTAGTCAATCGTATTGCAGAGGTATTATCACAGTATTTAGGAATGTTACTCTCTTTTATCCGATAGTCCTCAAGCTGACACTTCATCCATAGAAGTTGTGAGCTACAACTTGCTGCAATATGTACTCAGCTTCTTCCGTGGATAGTGCAATTGTGCTTTGCCTTTTGCTGGACCATGAGATAAGGTTAGCTCCAAGAAATTGGCAGCCACCACTTGTGCTTTTTCTTTCAATCCTATCTCCAGCAAAGTCAGCATCACAGAAACCTACTAACTTGTAATTATCTGAATTCTTATAGAGCAAACCAAGGTTAGTAGTTCCTTTGAGATACCTAAAGATTCTCTTAACAATAGTTAAGTGAGATTATCTAGGATCAGATTGGAATCTTGCACATAAGCACACACTTAAACATAATATCAGGCCTTGAGGCAGTAAGATAAAAGAGTGAACCGATCATACCTCTATATACCTTTTGGTATACCTTTTTACTAGATTCATCTTTGCTTAAAGCACATGTTGGATGCATAGGCGTGCTCATTAGTTTGGTTTCCTTAAGCTTGAACTTCTTCAAAAGTTCTTTCACATATTTAGTTTGATGGATATAGGTTCCATCTTGACATTGCTTGATTTGAATACCAAGGAAGAATTTCAATTCTTCCATCATACTCATTTCAAACTCATTCTGCGTAAGCTTAGAGAATTTCTTACAAAGATATTCATTAGTAGCACCAAAGATAATATCATCAACGTATATTTGAACTACAATAAAATGCTTTTTAGATGATTTTCTAAAGAGTGTAGTGTCCACTTGTCCTCTTTCAAAACCATTTGACATTAAAAAGTGTAACACCCCGTTTCCGGAGCGCTACTAAACTAGATATTCTAACAAAGGTTAACATATTTCTGAATGGTAAAATACTCTGTTCGTAGGGTTTTTGAAAATGTGGATTATATTTTTTTTCTTTTCTACAAAAACTTCTTTTAAAAGGATGGTCTGAGTATCATAGCGAATTCAGAAACATGATGGAAAATAAATAAATAAAAACATCCATATAAAACCACAGGGTTCACATTCATAATTTATTTAAGCATCTCACATATGACACTCCAAGCCTTACAACACCGAAATGAATGACAAATATTTTATAGCTAGTCGACTCGCTACGCCCCTTACTAGACTACTAGTAAGTTACCACAAGCATAACACACAAGTAGATGTCGGACAATCTATCCTTCGTTCCACTGGTCAACAGTCCCGAACACTCCGTCTGCTCCGCCATCTGGGTTACATTCATTGATTGAAAGAACCACGGGCAATGGTCAACTTCTTACAAAAAAGATAGGTACAAATACAATAGCATATTTGACAACAAAGCATATTACATAGACATTATGGAACTCACATGCTTCGACACAATTAAATCAACAAACATGACACACGAGATAACAAAAGGCATAAATTCCCACAACACAACTCAAGACACTCCCTCAAGACACTCTCGACAATTTCCGAAAAGTAACGTCGGACAAGTTGCTGAAATCTAGCCATAGGCTTTGGGCTCCACGACCACACTAGGATATTCAGGACGAGTTCCTTGACGTTAAGACATCTAACTAAGCTGCCGAAAAACAAGGGGGTCCTAGCATCCTAAGTTTATTCGGGATATAGTTTAAAAACGCCACGACGATCCTTTCTCCACCCCAATGAATAAATCGACGCATACGATGATTCAAGGAAGCATGATGAATAAATCGACTCATATGATAATTCAAGAAAGCAACTCGAATAATTATTCAATCGTATATTAAATAAATATTCACACAAAGCTCAATACAAGACAACCCAATTCAACAGTATCAAGTAATCAAGTCATATCACAACAGTCGGAATACAATTCATCCCTCTGCAGCTCAATGGAGTTGACAGAGAGGAAATCAAACAAGTGTGGGGGGTTGGGGACAGCTGCCAACCACTTGCAGACAAGCCCACTAAATAATCATAATGAAAGTTTTATGAACTAAAAATCGAAGGGGTACGAGACCCTCACTTTGAACCCTGAGGTTCTCAGACTTCTTCGCTTTATAACAAAAATTTAAAATCTATCCATATCTCCCAGTTGCCCTGACACATACTATACATACGTAAACACTGAAAATGTGAAGTGCCCTTACCGAAACACCAAGCCACGCGATCCACGTACTCCTCGATCCTACACTGCACGATCTCGGATCACTCAAGTCCTAACGCCACAGAACAAACTTAGCACAATCTACAGACTCAATTCCATAACCTTAGGCTCTCAAAACTAAACCCTTTTCTAACCAAAGCACTTTCACTTAAAAACATAATTTAGAATACTAGTTTTAAATAAATTACATACTTGGAATACTTGTTTTAAAGGATCATTTTCACTTAGAGACATAATTACTAACTAATTGAAAAGATAAGGTTCTAGGACTACAAATCATTTCTTGAGAAACTAAAACATAACACATTGGAAAATTATTCACTAATTAATGAACCAAACCGTAAAAGCTAGAAAATCTTTCCCTTGAAACTTAGAATATAAAGCATCATTATTTTTCGTGAAAGCCTTAAAGCAAGAAACAACTCAATTAACCACATTTTTTTTTCAAATACTTAAGCAAGGCTCCACTTGGTTTTCTTGGGTCTTAGGGAACCCAATTACCTTATGTGCTTCATTGCCTTAAATTCCTAAACAATTCCAAATGAAATCAAACCTTTTCCATAATTTTCCAAACCTAGAAACATATCAATACAACTATTATGAACAAGTTTGCAAAATAATTTTCCATCTATACACCCCATAGGATTCTCGGCCACCACTCCCCCCTTTTCAAAATTTATAAAACCTCCATTTAAATTTAACAAACCATTTTCACACCTTTCCAAAGGCTTGCACACAATCTCATACCACAAGATAAAGCTAAGAACACAAAAATCATTTGTCCCTCACACCCTTGAGAACTCGCGGTCAACACCCAAAATTTGGGACAATTTGTAAAACCACCACAACAATTTAACAATGTCATTTCATATACTAATTAGTTCACAAAACAACAATTATTACCCAAAACAAAGCCTATTCTACAACCAACTTCAATTAACCCTCTTTCAAGAATGGTTTTCATCAAGAAAATACACAACCAAGGTACTAGTTCCAAAACTATCAATTAAACAACAACAACAACATCAATTAAGCTTGAATCACAAGTTAATTCCTTTGATTCCCTCAAGATCACACCTATCCCTCTTTTCCCCCTTAGGGTTTCACCTTAGGGTTCCAAGAACTAGAGATTATGATGCTTATATCTGTCATAGTTCATAATCAAGCATTAAAAGACACAAAAAACAAGAAATGAAAGTGAAAGAACCACTACCTCTCCCTCCCTAATGCTCGCGGCCTAGGGGCAGTTTTTGGGGGAGCAAATGGTGTTCTCCACTTGCTTGGGTGATGAACTAGATGGTAGTGAAGAGGAGAAGAAATGGGTTGCAAGAAATGTGAAGGAATGAAGATGAAGTAGTTCAAGAATGGTGAAGCATGGAAGCAATGAATGGAGCTTTCAAGCTTTCTCTCACTAGAAGGATGAAGATGAAATGAAATGAGGGGTTAGAGAGTGGGAGGGGGCGCAGCTTGGGCAGTTTAAAGGAGGAGAAGAAAATAAAAAAAAATACTAAAATAAACACTTGGCTAAAAAAAATGGGTTTAGGAAAATAATAAAAAAAAGTAATAACACAAAATGTGACACCTCTCAAATAAAGCAAGATTCTAATCCCATCACTTAGTCTAATCCATCTAATATCTCATCTCTCATGATTACCCTCTAATCCTAGAGTCTTAAGAGTACTAAAAAAACACGGTATCGAGTAACCGCGTTACTGATAAATTCACGAAAATTAGTTTACCCCGAAATTAATTCACCGCATAATAAAATATTATCATAAATAATAAAAACAATATAAAGCACTCAAAAATAATCACAACAAGTCACGATTCGATTTTCATCGAAATCGGGGTTCGTTTAGAAATTTATTCGCGGAGAAAAACTATCCGGTGATTCAAAATGCGACGAACTTCGTTAGAATTTTTCGACGATTTTTGAACCATGAATTAATATAAAATATTAATTCTTAAATTTAATTTTATCTTGATTTAATTCAATCATTTTTTTAATCGACAAAAATACGCGTTACCGCGTCAAACAGAAAACTTATATAAAGTTTAATTAATGAATTCACCTCAAAAGCAGCATACGTCTATGTTGTCTATTAATTTGAATTGACATCATGAATAATGATTATTTATAATAAATAAATTATTCAAAATAAGCCAAAATAGTTCCTCGTGCTCTCAGTAAATCATTGAGGTGATCAATCTCTATGACTTAGCTTCAAGTATTCAGGATTTTATCGCTAAAATAATTTTTCTTAAAAATTGGGATGTTACAAAAAGGAACTCAGTCTGCCATACCAAGCTCTTGGGGCTTGTTTAAGACCATAGAGAGCCTTTTTAGGTATGAAGACATGCACGAGATAAGCAATATCTTCAAATTCAGGGGGTTGTTTTACAAACACTTCCTCACTTATAAAACCATTTAAAAATGCACTCTTTAGATCCATTTGATATAAAGTAATGCCATGATGTGCAACAAATGATATAGTATTCTAATTGCTTCAAGTCTAGCTACTGGAGAAAAGGCTTCAGTATAATCTAAACCTTCCTTTTGTGAATACCCTTGAGCAACAAGTCTAGCTTTGTTTCTTACCACTTTGCCATCTTCATCAAGTTTGTTTCTGAAAACCCACTTGGTTCCAATGGCTTGCTTATCCTCTGGTGGAGGCACAAGCATCCAAACATCATTTCTTTGGAATTTATTGAGTTCTTCTTGCATAGCAAGTATCCATCCATCGCCTGTTAGTGCTTCATCAATCGTCTTAGGCTTTATTTTTGATAGCAATGCAAAGTCAGAATGTTCCCTAAGAGATGATCTTGTTCTAACTCTATCACTTAGTTCACCAATGATTTGATCCTATGGGTGATGAGTTTTAAACTTCCAGTTTGTTATGGTCTCTTCTTGAGTCTTGTCACCAGACACAGAATCAGAGTCAGCACCTGTGACACTATCATCTGTTTCTTTGCTTATCTGCATATCTGCAAAGACCTCATCTAGCTCTGACGTTTCATTGTCAGGCTTCTTATCATCAAATCTCACATGCATAGACTCATCAACAATTAATGTTTGTTGTATACTCTATAAGATTTAGAGCGTTCAAAATATCCTAAAAATGTGATTTTGAATCAAATTTTCCAAGACTGTCCTTTGTATTGAGAACAAAGCAGTCACACCCAAATTGGTGAAAGTATGAAATGTTGAGTTTTTTTCCTTTCCATAATTCATAAGGAGTCTTATTCGAGATAGGTCTAATATAGATTCTATTTTGAATATAATATGCAGTGTTGACTACTTCTACCCAAAAGTGCTTTGCAATATTAGTTTCGTGAATCATGATTCTGGCCATTTCTTGAAGGGATCTATTTTTCCTTTCTACAACACTATTTTGTTGTGGTGTTCTAGGTGATGAAAAATTGTGAGAGATGCCATGCTCTTCACAGAAGTTTTGAAATTGTTCATTTTCAAAATTCTCTACCATGATCACTTCTAATTGTTATAATACAAAAACCTTTTTCATTTTGTACTCGTTTGTAGAAAACAGAAAACATTGTAAATGACTCTGTTGGAATCAAGTGGATTAAAAAATAATGACCTTTAATTGTTTTGATGATAACAAATAGTTAATAGAACAATTTATCCTCTGAAGTGTGCAGAAGTCACTATTTATCGGAAGGAATTATCTCAGAAGACTAAGTGGAAGTGTGCATTTCACCCTCAGTTTCATGAATCTGAGTCTGGCATTGATCCTCTGAAAGTTGCCGTTGTCATCGTCTGATATCCTCACTCTGATTTGGTCAACCCTCTATTAGTAGTCAAAGCTCTGGCGAGGCCATGCTCTGTCTTGGTCAATGCTCTGTTATTAGTCAACGCTCTGATATACCATGCTCTGGTGAGACCATGCGTTGTCTTGGTCAACGCTCTATTTTTGGTCAACGCTTAATAGACTATGAATAGACTACTCAGTGGAAGCGTTCGTCTGTTTCTACAAGACTTTGTTATATGAAAGGCCAACAATTTCTGTACAAAGAACATGCTTCTATTTTAAGCTCACTTTAGTGAACAGAGTGTCTGAGTAACAAGTATCGTCTGTTTGACAGATGCTCTGATTGGAAATCAGACTGAGTGTTCATTAAAGGTTATTTCATGTATTTAATAGACCTCATTGATAAGTATTTTAATGTACGAGGAATCAAAGGCCAAATGAAATGTCAACGGATATAATCATCAGAAAACAGAAGTGTCCTATTTTCAAAAGATCATAAGAGACAAGATCATGCAAAAGTCTGTTGTGTCAGTATGCAAGCACAGAATGAAAAGCGACGTGACTTGCTAAAAGCCACAATAAGGGGATCTGAAATTTTGTCCATTGGTGAAAGAGCTGTTAGGTCACAACGACACTATTCACAACCCTAGCTATATATACCTTACTTCTCCCACTGAAGTAGGCCAACACTGTGATACAAGTGAGCAACCAAGAATCATTCCAAGTATCTGAGATCACATTGAACAAGCACTTAATCATTTTATTCTTCCTATTTGAAATTTTTTTCTTGTGCTTAAGTTTTTCATTGTGTATCCTCTCTGTTGAGAGTTAATTTGATATTGTTTCAAACCATTTTTGAACATTGTATCTAGCCCAGTAGTGGTTGTATTCCTTAGAGGCTTGACTGCACTAAGTTGTTCTAAGAAGTTGTGAGTATAGTCAGTTTGACAATATTATACTCTCAAGTGTAATCGGATTAATTATAGTGGAGAAATTCTTCAAGTGTATGAAGGGAATAGATATAGCTATTAGGTGATAGTGAACTAGTATAAATCATTGTGTCATTCTCTTCTCTTCTCTTTACTTACTTACTTTGATATTTTATTAACAAGTTGTTTTGAAACGGTTATCATAAACACTCAAGTTTTGTAAAAAGATTTCTAAACCCAATTCAAACCCCCTCTTTTTATGTTTTTGCCACTTTCAATTGGTATCAGAGCTCGGCCTCTTGATTGAGCACTTAACAGTGTAAGAGGAAAAAATCTTATTCTTTATACATGGCAAGCAACGAAGCCGGTGGTTACGTTAACCATCCTCCTTTGTTCGCTGGAACAAACTTCGACTACTGAAAAGATAAAGTTAAATCCTTTTTCGAGTCTCAACAATTCGAACTCTGGGATATGGTTCAAAAACAATACAATGAACTGGTTGATTCCAAGAATAAACCTATTCCTAGGGACAAATGGGAAGATGAGCAAAAGAAAGCTTATCAACTACATCAGAAAGCAAGATATTAATTTATTTGTGCTATTTCTGAGAAGGAATACGAGAAATATGGAAAGAATGAAACTGCCAAAGAGATTTGGGACTCATCGGCTTTAGCATATCAGGGTACTTCCCAAATGCAAGAAACCAAGGCTAATATCTTGGTTAGACAATATGAACTCTTCAAAATGGAAGAGGGTGAAAGCATTGAAACTATGTTTGGAAGATTCCAAACACTAGTTCATGGTCTAAAGGTTCTTAAGAAAAGCTATACCACTGCTGATCACGTAAAGAAAATCTTAAGAAGCCTGCCAAAGAAGTGGAGACCTAAGGTCACGGCTATTTAAGAAGCAAATGACCTGAATGTCTTGCGTCTTGAAGATCTTCTGAGTTCCTTGAGAGCTTATGAGCTTGAGCTATATGAAGAAGAACCTCCTAAGAAATCAAAGTCCATTGATTTGAAATTTACAAACAAAGCATCCTCCTCCAAAGCACTTTAAGCTGAACTAGAAGCAGACGAAGGATCGTCTGATGAGAGCGACGGAGACACAGACAAAGAAATTTCCTTAATATCAAGGAAAATTCAACGTATATGGAAAAACAAAGGAAGGTTCAGGAAGCAGTTCCACAAGAAGGACTCAAGGGAACGGAAATATTCAAGGGATAAAAAGGACTACAAGGACAAAAGTCAAGTTACTTGCTACGAGTGCAAAAAGTCAAAACATTTCAAGTCTGAATGTCCACAACTCGAGAAAGAGAAACCAAGGAAATGTGGTTTCAAAGGCAAGAAGAAGAAAGGTCTAATGGCAACATGGGATGATTCTGATTCATCATCATCCGATGATGTTGAGGAACAAGCCAACATAGCTCTGATAGCTACCATAGGATCAGACAATGAAAAAGAAGATGAAGAGGTAGATTCTAAATGATCTTCTGATATTCAAATAGCTTTTGATGAAATCTTAGATGAGTCTTCTAAGCTCAACATTGAGTATAAATCTTTGAAAAAGAAATTCTCAAAACTTTCAAAAGAATTTCAAACACTCAATGAAGAGAATGAGAAACTCAAAGCTGAAAATGACCGTCTGGTGAGTGATAGCTCTAAGACTGAGGAAAAAATTGAATGTAACTATTCAAAATATGAAGAGGGATTTCAAAGATTTCTTGGTGAGTGTGTTATACCAAGCAAACAAGCATCTATGATTTGGGGTGTAAGCCAAAATGGTAAAAAGGGTCTTGGTTACAAACCAGAGGAACCCATGTTTCAAAACACGAATTTGAAATCCAAAGATACCAATAATCATAGTGACTGTCTGCTTTGTACTTTCTGCAATAAGAAAGGACACATAAGAAGTACTTGCTATGAACTGAAAAATAAGAAAGACAAGTTTCCTTCTAGAACTAACAAAAGAGGACCCAAAAAGATTTGGGAACCTAAGGACAAGATTGTATATGTTACAGATCTGCTTAGCAATAGAGTTAAAACACCAGTCCTGGTACTTGGACAGTGGTTGCTCGCATCACATGACGAGAGAAAGGCGTAGAGTGTGGAACAGTAGGTTTCGAAGGAAACCAAAAAGGTAAAATCATTAGAAGTGGAAAAGTTGGTGAGAAATTCCTACCTTCTATTGATAATATCTTATTGGTCGATGGCCTGAAGCATAACCTACGGAGTGTAAGTCAATTATGCGATAGTGGTTATGATGTTATCTTTAGTGATAATGCTTGTATAGTGAAGAGTAAGAAAGATGGCTCCATTTTCTTTAAGGCAAAGAGGAAGAACAATATAAAATAAAACTTTCTGAGTTGGCAAATCAAAATGTTAAGTGCTTTTTGTCAGTTGATGAAGAGCAATGGACTTGGCACAAAATATTGGTCATGCCAGCTTGAGGTTAATCTCAAAGTTTAACAAGAAAGAACTTGTTATAGGCTTACCAAATCTTATGTATCAATTTGATGCTCTTTGTGAAGCATGCCAAAAAGTAAAACAAACAAAATCCTCTTTTAAATCCAAAAATATTATTTCCACCTCAAGGCCATTTGAGCTTTTGCATTTAGATTTATTTGGTCGAACCATAACTGCATCTTTGTCTGGAAAGAAATATGATCTTGTAATTGTTGATGACTATACTAGATGGACATGGGTAAAATTCCTAGTTCACAAGGATGAGTCATTTACAATATTTTCTGTTTTCTGCAAACAAGTGCAAAATAAAAAAGGTTTTTGCATTACAACAATTAGAAGTGATCATGGTGGAGAAATTAAAAATGAACAATTTCAAAACTTCTCTAAAGAGCATGGTATCTCTCACAATTTTTCATCACCTAGAACACCACAACAAAATGGTGTTGTAGAAAGGAAAAATAGATCCCTTCAAGAAATGGCCAGGACCATGATTCACGAAACTAATGTTGCAAAGCACTTTTGGACAGAAGCAGTAAACACTGCTTATTACATTCAAAATAGAATCTATATTAGACCTATTTTAAATAAGACTCCATATGAAT
This sequence comes from Calophaca sinica, assembly GCA_037113605.1. Lineage (NCBI taxonomy): Eukaryota > Viridiplantae > Streptophyta > Magnoliopsida > Fabales > Fabaceae > Calophaca > Calophaca sinica. Next base: position 97,649,120 of record CM073733.1, on the reverse strand, counting down.
GGTAGAAAGGAAGAAAACCCAACATTTCATATTTTCACCAATTTGGGTGTGACTGCTTTGTTCTTAATACAAAGGACAGTCTAGGAAAATTTGATTCCAAATCACACAAAGCAATCTTTTTGGGATATTCTAAATGCTCTAAAGCTTACAGGGTATACAACAAAGAAACATTAATTGTTGATGAGTCTATACATGTGAGATTTGATGATAAAATGCCTGATAATGAAACGTCAGAGCTAGATGAGGTCTTTGCAGACATGCAGATAAGCAAAGAAACAGATGATGGTGTCACAGGTGCTGACTCTGATTCTGCGTCTGGTAACAAGACTCAAGAAGAAACGACAACAGATTGGAAGTTCAAAAATCATCACCCAAAAGACCAGATCATTGGTGAACCAAGTGATTGAGTTAGAACAAGATCATCTCTTAGGGAACATTCTGACTTTGCATTACTATCAAAAATAGAGCCCAAGATAATTGATGAAGCACTAACAAATGATGGGTGGATACTTGCTATACAAGAAGAGCTCAATCAATTTCAGAGAAATGATGTTTGGAAGCTTGTGCTTCCTCCAGAGGATAAGCAAACCATTGGAACCAAGTGGGTTTTCAGAAACAAACTTGATGAAGATGACAAAGTGGTAAGAAATAAAGCTAGACTTGTTGCTCAAGTGTATTCACAAGAGGAAGGTATAGATTATACTGAAACCTTTGCTCCTGTAGCTAGACTTGAAGCAATTAGAATATTATTATCATTTGCTGCACATCAAGGCAATACTTTATATCAAATGGATGTAAAGAGTGCATTTTTAAATGGTTTTATAAGTGAGGAAGTGTTTGTAAAACAATCACATGGACTTGAAGATATTGCTTATCCAGAGCATGTCTTCAAACTTAAAAAGGCTCTCTATGGTCTTAAATAAGCCCCAAGGGCTTGGTACGACAGATTGAGTTCCTTTTTAATGTCAAATGGTTTTAAAAGAGGATAGGTAGACACTATACTCTTTAGAAAATCATCTAAACAGTATTTTATTATAGTTCAAATATATATTGATGATATTATCTTTGGTGCTACTAATGAATCTCTTTGTGAGAAATTCTCTAAGCTTATGCAGAATGAGTTTGAAATGAGTATGATGGGAGAAATAAAATTCTTCCTTGGTGTCCAAATCAAGCAATGTCAAGATGGAACCTATATCCATCAGACTAAATATGTTAAAGAACTCTTAAAGAAGTTCAAGCTTGAGGAAACCAAACCAATGAGCACGCCAATGCATCCAACATGTGCTCTCGGCAAAGATGAATCTAGTAAAAAGGTAGACCAAAATGTATATAGAGGTATGATTGTTTCACTCCTTTATCTTACTACCTCAAGGCCTGATATTATGTTTAGTGTGTGCTTATGTGCAAGATTCCAATCTGATCCTAGAGAATCTCACTTAACTGCTGTTAAGATAATCTTTAGGTATCTCAAAGGAACTACTAACCTTGGTTTGTTTTATAAGAATTCAGAAAATTACAAGTTAGTAGGTTTCTGTGATGCTGACTTTGCTGGAGATAGAATTGAAAGAAAGAGAACAAGTGGTGGCTGCCAATTTCTTGGGGTAAACCTTATCTCATGGTCCAGCAAAAGAAAAAGCACAATTGCACTATCAATAGCAGAAGCTAAGTACATAACTGCTGCAAGCTGTAGCTCACAACTTCTATGGATGAAGTATTAGCTCGAGGACTATTAGATTAAAGAGAGTAACATTCCTATATACTGTGATAATACCTCTACAATATGTTTGACTAAGAATCCTATTTTGCATTCATGTGCTAAACATATTGAAATTAAACATCACTTTATTAGAGACTATGTTTAGAAAAGGATACTTGAAATTAAATTTTTTGATACTGACCATCAATGGGCAGATATCTTTACAAAACCCCTTGCTGAAGATAGATTCAATTTTATAAGAAAGAACTTGAATTTTCATCTTATAAAGGAATAAGCGTTTTAATTTGAATATATATGTGCCTCTGATTTTTGTGCCTCTGAAATGCCTACCTCTGATTGCATATGTGCCTTTGTTTTCATGTGTGCCTCTGTTTTTTTGTATGCGTTTGTTTTTGACATGTGCCTCTGTTTTAGTTATAACATCTGTTTTTCTAATATGCCTCTGTTTTATATATATTCTTTATTCATTATTTAATTATTTATTATTATTTGCATCATCTGTTATTATTAACTGTTCATATTCATGTGTGTCTATAACAAGTTCCCTCAGGGAATCTTGATGTACACGTGTCTCTCTGAGACTGGTCGATGCGTTAGTGGCTGAGATTTATTCTTACTAAGGCATTATTGTTTTTACTGCCCGAGTACAGTTTTACTGCGCCTCTTTATTGCTTTACTTGACACATTTCATTTATGAAACGAAAAAAATTTTAATTCATTTATTTTGACAACTGAACAAGGCGGTTTTCCTTCTTCAACACGTTTATTTCCCACTCACCCCACTCACTTCACCCACTACTCGCACTATATCTCTCTGAGAAGCCCTACTTTTGAAACCCTAAACCCCTATCTCTTCTACCTGCTCTCTGCAACTCTTTCTCTACAATGGTCGCTCCACAACAAGTTGTGTATGGTCCTGAGGAGGAACCTCGACCTACTATGGGGAACATCGAGCAACACCAACTAAAGGTGATGTGTGAACATCAAGTGGACTTCAAAGATTTGGCTGATAATGGGTACGCATTTAGAACTGATCTTACTGATATGGGAATCATTAATTGCTTCTGCATGGAGAATTATCCCGTCTATCAAGAACTAGTGAAGGAATTCTAGATGTATGCTAGATGTAAAGACAACACCATCCACAGCTATAATCAAAAGAGAAACATTGTGATAACTCAGGATATAATTTCTGATGTTATCAAATGTCCTAATTCTAGAAGAGTAATCAAGGATTACTGGGAAAATGAGTATGGTGAATGGATACCATCAACGATACAATCTTTGAGAAGCCTGCTAGTTCAAAGGCCGTGGATATGAAGAACAAGTTCAAGGTGCTCTTCAAGATCATCATGAATTGCATTGTGCCAAAATCTGGGTCTGTTGACACTGTAAGCAGTGACCATAAGTTCATCATGTGGCATTACGAGGTTAAATCCAAACTCAATATGCCAACTCTCATCTTTGACCACCTGCACAGACACGTTATGTTCTCTAGGAAAGGAAAGAACTTGAACATACCCTATGGAAGGATGATTTCTGCGCTGGATAATCAGAGTCAGATTAGGCATCTTCAAGGGCTAAATACTGAAGAAGCTGGAGTTGCATTCCAAACCAATAGTGATGACTTGAAGAGGATGTGAGTTTTATTTTCAGAAATTATTGCTGAAATCCAAAAGGAAGAGGAAACTGCTGCCAAGCCCACCAGGAAGGGAAAGAGGAAGATTACTGAGATTGCCTCTCTTGAGCCTACCAGAAGAGTAACAAGGAGTACTGGTATTTCGATTGGCTCCCATGCACCTCTACTGGTCCCACCAGTGAGACCTGTCTTCATGCCCTCAGTAATGCTAGAAGAAATAGAGGAGAAGAAGGGTGAAGTTGATGAGGTGATTAGAAAATCTCAAGAGGAATGCCACTTATTCCATGAGGATCTTAGACGGAAAAGGCTTCAGGATGAAGCCTCTACTGCTGCAACTGCTCCTCTTGTGGTTGCCTCCACCACAACTACTACTGCAACCAACACAAAGTTGAAGAGATTAACTAAGTTGGCTGATCTCCCTGCTGTTGAGAAACCAAAGGTACTTGACCAAGTTGTTAATCTTTACGACTCTGTGTATGGTACTGGTACTACTGCTACAGGTTCCTCTGTAATCCAACCATCACAATCCTCTCAAACTCTACCTTCAAACCCTATTCCTCCCCTCCAACCATCAAAACCTATTCCTCCTCCACAAACTTCCAAATTTGTTCCTTCTCCTAAACCTTCTAAACCTTTACCTCCTAAAAAGCCTTTGCCTCCATTATCCTCTGACTCTTCTTCATCTGATGATGATGAAAAAGATCATGTCTATTGGAACCTAAACGATTGAGAAGTTTAGACCCTCAGTAATTTTGATGATAACAAAGTATTTGCAAGTGAACAATTTATCTTCTAATAAGTCTTGGAGTGTGCAGGTATTAAAATCACTCATGTTTTATAACACTCAAGCAAGGAGAAGAAATTCACAAGAATTTGAATACATTCCATGTGTGTCTGCATCTGATTCACTCCAGCGTCTTGTCTAAAGAAAGCGTCCGGTAGTGTTATCTTTTGACACGTGGATTACTCAATTGCTGCGAGCATCCATCCATTGTTCTGAGCGAACATCTGATCTATTAATGAATCATGTGAAGATCACGTTTGTGCTCTTCTACCTCAGTTGTTTTGGAACAGAATTCGAATTTGATTTTGTGTGCTCATTTTGATGTATGAGGTGTCAAAGTTGACACCTTTAGTAAAAGACAAAATTCATACAAGGCAATTGTGAAAAGCGGATAGTACAAAAATGATAATGTGTACTATTCTGATATTCTCTAGAAAGGAAGAAAAGGACAACATTTCAAATTACCTCAGTCAATGATATGGAGCTGAAATTTACTTTAACGGTAATACCCCTCAGAGACTCCTATAAACACCCCAAGGTATTCATTAAGGTTATCAAAAACTGCTAGAAACTATATTCTGAAAAAGCTATTACGCAAGTGAGCAATCAAGTTTCGTGCCAAGTTTCTGGACACCAAGAACTGAACCTCATCGTCTGATATTCTTTCTTTTAGAAAGTTATTTGTTTTTGCGCTTAATCTTTTCATCCTCTCTGTGAGAGTTATTTGATTATGTTCAAAAGAATATTTCTGCCTAGTTAAGGCTTGGTTCCTCAAGGCTCGAACGTACTGAGTCGTTTTGAGAAGTTAAGAGTATTGTCAAGTTTGTGACAGTAGAATACTCTTAAGAAAATTTGTAATCAATTGATTATAGTGGAAATCCTTCAGGAACGAAGGGACTAGACGTAGCTACCAGTTTGGTGATGAACTAGTATAAATTTTTGTGTCTCTTACTTTACTGCTTTACATTTATTCTTATCTTGCAAAAAAAAAAGTTTTCTTAAACTTCATTTCCAGCGTCTGGTCATACTCCAGCATCCGATAACTTACAGATTTAATATCAAGAGTTCAAAAGTGTTTTTAACTTAAAGTTTACGAAAAGTTTTCAACACAATTCAACTCCCTTTCTTGTGTTCACGTTCAATGTCCCATTGAAACAGAGACAGAGAGCTATATCCAAAGTCTAAATTCCTTATATTGAACCCCTCTCTATTGTCCACCCAAAAACAACCACTACTGCACCTATACCTTCACCACAACCCACACCAATTCCTTCACCTAAACCACAAACAACTACCATACCACCACCACAAACTACACAATCAACACCACCAAAACTAGAACCCACTAAAACACCTTCACCACAACCTAAACCTACCACTCCTCCACCTAGCCCTAATCACCTCCATTAGTTCAAGCTATCCTAAATCTACCATTACATCCTGAAATAAAACCTGAGCCTATTATCCAGGAACCACAATCCCCTACACTGGCTCTGATATGATTTGTGATGTTCAACCCCTCACTACCTTACAACCCCTTCCTATACTACTACCTTCACCACCACAAATCCCTTCTCCACCTCATTCAACAATTCTGCTTGAGCCTGAATCTACTACAGAACTAATTATAGATGATGACCTGGTCATTGCTGAAGTAGTACAAGAACTTGTACTGGAAGATGATGATGTAACCATCATTGATCCACCAACCCTGCACCTTCCTACACGTCTTGCTCCAGTTGTTCAAATTGGTTGTGAACCACCTCCCAACCATCGTGAAGCAGTAGTTGTGCCTCCTAATCCACGCCTCTTTGGTAGATATGAGGTATTTAAGGCTAAGAGAACTCTTGAGCTGTTCGATATAGAGAAATATATTGAAGAAGACAGAATGAATGGTGTTGGATCTGCTTTGGCTCTGGAAGACTTCATGGATAATTGGTACATTGTAAACTCCTGGTTTGAGAAACACAAAAGGGATCAACTTGAGAGAAACAGAAGACTCCTAACTGCTTTTGCTTGGAGGGTACCTCAAAGGGTTATAACCCTTATTGTTTGGGAACCAGAACTTGCTCCCATATGAACGTGAACACAAGAAGGGGGTTGAACTGTGTTAAAAACTTTTCGTAAAAACACTACGAACAGAGATTTTTAAAACTGTTTGTTTATCGGATGCTGAGAAACTAACCGGATGCAGAAAATGAAACCGTTTATGAAAACTTATTTTACTGAGCAGTGTAAAGATAAATGTAAAGTAGTAAAGGAGGGGACACAGAGATTTATACTAGTTCACCACCAACTGGTTGCTACGTATAGTCCCTTCGATCCTGAAGGATTTTTCACTATAATCAACTGATTGCAATTTTCCTCAAGAGTATTCTACTGTAACAAACTTGACAATACTCTCAACTTCTCAAAACGACTCAGTACGATCGAGCCTTTGAGGAACAAAGCCTTAATTAGGCCAAATATAGTTTGCAAAAGAGATTATACTTTTGAATACAATCAAAATATCTCTCACAGAGAGGATGAAAAGATTAAGCTCAAAATAGAATAGCTTTCTAAAAGAAAGTATAAGACGCTGACTCAGTTCTTTGTAGACCAGAAACTTGGCACGAAACTTGATTGCTCACTTGAGTAATGTTGCTTTCAGAATGAAGTTTCTTCACAGTATTTTTTTTTGGCTTACTTCTTCAATGAATACCTTGGGGTATTTATAGGAGTCTTCAAGGGTATTACCGTTGCAGTAAAAATAGCTCCTTTCCATTGAGTGAGGTAATTTGAAATGTAGTCCTTTTCTTCCTTTCCAGAGAATATCAGAATAGTACACATTACCGTTTTCGTACTATCTGCTATTTGCAATTACCTTGTACGATTTTTGTCTTATGCTAAATGTGTCACCTTTACTTCCTCGTACATCAAAATGAGCGCATAAAACCAAATTCGAATTCCGTTCCAGAATAGTCTGAGGCTAAGAGCAAAAACGTGATCATCACGTGCTTCAATAAAGAGATCAGACGCTCGCTCAGAACAAAGGACGGGCGCTCTCAGCAATTGCTTCCTCGTACATCAAAATGAGCGCATAAAATCATATTCGAATTCCGTTCCAGAACAGTCTGAGGCTAAGAGCAAAAATGTGATCATCATGTGCTTCATTAAAGAGATCGACGCCGCTCGCTGCAGGACGGACGCTCTCAGCAATTGAGTATTCCACGTGTCCAAGAGTAACACTACTGGATGCTTGCTGTTAGCAAGACGCTGGAGTGAGTTCGGACGCTGACACTAGTGGATTGTATTTAATTCTTTTGTAAATTTCTTCTTCTTCCTTGAGTGTTTTGTACATATATATGAAGTTTTGATACCTGTACACTCAAAGATATGTTAGAAGATAAATTGTTCTCTTGAAAAAATACTTTGTTATCATAAAAATCAATGAGGGTCTAAACTTCTCAATCGTTTAGGTTCCAATAATCTCCACCTTTTTGATGATGACAAATATCCAAGGTTGATGAACAATTTAATTTCAAAATAATATCAAGGGTCTCCCCCTGAATTTAACCATTTAGATATATATGAACAATTCAGGTATTAAGGCGATTGTTGATAAACAAATTCATTTGAGTGATCGCAAAAAAATACGTAGATATCTTAAAGCATATATTTAATAAAGTGAGATCGGATGCTGATTTTCATTTTATCAAAAAGATTTTCATTGTACCAAATTTATTGATCATTATTAGAGTACTGGATCAATGAATATCAACGCATTAATAGATATTAGAGCAATGAATAACCACACAAATGCTATGTATGAAATGATATGCATGATACTTCTGTTTCAGTGTATCCATCGGAGTTTGAACATCGGATGGTGAATTTATCAATCAGACTTTCACGTGTTCATCATACCTTTCTTTTACTCCCCATTTTGTCATTAGACAAAAAGACTGTAAAGCACATCATAGTCAAAATAAGACTTAGAAAAATTTGAATATATATAAACAGATAATCAGATATAGGTATATATATAAACAGATAGTCAGAGCAAAAACAATGAATATATATAAGAGTATCAAAAAATATTTTATAGCACAAATATAAAAAATTTATGGGTTTGGTGGAGGTGGTGGAAGGATGTTGAGACGTTCATATAATAACTTCAGGGCATTCTCCAGCTGAGTAACTTTCAGGATTGTGGCATTCATTTCTTCAAACTCTGCTTTGGGAATAGTGACCATTTCAACTGCAGGAGTAGAAGTAGAAGGTCCAGCTTTTGATACTAGTGCAGGTTTCATCTTCTGATGCTCTGCTAGCACCCAATTAGATAGCTTTAGTCTCAATTCCTTCTTTTGTTGAGCTTTTTGAAAGAATGCGTCATTTGGTATAAACCATTTGATGAGACTTTCAAGTTTCCTCTACTCAGATTCTGCCTGAATTTTCCTTCTTTTCTCCACATCTTCTGGATACAGCAAATCCATGAAGATATTTTCTCTATGCAGAAGCACATCAGCAGTGAAAGCATTAAACCTGTTTCCAGTATCTTCTCCCCATATTCTTTTGATAAAGTCACTCAATGCTTCAAAAGCGAAAGAGAGTGCTTCATTTTCTGCCAAGTATATTCTTCGCAGATTTTCCCTGTCATTTTCTTCAAGCGCTAGGGGGACGAGGCATGGTAACAAGGCTTTGTCTTTCCAAGACTCAGACCATTGACTCCAAGTAAATCCAATGTCGAAGTGCTTGGTCACAGTAGCCCATTGGATATATATCTTCATGCAGTCAAGAGACCTGATTACTGAACACTTGAACGTATTATCAAAGTAGGCAGTTCCCAGATTGGTGTCAGTAACTTTGTTGATAGTGCCAACTGTGGGAATAGTGGCTTTTTCGGGATTGCAGCAGTTTGAGGAGCCAGTTCTCCATTCATCTTCTTTTAGAGAACTAAGGTAAAACCTTCTGGCATGGTCCTCAGTGATTTTGGCAAATGGAAGCTTAGAGAATTCTTTAAGGTTATACTTCTTAGGAGCCTTCTCATACTCTATGAGTCCGATCTTGCTGAATGGCAGCTTGCCAGGAGCAGGTTCTTTCCTCTTCTCAGGGATAGACCAAGGTAGCCACCTTTGTCTCTCTGGCACAATCTTTACGGATACAGAAGAAGGATCCCTGACTGTCTGATAACTTCAATTTTCTTTATCTCAAGACAGTGTGCCATGAAGGCAGCTTCTTCATCCGTGATCCACCTTCCACACTCCTCCAGTGTGAGAGGTTCAGTTTGAGGTAGGGATTTAGGAAGGTCAACAGAGAAAGGAATTACTCTGCTACCAGGTTTTGGTCTCAATCTTCCTTTGAATGACATCTGAAAATGGTCTTCTCCATCCTTGAAAGTAGAATTCATTGTAGAGGGAATTTCGAGTGTGGCAACTCCAGAGGTGAAGGTTTTCAAATGCCATGTAGAGGGACGATTGTAGATCCTGTGATATGACTCATACTTAACAAACCGAGGTTTGTTAATGCACGAGACATTCTTCCTTCCACCAAGTCCAGAGGTTTATGGGTAATGGTGAGTGAAGTGGGAGTGGTTTTGTGATTGTATAGGTTTTAGGTGTGTAGGGTTTGAAATGATTAATGGGAGGTACTTTGAATAATAGGTTGAAGGGTGAGAGTGAAGTTTGGAAATGTATATGGTAAGTGAGGTATTTGAGGAAATTTGTGGTAGGTCAAGGTTGAGTGTATTGGACGGTGTTTGGGTAGGTTTTGAGAGGATGAGGGTAGAGGCTTGTCGGAGGCTCATTCTGGTTTTCTGGGTTTGTGGTTGTGAAACAGACAATGGGGGTGCAGGAATAACATCATGCGAATCAAAGATAGACACTGACTCATCAGCAGTAAAGTCGAGTACCTTTGGGTTAAGCTCAGAAGACTTAACCAACCTTTTTTTTGTTCCTCTAGGGGCAACAACGATAGGAAGAGGAGGAGGAACTTGCTTCCCTTGACCGGACGCTGAAGCATCTTTTTCAGCTGTTGGCTTATTCTTTTTCTTCAAGACCTTTCTGATAGGAATTCTATCCTCATCTTCTGGTTCCTCAATAGTAGGTACAGGAGCCACCTTCTGTTTCATTCTTCTTGTCTCCCTTAAAGGAGATTCAGTATGCCTCTTCACACCAGCTATTGAGCTTCTGGTGGTTTTCTTTTCAGCTTCTCTTTCTTGTTACTCTGATTTCACCTTCTTAATCATAAAACCAGTTATCACCTGCATTTTGACTAGACTTTTGACTCCAAAAACTTCAGGACGAACAACAGCGCCAACACCAAAGTATTTTTCTTTTTCTTCTTTGTTGGTAGAGTCAGTCAGCTTTCTCATAACACCATCTTTAATCATCATTATGGAGAGAAGAACTCGATAAGGGATAAACTTGACGATATTCTTTTTATCGACACTCTTCCTCGAGAAGACAAGAGCATTTACAAGATTATTGATAATCAACCTTGGCAGGTTGATTTTCTTCCCATCCATATAGTTTTTCATAATGAACTTTTGCTCGTAGTTCACTATGTCGCTTGACCCAGCCTTCAGAATCACGCTCTTAGCGATGATTTTGTGCAATACTCTGTAATGGCTTTTCAAGTCTTTGGCAGTGGGAGTTATATTCTTCTTTTTCAACTCACGATAGTTTCGAACAGGGCTTCGTTGATGTTTTCCAGTCCTTTGTAAGCGTCAACCCAGTTAGCATGGTAACTGATTCCTTCACAAGGGCACTTGATGGTCTGAGTGATAGAGTTGATGGTGAAGCGTAACTTGAAGTCTCTGATGTGTCCTTCTATAATTTCTCCCAGAAGTAGGTAAGTGTTCCCCCAGAAATCCTTTATAGCATAGCTCAGTACATCAACTGGTTCCCAGATAAAGTAATTTTTCCAGCCTAGTTTCTCCAAACCTTCTTCAAAATCAAAACCATAGAGCTTGAAGTTCTCAAAATCAATTCTGTTCTCATTCATGAGTTTTGCCTCAGAGAAGACATCGAACGCAGCAGTATATTGTCCAACCTTTCTATCGGCCATGGTAGTAGTTACAGAGAAGGTAATGGAGGTTTTAGGGTTTGAAATCACACACACAGAGAGAGAGAGAGAAATTTTTGCAAGTAGATACAGAGTGAAGTGATAGAGCGAAAAATGTGGAGTAGTGGGAAAGTTGATAGAAAATGGTACAGTCCTTTTTCAAAAACCGCTTCGTATTTCCACACAAAAATTAAATCAAAAAAGAAAAGAACATGAAGATTCGCCTTTTCATTAAATGAAGACGCCAAAAGAAAAGTAAGATCAAGTAAAAAGATTTTATCGAAAGATATAAATAATCATGACTCAGTAGATGTGATGAGACGCTTAAGTCCTTTACACGTGTAACACGTGTGTGTGCACTCGGACGCACGCAACCGATTCACCAGACGTTGAGTTATGATGCACATGACAAATAAAATGCTTTCAAGTATACATGCTTATGTTATACCAGATGCTGAGATGATGCATATCATCTGACGCTGAGATTAATCATTCTTCTATGAGATGAAAATTTAAATTTCTTCTTATAAAATTGAATCTATTTTCAGCAAGGGGTTTTGTAAATATGTCAGCCCACTGATGATCAGTGTCTACAAATTTTATTTCAAAAATACCCTTCTGAACATAGTCTCTTATAAAATGATGCTTAATCTCAATGTGTTTGGCTCGTGAATGCAATATAGGATTTTTAGTAAGACAGATTACAGAAGTGTTATCACAAAAGATAGGAATGTTACTCTCTTTTATCAGATAGTCTTCAAGTTGATATTTCATTCATAAAAGTTGAGAGCTGCAACTTGCTGCTAAAATATATTCAGCTTCTGCTATTGAGAGTGCAATCGTGCTTTGCCTTTTGCTTGACCAAGACACAAGATTTGCTCCAAGGAATTGGCAGCATCCACTTGTGCTTTTTCTTTCAATTTGGTCTCCAGCAAAGTCAGCATCACAGAAACCTACTAACTTGTAATCTTTTGATTTCTTATAATGAAACCAAGATTAGTAGATCCTTGCAAATATCTAAAGATTCTTTTAACAGCACTCAAGTGTGATTCTCTAGGATCTGATTGAAATCTAGCACACAGACATACACTGAACATAATGTCAGGTCTTGAAGCTGTATGATAAAGTAGAGATCCAATCATACCTCTGTACATCTTCTGATCTACCTTTTTACCAGTTTCATCTTTACCAAGAATGCATGTGGGATGCATAGGAGTACACATAGGTTTGCAATCCACCATTTTGAATTTCTTTAGCAATTCCTTGATATATTTGCTTTGATGTATATAGATACCATCATTGCATTGTTTGATTTGAATTCCAAAGAAGAACTTCAGTTCACCCATCATGCTCATTTCGAATTCAGCCTGCATTAGCTTAGAAAATTCTTTGCAAATGCTTTCATTAGTAGCTCCAAAAATAATGTCATCAACATATATTTGAACAATTATAAAGTGCTTGTTTGATGTTTTTCTAAAAAGAGTAGTGTCTACTAGACCTCTGGTAAAACCATTTTTCATAAAAAATGTACTCAGTCTTTCATACCAAGCTCTCGGAGCTTGCTTAAGACCATACAGGGCCTTTTTAAGCTTGAAGACATGTTCTGGAAATTCAATGTCTTCGAATCCAGGAGGTTATTTTACAAAGACTTCCTCAATTATAAAACCATTCAAGAAGGCACTTTTCACATCCATTTGATAAAGAATTATATCATGATGTACAGCAAATGAAAGTAAAATGCGTATAGCTTCTAACCTTGCAACAGGTGCAAATGTTTCAGTAAAATCAATACCTTCTTCCTGTGAGTAACCTTGAGCAACCAATCTTGCCTTGTTTCTCACAACCTTTCCATCTTCATCAAGCTTATTCCTAAATACCCATTTAGTACCAATAGCTTGCTTATCTTCTGGTAGAGTAACTAGCTTCCATACATCATTTTTTTGGAACTGATTCAACTCTTCTTGCATGGCCAGAATCCAACCTTCATCTTCCAATGCTTGATCAGTCGTTTTAGGTTCCATTTCTGAGAGTAATGTCATATCTGCATGCTCTTTAAAAGAGGATCTGGTTCTTACTCTATCTCCAGGTTTTCTTATGATTTGATCTTTAGGATGATTGGCTTTGTACTTCCAAATTCTTTCTCGACTTGACCGAAGATTCTTGTGTCTGGTCACCACCGGACGATGAAGATGTAGGTTTACTATTTGTAGTATTACCTATATTTAATTCTGAAAATGATTCATCAAGCTCTGACATCTGTGTCAGGCTTCTTGTCATCAAATTTGACATGAATGGATTCTTCCACTGTCATAGTTTCTTTATTGTATATTCTAAAAGCTTTAGATCTTTCAGAATATCCCAAAAAGATTCCTTTGTCAGCTTTTGAATCAAACTTACTAAGCTGATCCTTAGTATTTAAAATATAACACGTACAACCAAATGAATGAAATTATGATATGTTTTGTTTCCTTCCTTTCCACAGATCATATGGAGTCTTCTTCAAAATAGGTCTAATAAAAATTCTATTTTGAATGTAACAAGCTGTGTTTACTGCTTCTGCCTAAAAATGTTTTGCAATGTTAGCCTCATTGATCATGGTCCTGACCATTTCTTGGAGGGACCTATTCTTCCTTTCTACAACACCATTTTGTTAAGGTGTTCTAGGAGAGGAGAAATTGTGGGAGATGCCGTTATCATCACAAAATTTTTGAAGGCTTTCATTTTCAAATTCTTCCCCATGATCACTTCTAATAGAAGAAATACAAATTCCTTTTTCATTTTGAACTGTTTTACAGAGTACAATAAATACCTTGTATGACTCATCTTTGTGAGCAAGGAACTAACCCATGTCCATTTAGTAAAATCATCAACAATGACTAACCCAAGTTTCTTCCCAATTAAAGAGGCTATCCTTATTGGACCAAAAAGATCAAGATGCAAAAGCTCAAGTGGTCTAGAGGTTAAAACAACATTTTTTGAATGAAAAGAAGTATTAACTTGTATTCCTCTTTGACATGCCTCACAGAGAGCATCGGATTGATACTTAAGATTCGGTAAGCCTCCGACAAGATTGTGCTAGTTTAATTTTGAGATTAATCTCAAATTGGCATGACCCAATCTCTTGTGCCAAATCCATTGTTCTTCGTCAACAGACATGAGACACTTGACATCTTGTTTTGCAAGTTCAGAGAGATCAATTTTGTAAATATTTTGTTTCCTCTTAGCAGTAAAGAAAATAGAGCTGTCTTTCTTGCTTTTTACTAGACATCCAGTTTCTGTAAAGATGACTTCATAACCATTGTCACATAATTGACTTATGCTCAATAAGTTATGTTTAAGTCCTTCAACATAGAGTACATTATCAATAGAGGGAAGAGAGCCTTTACCAATGCGACCAATTCCAACTATTTTACCTTTCTGATTTCTTCCGAAACCAACGAATCCAGCTTCTTTAGGCCTTAGTTCTTGGAACATATGCTTTTCTCCCGTCATGTGACGCGAGCATCCACTGTCTAAGTACCAAGATAGGTGTGTTGACTTTGTTGCTAAGCATGTCTGCAATATAGACTATTTTATCTTTAGGTACCCATATCTTTTTGGGTCCTTTATTGTTAGTTCTTGAAGAAAGCTTATCCTTCACAGTTTTAAAAACAGTACATGCACTTTTCAAATGACCAGGTTTATTGCAGTAAGTACAATGCAAGCATTTACTATGATTATTGGATTTATCAGATGCTGAATCATTTTCTAAAAGAGGTTCATCTGATATATAACCAAGACCATGAGCTGTCGTTTTACTAACGCCCTAAATCATTGAAGCTTGCTTGCTTCGAGTTACACTCTCTGCAAGAAACTTTTGAAATGCATATTCATAATCATTTGATTTGCATTTAGGATTGCCTGTGTCTTTAGAGCTTTCAGCTTGAGAGCTCTCAGCTTCTGGTTGCTTGTTAGTAGCCCGACGCTGGTTATCCATCAGATGCTGATTTTCAGTTTTCAGCTTCTGGTTCTCTTTATTGAGTACATATTTTTCTTTGTTTAAAGCTTGAAAGTCTTGTGATAATTTTGAAAATTTCTTTTTCAAATTCTTATACTCAACAGAGAAAGTGGCAGAGTCCTTAAGAAGATCATCGAATGCAAGTTGAAGTTCAGAGTAGGAATCATATACTATTACCTCTTCAACTTCTTCTTCTGAATCAAGGTCAGTGTCTGCCATGAAAGCGAGATTTGCTTCTACTTCATTATCTTCCTCAGATGAGGATAAGTCTAGATCTTCCCATGTAGCCATGATGCCCTTCTTCTTTTTCTTGAAAGAACTTCTTGTGGGTTTCTCCTTAAGATTAGGACATTCAGACTTGAAATATCCAGGCTTTTTACATTCATAGCAAATGAATTGAGCTTTGTCCTTGTCCTTGCTTTCCTTCTTATCCTTAGTATCTTTCTTCTGAAACTTCCTCCTGAAGTTTCTCTTCTTCCACATTCTTTGTATCTTCCTGGATATAAACACGAGATCATCTTCTGATGTGTCAACATCTCCTTCTGAAGCTTCATCTTCTGATTCTTCTTCTTCAGCCTGAAGGGCTTTGGAAGAACTAGCTTTATGTTGAGAGACTTTCAAAGCAATAGACTTGCCTTTTTTGACAGGTTCTTCTTCGTTTAGCTCAAGTTCATGAGCTTTCAACGAACTCATAAGATCTTCAAGTCGTAGGACATTTAGATCTTTTGCTTCCTGAATAGCAGTGACCTTGGGTCTCCACTGCTTAGTCAAGCTTCTTAAGATCTTTCTAACATGGTCAGGTATAGTGTAACTTTTTCCAAGGGCCTGTAACCCATGAACAAGTGTTTGAAATCTTCCAAACATAGTTTCAATGCTTTCACCATCTTCCATTTTGAACAACTCGTATTGGCGAACCAACATGCTAGCTTTGGTTTCTCTTACTTGGGCAGAGCCTTCGTAAGATAAAACGAGTGAGTCCTAGATTTCTTTGGCAGTATCAAATTTGCCACATTTATCATATTCTTTTTCTGTCAAAGCACAGATAAGAATGAATCTAGTTTTTTGATTTATTTGATATCTCTTTTTCTGCTCATCATTCCAATCTTCTCTGGCTATAGCAACACCACGAGGATTAATGGGAGGAATGTAACCACTTTGACCTATATCCCACAACTCAAGTTGTTATGTCTCAAAGAAAACTTTTATCTTATCTTTCCAGTAATCAAATTTTTCTCCGTCGAATAGAGGAGGACGGTTCATATGACCACCTTCAGTAGACATGTTGAATTGAACGTGAACACAAGAAGGGGGGTTGAATTGTGTTAAAAATTTTTCGCAAACTTTACGTAAAAACACTACGAACAGAGATTTTTAAAACTGTTTGTTTATCGGATGCTGAGAAACTAACCGGATGCAGAAAATGAAACCGTTTATGAAAACTAGTTTTACTGAGCAGTGTAAAAATAAATGTAAAGCAGTAAAGGAGGGGACACAGAGATTTATACTAGTTCACCACCAATTGGTAGCTACGTCTAGTCCCTTCAATCCTGAAAGATTTTTCACTATAATCAACTAATTACAATTTTCCTCAAGAGTATTCTACTGTCACAAACTTGACAATACTCTCAACTTCTCAAAACGACTCAGTACAATCGAGCCTTTGAGGAACAAAGCCTTAACTAGGCCAAATACAGTTTACAAAAGAGATTGTACTTTTGAATACAATCAAAATATCTCTCACAGAGAGGATGAAAAGATTAAGCTCAAAATAGAATAGCTTTCTAAAAGAAATTGTAAGGCGTTGAGTTCAGTTCTTTGTAGACCAGAAACTTGGCACGAAACTTGATTGCTCACTTGAGTAATGTGGCTTTCAGAATGAAATTTCTTCACATTTTTTTTTTGGCTTACTTCTTCAATGAATACCTTGGGGTATTTATAGGAGTCTTCAAGGGTATTACCGTTGCAGTAAAAATAGCTCTTTTCCATTGAGTGAGGTACTTTGAAATGTAGTCATTTTCTTCCTTTCCAGAGAATATCAGAATAGTACACATTACCGTTTTCGTACTATCTGCTATTTGCAATTGCCTTGTATGATTTTTGTCTTATGCTAAAGGTGTCACCTTTGCTTCCTCGTACATCAAAATGAGTGCATAAAATCAAATTCAAATTTCGTTCCAGAACAGTCTGAGGCTAAGAGTAAAAACATGATCATCACGTGCTTCATTAAAGAGATCAGACGCTCGCTCAAAACAGAGGACGGACGCTCTCAGCAATTGAGTATTCCACGTGTCCAAGAATAACACTACTGGACGCTTGCTGTTAGCAAGACGCTGGAGTGAGTTCGGACGCTGACACTAATGGATTGTATTCAATTCTTTTGTAAATTTCTTCTTCTTCCTTGAGAGTTTTGTACATATATATGAAGTTTTGATACCTGTACACTCAAAGATATGTTAGAAGATAAATTGTTCTCTTCAAAAAATACTTTGTTATCATCAAAATCAATGAGGGTCTAAACTTCTCAATCGTTTAGGTTCCAACACCATACCCCTACCTGCCCCTATTCCTCCACCTGCAGCAGAACCAGTAATTCCTCCTCCTACTTCTACTACCATGGTAACTCAACATTCTGCTTCTGGGTCTGCTTCTGCATCCACCAGTCACTCTGTTGTTGTCCTAAATAGGTCTTGGACTAACTTGTTGAAGACAACAAAAGCTTCAAGGAATTCATGTAAGTTTCGAACAAGAGACATGAGGATGTCACTTCTATGCTGCAGTTTATAATGGATCAGTTGAAGAAACCTTAGATAGCCTTTAGGTTTTTGTTCACCCTTTTGTTTTTAGCCTTGTACTTGTTTTATTTTGTTAAGAAAAACATTTTGTAATTTAGTACTTCTATCTGATTAATTAAATCTTTTTTGGTACTTACTCTGATTTAACTTTATCTTTCTCAAACTCTGTTTTGACTATGATGTTCTTTATTTATCCTTAACCTTTTTGTCTGATGATAAAAGGGGGAGAAGAAAATATAGAAATATAGAGTAATTGATGAACCTGATGTATCAACCAAGTGTCATCATGCGTTGCATTCTTACATTATTTACTCTGATACATTAACTTGGAATGTTTAATAAGATGTTGTGTTAATATATATATGCTCTAATAGATCTCTCTGTTTATAAAAGCTCTGATACTTTATTTGGAATGCTTTGATGTGATACATTCATCTGATGTGACTTTACACTTAGAAAATATTTTTATGTGCTTAATTCAGGGGGAACCTCTGAAATTCTTTTAAGTAAATATTTTTCTAAATGGAAAATTATTCATCAATCTATATATTTGTCATCATCAAAAAGGGGGAGAATGTTGGAATCAAGTGGATTCAGAAACAATGACTCTTAATTGTTTTGATGATAATAAATAGTTAATAGAACAATTTATCCTCTGATGTGTTTATTATTGTGCAGAAGTCACTATTCATCGGAAGGAAATATCTCAGAAGACTAAGTTAAAGTGTACATTTCACCCTCAGTTTCATGCATCTGAGTCTGGCATTGATCCTCTGAAAGTTGCTGACGTCGTCGTCTGATATCCTCACTCTGATTTAGTCAACGCTTTGTTAATAGTCAAAGCTCTGGTGAAACCATGCTCTGGCGAGACCATGCTCTGTCTTGGTCAACACTCTGATAGGCCATGCTCTGTCTTGGTCAACACTCTGTTTTTGGTCAACGCTCAACAGACTATGAATAGACAACTCAGTGGAAGCCTTCGTCTGTTTCTACAAGACTCTGTTATATGAAAGGCCAACAGAGTATCTTAGTAACAAGCATCGTCTGTTTGAGTGTTCATTAAAAGCTACTTCATGTATTTAATAGACCACATTGATAAGTATTTTAATGTACGAGGAATCAAAGGCCAAAAGGAATATCAACAGATATAATCATCAGAAAACTTGCTCAAGAAGTGTCCTATTTTCAAAAGATCATAAGGGACAAGATCCTGCAAAAGTCTATTGTGTCAGTATGCAAGCACAGAATGAAAAGTGACGTGACTTGCTAAAAGCCACAATAAGGGGATCTGAAATTTTGTCCATTGGTGAAAGAGCTGTTAGGTCACAATGACACTATTCACAACCCTAGCTATATATACCTTACTTTTCCCACTGAAGTAGGCCAACGTTGTGATACAAGTGAGCAACCAAGAATCATTCCAAGTATCTGAGATCACATTGAATAAGCACTTAATCGTTTTATTCTTCCTATTTGAAATTTATTTCTTGTGCTTAAGTTTTTCATTGTATATCCTCTCTGTTGAGAATTAATTTGATATTGTTTCAAACCATTTTGAACATTATATCTAGCCCAAATCATTTTGGGTCCTCTTTTTTTAGTTCTAGAAGGAAACTTGCCCTTCATATTTTTCAATTCATAATAAGTACTTCTTATGTGCCCTTTCTTATTGTAGAAAGTACAAAGCAGACAAACACTATGATTGTTGGTATCTTTGGATTTCAAATTCGTGTTTTGAAACGTGGGTTCCTCTTGTTTGTAACCAAGACCTTTTTTACCATTTTGCTTACGCCCCAAATCATAGATGCTTGTTTGCTTCGTATAACACACTCACCAAGGAATCTTTGAAATCCCTCTTCATATTTTGAAGAGTTACATTCAATCTTTTCCTCAGTCTTAGAGCTGTCACTCACCAGACGATGGTTTTTAGCTTTGAGTTTCTCATTCTCTTCATTGAGTATTTGAAATTCTTTTGAAAGTTTTGAGAATTTCTTTTTCAAAGATTTATACTCAATGTTGAGTATAGAAGATTCATCTAAGAGTTCATCAAAAGCTACTTGAATATCAGAAGATGAGTTAGAATCTACCACTTTATCTTCTTCTTCACTGTCTGATCCTATGGTAGCCATCAGAGCCATGTTGGCTTATTCCTCATCATCATCGGATGATGATGAATAAGAATCATCCCATGTTGTCATGAAACCCTTATTCTTTTTGCCTTTGTAACCACCTTTCATTGGTTTCTCTTTCTCGAGTTATGGACATTCAGACCTGAAATGTCCTGGCTTTTTGCACTCATAGCAAGTAATTTGACTTTTGTCCTCGTAGTCCTTCTTATCCATTGAATCTTTCCGTTCCCTTGAGTCCTTCTTGTGGAAATGCTTCCTGAACCTTCTTTTGTTTTTTCACATACGTTGAATTTTCCTTGATATTAAGGAAATTTCTTTGTCTGTGTCTCCATCGCTCTCATCAGACGATACTTCATCTGCTTCTAGTTCAGCTTAAAGTGCTTTGGAGGAGGATGCTTTGTTTGTAGATTTCAAAGCAATGGACTTTGATTTCTTAGGAGGTTCTACTTCATCTAGCTCAAGCTCATGAGCTCTTAAGGAACTCAGAAGATCTTCAAGTCGCAAGGTATTCAGATCCTTGGCTTCTTTAATAGCCGTGACCTTAGGTCTCCACATCTTTGGCAGGCTTCTTAATATTTTCTTTACGTGATTAGCAGTGGTATAGCTTTTCTTAAGAACCTTTAGACCGCGAACTAGTGTTTGGAATCTTCCAAACATAGTTTCAGTGTTTTCACCCTCTTCTATTTTGAAGAGTTCATATTGTCTAATCAAGATGTTAGCCTTGGTTTCTTGTACCTGGGAAGTGTAGGGAAATCGCACAATAATCAAAGATAAAACGCAGCAGAAAAAAAATCCCTTCCATGGATTCTTGCGAATGGTCATGATTCAGGGATTACGTTGATTACCTCTTGTAGCGCAGACCGTTGCAGACGAGAACTGGAGTCGAGCACGAGCGTCGTATTGATGACAACACCTCTATGCAGTCCACACGAACAGACTTCGAATGGGGCGGTCACTGGCTACTGTGCTAGCTGATGAATGGAACCGGCAGTCATTAACGTACACAAGGTCTCTCAGTACGGCTAGGGTTAATTCCTTGTCTGAACTTTCAGCTTAAGTGTTTTATTTATAGAACCACTTAAGACTGACCTAGCGGCGCACCGTAGCTTACCATGTGCTGCATTGCTCTTGACTTACGATGGTGCATCATAAGAGCGCACCACTAAATAAAACGAGTCTTACTCATTTATATTTAATCTCCCACTAATCTATTCTTATGTGTGTGACCCTATAGGTTCCCGTAACGTTGACAATAATATTAAATCACTATTTAATATTATAAACAGGGAGCGGTGTCTAGCAACACATCACTGCTACCCAAGTAACGGGAATGTCAGTGTTATGACGTAACCTTTCCGTGACAATGATCATGTGTATAATTACCCTTTTGCCCTTATATCTATATTGAACACAAGGCATAGTGTGTGTCACCCTTGTATAGTTCAACATTATATTCCTTGATACCCAAGTAGACTAAATAACAACAAATACGATCAATATCTCGTATTGATTTATTTCAGCATGACCATGCATTTTACAGTCATACTCTATCAAAAGGCCCACAAATATTACTCCTGCTATGTAGGAAGGGCAAATCCCATCTAGGTCACTCATATCCCTTTGCATGACTCGTGGAGTGCCCAGTTAACCGACTTTATAATTATTTTGTTACAGACAATGTTTGACGACAACAAAACACTCAACTCCTCATGTAGGGACCATAGTGGTTTCAGGTCAAAGGGTGGAATACACCACATCACTATGAGAACAACTTATGACACTTACATAATGCACTATGTAGTATTCCCATGTCAGGTCAATTCAGTACACAATTACCCTAACGTGTACTTATGTGGTGACTTGATATCTCATATCTATAACCTGTGAGATAAGGTTATCAGTCCACCCACATAATAGTCTTAATGTATTATTATTGCCCTTATTGATAATAATACTCGACTACGGATATTTAAGAGTAAGTTCTATAGTATCTCACAACCGAGTTATCTACTCGATGTTCTATTAAAATTAAACTTTTACTCAAGGACTTTATTATGTTGAAACAAACATAATAACTGAAATGCCTCATATAATAAATAAATAACATGATACAAATTATAAGTTCAAAAGGAACTACATTGGCCTCTAGGGCTTCCACTAACAATCTCCCACTAGCACTAGAGCCAATTAGGCATGTACCTATTACCCATAGATCTAGTATGACCATCATGCTTCTATTGGGTAAGAGGCTTTGTAAGTGGGTCAACAACATTGTCAAGTGTTGGTACTCTGCATATCTTTACATCTCCTCTATCGATAATCTCTCGAATGAGATGGAAGTGCCTAAGTATATGTTTGGATAGCTGGTGAGATCTAGGTTCCTTAGCTTGTGCAATGGTACCATTGGTATCACAATAGAGATCAATGGGGTCCACAATGCTAGAAACTGTACCAAGTTCAGTAATGAACTTCTTGATCTAAACAGCCTCCTTTGCTGCATTAGAAGCAGCAATATACTCGGCCTCTGTAGTAGAATCAGTGACTGTTTCCTACTTTGAACTCTTCCAGCTCACAGCGCCACCATTTAGGCAAAACACAACCAGATTGCGATTTAGAATCATCTTTATCTGTCTGGAAGCTAGTATCGGTGTAACCTATTACAGCGAGCTCTCCCTGACCTCCATATACCAAGAATGAATCCTTAGTTCTTCTCAAGTACTTAAGGATGTTCTTGACAGCAACCCAATGACCATCACCGGGATCAGACTGGTACCTGCCCGTTGTGCTCAAGGCATACGAAACATCCGGTCGGGTACCTAACATGGCATACATGATAGATCCAATTGCGGATGCATATGGAATCTTATTCATGCGATCCCTCTCTTCATGAGTAGAAGGGGATTGTGCTTTTGATAGGCATACGCCATATGTCATAGGCAGGAATCCTTTCTTGGAATCATGCATATTAAAGCGTCTCAGGACTTTGTCTATGTATGTACTCTGACTCAGGCCAAGCAATCTTTGCGATCTATCTCTATAGATCTTGATTCCTAATATATAGGTAGCTTCATCCAAATCTTTCATAGAAAAGCAATTCCCTAACCAAGTCTTAACTTGTTGCAAAGTAGGGATGTCATTTCCGATGAGTAACATGTCATCCACATATAACACCAGGAATACAACTATGCTTCCACTAACCTTCTTGTAAACACAAGGTTCATTTTCATTTTGTATGAATCCAAACTGTCTCACAGTTTCATCAAAACGAAGATTCCAAACTTCTGGAAGCTTGCTTCAATCCATAGATTGATCACTGCAACTTGCATACTTTCTTGGCATCATCTGAAGTGTCAAAACCTTTAGGTTGTGTCATGTACATGTCCTCAAGGAGATTTCCATTAAGGAAAGCAGTCTTGACTTCTATTTGCCATATTTCATAGTCATGGTATACAGCGATGACAAGTAAAATCCGAATAGATTTAAGTATCGCAACTGGTGAAAATGTTTCATCATAGACTACACCATGAATTTGCTTGAAACCCTTAGCAACCAGTCGTGCCTTATAGGTATGAACCTTACCATCTATGTCAGTCTTCTTTTTGAAGACCCACTTGCACCCTATGAGAGTAACTCCTTCAGGTGACTCTACCAAGGTCCATACCTGGTTAGTGTACATGGAGTCCATCTCAGATTTCATGGCCTCAAGCCACTTCTCAGATTCAGGGCCAGTAATGGCCTCCTGATAAGTCACAAGCTCATCTTGATCCATGAGAAATACATCACCCTGTTGAGTCATGAGAAATCCATATCTCTCAGGTTGGTGACGTATCCTGCTTGACCTACACTGGTCTTGTGTTACTGAGCAGGTTATTCTATCACAACATCTTGTGCAGGCTGCTATTGTTCCTCCATATGTGTATCGCTATTCTGTGATACTCGAATTTCTTCAAGTTCTACTTTCCTCCCACTGATTCCTTTGGAAACGAACTCCCTTTCTAGGAATACACCAGTTCGAGCGACAAACACTTTACCCTCAGAAGGATTGTAAAAGTAGTATCCCTTGGTTTCTTTAGGATACCCCACAAAGAAACATTTATCAGATTTGGGCTCAAGCTTAGTGGAAATCTGTCGTTTCACATATACTTCACAGCCCCAAATCTTCATGAAACACATACTGGGTTTCTTGCCAGTCCATATCTCATATGGTGTCTTTTCCACAATTTTGGATAGAACACGGTTAAGTGTGAAAGCTGCAGTTAATAGAGCATGTCCCCAGAAGGAATTTGGAAGATCTGCATGACTCATCATAGACCAAACCATGTCCAATAAGGTTCAGTTTCTCTTTTCAGAAACACCATTCCATTGCGGTGTTCCAGGAGGGGTGAGTTGGGATAGGATCCCACACTCTTTCAGATGATCATCAAATTCTAGACTCAAATATTCACCACCTCGATCTGATCGAAGGGTCTTAATATTCTTACCTAGTTGGTTTTGTACTTCATTCTTGAATTCTTTGAACTTTTTAAAAGATTCCGATTTGTGTTTCATGAGATATACGAATCCGTATCTACTATAATCATCAGTAAATGTGATGAAGTACTGAAAACCTCCTCTAGCTGATGTGTTTAGTGGTCCACATACATCAGTATGTATGAGGCCCAAAAGATCACTAGCCCTTTCACCTTTTCCTGTGAATGGGGTTTTTGTCATCTTTCCTAATAAACAAGATTCACATGTCTCAAATGATTCATAATCAAAAGAGTCCAAGAATCCATCTTTATGGAGTTTGGAAATACGCTTCTCATTTATATGGCCTAAATGACAATACCAAAGATAAGTCAGATTCAACTCATTTGGTTTCATCCTTTTTGTATTGATGTTATAAATGGGCGTTTCGAGATCAAGGACATAAATTCCATTACTCATTTGTGCACTAGCATAGAAAATATCATTTAAATAAATAGAGTAACATTTGTCCTTTATTATAAATGAAAAACCAAACTTGTCCAAACAAGAAATGGAAATAATATTCCTGCTAATTGCAGGCACAAAATAATAGCTCTCTAACTGAATAATAAGCCTACTGGGCAAAGTCAATATATAAGTTCCCACAGCTAAAGCAGTAACTTTTGCTCCATTACCAACTCGTAGATCAACTTCGCCCTTTGCCAATGGTCTACTCCTTTTGAGCTCCTGTACATTAGTACAAATGTGAGACCCACATCCAGTATCTAATACCCATGATGCAGAAGTAGATAAATTGAACTTTATAACAAAAATACCTGAGGTGGAAGACTCACTTCCCTTCTTCTTTTCTTCCAGGTACTTTGGGTAGTTCCTCTTCCAATGTTCAGTCACACCACAGTGGAAGTAATTTCCTTTTTTAGGCTTCAAAGCATAAGTCGTGGGTTTGGGCTTGTTAATTCCCTTGCCCTTGCCCATATACTTGTTCATGGGCTTCTTGAACTGATTCTTGCCCCTTCCACCATTGACCATCAAAATGGCCTTCCATTTGCCTTTGTTGATGTTATGTTCTACAGTTCTTAACATGCTTAACAGTTCTGGTAGAGTTTTGTCCATGTCATTCATAGTGAAATTCATGACAAACTGATTGAAACTCTCCGGCAACGATTGTAGGATCAAATCAATCGCAAGCTCTTGCCTGAAGAAAAATCCCAATCGATCAAGGTTCTCAACATACCCAATCATTTTGAGTACATAAGGACCTACAGGGCATCCTTCTGCCAGTTTGCTTTGGGAAAGAGCTTTGGAAACTTCATACCGCTCATGCCTAGCTTGCTCTTGATGCTTCCATGTTCTCATGTTGCTTCTGAAGCTCAGAGTTCATGGTAGCCAGCATGAGGCAGGCAACTTCCAAGGCATCATCTTGATGCTTCTTATAAGCATCCTTTTCAGCCCTAGGGGCAGTAGCAGCCGGTGGCTCTTAGGGAAGGGCCCCTTCGAGAACGTACAACTTTTTCTCTTGTTTGAGGACAATCCTCAAGTTTCGGTGCCAGTCCAGAAAGTTTGTTCCAGACAACTTATCCTTCTCTAGGATTGATCGCAGTAGGTTATTGTGAGTGTTTGATGCCATGGTAATCTACATTAAGAAAATATGCAGAATATAAGTATCATGCAATAAACATATTTAATTAGGTTTTTAATTAAATACGCCTCCCACTATTTTACTCAAACCAATGACCCTCAACATTGATTTGGAAAATCCCGTTGGAAGATTTTCTAGTGGGCTGAGATCCATATTTCAATTTATTTTAAATCAGCTTTGGCTGATCACTTAAAACTCAGTTATTTAGGTAGGAACTCTTTCCAATTGTATCTCATACAATTCTCGGTTAGTTGGGTGAATAACTATTATCCGGATCCATCACATGGATAGTTCCCAACTCACTTGCCTTTAAACCTTTCAATCTTATTATACTCGGTTTAGTTAAGTTAGATCTAAAGATAGTAGTTGGATATTACATTTATCCCATCGCATCTTACTAGTATTAAAAATGTACTCCGCTTTGGCGAACCCACATTTCCGATATTAGTCTTGATGAGTGCTAACTATTGGAAGGCATTTAAATTTAACTTAATATTTCCTTTTGAGGGATGTTATTAAAAATGATCTCACCATTTGTTAAACTATTTAACTTACTATATTCATACATGCATTTCATACATATTTGTTAAACTATTTAACCTACTATATTCATATATGCATCTCATACATATATAGAAAATAAATGTGACGTGGTTATGGCTCCTAACGCATTGATTCTCACAAGCCAATGAGAGAATCCAAGCTAAACCTAGGAACGATCAAGCTTCTCTAAGTGTGACCTCCAATGTAGCCCTCTTATGAAATTTCCTTCTTGTCTCCTCTCTTACATTACATTAATGAGAATAAAAGAAAGGCACGACACGTAGGCCGTATTTTAAAAGAAAAACAAAAGGCACGGCACACAGGCCGTATTTTAAAATTCTAAAATAAAATAAAAGAGACTAAGGCCATAACCACTCACCATGCATCACAAAACATTAATGACAATTAATAAAAATAATACTCACTTATTACTATTAATCTTATCATTAAATGTTATTAAAGCCAATTAATTAAAATTAAATAATTTCAAAATAACTCCTTCGCAGATTCAACAAAATTTTCTTGACTTTTCAGTGAACATTTCACGTTGCAGAAAAAAATGCTGCCTCATTGTGACCATGAACGCTTCATGCCACAAGAACAGCGTCACTATTTCACGTTGTTACCAACACGGTTCTGGGTACCAATGCTTGGACCCAACGACGCCAACCTTCAGACCCGCAGTACAACACGTTGTATCGACACTTGACACAAAACCGAATTGTTTATTCAAATAAGCATACAGAATCACCATATATATCTCATATATACAGATTATCCAAAGCAACATATATATCACATATATACCTAATTGGGTTTTTGCAATAATCATACAAGGTATAATTTTTAAAACGAATAGATTCATAATCTAACTATCGCATATAAAGAACGCATGCCACACATACATACAGATAATCAAAAAAACCGAATCATGGTTTCATAAGTGGTTCTGATACCACTGTAGGGAAATCGCGCAATAATCAAAGATAAAACGCAGCGAAAAAAAAAATTCCTTTCCATGGATCCTTGCGAATGGTCATGATTCAAGGATTATGTTGGTTACCTCTTGTAGCACAGGCCATTGTAGACGAGAACTGGAGTCGAGCACGAGCGTCGTACTGATGACAACGCCTCTATGCAGTCCACACGAACAGACTTCGAATGGGAGTGGCCACCGTCTACTGTGCTAGCTGACGAACTGAGCCGGCAGTCACAAACGCACAGAAGGTCTCTCAGTACGGCTAGGGTTAATTCCTTGTCTAAACTTTCAGCTTAAGTGTTCTATTTATAGAACCACTTAAGACTGACCTAGCAGCGCACCGTAGCTTATCATGTGCTGCGTTGCTCTTGACTTACGATGGCGTGTCATAAGAGCGCATCACTGAATAAAATGAGTCTTACTCATTTATATTTAATCTCCCATTAATCTGTTCTTATATGTGTGACCCTGTAGGTTCCCTTAACGTTGGCAATAATATTAAATCATTATTTAATATTATAAATAGAGAGCGGTGTCTAGCAACACATCACTGCTAAACAAGTAACGAGAATGTCAGTGTTATGACATAACCTTTCCGTGATAATGATCATGTGTATAATTACCCTTTTGTCCTTATATCTATATTGAACACAAGGCATAGTGTGTGTCACCCTTGTATAGTTCAACATTATATTCCTTGATACCCAAGTAGACTAAGTAACAACAAATAAGATCAATATCTCATATTGACCTATTTCAGCATGGCCATGCATTTTATATTCATACTCTATCAAGGGGCCCACACATATTACTCCTGCTATGTAGGAGGGCAAATCCCATCTAGGTCACTCATGTCCCTCTGCATGACTCGTGGAGTGCCCAGTTAACCGACTTTATAATTGTCTTGTTATAGACAATGTTCGATGGCAACAAAACACTCAACTCCTCATGTAGGGACCATAGTGGTTTCAAGTCAAAGGGTGGAATACACCACTATCACTATGAGAATAACTTATGACACTTACATAACGCATTATGTAGTATTCTCATGGCGAGTCAATCCAGTACACAAGTACCCTAATGTGTACCTATGCGGTGACTTGATATCTCATATCTATAACCTGTGAGATAAGGTTATCAGTCCACCCACATAATAGTCTTAATGTATTATTATTGCCCTTATTGATAATAATACTTGACTACGGATATTTAAGAGTAAGTTCTATAGTATCTCACAATCGAGTCATCTACTCGATGTTCTATTAAAATTGAACTTTTACTCAAGGACTTTATTATGTTGAAACAAACATAATAACTGAAATGCCTCATATAATAGATAAATAACATGATACAAATTATAAGTTCAAAGAACTACATCGGCCTCTCGGGCTTACATTAACAGGAAGTACCCTCATAGGCCAAAGCCAATGAGTCCCAAATTTCTTTGGCAGTTTCATTCTTTTCGCATTTCTCGTACTCTTTCTCAGAAATAGCACAAATAAGGAAATATCTTGCTTTCTGATGTAGTTGATAAGCTTTCTTTTTTTCATCTTCCCATTTAACTCTAGGAATGAGTTTGTTCTTAGAATCAACTGGTACAGAATGTTATTTTCGAACCATATCCCAGAGTTCGAGTTGTTGAGACTCGAAGAACGTTTTCACTTTGTCTTTCCAGTAGTCGAAATTTATTCCAGTGAACAAAGGAGGACGGTTAACGTGACCACCGGCTTCATTGCATGCCATGTATAAAGAATAAGATCTTTTCCTTTTACACTGTTAAGTGCTCAACCAAGAGGCCGAGCTCTGGTACCAATCGAACATGGCAAAAACACTAGAAAGGGGGGTTTGAATTGGGTTTTAGAAATCTTTTCGCAAAGCTTTGTGTTTATGAAAACCGTTTCAAAACAACTTATTAATAAAATATCAAAGTAAGTAAGTAAAGAGAAGAGAAGAGAATGACACAATGATTTATACTAGTTCACTATCACCTAATAGCTATGTCTAGTCCCTTAACACACTTGAAGGATTTCTCTACTATAATCAACCTGATTACACTTGAGAGTATAATACTGTCAAACTGGCTATACTCATAACTTCTTAAAAAGTCTTACGTCTTAGTGCAGTCAAGCCTCTAATGAATATAACCACTATTGGGCTAAATACAATGTTCAAAAAATGGTTTGAAATAATATCAAATAACTCTCAACAGAGAGGATATACAACGAAAAACTTAAGCACAAGAAATAACTTTCAAACAGAAAGAATATAACGATTAAGTGCTTGTTCAATATGATTTCTGATAGTTGGAATGATTCTTGATTGCTCACTATGTATCACAATATTAACCTACTTCAGTGGGAGAAGGTATAAATAGCTAGGGTTGTGAATAGTGTCATTGTGACCTAACAGTTCTTTTCACCGGTGGACAAAACTTCAGATCCCTTTTTGTGGCTTTTAGCAAGTCACATCACTTTCCAGTTCTGTGCTTATACACTATCACAACAAACTTTGCAGGATCTTGTCCCTTATGATCTTTTTGAATATGAGACACTTCTAGAGCAAGTTTTCTAATGATTATATACGTTGACATTTCCTTTGGCTTTTGATTCCTCATACATTAAAATACTCATCAATGAGGTCTCTTTAGTATACTTGAGGTAGCCTTTAATGAACACTCAGTCTGATTTCCTAATCATAGCATCTGTCAAACAGACGATGCTAGTTACCGAGATACTCTATTCATCAGAGTGAGCTGAAACAGAGACAAGTTCTTCAGTACAGAATTTGTTGGCCTTTTATATAAGAGAGTCATGTAAAAACGGATGAAGGCTTCCACTGTGTAGTCTATTCATAGTCTGTTTGAGCGTTGACCAATAACAGAGCGTTGACCATAACAGAGCATGGTCTCACCAGAGCTTTGACTACCAACAGAGTGTTGACCAAATCAGAGTGAGGCTATAAGACGATGATGTCAGCAATATTTTAGATGATCACTTCCAGACTCAGACTCATGAAATACATACTTTAGCTCAGTCTTCTGAGATAATTCCTTCTGATGAATAGTGACTTCAGCACACTAATAAACACATCAGAGGATAAATTGTTCTATTAACTATTTGTTATCATCAAAACAATTAAAGATTATTGTTTCTGAATCCACTTGATTCCAACACATTCATTGCAGTATCATCCCACTACCCATCATCACTGTCTCAACTCTCATATGATGCAAACGGTGCATCGTAGGCTACTCCAGTGAAATGGGGAAACGAAACAAAAGAGAAAGGGGGATATTAGGAAAGGTACATAAAAGTCTCCATTGAGTCACCAAAAATTTTAATCAGATCTGTGCTTCACAGCCTTTCCCTTCCCATTTTAACAAAAAGCCACAAGCAAAAGCAATTGATGTAGAGTTTTCACTAATATCAAATCACTAGATTTATTTTTACGGGAATATCAAATCATTGGAATGTAAATTTTGAAGTAGATTTATTCAATTTCTATATTCATGAAACAAAATGGTTCGTGGGGTGTAAAAAAACAAGGCTATATTTTAACCGATTAGCAACACTGAGCCACTGACTAATTAATCACGGAACAGAAGAAAATGCAAGCAGAAGCAGAAAACCCAACGGGAACAATCATCTCATTCTCCTCCACACTGGATCATTCCAAGTTCAGAGGGTGTATCGAAGGAGATGGTGGTTCGAGAGGTGGGGTTCAGTGGTGCTGATAGGGGTCAACCATAGTCACCGTCACGAAAGACACGCAGGTTTATAGCGGATGAATGAGGGAGGGAGAGGGGAAAGATATTGTGTGAAAGGATCACCATAACATTCAGTGGGATTTCTTAATCCAGTGGCAAATAAAACTTGTGTAAGCTACACCACTTAAATATCTTGTGTATTCTAGCCAAAGCCTAACATTTATTCGGTGTGGAACCTTTCAATAGTTCTTTGACTTGAAGCCATTGAAGAGAATACGTATTTAAAATTGTTTAGTTGACATTGGCAAGGAATTTGTACTTAGGATGCTTCACATAGTGTCTCATTTTATACAAGTACGGATAACTATTATCACATCTGATTTAATTATCTATTTGTGTAGCTTAAACTATTGTCCCATGATTAACAATTTTGGTTTATCAAAACATGTTCTTTTATTCCTTTTAATCCATTCAAAATTTATTTTGCATTTTATAGACGATATGATTGAATCTTTGATACTCACAAAAAAAATTATTGAATCTTTGATCGCTTCGTAGTCGATGCAGTGGCATTAGGGCTCTTGCATTACCATCTTTCTTGGCATTACTATTCTTATTCGACCTATAATTGTCCCTCAAATGAGTGGAAAAGTAAGCACATTTTCAATCCATTTTTATTTGCTTTAAAACAACTTCTATAATAGTATCAATGGACCAAATCCCTTGATTCAATGTAAAAAAAGTGGGTGCTAAAAAACGTGTGAAAACCAATGCGACCCATGCGATAGCACGGCTGGCTAGTTCTGTATAAAGCACTCGGTTTCACCATAAACACGGTGTACATAATTTCATCAAAAATGAAAATGATACAACTTGACTCAGCTGTGACTGCCACCACTGTCACAACAACTCTTGTGTAGCTAAGGCTTCTTCTTACATGCTGAAGATAGTTCCAATTATTTGTAATTGTATCTTACATTGAGCAAACTGGCTGTCATATTAGCTCTCCCATTGAGCTTGTATCTAATGTACTATTGACAATTTTATGATTGAAGTTATTGGTTAACAAAATCAAGTTCCATCTTATTGAAAAAACAATTATTTGCTTATAAATCCATTCAAAGTGAATGGTACTAAAAGATGGTATACAGTCATGAACTTAACGTATAATGTCACCACAATGAGAGTGTTCAAAATCTCTCCACCTTTGTTAACAGAAGCAGAAACCACATCATTTTGGAATAATAAAAATGAACAACCCCTACTGCTGCTAAACCATTGACCTTTAACATGTTGGCTTGGAGTGGAAGGCCCTGCTGCTAAACCAATTTAACTATTCCAATCCATAATGTCTCTTACAATGGAATAAATTTACACCAATACCAAACCTGCATCGCAGTTTTGGTTTTTTGCACCAAAGCAAATGGAAGTATAAGTTCTGCTCGACTTGGCAACAAACCAAATATCATAAGCATAACAAGTGAAAAATTTTATACAATGGAAGGAAAACAAGCATGCATATATATATATTCAATAACTATCATTTTACATGATATATCAAATCAAAAATAGAAAAAAGAAGCAAAACACTGACATAACATACTGTTATGTTTTTTTTAGGCAAAAGAAATGAGAGGGGCCTCGTTAAAACCTTCTGATGCAAAACCCTCCTTAGGGAAAAAACATCCAGAAGGAAAAATAGTACCCCCGCCTAAAATTTATTAATAAAAACTGAAAAAAAAGTAACAGAGAAAATGGGGGACTAGGCCAAAACCCATTAAACAGCATCAAAGCAATAACAATAGGCCCGAGCGACCAAAAGCCCTATGCAACTACAATAAAAAGAGAAAGCAATGTTGGTATGCAAAGGCATCACAATAATGTCTTCTATCCCAACGAGGTTGGCACCAAAGACATTAACAATCATTTGCAGCATACCAAGATTTAAAAAACAGGGAAGCAAAGAAAGGCAGAAGCAGACCAAGAACCAAAGAAGAATTATCTGAACCGGTAGCATGGCAGGCCATATCTGTTATGTAACTGTGAGTACACTAAAATTAGAGAAGTATTACTTATATACAATCTAAGCTAGAGAAATAAAGTCAAAAGATCCATGCAGCAACCAAGTGACACGACTTATATATGGATTGTAGATGACTCCTTTTCCTTCAGGTCATCATCAAACATGCTTTGGAACACAAGACATGCTTTGGAACACAAGAGGATTTGCGGACAAAAATGCCTTGTTATGTTCAGCATATATAGCCTCATCAAGCACACCAGAGAGGCAGCGTAATTAACCACAACTCATTCAAATGAGGAAAACAATCATCACCACACATATATGTTGATATCACTGGCTGAAAGACATACTTCAACTTTAAAAGACGTTCTAGAATCTGCCTTTACTGCACATAATTGTGAAGACAGAGTAGCCCATTTTAATCCTTTCAACAGCCTACCAATCAAAATGATGCATTGACGTGCATTTGGGCTATTAGAGTAGAGAGAATTGTAGAGAGAATGATTTCATATGTTTCAGAAATGACACATTATGTTATTCTTAGAGTAGGACACAAGTATATATATACTTAGCCCTATCCTACACTCAAACTCAAGTGAGTACTATCTGTGAGGGATTTTCCAAAATACATATTTGGAAGGATCATGATCTTAATGGTTAAGTAAACAACATGGTATAATGTTGACATAAAGTCTCGTTGGGCTTAGTGGTTGCAGGCGTTTCGTGAAACCACACGAACCGTGTTTGAACCCTCTGGTGGATAGTTTTAAATTTTTTGGTTATTAAACGGACCGAAAATTAAAAAACAGAAAATCACGTCCAGCAGGGTTCAAACTTGACACCCTATAGTAAAGGGACGCAAGTGCCAATCGGTGGGACAAAGTGGAGCTTGTGTCATGGATCAAACGCGATTAATATATAACGTTTGATGTTAACCAATGTTATGAAAAGCTGTTTCCCTGCACCAAGTGGCATGAGTTGCTCTACAGAAGATACAAGTTTGACACAACATTTCGGTTGGCGCAGCAGTTGTGGTGTTTTGCATCAAATCGTACAACCTGGATTCGAGTCCCTTCAGGGATGGTTTTGAATTTTTTTATGTTATTTAACGGATTAAAAGTTTAAAATGGAAAAGTGCATCAGCACAGATTCAAAACGCGAACGTTGTAACGAAGGGGTGCAAGGACTATCCAACAGGCCAATGGGTCGCATTGTGTCATGAAACGAAAGTTATTAATATATAATGTTTCGTATTAACCAGTGTTAAAACTCTTGGAGAGTTGCTTCCCTACACCAAGTGGCATGAGTTGCTCTATAAATAGAGATACTCTACATGCAGAAAAGCATACGAAATTAATTGATTTTCCTTGCTATTATCAAATTCTAAATCATTTCTTCCCTTCTCTAGTGCACGACAGTTAGTGAGGAAACTTTATTCTGTAAACTATTGTTGATTGATAGGCTTGAAGTGTGTATGTGTAAACCACTTCAAGGAATCCAAAGTATCCTGAAGGGGATTCGCCAAGAACCCTGTTGCATCTAATATTCTAAGATTGGTGGGGGCGAATCGAACCTAAAGCTTAGTGTTTCACACAAACTTTGGATTTATTTGTGCAACAATTTTCTTCTCTTTCATTGTTTAGGTGCTACAGCATTTCTCACAACATCTCCATCAAGTCAAGGTTCTAATAATCTTTAGGTTCGATTTTCGTTTGTGATCAATGGCGGCAACATTGAAATAGATGACATCTAACTTTGTGAAATTGAAGAAATTTGATGGTGGCAACTTAATCCGTTGGCAGGAAAAGATGCACTTCCTACTCACAACTTTGAAAGTGGTATATGTTTTGAACACTCAAAGACCAATGGATAAAAATGATGAGACAATCACTGAAACTCGCGAGAGACAAAAGTGGGACAATGATGACTACATATGCATGGAACATATCCGCAATTTCATGCCTGACTCCTTGTTTGATGTTTATCAAAGCGAAAATTCTACAAAAGAACTTTGGGAAAAACTTGAAGCAAGATACATGACTAAAGATGCAACAAGTAAGAAGTTTCTTGTTTATCATTCTAATAATTATAAGATAGTTTATGGTAGATCTATTATAGAACAATTGCATGAAATAGAGAGAATTCTCAATAACTACAAACAACATAACATGCATATGGATGAAACCATTATTGTCTCCTTAATCATAGACAAACTCCCTCCTTCATGAAAAGACTTCAAAAGAAGTTTGAAGCATAGAAATGATAATATCTCTCTTGAGCAATTGGATAATCAACTTCGTTTAGAAGAAGAGTATCGAAAACAAGATGATACTAAAGACCAATTTACTCATAAGAAAGTGTTTGTGACGAAGGAAGGAAAGACTAACAAGTCTCACAAGGAAAATGATCGAAATTGTGAAGAATCTCATGACAACAACAATGGGAATAACCAAAAGAAAAAGAAGAAGAAGAAAGGGAGTTGTTTCCATTGTGGTAAACCGGGGCATTACAAGAATGAATATAGATTCTTGAAGAATGAAAAGAAAGAGAAGAACTCTAGTGCATCAAAAGATTACCTTGAAGCATAGTATTCACTTTTGGAAAAAATGATTATTCTCAAGAATATATGTAATGTACTTGATTAATTTATTTTATGTACTATTACTTAACAAGTATGGGTTCATGTGTGTATTTGAGGGTGACATGTTTATCCTCCATAAGAGGGTATGATTGTAATAATAGATTTATATGTAAAAACGTGTTTAAACTTGTTGTAATGTGTTTTATGTAATAGATAATGATATTATCAATTTTTGTTTAGTGTTAAGTTTTATGACTTGTTCTATGGAGACATATTAGTTTTAGAAGTGCGATGATAAGTTCTCATTTGATATTTAACATGTAAAATTTATGATGCATGAGTAATTTGTATGCTAATTAAGATGATAATGCTTCTTAACAGAGTTGACATAAATTTTACAGTGTTAGAATTAATTTATTACTATGTATGTATATGATTTACATGATTAACCCACCTTGATATTTAAAGATAGTTTTGATCTTCAAATATGATTGTACTAGTTATTATGAACATTTAATGCATTTATTGCATGATATCTTAAATGAATTAAGATAACTAAAATAGAATCAGAATTTCATATTGAAATGAGTATTGAATGTGTTAGTAGCAATAAAATGGAGTTACTTGGAAACTTATTGTGTGATATATATCAATTTGGTTAAAAACTAGCATAAGTATACTTACATTGTGATTGTCAACACAATCAAAGACATATATCCAAGTGGTTAATGAAAAGTCAATGAGACAAGTGGTCCAATTAAAAGTCAATGAGACAAGTTGTCCAATTTTGTTATAGTTATTCAATACTATCAAGAGTACATTAACTAATGAATGGGAAAATGTCATGGGACATTGGAATAAGACATAGTTAGGTGAAGAAGTTACATTTAACTTTTATAAGAGAAGTAAAGAAATCTTGCGATTCTTTGACGAAAGGATTGACAAGGGATATGATGTATTTTGAAACATCATTGGGGATGGAATTCAAGCCCATATCTAATTGATTATCAATAGTAGAAACCCAACTCACACTTGAGTGAAATCAAGTCTGGAGTTCAATGGTGAAAGTATACTATCAGAGTGATTGCAAGTACTTATTAATAGATACATCCCAAGGTTTAGAGTACTTGGACCATAAGAACAAAAGGTGAAAGGTTAAGCTTTTTGTTCTTAATAGACATACATCATATATTTGCTGAGATGCATATTATGGGTGCATTTCTAATATAGTCTACCTATATGAGAATGAAGTGTGGCCGCTTCAAATAATTAAAGGGCTTGACTCTAGTAGTTCTCGTGAAAAGGGTACATGACACAAGGCCTTATCAAATGTGTCATCTTTATAATTCAATCAATGATACCGAGATTTCATGTGTGAATTATGCACACTTGTTCTAATGAATAGTTGGTTCAAAGCTTGTCTACCAATCTATTTCGGATGAGTGAAACCATAACTTACTAAGTGAAGGTTCAAGTCACGAGACACCTTTATCTAAAACCATGAGATTTTTGGAATAATGGATTTAGATCTATTTTGAAAACTGGTGGGGGATTGTGAGGGATTTTCCAAAATATATATTTGGAAGGATCATGATCTTAACGGTTAAGTAAATAACATGGTATAATGTTGACATAAACTCTTGTTGGGCTTAGTGGTTGTAGGCGTTTCATGAAACCACGCAAACCGTGTTCAAACCCTCTGGCGGACAGTTTTGAATTTTTTGGTTATTAAACAGACCAAAAAATAAAAAAAAAAAGAAAATCGCGTACAACAAGGTTCAAACTTGACACCCTATAGTGAAGGGATGCGAGTGCCAACCGCTGGGACAAAGTGGAGCTTATGTCATGGATCAAACGCGATTAATATATAACGTTTGATGTTAACCAGTATTATGAAAAGTTGTTTCCCTTCTTTGAGAGGCATGAGTTGCTTTATAAATAGAGGCTCTATGCATGCAGGAAAAGATACAAAATTCATTTACTTTTCCTCACCATCATTAAATTCTAAATCATTTCTTCCCTTCTCTAGTGCATGAGAGTTAATGAGGAAATTTTATTCTATAAACTATTATTGATTGATAGGCTTGAAGTGTGTATGCAAACCGCTTCAAGGAATCCAAAGAATCCTTAAGGGGATTCGCCAAGAACCCTGTTACATCCAATATTCTAAGATTGGTGGGGGCGAATCGAACCTAATCTTAGTGTTTCACACACACTTTGGATTTATTTGTGCAACAGTTTTCTTCTCTTTCATTATTCAGGTGTTGCAGCATTTCTCACAATATCTCCATCAAGTCAAGTTTCTAACACTATCCTACACCCTACTATAACCGCTAGTAGCTGCTCCAGGTTTGTTACAACTGTAAGTCCTGATGTGGCACTTCTCTTATATTCACGTGGGTCATCTTTAAGTTGTCTTTTCTCCATATATAGCATGAATCCAGGATGAATTAAGAACCAGTTGAAGAAACATGAATTGAAACCAAATAACTTCCAATATGTTAACTAGGCATAAATAATAAAAAATGCCAGATAGAGAATAAATGTTTATTAATCTGTTCAGAGATGCTTGGTGAGGAGCTTATTACATTGAATTGTGCTGCAACGGCCTTCAACCGTGATGCCACGAACGCAAGCCTATGCCACAGGTGACACGAGGGTTGTGTTATTAAAAATTATATTCTATAGCAATATCATTATAAGGTATAGAAATAAAATAATTCTTTCTCCCCGAATCAACATGGAAGCACCCGGTGAAAACACAATCAGAACAAGAAGAATATCCAATATATATTGGTTTACAAAAATATCATTATGCTTAAATATTATACATAGATAACCAAGCTCTATACATGGAAATGGGATCACTCATTTTGTTGAACATACTATCTGTAACAAAATTTTGAAGTAAATGAAATTAATACAAGTTTGAAGAAATAAAATAATTCTGTTTTCACCTTTCTCAACTAGAGATCTACAGATTTTGTTAAAAAAACTATAGATCTATATGTTGGTTCAAACAAGAAATTGGAACAAATAATAATAGCAACCAAATCCAAACAGTCCAGCAAATCAAGCAATTCAACCAAGAACAAATTCTACTAATGTGCAATAAAAACCCTAAATCAAATCATGCAAACTAAAGAGAGAGTAAAGAAAATAACACCGCAATTGTTGACGCAATTTGGTCCCAAAAAGATGACCTACATCTGTAGGAGAAAGCAACCCTCCATATCCACTATGTTCTTGAGTCTTTACAATGAGAAATGACAATTGATAAACCCTCAATCCCCTCTATTGTTCAAGATGAACAATATCAAGATCAATACACAATGTAAACCTCTCAATCCATCATGAACAACCCTTAAGATCCTCAAAATGAAAACCCTAAGCCCAAGTGTATACAATGTGTTTCCCAAACCCTAAAATCGCACAAATTGCTCTGAATCACGTTCTTGCTTCTTCTCTTCGCGTTCCGTAAAGTCTGCCTTTTATACTGTGCAATCTGTGATTCGTGAATCGATTCACGTTTAAGTGTGAATCGATTCACACACTCAAAGTGTCACCTTCGCGTTTGGTGAATCGATTCACCACTTCGACTCCCAGAGAGACAATTCGATTCACGCTCATGATCCGAAGCTTGAATCGATTCAAGCTTCTACCAATTCGAATCACACATGCCCATAACTCCCATGAATCGATTCCCTGCAACCATGAATCGATTCACATGCTGCAGAAATCACTCCTATGAATTTCAATTACTCCCAAAACTGATTTTAAGGCACATAATCCCCACAAATCTCCACCTTCGCTTCAAATCAGCTATGATGCTCAACTATAACTCATCATCAACCTGCTGCTCTCTCCATTACCAGAATTACGTTTCAACGAAGTTGATCAAGTCCATGCAATGCTTGAACCTTGACCTAGGTAACGACTTGGTGAATACATCTGTCGGGTTGTCCTCCGAGGCAACCTTCTCAGCCACAACTTCCTTAGACTCAATAACATCTCTAATGAAGTGCAAGCGAATGTCGATGTGCTTTGTCCTCTCGTGGTACACTTGATGATTAGCCAAGTGGATGACACTTTGGCTATCACAATGTACACTAACACACCCTTGTGTAATTAGTTCCCCAATCATACCCTTCAACCATACGACCTCCTTCACCCCTTCAACTAGGGCGATATACTCCGCCTGAGTAGTAGATAATGCCACCACGAACTGTTGGTTAGCCTTCCAACTTATTGTCGTGCCAAACAATGTAAACACAAAACCGAATAACGATTTCCTTGTATCTATATTTCCTGCATAATCTGCATTTACATAACCCTCCAAAGCATCTTTACCTTGAGCTTCCCTTGTGTATTTCAAACCGCCTTTCAATGATCCATTCAAGTATCTCAAAACCCACTTCAAAGCTTTCTAATGAACTTGGCCCAGGTTTGCCATAAACCGATTCACTATGCTAACCGCATATGCTAAGTCCGGTCTACTACACACCATCCCGTACATGATGATACCTACCCTACTAGCATATGGAGTAGTGTCCATATTCCTCCCCTCCTCTTCGATATTAGGAGCTTGTGTAGCCGAGAGCTTCATGTGATGACCCAAAGGAGTGCTAACCGGCTTAGATTCGTGCATCCTAAACCGCTCCACCACTTTCTTCAAGTACCCATGCTGAGATAAGAACAACCCACCGTTATTCTGGTCCCTCACGATATCCATCCCAAGTATCCTCTTCACAACCCCAAGATCCGTCATCTCAAATTCAGAAT
Organism: Calophaca sinica; assembly: GCA_037113605.1. Taxonomy (NCBI): domain Eukaryota; kingdom Viridiplantae; phylum Streptophyta; class Magnoliopsida; order Fabales; family Fabaceae; genus Calophaca; species Calophaca sinica. Next base: position 97,608,295 of record CM073733.1, on the reverse strand, counting down.
TTAATTTCTCCTTGAGCATGTCGATCTCCTCCTTGCTAGAACTTGCCACTAAGATATCATCAATGTAACATCCCAATTTTTATAAAAATTATTTTAAAGTTTTCGACTACTTGAAAATAAATCATGGAGATTGATTGATCACCTCAATGGTTTGTTAAAAGTACAAAGAACTACAAAGATTTATTGTAAACAATTTACTGTTTTAGTAATTAATTCAGATTAAGAGACAGTGTAGACGTATACTGTTTTTAATATGAATTAATCTTGAAAAATGTGAAAAATTGTTGTTTGATTAAAGAAAATTATTTTATTGAATGAAAAATAATTTTAGGACTTAATAGACATTTTTAAGTCACATTTTGAATTTTTATTGTTTAGTTATTGTATTAATTGTCTGTTTTACATCATATTTAATATGACTATTATTTTAGAGATTTTGTCTTGATAATTTTATTGTTTGAATAATATCAAGATGATAAGAGAAATTGAAATTAGTGATCCTCACTACTCTACAGTTTTTATTACGCTGCGAGAATTATGTTGAATTCTGCCGTTACGAGGTTATTGGGTGAGTTTCTAACTGAAACATGCCCAAACGTGATCCAAATTTTATAAAATTTGAGATCTTAGCATTTTCCAGTATTTAAAATTTATTGTAATTTTCTGAAATTTTTAGGCATTAGAAAATATTTGGTGCATTATCTGTGCCCAGAAACTGCCTAATTGCAACGTTTCGGTTCGCATTTCGAGAAAACGAGATACGTGGGTGCTTTTCTCATGCCGTGAGAAACATTTTGGCTAAATGGTAATTTTTGGGTGTGGACTTGTTTTTAGAATTATTTTTGGAATTTTTAGTATTAAAACCTAATATACACGTAACGTCGTGCACCCGATTGAGCGAGAACGCGACGAAACAAAATATCTTGATATTTTGGGCTGGGGGCGTGAATCCAACAACTAGGGGAGCTGAACCTTGAGTCTTAGAACCTTCCATGCCAAGTGTTAGCTTATGATTGGTTAGGTAGTAAATTGTAGGTAGTTAGTTAAGGTGGTTTAGAACTAGTTTGGTTAGTTTGGAACTAAATGAACAATTTTCTTCCACCCTTGTCCCTCCTCCATTTCGTGGCTGACCTCCTTCATTGGAAACCATCTTCATCATTCTTTAATTTTTGGAACGCTAGGGAAGAATTTTAGGGAGAGAAAGTGTGGAGAAACTTGAAAATTTTGTGATTTTGGAAGCTTAATCTTCATCCCTTCTTCTTCCTTCTTGATCAATCATCCTCATCTTGGTTGGTAAGATTCCTATCCCATTTCCTTTTCTCCATGGCTGCCATGGATGAGTTTTTATGGTTTTAGTGTTGTCTCTCACAATTTTGGTGTTGATTCTTGAAGGAAATTTGATGTTTAAGCTTACAAACTTCCATCCTTTCTTCTTAATCCTTGATCCATCATCTCTAATCTTGTTGGTAAGTGTTCTTGATCACTTTCCTCTTCTCATATTTGCCATGAGTGTGATTTTCATGATTTTAGAGTTGTTTTGCTCAGAAAGCGTTAGATCTTTATGTTTTAGCTTGTCTATTTCATGGATCCATCAATTTCTTCCATGATTAAGCTTGATTAGAGTTTTTAAAATTTGGGAACCCTAACCTTTGAACCTGGACGAACCTATGGAGCTGATTAAGGGACTTGTTTTGGTTTGATTTAGTCATTTTGGAGTTAGATCTAGCAAGGTTTTAACTTAGCATACTTAGATCTAGTCATATATGTATGTTAAGCAAGTTTTTGTGAAATAAATTTGGTTGAAAATGGGGGCTGGAACCGCGGCCTCAAACATGATTTTGGAGGATGTTTTAAATTGTTTTTAAAGTGTTGTAAGTGTTGAATAAGTTGGCTTAAGGTTAAAGGAATTAAGTGTAGTAAATTTGCATGATTTAGTCTTAAAAGTAAAGTTGTAAACAAAAACTTTTACACCTCTTTTATGTTTTAAAAAACAGCAACCTTTGTGGTCTTAAATGGATTTTATGAACTTGTTTTTATGGCTTAAAGGTAGTACAATTAGTCGATCCTAGCTTATGAGTTAAAGGCTAACAAGTTTGCATGATTTAGATTATAGAAAATGAAGTTTATAGATCAAATTCTTGTCTTGCTTTTTGGCTTTCAAAACCGTGGCCTTCAAGGAAGTTTTGTCACTTGTTCTTGGCTTGTTTTATGTTTCAAGTATTGTTTTGGACTTATAATAAAATTATTTCTAAAATTTTGTGACATGTTTTAGTGTTTTAGAAAGTGATTCAAAGTAGGTAAAACACTATTCATTTGGTAAAAACACTATTCCAATTGGTAAAATTTGATTTAAGCTTTTTCTAAGTGTGTAGAGTTAGTAAAAGTTTGAAAACTTGCATGACTTAGACTTATTGCATGACATATGACTAGGTGTGATCCAAATGGGATTAAGGGTGTAATTATTAGGCCTTTTAGGGACCTAAACCCGTGGTTGCCCTTGAGGCATTAGATTGAGTTTTTAGTTCTAATTGATTGAAACTTGCATTGTTAGGGTACACGCAAGGTGCGACTTGACGATAGTTTCGAATTACCTTGCTTGGATTGTTAAAGCACCCAAGATAAAGGAAATTCTTATATAATGAGTTTGGGCTTTTCACCTTGTGTGTTTTTTGATTGTTTGATTAATTGTGTGGTAGTACTTGTAGTATGACTATGTGTTGTTTGGAATGTTGTAGCATGTTTTTGGCCCCGCGTGGCAAGACTGAATTGTATTGTGTGACTTAAATCATGTTTGATTGATTTGATTGGACTTGAAATTGATGAATGTATGTAGCATGTTGTAACGTACTGAATTATTATGTGTTGTATGAAATGTTGTAGCACGCTTTTGGCCCTGTGTGACATTATGATTTGTATTGCCTTGTCTTAAATCATGTTTGATTTAATTGGAATTTGGAATTGATTGGAATTTGGAAAATATTGTTGATAATAATGGATAAATTAATAATGCGCTGATCGATTGTTATTAGTTTGACGATTTATTACGGTAAATCCGATGTGATTTCACAAGCCGAATTCTGATTTCGTAAACAAGTTGTTAAGGGCATTTTGACTTAAAAGTAAGTGTGAGGGTTTTAGTATAACTAGCCAAAGCTTGTAAAGAATTTTCAAGGAATCAATAGTAGGAAAAAGAACTTGAGTAAACAATGTGATTTGTGAAAACGGTTGAGTTAAATGATGCGTCTGGAAAATTCTGGTTAGGAAAGACCTGGCTATTAAGAGTTTTCGCACCGCCTCTCTTTCCTGGAAATTTTTCCTAATGCATTATTTAGCACAACTAGGGTTTCAACAACCTAAAGCCAAAAAGTATTTACAGATACATAGGAGTGATACAAGGACGAAGAAAGAGATTTCAAAGATCGAGATTTCGAAGGAATAAAATATAAGGAACCTAGTGTTCCTATTGAGCATATGGGCCATGTGTCCTGTGCTGGGACTTAATGTCCTACTTGCGTGCGTATTTTCTTGATTAAGGATTGGACCTAGTGTTTCGTATGGCGTGCCTAGTATCTCAACCTAAAAATTGAGCCTAGTGTTCCGCATTACGTACCTAAGTTTTGATTTAAATTGAGATTAGCATTCTACAGTTGAACACCTGGACCTAGTGTCCTATGTTTGAACTCTAAGGGGTATTTCTCATCATCTCAGTTCACTGCGTGATGAAGAATACCTGAGCATTACTTGAGTAGTATGGGATGCCTATTGTAGTGCTTAAACTTTGAGTTCCCTCCACCTTTTCAAAAGTGAACGTAGTTGAGGTTTGTCGATCCGTATTTATTAATTAAAATATTACTCAGGCGCTCTCTACGGTGAGCATGTCATATTGAAGAATTTGTTTGGATGCATACTGACCATTGAGCATCGACACTCGGAGTATTTAATTGTCTTAAGGACTTCAAAAGGACGAGTTGTCACTTCATGCCCATGTGGCAGCAATGCCTAATGCGTGGCAAGCCTAATGTGTGGCTATTCCCTTGGTATGGGAATTTGATTCGGACGTTGGAAAATAAAGTCCCTCATCACTGCTGACCTTGTTTAAGGCTGCAGGTGTATACACAAACTTGTTCATAATGCATTGACATGCATGGCTAACCACATTTATGATATGTGATGATTTGTTTGATGAAATTGATATTGTGAGGACTTGATCGTTGATTTGTTGATAGAATTGCTGTTCACATGCAATTGTTTGATATTGTGGTGACTTGATTGTTGATCTGTTGATAGAATTGTCTATTCACATGCAAATGTTTGATATACCATGATGATGCATGCGGTTTATTAAGTATGTATATGTATATAAAAGCATGTCGTTATATTATATATGTATATATTGTTTGCATGCGACATAGCCTATGAAAAACACGTAGACAAAGGATTTACCCTTGCACTGTTGTTGGATTGGATATTCTTATGGATGTCACTTCCAGATGGAGCTCCATAGCTACTGCAGTTTCGTCTTTCCAGGAGCGCTGGAGATTGAGCCAGTGGAGGAAGATTACTCTGAAAGTTTCGTGTTTTTATCTTATTGAACTGTTTCTCAGAAAGAGTTATAATTGTTGGCCAGCTTAACTTAGGGTTTTGTCGTTGTTATTTGCGTGATTACCCATTGTTTTGTAATTACTCTATTCAAAAAACCTCGCCTCAGTGCGAAATGATTATGTTATGTTTTATGTTATGTGAAGTATTGATTGTGATGCGTTATACTCTGATATTTGTAAAAGACTGATTTTGCATTATTTAGAAAATTGTAGTACTCTTTATGTCTCATTTTTTAAAAGGGTTTCAAAGGGAAGAAAAAGAAAAAAAATTACTCCTATTTTCCATTTCGAAATACATAAGAGTACTTTTTAACTGAAAGCATACAAGCATCAAATCTTTTTAGCATTAGATTGGGTTGCACAGTAGCGCTTCAAAAACAGGGTGTTACAATCAACATAGAGAAGTAAGTAGAGAACAACCTTCTCTCCTTTCTTCAATATGTAAACACAACTGTCGTACCCACTTCTCACAAAACCCATCTTTAAGAGAAATTCATCAAACTATCAATACCATTGAAGAGGGCTCTGTTTCAACCCATACAATGATTTCCTCAAAAGATAAGCCTCCGCCTTGTCATCTAAAAAACCTTCCGATTGTTGCATGTAGATTGTCTCTTCTAGGTCTCCATGTAAGAATGCGGTCTTCGCGTCCTTTTGCTCTAACTCAAGGTTGTACTGATTAATGATCGCCATAAGGACCCTTATGGAACAATGTTTTACCACAGGTGAAAAAATCTCGTTGTAGATTATCTCTTCGGTGCCATAGTTTCCCTCTTTTCCCTATCTCTTGCCAACTGATAGCCAGGATCCACTGTTTGTTATCTTCCTCTAGAACCTGATGGTAGAGGACTATCCTCCATGTCATCCCCGATCTAACTAGTGGAAGGGTCCACCTCAAACTGAGTCTTCTCTACCTCCGCTTCTGAGCTACTATTCCGCAGGTCTATGCACTTCATCCTCTCGGGTCTCATCAAAAGTAATATCCCTACTTATTATGAATTTTGATCCTCCAAGCTCCATCTTCCATAGCTTATATCCCTTCACACCCTCTGGATAACCAATGAAGACACATTTCACAGCCCTAGCTTCAAGCTTGTCTTGCCTGATATGCGCAAATGTCAAAGCCCCGAAAACCTTCAAATTAGAGTAGTCTGTCGGTTTCCCACTCTAAACCTCCATATGTGTCTTAAAGTCTAACCCCGTTGATGGACATCTATTAATCAAATACGCTGCAATGCTAGCGGCTTCACCCCAGAAACTTTTAGGCAACCCAGCTCCCAAAAGCATACATCTAACGCGCTCCAAGATGGTCTTGTTCATGCGTTCCGCTAGGCCATTTTGTTGCGGTGTGCCTGCCACGGTCCTATGGCTCTTAATTCCCTGTTTCCTGCAAAACTCATTAAACTTCTCTGAAACAAACTCCAGGCCATTGTCAGTCCTTAAAACTTTTAGTTTAGTTCCCATTTGATTTCCTATAAGAGTGTGTCATTCCTTAAACTTTTCAAAGGTGTCACTTTTGCTTTTCAAAATATAGACCCACACTCTTCTAGAGAAATCATTAATCATGGTGAGAAAATAGGAACCCCCTCCCTGAGTTGTCACTCTTAAAGGACCTCAAAGATCCAAGAGAACATACTTAAAGGGTTTACTAGAATTATGCATGCTACTTCCAAACTTAACCCTATGTTGTTTGCCTAGTATGCAATTATCATAAAATTCTAGCTTATCCAATTTATCACCACCTAAGAAACCTTGCTTTGCTAGTTCAACTAAACCTTTCTCACTAATATGCCCTAACATTAAATGCCATAGTTTGGTTTTATCATATGGAATTTGACTAGCTATTGATGCATGTGCAATAATAGTAAAACCATCTTGTAATATGAATTTGCGGTTGTCAAACTTCTTAAGATGAATGGAACCTATACCTTGCACCTTACACACTTTGTTGTTATCAAGGTGAACGACTCCACCTTCTTTAAGCTCCAAGGCCTCAAAGTATTCCTTCCTATGACACATGTGATAAGAACATCCTGAGTCCATGACCCATTTCTTTTCTGTTTCCAAACTCATCACCACTAGAGCCCCCGCACTCTCATAGCCATCCTCCGAAGCAATAGCTACCTCCATGGAATCACCCTTGCCCCCTTCTCGGGACAATCCTTCTTAAAATAACCGATCTTGTGACAATTAAAGCATTTGTACTTTGCCTTATTGTTCCCCTTTGACTTGGATTTCAACCTGGGCTTCTTCCCTTTGTTATTGTTTCCTATACTCTCACTTCTTCCCTTTGACACATTTATGCCTTCACCACTATCTTCCACCTTCAAGTCTTGAAACTTAGTTAGCTCCTTAGTTCTAATTGATGATTGGACCTCCTCCAACGTAATAGTTGACTCCTTGCCATAAAGGAGTGCATCCTTAAAGTGTTCAAAGGACCTAGCTAATGAATTCAATAAGAGTAGAGCCTTATCCTCATCATCGAGTTTCACATCAATATTTTCTAAGTCATCAAGTACCTTGTTGAATTCCGTCAATTGCTCCATAGAAGGTTTCGTCTCTACCATTTTGAATGAATAGATATTATGTTTCAAGCATAAGCTATGAGCCAATAATTTGCTCATATACAACGATTCTAGTTTGGTCCACATCTCTACAGTTGTTTTCTCCCTTGCAACTTCCCTCAACGCCTTATCACCAAGGCACAAGATAATGGGACTTCTTGCCTTATCTATCACCTCCTTTTTCTCCATTTGTGACAAAGTGGTCGACATCTTAGCCTCACCCTTTAAGGCATCCACACATTTTTATTGAATCAAGATTGCTTCCATCTTCACTCTCCATAACCCAAAATCATTGCTTCCAGAGAATTTCTCAATATCCCATTTGGTACCCATGGTGCACAATTGCAATAATCGTTCCTTCCCCACAGACGATGCCACTTGTTGGTTCAAACAAGAAATTGGAAAAATAACAATAGCAACTAAAACCAAACAGTCCAGCAAATCAAGAAATTCAACTAAGAACAAATTCTACCAATGTGCAATAAAAGCCCTAAATCAAATCATGCAAATTAAAGAAAGAGTAGAGGATATAACACCGCAAAGACGCAGTTCGGTCCAAAAAAGATGACATACAACTGTGGGAGAGAGCAGCCCTCCATATCCACTATGTTCTTGAGCCTTTACAATGAAAAATTACAATTGATAAACCCTCAATCCCCTCTATTGTTCAAGATGAACAATATCAAGATCAATACACAATGTAAACCTCTCAATCCCTCATGAACAACCCTTAAGATCCTAAAAATGAAAACCCTAAGCCCAAGTGTATAGAATGTGTTTCCCAAACCCTAAAATCGCACAAAATCGTTCTGAATCGTGTTCTTGCTTCTTCCCTTAGCGTTCTGCAGAGTCTGTCTTTTATACTGTGCAATCTGCGATTCGTGAATCAATTCACGTTTAAGTGTGAATCGATTCACACACTCAAAGTGTCACCTCCGGGTTTAGTGAATTGATTCACCACTTCGACTCCCAGAGAGACAACTCGATTCACGCTCAAGATCCGAAGCTTGAATCGATTCAAGCTTCTGCAATTCAAATCACACACGCCCATAACTCCCATGAATCGATTCCATGAATCGATTCACATGCTATAGAAATCACTCCTATGAATTTCAATGACTTCCAAAACTGATTTTAAGGCACACAATCCCCACACTATAGATATATTAAATATATCCAAGTACACTGATATGTGTCACTTGCTCATTAAACTGTTTCATGCTTTCACCTTTCATTCTATTATTTTCTAATGCAATCTTCATTGCAGTACAAATTTAAATAATGTATTATTATCCTTCCAAATGGAGGACTATTTCGTAAGGCGAACCCAACAAAGAATATTCAAGAGAGAATGAATTTCATTTTGGGAGATTTATCTTCTAGCTAATTACCTTAAAGAAAACTCATCTTCTAGCTTATAATAAATACAAAAACAAAAATTCATTTGATTAAGAGATAGTAAAACATTAACAGTAGCTAACAGATAATCATTCAACAATTCAATCAAATCAAAGCCATCATAAGAAAAAATAACCACACAATACACTATACAAGGTACACGAATTAACAGAAGTTCAAATTGTAGAAGAGGAACTTGCTTTCAACAAGTCGAAACCAAGCTTTCAACATAATATTTGGCAAAGAACCACCATGCTTTATCGGTAGTTCTAGTTTTCACTACTCTATTATCTCTCCAATTATAGAGAATTGCTTGGCTTGCATCATTTGCCAATATCAGTATATCGCTGTTCTGGGAAAGGTGCAATGGCAACCATGAGAGGGTGGGTTTAAGATTAGGATTCTAATAAGTAATTTTAATGAATAGAGTCAAAGACTCTTCAACTCCAAATTTCTTCAACTGCCATATAACAAGTCGAAACCAAGCTTTCAACATAATCTTTGGCAAAGAACCACCATATTCTATCGGTATTTCTAGTTCTCTCTACTCTATCATCTCTCCAATTATAGAGAATTTTTTGGCTTGCATTATTTGCCAATATCAATATATCACTATGCTGGGAAAGGTACAATGGCAACCATGGCAACCAAGGGAGGGTGGATTTGAGATCAAGATCCTGATAAGTAATTCTAACGAATTGAGTCCAACACTCTTCAACTCCAAATTGATTCAATTGCCATATAACAAAATGCGTTCGCTTGAAATCATGAGAAAAACAAAGGCAGTTCATCAAAACACTTAGTGTTGGCTCAACATCTGGCACTTCATCAAAACCCCCGAGTGGCCGCAACTGCTTGTTCGTCTCCGTCTCCAGATCAAGCGAGATATTCACAAATTGGTCAACAATATGATTCTTCTTCTCATAGTAAACAGAAAGGATGTCATGGTCATTGCTAATGGCTAACCAATTAAGACTATTACTCAAATACACACCATAATTCTCAATCGGATGAGTAAAGCCAAGAGGAACCATAGGGAAACTTTGAATATCTCTCCATACATTATCACCCAAATAGAAAACTCTCACAATGGTTTTCAATCGAGATTCACCGTCAACATCCAAACGCAACGCCACGACCTTATAAGTGTCTTTTGAATTATCATAACCAAAAGCGAACATAAAAGAGGTAGGGAGATTCTTCTTAATAGGAATAGGTAGATGATAGCCATAATCGCGAAAAAACCCTAAATCTTTAGATATTTTCCGCGTGGCCGGGTTACAGAAACAGAACCACACATCTCGATATGCAGGGATGCCAGCACAACTGAGAATGCAAAGCAACCCATCGCAGGAAGCAACAATCCAACGATATTCCTTTATCTTCAATCCATAGTAAGGATCATCGTCAAGGATGATCGACAATGTGTTCTCTAATATACTACTTATGGAGAAGGGTTTGACACAGATATCTTCGTCATATCCCGAGTTGCTCAAGACTAGTGCGAGGTGAGGGTTTCTTGCAGATCGATTGGGGTGCTTTTGGATGAAGGTGTGATCGGAGATGTGAAAGTTCCAGGACTTACACACGCATTTCAGTCGCGTCAGAGATTTCACCGTAAGCCAGGAGAGGACTTCGTTGATGAGTTTGTTGGGGAGGATTATTGGCGACGGCGCATTGGGCTAATGCCGCTTAGCTGGAGGGATATCCATCGAAGGACTGCCTTTGTTGAAGTTGAATGGGAAACCTTAGTGAGCACAGTTGTATGCTGTGTGAACTGCGAACGGTGAAATGGGCAGTTATATCGCATTTTTCTTGTTCTTTGAACAATGCTATAATGTACGAAAGAAACAAGCAAGAAATACAAGAACAGGTGACGTGTTTAATTTTATGGTATTGGTCATTTGGGTCCCTGGAAGTGTAACTCGCTATCACTTAGATCTCTGACTCCTTCGAAATTCCAAATTGATCGTTCAGTGTGTAAAACGTTAGTCACATTAGTCCCTATCGTGAGACCAGATTGTTAACTCTGTGACTTGTGATTACGTGTCACATTTTGTTCCACCTTGGCTGCTTAGCTGTCACCTATTGGGCCTAATTGTAGTCCAGTTGTACAGGGACCAAAATGCCTAAATAAAACTGTTGCAGAGACAATCTTTCGGGGACTATTTCGTTTCCAACCCCTTATAAATAATCATCCTCTCACGTTTCCCTCCAAAAAAGAAACTACTCTCAATTCCTAGCTGTTCCGGACTGGCCAAGGCCCAATCCAACCAGCACTCACTAAGAGCCCACATCGCGAGCGGAACTCAAGCTTCCCTCTTAGCACATGACAGCATGGCAAATCCAGCGGTCCTTTCCGGTGAATTACAGCCTGGCAGATCTAACGGCTACCCGGATTTCACGCAAAGCGGTTACACTTTGGTAACCGCTCCGACTTACTCCTCTGGTCTCGATTATAAGTAACAAAATACATTTTCACATTCATTAAAAACTGTATGTATCTGGTCCAAAATTTGGACCAGATACATACAGCTTTTAATGAATGTGGAAAGGTACTTTGTTGCTTATAATCGAGACCGGAGGGAGTACTATATAACGATCTCAGCAACCATCTCAGGTACACTTTCATTCACATTTGGTTACCTCTCCTCTGATCCTAAACTGACTTAGGCATCGAAGTCCTTGCAGGTACACACCATCCCGACGTCGCCGCTGACCACCGCGAAGTCCACCGCTGCGCTTCATCTCTGCTTACTCCAAATTCGACCTCAGAACATTGGCACCGTCTGTGGGAAATTTCTTCCTATCCTCATTTTCGAAGACATTTTCTGTTTTCAACCATGACCGGATCAAAGCGCACTGTGGCGATGACGTGGACCTCTCAACTCCGCACGGATCTCAATCTTCTTGATCCTCCTATCGTTCCTCTGAATCCTTCTCGGCCTGAAAGAGCATCGACAATCATCTACTACGAGAGGCCGAGGACTCTTCATCCTCCGTCGGCAGACGCAACACCGATAGTCACTGTTCCAACCACCACATAAACTAAAGATACCACTCCCACAGCTAGGGGTGTAAATGAGCTGAGCTATTCATGAACTATTCGGACTTGACTCGTTAAATGCTCGATCAAACTCATTTCTTTAATTAAATGAGTCAAGCTCAAGCTTGAGATTGAGCTTGATAATTTAAATGAGCCAAGCCTAAGCCTTATAGGCTCAACATTAAATGGCTCGTGAATAGCTCGTATAAGTGTTGTGATCTGCAATTGTTTTTTGTTAGGTTAAGTTGCTCTGCTAGCATTGGACTAGATATCTCAATAAACAGATGGTGGTCATGTTCTTTCTGGACTCATGCTTTTGCAATGGTTAAATGCTTAAATTGTATATTTGTACTCATGCTTTTGAAATGGTCAAACTTTAATTGTATTGGCAATGACATGTTTTTAGGATGTTTTTGTCAAACTTTTGAAGTTTCTTTTTTGTAGTAGACAAAAAATCATGAATTTCACATAGTATATATTAAGTACATATCTTTATTCTTATAGATTATCAAATAATATTAAAATCTTTATTAAGTACTAAATTGATAAAATTAAAAAGTAATTAAAGATTAAATTTCATAAATGCAAAAATAATTTAATTGTAAATGGGCTAAACAAGCCAAACTCAAGCTTTATTTTTCTTAAACAAGTCAAGCTCAAGCTTTTAGTTAGGCTTGTTTAAATAAATAAGCCAAACTCAAGCTTTACTATTTTTTCACAAGTCAAGCTCAAGTTTCAAGTGCTCGGCTCGACCTGACTCGTTTACACCTCTACATGCAGCCACCGCCTTCCTCCTCCGCGAGTTTTGAGAGTTTGTACAGAATCAGCGTTTGGAGCGTATGGAGAGCCAGCAGAAAGAAATATCAGTTCACGTTGCTACGCAGATCGAGAATCAGCCAAGATAGATCTCTCTGTCGTGCCAGCGATCTGGAGGATCTGAAACTAGACAATCCGTTCATTGCCTCCAACACGACAGAACTCAACAAAGGTCTCCACTCCACACACCTCACCGCAGTAGGTCTTTGAACCGTTTTCCTCTTCGTCATCGAAGATCTCCGGCATGTTCTAGAATCGCTCTCCTCGAGGCGAAAGGATGACGAATAGAACTCAACGCAACAAAGCTTCATCAAGTAGTGTAACACCCCCTGTCCTATCTATGCTCTATAATAAATTACTTAACCTAAATCGCTTAATTAACGTAGATATGCGAATAATATAATAAAAGAACAAAGGAACAAAAACTGAAAGCATAAGTAAGACAACGACGCATTACGTGTAGAGTAAACTAGTGTCATAAAATATATACATATGTGTTCTCAAAAGATGGCCTCATTAGTATAGCCTAGATTATCAGAGTGCAAAAGTAAGCGTAGTGTATACGTGTCGTATATATATATGGGTGGGGTTCAAGTGACTCCAGAAGTAACTCTGACAAGAGTTACTCTGCTTAATAACTCACTGTATACATCGAATTTCACAAATCCAACCGCTGAATATTGATATACTATCTTAACGATTATGTATACTAAGTTTTAAATAAATTGGACACTCGTAGCTATATAATCTCATAGCCAACATTTTACTTGTATTTAAAAAGTATATTATACGTTGAGTTGAAGTCATTTGACGAAGTATCAAACATTTTTATAATTTCATAAAAATTTCCATACTTGATCTAGTCAATAATAACTTTTAATTCAACGATTGGATTGGTGAAATTTGATGTCTACAATGAGTTATTAAGCTGAGTAACTCTTGTCAGAGTTACTCCTGAAGTAACTTGAAACCACCCTATATATATATATATATATATATATATATATATATATATATATATATATATATATATATATATCCTATGAGGCTAACCTGCGCCTCATCTAAACATACCAAAACCAAGCAAAACATCAGTAAAATACTCATGGCCAAAGAAATTGAAAACTATCAGCGAGGTGGATACTGAGAGTTCCTACTCTGGGATCCAGCTTGCCTGTAATTCAAAACATCCCCAAACACGAATCTTCAGGGCCTGCTTCGTCATTGACAGCATCACCAGGAACTGCTTCATCAGGTGTGACTGTGGCTGCATCTTCCTCAACAAAGTCTAACACAGAAACAATATGTATACGCACAAGCATGCAAACACAGGGAGGTAAGAAGAACACATCCATTAAAAAGCGGGAAATGTAAAAGTAGAATGAGAGTAAGACAATCCACATAGATAATCACATACATTACAAATAGGACCTAACTACCCTCTTCCACTTATCTCATGTCTCTTTCTGAATTTATGCAATTTCTTTACTATTGTCACTGTACTCCCCGTTTTCGATAGGAATACATTTGGCGAACCCCTTTTTTTTTGTTTTGTAACACCCCGATTCCGAAGCGCTACTGTGCAACCCAATCTAATGCTGAAAATATTAAATGCCTGTATGCTTTCAGTTAAAGAGTACTCTTATGTATTTCGCAATGGAAAAATAGGAGTAAGTTTTTTTTTTTCATTTTATTTCCTTTGAAACCCTTTTCAAAATGAGACATAGAGTACTACAGTTTTCTAAATGATGCCAATTCAAACTTTTGCAATTATCAGAGTATAATGCATCACAAAATAATACTTCACATAACATAATCATTTCGCACTAAGGCGAGATTTTCTGAAAACAATAATTACAAAACAAACAATACAAAACCCTAAGCTAAGCTGGCTGACAACTATAACTCTTACTGAGAAACAGCTCAGCAAGATCAAACACGAAGTACTCAGAGGAATCTTCCTCCACTGGCTCAATCTTCAATGCTCCTAAAAGACGAAGCTGCAACAGCTACCGAACTCCATCTGGAAGTGACATCCATAAGGACACCCAATCCAACAACAGTGCAAGGTAAATCCTTTGTCCACGAGTTTATCATAGGCTATGTCGCATGCAAACAATATATACATATATAGTACAACAACATGCTTTTATATACATATACGTACTTAATAGACCGCACACAATCAGCATGGTATATCAAGCAGTGCATGTGAGCAAACAAAACAACCAACAAATCAATAATCAAGTCACTACAATATCAACCATTGCATGTTAGCAGGCAAGTCAAACAACAAAACTATAATCAATCGTCACATATCAAGATGTGGTTAGTCATGTATGCCAATACAGTAAGACGAATTTGTGTATACACCTACAGCCTTAAATAAGGTCCAGCAGTATGACGAGGAATTTTCCCTGCGTCCAAACGAAATTCCCTACCAATAGAGGGTTGCCTACCTTTGGTCACCAAAAGGACCTCGGGTATTTAGCAAACAAAATTCCCTACCAATAGAGGGTTGCCTACCTTTGGTCACCAAAAGGACCTCGGGTATTCAGCAAAGCCATTATTTACCACTAGTCACCAAAAGGACTTCGGGCTACCACTAGTCACCAAAAGGACTTTGGGTATTTGGCATGAAGTGACAACTCGTCTTTTGAAGTCTTTAAGACTTTCAAACGCTCCGAGTGCCGATGCTCAATGGTTAGTACACATCCAAACAAATTCAACAATATGGCATGCTCACCGTAGTGAACGCCCGAGTGATGCCCAACAATTTCTACATATGGCATGTTCCCCGTAGTGCACGCCCAAGTGATATCCAACAAATTCAACAATATGGCATGTTCACCGTAGTGAACACCCAAGTAATGCTTTAATTAATCAATGCGGATCGACGAACCCTCACTCACTCAACTTAGTGGGTTTCCAAATCTCAATTAACTAAGAGTTTAACACAGGACACAAAGTCCGGGTGTTCAATTGCGGAACGCTAGTCCCAATCTTATATCAGAACTCTAGGCACGTAATGCGGAACACTAGGCTCAACTTTTAGGTTAAGATACTAGGCACGCCATACGAAACACTAGGTCCAATCCTTAATCAAGAAAAAGCGCACGCAAGCAGGACATTAAGTCCCAGCACAGGACACATGGCCCATATGCTCAATAGGAACACTAGGTTCCCTATGTTTTATTCTTTCGAAATCCCGATCTATGAAATCTCCTTCTCAGTTCTTGTATCACTCCTATGTATCTGAAAATACTTTTTAGTTCTAGGTCGTTGAAACCCTAGTTGTGCTAAATAACACACTGGAAGAATTCCCAGGAAAGAGAGGTGGTGCGAACACTCTTAATTACCAAATCTTTCCTAGCCAGAATTTTCCTAGGCGCATTATTTAACTCAACCGTTTTCGCAAATTGTACTATTTATTTCAAATTCTTTTCTCTACTATTATTCTATAGAAATTTCCTTGCAAGCTTTGGCTAGTTGTACTAAAACCCTCACGCTTACTTTTAAATCAAAATGCCCTTAACAATCTGTTTACGAAATCAAAATTCGCCAGTGGAATCGCATCGATTTACCGATGTAAATCGTCCAACCAATAGCAGTCGATCACCGCATTGTTAATTAATCCATTACAACAATAATCTTTTTTCATACTCCAAATCAATACCAAGTTCCAATGAAATCCAAGGTGATTCAAGGAACACAATACAAATCATAATGCCACGCAGGGCCAAGAACATACCATCAATTTCAAGTCCAATTAAATCAATCAAGTATGATTTAAGCAACACAATACAATTCAGTCTTGCCACACAGGGGCAAATCAAAACACAGCAGTTCATGCTACAATATCTCAACAGCACATAGTAATACTACAAGTACTACCACACAATCTATCAACAATCAAACAAACAACACGCAAGGCGAAAAGCCCAAACTCATTATTTAAGAATTTCCTTTACCTTGGGCGCTTTAACAATCCAAGCAAGGTAAATTCAAAACCATCGTCAAGTCGCACCTCGCGCATACCCTAAGCACGAACCTTAACAACACAAACTTAACAAAATTAGAACCAAAAACCCAAGTCCTAAGACTCTACGGCAGCCACCGTGTTAGTCCTAAAAAGCGCCTAAAATCTTTCCAACTTAACCTATTTGGATCACACCTAATCATATGCCATGAAACAAATTCAAACCATGCAAGTTTTCAAGCTTTTACAAAAGCAACACACTTAGAAAAATGGCTAAACCAAAATTTACCAATTGGAATAGTGTTTTTACCAAATGAATAGTGTTTTGCCAACTTTGAACCATTTTTCAAAGCACTAAAACATGTCACAAAATTTTAGAAACAATTCTATTACAAGTTCAAAACAATTCTTGAAACATAAACTCAAACTTTTCCCAAAATCATACTTCTTTGAATTGTTTTGCTAAATCAAATCATCAATCACTTTTACAACTATTTTCAAGCATAAATACAAGTCAAGAACAAGTTATAAAACATTCTTGAAGGCCACAATTTTCAAAGCTCCAAAACAACTTCAAGATTTCAAGTCATTAACTCCTAAATCATACAAACTTTGTCTAATCAAAACTTCTCATCAAAACCAAACTTATTTACCACTTTAATACACTTAAAAACAAGTTAGAACTCACCCAAAATATAATCATAAGCCACTGTTTTGGAAGCCCTAAAACAGCCCCAAATTAATTTTGTTTCAAACAATTTTTCAAAGCTTTAAACTTACAAATCTTTATAGATTTAAAGTTCTAACCAAAAACCAACTTCTTAAACACTTAACACACTTTAAAACAAAATCAAAACATCATCAAGATCATGATCAAGTTCCACGGTTTTGGTTACTCAAAAACAATTCCAAATTTCAATTTTTTTCATTTCCAAAACAAATCATTCCATCACACTTAAATCTTTACATCTTAAACCAATTTTTCCTAACACCTAACATACTTAAAAATCAAATTAAAACATCCCCTAACATCATGTTAGAGCCACGGTTCAGCCCCTCCCCTTTTCACGAAATCAATTTTTCCAAAAACTTGTAAACATAGTTATATGACTAGGATCCAAACATACAACTACTAAACCTTCAAAACTAACACCAAATTGACAAGAACAAGCCAAGAACAAAGCTTGGGACAGCCCTATGGTTTCGGCCAGCAAATGGGGTTAGGGTTTCCAAACTCAAAATACCAAAATCAAAGTGATTCATGGAAGAAAATAGAGGGTTATGAAACTAGTCATGCAATACTAGCCAAAACAAGTATTAAAATTCAAGAATAGCTCCTAAAACCTTCAAAACCCATATCATGGAACCCAAGAGAGATGAGGAAAGATTTATGGAGCTTACCAAGAGTATAGATGATGATTGAACAAGGGTGGAGATGAAAGGAAACAAGGGTGCACACTTTGATCTCCAAAAACTTCAAAAATCAAAGCTTTCCTCTTCCAAAATTTTTTCAAAACTTTGTAAACTATACATATATGACTAGTTTCCAAACATACCACTTATTACCCCATAAGAACTAACTCCAAATTAATAAAAACAAATCAAAACCAAGGCTTCCAGCAGCCCTTAGGTTCGGCCAACATAGGGTTAGGGTTCCCAAATTTTTTTAAATACTCTAATCATGCTTAATCATGGAGGAAAACAAAGGGTTATAAGACTAATCATGCATATCTAGCAAAATCTAACACTTTTGCCCAAAAATAATTCCTAAAACCAACCAAACCGATATCATGAAACTCAAGAGAGATGAGAATGGGTATGAAGCTTACCAAGAAGTTTGGAGGTGATGGATCAAGGATTAAGAAGAAAGGAATGAAGATTGAAGCTTAAACATCAATTTCCTTCAAGAATCAAAACTAAAATCATGAGAAACAACACAAATACCATGAAAACTCATCCATGGCAGCCATGGAGAAAGGAGAAGGGATTAGGATCCTTACCAAGAAGATTAGGGTTGATAGAACAAGGATTGAGAAGGAAGGAAGTAAAGATGGAAACTTTGATCACCAAAACTTCCAAGAACACCACTTTCTCTTTCTAGAATTTTTTTCAAGCTTTCCAACAATGAAAGGAACTGAAATGGAACAGCCAAATGGAAGGAGAAGCCACGAAATTTTGAGGGGCAATGGTGGAAGAAAATGTTCATTTAGTTGGAATCTAACCAAACTAGTTCCAAGTTAACCAAACTAACTACCCACCATTTACTAACTAACCAATCATAAGCTAACACTTGTTATGGAAGGTTCTAAGGATGAGGTTCAGCTCCCCAAGTGGCTGGATGCATCTCCCCTTAGCCCAAAATATCTAGATATTTCGTTTCGTCGCGTTCTCGCTCGGCCAAGGGTCTTGTGGCGTTCTGCGTATATTAGGTTTTAATACTAAAAACTCCCAAAAATAATTCTAATTATAACCTCACACCCAAAAATTACAAATGTTCCTCGCGGTATAAGAAAAATAGCAATGTATCTCGTTTTCTCGAAATGCGAACCGAAACGTTGCAATTAGGCAGTCTCTTACCATAGAAAATACACTAAATATTTTCTGATGCCCAAAAATTCTAGAAATATTACAATAAATCCTAAATATTGGAAAATGCTAAGATCTCAAATTTTATAAAATTTGGATCACCTTTGTGCATGTTTCAGTTGGAAACACACGCAATTGCCTAGGTACGGCAGAATTCGATAGAATTCACGCAGGGTAATAAAAACTGTAAATTAGTGAGGATCACTAATTTCAATTTCTTTTATCATATAGAAATTAATCAAACAATAAAATTATCAAAACAAAATCTTTAAAATAATAGTCATATTAAATATGACATGAAACAAACAATTAATACAATAACTAAATCATGAAAAATCAAACTATGACTTGAAAATATTTATTAAATCCTGAAAATTATTTATCTTTCAAAAAAATAATTTTCTTTAATCAAACAATAATCTTTCACATTTTTTGATATTAACGCATATTAAAAACGATAATGCCTATACTGTCTGTTAATCTGAATTAATTACTAAAACAGTAAATTGTTTACAATAAATCTTTGTCGGTCTTCGTACTTTTAACAAATCATTGAGGTGATCAATCTCCATGATTTATTTTCAAGTATTCGGAAACTATAAAATAAGTCTCATAAAAATTGGGATGTTACATTACCACCCTCCTTAAAAAAATTTCGTCCCCGAAAATTAACCTATAAACTAAAACAAAATCAAAATTAGGAAAATTATAAGTTAACATACCATAAATTTGAACTTTGAAATTCAATACAATATAATAATTATTACACTCAAACAATCAAACACAAAGCATACATTTTATTCATATATCCTTACTGAAGTAAGGCACTACATCATCAACTTAAACGTTTACAAAACACAATCGCACGCGTCCATGTTGAAGAAGTCCTCGCGAATGACGCTTTATTCCAATCTACGATCACGAACACAATCACGAACACGGTCACGAATACGTACAGTCACGAACACGTACAGTCACGGACATAGCCACGACAACACTGGGTTACGGCTACATGCTCACATCAACAAAACTCTAAAACCTTCCAGGAACCCGCGGTTTGGAAACATGAAGACAGAGAAGGATTGCCACGATTAACAACCACAAAATCACTAACAACATTATTACATTCAGAAATGTGAGAGGATCCATCACAAAAATCATCCTAAGGCTCGCGGTTTGCAGGAGAAACAAGGAGATGAAGGTTTGGTTTTTCACACTAAAACTCACCACACTTCAAACTAAGAATGAAAACAAACTCCTCTCCCCTTATATATATAAGTGTGGTTGGCCAATGGTCAAAGAAAATAAGATAACTCACAAGAAAAGATAAGGAAGGAATCTTAGATGTCTTCCAATATCAACACTAATAATGGACTCACATCCCCCCTTGTTAATGAGACGAAATCGGCAAGAAAGAAAGGAAGGAAAAGTGACCCCCACCCTAAAAATTCTACTAAGCCATCAATGTGTTTAAGAACAAGGACAAGGTGGGATAAGATTCTTTAAAATGTCCAATCAATAGTCATCATGCACCATATTCCTTCCACTAAGTCTCACCTACTCCAAAATGTTCTCTTGACTTAGCCTCACGGCCTCTGCATCGCACCAATTTGCGATGTCGTGGTAATCGCGTAATCGGTTGCTCGGTTGGTGACAAATCACGTAAAATAAATTATCAAGAGGAATTTGATTCAACGTCCTCTAGAATATTCGCATATAAGAAATACGCTCACAAAATAATCACAATTAATTATACAATAATCATAATCACATATATTGTAATACGAAAAGTATATTATAAATTTGGATTTTGTAATCTAATATAATAATAAAATACGTCACAGAGTTAAAACGCTTACGTGGTTTATACTTAGAACCATGCACACACAATAATAGATATAACACGATAATTATAGCGTTTTCTACGGATAATCTCTCTAGTAAAACTCTACCCACTCGACTCCATTGTGTCGTGTTTCCCCGAGATGAAGTCTTCAAATGATGAGTTCTCCGCTCTACTTGGGGTGTAGACACGTCCCTTAGTGGTTGGTCTTGTAGTTTCAACATTGTCGACAATAGACTCATCTCGTGGTGCTTTGCAGTCTCTGGACAGATATCCCAATTCCTTGCAGTTTACGCATAATCTTTCCTTGGTTGGTTACTGTTAACGTTGTGCTCCTCATCTTCACCGTTGAAGTAGTGCGTCTTCGGCTATCGATGCTTGTGATTCCCTCTTTTGTCTATCATGTAGACATATCCTCCAGTAGCTGGGCATGCAACTTTCGCAGCATCTGCAGTTGATCCACATGTGGCAATTGATAGTCTTTAGAAAAACATCCTGGCTTCTTGCAGTTACAGCATAGTCGGTCCTTCAATGAGTATTCTTCAGCTAACTATTTCTTGCTTCCACATTGATGACAGTTCCACTTCAACTCCTGGCCATTCCCAATAGCCAATGCCACAGAACAATTCTGATTGTGTGATTTCCCTGAGGATGGAAAAGAGATGTTCTTTGTTGTTGTCTTCATCTTTGTCCTTGGTCCAGATAATCTGGCCTAACTGACCCTCCAATAGCCCGCTCCTCCGTTCGTTGTCTTAGCCAATCGGGTTGATTCTCTGCGGCAATCTGTTGTGCGACAACAGTTGCTATCCAGACTATCACTCGAATTACGTGATTCACATCTGAGTTACTAGCTCTAGCAAAAGACTCGTTCGCCCCGAAGGCATCGAATTTCTACAAAGTAAACTAACCAAAATCCCCACAACAATTCAATCATCTGAGATGATTGCACACAATTTCACACAATATCAAACCTGTTTCAACTAGGAAACATCACAGCCAATCACAACAAGATTCACATAACCTAGGCATAACAAACTTATACCCAACAATCCCCAACAATCTAGGCCAGCTTAACCCAAAGCGATCCGGTTAGAACCGAACTGCTCTGATACCACCATTGTAACACCCCGATTCCTCGAGCGCCATCAGGCAACCCAATCTAATGCTGAAATTTTTAATTGCTTGTATCCTTTCAGTTAAAAAGTACTCTTATGTATTTCACATTGGAAAAATAGGAGTAAGTTTTTTTTTTCATTTTATTTCCTTTGAAACCCTTCTCAAAATGAGACATAGAGTACTACAGCTTTTCTAAATGATGCCAATTCAAACTTTTGCAATTATCGAGTATAATGCATCACAAAATAATACTTCACAAAACATAATCATTTCGCACTAAGGCGAGATTTTCCAAAACAATAATTACAAAACAAACAATTCAAAACCCTAAGCTGCCGGGTCGACAACTATAACTCTCATCGAGAAACACTCAAGAAGATCAAACACGAAGTACTCAGAGGTATCTTCCTCCACCGCTCAATCTTCAATGCTCCTAAAAGACGGTCAAGCAATACCGAACTCCATCTGGAAGTGACATCCATAAGGACACCCAATCCAACAACAGTGCAAGGGTAAATCCTTTGTCCACGAGTTTATCATAGGCTATGTCGCATGCAAACAATATATACATATATAGTACAACAACATGCTTTTATATACATATCATACTTAATAGACCGCACAATCGGCATGGTATATCAAGCAAAGGTGCATGTGAGCAAACAAAACACCCAACAGATCAATAATCAAGTCACTACAATATCAACCATTGCATGTTAGCAGGCAAGTCAAACAACAAAACTATAATCAATCGTCACATATCAAGATGTGGTTAGTCATGTATGCCAATGCAGTATGACGAATTTGTGTATACACCTACAAATTCTTAAATAAGGTCCAAAGAAGATGACGAGGAATTTTCCTCAAGGCCCAAACGAAATTCCCTACCAATAGGGTTGCTTACCTTTGGTCACCAAAAGGACCTCGGGTATTCAAAGAAACGAAATTCCCTACCAATAGAGGGTTGCCTACCTTTGGTCACCAAAAGGACCTCGGGTATTCAAAGAAAGCCATTATTTACCACTAGTCACCAAAAGGACTTCGGGCTACCACTAGTCACCAAAAGGACTTTGGGTATTTGGCATGAAGTGACAACTCGTCTTTTGAAGTCTTTAAGACTTTCAAACGCTCCGAGTGCCGATGCTCAATGGTTAGTACACATCCAAACAAATTCAACAATATGGCATGCTCACCGTAGTGAACGCCCGAGTGATGCCCAACAATTTCTACAATATGGCATGTTCACCGTAGTGAACGCCCAAGTGATATCCAACAAATTCAACAATATGGCATGTTCACCGTAGTGAACACCCAAGTAATGCTTTAATTAATCAATGCGGATCGACGAACCCTCACTCACTCAACTTAGTGGGTTTCCAAATCTCAATTAACTAAGAGTTCAACACAGGACACAAAGTCCGGGTGTTCAATTGCGGAACGCTAGTCCCAATCTTAGATCAGAACTCTAGGCACGTAATGCAGAACGCTAGGCTCAACTTTTAGGTTAAGATACTAGGCACGCCATACGAAACACTAGGTCCAATCCTTAATCAAGAAAAAGCGCACGCAAGCAGGACATTAAGTCCCAGCACAGGACACATGGCCCATATGCTCAATAGGAACACTAGGTTCCCTATGTTTTATTCTTTCGAAATCCCGATCTATGAAATCTCCTTCTCAGTTCTTGTATCACTCCTATGTATCTGAAAATACTTTTTAGTTCTAGGTCGTTGAAACCCTAGTTGTGCTAAATAACACACTGGAAGAATTCCCAGGAAAGAGAGGTGGTGCGAACACTCTTAATTACCAAATCTTTCCTAGCCAGAATTTTCCTAGGCGCATTATTTAACTCAACCGTTTTCGCAAATTGTACTATTTATTTCAAATTCTTTTCTCTACTATTATTCTATAGAAATTTCCTTGCAAGCTTTGGCTAGTTGTACTAAAACCCTCACGCTTACTTTTAAATCAAAATGCCCTTAACAATCTGTTTACGAAATCAAAATTCGGCTTGTGGAATCGCATCAGATTTACCGATGTAAATCGTCAACCAATAGCAGTCGATCAACGCATTGTTAATTAATCCATTACAACAATAATCTTTTTTCATATTCCAAATCAATACCAAGTTCCAATGAAATCCAAGGTGATTCAAGGAACACAATACAAATCATAATGCCACGCAGGGCCAAGAACATACCATCAATTTCAAGTCCAATTAAATCAATCAAGTATGATTTAAGCAACACAATACAATCTGATCTTGCCACACAGGGGGCAAATCAAAACACAGCAGCTCATGCTACAATATCTCAACAAAGACATAGTAATACTACAAGTACTACCACACAATCTATCAACAATCAAACAAACAACACGCAAGGCTTAAAAGCCCAAACTCATTATTTAAGAATTTCCTTTACTGGGCGCTTTAACAATCCAAGCAAGGTAAATTCAAAACCATCGTCAAGTCGCACCTCGCGCATACCCTAAGCACGAACCTTAACAACACAAACTTAACAAAATTAGAACCAAAAACCCAAGTCCTATGACTCTAGGGCAGCCACGGTTTTAGTCCTAAAAAGGGCCTAAAATCTTTCCAACTTAACCTATTTGGATCACACCTAATCATATGCCATGAAACAAATTCAAACCATGCAAGTTTTCAAGCTTTTACAAAAGCAACACACTTAGAAAAATGGCTAAACCAAAATTTACCAATTGGAATAGTGTTTTTACCAAATGAATAGTGTTTTGCCAACTTTGAACCATTTTTCAAAGCACTAAAACATGTCACAAAATTTTAGAAACAATTCTATTACAAGTTCAAAACAATTCTTGAAACATAAACTCAAACTTTTCCCAAAATCATACTTCTTTGAATTGTTTTGCTAAATCAAATCATCAATCACTTTTACAACTATTTTCAAGCATAAATACAAGTCAAGAACAAGTTATAAAACATTCTTGAAGGCCACAATTTTCAAAGCTCCAAAACAACTTCAAGATTTCAAGTCATTAACTCCTAAATCATACAAACTTTGTTTAATCAAAACTTCTCATCAAAACCAAACTTATTTACCACTTTAATACACTTAAAAACAAGTTAGAACTCACCCAAAATATAATCATAAGCCACTGTTTTGGAAGCCCTAAACAGCCCCAAATTAATTTTGTTTCAAACAATTTTTCAAAGCTTTAAACTTACAAATCTTTATAGATTTAAAGTTCTAACCAAAAACCAACTTCTTAAACACTTAACACACTTTAAAACAAAATCAAAACATCATCAAGATCATGATCAAGTTCCACGGTTTTGGTTACTCAAAAACAATTCCAAATTTCAATTTTTTTCATTTCCAAAACAAATCATTCCATCACACTTAAATCTTTACATCTTAAACCAATTTTTCCTAACACCTAACATACTTAAAAATCAAATTAAAACATCCCCTAACATCATGTTAGAGCCACGGTTCAGCCCCTCCCCTTTTCACGAAATCAATTTTTCCAAAAACTTGGAAACATAGGTATATGACAAGGACCCAAACATACAACTACTAAACCTTCAAAACTAACACCAAATTGACAAGAACAAGCCAAGAACAAAGCTTGGGACAGCCCTATGGTTTCGCCAGCAAATGGGGTTAGGGTTTCAAACTCAAAATACCAAAATCAAAGTGATTCATGGAAGAAAATAGAGGGTTATGAAACTAGTCATGCAATACTAGCCAAAACAAGCACTAAAATTCAAGAATAGCTCCTAAAACCTTCAAAACCCATATCATGGAACCCAAGAGAGATGAGGAAAGATTCATGGAGCTTACCAAGAGTTTAGATGATGATTGAACAAGGGGGGAGATGAAAGGAAACAAGGGTGCACACTTTGATCTCCAAAACTTCAAAAATCAAAGCTTTCCTCTTCCAAAATTTTTTCAAAACTTTGTAAACTATACATATATGACTAGTTTCCAAACATACCACTTATAACCCCATAAGAACTAACTCCAAATTAATAAAAACAAATCAAAACCAAGGCTTCCAGCAGCCCTTAGGTTCGGCCAACATAGGGTTAGGGTTCCCAAATTTTTTTAAATACTCTAATCATGCTTAATCATGGAGGAAAACAAAGGGTTATAAGACTAATCATGCATATCTAGCAAAATCTAACACTTTTGCCCAAAAATAATTCCTAAAACCAACCAAACCGATATCATGAAACTCAAGAGAGATGAGAATGGGTATGAAGCTTACCAAGAAGTTTGGAGGTGATGGATCAAGGATTAAGAAGAAAGGAATGAAGATTGAAGCTTAAACATCAATTTCCTTCAAGAATCAAAACTAAAATCATGAGAAACAACACAAATACCATGAAAACTCATCCATGGCAGCCATGGAGAAAGGAGAAGGGATTAGGATCCTTACCAAGAAGATTAGGGTTGATAGAACAAGGATTGAGAAGGAAGGAAGTAAAGATGGAAACTTTGATCACCAAAACTTCCAAGAACACCACTTTCTCTTTCTAGAATTTTTTTCAAGCTTTCCAACAATGAAAGGAACTGAAATGGAACAGCCAAATGGAAGGAGAAGCCACGAAATTTTGAGGGGCAATGGTGGAAGAAAATGTTCATTTAGTTGGAATCTAACCAAACTAGTTCCAAGTTAACCAAACTAACTACCCACCATTTACTAACTAACCAATCATAAGCTAACACTTGTTATGGAAGGTTCTAAGGATGAGGTTCAGCTCCCCAAGTGGCTGGATGCATCTCCCCTTAGCCCAAAATATCTAGATAATTCGTTTCGTCGCGTTCGCCAATCCAAGGGTCTTGTGCGTTCTGTATATTAGGTTTTAATACTAAAAACTCCCAAAAATAATTCTAATTATAACCTCACACCCAAAAATTACAAATGTTCCTCGCGGTATAAGAAAAGTAGCAATGTATCTCGTTTTCTCGAAATGCGAACCGAAACGTTGCAATTAGGCAGTCTCTTACCATAGAAAATACACTAAATATTTTCTGATGCCCAAAAATTCTAGAAATATTACAATAAATCCTAAATATTGGAAAATGCTAAGATCTCAAATTTTATAAAATTTGGATCACCTTTGTGCATGTTTCAGTTGGAAACACACGCAATTGCCTAGGTACGGCAGAATTCGATAGAATTCACGCAGCGTAATAAAAACTGTAAATTAGTGAGGATCACTAATTTCAATTTCTTTTATCATATAGAAATTAATCAAACAATAAAATTATCAAAACAAAATCTTTAAAATAATAGTCATATTAAATATGACATGAAACAAACAATTAATACAATAACTAAATCATGAAAAATCAAACTATGACTTGAAAATATTTATTAAATCCTGAAAATTATTTATCTTTCAAAAAAATAATTTTCTTTAATCAAACAATAATCTTTCACATTTTTTGATATTAACGCATATTAAAAACAAGATAATGCCTATATCTCGTTAATCTGAATTAATTACTAAAACAAGAAATTGTTTACAATAAATCTTTGTCGGTCTTCGTGACTTTTTAACAAATCATTGAGGTGATCAATCTCCATGATTTATTTTCAAGTATTCGGAAACTATAAAATAAGTCTCATAAAAATTGGGATGTTACATTACCACCCTCCTTAAAAAAATTTCGTCCCCGAAAATTAACCTATAAACTAAAACAAAATCAAAATTAGGAAAATTATAAGTTAACATACCATAAATTTGAACTTTGAAATTCAATACAATATAATAATTATTACACTCAAACAATCAAACACAAAGCATACATTTTATTCATATATCCTTACTGAAGTAAGGCACTACATCATCAACTTAAACGTTTACAAAACACAATACTGCACGTCCATGTTGAAGAAGTCCTCGCGAATGACGCTTTATTCCAATCTACGATCACGAACACAATCACGAACACGGTCACGAATACGCATACCACGAACACGATAAATACGGACATAGCCACGACAACACTGGGTTACGGCTACATGCTCACATCAACAAAACTCTAAAACCTTCCAGGAACCCGCGGTTTGGAAACATGAAGACAGAGAAGGATTGCCACGATTAACAACCACAAAATCACTAACAACATTATTACATTCAGAAATGTGAGAGGATCCATCACAAAAATCATCCTAAGGCTCGCGGTTTGCAGGAGAAACAAGGAGATGAAGGTTTGGTTTTTCTCACACTAAAACTCACCACACTTCAAACTAAGAATGAAAACAAACTCCTCTCCCCTTATATATATAAGTGTGGTTGGCCAATGGTCAAAGAAAATAAGATAACTCACAAGAAAAGATAAGGAAGGAATCTTAGATGTCTTCCAATATCAACACTAATAATGGACTCACATCCCCCCTTGTTAATGAGACGAAATCGGCAAGAAAGAAAGGAAGGAAAAGTGACCCCCACCCTAAAAATTCTACTAAGCCATCAATGTGTTTAAGAACAAGGACAAGGTGGGATAAGATTCTTTAAAATGTCCAATCAATAGTCATCATGCACCATATTCCTTCCACTAAGTCTCACCTACTCCAAAATGTTCTCTTGACTTAGCCCTCACGGTCTCTGCATCGCACCAATTTGCAAAGGTCGTGGTAATCGCAGAATCGGTTGCTCGGTTGGTGACAAATCACGTAAAATAAATTATCAAGAGGAATTTGATTCAACGTCCTCTAGAATATTCGCATATAAGAAATACGCTCACAAAATAATCACAATTAATTATACAATAATCATAATCACATATATTGTAATACGAAAAGTATATTATAAATTTGGATTTTGTAATCTAATATAATAATAAAATACGTCACAGAGTTAAAACGCTTACGTGGTTTATACTTAGAACCATGCACACACAATAATAGATATAACACGATAATTATAGCGTTTTCTACGGATAATCTCTCTAGTAAAACTCTACCCACTCGACTCCATTGTGTCGTGTTTCCCCGAGATGAAGTCTTCAAATGATGAGTTCTCCGCTCTACTTGGGGTGTAGACACGTCCCTTAGTGGTTGGTCTTGTAGTTTCAACATTGTCGACAATAGACTCATCTCGTGGTGCTTTGCAGTCTCTGGACAGATATCCCAATTCCTTGCAGTTTACGCATAATCTTTCCTTGGTTGGTTACTGTTAACGTTGTGCTCCTCATCTTCACCGTTGAAGTAGTGCGTCTTCGGCTATCGATGCTTGTGATTCCCTCTTTTGTCTATCATGTAGACATATCCTCCAGTAGCTGGGCATGCAACTTTCGCAGCATCTGCAGTTGATCCACATGTGGCAATTGATAGTCTTTAGAAAAACATCCTGGCTTCTTGCAGTTACAGCATAGTCGGTCCTTCAATAAGTATTCTTCAGCTAACTATTTCTTGCTTCCACATTGATGACAGTTCCACTTCAACTCCTGGCCATTCCCAATAGCCAATGCCACAGAACAATTCTGATTGTGTGATTTCCCTGAGGATGGAAAAGAGATGTTCTTTGTTGTTGTCTTCATCTTTGTCCTTGGTCCAGATAATCCGCCTAATCGACCTCCAATAGCCCGCCTCCGCTTCGTTGTCTTAGCCAATCGGGTTGATTCTGCTGCAACTGTCAGGCGACAACAGTTGCTATCCAGACTATCACTCGAATTACGTGTGATTCACATCTGAGTTACTAGCTCTAGCAAAAGACTCGTTCGCCCCGAAGGCATCGAATTTCTACAAAGTAAACTAACCAAAATCCCCACAACAATTCAATCATCTGAGATGATTGCACACAATTTCACACAAGAGCAAACCTGTTTCAACTAGGAAACAGCACACCCAATCACACCAAGATTCACATAATCTAGGCATAACAAACTTATACCCGACAATCCCCAACAATCTAGGCCAGCTTAACCCAAGCGATCCGGTTAGAACCGAACTGCTCTGATACCACCATTGTAACACCCCGATTCCGGAGCGCTACTATGCAACCCAATCTGATGCGGAAAACATTTAATGCTTGTATGCTTTCAGTTAAAGAGTACTCTTATGTATTTCGCAATGGAAAAATATGAGTGATTTTTTTTTTCATTTTCTTTCCTTTGAAACCCTTTTCAAAATGAGACATAGAGTATTACAGTTTTCTAAATGATGCCGATTCAGACTTTCGCAATTATCAGAGTATAATGCATCACAAAATAATACTTCACATAACATAATCATTTCGCGCTAAGGCGAAGTTTTCTGAAAACAATAATTACAAAACAAACAATTCAAAACCCTAAGCTGTCGGGTCGACAACTATAACTCTTATCGAGAAACATTTCAAGAAGATCAAACACGAAGTACTCAGAGGTATCTTCCTCCACCGCTCAATCTTCAATGCTCCTAAAAGACGGTCGCAACTACCGAACTCCATCTGGAAGTGACATCCATAAGGACACCCAATCCAACAACAAAGGTGTGGTAAATCCTTTTCTATTCACGAGTTTATCATAGGCTATGTCGCATGCAAACAATATATACATATATAGTACAACAACATGCTTTTATATACATATACGTACTTAATAGACCGCACACAATCAGCATGGTATATCAAGCAGTGCATGTGAGCAAACAAAACAACCAACAGATCAATAATCAAGTCACTACAATATCAACCATTGCATGTTAGTAGGCAAGTCAAACAACAAAACTATAATCAATCGTCACATATCAAGATGTGGTTAGTCATGTATGCCAATGCAGTATGACGAATTTGTGTATACACCTACAGCCTTAAATAAGGTCCAGCAGTATGACGAGGAATTTTCCTCAAGGCCCAAACGAAATTCCCTACCAATAGAGGGTTGCCTACCTTTGGTCACCAAAAGGACCTCGGGTATTCAGCAAACGAAATTCCCTACCAATAGAGGGTTGCCTACCTTTGGTCACCAAAAGGACCTCGGGTATTCAGCAAAGCCATTATTTACCACTAGTCACCAAAAGGACTTCGGGCTACCACTAGTCACCAAAAGGACTTTGGGTATTTGGCATGAAGTGACAACTCGTCTTTTGAAGTCTTTAAGACTTTCAAACGCTCCGAGTGCCGATGCTCAATGGTTAGTACACATCCAAACAAATTCAACAATATGGCATGCTCACCGTAGTGAACGCCCGAGTGATGCCCAACAATTTCTACAATATGGCATGTTCACCGTAGTGAACGCCCAAGTGATATCCAACAAATTCAACAATATGGCATGTTCACCGTAGTGAACACCCAAGTAATGCTTTAATTAATCAATGCGGATCGACGAACCCTCACTCACTCAACTTAGTGGGTTTCCAAATCTCAATTAACTAAGAGTTTAACACAGGCCACAAAGTCCGGGTGTTCAATTGAACGCTAGTCCCAATCTTATATCGTAACTCTAGGCACGTAATGCTGAACACTAGGCTCAACTTTTAGGTTAAGATACTAGGCACGCCATACTAAACACTAGGTCCAATCCTTAATCAAGAAAAAGCGCACGCAAGCAGGACATTAAGTCCCAGCACAGGACACATGGCCCATATGCTCAATAGGGACACTAGGGTCCCTATGTTTTATTCTTTCGAAATCCCGATCTATGGAATCTCCTTCTCAGTTCTTGTATCACTCCTATGTATCTGAAAATACTTTTTGTTCTAGGTCGTTGAAACCCTAGTTGTGCTAAATAACACACTGGAAGAATTCCCAGGAAAGAGAGGTGGTGCGAACACTCTTAATTACCAAATCTTTCCTAGCCAGAATTTTCCTAGGCGCATTATTTAACTCAACCGTTTTCGCAAATTGTACTATTTATTTCAAATTCTTTTCTCTACTATTATTCTATAGAAATTTCCTTGCAAGCTTTGGCTAGTTGTACTAAAACCCTCACGCTTACTTTTAAATCAAAATGCCCTTAACAATCTGTTTACGAAATCAAAATTCGCTTGTGGAATCGCATCGATTTACCGATGTAAATCGTCAACCAATAGCAGTCGATCAACGCATTGTTAATTAATCCATTACAACAATAATCTTTTTTCATATTCCAAATCAATACCAAGTTCCAATGAAATCCAAGGTGATTCAAGGAACACAATACAAATCATAATGCCACGCAGGGCCAAGAACATACCATCAATTTCAAGTCCAATTAAATCAATCAAGTATGATTTAAGCAACACAATACAATTCAGTCTTGCCACACAGGGGCAAATCAAAACACAGCAGTTCATGCTACAATATCTCAACAGCACATAGTAATACTACAAGTACTACCACACAATCTATCAACAATCAAACAAACAACACGCAAGGCGAAAAGCCCAAACTCATTATTTAAGAATTTCCCTTACCTTGGGCGCTTTAACAATCCAAGCAAGGTAAATTCAAAACCATCGTCAAGTCGCACCTCGCGCATACCCTAAGCACGAACCTTAACAACACAAACTTAACAAAATTAGAACCAAAAACCCAAGTCCTATGACTCTAGGGCAGCCACGGTTTTAGTCCTAAAAAGGGCCTAAAATCTTTCCAACTTAACCTATTTGGATCACACCTAATCATATGCCATGAAACAAATTCAAACCATGCAAGTTTTCAAGCTTTTACAAAAGCAACACACTTAGAAAAATGGCTAAACCAAAATTTACCAATTGGAATAGTGTTTTTACCAAATGAATAGTGTTTTGCCAACTTTGAACCATTTTTCAAAGCACTAAAACATGTCACAAAATTTTAGAAACAATTCTATTACAAGTTCAAAACAATTCTTGAAACATAAACTCAAACTTTTCCCAAAATCATACTTCTTTGAATTGTTTTGCTAAATCAAATCATCAATCACTTTTACAACTATTTTCAAGCATAAATACAAGTCAAGAACAAGTTATAAAACATTCTTGAAGGCCACAATTTTCAAAGCTCCAAAACAACTTCAAGATTTCAAGTCATTAACTCCTAAATCATACAAACTTTGTTTAATCAAAACTTCTCATCAAAACCAAACTTATTTACCACTTTAATACACTTAAAAACAAGTTAGAACTCACCCAAAATATAATCATAAGCCACTGTTTTGGAAGCCCTAAAACAGCCCCAAATTAATTTTGTTTCAAACAATTTTTCAAAGCTTTAAACTTACAAATCTTTATAGATTTAAAGTTCTAACCAAAAACCAACTTCTTAAACACTTAACACACTTTAAAACAAAATCAAAACATCATCAAGATCATGATCAAGTTCCACGGTTTTGGTTACTCAAAAACAATTCCAAATTTCAATTTTTTTCATTTCCAAAACAAATCATTCCATCACACTTAAATCTTTACATCTTAAACCAATTTTTCCTAACACCTAACATACTTAAAAATCAAATTAAAACATCCCCTAACATCATGTTAGAGCCACGGTTCAGCCCCTCCCCTTTTCACCAAATCAATTTTTCCAAAAACTTGTATACATAGTTATATGACTAGGATCCAAACATACAACTACTAAACCTTCAAAACTAACACCAAATTGACAAGAACAAGCCAAGAACAAAGCTTGGGACAGCCCTATGGTTTCGGCCAGCAAATGGGGTTAGGGTTTCCAAACTCAAAATACCAAAATCAAAGTGATTCATGGAAGAAAATAGAGGGTTATGAAACTAGTCATGCAATACTAGCCAAAACAAGTATTAAAATTCAAGAATAGCTCCTAAAACCTTCAAAACCCATATCATGGAACCCAAGAGAGATGAGGAAAGATTTATGGAGCTTACCAAGAGTATAGATGATGATTGAACAAGGGTGGAGATGAAAGGAAACAAGGGTGCACACTTTGATCTCCAAAAACTTCAAAAATCAAAGCTTTCCTCTTCCAAAATTTTTTCAAAACTTTGTAAACTATACATATATGACTAGTTTCCAAACATACCACTTATAACCCCATAAGAACTAACTCCAAATTAATAAAAACAAATCAAAACCAAGGCTTCCAGCAGCCCTTAGGTTCGGCCAACATAGGGTTAGGGTTCCCAAATTTTTTTAAATACTCTAATCATGCTTAATCATGGAGGAAAACAAAGGGTTATAAGACTAATCATGCATATCTAGCAAAATCTAACACTTTTGCCCAAAAATAATTCCTAAAACCAACCAAACCGATATCATGAAACTCAAGAGAGATGAGAATGGGTATGAAGCTTACCAAGAAGTTTGGAGGTGATGGATCAAGGATTAAGAAGAAAGGAAGGAAGATTGAAGCTTAAACATCAATTTCCTTCAAGAATCAAAACTAAAATCATGAGAAACAACACAAATACCATGAAAACTCATCCATGGCAGCCATGGAGAAAGGAGAAGGGATTAGGATCCTTACCAAGAAGATTAGGGTTGATAGAACAAGGATTGAGAAGGAAGGAAGTAAAGATGGAAACTTTGATCACCAAAACTTCCAAGAACACCACTTTCTCTTTCTAGAAATTTTCCAGCTTCCAAACAATGAAAGGAACTGAAATGGAACAGCCAAATGGAAGGAGAAGCCACGAAATTTTGAGGGGCAATGGTGGAAGAAAATGTTCATTTAGTTGGAATCTAACCAAACTAGTTCCAAGTTAACCAAACTAACTACCCACCATTTACTAACTAACCAATCATAAGCTAACACTTGTTATGGAAGGTTCTAAGGATGAGGTTCAGCTCCCCAAGTGGCTGGATGCATCTCCCCTTAGCCCAAAATATCTAGATATTTCGTTTCGTTACCATTCTCGCCAATAGGGTCTTGTGGCGTTCTGCAGCGTTTATTAGGTTTTAATACTAAAAACTCCCAAAAATAATTCTAATTATAACCTCACACCCAAAAATTACAAATGTTCCTCGCGGTATAAGAAAAGTAGCAATGTATCTCGTTTTCTCGAAATGCGAACCGAAACGTTGCAATTAGGCAGTCTCTTACCATAGAAAATACACTAAATATTTTCTGATGCCCAAAAATTCTAGAAATATTACAATAAATCCTAAATATTGGAAAATGCTAAGATCTCAAATTTTATAAAATTTGGATCACCTTTGTGCATGTTTCAGTTGGAAACACACGCAATTGCCTAGGTACGGCAGAATTCGATAGAATTCACGCAGCGTAATAAAAACTGTAAATTAGTGAGGATCACTAATTTCAATTTCTTTTATCATATAGAAATTAATCAAACAATAAAATTATCAAAACAAAATCTTTAAAATAATAGTCATATTAAATATGACATGAAACAAACAATTAATACAATAACTAAATCATGAAAAATCAAACTATGACTTGAAAATATTTATTAAATCCTGAAAATTATTTATCTTTCAAAAAAATAATTTTCTTTAATCAAACAATAATCTTTCACATTTTTTGATATTAACGCATATTAAAAACAGTATACGTCTATACTGTCTGTTAATCTGAATTAATTACTAAAACAGTAAATTGTTTACAATAAATCTTTGTCGGTCTTCGTACTTTTAACAAATCATTGAGGTGATCAATCTCCATGATTTATTTTCAAGTATTCGGAAACTATAAAATAAGTCTCATAAAAATTGGGATGTTACATTACCACCCTCCTTAAAAAAATTTCGTCCCCGAAAATTAACCTATAAACTAAAACAAAATCAAAATTAGGAAAATTATAAGTTAACATACCATAAATTTGAACTTTGAAATTCAATACAATATAATAATTATTACACTCAAACAATCAAACACAAAGCATACATTTTATTCATATATCCTTACTGAAGTAAGGCACTACATCATCAACTTAAACGTTTACAAAACACAATACTGCACGTCCATGTTGAAGAAGTCCTCGCGAATGACGCTTTATTCCAATCTACGATCACGAACACAATCACGAACACGGTCACGAATACGTACAGTCACGAACACGTACAGTCACGGACATAGCCACGACAACACTGGGTTACGGCTACATGCTCACATCAACAAAACTCTAAAACCTTCCAGGAACCCGCGGTTTGGAAACATGAAGACAGAGAAGGATTGCCACGATTAACAACCACAAAATCACTAACAACATTATTACATTCAGAAATGTGAGAGGATCCATCACAAAAATCATCCTAAGGCTCGCGGTTTGCAGGAGAAACAAGAAGATGAAAGTTTGGTTTTTCTCACACTAAAACTCACCACACTTCAAACTAAGAATGAAAACAAACTCCTCTCCCCTTATATATAAGTGTGGTCGGCCAATGGTCAAAGAAAATAAGATAACTCACAAGAAAATATAAGGAAGGAATCTTAGATGTCTTCCAATATCAACACTAATAATGGACTCACATCCCCCCTTGTTAATGAGATAAAATCGGCAAGAAAGAAAGGAAGGAAAAGTGACCCCCACCCAAAAAATTATACTAAGCCATCAATGTGTTTAAGAACAAGGACAAGGTGGGATAGGATTCTTTAAAATGTCCAATCAATAGTCATCATGCACCATATTCCTTCCACTAAGTCTCACCTACTCCAAAATGTTCTCTTGACTTAGCCCTCACGGTCTCTGCATCGCACCAATTTGCGATGTCAGTGTCAGCGTAATCGGTTGCTCGGTTGGTGACAAATCACGTAAAATAAATTATCAAGAGGAATTTGATTCAACGTCCTCTAGAATATTCGCATATAAGAAATACGCTCACAAAATAATCACAATTAATTATACAATAATCATAATCACATATATTGTAATACGAAAAGTATATTATAAATTTGGATTTTGTAATCTAATATAATAATAAAATACGTCACAGAGTTAAAGCGCCACGTGGTTTATACTTAGAACCATGCACACACAATAATAGATATAACACGATAATTATAGCGTTTTCTACGGATAATCTCTCTAGTAAAACTCTACCCACTCGACTCCATTGTGTCGTGTTTCCCCGAGATGAAGTCTTCAAATGATGAGTTCTCCGCTCTACTTGGGGTGTAGACACGTCCCTTAGTGGTTGGTCTTGTAGTTTCAACATTGTCGACAATAGACTCATCTCGTGGTGCTTTGCAGTCTCTGGACAGATATCCCAATTCCTTGCAGTTTACGCATAATCTTTCCTTGGTTGGTTACTGTTAACGTTGTGCTCCTCATCTTCACCGTTGAAGTAGTGCGTCTTCGGCTATCGATGCTTGTGATTCCCTCTTTTGTCTATCATGTAGACATATCCTCCAGTAGCTGGGCATGCAACTTTCGCAGCATCTGCAGTTGATCCACATGTGGCAATTGATAGTCTTTAGAAAAACATCCTGGCTTCTTGCAGTTACAGCATAGTCGGTCCTTCAATGAGTATTCTTCAGCTAACTATTTCTTGCTTCCACATTGATGACAGTTCCACTTCAACTCCTGGCCATTCCCAATAGCCAATGCCACAGAACAATTCTGATTGTGTGATTTCCCTGAGGATGGAAAAGAGATGTTCCTTGTTGTTGTCTTCATCTTTGTCCTTGGTCCAGATAATCTGGCCTAACTGA
Source organism: Calophaca sinica (assembly GCA_037113605.1). NCBI lineage: Eukaryota > Viridiplantae > Streptophyta > Magnoliopsida > Fabales > Fabaceae > Calophaca > Calophaca sinica. The sequence goes on along the minus strand of CM073733.1, from coordinate 97,570,814 downwards.
CCCTCCAATAGCCCGCTCCTCCGTTCGTTGTCTTAGCCAATCGGGTTGATTCTCTGCGACAATCTGTTGTGCGACAACAGTTGCTATCCAGACTATCACTCGAATTACGTGATTCACATCTGAGTTACTAGCTCTAGCAAAAGACTCGTTCGCCCCGAAGGCATCGAATTTCTACAAAGTAAACTAACCAAAATCCCCACAACAATTCAATCATCTGAGATGATTGCACACAATTTCACACAATATCAAACCTGTTTCAACTAGGAAACATCACAGCCAATCACAACAAGATTCACATAACCTAGGCATAACAAACTTATACCCAACAATCCCCAACAATCTAGGCCAGCTTAACCCAAAGCGATCCGGTTAGAACCGAACTGCTCTGATACCACCATTGTAACACCCCGATTCCGGAGCGCTACTGTGCAACCCAATCTAATGCTGAAAATATTAAATGCTTGTATGCTTTCAGTTAAAGAGTACTCTTATGTATTTCGCAATGGAAAAATAGGAGTAAGTTTTTTTTTTCATTTTATTTCCTTTGAAACCCTTCTCAAAATGAGACATAGAGTACTACAGTTTTCTAAATGATGCCAATTCAAACTTTTGCAATTATCAGAGTATAATGCATCACAAAATAATACTTCACAAAACATAATCATTTCGCACTAAGGCGAGATTTTCTGAAAACAATAATTACAAAACAAACAATTCAAAACCCTAAGCTAAGCTGGCTGACAACTATAACTCTTACTGAGAAACAGCTCAGCAAGATCAAACACGAAGTACTCAGAGGTATCTTCCTCCACTGGCTCAATCTTCAATGCTCCTAAAAGACGGCTGCAATGACTACCGAACTCCATCACGGAAGTGACATCCATAAGGACACCCAATCCAACAGCGGTTGCAAGGGTAAATCCTTTGTCCACGAGTTTATCATAGGCTATGTCGCATGCAAACAATATATACATATATAGTACAACAACATGCTTTTATATACATATACGTACTTAATAGACCGCACACAATCAGCATGGTATATCAAGCAGTGCATGTGAGCAAACAAAACAACCAACAGATCAATAATCAAGTCACTACAATATCAACCATTGCATGTTAGCAGGCAAGTCAAACAACAAAACTATAATCAATCGTCACATATCAAGATGTGGTTAGTCATGTATGCCAATGCAGTATGACGAATTTGTGTATACACCTACAGCCTTAAATAAGGTCCAGCAGTATGACGAGGAATTTTCCCTGCGTCCAAACGAAATTCCCTACCAATAGAGGGTTGCCTACCTTTGGTCACCAAAAGGACCTCGGGTATTCAGCAAACGAAATTCCCTACCAATAGAGGGTTGCCTACCTTTGGTCACCAAAAGGACCTCGGGTATTCAGCAAAGCCATTATTTACCACTAGTCACCAAAAGGACTTCGGGCTACCACTAGTCACCAAAAGGACTTTGGGTATTTGGCATGAAGTGACAACTCGTCTTTTGAAGTCTTTAAGACTTTCAAACGCTCCGAGTGCCGATGCTCAATGGTTAGTACACATCCAAACAAATTCAACAATATGGCATGCTCACCGTAGTGAACGCCCGAGTGATGCCCAACAATTTCTACAATATGGCATGTTCACCGTAGTGAACGCCCAAGTGATATCCAACAAATTCAACAATATGGCATGTTCACCGTAGTGAACACCCAAGTAATGCTTTAATTAATCAATGCGGATCGACGAACCCTCACTCACTCAACTTAGTGGGTTTCCAAATCTCAATTAACTAAGAGTTTAACACAGGACACAAAGTCCGGGTGTTCAATTGCGGAACGCTAGTCCCAATCTTATATCAGAACTCTAGGCACGTAATGCGGAACACTAGGCTCAACTTTTAGGTTAAGATACTAGGCACGCCATACGAAACACTAGGTCCAATCCTTAATCAAGAAAAAGCGCACGCAAGCAGGACATTAAGTCCCAGCACAGGACACATGGCCCATATGCTCAATAGGAACACTAGGTTCCCTATGTTTTATTCTTTCGAAATCCCGATCTATGAAATCTCCTTCTCAGTTCTTGTATCACTCCTATGTATCTGAAAATACTTTTTAGTTCTAGGTCGTTGAAACCCTAGTTGTGCTAAATAACACACTTTGGAAGAATTCCCGGGAAGAGAGGTGGTGCGAACACTCTTAATTACCAAATCTTTCCTAGCGAATTTTCCTAGCGCATTATTTAACTCAACCGTTGCAAATTGTACTATTTATTTCAAATTCTTTTCTCTACTATTATTCTATAGAAATTTCCTTGCAAGCTTTGGCTAGTTGTACTAAAACCCTCACGCTTACTTTTAAATCAAAATGCCCTTAACAATCTGTTTACGAAATCAAAATTCGGCTTGTGGAATCGCATCAGATTTACCGATGTAAATCGTCAACCAATAGCAGTCGATCAACGCATTGTTAATTAATCCATTACAACAATAATCTTTTTTCATATTCCAAATCAATACCAAGTTCCAATGAAATCCAAGGTGATTCAAGGAACACAATACAAATCATAATGCCACGCAGGGCCAAGAACATACCATCAATTTCAAGTCCAATTAAATCAATCAAGTATGATTTAAGCAACACAATACAATTCAGTCTTGCCACACAGGGGCAAATCAAAACACAGCAGTTCATGCTACAATATCTCAACAGCACATAGTAATACTACAAGTACTACCACACAATCTATCAACAATCAAACAAACAACACGCAAGGCGAAAAGCCCAAACTCATTATTTAAGAATTTCCCTTACCTTGGGCGCTTTAACAATCCAAGCAAGGTAAATTCAAAACCATCGTCAAGTCGCACCTCGCGCATACCCTAAGCACGAACCTTAACAACACAAACTTAACAAAATTAGAACCAAAAACCCAAGTCCTATGACTCTAGGGCAGCCACGGTTTTAGTCCTAAAAAGGGCCTAAAATCTTTCCAACTTAACCTATTTGGATCACACCTAATCATATGCCATGAAACAAATTCAAACCATGCAAGTTTTCAAGCTTTTACAAAAGCAACACACTTAGAAAAATGGCTAAACCAAAATTTACCAATTGGAATAGTGTTTTTACCAAATGAATAGTGTTTTGCCAACTTTGAACCATTTTTCAAAGCACTAAAACATGTCACAAAATTTTAGAAACAATTCTATTACAAGTTCAAAACAATTCTTGAAACATAAACTCAAACTTTTCCCAAAATCATACTTCTTTGAATTGTTTTGCTAAATCAAATCATCAATCACTTTTACAACTATTTTCAAGCATAAATACAAGTCAAGAACAAGTTATAAAACATTCTTGAAGGCCACAATTTTCAAAGCTCCAAAACAACTTCAAGATTTCAAGTCATTAACTCCTAAATCATACAAACTTTGTTTAATCAAAACTTCTCATCAAAACCAAACTTATTTACCACTTTAATACACTTAAAAACAAGTTAGAACTCACCCAAAATATAATCATAAGCCACTGTTTTGGAAGCCCTAAAACAGCCCCAAATTAATTTTGTTTCAAACAATTTTTCAAAGCTTTAAACTTACAAATCTTTATAGATTTAAAGTTCTAACCAAAAACCAACTTCTTAAACACTTAACACACTTTAAAACAAAATCAAAACATCATCAAGATCATGATCAAGTTCCACGGTTTTGGTTACTCAAAAACAATTCCAAATTTCAATTTTTTTCATTTCCAAAACAAATCATTCCATCACACTTAAATCTTTACATCTTAAACCAATTTTTCCTAACACCTAACATACTTAAAAATCAAATTAAAACATCCCCTAACATCATGTTAGAGCCACGGTTCAGCCCCTCCCCTTTTCACCAAATCAATTTTTCCAAAAACTTGTAAACATAGTTATATGACTAGGATCCAAACATACAACTACTAAACCTTCAAAACTAACACCAAATTGACAAGAACAAGCCAAGAACAAAGCTTGGGACAGCCCTATGGTTTCGGCCAGCAAATGGGGTTAGGGTTTCCAAACTCAAAATACCAAAATCAAAGTGATTCATGGAAGAAAATAGAGGGTTATGAAACTAGTCATGCAATACTAGCCAAAACAAGTATTAAAATTCAAGAATAGCTCCTAAAACCTTCAAAACCCATATCATGGAACCCAAGAGAGATGAGGAAAGATTTATGGAGCTTACCAAGAGTATAGATGATGATTGAACAAGGGTGGAGATGAAAGGAAACAAGGGTGCACACTTTGATCTCCAAAAACTTCAAAAATCAAAGCTTTCCTCTTCCAAAATTTTTTCAAAACTTTGTAAACTATACATATATGACTAGTTTCCAAACATACCACTTATAACCCCATAAGAACTAACTCCAAATTAATAAAAACAAATCAAAACCAAGGCTTCCAGCAGCCCTTAGGTTCGGCCAACATAGGGTTAGGGTTCCCAAATTTTTTTAAATACTCTAATCATGCTTAATCATGGAGGAAAACAAAGGGTTATAAGACTAATCATGCATATCTAGCAAAATCTAACACTTTTGCCCAAAAATAATTCCTAAAACCAACCAAACCGATATCATGAAACTCAAGAGAGATGAGAATGGGTATGAAGCTTACCAAGAAGTTTGGAGGTGATGGATCAAGGATTAAGAAGAAAGGAATGAAGATTGAAGCTTAAACATCAATTTCCTTCAAGAATCAAAACTAAAATCATGAGAAACAACACAAATACCATGAAAACTCATCCATGGCAGCCATGGAGAAAGGAGAAGGATTAGGATCCTTACCAAGAAGATTAGGGTTGATAGAACAAGGATTGAGAAGGAAGGAAGTAAAGATGGAAACTTTGATCACCAAAACTTCCAAGAACACCACTTTCTCTTTCTAGAATTTTTTTCAAGCTTTCCAACAATGAAAGGAACTGAAATGGAACAGCCAAATGGAAGGAGAAGCCACGAAATTTTGAGGGGCAATGGTGGAAGAAAATGTTCATTTAGTTGGAATCTAACCAAACTAGTTCCAAGTTAACCAAACTAACTACCCACCATTTACTAACTAACCAATCATAAGCTAACACTTGTTATGGAAGGTTCTAAGGATGAGGTTCAGCTCCCCAAGTGGCTGGATGCATCTCCCCTTAGCCCAAAATATCTAGATATTTCGTTTCGTCGCGTTCTCGCTCAACCGGGTGCGCGGCGTTACGCGTATATTAGGTTTTAATACTAAAAACTCCCAAAAATAATTCTAATTATAACCTCACACCCAAAAATTACAAATGTTCCTCGCGGTATAAGAAAAGTAGCAATGTATCTCGTTTTCTCGAAATGCGAACCGAAACGTTGCAATTAGGCAGTCTCTTACCATAGAAAATACACTAAATATTTTCTGATGCCCAAAAATTCTAGAAATATTACAATAAATCCTAAATATTGGAAAATGCTAAGATCTCAAATTTTATAAAATTTGGATCACCTTTGTGCATGTTTCAGTTGGAAACACACGCAATTGCCTAGGTACGGCAGAATTCGATAGAATTCACGCAGCGTAATAAAAACTGTAAATTAGTGAGGATCACTAATTTCAATTTCTTTTATCATATAGAAATTAATCAAACAATAAAATTATCAAAACAAAATCTTTAAAATAATAGTCATATTAAATATGACATGAAACAAACAATTAATACAATAACTAAATCATGAAAAATCAAACTATGACTTGAAAATATTTATTAAATCCTGAAAATTATTTATCTTTCAAAAAAATAATTTTCTTTAATCAAACAATAATCTTTCACATTTTTTGATATTAACTCAGATTAAAAACGATATCGTCTATACATCTGCATTAATCTGAATTAATTACTAAAGCGATAAATTGTTTACAATAAATCTTTGTCGGTCTTACGTACTTTTAACAAATCATTGAGGTGATCAATCTCCATGATTTATTTTCAAGTATTCGGAAACTATAAAATAAGTCTCATAAAAATTGGGATGTTACATTACCACCCTCCTTAAAAAAATTTCTTCCCCGAAAATTAACCTATAAACTAAAACAAAATCAAAATTAGGAAAATTATAAGTTAACATACCATAAATTTGAACTTTGAAATTCAATACAATATAATAATTATTACACTCAAACAATCAAACACAAAGCATACATTTTATTCATATATCCTTACTGAAGTAAGGCACTACATCATCAACTTAAACGTTTACAAAACACAATACTGCACGTCCATGTTGAAGAAGTCCTCGCGAATGACGCTTTATTCCAATCTACGATCACGAACACAATCACGAACACGGTCACGAATACGTACAGTCACGAACACGTACAGTCACGGACATAGCCACGACAACACTGGGTTACGGCTACATGCTCACATCAACAAAACTCTAAAACCTTCCAGGAACCCGCGGTTTGGAAACATGAAGACAGAGAAGGATTGCCACGATTAACAACCACAAAATCACTAACAACATTATTACATTCAGAAATGTGAGAGGATCCATCACAAAAATCATCCTAAGGCTCGCGGTTTGCAGGAGAAACAAGGAGATGAAGGTTTGGTTTTTCTCACACTAAAACTCACCACACTTCAAACTAAGAATGAAAACAAACTCCTCTCCCCTTATATATATAAGTGTGGTTGGCCAATGGTCAAAGAAAATAAGATAACTCACAAGAAAAGATAAGGAAGGAATCTTAGATGTCTTCCAATATCAACACTAATAATGGACTCACATCCCCCCTTGTTAATGAGACGAAATCGGCAAGAAAGAAAGGAAGGAAAAGTGACCCCCACCCTAAAAATTCTACTAAGCCATCAATGTGTTTAAGAACAAGGACAAGGTGGGATAAGATTCTTTAAAATGTCCAATCAATAGTCATCATGCACCATATTCCTTCCACTAAGTCTCACCTACTCCAAAATGTTCTCTTGACTTAGCCCTCACGGTCTCTGCATCGCACCAATTTGCAGTGTCAGGGTAATCGCGTAATCGGTTGCTCGGTTGGTGACAAATCACGTAAAATAAATTATCAAGAGGAATTTGATTCAACGTCCTCTAGAATATTCGCATATAAGAAATACGCTCACAAAATAATCACAATTAATTATACAATAATCATAATCACATATATTGTAATACGAAAAGTATATTATAAATTTGGATTTTGTAATCTAATATAATAATAAAATACGTCACAGAGTTAAAACGCTTACGTGGTTTATACTTAGAACCATGCACACACAATAATAGATATAACACGATAATTATAGCGTTTTCTACGGATAATCTCTCTAGTAAAACTCTACCCACTCGACTCCATTGTGTCGTGTTTCCCCGAGATGAAGTCTTCAAATGATGAGTTCTCCGCTCTACTTGGGGTGTAGACACGTCCCTTAGTGGTTGGTCTTGTAGTTTCAACATTGTCGACAATAGACTCATCTCGTGGTGCTTTGCAGTCTCTGGACAGATATCCCAATTCCTTGCAGTTTACGCATAATCTTTCCTTGGTTGGTTACTGTTAACGTTGTGCTCCTCATCTTCACCGTTGAAGTAGTGCGTCTTCGGCTATCGATGCTTGTGATTCCCTCTTTTGTCTATCATGTAGACATATCCTCCAGTAGCTGGGCATGCAACTTTCGCAGCATCTGCAGTTGATCCACATGTGGCAATTGATAGTCTTTAGAAAAACATCCTGGCTTCTTGCAGTTACAGCATAGTCGGTCCTTCAATGAGTATTCTTCAGCTAACTATTTCTTGCTTCCACATTGATGACAGTTCCACTTCAACTCCTAGCCATTCCCAATAGCCAATGCCACAGAACAATTCTGATTGTGTGATTTCCCTGAGGATGGAAAAGAGATGTTCCTTGTTGTTGTCTTCATCTTTGTCCTTGGTCCGTATAATCCGCCTAATCGACCTCCAATAGCCCGCCTCCGCTCGTTGTCTTAGCCAATCGGGTTGATTCTTCATGCGAACTGTCGTGCGACAACGGTTGCTATCCGACTATCACCGAATTACGTGATTCACATCCGAGTTACTAGCTCTAGCAAAAGACTCGTCGCTCAAGGCATCGAATTTCTACAAAGTAAACTAACCAAAATCCCCACAACAATTCAATCATCCGAGATGATTGCACACAATTTCACACAATATCAAACTGTTTCAACTAGGAAACATCACACCAATCACAACAAGATTCACATAACCTAGGCATAACAAACTTATACCCAACAATCCCCAACAATCTAGGCTACTTAACTCCAAAGCGATCCGGTTAGAACCGAATCGCTCGATACCACCATTGTAACACCCCGATTCCGGAGCGCTACTGTGCAACCCAATCTAATGCTGAAAATATTAAATGCTTGTATGCTTTCAGTTAAAGAGTACTCTTATGTATTTCGCAATGGAAAAATAGGAGTAAGTTTTTTTTTTTCATTTTATTTCCTTTGAAACCCTTTTCAAAATGAGACATAGAGTACTACAGTTTTCTAAATGATGCCAATTCAAACTTTTGCAATTATCAGAGTATAATGCATCACAAAATAATACTTCACAAAACATAATCATTTCACACTAAGGCGAGATTTTCTGAAACAATAATTACAAAACAAACAATTCAAAACCCTAAGCTAAGCTGGCTGACAACTATAACTCTTACTGAGAAACAGCTCAGCAAGATCAAACACGAAGTACTCAGAGGTATCTTCCTCCACTGGCTCAATCTTCAATGCTCCTAAAAGACGAAGCTGCAACAGCTACCGAACTCCATCTGGAAGTGACATCCATAAGGACACCCAATCCAACAACAGTGCAAGGGTAAATCCTTTGTCCACGAGTTTATCATAGGCTATGTCGCATGCAAACAATATATACATATATAGTACAACAACATGCTTTTATATACATATACGTACTTAATAGACCGCACACAATCAGCATGGTATATCAAGCAGTGCATGTGAGCAAACAAAACAACCAACAGATCAATAATCAAGTCACTACAATATCAACCATTGCATGTGAGCAGGCAAGTCAAACAACAAAACTATAATCAATCGTCACATATCAAGATGTGGTTAGTCATGTATGCCAATGCAGTATGACGAATTTGTGTATACACCTACAGCCTTAAATATGGTCCAGCAGTATGACGAGGAATTTTCCCTGCGTCCAAACGAAATTCCCTACCAATAGAGGGTTGCCTACCTTTGGTCACCAAAAGGACCTCGGGTATTCAGCAAACAAAATTCCCTACCAATAGAGGGTTGCCTACCTTTGGTCACCAAAAGGACCTCGGGTATTCAGCAAAGCCATTATTTACCACTAGTCACCAAAAGGACTTCGGGCTACCACTAGTCACCAAAAGGACTTTGGGTATTTGGCATGAAGTGACAACTCGTCTTTTGAAGTCTTTAAGACTTTCAAACGCTCCGAGTGCCGATGCTCAATGGTTAGTACACATCCAAACAAATTCAACAATATGGCATGCTCACCGTAGTGAACGCCCGAGTGATGCCCAACAATTTCTACAATATGGCATGTTCACCGTAGTGAACGCCCAAGTGATATCCAACAAATTCAACAATATGGCATGTTCACCGTAGTGAACACCCAAGTAATGCTTTAATTAATCAATGCGGATCGACGAACCCTCACTCACTCAACTTAGTGGGTTTCCAAATCTCAATTAACTAAGAGTTTAACACAGGACACAAAGTCCGGGTGTTCAATTGCGGAACGCTAGTCCCAATCTTAGATCAGAACTCTAGGCACGTAATGCGGAACACTAGGCTCAACTTTTAGGTTAAGATACTAGGCACGCCATACGAAACACTAGGTCCAATCCTTAATCAAGAAAAAGCGCACGCAAGCAGGACATTAAGTCCCAGCACAGGACACCTGGCCCATATGCTCAATAGGAACACTAGGTTCCTATGTTTTATTCTTTCAAATCCCGATCTATGAAATCTCCTTCTCAGTTCTTGTATCACTCCTATGTATCTGAAAATATTTTTTAGTTCTAGGTCGTTGGAACCCTAGTTGTGCTAAATAACACCTTTGGAAGAATTCCCAGAAAGAGAGGTGGTGCGAACACTCTTAATTACCAAATCTTTCCTAGCCGTAATTTTCCTAGGCGCATTATTTAACTCAACCGCTGCAAATTGTACTATTTATTTCAAATTCTTTTCTACTATTATTCTATAGAAATTTCCTTGCAAGCTTTGGCTAGTTGTACTAAAACCCTCACGCTTACTTTTAAATCAAAATGCCCTTAACAACTGCTTATTTAAATCAAAATTAAACGTGGAATCGCATCGATTTACCGATGTAAATCGTCAACCAATAGCAGTCGATCAACGCATTGTTAATTAATCCATTACAACAATAATCTTTTTTCATATTCCAAATCAATACCAAGTTCCAATGAAATCCAAGGTGATTCAAGGAACACAATACAAATCATAATGCCACGCAGGGCCAAGAACATACCATCAATTTCAAGTCCAATTAAATCAATCAAGTATGATTTAAGTCACACAATACAATTCAGTCTTGCCACACAGGGCCAAATCAATACACAGTAGTTCATGCTACAACATCTGAACAGCACATAGTAATACTACAAGTACTACCACACAATCAATCAACAATCAAGCAAACAACACACAAGGCGAAAAGCCCAAACTCATTATGTGAGAATTTCCCTTACCTTGGGCGCTTTAACAATCCAAACAAGGTAAATTCAAAACCATTGTCAAGTCGCACCTCGCGCATACCCTAAGCACGAACCTTAACAACACAAACTTAACAAAATTAGAACCAAAAACCCAAGTCCTATGACTCTAGGGCAGCCACGGTTTTAGTCCTAAAAAGGGCCTAAAATCTTTCCAACTTAACCTATTTGGATCACACCTAATCATATGCCATGAAACAAATTCAAACCATGCAAGTTTTCAAGCTTTTACAAAAGCAACACACTTAGAAAAATGGCTAAACCAAAATTTACCAATTGGAATAGTGTTTTTACCAAATGAATAGTGTTTTGCCAACTTTGAACCATTTTTCAAAGCACTAAAACATGTCACAAAATTTTAGAAACAATTCTATTACAAGTTCAAAACAATTCTTGAAACATAAACTCAAACTTTTCCCAACATCATACTTCTTTGAATTGTTTTGCTAAATCAAATCATCAACCACTTTTACAACTATTTTCAAGCATAAATACAAGTCAAGAACAAGTTATAAAACATTCTTGAAGGCCACAATTTTCAAAGCTCCAAAACAACTTCAAGATTTCAAGTCATTAACTCCTAAATCATACAAACTTTGTTTAATCAAAACTTCTCATCAAAACCAAACTTATTTACCACTTTAATACACTTAAAAACAAGTTAGAACTCACCCAAAATTTAATCATAAGCCACTGTTTTGGAAGCCCTAAAACAGCCCCAAATTAATTTTGTTTCAAACAATTTTTCAAAGCTTTAAACTTACAAATCTTTATAGCTTTATAGTTCTAACCAAAAACCATCTTCTTAAACACTTAACACCATTTAAAACAAAATCAAAACATCATCAAGATCATGATCAAGTTCCACGGTTTTGGTTACTCAAAAACAATTCCAAATATCAATTTTTTTCATTTCCAAAACAAATCATTCCATCACACTTAAATCTTTACATCTTAAACCAATTTTTCCTAACACCTAACATACTTAAAAATCAAATTAAAACATCCCCTAACATCATGTTAGAGCCACGGTTCAGCCCCTCCCCTTTTCACCCAATCAATTTTTCCAAAAACTTGTAAACATAGTTATATGACTAGGATCCAAACATACAACTACTAAACCTTCAAAACTAACACCAAATTGACAAGAACAAGCCAAGAACAAAGCTTGGGACAGCCCTATGGTTTCGGCCAGCAAAGGGGGTTAGGGTTTCCAAACTCAAAATAACAAAATCAAAGTGATTCATGGAAGAAAATAGAGGGTTATGAAACTAGTCATGCAATACTAGCCAAAACAAGTATTAAAATTCAAGAATAGCTCCTAAAACCTTCAAAACCCATATCATGCAACCCAAGAGAGATGAGGAAAGATTTATGGAGCTTACCAAGAGTATAGATGATGATTGAACAAGGGTGGAGATGAAAGGAAACAAGGGTGCACACTTTGATCTCCAAAAACTTCAAAAATCAAAGCTTTCCTCTTCCAAAATTTTTTCAAAACTTTGTAAACTATACATATATGACTAGTTTCCAAACATACCACTTATAACCCCATAAGAACTAACTCCAAATTAATAAAAACAAATCAAAACCAAGGCTTCCAGCAGCCCTTAGGTTCGGCCAACATAGGGTTAGGGTTCCCAAATTTTTTAAATACTCTAATCATGCTTAATCATGGAGGAAAACAAAGGGTTATAAGACTAATCATGCATATCTAGCAAAATCTAACACTTTTGCCCAAAAATAATTCCTAAAACCAACCAAACCGATATCATGAAACTCAAGAGAGATGAGAATGGGTATGAAGCTTACCAAGAAGTTTGGAGGTGATGGATCAAGGATTAAGAAGAAAGGAAGGAAGATTGAAGCTTAAACATCAATTTCCTTCAAGAATCAAAACTAAAATCATGAGAAACAACACAAATACCATGAAAACTCATCCATGGCAGCCATGGAGAAAGGAGAAGGGATTAGGATCCTTACCAAGAAGATTAGGGTTGATAGAACAAGGATTGAGAAGGAAGGAAGTAAAGATGGAAACTTTGATCACCAAAACTTCCAAGAACACCACTTTCTCTTTCTAGAATTTTTTTCAAGCTTTCCAACAATGAAAGGAACTGAAATGGAGCAGCCAAATGGAAGGAGAAGCCACGAAATTTTGAGGGGCAATGGTGGAAGAAAATGTTCATTTAGTTGGAATCTAACCAAACTAGTTCCAAGTTAACCAAACTAACTACCCACCATTTACTAACTAACCAATCATAAGCTAACACTTGTTATGGAAGGTTCTAAGGATGAGGTTCAGCTTCCCAAGTGACTGGATGCATCTCCCCTTAGCCCAAAATATCTAGATATTTCGTTTCGTCGCGTTCTCGCTCAACCGGGTGCGCGGCATTATGCGTATATTAGGTTTTAATACTAAAAACTCCCAAAAATAATTCTAATTATAACCTCACACCCAAAAATTACAAATGTTCCTCGCGGCATAAGAAAAGTAGCAATGTATCTCGTTTTCTCGAAATGCAAACCGAAACGTTGCAATTAGGCAGTCTCTGACCATAGAAAATACACTAAATATTTTCTGATGCCCAAAATTCTATAAAAATTACAATAAATCCTAAATATTGGAAAATGCTAAGATCTCAAATTTTATAAAATTTGGATCACGTTTGTGCATGTTTCAGTTAGAAACACACGCAATAGCCTAGCTACGGCAGAATTCGATAGAATTCCCGCAGCGTAATAAAAACTGTAAATTAGTGAGGATCACTAATTTCAATTTCTTTTATCATATAGAAATTAATCAAACAATAAAATTATCAAAACAAAATCTTTAAAATAATAGTCATATTAAATATGACATGAAGCAGACAATTAATACAATAACTAAATCATGAAAAATCAAACTATGACTTGAAAATATTTATTAAATCCTGAAAATTATTTCTCTTTCAATAAAATAATTTTCTTTAATCAAACAATAATCTTTCACATTTTTCGATATTAATTCATATTAAAAACAGTATACGTCTATACTGTCTGTTAATCTGAATTAATTACTAAAACAGTAAATTGTTTACAATAAATCTTTGTCGGTCTTCGTACTTTTAACAAATCATTGAGGTGATCAATCTCCATGATTTATTTTCAAATAGTCGGAAACTATAAAATAAGTCTCATAAAAATTGGGATGTTACATTAGGGTTGCCATCCCCTTTTCCCGTTAGGGACACCCGTCTCCCTTTCCTGATAAATATGGGACGACACAAGCCAAGTCCACAAGGTATCCCCCTTTCCCGATAGGGATCCTCCTCCCCCTTTCCCGATAGGGACGTCCGTTCCCCCGTTCCTGATAGGGACGAAGTGGATCTAACCTGCTGGACGAGGTATCCCCCTTTCCCGTTAGGGATCCTCTCCACTTCACATTCCCGTTAAGAATGGAGTGGTTACTAATGTATCATGCTCATGCATCCAACACCTCATAATCATATGCCTCACAACATGTTAAGCACACATTCCCTAAAACATCCCTTTAATCATATTAGATCATATCAAGAATTATACTTAATCATATTAGCATGCTATGGCAACATGCAACGCATATTCACACATATTGTACCTTAACCATGTTACCCTAAGCATGTTACTACTCACATAGAGCACATACAACACAACTTACAATTAAGCATATTATCAGACAATTCATATTTAATAATAAATAAAATCTATGTTAGCTGATGGGTCTACGATGCCTATCCTTAGATATTGCAGACCATAACTCCTATCCTTAGTTGTTACTGACATCAACCCCTAGTAGGGCTTGGTCACCCTACCCATGCCAAACAATCATTTCTACTAAACATAACCCAATGAAAGTGTATTCTTTCTCCCATCTGGAATTCGGAGCAACCTGGAATCATTAACAAGCGTACCACCGCACCTACAACTCACGAACAATAAAAATGAACACTCTCCACTAAGGTTTTAGATTCGGCCAACACCAAAGAGCAGGCCAGGGATCACCCAAAAATTCCACAGAGCACGCCAGAACGACCCATAATTAATCGTAAATACAAAAACGCACTCGGATTAGTATTAGGGTAAACTATGGAATTATTAAAATACCAAGAGAGTCACAGTCAACCCCTGATCAAAGGGTTCAGGGCGTTCAACTTACTCAAATGCAACTCCGGACGAAGTTTCACGAACGATCGGTACCCGTACTAACACCAAAACCCTAAAATACGAAGAATCGTTAATTAGGGACTATCAAAGTACAAAGGGATCATGAAATCAAAAACTAAGAACAAAGAGAACAGAGGTCCTAGCCTCTGTCTCGTGGCCTAAGGAACCTCCTCCGGGAGTTTCGGCAACACCCTAGCTCGTTCGGTACCCATTTGGTCAAACCGGGGTCCAAAACACAGTCTGATTAGGGCTAGGAACTAAACATAGATGAAGAATCACAAACCACAAAATAAAATCAGAGGCTAACAGTAATGGGGTATAGGTTTACCTCGACGAAACGGCGATCGAAAATAAAACCTAGAAAGCCCAAACGGAAACAGATGAGTTGGTACCGTCAGATTGATGAACAGACGCTTGGAACCACTTGGATTGGATCACCAACACCTTGGAAGCTCAAAAATGGAGTTCCCGGGTCTGAGAGAAGTAATAGGGTCGGGGTAATAAAAGAGATGAGTGAAAAATTTGATTTGGAGTGAAAAAATGAATTATATAGAAAATTTGACCCACTGGGAGAGCTCAGCGCCGCGCACTCCAGGTCAGCAAACGATCCAATCACAACACGCCACGTGGTGCAGAAGGATTAGGAGACGTTGGTGCACCATACACCAGCGCGCCTCAAGCGCTTTTGCGCAGTTTTGTCCGATTTCGCGCAATTTCTTTGATTCCGACATCCATGCGATCCAGAACTCAATACTAACACTTAAACATGATTCTAAACATAAAAGAACATCTAATGGACTTAAGAACTAAGATTCAAGGTCTCAATTACTCGTTCAAAAACTCACGCTCGCTCAAGGATACGAGCCCACAAAACTCTAATCCCGACTCCGATCATTCCCCAACTTTATGTGGCTTCTAAGACTCATATCAAACCCTATTAAGCACTCTTCTAACCTCATCCAACCTACTAAACCTCAAAACTTACTCTCTAGCAAGCATAAGGTTACACAGAAAGCGAATACACAACCGAAAAGTCAAACACATAGTCAAATACACACAAAACCCACCTAGGGCACACAAGTACACTTAATCACACATAAATACGCGTTAATCAACTTAGAAAATTGAGGATGTTACGAATGGCTCCTCATCCGGACGAGTAGGCAGATGCTCTCTGCGACGTCGTCATCGTTTTCCCAAACGCTCTCCTCGTCGTTGACGTTCTCCAAGTCGTTCTCCTCATCGTGGAGATGTAATCAAGAGCAATGACACACCGCCTCGCGGAGCCTCAATTTTCTCCCGATGTCGTGCTAGATCTGCTGAACGTACCACTCGTCATCACCGCGTCCGATCTCTTTCATCCACTTTACTCCGAAGAAGCGATGAGGAAGAAGACTCGTGCTGCTCGTTTAGACTGTTTACTACCAAAATTGCTAGTTATCCTATTCCTAAAACTCTCCAGAAGCCTCCTCCTCTAGACACGTACGATGGAACTGGCGATCCAGACGAGCACATTGGCTAAAGGACCAGTCAAGTACAAAATCTTCCCTCTTACCTTAAAGAAAACGACCTTGACTTAGTTCCAAAATATCAAAAGGAACTTGGAAGACTCGTGGTCAGACCTCGCCAAACAGTTTTCATCGCACTTTACTGCATCCAGAATTCAATCGAAGTTTGTCGTAGCACTAGCTGCTATTCAGCAGAAGAAGGAAGAATCTCTCAGAGACTATGTTGAGCGCTTCAACAAAGAGGCGATATTCGTAAAGGTCGTTTCTAACTAGATGAAATTGCATCTATTGGAGTCAACAAACCGAAGGATCTGAACGATTTCCTCAAGCGAGCAGATAAATACATAAACTACGAAGAGAAACTCAAGGCAACAAAATTCAAGAAGAAAGTAACACAATACAAGGTTGGCGGACTACGCGAAAACATATCGCGCAAGGAGAAGCAGAACCGAGCTCCTCTGGGAAAGTATGACGAGTACACCCCGTTGAACACTTCCTGTGCGAGTATACTAAACGAATGAGCAAACGCGAAATTCTGAGATGCAGGGATACGCAAAATTCTGAGATGCAGGGATACGCTTCCCAAAGCCGCTGAAGGAGAGGTCAGGCACAGACAAATCCAAGTATTTTCGCTTCCACAAGAGCGCGGGACACAATACCGACGAGTGTGTGCAGTTGAAAGATGCAATAGAGTAGCTGATCCAGAGAGGAAAATTGCATAAGCACACAAGCTCAAAGCCAAGGTCAGGGGAAAGAAGGTTGAAGTCTCGATCACCTCGACAGAAGAAGATCCAGTCCTCAACCGCTGCCGTAGTATAACCTGAAGAGGGAAGTCGTGAATCGGACGAAAGCAAAGAACGACCACGACCTGCTCCTGTCGCCTTGGTCATTTCTGGGGGATTTTTCGACAAAAGAGGTGCCATTATTAACTCGGTGAAAATAAATCAGCGTGAAGCAGTGACAATCTCCACCGTCTTTCCCCCTGCCAGCAAGCACAAATCAGGAAGACCATCCCTCGCCTTTCACGACAAGGACCTGATTAATGGGAAACCAAACTTCCAGATCCCTTTGCTGGTCCGAGCTTACGTGGCAAATTTCGATGTGAGGAGAATATTGGTGGACCAAGGAAGCTCTGCAGACATCATCTTCCACAACGTGTTCAAAACCTTGAAGCTATCAAAGAAGGACCTCATTTCATATATAGGGTCTGACTTGCAGGGCTTCAATGGTTTTCGGACAAAGTTGCTAGGCTATGTCGAACTGATGGTGACTTTCGGGGAAGAACCAACCACCAAAACCATCAAAGTCCAGTTTATCATCCTTCCCTGCAAATCAGTTTGCAATTGCATCATTGGGAGACCAACTTTGGGGGTGCTCGGAGCTATGATGTCGACTGTCCACCTCAAGATGCGTTTTCACAACGATGATAACAAGGTCGTCACGGTGGAGACACACCTCGAGGCAGCTAAGAGATGCTATCTCCTATCACTAAAAATGGAAGAAGCTGAGGAGCAGAAACAACCTCCACCTGTGAAGAAGCATAGCAAGATAGATGCAGCTTCGGAGGTGAACCTCACAGATTTCGACGCCATAATATAGCTCGGAGAAGAGATCAAAGAAGAGGACGATCCCCTAGCATAAGAACTCCAGTAGAAGATCCAGAGACCCATTCCTAATGGCGAGTTCATTCAAGTTCAGCTGGGTGACGATCCAATGAAGACGGTAAAGCTCAGCGCTGACCTCCCTAAGCAGGTCAAGCAATAGCTAACGGAATGCCTGAAGTCCAACGTAGACCTCTTTGCTTGGACAGCTGCTGATGTGGCAGACATCTCTCCTATATCGCCTGCCACCAACTCGCCCTGGACCCCACAACCCGCTGGGTCGCCCGGAGGCAACGTATAGCGAGCTCCCGAGAAAGCGGAAGCTACAGCCAAAGTTGTAGAAGATCTTATTAAAGTCGAGTTCATTAGGGAAGCCAAATACACTACCTGGCTTTCAAATGTAGTCCTTGTAAAGAAATCTAATGGAAAATGGCGCATGTGTATTAATTACACCGATTTCAATAAGGCGTTCCCAAAAGACGCCTATCCCCTTCCCAATATTGACGAACTCGTCGATAATTCGCCGGGTTTCCAACTGCTATCCTTTATGGATGCATACTTTGGTTACAACAAGATTCCAATGCACCCTGCTAATCAAGAAAATACGGCTTTCATGACCGATAAAGGCAATTACTGCTACAAAGTAATACCAGCGCATGAAAGTGCTCACAAAACCAGATCGGGAGAATGCTAGAAGTATACATGGATGACAAGATCGTAAAAACGACTAAAGAGGTCGACCACGTTGTTGACCTAAATGAAGCTTTTAACGAAGTCTGGCTCCACGACATGTGGCTTAACCCTGAAAAGTATACTTTCGAGGTACGAGCTGGCAAGTTCCTCAGTTTCTACTTGACCAAGAGATGAATTGAAGCAAGTCCAGACAAGTGTCGTGCTATCACTGAGATACGACAACCTACCTCGAGGAAGGACATCCAGCAATTAACTGAAATGCTCGCCTCGTTAACAAGGTTCATCTCAAAATTTGCTCAACACACCTTACCCTTTTTCAGATTGCTCCAAAAAGGGATCTAATTTGAGTGGTCCCCAGAGTGTGAAGAAGCCTTGTTGCAGTTAAAGAAAATTTTGTCTCAACCACCTGTGCTAACAAGACCCTCCCTCGGAGAGGTCCTCTATGTCTACTTGTCTGATACCAATGAAGCTCTCAATGTCGTCCTCATGCTTGAGACTGAAGAAGGGAAAAAGCCAGTTTACTTTGTGAGTAAAGCGCTCCAAGGCCCCAAGTTGAGGTATCAGAAGATCGAGAAAGTCACGCTAGCGCTGGTAGTCGCAGCTCGATGATTAAGACAATACTTTTTGATCTACTTCTAAACCTCAGAACATTGCCGATCTGAAGGTTTCTCCGAGATCCATAAAGGGGAAAACAAGTTGAAAAACACCGCAAGCAAAGGTTGGAGTTTCAAATGCGAATATAGTAATTGAAACCCTCTAATAAAGGCCCAAGCATTGGGGTGAAACTGAGAAGGAACGAGTTCCAAATGGTTCAAGGCCTCAATCTCAAAATTAGAGAAAGGTAACCTAAACCCCATAAAGGTAACCTAAACCCCATTTCTTTAAGAAGGACTTCATACATGAAAAATATGACGTCATTCGAATAAGAGCAGAATCGAGCATCTAGAGAAGGTCGACATGCCTTCCAGTTCTCGAAGTTTTTAACACCATCGCAATATCCAGAGACTATAAAATTAGTCCAAACCCCTCTTTTGATGAAAAGAGCGAGCGTGTGCAAAGTGCATCCTCAGCAGCCCAGGCAAAATTGTCAGCATTGGGGGGCAAGTGATAGTCATCCCATTGAAGTATTTTCTTACCCATCTCCGACCTGGCCAAATCAGTGCCGGGAAAGTGAGTTCGGGCCCTATCAATATTCACCAACCACTCTCCTACTTTTTTCTGGTCAAAGACATGCCCAAAAGAGGACTCTAGCACTGATGAAAGCCTCCGTATTTTTCATGGGTTCACAAGAGACACCATCTTGCCCTCATAATCTTTTCAAAAAGCCTTGGGGAAGGATGAACCGCTGGGGAAGAATCTTCTTCCACAGAGCTAGAGGAGGCAAAACTGCCACTCAGGGGCAAACTATCGCCATCGGCAACAGTGCTCAACCCCCTCCGAAGGGCCACCAGATGAAGAAGAAAAGGAAAACCCAGAAAATGAAGAAAAAGACATGCTAATGCTATTCCCATAAACTTCTAAACCACTACTCATCTTAAGGAAAGAGAAAGTAAAACAGAAAGGGGAAAGGAAGTACCTGTGAAATGATGAAATCTACAGAGAAGATAACAGAGTGAAACGCGAATGACCAGAAGAACACAAATCGCCGGGAGAGAAAGCAGAATGAAAGAAACTCTGGAACTTTCAACAGGAAACAAAAAGTGAGAAACTGAAAGAGGGGAGGCTTATTTATAACCTATGAGAAGACGTGACTCTTCCTTCCCCCGCTTTGTGATCAACGACACGTTGCACAAATAATCATATCCCATCTGGAAAGCCGCGACGCTACAACTCCCGAAGGCGACTGAAGTGACATAATTTGAAATTTTGAAATTAATGCTCACGTGCCTAGGATTTCAAGTGTCTAATTCCCATTACCTTAAACCTGGATTGCGAACTCCAACACGAAGTTCTACAAGTCGACACCTCGCCATACGAGTTACTAACTTGGGGGCAACTGTTTCGGACTAGGCCAAGGCCCAATCCAACAAGTGCTCACTAAGAGCCCACATCGCGAGCAGAACTCAAGCTTCCCTCCTAGCACATGAGAGCGTGGCAAATCCAGCTGTCCTCCAAGGTCCTTTCCAGTGCATTATAGCCTGGTAGATCTAACGGCTACCTGGATTTCACGCGAAATGGTTACACTTTGGTAACTGCTCTGACTTACTATATAACAATCTCAGCAACCGTCTCAGGTATGCTTTCATTCACATTTAGTTACCTCTTCTCTGATCCTAAACTGACTTAGGCATCGGAGTCCTTGCAGGTACACACCACCCCGACATCGTTGCTGACCACCGTGAAGTCCACAGATGTGCTTCATCTCTCTGGCTACTCCGAGTTCGACCTCAAAACACTAACGTCTCTCGTCGCTCCACCATTGTTGTTTGCCCTTCACCGTCGTGTCTCCGCCATTATAGATTAAGGCCGTGGAAAATCACAACTGAAAGTGATAGAGAGACACACCATTTTCTGTAACAAAGACACACAAACAGGTACGTTGATCAGAAATTTCTTGTCAGAAAATTTTTTCAATGCTCCATATAATGCAGTCCATTTCGTTGAGTTTCATCCCCTTTATGAATGTATTTTGTAGTTTTTTCTATGTTTTCACAAGTTTGGTTAGGTTTTAGGGTTTAAATCCATGGTTATGTTAGGATTTTTGTGTATTTGTTAATGGGTGTCTTTGTTTTTTTAATTTTAGCATGGTTTGGAGAGCTACACTGATTTTCCACCATGGTGGTAGGTTCATACGACATGATGATGGTAATATGGAGTACGAGGGTGGTGAAATATGTGTTTGGGAGGAAATTGATATTGATTACCTCAATAAGTTTGTAATAAAAGATTTGTGCAAGAGATGCAAAGGGTATTTCAGTTTTTCCCCTATATGGTGGCTAGTTCCTAATAGAGGGATAGTTGAATTGTTGACTGACATCGACATTTTTAGACTTGGTTATCACTTCCCGTGCTAACAACTATGAAGTTCACTTGTATTTTGAACACCCTATTGATGAACCAACATTGTTGCACCTCGTCCTCCACCTGTTATTTTTGAACCTATTATTGATCAACAACCCAAGGAAAAACCTTGTCATAAGGACCAACCTATTGAGATTCAAGTTTAGGGTGCTAAGGCTGAACATGCTGGGATAGAAGGTGGACAAGAGGAAGTTGTAGCTGTTGATGAACATGGGGTTGACCATGCTGGGGCAGAAGTGCATGCTATAGGTGTTGATAAACATGGTGGTCAAGAGGATGTTGTTGGTGCTACTGAACATGGTGTTGAAGAAGAACATGATGGGGCTAAACATGAAGAACATGCTACTGATGGTGTTGAATACCATTGTGAGCATGAAGAGAACCAACATTCTGAGCATGATCAGCATGCTGCTGATGTAGTTGATGGTGTTGAATACCATGGTGAATATGAAGAGAACCACTACCTGAGTCACAAGCTGTAGATGGTCAGGTTGACATTGAGTTGTCATAGTCTCAACCTCAAAGTCAGACTGAAATACACAACCTGTAATTTGTCTCTCATTAATCTATTACTCATTGCATTTATGTATCTTGAATATGTTGCCTCATTAATCTGTTACTAAGTAAATCATTGTACATGAAACTCAACCCTCAACTAATGTTCAAATACCTCAGCCTACAAGGCACACTGCAGCTGGGGTTTGGCCACCACCAATTAGAGGGCACATTGCAACTCTAATCATGGTTCCATATCCTTATCCACCTCATGGAACATATGTTGGTGAGCCTAGGTTCATGACATTCATGCCAACTCCAAGGCTTCCCCCAAGAGGTCCTTATCAACACTGAGATTAAAGACCATGACGATTGTAGACTGAACATTGAAGTCTTTGTTTTCTTGTTGATAAAAAATTGTTGTATATGCACATGACAGGTGCTATTTTGTATTTAGAAGTTTAAGACAATTTGCTGCTGATGTATTTATTTTGATGTACTGGTTTAATATGTACATTTTAGGTGCATACTTTTAAGGATTGTGTATGTAATTATGATGTACTTTGGCTTTTTGGTAATCAATTATAATGTATTTGGTATTAAAATTTGTTTTCTGTTTTCTGCATCTTCTGCATTTTGGTATACTGGTATTACTGCTTTTGCTATTAGAAATTCTGGTATTACAATTGGAAGTGGCCTGGCATTCTGGTTCTGGTATTACTGCAGAAATTGCATTTTGGAATTTTCTACATTTTTGGCATTTATCACATTCTGCATTCTACATTGGCATTTATCACATTAGCATTTTGGCCTTTTGGTATTTACAGTTTCTGCATTTATTACATTCTGTATTTTGCCATTTACAGTTTCTGCAGTTATTGTAACAGCCCATACTACTTTCAGGATTGCTGACTGTTCCCACAAACCAACACGGGTCTTTTCAGCGTATTTTGTCCTCACTCACGCGCTTTCTGGAAAACTTACCAGAAGTTCACCCATCCCAAGAGTGCTCCAAGTCATGCACGCTCAACTATGGAGTTCTTATGTTCCGGCCTCCCGAAAAGAAGATGAATCTTGTCGGTATAGGTAGTACCAATCAATTCTTTTAAGTCATCCTTTAACCAGTAGCCCCATATCTGCACAACCTCAAGATCCCTCTCATTCCGATGAGAATTCGGTTCATTCACGTGTCCCTTTGTTTGTCAGGTGCTTTAAACACCGGCAGTCACTTTACCGTCGTCGTCAGCCTCAGGCGTCACACGCCCACCAGCTTCCGCATGGCTCGTCCTCGAACCACACCGTATAAGGAGAGGTCTGCTCTGAACCATTCTTAACAGCCCAGACTACTTTCAGGATTGCTGATTGTCCCTATAAACCAACACGGGTCTTTTCAGCGTATTTTGTCCTCACTCACCTGGAAAACTTCCTAAAAGGACACCCATCCCAAGAGTGTTCCAAGTCAAGCATGCTTAACTATGGAGTTCTTATGTTCCGGGCTCCCGAAAAGAAGATGCATCTTGTTTGTATTGAACGTGAACACAAGAAGGGGGTTGAATTGTGTTGAAAACTTTTCGCAAACTTTGATTTAAAAACACTTAGAACACAGGTTTTTCAAAACAGTTTGTTAAACGGATGCTGGAAATAAACCAGGATATTTGAAGCGGTTTGTGAAAACTTGTTTTTAACACAAGAAGATAAAGATAAATAGAAAGCAAAGAAAGCAAGAGACACAGAGATTTATACTAGTTCACTACCAAACTGGTAGCTACGTCTAGTCCCTTCTGCTCCTGAAGGATTTTCCACTATAATCAACTGATTACAAAACCTTAAGAGTATTCTCTTGTCACAACCTTGACAATACTCTCAACTTCTCAAAGCGACTCGATGCGGTCGAGCCTTTGAGGAACGACCTTAACTAGGCCAAAACAACTTTTACAAGTAAGTTGAATACAAGTATAAATAACTCTCACAGAGAGGATAAAAATTAAGCTCAATATAGAAATGCTTTCTAAAAAGAAAGTGTCGGACCATTTGGTTCGATTCTTGTAGTCCAGAGACTTGGCTTGAAACTTGATTGCTCACAGAAGCAGTGCTTTCAGAGTATTGACTCTTTGTAGTGTATAGCAACAGTGTTTGTTCTCAGTAAATGAAGCAATATTCTCTTGTAGAGTTTCGGCAGTTTCTTCAATGGTTACATTGGGGTATTTATAGGAGTTCTAAAGGATATTACCGTTACAGTAAAAATGGCTCCTTTCCATTGAGTGAGGTGATTTCAAAAAGCTGTCTCTTTCTTCCTTTCCAGAGAATATCTCAGTAGTACACATTACCGTTTTCGTACTACCTTGCTTTTCACAATTGCTTGTACGATTTTTGTCTTTTAGCTAAAGGTGTCATCTTTGATACCTCGTACAACAATTTTAGCGCATAAGATCAAATTCGAAATCCGTTCCAGAAACTTCTGAGAGGAAGAGCAACAACGTGACCAACACGTGATTTATAATGAAGTTCAGACGCTTGCTCAGAACGGAAGATCGGACGCTCATAGCAAATGGATAAGACTAGTGTCCCAAAAAGATAATTCCATACGCTCATGAGGACAGTATACTAGGATGAGCCGGATGCTGACACATGGAGTGTATTCTTCTCTTGAGAGCTTCTTCTTTCTTGTTTAAGTGGCTTAGAAATATATGTAATATTAGTATCTGCACACTTCAAGAATTGTTAGAACATAAATTGTTCTCTTGTGAATATTTTGTTATCATTAAAATTAATGAGGGTCTAAACTTTTCAATCGTTTAGGTTCCAACAATCTCCCCCTTTTTGATGATGACAAATATCTAAGGTTGATGAACAATTTAGTTTCAAAATGACATCAAGGGTCTCCCCCTGAATTTAACAATTTTGATATATAAGATAATTCTAGTATTAAGGCTATAGTTGATAAACAAATTCAATTAAGTGATCGCAAAAAAAAACATAGATGTATCAGAGTAAGATCGGATGCTGATCAAAAAGATTGATTTAATCAAATTGTACCAAATTTATTGATCATTATAAGAGCACTAGATCAATGAATATTAGCGCATTAATAAATAACCACACAAATGCTATGTATGAAATGCTATGCATGATACTTCAGTTCCAGCGTATCCATCGGAGTGTGAACATCGGACGGTGAGTTAGTCAGATTTTCACGTGTTCATCATACCTTTCTTTTACTCCCCCTTTTGTCATCAGACAAAAAGAGTGTAAAAACACATCATAGTCAAAATAAGACTTAGAAAAATTTGAATATAAGTCAGATGTAGGTATATATTAACAGATAATCAGAGCAAAATTAGTGTATATATATAAGAGTATCAACAAAACTAAGAAATAGTTTATATCACACAAAAATAAATAAATTCAAGGGTTTGGAAGAGGTGGTGGAGGGATGTTGAGACGTTCATATAATAATTTCAGAGCAGTCTCCAGCTGAGTGACTTTCATGATTGTGGCCTTCATTTCTTCAAACTCTGCTTTGGGAATAGTGACCATCTCAAGCTGCGGGAGTAAGTAGAAGGTCCAACTGCAGTGCAGTGCAGGTTTCATCTTCTGATGCTCTGCTAGCACCCAGTTGGATAGCATCAGTCTCAATTCCTTCTTTCGTTGAGCTCTTAGAAAAAATGCATCATTTGATATAAACCATTTGATGAGATTTCAAAGTTTTCTGAGCTCAGATTCTGTTTGAATTTCCCATTGATACTTCACATCTTCTGGATACAGTAAATTCATGAAGATGATTTCTCTGTGTAAAACTACATCAGTAGTGAAAGCATCAAACCTATTTCCAGCTTTTTCTCCCCATATACTCCTGATAAAGACACTTAATGCTTCACAAGTGAAGGAGAGTGCTTCATTTTCTGCCAAGTATATTCTTCACAGATTTTCCCTGTCATCTTCTTCTAGCACTAGGGGATGAGGCATGGTAACATGGCTTTGTCTTTCCAAGACCCAGACCATTGACTCCAAGTAAATCCAATGTCAAAGTGCTTGGTCACAACAGCCCATTGGACATATATCTTCATGCAGTCAAAAGGCCTGATTACTGAGCATCTGAACATATCATCGAAGTAGACTGTTCTAAGATTGATGTCAGTAATTCTGCTGATTGTGCCAACTGTTGGAATAGTGGCCTTCTCGGCATTGCAGCAGTTTGAGGAGCCAGTTCTCCATTCATCTTCCTTCAGAGAATTCAGGTAAAACCTTCTGGCATGATCCTCAGAGATCTTGGCAATCGGAAGCTTAGAGAATTCCTTAAGGTTGTACTTTTTAGGAGCCTTCTCATACTCCTTGAGCCCGATCTTGCTGAATGGCTGCTTGCCCGGAGCAGGTTCTTTCCTTTTCCCAGGGATAGACCAAGGTAGCCACCTTTGTCTATCTGGTACAATCTTTACTGAAACAGAAGAAGGATCCCTGTACTGTCTGATTACTTCAATCTTCTTCATCTCAAGACAGTGTGCCATGAAGGCAGCTTCTTCATCTGTGATCCACCTTCCGCATTCTTCCAATGTGAGCGGTTCAGTTTGTGGTAGGGATCTAGGAAGATCAACAGAGAAGGGAATTTCTCTGCTTCTAGATGCTGGTCTCAATCTTCCTTTAAATGACATCTGAAAATGGTCTTCTCCATCCTTGAAGGTAGCACTTATTGGAGAGACAATCTCCAATCTGGTAGCTCCAGAGGTGAAGGTTTTCAAATGCCATGTGGAGGGATGATTATAGATGCTATGATATATCTCATACTTAACAAACCGTGGTTTGTATGAGACATTCTTCCTTCCACTAGCGTCTGTAGGTTTATGGGTAATGGTGAGCAAGGTGGGAGTGGTTTTGGTGATTTTGTAGGTTTTAGGTGTGTAAGGTTTGAAGGGATTAATGGGAGCTATTTTGAATAATAGATTAAAGGGATGAGAGAGAAGTTTGGAAATATATGTAGTAAGTGAAGTATTTGAAGAATTTTGTGGTAGGTCAAGGTTGAGTGTAGTGGATGATGGTTGGGTAGGTTTAGAGAGGGTTGAGGTTTGTTGGAGGCTCATTCTGGTTTTCCTGGTTTGTGTTTGTGGTTGTGAAACAGACAAAGGTGGTGCAGGAATAACATCATAAGCATCAAACACAGATACTGATTCATCAGCAGTAAAATCAAGTACCTTTGGGTTAACCTCTGATAACTTGACCAACCTTCTTTTCGACCCTCTGGTGACAACAACAGCAGGAGGAGGAGGAGGGATTTGCTTCCCTTGACCGGACGCTGAAGCATCCTTTTCAGCTGCTTGTCTAAACTGTTTCTCCAAGACCTTTCTGATGGGAATTCTATCCTCATCTTCTGGTTCTTCAACAGTAGGTGCAGGTGCCACCTTCTACTTTGTTCTTCTGGTCTCCCTTGAAGGAGACTCAGCAGGTCTTTTCATATCAGTCATTGAGCTTCTGGTGGTTTTCTTTTCAGCTTCTCCTTCCTGTTGCTCTATTTTCACCTTCTTGATCATGGAGCCTGTAATAAGCTGCATCCTGACCAAACTGTTGACTCCAAAAACTTCTGGACGAACAACAGCACCAACACCAAAGTATTTTTCCTTTTCCTTTGAGTTGATGGAGCCAGTCAGCTTCCTTACAATGCCGTCTTTGATCATCATAATGGAGAGAAGAACTCCATATGGGATTGTCTTGATGATATTCTTCTTATCAACATTCTTCCTTGAGAAGACAAGGGCATTTATCAGATTGTTGATAATCAACCTTGGCAAATTGATTTTCTTCCCATCCATGTAGTTCCTCATAATGAACTTTTGCTCGTAGTTCACTATGTCGCTTGAGCCAGCCTTCAGAATCACGCTCTTGGCGATGATTTTGTGCAGTACTCGGTAGTGGCTTTTCAAGTCTTTAGCCGTGGGAGAGATGTTCTTCTTCTTCAGTTCACGGTAGTTCTCAAACAGAGCTTCTTTGAATTTTTCAAGTCCTCTGTAAGCATCAGCCCAGTTTGCATGGTAACTGATTCCTTCACACGGACATTTGATTGTCTGAGCAATAGAGTTGATAGTGAAGCGTAGTTTGAATCCTCTGATGTGACCTTCTATGATTTCCCCCGGAAGTAAGTATGAACTTCCCCAGAATTCCTTAATAGCGTAGCTCGGTACGTCAACTGGTTCCCAAATGAAGTAGTTTTTCCAGCCCAGTTTCTCAAGACCTTCCTCAAAATCAAAACCGTATAGCTTGAAGTTCTCGAAATCAACCCGATTCTCATTCAGAAGTTTTGCCTCAGAGAAGACATCGAAGGCAGCAGTGTATTGTCCAACCTTTCTGTCGGCCATTGTAGCAATTGAAGAGAAGGTGATGGAGGTTTTAGGGTTCGAAAACACACAGAGAGAGAGAGCTAGATAGAGAGAAAGAGTACAGTTTTGCAGAAAACGCAGAGTGAAGTGATGGAACGAAAAATGTGGAGTAGTGGGAAAGTTAATAGAGAATGGTACAGTCCTTTTTTCAAAATATCGTTTCGTATTTCCACATAAAAATTAAATCAAAAAGAAAAGAAAATAAAGATTTGCCTTTTCATTAAATGCAGATGCCAAAAGAAAAGTAAAATCGAGAAAAAGATTTTATCGAAAGACATAAACAATTATGACTCAGTAGATATGATGAGACGCTTAAGTCCTTAACACGTGTGACACGTGTGGGTATGCTCGGACGCACGCATCCGATTCACCAGACGATGAGTTATGATGCTTATGACAAATAAGATGCTTATACACATACATGCTTATGTCATATCAGATGCTGAGATTTTGTTTATTTTCAGACGCTGAGATTAATCATTCTTCTATAAGATGAAAGTTTAGATTTCTTCTTATAAAATTGAATCTATCTTGTGAGGGTTTTGTAAATATGTCAGCCCACTGATGATCAGTGTCTACAAATTTTATTTCTAGAATACCCTTCTGAACATAGTCTCTTATAAAATGATGCTTAATCTCAATGTGCTTGGCTCGTGAATGCAATATGGGATTTTTTGTAAGACAGATTGCAGAAGTATTGTCACAAAAGATAGGAATGTTACTCTCTTTTATCAAGTAGTCTTCAAGTTGATACTTCATCCACAGAAGTTGAGAACTGCAACTTGCTGCTGAAATATACTCAGCTTCTGCTGTTGAGAGTGCAATTGTGCTTTGCCTTTTGCTTGACCAAGATACAAGATTTGCTCCAAGGAATTGGCAGCTACCACTTGTGCATTTTCTTTCAATTCGGTCTCCAGCAAAGTCAGCATCACAGAAACCTACTAATTTGTAATCTTTTGATTTCTTATAAAGCAAACCAAGATTAGTAGTTCCTTGCAAATATCTTAATATTCTTTTGACAACACTTAGGTGTGATTCTCTATGATCTGATTGAAATCTAGCACACAGGCAGACGCTCAACATAATGTCAGGTCTTGAAGCCGTAAGATAAAGTAGAGATCCAATCATACCTCTGTACGTTTTTTGATCTACCTTCTTACCAATTTCATCTTTGCTAAGAGTGCAGGTAGGATGCATAGGTGTACACATAGGCTTACAATCCAGCATCTTGAATTTCTTTAGTAATTCTTTGATATATTTGCTTTGATGTATATAGATACCATCACTGCATTGCTTGATTTGTATTCCAAGGAAAAACTTTAATTCACCCATCATGCTCATCTCAAATTCAGCCTGCATAAGCTTAGAAAATTCTTTGCAAAGGCTTTCATTAGTGGCTCCAAAAATGATATCATCAACATAGATTTGAACAAGTATGAAATGCTTGTTAGAAGATTTTCTGAAAAGAGTAGTGTCAACTAAACCTCTTGTAAATCCATTTTTCATTAAAAAGGAACTTAGTCTATCATACCATGCTTTGGGAGCTTGCTTAAGACCATATAGAGCCCTTTTAAGTTTAAAAACATGTTCTGGAAATTCAATATCTTCAAAACCAGGAGGTTGTTTAACATAAACTTTCTCAGTTATAAAACCATTTAGAAAAGCACTTTTTACATCCATTTGATATAGTATTATCCCATGATGTACTGCAAATGAAAGTAAAATGCGAATAGCTTCTAGTCTTGCAACAGGTGCAAAAGTTTCAGTGAAATCAATACCTTCTTCTTGTGAGTAACCTTGAGCAACTAACCTTGCTTTATTTCTCACAACTTTACCATCTTCATCAAGCTTATTTCTAAATACCCATTTAGTACCAATAGCTTGCTTATCTTCTGGTAGAGTGACTAGCTTCCATACATCATTTCTTTGGAACTGATTTAGCTCATCTTGCATTGCTAGAATCCACCCTTCATCTTCCAAAGCTTGATCAATCGTCTTAGGTTCCATTTCAGAGAGAAGTACAAAATCAGCATGCTCCTTGAAAGAGGATCTGGTTCGTACTTTATCACCAGGTTCTCCTATGATTTGATCTTTTGGATGATTGGTTTTGTACTTCCAGCTTTTTCTTGCTTCAGCTTCTGCTTGAGTAGGATTCTTCGTCTTGTCACCACCGAATGATGAAGATGCATGTTCACCGTCTGAATTGTCACCGAGGTTTAATTCTGAAAATAACTCATCTAGCTCTAACATAGCAGTGTCAGGCTTCTTATCATCAATCTTGACATGAATGGACTCTTCAACTGTCAAAGTTTCTTTGTTGTATATTCTAAAAGCTTTAGATCTTTCAGAGTATCCCAAAAAGATTCCTTTGTCAGCCTTGGAATCAAACTTACCAAGCTGATCTTTAGTATTCAAAATATAACAACTACAACCAAAAGGATGAAAGTAAGAAATGTTTGGTTTTCTACCTTTCCACAATTCATAAGGACTCTTATTCAAAATAGGTCTTATAAAAATTCTATTTTGAATATAACAAGTTGTGTTTACTGCTTCTGCCTAAAAATGTTTCGCAATATCAGCTTCATTGATCATGGTCCTGGCCATTTCCTGGAGGGACCTATTTTTCCTTTCTACAACACCATTTTGTTGAGGTGTTCTAGGAGAGGAGAAATTGTGGGAGATGCCATTTTCTTCACAAAATTTTTGAAAGCTTTCATTTTCAAATTCTCCCCCATGATCACTTCTAATAGAAGAAATACATATGCCTTTTTCATTTTGAACTGATTTGCAGAAAACAGTAAATACCTTAAAAGACTCATCCTTGTGGGCAAGGAATTTAACCCATGTCCATCTAGTAAAATCATCAACAATGACTAATCCATATTTCTCTTTGACAAGCCTCACACAGGGCATCAGATTGGAACTTAAGATTTGGTAAGCCTCTAACAAGATTGTGCTTGTTTAATTTTGAGATTAACCTCAAATTGGCATGACCCAATCTTCTGTGCCAAATCCATTGCTCATCTTCAACAGACATAAGACACTTGACATCTTGTTTTGCAAGTTCAGAAAGATCAACTTTATAAATGTTTTGTTACCTCTTTACTGTAAAGAATATAGATCCATCATTTTTGCTTTTTACTGAACATCCATTTTCTGTAAAGACAACATTATAACCACTGTCACATAATTGACTTATGCTCAGTAGATTATGTTTCAGTCCTTCAACATATAAAACATTATCAATAGAAGGAAGAGAGCCTTTACCTATGCGACCAATTCCAACTATTTTACCTTTCTGGTTTCCTCCGAAACCAACGAATCCAGCTTTTCTAGGTCTTAGTTCTTGGAACATATGCTATTCTCCCGTCATGTGACGCGAGCATCCACTGTCTAAGTACCAAGATAGGTGTGTTGACTTTGTTGCTAAGCAAGTCTGCAACATAGACTACTTTATCTTTAGGTACCCATATCTTTTTGGGTCCTTTCTTGTTAGTTCTTGAAGGATACTTGTCCTTCTTAGTTGTAAACACAGTACACGCACTTTTCAAATGGCCAGATTTATTGCAGTAAGTACAATGCAAGCATTTACTATGATTATTGAATTTATCAGATGCTGAATTATTTTCTAAAAGTGGTTCATCTGATATATAACCAAGACCATGAGTTGTCGTTTTACTGACACCCCAAATCATAGAAGCTTGCTTGTTTCGAGTTACACTCTCTGCAAGAAAATTTTGAAATGCGTGTTCATAGTCATTTAACTACAGAGCTTTTAACTTGAGAGCTCTCAGCTTCTGGTTGTTTGTTGGCTTCCAGATGCTGGTTATCCACCAGACGCTGATTTTCAGTTTTCAGCTTCTGGTTCTCTTCATTGAGTACAGAGTTTTCATTGTGTAAAGAATGAAAATCTTGTGATAGTTTTGAAATTTTCTTTTTCAAATTCTTATACTCAATAGAGAGAGTGGCAGAATCCTTTAACAGATCATCAAATGCAAGTTGAAGTTCAGAATAAGAGTCATATATTATTACCTCTTCAACTTCTTCTTCTGAATCAAGATCGATTATCCGCCATGAGGGCCATGTGAGCTCCTTCTTCTTTATCTTCCTCGGAGGAGGATAAGTCAAGATCTTCCCATGTTGCCATGAGACCTTTCTTCTTTTTCTTGAAGGAGCTTCTTGTGGACTTTTCCTTAAGATTAGGACACTCGGACTTGAAATGTCCAGGCTTCTTACATTCATAGCAAATGACTTGGGCTTTGTCCTTGTCTTTGTGTTGCTTCTTGTCCTTTGTATCTTTCTTACGAAACCTCCTTCAAGTTTCTCTTCTTCCACATTCTCTGGATCTTCTTAGATATGAATGCTAGCTCATCATCCGATCCATCATAATCTCCTACGAAGCTTCATCATTCGATTCTTCTTCTTCACTGAAAAGCTTTAGAAGTAGTAGGTTTATGTTGATTAACTCTTAAAGCAATAGACTTACTCTTCTTGGTAGGTTCTTCTTCATTTAGCTCAAGTTCATGAGCTTTCAAAGAACTCATAAGATCTTCAAGCCGAAGGACATTTAGATCTTTTGCTTCTTGAATAGCAGTGACTTTGGGTCTCCACTGCTTACTCAAACCTCTGAAGATCATGCACACATGGTCGGTGTAGTATAACTTTTTCAAGGGCCTGCAACCCATGAACAAGTGTTTGGAACCTTCCAAACATAGTTTCAATGTTTTCTCCATCTTCCATTTTGAATAGCTCATACTGGCAAACCATCATGCTAGCCTTTGTTTCTCTTACTTGGACAGAACCCTAATAAGACAAAACAAGAGAATCCCAGATTTCTTTGGCAGTATCAAACTTACCACATTTATCATATTCTCTTTCTGTCATAGCACAGATGAGAATAAATCTAGCCTTCTGATTGGTTTGATATCTCTTTTTCTGATCATCAGTCCGATTTTCCTAGGTATTGCAACACCAAGGGCATTAGTGGGAGAAATGTATCCACTTTCAACTATATCCCACAAATCAAGATTTTGTGCCTCAAGGAATGCTTTCATCTTATCTTTCCAGTAATCAAATTTTTCTCCATTGAATAGAGGAGGACGGTTCATATGACCACCTTCAGCAGACATGTTCACAGTAGGATCTTTACTCTTAACACTGTTAAGTGCTCAACCAAGAGGCCGAGCTCTGGTACCAACTGAACGTGAACACAAGAAGGGGGGTTGAATTGTGTTGAAAACTTTTCGCAAACTTTGATTTAAAAACACTTAGAACACAGGTTTTTCAAAAGAGTTTGTTAAACGGATGCTGAAAATAAACCGGACGCTGGAAAAGCAGTTTGTGAAAACTTGTTTTTAACACAGCAAGATAAAGATAAATAGAAAGCAGTAAAGCAAGAGACACAGAGATTTATACTAGTTCACTACCAAACTGGTAGCTACGTCTAGTCCCTTCGTTCCTGAAGGATTTTCCACTATAATCAACTGATTACAAAACCTTAAGAGTATTCTCTGTCACAACCTTGACAATACTCTCAACTTCTCAAAGCGACTCGGTCTGATCGAGCCTTTGAGGAACGACCTTAACTAGGCCAAACGAACTTTTACAAGTAAGTTGAATCCAAGTATAAATAACTCTCAGAGAGAGGATAAAAATTAAGCTCAATATAGAAATGCTTTATAAAAGAAAGTGTCGGACCGGGTTCGATTCTTGTAGTCCAGAGACTTGGCTCGAAACTTGATTGCTCACGAAGCGGTGCTTTGAGTATTGACTCTTTGTAGTGTATAGCAACAAAGGCTTGTTCTCGATAAATGAAGCAATATTCTCTTGTAGAGTTTGTGATTTCTTCAATGGATACCTTGGGGTATTTATAGGAGTTCTAAAGGATGTTACCGTTCTGATAAAAAATGGCTCCTTTCCATTGAGTGAGGTGATTTCAAAAAGTCTCTTTCTTCCTTTCCAGAGAATATCTCGGTAGTACACATTACCGTTTCGTACTACCTTGCTTTTCACAATTGCTTATGCGATTTTTGTCTTTTAGCTAAAGGTGTCATCTTTGATACCTCGTACAACAATTTTAGCGCATAAAGATCAAATTGAAATCCGTTCCAGAAACTTCTGAGAGGAAGAGCAACAACGTGACCAACACGTGATTTATAATGAAGTTCAGACGCTTGCTCAGAACGGAAGATCGGACGCTCATAGCAAATGGATAAGACTAGTGTCCCAAAAAGATAATTCCATACGCTCATGAGGACAGTATACTAGGATGAGCCGGATGCTGACACATGGAGTGTATTCTTCTCTTGAGAGCTTCTTCCTTCTTGTTTAAGTGGCTTAGAAATATATGTAATATTAGTATCTGCACACTTCAAGAATTGTTAGAACATAAATTGTTCTCTGGTGAATATTTTGTTATCATCAAAATTAATGAGGGTCTAAACTTCTCAATTGTTTAGGTTCCAACATGTATAGGTAGTACCAATCAATTCTTTTAAGTCATCCTTCAATCGTGCGGTCCCATACCTGCACAGCCTCGGGATCCCTCTCATTCCGGTGAGAATTCGGTTCATTCACGTGTCCATTTGCTTTGTCAGGTGCTTCAAGCACCGGCAGTCACTTTGTCGTCGTCGTCAGCCTCAGGCGTCATAATTATCACATTTGGCATTTATCACATTTTGACCAAAATGCATTACATGCCTGTCATTAAACCAGTAAACCAGCATGCCAATCCAGTAAACCAAAATGCGACAAATCTTTCAAACATATGGAAACTTAAACTTATGTTATTCAATGCCAAACCAGTAAACCAGAAACCAGAATTATCAGAGGCATAAAACTAATAAACAATAACTAAAATGATATTAATCAAACCATAATTTCATTACCAAATTACATGAAGCATTACACAATCATATGACTACATGACAGTCATATACATTACATCAAACTACTCTTGCCTAACCTAATCTAAACTCTAAAAATATAACGTTGCCTAAACACTACCATATACAATAATTGCATGACAAATATTGCAAATATAAACATTCTCAACATCTTAAGTTCAACACCCATACAATTAAGCTTGGAGTTAACTTCAGACTTCCACATTTCCTCTCTAACAACCTCTCTTCCCTGCACTATTCCTTGCTCTCTTCCAACTTCTCTTCCTTGCTT
This sequence comes from Calophaca sinica, assembly GCA_037113605.1. Taxonomy (NCBI): domain Eukaryota; kingdom Viridiplantae; phylum Streptophyta; class Magnoliopsida; order Fabales; family Fabaceae; genus Calophaca; species Calophaca sinica. The sequence continues at coordinate 97,534,978 of CM073733.1, read as the reverse complement.
CCTTCCATGTGTTTTAACTGCTTCATTATTTGCAAGGGCTTCAATTAACTTATCAACCCAAACAAAGTAACCATAGTAACCAATATCATCCTACAAAATTTGACATAAACAGTACCAATGAAAATCGTATCAAAAAAGGGTAACAGCCATTATTGACCAATACGTTCAGAAATTAACCCAGTTAAAATACTAATACCTTGTTGATTGTGCAGGAGTAAAATGGCCTCCCTTTGTTAATTTTGGTCCCTGCAACGCGCCTTACAGCCCTTCTCCCACAATCACAATAAAGAACCAATTGTTATACAGGTGCCATCCGCGATGAAAACGATTGGCTCCATGATCCACCTGATGCTTGGTATCTCTCTCTAGCCTGTGATGACATTGCACCACCTCTCATCATCATCTACCTTCGTCACTGTACAAAGGGGAAAATGTTAATTTAGGGTTAGGGATTCAGATCAGGGAAGAGAGAGACATTGGGTTGTTTTCAAATTACATTCAATTTAGTCCCTTGACACGTGGTTGTTCTGTCATTCCAAATTTTGACAGCTAAGCATCCAAGGTGGAACAAAACGTGACACGCAATCACAGTACATGGAGTTAACAAACTGATCAAATGGCAGGGACTAATGTGATTAATGTTTTACACATTAAAGGATCAATTTGGAATTTCGAAGGATTCAGGGACCTAAGTGACAGCAAGTTACCCTTCCAGGGACCAAAATGGATGTTACGCAGTTTAATTTTAGTTTTTTAAAGATAAATAAAATTTTAAATAAAAGGAAAAGATAACATCCATCCTCCACAGTTGAAATGTGTTCGTAGATATTCGTACATCAATGATTTCATAATATAAATTATTTTCCTTTTTCTTTTGCCTTTAAAAAGAATAGTATTTAAAAAATTATTTTTTTCACCAAAAAAATTATTTTTTTAATGGAGTACTCCCTCCGTCCCATTTTTTTTTTCGTTTTAACTAAATAGGTTTGTCTCATTTTGATTGTCATTTAATAATATTGATAAAGTATTAAAAAAATCTATTATACACTTAATCATTATTAATGTCTTTTGTGATCAACGTGTTTTTTCTTTTTCAATTCTCGTAAATGATAAAGAGATAAAGGGTATATTTGGAAATCACAAAATACCTTTTATGAAATCTAAAACATTAATTATACTTCTTAATTCTTGTGCAAAACCTTAAACGACAAACAAAATGGGACGAAAGGAGTATATTAGAAATTATGATAACCATAAAACATGTTCCAAACAAAAAAGTAGTGGCGGCTTTTATGCTGGGTCACCTCGATAGGTGATTCACAGTTGACCAATACTTAAAAAATACATGACACTCAAATAATGACCGACGTCATCTCTCGAAAATAAAAGCTCATGGTGACTTGATCGGCACCAGTTTGACAAAAACAAAGGGAAAATGAATATGAGTTGAGTTTTAAGACACTGATATTCGTTTTCTCTTGTTTTTGTCGAACCGATACCGATCAGGTCATCTTCTCAGCCATAAGGAAGAGGAGGATTGTGAGCTTCTTGGAGGGCGTTGTCAGTCATGAGTCATTATTGATGTTTCAAATGATTTTCAAGTACCAGCACACCGTGGACCACATTCCACATAGAATATATATATTAGATTAAAAAAGTTTCAAAAAAATGATAGCATTATTTGTGAGGAAAATAAAATTACTAATACATTCGATTGGATTGACATGGGGTAACAATTATGTCAATAATATGAGGTTATATATGTGATTTCTATATGAATGTGATTCCTCACCTCTTATTCCCTTGTGGATATTCGTACACCCTTGTGTGTGGGTAGATTGTGAGCTTGTAGGTGACAATGATCGTGTGGACATGGACGTCGAGGAGTAGTCCGCATGATGCATCTTAGCTATAGTTTTATTATGTTTTGCGTTATTTATATTAAATACAATGTATTTAGTTGAGTAAAGCTCTGATTATATGTGACATCGGGATTATGAGTTTTATTTTCCATAGTATGTTATTTGAACTCGTTGAGTGGTATTCGCTACCTGGCTTTTGATTTTTAATCTTTATGACTTTTCCGCATGCTTTATCATTAATTTAACTATTTAACTATACAGGGTTGCAAGTGTCACATTTAGTGGTATCAGAGCAATTTGGTCCTAACCGAATTGTGTATGTGTAGTGACGGATCCAAAAAATTTAGGTTGTGGAGGCAACATTGACCCACACACACACATATTTCTCATATATAATTTATTATTTTTTGGCTAAATATAATTTATTATTTTGAAAAGTAGAAATATATCATAGTATCATAAAGTATTAAAGTATAATTATAACAAATCCTAATGACATGATTGAGCATTTGTATAAAAGAAATATATATTTTAATTGTCATACACATACTATTGAGTTGTCTCGCACATTGATAAGACATATTTTTAAAAATTTCAGAACATGGTTCGATCCTCAAGGAAATACATTTTTGCAAAGATCTGCATTTTGTAAATGAATACTATGGATGTGGACATAAAGAGTTGTGAGAAAAACTGAAAGGTTAAACCTAGAGTTGGAAGTCAAAAGATAAAGAGATAAGGGAGTAAACAAGTTTCTACTTTCTGTGTTGGGAAAAAAAAGTACACTTTTTAGCTTATTTTCTATTTTTTTCTTTAGCGGGGTTAACACTTATTTTTAAGTGGGACAAAAATAAAATTATTTAATAATTGGTAAAAGAAAAAATAAGTTAGTGGGGTCAGATCCCCCAATTAGTTACACATGGATCCGTCCTTGTGTATGTGTCTATTATGTATTCACTGTGCACTCTTATGTATCGTCTAAGTTAAAATAGACGATGATATGAAATATTAGGAACTCTGATTAGTCAACTGTTAAGACTCTCTGTAATAAGTGCTCTAACTCGTTCGATGCAGGGAGTAATGGCAAGTAAGATCGATTGCGTAAGGTACCGGTATTCATTTTCTGTTGTTTTTGTCGAACCGACATCACTTAGGTCATCGTCTCAGCTGTGAGGATGAGGAAGATTGTGAGCTTCTGCTTTTGGAGGGCGTATCTATCGTCGTTGGTGTTTCAAATGATTTTCAAGTACTAGTGCACCGTGGTCTACCATAGAATTTGTCCCTTTAAATATATATATATATAGAGAGAGAGAGAGAGAGAAAGAGAGGGAGAGAGAGAAAAAGAGAGAGAGAGAGGGGAGGGATCAAATTACACCTGAAGAGTTACACCTACAGTTACACTCATTCAGTAACATCCTATCGGATAAATATTTTTCAAAATCAACCATTGGATTGAAAGTTACAATAATATAGATCATATCTGTAAATTTTAACATTAATCTATAATCATTTGCTCTGTCATCAAGATGCGTCAAAATTAACATTAACGGTGTAATTGCAAATAACGTTAAGCTTGACGCATCTTGATGACATAGCAAATGATTACAGATTAATGTTAAAATTTACAGATATGATCTATATTATTGTAACTTTCAATCCAACAGTTGATTTTGAAAAATATTTATCCGATAGGATATTATTGAATGGGTGTAACTATTGGTGTAACTCTTTAGGTGTAATTTGATTCATCCTCATATATATATATATGAGCTTATTTGCACTTTTGGTCCTCCAGATATCACGATTGTGCGATTTTAGTCCCCTAAGTTATAATCGAGCGAGTTGAGTCATCAAGGTATCACATGTAACATCATACATTCAAGATAATTGAAAGTAAGATAATTAACATCAGATACAGACATTCCCAAGAGAATTCAAACTTAGACAATACATCAAGTTTAAATAGCACAAGGTTCCTACTTCCAAAAGGGGAAACAAAATATCCCATAATCACCAAGTTACAGAACCTCCTAAGTATCTAATACAAAATACAAGTCCTTTTTGCATTAAACACCTAAGAATATTACATAATCAAACTACAAAATGAAAGAGCTTCGACATTCGAGCCTCTTCAATCTTCCTTTTCAACCTGTGGACCTGTAAAATAAATAATGGAAAGGTGGTGAGATAAAATTCACAGTGAATTCTTCCTTCGACTCCCCACCATCTCTCCTCTTCTTATACTATTTTTAGAAAATAGATAATACATAAGATGCAATGCAACTTCTTGCCTAAGAACACCTAGTTCTTCTTTGGTTTGTGCTATTGGGTAGTGTCGTATGCTTTAGTCCATAGACCCTAATAACACGCTTTCGGTATGATAGTTAGACGCCTTAACCATCCAAGTGGCATCCCACGAGGCTAACCATACCGATCAATCCTCTATTTAGGAATCTTTGTATCTTTTAAGTGATTTCTATCACAATGCTAACATGTTTACAACTAAGTAAAAATAGCAAACTAGGATTTTAAATCCACATCATCATCTAACTATTCCAAGAAATTCATAATAAAGTCATGGGATTAAGCATAACATGTAATTGAACCTTCTTTTTCAAAACATGCACATTTAACAACCTCAAAGACCAAGACATAGCAAATTCACAAGAGAATCATCAACAAATCATGAGTATAGTCACTCAAGGACTCATATCATCCCCTTGTAGTTCTATGGAACCAACAAAAGGGCAAAACATAAACATACATTTTTGTGGGGTTGGGGGCAGCCATCCAACCCTTTATCATCCCACTAGATCATGACAACAATGACAATAATCACAGGCTCCATTCAAAGGGGTATTCAAACCCTAATTGGAACCAAAGGTTCACATAGAGCTTAGGAAAAAGAAAAATTCTAATGTGGGACTTATGGGTGTTCAACACCTAAGAGAAAGAAAAACTCACAAACAACTCCAAAGATTCGAGCTAAAAGTGTTGGAGCTCAGTTCCTTTCTCTTCCTTCTTCTCCTCCTTCACATTCTTCTTCTTCCTCTTAATTAGTGTTCAACCAAAATCTTCTCCAACTCTAAGATTTCATTTCTTAATCTCTCATTCAAGCTAGATGTAATATGACAATTATATAAGGCAAACCAATAGAACAATACACAGAGTGCAAATGAAAGGAATCATGTACTGGCTTATTGTATTAATGTGTATTAGACTTCCAACACAGGAAATTGGAAGGAGTAGTACAAGTAGAGCTCAAAATGGAAACATAATCAGAAAGGTGCATAAAAAGAGAAGGATTGAGCAGAGGAATCAGAGAGAGATAGTGACCTCACACACATTCCATGCCTTACTCTCACCTCTCTCCTCTCACATTATACGTGGCACTAGCCTACCCGTGGTCCTGCAGCCTAGTGCTTGTTATTCTCACCCTGCTCTCGCGTCTCACTGCCTTGCTGCTTAAGGAATTATTAACTAACTTAGCTGAGTCAGCCACCAATGCCTCACTGCCATCTGTTGAGCTCATTACATTGCATCCCCCTATAAACCCAACCTTGTCCTCAAGGTTGAAGAGAGGATATGCTTCCTTCATATACTCAACATTTTCCCAAGTAGCTTCTGTCAATTGTCCCTCATCCCATTGAACCAATACCTGTGGAATGTGTTTGACACCCTGCATGACGATTCTGGTATCAAGAATTGTCGTAGGCTCCACAATCGGGCCCTCTTTAGCAGTGATCAATGGAAGAGGAAAATAAGGCACACTTGTGTCTCCTCTAAAGGGTTTCAACTGTGAAATGTGAAAAATTGGATGAATTCTAGCGGAATCATGCAATTAGAGTTTGTTAGCCACTTCTCCAACCTTGGCAAGCACCTGAAATGGGCCAAAATAATGCATTGATAGTTTTTGGTTCTTCCTTAGAGCAGCAGAGTGTTGTTTATAGGGCTGTGATGTGACCTATAACTTAAATAGATGCTGCCAAAAATGACTGGTGAAAACCTTGTCTCTATCGGGTACTATGGACTTAGGAAGGCCATGCAATTTGACAATATGAAGCATGAAAGCTTCTGCCACTGATTTACTGGTATATTCTGATTTCATGGCTATGAAGTGAGAATACTTTGTAAGTCAATCGATTACCACCATTATCACAGTAAAACCAAAAGAATTTGGTAATCCGGTAATGAAATCCATGGCCACATCTTCCCATACTTGTTGTGGAATAGGTAATGGCTGTAATAAACCAGCAGGAGCCGAATTATTATGCCTGGCCTGCTGACAAATTGAGTAGCCTTGCACAAAGGATATAATGTCCTCTCTCATCTTGGGCCAAAAGAATTGAGCCTGCACTCGGGCCAGTGTCCTAGCAATGCCCGCATGCCCCCTATAGGAGAGCTATGATATTCTTTTAATACTTGCTCAATTAAAAGACTCTTTGAAGGCAGCACTAACCTGTTTTTCCTGTATAGCAGCCCTTTAGTAAACCTGTAATTCTGCATTTCCTCATAATTTTGTTGACACGGGTTGTAGTGTGCTGCAATTGTGAATCACCCACGATTTCCTTCCTCAATTCTTGTAAAAATGCCACTTGAGGCTCAGACCATGCCATCATGAGCACTCTAGACAGTGCATCAGTTGCTATATTGTCTCTCCCTGGTTTATATTCTATGGTAAAATCAAAGCCTAAAAACTTGTGTAACTAAGCCTGCTGTTAGGGTGTTTGAAGTGACTGATCAAGTAAACTCTTCAGGCTCTTTTGATTTGTTCTAATCACAAACTTGTGGCCCAAAAGATAGTGCCTAAACTTGGCCAAAGCTTAGTAATGGCCAATAATTCCCTGATATAAGCAAACTGCTTCTGTCTTCTAGGGGATAGTTTCTTGGAAAAATAGGCAATTGGTGACCCTTTTGGCTCAACACAGCCCCTACACCAGTCCCTGATGCATCAGTTTCCAATGTAAATGGCTATGAAAAATCTGGTAGCTGTAAAACCGGAGTAGAAATCATAGCCTGTTTCAAGGCCAAGAATGATGTCTCTGCTGTTTCATTCCAACAATAGCTATCCTTCTTAAGTAAATCTGTCATTGGACCAGCCATGTGAGCATAGCCTTTGATAAATCATCTATAGAATCCAGTGAGTCCCAAGAATCCCCTCAATTATTTGACATTACTTGGTCTAGCCCAATCTAACACAGCTTGTACCTTATGTTTGTCCATAGCCACACCTGAACCTGATACCACATTGCCCAAATAATCAACTTCTAATCTGCCAAAAGAGCATTTAGATAGTCTTGCAAAGAGCTGATGATGTTGTAGGGTCTCCAAAACAGATTGCAAGTGTTGTAAATGAGTAGACCATGATGAGTTATACACCAATATGTCATCAAAAAATACTAGGACATATTTCCACAAGGCCTTGTCAAATATCTTAATCATAAGACGTTGAAAGGTAGCTGGGGCGTTTGTTAAACCAAATGGCATTACAAGCCACTCATAATGACCATGATGAGTCCTAAAAGTGGTTTTGAATCTGTCCTCCGGCTGCACTAATATCTGATGGTAACCAGACCGAAGGTCTAGCTTAGAGAAGTAAGCAGCACCATAGAGTTCATCCAACAATTCATCTACTGTAGGCATAGGAAAACTATCCTTGATGGTGATAGTATTCAATGCTCTATAATCAGTACAGAACCACCAACTTCCATCCTTCTTCTTGACTAGGATGATTGGTGAAGAAAAGGGACTGTTGCTTGGCTGAATTATGCCTTGCTCCAGCATCTCTTTCACCATTTTTTCAATATGTTCTTTCTGGCTATGTGGATATCTGTAGGGCCTGACTTTAACCGGTTTAGACCCTTCTTGCAGAGGACTAGCATGGTTTTGATCTCTTGGTGGAGGAAGTCCAGAAGGGGTTTGAAACATTCCCTTAAAGGTATGCAACAAAGTGGCCAATTCAGGATCTGTATCCCCAGGCAACTCAAATGAGTCAGCTGCTGGTATTTCAGGCTGCAGCAATTGCATAATAAAGCATTTAGCAATGGCATCAATGTGTTAAAATCTTCTGATTTGATGCAGCTGAGCTTGATGTGGACCCTCAGGTTTCTCTCCATTTAAAGTGATAAATTTGCCCTGTTGAAAAAATTTCAAAGTTAAAGTACCATAATCAGCAATGTGAGGGCCAAGAGTAGCTAACCATGAAGAGCCTAATATCAAATCAGCCCCTGACACAGGTAGTAAATATGCTAGTATAGTCAATTCATGCCCCTGAATCTGCACTTTTAAATGTTGAATCACTTCTTCAACAGTCATACTTTGGCCATTGCCAACAAGGACCTTAAAACAAGGTGCTGGTTCTATTGGCACTTTCAGAAATTGTGCAATTCGTGGTTGCAAATAGGAGTCAGAACAGTCTTCATCCAGTAGCACCTGCACAGAGATATTACCAATATGACCTGTAAACCAAATTGTGCCAACACCACTAGAGCCCTTCATGGCATTTAAGGACAAGCGATGGTCTACTTCAGTCACATTTGGTTGTGTCACTGCATTATTTGCTTGCTCGGTTACCACTATTGTCTCCACTTCCTCTTCAAGTTGCAACATCAGCATTTGTCTATTTGGACACTTGTGATTAAATGAAAACTTATCAGCACAAAAATAACATAAGCCTTTGTCTCTCCTAAGTTGCATCTCAGCAGGGGATATCCTCTTGATGTTAGGTTGTTTCTGGTTCTGGTTAGGTAATTTAGTGGCTGGTGTTTGGAGTAGTGGAGGCAAATTGGATTTAGGTATGAAAGTGGTGTTATCTGGCTTGGTCGTGGTAGGGAAATTTTTGGCTGCGTATGTAGAGTTGTTGGCTTGGTATTTCTGGTTATGTGAAGTATATTTAGGCTTGGATTGGCTAGTGTATTTCTCTTCAAATAGCCTTGCGAATGCCACTGCCTTGGCTATGTTTTGTGGAGTAAGAACTTGGACATCCGTGCGTATATCTTCCTGCAACCCACTCAAAAAGCAATCTATGAAGGCTTCACTACTCAGGCCATACACATGGTTAGATAATGCAGTAAATTCCCTGTAATAATCATTAACTGAGCCTGTTTGAGCTAACTTGAACAAGGTAGCTCGAGGACACTCATAAGCCGAAGGTCCTCCATACTGGTAAAATCTTGCCAAGAGTAGAAAGGCTGTGAGCGATGCATCATTTGGAACCAAGGCACTACCTCTTGATCCAAATGTACCGATGCAAAGATCAATCGATCTCCATCTGGTGTGGCATAATAATCAAAGAATTGTTCAGCCTTAAAAATCCATTCTAACACATTTTTACTATCAAATCTGGGAAAATCTAATTTGACAGATCTTACTTGAAGTACTTGCTTGCTCGAGTTCGGTCCACTATAGGAAGAAGAACCTTGGAAGGGAGAGCTCTATTGATCAATGTCTCCAAAGCATCATTAATCGCGTTGAATTTGCGATCTGACTCAGCATTGCAGTGTTCAAGTCTTGCTGTATTTGCTTCCTCAGAACGCTCGATCTGCCTCTGCAAATCAGCATAGTATTTTCCATGGTCTCAGTGGTCTTCTTGATCTCAAGTTGGAGCTCCTTTATCCTGGTATTCTCGGCCATAATGAGATGAAAGCACCAATTGTAATATGACAATTATATATGACAAACCAATGGAACAGTACACAGAGTGCAAATGAAAGGAATCTTTTACTGGCTTATTGTATTAATGTGTAATCGACTTCCAACACAGGAAATTGGAAGGAGTAGTACAAGTAGAGCTCAAAATGGAAACAGAATCAAAAAGGTGCAGAAAAAGAGGAGGATAGAGCAGAGGAATTAGTGATGGTTTCTTTTATTTCATTCTTGCTTTATGTCTTGTTTTATGCTTGATTTAAGCTAGATCATGATCATTGATGAGGTGAACCAATTTTTCCCCAAAAATGTGAAACCCTAGGTGCAAAACCTAGAGGAAAAAGGGATTAGTGGTGATCATCTTGTGAATCAAGAAATTGATTGATGATTCTAGCTTCATTGTTGTTGTTGTTGTTGTTTTAGTTATAGTTTTGGAACTAAAACTTTGTTTGGGTAATTTTTGATGAAAAACCAATTCTTGAAAAGAGGTGAAATTGAGTTTGGTTTTGTGTGAGCTTTGGTTTGTGATTTAGAATGTTGTTTTGTGCAAATTTGGACTATGGAAGGATGTTATTTACTTGGTTTGGAAGTTATGTAATTGTCTCCTATTTTTGTTGATGAAGGCAGCAAGCTATATAGGAGGTGTGGAAGGAAAATTGTTTTGTAAACTTGTTTATAACGGTTGTATGGATATGTTTGTAGGATTTGGAAAATTTAGGAAAAGGTTTTTGAGATTACTAAGGCTATAAAACACATTAGGTAAGTTGGGCTTCTTGAGACCCAAGGAACCAAGTGGAGCCTTAATTCTAATATTTAAGAAAAGAGTGGAAAAATGATAATGTTGCATGCCTTAAGTCTTTAAGAAACTGATTTCTTAGTTTTAAAATTTGATTCATTTTCAAGTGTATGTAACTATTTCAAAAACTAGTATTCCAAATTAAGTTCTAAATGATGGTGGTTGGTTAGGAAAAGGGATAGGATGAGAGCCTAAGGTTTTAAGTTGAGTCTTAGATTTGTGCTCAGCTTGCCTTGTGGTGATAGGATTTGTGGATTCTGAGTTCGTACGACGCGGGAACGAGGCGTGCGGTACCACGCTAGCGGACGTCTTTGGTAAAGGCAACTTAGATATTGATAGGAATTTAATTTTCAGCCTTATGCAAAGAAGTCTGAGAACCTCAGGGTTCGAAGTGAGGGTCTCGTACCCCTTCGACTTTTATTTCTTAAAATTGTAATTATGATTATTTAGTGGGCTTGTCTGCAAGTGGTTGGCAGCTGTCCCCAAAACTCCACACTTGTTTGATTTCCTCTCTGTCAACTCCACTGAGTTGCAGAGGGATGAACTGAATTGTCAATTTGCGTTGTTTGCTGAGTTGTGATTGGTTAAAATGAATTGCTTATACTGCTAAAATGTTTCGCACTATATTGAGCTTGGCATGAATATTATTTGATATGCGGTTAAATAATTATTCAATTTGCTTCGTGAATTATCGTATGGGGCGACCTATTCATTGGAGTGTGAGAGTTTAGTCAAGTCGTTGAGTTGTCGTAACGTTTTTTAGCTTCGATCCAATTAACCTAGGGTGTTAGGATCCCCTAAACGGCTCCGGCTGGTTCTTCACCAGCTTAGCTAGACGTCGTAGTGTCAAGGAACCTGAGCTGAATGTCCTAGGGTGAGCGGAGAGCCCAAGGCTACGGCTGGTATTCAGTGGATGGATCGGCATTACTTTTCAGAAATTGTCAAGTGTCGTGAGAATATGAGTCTTGAGTTAAGTCTTGTGAGAGTGTTGAGTTGCGTCTTGAGTACTGTGCATATAATTGATTTTGCCTATTGTTATGATTGTTATTCCCTGATTTATTGAGAAGTTGATCCTTTCCCGTGGTGCCTGCAACCAATGAGGGTGACCCAGGCGATGACGATGAGCGTACTGATACCGGTGATGAGGACATCATCGGAGATCATTTTTGATTTTCCAGACATCGAGATGCCCGCGGCGATGGAGTTCGACCCCATCTCCCGTCGCGTTGTTTATACTGGGGATGTTGTACAGAGCTTTCGAGAGGATGGTATGGTAGTGAGACAGGAGACTTCACGGCGCACAGTGAGCTTCCCGATTCGGATGATGCAGGTGGTGGACGCTTGGCGAGCTATTCAGGGAGAGTGGACTATGGCAGCATCATCTTCCTCACCAGAGGGACCCCTCGAGATCCCGAGGCGTACTGCTTCCCGACTTGCTTCCCGAGGACAAGGACCTGGGGTTCGATGGGCCGCTCGTAAGAGTGTGATCAGGCGTGGGACTACAGGAACTTCTACTTCCAGGGCTGCTGTTACTCCGAGTCCTTTGGCAGAGCCTGAGCAAGAGCCAGCAGCAGAGCCGGCCTCCCCCATGCTTGATAGGACCCCTACTCCACCGGTGGACCCTCCTCATGTGTGTAGTGTGTGCAGAGAGGTGGGTTGTAGCGGTGCAGGTGCTGCAGAGAATGTGCTAGCAGGAGGGGATGTGTCGGAGGACGTACCAGCAGTTGTACCTTTTATTGATCTGATTGGAGAGGACCCGATGGATGATGAGGAGGAGGAGGATCCATCTGAGGATCCGGATAGTTATTTGTAGTCGTTTTGTTGTCTGACTGTATGTTTATGTTATTTTGGATGACTATAGTATTTGTTTTGGTGTACAGTTTGTCTGGTGACTAATCGGGCTTGATGGATGTTTTTTTGTACTACAAGGTAGACTAGTGGTTTACTTTTGGAGAAGCCCCCTGCGTGGGTGTCTGTCGGGAGTACCTCCGGGGTATGATTGCTCTCATGAGGGTCTTCATACCATAGGTGTATTCTCTCGTACATTTTCATGCACTGCTTATTTTGTACGTACTGTTTATGCATGCTTGGTTATGTATATATATGTATTTATTTCCAGTGCTTGAGTCTTGTGTCTTAGTTTGCACCATGTTTCAAAACGCTGTGACAACTCTATGTGTACTTTGCGGATGTGACTGTTTTTAAAAAAAAATATAGACCACATTTTCCAATGGACACAAGAGCACTATTTTAAAAATGCATCGCATACAGGTTTAGTTTTAGATTAGTAGCGGTTCGGAAACGGGTGGTTACAATAGTGGTATCAGAGCAGTTCGGTTTTAACAGGAGTGTGCATAGGAAATTTGGAGCTGGTCACCGTGTCAGGTTATGTTTGTCGGGTAATTAGTCGTGTTGTATTGTTATTGTGTGTTGAGTGAAGCAAATTGTGCTTGAAAATTGTTTGAATTATTTCTTGATTGAAGCAGTGTGTGTTAACACATTCTTGATTTTGAGGTTCTGACATGTTTTTGGACCTTGGAGGACCCTTATGCCTCCTCGTAGAGACCCTACGACAGAATCAGATAACCCCAACATGGAGTGAGCAATTCAAGCAATGACGAAGATGGCGGCGCCTATGGCTCAAAAATCGGCTGCTGCGACTCAATAATCTAATGCTATGGCTCAGCAGACTGCAGCCTTGACCCAGCTGAACCAGCAACAACAGCAGAAAGCTGAGAGGAATGCGGATGCTAGAGGATTAGATGACTTCCGTAAGCACGACCTACCAAAGTTCTACGGTGAGCCGAATCCAGACAAGGCAGATCTTTGGATGCAGGAGATAGAGAAAATCTTCGAGCCACTTCATTGCCCAGGGAATGTTAAGGTGGACTATGCAACCTACTTGCTGCTAGGAGATACCGAGTACTGGTGGAAGGGAGTGAAGCAGACCTTGACGGCAGAGCGTCGTGAGATTACTTAGGAAGTTTTCCACAGAAAATTTATGGACAAATATTTTCCTGATACTGCACGAGCGGAGAAAGAGCAAGAGTTCCTCCAACTACAGCAGGGTAGTATGACGGTGTCAGAATATGCTGCTAAGTTCGAATCACTTGCAAGGTAATTTAGTCCGTTTCGTGACCGAGCTGACCAAGGATGGTTGAGTGAGAGGTTTTAGCGGGGATTAAGGCTCGACATCCAGAAGTCTGTGACGTCTTTAAGAATCAGGAATCTTCAAGAACTGATTGACAGGTGTGTTGAGGTGGAAGTTATGAGAAGCGCCAAGAAGAGGAGTGGTACAGGGGGACCAGTGAGACCCCAGAGCGCAGGACAGAGGTTTACTCAGAAGGGAAAACAACAGAAGAAGCCGTACAGTCGACCTTAAGGGAATAACAGCAAAGGCCAGTATCGCCCGGTGGCTCAGAATATGAGAGGCAGGAGTCAGACTAGCACCGATGTGACTTGTCACCGTTACGGTAAGCCAGGACACTATGCAAGCAACTGTACTGCGAAAGATGATGTGTGCTTCAACTGCAGGAAGCCAGGACACTTCGCTAAGAATTGTCAAGCACCTAAGGCTGAACCGGCAATGCACACAGCAAAGGCAAAAGGGAAGCGTCTGATGGCCAAAGGCAGAGTCTTTTGCATGAGTGGTGAAGAGGCAGCACAGACTGATGATCTCATTCAGGAAGATTGTGAGATTGAGGGTAAATCCTTATCCGTCCTTTTTGATTCCGGTGCAACCCACTCTTTTATTTCCTCGGATTGCATAGATCGTTTAAAATTGACTGTGACTGCCTTACCTTTCAAACTAGTAGTTACTACCCCAGCTGCTAAAACCTTGGTTACCAATACTGCATGCCTTAATTGTGTAGTGGTCATCCAGGGTAGAAAATTTGTGGTTAATTTGGTCTGTTTGCCACTTAAGGGTCTAGATGTCATTCTCGGGATGGATTGGTTGTCTCACCACCATGTCCTTTTGGACTGTGCCCGAAAAACAGTAGTTTTTCCTGATCTTGGAATTTCCAACTACCTATCTGTTAATCATATTGGTGTTTCATTGAAAGAGGGAACTCAGGAATACATGTATTTGGCTAGTTCGGAAGTTTCTCAAGAACTCGAGTTGAAGAATGTTCCTGTGGTTTGTGACTTCTCAGATGTCTTTCCCGAAGATGTGTCAGGATTACCGCCAGCGAGGGAAATCGAACTCTCCATCGATTTGCTTCCAGGAGTAGGACCGATTTCAATAGCGCCCTATCGGATGTCTCCAACCGAGATGAAAGAGTTGAAGTCTCAGATTGAGCACTTGGAGTCGAAGCAATTCATACGACCGAGCGTGTCACCTTGGGGAGCTCCAGCGCTATCAAGATTGTACGTGGATTATTGTCAACTCAACAAAGTTACTGTCAAGAATCGGTATCTGTTACCGCGTATCGATGATTTCGTGGATCAACTACGAGGAGCTACGATATTTTCCAAGATTGACTTGAAGTCAGGTTACCATCAGATTCGAGTGAAGGAAGAGGATATTCCCAAGACGGCATTCAGGACAAGATATGGTCACTACGAGTACCTAGTGATGCCATTCGGAGTGACGAACACGCCCGCAGTATTCATGGACTACATAAACAGAATCTTTCACCCATTCTTAGATCAGTTTGTGGTGGTGTTCATAGACGATATTCTGATTTATTTGAAGAGCAAAGAAGAACAGGAGGAGAATTTACGCCAAGCACTACAGATACTACGAGAGAAGCAGCTTTATGCTAATCTTTCTAAGTGTGGATCCAGCCAAGATTGAAGCTGTGTTAGCATGGGAACAGTCGAAGACTGTAACAGATATCAGAAGCTTCGTTGGTTTAGCAGGTTACTACCGGAGGTTTATTGAAGGTTTTTCGAAGATCGTAGCACCGCTTACTGCGATGCGTCACACCAAGGATTAGGATGTGTGCTGATGCAACATAGGAAAGTTGTGGCTTATGCCTCGAGACAGCTCAAGATTCACGAGAGGAACTATCCTACGCATGATTTGGAGCTTGTTGTAGTGGTTTTCGCATTGAAGATTTGGAGACGCTATCTCTATAGAAGTATGTTCACTGTTTACAGCGATCACAAGAGCCTGAAATACTTGTTCGATCAGAAGGAGCTTAACATGCGACAGCGAAGATGGATAGAATTTTTGAAAGATTACGACTTCACTTTGGAATACCATCCAGGAAAGGCGAACGTGGTAGCTGATGCACTAAGTAGGAAGAGCGTTTTAGCTTCAGCAATGATGATCAAGGAGTTGGAGATGCTAGAGAAGTTTCGAGACTTGAAGTTGAACGTGGAAGTGTCACCGGGGAAGCTGAAGTTTGGAATGCTCACCATTTCTAATGGACTATTGGACGAGATTAGGAACCATCAAACTGATGACAAGATACTACAAGATAAGGTTAAACTGGTAGCACTAGGAAAGTAAAATAGAGTTCAATATTAGAGCAGACAACATTTTGAGGTGCAACAGACGTGTGTGTGTGCCTGATGTGGCGGGACTGAGGAAGTTGATGAACGTGAACACAAGAAGGGGGTCGAATTGTGTCCAAAAACTTTTCGCAAACTTTACGTTAAAAGCACTAAGAATACAGATTTTTCAAAACTGTTTGTTTATCGGACGCTGAGAAACTAACCGGATGATGAGAGACTAACCGGATGCAGGAAATAAACCGTTTATGAAAACTTGATTTACTGAGCAAGGTAAAGATAAATGTAAAACAGTAAAGTAAGAGGCACAAAGATTTATACTAGTTCACCACCAACTAGTAACTACTTCTAATCCTTTCGATCCTGAAGGATTTTTCACTATAATCAACTGATTACAATTTACCTCAAGAGTATTCTACTGTCACAAACTTGACAATACTCTCAACTTCTCAAAACGACTCAGTACGATCGAGCCTTTGAGGAACAAAGCCTTAACTAGGCCAAATACAGTTTACAAAAGAGAATATACTTTTGAATACAATCAAAATAACTCTCACAGAGAGGATGAAAAGATTAAGCTCAAAACAGAGTAGCTTTCTAAAAGAAAGTATAAGACGCTGAGTTCAGTTCTTTGTAGACCAGAAACTTGGCACGAAACTTGATTGCTCACTTGAGTAATATTGCTTTCAGAATGAAGTTTCTTCACAGTTTTTGGCTACCTTCTTCAATGAATACCTTAGGGTATTTATAGGAGACTTCAGGGATATTACTGTTTGCAGTAAAAACATAGCTCCTTTTCATTGAGTGAGGTAAGTTGAAATGTAGTCCTTTTCTTCCTTTCCAGAGAATATCAGAGTAGTACATATTACTGTTTTCGTATTATCTGCTTTTCACAATTGCCTTGTACGATTTTTGTCTTATGCTAAAGGTGTCACCTTTGCTTCCTCGTACATAAAAATGATCGCACAAAATCAAATTCGAATTCCGTTCCAGAACATTCTGAGGTTAAGAGAAAAAACGTGATCATCACATACTTCATTAAAGAGATCAGACGCTCGCTTAGAACAGAGGACGGACGCTCGCAGCAATTGAGTATTCTACGTGTCAAAGAGTAACACTACCGGACGCTCGCTGTTAGTAAGACACTAGAGTGAGTTCGGACGCTGACATCAGTGGAGTGTATTCAATTCTCTTGTAAATTTCTTCTCATTTCTTGAGTGTTTTGTACATATATATGAAGCTTTGATACCTTTACACTCAAAGATATGTTAGAAGATAAATTGTTCTCTTGAAAATACTTTGTTATCATCAAAATTAATGAGGGTCTAAACTTCTCAATCGTTTAGGTTCCAACAATCTCCCCCTTTTTGATGATGACAAATATCCAAGGTTGATGAACGATTTAATTTCAAAATAATATCAAGGGTCTCCCCCTGAATTCAACAATTTAGATATATATGAACAATTCAGGTATTAAGGTAATTGTTGATAAAAAAATTCATTTAAGTGATTGCAAAAATACGTAGATGTATCAGAGCATATATTCATTTAACAAAGTGAGATCAGATGCTGATTTCATTTTATCAAAAAGATTTTCATTGTACCAAAGTTATTGATTATTATCAGAGTACTGGATCAATGAATATCAAAGCATTATAGGTATTAGAGCAATAGATAACTAACACAAATGCTATGTATGAAATGCTATGCGTGATATTTTAGTTTCAGCGTATCCATCGGACTTTAAACATTTGACGGTGAATTAGTCAATCAGACTTTCACGTGTTCATCAAACCTTTCTTTTACTCCCCCTTTTGTTATCAGACAAAAAAAGTGTAAAGCACATCATAGTCAAAATAAGACTTAGAAAAATTTGAATATAAGTCAGATAAAGATATATAAACAAATAATCAGAGCAAAAGTGTATATATATATATAAGAGTACCCAAAAAAATACTTTACATCACACACAACAAAAATTCAAGGGTTTGGTGGAGGTGGTGGAGGAATATTGAGACGTTCATATAGTAATTTCAAGGCATTCTCCAGCTGAGTAACTTTCAGGTTTGTGGCCTTCATTTCTTCAAACTCTGCTTTAGGAATAGTGACCATCTCAACTGCAGGAGTAGAAGTAGAAGTAGAAGGTCCGACACGATCTTGGTGCGAGTTTCATCTTACGATGCTCTGCTAGCACCCAATTAGATAGCTTCAGTCTCAATTCCTTCTTACATTGAGCTCTTTGAAAGAATGCATCATTTGTTATAAACCATTTGATGAGATTTCCAAGTTTTCTCTGCTTTCAGATTCTACGAATTTCCTTCTTTTCTTCACATCTTACGGATACAAAGCAAATCCATAAAGATAATGTCTCTGTCTGAGAAACACATCAAGAAGAAAGCGTCAAACCTGTTTCCAGCATCTTTTCCCCATACTCTTCTGATAAAGACGCTCAATGCTCCAAAAGCGAAAGAGAGTCCTTCATTTTCTGTCAGGTATACTCTTCGCAATTTTTCCTATCATCTTCTTCAAGCACTAGGGGGACAAGGCATGGCAACATGGCTTTGTCTTTCCAAGACTCAGACCATTGATTCCAGATAAATCCAATGTCAAAATGCTTAGTCACAGCAGCCCATTGGACATATATCTTCATGCAGTCAAGAGGCCTGATCACTAAACACCTGAACGTATCATCAAAATATGCAGTTCCAAGATTGGTGTCAGTAACTTTCTGATAGTGCCAACTGTGGGAATTGTGGCTTTCTCAGCATTGCAGCAATTTGAGGAGCTAGTTCTCCATTCATCTTCCTTCAAAGAACTGAGGTAAAACCTTTTGGTATGGTCCTCAGTGATCTTGGCAATCGGAAGCTCAGAGAATTCTTTAAGATTAAACTTCTTAGGAGCCTTCTCATACTCTTTGAGTCCAATCTTGCTGTATGGTAACTTGCCAGGAACAGGTTCTTTCCTCTTCCCAGGGATAGACCAAGGTAGCCACCTTTGTCTATCTGGAACAATCTTTACGGATACATAAAAAGGATCTCTGAACTGTCTGGTAACTTCAAGTTTCTTCATCTCATGACAATGTGCCATGAAGGCAGCTTCTTCATCCATAATCCATCTTCCACACTCCTCCAGTGTGAGAGGTTCAATTTGAGGCAGGAACTTTGGAAGGTCAACAGAGAAAGGAATTGCCCTGCTACCAGGTTCCGGTCTTAATCTCCCTTTGAATGACATCTCGAAATGGTCTTCTCCATCCTTGAAGGCAGTATTCATTGGAGAGGCAATCTCCAGTCTGGCAACTCCAGAGGTGAAGGTTTTCAAGTGCCAAGTAGAAGGGTGATTGTAGATGCTGTGGTATGACTCATACTTAACAAACCGAGGTTTGTTAATGCGCGAGACATTCTTCCTTCCACTGAAGTCTGTAGGTTTGTAGGTAAGGGTGAGTGAAGTGGGAGTGGTTTTGGTGATTGTATAGATTTTAGGTGTGTAGGGTTTGAATGGATTGATGGGAGGTACTTTGAATAATAGGTTGAAGGGATGAGAGTGAAGTTTGGAAATGTATGTAGTAAGTGAGGTATCTGAGGAGATTTGTGGTTGGTCAAAGTTGAGTGTATTGGATGGTGTTTGGGTCGGTTTTGAGGGGATGAGGGTAGAGGTTTGTCGTAGGCTCATTCTGGTTTTCTTGGTTTGTGTTTGGGTTTGTGGTTGTGAAACAGACAATGGAGGTGCAGGAATAACATCATGAGAATCAAAAATAGATACTGACTCATCAACAGTAAAGTCAAGTACCTTTGAGTTAAGCTCAGAAGACTTAACCAACCTTCTCTTTGTTCCTCTAGAGGCAACAACGGTAGGAGGAGGAAGAGGGACTTGCTTCCCTTGAGGCCATTTGAAGCGTCTTTTTCATTGTTGGCTTATTCTTCTTCTCCAAGATCTTTACGATGGGAATTTTGTCCTCATCTTACGGTTCCTCAAGATGAGGTGCAGGAGCCACCTTCTGTTTCATTCTTCTTGTCTCCCTTATAGGAGATTCAGCAGGTCTCTTCACACCAGCCATTGAGCTTCTGGTGGTTTTCTTTTCAGCTTCTCCAACATTTGCAACAGTTTCTCCTTCTTGTTGCTCTAGTTTCACCTTCTTAATCATAGAGCCAGTTATCAATTGCATTCTGACCAGACTGTTGACTCCAAAAACCTCAGGACGAACAACAGCACCAACACCAAAGTATTTATCTCTTTCTTCTTTGTTTGTCGGATCAGCAAGCTTTCTCACAATACCATCTTTTATCATCATTATGGAAAGAAGAACTCCATAAGGGATAACCTTGACAATATTCTTTTTATCAACACTTTTCCTTGAGAAGACAAGAGCATTTACAAGATTATTGATAATCAACCTTGGCAGGTTGATTTTCTTTCCATCCATATAGTTTCTCATAATGAACTTTTGCTCATAGTTCACTATGTCGCTTGAACTAGCCTTCAGAATCACGCTCTTAGCGATGATTTTGTGCAATACTCTATAGTGGCTTTTCAAATCTTTGGCAGTGGGAGTTATGTTCTTCTTCTTCAACTCACGATAGTTTTCGAACAGAACTTCATTGACGTTTTCCAAACCTCTGTAAGCGTCAACCCAGTTAGCATGGTAACTGATTCCTTCACAAAGGCACTTGATGGTCTGAGCAATAGAGTTTATGGTGAAACGTAACTTGAAGCCTCTGATATGTCCTTCAATAATTTCACCCGGAAGTAGATAAGCGTTCCCCCAGAATTCCTTTATTGCATAGCTCAACACATCAACTGGTTCCCAGATAAAATAATTTTTCCAACCCAGTTTCTCCAAACCTTCTTCAAAATCAAAACCATAGAGCTTGAAGTTCTCAAAATCAATTCTGTTTCATTCATAAGTTTTGCTTCTAAGAAGACATCATAGGCAGCAGTATATTGTCCAACCTTTCTATCGGCCATGGTAGCAGTTGCAGAGAGGGTAATGGAGGTTTTAGGGTTTGAAGTCACAGAGAGAGAGAGAGAGAACAATTTTTGCAAATAGAAACAGAGTGAAGTGATGGAGCGAAAAATGTGGAGTAGTGGGAAAGTTGATAGAAAATGGTACAGTCCTTTTTCAAAAACAACCAGCATTTCCAAAAAAATTAAATCAAAAAGAAAAGAAAATGAAGATTCCCCTTTTCATTAAATGAAGACGCCAAAAGAAAAGTAAAATCAAGTAAAAAGATTTTATCGAAAAACATAAATAATCATGACTCAGTGAGATGTGATGAGACGCTTAAGTCCTTTACACGTGTGACACGTGTGTGCGCGCTTGGATGCACGCAACCGATTCACCAGACGCTGAGTTATGATGCACATGACGAATAAAATGCTTACACGTATACATGTTTATATCATACCAGATGCTGAGATGATCCATATCATCTGACGCTGAGATTAATCATTCTTCTATAGGATGAAAATTTAAATTTCTTCTTATAAAATTGAATCTATCTTTAGCAAGGGGTTTTATAAATATGTCAGCCCACTGATGATCAGTGTCTACAAATTTTATTTCGAGAATACCCTTCTGAACCTAGTCTCTTATAAAATGATGCTTAATCTCAATGCACTTGGCTCGTGAATGCAATATGGGATTTTTAGTAAGACAGATTGCAGAAGTATTATCACAAAAGATAGGAATGTTACTCTCTTTTATCAGATAATCTTCAAGTTGATATTTCATCCACAGAAGTTGAGAGCTGCAACTTGTTGCTGAAATATATTCAGCTTCTGCTGTTGAGAGTGCAATCGTGCTTTGCCTTTTGCTTGACCAAGACACAAGATTTGCTCTAAGGAATTGGCAGCCTCCACTTGTGCTTTTTCTTTCAATTCGGTCTCCAGCAAAGTCAGCATCACAGAAACCTACTAACTTGTAATCTTTTGATTTCTTATAAAGCAAACCAAGATTAGTAGATCCTTGCAAATATCTAAAAATTCTTTTAACAGCACTCAAGTGTGATTCTCTAGGATCTGATTGAAATCTAGCACACAGACAGACGCAAAACATAATATCAGGTCTTGAAGCTGTAAGATAAAGTAGAGATCCAATCATACCTCTGTACATCTTCTGATCTACCTTTTTATCAGTTTCATCTTTACCAATAATGCACGTGAGATGCATAGGAGTGCACATAGGTTTGCAATCCACCATTTAGAATTTCTTTAGCAATTCCTTGATATATTTGCTTTGATGTATATAGATACCATCATTGCATTGTTTGATTTGAATTCCAAGGAAGAACTTTAGTTCACCCATCATGCTCATCTCGAATTCAGCCTGCATTAGCTTAGAAAATTCTTTGCAAAGGCTTTCATTAGTAGCTCCAAAAATAATGTCATCAACATATATTTGAACAATTATAAAGTGCTTGTTTGATGTTTTTCTAAAAAGAGTAGTGTCTACTAGACCTCTGGTAAAACTATTTTTCATCAAAAATGTACTCAATCTTTCATACCAAGCTCTGGGAGCTTGCTTAAGATCGTACAGGGCCTTTTTAAGCTTGAAGACATGTTCTGGAAATTCAATGTCTTCAAATCCAGGAGGTTGTTTTACAAAGACTTCCTCAGTTATAAAACCATTCAAGAAAGCACTTTTCACATCCATTTGATAAAGAATTATATCATGGTGTGCAGCAAATGAAAGTAAAATACGTATAGCTTCTAACCTTGCAACAGGTGAAAATGTTTCAGTAAAATCAATACCTTCTTCCTGTGATCACCTTGAGCAACCAATATTGCCTTGTTTCTCACAACTTTTCCATCTTCATCAAGCTTGTTTCTAAATACCCATTTAATACCAATAGCTTGTTTATCTTCTGGTAGAGTAACTAGCTTCTATACATCATTTCTTTGGAACTAATTCAACTCTTCTTGCATGGCCAGAATCCAACCTTCATCTTTCAATGCTTGATCAATCGTTTTAGGTTCCATTTCTGAGAGTAGTGCCATATTTGCATGCTCTTTAAAAGAGGATCTGGTTCTTACTCTATCTCCAGGTTCTCCTATGATTTGATTTTTAGGATGATTGGTTTTGTACTTCCAGCTCTTTCTGGCTTCAGCTTCCGAAGATTCTTGCGTCTGGTTATCACCGGACGATGAATATGTAGGTTCACTATTTGTAGTATCACCTATATTTAATTCTGAAAATAATTCATCTAGCTCTGACATGGCTGTGTCAGGCTTCTTGTCATCAAATTTGACAAGAATGGATTCTTCCACTGTCATAGTTTCTTTATTGTATATTCTAAAAGCTTCAAATCTTTCAGAATATCCCAAAAAGATTCCTTTGTCAGCTTTTGAATCAAACTTACTAAGTTGATCCTTAGTAATCAAAATATAGAAAGTACAACCAAATGAATGAAAATATGATATGTTTGGTTTTCTTCCTTTCCATAGTTCATATGGAGTCTTCTTCAAATTAGGTCTAATAAGAATTCTATTTTGAATGTAACAAGCTGTGTTTATTGCTTCTGCCCAAAAATGTTTTGCAATATCAGCTTCATTGATCATGGTGCTGGCCATTTCTTGGAGGGAGCTATTTTTCCTTTATATAACACCATTTTGTTGAGGTGTTCTAGGAGAGGAGAAATTGTGGGAGATGCCATTATCATCACAAAATTTTTGAAAGCTTTCATTTTTAAATTCTCCCCCATGATCACTTCTAATGGATGAAATACAAATTCCTTTTTCATTTTGAATTGTTTTGCAGAATACAATAAATACCTTGTATGACTCATCTTTGTGAGCAAGGAATCTAACCCATGTCCATCTAGTAAAATTATCAACAATGACTAACCCATATTTCTTTCCAGTTAAAGAGGCTGTCCTTATTGGACCAAAAAAATCAAGATGCAAAAGCTCAAGTGGTCTAGAGGTTGAAACAACATTTTTTGAATGAAAAGAAGTTTTAACTTGTTTTCCTCTTTGACATGCCTCACAGAGAGCATCAGATTGATACTTAAGATTTGGTAAGCCTCTGACAAGACTGTGCTTGTTTAATTTTGAGATTAATCTCAAATTGGCATGACCTAATCTCTTGTGCCAAATCCATTGTTCTTCGTCAACAGACATGAGACACTTGACATCTTGTTTTGCAAGTTCAGAGAGATCAATTTTGTAAATATTTTGTTTCCTCTTAGCAGTGAAGAAAATAGAGCCGTCTTTCTTGCTTTTTACTAGACATCCAGTTTCTGTAAAGATGACTTCATAACCATTGTCACATAATTGACTTATGCTCAATAAGTTATGTTTAAGTCCTTCAACATAAAGTACATTATCAATAAAAGGAAGAGATCCTTTACCAATGCGACCAATTCCAACTATTTTACCTTTATGGTTTCCTCCGAAACCAACGAATCCAGCTTCTTTAGGCCTTAGTTCTTGGAACATATGCTTTTCTCCCGTCATGTGACGCGAGCATCCATTGTCTAAGTACTAAGATACGTGTGTTGACTTTGTTGCAAAGCATGTCTGCAACATAGACTATTTTATCTTTAGGTACCCATATCTTTTTGGGTCCTTTCTTGTTAGTTCTTGAAGGAAGCTTATCCTTCACAGTTTTAAAAACAGTACATGCACTTTTCAAATGACCAGGTTTATTGCAGTATGTACAATGCAAGCATTTACTATGATTATTGGATTTATCAAATGCTGAATCATTTTCTAAAGGAGGTTCATCTAATATATAACCAAGACCATGAGTTGTCGTTTTACTGACACCCCAAATCATTGACGCTTGCTTGCTTCGAGTTACACTCTCTGCAAGAAACTTTTGAAATGCATATTCATAATCATTTGATTTGCATTTAAGGTTACTGTAACTTTAGAGCTTTCACTTGAGAGCTCACCACAGTTGCTTGTTAGCGGCCAGGTGGTTATCCATCGATGCTGATTTTTAGTTTTCACCTGGTTCTCTTTATTAGTCTGATTTCTTTGTTTAAAGCTTGAAAGTCTTGTGATAATTTTTAAAATTTGTTTTTCAAATTCTTATACTCAACAGAGAGGGTGGCAGAGTCCTTAAGAAGATCATCGAATGCAAGTTGAAGTTCAGAGTAGGAATCATATACTATTACCTCTTCAACTTCTTCTTACGAGTCAAGATCGATTAATACGCCATGAGAGCGAGATTTGCTTCTTCTTCATTATCTTCCTCAGATGAGGATAACTCTAGATCTTCCCATGTAGCCATGAGGCTCTTCTTCTTTTTCTTGAAAGAACTTCTTGTGGGCTTCTCCTTAAGATTAGGACATTCGGACTTGAAATGTCCAGGCTTTTTACATTCATAGCAAATGACTTAAGTTTTGTCCTTGTCTTTGCTTTCCTTCTTGTCCTTAGTATCTTTCTTCTGAAACTTCCTCCTGAAGTTTCTCTTCTTCCACATTCTTTGTATCTTCCTGGATATAAACGCGAGCTCATCTTCTGATGTATCAACATCTCCTTCTGAAGCTTCATCTTCTGATTCTTCTTCTTCAGCCTGAAGGGCTTTGGAAGAACTAGCTTTATGTTGAGCGACTTTCAAAGCAATAGACTTGCCTTTTTTGATAGGTTCTTCTTCATTTAGCTCAAGTTCAAGAGCTTTCAGCGAACTCATAAGATCTTCGAGTCGTAGGACATTTAGATCTTTTGCTTCTTGAATAGCAGTGACCTTGGGTCCTCACTGCTTAGT
Organism: Calophaca sinica; assembly: GCA_037113605.1. NCBI lineage: Eukaryota > Viridiplantae > Streptophyta > Magnoliopsida > Fabales > Fabaceae > Calophaca > Calophaca sinica. The sequence continues at coordinate 97,509,507 of CM073733.1, read as the reverse complement.
CAAGCTTCTTAAGATCTTTTTAACATGGTCAGGTGTATGCAACTTTTTCCAAGGGCCTGTAACCCATGAACAAGTGTTTGGAATCTTCCAAACATAGTTTTAATGTTTTCACCATCTTCCATTTTGAACAACTCGTATCGGCGAACCAACATGCTAGCTTTGGTTTCTCTTACTTGGGCAGAGCCTTCGTAAGATAAAACAAGTGAGTACCAGATTTCTTTGGCAGTATCAAATTTACCACATTTATCATATTCTTTTTCTGTCATAGCACAGATAAGAATGAATCTAGCTTTTTGATTGGCTTGATATCTCTTTTTCTGCTCATCATTCCAATCTTCTCTGGCTATAGCAACACCATGAGCATTAGTGGGAGGAATGTAACCACTTTGAACTATATCCCACAACTCAAGTTTTTGTTTCTCAAAGAAAGCTTTTATCTTATCTTTCCAATAATCAAATTTTTCTCCATTGAATAGAGGAGGACGGTTCATATGACCACCTTCAGTAGACATGTTCACAGTATAGGATCTTTTCTCTTAACATTGTTAAGTGCTCAACCACGAGGCCGAGCTCTGGTACCAACTGAACGTGAACACAAGAAGGGGGTTGAATTGTGTCCAAAAACTTTTTGCAAACTTTACGTTAAAAGCACTAAGAATACAGATTTTTCAAAACTATTTGTTTATCGGATACTGAGAAACTAACCGGATGATGAGAGACTAACCGGATGCAGGAAATAAACCGTTTATGAAAACTTGTTTTACTGAGCAAGGTAACGATAAATGTAAAGTAGTAAAGTAAGAGGCATAGAGATTTATACTAGTTCACCACCAACTGGTAGCTATGTCTAGTCCCTTCGATCCTGAAGGATTTTTCACTATAATCAACTGATTACAATTTACCTCAAGAGTATTCTACTATCACAAACTTGACAATACTCTCAACTTCTCAAAACGACTCAGTACAATCGAGCCTTTGAGGAACAAAGCCTTAACTAGGCCAAATACAGTTTAGAAAAGAGAATATACTTTTGAATACAATCAAAATAACTCTCACAGAGAGGATGAAAAGATTAAGCTCAAAACAGAGTAGCTTTCTAAAAGAAAGTATAAGATGCTGAATTCAGTTCTTTGTAGACCAGAAACTTGGCATGAAACTTGATTGCTCACTTGAGTAATATTGCTTTCAAAATGAAGTTTCTTCACAGTTTTCTGGCTACCTTCTTCAATGAATACCTTAGGGTATTTATAGGAGACTTCAGGGATATTACCGTTTGCAGTAAAAACATAGCTCCTTTTCATTGAGTGAAGTAATTTGAAATGTAGTCCTTTTCTTCCTTTCCATAGAATATCAGAGTAGTACATATTACTGTTTTCGTACTAACTGCTTTTCACAATTGCCTTGTACGATTTTTGTCTTATACTAAAGGTGTCACCTTTGCTTTCTCGTACATCAAAATGAGCGTACAAAATCAAATTCGAATTCCGTTCCAGAACATTCTGAGGTTAAGAGCAAAAACATGATCATCACGTGCTTTATTAAAGAGATCAGACGCTTGCTTAGAATAGAGGACGGACGCTCGTAGCAATTGAGTTTTCCACGTGTCAAAGAGTAACACTACCGGACGCTCGCTGTTAGCAAGACGCTGGAGTGAGTTCGGACGCTGACATCAGTGGAGTGTATTCAATTCTCTTGTAAATTTCTTCTCCTTTCTTGAGTGTTTTGTTCATATATATGAAGCTTTGATACCTGTACACTCAAAGATATGTTAGAAGATAAATTGTTCTCTTGAAAATACTTTGTTATCATCAAAATTAATGAGGGTCTAAACTTCTCAATCGTTTAGGTTCTAACAGTTGATTCTCGATGAAGCGCACAAGAGTGGACTGAGTATTCATCCGGGAGTTACGAAGATGTACCAAGACTTGAAGAAGCATTTTTGGTGGCCCGGAATGAAGAAACAAGTGGCAGAGTATGTGGCTTCCTGTCTTACTTGCCAGAAAGCGAAGGTACAACATCAGCGACCAGCAGGGATGCTACAGTCACTTGGCGTACCTGTGTGGAAGTGGGATAGTATTTCTATGGATTTCATCGTGGGATTTCCAAGAACGCAGAAGAAGAATGACTCGATTTAGGTAATCGTTGACCGATTAACCAAATCTGCTCATTTCTTGCCGGTGAGATCGACTTACAACGTAGAGAAGCTGACAGAGATCTACATCGCGGAGATTGTGTGACTGCATGGTGTGCCTTCTTTTATTGTTTTTAACTGAGATCCGAAGTTCACATCTCACTTTTGGAGGGAATTGCAAGAAGCAATGGGAACCAAGCTCAAACTTAGCTCAGCATATCACCCCCAGATCGATGGTCAGACTGAGCGAACGATTCAATCACTAGAAGACTTGCTGAGAGCGTGCACGTTGGATCACAGAGGAAGTTGGGACGATATCTTACCGCTAGTGGAGTTCACCTACCACTACAAGAAAATTCGGATTTACGGACGGGCATATACCGACGGTCAGAGACCGTCGGTTAAACGTTGGATTTTCCGACGGCCAAGCCGTCGGTAAAACAACAAGTCCGTCGGTAAATGGAATCGATTTCTGACGATCAATGCTCGTCGGTAATTTCAAAGATATTTCATTTTCGCGCCTATTTTTAAATACCGACGACCTTATACCGTCAATGAAGTTAAAAACCGTCGGTAATGCGAGCAGTTTACCAAGCGGCCTAGACCGTCGATAAAAAGCCGTTGGTAATGCGCGATAATAACCAGAAGCCAGGCCTTCCCTTTCTCCTCCATCTTCATATCCCTCTTCTCTTTCACTTCCCTCTCTTCCTCCGCCCCCACCACTATGCCGCCACCACCACCACGCCCACACCACCACCAGGCCGCCACCACCACCACCACCACTCTATTCTCTCTATTCTCTCTGTTCTATCACTGTTCTCACCACCACCACCACCGCGCCCACACCACCACGTCTTAGTCGCCACCACCACCGCGTTTCCTCTGCCCCCACCACCACCACCGAGTATGCTCTCTCTCGCTCTCTTATCTCTCTCTCTATCCGCCGCCACCTCCACGAGCAGATCGTCACCGCCACCTCCACAGCCGCTCGCCGCCACCACCTCCACGGTACCTTCGCGGCCACCTCCATGCTGCAAGTGGTCTGCCGTCACCTCTGCCACCACCGTCTATTCTCTGTCTCTATTCTGTCCTTCTTTGTTCGTGTTTTTTCTTAGAATCCCAAATTGATTTGGTGTTCCTTTCGATGTTTGGGAATGATTGAAGGTTCTTGAAGTGATTTGAAGGTTTTGGCGTGATTTTGAAGGTTTTGGTGCATCACGGGTATTCTTTGTGGCTTGACCTCCAATTTTGTGTTCTGTGATTTTGGGAACTAAGGTTTGTTTGTATTTCTGTTGTTGGTATTTGATTTTTGTTTTAGTAGCTTTGCAAGAGTAGCCTTTGCGTGAGATTATTAGTTATTTGATGGTTGTTCTGCTCTTATTGATTTTGTGGATTGTTAGTTGTTTGTGGTTGCTCTGCTCTTATTGATTTTGTGGATTGTTAGTTGTTTTAAAAGTTTAGGATACTTATATTATGTTCAAGGTTAAAAGTTTGTCTTAAGCATGCTAATTAGAAGGGGAAAAAAACAATTCTAGTTGGCGCATCACCTTTCGGTTAGCATCATGATTTGAAAAAAATATTGAAAAAAATATTGGAATAAAGTCTTAAATACTGCAAACCTATGCCTTTGTTCGTTTTGTTGTAATTCGATTATTTTCAGTTTATATGCTCATGACTGACCAATGTTGACAACAAACAGACAATGTCTTTAGATGGAAACCGTGGTCGAGGTAGGGCTTCCAGGAGGCCGATGATGTCTGCAAGGGAGTATCAGAATAGCTTTGTGACATCAAGATCTGAAGACGATGCCGAAGCAGAGTGGGCAGAGTGGGCAGAATAAATTTGTTTAACTTTTTACAATTAGAGAATTTAATGTCTAACAACATATTTTATTTTGTCAGTTATTTTCATATAACTTGTTTATTTTTTGGAATTCATTTTTAATATTGTTATGTTTAAATATAATATTTCATAGTATTATTATTGAATTGCTCTATAGACATATATGGCATCGGGAGGTTCAGGCTCGAGCCCCCGACCACCCGGTAGTGGTCAGCGGAAGGAAGGGCATCATTTGTCGACCCCTTGTCGTCGGAGGCGAACATTATTAGGATTGATGATGTTTGGCTATGCGATGTTGTCATCCACGGCGTCGCATACATCTACGCCTACACAGGCTCCGGCGAGTTCGGCCCTACGCGACCCTCGTCACATTGGGCACCTACGGCATGCGGGACCTTACGCATCGACACCCATTTACATGATGCCCACCCCAGGGTTCCAGCAGACACTTGCCGCTTCTTCCTCTCATTTTGTGTTTGAGGCGGTGCGACACTCATGTGTCCGATCGGGAGTATAGTGTGGGCCAGGCACTGATCAGGCCGGGGTTGACATGACGAGGAGGTTGAAGCGGCGGGATGAGCAAGAGGTCGTTGATGATATTCGATCTTTGCATGATGGCCAAGTTGCTATCAGGCCAGCTGGTAGAGGGTGAGTATGTAGGTTGAATACACATTTTTGCCCCTTATCTTTTATTTAGTTTTCAATTTCGTCCCTTATCTTTTTTTAGTTTTCATTTAAGTCCCTTAAACTTCAAAAATCACATCAATTTCGTCTTTTCTGTTTATTTATTCATATTTTCTTAGACGAATCACCATCGACACGTGGCGAAAAAATAAAATAAAATAAAACAAAGCGCCACGTGTAAGATGGTATTTCGTCTAAGACAAAAAGAATAATTAAAAAGAAAGGGCGAAATTGAAGTAATTTTTATAACTTAATGGACTTAAATGAAAACTAAAAAAAGGATAAGGGACGAAAATTACAGTTTAACCTATATATTTTTAACTTGTTTGGTATGTTGTTATTGTTTAGGTTCCTTAGTCAAAGCCAGTGCGAAGGCTATCACGAGTAATTGAGCAAAATTACCACACCTATTGGCCCACCTGGGACGCTGACGGTGGTGAGCGGAGGCACATGTTCAATTCTTTCAGAGTAAGTTGTTTATTTTTTTTGTTGCGTATTATTTTTATTTCATGAATCTCAATTATTTTTAATAACGTATTATATTCATACAGAGAGGTTTCTTGGAAGGAAGAGCAGGAGGAGCAGATCAAGAAGAACTTCCATATGAAGGCTTCCCACCGCCTATCCGATATGCTTAGAGATGCGCCTCAATGGGCAGCCCACTTGGATAGGAGATGAGATCTGGCGGCAACTACAAGCGCCTGGAACTCCCACGAGTTCAAGGCGATAGCGAAGGCGAAGAAGAATAGAGCCTACGAAAGGGTGGGAGCTTGCATCTTGGAGGTTCGGTCGGTCGGTAAGACGCAGCTAGACTTGTATGTTTTATATTATTATTATTATTATTATTATTATTATTATTATTATTATTATTTAGATAAGCTTTTTTTATTAAATAATTACAGTCTCGTGATTTGCAAAGGAGGTTGATTGCACGAGCTTCATCGTGCAACTCATATTAGGAAAGATGCAGGTGAGTTTGTCAATGAGCGGTCGAGGCGGACCCAGGTAATTATAAAACATAATGAATAGTTTTTAACAATGTTTATATTGTTTTATTACAATAAAAATTGACTAATTTGTTTATGTTTGTGAGGAGGAGTTTGAGGCGAGGATGTCTCGGGTTAGATCTCGAGACATCCTCATGTTCCCAGTCTCGAGCCCGGAAGGATCCAATGCGTCACTGATGGTTTGGGCAGATGTTGTTGGCGGCAAGAAGAAGGGTCGCCTATACGGTGCTGGCGACCTTGCCAGCAACTACAAGAAAGGGGCCCGCTGCCTCTCTGCTGGAGAGTCGTCCAGCAGTCGTGCTGCCGCGGATGAGCGGGAGATAGCAGAGTTGAAGCGGGCCATGGCGGCGGCGGCGATTAGCGGCGGCGGCGGCGCATCGCGGCCGTCCAACAGAGGAGAGGCCAGGACGGCTGCCATGTTGGCTCAAAGGCGGCGGCGGAGGACCTGTCCCATTTGCTAGCTCGCCAGCCGCCTCCTCCACCGCCTCCGCCTCGCCTCATAATCGGGTGATCATGTCGATGATGTAGATAGTGATCATGATCATGATTATCGGGACTATTAGTTATGTTTGTATCGATATTTTTATATTTTCGGATATTTTTTATTCTTGTTTTGTTCGTCGAATTTTTATATTTATTTTTTACGTTTCTTTTTAATTTGTTTTATAGTTATGTTATCGCATTACATTTTTAAATACAGGAAGAAATTAATTATTAAATGTGATAACTAGTAATCGTTAATTAAATGGATAAATAAATTAAATTGATTACAGAAATTAAAATTAAATAATTTAAAAAAGTAAATAATTTTTTAATAAAAATTTAAACAATTTTCAAAAAAAATTTAAAGTTCGGATTTACCGACGGTCATGGCCGTCGGGAAGGTCATCGGGAGTATCGGCGAGTTAAAACCGTCGAAAAAGCCGTCGGAAACTTACCGACGGGTTAAAGCCGTCGGAAATGTCATCGGAATTATCGACGGGTTAAAACCGTCGGAAATTTACCGACGGGTTAAAGTCGTCGGTACGTATTTGCGACGCTTGATTCATGCAAGCGGACATTAGGCCGTCGGTAATCCGTCGGAATTTTTTTATTACCGACGGTATTTGTGGATTACCGACGGCTTTTGGCCGTCGGTAATCCCGCTATTTCTTGTAGTGTACAATAACAGTTATCACACGATCATCGGTATGGCACCTTACGAAACGTTGTATGGACGTAAGTGTCAGACGGCTCTTTATTGGTACCAGAATGATGAGAGCTCTGTTGTGGGACCGGACATGATTCAACAGACGACCGAGAAGATATGATTGATCAGAGATAGGATGCGGACGTCTCAGAGTCGACAGAAGAGTTATGTGGACCAGGGTCGCCGACCGTTAGAGTTTGAAGAAGGAGAGCACGTGTTCCTCCGAGTTACACCTATTACTGGAGTTGGTCGAGCGATCAAATCCAAGAAACTTACTCGTAAGTTCATTGGACCTTACCAGATTCTTCGTCGTATTGGTCCAGTGGCATATCAGATTGCCTTGCCACCCTTCTTATCAAACATTCATGACATCTTTCACGTCTCACAGTTGCGAAAATATGTTTTCAACCCTTCTCATGTTATTGAACCGGATGTGATTCAACTACGGGATGACCTATCATTTGAAGCATCACCTGCAACGATCGTCGTTCAAAAGACTAAGCAGTTAAAGAACAGAGAAATCCGACTTGTCAAGGTCGTGTGGGATCAGAAGACCGGAGATGCAACGTGGGAGCTGGAAGAGAAGATGAAGAATCAATATCCAGAGCTTTTTCTTGGTAAGTATCTTACTCGTAGTTTCGAGGACGAAACTATTTTTAGAGGGGGAGTATTGTAACACCTGCATTTTTACGGTTTAGCGTTATTATAGTGTATTTTGGGCGTATTTATGCTATAATAAGCAATTTCTTGTTCGCTAAGTAAGTGATTTAAATAAATCAAGATCAAATTGAATTTGAGAATTAATATTTTATATTAATTCATGGTTCGAATATCGTCGAAAAATTCTAACAAAGTTTCGTCGCAATTCGAATCGCCGGGCAGTTTTGCAGTAGATAAAATTTTAAATGAACCCCGATTTCGATGAAAATCGAATCGTAACTTGTCGTGATTATTTTTGAATGTTTGATAGTGTTTTTATTATTTATAATAAAATAATATCACTCGGTGAATTAATTTCTCGCTAAATTAATTTTTGCGATTTTATCGGCGGGTAATTAATCGGTAACGCGGTTATTCAACGCCATGTTTTAGAAACCCTTAGACTCTAGAATTAGAGGGTAATCATGAGAGATGTAAGATTAGATGGGTAGGATTAGATGATGTGATTAGCATCTTTGCTTTATGAGAGGTGTCATTTTATGTGTGATTAAAATTGTATTACTTTCTTAAAACCATTTTTAACCACATGATTTACATTTAGTAAAATATTTTTTCCCTTCCTTTTATTTGAGGGCAGCCGCGACCCCCCTCTCTCTACCCTTATTTCATTTGCTTCATCTCCTTCTTTTTAGTGTGAGAGAGTTCAAGAGCTTCCATGGCTTCCATGGTCATCTTTCTTCATGGTTTTTGAAGTTGTTTCACTTCCAATCTTCCAACTTTCTTGCAACTAACTTCCTCTTCTCTTTGCTACCCCTCATTTCATCATCCAAGCAAGATTGAGAGCACCATTTTTCTCCCCAAAACAGCCCCTTGGCCGTGAGCTCCATAGGGAGAGGTAGTGATGGTTTCTTTTGTTTCATTCTTGCTTTATGTCTTGTTTTATGCTTGATTTAAGCTTGATCATGATCATTGATGAGGTGAACCAATTTTTCCCCAAAAATGTGAAACCCTACGCCCAAAACCTAGAGGAAAAAGGGATTAGTGGTGATCATCTTGTGAATCAAGAAATTGATTGATGATTCTAGCTTCATTGTTGTTGTTGTTGTTGTTGTTGTTTTAGTTATAGTTTTGGAACTAAAACTTTGTTTGGGTAATTTTTGATGAAAAACCTATTCTTGAAAAGAGGTGAAATTGAGTTTGGTTTTGTGTGAGCGTTGGTTTGTGAGTTAGATTGTTGTTTTGTGCAAATTTGGACTATGGAAGGATGTTATTTACTTGGTTTGGAAGTTTTGTAATTGTCTCCTATTTTTGTTGATGAAGGCCGCGAGTTATATAGGAGGTGTGGAAGGAAAATTGTTTTGCAAACTTGTTTATAATGGTTGTATGGATATGTTTGTAGGCTTTGGAAAATTTAGAAAAAGGTTTGATTTCATTTGGATTTGTTTTGAGATTACTAAGGCTATGAAACACATTAGGTAAGTTGGGCTTCTTGAGACCCAAGGAACAAGTGGAGCCTTAATTCTAATATTTGAGAAAAGAGTGGAAAATGATAATGTTGTATGCCTTAAGTCTTTAAGAAAATGATTTCTTAGTTTTAAAATTTGATTCTTTAATTAGTTATTCATTTTCAAGTGTATGTAACTATTTCAAAAACTAGTATTCTAAATTAAGTTCTATGTGATGGTGGTTGGTTAGGAAAAGGGATAGGATGAGAGCCTAAGGTTTTACGTTGAGTCTTAGATTTGTGCTAAGCTTGCCTTGTGGTGATAGGGTTTGTGGATTCTGAGTTCGTGCGACGCGGGAACGAGGCGTGCGGTACCACGCTAGCGGACGACTTTGGTAAGGGCAACTTAGATATTGATAGGAATTTAATTTTCAGCCTTATGCAAAGAAGTCTGAGAACCTCAGGGTTCGAAGTGAGGGTCTCGTACCCCTTCGACTTCTATTTCTTAAAATTGTAATTATGATTATTTAGTGGGCTTGTCTGCAAGTGGTTGGCAGCTGTCCCCAACCCCCCACACTTGTTTGATTTCCACTATGTCAACTCCACTGAGTTGCAGAGGGATGAACTGAATTGTCAATTTGCGTTGTTTACTGAGTTGTGATTGGTTGAAATGAATTGCTTATACTGCTAAACTGTTTCGCACTATATTGAGCTTGGCATGAATATTATTTGATATGCGGTTAAATAATTATTCAATTTGCTTCGTAAATTATCGTATGCGGTGACCTATTCATTGGAGTGCGAGAGTTTAGTCAAGTCGTTGAGTTGTCGTGACGTTTTTAAGCTTCGATCCAAACTAGGGTGCTAGGATCCCCTAAATGGCTCAGGCAGGTTCTTCGGCAGCTTAGCTAGACGTCATAGCGTCAAGGAACCTGAGCTAAATATCCTAGGGTGAGCGGAGAGCCCAAGGCTACGGCTGGTATTCAGTGGATGGATCGGCGTTACTTTTCGAAAATTGTCAAGTGTCGTGAGAATATGAGTCTTGAGTTGAGTCTTGTGAGAGTTTTGAGTTGCGTCTTGAGTATTGTGCATATAGTTGATTTTGCCTATTGTTATGATTGTTATTCCCTGATTTATTGAGAAGTTGACCTTTTCCCGTGGTGCCTTCAACCAATGATGGTGACCCAGGCGATGACGAAGAGCGTACTGATACCGGCGATGAGGACATCGTCGGAGATCATCTTTGATTTTTCAGACATCGAGATGCCCGTGGCGATGGAGTTCGACCCCATCTCCCATCGCGTTGTTTATACTAGGGATGTTGTACAGAGCTTTCGAGAGGGTGGTTGGTAGTGAGACAGGAGACTTCACGGCGCACAGTGAGCTTCCCGATTCGGATGATGCAGGTGGTGGACGCTTGGCGAGCTATTCAGGGAGAGAGGACTATGCCAGCATCATCTTCCTCACCAGATGGACCCCTCGAGATCCCGAGGCGTACTGCTTCCCGACTTGCTTCCCAAGGACGAGGATCAAGGGTTCGATGGACCGCTCGTAAGAGTGTGATCAGGCGTGGGACTACAAGAGCTTCTACTTCCAGGGCTGTTGTTACTCCGAGTCCTTTGGCAGAGCCTGAACCAGAGCCAGCAGCAGAGCCGACCTCCCTCATGCTTGATAGGACCCCTACTCCGCCGATGGACCCTCCTCATGTGTGTAGTGTGTGCGTAGAGGTGGGTTGTAGCGGTGTAGGTGCTGCAGAGGATGTGCTAGCTTGAGAGAGGATGTCTTGAGAGGGCGTACAATGGTGTACCTTTTATTGATCTGAACTGGAGAGGACCCGATGGACGATGAGGAGGAGGAGGATCCATCTGAGGATCCGGATAGTTATCTGTAGTCGTCTTGTTGTCTGACTATATGTTTATGTTATATTTGGATGACTGTAGTATTTGTTTTGGTGTACAGTTTCTCTGGTGACCAGTCGGGCTTGATGGATGCTTTTTTGTACAACAGGGTAGACTGGTGGTTTACTTTTGGAGCAGCCCCCTGCATGGGTGTCTGCCAGGAGTACCCCCGGGGTATGATTGCTCTCACGAGGGTCTTCATACCATAGGTGTATTTTCTCGTACATTTTCATGCACTGCTTATTTTGTACGTACTGTTTATGCAGACTTGGTTATGTGTATATATATATATATATGTATGTATTTCCAGTGCTTGAGTCTTGTGTCTTAGTTTGCACCATGTTTCGAAACGCTGTGACAACTCTATGTGTACTTTGCGAATGTGACTGTTTTTTTAAAAAAAAAATATAGACCACATTTTCCAATGGACACAAGAGCACTATTTTAAAAATGCATCGCATACAGGTTTAGTTCTAGATTACTAGCGGTCCGGAAACGGGTCGTTACACATTACACTAGAAATTGATGAAATCTAGCAAGAGTCCCTCAATCTCTCTCAAGATTGTGAAACCCTAGAGTTTTTCCCCCTTTTCTCTTCTCACATTCGCTCTCTCTCCCCCCCCTTTCTTTCCAATCCGCGATATGTCCCTGTTTTCTGCATTTTTTCTGTTTTATACAGACTGTGAATCGATTCACAGCTTATGTGTGAATCGATTCACACAGGTAAAATACACCAGGTTGTGAATCGAAGTGAGTGAATTGATTCCTGCTCCTCCATTTCGACTCCTAGAGGCTTGGAATTTCCTGAATTGATTCAGGCTTGTGGGAATCGATTCCCACTACATTAAAATCAAGGAAACTTAATTCTAACACCCAATCTTGAGACCTCCTCCCTAACCCTTCTTAAACCAACTCACAATCAATCATTGACATCACTTTAAAGCTAATTTCAGCTCACCTAACCACTCAAGATCAACAAAGACACAACATCTTCATCTTGCAATTATGCTCATCAACTTGAAATCAATTTGAAATTCACAATTAATTACACTAATCTCATGCACATAATTTCAAGCTAAAGTTGAGAAATTTGGGGCGTTACAGCACAAATGTGCGATTTTGGTCCCTAAAATTCTAATTGAGCAAATTAGGTCTCTAGGTATCGCAATTGTCCGATTTTGGTCCCTCCGTACAATTATCATTCAATTTATAACTGAAAATATTGTAAAAGTTTTTAAATTTTTAAGCCAACTAATATGCTACATAGACCAAATTATGTGCTAAGTCATACTCACACGTGATCCATCAGGATTATTTTTATTAGAAATTAAACGACAAGAGAGACTAAAATCGCACTATTGCAATAAACGGATGACTCAATTCACACAATTGGAACCCATTACACAATCGCAATGTCTGGATGACCCAATTCGCGCAATTGAAACTTGAGAGACCAAAATCGCACAATCACGATACCCGAAAGGCCAAAAGTGCATATATATATATATATATATATATATATATATATATATATATATATATATATATATAGCTTTAAAAAAAACGATAGCATTGTCTGTGAGGAAAATAAAATTATTAATACCTTCGATTGGATTCACATGAACTCATGTAAGTAACGATTATGTTAATAAATATGATGTTATATATTGGGCTGGCTTACTTAGGCAACTTTTTAGAAATTTATAGTTCGTTGTGATTAAAAAAATAACTATTAGGGAGGTTGTGTTCTCAATTAACTGGATGGAGTAAGTCCTCCGCCAGGTTGTTCCTGAGGTTGCGAAGTTTCAGTCACAACATTCTTTTCTTTTCATTCTTTAATTGACGGTATAAAAATTGGAATTGATATGCGTGCTTTTGTTTTCGTTTACAAATCGCATAATGAATTTGGCTCTATTGTTTTTCATAGATATCATTATATTAATTTAGTAAAAAGTCTTTATAAAGAACTACTTAGTTGTTTATTCTCATGATAAGTGCAAGAGTGGATTATGAACCTAAATATTGAATAGACAAAGTAAGATTAGGCAGGTGTGATCGTATATTGGTTTACATATGGAATAGACCTTTAGCAACATTTTTCAAATTAGTTTATTTCAGTTACTTCTTTTTTTTTCTTCTCTGTAAGATTCAAAGCTTTTACATATCCTAATACATAGGAATAATTTGCATTAACTTGTCAATCTCTTTGTTTAATTTTAAGAATAAATCGTGATTGGGATTCCTCATAAGCACCATAATTGGAAATTTGAGGCTTTCAATTTCTAATATTCACATCAGATATGAGGATGGTGAGGTAAAGGACAATTCAAACATTTTATGAAAGTAAATTAGATCATGAAGAAAGAAACAGCCAGACAACATAGTGGTTCCTACTGTACCAAGTTAACATAATAATGCCAGTAGCAGTACATCAAAAATTAAGTCACTAAATTATTCAATGGTGCTTTTACGAAACACAGGCAAAATTTTGATGATTCCACATACCAACAAATTCTAACTCATCCACACCCCACTTAAACTAGCCAAAACAATAAATAAACAATATTTTAACCAGCAAAAAAATGAATTCATTATTATTAGCTTTTTTAAAAGAGCCTACTTCTTTGGACATCTTATTTGTTGCAAATTACACATCAAAATTGTGTAAATGAACAAATGCATAGATTAATGGCCTCTATGTTGGTTGCAACCCTATCACCTGTGCAAGGGGGTAGTAGGTGGAAAATTAACAAATGAGTGACTCAGTAAATGTCAACAGAAAATGGACAATGCAAACACACTTTATGAGATTAGTCGTCGGATACATTAGTAAATCAACCCTTATCAGCTCACAACCCTAGAAATGACATTAGTCGTCGGATACATCCGACGGCTGACAATCAATCTAGGGTTACTCGATACTATCCACACGTCAGCAGCCTGACCTCACCTATAAAAGGTCCATGACCTAATCAATAAGGGTACGCACTGTTCATATTTCCTTACCTCATCTTACTCTGATACTGACTTAGGCATCGGAGTTTGTGCAGGTACACCCCCCACAGTCGTATTTCGCCACCCGTGCTTCTCCTCCGGCCACTTCTGAGATCCACTTCGGATCACTTACCAAAAAAATATTGAAAAATAAAACCATAAAAGTGATATCTCTTTCTACGTGTCTCTTCTCTTCTAACTTCTGCCATAAATTAATATTCAAGCACTTTACTAACCATGTATTCGATTATACATTTGAAAAATTTAAAACATTAAATTGCTTAATTTGAATTTCCTAAATCCTATATTTGTTTTGTTTAGACAGGCTAACCAAATTCCTTTCATTCATAAAATAACCCTGTCTAAATAAAGAAGTTCAATTTCCTTAATAACAACAGTAAACTGACAAAATTTCTTTGTTTAAATGTAACCTTACTTAGACCTAAATTGATAGAAAGATAAACTAATAAAACTTAAATGTACAGAAAAGGAAAATGGTGTTGAAATGTATATGGTGCAATGAAATTAAATACTGTGAAGAACATGAGTGATAAAAGTGCAGAAACGTGCAGGAAGAGACATAATTGCATCAGCCTTGAATTAAAAATACATGCAATCTGAAGATGCATGAAATTTAAAAAGACTGACATACTGGACTGTAATATGTAAGTTGTGGAACTAAGTATTCAACTATTCATAAAAAGATTGACTTAGGATGTATAGGATGTTTTATGACGGAGAATAACCAGCCCAAACTAAATTGTGCAAACAAGTGTTCATAAGAAACTAATAAGATAACCTACAAGTGGTAGAAGCCATTAGGAGGAAAGAAACAATTTGGCCTATAGATGTGGAATAATGCACGATTTTCTTTGGTTTAGTAGAGCAGGAAACAAAGTTGCTCATTCATTACCTTGCTAAGGAAGCATGACAATCGTGGTGGTATAAGTATATCATCTGTTAACCTTCCCCTAGCAATGCTTCCTTTAGTTGAGTCAGCGAAAGTGTCAATCCAACATACCTTGGCACCTTTCTTCATCATCTCTCTTCAGTGAACAGAAAATGCATATACTTGTGTTGGACATACTGAATACGCAGAGGCCTCCTACGTTGACTCAGTAGAAAACGGAGAATTCGATCAGCAACGGCCCAAAAAAGATGACAAACAGAAAAAGGTTTGGGAAGGGACTTCATGTGCTGAGCGGCGAACCAAAACTTCTTCAAATTCCATAACGTGAGGGACAAGGACGCCATTGTTGATCTTCTCTGTTTTCTCCTTCTCCAGGGGGTGTTCTCCTTCTACCTTTAACAATCGCGTGTGCACTCTCGTGAATCTCAGAACCCGGAGAATCCTTAATCGCATATACAAAATATGGATCGACAATAATAGGTGAAAAAGAATTGATGAAGCTATCTGCACGGCAAGGTCGTGAGTGCGCATCAAATGGTGTAGAGATGTTAAAATTTGCCCCAAAAAATTGGTTGAAACCACTGATTCCTTCTTACACCATTGACGATGCGATTTCAGCGCAAATTCCTCTTCCTCATCGTCTATCGGCAAAATGTCACGATATTCGGGCTTAAAACACCAAAAAAATATCGCTGTGAACGTTTCCCAACTCAACTGTGGAAGATGCGGATACCGCCAGAGCCACTAGTGATGCGCACTGCCTTGAAATGCCGTCACAGCTTCCGACAGTTTCACCACCTCTGGTGTTCCCTGCTCGTTGAAGAATTTCTCAACATAAAGCACCCACCAATAGGCATCTTTTTCTCCATCAAACACTGTAACCGCCATCGGTTCAGTGGGTATGAGATCAAAAATAAATGCACTAAACGATACGACCCAATTCGAGTAGGGCCACACTCCAGAAGAAGGAAGAGGAGGAGGAAATAAGATTGCAGAGAAGAGATAAATTGGGTTTTTAATTCTGAGTTATTTCATTTCATTCTAGTGGAATTTATACAACGGTTTCATTCCCTAATCCTAAGGATCCATTGCCAAGTGGCCAATGATCATTATACCTCACATAACCGTGGGATTCCTTACAACTGAAAAATGCATACTCAGGAAAACAGAAAAATAGCAAAAATAACAAGAGAAGCTTCTAAATGAGTCAAGCTGGCAGTGTTGGTATAATCTCAGGGAATATTCACACATAATCTTCTAACTATTAATGACAATTACTGATGATGCGTATCAGTAAGCATATATAGCCTCATCAAGCACACCAAAGAGGCAGCGTAATTAACCACAACTCATTCAGATGAGAAAAACAATCATCACCACACATATATGTTTATATCACTGGCTGAAAGACATACTTCAACTTTAAAAGATGTTCTAGAATCGTCCTTGACCACATAATTGTAAAAATAGAGTACCACATTTTAATGCTGTCTGCAGCGTACCAATCAAATAGATATATTGAAGTTCATTTGGGCAATCTTTAAGTTCTCTCTCTCTCTCTCTCTCTCTCTAGCATGAATCCAAGATGAGTTAAGAACCAGCTGAAGAAACCAGAATTGAAACCAAATATGTTTATTAATCTGATTAGAGACGCTTGGTGAGGAGCTGATCGGCATTGAATTGTGCTGCAATGGCCTTCAACTGTGATGCCATGAATACAAGCCTGTGCCACGGGGGTTGTGTTATTCAAAATAAAAATTAGATTCTATAGCAATATCATTATCAGGTAAAGAAATAAAACAATACTTGCTTCCCAAATCAACATGGATGTACATGTACTTGGTGTAAACAGTAAACACAATCAGAACAAGAAAAAAAATATAATATATATTGAGTTGCAAAAATATCTTTATGATTAAATTATAGATAACCAAGCTCTATACATGGAAAATTGGAAATAGGATCACTCATTTTATTGAACATACTATCTGTAACAAAATTTTGAAGTAAATGAAATTAATATAAGTTTGAAGAAATCAAATAATTCTGTTTTCACCTTTCTCAACTATAGATCTATAGTCATAATAAATCTGTCCAAGTATATTGATATGTGTCACTTGCTCATTAAACTGTTTCCCCACTTTCACCTTTCATTCTATTATTTTCTAAGTCAATCTTAACTGCGGTTCAAATTTAAATAATGTATTATTATCCTTCCAAATCGAGGACTAATTCGTAAGACGAACCCAACAAAGAATATTCAAGAGAGAATGAATTTCATTTTGGGAGATTCATCTTCTAGCAAATTACCTTAAAGAAAACTCATCTTCTAGCTTATAAAAAATATAAAAACAAAACAAATTCATTAGATTAAGAGATAGTAAAACATTAACAGTAGCTAATAGATAATCATTCAAACAATTCAATCAAATCAAAGCCATCATAGGATAAAATAACCACACAACATATTATACAAGGTACACAAATTAACATAAATTCAAAAAAGTAAATCGTAGAAGAGGAACTTACTTTCAACAAGTCGAAACCAAGCTTTCAACATAATCTTTGGCAAAGCACCACCATGTATTATCGGTAGTTCTAGTTCTCTCTACACTATTATCTTTACTATTATAGAGAATTGTTTGGCTTACACCGATTGCCAATATCATTATATCACTGTTCAGGGAAAGGTGCAGTGGCAAACATGAGAGGATGGGTGCAAGAATAGGATTCTGATAAGTAATTTTAACGAATTGAGTCCAAGACTCTTCAACTCCAAATTGCTTCAACTGCCATATGACAAAATGCGTTCGCTTGAAATCATGAGAAAAACATAGGCAGTCCATCAACACACATAGTATTGGCTCAACATCTGGCACTACGTCAAAACCCCGAGGGAGCCGCAACTGCTTGTTCATCTCCGTCTCCAGATCAAGCGAGATAATCACAAATTGCTCAACAGTAAGATCTTTCTTCTCATAGTAAACAGAAAGGATGTCATCATCATTTCTAAGGGCCAACCAATTAAGATTATTACTCAAATACACACCATAATTGTCAACCGGATGAGTAATGCGAATAGTAACCACAGGGAAGCTTTGAATATCTCTCCAAACATCATCACCCAAATTGAAAACTCTCACAGTGGTTTTCAATCGAGATTCACCGTCAACATCCAAACGCAACGCCACGACCTTATAAATGTCTGTTGAATTATCATAACCCAAAGTGAACCTAAAAGAGGTAGGGAGATTCTTCTTAAAAGGATTAGGGAAATGATAGCCATAATCGCGAAAAAAACCCTAATTGTTCAGATAGTTTCCGCGTGGCTGTGTTCCAGAAACGGAACCACACATCTTGATACGCAGGGGTGCCAACAGAACAACCGAGAGTGCAGATCAATCCATTGCAGGAACCAACAACCCAGCGACAGTCTTTTATCTTCAATCCGTAGTAAGGGTTGTCGTCGTCAAGGGTGATCGACGCTTAGCTGGAGGGATATTCATCGGAGCATTGCCTTTGAAGTTGAATGGAAAACCCTAGTTAGCTTAGCACAATTGTATGCCGTGTGAACTGCTAACGCTTTATGTCGCATTTTTTTTTCCGGTCAACATTTTCGCATTTCTCTTTTGCCTTTTTTTTTTTTTGGGTTGGTAACTTGGTATTAACTACCCGTTTGCCTTTTAAAAAGAACAAAAATGCCATGAAGAATCTCTCTTACAAAGTATATACAAAATTGGATAGAATAGCATATAAAAAATTATTTTTTTATTGGAGTATATACAAAATTATGATAGCAATAAAACATGTTCCAAACAAAAAGTAGTGGCGGCTTTTATGATGGATCACCTTGATAAGTGATTCACGATAGACCGATACTTAAAAAACGCCTGAAACTCTAACAATGACCGACGCCATCTCCCGAAAATAAAAACTCATGGTCCTCTTCGTCCTCAAGGTTGAGACGTTGACTTGATCGATGCTGGTTTGACAAAAACAAAGGAGAAATAAATATGAGTTGAGTTTTAAGGCACTGATATTCATTTTCTCTTGTTTTAGTTGAACTGACACTAATCAGGTCATCATCTCAGCCTTGAGGACAATGAAGATTGTGGGCTCCTGCTTTTGGAGGGTGTCCACAGGCATCGTTGATGTTTCAAATTATTTTCAAATATCAGCACACCGTGAACCGTGATTCAACGTAGAATTTGTCATATATATACACTTAGGATTGTTACCAACACATGCTCTAACATTCACATTCTTATTGGTTGATTCAAGTAGGTTTCACTAAATAATGTGGGTCTCATATAATTTGGTGGGACCCATATAAATTTTAACCAATATGAGAGAGTGTATTGGTGGGGCTATATATATATATATATATATAAGTTTAAAAAAAAGATAGCATTGATTGTGAGGAAAATAAAATTATTAATACATTTGATTGGATTGACATGAAGAAACGATAATGTCAATAAATATGAGGGTATATATTGGGTTTACATGCTTAGGTGATTTTTCAGAAATTTAGAATTAGTTGTGATTAAAAAATCAACTATTACGAGTCAAGAAAAAAAATCAACTATCAGAGAGGTTGTGTTCTCAATTTGGAGAAGAAAAGGAAGCAGTAGGCAATGATTTAAAAACCGGACCGGACCAGACGGTCCGACCGTCACCTGGTAATGTTAGCGGTCGGTTCAACTTCAATTAAATCGTAGTTTGATTGAACCGCCCAGAACCGGGTTGAACTGGACAAAAGAACCGGGTTGGACTGTTTTAACTTTTTTTTATTATTTTTTTTTATTTCTCAAAATTAGTATTTATTTATTTATTTATTTATTAGTCACCCGGTTCAGCCGACTATTCAACCGATTTAACCAATTAAATTATGACCCGGAGGTCTTGCCGGTTCGATCTCCGATCCGATTTTTAAAACATTGAGAGTAGGTCCCCTGCTATGTTCCCGAGGTTGCCAAGTTTCGGTCACAACATTGTTTTCTTTTCATTTTTTTAATTGACCATATAAAAGCTTATATGATTGCATAATATTGGCTTTATGGTATTCTATACTCCCTCTGGAACCATTTATAAGGCAAAAAGTGATTTCCAGATTTGTTAAAAAATGTATGTATCTGGTCCAATTTTTGGACCAAATACATACATTTTTTAACGAATCTGGAAATGACTTTTTGCCTTATAAATGGTTCCGGAGTAGTATATACTAGTGCGTATACCTGTGTGATGCACGGCGTAAATGATAGTCTATGACAGTTACAATTCATCAGTTCAGTTCAAAGGAAATATTGTAATATTTACAACTCAAACTCCTTTTGTAAAAGTTGAATGAAGGTAATGTTAAAAAAAAAATTTAGTTAACATTGTCGCTGCTCATTCACTTTTATCATTTCTTGGTCCGCCAAGTGTGACGCCCTTATTTATTTATAATATTTTCCCATAATTTCGCGTTATAATAATAATAATAATAATAATAATAATAATAATAATAATAGTAGTAGTAATAGTAATAATAATAATAATAGTAATAATAATAAAAAAAAATACAGAAGGAAAGAAAATTTTTTCATTATACTATAATATTTTACATCAAGTTTGGAGTACATACAAGGGTTTCTCGGAACTACCAAAAAGATAATATACATCAGTGTCAAAATCCATCTAGATACACAAAAATGACACTCTTAAACAAAAGGGTCAAAGTCAATGGTCAAAGATCAAAGTCAAAGGGGTCAAAGGTCAAAAGGTCCAATATCTCAACATCTAACAGTCCAACAAACTAAAATCCAACGACACACGGAGAAACTCCTACATCTGTTCGGGCCTAGAGATCCTAATCCTGAATAGTGGTGGCAAGCGAGAATCCCCAGTATGAGGATGCCCATGAAACCTAGGCTGATATGCTCTTATGGGATCCCTAGAGGTCGAAGGAACAGTCGACTCGGAACGACGTAAACCTCTGACACCTACACTATCTCTGGCCACACTAAAAGATCATGATGAAGATGGAGTAGTATGGTAATGCCGTCTCGGCTCCCGCCACATGCGGTTAAAAGGCAACGCGATCAGGAAATCCCCAACAAAAGATGCTCTGGGTGATCCTAAGATATGGAAGAAAATACTAACTAAGCCTGTATATATGACGACATGATGGTTGTAATCTATCTGCCAACTATCGTCGTCGATGTCGTGATAGTACACTTTCAAAGTCATCCCAGACTGGTACACTCGACTCCTGTAGCATGGACGGGTGAAAGTAGTGTGACATCTTCACTCTCGTGTGGATCTTCAAAATCTAAATATAAAAAATACATATAAAAGAAAACAAACAACACATAGGAGATAAGAACACTATACACCAAACAAAATGGGAAAGTAGAGGAATAGAACATGTGAAAGAATAGGTCACACATCTCTCGATCAACTGTTAGGATCATCGCCTCACTACCCATACCCATGCAGTTTAGATCTATATGTCTACGTGGCCACACAACTCAACTAGGGCAGAAGCAGCCTCACCTTAGCTACTTTGCCTTGATAGATTTTAGCGACCAGACCCAACCAGTTGTCCATCCCCTTTCCCGCTCATCGTACCCCTAAGAATGCATCCTTGCTCTTTGATAAAAACAGGTATCGGGGCGGCACTCGGGATCGGCAATATGGACAGTGATGCAATAATACCCCATCAGGATGACCAGGCTACACAGCGACTCGACAAGATGGTAGCGAGTCATCCGTCACCTGTAGACTTATCGGACCCAAACTATCCTCAAGGACCGGCGTGTCCTATACCGGCTGCATGCCCACACTCTGGCACCTAACCTCGTACACAACTTATGTGTACGGCGATGGATTTACAGCACAACTATGTACCTTATTATTCAGCACCTAACAGCTCATCACCACTTAGCAGCTCAGCCTATCAGTTTCTTATCACTTTATTATTCAAATAACAATTTACTTATTCTTCCCCACGCTATCAGCACAAGTATATATAATAACTGAATAATAATTAAACAGTTGACCAATAAACACTATACAGCAAATGTTAACACATACTCCTAGTGTTGCTCAGGCGACAACTACACACAATCATCAAACAATTATAAGTTCTCCAACCTAGAGTTTTCACACTACACTACGCCTATGGTTGATGGACTATTGACTGCTATCCTTAGCAGTCATAGTCACAACACCCCTCCTAGGGTGTTGTGATATCAACCCCTAGTAGGGCTTAGGTCACTCTACTTCCCTATTCTACATCTATCCTATTCCTACTATCCCTAGTGTATAAAGTCCAGATCTCCCCATACCTGACTTAAATGATCGCCGTCGTCTGCGTACGTCCCATCGCGTAACTTGGAGCTCCTCCACATTTTCTCCAAACATTTCAGCACTGCCTTGCATCACGTCGTCATGCCAAGTCCGTCGCGTCGCGATGGGCGAGTTCCAGATCCTTCGTTTTCTCTCTTGCACCGCCTTATCTTGCCAATGTCCTCGCATCGCGACATCGCGTCGTGAGCTGTTCCTTTGTTATTTCATCGCTTCACGATGGACATGTTATAGGCAATTTCCAATTTCTTCGATTTCTAATGGTTTTCTAGGGTTTCTAAGGGCATTTTGGTCTCCTTCTATTCCTTTTTAACCTTTTTATCATTTTAGAACTATTCTATTTTTCTCAGGATGTCACATTACTACAGCCGTTAAAATAATTTTCGTCCTCGAAAATTACTGATTACACACCTACGAAAAGATGAGGATATTATGTCTTCATATCAGCTTCTCGTTCCTAAGTAGTATCTCCGGTTCGTTCATCCCACACAATCCGTACCAAAGGAATTTGTTTCCCTCTAAGTTCTTTTATCCTCCGATCGACAATCTTGCAAGGCATTGCTTCGTATTCTAGATTATCTCTGAGCTGTACCGACTCACGCTCAATAATATGGACGGGTCGAGATGGTACTTTCGAAGTTGAGATACATGGAAAACATCATGTAGGTTTGATAGGTTAGGGGGTAAAGCAATATGGTAGGCAACAGGTCCAACTCTTCGGAGAATTTGGAATGGTCCAATGAATCGAGGAGTTAGCTTTTTAGATTTAATAGCTCTGCCAATGCCAGTTCTAGGAGATACTCTCAGAAATACATGATCTCATTCTTCAAATTCCAAAGGTCGGTTCCTTTTATCATGGTAACTTTTCTATCGGTCTTGAGCTGCTTTCATCTTTTCCCTAACCATCTTGATTTGTTCTAAGGTTCGTTGAATTAATTCAGGTCCTAAGATTAGATTTTCTCCTGTCTCAAACCAACAAAGAGGTGTTCAACACTTCCAACCATATAATGCTTCGAAAGGAGCCATCCCAATACCGGAATGATAGCTGTTATTATAAGTGAACTCTATTAAAGGTAAAAGTTCATCCCAATTTTCCATTTTCTCAAGAGTACATACTTTCAATAAATCTTCCAAAGATTGGATAGTTCGCTCAGATTGACCATCAGTTTGGGGATGGTATGCTGAGCTCATGCTTAGTTTAGTACCCATGGCTCGTTGTACACTTCTCCAAAGTCTTGAAGCAAACTTAGGATCTCTATCGGATATGATAGTAGTAGGAACACCATGTAATCTAACTATCTCATGGATATAGAGATGGGTCAATCTTTCTAAGGAATAACTTCTATTGATGGGTAGAAAATGAGCACTCTTAGTTAATCTATCTATAATAACCCAAATGGCATCATATCTCTTCTGAGTCCTTGGTAATCCCACTACAAAATCCATGGTTATACTATCTCACTTCCATTCAGGTACTGTCAAAGGCTGAAGTATTCCTGCAGACTTCTTATGTTCATTCTTAGCTTTTTGACAAGATAAACAAGATGAAACAGAATTTGCTATGTCTTTCTTCATTCCAGACCACCAAAATAATTTCTTAAGGTCTTGATACATTTTGGTAGCTCCAGGATGGATACTTAGTCTATCCTATGTCCTTCATCCAAGATCGCTCTTCTAATCTCTAAGTCCTCAGGAACACATATCCTAGTCTTAAATCTTAATACTCCATCTGTTCCTATATTGAATTCTGAACTCTTCTCTTGTTCAACTAAGGTTCTCATTTTCTTAAGATACTCATCTGTCTCTTGTTGCTTCTTAAGAGATTCCATGAAATCATTAGTAATGGTGACTTTCCCTAAATATAGTCTCTCTCCCAGTACATCTATTCCAAGACTTAAATCTCTAAATTGTTCTATCAAATCTAACTCCCTAACCATCATTGCTGATACATGTAAAGATTTTCTACTAAGTGCATCTGCTACTACATTTGCCTTTTCCTGGGTGATAATGCAATTCAAACTCATAATCCTTTATGAATTCCATCCATTTCCTCTGTCGCATATTTAATTCTTTTTTATCAAACAAATATTTCAAACTCTTCTAATCACTATAGACACAGAATTTTATTCCATACAAATAATGTCTCCATATTTTTAAGGTAAATACTATAACAGCCAATTCTAGATCATGAGTCGGATAATTTCTCTCATGAATCCTAAGTTGTCTAGAGGCATAGGCTACTACCATTCCTTCTTGCATCAACATACATCCTAACCCTTGATAAGAAGCATCGCAATAAACCTCAAATTCCTTCGAAGGGTCAGGTAACACTAACACTGGAGAAGTGGTTAATCTATTCTTCAACTCTTGGAAACTTCTCTCACACTTGTCTGTCCATTCAAAAGTAGATCCCTTCCTAGTTAATTGGGTTAAGGGTAAGGCTATATTAGAAAATCCTTCTATAAATCTTCGATAATATCCAACTAATCCTAAGAAACTTGTTACTTCACTAACAGTGGTAGGTCTGTCCATTGCAATACAGCTTGAACTTTGGCTGGATTTACTGCTATTCCTTCTTTGTTTATGATATGTCCTAGGAATTGAACTTCTTCTAACCAAAACTCACACTTAGACAACTTGGAATAGAGTTGCCTATTCTTAAGAATTTGTAATACTTCTCGTAGGTGTTCTACATGTTCTTATCGGGTTCGGGAATATATTAATATATCACCTATAAAGACAACTATAAATTCATCTAAGTATGGTCGAAATATCCTATTCATGTAATACATAAAGACTGTTGGAGCATTGGTGACTCCAAATGGCATCACTAAATATTCATAATGTTTATACCTAGTTCTAAAAGCAGTCTTAGGAATATCCTCCCTCTTAACTCTAATCTGATGATATCCCGACCTCAAATCTATCTTAGAAAAGACAAAAGCTCCTTTTAGTTGGTCCATCAAGTCATCTATCCTAGGTAACAGATATTTATTCTTAATGGTAACTCTATTTAGTTGTCTAAAAACAATACATAACCTAAATTTTCCATCTTTCTTTTTCACAAACAAAATCGGTGCAACCCAAGGTGAAACACTAGGTCGGATAAATCCTTTACCTAACAATTCATCCAATTATTTCTTTAATTCTGCTAACTCCAGAGGTGACATTCTATAAGGGGCTATGGAAATAGGTCATGTTCCTGGAATAAGGTCAATAGCAAATTCAACTTCCCTCTCTGGTGGTAGTCCGAAAATATCGTTAGGGAAAACTTTAGGGTATTTATTTACTATTGGTATGTTTTCTAAGGTTGGAGAATCTTTTCCTTCTATTGAACAGAGCATCATGTATGTCTGAAAATTCTCTTTTTCTCTTCGAATCCCAGCATTAGCAGACTCCTCAGAAAAGGACAAAGTTTTGCAAGCACAATCTAGGATAACATGGTTAGCTGATAACCAATCCATACCTAAGACTATATCTAACTCTTGTAAGGCTAAACAAACTAGGTCTACCAAGAAATCACGGTTTTCAATTTTAATAGGACATTGATGACACACAGTGGTGGTACAAAATGAATCATTGGTGGGGGTTGAAACAACCAAAGTATGTGGTAAGGATGACACAGGAAGTTTGAGATGTTCAACACAATCATTGAAAATAGAAGAATGTGTAGCACCTGAGTCAAAAAGCACAGACAGAAGATGTCCAGATACGAGGCACATACCTTGAATCATGTCGGACGATTCCGCTCCTTGCACTGTAAACACTCTACCAGAAGCAGGTTTATCAAACTGTCCCCTTGATTGCCTTCCTCCTCCGGTTCTTCCTACCCCTTGTCTTTCCTGATTCTGATTGGATCATTTCTCATTAGTTGCACCAGTAGATGTTGGGTTTGGATTTACTCTGCAATCCTTAATGACATGTCCAGGCTTTCCACACCTAAAACAAACCCTTGGATCTGCCTGTGGACAATCCTATACTAAATGCTCTCCTCCACATCGATAACAGTATAAAGGTCTATCAAATTGTCTGGGAGTTTGTTCTTTTCCAGGTCGAGCATAAGGGTTTCCTCGATTTCCCCAATTTCCTCGTCCTTTATTGTTTCTCACTGGTCTTCCACTCTTCGGTTGTTCTTTCTTTGGTTCCACACTTCCAACTCTATACACCTTTCTACCATATCATAGAAATTTGTCAACTTCAAAGGTAGAATTGACTTTCGAAGTTCCATCCTAAGTCCATTGACAAATCGATGGCACATCCATTCTTCATTAGGATTCAATTGATAATACTCAGAATATTTGACCAGAGCTTCAAATCTCATAACATAGTTTCCCACCGTCCTATTTCCTTGGGTTAATAATCCAAATTCTCGATCCTTCTGTTGTCGAATGGTAGCTGGAAAATATTTTTCGAGAAAACATTCCTAAAAAACTTCCCAAGTAATAGCTCTTCCTTCAGCTTCCAATACCCTCCTCTTACTTCGCCACCAACTCTCTACTTCCCCGGTTAATTGAAATGTAGCATAATCATCTTTCCTCTCTTCTCTACATCTCATTGCCGCAAAGATCTTCTCCATTTCTTGAATCCATTTTTCAGCACCTTCTGGATCATAGTCCCCTTTAAATTGAGGCGGATTCCCTTTAAGGAAGGTCACCAGCCCCTGATCAGTTTCATTGTCTCTTTGCGGTTGTGATGATGCAAGTCGAATCAGTTCTGTGTTCTGTTGATTTTGTTGTAGCATAGCTACAGCTAGATCCTAGAGAGCCCTAGCTTCCAGGTTCCCTTGTTCTTACCTAGCCCTCCGAGCTCCCCATGCAGCTGGTCCAGAGTTTGTAGATTCAACAGATCCTCTATTCATGTTTCTAGTTTGCAACATGGTTTTTCCTAAAAATCTGTAATTCATTCGTAAGATAAATCTTATGAATTTAATAGCAATCATCTATATCCACTCACTCAGATAAGATAATTGTCAATCGATCTCTCACTCACTCCCCCTTAGAGTTGGTGTTCGGTGGGAACTCCAACTAGTAAACTAAATTAGTTAGAGAATTTTTTAGAAGAGGAGAGCTAACAACATATTCTCTAACATAGTATTTCCAACACTCTCTATAATTGGTTAAAATTCACACAAAATCCACTAAATTACGTGGGTTCCATTATCCAATCGTACCAACACTCATATAGACAATATCACACAGATACTCACTGAGGCATAGCCATACAAACATTCACATAAATATGAACACGGACCTCACTTCTCATAAGGATCAACACTAGTTACTCAATCTCACAACTATATTAGGATTCCATTAACATCTCACTTCTCACACATTTTCATTATCATCTCACTATCATGTACTATTAACAAGTGTCAACACATGAAGTATTACTACATTCATACCAACATGTTAAAGTATATGACAACAAGTTATCAAACAAGGCAGACTGTCAACTAAAAGCACACCATTATCATACTAAGACAGTAGGCACACATATACACATAAACCTACATACAGGCACAACTAAACATACCAATCAATCACAGAAGTCGTCTACCCTAACACCACATGCATATCAGACTAAGCCTATGAGCGTGTTATCATCCAACCTCAAAAATATACAGATCAATCCTATGACTGATAGACCTACGATGCCTATCCTTAGACATAGTGAGTCATAACACCTATCCTTAAGTATTGCAGCTATCCACTACTAGTAGAACTTAGGTCACCTTACACATATCCACATAGTACTCTACCCTAACCTTCCCAGTGAGTAAGGACTCTTTATCCCACCGGTATTACTACTAACGTATGCTCCAACCCGATCCTACGGATAGCCTTGACCCTCAAACCACGAAAAAGGCAACACTAAAGAGCACGATCAACCCAAGTAAGCTAAGGGACTAGATTTTCCCTACTCTAATCAAGGTCTAGGAAACTCAAAAAATAGGCCCAGATGTATCAACAGAGCCCACGAGCTGCAAACAACACACATGAGAGTACAAACACCTAATTAGAGATCAAATGAGACAATTAAAATAATCAATAACCAGGAAATCAAAATCTGATTTAAGGTTCTGACCTATGATTCAAAGGGATCAAGAAGGAATGGTGATGTTTCGGGCACGTTCCAGACACTTACAGATCCCGAATGACTCGTAAAAACCTAGAATAGTTGAATACCAAGATTTAAATTTGAACATCAATGACTTCCATAACAAGGATTATCATGTTATGTTCTTAAGGCTTTATCAATAATTACAAGGACAAAAAGAGAGCTTTAAGCACCAAACAAAGTATTCGTGCGTATCATCCCTGAAATCCCTCAGGGGGACCTAAAACATCGTGATAACGAGATCAATCACAAGATTAAGGATGTAATGCCTAAAACCAGAACCTAAAATTAGAAATCAAGCTCTATCATATCTCTCCAAATCAGCAACTAAGTGAGGAGATTATTAGAGCTCCATAACAATTACGAGATGGGGAACGCAACCATGACGATAAAATTAGGGTTTGTATATGGAATTAGGATTCTAGAATCAATTGTTGAGGCAAAATCCCTATATGATGTTTTAATGACAACTGTAATGACCTAAATTATCTTGTCTAATTATCCATTTAATTAATCCTAATTGCCTATGTGATAAACCCTAGTCAGCTGCATGCTTAAACCTAAATTCCAACCAGTATAAATTCATCTCCTTAATTTAAATTAGACCCAACTTGTTACTTCATGGTTAAGTAAGGATTAAAAAAAAGACAGTATATATATTTATGATTAGGTGGGACGGTGATGGTGAAATACCATCACTTGATTATTTTCTTTTTTTACTATAAAACTTAGGAATAGGAAATTTGGTAAATAATAATAATAATAATAATAATAATAATATATCTTTATCTTTATAATATTAAAAGTAATAGTGTTAGTAAGCATTAATTAATGGACAAAATTGTCAGTTCACTAAAATACTCACAAATAACAGCATTTTGGCGTTTAATAACCTTAAAAATTTATTTCAGAATTAAAAATATTTATTTAAAACAAAAGAGATTTTTATCATTCAATAATAAGAAAGAATTAAAAAGATTTATTTCAGAATTAACAAGATTTATTTAAAATGAAAGAGATTTTTATCATTCAATAATAAGAAAGAATTTATTTAAAATTAATGAAATAGGATACCTATTTCCAAACGTGTGATGCATAATAGAAATAAGAAACAGATGAAACATAACAAATAATTTTGTTTAGACAGGGGACTGAGAACCCTCACGTTGATAATGCTTGCGAGTATACATGGAGTTTTGGTGATCCGTCTCTTCAATGTTCATAAAAAAAGTTACATTTTTGTTTTGTTTTGGTAATAGTAATAGTATACTTACAATAAAATTTATTATCTACAATTTTTATTTTTATAATTATAAAAGTAATAGTGTTTGAGGGTATTTTGTGAAATCACTTAAATAAACACTAATTAATACCTTTTAGCATTTAATAACTATAAAGATCTTATTTTAAATGAGAGAGAGAGAGAGAGAAAGATAGAAAAAAATCCTGAAAAATAATAATTAAATCACTTAAAAAACACTAATTAATGCATTTTAGCATTTAATAATTATAAAAATCTTTTTTTTAAATAAAAGAGAGCAAAATCCTAAAAAAATAATTATATAAATCCTAGTATTAATTGATTTCGTTTTGAGTTTTGACGGGTTGTCTCTATAATATCCATAAAATAATGATTACATTTTTTTGTTTTGAAATCGATTTATTTATCCTTAAAAATTGTAATTTCATGGAAAAGAAAATTGCTATCAATTTTTTGAACAGGAATTAAGGAAGCGTACGCCAAATATACCTGCAAGAATACATAGGGTTTTGACAGGTTGTCTCTGCAATGTTCATTTATATTTTTTTTGTTTCGAATAGTTTTATTTATCCTTAAATGCTATAATTTTACTGAAAAGAAAAACAAAAAAAAAATTTACAGGAGACTCTGAAAAAGCTCATGTCGAATATGCCTACGAGCATAAATAGAGTTTTGACAAGTTGTCTCTGTAATGTTCATAATAAAAGATTGCATTTTTTGTTTTGTAATCAATTTACTTATCTTTAAAAACTGTAGTTTCATCGAAAAGAAAATAAACAAAATTTTGTTTGAATAGGACATTGAATATCCTTACGAGGATACACGGAATTTTGACGGGTTGTCACCGCAATGATCATAAAAAATTGTTACATTTTTTTAAATCAATTTATGTACGCTTAAATACTCTAATTTCACTGAAAAGAAAACAATTTGTTCCAAGTAGACTGTCAGGAAGCTCACGTCAAACATGTATGCAAGCATACATGCAGATTTGACGAGTTATCTTTGCAATATTCATAAAAAAAGTTATATTTTTTGACTTCAAATCGATTTATTTGTCCTTAAATAATGTAATTTTACTGAAAAGAAAACAAACAATTTTTTTTTGGACAGGAGACTGAAAAAGCTCACGTGATAATGCCTGCCAGTGTAATTTTGGAAACTTGTCTCTTCGATGTTCATAAAAAGAGTTACACTTTTTTGGTTTTGATAATAGTAACAATGTACTTATCAAAAGAAAATATAGTAGTAATAGAATAAATATTACTATGTGCATTGCACAGTTACACGTGTAACGCACGGGTATATTGTGTACGAGTTACCGTAATTAGAAGAATTGTGCTCGTGTTACCTTAATATTTATTTATCAATACTTTTAATAATCTTGCAATTTTTATGACGCAAAAAGAATTACCAAATAAAAAATACAAAATTATTCTCACAAACTCTGTTTCTCCCATGCATCACACGGGTCAAAAATATAGTAATATTAAAAGTAATAGTGTAAGAGAGCATTAATTATAGGGTAATTTAGCCAAATCACTAAAATAATCTTTTATAACAGCATTTTAACATTTAATTACCTTAAATATTTATTTAGAAATTAAAAATATTTAATTTAAAATGAAAGAGATATTATCATTTACGAGGGAATGTATTATTTACGTGAATAGGGGATTTAATTACCTTAAAGGTTTGTTTTGAAATTAAAAAGATCTTTATCTTTATAATTATAAAAGTAATAGTGTTTGAGGGTAATTTTGTTATATCACTTAAATAAACACTAATTAATGTCTTTTAGCATTTAATAATTAAAAAAATCTTTTTCAAATGAAAGAGAGAATAAAATCCTAAAAAAATAATTAAATCACTTAAATAAATACTAATTAATGTCTTTTAGCATTTAATAATTATAAAGATCTGTTTTTAAATGAAAGAGAGCAAAATCCTGAAAAAATATAATCAAAAGCATATATCACAGTGCAATATAAAAAAATTCATGTATCACAATAATATCACTTTGTTAAATTACTTTTTAAAATATTTTCACAATTTTTTTTACGCTCAATATTTTTACAATATTTTATATGTTGAGATATAATTGGATGTATCTTTATCTTTATACACACACACACACACAGAGACACACACATATAGAGATAAAACAACAAATTATTTTTTGAACATGACATTGTAAGAAAGCTCACGTTGAATATGCATGCCCGCGGGGCTATGGTTCAATAAGTTTTTCAAGCCATATGTACTGAGGAGATCATCACTTGGGAGACATGGTAACAAGCCCGGTAACCAATTTCCTCCAATGTGGTCAACCTACCCAGAGAAAATGTTGGCATACTAATCAGGGTTGCATCCTTCCAGTGAAAAAGGACTTGCTATAGCAGATTGGAATGGCTTCACTCTCTCTATATACGAGATTTCAGTTTCTTCTCGACTCTAGATTATCCTTGGAGGCGGAAGTCACCTTTATCTTTCCCATTGGGCAGTCACTCTCAACAAGATTCTCTTTTCTTCTTTATTTTTTTTATTGAATTACAAAGCCGAAAGCAAACAGACCAATAAGCAAGAACGATTAATGATTCTCTTACTTATCCTAATCCCTAGGTTGCTATATCTAAAGCATCCGAAATGGATCCGCCTCCTTAATAAGGAAAGCCTTTTTCCTTATTGATACTCGTTTTTCTCCCGCATAACCAGGTCTTGTGTTCGGCGAACAATCATGTTTTTTTATCCATTCGTTCCTGCTGTTTTGAAGGAATTCCCCTTCTTTTTCTTTGGCTAGAAATGGGGGAGACGGGAACTATGTCAATCCCTAATCACCAACTGAAAGAGAAACAAAACTTGAGAATATAAGTTAATCGATCAGCAAGACATGAAGCCAGGTGCTACTTTTCTCTTATATTAGAGACTAAGAGGATTACTAGAAAGAGGTCAGCTACTTATCCTCTCAAAACGAGAGCTCCAGGTGATAGAAGATAAAGATGATAGGCTAACACAAAAGGAGTTCAAGTTAGATCCGCTAAGATCGAATTGAGATTCCTAATTCAAGTAAGGGACTGAGTGGGCCATTGGCTGTTATTGAATGTGTTGTCGGAAGGATGCATGGGATGATAGAATACCCGAGACTAGCTACCTAAAAGAGCTCATTAGAGGCATTCCATTTTCTTCCAATGAGATGTCTTACGCAAAATGATAGCATTTAGAGGGCTCTGCTCTGTAGCCAGAGTATAGTAAGGAGTGAAGAATAGAAGGGATTCAAAAGGAAAGACTAAAGTACAGTTTAGCAATAAAACGAACTTTTTAATCCAGCTGCCATTTCGCTAGATACCAGAAAGAGAAAAGAGTTGAGTTTGAGGTGGTGCATCTCGACCGATAGGGTAAGGAAAGGCAAGAGAGCAGAAAAATCCACCTTATAGGACCTACGACATCCTAAGGGATTAGTTCTTCCAACCTTTCTTTCAAGTAGCTCTTCCGCTTCTACCTTATACAAGAATTCACCTATCCTTGCCCAGCTCATCTCACGAAAGGAGACTATTGAGCCCAACACTTCAAGATACTCTAACTCTAAAATAAATAGGCATTTCATATCTATCTTTCATGCTAACAAAAGCCAACTACAGTATCTCATCATACAATTGACATTGCCTTAACATTTAGTTTATGTAAAAAAGTTTCGACGAAAAGGTGCATTGATGCCACGGTCCTACTGAAGTTCTCTGCAG
The DNA here is from genome assembly GCA_037113605.1 of Calophaca sinica. Lineage (NCBI taxonomy): Eukaryota > Viridiplantae > Streptophyta > Magnoliopsida > Fabales > Fabaceae > Calophaca > Calophaca sinica. The sequence continues at coordinate 97,476,280 of CM073733.1, read as the reverse complement.
GCTAGCGTACTACAGGGAAAGGAGGAAATATTCATAATGGAATCTCTCCAGAAATCCAAATAGACTGAGCTTTCGAAGTGGAGAAACTGCTCAGCGTGCGTTAGAATGACTTTGTCTAAGTGGAAGAGGGCAGAGAGTTTACACGAATGAAAGATAGGATAGGCCCAAGCAAAGAGAAGGCTTCACGAATGGGGGGTTCAGAAGCCAGAAAGCGTCTGCACGCGGGGAGGGTAATAAGGGTAGTAGGTTCGCAGGGTAGTTAGTCACTCAAATAAGTTAGCTGGCAGGTAATCTAGCTCTGATTTCGGGTTAGGACTGACCTAGGCATTCAGAAAGAGAGGCAGATTCCATTTTTGGGACTTTTTTTTTGTTCAATAAGAAACAAAAGTTCAAAATCGGATTTCAATCTATCAAAGAAGAGCTTAGGAAATCAGTTCACAACGTAGGATGGTTGCTAGGGATGAAATAAGGAAATTCCCGCTCTTAAGGCCACACCAGTCAATTGAGTCAGTCCTTACCCGCTTAGTCTACCCTTGCTTAGGGCTCGACCGATGGAAGGGAACCCTTTGTATGCTCCCAAGGGACTAGGACAGAAGAGAGAAGGGCAACACTTCCTGAAGTCTTTCCTTGCATGAATGAAGTTTTGACTAGTTGTCTCTGTAATATTCATCAAAAAAGGGTTGCATTTTTCTTTGTTTTGAAACCAATTTATTTATCTTTAAAAATTGTAATTTCACGGAAAAGAAAATTGTTAACACTTTTTTTGAACAGGAAGTTAGGAAGCTTACGCCGAATAATTTTGTTAGAAAATGTTCTTAAGCTTTCCAAGCTTGAATTCAAGCAATCCAGACACTGAAACTCAAAACTGATCGTATCATTGTGACCGTAGCTACAAGTTCTTCAATCTGCTTGCTTCTGATTCCCATTATGCTAAGGTAATTCGAGATGTCAACAGTGACTTAACTCCATTCACGTTCTTATTTTTATCCCTTTTTGATTCTATTTCAATTCTCATCTCGAAATACTGCCGAAACAGGGACCTGAGCATTGAACCAGCAACCGAACGAGCGAAAATTCGATTGGGAACTCAAAATCACTTCTACTGGACCACGAAGCAAAGGTATAGGCCGCTATTCCAGAATTCTAAACTTATGAATTTGTGTCCTTTAAGCTTAGGTTTTGGTTCCTGACATAGTATTCTTCGTATTTTAGGATTTCGGTGCTAACCGGCGATCGAACGAGCGAGAATTTAATCGGGAACATTAAACCACCTCTGCCACCACGAAAAACAGAGTATATGTCTCTATTCTTGATGTCCTTTTGGTGGTATTTGATGATTATTAGCTTTGGTTTTGGTCCCTGCTTATGTATTCCTCGAGTTTTAGGGTTTTGGCTTGAGTTTGGGTGTCGTATGGGCGAGGAAACGTTCAGAATCTTGAAGTTTGATTGTTTGTTAGTATTTGTGTCCTAAGAACTAAACCATATTAAAATCCTTAATGAATTATTCGTGCTTTATTAGTTGCCCTAATTCTAACCTTAGTGTGTTTTGAATTTCCAGTGGAATTTGCTTCGTAACGACGTGCGCAACGAAATTTTTTATTACAATTATTGGTGTCCCAATGGTATTTGTAACACCCCAATTTTCGTATTAATACATATGTATATATGCCTGAATATATTAATAATTTTTGTGATAAGTTTTATGTAAGTTACTTTGGAAATTAGTATTTTTAGTAATGCTTTATTGTTTTATTATTATCTTTATTTTTGTAAAACATTAGTTTGAAATATTAATATTATCTTGTTAATAATTATTTAAATTTAAGGAGTATTGGAATGATATTTTATTATTATTCTTAGTACTATTGTTAAGTGAGAATTGTAACACCCTCAAATTTAAGTTCTTAGGATCTATAAATTGTGTGTTTATATGGTAATTTTGTGACAATTTGTGTGTGTTTGCCTTAATAATTAGTATATTTTAGTTATATTATTTACCTTGTTTTACTAAATATTAGTCTTGAATTTATTGCGAATATTTTAGAATAATATTCTATTTTAGAAGTTAGTATGAAAATGATTTTTTTAATTGAGATGGGTGTAGAAAGAATATGTATATTATTTATGCAAATGGTGCAGCACCTGTTCCTTTTCTTAAAAAAAAAATATAATGATATATGATATATATATATATATATGGATGCTAATGCTGCTGATGCTTTGAAAAAAAAAATAGGCCCACGTTTGAAGCCCAGCGGGTCACGTTCCTTTTCTTTCTTTACTGCGACTGTTCATCGCCACTTCCTCCATACGCACAGCGAAGAAAACCTGGTTTCAAATTTCTGTGTTCTTGTTCTCCCTTCTTAGGCCACGAAAAAATTCCAAAACTTACCACCCAACTCGAAATCGACCATAGAACACGTTTCCGGCCTCTGTTCGTTCAACCGCGACTCCGTTCGTTGCGTATATTTTGGTGGGGCGAGCTGTAATTTCCTTTTTTCGGCCACCACAGTTTTCGGTTCGAAAAACGGACGTCATTTTCGGATTCCTCGCGTCAAAACCTTCAGAAAGCACTACTCCTTTGCTCGATTCGGTGAAGTTGACGCCGGACCCCCTTATAACCCTTTTGTCTCGGTATGGCGTTTTCCGGTTACTCTTTTTGCTTCCTTTTAATTTCGTTTCAGCCTTAAAAATTCTAAAAAATATATATTATACTAATTATTATTTTTTCCAGCCGCGTTTCGCTCTTCCGAAAATTTTATCCTGTGCTCAGTTGGTGCTCAAATTGTCGTTGTATAGGATTGCATAAGTACTCGTTGAGTCAAGCATTCATGTTATGTGTTGATTAAGTTAACGTGTTGTATGCGCATTGCTTAAGCTATGTCCTTTGCCGTTTTGTGTTATGATTGTATATGATGTCTAACCCCTTTTTACTGTGGCTACTCATACACTATTGTGTGTGTTTAGACGATGAGACTGCAGGTGACGATGACGACGTGGCTGAGGAGTGATCTATGGGCGCGGTCATCGTAGATTAGGATTTTCGATGTTTTGGTTATTATCGATGTTGTTATTTTCGAAGTACATGTTTAGGGTCAGCTCTGAGACGTTGTGACATCGGGGTGTTTGTATCATTTGAATTTTATTCGTGACTGTCAATTGATTATTTCCGCAAGTTTATGAGAGTGTGACGACTCTATCCTTATTTATGAAAATTTTATTTGACTGTATTTTTCAGCAGTTACATTTTTTCTTAATTTATTTTCGTAACGATAACATGCGGGGTAGAGGGTGTCACATTTAGTGGTATCAGAGCAGTTCGGTTCTAACCGGGCTTTGTGTGTGGTCTATTGTGTTTCGTGAACTCTGAGTTGAGTTACATGCATTACTTGTCTAATTTTGTTTGTTCTAGTACACGAACAATTCTCAGTGAGCTAAGTTCACAGGAGTATATGATAGATAGAGCTAAGATAGTAGGTACCTGAACCATTAGCTACGAATCTTGGGTTAGAAATTTCCTAAGTTGTTAATTTCTTAGTATCTTGTTTAAAATTACGCTTAGTGAATTGAGAAGGATCAACCCAGAACTGAGAGATGCAGGTTAACCCTTAGTTGTTGCACTTAAGGTGCAAGACTTTTATCCATTACCTTAAAGGAATTCTAGTAAGTACAATGGGCTAGTAGCTTAACTAGAGAGGATAAGCTGACCTTATTTTAGATTTACAGCATTGTTAGCTGGGAAATATGTTATTAGAGTAGCGCAGCGGAATCGTGGCTATGCTATAGGAAGGATCTTTAATAGAACTTCAGGGTAATCATGTGGCATCGACATCTTTACACTTAAGCCCTATCAAAGAACCTTATAGAAGAATAGGTGATTATTGTACATGGTTATTATTGCTTGGATTACTTGGCTGAGCGAGTAGGAAGGACTGCAGCCCAATCACTTACCGCCGATGAGAAAAGCAATGGTAATCAGTTAGGGGATAGTATTAGTTGTTTGAATTACCTTAGCTACTAGAATTATTTATGAGCACAGATTATCTACGTTGCAGTTAAATTCTTAGGGGTCTCGGATAGGCATAAGGCTTTGAAACCGTAGATTCTAAAGGTGGAAAGTAATTTTCCTTAGGCATAGAGACCAACCATAGAGTGAGGATAGAAGTAGAAATTAGTGTGGGACATTAGTTAATCTTTGGGAAATATATTGTTTTGCCTTCTGATAAGACCACAAAACCGATTTTAGATGTTTTAACAGAAACCGAGTCTATCATTGGGTAGCACCCTATAGAATGTTTTTCCTAGAGTAAGTTGAGCAATAGAAATAATAAAGGTTTTGCATGAAGCAAGTGTCTGGTTAGTGAACTTAGTAGGGTACCTTAAGATAAATACTTGTAGTTAGTCATGCCTTAATTTGCGATAAATTACTTTTGCTATATTGTGTGCTTAATTTTAATGACTATGAAATATTGCATGCAAACATGTTATTTCTTTTAGGATAAATAAGTTTCTATTTTTTTTATGGAATAAATGGATTAAAAATGATGAATAATTGTTTATTCATTTTATTTTAACGTTTTAGTCTAACATACTTTAGCCATTAATTTTTGTGTGTGCATTGTGCTTAACAAAGTCATGGTTGCTGAATTATTTATGATATGATATTAAAAAAAAAATTATTTTGTTATATTCATTGACATACGGTTAATTGATCTTTCTATATTGTATGCTTCATTTGGTTCTCTGTTAAATACAACATACAAACATATTATTTCTTTCAAAAAAAAAATTTATATTAAAGATGTTACATATACGTTTATTTATTTTACTTGACGCTTTAGTCTGTCGTACTTTGGTCGTTAACTTTTGTATATTATGTTTAAGTGAATGTTGATTGCTGAATTGTTGTTTATGATATGTTACTAAATGTATATATATATATATATATATATATATATATATATATATATATATATATATATATATATATATATATATATATAGCTCTAATTATGATTTGGTTTTATAAAGGTTGTGTGTCTAGCTTCGCATGATTTTACCATAAGATAGTTAACCTCAATCTCATTTTAGTTCCACCTGACCTTAATAGACCTTGTACGATGTGTTGGTATTAAAGTTTAAAGAACGTGGTTGTGCGAAATAAGGATCGGTAATCAACACCTTTAAGTTGAGATTCGTGGAAAGAGTTGGAACTCATAGCTTTTGGTTTGGAAGGTTGAGAAAACATTGCCTTTATGGAACCTGATATAGAATGCGTAGCGATATGAAACTAGGTGTCTTACAGTATAGACATATGAGAATAGAATGAAATAGTGCTTTTAAGTTGTAGCATGTTATAAGAAAGATCTAACGTAGTGATTAATGCCTAAGAAAAAAATCATTGCTTATTTCAATTGTCATGATTAGGAAGACTATTTTGTTTGAGTATGAGGAAACTAATTCTTAGCTTAAGACTATCAAGCAATAGGCTAAAGGACTATCAAACACAATAGAGACAATCAAGATCAAGTCCAATTAGGAATTTAAGCTATCTGAAATCATGTCTTTCACTGATGGAGGCACTCCCTTTCAACTCTCAAAGTGTTTACAGGTCAAGAAATTCACTCAAATCTATCCATGAAAGTGCTCTATCATAGGCTTGACTATTAACCAAATCTCAGCAAATAATTAATGAAAACACAAAAGAATCAAAAGGTCTTCAAAAGGTTGTAACGTGGCCAAGGGATTTAACTTGTAAGGTGGGATAAAAACAAGAAAAGGGAGGTTCAAGGGCTAACAACATGAACAATTAAAGCAACCCTTTTAAAGCAGCATAAGTGGAGCAATCAATTTTTCCCTTTTTGCTTTCAAAACCTTTTTATTATTGTTCCTCTTCTGTTGTTTTTCTTTTCTATATTTTTTTTATTTTCTCTTTTTTATTTTTTTTTCTTATTTTGTTCTCCCTCATTTGAGATTTTTCAATAATTATTGGGGATGAACTAAACAACAGAAGAGATTCCCAAGATCAAGCATCCAAACAACAAGATTAAGCACTCAATTGCTCCCTTAAACACTCTAAAAGGTACCATAAACATTTAACAATTACAAGGGTACCAAAAAAATTAATTCCAGTTAAGGCTCAAAAGGGACAACTAGAGGAAGCTTCGTTCAAAAATCAGAGGCTTGAAAACATGCCTAAAATGCCTTAATCATGTTCAAGTGTGCAATCAAAAATTTTCAAGTGTTAAAAAGGTTTCAAGTCAAGTTCTAGAGAGCACAATCAAGAGGGACACACTCATACAAGAAAAAAAAAAGGCATAAAAATATGATGAAGTACAAGCCCCAATACAAGCTCAAGTCTCACATTTAGAAGTTAAAATCAGTGAAAAACATCAAATCAAAGTGCCACATGCTAATTCTCAACTTATCAAAAGATTGTCCCTATGTACATTAAGAACACTACCTTTAAGCCCATCACAAGAGAAAATAATTGGGTTCTAAATCATTGCAATCTCAGATTCCAACAAAATTGTGGTACACATAGCATGACAATTTGGGGGATAAAAAGATGCGAACAACATAAGAACAAACTCAAACTAAAAAGACATGCAAGGAACATGCAGAAGCTATATGAAATACAAATACTTAATGCAAAATTTAAAACGCCTACCCCAAGCTTAAGAATTTACATTGTCCCCAATGTAAATAATTAGAGTGAGATAGGGATGACAAAAGAACTCACTGAGGGGGAGAAGGTGGAAAGTGGCCAGGATACTACTGAAGGTGCCAGTTATACATTACAGAGACCATGTCCTGGATGTTGTGGACGGTGTGATCTAATCCATCTAGCTGGAGCCGCTGAGCAGCCATCTCTGCTTGCAATGCAGCATAAGAGCCAGGGGTGGCTGATGAGGCGGAGCAAAGTGTGGGTGTGATGACCCTACAGGGGGTGCCTCGGGAATATCTTCTTGGAGAGGCTCAGGCTGAGGACCTCCGGGGAAATTCCAATTCCTCGGGTTTCTGATATTGGTATGCTCTTGGTCGGGCAAAGGATGTGGTTCAGAATTGTCAGGGAGCACCAAACAATAGCATTGGCCTTCCTTGATTACCATTCTCATGGCAAGGCAGGCCTCGATATCTAGACGAGTGCTCCCACGAACCATTGGAGGGCTGGATGTCCGATAACCAAGAGATGCAGCAATTGGGGTGATCAAACTATCGATGACAATCTTTCCAGCTGAAGCTTTCCCCACTTTGACCATGTGGGTAATAAAGTGGGAATCTGCATCTAGTTTAACTTCAGGGTGCAGCATATTCCATAAAAACAAGAGTTCAGAGTGACTGACAACTCCATCACTATCCCCACGTCCAAACAATGTGTTTGACATCACCCGGTGAAACATAACGGAAGCAAGGGTTTCGCAACTTGGACGATTTTGACGCGGAAGAATCATAAGTGTCAGACATTGTAAGTTGGTCCCAAAACCTTCTGGGTGAAAATTCATTTGGGATCCTCTGTTGACCACCATAAGGAAATCCATAAATGGCATTGAATTGACTCAAAGACATGCTATGCTCATTATTGAATAACCGAAAGGTTATCAAATTGTCAGGGTGATCCTCTGGCCATCCCTCCGAATATATAACATTAGCATTCACAGATGAGAGGAATTCCAGGGTGAGTCTTGGATAAGTAAGGTGCTTCAATTCCACAAATTGTGTCCAGCCCACATTTGCACATAAGTAATTCACATCCTCTTGCCTCTTGAGCGTCGTCCCGGAATTGAATTCCATATGGATTTCCTATGACCTTCTTCTTGCCTTTGCCTCTTGCTTTTGACATTGCTGGTTCTCCAAAACCCGAGGCCTGACCCCTTTGTCTTTTTGAAGACATAGTAACCTACAACCAGAAAACACAGCACAACCAACAAAAAATGTGAAGAGGATGGGTTGAGAGAGGGGTATACGGTTGGACAAAGGAGGGGTAGGGAAAGAAGAATGTGGGGGTAGCATGGTTGGAGATAGCTAGCAAGGAATGTGGGTGAGAGAGACAGTGGTTGGTGCGGCTAGGAGAAGATGGAGGCGGGTTAGGGTTCGAAGGTGAGGGGTGGTGGCGAGGAAGAGGGTGGAGGCGGGTTAATGGGTTCAGAGGAGGAGTTGCAGATGAAGAAGAAGAATAGGTTGAGAAAAGGAAGGGGGACACGGGAGAGCGAAAGGGTGGGGAAGGGCTTATTTGAATTTGGGTTTTGATATGGTGTGGCAGGGTATAGGGTAGGTGTGGTGGTGCGGAGTGAGAACCATTGATTTGAGGAAAGTGGGAATGGGTGACTTAGATTAGTTGGGGTGATGATTTGGTAGGGGACAGTTCATAGGAGGAAAAGGTGAGGGAGTGAGCTGGTGAGTGAGGACACGGGCGTGCCAAATAGCACGGCTAGCCCGTGGAATACACTGTGTGTCCCTTTTTCTTTTCTTTTTAAGCCACATGGCTGTGGCCTAGAACACGGCCAGGCCGTGTCTCACTGCACTAAATTTTTTTTTTCATTCTTTCTTTTTTTTTTAACATGAATGCACTCTTCTTCACCTTGGGTTGCCTCCCAAGAAGCGCTTCTTTAACGTCACTAGCTTGACGCGTGATGGTATGCTCAAGGCTCTTGCAAGACTAGAGCAACCTTTGCCCTGTCAAGCTCTCCTCCCAAATAAGGCTTCAGTCGTTGACCATTCACCTTGAAGGATTTTTGAGATGAAGGCTCCTCCACCTCTACTGCTCCATGTGGCATCACTTCTTTTACAACAAAAGGTCCCGACCACTTAGACTTAAGTTTGCCTGGGAATAACTTCAAGCGAGAGTTGAAGAGTAACACTTGCTGCCCAGGATAGAAGGTTCTTTGCACAATGTGCTTATCATGATAAGCTTTAACCTTTTGTTTGTAGATAGAGGCATTCTCATAGGCATGCAAATGCATTTCATCCAACTCATGCAGCTGCATAATTCTTTTCTCTCCTGCCAAGGTTGAATCAAAATTCAAGAACTTCAAGGCCCAAAACGCCTTATGCTCAAGCTCAACTGGCAAATGACATGCTTTGCCATAAACCAGCTGGTAGGGAGACAACCCCATTGGAGATTTATAAGCTGTTCTGTATGCCCACAAAGCATCATCAAGCTTCTGGGCCTAGTCTTTCCTTGATGCACTCACTATTTTCTCAAGTATCTTCTTAATCTCCCGGTTTGACACTTCAGCTTGCCCATTGCTTTGAGGGTGGTAAGGAGTAGCAACTTTGTGTTTCACATCATACTTTTTCAGCACAGCCTCCAATTTGGAGTTGCAAAAATGTGAACCACCATCACTGATTAGCACTCTAGGGACCCCAAACCGGGAAAATATATTCTTCTTAATGAATTTCACAACGACCGAGAATCACTTGCCTGAGTTGCCACTGCCTCTACCCATTTTGAAACATAATCAACAGCTACCAAAATATATTGGTTAGAGAATGAGGAGGGAAATGGCCCCATGAAATCAATTCCCCAACAATCAAAAAGTTCAACCTCCAAGATGGAGTTCAAGGGCATCTCATTCCGCTTGGAAATGCTTCCCGTCCTCTGGCACTTGTCACAACTCTTAGCATGATCATAGGCATCTTTAAAAATTGAAGGTCAATAGAATCCGGATTGAAGCACTTTTGCGGCTATGCGTTCACCATTGAAATGACCTCCATATGGTGAATTGTGACAATGCCATAAAATCTTCTGAGCTTCATCATGTGCAACACACCTTCGGAGTAATCCATCTGGTCCTTGTCTGAAGAGATAGGGATCATCCCAAATGAAATAGTTGACATCTTTGAAAAACTTCTTCTTTTGTTGCCAAGTGAGTTCCTTTAGTATCACACCAGCAGCTTTAAAATTTGTCATGTCTGTAAACCAAGGCCTCTCAGTTACAACCAAAAGTTTCTCATCTGGGAACTCCTCTAGAATATCCAACTCCTTGGCCGTAATTTCAGTATTTTCCAGCCTAGACAAATGATCAGCTACCACGTTCTCACTCCCCTTTTTATCTTTGATCTCAAGGTCAAATTCTTGCAACAATAAAATCCACCGAATGAGTCTTGGCTTGGATTCAACCTTGGTCATAAGATATTTAATTGCTGCGTGATCCGTATACACCACAACTTTGGAACCAATCAAATAGGAACGGAATTTTTCTAGAGCAAACACTATAGCGAGCAACTCCTTCTCTGTGGTTGTATAGTTGACTTGGTTCTCATTTAGTACCTTGCTAGCATAGTAAACGGCATGAAAGAATTTGTCTCTTCGTTGCCCCAAAACAGCCCCCACTGCATAGTCACTAGCATCACACATTAACTCGAAGGGTGAATCCCAATCAGGTGCAACAATTATAGGCGCTGAAATAAGTTTCTCTTTTAGCAACTCAAAGGCCTTCAAACACTCTGGATCAAAATTAAATGGGACATCCTTGATAAGGAGATTGCATAGGGGCTTAGCAACTTTGGAGAAGTCCTTGATAAATCGTCTGTAAAAACCGGCGTGCCCAAGGAAACTCCTCACTCCTTTCACATTCACCGGAGGAGGTAACTTCTCTATTACATCAATCTTTGCCTTATCCACTTCTATACCTTTAGATGAGATTTTATGACCAAGCACAATTCCTTCTTTCACCATATAATGACATTTTTTCCAATTCAAAACTAAATTGGTCTCAATGCATCTTTTAAGAACATCCTCCAGGTTAGCCAAGCAAGCATCATAGGAAGTGCCAAACACAGAGAAATCATCCATAAAAACCTCAATAGACCTTTCAATCATATCAGCAAAGATAGAAAGCATACATCTCTGAAAGGTTGCAGGGGCATTGCAAAGACCAAAAAGCATTCTTCTATAAGCAAAAAATCCAAATGGGCAAGTGAATGCAGTCTTCTCTTGGTCTTCTAGGTTGACAGAGATTTGAATATAACAGGAATAGCCATAAAGAAAACAATAGTAAGCTTGTCCGGCTAATCTCTTACGCATCTGATCCATAAAGGGGAGAGGGAAGTGGTCTTTGCGAGTGGCTTGGTTAAGCTTCCGGTAATCAATGCACATCCGCCAACCTGTGACAGTTCTAGTAGGAATTAACTCATTTTTTTCATTTTTCACTACTGTCATTCCTCCTTTCTTTGGAACCACATGTACCGGACTCACCCATGCACTGTCAGAAATAGGATAGATCATCTCCGCCTCCAGAAGTTTTAATACCTCCTTTCTTACAACTTCTTTCATAGTCGGATTGAGCCTTCTCTGCAGTTGAACCACTGGCTTGAACTCCCGGTCTAACATTATCTTATGCATGCAAAAAGCTGGACTAATGCCCTTTAAATCTGAGATGGTCCATCCAATTGCCTCTTTATGTGTTCTAAGTATTCTCACTAGTTTCTCCTCTTCTAGCTTTGATATGGAGCTACTAATGATCACCGGATTAAAAGCATCATCCCCAAGAAAAACATACTTCAAATGTGGGGGTAATTGCTTTAATTCTGGGCTAGCTTTCTTCTCTAACTCACCACCCTGCAAGTCCTCTTTCTTTTTAGCAACATCATTTTCAACCTGTAGAGCTTAAAGTTGTGCAAGACATCTTTCTATTTCATCATCCATCTCTTCATCCACCTCCTCAATAGAATTCACTATCACTTTCTTTAAAGGGTGTGAAGGTTTGTCTTGCTTAAGAAATTCCACAACTGACTCATCAATCACATCAACTTGAGAGCATTTCTCAATATCATCAGGATGCCGCATAGCTTCAAAAACATTAAAAGTCACCTTTTCATCCTGAAACCTCAAAATTAGTTTTCCTTGTTGGACATCAATCAAGGCTCTCCCTGTCGCTAGGAAATGTCTGCCAAGAAGAAGAGGGACCTCCTTGTCCTCCTCCATATCAAGAATCACAAAGTCTGCTGGGAACATGAATTTGTCAACTCTAACCAACACATCCTCCAATATCCCATATGGGTATTTGACTGATCGATCCGCCAGTTGCAAAGACATTTTTGTGGGCTTGACTTCACCTCCTCCTAACCTTTTCAACATGGATAGGGGCATCAAGTTGATACTAGCTCCCAAATCACAGAGAGCCTTACCAATGTGCAAATTCTCAATGGTACAAGGGATTGTAAAGCTTCCCGGATCCTTCATCTTTGGGGGGAGTTTTCTTTGAATGATAGCACTGCACTCTTCTGTCAAAGCCACTGTCTCATCCTCCTTAAATCTTCTCTTCTTGGTCAACAATTCCTTCATAAACTTGGCATATGTGGGCATTTGCTCAAGAGCTTCTGCGAAAGGAATGTTGATCTGTAGACGCTTGAAGATGTCCATGAACTTAGCTAACTGTTCATCTTTCTGGTTTCCCTTGCTCAGATAGGGATAAGGAAGCTTCATATATGGAGGAGCAACTCTGGGCTTCTCTTGTACCTGCAGTTTGTTAGTAACAACTTTGTCTTCCTCACCTTCTCTTTTTTCTTCTTTTTCAATATTTTCTCTACTCTCATTTTCAACTCCACCTTTTTCTTTTTCAACTTCTTTTTCTACTTCCACTCTCTCTTTTTCAACTCTATCCACCTCACTTTTCCCGCTCTTTTTCTTTCTCTCTACTTCAGACAACAACTTTCCACTTCTCAAAGTAACAACGCTACAATTTTCATTTTTGGGGTTATCTATTGTGCTAGCAGAAAACTTACCTTTGGATTGCTCCACAAGTTGCTTTGAGAGTTGCCCAATTTGGTTCTCCAGATTTTTGATAGAAGCCTCCTGGTTTTTGAAATGAGACTCGTGATTCTGGAAGTTGGATTGTGTCATATTCATAAACTGAGTAAGAGTTTCTTCTAATTGATTTGGCTTCTCTTGCTTTTGCGGTTGTGGAGGGTTGCTGGATGATGGGTTATCTTACTGCTTCCAAGAGAAGTTGGGATGATTCTTCCACCCTGGATTATAGGTGTTAGAATACGGATTCCCTCCTTGCCTTTGAAAGTTACCCGTGTAATTAGCTTGCTCGTTTTAGTCTCCCTGTGTATCACATCCTCCATTCTCATGAGGCCCTTGACAAAAATCACATCTCAAGTTCTGATTTAACTGATTTACTTGAGCAGAGGAAGAGGCTCCTATTTTCAGTGCTTTAAGCTCCTTTGTGATAGTCTCCAATTGTTGAGAGACCAATTTATTTTGATCCAAGAGCGCATCTTGCGTTTCTAGCTCAAGTACTCCTCTTTTTGCCTGTGTTCCTCTATCATTTTGACACAACTGCTCATTGGAAGCCATTTGCTCCACTAAGGTTCTTGCTTCTGCAACTGTCTTGTTGTTAATTGTACCTCCAAGTGAGGCATCCAAAGATCATTCGGTGTTTGGCCTCAAACCATTACAAAACATTTGCATCTGATTAAAATCATCATATCCATGGCCAGGACACCTCTTCAGAAGAAGCTTGAATCTCTCACATGCCTCATACAAATTTTCACTTTGGTTCTGCTGGAAGCCATGAATTTCACCTCTTCTTTTGATGAACTTGGAGGGTGGAAAAAATTTGGTCATAAATTTTTCCTCCAAATCATCCCAGGTCGCGATGCTTCCTGTAGGCAAAGTGTTTAGCCAATCTCTTGCTCTATCCCCCAGGGTCCAAGGGAAAAGCCTCAGTTTCTTACTTCCCTCGGTCACTCCAGTCAGCCTGAAGGTGTCACAGATTTCATAGAAACTCACCAAGTGCTGATTTGGGTCTTCAATTTTATCCCCAACGAATTGGCTTTGCTTGAGAGTGTTCAACAATGCTGGTTTGATCTCAAAATTAGCATTTGCCTCCGCCTGTTGGTAGGCCATGACAGCCCTTGGATGGTTGTTCCTTCTCCTAAAATCACCCAACGTACGTGGTTGGTCCCCCATCACTTCTTGAGTTATGACTTGAGAAGTAGATGCGAAGGATTGTTTTTGTTATTGTTTTGCCTCCTTTGCCTTCTTCCTTAATGCCTTTGCTGTCTTTTCGATTTCTGGGTCAAACAACAGCTCACCTGTTTGTTTACCTCGCATGCACAAAACTAAAGGAAAAAGGTAAGTAGCAAAGCAACAATTAAATTTTCTTTTTTTAATAACAGAAAATAAAATAAAAAGAAATAGTTCAAAAAGTACTCGTTTGCCTAGTTAAAAATCAATTTAACAATCCTCGGTAGCGGTGCCAAAAACTTGGTAGGCAAATCGCAAGTGTACGATTCGTCGTCAAGTAATAAAAAAATCGAATCCACAGGAATTGTAACTAATTATTTAACTTAACAAACTTTGTAATAATTTGAACTATTGAACCAATGTGATGTGTTTGAAGAATTCGTAACTTGTGTCAAAAACAGAGATAGTAAATTACGAGAAAAGTATTTGGATATTAAGGAGAAATAAAAGTGACTAGGGCTCGAATCCTTTTGATTCTACCTTTATGTTCTTGAATTCGAATCCAATGCAAGCAATTATAATATATTTGAAGTTTAAATCCACAAGATTAGGTTAATGAAAATCCCTTTCCTATCAACCCCTTTGATCAAATTAACAAGTCCTAATTTCTTAGATACAAATTAATTAAATCAAGCATAAAGATTGAAGATTCATACAAACTCATACCACAAGAATTATATTCCTATAACCCTATTAAGCATGTCCAATGATCCCAAAGCAAGTCTAAAACCCCAATTTTCCAATTGATGCTAAGACCCTAGTTCAACTCAATAGTGATCAATTATCGAATTGCATTAAGAAAAGAGATAATGGATCAAATAGCATAAATAAAACTTGCATTGAAATTCTGAATTCGATTACATAAAAATATCCACAAAATTCATCTTACCCTAATCTAAGAGGTTTAGTTCCTCATGGAAGAAGAGAAACTAATCCAAGGAGATGAGAGGGTTGGAAGAGACTCCATTGATTCCTCAATTTCTTTGAACGTCCAACATGTCTTGTTTCAATCTCCAAAATTTCAGAACCCTAGGCCAAAGTTTTGAAAGCCTATTTATAGTTTCGGATCAAAAGGACTGAAAAACCCTTCGAAATAAATCAAAAACGCAAAATTACAAAGTCTGGGACGAGTCGCAGCACGGCCGTGGAGCCTGGCACGACCTGGCCGTGCTGCGCTGAAAACATATAAACACAGGAGGAAGCCCCCGACACGCAAGGCAGCATAAGGCACGGCTAGCCCGTGTTTTCTTCTGTTTCTCCAATTTGGTATTTCTCACCATCAACCAAGGCACGGCCGTGCCCCCAAGCATAGGCAGGTCGTGTTTCTTCAATTCTTACCCTATTTTGGTATTTTGGCCTCCGAGTTGGTTCTATCATTCGTCTAAGTGATTTAGCTCCATTTTCCTATGCCAATAACCTTCCTTTCTGCACAATTGAACCAGAACCAAGTGCATTATCTAAATCAAGCAGAATGCATGAGAAACATGAGTTAGAACTACTAAAATGACTAAGATGCAATGCAAAACTAACACTAAACTATATGCTATATTGAACGCATCAACGATGTTGGACCTCGGATCCCCGTGTGGGGACATTTTGAGTCACTATGGCCAGGAGTTTATTTCCTTTTTTCTTTGCACTTATTGGTTGAGGCGCATGGCTTAGCCTCTAGTGTTTCATACTTGGATCATTGTACCCTTACTACACTATGCTTGTGACCGCGACTCTGATTACCACGAGCCCTACTGACGGGGCCACTATAGTCTTTTTGGCATCAGATTCATATGTTTGTATTATATAATTTAATGTGTGACATTTCGCGTCTTATTTATGTATTTAGGTTTTAATTCCTTCATATTTTCTATAAGCGTGTACGTTAATTAAGCAATTAAGGCTAATTAATAATGATTAAATATAAATAAAGCAGCAGGGTGTTACATTTGATGTGACACCCAGAGCTAACGAGGGCGGGGAGTGATCGCCGGTGCATCGGCAATTGGCACGGACAAAGAGCGGCTCCTGCAGGCTTCCAGTGAAGGGGCAGGTGAATGAACAAATACACTTCAGAATGAGAGATCCTAATGTTGTGCAGGTATGAGACTATACAGTTGAAGGAAGGCTTAAAAGAATTGATTGATACTATCTATACCAACAAATGCAATATCTTTTCGGGAGCCCGGAATATAAAAACTCTATAGTTAAGTGTGCTTAACTTGGATCACTTGTAGAATGGGTGACCTCTTGGGAAGCACCTCAGCATGTGTGTAAGTGAGGACAAAGCATACTGAAAAGACTCGTGTTGGTTTGTGGGGACAGTCGTCAATCCTAAAAGTTATCCGGGATGTTACAACAATAAACTCTAACGTAATATATCTAAGTCTTCTATCATCTTAAGTTATTAACCTCTGGATTTAGTGTGAATCAGTAAGAACAGGTTAAAGATGAAACAAGAAGAAGAATTGATACCCTATATTGCAGAAACAAGAAATACTCTCAGAAGCATACATCAAAAGTAAAAGAAGGTTTGAAACTGAAAAAACCCAAAGAAAGATCGGCATAATAAGAAGGATAATTCATTAAGACCAACCTCTAGGTGCAATACTCTGGTTGAGGAGGGTTGGGCTGCCAATTAGCATACACATACAGATCTTAATCAAATTTTAGAAGAAGCAACTCAACTATACGACATTCAAGCAATTTCTAGAGGACACTCAAGACAAAATGAGAGGATGGTTATATCAACATCAGAGGACATTTGGGAAAACAAAAAATCTTGAGAAGAGGACAATGATAGATTAAGAGCATTATAAGTCAGCATAACAGTAATTTAAGAGGACAACATCAGAGGACAGTCACAGAACAAACATGAAAGTCAGAGGACAGAATCGATGTTAAGGCTACTGCATAAGAAGGAATTATTGAGAGGATATTAGTTATGCATTAGACTTGTTGCGCTTGCAGTCACTGTATAACTCTGCAAAATGTACAACAACTTTATGCCTATGTTGTCACCTTTTTGTAAAAGGAGATCTAGGCCATCATTGCTTCTCCAACAGGCAAGAAACCAAAGGGAAGTTGTGTCTGGCTATTTAACTTGAGCTCCTGCTACTACAAACACAGTAGAGTGCATCTAAGCTTTTGCAGTCAATTAAAGACGTAGATCATCACCATCCTCCCAACATACTCTAGTTTATATTCTGTCACCAGTGAGGGATATATTAGAGAGAGTGTTTCAGCTTTATTCCTTAGTTTCATATTCATTTGATTAAGTGTTTTAAAGTTGTTGTAGAATCCCAGAAGCCTTTGTATTACTTTAAATGTTTTATCAAGCTTCCTAACTGCCAAGTGAGGGTGAGTGTAGGAGAGATATACTTGTTAGGATCTTGCATAATCTAGAGAGAACTAGTGTAGAAGACAACTTGAAGAGGGTGGGTGAGAAACTACTTTGTAAGCCAGAAGTGGCAGTGAATAATACTTGCGATGGCCCTGTACGAAGTTCTTTATGGGAGGAGGTATAAGACTCTGTTGTATTGGTATAAGACCGAAGATAATCTCATTCTTAGATTGGAATTGGTGCAAGAGACTACCGAGAAGGTGAAGTTAATTCAAGAAAATATGAAGGCAACATAGAGTAGGCAGACGAGCTATCACGATAAGAGAACGAAGGACCTAGTATTCGAGGAAGGAGATCACGTGTTCCTAAGTGTCACACCTTCAGGGTACTGAAGGCTAGGAAGCTGACACCTAGATTCATTGGTCCTTACCAGATTTTGAAGAGGATCGTCGAAGTGGCTTATTAGGTTGCATTACCACCATTTTTTGTAAACCTTCACAATTTATTTCATGTGTCTCAATATCGGAAGTGCATTCATGACCCTAGTCATGTGATAGAACCCGATACGGTACAGTTGAAGGATAACCTAACTTTCAAGGCACTGCCAAAGTGCCTTGAGGACCGATAGGTGAGACAGCTATACAGAAAAAAGATTCCACTGGTAAATGTCATTTGAGTGAAGCTATAACATCCTGTTTTTCAGATAATCTTAGATAATCTTTAAAGTATAACTAGATTGGTAATTAGGTGATGAACGAACATTAAAAACCTTAATTTGGGATGAAATGGGCTTAGATGTGATCTAGAAATACTTAATGGGACGAAAATACCCCTAGGGAAGGTGCGGATCACCCCAGAAGTTTCCAGAAGAAGAAAAAGTAGATCTTCCTCCTCAAGCTTGGTCGCGATGCGACCATATTAGGCCTTTGATCATCGCAACGCGATGTTATGCATCTCCAGAAAGGCCCAGAAGGTTCTACACTGTCGCGATGCGATGGTATTAGTACAGCGTCCATCGCGACACGATGAATGTTGGTTATCATCATTACTTGATTACTGACACATGGCCTTGATCGTGACGCGACGAAAAATGTACCTGTGACCGTCACGACGCGATGATGCTATTCTCGCCTATAAATAGGCGTTCACCCCTCAATTTCCACTCGCACTGAATCCTCGCCTCTTCCTCTCTTGGAACTTCCTCTAAAGAGTAAGTATGCTATACACTTGCCTCTAATGAGGATCTTGTGTATCAGAAAAATCTTAGTAGGAAGTCCTCTAGGGAAAAGAAAGGGGTGCAAGTAGTAGTGCAGGGAGTGCAAGTAGTAGTACAAGGGGTGCGAGTAGTAGTCTGGGGAAACTTACAGGCTAAGTAAACTTAGAGGCCAAGTAAACTTACAGGTTAGGTAAACTTAGAGGCTAAGTAAACATAGGGAGCAAGTAACCGACCCCTATAAATAGCACCTCCCATTCTCATTCCTCCACAGACCTTCCTCAGTTCCCCTTCTCTCTCTAGACTTCCTCTCTCTAGGAATTCCCTCTCTAGAATTTCTTCTAAGAAGTTAGTATGCTCTGTACTTGCCTCAAGAGAGGATCCTGTGCACCAGAAAGCTCTTAGTAGGAGACCCTCAAGGGGGGACGTGAGTAGTCGCTGTTCGGGGGTATGAGTAGCAGTCTCAGAAGTGCAGATAATGGCAGCAGCTTCAGCGATCTTCTAACCAGGTGGGAGCAAGAAACCTTACACTCTAGGGATTGTAGGGTAGAGTAGTGTATATAAATGTGCGTAGGGTGACCTAAGCCCTACTAGCGGTTAATAAACCTTAGGAGAGGGGTTGTGACATGTGATAGTTGAGGACAATTTCAGAGGTCTATCAACCATAGGAATAACTTGTCTGATGTGTGAGAACCCTAGGATAGACAACTTATGATTGCTTTATGGTTGTGTGTATGGCTATGCTGCTGATAATTGTTGGTATCTGTGTAATTGTTGCTGAATAATATGTTAGTTAGTGGTCGCTCATAGCGACGTTAGGATTTATCCATGTGCTGTCTGTGCTAGTCTGATGCTTGTGATATACTTTGATTATGCTTGCTGATCTGCCTGTGATTGGGATGAATTATTGATGTGATAAGAGTATCGAGAGAGTACCGTTAGGTCATAGCTGGTAGGTTAGACCCTAATAAACCATGGGACAATCGAAGGAGATGATTAGGTGCGGTGAAAGGGATGGAAGTAGTTCGGAGTAGGATACGTAGTAGGCTATAGAACGTGAGAAGAAAGTGAAGGAACTAGGCTTAGATATAGTGGTACAGACCTAGGGGATAGTGAATATGATTCATGCGAAGATTTGTTGTGCTTGCTTATGTGTGTGCCATTTGTATATGCTTTCTATCCCTACTTTCCTAACTTTTATAATGTGTAATGTGTTTCTTAGCTCCTTCTACTTTTCTTGTGTTGTTGTTCTTTTTCATGTAAAACAAATAATATGGATTCGATGGAAGCTTCGCCAGCATAGTAGAAGGGATAGAGGGTACTCAATAAGAGTAACTCTCTCTTTAGTTACGTGTCAACAGCCAGTGAGTCAGAGTCTGTATATGTGTCATATAAGTCGTGGGTCCTAGACACGAGTTTTGTAAAGATATATAACCTTATGTACATGTCAATTTATTTAGTTTTAATAAACTATTATTTTTCAGTATATCTATATCGCCTAATTACTCGTTTAGGGTTTAATACTGTAGCGCTCCGGAAACGGGGTGTTACAGAAGCAACTGGAGAAAGTGCTACGTGGGAGCTGGAAAGCACGATGAAGGAATTGTATCCGCAATTGTTTACCATTGGTTAGTAGAAATTCCGAGGACAAAATTTTTATAAGGGGAGTGAAATTATAACACCCCGAATTCTATGATCTTATGCGTGATAGGAGTTCTATGATTGCTCATATATTATATGCATTTTTTATAATGTTTGGGGGTTTAATTAAGAGGGAATGTCATTAGGAAGGACTACATAGCCTTAGAATAGGGAAAAAAAATTTAGCCAAAATTAAATTTTTGAATAGATTCACCCCGTGAATGAATTGAGTCACAGCAGCAGACTGTATTTTTTTTAATTAACGGGTCACCCCGTTTTGGACTATTTCACTTCTAATCGTGATGAGACTTAGGGATCATGACCTAAACCTATTTTAAAACTATTACGACTCTAAAAGAAAGTTTTTATTCATCCTCTAAGAGCTCTCAAAAAACCCCTAGAATTTTAAGAGCTCTCGTTGCCATTTCAAGTCGTTCTCTCTTGTTTCTCCACCAAATCAAGTCCCGTTTTTAAGGCTGTAATCAAAGAACTACCTTCTTCCTTTGTCTTTATCCCTTTTCTGTTTCTAAAGAAGGAATCATCTAGGTAAGTCCAATATTAAGATCTGTCCCTTTTCAAATTCCTTCAAGTTTCAATTTTTAATTTTAGCTTTGAATTCCTTGGCAGTTATTATGCTAGGAACCAGGGAAGGATTAATTTTCGGAACTCTCTAAGACCTTGTGGAGGCTGCAAAATTACTATAAGGTATGTGGATGTATGATCTTTTAAAAAGAGGCATAGGGCTTCAATTAGCATGATTGAGGTGTCTCATGACCCCTATGTCTTGTGGGGACAAGTTACCTTGTTTTAAACCATTGTATGAGCAATAGTTTGGTGATATATGTTTATGTTTTAATGGCTTTTAAGGTTCTTGTAAGAGCAAGGAGCCCTAAGTGTTATTATTTATTATGATTAAATTGTTTGATATACGATTGATGACTCTTTATTGTTATTTGAATAATTTGAAACTATGTTAGCATGAATCTAGGATTGAATTCACTATTTTTTGAGTCTTATTCCATGATCATGTGTTTATAATTGAGTCTTGTTCCTTGGTTTCGTAATGCTAGGAATCGGTGAATGATTCATTTTTGTGACTTTCTAGGACCTTGTTGAGGCTACGAAATTACTATAAGATACAGGGGTGGATGGTCCTATGCAAAGAGGCTTAGGGTTTCAATTAGCATAATTGGGGTGTCCCATAACCCCTATGTCTTGCGGGACAAGTTACCTTGTTTTAAACCATTGTATGCAGGGACGGATCCAGAAATCAATATAACGAGGGGCTAAAAGATGAAGTTACTGTTTTTGAGTCTTATTCCATGATCATATGTTTATAATTGATGTGAAGGTTTTAATGTTGATTGGAATAGTATTGAATGCTTAAGCTACAAATTTTAATTATTGATGAATCGCTATGCATGACATTAAGGACGCTATGTAATTGGACCATAGGAGGTTAAAGGTTGATAATTGGATTGATAAAAAGAATAAGGTATAGGTCATTGTAAAATATTAATTAAGGAAGACTAAATGAGAAAGTTAAAGTTTAAAATAGGGTATGGGTAAGAAGATTTGAATGAATATGAGTTTAACGCTAAAATCTAAGAACAAGGGTTTAATTAAGGGTTTGAAGGTAATTTAAATGTTTAAAGACCTTAGGGGTATTTTAGAAATTGTTTAAAATACTGGCCTAGATGTGAGACCACTTAGGAGAGGTTCCTGATTCGTGAAAGTGCAGAAAAATGGCTTTACTGCACTTTTGCAGGTCTGTGAATTGATTCATACTTGCATGAATCGATTCACAGTAGCGTACAAGACTTGTGAATTAAAGTCATGAATCGATTAATGACTTCTTAATTTTCACAGAATGGGTTTTCAACCCTGAATCAATTCATAGGGGTTATGAATCGATTCATACCCTTACTGCTTATTTAAAAACAATTTAAAAGCTTTGTAAGGGTTGGTTAAGAGTAGTAATCACCTAGGCCTTTAAAATGTTTAATATTTGACCTAGATTAAGGGGGTAATCCTTACTACACTCAATACTTGTTTATTGGTCACAAATTTGGGACCAATGTGTGAATTTCATCGTCAACGGGTTCGTTGACGTAGTGGACCCCATAACCTACTGATCAAGAAAATGTGATTAGTTAGTGACTCCAATTTTAAGTTATGATTGGTTGATACTTAAGCCAGTTGTTGTGCATCTTAGATGTAGTGTCGTTGCTGTGGTAAGCAAAAGGCTTCATGGAGAACAATTCGGAGACGACCATAAGGAGTTCTACTCAGCCTTACAGGTAGTTGCCAGTAGGGGGCCTTACATAAAGGTGGGGCACTACTGGGGGATCCCATTCATACATTGGATCACTTTGACTAGACATTGTATATGTCTCTGAATGTTAAGGGCACTCGCATCTGCTTTTTCGGAGATGAAATGATCCTCATGATTAGATGGAGTAGATTGTTACGTTTGCATTAGCTGGTTTGTCGATGCAGGACCATTGTATGTTTAACATTCGATGTGATTGGAAAAATGATGTGTTATATGTTTTTTATGTTTCCGCATCATCCTTATTTGTTCCCATGTCATGTATCTTTTCATAACGAGTATGATTCCTCACCCTCTGTGTTTGTGGCTACTTGTACACCCCGTGTATGAGTCGATGAGGAGCGTGCAGGTGATGATGTGGACGTGGATACTGAGGAGTAGTCTATGCGATGCTGTTTAGCTTAGGATTTACTTTATGATTTGTTATTTCTTATTATTCCAATGTAAAGTCTAAGAGTTTAGCTCTAAGACATGTGACATCGACGTTTATGGGTTTTATTTCCCGATATTATTTATGTTTTTTTTTTAAATTATTCTGCAAACTTGATTTTCAGTATTTGTCGATGTGAACTCCTACTTCGTTAAAGCTTTTTGTAACTACGTATTTTTTAGTACTTTGTGCATGTTTTAACACATTTATTGAGCAACGAGATAGCGGGTGTCACAACTATCCCTGTTGCTTCAAGCTCACTTGAGTAGTTTCCTTCTTTTAGCCTCCTTGCCATGCCAGTTTCCATAAGGAGACATAAAGTAGATCATTAAAGGACAATTCTTTTCTCTGAAGAATGTGATATGGAATCAGGGCTACTTTCCCTTGAAGCTTGAAAAAGGATACTAGGAAGGCTTGCTTCATTTGATCTTTCCCATCCCAAGAGAGATGGTGAAATTCTTTCACGACCGAATCATAAAAGAGAAGGGTGATCTTCTACTCGGCTCTTGCTCTAGAGGTTGAACGCTTCTCCCTTTCATTGCTTTCCACCAGCTTGGACTGTCCTAGTGTGAACTCTTTCACCTCATCGACTCGGGCTTGAGCAAGTGGGTTCACTCGTATCCTCTTTTGCTTTGGGGTTGGTTAATGCCTCATCCCTTAAAAATGCCATGAGACTGACCTTCAATGAAAGATATGAACATTTGTGTAGATGAGATTGCGACACCAAGCCAGGTATGCGGGAACAAATTTTCTAGTTACTGAAGTAGTACAGAGATTGCTTTGCATGAGACTATCATGAGATGTCTGGTTTAGATAGGAAGTTAATGGAGCACAAGCTTCCAATTAAGCAAGTGTTCAAGCAAAAAAAGCAACCACCAAGAAGAATGGCACCGATGCTTGTAGAACAAGGTAAAAGAAGAGTTCGAACACCTCTTATAGGCTATCATTCGAACTGCCAGGTGTGTTTAACGGTTATACTATAATATTTTACCTGTTCTAAAAAAGATTGGAAAATTTAGAGTGTGTATAGACTTTAGAGACGTGAATATAGCAACACCAAAGGATGAAATTCTTGTTGCTGATTTACTATTAGATGCATTATTGAGGCATGAAATTAGATTCTTTATCTTTATGGATGTGCGTTCGGGACTTTGCAAACTAATGCAACTGAAACGCCTAGAATGACGTGTGTTTTTCCCCTCTTTTGTAATTATTATTATATTGTAAAGAAAATTGTCTTTTGTTTTGTCGCATATTTTTTTTTAAATACCAATATAATTTATTTTAAAATAGTTATTAGTGATAAAAATAATATAAAAACGTGTTATCTCTCATTTCAAATTTAAGTTATTAACTTTAATTCTTCAATAATTAAACAAAGTAGTTTAAGAGTTAATAACTATGCCATTTTTAAATTATTAATTATTAACTATTTAAGCAATTGAAGATTATTTTTTTGGGCCCATCTTATCGGTATGCATCAAAACTTTTTTTTTTAGCATAATCGGTATACATCAACTTATTTTATCGGTTTATGACAGTTTCATTTTTTAGGAACATATAACGTGATTCCATTAATATGTTGCTTATGCGTGCTTGTAGGGACCTAAAACACCTTATAAACAAGATTAACAACAAGGTGAAGAGAAGAATGACCAAGATCAGAATCATATTCAGTAGATGATCACCACAATATCTCAACTAAATGACGACGAAACGCGAAAATGAAAGAAACATTGTGAAGGTGGGAAGACGGCGAGCACACCAACTACACCGAAATTAGGGGTTTGGGTCGGAACAAGTGTTTAAGAGCTCAAGGGCACTCAACAATGGCTTCTGGAATGATAAAACACCAGATTAGAGGTTGAAGAAAATTATTTGACAAGCTAGCTCATAATTAAAAAAAATAAGTTGATTGAATTCAAAGTGTTTGACAAAATTAACTTTATATGACATAAAAGAACACATATATATGATTTTTATATAAATGCTATCATATATATCATTTATTTTAAAATAATTTTTACTTTGAATATTTTAATTTATTTCATTTTATTTATGAATTTAAAAATTAAAAGTTATTTTTTTATTTTAGTATTACTCTAAAAAATTATTAGATGAAATGAGATTATATAAATAAAATGATATGTTCATGTGTTTTTAATATAAAGTTAGTTTTATTTTCTAGATGAAAACATATTATGTATTATTTTAATCATATTTCACTGTTTTATTATAGTATAAACAAATTTTGAGATACAATATTATGATATAATATTATTGGATGTCTATCTAAAACTTATTTACAATTATATAATTATTAAACTCTCTAGAATCTATTTTTTTTAGGTTTTGATAGAACTAACGTGAAAGCACCGTTGTTAAAAGATTGAAGGTGGTTCATGTCTATCTTGAGTCTAATATATGCAAATACTGGTTGGCAAATTTGGGGCCTTTTAGTTCTTTTTATTGTACCTTTTTTGGAAGGGCTTGATCTTAGTTAGGTCTAATTCTTTGGGAGGATGCAAGTGGTTGTGGCTTGCCCCTTAGTTTGGCAGCTTTTATTCTTTCCTTTCATTATGAAAAAAAGATTTTCTAAAAATTGAAATTAGAAAATTAAAAAGATTATCTTGAAAATGAGTTTAAAAAATGATTATTTTTGTGAATTTAAATATTTTTTTTTATGAATTCCATGCCCAGACTAAAAAATGTGTGTTTGGTTCTACTGTGACAAACATTGATTTTTAATGAATTGATATTTTAAAATTAATGTAGGTCATTTTACCAAAAAAAAATTAATTTAGATTAAAAGTGAATTAAATGCAAATTGATTTATGTTTTGATACACTTACGTAAAAGTGAGTTGAACAATAAATTTGAGATTAAAGTTGATTCCTTTTTATGGAAACTCCAAATCCTAGTTTTATGTCAGAATCTATTTTTGGGTTATAATTGATTTCTTCTAAAACCAAATAGTAAATATGTGTCAAAATCAAAATTATAATCTCTAGAATCACTTTTATCCCTCACAAAAGGGAATCCATTCATGCATAAAATATTTGTGTATCAGTAAATATGTAAAAATCAAATGTATGATCTTCAAAATCACTTTTACCCTTACAAAAGGGAATCCAGTCATGCACAAAATATTTTAGAATCAATTCTACCCTGTCCAAAATAGATTTGACTACCAAATTTTTCTATTCTAACAAATTCTCACATGCTTTAAGGCTTTGTTTGGATGAAAGAGAAAGTGGAAGAAATGAAAGTAAGAAAAAATAATATTGAAAGAATAAAAATAGGTAGATAATGAGATAGTTTTTCCGTCAAAAAAAAAAGAGATAGTTTTTTAGTTGTTTTGTTTAGAAAAATTTCCATATTCCATAATATTTCCTGGTAAAAAAACTTAACTACACTAGCACATTTTTTGTTTTGTTTTGTTTTTTGTTTTGTTTTTTTGTTTTTTTTGTTTTTACAGAAACTACAAGGGCACTTGATTTTGTGATCTTAGTTGATGATGTTATATTGTGGAATTCGTTGGAAAAGCACTATCTGATCGGAGCGTGAAGAACAAAACTTTTTCTGACTTCTTTATTAATCTGTTCCCACGCTTTTAGCGTAGAATCAGCCATACCCGATCCCCCCTCCACCTCCCGTTAAGAAACGTTTGGACGAGTACCAGCATGTTACCAACCAACGAAACAAACAGCCGCCGTTAGCGCGTCGCGGAAGCGGCCGTTGCACGCCACTGCTAACGCTTTTGATAGCGACGTGCCTCTCTCTTTTTTCCCTCGTTCCTTTGTTTGTTCCTTCCTACGGTTCGATTCCTACGTTGTGTTCTCCTCTCTCTCTTTCTCTCTCTGCGTGTCTCTGTCTGCGGCTTCGTACATATTTCGATACTCCGAGGAAGAAGGGCGCGCCATTTGGATCTCAGAAAGCGATACACATTTTGCTTTTTTTTTTTTAATCTCTCTCTCTCTCCCCCATTCTCCTCTCCTCAGGTATGTATTTAAGCGACGCCGTTTTGCTTTAGGTTGAGGAATGCAATGCCGTTTTGTGCGATCAGTCGTCAATGGATAATTTTGTTGATTGATCTGCGATTTTTGGTTTTGGTTTTTTTTTCTTCGTGACTTTTTAATCCAGCTCAGTTGTGTATTCTGATTTAATTTTTCATTCCTGGTGTTGTACGTGGATTCTTTCAATCTCGGTAAATTTTGTGTTTCTCGTTTGATTTTTTTTTTCACGGTGTTCTAGATTCCCACAAGCTTGCATTTGTTTTTGTTCTCGTGGCATCAGGTTATTCTTTTTGATTGATAAACGGTTTTAAGTTTTGTTCATTTGGGGATTTGATCCAGCTGAATAGTGGTATTCACTTTTGTTACGCTTGAAATTTGAATCATTCCCGGTATATTTTGTGGATTTCTTCTAGTGTAAGTCTCAACAGTGGAATGTTCCAGATTCCCTCTAAAGTCTGCATTTGTGGTTCTCTATTTTACTTCCGGTTTTTCCTTGTTGAGGGGTCATCTAAGTAATTGTGTAATGTAATGTTAGTCATGTTGTATCGCGGGTTAAGTTTGTTAATTGATCTACAGACTTTTTCATTAAAGGATTTAATCCAGCTGAATAAGTTATTGTGTTATGCTTGAATTCATGGTAAATGTTATATTTTTATTCAGAGTATATTCCATCATTAAATGTAGTTCCTGCTTTCTCTTGGTGCAGAGGACATCTTGGTGTGAATTGTTTGCATCTTGAATAGAATGCAAGGTACCAAACCTAAATCCTGTTTGACATTGAGACGTTGCTTTTGTGGTACATACCTTGATTAGTCTGTTTGTGTCTTGGGATTATTGTTTTGACAACTGGTGACTATGGGTATAGGAGACGAAGTATTAGCTCAAGAAGATGAGAGGAGTAGAAGTTTGGAGCCCGAAACCTCTGAGGATGAGTGGCGGAAGTCTCGAGCCAGATCTCTTAGGAGAAAAGCAATGACCGCTTCAACCAGACTCACTAATAGTCTCAGGAAGCGTAATAAGCGTGTAGCTGATTATCAATATGCTTCAATTTTCATAGAAGACGTCCGTGATGCCAAAGAGGAAGAGGCCGTGAATTCATTTCGCTTGGCACTACTTACAAGAGACCTGCTTCCAGATTCCTACGATGATTATCACACAATGCTGAGGTAATGAATGAGTGTCTGACTGAAGTTACATTTCTGCTAAGGATGCAGTTTCTCTTTTGATAGCTCAGTTTGATCACTTCAAATAAATGGAAATGTCATTTGGTTATGCTGTTCGGATCTCATTGATTCATCTATCAGAGGTGCAGCTTTTATTTTACATTAATCAAGGAACATTAATCACACAAAGGTGCAACTAGAAGGACGTTTCTGGAGAGACGTTGTAGTTTCTGCCTCGCTTTTATATGATTTTGCTCTCAATTTGGAGTACTCTTCCTCTTTTAAATTAGGGTTGGATCACAAGTTTAATGTAATAGATTATTTATCCAAATTTCTATCTTTTGATATTGGAGAACTTTTCACTAGGAACTTCTATCGTCAAGCGAAAAACTCTTGTTTAATTATTTTCTAGACAAGTTTTTGTGCAAAAAATGAAAATCTTTAGACATGTAGTATATTACAGGCTGCTGATGTTTTAATGCTGCAGGTTTCTGAAGGCCAGAAAGTTTGACATTGATAAGACGGTCCAGATGTGGGCAGATATGCTCCTTTGGAGGAAGGAGTATGGAGTAGATTCTATTTTACAGGTATGTTTGGTAATAGTTTGTTTTCCTTATACTTAATCAGGAAGCTATTCTTTACTAATTTGTGCACAAAGATTGAAAGAGCTTATGTGAGTTTTTAACTCAAAACAGCCACCTAAAGCATGTAGTTCTAGTGAGGAGAAATCCTGTGGAGTATTCCTTTCTGAAGATTTTCCCAATATTATTTGTTTGATCAGGAATGATTTTAATCTTTCCATCTGAAGGAACATTAAAACAATAAATAATATGTAGGATTTCATATATAAGGAGTATGGAGATGTTCAGCATTATTATCCTCATGGTTTCCATGGTGTGGACAAAGAGGGGCGACCTGTTTACATCGAAAGACTTGGCAAAGTTGAACCCAGCAAGTTGATGAATGTCACCACGATAGATCGATTTTTAAAATATCATGTTCAGGGATTTGAGAAAATGTTTAAAGAGAAATTCCCAGCGTGTTCTATTGCAGCAAAGCGGCACATAGATAAAACAACAACAATACTTGATGTGCATGGCGTGGTAAATTCTATGCTTACAACAGCATATCAGAATAGCCTAAATAACATTCTGTGGAAGTCAAAGCTTTTTATTACTTTGTATATTTTGCAGAATTGGGTGAGCTTTAGCAAAGTTGCACATGATCTTGTTATGCGCATGCAAAAAATTGATGGTGATAACTACCCTGAGGTAACTAAATGTTGTAGGAAGTAGAATTTAACTTGGTAAACAAATCATAGTATATGGACTTCCGTATTTTGTTTTTCTTTAGTGATTTTTAAGGTGGCAATCTCAAAAAATTGATTCCGAGATCTTTATGGAGAATTCTTAACAAAAAATAAATTTACGCAAACAAGCTGTTTCTATTCATGACAGATGAAAAAAGTGAATTTAATACAAATTAGGTCTCTGTGTGTCTTATTTTCCTCCAAAGTTCAGTGTTTGCGTTTCTTTTTTCATTATGCCAAACATATTTTCACGTATATTGACATGGGTGCATGCATGTATGTGCACTTAAATACATGTTAAAAAAGAACCGAATTAGGGATACAAATCTTACTATGCAGTATGCACTCTTCCCTTAATGCTCATTTTTTGGTATACAGACATCGTGCACTTCTAAATGTGCTCATTTTTTTTTTTCAGACATTAAACCAGATGTTCATTGTTAATGCTGGTAGTGGCTTCAAGCTACTATGGAATACAACAAAAGGCTTTCTTGATCCAAGGACCACAGCCAAAATAAATGTATATTAATTATCTTTCTTTATGTGCTTTGACTTTAGAAAGGAATGAGCAGAGTGTAAATGATTCATGCTGGATTTACAGGTTTTAGGCAACAAGTTCCAGAGCAGATTGTTAGAGGTTATAGATTCGAGGTTTGTGTTGTTTTTGTACTGTCTCAGTTAATTAACTGCTTCTATGTCTGTAATAATGAATATTATAAGAGCATTATCTTTTCAACAGCCAACTTCCTGATTTTCTGGGCGGAAGTTGTTTATGCCCAAATGATGGAGGGTGTCTTAGATCTAGCAAGGGACCTTGGAATGATCCTGACATTTTGAAAGTACGGTATCATCAAGATTGTCGCCCCTGCATTTGTTTGAATTTTATTAAGAATTACTGCTCAAGTCTACAGCTACTACACCCTTGTTCTATTTACAGTTGTTAAATTCTAGAGAAGCAATGAAGCCAACAAAATCTGGAAGTTCTTCTGTTGTTGATAGATTAGATGTCGAGTCATATGCCGGCAAGGTCACTCATAAATTAGTTAAGTTCAAGTCCAGTGTTTTATTTTGCACAATTCATAAGTCTCATTCATACTGTTTCTGCATGATGTAAAGCTTTACTCATGACTGTTTCTTCACAGGTTACAAGCACTGAAATATTTGAAACTGGATCAGCGTCAGAAGCAACATTGATTCCTTCGACCTTTATGCAATCAGTTCCTTCTAGTAAGAAAGTGAGCTGTCTTTATATGCCTTACCTAAACAATTTCTTGGGTAGAAATTATGCATTAGACTATGAATTAATTTAGTTGTAGTGAAGTTAAATACTCACATATACTCTTCTCCTTGATTTTGGATCCTCCAAAGTGGAATGTGCATTTTTTAGATAGTAAAATGCAGAGTTTTTAAGATTTGACAGAAAAGTCAATGATTCAATTTTTTTTTTTTTTTGGGTAAAATACAAGCACATGGATAACAAAATGAAAATTTGAGAAGCTAGTTCCTTCGAGTGATTACCACTTGCCTTTTACTCTCTATATTGAAACCTGGACTTTCTTTTGTCAAATTGATAGACTTGTTATGTTATTGATAGGATGCAGTATCTATTTCTCACTCCATCTTATTTACCTAGATGAAAGCAACAATGTTTACATTTAGTTTAATACTGGCTAAAATACAACGGCCTATTGTTCCTAATTTTTTGCCCAGGCTTTGTTTTTGCTTCATTTTGTTCCGTGCCGTACTTCTTTCAATTTGGTTGCAGTGGTGTCATGCCTTCTCTCTTTTTGTAGTGTCTGTCCTTTCTAATAATGTCTGCTTCTATCAAAACAAGAAAGGAACATGTTGAGAAGCATACACATCAAAATAACATGGTATTGAGTAAATTCCCAGTAGAAAGCTTTTTAATGCCAGGCTAATATTATTTTTTAAAATTTGAAAACAAAAATTTCAAAATACATTAGAATGTTATCCAGCTGCATTTCTTTAGAGCTCTTGATTGCTTGATGAAAATGACTACCTAGACATATGTATACATGTTTTAATTTGGAAGGAGTAATGCAAAGGTGTTTTCAATCAAAATATAGAATGCAAATATAGTGGTTTTTTCCCCCTGCAATGTTCATCTACTGGTGGGTCATTTGTAAGTACCATTGTAGCATGCCTTGACCATAAAATGGGACAATCTCCCCTCTGTTCGAGTACAAAACATTTGATATCTCAAAATAGTTGGGCAGAATTTGATCGGAATTTGGAGAAATTGAAAAGGAAATATGATAGAAAGAATCACAAGAATGGAAGTGTTTTATTGAAATTAATAGAAAATGGAGAATGGAATTCTTCCCAAGGGTGTTTCCCCTTCGCAGAGGATCTCTCCTTTCACACAAAAGCTATTAAATTACAGAATGCTCCCCTTTATTCTGATTTCCCCTATTTACCTAATTTTTTCCTACCAACTAACGAATGGACTGACTGACTGACTAACAAAACAGCTGTCCTTATTATGTCCTAATGAGTAATGAGCAAATGATACATCCTGACAGGAACGAGATATATTGATACGAGAAATAGAAAATAATGGAGCTCTGCTCCTTACAATCAGAGCTATATCCCTTTGTAAATATGTAAAACAGAAAGCAAAAGATAGAAATGCACACAAAAAGAAAGAAGGGATAGAATATAATCCTCCCTCAAGCCAAACAGCTTGCCCACACCTTTACCCAAAATATTCCCTCCTGCTTCTATTACACGCCCCCTTCTTATATTCCCCACTCTTCCTCATGTTACCTAATTCTAGAATATTCTCCTCCTCTCCCTTTTTGCCACCTGGCACTTTCTGTTATTTCCCCCTCTTTCCTTCCATCCAATTACCATGTTCTCCTCCCCTCCTCCTACCTCCAATGACCTTGCTTATTGGGCCTATCACATCCTAACAATACTTGCTTGCTGAATTTCCACCTTGACCCCAAGGTGGGAATTGGAGATTCCCATTGTATGAGAATTCCCGCTTCTCCTTCCCAAATCTTGATAATCTCCCCATTCTCGGTGACTTGGTCATCTTATGTCGAGATCACCCACATACTTTTTTTCCAGCCATATGATCCTAGGACTAAACTGATGATCACATTGAAAACATTCCCCCCCCCCCCCCCCGGGTTTTTTTGACATACTCCTTATGAGGATCGAGCTCTTCTATTTCTTGATGAAATGACATTAGTAGTACCAGATCTTGATGTTGAATGAGACATCACCATTTTTTCCCTTGTACACCCAAATTTGAATAGTGTGTTGAGCATGACCTTGATGATCCTTGCTCAAGTTGGGTTAGACAGACCCCCCCCCCCCCGGGGCTTGGTGCCCATGAGTGGAACAATGCTCCCCACACCATGGTACCGAAATCCAGTCCCTAGGGGTTGCAAGTGTAAACACCCATCCCATGTATAGCTCCAACTCTTCCGCGACAGCTCTTGCTAAGTCGATTGCTTGAATCACATCTTTGGGGTCATGGGGTCTCACCTTCATTTCACCTCTTGTCATAATCCTCCCAAGAAATACCCCAACAATTGTTCTTTTCAAGTTACAGAAGCTTGAGCCACCAATGCCTCGAAGTTTTGAACGTACTCTCCCACAAACCTTATTTGACAGAAGGTTGACAGTCATTATAGACATTTCCAAACTTCTTTCTCAGAATCACTACAACAACAATTCTATCAGTTTCTCCCCAAAAAGACGGTGTGACTTAGTCTACCAAAAGCGGAACCACTGAACAATTACACCTTTCATGCTAACAAAAGCTATGTGCACTTTCACTGCGCCCTTCATTAGACGCACCTCAACAAACTTCACTCTTGCTACCCAACCAAGTAGGTAGATGCTATTAAAACAAGGTTGCTCCACCTTTTCGTCCCAGTTGTGTTTGCTCCATGTCTATCTGCATAAAGTCAGAGTTGGCCTCTACCTTCCCAGCCATTGTTCTGTTTGCCTGAGAAGACCCCACATAATGCAATTATTAATTTTCATCCTCATTGTCTTCTATATCAATACCCATTTTCTTCATCCACTTTCCAAATATTTGACTAATCTCCTCCATCTCACCCAACACCTTCATCTCCAGGACTTGCTATTCTAGGGATCGAAGTTGACTGTCATGCTTCGCGGTCACCTTTTCCAATGCTTTATTTCTCTTTTCCATCACTTCTACCTTCTGAATACGACAAGTGGGACTGATTGACAAGGGTTGTCGTTGGCTAGTCATTTTAGCTAGCTTGTAGTCCTTTGATTAGCTTGTAAGTTTGTTTGATCAAAATAGGTTTTGGGGCATTTCAATAATAAGCTTAATTAAGCGTTTATTCAATGAGAACTCATCATATGGAACTTATGTATATAATGTTTCTACAATCAAAGAGGGAATGAGAGTAAACTCTCACTAAGCTCTGTTTAAGTTGTTTTTATAAGCTATTTTGAGGAGCTTTTGAAACTAAAAACAACTTATGGACATATCATATGCTATTTTTATAAGCTCTTCTAGACACTTACACAAGTGTGTGTCAAAAGATAAGTCCAATTAAGTTTTTCCAAATGCCTCCTTATTTGGTAACGAGCTTATCTGACTAGCTTTTTTCTTATGCTACTTGAAGTAGCGTTTGAGCTTATAACTTATAGCTTATTATTTTTTTCCATTTTTACTATCAATATTTTGATAAATTTCCTCCTTAATCCCCACTTGATTTAGGAAAAACCTTCACCTTCGAAATACACATCTCTCTCAAAGCCAACAACGCCCCTTTGCCTCTATCCGTCAGTCGTCACTCTTGCATCTTATGCTGACACAGGTTATTTTCTTAAAAATTACAATATTTATTTTAATTATTACCCTATTTATACTATTTGTTTTTATTTTTTAATAAAATATTTGATATTTAAACAAAAAATGATACTTCAGAATTTTCTAAAAAGCCTAAAACTATAGTTACCTAAAAAAAATATTTTTGTCTACAAAACAAAAATAGAATTTATATAGAAAAATCATATAAACATTTCCATTTTTGTCATATTATATTCATCCGCTAATTCCAAAGCTAATTTTACCAAAAATTTCTAATTCAATATGTTATCTTAACAGCTTTTAACTAAAAATTAGCATATTATTCATTATCTTACCCTTGATTGTAAGGCCGATGATTGCAGTGGTATCCCTTAGCATATTTGTGTGAAAGCAATGAAGACAGAACTAGTTCAAATTAAAAAGAAATCTATTAATTTAGTAGTGGTGTATATACGCACTCCATCTCAGCACCAGCTCATGGCAGCATTAATTTCTTCATAATGCTCACCAGAATTATGGTTGCAGATATCGAAACTTTAGGCTGAACTCGGAAGATATATGCTTTAGGGCATTAAAAGGGACTGTTGACCCTTCTATGAACATACATACTTGGTAACTTGGACAATGGTTTTTAGTTTGACTAAATAGTAAATTGTTTTGATATCAACGTGTGAAGATTTATGTTTTAATTACCCAAAGATATAGTTGTCTGGTAAATTAAAAATAAACATACATTTTCTTCTTTCTCTTTGAGCATGGAGGTTTCACCTTATTTTTGTCTTGAGTTTCGCGAAATAAAGTGAATAGTTAGTGAAACACTTGTTGGTACCCGCAGCTAAAGTCTGCCATTTTGGTTCATGGAAACATTGATCGAGATGCTTTTGGTGTCAGATTAAATCCTTGAGGATAACTTAAACCAAGATAAAGATTTCAAATAAAACTGGAAGTCTATATAACATACAATATTTAATTTTGTTTTAATCTTGAGTTTCTATTTATAAGTCAACTGTGAGTGTGCCACCTTCTTGGGTCCACACCAGCTATGTCTGACATTTAGGTTGGTGGAAATATGAGTGTGAAATACCATAGATGACAAATTTAAAACTTACGGATATAATCAAACCC
Organism: Calophaca sinica; assembly: GCA_037113605.1. Lineage (NCBI taxonomy): Eukaryota > Viridiplantae > Streptophyta > Magnoliopsida > Fabales > Fabaceae > Calophaca > Calophaca sinica. The sequence goes on along the minus strand of CM073733.1, from coordinate 97,440,914 downwards.
AACGAAAAGAAGGAAATTTTTTTATTAGAATGAAATTGAAAGTCTATATATAACCTTTAATACTAAATTGATAATTAAAAGTCAAATTTAGGAAATTTATCTATTTATCTTTTTGTTTACATGTAGTATTTTATTTTGTAACTTTGTTTATTCTATAAGATAACTGCAACTTATGTATGCATGATATGGAACTATATTGCAGAAAACGATGACAGACCGTGCACCTATCTGCAACCTAGTTGAGCCAGTCAATGATGCCAAAGAAGTTGGCGATGTTGATTCAACAAGTACGTGTTCCAGCATCATGTTCTCTTCTAGTTAGGGATTGATATCATGTTATATCCTGTATATGATAATAATAGAACATGCAACATAACCTGAGAGCAATCTTGGTTTACATGCATGACTTGAGTCTGGAGAAAATGAAAGGAGAAACTTGGTGTTGTTTAAATTTATTTAGCAAATTATTTCACTTGGTCCAGAATTAACCAAGTCCTATGACACATGAGCTTCCTGGACTTGGCCAGGGTGGGATGGACGGTCCTAAGGCCATCCATGTTTTCAGAACAAAATGGATATTTATTTCTTTATATTTCATTCTGTGCCAGAGACTTCTCTTTGAAAGCTCAGTTTTTAATTTTTATGCTCTGGAATGCAGTGTTGTTTGTTGCTGAAATGACGTATCTGACAGCTTTATTAACTGTTTGAGCCACATCAACTGTGTTGTTTCTGTTAGAAAGCATATTTAACATGTGCTTATTATGTAATTAATACGTGCTGATAATTAGGGATATAGTCATACAAATCAAGGATTTGATTTGATCTTTTGTAATTATTATACGATTGTATTCTTTGATTATAAATACAGTCTGTGTGGTCACATAAGACACACAACATTCAAATATTCTTCTTTACTTTTATCATGGTATCAGTAGTATAGGTTTTGATCCAACTTTCCTTGAGTTCCCTGCGAGTTCCCTGCCTCGGTGCCTTTTCTCTACTGCATGAACAGTGCACGCCGCCACTGAGAAGGCCTTTTTCTCCGCAACCGTGACTCATCTCTCCGGTCTGCCACCACCGGTCGAACCGCCGCCGAAGTCGACCCGGCCGGAAGCGTCCCTCAACCGCCAGACGCCGCTTCCACGCTACGGCCAGCCTCCACAGGTCACCCACGCGCACAAGACAGATCCGTTTTTCTCCGCCGCGGCCCACCGTCCCCCGCCTCTTCCGCCGTCTTCCCCACCACAGGCGCCCCTATCCAGCAGTTCCTCACCTTCATACACTCATGGGTGATGACTCTGATTCCGACACCGTGACATTCACCAAGGTTCCGCTTATCCCGTGTGAAAATCGGCGGACGACCAAGCTACAAAGATCTTTCTTTGTCAAGCTTTGGTTTCAAGGTCAAGGACGTGAAGACCACTTGACCAAACAAGCCAAGGATATTCCTACCAAAGATCGATCAAAATGGAAGCAAGTTGATGCCTCCCTATGTACTGTCCTATGGTTTTCCATTGCATCCAAGCTCCAGCCGCAATATCAAGCATTCACCACTTGCTACGATGTTTGGGAAAAAGCCAAGAAAGTCTACTCCAATGACGTTCATCGCCTTTATAGTGTCGTTCTCAACCTCATCTCTCTGAAGCTTGAAAACATGGATGTGCAGACTTACCTTGGTAAGCTTGATCATTTGATTGCTGATTTTCAATCTCTCATGCCCTTTACTAGTGATGCAGCAGCTCATGCCGAGCAACGCAACAAGTTTTTCATGATTCTTGCCTTTGGCCGCCTCTGCGAACTTGATTCAGACGCAATCGATTTTATCGAGCTCCATCGTTCCTTCCTATGACACGCTTAGTGAACAAGCTATTGCGTCTTGCTACTCCTCATGCTTTTGGCCACTCATCCGATCCTGCTGATTCCTCCGCACTTGTCTCCAACTATCCTGGTCGTGGTGGGCGAAATGGAGGGCGTGGTGGCCAACGTCGTGGTACTCGTTGCAACTATTGCAATCGCTATGGCCATATTGAAGCGGAATGTCGCACCAAAGCGAGACAACAACGATCTAAGGTTGCCAATGTTGCTCATCTGCATTCATCAAGATGTTACTATTTCGGCCGATTACAATGAGTTCCTTGATTCAGCGACCCATCAGCCAACACCTTCACGCCATCGCCGCCTGGTAATCCTGTAGCCTTTGTGTCTCAATCCTCCTCTCTTGGACCATGGGTACTTGACTCGGTGCTTACGACCGTATATTGGTAACAAATCCTTTTCTCTCATCCGCCTTACTCGATTGTTTGCCATCCGTCACCATGGCAAATGGCTCTAAAATCAAAGTTCAAGGCATTGGTCAAGCCCTACCCTTCCCAACCTTTCCTTACATTACGTACTTTATGTTCCTGGTTGTCCTTTTAATTTAATATCCATTAACAAACTCACTCATACCCTTAATTACTCAGTCCTCTTTGTTGATAACTCTGTTTATGTGCAGGAACGACGTACGGGACGGACGATTGGAACAGGACATGAGTCTGGAGGATTATATCACCTTTCACTGCCGGTGGCTTGTGTCTCTGCTTCTCAAACCCTTACGCATCAACGTCTGGGTCACCCTAGCCTCAATAAAATGCGTCTTATGGTGCCTAGTTTTTCTAAGATTTTATCATTTGAGTGTCAGTCGTGTCAGTTAGGAAAGCATACTCGTCAAACTTATAATCAGCGAGTCAATAAAAGTGCTATGTCACCTTTTGCTTTAGTTCATTCTGATATTTGGGGTCCTAGTCGTGTCTGTTCAACTCTAGGCTTTTATTACTTTGTCACTTTCATTGACGACTTTTCTCGGTGTACTTGGTTATTTTTAATGAAAAATCGTTCTGATGTTTTCAATATTTTTCAAGGATTTTGTGCAGAAGTTCAAAACCAATTTGGTACTTCCATTAAAATGTTACGCACTGATAATGCTCGTGAATATTTATCTGTCCAATTTCAATCGTTTTTGTCTTCCCAGGGAATTATTCACCAAACATCATGTGCCCACACACCACAACAGAATGGTGTGGCCGAACGAAAGAATCGTCATTTGGTTGAAACAGCACGTACCCTTCTCCTTCATCATAATGTTCCTCTTCGTTTTTGGGGTGATGCGCTCCTCACGGCCTGTTACCTTATCAACCGCATGCCTTCCTCTGTTCTTCAAGATCAAATTCCGTACTCTCTTGTGTACCCACAACAGGATCTCTATCCCATTCCTCTTCGTGTCTTTGGTTGCACATGTTTTGTCCATGACCTCACTCCAGGTAAAAATAAACTCTCTGCTAAGTCTCTCAAATGTATTTTTCTGGGCTACTCACGTGTACAAAAAGGTTATCACTGTTTTTGCCCTCAACTACAACGATACATTGTCTCTGCTGATGTCACATTTTTTGAGACTTGCCCATTCTTCTCTTCTGCGATACCTGATAATAACTTCACTGAAGACTTTCGGGATATCCCACCTGTTGTTCCGGTACCTATCAGAACCTACTACACCTCCTCTGCGTCTACCGGCGAACACAACCTCAGTGGTACCTCTTGATCCACCGCCTCATCTCTGCTCCAATCGCCTCCATCTACGTCGCTTTGCACTGAACTTCCTATAGCTTTAAGGAAAGGTATTCGGTCTCTCATGACCCTAATCCTAAATATGCTTGTGTTTTAAACTATGACCGTTTGTCTATATCCTATGTTTCCTTTGTTTCTGCTTTGGATTTGGTGTCTATTCCTAAGTCTACAGGTGAAGCCATGGCTGACCCAAAATGGCGTCAGGCGATGTTGGAAGAGATGGCAGCATTGCACTCAAATAACACTTGGGAGATTGTTCCGCTACCTCCAGATAAAACTACTGATGAAATTTGTCGATGGGTTTATATGATGAAAGTTGGTCGGATGGTCGATTGATCGTTTCAAAGCTCGTTTGGTCGCCAAAGGTTACACACAGATTTTTGGTGTGGACTATGGAGCCATCTTTTCTCCAGTGGCCAAACTAACTTCTGTTCGTCTATTTCTTGCTATGGCTGCCATTCATCATTGGCCACTTCATCAACTAGACATTAAAAATGCCTTTTTGCATGGAGAGTTGCAGGAGGAAGTCTATATGGACCAACCCCAGGTTTGATATTCCTGGTGATTCTCGCCTTGTTTGTCGGCCGCCGTTCTCTTTATGGATTGAAACAGTCCCTCGTGCTTGGTTTGGTCGGTTTAGCTCGCCTTAATACAATTTGGCATGACTAGGTGTGAATCGGATCATTCTGTTTCTCCATACATTATTCTCTGTGTCGGCGCATCTTTCTAGTAGTATATGTTGGCGACATCGTCATTCTTGGTGATGACACAGACGGTATCGGCGACTCAAAGCCCATCTCTTCAAATACTTTCAGACAAAAGACTTGGGTCCTCTCAAATACTTCTTAGGGATTGAAGTTGCCCGATCCTCTTCAGCATTGCAATTAACCAACTAAGTATGCTCTGGATATTCTTCTGGCCCGGTATGCTTGATTGCCGCCCGGTGATACTCCTATGGATCCCAATGTCGCTTCTTCCGGTCGGGGAGCCATTGAAAGACTCGGGAAGATACCGACGTCTTGTAGGCCGACTCAATTATCTCACGGTCACCAGACTTGATATCACCTTTGCAGTGAGTATTGTAAGCCAGTTTCTGAATGCTCCTTGTGATAGCCATTGGAATGCGGTCATCCGTATCCTTCGATACATAAAAAATGCACCAGGTAGAGGACTATTATATGAAGATAAAGGCAATGCCAAAATCACTTGTTACTCAGACGCTGACTGGGCAGGATCACCATCAGATAGAAGATCCATTTCTGGATATTGTGTCCTCATTGGAGGAAACATGATCTCATGGAGGAGCAAGAAGCAAAATACAGTTGCCCTATCCAGTGCAAAAGCTGAATACCGTGCTATGATGTCAACTACAAAGGAGCTTGCATGGCTTAGAAATCTACTCCAACAGCTGAAATTAGGTGACCTCCAGGATACAAAACTTATCCGTGACAATCAAGCTGCACTTCACATTGCTTCAAATCCAGTCTTCCATGAACGGACCAAACACATAGAGATATTTGTCACTATGTAAGAGAAAAAGTGCTCTCAGGGGAAATCACCACCGACTTTGTCAAGTCTGAGGATCAACTGGCTGACATGTTTACTAAGTCCCTCAAAGGCTCTCGAGTTGATCATATTTGTAACAAGCTTGGTTCATATAATATATACGATCCAGCTTGAGGGGGAGTGTTAGAAAGTATATTTAACATGTGCTTATTATGTAATTAATATGTGCTGATAATTAGGGATATAGTCATACAAATCAAGGATTTGATTTGATCTTTTGTAATTATTATACGATTGTATTCTTTGATTATAAATACAGTCTGTGTGGTCACATAAGACACACAACATTCAAATATTCTTCTTTACTTTTATCAGTTTCCTTTTCTAGTTGGAGAATTCCATAACCTGCACTAATACTTTCTTTAAAAATGGTGCATCTGATAGGTGATTCAAGCAACAATCATTCAAGAGGACAACCAAAGAAACTATTTTCCTATATCACTAGTACTTTGGCTCGAATCATAGTCAAAGTATTAGCTTGTATCTATGTAGTATTTGCAGCTTTGGGGAAATTTTTTGTGGCTTGCTCTGCCGACAACCAACCAGGAAGCCGTCAGAAAATCCAGTTAGTGGAATCCAGTACTCAGGAACAATTAGTCACTCCGGCAATAAAGGGGCCACTTTGGCAGAGGTTGCGGAGTTTGGAGGCAGTAGTGACTGAGATGGCTAATAAACCTAGAACGATTCCTCCTGAGAAAGAGGATATTCTTCGAGAGTCGTTGAGTCGTATAAAATCTATAGAATATGACTTGCAGAAGACAAAGAAGGTAGTGCCAGTCTCCTAAGATAAAACTGATCCCTTTCAAGGACGTATTGTTTAAAGAATTGATATTACTGTGTTGATTGAGTTTGCTACTTCATTTTAGGCACTGCTTGCAACTGCTTCAAAGCAAGTTGAGCTTGCTGAGTCACTGGAAAACTTGAAGGAGAATAGACTTGATGTAAGTTGCTATTGCCCCTCATTTTCAGTTTGAGAACTTAGCGTGTAAACTTTGTTATTTAAAATAGACTGTCTTCTGTTGTGTTTCGAGTACTTACCTTTCTGTTCATCTAATGATTTATATCGAATTTTACCATTAGCTAAATAAAGAAGAAAAATTGTCATATTTGAATTGCACACATTTCTGCAAGGCTGGTTACATTTCAAATGGTTTACTTTTGATTTTTTTTGAAAGGTGTTTCCAGATGGAATGTATGTCCTATCTCATCTGGTATTGTTTAATATATTTTTAGAAGATATAGTCTTAATTTTGTGATATTCTTTTCCTACCAGCACTTCAATTGTTTGTTTGTATATACTGATAATGATAACTTTCTAAAAATACAGGGGACAAACTCATGTTGGCCTAAGAATAGTAAATGCTACGCCCCTGGAAGATGAATATCCCTCATTACAGCATAGCATTACTTTGCAATGATTGCCAGTCTATTTTTGATACTCTACGGCTGAATTACTACCAGACCTAAACTTCTCTTGACTTGTATAAAGGATTTACTCTCACAGGTGACTTTGCTTCTATGTTATATCGACAATATTTTGAATTCTCACAAATACCCTCTGGAAGAAATGGAAGTATGTTGTAATACCATTCTTTTCAGGTTTGAGGAATGGGATATGGGGAGTAGATACCCCCAATCTATTCAAGGAAGGAAGAAGTTTTTATGAGGGCACTGGACTCCGAGTTCTTCCTTTTCAATAGGTATTATTATTGTGTCAACCACATTATTTTCTTATTACATTTCCTGTACAGGGTATATAGCTACAAAAAATGCTGCTCAAATTCAGATGTATTTATTTTAATACCAGTAGCATTCATGCACAAAATGGAAACTTTTTCTCTGATATATTGTAATAGACAGCGAGTGCTTATCAGTAAATGGAACCCCTTGAATTCTTACAAAATTACTTCTTCGAGAAGTTCCCTTCCTAGGAATATGTGATGAATATATCTTTCCGTCTACTAGTATTTCCTTTTAATATAAGCTTTAGTGGATAGGCCTTGAGCGGGCAACGTATAACATGCACCGGCCAAAATATGGTGTATTAGTGCACATCAGATCAACACCGTAGGATGCTCAATTGCTCATTTTTTAAACCTGACGCTGAAGATTACATGATCAGTCAAAGGGAAAAACTGTCCAATGAAAGAGAGGGAGAGGGGGGGGGAGGGAGAGAGAGAGCTTCTCCCCCTCCCTTCTCTATGTTCGCCCTCCACTCCATTCCTTTTGACGCAGAGAGGAGATTTATCTCGATTCTTTGTTAGGGTTTGGGATTTGAAGATTCTTAATGGAATTATTTCAAAGTTTTTTTTTTTTTCTAGTTCTTAAGTGTTATGTAACTTCTGTTGAATCAGATCTATTGTAACTTCTTTGGGTTGGGGGCAGGGGTGGGGAGGAGGAGGGATGGTGGGAGGAGGGCGGTGGAGGGGGAAAAGGGGGTAGCCAAGGGGGTTGCGGATAGTGGCCAAGATTGCACCCTTATCAAATTCGAGAACCACCATTGTCTGACGTAGACGACCATCGCGCGAGGCTGCAACGACAAATCGCACGTGGTGAGAGTGCAAGGCGTCCAAGTTCAAAGTTTAGAATGAGGGGTATTTTACCTTTTTAGCCCTTGAGTGTACGAGTGAACTACACTCAAAATAGTCCATCTATAAGTGCCCCTTTGAGTGGGCCATGTTTAAATTATATCTTGTGCGATATTTAGAAATTTTTAAATATGGTTAAATATAAAAAAAAATATAAAATATATAAAATTAAAATATTTAAGAAAGTGAAAATAATTGATAGAAGACTTATTTATTGAGCATCAGTTGATTATACACTACCCTTCAAATCATCCTACACGGTCGTGCATGACCCTTGAAGAGAGATTCACATTCTGCCTCGAAGCGACACCATGTAAGCACCAATGGATGGCCGTGCATCACATTTTGCTCTCCATTGGGATCTTGACCTTGCATATATGCACGCTTGTGCAGAACTATGCATGACCGTGCAAGACGATGCAATGTCGTGCATCGAGTTTCGTCCTCCGTTGCGATTCCCCTCTCATAGTGATGCATGCCCTCACATAACTATGCATGGTTGTGCACCGTGCCGTGCATGTGTATTTTGGCGTGAAGATCATACTGCTACTATAAATAGCCATGTTGACATCACTAAAAGAGACTTTTTTTGCTGCTGAGAAGAACCATATTTCGTGTTTTGAGAGCTCTGGAGCTAAAGCCAAGGATTAGAGGCAAGATCGAGGAGTCCTTTACCGGTTTTTCTCCATTCTTGTACTATGATTCTTGTTATGCTTATAACTTTTATTAGAGATATGAGTAGCTAAATTATTTTCTTAGGTGGGTCTTGTGCTCTGAGAAACCTTCTTTTATGTCTTAATTCTATTTCAATTCAGTATTATTATCCCAATTGAATTGTCTTATCACTTGAATTACGTGTAAGGATTGATCACCATTTGCATGCTAATAATCAATGAATTAGTAGCGATCATACTCTAAATGATTGGTGGACCCATAAGATGATTGAGATAAGAATCTTTGCATGACCAAATTTAGGATCTAGTCTTTTAATCATTCAACCTTTTTGTTCTTCGTGTTTTCCCTAATTTGAATCTTTGCACGACCAAACAATAATTAATTTGGGGAAAAAGAATACTAATAATACCAAATGAATTAGTAGAATTAGTAAAGGGATAAGCAATTAGATAATAATTGTGAGAATGTAGGGGCAACCGAATAGTCCCCTCAAAACCGGCTTATGAGGGGGTGGTGTACCCGGCTATATAAGCAACGGTCAGGCTCGTTGACCACCCGATGTGGGACTCGCAACACGCCCCCTCGAGCCTGGGCTCGTCACCCAAGTGACCTCGAGTGAGGGGTTGGTCCGCACGACCGGGCAGAACGTGGCTTTGATACCATGTGAGAATGTAGGGGCAACCGAATAGTCCCCTCAAAACCGGCTTATGAGGGGGTGGTGTACCCGGCTATATAAGCAACGACCAGGCTCGTTGACCACCCGATGTGGGACTCGCAACAATAATAAAGGAATTAAATAAGGATTGAGATTTTTTTTTGATAATCAAGGATTGAGACTTTGGGGGAATCAAAAGGGACAAGTGAAACCGTGACCCTATGCTTCGCTCTTCTGCTTTTGAATCTCGTTTTTGCGCGTCTTCTCATAATCACTATGTTCAAAATCACTCAATTTACTCGCCTAAATAATAAAGAAAATTTATTAATTCGGTAATTACAATTATTCCTTGTGGGTTTGACAACCGAAACTCAAATTCTATTTTATTACTATGTTACGATCAAGTGCACTTGCCTGTGAGTCAACAAGATGTTCACATATGCGCTTCAGCTGGCTACGGAACGTCTACAAGTCTAAGATAAGGCATGGAGTAGAGCATCAAACATAGGCTGCTAGGGTGTATCTGTTGCATCTGGTCTATTGCACCATATTTATGGATAAGAACTCCATGTATATCAATATTTGGAGGCCTTCCACAACTTACAGACATGTAGATAGTATGCATGGGGTATTATTGCCCTTGCATACTTATGCGATCACTTGTGTGACGCGATGTTGTACAAGACGAAGCAGATAAGTGGATACATGACCATCCTACAGGTAACCTTAGAAACAATTTTTTTTATTGTTGTGTAATTATTACTTATTATTTCAAATAAGAAATTGATTTTGTTATAGTTATGAGTTCTGAAGCACTTCTGGAACCTCGCACCCCGACATGCATTCCCAGACTATATTGAGGAGATGCCTTGGGAATGTCGATGGGTACCAGTCAGTGGGTGTTGGACAGGACACACCGTATTGAACTGCTTGTATTGGCTAGCCTTGGATGACGTATGTTGGTCTCCGTACAATGGCCATCATCAACATCGTCCCTTTCATCAAATATCCGGTTACTCGGGTGTATCGGGTACATCGAGATGATGCACCCACATCTTCCAGAGTGGGTATTGCGTGAGTTTTGTTATGTATAAAGCATCCAGCAGGATCCTTACGAGTCTACATGATCAGTTACGTCCCTGGAGGAGATGGATGATGCATATCTTCAGTTTGAGGACCATTTGGTGGAGGAGGTCATCCGAGATGAGCGTGTCACTTGGCTATGGGATTGTGCGGAGGGATACCTACGCTGATTTGTGCGATTTCGCATCCATACCTACTACAAGAGGTCAAGAGAGACCCACCCAGAACGGCTACTACTGAGGTATTCGAAGAGGACACGAAAGCAATTGGCATGTCAGTTGACAACTCTAGTTTCGCTCAGCCTCATCTGGTAAGTTAATATCCAGTTATATTATTTTACACAACGATTCACTTTATTTTTAATATTTACTTAATATGTTAAGTTGTTATTTATAGGCGACGATCGCGAGGATGTGAGACATGCAAGAGAGAGTGGAGGTACAAGAAGGAACCCCAACCTGGCTCAGTGTCCTACAGTTATTAATCGAGGCGCATAGTGCATGCACTTATTAGAGGAGGATGAAGAGGACAGGATCAACGCAGTGACTTCTGTTTCTTTTTGTTATTTTGAATTATTTTGTAATTTTTTTTTTTTTGCACGTGGATACCATGTTTTGATATTTTGATATATTTAGTCTGCGATATAATATTTTTTTTGCATCTTGGATATAATATTTTGACTTTTGAATTTTTCCACTCAATTTTAAATTTAAAACCATAAGTAACAATATCTTAAAAATAAAAAAACAAAAATAAGTATAAGTACAAAATTTTAAAAGGAAACCATAGGTGCAAAATTTAACAAACCAAAAAAAAAAAAATAAGTGCAAACTTTTTAGAGAAACAAAAAATTATCCTCCGAAATTTATGTTAAGCTATGGTAGTTAACATCTGAAGTGTCATACGAATGTTAATATATGGACACCACTTAACATCTCGTCCAGATCTAAACATCTGAATTTTGTAAATTGTCTAGATGTTAACATCCAGAAGGCATTTTACCCACAAACTGGGTGCGTATCTTTCAAAAGTTAAATTATGGACAAGGGTATTTTGGAAGCAAAATATGAAAAAACTCTATAGGGGGTGTATTAAAAAAGGGACTGTCAATAGTAGGCCCCAAGAAGATGGTATTACATAGCCTTCAAGACCAAGCATTAGTCTATACAAACTAGTTTGTACAATGGAGCAGCCATGGAGTTTCCATTCGGGGAGTTAGGATTGACACCCCCATTTTTGTTAATACATTCCTATAGACGCTATAGACCCATAACACTGAGTATTTTGCCTTCTGTACATTTATTAGTGGACATTTTCAACGTTTGTATGTTTATAATCGAATACACTGGTAGTGGTCTCGGGATATATACAACTAGTGCTTATTCGGAGGTTCCTATCCGGATGTGCTAACTGACGTCTGGAACTGTTTATCTGGACGTTGTCTGAACTTTTAAAAAAAAAAACCCATTGCATTAGTGTGTCAGTAGATGATGGATTGGGATCTAACCGATTATATAAATTGTACTGTTCACGCGTCAGTGCGTCAGTACATGAACGGTTGATATCAAAATGATTAAATAAGTTGTATTGCACATCAATGCGTCAGTACATGAGCGGTTGATATCAAAATGATTAAATAAGTTGTATTGCACATCAGTGCGTCAGTAGATGAACGATTGAGATCGTATTGACGAAACGGGCGGTTGGAATCACACCGATTAAATAAATTGTATTGTTCATGTGTCAGTGCGTCAGTAGGTGAACGATTAAGACTACACCGATGAAATGATTGTTGAATTACACTAATTAAATAAAATGTATTGTTAACGCGTCAACATGTCGGCAGATGAATGATTGAGATCACACCAATACTTTGAACAGTTGAGATCTCACCGACACTTGTATAAATATAAGTGTTTTGAAGAAACACTCCACTCTAGAAACATTCATAAGTCCACATTCCTCAACGTTATCACCCAATACCCTTCCTTCCTTACAACAAGAGTTCGACAATTGTTTTTTGTGTATTACAATGGTCAATTTACAAAAATCGATCAAGAGAACACATTTGAATGTGATTCCCCAAAATGCTTTAGGATAAATGAAGGCATCACATTATTTGAATAAAAAGTTCATGATAAGATCAAAGCTGGAGATACTAAAAGGGTGGATGATATATATTATAGTTACCATATATCTATAGAACATTGATGTGTTCAATATGAGGCTATGAAACTTAAGATGACGACAAAGTAGAAACGATGTTCTCCATATCCAATGACCAGATCATTGCCGACTTGACTCAAGCAAGATCACCAACCAGATCATCGCTAGCTTGACTAAAGCAGACCCATCAACTAGATCAAATGACCAGAACATCACCAACTTGTCTCAACCATGATCTGACTCAACCAGGGCCTTCAACCCCAATGTTATTTTTCATTCAATTTCACCCTGCTTATGTTTATCTTCTAGATTTTGTTGAAAGTGTCTTATTTCCATCTAGTTGAATAATATTTTTATTGTCCATTTTGTTGCGTATATTTTTTAACTTTAAAAAATAAATATGTTAAAATACAACAATCTAAATATATTAAACACAGTGTGTGTACATCAAAATAATTAGAAAATATGTGTTAATATCATAAAAGGTAGTTGTGATGATCATGTCCTTTTCCTCCTCCTATAGTGAAGGTGTTGCCCCCCTCCACTAACATCTGCTAAATGGTGGACCAGCATGGGTTCCCACCTATACCTCCCTTGGCTATTATACCCTGCAGCATGTCCTGAGTCCATGCAATTGTCTCCTTTAAACAACAATTTAACATATTAAATAAACATTAAAAATAGTGATTTACTGTAGAAAATAATATAACTTAATATTGACTAATCAGATGAGATTGAGCAACATTGAAGGCAGAGCTGTCCTCTAGTACATCAATGACATCTGAAGCCTCTGTGACTGCTTCTGCGATAGTTTCGATGGGTGAGCCTCCATCAGCTAGGGGGTAGAAGGTACGGATGCAAAATCCGCATAAACCAATGTAGGTACCCCTTGTATATAGTCCCAGGGTTGCATGACACTTTTAGTTCAGATGACTTTATCCACCAATTACTCCCCCATTGAAGATATGCAGCATTCATCTCCTTTGGAGATGTAATCGATCATGCAACCTCATAAGGATGTTGTGGAATGCCCTAGAGGTATCCTAACTAGTGCAATACCCGCTCTGGAAGGTGCGGGTGCATCATCCTGCCACACATGATCCACCCCGAGTACCAACATACCTCCTCAAATGGATGGTGTTGTTGACGGTCATCGTATGGTGCCAGCATCAGATCTCTATCTCCCTTGACTGGTATACATCAGCAGGCCCGAGACAACACCTCATCATACTCCAGGTCAACATGTCGGGGGGCAATGTTCGGAAAGTTCTCCAGAACTCATGCTTGTAACAAAATCATTGTCTCGTACACAATAATAACTAATAATTAATAAACAATAAAAAAATGGTTTGTATGGCTACCTATAGGAGGATCATTTATCCCCTATCAACTTTATCTTGTGCAACCTCACGTCGCATAAGTGATGATATAAGTATGCTCGGGTAGCAGTACATTATGCATACTCAATATAGAGATTGAGGAAGGCCTCATTGTACAACACGTCCACATATGTGGAGCACTTGTCCCCAAATATGGTGCATCCCACCAGACGCAACAAATATGCCCTTGCAACCTTTGTCCAATACTGCAACACCTGGTCCACCACCCCATAGTGGCATGCCTCAACCTCCACCCAACGCCTTATCTTGGAGGTATAAACGTCCAACAACGAGTAAAGCGCACATGTGTGCCTCTCGTCTTGCTCACCTTCATGGCCACCTGATGAGTGCTTACAAGGAGCTCCTGTAGTAGGGCACACTCATGCTCTCTACCCAATGGGAGTGTATGGTAAGAGTCGCCCCACCATCAACATATGAAATAGGGTGGAGACGTCCAGCTTGATGGTCATTTGACCACATGGTAGGCGAAAGTTATTATTCTCCTTCTACCACCTTTCAACAAAGGCAGACAGGAGACCTTTGTCGATCCTCGTATAACTAGAGTATTTAAGTGGCACCCGCTAGGATGTCTCCAGGATCTCTAGTAACCAACCATCATCAGGGTCGATTGTCTTCTCATCGATCTTCCATGCGTGGTTGACCACCTTCAACATACCTTGTGGCTGCAAATAAAAAAGTAACAACAATTAATTAGAATAGACCTATAAATTCTACAAGAATAATGAGATTTAGAAATATAACAATTATCTCTCCCACCCATATGTGGGTTACCATGTGGTCCTAAAATGAGCGGAGGAGAAACATATCCTTTGGCCCGTAGAAATGGTGTTGGTAACTCCTGACAGGGGTGGTGGCAACATTGTTTGTGTTGGGAGAGGTGGTGCTAGTGTTGTCTGTGTCGGGGATGGAATCCCCATCCTGTGCGGGTGGTGGTATCTCTACTATGGGTACGCTTGTCGGTACTGCTTCCTATAGTGCTACAAGGCCATCCTTAGCATGCCCCACTCACCATCTGCAGGTGAAGGCCGTAAGCCTCTGACCTCATTGTTGATCTACCTCCCCTGTGTTTGCCATACTTGCACATGGCACAATATAGTAGCCTTCTTTTTTTAGTTTCTAAAACACCTGGAAACAAACGTCCAGATGTTGATTTTGATCAAAGATGGGTATTTATTTCCAGACTATGAATAACCATGCTCCAAACATATTTATTTGGACGTTTACTACTGTACAAACATTCAAATGGTAGGACATACATTTTCGGAAGTGCAAAATCAGCATTCAGTTATAAATATATGGAACCCTAAAACCTCGATTCAGACATAACTTTCTGAAGAGTATTAGTTCACAGAAAGAAAAAAAGAAGGCAGAGAAAACAAATTGATAGAGGGGTAACCTGTGACGAGCTCACATGGAAGAGGCAGATGGATTGGGGTTTTGGAGTTGGGGGTTGGGTATGGCATGTTGATCAGTAAAAGGAAGAGGGAGAGGGAATGAGGGGAGAAACAGGTTTCGGTACCGTCCAAATGTAAATTTCCAGGCAGAGCCTGTTTGGATATATATATATATAACTTGGGCAAGGGTAAATTTGAATAAAATTAAAATAGAGTATATTGGTGTGTGTGTGTGTGTGTGTATATATATATATATATATATATATATATATATATATATATATATATATATATATATATATATATATATTCGGGCAAGGGTAAATTTGAATAAAATTAAAATAGAGTATATTGGTAGTGTTTTAGTAAAAATGGGGGTGTCAAAAAACAACTCCCTTTCATTCCACCATATGAGGAAGGAATTTGGGTCTCTATCACCCGATTGGGATAACTCTTTTAGCCTCCCTTGTAGAAGGCTACTGCACTGACTGAAGTTATCTACCACAACTTACGTAGTTATATATCACACATGATCTTAGGATGTCACGTTATATATCGCACTAGATTCAGTCATAAGAAACTCTTTTGAGTTAAATATATGTGATCTTTTATTAGAGTTTGCGATAATTCTGACATGGGACAGGTTGGGCCAAGACTTGTATGTTTGGACTGGGCTGTTTTGAGGGGCTATGCCTCAGTTTGTTTCTCATATAAGACAGAGCCTTAGTAAATACACCCCCCCATTTTTAGTACGATGCACACCCTGTTAACCTTTCTATTATTTCCCCTTTTTACCCCTCTATGTAAATAAACATAAGAACGCTACCTGTCTGTAAATAAATTTACAAAATATCACTAAATCTTGTTTTTAAAATACTCTCCTATCTTCATCTTCCTCTACTCTACTATACTTTACTCTCCTATCTCCCTTCCCTCTCCAAATATTACTCTAAATCTTTTTGAATCATACATTTCCTATACTTTACTCTCCTATCTCCCTTCCCTCTCCAAATATTACTCTAAATCTTTTTGAATCATACATTTCCTATCCCCATCCATCAGAACCCCCAACTCCCATTGTCTATTTTGCATCAGGTATTTCATCATCCATTTATTTTTTTTTGTTTCACGTTTATTTTTTTTCCCGGCTTCTGGTTGTGTCCACGACATGAATTCTGGACAGGTTTTGATAGTCTCCGTAAATTTATTTACAGTCGTTGCAAAAAGTCTGCTCATAAATAAATTTGTAGACGTGTTCAAATTTCCAGTTATAAAAGGTCTTCGATAAATATATTTACAGATGTGTTAAAAAACCAACATCCGTAAATGTAATTCCAGAGTGTGCTGAGAAGTCAAAATTTGTTTACATTCTATGTGCTTGATTCATTTATGTGTTTGATTGTTTGAAATAGGTATAAATGATGAGTGGATCAGCTTGATGTCTGAGGAGGTGACAATGCTATCTGAGTGGGGGAAGGATACAATGTCATCTGAGTGGATGTCGAATAGTATGCCAACTAGTTGGATGCCAGATAACATGTCATTTGAGTGGATGTCGAGTGTCATGCCACCTGAGTGGATACCGAATACCATGCCACCTGAGTAAGGGTGTTCGCGGATTGGATTTGATCGGTTTTAAGGGAAAAAACCATCTGATCCAATGATTTCGGTTTTTACTTTAATCATCCAATTGGTTTGGTTTTAAAATAAAATCCGATCCGATCCGATTTACTTTGGTTTGGATTGGATTGGATTTCGGTTTCTCATTTATAATCTAATCTCCTGGTTTATATTTTTCCAAATGGTGAAATTACGAAAATAACGATAACTTACAATTCATAACATTAAACAAATAGTATTACAGTAGCCAACAGTAGGACAGTAATGACCCAGCTTTTTTTTGCGTCTTATAAACGAAACTAATCAAAAGGAATCGTTGACCTTAGGAATGCTTGCTGTATGACCATATCACGCATTATTGTATTAATGTGAAAGAGAATTATAAAATGGGAAAGAGAGGAGTAGATCCACAAATTAAGAAAAATATGCTTAAAATTATAAAAATAAGAATAAATAATTTATTTGCAAGCTTAAAAATGTACCCAAAAAAATGTATATTAAAAAATAAAATATTCTACATTATATAAAAATATACATGATTAATTTAAAAAATTAAATTTTAAAATGTGTGAGAAAATATATTAAAAATAAGGTAATTACAAGTATAATATTATGTTATATAATAATACTTTGGATCGGTTTGGATTGGATTGGTTCCATTAGAAGGATCCGAAAACCGATCCAATCCAATCCAAAATTTCGGTTTTTTGCGGTTTTCGGTTTTTTCGGTTTGCGGTTTTTCGGTTCGGTGGTTGCGGTTTTAATTGGATTGGATCGGTTTGTGAACACCCTTACACCTGAGTGATATGCGGCAAATGGTGCACAATGGTTATAAGCTAAACCCCAGGTTTAACATTCAGACTTCGGTGAGAATTTCATCACTAACAAGGTTGGTGGTTTGAATTGTAAATTTTATTTTAAAGTTAAGAAAATGTGAATATCATAATAATACAACCTATTATGTTTTTTTCTAGGTATTTGGTTCTTGAGATGATCTCTTGAACTGAGTTCGTGATGTTGGGAAGAAGTTAGGATTTGTCATTGTCATTTTGAGGTCAGACACTGGTGGACCTGGAAGGAAGACAATGTTGGTCTTGGGTTGTGAGAGGTGTGGGAAATACAGACAAATCAAGAGCACATTGGCTCGTAAGGATACTGGAACAAAAAAATGTGATTGCCTCTTCAGACTACGGGGCAGGCCTTTGAGCAATGGTGAAGGTTGGAAGCTTAATGTAGTGAATGGGACACATAACCATCTTGTGGTAGAAACTTTTGTCAGTCACCCATACACAAGTCCTCTAAGTGGAGAAGAGAGGTCTTTGGTTGATGATATGACAAAGAATATGTTAAAGCCTAGAAGCATTCTAGTCACATTGAAAAATTACAACGTCGATAATATTAGTAATATCTATCATGTTTACAATCGATATGTTATATATAGTAGGGATCGGAGGGGTCCTAGAACATAAATGCAGCATCTCATCAAGTTATTGGTACATGATAACTATGTGTGGTCAGAGATTGTTTAATGGCTCCGACGTTGTCAGAGACATATTCTGGACACATCTTGATAACATTAAATTACTGAGCACTTTCCACATTGTCTTGGATTGACAGCACATACAAAATCAACAAGTATCGATTATCGCTGCTTGGGGTTGTTGGTATGACTTCTACTGATAAGACATTTACTGCAGCATTGGCTTACTTGGATGCAGAGCAGAAGACAACCTTGTTTGGGCTTTAGAGAAGGTAAAGAGGTTGCTGAGGGATATTGATGATATTCCAAGTTCATTGTGACCGACCGGGACTTTGCATTAATGAATACAATTGACATTGTTTTCTCGAGTTCAAAACGTTTATTGTGCCAATTTCATATTTCCAAAAATGTGTTGTCTAGGTGAAAATTGGGGATAAGTAAGTCAAAACTAAGGGAGTTTATGATGAATACATGGAGGAGTGTCATGGATTCTTCATATGAGGATGAATATGAGAGCGTCTATAGTTGCTACAAACAGTGTGCATAAAATCTCAGAAGCCCATTGACTACGTCATTAATAAAGTGTTGAATCCATACAAGGACAAATTTGTGAGAGCCTGGACATATCATATGATGCACCTTGGGAACACAACTACAAACAGGCACTTCATCTTTATGTATTCCTTACACTAGTGACTATAATGTATAGCATTGTAATATTCATTACTTATTGATTGGATAAGGTTGATTCTGCACATGGGATGTTGAAGAAGTTGCTCCAAGATAGCATGGATGATTTGTGTTGTTGTTGGGATGCAATGAACAACATGATTATACTACAGCACAATGAAATATTTGTGTCGTTCCAGTAGAGTATGATTATAGCGGAACACAAATTCAATAATTCCCTATACGCGAAGTTACGAGGTTACGTTTCCAGAAGTGTGCTTAATCTCATTGCTTTTGAAGCGGACCGAGCAAACAAGTATGTTGATATGGATAGCAGTGCATACGACTGCTCAATTAGAACAACACATGGAATACCTTGTGCATACCAGGTTGTTAGGTTCATGATAAATGGTATCGTCATTTTTTTGGTACATGTTCATGGTTTTTTAGAAATCAGTTGCGGTTTGAGAAGAAGATTATTCCTCTTGCTAGTGTGTTAAACAAAATTGTTTTCGATGCCTCTCTGTCGGCCACTCTTTCCAAAGGGCGTATGTCTTCCTCTATCAAAGAATTCTAGTGGTCATGTTCGTAAAGCTCCGGTTATAAATCAAGTGGATTGGTTTCCTCCCTCTTTTATCTGGATAAAATGTAATACTAATGGTGCCACCAGGGGTAGTTCAGGTCTTTCAGCTTGAGGAGGAATCTTTAGAGACAGTAGTGATGCTATCATGGGTTATTTTTCGAACTTTATTGGTGTCTCTAATTCTATTACTGCGTAATTTATAGGGGCCATTCTTGCTATTAGGTTGGCTTTCCAACGAGGTTGGAGAAGACTTTGGCTAGAGTGTGACTCGATGATCGTGGTGCAGGCTTTTAAGTCAGATTATGCTGTCCCTTGGAGGCTTAGGAATCACTGGATTAACTTCTTTCTCTTCGTAAACAAATGTTTTTTTATAGCTTCTCATATCTTCAGAGAGGGTAATCATTGTGCTGATAATTAGCCAACTTTGGGATTTCTAGTAGGGTTTCTCTTGGTGGGACTTACCATCGAGCTTTATCCTGGAGGACTTCAATTGTAATAGGTTGGGTCTGCCTAGTTTTAGGTTCATTTGACTTTCGTTGCCTGGCTTGGTTTCTTGTCCCCCATGGCTTTCCTATGTATTTTTCTTTTTATTATTTTTTTAATAAACTTTTGACGTGCTGCAGATGATTGGTAGAGGTTGTAGTGCCAATCTAGTTGGGATTGCCTCCTTTATAGTGATGCTTTTGCATGTCAATCCTTTACCATAAAAAAATCATTGGAAAAGTTCCAGTTTGAGGTTGTCTCTTCCAACAAGAAATTGGCACCTGTTTGTTGTCTAGCAGAGTGGGAAGCCATCCAAAAGAGACTTGAGACATCTGATTATACCAAGAAAATCGCTATCAAGAATAAAATGTGTGAAATAGCTTGACCTGATACAACTTTAATGTGTCCAACTCCAGACAAGGTAAGGTACACCAAAGAAGGAAAAAAAAAATGAAAATTCAACTAAGTGTGATCCATCCTTTTTTGAGCATGTTGATGCAATGCAATCAATGCATGATAACAAATCTACTCGGCCTGCCACACACACATCAGCATGTCCGCGTATACAAAAGAGTTATGTGCACATGCCTAAACAAAAGAGTAATGTGTCATGCATAAACACTTACCCGAGTTCACACATCAATGGATTGACTGTGTTGCTAATGTGGAAGCAGACAGTAACTGTGGTTATCATTCAATTGTTGCATTACTTGGTAGACATGAGTCCCAATGGGCCACCATCCATTGTGATTTGCATAGACAACTTAATAGCTATAAGAATGATTATATACAGCTCTATGGCAGAGAGAAGCGACTAAATGATGTCAAGGAAGCCTTGTGGTCAATCCGCGATTGGGACCACACCTCGATCAAAGTGGATGGAATTTCTGGACATGGGTTTTTTAATTGCTTCCGCATATGACAAGGTCATGGTTTTATTGTCGGCTAAAGATTTCTATACAATGTTTCCTCTTAGAGGTCACCCGCCAGCCCATCATCACATGATTTGCATCGGTCATGTGATGAAGTGCCATTTTGTATAGGTAAAAGATGAACTAGTATATTTAAAATTGATTTGTATGTTTAAGTGATATGGTTGATTGAATAATTCAGTATGTCTTACTTATAGGTGTACTTGAAGGATGGTTGTCCGATACCTTAAACGTTTAGTTCTTAGCAAAGATATCGTAAATCTGAAGCTCAAGCATGAGAGTTCTCATATGTTACTAGGATGTTTATGTTTAGCTCATATATTCCTGAGCATTCAAATAATATAACAGAAAAGTGTGTAGACCTAGGTGAAGAGTGAAGACTAATTGTATTTTTATTTCCATGTTGTATAACTAATATTGTTTTTTTTAATATGCCAATAGTATTTTGATGATACAAAATTTTGAAGATTGTGGTTATTTGGGTGTATAGATAGGTATTTAGTTCTTTTATTATTGCACAAAAAAGCTGTTTTATTTTCAAGTGCAGATTACATCTGGAAATTATTCTGGATAGCTTTCAAACGTGTCCGAAAATATATTTATGGTGTCATTACCAAACACGTCTGTAAATAAATTTACGGAAGTTTATTTGCCATATTTCCATAAATTTATTTATAGAAGTTCTAAATTGTCCGTAAACCAATATACAGAAACCTTTTTAGCAACAAACTGGGTTCATAATGTCTGTAAATTAATATACAGTCAAGGACATTATGAAAAAATAAAAATAAAAAAGATAATTGAAAATTTTTCAAGACGTGAAGAATATGTGATTGACCAAGATATTTCAAAATAAAAAAAAAATTGAAAAAAAAATTCTCCAAATTTTCATAGAGAATATTTGTCATAAGTTTAAAGGGCATGTCGTTAACCAATTTTACACTGATATTTAATGAGAGTGTATTACTATTACCATGTCGTGTATTTGCATCTTAAAATTGATGATAAAAAGTGGCAAAATAGTAGGCCGAGGAGTAAAAAAGCCCGTGCGTGTTTCACCAAACTTTAGAATTCTGTGTAGGGGATATGAATCGGATTCTTGGACTATATAAATAGGCCTCCTGCATAAAATATCGGGGGAGAAGAGTACATGGAAAAGCTCTTGCTGCAACTCTGTCTGTAATACATTATGCAGGTGACTTTTATGATGGGAAAAATGCCTTAATTTGTCATTCATGATTAAATGATCGTGTGATTGGTCATAGTCAATTGTTTCTGGCACATTTTAAATCTTCCTCACATTTTGTATTATCTGTCTCCCTTCCTCGCCGTTAGCAGGAACACCCACCCACCCACCCCCCGCCCCCGAAAACAAACACAAAACACAGGTTAACATTGACTTGCATTGCAAACAGAAGCTTCAACTGTTGTGCAAAGTTTGAAATAAACTAACAAGAAAAGAAACTAAAAACTCTTTTCAATCTATCCCAAAGAGTCATTTGTCTGATACTACCTTTGGTCCCTATTATAAGAAAATTTTTGGAGCATTTTTTTATTCTAATTATAAGAAAATTAGACTTATTTCAAGATGTATTAATTGTTAAAATATCTTTTATACCCCTATTTTAATGAGACATGTATATACTAGAAATTCACACTGTTCCTATACACCCAATTATTAGGGGTATATTTGGAATGAGAGTTCAATTTTATAACATTAAATTGGGTTCCTTGATTTTTGTGATTTTTGTAATTTCTTATATTAAGAACTTGAGGTAGTACCGGTTAAACATTAGCAGTTAAGTTTCAAATGCATGGCCCTTAAAGAGAAGTACCAATCCTACTTACAAATCAAATACAATACATATCAAAAAGGAAAAGAAACTAAAAACTCTATTAGATTTAGGAGCAGTGTTTATATTTTTAAACCACTAAAATTGTTGCACCTTGTTTTGCCCTAATAACCTTTCATAGTGGAAACATGTATGTAGACAATTGTACTAAATTCATGTGGGCACACTTCCTACCTCGCAAATGAGTTTTTAAGATTTTTCTCTATATTCTCTAATTCTTTTGAAGATACAAAACGAGAAAAAATGTCTACCATCTAAACTAACAATTGATAAATATGAAAAAAGACCAGATCACCCGACAAGGACTTATGACCTAGCCTTCATTAGGTTAAGACCCGTCAAGACTTCAATCAATTAAACTAGATCAATGCTTTTTCAGAAGCTTCTTTAACTAAAAATGTCATATTTTAGGCATCCAAAAGTATATATTGTTAAAACCATATACTTATTGTACTTTTTAATAATTTAAGCATACGTAAAGACCTAAATCTATCGGCTTGTTTTGGGAAAGATTTATTACATATTTTTTTTTTATCAATGGGAAACAAACAATAAAATAGGAAAAGAAAAAGAAACTACATCCTCATCCTAGCTACCCCAGTTAGACCTCAAAAAATATTATCATATAAATAAACAAACCATATCTTATTAAACCTACATATTTCCAACCTCATATCTCATACCTTAGTCTATTCAGAAGGTTGGATAACATATTTAAAAGTCTTAATATGAAATATGCTTTTACACACTAACAAACACGACTAAGCTTTCAAAAATGTCAGAACAGACATTAAAAAAAGCCATTAACAAGTAACAAAATAGGCTTAGACCTTGAATTTTTCTTAAAAGCTAGACCTATTTAAGACCTATCCTATTTATATTCCTGACCATAGAGGATTTGTGAAGGGAAACTTCTGACAATTTTGAGAACCAATGTTTCCATAATTTCTCTATACCAAGAAAACAACAATAATGTTGTCCAGAGAAAGGATCAATCTATCCAGAAAAATACTCCCTCCATCCCATTTTATATGTCGTTTAAGGTTATGCACAAAAATTAAAGAGTACAATTAATACTATAAAATTTAAAAAAAATACTACTTCATTTCTTAATATACCCTTACTAATTAAGTCCACATATAACTACTTTTACTCTTTTCCATGAAAACACATTAACACTAACAAAAGGGTAAAAGAGGAAAAAAAATATTTAATGTTTATTGAAATTGTAAAACGACAATTAAATTGGGACAAGGCTATTTTTCTAAAAAGACGTATAAAATGGGACCGAGAGAATTCCAGAATACATCACGACAGAGGCAACCAATGTTATTGATTATATGCAAAATAAAATATTTATCACAAACATCCGTAAAACTTCGTATAAAAAAAGGAACAAACCCCAACATTTTCCACTTTCATCGTTCTGAATGTCACTGCTACATTCTCAATATGAAGTTAGTTTTGTAGAGAACAAAGGAATAAAAAATTGATTAAATAGAAAGAATTTATTACGACCGAAACTATTCAAGACATGTATTTGATGTAAAATCCGACACTTGTACACTACAGAAATCTTGAGCACACAATGATGAAGAAACATCGCTGCCTCAAAATTTACTTAACGCATGGTCAACACCAAACTCCACATTTGGCTCAAAAGGAATTAAGAACCAAGTTTCTAACAGTCCTTGATCAAACAGATCATCAACTTCATATAATGATACCAGAAGGACAAAACATGGACCCTTATCTACTACATACGTAAACACTAGCCAAACACCAAAATCTGTTGTTGAACTTGACAAGAAGCACTTACCGTAAAAAAAGATTTTCCAAGTAAAACCAAAAACAAATTGAATCGGATTTTCCAAGTAACACCTAACATAATACCATTATTACATCAGGACATAGATGATGCCATTTAAATCTTAAAGCAGCTGAAAAAAAATGCACCTATCCTGCAATTAGGTAGCTCTACTGTGGTTGTTAGATAGATCCTCACATACGATAAATCAACATCCCACAGCAACACCATTCTGCTGTTCTTGCAAATATCGAAGCAAAACCTCATTCTTTTAATATAGAAACAACACTTCCTCGTGCGTGGTAACACAAAATGCATTTAGTTACAAAAAGAAAAACAAAGGCAGTGAAGTGAACAAATATCATCGTCTGTAGCATAAAACTAATGACAAAAAATACAAGCCTTTTAGCAGAACAGAACACAGCCCCAAGAAGGAATACAAAGCACCATCTCCACTTAAGGAGAAGAAAATAAAGTACAGAAAGTTGCATCGTAATGGCACCTTTCGAAAATATCAAACAAATAAACCTTGTCATAACCAATTTCACAAGTCCAACCTTATAATGGTTCCAAATAGAATAACTTGCTGACACAAGCATTTTGAACTAAAATGCTTACTGTTTCTTGATACTCATTAGCAAATAAGATAAGCTCTGATTTTACACATTTCAGAAACTTAAATGGTTACAAACTTGCAAAATTAAAAATTAAAAATTCCACAGGTGCAGATGGAGTATTGAGAAAATAAACACACTATTGGCTGTTGCATATATCAGAAATATTGTATTCACAAAACTTTGAATTGGCCTTTGCTCATAAAATTGATTGCTATCCCAATCATCTAACAGGGTAATGATACATTAACTAATCTAATCTAACAAAAAAAAGTGTTCCTCTGCACAAGGGCAGGAGAACAAGGCAAAAAAGAGGAGAGGGGGGAGGGAGTACAAGGAAAGAAGAGACGACCCTGTACACATACCTCTATCTTCGTCTCTTTCCAAAAAAGAAAATGGGAGAAACCCTCTAAGAACAGTGGTAATATACAAGATATTTGAAACAATAAAGCATGCAATGATGCCTACCAATATAAATTTTGTTAATCATTTAACAGGACCTGCAGTAAACAATGGATGTCCAACTCCATATCCCAAAGCCCTCATGAATGACCAGCTTCGTCTGCACAAAACCCACAACATTATTGAAGTCTTTTTTCTTTTATTTTATACTATTTTATATTTTTATTATCACGAAACAATATATAAATACACCCAGAAAAGAATGACCAAAAGCACAGATTCACACTTGGGACAAATCTGATATACAATTATTAGAACAGAACAAAATAGAGCAAATTTCATCAATGGATTTTCTCTGGGAGAAAACCAATAGGGAACATTCAACCAATAACATGTCAGCCAAGAGAAAATTTATAAAATTATTGGCATGGAACTAAAATATACCATGGTCATTTACATATATAAAGGGCAACCCAGTGCACAAGGCTCCCACCAGGTGGGGTCTCGGGAGGGCATATGTACACAAGCGGAGAGGCTGTCCTAGAATTTGAATCCATGACCTCCAGGTCACAATATATTCATTTACATATATACCAGGAAAAAAAACACATGAAAGCAGCACATTGCTGCTGTCATTCCAATGTCGACTGTTCCCCATAAAATAATTTTCAAGTTCTTATTCTTAATTAATACATACATAAGAAATTTTATAAATCTTAACCTATATCTTAAGTTCAAAATTCCAATCTCTTGATTCAAATTATGAAAAAACAAGCAAGCAGATCCATGGAGCAGAAGCTGAACCTTAAATATAAAAAAAACGGCTATGTTTAAAATTGAATATTATTCCAAAGACTTTGCTTGTTTCCTGGGTTTCCTTGCAAATTCTAGATTGCCTGCTAGAATGGTACCTAAAGGCTCCTACTTCTTTTCCTCTTTGCACATCCATTCAATGTCAATTGTTATTGAAGACATGGAGCAGAAACGGACTTCTTACATATGCTAGACGATTTGAGAAATGCAATGAATGAAAACAGAAACATGTGGGGACCTATATGGAACGTAAAAGGAAACACTTTTTTGAATATTCTCAGAAGGGGGTGTAAATGAAGAGAACATCATAAATTTGAGGTATTCATCAATCTACGATGTCTGCCATCATCACATTGAAGAGGACAATCAAAAAACATTGTAAGGTGACGACTGTTCAAGCCTTATAAACACCAGTTAGGCCATATATCCTTCAACACCCCTCTCACGCTCAGGACTAGACATCTGAAGCATGGACTAATGTAGGTGGAATAACATAGATCTCAACAGACCCTCTCACGCCCAGGACTGGACATATGGAGCATGGAAAAATATAGGTGGAATAACAGAGATCTTGGCTCAATAATAGATCTAATATAGACTCTGTCACTATCTTAGAATTTGGATTTAGGGCATAACCCCACAAAACCGACTTGTAAGGTGTGGACTGCCCAAACCTTATAAACATCACTTATGTCATATCTCTAGTCGATGTGAGACTCTCAACAGAATAGAACCATTTTTAATTAAAAAGTTCAGCCAAAAAAGATTCAGTTGATCAATCAATAAATCATCTAAACAGTAGAGGTTGAGCCAGAATGAGGACCAGAAAATTAATTTAATATAAAAACATCTATTTTTTACGGGAAAACATGGTTTACAAGTTTTGATTCCACTAATTTTCAGAGTTTTAAGCATCAGAGATCGTTTCATTTATATTTTGAATATATATGTTCTGTTATGTTTAGATTCCATTCAAAAGTCGGTTGATTTAATAAGGATGCATGTCAAAGGGAACAAGGCTTGGTTGTTTTTGTGGCATGTTGGATTCTTTCAGGGTCAATTTGAGGTGATTGTGATATTCAATTCCTGCAAGGATACTGTATAAAATATTAACTTTCTAGAAGATTGTTACCTAAAATAAGGTTTGCTATTGTGTAAAACATGATAGAAACCGACGTCTGACTTGTTTTCTTCATAAAAGAAAATATTATATTGAAAAGTATGGGGAAGGGTAAGTTATCCTGTTAAAAAACAAATATTATTTCCAGGATTCCATTAATTTATTCAAAGGATTTTCCCTGTTTCCTGATAAATTCCAGCGTTTCTAACTTGTGGGTGTTACTAGACTACTAGATCATCTGTCAAACACCACCTTACCCCAACTTCATTCCTTTTTTCAGCACCAAACCGATCAGAAGAGGCTTTGAATGTTGCAGAACCTTAAAAAGCGGTACACTGACATCATTTACGAAAATCCCAAAATAAATGTTTCATATATCTTCCAGAATAGTTTGCCCCCATCCCTCCAGGAAAAGAAGAAAACAAAATATGTAACTCAATATTCATTAAATTTGTATATACAAGGCAAAAAAAAAAAAAAAAAAAAAAAAAATACCTGTACAGTGCTGACAAAAGGGCATACAAAATCTAGTCCTGACAGAACCGAGCACACTCTCAGCTGCTCCATCCATCAGTTATCATTCCACTTTAGAATTAGGTGGACGGATAAGCAAACTGCTCTGCCCTGGTTGTAGATGTTGTACTTGTTGCTGAGGTTGATGTTGCAAAGCCACATCTTTGGGAAAATGTTGCTCCTGTTCCTGTTGCTGCGGCTGATGTCGTTCTTGTGGTTGGCATGACTGTTGAGATAGGTTTGGTTGCAATGAAGACTGTTGTTTAAGAGGTAAAGCCTGCTGCTGCCACTGTGCCCCAGAATTATGTGCTTGAGAAGGCAAGTTAGCCGATAATTGTCGTGGGCCCAGCCCTTGACTAATGGCCGGTGGCTCATTTCCAGCTGAATTTCCAACAGGTGTGCTCCCCAAAGAGCTCACTTGAGTAACTGGATTGGGCATGTGGGAATCAAATGGTGGTTCTGATGTTTTCCACTTAGAAGATACACTAGGAGCAACTGCTAACACACTAGCTGAATCCATAGAACCCTGAGACATTGGATTGCTTGCACTGACTTGGGAAACACTGTTTCGCGGCTGTTGATCCATTTTAAGTGAATCTGATTGAGACATGTTTGATGGCTCAGAAGGCACCTGACATTTTTGTTGCAATGTTTTCTGAACATTTGATTGAATTTGATTATTTTGCTTAGACTCTGGCTGAGATTGTATCTGTAGTTGATGATGGTTGGTAGCAACAACAGCAGACTGTGATGGTGATGTTATATGACCTGAAGTAACAGATGAAACTGGTACTTGAATGTTACTGTCAGAAGGAGATACCGCCGGCTGAAGTTGCTTCGATGAAGTGCTTGTTGGTCCAGAATGTAGCTTCTGCTGCAACTGGGAATGATTTGAAGGATGAGCAGGACCCAATGGCTTGGGTGGTTGATTTGGATCTAAACCAGATCCAGGATATAAGCTTTGACCTTGCATCATGTGCATGATTTGGTCGCCTTTCTCAACAGTTTGGCTTGCTGGAGCTACAGATAATGCATTTAGATGAGAAGGATCCACAGAGTTGTTCTGATGGATCAACATGTTTCCTCTTCCCTTCATAAGTTTAGCCTGCTGTTGAGACTGTGCATGCTGTGGCTGATTAGGATGCTGCCTAGCAGGCGGTTGATACTGCCGCTGCTGTGGCTGTCGTTGTCGTTGCTTCACTGCTTGATTAGTCAGCCCACTAGAACCAGGATTCCTGCTGAACCCAGGTTGTGGCAGGTGATGTTTCTGCTGTTGGGGCTGAGATGACATGGGAGTCAAAGGGGATGATGGTGTTACAGGGGAAAGAGATACTTGCTGAGATGAATTTTGTGGTGGTGCCTGGGAACTATTTTGCTGAGGTGACGATACAGGAAGTTGGGTCTGTGCCTGAACATGTGGAACCACTGCATTTGATGCGGCAAGCTGTTGTTGCTGTTGTTGTTGCTGCTGCTGCTGCTGCTGCTGAAGATATCGTTGCTGTTGTTGCAGATGCCTTTCTTTTGCCAATCGGATTGCGTAGGCTTGTTGTGAATTTGTAGGATGATTTTGAAGATGAGGATGGGGATTGCTGAGATGAGGCTGTTGCTGAGATAGTTGATGTGGCTGCTGAGCATGTCCTGGGTATGGCTGAACAGGAGGGGGAGTTGTCTGATTATTGAAGGCAGAACTCATCCCACTAAAAGCAGGAATGCCTTGGCTGTTCCCTTGGGTGACCTGCATTGAAAGTTCCGGAACCATCATTTTATGCCTTTGATGTCCTTGATTATGGCCAGGCTAATGAAAGTGGATGGAAAATCATTAGTAGAAATAAGACAGGACCACCATAAATGATAGCAAACAAAAAAGAGAAAACTAATGAATATTGTTATAAACTTGTTGCCTAAAAAAAAAAAAAATCCAAGAGAGGATACATGCCAAGTTCAACGGATATTAAGTTTCATAGCTACAAATGGAAAATCCAGCTCCAACGATACCTATGGAAATTAAAACCTAAGAGAGAATAGGAACACTTCTCACCCGCATCATATGTACAGTCTCACGAGGTCTCAGCATTGAGTTGCCTTGTCCAGCACTAGCTCCAGAGTGCACATTTACAGGGCTTGGCATCCCCACCATACTAGAAGAAAGCATGGCCCCAGAACTAAGCATAGATGATGATGCCATTCCTTGAAACCCTGGCCTCGACATCGCAATGCTTCTGTTAATCCCACCCATCATGCCCATACCATTCGCACCGGGCAGCATGCGAACACCACGATCACTTCCTGAAAGAGATCCAGGAACTGACATGCCAGACTGCTGCATGTTTCTTCCAGATATCATCTGATTATATTGTTGTATTCTCTGCTGTTCATCAACTGATAAGGGTAAACTTCTTGGAACTCCATATCTACTATCCCTGAAAAAGCATGCAGTTCCAGCAGTTGAATAACTAAGATTTTTTTGCATATATAATTGCACAACAATCTCCGGTTTTTTGCATATATAATTGCACAAGAATCTCCGGTTATAAAATATGCTAACCTGATGGAGGCTGCCATTGGGCCAGATGGTGATGACAAGTTATTGCCAAGACCCATACCAGAAGGTGGTGTGTTGGAAGAATTTAACCCAGATGAAGGAAGCATTGATGGTACAGAACCATGATTTGGTAATGCTAAACCACCAGCATGAGAACCTTGATACCCAAGGGATAGGACATCTGGGCTTGTTGCATTTGTATCACAAAGATCAAGTGGCCTTCAACCAGAATTCAAACATTATTAAAATACTTGTTCCAAACAAAAAAGTAACATTCATCCAAAATGTGAAAATTACAAGGTAAACTAAACTACAGCTAAATGAGCACACCAGGCAATATAACAGTATTCATAGTATAAAACTTCCATGTTATATATATACACACACACACACACACTATAACATCAAATGGAACTTACGTCAAAACTCCTCCATTCAAGTTGTTTGGGCAGACTTGGGAAAGAGCAATCACATGTGAATTATGGACAGGTCCCAGTTGTTTTAAATCCTGGTTATCATTCTACATTTAAACAGAAGATTTTCAAATTAGTATAAACTAAGATAAAAGAAGGGGGGACAACATAGTTTCGTTTTAATTTTCTATTTTTTCTACCAACCTGCTCATAGCTCACCCCCATAATATTCTTTAGATATAATATGATCACCTCAAGCAGCAGTATATGTACCATATCAGTAAGATATTGCCATACAAAATCAAAGGAGCACAATTTCATAACAAAGGTTAACAAAAATGGTGTGCTGATTGCTAGGCGATCACATCTTAAATACCGAATAAGAATGAGACAAAATAATGATTAAATGCCCAACTTCTTAAATTAACACTAGTTTTGGAATCATCAAGGAGTTAAACCAATAGATATGGTGACAGAGGTCATTTTTAAAAATGGTAACAAAGCAGAAAAATAAGGATACAAATATTTGAATAGTCATACGTGAAGAGAGATTTCTAACATCACAGCAACTAGTTAGTTCTTGCGGAAGAATATTCGGCCAATGCTAAAATAGTTGGGATCTGAAAGTGACATTCATACAACTGCAAACATCATTCAATTCAAGTTGGATTAATCGAATTTTCATTTACCACAATAAAATTCAGCCGTTTATCATTTAAGCTAAATACTTGTCATTTAAACTCACTAGTCACTACTAATCATCTAACTTGACCAGTTATAGAAAAGAATGGCATTAATAAATACCACTTTTAAATGTCATTGCATATTAGAATCCAACTCATATAAATGCTTTTCATTCAAACCTGATTCCTGTGGTAGCGCTGCTTCTGCCCAATCTTGATAATTTTATCAAAATGAGACTTCAGCGTATCCTCCTCCCTTGGCTCTTGCAAACGTTGAAACAACTGCCTGGCACTACCCTGCTAAAGATACAAAAAAATTCTAACCATTCGAAAAAGCTGCAAACCTTAGGTCAACAATGAGGACCCAGTAATGTGTGAAAGCATAATACACAAAATGATGATAAAAATATCCATGCCTTTGGAATTCCAGGTAGTGTAGAAGGATATGACTGAGAAGACCCTGAATCTTCAGCACTATCAGCACCATCCCCATCACTTTTGTCCATTAAAATCTTATGACGCTCCTTACATTCTTTTGGCTTCCGAAAGATACACTGGAAATATCGCAAAAATTCCATTCCTTTGGTTATGGACCCAACAGGATGAGAACTAAGGGATAAAAAATGAGAGAAAGAACAGTTTTCTGTAACGGTTGATAGATGACAAACAGAAAAAAGATAAGAAACCTCCTTACAAGCTTCCTATTCAACATAGGGTTCCTCTCCTACTATTTAAGCTAAGCCCTAAGCCCCTGTTCTACTAACTTTAACCACCTAACTTAACAAATTCTGTAACTACTCTCAAAAATGCTTTGTCTCATTTTCCTTTGCTCTTGACGCCACCCCCCTGAAGTTCAGCCTTGGCTACAGGGTTGAAATTTGGGAATCCTCCTGCATGAGCTTACAAGGGGGAATATTAGAGTACATGGCAATCATACATTGGCTTTGTGTTCTATCACGTTTAATTACTTGGCTGTTCAGTTTTTCTGTTAGTTTCAGTTAGTTAAGTTCTGAGCTGTCATAACAGAATTAAAAGCTTCTAGAGCAAGCCTATGTAATCTCTATAGATGAGCACTCTGTAATTCAGAGACTCTAACTCTTGTAATAATCTTTTCAGATAATACACAAATTCCTTTCCTCTCTCTGGGCCTATTTCATTTTCTCTCATTCTCCCAGAAATCACAATTTTAACAGGCTTTGTCCATTGCACCTCAGAGAATCTGCACAAACAATCTAACCCATTGGATTGGTGTCATCAGGGTTCGGCGAATCAATCTTTCTTACACAGGACATAGATTCATCAAAGAACTCAAAATCCTCATCTGGTGATTAAGTTTCTCCTCTTTCAGTCATGAATTTTCTGGCATGACTACGTTGTTCATTATCTTCTACCTCAAGGATAATGCCCTATTTCTTTATCCACTTATCCAGTAATTGCCAAATTCCTTATATATCATCCATATTCTTCCAAATCTCTGCCACGATAGAATCCAAAGAATGTGATTACGCTCATGATTGCTGGTTGTCTACTTGTCTTCCTTGAGAGCTCCACCGACTTTCGAAGCTTCTGTCCTCTGCTCCATATTGCGGCTGATGAGAGATCCAGCAAGTTGGATCAAAATTGTTACAGAACCGAGAGAGAGAGGGGGGGGAGAGGGAGGTAAGGTAGTTAAAATCGAAAAGGGGAATTAAAATCGTAAAACGTGAAATCGTAACACAAAACATACAAAACGTAAAATTCTACAAAATTTATAAAACTCACATATAAGCATATAAATTCATATCTGTGTGTAAAATAGTAAGAGGAAAAAAACCTTTAAATCACATTTGAAGTTCTAATACTTTATTAAACTTAAATTTATAAGTTTGAATTTAAAATAATATTTTTAATATTAGAGTTTACTATTGCTTTTTGGACATATTTAAGTTATATTTAAGTAACATTTTTATGCATTATTAATTTATTATCTAATTACAAATTGTTGTACACATTTTTTTATTTTAAAAAATTGGGTATGACTCTCTTAAAAATAAAGATTTGCTCTTATTTATTTTACTTTGAAACTTTTCGTTCATACATGATACATGCCCTTGAAAAATATTTTAGCCAGCCACTGGACACAGTGATTTTGGTGTAACACTGGTCTCAGTTTTCTTGATGTAACATTTATTTTCAAAGAAAAATGGGAGATGTTTTGGTGAGTTTAATAACTAGACTAGACACTTGATGCTTCAGTCATTAAAAACAAAACGTGATGCAGTTATTATAACAAAAAAAAGATGTGACCTTGCAGCACAATTAAACAAGTGGTCGAGAGTGTAAAGTAGCCTAGGGTTTCTCTTTCTCCTTCGGGTCTTATTTCTTCTCTTCTGTTTCTTCAGCCAACACCGCCATCCCACCCATCTTGAAGCGCAAGTTAGTGGTCATAACTCATAACTGAAATCGGGAAAAAAACGTTTGATTCCACGTTTTTACAATTTTCAGCGGTGATTTCACACAAAATCGATTCTGCGAGGGATCAGAATCGCATGGCACTGCAAACATCGTAAAATCGTCCAATTTTACGAGTTAACCAGCAATTTTAACTGCCATGAGACGAGAATAAAAGAACAACTCTGTAATGATTGAATAGACAATCCGAAAAGAATTCTCCTTCCAAGGCTTCCAACTCAAACACAGTCCGTTTTACAACTGAACTACTGCTTGGTTTCCCAATACAAACAAATCTGAATGGATCCTTTTCCGCCCCTCTTCTATTATGCTAAGCCCTGAACCACTGTTCTCAAATCTCAACAATTTTAACCACCTAGCCAATTCAGTAACTACTCTAGCTGAGTTGTCTCATTTTCCATTTTTTTCTATCCTAGGTCCCATCGCAAAAACCCAATTAAATCCCAAATAATTGACTAATAAAAAAGACAACACAGTATTCTGATTGCTAAAATTTTGTTCCTA
Organism: Calophaca sinica; assembly: GCA_037113605.1. Classification (NCBI taxonomy): domain Eukaryota; kingdom Viridiplantae; phylum Streptophyta; class Magnoliopsida; order Fabales; family Fabaceae; genus Calophaca; species Calophaca sinica. The sequence goes on along the minus strand of CM073733.1, from coordinate 97,406,302 downwards.
AAGGTTATACAAACAGCGTTACTATGATGCTGCCAGTGCAATTAATGATTATACACATAAGGACAAAGATCTTTAAAGATGATGAATTTTCAGTGATGCATTTTGATAAAGACAAATTTATGTCATACATCATTGGCACCTTTCGTATGTGTTAGCATACTTGTATCATTACCTTGAATTGTAGAGTACTGTTGATGGCATCACTTACAAGCTCCCAGTTTGGACCCATATCATGAACCAGGACAACAAGAGCCTGCAACACGGAGGAGAAAAGAGATAAGGTTTTTTCAACTGAGTCATGGTGATAGAAGTTTATTTATTCCAGAAAGGAGAAAATAAATTTGAGATCGCTAATGAACAACAAGCAACCTGATCCTCAAATTGTGACCAAGGACTTCCAGAACCAGGCTGTCCAGAAGAATTCTATAAGAATAAAAGTAACAAATTGTAAATAAATAAATCAGTAGGATGACAAGTCCAAATCTGCTACCAAATGACTGACTTCACACCATAATTACCTTCAGCGCTTTGCCTTTCCTTCCCCGATCTCGTCCACTAATGATTCTAATAAATTTACTTGGATTGGACATGTTACTCATTTGTGAAGCAGCTGGGGAGGGAATAGAATTAGTTATTGGAGCAATATTGTCAAAAGTTTCAAGTGATTGCTTCGTTGTTTTCAGCTTCTTCACATGATGTTGCCCGTACAAACCTTCATAACAGGACAGTTAGTACATAAAGCATGAAGTAAATAGAATATCAATATTTAATATTTAACACTTAATATTTATTTAATATTAATAATAATGTTAATTGTAAACAAAACAAGCCTCTAAATAATAACCGGATGAAAAGGTGATTTACCACTATTCCCATTGGATTCAAAGTGATGACTATCCAATCTCTTCTTGGAATGATCCCTCTGCATTGTAAGCAATAAGCACATTAAGACACCACAGTATCAGTATTGTGGAAAATATTGTCAACAACTAAAACAAAGGAGAGCAAATTTACTCCTACATCTCCTCTATTAAGAAACATATATAAAGACTTGGGAATATGGAAGTGATCCTATGCACACACATTGTAATAATAACAATCTAAAGTACCAATAAGAAGATAAAGACAGAGAAACTTTTTATTGTACCAAAAATATAGGACACTTTGTGTCTTCTTTGAAGTCATTTTAGAATTGTAAAAGGAAAAAATAATCTAAAATTGTAACATTGGTTAGAAATACCCAACAGCCTTGTTAGCATTCTAAGTTCAAAACTCCACATCCCACCTTGCCATTATTAACTCCATATCCCCAAGGTAAACAACATCCAACCAGCTTTTATAGTAGTAAGTATAGTCACTAAAACAACATAGGTATTAGCATTATCTTTCCGGTTCCAGTTTAATCCAAAGAAATAAAAATTAATATGTTTTAGACTTTTAGCCATTACTGTGTTTTCCCTTTAGTAGATCAGAGAACAAGGAAGCATTTGATATCCATCGACTTATGTGGTTATTCTAAAGAATAAATGCATACTTAACTGTGAAATTGGTTAGAATGAATTTCCATTGTAATTTACAAACAGGAAGAACCCTATGAATTAGAACATTTATAAACAAAAGTAACATTCTATAAAAAAAAAAATTATGTATTTTCGGTTATCGTTGATTTTCAGTCTTTCCTTTTCTATACAAGAGGCGCAAAAAATTCATCAGGATGAAAAGTAAAGTAGAAGAAATATGGAGAATATGGATCCCTTGTAGGAAAAGAAAATGGAAAGTAAAGCAGCAAAGAAAAAGAGGAAACATCAATGAAGGAAAGCTACTCAGTCCCTCTGCATATCTGTTGGGGTAAATTTGGGAGTTGCAAGGGGAAGGAATCACAAGAAAATTTTTGGGAGTTGGGAGGCAAAGGAATCAAAACAAGTGAAGGGGGAGGAAAGGGAAGTATTTTAAGGGAGGTAGGTTGTGTGCAAAGCAGTTGAAAAGTTGTTTGATAATCCCCCATTTCCCTCCCCTCATTTTCAAAAACCCCACAAGAAAGTGTAAGGTTTTACTTAAAACCTTCCCTTCTCTTCATTTCCCCTTCCAAACAACCGATCCAAACATAGCCTTTCGCCCAATAGAGGCCAAATGTGCAATCCCAACACAAATCAGCTGCTGAGCCAATGAAATATCCTTAGAAATATGTGCGTTGTGCACCAACCAATGTTATCACTCGGACCAATCATCAACTCGATCAGGATCCTAGATCGACGGATAATTGTCGACCCAGAGGGTCACCATTTGAATAGCATGAACCAGTATATATCTAAAAATTTCAAAAAAAAATCCATAATATATTAATTTCATACTTACAAAAATTACAAAAAAAAAATTTACTATCTTTTAAATGTAGATCATACTAAATTTATATAAGTTTATATCTATAATTCTTTATTTTTATTTTTATCATAAATAATTCTATAATTTTTCTAACTTATTTTACATACCTTATTTTGTATGTATTTATTACAAATCAAAAATAATAATTTTGGCCATTCTTACGTAAGAAAAGAGCAGGGTTTTATAACGTTTTAACAATATCTTATATGTAATTATTTTATTTTGTCTCGATCAGCTTTTGAAATATGAAACTACAAATCCTAGCTAATATGCACACTAGCCAAGTACTTCTTACAACGTTGCGCAGTGTGCCCAGCTCCTACCATGCGTTTTCTTTGCGCCTTCACCTTTCTTATTTGTTTAAAAATTCTGCATGATTCAGACTTGCTGCCCCCACAGACTCCCACACTTCCCCTCTCTCATTTTCTTACTATTTCTGCCATCAACCTCTCATTTTTTTCCCTTTTCCCATCTACTAACTTTCCTCCACCTCAAGCTACATACGGATACCCACGGGTACCGATTTTTTTGCCATCCCTACATACGGCAGGCAACACAACTAGAAGCTGTGGTCACCCGTTTGGAGATGCACGAAAATAGACTCACGGCTGGAACCTGGAGCTTTCATGTTGTTTTTTAAATACCCGGCCGAGTCATCTGGAAGCATCGGGACACTGGTTTTTTCGAAAAATCAACCGGTTCAAACGAGCTATAGCAGGCTGCTTGCATGTCCAAATGAACAACCAGCTCAGACCAGCCATATAGCCTATTTCTGGTCCGGCCAGTCCGAGCCTGGTTTAATAACACTGGCTCCAACCAAAAGCACCAAACTTTAATGAACAATATATTTGCTTATATATATTAGAGAGAGAAAGAGGGGAGAGGAACATGGGACAAAATATAAAAAGAGAAGAATATGATGACCTCCTAAACTGTGTGAAATGGCCACCCACCAAAGTGCTATAACGGCATAGCACATAATGGAGCAGCCACTACACTAAATATAACACACAAGATAAAAACATTACATTAATGTAATAACACATTTCTAAATACAGCATGTTTATGCCAAATTACACAGAACTCAAGTATAGTTTTATCATGTACAAAGAGGAAGACTGATATCAAAGCAAGGAAATTTAGAGAGAGAAAAAATCACCTGTTCACTTGGAACAGAATCCAACTGCCATCCCTGATCATAAGCAGAACCCTGTAGAAATACTTGTTAAGCAACCGCAGCAGAAATACAGTTTCCTAAAATAAATTGAAGAAAACAAGAGCCACATCTCAAATTGAAGTTTGTAGACTTAGTTACATGAATACAAGTTCCAATTACCAGATTCTTGGGCTTCTTTTTCTTTGTTTTAACCGATGTTTCCCCATAGTCATAAGGTAACTGCTTTTCAAAATCTCCAACCGAATCCACCTCCATACATTTCTGGAGCTGTGATCCAACTTGTAAAGTACTCTGGTCATCCTGAAAGGAATTGGTATCCCCACTTGAAGCAGCATCTGTCTTAGCTTGAGCCTGTACTGTCCCAGTTACCGCTGCAAAGGGACTCACAACTCTTTGTCGAGAAGCTGTACGCATGCGTTTTGTTGGTATTGTCCCAACATTTAAATTAGAAGGCCTTTTTCCAAATAGCGTGGACGGCTGAGTTCCAGTCGAATAGTGTACGTAAGGCAAATCAGTTCCAACTTCACTGGACCTATTAGTGTAAGACTTTATCCTGTTTTTGTGTTTCTTCTGCAGAGACTTTGATGATCTGCTGCCCTCATAGTTACCAGGCAAATAATAAGTGCTGGTTTCTCCTTCATCCTCATCATATGCAATCTCTTCATACCCAAACTCTATATATAAATTTAAAAAGAAAAAAACATTGTGATTGATTCTAAGACTGATCTACAATGTGCTTATAAATGAAATAATCTAAATAGTCCCAATAATACCTGCTGCAGTTTCATACATGGATGTTTCAACTTCCTCTTGAATGCTACTACCAGTTTTCTGAAATTTTTTATTGTATCATCACCAAAATGTTAGAAATAAAAAATAAAAGAACAATGCCGTCGCCAAAATATTTTCAAACCAATAAAACTTAAACACCATTCAAGAAGCACCATCACATCCATGAATGCACAAGGTAGTAAAATTTGAGCATATATGGTCTTAAATTTACCTCACACTGTAGGAAATGAGATTCAATGGATTTTCTGTATGTTTCCATGGCAGTAGGAGGAACTGTATAGAAAAGACTTTCCTGAAAATTAAATATACAGAGTGTAAATGAGGTATTTGAGGGTTAAAAAAAAAAAAAAAAACTTGTTTAACAAACTAATATCAAAAGTAAACCACAAAATCATCTATTAAATCATATTGAAAGAGCCATATTCTATGGACTTCAAAAAACAACAATTTGATTTAACTAACGCAGTGAAAATAAACGAGATGGGTCACTAATGTACAAAATTAATAAGCTAAACATATAAATATAAACTTGGTCCATACTTCTGTAAGATGATCCTCCCATGACATGTCAACAGTGCCTGAGTCAGATATCTTGTCAGGTGTTGTCGGTGCTTCTGCTTGAGAGGAAATTCCATGAGATCTACTATCCTTTAAATACCTAAAAGCATATGTATGCACCTTGAGTGGCACATTTTTTCTGGGATTTTGTCCCTCCAAGGAGCTGCTTGTCTCCTGACCAAAACCACCAACATTCAAGCATTAGTAACAAATTTCTTGCAATGTAATTTAGTGTAGAAAGTGAAAACTGACCACCAAAAAATGGGAAAAGAATACAAGTATCTCAAATCACCCAGATCATGATCATAGCATGAACATTCAGATCATGCAACAGGTAAGAACCCCTAATGAACTAATGGAAGAAACAGGCAGCCAAATTACACAAACAGACATCAGCAAGGATGACAACAATGCCCAAACAGAAAAAGGCAAGAACATGATAATCAAAACTAATATACCAAGTACAGAAATGAACAATTTATAACATATTTTCAAGTAAGGCTAAAAAATATAAAAATAATTTTTAAATATAAATAATAAGAGGTATAATTTAGTTTTTCCAGTCTTAGCGCATAAATAATAGGAATATATATCCACTTCAACCATAATAAAGTTCATCCTTTTTTCTCATAAAATCAACAAAAGACAAGGACTCAACAACCACATTATATAAATTTGTATATATTTGGTTTGTATCACTAGATTCAGGATTCCACAAAGCATTACATCTAATTATCTCGTTACAAAGCATTACATCTAATTATCTCGTTCAAGTTTACGTGGTACCAAGTACATATCTAAAGGCATATATATGTTAATAAGTGAATAGTTTTCTGTAAATCATTTGACAAAAAATGGAATATTTTCTCAACAGTGACTAATTAAACAAATTAATATCCATATAACAGTGAAGTCCTATCATCGCATTGACCAAAATAGCAGCCATTGACCAAATAGAGAAGGATCACTTTTTACGTGGATAGAATAAAAGGTCAAAGCAAATAACCAGCACCATATCGGAATTTCTCCTCTTGTCCCTAGAAGCTTCATTTGAATCAACTTTCCCAGATTCAACTGAACCACCGATGCCATTATGGTCAGGAACATCTTTGTCTAGAAGTAGCTCAACTGAATGCCAAAACTGCATAACAGCCTTTGCCACGGTGTGAGCCAAAATTTTCATCCCCAGATGCTTGTTTTGTTTTTCACACCTTAACCGAGAAGTAAAAGATGCCTGATGACACAGCTGTGCAGCAGCAGTTGTCTTCCAAAGACGCTCCTACAATCACATTTTGGTGGGGAAATGATTTATTGAAAATCAAATACCATGTAAATTTAATAAGGGATAGTATTCTTCAAGTCCTTAAATGAGAAAGACCACCAAGGGTCAGGGTACAACAGGAAATCACGAGTAGGTCTAGAAAATAAAACCTGTGCAAAATCATTTGCCAACCATGCCATTTCCTCTAGGACAAAATCCCAGTGAGACTTTCGGAGGATCTGTGAGGGTAATGTGTGAATAGATAACTCCATAATCCTCTTCCGCTTGACCTGTTTAACATATGATGTCAGAAATTTATGGTTCACTTAACAAATACCAAAATTTACAAGTAAAATAGTCACTAGAAATAAAAACAGAAATTAAATACCTCAATAATCCGAGCTTCTTCCAAAATAGAATCTTCATGAGCCTTGTCTGCTAACTTCAAGTGGTGCGTAGAACATAGTTGACAGTCAGACACAGCATTAGTAACCTTTTCAGCCAGGCAACTTTGGGGAGTTGCTGAAATTGACACATCCATAGGAACTTGAAGCCTCTCACAGTTGTCCTCTCCGATAGATTTGGAATGATCCACCATGACAACACTTCCCTCTTTATCAACCTTTGATATGGTATTGTCATTGTGATGCAGTCCTCTAATGTTTGAAGAATCCTTCAATTTGTTTTGCGTGCAAGAACTATTCATATGGATATCTTCCTCACTTTTGATCATATCACCACTACCAGAATGGTTTACATAACCAGCAGCATGTTCATTGTTAACAGCAGCACCACTTTCACCAATATTGGTCTTACTCCTTTCTTTTACAGCTTCATGACCAGTTGAATTTAGTTTCTTCTCGAATAACGTTTGTTCCATAGTATTTCCATTAGCATCGGCATTTTTTGTATTAGTACGCATATCAGTATCATTATTTACATCTCTAGCTAAACTTGTTTGTGCACAGAAGGACTCCGAATCTAAATTCTTCATGCCTAACGCAACACTGCTATTTTGGTCTTCAGTTGGCGCACCTTTCCTGTCCACTTTTATGTTGCCAAACCCATTTGGCTGACCAGGGCAAGATTCATCTCCAGGTTGTGCAGCAGCTACACAAGATGAAGGCTCAAGATCACTTGAAGCTCCCATGTTCCGTTCTCCAACTGCATTAGCCTTGCCAGAAGCCGAGACAAGTGGGTTTTGTACAGTATCCTCTCTGAAGCTTCTGCTCAACATAATATCTAATTTGTCTTCAGCAACACTAGCACTAACACTATTGGTTTGATGAGCTCGAAGACCAACAAAATCATTATCTAATGGATTATTTGCAGTTGGATCTTTAATAAGTATCTCGCCATTTAAACCAGTAGGCTTTGGCTTAGAGACAGATGGTACATTGTGATCCTTTTGTTTGTTTGTATCTGATAATAATCCCTTCCCATCCCTTGAACCCCCCCGAGGACCATGATTTGGTCTGGATCTGTTCCTTCGTGCATATGGGCGAAATATAGCAGAATCTTCGGTCTCTTTAGCATTTTGACTCCCACCAATTTGAGAAGACTGTTCTGATGGAGCAATATTATTTCTTTTATTTGAATGTAAAGATCTCTTTTCTCCTTCAGGCAACTCATTATCACCATCAAAAAGTAAGAGGTTATCAGCAGTATTTGGTTCACTAATAGAAGGAGCACCTGGTCTAGCACTACTGTCGACAGAGTCGCCATGAGGGGAGGCAGTCAATACAAAACTACCTTTTGCTTCACTGAATTGCATTAGCACAGGGGACCAGAGAAAAAAGCAATTAAGCGTCATCAAGAGAATTAATATTAATATACACAATAGAATAGATATCAGTAAACAAGTTGCACATACGGGGGATAAAACAAAGGGGGGAAAAATAGCCAACCTGGTCACAAACTGTTCATGAGGTTGATCAGTGAGTGAAGTAGACTGAACACTAACTGAAGCAGCATTCCCTAACTTAAAGTCCAAAGGATTCCCACCCTGCAATTACAAGGCACAGGTGATCATCATTTACACCGAAGTGTCGTTTTAATAGTGGTAAAAGATCAAAACTTTCATACTTTTTCAAGAAATTCTAGTTCCCTTCTTCTTTCTTCACGAACGTCAAACTCCTGTCTGTTATCAACATTTACGGGTTATTCTTAATACACAAGAGTACAATGGCACCCGAAAAGCACAATGAAACAAATATTGCAAGTACACAAAGGTTTTCCCATCACCTGAGCTCTGCTTGAGCCTTCTCGATCGCTGCTCGGCGCGGAGAGGTTTTCAAACCTATACCAACTCCGCCGTCAACAACACCTCCCATGGAATCAACCTCAGCATTTACAACAAGAGCAGATCCTGAGTTACATCCATGCATTCCCACCCTTAATATCTAAGAACTTCGCTTCCCATCTATTAAAGAATCTGCCAATTTTGTAATAAAAAGGTGGTAAATAAGGCATGAGTCCAATTACATAGCAATTCCTAGGACACAGACTCCTCCACAGCCAAAAATTAGAAACATCAACAACATTTGAAAATCAAATCACACAACACACAGACGTTAACTTCAGACACACACATATCAATAATTCAAAAATGTTTCCCCAAAATAAAAAAGCAACTCACGTCTCTATGACAGGCTTTTAAATTAGAAGGTCAACATTTTGGATCTCCTACAGTCCGAATGCAAACTCCATGTTAAGCAGTTTGCATTTGGACAGCTCGATTGTTTTAATTGAGTTTCAGAATATTTTTAATTATAAAATAAAATAATTTGGGTGGTTGAAATCTTATACAGATTTCTAAAATCTGTGACGGTCTTGAGCCAGAATGTCAAAGTAACACCTCGAACAGTGGTTGCAGTGTTCGATATCGATCAAATATAAAAGCGGAACATGTGTAGGAAACATAGGTTAACACACAAAAGCTCCATCTTTTTCACCAAATCCCCAGAACTCCTCAAAATACATGCTAGCAAATTTTTGCAATACAATGAAACCAAAGATCACGGTTATGCTTTCCATAAGTGACCAGATATCAATTATTCAAAAGATAAAACAATATACAGCAATAGCCTCCTGCATACTAGAGGAAAAGCCATAATAATGTCCAAGTAGAAAGCAAAAGCACCACCCCCGGAAAAAAGCTTAAAAGTTTGCACGGGAAAGGAAATCCGAAAGGAAATCCACGACAATAAAGAAGTAGCATACCACCAGCACACTCACATGCAATTTAGAAAGAACCAAACTAAGTTAATCACAAAAAAGCAAAATTATGGTAGTTAATACGTAAAGTATGAGTCACTATACGTATTAACACGTATATTTGGCAACTATTGCACGAATGAAAAGGTTGCCGCCAACGATTCCTTTCAAACTTCCAAACTGTCCACCCCAACCACATGTTTATGCTTCAATCACTAGCTCCCCACTTAAAGATTCGCATTCTAATTAGTTTCCCAATAAGGGTGAAAAAAAAAATAAGAAATTCCGACATTTAATAACACATCAATGCCATAGCCCACAAACACACACACAGAGACATACTCTAGGGTGCAAGCCCGAAGACATTCCATTTCAACACAATGCGTAACACAGTCGCAATGAGAAACAACGGTGCACAATTCGCCCAAAAATTAAAAACCCTAATAGCACCCAGTTCAGCGGAATTTCCCCCAATTCGTACAATTCTAGGGTTTCGAGGAAATGCCAATAAAACAACAATTGAGCCGAGAGAAAACACCTGAACGCGCTGAAATTGGAAACTGGGCACAATTCAAGAAGCGTCCCAACTCGAAATTCCTCTCCCCTAGGGTTTTGGAAGAAAAAAGGGGGTGTCCCTTTGTTCAGCGGAACGACGTCCAATTTGCCCTAAAACCTAACGTTGGGCAACAAATGTAAGCCATGGAATCCGTGAGCGTTGGTCGTGGAACCCGTGGCTGGAGAAATTGGGGTTGTATTTCTCTCTCAATAAGAACTTGAAGCAAGAAAGGGTGGTTTTGTTATTTGTCGTTGTTGTTCGAATTCGAGGTGAGAGAAAATGGAACTATGCGACCTCTGCTAGAGAGTGGTGTGGGCTTTGGGGCATGAAGACGACGACGCACAGACAAGAGGGCTTTTGAAAATTTGGACATCGATTTTGGGCTTTTATTGCATTTTTTTTTTTATCCCTTTCTCAGATTCAGATGTCATGTGATTGAATCAAAATGAGTTTAATCTGTTTTAATCTTTGCTTTGTGATGTTTTCACTATTAAATAAAAGAGTGGTTTTGATTCGATTTGATCTGATTTTGAGGAAGATGTATGATACACCAAGTGAGATGCAAGATACATCAAGTGAAAACAAAGTAATTTTTTTCTTTTATTAAAATTAAAATTAGATTCTTGTGTTTTAAATAATAATTGTGATATGTTATTATTATAAATAATTAAAATTTTAATTATTTTTTGGGTAACATTTTAATTATTTTTTGGGACTTACGAATAAGAAACAACAATGATAATATTTGTTGTCTTTATTAATTGTTTCGTTCATTTGGTATGTGTTGTGTATGATAAATTACACATAAGCAGCAGTTAAGTGTTTGTCGGCTTTTACAATGATTAATTAATTAGATTAGATTAGAAGTAAATGTCAATTTTTATATTAAATAATCTATATAACAATCATAAAAAAGTTTAAAATGGCAACTTACAAATGGCAATACATTAGAACCTGTTAATCACAAATTAGCTCCTAATCACCCAATTAAATTGTTTCACTCCAACAAAAATATGATGTGGCATGACACATCGTATAGTAAAGTCAGCCGCACTACCTTGCTTTACATTTCAAAATTCAAAATCCCCAATTATTTTTACATCAAACGTTCAATAGCTGGTCAAAACACATTTATGTTTTGCATTAATACCAATTAATTCCACTATTAAATTCACTAGAACTTCTTAAATGATATTTTTTTTGCAAGTCCCTAGCTCAAACCGTGAATGGGCTTCTTGGGCTGCCGTTTACATAATTTAGGTCAACCTCATTTACAAAACATGTTCAGCATTCAACACGATGGCGGTAACCACTGGCACAGTAATAGGGGGATCATTCCCTTCTTCTTCTTCTTCTCTGTTTCTTTTTGCACCCTTTCACCTTTAGGTTCTATTCTCTTATTCTCTTTGCTTCAGTTTCTTCTGTGTTTTCAAATTCTTATTCTACCTTTATTTTATGCTTTTTGATCAAATTGTTATTCTTTATGTTTGTCTGCTTTTTTTGTTTGTTGGACTGGTGTTGTTTGATTTACAGGGTTTTATTCCACTGCTCAAAGTTGAAGATGAAGAGGATGTCGAGTCATATCCGTTGACTCCTTTTTTTTTGTTACGATTTAACATTGATTACGAACATTGGCTTAATCTGTTATTGCTCACAAACAATGGGAGTGGTTGAAACAAGGCTTTCAAGGTCCTTCATTGTTTTTTGTTCTGATTTATTTCTTCATATTGCATTTCCCCCTCTGTAATGAAGCCAGATTTATCTCTTACGGCTTCCAGGTTCAAAAACTTGCTAGGTTCAAAAACATGCGGAATGAGATGAAGCCAAATTTTCATTATATTACCTGGCTAGCTTCAAAAATAAAAATTTTGCTTCATTTGATGAAGCCGAATTAAAGGGGACACTGAAATCATGCCTAAGCCACCTAAATATGGACCTATGGTGAATGCTCTCAGAAAGTGTCTCAAGCATAACTTGATTTCATGATGAAATAATTTCCATTATCCAAACAATAAATCAAATCATGTTTACTTCATTCTTTTATTCTTCTTCTCCTCCCCCTATTACTTGCTTTTTTATGTACTTTACTGATTTTGATTCTTTAGCGTTCTCATTTCCAGGTTCCACAAGTGTGATAGATAAGATAGTAGAAAATTGGATATTTCCAAAATTTCTATACTGCAAATTCCATATAATGAAATGAGTTATAAATATTTTATAATGTTATCAGTTTATTTACCAATTGTTTTTTCACCATGCCTTTCAAGAGCATAGAGAATCTTTCAGGTTGTGAGTATTGATTTTGGAGGAACACCTGTGAAGGTCTGCATCTGGCTGTGATGGTGGTTGGTGGCTTGCTATCTGAGAAACTCAAGTAAGATTTACTATAATTAATTTTAATCCCTTGAAATTATTAACAGCTCTTTAATCCGAAGATGTAATGGGATTCTTTACTGCTATTGGAATAGAAAGATAATATGATATGAAGGGCACTATAACAAAACTGATAACAAAGAGGTATGAGGCGTGCTTCCTTATTTGAAAATTATCTTTTAGCTATTCGTGTTTGATTTTCCTTCAGTGTGGCAGATTTTTATCCCCTGCTCTTAATTTTTTATTCTTTTTAAGGGAACGAGAGATCATGTGTATGCTACGTTTCTGATTTTGCAGATGGGAATTGAAAGATGAGCTATTTAGTATTAGGTTTGCCACTGTTGAGAGTGAGTCTCTACTCCAATATCCAGAATTTGCTTTTATATGCAGATTGTTCATAGGTTTATGCAAGGTGTCCATCAAAACTTCCTGCAACTTCATCACAGGGAGATAAAACACACACATCTCTTAAATAAATTATTGTTTCTCTGCTTTTCCTTTATATCTCAGACGGAAATTGATTTAAATCTAATTAGGAATTATGCATTCAAAAAATTAGACGTTCTCATAACCCCAAAAATTGTTAGAAATTAATATTGTCATTATTTTGTTGTTGGATTATTCTTTTGCTTAACCGTTTTTATAAAAATTATATCTTTTCAATTCTTTTGTCGAAACAAACTTACAGGAATTTACAATAGTTCGAGAATGATATATCATGATGCTTTTTTTTTCCTGTTCAGCAGGGAGAAGAATCGAAATCCTTTTTCAGCCATCAATTGCAGTTTTCTATTTAGGAGTCCAGTATTGTTTACGAAAGTTCACAACATTGTGTTGCAGAAGGTGAGGATGGCCAGTTAATGCATACTTCACTCACAAGTGCATAGAGAATCAAGTTTACTCTATAAATGCTCACTTCGACTTATGTTTCTGCACTGAGTGCTTTTATTGTTATTAAGAACTATCTTTCCTTTGAGCAATGATGGTGTAGTCATGATATCCTTTGCATAAGATATGACATCATTTGATTAACAGTTTTATCCTTGAGAAAAATTCTTTGCAATATCCATCAGTTTGGCTTAAAATTTACTTGAGATACGATACATGTCTTGATATATCTATTTGTTTGCCTTATCGATCGGTATGCATGAGATAAGACACCATGTTGGTCTGAAAAATTAAAGTTGAGCAACATTTTAATCACTGCCACCCAAAGCTTAAAGCCCAAAACATTTTAATCAATGCCTCAAGTTGCACATGGAAATATTCTGCAAGTCCCTTTGCTTAAACCTTATAATTCATATTAGGACTACTTTTTGGATAATATTATGATTTATCTTCAGCCAATGCACATAAAAATTGTTGGCCATTTCTTTTTATTGTCTTGATTTTGCTTAAGTCAAATAATTTTTGCATCTACAGCTCCAAGTTTTAGGTACTAATTAATTTGCTAAACTTGATGTTTCCATCTCAGAAATTGCCTTTAGGTTTTTTTTTCAGGGACACCACAGGGAGTATAAAGTTAAAACTCAGGGTATAGTCAGTAATGAGAATACTGCATTGGATGGAAACATTTTGTAGGAGAAGCTATAGAATGTCATTGCTGACAATGCTCCCCACTGGGTGTTCTCAGCATGCTGAGAGCATGATTCGTGCTGTTTCTCCTTTATTTTCTTAGATAATATTCTTTACTTAAAGTTGTGCAAAGTTGGTATATCTGACATGTAGATGTGAGAATATAAAGAAAGTTTATAAACAAAAATTAAAATATGAAATAGACAACTATTGACATTCTTTCTCATTAAATTCTTATTTATAATTAGAGATTCAGATTATTACTTTCTTCTATATAGAGGCGATGTTGCTGAGAACGTAATTGTCTAACGATAATACTTTCTCTAATGTAGAGGCGGTTTTTCCTTATCTTGGTCATTTCAATCCATGGTCCATTCATGTTATTATTTTTATACCCTCTCCGTCTTTAATTATAAGCAAAAAAAAAATGTATTTGGTCCATAGATTTTTTTTTTGCTTATAATCAAAGACGGAGGGAGTAAATTTTTGTTATTTTTATAGTTTTTGTAGAAGTGTCATTTCAATTTCCTCAATGAGTTAGTGCATACGTGGATTATTATGAAGACTAACTGTAAGATTTCCTTAACTTCATATCCCTTACCAAAGGTGGAAACTGATATTAAAGTTGCAAAAGAGATTTGGATTCTAGATGGAATTAAAGGTGTAAAGTGGGTCAATTTGGCAGAATGAATCAACATGACCGATATAATTTTTTTTAGTTCAATTTTTTGTTCTACAAGGCATCTATGATAAGAAGATTCATCATTTTTCTTCTTCTTTGCCATGCAAATTTGGAAGAAGCCCTCCCTGATTATGTTGTCCGTTGGAATGATTGGGAGAGATCATACGACAAGTGTTGTAAATTTTGAATGTTTATCTTGAAACTTTTGAGCACAATCTTATATATTATAATTTAAAGGATTTGAATACTATGTTCAATGTGGCTGGGATACTTAAGAATGATTTTCTAATTGCTGCAATCTCCTATTTAGATATTGACACGCAGTTTTCAGATCACTTTGTAAATGAAACATGCACCATGTACACAACACATTGAGAAACATTTTGATTGCTATTTATTCCATGAATACAAGCCCAAATATTTGCAGTGGTACCTTTTCAGTGACATCTAGGAACAGAATGTATAATATATCATAGATACAAATTAGATCTATCAAATTCTCTTTGGTGATCCTTTTCTGTTGAGTATTTGTAGTAAGTGATCTTTCATTTATGTTCGTTAACTCAAGAAACAATTGACCATGACATGACAACAACAGTAAATGAAACAAAATTGCAATGGTTGTCTCGGATGAAATACCTTTCTTTCGTACCCTCGATAGAAAAAAATTATGACAAATATTCTGAAAGTACAAAAATATAATTTTTTTGTACTTTTAAAATGGCAACTTACAAATGGCAATATATTAGAATCTGTTAATCACAAATCAGCTTCTAATCACCAATTTAAATTGTTTCCCTCCAACAAAAATATGATGTGGCATGACACATCATAGAGTAAAGTCAGCCACAATGTCTTGCTTTACATTTCAAAATTCAAAATCCCCAATTATTTTTACATCAAACGTTCAATAGCTTGTCAAAACACATTTACGTTTTGCATTAATACCAATTAATTCCACTATTAAATTCGCTAGAACTTCCTAAATGATATTTTTTTTTGCAAGTCCCTGGCTCAAACCGTGAATGGGCTTCTTGGGCTGCCAATTTAGGTCAACCTCATTTACAAAACACGTTCAGCATTCAACACGGTGGCGGTAGCCACTGGCACAGTAACAGGGGGATCATTCCCCTCTTCTTCTTCTTCTCTGTTTCTTTTTGCACCCTTTCACCTTTAGGTTCTATTCTCTCATTCTCTTTGCTTCAGTTTCTTCTGTGTTTTCAAATTCTTATTCTTCCTTTATTTTATGCATTTTGTTCAAATTGTTATTCTTTATGTTTGTCTGCTTTTTTTGTTTGTTGGACTGGCGTTGTTTGATTTACAGGGTTTTATTCCACTGCTCAAGGTTGAAGATGAAGACGATGTCGAGTCATATCCGTTGACTCCTTTTTTTTTTGTTACGATTTAACATTGATTACGAACATTGGCTTAATCTGTTATTGCTCACAAACAATGGGAGCGGTTGAAACAAGGCTTTCAAGGTCCTTCGTTGTTTTTTGTTCTGATTTATTTCTTCATATTGCATTTTCCCCTCTGTAATGAAGCCAGATTTATCTTTTACGGCTTCCAGGTTCAAAAACTTGCTAGGTTCAAAAACATGCGGAATGAGATGAAGCTAAATTTTCATTATATTACCTGGCTAGCTTCAAAAATAAAAATTTTGCTTCATTTGATGAAGCCGAATTAAAGGGGACACTGAAATCATGCCTAAGCCACCTGCATATGGACCTACGGTGAATGCTCCTCGAAAGTGTCTCAACCATAACTTGATTTCATGATGAAATAATTTCCATTATCCAAACAATAAATCAAATCATGTTTACTTCATTCTTTTATTCTTCTTCTCCCCCCTATTACTTGCTTTTTTATGTACTTTACTGATTTTGATTCTTTAGCGTTCTCATTTCCAGGTTCCACAAGTGTGATAGATAAGATAGTAGAAAATTGGACATTTCCAAAATTTCTATACTGCAAATTCCATATAATGAAATGAGTTATAAATATTTCATAATGTTATCAGTTTATTTACCAATTGCTTTTTTCATCATGCTTTTCAAGAGCGTAGAGAATCTTTCAGGTTGTGAGTATTGATTTTGGAGGAACACCTGTGAAGGTCTGCATCTGGCTGTGATGGTGGTTGGTGGCTTGCTGTCTGGGAAACTCAAGTAAGATTTACTATAATTAAATTTAATCCCTTGAAATTGCTAACAGCTCTTTAATCCGAAGATGTAATGGGATTCTTTACTGCTATTGGAACAGAAAGATAATATGATATGAAGGGCACTATAACAAAACTGATAACTAAGAGGTATGAGGCGTGCTTCCTTATTTGAAAATTATCTTTTAGCTATTTGTGTTTGATTTTCCTTCAGTGTGGCAGATTTTTACCCCTGCTCTTAATTTTTTATTCATTTTAAGGGAACGAGAGATCATGTGTATGCTATGTTTCTGATTTTGCAGATGGGAATTGAAAGATGAGTTGTTTAGTATTAGGTTTGCCACTGTTGAGAGTGAGTCTCTACTCCAATATCCAGAATTTACTTTTATATGCAGATTGTTCATAGGTTTATGCAAGGTGTCCATCAAAACTATTAATCCTCCTCCAACTTCATCACAGGGAGATAAAACACACACATCTCTTAAATAAATTATTGTTTCTCTGCTTTTCCTTTATATCTCAGATGGAAATTGATTTAAATCTAATTAGGAATTATGCATTCAGAAAATTAGACATTCTCATAACCCCAAAAATTGTTAGAAATTAATATTGTCATTATTTTGTTGTTGGATTATTCTTTTGCTTAACCGTTTTTATAAAAATTATATCTTTTCAATTCTTTTGTCGAAACAAACTTACAAGAATTTACAATAGTCAACTTAGTCAAACAGAGTCAACTATATTCAACTTGTCATATCCCCCATGTCAAGTCGTATCCTTCATTTGCCATATCCTCAAACCTTACTTCGTGTTCCACCAACACTTTGAGGTCAGAGGGTTGAAGATTTTCCAGCGTTACCCTACGCTCTTCTTCAGGAACTTGAACTTGCAGTGGTTGTTGTAGAGCAGCCATTGTTGAAATCGGAGAAACACAGAGTGCGAAGATGAAAGGGGTTTAGGGTTCAGAAAAGTGTAGACTTCTTTTTGAGAGATAGAGTGGGTAGTGGGTGATGTGAGTGAGTGAGTGAGTGGGTTATAAACGTGTTCGAGAAGTTTAAGCATTATGCGCCAGGTTTCGAAATGAATTTTTGAAAAATTTGTCTTTTTCAATACGTGTAACTGTCAAAATTAAAGAGGCGCAGTAAAATTGTCATTTCCCAGTAAAAGCAATTATGACTTAGTAAAAGCAAATGTCAATCACTAACGCATCAACCAGTCTCAGAGAGACACGTGTACTTAAGATTCCCAGAGACAGCTATGTAATGATCATACGAACAGTTAATGAAAAGAATATAACGAGATAAGATAATCAACAGATTTAACTACGACATAGCCAACACACTCAAGCAGAGTCAACAAGTCAAACACATCAAACAGAGTCAACTTTATTCAAACAGAGTCAACATAGTCAAACAGAGTCAACTATATTCAAACAGAGTCAACATAGTCAAACAGAGTCAACTATATTCAAACAGAATCAACTTAGTCAAACAGAGTCAACTATATTCAAACAGAGTCAACTTAGTCAAACAGAGTCAACTATATTCAAACAGAGTCAACTATATTCAACTTGTCAAACAGAGTCATCTATATTCAGATCAAACACCTATTCCTTTATAAGAAGGAAATTCAAGTTCTTTCTTATAAAGTTGAATCTATCTTCAGCAAGGGGTTTTGTAAAGATATCTGCCCATTGATGGTCAGTATCAATAAATTTAATTTCAAGAATCCCTTTCTGAACATAGTCTCTAATAAAATGATGTTTAATTTCAATATGTTTGGCTCGAGAATGCAAAATAGGGTTTTTAGTCAAGCATATAGCGTAAGTATTATCACAAAGATATAGGGATTTTACTCTCTTTAACTGATAGTCCTCAAGTTGATACTTCATCCAAAGTAGTTGTGAGCTACGACTGCGTGAGATATGTACTCGACCTGCATTGATAGTGCGATTGTGCTTTGTCTTTTCTTTGGACCAAGAGACAAGATTTGCTCCAAGAAATTGTGACCACCACTTGTGCTTTTCCTTTCAATTGTCTCAAAGAAAGTCAAGATCACGAAACCTACTAACTTGTAATCATCGAGTTCTTATAAAGCAAAGCAAGATTAGTAGTTCCTTTAAGATACCTAAATATCCTTTTAACATAGATTAAGTGAGATTCTCTAGGATCGCATCAAGTCTTGCACATAAGCACACACTAAACATAATATCGTGCCTTGAGGTCAGAAGATAGAGGAGTGAGCCAATCATACCTCTATATACCTTTTGGTCTACCTTTTTACTTGAGTCATCTTTGCCAAGAGCACATGTTGGATGCATTGGTGTGCTCATAGGTTTGGTTTCCTCTAGCTTGAACTTCTTCAGCAGTTCTTTCACATACTTAGTCTGATGGATATAAGTTCCATCTTCCTCTTGTGAGTAACCTTGTGCAACAAGTCTAGCCTTGTTCCTTACCACTTTGCCATCTTCATCAAGTTTGTTTCTGAAAACCCACTTGGTTCCAATGGCTAACTTGTCCTCTGGAGGAGGCACAAGCTTCCACACATCGTTCCTTTGAAATTGATTTAGCTCTTCTTGCATAGCAATGATCCAACCATCATCAGTAAGGGCTTCATCAATTGTTTTTGGCTCTATCTCTGAGAGTAAGGCCAGTCAGTGTTCTCTCAGAGAGGATCTTGTTCGACTTTATCACCAGGTTCACCAATGATTTGGTCCTTTGGGTGATGGGGTTTGAACTTCCACCGATATGATTATTTCCTTATCACCAATCAAGACTGTGAGACTTCACCAGAGATCACACTAAACATCACCAGTCAAAGCACTTGTGATATCAACTCTTGTTTCCTTGTTTATCTGTAGAATCTGCAAAAACTTCATCTAGCTCGGCGTATCATTGTCGGGCTTTTATCATCAAATCTTACATGCATAGATTCATCAACAACTAATGTTTCTTTGTTGTATATTATGTATGCTTTAGAGCGTTCAGAATATCCCAAAAAGATAGCTCTATGTGATTTAGAGTCAAATTTTCCTAGACTGTCCTTTGTATTGAGAACAAAGCAGTCACACCCAAATTGATGAAAATATGAAATGTTGGGTTTTCTTCCTTTCCACAATTCATAAGGAGTCTTATTCAAGATAGGTCTAATATAGATTCTATTTTGAATGTAACATGCAGTGTTTACCGCTTCTGCCCAAAAGTGCTTAGCAATATTTGTTTCGTGAATCATGGTTACGCCATTTCTTGCAAAGATCTATTTTTCCTTTCTACAACACCATTTTGTTGTGGTGTTCTAGGGGATGAAAAGTTATGAAAAATACCATTTTCTTCACAGAAGTTTTGAAAGGATTCATTTTCAAATTCACCACCATGATCACTTCTAATAGTAGTAATACAAAAACCTTTTTCATTTTGCACTTGTTTGCAGAATACAGAAAACACTGTAAAAGACTCATCCTTGTGGGTTAAGAATTTTACCCATGTCCATCTAGTATAGTCATCGACAATGACTAGACCATATTTCTTTCCAGACAGAGAGGCAGTTCTGGTTGGTCCAAATAAATCTAAATGTAAAAGCTCAAGTGGCCTTGAGGTGGAAACAATATTTTGGAATTAAAAGAAGATTTCGTTTGTTTCCCTTTTTGACATGCTTCACAAAGAGCATCAGATTTGTACTTGAGATTTGGTAAGCCTTTAACAAGTCCTTTCTTGTTAAGCTTTGAGATTAACCTCAAGCTAGCATGACCAAGTCTCTTGTGCTGATCCGTTGCTCTTCATCAATTGACAAAAAGCATTTTACATTTTGATCAGCCAACTCAGAAAGTTTGATTTTATAAATATTGTTCTTTCTCTTTGCTCTAAAGAAAATGGATCCGTCCTTTTTGCTTTTGGCTATACATTCATTATTGTTAAAGGCAACATCATAACCACTATCGCATAATTGACTTATACTCAGTAAGTTATGGTTCAGGCCGTCAACCAATAAAACATTATCAATAGAGGGTAGAAATTTCTCACCAATTCTTCCACAACCAATGATTTTACCTTTTTGGTTTCCTCCAAAACCAACATTTCCACCTTCTTTAAGTTGAAGATCTTGGAACATACGCCTTTCTCCCGTCATGTGTCGTGAGCACCCACTGTCTAAGAACCAGGACTGGTGTCTTAACTCTGTTGCTAAGCAAATCTGCAACATAGACAATCTTGTCCTTAGGTACCCAAATCTTTTTGGGTCCTCTTTTGTTAGTTCTAGAAGGAGACTTGTCCTTCTCATTTTTCAGTTCATAACATGCATTTCTAATGTGTCCCTTGATTCAGAAAGTACAAAGCAAACAAATACTATGATTATTAGTATCCTTGGTTTCCAAATGTATATTTTGAAAGGTGGGTTCTTACGGTTTGTAACCAAGACCCTTTTTACCATTTTGGCTTACGCCCAAATCATATATGCTTGTTTACTACGTGTGACACATTCAAAGAAGAAATTTTTGAAATCCTCTTCATATTTTGAAGAGTTGCATTCTCTTGATTCTCATCACTGAATCATTTACTCACCAATCGGTGGTTTTCGATTTGAGTTTTTCATTCTCCTCAGTGAGTATTTGAAATTGTTTTTGAAGATTTGAAAATCTCTTTTTCAAGGATTTATACTCATTGTTGAGTTTGGAAGACTCGTCTAACAGTTCATCAAAGGCTAATTGAATATTAGAAGAAATGTTAGAATTTACCTCTTCTTGTTCTTCTTCTTCACTGTCTGACTCTATATTGGCCATAAGAGCCATGTTGGCCTGTTCTTCATCATCATCATCCGATGATGACTCAGAATCATCCCATGTAGCCATGAGACTCTTCTTCTTCTTACCCTTAAAGCCACCTTTCCTTGATTTCTCAAGTTGTGGACATTCTGACTTGTAGTGGCCAGGTTTCTTGCATTCATAGCAAGTGACTTGGCTTTTGTCCTTGAAGTCCTTCTTTTCTTTTGAGTCGTGTTTTTCCCTTGAGTCCTTCTTACGACACTTTCTTCTAAACCTTCCTTTGCTTTTCATCATGCGTTGAATCTTCCTTGATATTAAGGAAATTTCATCGTCAGTATCTTCACTACTCTCTTCAGATGAATCTTTGTCAGTGTCAAGTTCAGCTTGGAGAGCTTTAGAAGTAGATGCCTTGTGTGAGGATTTTAAAGCAATGGTCTTAGTTTTCTTGGGAGGTTCTTCTTCATCAAGCTCAAGCTCGTGAGCTCTTAGTGAACTCAAAAGATCTTCAAGTCGTAATTCATTCAAGTCCTTGGCTTCTTGAATAGCCGTGACTTTGGGTCTCCATCTCTTTGGCAGACTTCTCAAGATTTTCTTAACATGGTCAGCAGTAGTATAGCTTTTCTTGAGAACCTTCAAGCCATGAACTAATGTTTGAAATCTTCCAAACATAGTTTCGATGCTTTCATCCTCTTCCATCTTGAAGAGTTCATATTGTCTAACCAAGATATTAGCCTTGGTTTCTTGTATTGGGAAGTACCCTCATAGGCTAAAGCAGTGAGTCCCAAATTTCTTTGGCGATCTTTGTTATTACCACATTTCTCAAACTCTTTTTCAGAGATAGCACATACAAGAAAGTATCTTGCTTTTTGGTGCAAGGTATATTCCTTTTATGATCATCACCCAAGACTCCCTAGGAATAGGATTTCTTTGGAGTCAACTGTTCTGTGTCGCTTTTCGAACCATATCCCAAAGTTCAAACTGTTGAGATTCGAAAAAGTTTTTCACTTTATCTTTCCAGTAGTCATAGTTAGATCCAGTGAACAAAGGGGGACGGTTAACGTGACCACCGGGTTCGTTGCTTGCCATAGGATAGTATAGGATCTTTTCCTCTCACACTGTTAAGTGCTCAACCAAGAGGCCGAGCTCTGATACCAATTGAACGTGGCAAAAACACAAGAAAGGGGGGGTTTGAATTGGGTTTTTAAAAACTTTTTCGCAAATACAAATGTTTATGAAAAATAACTATTGAATGAAGCGTGCAAGGAATAAAGTAGAGAGAAGAAAGAGACACAGAGATTTATACTAGTTCACTATCACCTGATAGCTACGTCTAGTCCCTTCACTCACTTGAAGGATTTCTCCACTATAATCAACTGATTACACTTGAGAGTATATTTCTGCCAACTGGCTATACTCACAACTTCTTAGAACGACTTCGATGCAGTTGAGCCTCTAAGGTATACACCACCATCTTTGGGCTAAGTCTGATTCAAATAAGAGTTTTGAAACAATATAGAGATAACTCTCTTCAGAGAGGATTTACAATGAAAATACTTTTAGCACAAAAATAACTTTCTTAAAGAAAGAATAAAACAGTAAGTGCCTTGTTCAAAGATCTCAGAGACTTGGATGAATTCTTGATTGCTCACTGTCTCTTGATTTGGTAGTGTTTGAGAAGATAGATGTTGATGATCTCACTTTTCAGAAAAATATTCAAGTTGCTAGCTTGCGTACAACTGTGTTGAAAATCGTTTGTAAAATCTCAATTCTTATCTTACTTCAGTGTATGAGGTAGGATATATAGCTAGGGTTGAAAAAGTGCCGTTGTAAGTGCTGTTGTGACACAACGTCTCTTTTTGTCCAAAGTCAAAGCTTCAGATCCTGGAACTTTGGCTTTTGCAGGTTACGTCGCTTTCAAGACGAAAAGCATTCTGAGTATTATACGCAATGTCAGTAACTTTGTCCTTAGTGAGCTTTTCAAAATATAGACACTTCAAGCACAAGTTTCCTTGATGATTTTATCCTTTGACATTCTTCTTGTCCTCGTATAACAGGGTACTTCAATTTCACTATCAAAGCTCTTCGTTCAAAGACTTCACTGTTCACCAGAATCAAGTATTCTTCAATACAGAGCTGAGAGGGTTATCACATAGCAGATTCTTGTTGAAGCACAATAAGTCTTCATAGAGTGCACTTAGTAGAATCTGTTGTATTGTTGACTTGCACCAGAGAGTTGACCAACCAGATTGTGACAATGCTCTAACAGAGCGTTGACCATCACAAGAGCGTTGACCAAACAGATTTGGAGTCTTCGAAAGAAGCGAGTCACCAAATGATTTGACCGAGTCAAATCATGTCTTGCACCATATACCAGAGTGTTGACCAACATCAGAATGTTGACTAACTCCAGAGCGTTGACCAACCAGATTCTATGTGCCAAGAATTAGAGCCAGAGCCGGTACTATGATGAGTGAAGTTCAAGATTTCACTAAGTCTTCTCAAGCAAATTTTTCTGAGTATAAATACTTTCTGCACACTTATAACCATGTTAGAGAATAAATTGTTCTCTTAATCTTTTGTTATCATCAAAACAATTAAGGGTTATTGTTTCTGAATCCACTTGATTCCAACAATATCATCCAAGATGCTGCTTTTTTTTCTTGTTCAGCAGGGAGAAGGATCGAATTCCTTTTTCAGCCATCAATTGCAGTTTTCTATTTAGGAGTCCAGTATTGTTTACGAAAGTTCACAACATTGTGCTGCAGAAGGTGCGGATGGCCAGTTAATGCATACTTCACTCATAAGTGGATACATAATCAAGTTTACTCTATAAATGCTCACTTCGACTTGTGTTTCTGCACTGAGTGCTTTTATTGTTATTAAGAACTATCTTTCCTTTGAGCAATGATGGTGTAGGCATGAAATCCTTTGCATAAGATATGACACCATTTGATTAACAGTTTTATCCTTGAGAAAAATTCTTTGCAATATCCATCAGTTTGGCTTAAAATTTACTTGAGATACGGTACCATGTCTTGATATATCTATTTGTTTGCCTTATCGATCGGTATGCATGAGATAAGACACCATGTTGGTCTGAAAAATTAAAGTTGAGCAACATTTTAATCACTGCCACCCAAAGCTTAAAGCCCAAAACATTTTAATCAATGCCTCAAGTTGCACATGGAAATATTCTGCAAGTCCCTTTGCTTAAACCTTATAATTCATATTAGGACTACCTTTTGGATAATATTATGATTTATCTTCAGCCAATGCACATAAAAATTGTTGGCCATTTCTTTTTATTGTCTTGATTTTGCTTAAGTCAAATAATTTTTGCATCTACAGCTCCAAGTTTTAGGTACTAATTATTTTGCTAAACTTGGTGTTTCCATCTCAGAAATTGCCTTTAGGTTTTTTTTTAGGGACACCACAAGGAGTATAAAGTGAAAACTCAGGGTATAGTCAGTAATGAGAATACTGCATTGGATGGAAACATTTTGTAGGAGAAGCTATAGAATGTCATTGCTGACAATGCTCCCCACTGGGTGTTCTCAGCATGCTGAGAGCATGATTCGTGCTGTTTCTCCTTTATTTTCTTAGATAATATGCATTACTTAAAGTTGTGCAAAGTTGGTATATTTGACATGTAGATGTTAGAATATAAAGAAAGTTTATAAACAAAAATTAAAATATGAAATAGAAAACTATTGACATTCTTTCTCATTAAATTCTTATTTATAATTAGAGATTCAGATTATTACTTTCTTCTATGTAGAGGCGATGTTGCTGAGAACGTAATTGTCTAACGATAATACTTTCTCTAATATAGAGGCGGTGTTTCCTTATCTTGGTCATTTCAATCCATGGTCCATTCATGTTATTATTTTTATACTCTCTTCGTCTTTAATTATAAGCAAAAAAAAAATCTATGTATTTGGTCCATAGATTTTTTTTGCTTATAATCAAAGACGAAGGGAGTAAATTTTTGTTATTTTTATAGTTTTTGTAGAAGTGTCATTTCAATTTCCGCAATGAGTTCGTGCATACATTGATTATTATGAAGACTAACTGTAAGATTTCCTTAACTTCATATCCCTTACCAAAGGTGGAAACTGATATTAAAGTTGCAAAAGAGATTTGGATTCTAGATGGAATTAAAGGTGTAAAGTGGGTCAATTTGGCAGAATGAATCATACATGACCGATATAATTTTTTTTGGTTCAATTTTTTGTTCTACAAGGCATCTGTGATAAGAAGATTCATCCTTTTTCTTCTTCTTTGCCATGCAATTTGGAAGAAGCCCTCACTGATTATGTTGTCCGTTGGAATGATTGGGAGAGATCATACGACAAGTGTTGTAAATTTTGAATGTTTATCTTGAAACATTTGAGCACAATCTTATATATTATAATTTAAAGGATTTGAATTACTATGTTCAATGTGGTTGGGATACTTAAGAATGATTTTCTAATTGCTGCAATCTCCTATTTAGATATTGACACGCAGTTTTCAGATCGCTTTGTAAATGAAACCTGCACCATGTACACAACACATTGAGAAACATTTTGATTGCTATTTCTTCCATGAATACAAGCCCAAATATTTGTAGTGGTACCTTTTCAGTGACATCTAGAAACATAATGTATAATATATCATAGATACAAATTAGATCTATCAAATTCTCTTTGGTGATCTTTTTCTGTTGAGTATTTGTAGTAAGCGATCTTTCATTTATGTTCGTTAACTCAAGAAACAATTGACCATGACATGACAACAACAGTAAATGAAACAAAAGGTGCGATGGTTGTCTCGGATGAAATACCTTTCTTTCGTACCCTCGATAGAAAAAAATTATGACAAATATTCTGAAAGTACAAAAATATAATTTTTTCATTAAAAAAATATTTCCATATCTTTAAGGCTACACATACACACACATCCCTTATTATACAATTGAAAATCATTAGAAAACAACTTTGACATGTGTCAGCTTCACACTAATTGTTTACAAAAAACGCATTAATAATGTATTAATTATCAGATAAAAAAACATTTATGAGATAAAAAAAACAAATTATCGGTGTATTAATTACAATAATCTTTCGTATTGATTACGACATATATTTGCCTTATAAATCCATCCAATTTAGCGGGTAATCCCTAATTAGACAAATTCACACCCATTTAAAGTTTTTTTAATATAAATTTTATGAAAAAGTTTTTAGTCTTTCATTTATAAATTTTTCCTTGATAAAATAAATTATAACAATTTAAATATAAATTATGAATTGTACTTCTTATGAAAAATTCAACTCTCTTTTTTATTAAGTTTTGGAAATCGTTTTGAATTTTTGTCACTTTTTATATAACGTACAAAAATTGATAACCCACATATGCAAATGTAAGTAAAAAACATATTAATATCTGTATTAATTTTTTTGTCACTTTTTATATAACGTACAAAAATTGATAACCCACATATACAAATGTAAGTAAAAAAACATATTAATTTCCATATTAATATGTTTTCATATTAATATCTCTTTAACATGTTATTTATAAGTAATTAACTTCTTTGGAAAAGGTATAAAGATAAAATAAAATAAATCATATATATTGAACAAATATTTCAAACTAACTATATTTTTATCAAACTCTTTAGACTTTCATATTTGAATTGTAGAATTTGTAGACTATCTAGACCTTTGAGTACCAAGATGCCATTTTATAAAAGGGGCACAATACATGCCTAAAGTTGCAACTGGGATACAATTTGATTTTCTAATATATATTCAAATTTTATATTGTGAATAATTATTTTTTAATTGCGTGAATTTGATACGGGGTTGCCTTCGCCTAATGTGGATGAACGGCTCCAATGATGAAAGACGTGCAACTTTTAAAAATATTATCCATACTAAACCATAGTGCAAATTTAGATTAAATCCTATTAGATTCAAAAAATAATAATTAATATTATGTTTAATAGTTTGTGGCCAATGATTGAAACTAAACAAATCTTATAAAACTTTTTGTATATAAGTATCCATACAAATATTTTTTAGGTAAAACCATGATATATTTTTTGTGCAAATACAGAGACTAACCTTTGAGGTACTAATATGCATTTATCAGGATTTCATATAAATATTGAGAAAATAATTTTTGAACAAATATATTAATAATTTTGAAATCTTTTAAAAGGAGGTGTATACGGTATACCCGTGCAAGGCACGGGTCACGTATACTAGTTCAAAATAAGGATAAATTAAACCTAAGAAAGTAAGAGTTTGTCGATTTTCACGATGATTAATTATCAGTAAATGTAAAATTTTATATTAAATTATTAAAGATAAGAATAAATTATACCTAAACAGTTAAGTGTTTATCGGGTTGTAACAGTGTTTAATTAGAAATAAAGGTGAAATTTTATATTAAATTATTGAAATTCTGGATAAATATATTTAAGAATGTGTTGAACTATAATGATTCTCTAATTTTGTTGTCATTGTTATACACTAGAAAATCATGCCTCAATTTTTTGTCTTTTTAATTAAAAGCTACACCTCCCATAATTTTGTGTACCTTTTCATTATTTTTCAATCTTTCCTTCTTCAATTGTGTTTTTTTTGTCTATTACTAAGGTGGATACTATGGTGTTCTCTAGCTAAAAGGGTACACTTGTATTCTCCTTACACATAAACATCATACTATAATAAAAATTTGTGGATGATTGTGATTAAAAATCAGTAAGATAAAGTTATACTATTTATTTATTTTTAAATAATAAATTAGTTGACAATAAAAGGAGATCATTGGTTACCCTTCTTAATGGGGTACACCTTAGACTAAGTCTCTCACTAATATATGGTCTAAAAATCTCTAGCCGTTAGGCATTACCAAAGAGAGAGATATGAGAATAAAATTTACTAGAAGGGAAGTAATGTTTGCTTAAAAATTATGGTGATAAACTAAAGAAGCACTGTTAAAGTGAGAATTTCGAAAATTTCTCGCTTTATTAAGGATTACAGGGGGTAGAATTTATAGGTAGGGTGTTAAAGTACTCAATGTACGTTTGTTTCTTCATTCTCTACTCCCATAACGTACGTTAGAACCGACGCAACAAATTGTTGCTTCTCAATAAAGAAACTTTGAAATGTGTGAAAAGTAAAAGCAGCGGTTACATAAGAGTGATGTTAATTGAACACAGCAACTCGACACATATACGACACACCTCGTCCGTACTATACGGACCACGTGTCCATACATGTACGGACGCCACTTTTTTTTTTCTTTCAAAAAAACAGTTTTTTTTTTAAAAAATTTATCTGGTTAATCACGTTCAAATATCTGGTTAATGCTATTCATTATCTGGTTAATGCTACATTCTGAAACTTAAAACATCACATTTTCTTATCTGGTTAATCACGTTCAAATATCTGGTTAATGCTATTCATTATCTGGTTAATGCCAAATCCTGAAACTATAAAAATCCCATTTTCTTATCTGGTTAATCACGTTCAAATATCTGGTTAATGCTATTCATTATCTGGTTAATGTCAAATCTTGAAACTTTTTTTTATCTGGTTAATCAAGTTCAAATATCTGGTCAATGCTATTCATTATCTGGTTAATGACAAATATTTTTTTAACCTGTTTAAAAAAAAATCTAAAAAAATTGAAAAAAAACTTTGTCCGGTCCGTACAGTACGAACCGTATACTATACGATGTCTATGTCAAATTATGCGTTCAATTATCATTATTCGTTACATAAACATACACTTATATTCATACCTATATTTAGCATAAAGGCATGTTGTAGTACCCTAATTTTGTCCGGCCCTTTATTTTTTATTTTGTTATTTATTTTTGCTTATTAGTAATAATATTAAATAAATAATAATAATATTGTGGTCTCAATAAATAAAAAGGAAAAAAAAATGAAAGGAAATGAGTAAATGAGGTGGTGCAAGTAACAATGACCCAAAGGTTCCATATAGCCCAATAGGCCCACAACACTAATCCCCTTCCTTTTTCCCCTCAAGCACTTCTCTTTATCGATCGCAGCTTTTCTGCTCCTTCACAAACCTCATTTCTTTTTCGTGACGCCTCCTTTCTCGCGCTTTACTCGCTGCACCCTCTCATTCTCAGACACTCCCACCCTGCACTCCACACTTCACGCTCAAATTTACCCCAAATGCATAACCCTAAAAACCAACAACCCTAAAAACCCTCATCTTCATTTCCTCTTCTCCTCCTTCCCACGCAGGCCGCTTCATCACGCCTCTCTCCTCTCTCTCAACCTCATCTCTTCCCCAAACCCTATCTTCTTCTCCGCTCCATCTCCTCATTTTTCTCCCCTATCTCGCCATCTTCCCTTTCCCTATCTCTTCTCTTCTTCCTTCCATCACCCCAAAACCAACCCTAGCTTTCAAGCCGCAAAGACCACACACAGATTCCTCTCCCACGTTCTCTCTTCTCTCCTTTCTCTAACCCTAATTTCCTTCACCACGACCAATAAGCCTACATCGGCCTCACTCACCAAACCCTAACCATTAAGAACCCTAGCGTGACCCTTCCCCCTTTTTTGCGGCCTCGATCTCAAACTTTAGGATCCGTAAAAATATAACGAATCTATTCATGAAAACCCAAATCTCTTCCCCAATCTTAGAATATTGACCAGGAGCATGCAAGATATCACAGGACTTCCTTGGTTCACACCTCAGAACAAGGGAAGATTGCGTTTTGCTTTTGTTGATTCAAAAAAATTGATCTTTATCCTTAAGATTCGATTCTTCTTTATTAATGTTGATTTTCTTTGATTTTCAGGAAAAAGAAGGCTATAAAAAGACACAAAGCAGAAGCAGAAAGGGGAGGCCGAACCCTAAAAGAGAAAATCCAGAGAGTAAAGAGAGGTAGTAGCACATTGAAGCAGAGGAAACGACGAAGAAGGCAGAGGCAGAAGAAAGAAGCCGTATCCATGAACCCGTGAGGCTCCCCAGAACCAAAAATAGACCCCTTTCTTTTAGTTCTAAGTTTTTTGTTCCCCCCATCTTCGTTTTGTATAATTTTTCTGGGAAAGCTTGTACCCAGGTTTCATCTTCTCTTTTTTATTTATTTATTATTTGATGTTTCTGTTCTCCATATGATCATGTAGTAGATACTTGAATCAAAAATTGTGATCAATTTTTGGTGTTGTTCTTTTATTTTTTGTGGTAGTCTGATTGCTGTTGTTGTTATTGCCGTGTTACTGCTGCTGCTGTTGTTGTTGTTGTTGGATCCTTGAACGAGATTAGGGTTAGGGTTTGACCTTCCAATGGGGCCAAACCCTTAGTAGGGACCAATGTGCAAATTTTCGGTTAAGGAGGGTATAAAAGCAAATTACGAGTTTCTGAAGTTCTTCCTAATTTACACGTTTTTAAGAAAAAATAATAAAAATAGAAATAAACAAGTTAATACAATAAATAAATATATCCTTGTTTTATTTAGAATTTAGAATAATGATAAATGCGGAGAAAAAGCTTGTTATTTCATTTCTTTAATTCTTCTTTATATGATTTAATAATAATAATAATAAAAACCAAAAGATTGCTTCTGGACATTTTCACGTATTGAAATTTAATTCGTTTTTTTGCTCTGCATGAGTTTAAGTCTGAGCAATTAATATTCTATGTCATTTTTAAATAAAACGGTGACAAACAAATTCGTATTTTATTTCTAAGATTTTTTTTGGAAAAGTTAACTCTTCTAAGGCAAACAAATTTCTCTAAACAATTAAAGGTACCATTTCATGGGCGTTTTAGGGGTACTAATACCTTCCCTATACGTAACCAACTCCCGAACTCAAAATCTGGTTCAAAGACCTTCATTTTT
The DNA here is from genome assembly GCA_037113605.1 of Calophaca sinica. NCBI lineage: Eukaryota > Viridiplantae > Streptophyta > Magnoliopsida > Fabales > Fabaceae > Calophaca > Calophaca sinica. Next base: position 97,374,939 of record CM073733.1, on the reverse strand, counting down.
CATTAAATTCAAAAATATTCAAAAAAAAAGGTTTTCCAATGTTTTCCTAAAAAATAATATTGGTGGCGGCTCCATTTAAATTTTTAGGGTGGTTGTCACAGCTGGCGACTCCACTGGGGACTTTAGAGAGTTAGGCCCCATGATTGTTTATATGATTTGTTTGCCTTATTAAATGAAATATTCCCTTTCTGTTTGTATTCCTATTTGTTCATTTGTATATATGTTTGTATACGTGAATCCTAGGATAGAAAACATGCATTAAAAAAAAATATTTTTCTATTTTTATTTCTGTTTGTGATTCCTTCTCTTTCATTTGTTTTTTTTCTTGTAAATATTATGTATGTTGTTTATGCATTTGAAACCTTAGGGTAGAAGACATATATATATATTGTATTTTTATTTATTTTGCAGCGGGTAGTTGGAAATTTCAAAACAAAAAACTTTGGTGCAAATGTCTTCGGAAAGCGCAGTTGTGGGTTTAGAGAGGAGAAATACTTTGAAATTCAAAATTGAACCCCCCGTTTGATGCACCTGAGAACATTGGTTGATTTCATGGCTGAGAATTGGATACAAGTGGATCGAATTAGCTTCGTGGGGAAATTTGGGAACATTTTGGAATTGCTGAATGTAGACGTGCAAGTAGGAGCCTTAACAGCATTGGCCCAATTTTATGATCCTCCCCTAAGATGCTTCACGTTCAAGAATTTCCAAATGGCGCCGACCTTGGAAGAATATCGGAAAATCTTGGGCTTTCCGGAAAAGAAAAATGGTCTGTATCGCCATACAAAGCATCTCTCAGCTATGAGTACCATTGCTGATGTTTTAGGCATCCCTAAAGAAGACTTGACGCTCGCGGTGAAGGTAAAAGAAGATTTCAAAGGCTTCCCCAGGAGCTTCCTGGAAGGAAAGGTTAAGGACCTTCATGATGTAGGGAAATTAAAGGAGTGCATGGATGTGGTAGCCTTTATTATCTTTGGTGTAGTCCTGTTTACTCATGTTGATCATTTTGTGGATGAAACAGCTATTGATGCCTTCATAGCATTTAAAACTCAAGGTATGGATCCCACTACTGCCGTCCTCGCAGATTTATACTATGAGCTTCATATGCGCCACGAAAAGGAGGTCGAATTCGTTGTTGTGTCCCTGTCTTGTACTTATGGATAAAAAATCATTTGGTAAAAAAGGGGCATCCCTTTGGTCCTAGGAGCAATGCAGGGTGGGCTACTTATTTATTGAGTCTCAGTGAAGAGTCTATAATATGGTATTCCCGAGAATAGGAGATCAAGGAGGTAATCTGTCGGTGTGGAGATTTTCCCAACGTACCCCTCATTGGGACCATAGGCTGCATCAACTATAATCCTACTCTGGCTTTGAGACAACTCGGTGCCCCGATGCTTGGTGAACCTGCTGAAGAAGAGCTACCCGCTTTCATTATACATGATCGGGGCTCCTCGGATTTGGCATTGTTCACAAGGGTATGTCGAGCTTGGAAGAAAACGATCAAAAGAATACTAGGGCGCAAGAGTACTCATGCAGATGAAAAATACCGCCAATGGGTTATAGCAAGAGTTCAGCAAGTCAAGCTGCCTTTTCAAAACACATTTTTGGTTCCCGAAGTGCCACCTCCACCCCCTGCTGAAAATGAAGAAGTGGAAGAGCTAAAAATAGCCTTAGAAAAGGTGGAAGAGGAGAGGAAAGTTCTCCGGGAGAATTTGAAAAGGGCATATCTAGATATAGAGGTCCTACAAGATGAATGTGATAGAAAAACCGAATCTTTGGAAGGATTCCAGAAGAAAGCCAAGGCTGAGAAAGCAAGCGGCTCCCAGACTCGTGGTTGCCTGAAAGTTGCAAATCAACAATTAGACTTGATGAAAAAAGAGTTAGATCTGGTTCTCTGTGAAAAGGGCAACTTGAGGAAAATGTGGGCTGATTCTCAAGAGGCTAGCAGGGCTTTGCAAAGACGGATTGAAAACTCAATACAACAGTTGAAAAATACCGTGCAATTGCACGAAACCCAACTTGAGGAAGAGAGGAGAATCGCTGAAGAAAAGTTCATAGGCTACCACATAGATCTTGAGGAAGAACGTGAGAAAGTCCTCGACATGCAAGGGAAGATTGACAACCAGCGAGAAGTCATTACTTGGTTTGATAAGGAAACTAGATACTGGATGGATCGTTGCTCCAAACTAGTCTGGCTTGCAAATAGAGGTATCCAAGATATGCCAGAACTCTTGGAAGAAGCGGAATCAGCAATAGGTTTCCAACCTCTACCAAGGAAAGTGATGAGTTTCCTAGAGTACTGCAAGATTTTGGTGGAAAAGTTCGAGAAGCAGATCCGACGAGATTGTTGAAAACCATGTTTCTTTTGTTTTTATGTGTTTTTGCAATTTCCATTTCTTTCTCAAGTCTGTAAGCCCATCAGGGCAATTTGAATTATGGTATTTCCTTTTAATAAGAGAATATGTTTTCGCAATATGCAGCAAACCGATAAGACATTTGCAAAGTTTTGTGATTCTCCAATAAGCCGACAAAAGTAAAACAAATATAGTAAATAAATGAGCATCTTACATGGCATGCATAACCATGGCATAAATCATTCATCGATACTCACAGTATCCTTCATAACCCAGAAAAATAAACACGAAGAAATTGCATCCTTACAGAACGAGATCCCAAGCCAGACTCATGGACGCGTTAGAACAGAACCAACAGGCTATGAGAGGGGAGCTTGACCGAATGAGTACGCGGATAGATAAGCTATGCGATTTGTTGGAAGCCCTGCATGCAAAAAGGACATCGGAAACAGAACGGTCCGAAGAGGATCAAGACGAAAGTCAGCCAAGAGAAAATGAAACGCACGTCCACACCTCACAAGGGCATGCGCCGCTAAATAATGGGACCTCGCAGAACACAAATACTCAAAATTTTATACCTATCATCACCCCCAGGAGGATGCTCAAGTCAAAGAAAGGCTTCAAATATTTGAAGACAGGCTAAAGGCAATTGAAGGGGCAAATCACATAGGCTTCGAAGCTTCAGACATGTTCTTGGTCCCCGATGTAGTTGTACCTGCAAAATTCAAAGTACCCGAGTTTGACAAGTATAAGGGAGAAACATGCCCCAAAAGCCACCTGGTCATGTATTGCCGAAAGATGGCTTTCTGTTCTAATGATGACAGACTCCTAATTTACTTCTTCCAAGAAAGCTTAACTGGGGCACCTTTGCGATGATATATGCAGTTAGAGCGGTCTAAAATCAACTCGTGGAAGGATTTAGCTAATGCTTTCGTCAGACAATATAAATACAAAATGGACGTGGCTCCCAGTCGTAATCAGTTGCAAAGCATGAAGAAAAAAGACAGTGAGAGCTATAAGGAATATGCTCAGAGATGGAGAAGCATGGCTGCTCAGGTGGAGCCACCCTTGTCAGACAAAGAAATGATTGACATGTTCATTGACACGCTCCAATCCCCCTTTTATGATATGATGATTGGAAGTATGTTCTCAAGCTTCTCTGACCTGATTGTCATAGGGGAGCGTGTGGAAATGGGGATGCAAAATGGGAAGATCCATAATAACACTTCATCATCCCACACTCAAAAGCCCTTCGTCAAGAGAAAGAAAGAAGGAGAAACTAACGCGGTGAGTAGTGCCCCTCTATACGTTGCGGCAACTATCACGCCTAAGTCTCCAGTTCAAATGACACCCTTTGCTTCTGATAGTCAAGGAGGTCAGAACCCCAATCAACCGAGAGCTCACAACCCTCAAGGGAGAAAGCCGGTCCAGTTTGATCCGATCCCCATGACTTACAAAGATCTCTATCAGCATTTACTCAAAAACTCATTGGTAGTCCCTTGCCCGCAAAAGCCTATGGAACCACCTTACCCAAAATGGTATAACCCGGACGCCACCTGTGAATACCATGCTGGGGCAGCTGGTCACTCTATAGAAGAATGTCGGGCTATGAAGTTCAAAGTTCAAGATCTGATAAATGCCAAGTGGTTGAGTTTCCAAGAGAACAATCCCAATGTCGGGAACAACCCATTACCTAATCACGGGAATGCATCAGTAAATATGATAGATGATGAGCACGAAGGAAGAATAATAAAGGATGTTGCTGAGATAAAGACCCCTATAAGAAAAGTGTTCATCGAGCTTTGCAACGCTGGTCTGATAGGGAGAACAGATGTCGGCAGGACCTATAATGAAGATTTTTTGTCTAATGAAGAATGTGAGGAATTTAAAGGCATCCTCCAAAGACTGCTTGATACGAACATAGTTCAAATTATCTCTCAGAGAGAAGAAGAAGTATCTATGGTCCAATCTGCGCAAAGTTCGGGAACCACGGTCCCACAGCCCTTGGTGGTTCAATTCTCTAGAAATACATTCCCCACAATGCCTAATGCTCCCAAAGCTATTACTGTTCAAGTACCATCTCCTTTTCCGTACAAGGAAGACAAGGCGGTTCCTTGGATATACGACGTAAAAGTCCAAGTTGAAGGAAGTAATGCACAACCCAGCGTTCTGACTGTTACCAACATTGTGTGAATAGGCGGGATGACTCGGAGTGGGCGGATTTATACCCCTAAAAAAGAACCAATAAAAGTAGCCGCAAAAGGACAGGTAAGAGATCAAAACAAGGGAAAAGAAGTTGCGGTAGATGAAGGAGACATATGGAAGGAAGACAAGAAAGAGGCCTCCCGTGAGGAAGTTGCTGAATTCCTCAAATTCATTCAACAGAGTGAGTATAAGGTGATAGATCAATTAAACCGCACACCAGCGAGAGTTTCTCTACTTGCCCTATTAATGCACTTTGAGAGTCACAAGATATCTCGGTTAAGTGTAAAGAGCACCTTATAGCTAAAGTCCTTATAGACAATGGATCCTCCCTGAATGTGATGCCTAAATCCACCTTGGATAAGTTACCTATTGACAAGACCCATATGAAGCCTAGCTCTGTGCACGTGAGAGCCTTTGATGGTTCTAAAAGAGAAGTAATGGGTGAGATTGAGCTGCCGATCCAGATTGACCCTTTCACTTTTGCTGTTAATTTCCAAGTAATGGACATCAAGCCCAGCTATAGTTGCTTGTTAGGAAGGCCTTGGATTCATTCTGCTGGGGTAGTACCATCAACTCTGCACCAAAAATTGAAGTTTGTGGTGGATGATAAGTTGATTATCGTATCAGGAGAAGAAGACTTGCTGGTAAGCAAGCCAACATCGACGCGTTACATTGAAGCTACTGAAGAAGCCCTTGGGACTTCATTTCAGGCACTGGAAATTGTCGATAGCGCTTATGTAGGGTTTACAGTTAAAGAACCCTGCCTATCCAATAATGCCCAAATGGTGGGCGAAGTCATGCTGAAGGGAGGATACCAGCCAGGAAAAGGACTGGGGAAGGCTCAAGAAGGTATCACCTCAATTTTAAGGATTCCCGAAAACAGAGACCGATACGGCTTGGGATTTGCCCCCACTAAAAAGGATAGGGAAAGAGCAATCGAAGAAAGGAGAGAAAAGAGGAAGGCCCGACTTGAAAATCGGGAACCCGAGTTTGGGAAAATGTCCATTTGCGATCTCCGTCAGAGTTTTCGTAGCGCTGGATGGATCTATGCGGATCAAATAGCTGCTGTGGAAGAGGACCTTGCTGCTCCTGAAGAGGAATGGGTTCGCCCTTGTTCCTTAATACCTTGCAATTGGGAGATTGTGGAGAATCCTAGGATCCTTAATGCATTTTCAATGTAATCCATTTAATGCTCACCTCTCCGCTCAGCCCGAGGCGGTAGGGGAAATGTTAGAGGGCCCCGTATGTTTTTCATAAGCATATTTCGAATATTAATAAAACGCATTTTGATTTTATCCCAAGCGTCTCTTTTTCTTTTCCTTCTTACTTTTTTTCCTTAGTCCCTCCTTATTGCTAACCTTGATAATGCAGGCTCATGGGTAATACTTTTGAAAACGATTGTGCTGAAATTTCGATACCAGATTTTGATTGCCTAATTAATCATACCGACGAAGGTTGTGAAGAAGACTGTCCCGATGAAGATCTCCCCCATGAATTAATGAGACTTATAGAAGGGGAATCCAAAAAGATCGAACCTCACGAAGAATCGACTGAGTTGATTAATTTGGGAACTGAGGAAGACAAAAAAGAAGTCAAGGTTGGTATTACCATATCACAAAAAGTAAGAGCTGAACTGATTCAACTCCTCCGAGATTATAAAGACGTATTTTCCTGGTCTTACCAAGACATGCCAGGGTTGGATACCGATATTGTGGAACACAAACTACCTCTTAAGCCTGACTGCCCTCCTGTCAAACAGAAGTTGAGACGCATGAGACCCGATATGTCCTTAAAGATTAGGGAAGAAGTTAAAAAACAATTTGATGCTGGATTTTTGGTCGTGGCTAAATACTCCTAATGGGTTGCTAATATTGTCCCTGTTCCAAAAAAGGGTGGAAAGGTTCGAATGTGCGTTGATTACCGGGACCTTAATAAAGCAAGCCCCAAAGACGACTTCCCTTTGCCTCACATTGATGTTCTGGTGGATAATACAGCCCATCATGCTTTTTTCTCTTTCATGGATGGTTTCTTCGGGTATAATCAACTTAAAATGGCCAGAGAAGACATGGAGAAAACTACGTTTATTACAGCTTGAGGGACTTTCTGCTACAAGGTGATGCCTTTTGGATTGAAAAATGCTGGGGCAACATATCAAAGGGCAATGGTGACTCTATTTCATGATATGATCCATAAGGAGATAGAGGTCTACGTGGACGATATGATCGCTAAGTCACAAACCGAAGAAAGTCATATAATTGATTTACAGAAGCTTTTTGAGCGATTGAGAAAGTTTCGCCTAAGACTCAATCCTGCCAAGTGTAACTTTGGTGTCCGGTCAGGTAGAGTGCTAGGATTCATTGTAAGTCAGAAAGGAATAGAAGTTGATCCGAAAAAAGTAAAAGCCATCTTAGAGATGCCAGCTCCTCGCACAGAAAAGGAAGTTCGTGGTTTTCTAGGGAGGTTAAACTATATTTCCCGGTTTATATCACAACTCACTGACACTTGTGAGCCAATTTTCAAGTTGTTGCGCAAAGACTAAACTATTGAATGGAATGAGAAATGCCAAGAGGTTTCGACAAAATCAAGCAATACCTACAAAACCCCCCTGTGTTAGTACCTCCAGTACCAGGCAGACCATTAATCCTCTACTTGACAGTGTTAGACGGATCTATGGGGTGTGTACTCGGACAACAAGACGAAACGGGTAAAAAAGAACGCGCCATTTACTACCTGAGTAAGAAGCTTACGAGTTATGAAGTTAATTACTCGATACTGGAGCGTACCTGTTGCGCCCTGGCATGGGCCGCCCACCGGCTAAGACAATATATGCTTTCTCATACAACTTGGTTGGTGTAAAAAATGAACCCGATCAAATATGTATTCGAGAAACTTGCTCTCACTGGAAGGACTGCCCGGTGGCAGATGCTATTATCCGAGTACGATATTCAATACATCTCTCAGAAGGCCATCAAAGGTAGTGCCCTCGCTGAGCATTTAGCCAATCAACCAGTAGATGATCATTCACCTGTCCGCTATGAATTTCCTGATGAGGATGTAATGTCCGCCGAAAGAGAAGAATCAAGAAACGGAGAGTGGACCATGATGTTCGATGGGGCTTCTAATGCATTGGGGCACGGAATCGGGGCAGTACTAATTTCTCCGGGAAAGCAGTACACTCCTGTTACGGCTCGCTTGTGTTTCAGTTGCACCAATAATGTGGCAGAATATGAGGCGTGTGTCATGGGAATCAGAGCTGCCATAGAAACTAAGGTCAGAATCCTAAAAGTATATGGGGATTCTGCCCTAGTTATCAACCAGTTGAATGGAGAATGGGAAACTCGAGATCCTAAGTTAATACCTTACCACGAGTATATCCAAGAACTCGTCGAATCCTTTGATAGGATCACGTTTCAACATGTCCCACGAGAAGATAATCAGTTGGCTGATGCATTAGCCACGCTGTCATCTATGTTCCGAATAAACAGTGACAAGGAAATGCCTCTCATCCTGATGGAAAGCCGTGCTAATCCCGCTTATTGCCAGGCGATAGAAGAAGAATCCAACGGAAAACCGTGGTACCATGACATCAAGTGCTACCTCAAAAACAAGGAATACCCTTCGGGCGCCTCAGATAACGACAAGCGAACTTTGAGGAGGCTTGCTATGAGGTTCTTTTTGAACGACGACGTACTCTACAAAAGAAATCACGACATGGTACTCCTCCGGTGTGTGGACTCTGCAGAAGCAAGACAAATTCTTGACGACATCCACGAAGGTTCCTTCGGGACCCATGCCAACGGTTACGCAATGGCTCGAAAGATTCTCAGAGCTGGGTATTATTGGCTTACAATGGAAAGTGACTGCATCAAGCATGTGAGGAAATGTCATAAGTGTCAGACTTATGCTGATAATATTCATGTACCTCCAATTTCCCTAAACGTCCTCAGTGCACCCTAGCCATTCTCCATGTGGGGTTTGGATGTCATAGGAATGATTGAGCCAAAAGCCTCTAACGGACACCGATTCATCCTCGTGGCCATTGATTACTTCACAAAGTGGGTCGAAGCAGTCTCCTATACCAATGTGACTCGCAGTGTTGTGGTCAAGTTCAACAAGAAAGAAATAATTTGTCGGTATGGTTTACCAAGGAAGATCATCACGGACAATGGGACTAATTTAAACAATAAGATGATGAAAGAGTTGTGCGATGACTTCAAAATTCAACATCACAATTCTTCTCCATATCGTCCAAAGATGAATGGGGCAGTGGAAGCGGCCAACAAAAATATCAAGAAAATTATTCAGAAAATGGTGGTAACTTACAAGGATTGGCACGAGATGCTTCCTTTTGCTTTACACGGGTACCGAACTTCTGTACACACTTCAACAGGGGCAACACCTTTTTCTCTAGTATACGGGATGGAAGCAGTACTCCCCATAGAGGTAGAAATCCCTTCTTTAAGGGTAATTATGGAAACCAAGCTCGAAGAGGCCGAATGGGTCCAGGCACGATATGACCAGTTGAATCTTATAGAAGAGAAAAGGTTAGAAGCAATTTGTCATGGCCAATTATATCAAAAGAGACTCAAGAGAGCGTACGAGAAAAATGTACGTCATCGAGAATTCATAGAAGGGGAATTGGTATTAAAGAAGATTCTACCTATTCAGAAAGACCAACGCGGAAAATGGACTCCAAATTATGAAGGTCCATATATAGTGAAAAAGGCATTCTCGGGAGGAGGCCTCATTCTTACAGATATGGAGGGGCATGACCTACCACTTCCGATAAACTCAGATGCAGTCCAGAAATACTACGTCTAGAATGGCACGATACACACAACAACAAAAAAAGGGGGGCTCGCTAGGCCGAAAACCTGAAAGGGCGGTCTAGGCAAAAATTAGAGCGACCTGGTAGGTTGAAAACCCGAAAGGGCAGCCTAGGCAAAAATTAAGGTCAAATAAAATTGCTAAGTTGAAAACCCGCAAGGGCGATTTAGAACAACCCGCTAGGTCGAAAACTCGCAAAGAGCGGCCTGAGCAAAAACTAACCTGAAGGCGTCAAAAATAGCCAGAACTGAACCCTGACCAATTGGGGCAGAGATGGTCAAAACTAACCACAGACACAAGCTTTTAAAGTTGATCAAGAAGGCGATCGGGGTCTGAATCACGAAAGGGCAACACGATTTGTTTTCAAAGGGATTATATGTATAGCTGATATTTCTCACCAGTTTCTAATTTAGCAAACACAAAGTTATTCTGTTTGTAATATTTTATCTCCCCACCATAGTGGAGATTCATTCTTATCCAAATTGTCATCTATCAAATACCATCGGCACAATAGAATGCTTATTTCAGCCTCTCCGAATTCGATTTGGGATTTTATCAATTTGCATTTTCTTTCTAGAGAAATCAGTGCTAAAAGACAAACATGTGCAAATCAAGACATAAGAGCATTGTATAATTACTGAAAATTCTAAAAGGATCTAAGGAATTTGGCGTCTTCACGTTAAGGAAAAAGAGCTAGTAAGGCATCTCATCTAATGCAAAATCATCGATGTCGAATACGTTATGAAAGAGGGCCAATTAGCTTGTTCAGAATTCGCCAACTAAAGAGACCTGGAGCTAACTTATCAAGAAAAGTTTCAGAAGTAGTCAAGAGGATACTGCCTATCCCCAATAAAGCGAATGATACTCATGCATGACATGCTATTCATTGCATCTTGCATAATCATTAATACTTTTGGGTCCCCGACCCCCCTTCACAATCATTTCTCTAAAAAAATATAATAAAAATTTCATTTCATGCATGGCATACCATTCATTGCATCCTGCATGATTATCAAAGTTTTTGGGTCCATTGACCCACCCTTTCAAATATCACATACAGTTGGTCTGTTGTTACTCAGTAAGAACTAGTACTCAACCTACTCAATCTATTAGCAAGAAGTTAGGAATCTGTCCTGCACCTTGCTGGGAATCTGACCCAAGCTTTTAGCCGGGAATCTGACCCGAACCTATATTGAGTGACAGAGAAACTCATATCACGGACATTCCGTAAAGTAAGGTAGTCAATTCGTACCTTATAGCAAGAGTTAAGAACCTGACTTACCCTTGTTAGGAATCTGACCCAAACTTGTGTCGAGTGACGAAGAAGCTCGCACCCCAGACTTACCCTAGGTAGGGAAGTAATCAATACCAAAGATGTAAGGGTTAGGAACCAGACCTATGCCTTACCGAGAATTCACTAGGAATCAAACCTAAAATCTCTCACCAATTTTATAAGAGTTAGGAATCAGACCTGTACCTTACCGGGAATTCACTAGGAATCAAACCTAGAATCTCTCACCAATTCTGTAAGAGCCAAACCTATGCCTTACCCAGAATTCACTGGGAATTAAACCTAGAACCCCAAAGCAAAGTCGGGAGTCAATCTCGCATCCTCAAACAATTTCGTTCTAGACAAAATTAGAGTCATTTATCCTTAATTACCTTTTACAACGAATGCACGAAGACCTTCGAGTAAAGTGTAATTAAGGAGGGGCAGCTGTGACACCCTATACCCGCATGTTATTATTAAATAAATAAATTAAAATAAATATAACCATTGAAAAATACGGTCCAATAAAATTTTTCATAAACGAAGGTAGAGTCATCACGCTCGTACAAACTTGCAGAAAAATCAAATAACAATTATGTCAAGTTCAGAAAAATAAAAGCACCCCGATGTCACAATGTCTTAGAGCTAACCCAAGCACTTACATCGGAACAATCAATAACAATAAAATAATAACAACGGAAATCCTAACTACGGTGACGGCATCCACGTATCACTCATCAGTCACATCGTCATCGTCACCTGCAATCTCATCGTCTAAACATACACAATGGTGTATGAGTAGCCACAGTAAAGAGGGGTTAGACATCATATACAATCATAGCACAAATGGCAAAGGACATAGATTAAGCAATGCGCATATAACAACTTCAGTATAATTGACACATAACATGGATGCATAACTTAACGAATCCTAATGCAACCTAGACAATCTCTACTTCACCGAACATGTGGATCCAAACTAACTCAGATGAGCGAGTGAGAAAACATCATCACTCTTGAGTCTGAACGAAAGGTTCAGTCAGTGGTAACCAGATAAATTGGTCAACGCCCCAGCATTGGTTGCAAGCCGCTGCCTTTATGTAAGACGCCCCTATCCGATTGACCCCCAAGGCCGGGTACCTTGCCCATCATGGCCGATACTATATCGCATCATCATTACTCACCCCCAATAACGTTAACTTAACAAGACACAATGATGCAAGAACACAAATCAAACAAGTGTCTAACAATAACAACAACAACGGCATAACAGCACACCGACCATCTTATCAAGCGGTCGGCTACAACAACATTAACGAGATACTATTTGTCAGTAAACTAACAAGTTTTCCCCAATCTTGGAACAAGTCCGAGTTATCAGCCTACCTCACCACACTAAGTCTAAGCAAGCTTAACTTAATTTCTAACTCTTAACCCAAGTGTTTCAACTTACTTATTTTTTTTTTAACCGGACGTACCATACTTCTCCCCTAAAATTATAGGACGCTATCCAAAAGAGTTTGGGTTTGTAATTATTATGTATTGAATTTACAAAAATTAAATGAGTAAGATTTAGCTAAAACAATCCCAGAATTAATCATTTTTCTGCACAACTATTGCTAAATACTCACAACGTCAAATCTTACTTCTAAAGCATTTAAACTACCAACACCAAATGTCAACCGTCATATCCTAGTCCTAAGACTTGTTTATACCGTAACTTAAATGCAAAAGAAACATAATTATACATTATTTAACTCCTAACAATCATACCCACCGTCCATACTTTATCCTTCACATAACCATGATATAGCACCTAGAGGATCTAAGTATAACAAACCATACCCTATGATAATCTAGTTCTCACTCAACACAACAATTTCAGAACATCATATAGCAACAAGTAATCTAATTTCAACCCATTTACCTCATACATACATTTATCAACAACAAGCCAAGACAAGCAAATCATCATATAATCCTTACATATCATAACATATCAACTCAAACAACACATTATAAGACAATTTTTATTAACATAAATATCATGACAGAATTCAATATGAAGTTTTCCCATCACAATGGCAAAGGTACTTATTTTGCACAACCGCCAAGTCTAGGGACCATGGGACGCCCTTATTGCCTAATTATATCCATGAGCCCACTAATCTTGTATCCATCTACCCCCTTACCTCAAAAAAAGTTTGAAGTATTTCAAGGCTAAGAAAATCGCTACAACGACAATTTGAGCACCAACCGAGCACAGGGATAAAATTTACTAAGAAGCGAACGCTGGAAAAAATAATAATTAGTATAATATATATTTTTAGAACTTTTAAGGCTGAAACGAAATTAAAAGGAAGCAAAAAGAGTGACCGGAAAACGCCATACCGAGACAAAAGGGTTACAAGGGGTCTGGCGTCAACTTCACCGAATCGAGCAAAGGAGTAGTGCTTTCTGAAGGTTTTGACGCGAGGAATCCGAAAATGGCGTCTGTTTTTCGAACCGAAAACTGTGGTGACCGAAAAATGGCAAATACAGTCCGCCTGGAGAGAGAAATCGCGATGAACAGCACAACGGTTGATTGAATGGAGGCCGGAAACGAACTCAGGGGTTGATTTCGAGTTGGGTGGTGAAGTTTTGTAACCTGCCGTGGTCTGACGAAGGAGAACGAGAGGAGAGAAGAATGGAGGCGCAAGGGTTTGTATTTTTCTTTCTCTCAACCGTTCTGTGCATGCGTAACTGGAAGATGATGAATAGTATTCTTTTAAGGGACCAGGGGGTGTATCCATGAAAAAAGAGAGGTGCAGCATGTAAAAATGGCTTAAAACCAATGCACCAACGTGAAGGCTACGCCTATACTCTTTTATATATATATATATATATATATATATATATATATATATATTTTTCTTTAAAAAAGAAAACAATTTTCACTTAAAAACAAAACATCATTTCTATACTACTTCTAAAATAAAATATTATTCTAAAATATTTATAATAAATTCAAGACTAATATTTTATAAAATAAGGTAAAATAATATAATTAAATTATACTAATTATTAAGGCAAACACACACAAATTGTCACAAAATTACCATATAAGCACACAATTTATAGATCCTAAGAATTTAAATTTTGAGGGTGTTACAATCCTCCCCTCCTTAGAAAAATTCCGTCCTCGGAATTGTCACTAACCTGTCGCGAACAACTGCGGGTACAGCTCCTTCATCTTACTTTCCAATTCCCATGTAGCACTCTCATCCGTAGCTCCGCTCCAAATCACCTTTACTTGTGGGATCTCCTTTCCCCTTAACTGTTTCAATTTTCGATCCTCAATCCTTTTCGGAAGCGCCTCAAAAGTAAGATTCTCCTTCAATTGTATAGCATCCGGCTCGATCACATGACTCGGGTCATGAATGTACTTCCGCAATTGCGACACGTGAAACATGTTATGCAGATTCGACAGAAACGGAGGTAACGCCACCTGATATGCTACCTCGCCAACCCTTTTCAAAATCTGATAGGGTCCAATGAACCTAGGCGTTAACTTCCTAGCTTTCATTACCCTTCCAACTCCTTTGGTGGGCGTAACCCGTAGAAACACATGATCACCTTCTTGAAACACCAAATCCTTAGTTCTCTTTATCGTGATAACTCTTTTGTCCGCTGGCGCGCCTGCATCTTCTCTTGAATCATCCTCACTTTCTGGTGGTCTCTTGCACTATCTCGGCCCTAACACAAGTTGTTCATAGGGTTCATACCAACACAATCTGTCATACACCTCCTCCCATATAGGGCCTCATACGGTGCCATCCCAATACTAGAATGGAAGCTATTGTTGTAGGTAAATTCTATGAGAGGTAAGAACTTTTCCCGGCCCCGCCTCTCCATGACACAGGCTCTCAACAAATCCTCTAAGGATTGAATCGTCCTCTCTGACTGCCCATCTGTCTGAGGATGGTAGGCAGAGCTTAACTTAAGCTTGGTCCCCAAAGCGGCATGCAAACTCTCCCAAAACCCCGATGTGAACCTGGGGTCTCGATCCGATACGATGCTGGAGGGTACTCCGTGCAACCTGACGATCTCGCGAATATACAACTTAGTCAACTTCTCCAGTGGGTACTCCATGTTCACGCCTATGAAATGAGTTGCTTTCGTCAACCGGTCCACAATCACCCAAATAGCGTCACAACCCGTTGGACTCCTCGGAAGTCCTGACATGAAATCCATGGCAATGCTATCCCACTTCCATTCTGGAATAGGTAGCGGCTGCAGCTTCCCAGACGGTTTCTGATGCTCAATCTTGGATTTTTGGCAAGTCAGACATGAATATACAAACTCAGCTATCTCTTTCTTCATTCCGGGCCACCAGAACATCTTCTTCAAGTCTTCGTACATTTTTGTAGCTCCGGGGTGAATGCTCAAACGACTCCTGTGACCTTCCTCCAGAATCATTTTCCTTAACTCCGGAACATCCGGTACTCAAATCCGATCCCGGAATCGCAAAATACCATCCGCACCTTCGATGAAATCCGCTAACTTCCCTTGTACCATCAGGGCCCTCTGATCAACTAAGAACAAATCAGTCTTCTGTCCTTCACGGACTAGGTCCATCACCACCGGGTTACCTTCAAAGATACCGAGCCTAACGCTCACTGGAGTCCTTTCACAAACCAAACTCATGTCCCTGAAATCTTCTATTAACTCCATCTCCTTAACCATCATGGCTGAGCAATGTAAGGCCTTCCTACTCAGAGCATCTGCCACCACATTAGCCTTACCGGGATGATAACTCAGCTCGAACTCGTAGTCCTTCAAGAACTCCATCCACCTACGTTGTCTCATATTCAACTCCTTCTGGTCAAACAGGTACTTTAAACCGGTGACCGAAAAATGGCAAATACAGTCCGCCTGGAGAGAGAAATCGCGATGAACAGCACAACGGTTGATCGAATGGAGGTCGAAAACGAACTCAGGGGTTGATTTCGAGTTGGGTGGTGAAGTTTTGTAACCTGCCGTGGTCTGACGAAGGAGAACGAGAGGAGAGAAGAATGGATGCGCAAGGGTTTGTATTTTTCTTTCTCTCAACTTTTCTGTGCATGCGTAACTGGAAGATGATGAATAGTATTCTTTTAAGGGACCAGGGGGTGTGTCCATGAAAAAAGAGAGGTGCAGCATGTAAAAATGGCTTAAAACCAATGCACCAACGTGTATAGGCGTACCTATACTCTTTTATATATATATATATATATATATATATATATATTTTCTTTAAAAAAGAAAAATTTTCATTTAAAAACAAAACATCATTTCTATACTACTTCTAAAATAAAATATTATTCTAAAATATTTATAATAAATTCAAGACTAATATTTTACAAAATAAGGTAAAATAATATAATTAAAATATACTAATTATTAAGGCAAACACACACAAATTATCACAAAATTACCATATAAGCACACAATTTATAGATCCTAAGAATTTAAATTTTGAGGGTGTTACAGCAGCTGTAGTACCCTAATTTTGTCTGGCCCTTTATTTTTTATTTTGTTATTTATTTTTGCTTATTAGTAATAATATTAAATAAATAATAATAATATTGTGGTCTCAATAAATAAAAAGGAAAAAAAATGAAAGGAAATGAGTAAATGACGTGGTGCAAGTAACAATGACCCAAAGGTTCCCTATAGCCCAATAGGCCCACAACACTAATCCCCTTCCTTTTTCCCTGCGCACCCCCAACTTTTACTGACTGCAGCCTTCGTTCCTTCACAAACCTCTTTTTTTTTTCTTGCAATCCTCCCCCCTTTCTGCGCTTTACTCGCGACACCCCCTCTCATTCTGCACACTCCCACCTGCACTCCACACTTCACGTCAGAGCCCACCCAAAACGCATAACCCTAAAAACCAACAACCCTAAAAACCCTCATCTTCATTTCCTCTTCTCCTCCTTCCCACGCAGCGCCGCTTCATCACGCTCTCTACTCTCTCTCAACCACATCTCTTCCCCTAAGCCCTATCTTCTTCTCTGCCTCCATCTCCTCATTTTTCTCCCCCTATCTCGGCCATCTTCCCCTTTCCCTATCTCTTCTCTTCTTCCTTCCTTCACCCCAAAACCAACCCTAGCTTTCAAGCCGCAGCACCACACACACAGATTCCTCTCCCACGTTCTCTCTTCTCTCCCTTTCTCTAACCCTAATTTCCTTCAGCCGCGGCCAATAAGCCTACATCGGCCTCACTCACCAAACCCTAACCATTAAGAACCCTAGCTGTGACCCTTCCCCCCTTTTTTGCGGCCTCGATCTCAAACTTTCCGGATCCGTAAAAATATAACGAATCTATTCATGAAAACCCAAATCTCATCCCCAATCTTAGAATATTGACCAGGAGCATGCAAGATATCACAGGACTTCTTTGGTTCACGCCTCAGAACAAGGGAAGATTGCGTTTTGCTTTTGCTGATTCAAAAAAATTGATCTATATCCTTAAGATTCGATTCTTCTTTATTAATGTTGATTTTCTTTGATTTTCAGGAAAAAGAAGGCTATAAAAAGACACAAAGCAAAAGCATAAAGGGGAGGCCGAACCCTAAAAGAGAAAATCTAGAGTAAAGAGAGGTAGTAGCACATTGAAGCAGAGGAAACGACGAAGAAGGCAGAGGCAGAAGAAAGAAGCCGTATCCATGAACCCGTAAGGCTCCCCAGAACCAAAAATAGACCCCTTTCTTTTAGTTCTAAGTTTTTTTTGTTCCCCCCCATCCTCATTCTGTATAATTTTTCTGGGAAAGCTTGTACCCAGGTTTCATCTTCTCTCTTTTTTTATTTATTATTTGATGTTTCTGTTCTCCATATGATCATGTAGTAGAGACTTGAATCAAAAATTGTGATCAATTCTTTGGTGGTATTCTTTTTTTTTTTTTGTGGTAGTCTGATTGCCGTTGTTGTTATTGCCGTGTTGCTGCTGCTGATGTTGTTGTTGTTGTTGTTGTTGGATCTTGGAACGAGATTAGGGTTAGGGTTTGGCCTTCCAATGGGGCCAAACCCTTAGTAGGGACCAATGTGCAAATTTTCTATTAAAGAGGGTATAAAAGCAAATTATGAGTTTCTAAAATTCTTTCCTAATTTACACGTTTTTAAGAAAAAATAATAATAAAAATAGAAATAAACAAGTTAATACAATAAATAAATATATCCTTGTTTTATTTAGAATTTAGAATAATGATAAATGCGGAGAAAAAACTTGTTATTTCCTTTCTTTAATTCTTCTTTACATGATTTAATAATAATAATAATAAAAACCAAAAGATTGCTTTTGGACGTTTTCACGTATTGAAATTTAATTCGTTTTTTTGCTCTGCATGAGTTTAAGTCTGAGCAATTAATATTCTGTGTCATTTTTAAATAAAACGGTGACAAACAAATTCGTATTTTATTTCTAAGATTTTTTTGGGAAAGTTAACTCTTATAAGGCAAACAAATTTCTCTAAACAATTAAATGTACCATTTCATGGGCGTTTTAGGGGTGCTAATACATTCTCTATACGTAACCAACTCCCGAACTCAAAATCTGGTTCAAAGACCTTCTTTTTTCATTAAATTCAAAAATATTCAAAAAAATAGGTTTTCCAATGTTTTCCTAAAAAATAAAATATTAGTGGCAGCTCCATTTAAATTTTTAGGGTGCAGTTGTCACACATGTACTTATACATAAACGTAGTAACTTAAACGTCCACATCTATATCTAAAAAGTACTTATGCACCTCTATCAGAGTATTTTACCTTTTGTTTTAGTTAAGCAAAAATGTATTTTCTCTTAAATGTTTTATTCAACCAGAAAATCATTCAAATTTTGATTATAAAATATAATACATATATTGCACTGGTATGGGTAGGATTAAGTACTACAATACACTTAATCACATAATTATTTAGGTCCAAACCCAAATCCATTTGATGCGTAAAGCCCTACCCATTACGGTTAAATTTTACATGAGTATATTCTGGGTGATCCTATCTTGATCCATTTGTTAAAATTATTTGTTTTGCCTAAGAAAATTTCTCAAAAATATGACTAAAATTTAAATTTTTTAAAAAATGTCTATGATACCTTTTCAATTAAAAAATTCAAATTCTCTCAAGCGATAAATTTACTTCTTTAAAAATATTTTCCAAACACAATTCAAAGGAATTTCATGTTACTTAAAAATATTTTCCAATCACAATTCAGAGGAATTTTATGTTCCTTGTTTTTGTCTGCTATTATTATAATTATTAGTATTATTGTGTCTGTGCTCGGAGATGTAATTAAAAATGTAGAAATATGTACGTTAATATGATGTTACTGTCATCAGTGCCTCTAAAAAATGAAAATGTGTGATATGTGCTTATGTTACTATCATGAAGTGCTTAAGGTAAACTCCTACACCATAAATTGTTGAGACAAAAATCTCTTACATAGTGTTTTGATAAAAACAAACACACTGAGAGAAACTTAAGTTATCTGATCTCGTGTTACTAACAATGTTTATTTTTCAGTAAGTTCTATTGAGAGCACGTTATATAAGAAACTCAAAACAGCAAAGGCAAATCCAAAGCATCAAAGCACATCTTATAGAAGTCTTGTTAAAGGAAACAGAAACACAAAAAGAAATATATTATCAGTCATTGTTAATCTCACTAAAACAGCATGACAAGTTTGGACAAACCTACTCTAAGTGAGTAGGCATGCATGAAACCTACTTTGGGTGAATAGGCACGCACAGAAGCTACTCTAGGTGAGTAGGCACATATCGAAGCACAATTAAATACAAGTTGTATGCCTTCAATGCTTCAGACCGAATTAAATGCATAAAGAATCACAAGTTAGAAGGTCAATCAAGCATAAATGAAGCACCTGCACAGAAATTCACAACCGGAGTAAGTTCATGTAGAATGAAGAAAGGACACCAGAGGATACTAGGATGAGAAGGTTTCAAAAGGTGAATGACAAAAGCCAACAACAAGTACAAAAACAAGTGTAGTACCCTAATTTTGTCTGGCCTTTTTATTTTATTTTATTTTATTTTATTTTATTTTATTTTATCTTTTTTAAATTAGTAGTAGTAGTAGTAATAATAAATAATATACGTATATTTTGGACTTAGAATAAAAGAAGAAGGAATAAGAATAGAGTGGAAGAAGAAAAGAGAGAAAGAAAAAGAAAAAGGAATGAAGCAAATTTTTGAAGAAATAGGGTGCAAATATAAATAAGGGGTGCTAATAGCAATAACCCACACTCAGGCCTAACCCAACTCACTCCCTTTCTTTTCTTTTCTTACTTTGCACACCCCGCACTCCTGCGCACACCCCCAAAGCGCTCTCCCTCTCTCTGCTATTCGTACCCCGCATTCCTCATTTCCGCGCCCCCGACCAGCAGCTACAACTCGTGGCCCATTCCTTTGCACCCACGCAGCCCAACCTCCAGCCCAAACCAACACCTCATAACACTAAAAAACCTAGTTTTCCCTTCTCCCTCATCAAAGTGCCAGACCAAAGACCTTCATCCCTTCTCCCCAATTCTCTCTTCCTCTCCCTGATTCTCGCCCCTCTCTCAAATTCCCTTCTATATCTCCATCTCTCTTTTCTTCATCTTATCTCCTCTTCACCCTAATTCCCTTCTCCATCAAACCCTAAAAAGCTCATACCTTCACTCTTCCCTCACCTCCGCCTCACCATGACCTTCCCTCTTTCTCTCCCATATCTCGCCTCTTTCTCCCTCATCCTCTCTCTCTTTTTCTTTGTTTCTATTCCTCTTTTTTCTCCCACAAACCCGTAACCCCCTTTTTCTCTTCACTCTCTTATCTCTTCTTCTCCTCACTCCTTTCAAACCCTAACCCTAAAAATGATCTAGCAGCGGCACCCCTCCGTCTCTCTCATCCTCTCCCTATCTTCTCCATAAATCACGGATCTGGAAACAAAAAGGAGGTTTTTTCGTTCCTATCCTTTTGGTTATTTTTGTTTGTTATTGATTTGATTTCGTACTAATGTGATTCTGAATTTTCGCAGGAACATGGGGCTATAAAAGCAAAGGCCAGGACCATGTGAAAGGGAGAGCGATCTGGAGGAGGAACCCTGAGAGGAGAACCCACGAAAAACAGGAAGAATTCAGAGAAAAAAAAGAGAGAAGACGAGAAGCAGAAACTGGAAGAGGAGGTTGTGAGCTTAGAGGTCACCAAATAAGATAGAAACAAACACTCCTTAGTTTTTAGGCTTTAGTCTTTTTAACTTCTACTACTTTGTAATTCTGGGATTGAGCCAGAAACTCAGGTTCCTGTTCTTTCTTCTTTTTAATTTTCGATCCTTATTATGTGTGTTCTGTGAATTTGGATTTGGACCGTGATGTGTGAACCACTGTAATAAAACGTGATCTGTTTCTTCCTGTTTTTATTTACATTTTGTTAAAGTCTGTGATATTGGAGAGTTGACTTGGAATTATTGGATCATATATATGACTGCTGCTTCAAATTAGGATTAGGGTTTGGCCTTCCAAAGGGGCCAAACCCAACCAAAGGGCCTCTCTGCAATTAAATTTTTTGTAAGTTATAATCTAAAAAATATAAAAATAAAAGGAAGGGCGAAAGAGCAAAAAAGAAGTTTCTGAATTTTGTTTCTTCATTTAAGTATTTTTTTAATAAATAAGTTAATAACTTGTGGAATTAATTCTTATCTTTAGTTTGTATTTCTGTTTTATTAAAAGGAGATGAAATAATAATAAATACAATCAAAAAGGCTTTCTTGATTTTATTTAATCTTTGAAATTTTTTTAATAACTTTGTTGGGTTCTTTTTCTTATTATTTAATAAATTTTGATAAAGGGAATTAAATTTTTTTTAAAAAGGCAAACAAATATTTTCAAACAATTAAAGGTACCGTTTTACGGGCGTCGTGGGGTGCTAATACATTCCCCGCGCGTAAATAACTCCCGGGCTCAAAATCTGGTTCAAAGACCATTTCTTTCAATTCTTTTCAAAAAATAGGTTTTCCAATGTTTTCCTAAAATTAAATATTGGTGGCAGCTCCATTTCAAATTCAGGGTGGTTGTCACAACAAGTGTACTTTCACTTCACCACATCAGTCACCTTTTCCAGCTATGATTGACTAGCAACGGTCTTCTTAAACAGATACAACTCATCTATTCCTTGTTATATACGATGTGAAGTCATTTATCAAAGTAGAGAATGAAGCTGCATTGTTACATTCATCCTCAAGTATACAACTATCATCCTCTCAACACATTTAAGATCACAAAAACTACAAAATTTTAGGGATTAGTTTACTTAGAGTGTGTTCTACCTTGCATATACTGATATGTATTGATCTATTTTTCATCTCCAAGCTACAAAAAGAATCCCAACAAGCACCTTTAAATATGTACTTGTATGTTACTCAAAGTCCTACCATATTACTTAGGGTAAGTGAGTGATGGTGAGAATGTTTTGAGTAAGTCTATGTTGAACGTGGCAAAAAATACAAGAAATGGGGGTTTGAATTGGGTTTTAGAAATCTTTTTTTAAAACTTGTGTATTTTTGAAAACCTTTTCAAAACAACTCTTTAATAAAATAGTAATGAAAACAAGTAAAGAGAAGAGAAGAGAACGACATAGTGATTTATACTAGTTCACTAACACCTAATAGCTACGTCTAGTCCTTTCACACACTTGAATGATTTATCCACTATACTCAACCTGATTACACTTGAGAGTATACTACTGCCAAACTGGCTATACTCACAACTTCTTAGAACAACTTAGTACAATCAAGCCTCTAAGGAATGCAGCCGCTACTGGGCTAAATACAGTATTCAAAAGTAGTTTGAAACAATATCAAATAACTCTCAGCAGAGAGGATATGCAACGAAAAACTCAAGCACAAAGAATAACTTTCAAACTGAAAGAGTAAAACGTTTAAGTGCTTGTTCAATGTGATCTTAGATACTTGGAATAATTTCTTGGTTGCTCACTTTGATTTACAGCGTTTCAGTTTCGTTAACCTACTTCAGTGGGAGAATTAAGGTATATATAGTTAGGGTTATGAATAGTGCCGTTGTGACCTAACAACTCTTTTCACTAAATGACAAAACATCAGATCTCCTTTGTGTAGCTTTTAGCAAGTAATATCGCTTTCCACTCTGCTCTTACATACTGACACAACAGACTTTTGCAGGATCTTGTCCCTTATGACCTTTTTGAAAAATAAGACACTTCTTGAGCAAGTTTTCTGATGATTATAAACGTTGACATTCCCTTTGACCTTTGATTCCTTGTACATTAAAATACTCATCAATGAGGTCTCTTTAAAACATGGAGTAGCCTTTAATGAACACTCAGTCTGATTTCCAATCAGAGCATCTGTCAAACAGACGATGCTTGTTACTGAGATACTGTGTTCACCAGAGTGAGCTTAAAACAAAGGCAAGTTCTTCAGTACAGAATTTATTGGCCTTTCATATAACAGAGTCTTGTAGAAACAGATGAAGGCTTCCACTGAGTAGTCTATTCAATAGTCTGTTGAGCATTGACAAAAAAACAGAGCGTTGACCAAGACAGAGCATGGTCTCACCAGAGCATGGTCTATCAGAGCGTTGACTGAAATCAGGGCGTTGACCAAGACAGAGTGAGGCTATCAAACGATGACGTCAGCAATTTTCAGAGGATCAATGCCAGACTCAGATTCATGAAACTGGGAGTGAAATGCATACTTTCACTAGTCTTCTGAGATAATTTCTTCTGATGAATAGTGACTTCTACACACTAATAAACACATCAGAGGATAAATTGTTCTATTAACTATTTATTATCATCAAAACAATTAAGGGTTATTGTTTCTGAATCCACTTGATTCCAACAATCTCCCCCTTTTTTATGATGACAAATACATAGATTGATGAACAATTTTCCATTTAGAAAAATATTTACTTAAAGGAATTTCAAAGGCTCCCCCTAAATTAAGCACATATAAATATTTTCTAAGTGTAAAGTCACATCAGATAAATGTATCACGTCAGAACATTCCAGATAAAGTATCAGAGCTTTCATAAACAGAGAGATCTATCAGAGCATATATATTAACACATCATCAGATTATACATTCTAAGTTAATGTATCAGAGTAAATAATGCAAAAATGCAATCCATGACTACACTTGGTTGATACATCAGGTTCATCAATTACTCTATATTTCTATATTTTCTTCTCCCCCTTTTGCCATCAGACAAAAAGGTTAAGAATAAATAAAGAACATCATAGTCAAAACAGAGTTTGAGAAAGATAACGTTGAAATAGAATAAGTATCAAGTGATAATGATTTCATTTCTCAGGTAAAAATACCATATTACAAAATGGTTTTCCTACTAAAAAGATAAAAACAAGTACAAGGCTAAAAACAAAAGGGTGAACCAAAACCTAAGGGGCTATCTAAGGTTTCTTCAACTGATCCACTATAAACTGCAGCATAAAAGTGACATCCTCATGTCTCTTGTTCGAAACTTCCACGAATTCCTTGAAGCTTTTGTTGTCTTCAACAAGTTGGTCCAAGACCTCTTTAGGAATGTCACACCCCATTTTTGTCTAGCCCTTATTTATTTATTTATTTATTTATTTATTTATTTATTTATTTATTTATTTTGTTTCCTAATAATAAAAAATAAAAATAATATTTTTGGTCTTGGAATAAAAAGAGAAAAAAGAAAAAGAAAAGAAAGGAAAAGAAAAGAAAGAGAAAATGAGAGAAAGAGAATAAAGGACAAAAGGAGATGCATTATTAAAAGGTGGGAGTGTAAATAACAATGGCCCAAAAGGCTGGCCATAAGCCCAGCAGCACATCTCCCCCTCTTTTTTTTTAACTTCGCGCACCCCCATTTTTTTTGATTGCAGCCCCCAGCGCTCTCCCTTTCACTCGCTGCGTGCACCCCCCCTCTTTCTCATGCGCCTCCTAGCTCTTCACCCACAACCCGCTGCCCAATCCTCCAGCTCAACCCAAACCTAACCTAAAAGACCTAAACCTAAATGAAACCCTCATTCCCCCTCACTCCCTTTAGCGGCGCTGCTCTCCCTCTCCCCCAATCTCTGCGCCTCCTTTGCTCCATTTTCTCCTCTCTTCCATTTTCCTTCTTCTCTCCAAAAACCTAACCCTATCTTCGGCCATCACTCCCTCATTCCTAAATTCTTTCTTTCTCACCTTCATCTCCCAAACCGCGGCCGCACCTCCTCTCCTTCCTTTTTTATCTCCTACATTAAATCCAACCCAAATCTCTCCCACAATCTCCAAATCCATCAAGATCTCCACCAAGTTTCCTACAGGATCACGGATTCGATGCGCAAAATAAGGGGGATTTTCGTTCCATTTATTTTCCTTCCTTTCCATTTCTATTTTTATTTTTATTTTTGGTTCATTTGCTGATTTGGTTTGTGATTGATTTTCGCAGGTGTTGGGGCTATAAAAGCCAACCTCGAGGTCATAGAAAAAAGTGGGGGAGGAACCCTAGAGAGCAAACTAAGTGGAGGGGGGAACCCTAGAGAGCAAACTAAGTGGAGGGGGGAACCCAGGAGTGAAACCGAGAGCGTTGGAGCGAACCCTGAGAAGAATATGGAGATGCAGAGGCCAATGAATACAAAGAAAAGATTGGACTGAGACGAAGAAGAGAGGTCGCAGAAAAGGAACCTGTGAGGCCACCAAAAGTCCTAAATTAAACACTGTCTAGATTTATGTTTTCTTTTAATTCCCCATCCCTTGATGTCTGTATGCCATTACTCAGGTTTCATCTTCTTCTTTTTTATATATTTCTATTCTTTATATAATCCTGAAACAGAGATTTGATCTAAATCAAAGGATGTAATATATTCTCTTGTATTTTCTACCTCTCCTTAATGCCGTCTTTTTATTATTTTGTTGAGATTGTGGTTGTCTGGCTGTTGTTGTCTGCGATTCTGCATGAAATAAGGTCTAGGGTTTGGCCTCCCAATAGGGCCAAATCCTAGTTGGAGATTAATTTGCAAATATGTTATTAATAAGGATATAAGAGTAAAAAGAGATCATTTTTCGATTTGGGATCCTCGACTAGGATTTTACTTAGGCAATTTCAGTTACTTTCACTTCATCTGATTAAAATGTTTTTTTACCTGTTCTTTATAAAAACGAAATGGGACTAATTTACGACTTAGTTTAGGATTTTTGCCATCATGTTAATCTGACTTATACTATAAAAATAAAATAAATAAATGTTTTTTAGGGAATCAATTTTGAAGGCAAACAAATTTTTTACAAACAATTAAAGGGTACCATTTTTTGATTGGGCGTGTATGAGTGCTAATCCTTCCTTATGCGTAACCAACTCCCTTACCCAGAATTTGGTTCGAAGTCCATTTTTTCAGTTATTTCCAAAAAATGTTTTTCCTATTGTTTTCCTTAATAAACATAGGTGGCGGCTCCATTGAAATTTTTAGAGTGGTTGTCACAAGGAACAACA
Source organism: Calophaca sinica (assembly GCA_037113605.1). Classification (NCBI taxonomy): domain Eukaryota; kingdom Viridiplantae; phylum Streptophyta; class Magnoliopsida; order Fabales; family Fabaceae; genus Calophaca; species Calophaca sinica. Next base: position 97,348,775 of record CM073733.1, on the reverse strand, counting down.
ACAGAATGACTTGTGGATGCGGAAGCAGACCCGGAAGCAGAGGGCTGAGTCACCATTGCAGTTGAAGTAGGAGGAGGAGTTACTGGTTCTGGTGCAGGTTGAGGAACATGAGCAGGTGGAGGTATGGGAGCAGGTTTTGGTTCCCAAACAGCAGGGGTTACAACCCTTTGAGGTACCCTCCAAGCAGAAGCAGTTAGGAGTCTTCTGTTTCTCTCAAGTTGATCATTCCTATGCTTCTCAAACCAGAAATTGACAAAATGCCAATTTTCATAAAAATCTTCCAGAGCCTGTGGCCAACACCATCCAGTCTATCTTCCTCAATCACTCTCCATATATCAAATTCGTACTGTCTCCTAGACTTAAAAACTTCAAATCCAGCAAAGAGGCGTGGATTAGGCTGAGGTACAACTCTTGCTTCCCGATGGTTAGGAGGAGATTCCCAACCAATTTGAACAGCTGGAGCAGGAGGTGCAGGAAGAATCAGGGTTGGTGGATTAATGATGGTGACATCATCATCAAGTTCAAGTCCTTGAACTACTTCAGTAGCAATTGTAGTAGCAATGACCAGGTCATCATCTACAATTGGTTCTGTAGCAGATTCAGGTTCAGGCAGAATTGGTGAATGAGGTAGAGAAGGGATTTGAGGTGGAGAAGGTACTAGAGTGGCTAGTTAAAAGGAGGGATCAGAGACTGGTTGTAAAGAGGTAAGGGGTTGTGCTTCACAAACTGTATCAGAGCCAGGTGTAGGAGTTAGGGGTTCCTGGATAATAGGCTCAGGTTCTGTTTTAGGTTGAGAAGGGATGTTTAGGTCAGGTTGAATTGGGGTTGGTGTAGGTTGTGGTGAAGGTATTTGAGTGGGTTCAGGTTGTGTAGTTTGTGGTGATGATGTAGTTGTTTGTGGTTGAGGTGAAGAAATTGGTGTGGATTGTGGTGAAGGTATAGGTGCAGTAGTGTTAGTTGATGGGTGAGCAACAGAGAGAGGCTCAATGTAAGGAATTGAGACTTTGGGTAATGGTCTCTGTCTTTTTCTCAAAGGTACATAATCTTCTTCATCTTCATCAGAAGGTAATGGAGGCAAAAGCTTTTGGGTAGGCTTAGAATGGGTTGGTTTAGAAGGTTTGGAAGAAGGAACAGATTTAGGAGGTTGTGGAGGAGGAATAACGTTAGATGGTAATGATAAGAGGAATGTGAGGTTTGCGTTGTAAAGGCACCTGTAGCAACAGTCCCAGCACCATAAATAGAATCATACAAACTAACAATTTGATCAAATACCTTTGGTTTCTTAGCAGCAGGGAGATCAGCCAATTTGGTGATTCTCTTCAACTTGGTTGTAGCAGATAAACTGTAGTGGTGGTTGCGATGAGTAGTGCAGAGGCAACAAGCGTAAGGAAGCGATAGCAGAGAGACTTCATCCTGAAGCCTTTTTCGTCTAAGATCCTCATGGAATAAGAGGCATTCCTCTTGAGATTTTCTAATCATCTCATTAACTTCAACCTTTTTCTCCTCTATTTCTTCTGGTATTACTGAGAGCATGAAGGCAGGTCTCACTGGTGGGACCAGTGGAGGTGCATGAGAGCCAATCAAAATACCAATACTCCTTGTTACTCTTCTGGTAGGCTCGAGAGAGGCAACCTCAGTAATCTTCCTCTTTCCTTCCTGGTGGGCTTGGCAGCAGCTTCCTCTTCCTTCTGGATTTCAGCAATAATTTCTTAAGATAAGACTCTCATCCTCTTCAAGTTATCACTGTTGAAGATTGGAGCACTTACAGTTTGTAGTGCAACTCCAGCTTCTTCAGTATGTAACCCTTGAAGATGCTTAATAAGTCCTTGATTAGCCAGAAGCGCAGAGATCACCCTTCCATAGGGTATATTTAGGTTCTTCCCTTTCCTGGAGAAAGAAATGTTTCTACGCAAATAATCGAAGATAAGGCTTGGCAGATTGATCTTGGATTTGAGTTCATAATGCCACATAACAAACTTGTGGTCTGAACTCACAATGTCAACAGATCCAGACTTGGGTAGAATGCAACTCTTGATGATCTTGAAAAGCACCCGAAACCTCTTCTTCATGTCCACAACCTTTGAACTTCCAAGGTTCTCATAGATAGTAGAGTTGATGGTTTCCATTCCACCATACTCGTCTTCCCAGTTGTTTGTGAGTCTTTTTCCAGAGTTAGGGCACTTGATAACGTTAGAGATTAAGTCTTGTGTAATTACTATGTGTCTCTTTTGCACATAGCTGTAGATGGTGTTGTCCTTGGTTCTGGAAAATATCCAGAACTCCTTCACCAGCTCGTGGTAGATGAGATAGTTCTCCATGTAGAAGAAATCTACAATGCCTATATCAGCAAAATTGGTTCTGAAGTCGTACCCATTATCAGCAAGATCTTTAAAGTTCACATCTGATTTGCACATCACTTTCAGTTAAGGTTGCTCTACATTCATCAAAGTAGGTAGAGGTTCAGGTTCAAGGCCATACACAACTGGTAGTAGTGAAGCGTCCATTGCAGAAGAGAGTAGTAGAAGCAGAGAGCACATAGCGAGAATGAGATTTAGGGTTTCAAGTGTGAGGCTTTTCAGAAAAAGATAGAGTGGGTAGTGGGTGAGTAAGTGGAGTGAGTGTATCTAAACATGTTGAGGAAGGCAAACCGCCTTGTTCAGTTTTCAAAATAAATGAAATAAATAATTTATCGTTTCAAAAATGAAACGTGTCAAGCTCTGCCATAAAGAGGTGCAATAAAACTGTTCTCGGGCAGTAAAAAATAATTATGACTCAGTGAGAGTAAATCTCATTCACTAACGCATCAACCAGTCTTAAAGAGACATGTGTACACAAAGATTCCCAGAGGAAACTTGTAACAAACTCACATGAATATGAACAGTTAATTAACAACAAAGGATGCAAAAAAATAATAAATAATAAAATAACGGCTATATATAAAACATAGACATATTAGAAAAATAGACGCAATAACAAAAACAGATGCACATGTCAAAATCAGAGGCACACATGAAAACAGAAGCACATATGCAATCAGATGCAGACATTTTGGAGGCACAAAAATCAGAGGTAGCTTAAAAACATAGGCATATAGTATAACAGACGAACACATAAAATAGAAGGACATGTCGAAAACAGACGCACACAAATAACCAGAGGCACTTGTGAAAAACAGACGCAACATCAAAACAGAGTCATATGATCAAACAGACACAGGCATTTTAGAGGCACACAAAACAAAAGCAGATATATTCAAATTAAACACTTATTTCTTTATAAGATGAAAATTCAAGTTCTTTCTTATAAAGTTGAATCTATTTTCAGGAAAGGTTTTTGTAACGAGATCTGCCCATTGATGGTCAGTATCAATAAATTTAATTTCAAGTATCCCTTTCTGAACATAGTCTCTACTTAAGTAATGTTTAATTTCAATATGTTTAGCACGTGAATGCAAAATAGAATTCTTAGTCAAACATATTGCTGAGGTATTATCACAGTATATAGGAATATTACTCTCTTTTATCTGATAGTTCTCAAGCTGATACTTCATCTATAGTAGTTGTGAACTACAGCTTGCTGCAGATATGTACTCAGCTTCTGTCGTTGATAGTGCAATTTTGCTTTGTCTTTTGCTGGAGCACGAGATAAGGTTAGCTCCAAGAAATTGACAGCCACCACTTGTGCTCTTTTTTATCTCCAGCAAAGTCAGCATCACAGAAAGCTACTAACTTGTAATTTTCTGAATTCTTATAAAGTAATCCAAGATTAGTAGTTCCTTTGAGATACCTAAAGATTCTCTTAACATCAGTTAAATGAGATTCTCTAGGATCAGATTGGAATCTTGCACATAAGCGTACACTAAACATAATATCAGGCCTTGAGGCAGTAAGATAAAGAAGTGAACCAATCATACCTCTATATACCTTTTGGTCTACCTTTATACCAGATTCATCTTTGTCGAGAGCACATGTTGGATGCATTGGTGTGCTCATTGGTTTGGTTTCCTCAAGCTTGAACTTCTTTAAGAGTTCTTTCACATATTTAGTTTGATGGATATAGGTTCCATCTTGACATTGCTTGATTTGAATACCAAGGAAGAATTTTAATACACCCATCATACTCATTTCAAACTCATTCTGCATAAGCTTAGAGAATTCCTCACAAAGAGATTCATTAGTAGCACCAAAGATAATATCATCAACATATATTTTAACTATAATAAAATGCTTTTTAGATGATTTTCTAAAGAGTGTAGTGTCCACCTGTCCTCTTTTAAAGCCATTTGACATTAAAAGGAACTCAGTCTGTCATACTAAGTCTTGGGTCTTGTTTAAGACCATAGAGAGCCTTTTTCAGTTTGAAGACATGCTCTGGATAAGCAATATCTTCAAATCCAGGTGGTTGTTTTACAAATACTTCCTCACTTAAAAACCATTTAAGAATGCACTCTTTACATCCATTTGATATAACGTAATGCCATGATGTGCAGCAAATGATAATAAAATTCTAATTGCTTCAAGTCTAGCTATAGGAGCAAAGATTTCAGTATAATCTATACCTTCCTCTTGTGAATACCCTTGAGCAACAAGTCTAGCTTTGTTTCTTACCACTTTGCCATCTTCATCAAGTTTGTTTCTAAAAACCCACTTGGTTCCAATGGCTTGCTTATCCCCTGAAGGAGGCACAAGCTTCCAAACATCATTTATCTGAAATTGATTGAGCTCTTCTTGCATAGCAAGTATCCATCCATCATCTGTTAGTGCTTCATCAATTGTCTTAGGCTCTATTTCTGACAGCAATGCAAAGTCAGAGTGTTCCCTAAGAGATGATTTTGTTCTAACTCTATCACTTAGTTTACCAATGATTTGGTCCTTTAGGTGATGAGTTTTGAACTTCCAGTATGTTGTCGTCTCTTTTTGAGTCTTGTCACCAGACGCAGAATCAGAGTCAGCACCTGTGACACTATCATCTGTTTCTTTGCTTATCTGCATATCTGCAAAGATCTCATCTAGCTCTGACGTTTCATTGTTAAGCTTCTTATCATCAAATCTCACATGCATAGACACATCAATAATTAATGTTTCTTTGTTGTATACTCTGTAAGCTTTAGAGCATTCAGAATATCCCAAAAAGATAGCTTTGTGTGATTTTGAATCAAATTTTTCAAGACCGTCTTTTGTATTGAGAACAAAGCAGTCACACCCAAATTGGTGAAAATATGAAATGTTGGGTTTTCTTCCTTTCCACAATTCATAAGGAGTCTTATTCAAGATAACTCTAATATAGATTCTATTTTGAATACAACATGCAATGTTTACTGCTTCTGCCCAAAAGTGCTTTGCAATATTAGTTTCGTGAATCATGGTTCTGGCCATTTCTTGAAGGGATCTATTTTTTCTTTCTACAACACCATTTTATTGTGGTGTTCTAGGGGATGAAAAATTGTGAGAGATGCCATGCTCTTCACAAAATTTTTGAAATGATTCATTTTCAAATTCTCTACCATGATCACTTTTAATTGTTGTAATACAAAAACTTTTTTCATTTTGCACTTGTTTGCAGAAAACAGAAAATATTGCAAATGACTCATCCTTGTGAGCTAGGAATTTTACCCATGTCCATTTAGTATAGTCATCAACAATTACAAGACCATATTTCTTTCCAGACAATGATGCAGTTCTAGTTAGTCCAAATAAATCTAAATGCAAAAGCTCAAGTGACCTTGAGGTGGAAACAATATTTTTGGATTCAAAAGAAGATTTTGTTTGTTTCCCTTTTTGGCATGCTTCACAAAGAGCATCAGATTGATACCTAAGATTTGGTAAGCCTCTAACGTGTTCTTTCTTGTTAAGCTTAGAGATTAACCTCAAGCTGGCATGACCCAATCTTTTGTGCTAAGTCCATTGCTCATCATCAACTGACAAAAAGCATTTTACATTTTGATTTGCCAACTCAGAAAGCTTTATTTTATAAATATTGTTCTTTCTCTTTGCTTTAAAGAAAATGGAGCCATTTTTCTTGCTCTTGACTATACAGACATTATCACTAAAGCTAACATCATAACCATTACCGCATAATTGACTTACACTTAGTAGGTTATGCTTCAGGCCATCAACCAATAAGACATTATCAATAGACGGTAAAAATTTCTCACCAACTTTTCCTCTTCCAATGATTTTACCTTTTTGGTTTCCTTCGAAACCTACTATTCCACTTTCTTTAAGTTGGAGTTCTTGGAACATATGCCTTTCTCCCGTCATGTGACGTGAGCATCCACTGTCCAAGTACCAGGACTAGTGTCGTAACTCTGTTGCTAAGCAGATCTACAATATATACAATTTTGTCCTTAGGTACCCAAATCTTTTTGGGTCCTCTTTTGTTAGTTCTAGAAGGAAACTTGTCCTTCTTATTTTTCAATTCATAACAAGCACTTCTAATGTGTCCTTTCTTATTGCAGAAAGTACAAAGCAGACAGTCACTATGATTGTTGGTATCTTTGGTTTTCAAATTTGTGTTTTGAAAAGTGGGTTCCTCTAGTTTATAACCAAGACCCTGTTTACCATTTTGGCTTACGCCCCAAATTATAGATGTTTGTTTATTTCATGTAACACACTCAACAAGGAATCTTTGAAATCCCTCTTCATATTTTGAAGAGTTACATTCAACTTTTTCCTCAGTCTTAGAGTTGTCACTCACCAGACGGTGATTTTCAGCTTTGAGCTTCTCATTCTCCTCATAGAGTATTTGAAATTCTTTTGAAAGTTTTGAGAATTTCTTTTTCAAAGATTTATACTCAGTGTTGAGCTTAGAAGACTCATCTAATAGTTCATCAAAAGATATTTCAATATCAGAAGATAGGTTAGAATCTACCTCTTCATTTTCTTCTTCACTGTTTGACCCTATGGTAGCCATCAGAGCCATGTTTGCTTGTTCCTCGTCATCATCAGACGATAATGAATCAGAATCATCCTATGTTGCCATGAGACCTTTCTTCTTCTTGCCTTTGAAATCACTATTCCTTGGTTTCTCTTTCTCGAGTTGTGGACTTTCAAACTTGAAATGTCCAGGATTTTTGCACTCGTAGCAATTAACTTGGCCTTTGTCCTTATAGTCCTTCTTGTGGAACTGCTTCCTGAACCGTCCTTTGTTTTTCCACATATGATGCATTTTCCTTGATATTAAGGAAATTTCTTCGTCTGTGTCTCCACCACTCTCATAAGACGATCCTTCGTCTGCTTCCAGTTCAGCTTCAAGTGCTTTGGAGGACGATGCTTTGTTTGTAGATTTCAAAGCAATGGACTTTGATTTCTTAGGAGGTTCTTCTTCATCTAGCTCAAGCTCATGAGCTCTCAAGGAACTCAAAAGATCTTCAAGACGCAAGACATTCAGGTCCTTGGCTTCTTGAATAGCCGTGACCTTAGTTCTCCACTTCTTTGGCCGGCTTCTTAAGATTTTCTTTACGTGATCAGCAGTGGTATAGCTTTTCTTAATAACCTTTAGACCATGAACTAGTGTTTGGAATCTTCCAAACATAGTTCCAATGCTTTCACCCTCTTCCATTTTGAAGAGTTCATATTGTCTAACCAAGATATTAGCCTTGGTTTCTTGCACTTGGGAAGTACCTTCATAGGCCAAAGCCAATGAGTCCCAAATTTCTTTGGCAGTTTCACTCTTTTCGCATTTCTCGTATTTCTTCTCAGAAATAGCACATATAAGATAATATTTTGCTTTCTGATGTAGTTGATAAGCTTTCTTTTGCTCATCTTCCCATTTTTCCGCAGGAATGGGTTTATTCTTGAAATCAACTGGTTCAGTATATTGTTTTTGAACCATATCCCATAGTTCGAGTTGTTGAGACTTGAAGAAGGTTTTCACTTTATCTTTCCAATAGTGTAGTTTGTTCCAGTGAACAAAGGAGGATGGTTAACGTGACCACCGACTTTGTTGCTTGCCATGTATAAAGAATAAGGTCTTTTCCTCTCACACTGTTAAGTGCTCAACCAAGAGGCCGAACTCTGGTACCAATTGAACGTGGCAAAAAATACAAGAAAGGGGGGTTTGAATTGGGTTTTAGAAATCTTTTCTTAAAACTTGTGTATTTTTGAAAACCTTTTCAAAACAATTCTTTAACAAAATAGTAATGAAAACAAGTAAAGAGAAAAAAAGAGAAGAAAATGACACAGTGATTTATACTAGTTCACTAACACCTAATAGCTACGTCTAGTTCCTTCACACATTTGAAGGATCTCTCCACTAAAATCAACGTGATTACACTTGAGAGTATACTACTGCCAAACTGTCTATACTCACAACTTCTTAGAACGACTCAGTACAGTCAAGCCTCTAAGGAATACAGCCGCTATTGGGCTAAATACAATATTCAAAAGTAGTTTGAAACAATATCAAATAACTCTCAGCAGAGAGTATATATAATGAAAAACTTAAGCACAAAGAATAACTTTCAAACTGAAAAAGTAAAACGTTTAAGTGCTTGTTCAGTATGATCTCAGATGCTTGGAATAATTTCTTGGTTGCTCACTTTGATTCACAGCGTTTCAGTTTCGTTAATCTACTTCAGTGGGAGAAGTAAGGTATATATAGCTAGGGTTATAAATAGTGCTGTTGTGACCTAACAACTCTTTTCACCAAAGGACAAAACTTCAGATCCCCTTTGTGTGGCTTTTAGCAAGTCAAGTCGCTTTTCACTCTGCTCTTGCATACTGACACATCAGACTTTTGCAGGATCTTGTCCCTTATGACCTTTTTGAAAAATAAGACACTTCTTGAGCAAGTTTTCTGATGATTATAAATGTTGACATTCCCTTTGGCCTTTGATTCCATGTACATTAAAATACTCATCAATGAGGTCTCTTTAAAACTTGAAGTAGCATTTAGTAAACACTCAGTCTGATTTCCAATCAGAGCATCTGTCAAACAGACGATGCTTGTTATTGAGATACTCTGTTCACCAGAGTGAGCTTGAAACAGAAGCAAGTTCTTCAGTACAGAATTTGTTGGCCTTTCATATAACATAGTCTTGTAGAAACAGACGAAGGCTTCCACTGAGTAGTCTATTCAATAGTCTGTTGAGCGTTGACCAAAAAACAGAGTGTTGAACAAGACAGAGCATGGTCTCACCAGAGCATGGTCTATCAAAGCGTTGACTAAAATCAGGGCGTTGACCAAGACAGAGTGAGGCTATCAGACGATGACATCAGCAATTTCCAGAGGATTAGTGCCAGACTCTGATTCATGAAACTGGGAGTGAAATGCACACTTTCACTTAGTCTTCTGAGATAATTTCTTATGATAAATAGTGACTTCTGCACACTAATAAACACAGCAGAGGATAAATTGTTCTATTAACTATTTGTTATCATCAAAACAATTAAGGGTCATTGTTTCTGAATCCACTTGATTCCAACATATGTGAGTAGAAACAACTTGAAGAGGCTGTGGAAAGAAAGACTACTGAAGTAATGTAAACTAAGGAGTGGTTAAGCAAGTTGTAACTTGTAACTATTTGATAATAGTTGAAAAATCTCACTGGAGGTGAGGAGTGGATGTAACCCAAGGATTTTGGGTGAACCTCTATAAAATCCTTGTTTCCTTTATAGTTACTTTCTAACTGAAATTGCATTCCTCTTCAAGAACATAACTTAAATAGTTTTTAACCCTCTTGGTTATTATAAAATCATAAGTTGTTAAGTTAGTCTTTCATTCACTACATTGTAAACATATTTTCATCCATTAATCATCCCCTAAACAACCTTTATAATCATGATATTATGTTTAGCAAAGGTTTCTGAGTAGGCTACATTAATCTGTATTATTCTAACATACTCTCATCCAAGTTCATCTTGAGAAAGTATGTCCTAAGAAGGTTGCATGAAGTTTAGAAAAGGTCACAATTCAACCCTCTTCCTGTGACTGCTATTCACTTCATAAATCCCTTTGGATTCCTTAGTTTCCTTTGATCTCAGATATGATTTTATGTTTCTTCATGTGTTTTACACACCCATCATTAATGGAGAACTCTTGGACTGTTATGAAATCAATTCTTCTTCTCTTCCTTTGATGTTGCGCGACATCCAGGCATGGGGAGACCGAGTGTTTACTTTATATGGGGTTTTGAGAGAGAATGAGATGGTTGGGGTTTTGCGTAATTCCCGTTTACGCTTTTTATGAGTTTTGATGAACCCTTGTATGAGCAAAGATGTGATTGATTTATTTGGTTGGCTTTAATTGTTGTGTTCCTAGGATCATTGTAGGAGAAATGATTCAGATTTTGAGACTTATTAGATATTGATGGTTGAATGTGTTACTTGATGCCTTACATGATTTAAATGACGATTTCATTGTTTTGGTATGTTGATACCTTGGGTTTAGAGATGATTAAGATCGATTTGGGAGATTAGGACCCGTTATGTGATTATTTTCTGTTTTTGCTTCGTGTTTATCGATTAGACTCAATAGGCTAGCCAATTAGATAGGCTTGTGGTCTGTTAATCGATTAGAGTAAAAGTGTTAATCAGTTAGAAGACCAAAATAGGTGTTAATACATTTGGATGACGATCTTAACCAATTAAAGAGGTATAACTAACTGGTTAAGCAGACTACTGATGGTTTAACTGATTAAAGGAAGTGATTAACCGATTAGATTGAGATTTGATGGCTTACAGCGACTCCTTGACTAGTTAACTAGTTAGAGTTATGATCTAAATAATTAGAGCAGTGCACCTAATCGATTAGAGGTATACAAAACCTTATAGATTCTAAGTTTTGATCTGTTAATTGCTTAGTGGATTAGCTTAGCCGATTAACCATATAGAATGACCCTTTTATAGTATTTTGAGTATAGTAATACTTGTAGATGGTTTATCTATCGTTTTAAAGCTTAGAATTAGATCCTATAGTGGCAGATAACGACTAGAACCATATGATACGAATATTGATAGAAATAGGTTGTAATAGGACTCATGACTATATGTGGTTTACTATGTTGATGTTATGATGATGATAATGTACCTTGTTATTAATATTAATATGTTGTTAATGTCCAGATAGCAATGTATTATTTAGACTTGGTTATGTTGTTATTGACCAATGTTAACCAACTATGATGGATGGCTAGATGATTGGTTGATTGTCATGATTACATGCATTGTAGTCGTTAAGTTGAGGGGGAATCAAATGATCAAGCATGTTAATGGTGTAGGTGATATCTCAGCCTTGGGGGTATATATTCAATGATGGGGGCCTTATATATAGGCGAGAGCTAGCTACTCTATACCGGGGACTCGTCTATAGGTTCACCTCGACATTACACGGTGTGTTACCATGAGTGGTGAGAGTATTCGATGGGGGGTCTTTCTCATTAGGGATTCAACTGGGCCAGTCGAATATGTCCTCTCATTCGTCTTTCCTAAGTTAGTTGTCTATGAATCCACATTACATTCAAAATAGTTGGAGATCAGTTCTATGTTGCATTCAAAATGCTATGATTACATTCTTATATGTGCACATTGACAGTCTGTCATGATCATGTATATGTGTCTGTCTTGATTGTTGTTTCTTCACTTCATATGGTTTGAACACAATTTCTCATCCATGAAAGCTTTTTTAGTCTTGTGATAGAGAATAAAAAGTTTAGGGGACGCGTATGTGCAGGTGAATGGTGACGTCTACGGGACGTATTAGTAGCAGCTGGAGTTTGTCAGATCGCTCGTTGTTTACTTATGTTTTAGTTACTTAATATGTTATGAGAATTGTAGGACTCTGATACATGTGACATCAGATCATAGGGTTATCTTTTTATTTTTTATGTTTTCGTACAACTTCACAACTGCTTTATAATACTTCTTATTAAGCTCTTTCAACGCAACATATTGTGATGTGATACTCTCGTTTATGCTTGTGAAAAGGTTTTCAAAAATTCACATTTCTATTCCGCAAAAGTATAACCTTTTCAACCTATTATTGACACAGTATACAATTCAGGGTAGAGGATGTCACACTAAGGGGTATCAGAGCAGTTCGGTTCTAACTGGGCTGTGTTTTTACATTGTCTATGTTTAGTCTGTTCTTTTGGCCATGCATTGCATGTTTGTTGCATTCTTTTGTGTGCCCTTATATTATTGTCTATACTTAGTATAGATGATAATATGAGATTCTGAATGCTTAGATTTGTTCTTAAGTAACATCATGTCGGATAGAAGTTATAGCTGATGAAGTTACAATAGGTGGAAACTATCGTGCGTTTATCAACGTTCTTGACTGAACCTTGGAAGAGGAACTAAAGTCTATAGGTTAATGGCATTCTAATCCTTAATTATGCCAGACTTAAGAAAGACAACTTGCTAACCTTCGACGAAGCTTATGATCCCGATGGTGCTCAACGTTGAATTTGAAAACTCGAGGAGATTATTCGAGCTATGGCGTGCACAGATGCACAAAAAGTCACCTTGGCTACCCTTATGCTTGAAGCTGAGGCTGAACACTGGTGGGGAATCTGCCATCAGCATATTGAGGCTGGAGTACATATGTCACTTGTAACGCCTTCAAGAGCAAATTTTTGGAGAAGCATCTTCTAGTGGATTTACGTCGCGAAAAGGAGGTATAGTTCTTGTATCTGACACAAGGGGACATATAGGGGTGGCAATACAGGCTGGGCCCAGCCCGCCAGCCCGCCAAAATGGGGTGGGGTGGGTTGGAGTATGTCAGCCCACCACCCCGCCTAACCCACCCCGCCTAGCCCGCCAACTCGCGCGGGCCACGAGCGGGGGGGGATATATCTTTATTTTATTTTATTTTAAGGCGGCCAACCCACCAACCCGCGGTGGGGCGGAGTGGGCTCACATTCTCAACTCACTACCTCTTAGCGGGCCGGCCCGCTTTGCCATAGGGGCATGATTGTTGACGAGTATGTTGCAAGGTTTGAGGAGCTATCTCATTATTATTCGTCGTATCAATAATGCACCGATGATCTATCTATGTGTATCAGATTTGAATTCAGACTCGTTTAGAGATTAAGTGGGTCATTGTTTGCTAGAAGATTCTTGTTTTTTCCTCTCCAGTCGAGGAGCACCAGAATTTTAAAGATACCAACAAGTTTGGAGTGGCTCAACTCAAGAGCGTTGGACATCTGGACGACAAGGAACTGACTGAACATGTTTGCGAGAAGCCTTATTCAGCTCCACTTGGACATTATGGAGGTCGAAACGACAACCGAGAATTTACAAATAGCAAAACTAACAATGATGGTAATGGAAAAAGAGGTCATCCGTATGTTGTAAGGTGTAAGAAGTGTGGCAGACACCTTACCCATGAGTGCTCGAATGCTGCTATGACTTGTTTCAAGTGTGGAAGGCAGGGACATATCGCGAAGGATTGCCTTACTCGTAAAAGGTAGTTTTGACCAAACTTGGTGCTCGAACCAATCAATTTTTCTCGGCTTAGGTTGGGTTGAAAGCTCATAGTTTTTTTATAAAATCCGAACCAAACCAACCAAACCCGGTGATGAGCGAGTTGGTTCGGGTTGGGCTCGCGGGTCATGAGACACAAAACCAATTTTAAAATTCCAATATGGAAAAGAGGTTAAATATGTTTTTAGTCCCTATTAAATTACGACTTTTTTAAGTTTAGTCCCTATAAAAATTTTGTCCATTTTTTAGTCCTCGCCTTTTATAAAACCGCATTCTTAGAGGGACTAAAAAGCATACAGTTTTGTAAAAAGTGGGGACTAAAAAAATATATAGGGACTAAACTTGAAAAAATTGTAATTCAATAAGGACTAAAAACATATTTAATCCAAAAATATATAAAATAATTTAACTCTAAATGAATTTTATTTTTTGTGCAAGTCGCTAGTGTTAGTGATATTGTGATAAAGGGTATTAAAAAATATTAAAATATTAAAATCCATGTCACCGAGTAAGGCTCACGGGTTCAAAATGAAAAATCCATTACCTGAATCAAACCACTTCGGGTTTGATTGGGTTTGGTCGGGATCAACCCAAACTAAGATGGGTTAGGGAAAAAAGCACTTTGGATCAGGTTGGGTCACCGGGTTGATTGGGTTGACCCAAACTTGTGTACACCCTAGTAAAAGGAGGCAGGACATAAATGGCTAGAACCTATAAGCTAAATGACAGCAGACCGGTGGAAGAATGTGCACTCTCAACGTCGACTGAAGCTCAGCATTGAACCTAGGCACATGCCTCGTCAGGGAAACCTTCGTAAATGTATTTTTTCTTTATGTGCTTGATGTCTAATGGGTAGTGGAGTGGGTTACCCCTTATGAGCTTAGACCTTATAGTTGATACTTAATGTCAATCTCTTAGGAAGCATACCTCGGAGTGAAATCGTAGGAGTGAACGATAATTAGAATAAATAGGTAAACAAATGGTGGTATGGGTAGATAGCATGCTTAGATAGATAAGACTCGAAAACCTTTTATGAATCCTTGTATGGGCAAATATATGATTGATTTGTTTGGTTGGTTTCAATCGGTATTATCCTAGGATCATTGTAGGAGCAATGATTCAGATCATGAGATTTATTAGATATTGATGGTTGAATGTATTACTTGATGCCTTACATGATTTAAAGGATCATTCTATTGTTTTGGTTACCATTTTGCTAGACACCATGGGTTTTGAGGGATTATTGCAGTATATAACCATATTCCGAGCTTTAAAGATGACTAAGATTGATTTAGGAGATTAGGACCCATTCTGCGATTGTTTTCTGTTTCTGCTTCATGTTTATCGATTAGACTCTATAAGCTAACCGATTAGATAGGCTTGTGATATGTTAATCGATTAGAGTAAAAGTGTTAATCGGTTAGAAGACCAAAATAGGCGTTAATCTATTGGGATGATGATCTTAACCAATTAAAGAGGTATAGCTAACTGATGAAGTAAACTACTGATGGTTTAGCCAATTAGAAGAAGTGATTAACCGATTAGATTGAGATTTGATGGCTTGCAGTGACTCCTGGAATAGTTAACCGATTAGAGGTATGCAGAATCTCATAGATTCTAAGTTTTGATTTGTTAATTGTTTACTGGATTAGCTTAACCGATTAGACCATATAGAAATGACCCGTTTATGGTATTTTGAGGATAGTAATACTTCTAGATGATTGTTCTATCGTTTTAAAGCTTAGAAATAGACCCTGTAGTGGTAGATAACGACTAACCCTAGATATGAATATTGATAGAAATAGGTTGCAAAAGGACTCATTAGTCATGACTATATGTGGTTTACTACGATGATGTTATGATAGTTTGCCTTCTTGTTAATATTGATCCGTAGTTAATGTCCGAATAACGATGTATTATCTAGAATTGGTTATATTATTATGGATCAATGTTAAAGAACCATGGTGGATGGCTAAAAGCTTCTTGTTGTTAAGTTGAGGGGGGAAGCAAACCATGTAGCACGTTAATGGTGGCATGTGTTATCTTAGCCTTGAGGGTAGATATTCGATGATGGGTCCCTGTATATTTGTGGGAGCCATCTACTCTCTACTGGGAACTCATCTATAAGACCACCTCGACTCTACGCGGTGTAACTATATTGAGTACAAGTCATACTAACCAGAAAGTGTAACCAACATATAAGTCATAAGTGCCAACTAACCAATTAATAGGAAAAAATCAGAAGAAAGAAACAGTAACACCCCAAAAAAGAAAGAAGAAAAATTCCCTTATCTCCCAGATGACGGTGTACAATAAATATTAAATAAGACATATATAACAAATTCTATAAATCATTAATCACAAAAAAAATACTTCTCTCCCTAATTATTCATTACATCCTAAGTCAGCGCCTCCCTAAGTAAGTTAGTGCTAATCTATAAAGAAATAAAAATACAAACCAAAAAAAAAAATGGAGAACGAAAGGTAGACAATAATGCTCTAATCTATGAAGAAATCGTTAACAACATTGCATCTAATCTTAATAAATTATTAACACGTTACACATGACAATAATGGTTAAAATAACCATAATAAATTAGGCTTAACTGCAGTTTTGCTCCCTAATTTTTACCAATTCGTAATTTTGGTCCCCTTTTTTTAATTTCGCAATTTTAGTCCCATAATTTTTAAAATTTTTGACATTTTGCCCAACAGTAAAATTGGGTCACAAATTTGGTGATGTGGCAAATGAAATGGTTATGTGGCAATTGTATGTACTAAACGGTGGCAAATCTGACTCAATCATGTTTCCAAGTCATTATAACTTATTTAAAATAATCTGGATCATTTAATTCAATTAATTTTAATTTTCAATTAAATAAATAAAATAACAAAATCGAAATATTAAAAAATCCGTGAACCCTAAATGTTATTCATCAATCTTCCATCTTGTTCTTCATAAAGCTGAGAAATTCTGGAATTCATCTTCGTGGAATTCCCCCTCGTGTTTGTCTCATCTTCGTCACACCATAAACCAAACCGAATCCATCTTCCTCTTCGTCTCATCTTTGCTGCTGTTGCAAAGAAGGCCATGCAGATGGCGACAAACCCTGAAAAACGATGTCGTTCCTTCCTCTGTTGGGGACCATTTGGTGGTTACTTTCCATCTGCCAACCTCCACAACCCCCAGAGAAAGCAACAGCCAGCACCCGGTTTACAGAGGGGTCCGAATGCGGGCATGGGGCAAGTGGGTATCCGAAATCCGCGAGCCCCGAAAGAAGAACCGGATCTGCCTCAGCACTTTCGCCACCCCGGAGATGGCCGCACGCGCCCATGACATGGCGGCTCTCGCCATCAAAGGCAACTCCGCCATTCTTAACTTCCCTGAACTCGCGGGTTCAATGCCCCGACCCGACTCCAACTCGCCTCGTGATGTCCCAGCCAAAGCCGCTTCCATGGAGGTTTCGATGATCAAACGACGTCGCTTACACCATCATCATCATCACCTTTGTCGTCTTCGCTGTCATAGTCGTCGTCTTCTTCTTCATTGGCGGTGTCTTCCTCTGGGTCGAGGGAATGAGAGGAAGAAGAATTCGGGGAAAAAGAAATGGGGGAAGAAGACTGGGTTTGGGTTTGGGATTTAGGGTTCAATTTATTCAACCAGATTTCTCATTTATTATGATTTTATTTATTTATTTAATTGAAAAATTAAATTAAATGATTTAATGTTTTCATTTTATAAGTTATAATGACTTGGAAACATGATGGGGTCAGATTTGCCACTTATATCACTACAAGAAAACACGGGATTACCGACGGCCTAAAGCCGTCGGTAATCCATAAAAGCCGTCGGTAATCCAGTTTTACCGACGGATAACCGACGGCCTAAAACCCGTCGGAAATATGGGCGTCGCAAAGGATTACCGACGGACTCTCCTTTACCGTCGGTAATACCGACGGGTATAACCGTCGGTAAATGAGGTCGATTACCGACGGGTAAAGCCGTCGTTAGATTTCCGACGGAGATGACCGTCGGTAAATCTGAAATATTTCCGACGGCTTAGGCCGTCGGTAATCGGGAATTTTTAATAAAAATAATAAAATTAATTTTATTCTTTAAGTAATTAATTAATTTAATTATTTATTTGTTTAATTATAAAAATAATTTACTCTCATATTAAAAATATTTATTTATTAATTTAATTAAAAATTACTTGTAATTTAATTTAATTTAATTATTAATTGATTTTCCATATATAAAAATGTGATAACGTAAACTAAAAAGCAAATTAAAAAAAGAAAACATAATAAATAAAAAAATTCAACGAATAAAAATCAGTAACTAAAATAATATCCGAAACGAAAAAAAATGATATCCAAAAATATGAAAAAATATAAGTACAAACAGAACTAATAGTCCTGGTACTCCTGATCATGATCGAGATCCTCTACATCATCTGGATCATCGACATGACCATGAGTACGCGGAGGCGAAGGCGGAGGCGGAGGCGGAGGCGGAGGCGGAGGCGGAGGCTGAGGCTGAGGCGGAGTAGTCAGCCGGGCGAAGCCAGCAACCGTACATCTGCTCGCTGCCGCAAAGCACCGAGTCAAAGCTCCCTCTTTGGGCCACGGTCCGCTTCAACTCGGCTATCTCCTGGTCATCCGCGGCAGAGCGACCAGTGGCAGCACTACTACTCGACGACTCTCCAGTGTGTAGGCGGCGGGCCCCTTTTTTGTAGTTGCTGGCAAGGTCGCCAGCACCATATAGGCGGCCCTTCTTCTTTCCGCCAACCACTACGCTGAGCCCTCGGTGGTGTAGATAGATCGTCAGGGCTCGAGATGGAGAACATGATGAGCTTCGAGATCTAAGCTGAGACATCCTCGCCTCAAACTCCTCTGTTAAACAAACAAATAAGTCAAATCTTTTTTTAACAAAACAATATAAACATTATTAAAAATATTTATTATATTTTATAATTACCTGAGTCCGCCTCGAACGCTCATCAACGAAATCACCAGTACTCCTCTTCGTATGAGTTGCAAGATGGAGCTCGTGCAACTGAACTTCTCTCCCCAACCTCCTCGACTGAGATTGTATTAATAAAAAAATTTAAATAAATAATAATAATAATAATAATAATAAAATAACAATTTTAAATAACAATTTTATAACACGTACAAGTCTAACTGCATCTTTGCTTTGTTGACACTTGCCTCGGTGTGCAAGTGCCACCCTTCTCGAAGGCCCTATTCTTCTTGGCCTTGGCTAGTCGCTTTGGAACTCGGGAGTTCGATGCGCTACCATTCTTGCCAGCTCGTCCCTATCCAACTGGTGGCGATCACGATGCGGGCATCTCGAAGCATGTCGAGAAAAGCGGTGGGAGGCCTTCATATGAAAATTCTTCTCCATCGCCTCCTCATCTTTTTCCTCCCAAGCAACCTAAATGCGTATCAATATAAGACATTATTAAACATAATTGAAATTTACGAAAATAAAATAATATGCAATAAAATAAAAATTGCGACTTACTCTGAAAGAATTAAACATATGGTCCGCTCAAAATCCTTGATGTCCCAGGTGGGCCAAAACTCTGGTAATTCTCCTCAATTGTTCTTTGTGATAGCTAACGCAAAGAGCTTTGAGGGAAGAAACCTGAACAATAAAAACATGTTAAATAAAAATATATATATATATACATGTAAATTATTAATAACTTCGAAAAAATTGCAAATACTTACCCTCTGCGGATGGCACGATAAGAACTTCGACCATCATACAACATCTCAAGAGTGTCAGGGCTCCTGGCCCTCCCCGCTCAAGAACCTCCTCCTGCTGAACCTCCTGCTCCTCCCAGTCTGCCCAACATCGGTGTCATCGGTGTATGGCGTACTATAATCATGGTCGGGTGATGAGCATCGACCACCGGATCGGGCACAACATGGGAACTCGAGCGCCATGTGGGCTGCTGGAATCCGGGGTGGGGATCATGTCAATGTGAGGCAAAGGTGCCGAACGTGCCCGAGTGCGTGTCGCTGGTGTCGAATGTGCCTGAGTGCGTGTAGGTGGTGCGAGAAGGTTGTCTAGGTGCGGGAGGTGTATCAGTGTCTCGGCGTAGATGTACTAGGGCGGCGTGTAGATGACAACATCGAAAACCAGTGAGGTCACGCCTAATGATGGTCGGCCTCGACGGCGAGGGGGTCGAGGCGATCCCTTCCCTTCCATTTACCACCACCGGGTGGTGCAGAAGTCTGCTCTGAACCTCCCGATGCCATATCCGCATCATAGAGCAATTAAATAAAACCAGTCATCAACTATTATATTTAAACATAACAATATTACAAATGAATTCCATAAAAATAAACAAGTTATGAAAATAACCGACAAATTAAAATATATTGTTACACATTAATTTCTCAAATTGTAAAAATTAAACAATTTCAATCGCCCATTCCGCCCACTCAATTTCGGCATCGTCTTGAGATCTTGATGGTTCTGCCACTTCTTCATTTAATTCTTCATCCCCATCTACATCTTCATATGTGATTGGATTGTCACGTAGTCGAGTAATGGGTTCCACTTCATTTACTACATTGACATGAGACATCTCATCCACTTGATAAGCCACTTCTTCCTGTGTATCATCTGCTTCAATGCGACCCCGTGGTTTTATCTTTATTGCGACACACCAACCTTGTTTGTCCCTTCGAGTTGATGGATAAGGGACATAATACACTTGTCTTACATGTTGTGCCATGATAAACGGATCAAACATTTGGTATCTTCTGCTCATGTGTATGTCAACAGTATTATATTTTCGATCCACTCTTGTGCCTCTATTTGATGGATCAAACCAATTACAATAAAATAGCACTATTTTTTTAGTATAGTCTAAAGTATTGTACGTCAGTTCATATATATGTTGAATCACGCCGTAAAAGTCATCTTCACCTCCATCTGTGGCACCTTTTACATAAACCCATTGTTGCTTGTTTTTCCCCTCTGTTTTTGACTGGGTTTGGATTTTGTATCCATTTCCAAAGAATGTGTGCCATTCTTTTACACGTGATTTAGGACCATGAGATAAATTTCTCAAGTGTTGGATTTTAGGGGATTACGCCTTTCGCTATACACCTGTGTAAACACCATGTGCAAACAAATTATGGTTCGTATTTTCAAACAATATTTTTGTATTTTCAAACAATAAATAATAATAATATATATATGACGACTCAAAAAACATACCTGGTTCCTAAACCACGTTGGGAAATATTCATGAATATAGAGAGAAGAGTCTTATGCGCTTGTGGGCTTAGTTAACAAGAATGCCACTGATCAAGTCATTATCAAACAAATGATCAAGAGCAATTGTGGATTAAAGAAATTGAAAGTGGTCAAAATGATACATCACGTTAGATACGGTGATATACGCACGGTTGATCAACACGTGAGCGTGGTGACTTCCACACTTCGCGTTATCCGATTATCCACCTCCTTTCCACCATGGCGGCCAGGAAGGCAAAATCTTGATAAGGCAAGCGGGTGTCTTTCACTTTCAATTTCTACTTCATTCCTACTATTTGTTGGTGTCAACATGAAGTTCGGAAAATAATGGGAGCAGGAATGGATTGTCTCACGGTGTAAGGAAGGTGCACAAATAGATCCTTGACCCTGGCCTTATTTTTCACCGACCGTTTTGAGTCACCCATAAATCTAAAAATAACAACGTTGATGATAAAAATTGATACATTTAACCCTTCAAATAAATATTTATTTTAGAGTATACTTTATTATAGTACCTTTCGAATGGATACATCCATACGTATTGAGCAGGTCCACCAAGCCTAGCTTCATGTGCAAGATGCACTCGCTAGATGCTCCATAGAATCAAAGAAAGCGGGGAAATATTCTCTCCAACTTACAAAGAATGGCGGTATGTTACGTTTCCATCCTTATGAGATCATCCTCTCTCAATGTCACGAGAACACAAATCTTTAAAGAATTGGTGAGTTCGATCGGTGGATTTAAAACATTTGACGGCAAGGAACTAAATGCAATAGGAAGTAAACACTCCATGAATACATGACAATCATGGCTTTTCATCCCAATCATGGTTCCTTTGTTCACATCGGCACATCTTGCCAAATTAGAAGAATAACCATCGGCATCAAGTTCTTTTATCCACCAAGCAGATGACTTGGCTTCCTCGTGATTAAAGAGTAACGAGCTTTGGGTTTGAGGTCTTCCCATCCGACCGATTCGTCAAATGCAAGTCCTTTCGCCTCTGATAAAGTGGTAAGTCTAGTCGGCCTTCTCATTGTCTTTGTTTTTCCTCGGCGTTCATCACCGTGAGAAAAACATTGTCAAAAGTTCTTCTCAATGTGCATAACATGAAGGTTGTGTCTCAATAAATTATCTCTCGAGTATGGCAGATCCCAAAAAATACTTCTTTTGTCCAATTATGCCATTGTCCATATCCTTCAAATCGATCCAATTTGCCAAAATCGTGATTTTGGCGGTTCCATAACCACTTTCCCGGATACATTACGGCGTCAACCTTGGGGCGGGCCATCTAATTCAACTTCCCTTCTTGAAAGCGTTCTTATTAGTCTAAATGCATGATCATCGAGTAAAAACCTGCGATGTGAGTCAAACCAAGAACTCTTCCCCCCAAATTTCAAGGTAAAGGCCTTTGTATGCTCCATGCAATGCGGACATGCCATTTTACCATGAGTACCCCAACCAGACAACATGCCATATGCAGGGAAGTCATTAATGGTCCACATCAGCGTTGCCCTCATTGTAAAATTCCTCTTTCGTGCAATATCGTGCGTCCATGACACCATTCCACAACCTTTTGAGATCGTCAATAAGAGGCTCTAAATAGATGTCAATACCATCTGTCCGGATTATCTGGACCGGTATAACACAGGTCAAGAACATATAAGGCTTAGACATGCACATTTCGGAGGAAGATTGTATGGGAGTAGCGATAAGCGGCCAACAAGAATAAGGTTTCGCCGTGGATTGAACATACGGGTAAAACCATCGAGCATAAGCCAAGTCGTACATTACGTGGATCTGCTGCAAAATCGGGATGCACACGATCAAAGTGCTTCCAAGCTTCACCATCGGAAGGGTGGCGCAACATACCTGAAGTGCTTCTATTCTCATAGTGCCATGTCATTTTGTCTGCGATGCGTGGTGATGCAAACATTCTCTGACCTTGGAATAATTGGCAAATAAAACATTGCCTTCAGGAACTAGTTTTTGTCTACCGTCAGATTATTAGTATGTGACATATACCTAGGCTCACCACAAAATTTGCATTCAACTAGCGCACCATCGTTTTACCAAACTCATTGTCGTAATACAACATACACCCTCTCACACAACAATCAATCCTTTTAGATTCCATCCCCAACTTGGACACTAAGCTTTTAGCCTCGTAATAACTTTTTGGCAAACCATCTTTGATAGGTGACGAGTCCAACATCATTTTCGATTCTGAGATCCAAGCACGCCGGTAGCACCACAGTTGGACTTAAGAGCTAAGAGCCTCACACACATTGATAACTTAGAGTCTGTAGACCCTTCAAACAACGGCTTGTTTGTTTCTAACAATGATTATAAAATTTTTGTCTTTGTCTCATTTGGAAGTTCATCTGTGTCATCATCTTGTTGCTCATCGAATAACACGTTCACCCCCAAGGCATCACAAACCATATCTTGCATCAATTCAATCTGCTCACCACATTAGAATCACGAATCGCTTGAAGCACCTTCGCAATTATCAATGACCCCTAAATCAACGTGAGGCAACTTTTTCACCATGTGTAGTCCAAATCCGATAATTAAGCCTAAATCCAGCTGAATACGGTGGTGCGTGACCTCACTTGGGCTCTTAATCCTTCTGCAATCACAATTAAAGCACGGACATCTAATCCCTCCATTAGTTTTGAAATCTTTATGTACCATTGCGACTTGGACAAAGTCACGCAACCCGGTATAAAAATCTGGTTTCAAACCCCTCTCCCGGATACAACCTATCGTACATCCAACTACGACTCGAAAGAAAATATTCCATCTTACGCATGTCAAAAAAAATCACAATTTCAGCGACGACGGCGTTCTTACAACCGCTCTCTTTCTTTAAATGGTATGACTTATCCCATTCGAGAAAAAACTTTTTGAGAACTTCGTATAATAATCATTCCTTAATTCTCGTATCTTATACTTGACAAAATTTATTGACATTTCCCATTGGTCTCTCGAGTACACAAAATGAACGCAGATTATGAACACCGCAATCAAGTATGCACCCAGAGAACAAAAGGAAATGAATCGAACGAAATTTCATCAAATATAAAGATACGAGAATTAAGCAACAACTATTATCACGAGTAAAGAAAAAGTTTTCCCAAACTGTCCGACTTGGACAATTCAAAGTTCAATATACAATGAGCACATGGTACCTAAAAGAGTATATGAACTCAATAATATATTAAACCTCAAACGGGAAGCTAAGGCTTCTCTCCGATACTAATAACAAATATCAAACATCCATTCGATCAATGATTAACATAACAATTAGATAAGCAGAAGTGACAAGGGTAGAATTAGTTTTATTATATATATATATATATATATATATATATAATAAAAAATATTTTATTTTCCTTTTTCATTTAATTTCTTATATGATATAATATTTTATAATTTCTTAAGGTAATCATATTGGAATATCTACCTAGTATATTTTTTGAGATATAATAACACATGTTTTTATTTTTTCTTTTATATTATAACTAAAATAGAAATATTGGAAATATGTGAAAAAACTAACTTGACTCATGCCATAGCTCAGCCAGTTAATCAAAAAGAGAGAGGGAGAGAAAAATATAAATATAAAAAAAAACAGCATAAGCGCCTGATTTTGATGAATTGATGGTCGGGTTTGGTGGAAGCCCTGTTTCCAATAATAATGGGTATGAAGCTTTGTCTTCAGTTCCTGTTTTCTTTTCTTCTTTTTGTTTATATTAGGAATTGATACTATAGGGGATTTGAGGTTGAAGTCATTACTAATTAGCATAAATGTTCAATAGAATTGTTTTCCTTAATAGCGGTCTCTGAATTTATTCATGTCTACCTACCTGTTAGTTCTAAAATTTATGATAATTCACATGATGCTAGTCTTTCTAGTATAAATGGCTGAACAAGTTAAAGGGCTAACATGATAGTATCAGTTTTATGGATTTAAGAACTAACTCGTACACATACATAAATTCAGGAATTAAACTGAAAGTAATTTGCCTATTTTACTCAACTAACTTCCTTATAATGGTTTTACGTAAATAGAATTACAAGTTTTTATAATGGCACAAAATAGCTCTGCCTATCAGCAAGTGGCTATGATGAAAAGTTTTTACCGGCTAACTTATTTGCATAGAGTACTTTATGCTCTTAGCAAGCTTTGGGTGGTGTCGGTGTAAATAATTTCGCTACTCCGTCTATTCTATATTGTAAATATCTCCCTAATTTTTATTTGTCAAACGATTTTGAACTGGAAATTGGTATCTGTAAAATTGTATTAAAACTGAAGAGAGTGGAAAAGAAGTATTATCTGGGAATATCTTGTTATGATCCCAAAACACACATCCATTGATTAATTCTGCTACTACATCCATTGAACGTCAAAACACACATCACCTCAAAATTCTCTCTCTGTAGAGAACTATGATGCAAATCAAACTAAATATGTCGGTGTGGGGGTCAGTAGCCAACCCTTTTCCACCCAATGAGTCAACCGGCATTTCGTTAGAGTGCATACCTAATTCTCAGAACAAGAGCGTGTCCACGTCCTTCGATGTCGATGGCGATCTCAGAAGCGGTGTGGTGGCCTCGAACTAAAAATCTTGAAAAAACATAGAAAATTTTAACTAACAAGCTACCAAATAGCAATCAACAAAAATGAAAGGTCGTTAGTACTTTTTGTATAAATCATAACTATAAGTAAATCATCTAACACAATTTATTATTATGTGTATTTGAATTAATTTTTTTTTCAATTTATTATTATGCCGCAGTCCACTTCTCCAATCTCTATTTCATCTTCATTATTTTACAAGTTATTATTATTATTTTACAAGTTAGCAAACAGTTCTTTTTCTCAATAAATAAATAAAAAACAGCAAGTTAACATCAAGTTTGAACTATGAAAGAATTACTCACCAATGCTTGCACCAAGGCATAAAATTTCACAAACTATGCAAAGATCTTTCTCCTTTATCACGGAGACCAAAAAAATGTAAATTGAGAGCATACCATTAATAACCGAGATAAATTTCTATAACATATGAAGAGGGTGCCCAACAAGTAAAACATATTCAGAGCAAATACCAAATAAGTTTATTGTGTAAAAAACAGTCAATCATAAAAAAATACCTCAACAAATAATACACCACACCAAAAGAGGGGAAAACATGGTAAAGTACAGATCCAAAAGAGAAAGAAACACTAAGTTACCTCACATTCCTTTTCTCTCTCCTATTCTTCCTCACATAGACTCTCCAAACCGTAGCAGTGGGCCCACTTTGGTGATGCACCCATTGCTCACTTGGACCTTCATTCTCTACTTGGGTCCTATCAATTAGCTCTAATTTTTAACTTTAATTTCACCCTCATTCTAATGTTAGTCGATGCTAAACAAGTTTTATGACCATGAAGAAAATTGTCATGGAGAAAACTCGAATTATGGTTCCAAAATAAAATTTCTAACCAATTTATTACACAAAACAATGTTTGACTTCAAATCCACACATAGTGGTTGTTGTATCTTGAACTGCATTTTAGGATGACAGATCTATCAGGTAAGATGAATTATGATTGTATTCATTAAATGTTTTTCACAATAAGAATGACATTAAACGCAGCATTCTCGTTGAACGTTCTATCATAATATACAATCCTTAAGGGTTTTTTCATACTTTTATTGATGGCATAGACTGAGCAAGTCATGGTAACTCTATAGTATACATTTATTTTTAAATGATAGATATAGATTATTTAAAACAACTACCATATTTTAAATGGCATTTTTTAAAAAAAAAATCTATATGCAAAAGCAATTTTATGGCCAAAAAAGCAATACAGTATATTAATAGTGCTATTTAAAGTAGCTTTAGCGATGATACCATGGTCCATGAAATACTATACATTAAATACAGTATACCACGAAATACTATACATTAAATACTATGAAATATTTTACATTAAATACAATACATCAATACAGTAGCTTTAGCAATGATACCATGAGATACTATGCATTATAGTGCCTTGATTTCACTACAAGTGCTTTCTGATTTGGCAAATCTCACACTAGTTTAGAACTGTTTAAGAAAAGCTAGTCATTGATTCATAGTATTTTGTAACTAGTTAACTTCTATTAAAATTTGTTTTAAAACAGTTCGCATCTAAAAAAAATAGCACACATATTGACCATTGGATGAATGAGTGATTTCTACATTTCTATCTTATCCAATATACACCCTTAGATCTAGCTGAAAGGGAGAACGAAAAGGAAGAGAAAGAGTATGGAAAAAGTTGCAAAAGGAAAAAAACCAACTTTCAAATGGTTTCCTTCAGAACCAGTTTTGCCTCAAAAGTGGTTCAGAACCATTTTTAGAAAAACTTAGAAGTTATCAAACATCTTACAATAAAAACAGGCCTATTGCAAACATATTGTTTTTGAAAATGCCTCAACAGAACTTCTAATCTCACAGTATATAGTCAAACTATTGATAGTTTTAAGAACATATTTATAGAATAGCATGATATTCCACAGCAGATGTACCACAATGAACTCAAATGAAGTTTAAAAACATAAAGAAATACATTTTCAATCAATGTTTACAATAATGGATACACAAACCTTTGCCTCCACAAGGATTAGTGGTCTACTTTCTATCTTAACACGCCCGACAATAGCAATTCTTTGCCGACCCTGCTGATCAACCACAATCACTTCTTTTCCTGATTTTAATTCAGACAGGTAGCATGTTCTGCCTCCTGGAACAGCAACATAGACATAGACATAGACATAGACATAGACATAAGCATATACTGTTGTCCACAACTTTTAATGAGCAGAAGTTTCTTCATCACAAAGACATAGACATAGTATCAATACCAGCTCCCATTGATAGACCAAAAAAGAAAAAATCAACAATGACAAGGCTACATAAGAAGTGTTCAGTGCATTCTATCTCAGTAATAGGGAAAAAAACATGAATGAGAAGGGGATCAAAGAAAAATGAAAGATATATCAACAGCACAATGATGGCCCAAAATTGAAAAATTATATCACCAGACAACTAAAAAGAAGTGCCATATTTCATGAATTCCTTCAACAACTTATTCCATATCACCAGGTCAAAGCTATGAACAACCATTTCTGGATAATCATCAACTATCAATAACTAGTTACATGTTGGTTGACCAACATGAAATTACCTCTCGTTAATTGCTTTGACTGTATCACACATAAACATCAATGCTCCTGCTATTGCTTCAGTTAAGCAAACATCCATAATTCCTTTGATTTCCAATTTTATCAAATCATACCCTCATACTTCATCCACCCTCTAACAAGGCAAATCATTCCCAATACTTCTTACAAGTTTACAACACGTATCAAATAAATGTGAAAAGGGCTTCGACAAAATATATTCGAACATGTAAACCACGAGCACCAAGTCATGATTTCAAATGAGCAATGAAAAGTGGCAACTCAAGTTTAAAACAAAATCAAGAGTTAAGTAAATTTTCTATAATACCTTTGCAGCACCTAATTAAATTAAATCCAGAAACTTGTAACCAAAGCATCTTTGAACCCCTTTGCCGTTTCTAAAGGGCATAAGCGATTAATCTTGCATTATTTCAAATATACACAAAAATCAAGTTGAATAAAATACAAGCACGACCCCAAAACTATGGCCAGATGACTTGAACCTTACTCTCACCCTACCCACACATCATAAGGATCCACATGTTATGTAACTTAGCATCACAGCTACTAACACAAACAACACTTCATAATTTGAAAACAAAAGGTCGTGCATTGCATTACTAGTTTCGGGCAATAATAGCATAATCTGAAGACAAATTAAGTTAACCCTGAACTTCCCTCTTAAGTAAATCTGTTTCACAGCAAACATCACCAAAATTGAATAGCTAAAGAACACAGTTCAAATTATTTATTTCATCAACACAGGTGCCTAAAGAAGGTGAAGCAATCAGTTTTGAGGGAGAAAAACTCTCAAGCAACAGAGATGAAACCGATTGAAACCCAAAAAAAAAAAGCATAGATGAAATCGAACTGAAACCCAAAACCCCATTTTCAGAAACGAAATCGAACTGAAATGAAATCAAAGCAGAGATGACTAGCAAGTTTGTACTGAACTTGATAGACCAACAGATACAAACCGATTTCAGATACAAAACCAAAACAGATAAAAATAAGACAACGAAGTAAACAAAGAAGAACGAGAACAATACTTACTTGATGTGCCGTGGAGAACGCCGGAGCAACAGAGAAGAAGACGAAGAGGAGAGGACACAGAAGATCACGAAGACGCAGAGGAGACGCAGAAGACGCAGAGGAGATGCGGCGTGGTGGCGTCGCGGTTTCTCTCTCCGGCGTCGGCCAGCTATGACGGATTAGTGGAGGCACGGGGAGGGCGATGGAGCGCACTATGGGAGTCAACCGGTGAGAGGAGTGGTGGAAGACCAGAACCCGGCCACTGGGCAGAGGGGCGATGGGCGTGCGGCCCTGGCAGAGGCAGATGTGGTGGGCTGCGCAAGACCGGGAGCAGGAGGACGGAAGAGAGGTGGTGGTGGCGGCTACCGGGAGCGAAAGAGAGAGAGGAGAAGAAGAAGCGATAAAGCGAGAGCGAAAGAAAAGGGAAGAAAGCGGTTTTGTCTGGTCAGATCTGGACTTTATCAACGGCCACATTAACATTGCAAGCGGTCTAAACCCGTCGGAAACTTTCGGGTTTATCGATGGCTTTTTCAAATACCGAAGCGGGTTAATGCCGTCGGTATGTGAAAAAGCGAAGCGAAAACTAATATCGGGTATACTGACGGCCTTTTCGACGGTGCATGGCCGTCGAAAAGACACGGCTTTCGGCCTGGCCGTCGGTAACATTGACCGTATGACGGATTGGACTTACCGACGGGCAAAGCCGTCGGAAAAGCCGTGTTTTTTGCGACGGCCACAGACCGTCGGTAAAAGGCCGTCGGTATACCTGTGATTTCTTGTAGTGTATAGGACACATAATTGCCACATCACCACTTCACTTGCCACATCACTAAATTTGTGATCCAATTTTACTGTTAGGTAAAATGTCAGAAATTTTAAAAATTAGGGGACCAAAATTATGGACTGATGAAAATTGGGGGACCAAAACTGCAGTTAAGCCAATAAATTATTAACAATAGTGCTTCTAATCTATGAAAAAAGAGGAAAATACAAACCAGTAAAAGAAATTTCGGAAGAAGGAGACCACTTGAAATTTGTATAAAAATTTTGATGAGGTGGAGAGAAAACGAGCAACACCAACGGAATGAGAGAAAAGTGAATAAAAGAAAACACGCATTGCACTGATACAAAGCAAAGAAAAATTTCTTCTTTTTTGCGGCTTGCTCTTCGTGTGATTGGGCCCTGAGGTGTTGAAGGGATACATACCATGTGTGAGGAGAGTATTATATTATTTTTTAGGAATGCTAGCGTCACACCCTCTGACATAGGGGTGTGCAAAAACACCAGTAAACCTGAACCAGACTAAAAACTATACTGGACTGTTTAGAAAAGCCCATACCATTTAAAAAAAAAAAATACTAACCCAGCCCGTTTAGTAACAAAATAAGAATACTGGGATTCCTCTTCTGGAAACCAGTAAATACCACTTTCAATAATAATACCATTTGTGATTCAACACTTACGCTCTCGGCTCTCAATTTGCTTCCCGTCCTTACATGATTGAAATTGAAACAGTTTCCTTCTTTTCCTTTTCAAACCGTACCCAATTCTTCTTCTATTTTATTCCTTCTCAAATGGAAGATGAAGTGAATAGGGAATTGAACATTCTACCATCATCGCGCTCTGATTCCTCACTACTGCGACTGTGATCGTCATCATCGAAGGCGGAGGTCGGTGCTCTGTCGGTGGACCTGCAATTGTCGATAAGCGTGGGTCCACCAGCGGTGCTGATGTGCGAGGGGTGGAGGCGCTGAAATGGGAGGCGGCAGAGCAAATCCGGCTGGCGGCGATGGAGAAGGCGTACGCGGAGAGGATGAGGAAGCTGACGCGGAGGGTGATGGAGATGGCGCTAATGGAGCTCGTCGTGCGAGGCAAATGTGGGAGCATGCGAGGGAAAAGTTGAGAGAGCAGAGAGGATCAAAGAAAAAGCCACCAGACAGGTGGATTTCATGTGCTGGTTTTAAACTAGTAGAAAACAGGTAAACCAGTAATAAAGCGGCACAAAAAATAAACCAGTTATGAACCGGTTCAAAACCAGTATAGAATCGGTTCGGGAAAAAAATCTGTTTCTCAAACAGTTTTAAATTACTGGATTGGAAACCAATTTGGTACAAATATGGTATGGTTCTTGTACCATGCACAACCCTACTCTGACACACTCCTTTGAACACACTATCAACTATTGGGTCACGTCACACATTTTTTTTCTTTTCAAAATCAATCGTTGGATTGAAAGTTACTATCATATATATCATATCTATAAATTTTAACATTAATCTATGATCATTTGCTATGTCAACAAGATGCGTCAAGATTAACGTTATTTGTAATTACACCGTTGACGTTAGACGCATCTTGATGACATAACAAATGATCATAGATTAATGTTAAAATTTAAAGATATGATCTATATGATAGTAACTTCCAATGATTGATTTTGAAAAAAAAGTGTAACGTGGCCCAATAGTTAAGAGTGTGTTCAAAAGAGTGTGTCAGAGGGTGTAACGCTAGCATTCTTCATTATTTTTTTAACAAAATGTTAGTGGGACGATAAAATATTTTATATATTACTATTAAGTAAGTTGTAAACTTTGGGGGTGACCATGGCCACATTGGGTCACCCCATTCCCTTCGCCACAATGCATCATCGTGTAACATTACAATTATGTGTTCTTATATGTGTATATTGATAGTATGTCATAATTATGTATATGCGTCTGTCTTGATTGTTGGTTCTTCTCTTCATAGGGTTTGAACACGATTTCTCACCCACACAACCTTTTTTAGTCTTGCGAGAGAGAAGGAGTCTACGAGATGCATATGTGTAGCTGAGTGGTGAGTCAATGGGACGTTTCACTCGTTGTGTTCTTATGTTTTCATTACTTATTATGTTATGAGAATTGTAGAACGCTGATAAATGTGACATCTAGTCATGAGGTTGTCTTTTTATTTTTATGTTTTCGTACAATTTTCCGATCGCTTTATAATACTTCTTATTATGCTCTTTTAGTGATACTCTCTTTTATGCTTGTTAAAAGGTTTTCAAAAATCTACGTTTCTATTCCACAAAAGTATAACCTTTTCAACCTATTATTCATACAATACACGATTCAAGTTAGAGGGTGTCACAATTTGCATTATTTAGAGTAGTACCTCATTTGAGATTTCTTATTCACTATGAAATGGGAATGTTTACGAAACTTAGTTTGCAAATTAGTCATAACTCTTTTGTATTCCAAGGATTTCTCAAATAACAATAACAACTTTAGCAAGTATTACAAGGATTAGGTTTTGAATCTATCAATATTTATTTAAATGAAACATGAAGTTCACCTATCACTTTTATTCACGAAATTATTTTATGAACGTTATATCTTGTCAAAAGTAAGAATTAAATATTTACTCGTAAAACAATTAGTTTTTGAGAGAAAAAATCTGACTTACTTTACGAAGAATTCTGTGATTACATCATTGTACATTAGGCAAAATGATAGTTAATTAGGGCGTTACAAGACCCATTGACGCGATGAAATAGGCGAAATGGACCATTCAGAGGCCAAAAAATGGGAAGAGCATGGAAGAAATATGCTGCAAGAGCGGCTGAGTAAGCGGAGAAACGCACACCGTCTGTGGTGGATGCAGGTGGGCAAATGCATGTGTAGGACATTTAATTAATCGTAGTTGTAATTGTGTAATTGGGTTTTCATATGTTAATTAAATTAAATGATTGTTTTGGCATTTTGTAGAGGAAAATGATGAGACTGAAGACACACGTTGGTCTCATTTTTTTTTTTTTGATTGAAGAAAGTTTAGTGAAATTGGGCTCCGGGGGCTCCACAGGGCCAGGAAATACCTTGGGGCTCATTGAGCACTTACCAAAGAGTTTACATATCGCCCACCAACAGCATCCTCACATCAATTCCAGGAGTTGAACACGGGTCTTAGCCGTGCCCACTCCCTTTACCAAATGAGCCAACGCTTGTTGGCACACGTTGGTCTCATTTTGATTGCAAATTTGGCATTACATATCATACATTTAATAGTAGAGGTCATTTTTATCAGCAATGGTGTATCATTCAGCTTTTAAGATCAGTTTATTGCTTCTTCTCCACGTGGGTTTTGCAGCGTCCCGATATTTGCATATTTTAAATATACACCGGATGAACCATGCGTTGCACAGATTTGTTTATATTTTATATAATATATAATTTAAAAAAATATGTAAAAGATATATAATTTAAATATATAAAAATATTTTATATAGATCTCTCAATAAATTGGTGTTCAATTGATGCATTGTCATATTTTAACGTGTTTTTAGTATTTGTTGACAGACTTAGTAGGTATATTATGTAACAATTTAGTATCCCGTCAAAAAAAGTAATAATTAAGTATAGTCGTATTGAAATATTGTATTAACTAACTCATTTATTTATAAATTATTTTCTATATATTATTTGTTACCGTATTTAATAATTAGAATTATTAATTTATTTAGTAAGATTATAATTGAGACATTAATATGTCAAAAGATAACTCTATCAAATAAAAATTCTATCAAAAAAGTTTATTAATCTTATTATGGTATTATATTTTTTTCATACGTATATTTCTTATCTTGGTTATCAACAAATAATTGAAATCCTTATTGTTATATTATTGTTGACAATGAGATATATAATTGTCCATGATAAAATATAGATTTTATCAAATATAATCTCACATAAGTAATTATTATTGGCTTTTGGTTATTATCGCTACATATAATCTAATTTTTGAAAGTCAATTTTTCTACAATTGGTTGTTATTTTGTTCTACAAATAAAATATCATTTGGAGTCATTTATCATTGAAAGTATTTATAAAATAAGTACTTTTACATCAGTATCACCTTTTGTAATAATCTTTATTATAATTATTTAATCTCTTACAATAAGAAATTTTATTCCATTACAAATTTCTTATGTAATATTAATGTTTCTAAGTAGCATAATTGGTATTTTTGTTGAAAATATAGTAAAATTTAAGTTTTGTAGTAAAATGGTATTTGTAATGTAATATTAATATTTCTAATTTTCTTATGTAACACTATATTTTATATTTTATATTTGATAATTATATTTAATAATCCATAGTGTAACTTTATTGTATTTTTAGTTTTTTGTCCAAATTATAATTAAAATTAACATTGCAGTTAAGCAATTTTAATATTTAATAGAATGTCTAAAAAATTTCATATTTAATAGTTGATAGAACTAATATTTAATAAATAGAACTAATATTTAATAAAGTAATAAAATGTTGAAATTAGTTAATAAAAGCAATTAAAAGGTTATAACTCATGGAGTAAAATAAATCTATTTAATTCTAAAGCTCATGTTTTTTTTACTTCTATATACGTGTGTGTTTGTGTGTGTGTGTGTGTGTGTGTTACGCCAAAAAAAATATCTAATTACACCAAAAAAATATACGTGTGTGTAGAGAGAAATAGATAAATAGACAGATAGATATAAATGAGATAATATACAATATCATATAAAATTTTTCAATAGTAAATAGCATGCACTTATTTTATACAGTAACTAATTTTATTAAATATAATTA
This sequence comes from Calophaca sinica, assembly GCA_037113605.1. Classification (NCBI taxonomy): domain Eukaryota; kingdom Viridiplantae; phylum Streptophyta; class Magnoliopsida; order Fabales; family Fabaceae; genus Calophaca; species Calophaca sinica. The sequence continues at coordinate 97,314,209 of CM073733.1, read as the reverse complement.
TTTTTCATTTTTAAAAATAATATTTAAATAGAGTAATAAAATGATAAAATTGATTAATCAGAATAATTGAAAGGTTGTAACTCATAGATTAGAATATACTTGTATTCAATGTTATATCTCAAGTTTAATATATATATATAGATATCATTATCTAATTTTAGGAAATAGCACTATATTTATATTTGATAATAATATTTAATAATTTATATTGTTATTTTATTATTTTTTAAATATTTTTATCAAGTTGTAAATAATATTTAACGTCATCATTAAGCAATTTTAATATTTAATAGAACTTCTAAATTTTTTTATATAATAATATCTAAATAGAGTAATAAAGTGATAAAATTGATGATAGGTAAATGAGTAACTCGTGAATAGAAATAATTTTGTATTTAATGCTAAAACTCAAACTTCCTTGTAAATATAGTAATATTAAGTTTTCATCAATCATACAAATTATTGTCATTCTCATCTAATTTTTCTAGTACATATTTTCATCTAAATTTTGATATTATATTTTTGGTTTTCGATTATGCCATTGAATTTTATATTTATTTTTCAAACTATGCATGTTAAACTTTCCTATAACATTTGTCATAGAACAATATAGTTTTTAGTCACTATAATAATTAAATAATAAATAACAATTTCAAAATGAATTAATCAAGCGTTAATAATAATAAAATAAAAGTAAAAATTCAGTAAACAATAACATGATAACAAATTTGAATATTTGATCATAAATTAAAATGAAACATAATTATAGTAAATTCAATAATTTAAAATAACAATATATATAAGATAATATAGTAAGCATTTTATTAAAAGAAATTTTATAGTTTAAAAGGTTACTGTAAGATTGCATCAACTTTTTCAAACGATTGCTTTGATGTGCTGAAAAAACAAACTCAAATACAACATAAAAATAAATAAATAAATTATGGTTGAACTGAAATAGAGCGTTTGCCTTTAAATTGAGTACATTAATGACTTTCTGTCTTCCCAAATGGTGGAAGAATATGAAAGGAAATGGTCATTAATTCAAATATCTCTTCCTTTAATTTAAACCAGAAGCATGATAGCATACTTGCCCACATCCAATACTGCCCAACAAAATCCAGCTTCTTAGTCTTCTTCTTTATGAAAGTACTCCTTAAACTCTCTAAGCTCCTTTTTAGATCCAGCAAGAACCATTTTGCAGGATTAATTGCAAACACATTCCAATGAGTCGTTGGTTTGGAAATGACACTTGTGAATTGGAAAGTCCATGAATTCAGTGTTGTTTATAATAATATTTATATATTAATATTTAAAAAAAATTATAAAAACTTATTATAAAGTAAATATATAAAAATATAGCAAGGAAAAGGATTTTATTAATTTTAAAATACAAAAATAATCAAAGTTAATTATATTAAAAGTTTTGATTAACTAATTTATTTTAGACAATATTATTATGTAGTCTACATGTTGATGAGTTAATAATAATAGTCAAATCTTTTGATGAGGTTAATTGTTGAAAACATAATGTGACAAAAGGTTAAATATGTTGAGAAAGCTTGTTAAATAGTTTGATGTAGAAAACCTTTTAAATATGTTTTTACGATAGAGTGTTTTTTTTCTTATTTATCATTCTGTTTAATAATAAGAATTTTCAACCCTTGATATTATATGCTATTTGTGTAATACATATATGTAAATGTCAAATATTAGATCGCTACTTAAATTTTAAATAGTAATCACTAAAAACTAAATGTATGCTACAACCATATCACATTTTTTATTTGTATTAAATGTATGCAACAATACATCTTTAAAAAAACATATTGCAATAGGCTCATTTGAAACATAATAATTATACATTTAATTTTATTTTTAAATTTAATATTTATATATAATTTGAATTTACGTTTATATATCTGATATAGTATTTATATATAAATTATATAAATAGGGTAAATAATTTCATTCAAATTAATTCTATTATATTAAACTTAGTAAATAATAAATTTATATATTTTTATTTAGTAATTTTAATAATAATTTCAATTTAATTTTAACTATATTTTTATAATTTATCATTTAAATTAAACTCTTTCCAAATTTAAAAAATCCCCAAACATGTACAAATGAATTTTACGTTTGAAAATAAATTTAATAGTTCACATTTAGCATTGTCATCATCTAATCTCAATGATTAATATTTAATTACATATAAAAAACATATTTGATAAATTATAAAATTATTTGATTATTTTCAAACTTTTTTGTTTGAAGATGTGATTAATAATTGGTACTATCATCAGGTTATTTTAATATTTCGCGTTTTAATTATGCATATTAAATAATTGAAATTAAATATTACATAATTTCATTTAATTAATATGAAATATTTTTTTTAAAATTATGATTAGTATTAATTTTAGGATAAAACTTTTATACAGTACCTTGTAATAAAATACTAAAACTCTCAAAAACTACTTGAAGAGGTGTATTGAGAAATTGTATCTTTGCCCCTATTTATCAAAGAAAACTGTATTTTTGTGTCTAGATTCATATGAAAGGGTCTGAGACACTAGACCTAAGTTGTATCCTTAATTTTATTGTAATAAAAGGACAAATACTTGAATGGTAACTTGCTTTTTTGTGGTTTATTGATACTTTAATTCTGCATATTCTCAAATGATATAAAAATTATTTTATAATAATATCTTAAATAATTTAAGTATCAACTAAAATAATAAATTCTCATTGTAATTTTCAGTTATTTTATATATATATTTATATTTTTTTTGTAGTTAATATTTAATATTATATGGTGACATTTATTTTTTACCCAAATTAATTGAAATGAAAATACATATACATGAATAAATACTCAATTTGTAAGTAATTTTTTAATTACAATTTTACTATTATTTTATATGAATTATTTGATGTGAATATCTTAAATGTGTTTTACTAACTAAATTAATATACTATCGGTAAATTAAATAAGAACTCTCATATTTAACATAATATATTTTTTAAGCTCAAAACATATATTGTCATGAATATATATATTGTTAAAATTGAAATACACATATACATGATTGTTGATATCGGGGTGATAATAGGGTACAGTTTTATAAAATTATTATAGAGTCCTTAAATAATAATAATAATAATAATAATAATAATAATAATAATAATAATTTTATAACTCATTTGCTTAATAGCTAATTATAAGTACAACAGGTTTGGTAAAGAATGCTGATTAGGATCTATGACACGCAAAGCTCCGAAAATAGAACTAAAATCCATATTCAATATCCCATGCACTCAGAATCCACTTACTTGGTCTTTAATCTTTTTTTTTTCTTATTCTATGCTCTATGAAGAATTCCACTTCGTAGTGACTCGTCAAAATCACGACATTGAAGACGGTGACCATGATCAAGCTATGCTACCATGTCCTAATCTGTGATGCGGCTAGTCTCAGAGTCCGAGGCTACTACTTCATCACTATTGATTAACTCAAAAGACTATCCCCAGTGATTGGTTGAATAGTTGAATGTATGACGTACACATACAACGTATGATCTTACGATATTATGATCATTCTCCTCCCTATAGAAATTAGAAGTCCCACATGGAAGAATGAGATGGCCTGATTAGTGGTTATAAGTAGGGGGCAACCCTCACCCTATGAGCTGATTAGTGGTTATAAATGGGGGGCAACCCTCACCCTATGAGCTAGCTTTTGGGGTTGAGTTAGGCTCAAACCCAAATTCTAATATGGTATCAGAGCCTATCATAGATCCATTTGTTGGGCCACCCATTATCGGGCCACTCGGGTCACGCTCCAGTTGTCTAGTCTTGGGCGTGAGGGGGGTGTGTTAGAAGTTCCACATGGAAGAATGAGATGACCTGATTAGTGGTTATAAGTGGGGGGCAACCCTAACCCTATGAGCTGATTAGTGGTTATAAATGGGGGGCAACCCTCACCCTATGAGCTAGCTTTTGGGGTTGAGTTAGGCTCAAACCCAAATCTCTATTATATACAAATCGAAAGAAACCTCATTGATTACTATACAAATGGCGACCTCGCATAGAATTAGCAATAAATAGGTATTAGGTGTCATGTTTAAAAATGGAAATACGCATATGTGTTTTCATGATTCAGCATTAGAATGCTTAAGTGGAAAATAATAATAATATTAAATACGTTAATTATTTATTTATTACCAAAATGCAATTAATGTTTGATCATGAAATTAATGCTATCAACCGTTTTATAGAAAAAAATTAAGTGTGTAACGTTTAAAAAAGAAACCTGATCAACGTATTAAATGGTCAATTTTTTAATATTGAATTGTATGATCCAAATTTAACTAATAAAAAAATAGACAGAAAAATTGAAAACGTGAATAGTCATGTGGCAAAATATTAATTCATGTAAAATATAAAAAATGAAAAATTCGATTCAATAGTCTAATGGCTAAGTCATATGGCCTGTTTTTTGTTATTTACAGTATTACTAACAAAATATGCTTGAATCTAATAGACAAAAAATTTATGTAATGAAAAATGATGGGAATCGAATAAAAATAAAAGTATTATATTAAATAAATAATAAATAATACAAATTTTGGTATAATCACTCATTAATGATATTCTGAATTAAAACTTAATGAATAAATTAAAAATTTATTAGCTTTTAATGCATTGATTTTTTTTAATGGGTTGAATTACTATTTCCAATTTAATGCAATAGAAGCAACAAAAATAAGAGGAGCGAATACTACCAAAAAAAAAAAAGAGGAGCGAAATGTCTTGACTGGCACCCAAAAAAAAAAGAATAATGTCTTGACTGTTAAAATCAGAAATTAGGGATTGTTTGATTGAATCCCGCAACCATCTCTCTCAAGGTCAACACTCCTTCTTGGATATCACACTTGCTCTTCCTCCTGCCGTCACACGGCCCGCCAGCCACCAGTTTGCTGCAACCTCACCACACAATCACGCCTCCAGTGTCTCGATTCTCTCTCTGAATTGATATTTCTCTTGCTTTTCCTCTGATTTCTTCTTTATGCTTTCCTCAGGACTGCTTAACGTGAAGGCTTCTCCATTGTCTAGGGTCGGGTTGGTTTTCGGTATGAACATGGAGGCACAGAAGATGGTGAAGAGATCTATCGGAAGCTTAATGCGAAAAAATCTTTTCGAATATCAAAAGCTCTAACTGTGGACAAGATGACCACTCACTCCCACTCAACACTTACCCCTCTGATAGCAGTGCATTCAACAACTCCTAAAGGTATAATTTTTTTTCCTGTTCATCTCCTTTGTTCTTCTTTTACTATTTTTTTGTTATCTTTTTCAATTTGTTTTAGATTTTCATTTTCCATGGAGGTTTTGGTGTTGTGGATCAAGGGTTGAACATGAAAAGTACTATTAAACCTTTTGTGCCAGGGAATTACTGTGAGTTTTCTTTCATTGCTAAGAATATATATGACCACACTGCAAAGGATGGACCAGTCTCGGTTTTAGAATCCATCTTCTCTACCTTGGGTAACTATGTGATCCAAGATAAGTCACTTTTATCAGACATTTACTTTGCTCAAAATATTTTCTATCTTCTCTTGATTACAATTTAAGATGGTGTACTTTTGTTTGATATTCAATTTATTTTACAATTATGCAGATTTATTCAAAGGTTAGTGGAGAACCGCCTCAACACATTGGCTTGGCACTTTCTGTTTCTAGCTGTTCGAAAACTATTGCTCTCAATTACAGTAGGTGTCCAAATTGAACAGTCTCAAAGAGCTTTAACTACCCTCATTTTACTTCTTTGATTGAAGTGCTACACAAGGTATTTGGTCATGGTTCTTATTTTTTAGTATTATCAGCTCATGCATAGACTGATTTCTTTGCATATTGAAAGTTATTTAGTTTATGTACTGGCAACTAGATTTTTATGTTGGCACCATTAACCATTGATGCATGTCTTGCAGTTAGACAACCAGAAAAACTAGACCGGGGATGAGAATAAGGAAAGCTACAGTAATAACTAACTGTCTGGAGCCCCTGAATCAGCTGGCACCATCCATTGACCACAAAAACTTTTTATCTTCCTTTATATGCCAGACTGAAGATTATGCTGCTTAAGTATCAGACTGTAGTTTCTGGAGTGATGTAGGTACTATAAGGGTGGGCTCTGAAGCCACACAACTCTTTCTGTGATATGTCTAGCAATTCAGTTGCTATCTTTTTTCTAGAAGCTATGTCAATGTGTTTTAAAATTTTTCTACCTTTTTTCATTCAATATATATGCCCACAATCTTTAGCAATTTTATGGTGGAGGTTAATGTTGCGTGTGGAATGCTTATGGTAAATAATAAATTTCTATGCTTTTTCTCCTCTGCTTTGATTACAGGGCCAGGATGTGGTGCAGGAAAGTGGTCAATACACATAGAAGTATTCTTTTCTGAAAAATTGTTCCAAGTTCCTGCACTATAATATGGATTCTTTTAATTTCTATCTTTTTTAGGTTATTTAATAGCATCATGACTTTGTGGCTACCATTTAGATCTGTGTGTTTTATTTCTGACCATTCATTATAACAACATGTTTTTTTGGTTTTTCCTTCAATTTATCCCACTTCAACCTTTTTTCACTCTGGAGTCCTGCACTATCTTCCTAAGATTAATTTTGTTTTGCTCTTCTAAAAAGTTCTATTTGTTGCTGAATTCTATTGTTGCATGTATTAATTTGTTTTGTTCTTCTAAAATGTTTTGTTATTTGATTTTGTTTGTCATGCGCTGCAGCTTCGAAATTACATTGAAATTCATCACACAAAATATGGGCGAGCTGAATTTAGGCAAAAAATGGCCTCAAACCACCCCGATGGCCGAAGAGAGAAAAGTGCAAGCGGCATTAGGTTTGTGTCAGAGAAAAAACCGTATTCGTTAAACTGAATATCATATAGTATAACATGGGGATGGACATATTACAAGAAAAATATAGGGGAAAATTGCATTAAACACAATATTTTACACAAAAAAATATTAATATCTATAAATCATAAATAAAATACTACGTGTGAGAATAAAATTTTACATTGAAACAAATTTAGATTTATTAAAGTTTTAGTTTATTCTAAGCAAATTTAGATTCTCTTTTATAAATGTTTTTTATATATAGATTCTCTTTTAATAATTTATATCTATATATAGATTTATTTTGATCAATATATCTATATATAGATTGATCAATATATAAATATAAATTATATATAAAATATTGTGTACGGGAATGAACATTTTACATGAAAGCAATAGATAAAATGTAATATATGGGAGTGAATATTTCCATTACAAACATTTTATGTATATTTTAGATATTTTCTTTTTTATGCATGTATTTTAGATAATTTCTTATGAAATTCTCCCTTATTTTTTTTGTTTGTATTTTTTAATAGGTGAACATACAATAGATATTGTGTTACTATAGAGTGCATCCCATTCACACTTCGGCTTATAACCCGTAGGAAGATTTAGAACTATATACACATTACTAGCTATATAATAATGTCACTTCTTCTAAACCATAGGTGAATGATTATAATTTTTCTTAAGTATATTGTGTGTTGTAGCACGAGCCTACAGATATACAATAAAAAACTTATCAGTCATTTTTTTATCTAACAAAATTCAATTTTTTTTTAGTATAACACAGGGATGGACATATTACAAGAAATTTATACACAATATTTTATGAAAATAATATTAATATCTGTATGTAAATTGATCAATATAGAAATTATAACATAAAACATTACATATAGGAATAAAATTTTACATGAAAGCAAATTTAGATTTATTGCAGTTTTAGTTTAATCTAATCAAATTGAGAATTTCTTTTATAAATTTATATCTACATATAGATTGATCAATATATAAATATAAATTATAAACAAAACATAATACACGGGAATGAACATTTTATATGAAAACCATAGATAAAATATTATACATGGGAATAAATATTTTATATGAAAAACAAATTTTTTATATACATATTTTATGTACATTTTAGATAATTTCTTATAAAATTTCTCATGATCTTTTTTGTTTATATTTTTTTATATACACCGTGCGTAGTACGGGTCAACATATAATAGATGTGTCGTTACTATAGAGTGCATCTCATCTATATCCAATGCATAACACATGGGTCAGGTCTATTATATTTGAAATTTTCATTTTAAAAAATGTTGTTGTTTTTTTTTTACTAGGAACTCCCACATTATTTGGTAAAAATATAAGTTCATAACAATTTTTTATTCTCTTAAATCGACAATAATTTATATTTTTATCCACTATATTTAATTTTAAATATGATAATCAGTCAGATATCTAACCAAATCTTTATAATGGACAATAGTAGTTACTATGATAAAGATTGTTATACTTTATGATGCATAATTGAAATTAAAATACTTTAATATAATTATTGGTAAATATTGCCTCAAATTCACTTTAACAAAAAAAATTATATAAAAAATTAAATAAATTTTATAAAAGTGTTCAAAAGCCAATATACACCCGTGCATGACACGGGTTACTGTATAGTCCTACTCGCCATAATTATTATAAAATAATATATTAAAAGTTAGTGAAAGTTATTAATTTAAACAATATCAATATTCATATATGTGTTTATATCCAAAAAAAATCTATTTATGGAGTAAGATTTGTTAACTTACACCCATCTATTATTTAGTTGATGTAAGTTAACAAGTTATGACTAAAAATTTGTCAAATATACCCTAAGGTGTAACTTGCTAACTTACAACAACTAAAAAAGTAGGTGAGTGTAAGTTAGCATAGGCATTTGCCAACTTACACTTGCACATTTTTTATTTGTTTTAAGTTAGCAAGTTATAACTAAAAGTTTGTCAAATACACTTTAAGGTGTAACTTGGTAACTTAAACCAACTAAAAAATGGGTGGGTGTAAATTAGTAAATACTTTTATATATACTAGTGGCAAGACGGACATATTTTCGCATTTTTATTGTGTTATAGTATTCTATATTATTATTTTTTTATTGTCCACAACACATTTGTCGTGTGAGAGAGTGAGGGGCAGTTATATTTAATGGTGTTGGTTTCTTTGAAATGAAGGTGCATCAATTTAAAAAAAATTATTTTTAAATTTACACAACAGTTAATCAAAGGGTAAAAGTAGAAACCAAATTAGCACACCAAAAAAACGGTTACCTTATATATATATAATATATATATATAAACACACACACACCCTCTTTTTTTTTGGGTACATTATACACACTTTTTTTTTAAATATGTATATATGTGGTTCCGCAGTGCGCAGCTGAGTTGGCAATTGTGCCTGAGACGTTTGCGTGAGGCAGGGTTCGAACCCCAGTGCCTCCACTTTTCCCTTCCCTGTGTGCGTGTGTGTGTGCCGCTAGGCCCAATAGACCAAAAAAAAATGTATATATGTGTATATGATACATTGATATGATTAAACATTACAAATGTTATTTTTTATCAATATTTATATAAATTTTTCTCTGATTTACATACCCGTGCATGGTACGGGTACCATACTAGTTCTAATAATAGACTATAGTGATGATCTCTCTTGCTTCAGGATGACCTTGGTGACTTGAAAAAAAATAGTGTCCCGAATGTTGATAGATAAATTAACAGAAAATATAATAATAGTCTATCAGATGAAATTAAATCGCATATCCATATTATGCACAACAAAAAATCACAGGAATTGTTCAAAAAAAAAACATAAATAGAAGATGAGAAACTCAATTCAAGATCAGTATTTTATATATGTGTGTGTGTGTGTGTGTGTGGGTGTGGATTAGGACTTGATACGTTTAAGAGAGAGACCGGTGCAAATAGAAGTGAGGGTAGTGGAAGAGACAAAATTAATTTATTTTAAAAAAATTAATTCAGCAAAAAACTTAATTCACATGGAATTTTTTTTTCTTATTCTACTAATCCCCTATTTTTCACATGGACTTTAGCAACAAAAAAACTTAATACAATAACTACAGTTATAAAATAATTAATAAGTTTACATACTATAATTTAATATTAAAACTTTGTTATAAAAAAATTGACCTTTGAACTTCAAAAACAAATAGTAACACTCGTGCATTTTTTTTGGTGTTTAAATAGTAACACTCGTGCATTTAGCTAATTGTAAACATGTAGTAGATTTTTTTTATAATAAAACATGTTTAGAATTTATAAAATATTCTACATGTTCCGCTGCAACTCCTAGACGGTTAGACGTACACCCGCATATCTAATTTGTTTAAAGTACATATTCAGCTACACGTCACCTATCTACCACCACGAAAATGAATCCTTGCAAATCAACCATATAAAGGGACATACTAACATTCAAATCGGTTTAAGATGTGAGACGAATTGACATTTCAATAAATATGAAATGGAAGTGCTATGTAGTCATTTATGTTCTAAAGAAAACATGGCGTAGCAGTAGTAGTTGAAGAATAAAACTGATCAACAACAGTAATTATATAAAAATAATAACAATTAACAAAAGAGTGTAACGAATCAATTTAATTTTAAATTAATGCTAGAGCTCAAGAATATTTTACAGTTATGAATATTATAAAAGAAAAGAGATTAATCGGCAAACATAGCTTGTGAAATGAATTAAAATTAATTATAAATATTTTCTTTTAGCATTTCTTTCAACAAAAAACTGATGATAATTATCCTTTAATTTTTTTAAAAATAATTATTCAAGATTGTAAATAGCACTTAGTTTGTCATTATCTAATTTTGGGAAATAGCACTATACTTATATTTGATAATAACATTTAATAATTTATACTGTAATTTAATTATTTCTTAAGTATTTTTCTCAAGTTGTAAATAATAGTTAACATTATCATTAAGAAATTTTAATATTTAATAGAATATCTATATCTATCTATATATCTATCTATATATATATATATATATGTGTGTGTGTAAAAAAAGCTTGAGTTTTAGCATTAAATTGAAAATTATTTTTATTCATGAGTTACAACCTTTCATTTACCCTATATCAGTTTTATCACTTTATTACTCTATTTAGATAATATTATTAAATATTATTATATTGATAGATTTATTTTATTATTGGTTGTATTAACTATCAGATATAATAAGAATTTATCTTCGAATTTATCAGATATGTCTAAGAATTTTTATATCTAATAGTTAATACAACCAATAATAAAATAAATCTAACAATATAATAATATTTAATAATAATATCTAAATAGAGTAATAAAGTGATAAAACTGATATAGGGTAAATGAAAGGTTGTAACTCATGAATAAAAATAATTTTCAATTTAATGCTAAAACTCAAGCTCCTTATATATATATATATATATATATATATATATTAATAACTAGTCTGATTTGTTGATTAAATTATTTTATATGATGTGTTGCCACAGTGATTTAGCAGCGTTCATACATTTTCGAGATGATATTTATATTTTATTATTTTTATAATTATAAAATATTAGTTTTGAAATTTTATTATTTTAGGAATAATATTTTATTTAAAGAAGTGGTAAAATGGATTTCAATCATTTTATAATGAAAATGCTTTAAAATAAGCAAATATTGTGTTTTTAAGTTTTTACAACCTACACCCTTTCCTTTGTAATTAGGCCCATAATTTTCCCACCTCTCCATTTTAATTTTCCCACCTCCCCACTGTCCAAAAAGACAAAAATGCCCCCAGCTTTTCATAACCCCTCCCCTCCCCTTTTCTCTTTCATTTCCCTCCCTTCTTCTCTCACCTCCCTTCGACTCTTTTCTCTCTCTCGGAAGCGCCTCCCTCCGTCTGCCACCTCCCTCCACTGCATCTTCCTCCGTGTCTCGCACTCTCACTGTCGCCCCTCTCCATCTCGCTCGCAGTGTGCTTCTTCCACATCAGGTAAGGTCGCATTTGATTTCCTCTGTGTTATTTTTTTTTTCTTGAGATTTTGAATTTTCCGGAAACAAGAATCCGGACGTTTGAAATATGAGTTTTTGATTTTCAAAGTCTGGATTCTTGTTTTCGGAGACGTATTGAAAATCAAAAACTCATATTTCAAACGTCCGGATTCTTCCGGAAACAAGTTTCCAGTAGTTCAAAATGTTTCCGAAAACAAGTTTCTGGAATGACCGTGAATTCAATTTTTCAAAATTTTTGCATGGCTGATTTGGTTGTTGAATTTTTCACAGATTTGGCACGCACCAGGGGTGGTTCTAAGGCAGTCAGTATTGCCTCATCTAGTAGTGGCCCGGCTCGTCCAAGGCCCACTGCGTCATCAAGCAAAGTACGGACAGAGCAACGTCAACATCTGCATGATGTTCCCGAGGAGCCTGCACACGTAGATGAGGCTGCCCATGAGGAGCCACCGCACGTGGAGGCTACCCACGAGGAGCCTGCACACGTAGATGAGCCTGCACGCGTTGATGAGGCATCTGTTGATGAGGCTACACGTGATGAGCCTGCACGCTTCAATGAAGCATGTGTAGACGAGGCTGCACGTGTAGATGAGGTAGCCGTTGATGATGGGGTTGCACGTGATGAGGCTCCGTTCCCTAGCAGCCGGGAGGATGCATTAGTCCTCGTTACCTACGCTGACCAAGTTGCTACATGGTTATGGCGCGACGTTGTAAGTAATACTTAATTTTTTATTATGTTGTTTTCATTTTATATTTTAATTTAATGCAATTGACTTATATTTTTTTGGTAACAGGATCGCGGGGAGCTGAAGATTACTAATCACGGGAAAAGCGTCGCTGCTTTATTGCCCCGCCCTGAGATTATGGCACTCTTGGAGGAATCTGAGCTTGATGAACTTCGCTGCATCAGCTATAAGGTAGTTGACAAGGGGCTGTTATGTGCGTTTGTGGAGCGTTGGCAGCTAAATACCTCCAGCTTCTATCTACTTGCCGGGGAGATGACGGTCACCCTGGATGACGTATCCCAGATACTCCATATTCCAGTCATGGGGGCGTTCTTCACCATGTCTGTGCTGGATAGGGAGACAACTGCTGTTTGGTTGCACGACCTGTTAGGCGTCTCCATGGCAGATGCACGGCTTGAGGTTGACAGGAACAGAGGACCCACGATTCGTCTCGACTGGCTGTGGAGAGTGGTGTACACTAGGTGTTGCGATGACGACCAGTGGGAGATGGCAGCTAGGGCGTTCCTGCTGCACCTAGCCGGCGGCACTATCTTCGCCGACAAGAGCCAGACGTTGACACGGGTGACATACCTGGGGATGTTTAGGGAGCTGAGCAGTGTTCGCAATTATGCATAGGGAGCGATGGCATTAGCATTCATGTACGACCAGCTCAGGGAGGCCAGCAGATATCAGACGAAGCAGGTGGCCTCTTACGTGACGCTATTACAGGTACGAATGTCGTTATTTTAAAATACTTTTATGCATCTAACATACAAATGAAAAGAATTTGACTTGGCATTTATCACATAGGCATGGATGTACGAGCACTTCCAGGGTGTCCCATTCGGTACCAGGGAGCTCAAGCCCGGCTACCAGGACCCACGATCCCGAGCCTGTCGTTGGAAGCATATTAGGGGTGCAGGATTGGTGGAGCCATACAGGCATGTTATGACTGCTGCGGTGGTTACCTGGGACCTGTATGCGGATCATAGAGGGGCACGCGAGTTCCAGGCTATATGCTTATTCAGAGGATTCATCCGGTTTGGGCCTTTGATGTATCCCTATCTGCTAGACAGGGTGTTGTGCCAGTTTAGATATGTGCAGCGCATTCCCGAGGATCCCCGCAACATCCGATTGCAGTCGATCACTCCGCAGCAGATGGATGACATGTGGCTTCATTTTGACGAGCATGTCATCGAGGGTGTCAACGTGGCATGCAGGCAGCGGACGTGGAACCAGGTTACATGGAGTGGTTTCATAGGATCTCTCACATGTACATTTACCCACAAAATGTACCGCCACCTCCAGCACCACCAACTCCAGCACCAGAGCCAGCGGGGCCATCAGAGGTATGTTGGAATTATTATTCTAATTTTGTTATATTTTATAAAGTACTGATTAACTAATAATATATATTGTTGTAGGATGCGAGATGGACCAAGGCGTATGAGATCGGCCAGAGATTGTTAGAGGGGCGCCTGGTGATACAACCAGACACAGAGGGTTGGGTGCTCGTGCAGGAGCTTATGAGACCAGCGCGTCCCACTCGATGTTATGTTTGGAGGAAGAGATCTAGGGCCTCCGATTAGATGTAGCGCTTTATTTATTTATATGATCATCATATGTATTTTGTTTTGTTTGTAACAAACATGTTATTTATATTTATATATAAATATATATTTTGGTTGACATAAATTAAAGCGTTATTCAATTAATTGGAATATTCCGGAATTGCAACATGACAAATACAACAAACACAAGAAACCCCAATACTTGATAAATACAACAAACACAGTTAATTAAATCCCTAACACTTGAGAAATACAACAAAACATTAAGGTTGTGTCAAGCTAGTGATGGTTGATGAATCTGGGGCACTACACAGTGCGATGATTTCGTCGACAGATCTTCATTTCCTGGGGAGAGAGATAATCTGATCAGGACTTCTCAATAGATCCGTGTATAACTCGATTGTCCCGAGGCTAGCATATTGCTCATGGACTGCGAACATCGTGTCGTCATCGCCGTTATTTTGAAGTTTTAGAACATCATATTGAACATGTCCATGTTCCCAACAGACAGGGCATTGATAATGGATATCAGACACCCTTCTGGTGTCTCCGAATTTAACCACCGCATCGTTAACTTGTCTCTTTAAGACATTAAGTGTGATGCCCTTCGAAGCCTTAAACGATTTAGGGGTATCGCCCTCAAATGTGATGCCTTTGTCACCTATTGTAATTTGACCATCGAAAAGCACAAAAACAAGAATAAAACTCATGGTTGTGATGCCTTAAATCTGCACCAAACAAGAAGTTTATCAAATTCCAATCTTAACAATATCCGGAAACCAATTTCTGGAACTAACTGGAAATAAGATTCCAGATGACTTAAATTAATATAACGTCCGGAATCTTGTTTCTGGACGACTCCGACAATAAGAATTCGGAATTTTATAACTTCCGGATTCTTGTTGTCGGAGTTGTCCGGAAACAAGATTCCAGAATGCTGGAAATCACAGAAGAAAAAAAAGGGTTGCGCACCTCAGAAATCAGGTGAATGGTGGCGGTGATGGCGGCGACACCTGAGGGGTCACACTGACAGAGAGAGGATGAGGTTGGGAGAGAGATGTTGTGGGAGATATTGAGAGAGTCAGCATGAGAGATGGGAGAGAGAGTGAGCTTGAGAGAGTGGGAGGAGGGAGGGGAGGTGAGGTGAGGAAGAGGGAAGAAAAAGAGGGAGTGGGGGGAAAAGAAGAGGGGTATCTTTGTCTTTTCAAATAAAAGGGGAGGTGTGAAAATTAAGTATGGGAGGTGGGAAAATAAAAGCCCCTGTAATTATGTTAACTTATACACCTTTGGTTGGGCTAGAACCATTTCCCTTATCCTCGCTACAGATGTCCTATGCGCACCCCTGCCCGATTCACGCGCCCCCTTCTTCTTATTATTTGATTTTCTGCATGCACCCCTTCTTACTTTGTGCACCCCCATTTCACAAAGGGCAGAACTTACCTATAGTACCATAGGTGCTGTAGGTGCTTTTCTTCATTAAAAATGGGCATTATGAATAGTTATTTTTCTTCATATATTCTCCACTTTGAGGTAATTAAGTACAATTATTTTTATTTTTCAGTGAGGAACTACACCTACTGCACCTATGGTACTATAGATAAGTTTTGTCCTTTCACAAAAACCTAATCTCCTTCCCCTTATGATGAACCCACCCATGTAACGATCCCTCTGTCTGTTTTGAATTCCTCTCTCTTATAAGTCACAAGCAAAGAAACTCTCCTTTCCCTCTACATTCCACCACCATTGGAGCCATCCCTCATTCTTGTTGAGCACTCACGGCCGTGAACGACCACTTCTCACCCACCATTGTAGCCGTCCTGCCATGTTTCGGAATTTCCAAAAATATTCGATTTATTTTCAAAAATGCATTTTAATTTTTTTTTCAAAATGCATTATCTAATGTTTATTATTTTCACGAGAAGAAAACACGCTATATCAATTTTTTTCCCTTCTATATTTTCTTCCCTCTCTCACAATAGTGATTTCACACTTTTATTTTCATTTTATTTGCCCCCATTTTCCTTCCTTCTCTTTTCTCCTAAATTGACTATAAAGTACCCAGGAAAGGAGAAAACAAACTTATAAATAATGCAGTGTCTACTGTCAAAAGAGAGCCGTCCCTTCTAAAAGATGGGAAGTCGGGAAACAAGAGACAAGCGACTCTAAAGTAGTAGATGCATTCCACATATGCACAAATAAACACATCATAGTATTCGAGCAAAAATATCAGTAGATTTTCTCATCAAAAGTCAGGTTTGTCTCTTTTTAAAGGAGGCATCTTCACTGTTGTAAGGAGCTCTCTAATCTCCTTAACATGACTATCCATACCCTTAACTGAATAAGCTTTAATCATGGTTCTATAAGTTATGACATCAGGTTTACAACCTCTCTGTTCCATTATCTCAAGCACTCCTTTCATCTCAGCCAAACAACCTAACCTCCCATAAGAATCCACCAAGCAATTGAAGAATACAGTGTCCAGTGTTACATCTGAATTCTCAACAAAACGCAGGACGCCACCAATTTTTTCAGGCTTACCTGCATGTGCATAAGCCCTCACTAGTGAGCACAGTGTAACACAACTAGGTTTTATCCTCTCTGACCGCATTAGTCTAAACAAATACTCCATCTGTTTGAGATCCCCAGCCTTCCCAAAAGCATCAATCATAATATTGTAGGTCACAATTGTCCAAGAGTAATGGTACTTCTGCATGTATTCCATCACAGCACTCATTTTCGTGTAATCGCGAGCCTTGCCATAGGAATCCAAGAGAATATTGAAGGTCTGAACATTTGGTTGGATTCCAGAAGTCTGAAACTTATCATAACACCTCTCCATTGTTTCTATTTGCCCTAGGTTGCCAAAGGCCCTGAGTGTTGAATTCATGGTCCATACATCTGGCTGACAATCTTGGTCAGCAAGCATTTCCACAAGTGTAGATTCCATTTCTGAAAACCTTTTAAAAACGAGAAAATTATATTACAGATATGCAAATATGCTATTGAATCATGCTGCAGCTGGTTGCTAATAGAATAAAATGCAAGCAAACAACCAAAAAAGAACAAGTTCTCATCACAATTTTTGTCAGAACTTGGAAGGGAAGAAATTGGTGACAATCCAGGACTGGATAATGGTGTGGCAGTACCAAGCTGTAGGCTGTAGCAGAAAATATGCACCTTTGAAAGAGCTCATTTATGGAAATCGTTAAGGTTACGGCTGCCAATCATCTGTTTATCTTTACCCTGTCTTTTAGAAAAGATATAACCTCCTGGAAAAATAGGTACTTGATAAAATTCCTTTTTCAAGTTCTCTCAGCAACCAGATTGAGCATGTAGTACTTTCATAAGGGAAAAAAAGATAGAAAAACATTTTACCTTTTTGCCTTCCCATAAGCATCAATAAGGGTATTGTAGGTGACTGTGTTCGGTTTGATACCAAGAGCGACCATGTCAGATAAAAGATGCTGAACTTTGTCGAAGGCAAAAACCTGCAAGCAAGATTTTATGAGGATTGAGTAAGTCTGAACATCTGGCTGACAACCAGGTGTACTCTTCATTTCCTCAAGAAGAGAAAAAGCTTTATCCAAGAGACCACTCCTGCCGAAGGCAGATAACAGTGCAGTGTATGATTCACAGTCCAAAACACAACCTTCATCAACCATAGCTTGAAAGAGTTCGAGAGCTTTCTCAGGTTGCTGACATTTTCCAAGCATAACTATTAATTTGATGTATACACCGGAGTTAGGTCTGTACCAGAGCTGTTCACGCAGTAGTCCAAAAACCTGAAACCATGAGAGTATGCTTTGATATAATTATCAAGTCTTCCTATAAAATAGACAGTTTCACAAGTGCGTGTGCATGTGAGAGAATGGGAGCATAAAATTTGAACTATTGTCTTAAAATTAATTTAACTCTGCTTGAATACATGCAAATGAAATCCTAAATTAATTACTTTCACAGTACATGAAATAAACAACAGAAAATAACACTTTGTTGAGCCATTTAATCTCTAAATATTTTGATTACATGATAAATAGATGAGCTTCTGCAATAAAAAACCAATATTTAAACAATTGAACACTGGACCAATAAAAGGTTAGGTTTTATGGTCCATGGTTCAACCGGATTAAGCTGCAGTTGACTTGTGATTCAACCTCTCTCACTATAGACACGTGTGCACACACAATATATTATGTTTAAATAGATAAACATATTATAAGATAGATTATTGTAGCAATGAAAACATCTCAATTACTAATAAATTATTAAATGACATTATAATACTAATAAATTCAACTGGTATTAGGAAGTAAAAAAATTAGCAGACACAAGCAGAAAGAGAGCTCAAGAATTTTTATTGATCAATCCTATAAGCTCAACTACCACACCCTTCATATTAAGCTGTTTTCCTCCCACCTATTACTTTTTTAAGTGAGATGACACGGTTATGCCATGTCGCCTCACACCAGACCGGTCTAACCTGCCAAACTACTTATGGTTTGACTGATTTATGGTTAATCAGATGGTTTGGCCTTGACTTTGACCTGTTTAGTGACAGGACAGTTTCATATTATAACTGAATTTCAGTTGAATCTGGCCGGTCCACTCTGGTTCTTCAAACAAGACTAACTTTGCACGTAGGTCCGGTTCAATAAAGAACCTCGAGGTTGTAACTCATCCTATATTTAAACATCCAATGGTTGAGGTGTTTCATTTTGGAGACTTATTGTTCATTGTTACTGCATGATTAGAAGCAAGTATGGCCATCAAAGAATGATTGAGATGTTACGTTTGGGACCAACACAAACACACAAGGCATTCAAAATTTATTTCTAAGGTCCATAGAGTTATGGCTCTTGCCTGTTGCTTCCGTTTCAGGGAGGTCACTTGGTCGGGAAGTCTTCTCTCTTGAATTTCTTTCAATGACTTTATCATCTTTCAAGTGGTCACCATGCTTCCATCTCTTCTCATGCTAGCCAGTAAAGTTCCAGTTAATGTTGGAATTTCCTTTTTTTTTATGAACCTTAGAGATAGAGACTTGATGTCTTAGCTAACTCAAGGGTCCCCTGAAATAACTAAGGTGTACATAAGGATAAAGAGGGGGTGCAATACACGGAACTGACCAAGAGAAAATGAAAAGGTCTCTACTATGTAACTAACTGCTGAGTTGGCAATAAAGAGGGTGGTGAGTGTGTGATTCAGTCATATCATCAATTGTATCAAAGCATAATAACAATTCAAAGTCTTTATTCTTTTTCGTCCCTCTTCATCTAAAACCCTATAAATTCAACATGAATATCATAGTGGTACCATTCTCCATCACCCGTCCCATCACTATTCCAATGCCAAGTTTCTTAATACCCTTCTTCTCCGCCACCTACCCATCGTCTGTTTTTGCACTGTTGGTCATGTTTGGTTCGTCAGCCCTTCTCAGGGCCGACCCAAGGCCCAAGCAAGTTAGGAAGGGCTTTGGGCCTCAAAATTTTTGACAAAAAAAAGGCCTCAAAATTTCTATTTTCACTTATTATAGATGACTGAATTCCTTTGGCTTATAACAAATTTGTCTAGCTTAGATGGTATAACATATATAATGCTTTTTACCTTGTGGTTGGGGGTTCAAACCCTACTGTGGTCTGAGAAGCCTTATACGATACAGGATACGGCAAAATTTTGAAAATCAAGATACGACACAGCCAAGATACTTTAATAAAAATTTAAATATATAAATGCACAAAATATAAACATATCTAAAGATGATAATAAAGAGATATTCATATTACTAATTGACAATTGTTCATGTAAAGATATCAATAGTCAATGATCACACTTTACCAAAAAGATACTTGTGATCATAACAAGTGAGCGTAGTTACATATCTTTTTCCCATCAAAATAAAAATATGTTCTTTCTCCTATGAACATGTCACAAAAGATATACAATTTCCCTACCCAAATTAGAATATAGCAAAAAAAAAAAAATAAATAAATAAAAATCATTAGTCCTATCCAAAAGAAGTTTGGGCTCTATAGAATTGCCTACTATTCACTACTTAACAGTTAACTCTAACTGTGTCATTCTCCTCTCCCCCATTCCCATCATCAAGAAACAACATAGCTTCCAACTCTGGTTCATCAAGAAACAGCTCTTCTAATTCAATTTCAGCACCATCAATTGGATCATGTGCATCACCACTAATGTCCCACAACTTTCTCTGTCCTCTACTATCTCCTTCATCTTTCCTAGACAAAAGACGAAGATTCGTATGCACATAAACCAAATCCTCTGTCCTTTTTGGATCCATTTTGTTTCTCTTCAAAGAATAAATAAAAGAGTAAGTACTCCAATTTCTCTCACAACATGAGGAAGAACAAGGCTGCACAAGAAGTTTTAAAACAAGCTTTTGGAGTAAAGGGTTAGAAATCCACGCATCACCCACCAAGATTGTGGATCTAAAGTCCATCTATCATCAATTGAATCAAAAGAAGCAAAATCGCCAGCACAAGATGAGAAATTAGAGAGATCTAAATAAATCGTTTTCTCTCCTCAGCATTTGGAAAATATCTCTTTAGACACTTATTCCTCTCTCTAGAAACTTCATCATCTTGATGAGTAGGAACCCTATTTGGAGCTTCCCTAAGCCACACTTCACTATAATACCTAAAATAAAAAAAAGCTTTTAATTAAACTTTGAAGTATGACTATTTTAGTTCAAATACAATAACTAATACGAAAAGTAAAATTACCTTGGATTCAATGAATGTGCCAAGCAATGAAGTGGAGTACAACTCTTGCTCCATTTAGAATTGAGTATATTATAAACAACATCATAGAAATTGGATGTTCATTTGCTTCCCTTTCCTCATGCCTATATATGGTCCTTTTCTATCATTAAATCCCACATTTCATACACCAAATGAAGAGTAGATGCATCCCTGTCACATACTCTCAACATGTTATATATGGGATCCGTAAAAGAAAGAATGTAATCTAGTTTATCCCACCATAGATCACATCACTCAAAAGAAGTTCTTTCACGTGTGCAGCTTTCGTTCGATTATCATCTCTATAAGTATTCCATTGACACTAATGACCATCCTTTGCAAAGCACTTTTCAGCAACTTGATTCCTTTTAGCATCACTATCATTGATCAGTGTTGTTAATCGCGGATCGCGGAAAATAGCGGCGACCCAAAAATCCGCTATGTGAAATAGCGGATTGCGTAGCATGCAAATAGTGGAAGTCAAATAGCGGGTGAAAAAAATAAAATTATATATAAAAAAATGACATAATATTTAACTCAAAAGCTCAATTGTTCTAAACAAAATCTGAAATGACATAATTAAAATTAACTCAAAAGACTGAATACCAAATTGTTCAAAACAAAATACCCAAAGTTTTCGAAAGATGCAGAGAATAAGGTGGAAATATAGGAATGGAAAGAACTGACCTTTGGGCCCCGAAGAAGAGAACCGTGGTCGCACAGAAACGAAGAGAACCGTGGTCGCATGACAGAGTAACGCGAGCGAGAGAGAAGCTCTGCCTCTGGTTCGTAGTTTCAGTCGCGCGAGGGAGACGATGGTAAAGAACAGTAACGGGTTCTCATGTTCTCGTTTTCTATCCGGGTCATAATTTTAAAAAAACCCTAATATTTTAAAAAAGGGTCTGCAAAGCACCCGACCCAAATTGCCTGACCCGCATTGTAAAAAACCTAATAAACTGCGTTTTAAAAAACGGGCTGCGCAGCAACCGACCCAAAAACAGAGCAGAATAGAGCAGAATCGCCGGAAGTTCGCTGTTTCCACGATTTCTTCACAAAAACAAAACCTGAAAACCCTAACTTCCGCTATTGCCGCGACGGAATTGATGGCGGATAACGGCGTAGCGGCCCATATAGCGGTTGTAGCGAAATCCTCATCGCATAGCGGTTTTCGTCGCGGACAAGCCAGAATCCGCTATGGAATAACGCTATAGCGGCCGCGACACCGCTATTTGACAACACTTTCATTGATGCAAAACGAGTTTCACCAATAGAAAGCAATTTAAGAGTAGAAAACTCATTGAAAATAGCCAATCTCATTGAGTGAGTTGTTATGAAAACCTTGATAAAAGATGCATCATCAACTACTTCAGTGATCCAACGGCATTCATTAAAAACATTCTTATTACCATCAATATTCTTAGCTACACATATATTTTTCAATGCTAAATTCAATGTATGAACCACACAAGGTACTTTAATGAATATATGTGCAGCTAAGAATATTGATGGTAATGAGAATGTTTTTAATGAATGCCGTTGGATCACTGAAGTAGTTGATGATGCATCTTTTATCAAGGTTTTCATAACAACTCACTCAATGAGATTGGCTATTTTCAATGAGTTTTCAACTCTTAAATTGCTTTCTATTGGTGAAACTCGTTTCGCATCAATGGTAGTGATGCTAAAAAGAATCAAGTTGCGGAAAAGTGCTTTGCAAAGGATGGTCATTAGTGATCAATGGAATACTTATAGAGATGATAATCAAATGAAAGCTGCACATGTGAAAGAACTTCTATTGAGTGATCTATGGTGGGATAAACTAGATTACATTCTTTCTTTTACGGATACCATATATAACATGTTGAGAGTATGTGACACAGATGCATCTACTCTTCATTTGGTGTATGAAATGTGGGATTTAATGATAGAAAAGGTGAGGGCAACCATATATAGGCATGAGGAAAAGGAAGCAAAGGAAGCATCCAATTTCTATCATGTTTATAATATATTCAATTCTAGATGGAGCAAGAGTTGTACTCCACTTCATTGCTTGGCACATTCATTGAATCCAAGGTAAATTTTCTTTTTGTATTAGTTATTGTATTTGAACTAAAATAGTCATACTTCAAAGTTTAACTAAAAGTTTTTATTTTTTATTTTTTTATTATTGTAGGTATTATAGTGAAGTGTGGCTTGGGGAAGCTCCAAATAGGGTTCCTACTCATCAAGATGATGAAGTTTCTAGAGAGAGGAATAAGTGTCTAAAGGGATATTTTCCAAATGCTGAGGAGAGAAAAAAGATTTATTTAGAATTCTCTAATTTCTCATCTTGTGCTGGTGATTTTGCTTCTTTTGATTCAATTGAAGATAGATGGACTTTAGATCCAAAATCTTGGTGGGTGATGCATGGATCTTCTACACCTTTACTACAAAAACTTGCTTTAAAACTTCTTGTGCAGCCTTGTTCTTCCTCATGTTGTGAGAGAAATAGGAGTACTTACTCTTTTATTCATTCTTTGAAGAGAAACAAAATGGATCCAAAAAGGTCAGTGGATTTGGTTTATGTGCATACTAATCTTTGCCTTTTGTCTAGGAAAGATGAAGGATATAGTAGAGGACAGACAAAGTTGTGGGACATTAGTGGTGATGCACATGATCCAATTGATGGTGCTGGAATTGAATTAGCAAAGTTGTCTCTTGATGAACCAGAGTTGGAAGCTATGTTGTTTCTTGATGATGGGAATGGGGGAGAGGAGAATGATACAGTTAGAGTTCACTGTAAAGTAGTGAATAGTAGGCAATTCTATAGAGCCCAAACTTCTTTTGGATAGGCCTAATATTTTTATTTTTTTTTTGCTATATTCTAATTTGGGCAGAGAAATTGTATATCTTTTGGGACATGTTCATAGGAGAAAGAACATATTTTTATTTTGGTGGGAAAAAGATATGTAACTATGCTCACTTGTTATGATCACAAGTATCTTTTTTGTAAAGTGTGATCATCATCTATTGACCATTGATATCTTTACATGAACAATTGCTAATTAGTAATGTGAATCTCTCTTTATTATCATCTTTAGATATGTTTATATTTTGTGCATTTATATATTTATATATTTAAATTTAAATTTTTATTAAAGTATCTTGACCGTGTTGTATCTTGATTTTCAAAATTTTGCCATATCCTTGTATCTGTATCGTATCAAGTATCCAAGCTTCTCAAGGGAAAAACATCTATCCTTGCTGGCTGCACCAAATGTAAGTCCAGTAATGAACAAATATAAGTCCAGTAATGAACAAATGTAATGAATTAGGTGAAGGGTAGCCCTGGAAAAATTAAGGGTACATTCGAGGCTAGACTACCAAGTATTTCAAAACTGCAACAAAATCGGGGGTTCTGGAAGGGTATTTGAAAGGATCATGAAGTAATTTTCTTTGATTAAAATGGAAAGTTCGGTTGAGAATTCTCTGATTGTAAGATAATCAGCATTGTTAGCCAGAATAATATGTAGTAAGCAATGCTCAGCCAAAATTAAGCTTCTTACATATTACTGTGTTGTGACAATGTTGTAATTGGATGATGAAGAAGAAATGTCTCTGTATTTAAAGAAGTAACAGTAAGCACTCTTGTGCATTGATAGGTATTTTTTTTCAAGCCTCAATATTTTAAAAGAAATTATACTCTTTTGCAAATTAGTTTTACTTGTTTTCCATTCTCATCTATCTAATGAACTACTAGCCCAAAAGCTAACCAAAATTCAATTAAACTAAAGATTGTCATGGTCAAAGCTTCTCATCCCTTGTATTCTAACTTTCTTTTTCCCATGTTTTCAAGCAGAAGTTGACTCAGTACAATCTCAAGCTACAGAACAAACACCAAACTCATTACCATAGCTAGAACAAAGTCCATATGGGGGGGTCCTATGGTAACAGAAATGATCCCTGAGACTCACAATTCATACAGTATTTTTTGGCACCCCATTTACATTCTCATGACTAAACTGCCATACAAACAAATACCATAACTCAACTTTCATCTCATTCACATGTAACCAAACAGGGCACATCCAAACTCCCAACATAGTAGTGTTTTTTTTTTTTTTTTTTTTTTACTAGTTTTGTATCTTCAAATTCTTCTAAAGTACCTCCTCCCCCAAAATCTATCGAAAATTCAATCAAACCAAAGAATTTCATGTTAAGTAAAATCTCAACTAAACCACACACCCCATTCTTTTGTCTTTCCTATCTCACCATACAATCAAAGGATACTCCGTTAAACCTCTACTTTCATCTCATTTACACCCAAAATAATCCCTAAAGTAAAATTTCAAATAAATAACACACTCTTATAGTGTTCTCTTCCCCAACAACACAGTCCAACACTAAGCCATAAAAAACTCAATTCACCTCATACACAACACAATCAAACAGAGCACAGAAAGACACTTTTACACAACAACCCAGAAACAACACTTTTACACAACACTTTTACACAACAACCCAGAAACCCATTTCTCCACAAGATCCCAAAACAAAATAAACAGAGATATTAGATTTATAGTTATTCTGTTATTTACAGTTAATTAGTTATCAACTGTTAGAGGCAGTTAGGCAGTTAGCATGTTAGTTGTACGGTTAGGAAGTTAGTTTCTTCGGTTCCTGTTTTACTGAGTTAGTTTAGTTTCAAGTTAGCTTGTATATAAGCTTTCTTCCACTTTACTTGTAATCAGAGTTTTTCACATTTTAGTATTGAGCAATGGAATTGCATATTCGATTCTCACTCTTTCACCCTCAGTTTCACAATGTTAACAAGAGATAGAAACTGAGCCTGATAGCAAACTCCTACAACATTGTCATAAAATCAAACACTACAAACCCAAACCAACCAACTCAAACAAAGCACAAAAACACAACCATAAACCTATGTCTCCATAAAACCTAAAAACCAACTCAATGAAACTCCACATACGCAACCACATCCAATTCATCCCAAATAAAATTAAAATTAAAATAAAAGAAATAGACCTTGAGTGCAGATTCCCAACGCAGAGCAGCGATTCTTTCGTGGAGCGCTTCAAGTACAGTTCTGGGGAGAAGCTTCTTGGAGTTGATGGGACCCTTTTTCCTTCTCTTGTCAATAATTGCCTTCGTGGCCTCTCTACGCAGTATCACAGACACTGCTTTCTGCGACGCTACCTTCGCGTTCTTCATCTCCTTCCTCTCCCTCGCTTCCTTCGCCTTCATCTTCTCCACTTCCTTCGCTATTCTTCGTGTCCGTTCATCCGTCACCGTCACCGCCACCGCCATTGTTGAATTTCGTAGTTTCTCTGCTCCGGCAATGGAAGAAGGAGGCGGAGAAGGAGTTTCCGGGTCATGTTCGGGTCGGGTCGAGGCTTGTGCCCGAATTGAAGAGGTTCGACGGGCGATGGTGGGTGGAGGAAGAGGCGGGCCGCGAGCGGTGGTGCTAGAGAGTGAAGCCATTGAAATGATTTTGGATGTGTAAGGAATTGCTAATATCCACGTCAACCAAGAGAGATTTGATTTTAGTAAAAATAAAATAAAATAAAATAATATCTACATTTCTGTTAACGAAAATGCTAACAAGTGTTCTTAGGATATTAATTAAAGAATTAAAAGAGATAAATTTATATGAAAAAATGATGTATTTATTACATCGAAGAGTATTTAATTTGTATTCTCAAGATAAGGGAATTGGTATGACTCTTGGAAAATTGGTGTTCCACCAAAAGTTAAGAATTTTTTGTGGAGACTTAGAAGTAGTTTACCAACAAGGCAGTGGCTTAGACTAAAAGGAGTATATTGCAATCTGGTAACTACTAATGTGAGTGTGTGTGAGTGAAACTGGCTTAGACTAAAAGGAGTATATTAAAAGGAGTACATTGTGTGGGTCTGTGAGTGAAACTACATGGCACTTATTTGTTTACTGCCCGGTAACTACTAATTTGTGGCACATGGTTGGATTTTGGCAATTTATTGAGCCAACAATTTATCAGGTGGAAGGCTTTGAAGATCTTTTATTTGAGGTTTTAAATAAATTGCATAACAGTGATACATGTATCTGGGCTATGTTGTTATGGAGCAAATGGCAAAAAAGGAATACCATTATTTGGGAAGGAAAAACTGAGACTTCTTTTCAAGTTATATAATGTGCAAAAAAAATTCTTCAACAGTGGCAAGATGCGAAGGGCATTATTGAAGTAAATCATGTAGCATCAATTGACCGAAATACTGTTAAATAGAGGAAGCCAACTGTTGGTTTTTCGAAGTGTAACATAGATGCCTTTTTCTCTTTCTCCACGCAACAAGGTGCAGTTGGTATTGGTCTTTGTCTTCGTAATCATCATGGACAGTTTGTTTTGGCAAAAATCTTGTGCCATAAACCCTTGCTTCAAGTGCATGAAGGAGAAACTTTTGGTTTACTTCAAGCTGTGAATGGTGTTATTGGTCTAGGCCTTGATAATATTGTGTTTGAACTTGATTGTAAAACAGTGGTGGATCATTACTTACATCAACAGGAAGATCTTTCTGAATTTGGAGCTATAATATAAGTGAATGTAGATTGCTTATGACTTCCTATTTGTCAAACTCTATGTGAGTTTTCTAGGAGGCAAACAAATAAAGCTGCTCATAGTTTAGCTAAGGTGGCTACATATATTGTTTGTCCTCAAGTTTTTCACGTTACTCCGCCTTATATTGACAATATTATTACTAGAGAAATGATGTAACTGTTATTTTGTCAAAAAAAAAATATCTATATGCTCAGACGCACACATAAAATGATATTTCACCAATTTAGAGAATTCCCTTCAAAATTCTTTGATAGGAACTGTTATGGGCAAGCCCAATGAGGACACTCCAGCAACACCTATTGAAGACCATACCTAGTTGCCTCGTGAGAGTATTAGGCCAAAGAGTGTCATCGGCAAAACAAAGTAGTGCGATGATTTTATCTATTACAGATAGTCCATGACTCGGCTAGTTTCTAGAAGGAAGTATGACTCAATTATTCCTAGAAGGGAATCTATTAAGCATTATGTTAGTATGTTATAGTTTGCTGCTTGGAATAATTAGCGAGTATTCGTGTCGTGTGTATGCATCGACCTTATATAAATGTTGTATGACCTCATGATTGGTATCAATGAGAATCTATTCCAATAATTCCTTCCATATTTCTGGAGGCCCCTCTGTCCTTGAATTCAAAGAATCCTAACCATAACAATTGGTGTTCTTGTTGTGTATAGCCCCTTTCGCGTCACAGATGGCCGATAGCACTCGTTCAAGAATTTTCAGTTCTCAAAATGACATGCTCGAGGAGCTCGTACATCAGCTTAATTTCAACTCACATTCTCCTCCAAAATGGAGGAAACGTCTCCCCGTTTTACTGCTTTGGAAAGAAGTTCCACTGAAATGTCACACACAACTCCACCACATTCCACTGCCCATAACCCACACAGAAGCATTTCTTGAAGTTACATGTCCTCATATTTGATGGGATGGATCCTCACAGTTGGATCTTCAAAATTTATCAATTCTAAGACTACCATGATACACTAAAAGAGGAATGCCTCACCATGACATTTTTCTACGTGGATGGAGCCGCCATTGCCTGGTATCAGTGGATGTATCAAAATGATCAGATTCTCTCATGGCATTAATTCCTTCAGGCCTTAGAGACGCACTTCACTCCCACGGCCTATGATGATCCTAGGGGTAAGTTGTTTAAACTAACTCAAACTTTCCGAGTTTCCGATTACCTATTGAATCCTCCATTTTTGCTAAGTTGTTTCATTTTGGGCCTTAATCCAGAGATTCATCGCCAAGTACTCGTTCAACAACTTGCGAGATTGTACTAAGAGAAGTTGCAGGACTTATTTACAATCTTAAGCCATTTCTTCAAAGGTTTGCCTCAATTGTGACTCGTACGTTAGCTCCTCCCCAATGCCCTCCATTGGATCTCTCCCGGCCAAGGTCTTCTCCTTTGCTTCATACTCCTCCTTCAAAGGCAAGATATAAGCAATTATTCGAAGTTAAGATGGCCAAACGTCGGGAAAATGGACTTTGTTTTAATTGTAACTAGAAATACTCGCGTAACCGTAAGTGTCACACATTGTTTCTCTTGTTGGTGGTTGAGGAAGACGACATCACACCCCTGAACCTGGGGACATTCTTCGGAGGATCCAGACAACGAAGAAGCCATTTCCTCTCATGTGGAAGAGGCCTAATCGGCCCAACTTAGTCTTAATGCCATGTCTGGCGTTCGGGCCCTAGAGACTCTTCGTGTATTGGGCCACATTTCGCTACAATAGGTCCAAATTCTAGTAGATGGAGACAACACTCATAATTTTATCCAAGAGAAAGTGGTTCATTCATTGGGCCTCATTCGCAGCCCAACCCCTTTTGTTAAAGGTCTTAGTTAGCATTGGAGAGAAGCTTACATGCACTCAAGTTTGTTGCTGGGTCCACCTAGTAATTGAAGGCCACCTCTTCAACATGGACTTGTATGTATTGGAGATGAGTGGGTCTGATGTGGTGATGTGGGCCCAATGGCTCAAACAATTGGGGTCTATATTAATGGATTACTAGTCCCTCACCATGAAATTTATACATAGACCAAGCTTTGTTAAGTTGAAGGGTGAGCAATACCCAAGTCCAACTCCCATTAGTTACTATCAGCTGAGAAGAATAATCCATGGTAGCAATGCGGCCCAGTCCTTCTCCCTAAGAGTTTTCGACCCAACCACTGATGCACCCCTCCTTCTCTCTTGGAATATCCTAACCTTAATGTGCAACAACTCCTTAGCGAGTGTGCATTCTTATTCGAAGAACTCAGCCAGCCAGCCACTACCACCACCCCGTTTTACCGACCACGCAATCTCTCTGGCTCCCAATGTCATGTCGGTTAATGTCTGAGATCAAAACCCAGGTCGGTAAGATGTTGGCAAACAGGCGGATTCAACCAAGCAATAGCCTTTTTCCTCATGTGTTATGCTCCTCAAGAAGAAGAATGGTTCCTCGCGTATGTGTGCTGATTATCGGCCATTAAACGCCTTAATAGTGAAGGACTTGTTCCCATTACCAACGGTCAATGAGTTGCTCGATGAGTTAGGTTCTGCTCGAGTCTTCTCCAAATTGGACCTCATTTTCGGGTTTTATTAGATCTGTTTTATACCTCAAGACACTCCAAAAACAACATTTCAAACCCACGATGGCCACTACGAATACTGTGTCATGCCCTTTGGGTTCTATAACTACCTGACAACATTTCAAGCAGCGGTGAATGATATTTTTTTACCTTTACTATGAAAAACCGTTATCATCTTTTTTGATGGTATTCTAGCTTATAGTGACTCCTTCGAGCTACATGCAGAGCACGTAGCACATGTCTTTATTGTTCTGGCTCAACATTAGTTTTTCCTTAAGCCCCATAAATGTTCCTTTTGTCAATCATAAATTGCTTATTTGGGTCACATAGTGACGGACAGGACTATTGCTCCAGACCCCACACAGATCAAGGCAATTTTAGATTGGCCAACTCTATTGGAACCAAGTGGTTCAGAAACAATGACCCTTAATTGTTTTGATGATAACAAATAGTTAATAGAACAATTTAACCTCTGATGTGTTTGTTAGTGTGCAGAAATCACTATTTTTCAGAAGAAATAATCTCAGAAGACTTAGTGAAATTATGCATTTCACTCTCAATTCCATGTATCTAAGTCTGGCATTGAACCTTTGAAATTATGCTGACGTCATCGTCTGTTTGCCTAGCTCTAGTTTGGTCAACGCTCTGTTGTTGGTTAACTCTCTAGTAGACCGAGCTCTGATAAGACTAGCTCTGGTTTGGTCAACGCTCTGGATGACTAAGCTCTGGTGAGACATGCTCTGAAATGGTCAACGCTCTGTTATTAGTCAACGCTGTGGTAGACCAAGCTCTGATGAGACCTCACTCTGTTTTTGGTCAACGCTCTGTTATTCGGTCAACGCATAAACAGACTATGGTTAGACTACACTTTGGAAGCCTTCGTCCATTTCTACATAACTCTCCTGTATGAACAAATTCTGTACTGAAGAACCTGCCTCTGTTTCAAGCTCACTCTGGTGAACAGAGTATCTCAGTAACAAGCATTGTCTGTTTGACAGATGTTTTGATAGGAAATCAGACTGAGTATTCATTTAAGGCTCCTTCATGTATTTAAGAGACCTTATTTATGAAGTATTCTAATGTACAAGGAATCAAAGGCCAAATGGAATGTCAACGCTTCTAATCATTAGAAAACTTGCTCAAGAAGTGTCTCATATTCAAAAGGCTCACAAGGGACAAAGATTTTGATTTTGTCTGTTGTGTCAGTATGCTTTGAGCAGAGTGGAAAGCGACGTGACTTGTTAAAGCTACAAAAAGGGATCTGAAGCTTTTGACCTAGGTGAAAAGAGCTGTTAGGTCACAATGGCACTATTCACAACCCTAGCTATATATACCTTACTTCACCCACTGAAGTAGGTGAACGCTGTGAAATGAAGTGAGCAACCAAGAATCATTCCAAGTATCTGAGATCACATTGAACAAAGCACTCAATTGTTTTTACTCTTTCAGTTTGAAAGTTATTCTTTGTGCTTAAGTTTTTCATTGCATATCCTTTCTGTGAGAGTTATTTGATATTGTTTCAAACCTTTTTGAACATTGTATTTAGCTCAGTAGTGGCTGTATTCCTTAGAGGCTTGACTGCATTAAGTCGTTTTAAGAAGTTGTGAGTATAGCCAGTTTGGCAGTATTATACTCTCAAGTGTAATCAGGTTGATTATAATGGAGAAATCCTTCAAGTGTGTGAAGGGGCTAGACGTAGCTATCAGGTGATAGTGAACTAGTATAAATCACTGTGTCACTCTCTTCTCTCTTCTCTCTTCTCTTTATTTACTTATTGCTTTATTTTATTAAAGAGTTGTTTTGAAAAGTTTTCATAAACACACAAGCTTTGCAAAAAGATTTCTAAAACCCAATTCAAACCCCCCTTCTTGTTTTTTTTTTGCCACATTCAATTGGTATCAAAGCTCGACCTCTTGGTTGAGCACTTAACAGTGTAAGAGGAAAATATCTTATTCTTTATTCATGGCAAGCAACGAAGCCAGTGGTCACGTTAACCATCCTCTTTTGTTCATTGGAACAAACTTCGACTACGGGAAATATAAAGCTAAATCCTTCTTCGAGTCTCAACAACTCGAACTCTGGGATATGGTTCAAAAACAATACACTGAACCAGTTGATTCTAAAGAAAATTCCATTCCTAGGGATAAATGGACAGAAGAGCATAAGAAAGCTTATCAACTACATCAGAAAGCAAGATATTTCCTTATCAGTGCTATCTCTGAGAAGGAATACGAGAAATGCGGAAAGAAGATACTGCCAAGGAGATTTGGGATTCATTGGCCTTGGCTTATGAGGGTACTTCCCAAGTGCAAGAAACCAAAGCTAATATCTTGGTTAGACAATATGAACTCTTCAAAATGGAAGAGGGTGAAAGCATTGAAACTATGTTTGGAAGATTCCAAACACTAGTTCATGGTCTAAAGATTCTTATGAAAAGCTATAACACTGCTGATTATGTAAAGAAAATCTTAAGAAGCCTGCCAAAGAAGTGGAGACCTAAGGTCACAGCTATTCAAGAAGCAAAGTACCTGAATGCCTTGCGACTTGAAGAGCTTCTGAGTTCCTTGAGAACTCATGAGCTTGAGCTAGATGAAGAAGAACCTCCCAAGAAATCAAAGTCCATTACTTTGAAATCTACAAACAAAGCATCTTCCTCCAAAGCTCTACAACCTGAACTTGAAACAGACAAAGCATCATCTGATGAGAGCGATGGAGACACAGATGAAGAAATTTCCTTAATATCAAGGAAAATTCAACAGGAAGGTTCAGGAAGCAGTTCCACAAGAAGGACTCAAGGGAAAGGCAAGACTCAAGGGATAAGAAGGACTACAAGGACAAAAGCGAAGTTACTTGCTACGAGTGCAAAAAAACCAGGACATTTCAAGTCTGAATGTCCACAACTCGAGAAACCAAGGAAAGGTGGTTTCAAAAGCAAGAAGAAGAAAGGTCGCATGGCAACATGAGATGATTCTGATTCATCTTCATCTGATGATGATGAGGAACAAGCAAACATGGCTCTAATGGCTACCATAGGGTCAGACAGTGAAGAAGAAGATGAAGAGGTAGATTTTAATCCATCTTCTGATATTGAAATAGCTTTTGATGAATTATTAGATGAGTCTTCTAAGCTCAACACTGAGTATAAATCTTTGAAAAAAAATTCTCAAAACTTTCAAAAGAATTTCAAATACTCAATGAGGAGAATGAGAAGCTTAAAGCTGAAAACCACCGTTTGGTGAATGACAGCTCTAAGACTGAGGAAAAAGTTGAATGTAACTCTTCAAAATATGAAGAGGGATTTCAAAGATTCCTTGCTTAATGTGTTACACGAAGCAAACAAGCATTTATGATTTGAGGCGTAAGCCAAAATGGTAAAAAGGGTCTTGGTTACAAACCAGAGGAACCCACCTTTCAAAACACAAATCATAGTGACTGTCTGCTTTGTACTTTTTGCAATAAGAAAGGACACATTAGAAGTACTTATTATGAATTGAAAAATAAGAAGGACAAGTTTCCTTCTAGAACTAACAAAAGAAGACCCAAAAATATTTGGGTACCTAAGGACAAAATTGTATATGTTGCAGATCTGCTTAGCAACAGAGTTACGACACCAGTCCTGGTACTTGGACAGTGGATGCTCACGTCACATGACGGGAGAAAGACGTATGTTCCAAGAACTCCAACTTAAAGAAAGTGGAATATTAGGTTTTGGAGGAAACCAAAATGGTAAAATCATTGGAAGAGGAAAAGTTGGTGAGAAATTCCTACCATCTATTGATAATGTCTTATTGGTTGATGGCCTGAAGCATAACCTACTAAGTGTAAGTCAATTATGCGATAGTGGTTATGATGTTGGCTTTAGTGATAATGCCTGTATAGTCAAGAGCAAGAAAGATGGCTCCATTTTCTTTAAAGCAAAGAGAAAGAACAATATTTATAAAATAAAGCTTTCTGAGTTGGCAAATCAAAATGTAAAATGCTTTTTGTCAGTTGATGAAGAGCAATGGACTTGGCACAAAAGATTGGGTCATGCCAGCTTGAGGTTAATCTCTAAGCTTAACAAGAAAGAACTTGTTAGAGGCTTACCAAATCTTAGGTATCAATCTGATGCTCTTTGTGAAGCATGCCAAAAAAGGAAACAAACAAAATCTTCTTTTGAATCCAAAAATATTGTTTCCACCTCAAGGCCACTTGAGCTTTTGCATTTAGATTTATTTGGACCAACTAGAACTGGATCATTGTCTGGAAAGAAATATGGTCTTGTAATTGTTGATGACTATACTAAATGGACATGGGTAAAATTCCTAGCTCACAAGGATGAGTCATTTGCAATATTTTCTGTTTTCTGCAAACAAGTGCAAAATGAAAAAAGTTTTTGTATTACAACAATTAGAAGTGATCATGGTGGAGAATTTGAAAATGAATCATTTCAAAACTTTTGTGAAGAGCATGACATCTCTCACAATTTTTCATCCCCTAGAACACCACAACAAAATAATGTTGTAGAAAGGAAAAATAGATCTTTACAAAAAATGGCCAGAACCATGGTTCACGAAATTAATATTGCAAAGCACTTTTGGGCAGAAGTAGTAAACACTGCATGTTATATTCAAAATAGAATCTATATTAGATCTATCTTGAATAAGACTCCTTATGAATTGTGGAAAGGAAGAAAACCCAACATTTCATATTTTCACCAATTTGGATGTGACTGCTTTGTTCTCAATACAAAGGACAGTCTTGGAAAATTTGGTTCAAAATCACATAAAGCTATCTTTTTGGGATATTCTGAACGCTCTAAAGCTTACAGAGTATACAATAAAGAAACATTAATTGTTGATGAATCTATGCATGTGAGATTTGATGACAATAAGCCTAACAATGAAACGTCAGAGCTAGATGAAGTCTTTGCAGATTTACAAATAAGCAAAGAAACAGATGAGGGTGTCATAGGTGCTGACTCTGATTCTGTATCTGGTGATAAGACTCAAGAAGAGACAATAACAGACTGGAAGTTCAAACTTCATCAACCAAAGGACCAGATCATTGGGGAACCAAGTGATAGAGTTAGAACAAGATCATCTTACAAGGAACACTCTGACTTTGCATTGCTGTCAGAAATAGAGCCCAAAACAATTGATGAAGCGCTAACAGACAATGGATGGATACTTGCTATGCAAGAAGAGCTCAATCAATTTCAGAGAAATGATGTGTGGAAGCTTGTGCCTCCTCCAGAGGATAAGCAAGCCATTGGAACCAAGTGGGTTTTCAGAAACAAACTTGATGAAAATGGCAAAGTGGTAAGAAACAAGGCTAGACTTGTTGTTCAAGGGTATTCACAAGAGGAAGGTATAGAGTATACTAAAACCTTTGCTCCTGTATCCAGACTTAAAGCAATTAGAATATTATTATCATATGTTGCACATCATGGCATTACTTTATATCAAATGGATGTAAATAGTGCATTTTTAAATGGTTTTATAAGTGAGGAAGTGTTTGTAAAACAACCACCTGGATTTGAAGATATTGCTTATCCAGAGCATGTCTTCAAACTTAAAAAGGCTCTCTATGGTCTTAAGCAAGCCCCAAGAGCTTGGTATGACAGATTGAGTTCCTTTTTAATGTCAAATGGTTTTGAAAGAGGACAGGTGGACACTACACTCTTTAGAAAATTATCTAAAAAGTATTTTATTATAGTTCAAATATATGTTGATGATATTATCTTTGGTGCTACTAATGAATCTCTTTGTGAGAAATTCTTTAAGCTTATGCAGAATGAGTTTGAAATGAGTATGATAGGAGAACTGAAATTCTTTCTTGGTATTCAAATCAAACAATGTCAAGATGGAACCTATGTCCATCAGACTAAATATGTGAAATAACTCTTAAAGAAGTTCAAGCTTGAGGAAACCAAACCTATGAGCATACTAATGCATCCAACATATGCTCTCGGCAAAGATGAAACTAGTAAAAAGGTAGACCAAAAGGTATATAGAGGTATAATTGGTTCACTCATTTATCTTACTGCCTCAAGGCCTGATATTATGTTTAGTGTGTGCCTATGCGCAAGATTTCAATCTGATCCTAGCGAATCTCACTTAACTGCTGTTAAGAGAATCTTTAGGTATCTCAAAGGAACTACTAACCTTGGTTTGCTTTATAAGAATTCAGAAAATTACAAGTTAGTAGGTTTTTGTGATGCTGACTTTGCTGGAGATAGAATTGAAAGAAAGAGCACAAGTGGTGGCTGCCAATTTCTTGGAACAAACCTTATCTCTTGGTCCAGCAAAAGGCAAAGCACAATTGCACTATCAACAGCAGAAGTTAAGTATATATCTGCTGCAAGCAGTAACTCACAACTATTATAGATGAAGTATCAGCTTGAGGATTATCAGATTAAAGAGAGTAACATCCCTATATACTGTGATAATACCTCTGCAATATGTTTGACTAAAAATCCTATTTTGCATTCACGTGCTAAACATATTGAAATTAAACATCACTTCATTAGAGACTATGTTCAGAAAGGGATACTTGAAATTAAATTTATTGATTTTGACCATCAATGGGCAGATATCTTTATAAAACCCCTTGCTGAAGATAGATTCAACTTTATAAGAAAGAATTTGAATTTTAATCTTATAAAGGAATAAGTGTTTAATTTGAATATAGTTGCCTCTGTTTTGTGTGCCTGTGAAATGTCTACGTCTGTTTGGTAATATGGCTCTGTTTTGATGGTGCCTCTATTTTTCACACGTGCCTCTGTTTATATGTGTGCATCTGTTTTTAACATGTGCCTCTGTTTTATATGTTCGTCCGTTATATGTATATGCCTCTGTTTTTAAGTTGCCTCTGGTTTATATATATATATATATATATATATATATATATATATATATATATATTCATTATTTATTTGTTTATTATTTATTAATTATTATTTGAATTAGTTTTATTAATAATTGTTCATATTTATGTGAATCTGTTTCTAGTTCCCTCTAGGAATCTTGATGTACACGTGTCTCTCTGAGACTGGTTGATGCGTTAGTGGATGAGAGTTACTCTCACTGAGTCATTACTGTTTTTACTACCCGAGGACAGTTTTACTGCACCTCTTTAATATTATGCGTGACACGTTTCATTTTTGAAACGATAATTACTTATTTCATTTATTTTGAAAAATGAAAAAGACAGTTTGCCTTCTTCAACACGTTTTTTTACCCACTCACTCACTCACTACACCCACTACTCACACTATCTCTCTGAGAAGTCACACGTTTTGAAATCCTAAACCCCTTTCTCTTCTACCTGCTCTCTGCAACTTTCTATTTCTCTGCAATGGCCGCTCCACAACAAGTTGTCTATGGTCCTGAGGAGGAACATCAAATCACTATGCTGAACACAGAACAACACCAACTGAAGGTGATGGTGGAACACCAAGTGGATTTCAAAGACTTGGCTGTTAATGGGTACGCCTTCAGAACTGATTTCATCGATATGGGAATCATGGACTTCTTCTGTATGAAAAACTACCCCGCTTACGAGGAACTGATGAAAGAATTCTGGATGTACGCCTGATGCAAGAACAACACCATTCACAGCTGCGTTCAAAAGAGAAATATTCTGATTACTCAGGATATAATCGCTGATGTTATCAAATGCCCTAACTCTGGAGCAGTTGTAAAGGAGGGCTGGGAAAAAGATTATGGTGGTTGGACTACAATCAATGACACCATCTATGAGAAGCCTGCTGGTACAAAAGCTGTGGATATGAAGAACAAGTTCAGGGTGCTCTTCAAGATCATCATGAACTGCATGGTACCCAAATCCGGGTCTGTGGACACTGTAAGCAGTGACCGCAAGTTCATCATGTGGCATTATGAGGTCAAGTCCAAACTCAACATGACAAGCCTCATTTTTGACCATCTGCGCAGACACATTATGTACTCCAGAAAAGGAAGAACCTGAACATACCCTATGGGAGAATGCTTTCTGCAATCATGGAAAATCAAGGTTTGATTAGACATCTTCAAGGGCTTAACACTGAAAAAGCTGGAATTGCACTCAAAACCATGAGTATTCCAACTCTCACCAGTGAGAACTTGAAGAGAATGAAAGTTTTATCAGAAGAAGTTATTGCTGAAATGCAAAAGGAAGAAGAAGGTGGGAGAAAACCTGTAAGGAAGGGAAAGAGGAAGATAAGTGAAGTCACTGTTGGGCCTACCAGAAGGGTAACAACAAGCACTGGCATCCACATTACTGAGCCCACTCACATGGTTCCACCAGTGAGACCTGCTTTCATACCCTCAGTGATGCCAGAAGAAATAGAGGAGAAGAAAGTTGAAGTTGATGAGATGATAGTCAAATGTAAGGAAGAAAGTTATCAATATTATCTACACCTCAAAGAACAAAGGCTAAAGGGACAAGCCTCTGTTACTGCTACTGCTCCTTCCTCTGCTGCCTTTGTTGTTGCCTTTGGCATTACTGCTACTGCAACAACCACTACTACTACTACTGCAACCACCACCACTGCTGTTCCTGCTACTACTGTTGCTCCTACTACTTCAAAGTTGAAGCAGATAGTCAAGTGGGCTGATCTCCCTGCTGCAAAGAAACCCAAGGTATTAGATCAGATTTGTGTTTTATATGAATCTGTTTATAATACTGGTATTGCTGCAACTGGTTCTTCTGAAACCCAACCTTCACAATCCCCACAACCTGTTCTTTCAAACCCTATTCCTCATCCCCAAACTTCTAAACCAATTCCTCTTCCACAACCTCCTAAACCTGTTCCTTCTTCCAAACCATCAGAACCAACCCCTTCTAAAAAATCCTCATCTCCTAAAATGCATGTACCTCCATCACTCTTTGATTCTTCTGACTCATCTTCATCTGATGATGATGAAGAAGATGTTGTTCCATTGAGACAGAGACAGAGACCTACCCCCAAAGTCTCATTTCCTTATATTGAGCCCATTTCTGTTGTTCACCCTTCAACCTCTACTTTTGCACCACCACCACCACAAACCACTCACATTCCATCACCTCAACCACAAACAACCAAAATACCTTCACCACAACCTAAACCTACTACTCCTCCACTTAGCCCCAAATCATCACCTAGACCTTAATCACCTCCATTAACTCAATCTGACCTAAACATACCTTCACAACCCGAACTTCTCACTGAAACAGTACCTGAGCCTATTATCCAGGAACCTTTATCCCCTTTACTTGGTTCTGATGCAATCTGTGAAGCACAACCCCTTACTATCCTCCAACCAGTTCTTGACCCATATTTTCAACTTGCTATACTTGTACCTTTTTCACCCCTTTCACCGATTATGTCTGAGCCTGAATCTGTTGCAGAACCAATTGTAGATTATGGCCTAGTCATAGCTGCTACAATTGCTTCTGAAGTAGTTCAAGGACTTGAACCTGATGATGATGATGTTGCCATCATTGATCCACCAACCCTGCTTCTTCCTGCACCCCTGCTCCGATTGCTCAAATTGGGTATGAACCATCACCAAACCATCGGGAAGCAAGAGTTATGCCTCAGCCTACTCCATACCTCTTTGGTAGATATGAGGTGTTTAAGGCTAAGAGGACTTTTGAGCTGGATATAGAGAACTACATTGAAGAAGACAGAATGGATGGAGTTGGCTCTGCTTTGGCTCTGGAAGATTTCATGGACAATTGGTATTTTGTGAACTTTTGGTTTGAAAAACACAAAAGGGATCAACTTGAGTAAAATCAGAGGTTAATGACTGCTCGTTCTTGGAGAGTGCCTCAAAGGGAGGAAACCCCTGTTGTTTGGGAACCTGAACCTGCTCCCATACCTCCTCTTGATCCTGTTCCTCCACCAGCACCAGAACCTGTAATCCCTCCTCCTGCTTCTACTGCAATGGTGATTCAACCTTCTTCTTTAGGGTCTGCTTCTGCTTCTGCAAGTCATTCTGTTGTGGTTCCAAAAGAAGTCTTGGATAAACTTGTTGAGGATAACAAGAGGTTCACAAAATTTATGGAAACCACTGAGAAACATTTGGAAGCCTCAGATAGGAAGCACGAGGTTGTCACAGATATGCTGCAGGCTATTCTGGATCTGTTGCCAAAACCTTAGAAAGCCTTTAGGATTTTCACCCTTTTGTTTTAGCCCTTTATTTATCTTTCTTTTGTTTCAAGCTAAACAGTTTGTAATTTGGTACTTTTGATTAATGAAATCAATTTTTGGCACTTATTGATTTAACTCTATCCTTCTCAAACACTGTTTTGACTATGATGTTCTTTATTTATTCTAAACTTTTTTATCTGATGACAAAAGGGGGAGAAGAAAATATAGATTTATAGAGTAATTGATGAACCTAATGTATCAATCAAGTGTCATCATGCATTGCATTTTTGCATTATTTACTCTGATGTATTTACTTGGAATGAATTGCATGATCTGAAAGATCTATTTGTTTATGAAAGTTCTGATACTGTATTTAAAATGCTCTGATATGATACATTCATTTGATGTGACTTTATACTTAGAAAATATTTATATGTGCTTAATTCAGGGGGAGCCTCTGAAATTATTTTAAATAAATATTTTTCTAAAGGAAAATTGTTCATTAATCTATGTATTTGTCATCAGCAAAAAGGGGGAGATTGTTGGAATCAAGTGGATTCAGAAATAATGACCCTTAATTGTTTTGATGATAACAAATAGTTAATAGAACAATTTATCCTCTGATGTTTTTTCAGTGTGCAGAAATCACTAGTCATCAGAAGAAATAATCTTAGAAGACTTAGTGAAATTATCCCTTTCACTCTCAGTTCCATGTATCTAAGTCTGGCATTGAACCTCTAAAATTATGCTGACGTCATTGTCTGTTTGCCTAACTCTGGTTTTGTCAACTCTCTGGTGGACCAAGCTCTGGTAAGACTAGCTCTGGTTTGGTCAACGCTTTGATTGTTGGTCAACGCTCTGGATGACTAAGCTCTGGTGAGACATGCTCTGAAATGGTCAACGCTCTGTTGTTAGTCAATGCTCTGGTAGACCAAGCTCTGATGAGACCTTACTCTGTTTTTGGTCAACGCTCTGTTATTCGATCAATGCATAAACAGACTATGGTTAAACTACACTGTGGAAGCCTTCGTTCATTTCTACATAACTCTCCTGTATGAAAGGCCAACAATTCTTTACTGAAGAACCTGCCTCTGTTTCAAGCTCACTCTGGTGAACAGAGTATCTCAGTAACAAGCATTGTCTGTTTGACAGATGTTTTGATAGGAAATCAGACTGAGTATTCATTTAAGGCTCCTTCATGTATTTAAGAGACCTTATTTATGAAGTATTCTAATGTACAAGGAATCAAAGGCCAAAGGGAATGTCAACGCTTCTAATCATCAGAAAACTTGCTCAAGAAGTGTCTCATATTCAAAAAGCTCACAAGGGACAAAGATTTTGATTTTGTCTGTTGTGTCAGTATGCTTTGAGCAGAGTGGAAAGCGACGTGACTTGTTAAAGCTACAAAAAGGGATCTGAAGCTTTTGACCTAGGTGAAAAGAGCTGTTAGGTCACAATGGCACTATTCACAACCCTAGCTATATATACCTTACTTCACCCACTAAAGTAGGTTAACGCTATGAAACGAAGTGAGCAACCAAGAATCATTTCATGTATCTGAGATCACATTGAACAAAGCACTCAATCGTTTTTACTCTTTCAGTTTGAAAGTTATTCTTTGTGCTTAAGTTTTTCATTGCA
Source organism: Calophaca sinica (assembly GCA_037113605.1). Lineage (NCBI taxonomy): Eukaryota > Viridiplantae > Streptophyta > Magnoliopsida > Fabales > Fabaceae > Calophaca > Calophaca sinica. The sequence goes on along the minus strand of CM073733.1, from coordinate 97,272,222 downwards.
TATCCTCTTTGCGAGAATTATTTGATAATGTTTCAAACCTTTTTGAACATTGTATTTAGCCCAGTAGTGGTTGTATTCCTTAGAGGCTTGACTGCACTAAGTCGTTCTAAGAAGTTGTGAGTATAGCCAATTTGGCAATATTATACTCTCAAGTGTAATCAGGTTGATTATAGTAGAGAAATCCTTCAAGTGTGTGAAGGGACTAGACGTAGCTATCAGGTGATAGTGAACTAGTATAAATCACTGTGTCACTCTCTTCTCTCTTCTCTTTATTTACTTATTGCTTTATTTTATTAAAGAGTTGTTTTGAAAAGTTTTCATAAACACACAAGCTTTGCGAAAAGATTTCTAAAACCCAATTCAAACCCCCTTTCTTGTGTTTTTGCCACGTTCAAACTCCAAAGACGGTGAAAGGTTTAAGAGGTTTCCTGGGATTATCCGGGTTTTACTTCTAATTCGTGCAAAATTATGTGGTAATCATCCAACCATTGACCTTCGTCCTTAAGAAGAATTGTTTTAGGTGGTCCTCGGAAGCTCAACAATCCTTTGAGACCTTGAAGAGCTCCATGGGCAGTGCCCCAGTTATGGCTTTGCCAATTTTTTCTAAGCATTTTGTTGTTCAAACTGACGCCTCTGGACACACTATGGGAGCTATCCTACTTCAATTCGACCATCTGATTGCATATTTTAGCCATGTATTTTGTCCTCACATGGCTAAAACCTCCACCTACTTGTGTGAATTACATGCCATTACGAGCGCTATCAAGCGTTGGCATCAATACCTATTGCGGCACGTTTTTATCATTTAGCCAAATCATAAAAGGCTAAAGGAACTATTATCCCAGGTAATTCAAACCCCGAAGCAACAACACTACCTTTCCAAACTCTTAAGATACCATTACGACATTCAGTACATGCTTGGCAAGTCGAACATTGTGGCTGATGTTTTGTCCTAGTCTCAGGAACTCGTCAATCTAGAGCTTCAGCTCCTCTCTATTCCTCAATTCTTGTTTCTGGATGAGCTTAAGCAAGATTTGGCATCTGACCCTGCCTTTTAGGTATTGCATACAAAGTGCTTAAACGACCCTGACTCTCTCCTAGAATTAGATTGGTGGGTGAATTATTGCTTTGTCGTGGCAAGATTTGGGTAAGCCCTAATTCTCAACTCAAACACCTTTTGCTTAAGGAATTTCATGAGTCTTAGATAGGGGGCCATCTCAGCCTTGCCAAAACTCTGAAATGTTTGTCTGCAAACTTCTTTTGGGATAATATGAAACAGGATGTCCATAGTTTTATTCGTCATTGTGTAGTCTGCTATCAGACTAAATATCGTCCTAAGAAGGTTATTACAACACATCCCTCTTCCCAGTAATGTTTGGGAGGATGTTTCCATGGATTTTGTCATCATGTTTCTTCCTACAAATGGATACACATTTATTCTTGTGGTGGTTGAGCATTTATCCAAGGGACTACACCTAGGTGCCTTCCATCCAACTTCACAACATACAAAGTTGCAGAGCTTTTCCTTTCTACGTTATGAAAACTCCATGGGTTGCCTAAGAGTATTGTCTCTGATCGAGATCCCATTTTCATTAGCCATTTCTGGTCTGACATCTTCAAATTCAGCGACACTCTCCTCCAAATGAGTTCATCATATCACCCTGAGTTTGACAACCAAACCGAGGTAATGAATCACACACTCGAACAATACTTGTGTGCCTTTGTTCACTGCAGACCATCCCAATGGTTTTGTTTCCTACCATGGGCTGAATTTCATTATAAGACATTTACGCGTTCCACTTCGAGACTTTCCCCATTTCAAGTAATGTATGGCAAGCCACCGCCTTCTATTTCCTCCTATATTGCCAGCACATCATCGATTGATGCCTATGATTCAGTCCTCATTTCCAGAAATGAAAATTCTCTCCTTGCTCCAAAAAATTTAGTCAGGGATCAAGCTCGAATGAAGACCAATCATCGTAAAGTGACCTTTGAGGTAGGTTCTTGGGTGTATGTTAAGTTCCAACCTTACTGTCATACATCTTTATCAGGAGTTAAATATCACAAACCCTCCAAAAGGTAATATGGTCCCTATCAAGTCATTAGAAAAATTGGTTTTGTGGCATACAAGTTTGCCTTTCCTTCATACTCTAAAATCCACAATATCTTCTGTTGCTCTCTCCTTAAACCACATGAATGCCCTCCCCCAACTCGGGTTGATCAACTCCCTCCACTGTCAATGGATAACAACCCCGGGTTTCCTCTCTGGTTATTTTGAATTTTAAACCATTATGGTGAATGATCGCTCTACGCGACTTACTCTGGTTTAGTGGAATGGTCTCTCTCTCGATGACACTTCCTGGTAGAATTGGATGAGTTATGATCTTCAAGTAACCTTGAAGACAAGGTTGCTTTGGATTGGGGAATTATGGTTATAGGCAAGCCCAATGAGGACACTCCAGCAACACCTGTTGAAGACCATACCTAACTGCCTCGTATGAGTATTAGGCCCAAGAGGGTCATCAGCAAACCAAAGTAGTGGAGTGATTTTATCTATTATAAATAGTCCATGAATCAGCCAGTTTCTAGAAGGAAATATGACTCAACTATTTATAGAAGGGAATCTATTATGCATTCTGTTAGTTTGTTATAGTTTGTTGCTTGGAATGATTAATGAGCCCATTATAGTGTAGTAGTCATGTGTGTATGCACTAACCCCTCAAGATTGGTATAAATGAGAATTTAGTCCAATCGTTCCTTTCTTTATTTTTGGAGGCCCCTTTGTCCTTGAATTCAGAGAATCCTAGCCATAACAAGAACCAATGGTTATATAAATGCTAAAGTAAATAAAAAAAAATTAAATTCAAGAGGAAAGCATATAAATTGGTTAAGGGCTAATTGGAAATCTTCAAGGTGTTGTGTTATAAAATGTGAGATTTTAACCCCAAAATTATAATTAGTAGACTTAAGCTCTAATAAAAAATTCCACAGAAAACTACGAAATGTTTTACATGGATTATAAAACATTATGATTCGTATAGAATCAGGATTGAGGAATTAAAAGTACAAGTGAAGCCTTGACCCTAGGATTCCTCAATATTGAATTCTTGTTTTGTGTGTGTCGTTGCTCTCTTTGCTAACTCTTTCATTTTTTTCTTTCTGAATTTCAACCCCTCACTATTTTGATTTGTCTACATAAGAATTTTTTTAGTCTAGTAATTACTAATTAATCCTTATGGGTATGATATCTAGAACTCAATATCTTGTGTTACTATTGCGACATAGTGTATTTGCCCTTAAGTGTGTTTTGAATGCAATAATAGCCTTACACGGATAGATAATTCAAAATTCAAAATTCAAAATATAAAATAGGATAATAAATAAGAATACAAAAAATTAAAACAATATAATAAATGTAAACCCTTTAATTTGTACCTATGGAAAAATTGACGATGAAGAAATGTGAAAATGCTATCTTAGTATCCTTGAATGCCTGCTCTATTAGTCAAAAGACATTGGATATATTGGTCTTTGAGAAGAACTAATATCACTGATAGTTGTACTCCTAATTAAGGACTAGACTGATCTTTTTGCATTTCAATGTCTTTTGCCCCTATATTTATCAAGGACGAATGTAGGGGTTTACACATGTAATAATTTGTGTTTATACTTCAACCTCATAGCATGAATCAAATCAATATGATGTCAGTGAAATTAATTGGCTTGTGTTGGTTGAAATTTTGATTATGTGTACAATTTGCTAAGTGGTAGCTCGTATTACGATGGTCCCTAGAAACATTTGAGTGCATAAATTGGTATCCAAATGTGTCAATTTCTTCATAAGTTCATATTTCCATCTTATGAATTGGTCCTTCTATCAATTAGGCAATATGTGACACTTATGTGGCACTTAATGGGTAGAAAAATCTAGATAAGCCAGCTGCACAAGTTTATCTGTTAACATTGTAATCTTGTAACTGAAATTCAAATTTGTATTTTTCTATTCATTAGCATTCTGTTATAGACTCCTGATATATCCATCTCCTCTATATCTATTTAAACTATTTTACTCTTCAGCTGAATCCATACAATACAAAATCCTTTTATGGTATTCAGAGCTATCTTGCTTCATAGCTTTTTTTTTTTGATCCACAATAACATCAGAAGCTCCTCCACCACTAAAACCAAAAACCATTCCCTAAATACATTGTCCTCTCAGAACGACAAGCTCATTGTCCTCAATGTAGGATCTCAACTCTACAACAAACTTGATGGTGATAATTACCTTTCATGGAGAAGTCAGTTTCTTACTCTCCTAACAGGATATGACCTTACTGGTTATATTGATGGAAGCAGCCTTTTCTGGCAAAGAATCATGTGGTTGAACCTGCCAATGCTAGTCTAGCGTACACACTGGATTTGACGGGATCGATTGATCCTTCATGCCATCTTCTCATCTGTTTCAGCGATAGTAGTCACATACCTAGGCACTGTCTCGACTTCTAAACAAGCATATGACACTCTCAAAACCACGTATATAGGTCGCTCCCGTGACCGCTTAATGGCCCTTAAACAATACACCTCCACATTCTGCAAAAGACACTCAATCCATGGTTGCCTATCTTCAAGGCTTTAAGGCCATTTCTGATGAATTCTCCATCATTGACAATCCACTTGACAACACCAATCTAGTCATCCACACCTTGAATGGCTTGGGTGTTGAATATCATGAGGTTTCTATGGCCTCTGAACTAGGAGAACTCCTATTGATTTTGTTGAATTACATGAGAAACTAATGGACTTTGAGGCAATTTTGCATCATGATGGGTTACCAAACAATGATCTAATCAATGCTACTGCCCATTTATTAACTCGCAACAAAGGGCACTACAAGTCCTAGCCAACTTTCTCCAATACCACCACCTCAATAACTACAAAAGGGTGATATGCCAGTTCTATGAGAAACCGGGCCAAGCTACCAAGATTTTCTACAGGATCAAAGGCTACCCAAATTGTCAACAAAGTTGACCAACAACCAATGTTACTGTGTGTCAAACTCTTGTACAAAACAACAGTTGGATCATGCACACATGCACATCTCACCACATCACTTAAGATCTTCAATAATTCTCCCTTGCAAATCTTTATCTAGGCATATATCAAGTCATGGTTAGTGATGGGACATGTTTACACATTACTCATGTTGGTCACACCTCTCTTCACACACCAACTAAACATTTACATCTTGATCAAGTTCTCCGTGCTCCTAAAATTCAGAACAATCTCCTTTCAATTTCGAAATTTTGCCAAACTAACCGTTGTTCTATTTAATTCTTTCCTAAATATTTTGTTGTGGAGGACTTACAGTCGGGTCGAGCTCTATTGCAAGGACTAGTTAAACAATACCTATACCACCTTCCAACCAAAGTCGCACCATCCTCATTACCTTAAGCATTAGTCACTAGCATTCAACCTTCTTCCATATGGCATCATAAATTAGGACATCCAACATCTAAAATAATTAAGTATATGGCAGATAGTCATCAAATACTAATAAATCCTCCTTCTTTTGTTAAGTGCAACTCATGTTGTTGTGCCAAGAGTCATAAGCTCCCATTCGCAGATCACAACCTCACAAGCACATGACATTTAGAGCTCATTTATTCAGATGTATGGGGCCTTGCTCCTGTTAATTCTTTATATGGTTTTCTTTACTATTTAATTTTTGTTGATCATTATTCCAAATATGCATGGCTGTACCCAGTGAAAAATAAGTCAGATGGTGTTCTCCATTTTATTTCAATTCAAAGCTTTGGTTGAGAATTGTTTTAACTTACCTATAATTTCCTTATTCTTTGACAATGGTGGTGAATTTGTTAACTTAACATCTTTCCTCTCAACTGTGGAATCTCTTATCTCTCATCTCCACCACACACACCGGAGTTAAATGGTACAGCTGAAAGACGCCATCGCTATATAGTTGAGATAGAACACATGATAAACAAATAATTAGTGCAATTTGGGGGTAATTTAGTCCCAAATTTTAGAGTAAGCAAGCAATTATGCATGAATATCACTTGGTTTACTTTGATTTGTATAGAAAGATGCCAAATGGAAGAAAGGAGGAGAAAGACAGGAGTTTGAAGCTAAAAATGATGTTTTGTGCAATTCTAAGTGATGCACGACCCTTGCAGGGGAGTCTGCACGGTTGTGCATACCCCTAGGAGGCTCTGTTGATATTTGTTGCGATGCACGACCATACATACCCCTATGAGAGGTCATGCATCCCCTTTCCTTCTTTGCCTACGGACTAGGCTCTACATATATGCAAGGCCTCACAACAGGATGCACAGCCATGCATAATCATGAGAGGTTGTGCATCGAGTTTAACACAACACTACATACTTCCCCCTGCATAGGCAAGCACGACCGTGCATAAGTATGAGAGGCCATGCATCGTAGCCCTACGTAGGTTGTGCATATGTTAAGCAACGTCTGGAAATTGTAAAATCTATAAATAGTATGTGCTGACCTCATTAGAGAGGACTTTTTGCTGCTGAAAAGAACCCTAGTGCCTGTGGGAGATCTCTGGAGCATAAGCCAAGGATTAGAGTCGGATTGAGGCATTCTTCACCAGCTTTTCTCAATTTATGAACTATGATTCCTGTTTATGTTATTTTTTCTTTTAAGTTAGACATGAGTAGCTAAGCTCTCTTCTAGGGTCTTAAGTGAATTTTTTTCTCTGAACCTCTTTTCCATGATTTGATTTCTTTTTAGTTCCTTTGTTATTTGATTGAATTATTTTGCTGTTTTTATGACATGTTAGGATTCATCACCGAAGCATGCTAATAATCAACTAATTAGTAATGATCGTGCTCTAATTAATTGGTGGACCTGCGAAATAAAACTAGGACTAATCCATCGCTAGTTTTAGTCTTCTGATCATCCCAACCTATCCGTTCATAATGCTTTTCCTAACTTTAAATCTCGTTTTAATCAAAAGGGGGGTTATTTTGAGAAAAATATAATTAATCTTGTTTGACCAATGGGTTAGTAGATGTTAGTAGAGGTATCAACAATCATTATAACAAAACATAACCAAATAGGATCTGATTTAGAAAGGGGGCGAAGAGACAAATGAAACCGTGACCTTAGGTTCCACTCTACTATTTTCAAACTAGTATTTTCGTATTCTCGTAGTAATTAATTTCGCAACACTCAATTCATTCGCCTAAATAACGAAGTGATTCTAGTAGTTTGGTAATTGCTATTATTCCCTGTGGGTTCGATAATTGGGATTTTAAACAGTTCCACTTTATTACGAATTGTGATAAGGTACACTTGTCTTTGATTCAACAACACACACTCCTTCATCATGCAAATCTCCTTTCAAACTTATGGAGCTATGATTTCTTCATTGCCACTTATCTCATCAACTAAATGCCCATTCCCATTCTACTAATGTCTTCTCCGTATCAAGTCTTATTCAATCACTCTCCTAATTACAATCACCTTGACTCCTTTGGCTGCTTATGTTTTCGTGGCTTTTTTCATACACAAAACACAAACTTCAAAATCGTTTTCTACCTTGCATTTTCATAGTTTACTCTTCCTCTCAAAATGAATTCATGTGTTTAGAACCAATATCACTTCGTGTTTACACATCCTAACATGTTAATTTCATTGAAAATACAATCCCATACATGTCACTAACCCAGTCCAGTAAGTTCCCATAGTCCTATCCTTTCATTGATCTTATCCTTCACACCAAAATACCAATGAATCACCATAATCCTCATTACTCCAGCTACTACTAATCAGCAACCAGAACTGCAAGTCTCAAATACACCAGCAGAGTTGGATCTTGCAGTAGCACCCGATCAGAGGCTCAAGAAAATGATTCCACCACCCTTCCTTCTCATTCTTCCATTAGTACTAACCCTAATCGCAGCCACTCCATGACAACAAGGTCTCAAAACAATATTTTCCAAAAGATCTTTGTTGCCATATAACATGCAATTCTAGAAAATATGGGATTGTCTACTGCCATCGAAGCTCTCAAAATTTCTCATCGGAGACATACTTGTTTTGAAAAATTTGATGCACTACTCCTCAACGGGACCTAGACACTTGTACCAAGAGACAAGAAACCAATCCAAAAATGTATGGGATGCAAATTGATGTTCAGAATAAAAGGAAACCTAGACGGTATTGTCGCTCGCTATAAAACCCGACTAGCTGCAAAAAGGTATACTCAAACCCCATGTCTTGACTTCAAAGAGACATTCTCACCGATTGTAAAACAAAAAACTATTAAAGTTGTCCTCTCCATTTCTCTTGCTCATTGTTGGTCCATGCATCAACTAGATGTCAACAATGTGTTCCTTCGTGGACAACTGAAGACGTTTACTGTAACACCCAAATTCCAGAGCGCTACTAGATTAAAACATAACTCTAAATGCAAAATAATTTACAAAACAATACTCGTCTTGTCTTTTAGGAATACGATAATTTTTTTTAAAACTCTTTTGCAAAACATAAGTCAGAGTATTATAGTGATTTTAGAAACATGGTCGAATCTATAATGCAAAAGAGTAATGCAAGCTGAACATATACCTATATGTTGGGTTTTCGAGAGGAACAATTTTAATTTTCACGATTGAAAAATCCTCTTGAGCGAAAAAACCCCTTACCCATGGATCATGTCATTGCCAAGAATCACAAAGAGGGTTACAATGTTTACCTCTTGTAGCGTGCTTTGATCACCAGCACTACGAAAACGGCAGTGCCTCTGCTAAGTCCACACAAGCAAACGACATCGGAGAAGGAGCCTCGGTGCTAACTGACGGCACAAGGGGCACAACTCTCTAGAGTAACAAGTGAGGGAGGCACATACTTAACTTTAAGCTGTTAACCCTCTTCTCCTTTACTCTAACACAGGCCCAATCCTCGTCAACTTAATTAAATTATATTTAATTAAATCAACCATTACTTAATTAAATCCTATTTATTTAATTAACTGCTCCGATTAATTTGCTCTTTGTGTGTGACCTTATAGGCTCCCACTGAACTGACAATAATATTAAATATTATATTAATATCAAATATTAGCTATAATATTAAATATCATGGACAGTGATTGGCATCTAGCAATGCATTACTGTTACCCAGCCCATGAGAATATCGGTGATCCGATCAGAACCATATTGTAACCATACTTAACGTAAAGTCTTTGTCCTTTAGTCTATGTGTCTTAATTGAACACAAGACATAAATCTGTCATCCTCGTTATGTCCAATCATATGTTTCTCGATCTCCAAGTAGACGTGTAATCACGAAATGAGCCCAATATCCCATAATGGTCTATCTTGGTGTGGCCACGCATATTTTCACGTCCTACTATATCGAAAGGCCTGAGACACTACTCCTGTTATGTAGGAGGGACGAGTCCTGTCTACATCACTCACACCCCTCAACATGACTCATTGTAGGCCAAGTACCACCTTTATGATCATCCTGTTAGGGATGACGTTTGATAGTATTAAAACCTACAACTCCTCATGTAGGAATCGTAGTGACTTCAAGTCAAAAGACTACTTTATTATGGTCGCCATGAGAAGTGCTTATGACACTTACATAACTATTATGAAGCGTCCTCATAGTGGGTCAATTCGGTATAAATATTACTCCTAATATTTATACATGTGTGTCGACTTGATATCGCATATTCATGGCCCGTGAGATGTGGTCATCAGTCTACTCACATAATAGCTTCTATGTATTATTGTCTTCCTAGTTAACAATAATACTTTGACTATGGATACTTTAACAATAGTATTCTATAATTCAATGGGGTCTCACGATCAAATCATATTTGATGTTCCATTGAATGAACTGTCTATTCTAAGGACTTTATTATGCTATACACTAATAACATATTTACATATATTAAATATATGGCTAAAGTCATGATACAAATAGTAATCTATATAAAATAGATTGGCTACTAGGGCTTACACCAACAATCTCCCACTAGCACTAGTGCTAATCGAGCATCAGTTCAACACCTATCGAACTAGTGTGAGTGTCAAGCTACTATTGAGCAGGAGACTCCTTTAGTGGATTGTTTCGTGTTATCATTCTGCACATCTTCACATCTCCTGTATCATTTATCGAATGAGATGGAAGTATCTAAGTATATGTTCGGATCACTGGTGAGATCAAGTTTCCTTGACTTACATGATTATTCCATCATCATCACAATGAGATCAATTGATTTCATTAAACTGCCTTCTAATCACATAGAGGCGGCTATATACTCAGCCTCTGTAAGAGAAATAAACTTTATTCCTGACCTGGAACTCTTCCAGCTCACAGTGCCACCATATAGGCAAAACACAAATCCAGACTGCGACCCGAAACTACTTTTATTGGTTTGGAAGTAGCATCAATGTAACTATTTACAATGATCTCTTCCTTACCATCATCTGTCAAGAATATATCCTTGGTCTTTCTTAGGTACTCAAGGATATTCTTGACTGCAGTCCAGTGACCTTCACTGGGATCAGATTGGTACATATTTATCATGCTCAAAGCATACAAGACATCTTGTCGAGTACATATCAATGCATACATGTTCTTTGAATTTAGGCCAAGTTGCGCCAGCAATCTATCTCTATAGATACCGATTCCTAACATTTAGGAAGTCTCGCATAAGTCCTTCATCGAGAAACATTTCCCAACTATGCTTTAACGCTTTGTAGGGAAATGGTTTCAGATGAGCAGTATGCTATCTACATATAGGACTAGAAATCAATAATACTCCCACTAATCTTTGTACATACACAAGCTCATCTTCGTTCATGATGTATCCTACTATCCAACAGTCCTATCAAAACGAAGATTCTAGTTTCTAAAAGCTTGCTCAAACCCATAAATGGATCTTCAACAAGTAGAATCTTGATGGATTTAAGCATTGTGAGTGGGAGAAGGTCTCACCACAGTCTATACTATGGATTTGCATGAAATCTTTCACAACAAATGATACCTTAAAGGTATTCACAATACCATCCATGTCAGACTTCTTTTCAAGACCTACTTGCACCCTATGGTTTTTACCCATTGGGGTGACTCTATCAAGGTCCAACCTTGCTGGTTCACATGGATTCCATCTCAGCCTCTCAGAATTTAGGCCAACTATGGCATCTAGGTAGGTCACATGCTCATTTCATATGAGCATCAAATCACCTCATTGAGTTAGGAGTGACCTATATCTCTCAAGTTGGTGACATGATCTATCAAACCTACATAGATCTTGTGTAACTCAAATCGGTGTCGCATCCACAACATTTGTGGAATTGGTTCATGTCCCATTACAGGCGGGCATTGTGGTACTTAGATTTCGCCAAGTTCTATAGTTCTCCCACTGGTTCCTATGGAGATGAACTCCTTTAAGGAATACCCCAGTTTTCGCAACAAACTCTTTGTCCTTGGAGACATTGTAGAAATAGTATCCTTTAGTTTCCTAAGGATACTCCACAAAGTACATCTAGTTAGTTTAGGTTCAAGTCTATCAAATAAACTTGAATAGTCAAATCTTCATAAATGTCACACTTGGCCTTTCGGCCCTTCCGTATCTCATACGGAGCCCCTTTTTACTGCCACAAATAGAACATGGTTAAGGGCGAGAAACAGTTGAATATAAAGCATACAACAGAAAGAGTCATAAAGTTTTGACTGACTCATCATTGATCGGACCATGTCTGACAGGGTGCGATTTAGATAGTCATCAAACTCTTGGCTTTAGTATTTACTATCACGATCCAATCGTATGGTCTTAATACTCTTGCCAATGTGGTTCTGCACTTCATCCTTGGACTCTTTGAGTTCTTCAAAGGCTCCCGATTTGTGTTTCATAAGATACACAAATCCTCAGTTACTGTAGTCAATAGTAAACCCAACGAAGTCTAAAAAACCTACCTTTTGCAAACTTGTTTAGTGGCTCATATACATCTCATGTATCACACCAAAAGATTACTAGTCCTTTCACTATGATTGGTGATTTGAGCTTAGTCATCTTTTCCGATAAGCAAGAATTATAGACCTCAAATGATTCACAATCGAATGAGTCTGAGAATCCATCTTAATGGAACTTAGAGTTATGTTTCATGCTTATTTGGCCTAAACATTAATGCCTAGGTATATAAAAATCAAATCACTTGATTTGACCTTATTCGCATTTATGTCATAGGTGGACAACTTGAGATCAACGACACGTGTACGTGTCTTTCAAGATCTCCAACATTGAAAACATCAGTTGAATAAATGGAACAACAATTGTCCTTTTATTACAACATAAAATCCTTTCTTACCCACTCAAGAAATGGTAGTGATGTTTCCATCAACAGTTGGAACTTAATAACACTCACTTAGCTCCCAGAAAAAGCCCCTTGTCTTCTATGACAAAATACCCTAAGAAGAAGTCCAACTTTCTTTCTTCAATTTATACTCTTTCTGATATACGTAACAATTCTTCCAATTTTGCCGGTTCAACCGTGTTGGAAGCAAGTGCCCTCCTTAGCAACCTTTGTATGTTAGCTTCAAGGTAGAAGTACTGGGCTTGAACTTTTTCTTGCCTATGTGCTACTTTCCCTGATAGCAAACATCAGGTCTTTCCCTTCTGTGACCATCAACATGGCCTATTCTTTCTAACTCTGACCATCTAGCAACTCTTGTAGAATTAAGTCAGTTGCCAACTCTTGGCAAAATGAAATCCTAGCTTTAACAGGTTCTTAGAGTGCCCGTTACCCTCTACAAGATGATAGTTGAAAAGGGGATAGGAAGGCTCAAACCTTTCATGACTTGTTTACCCTTGGCAGAGCTTCATGAGATGAATGATCATACCATACGCCTCCGTGATCGTAAGCATGAAGTATCCTACATCCAAGGCATCGACTTAATGCTTCTTGTAAGCATCCTTTTCAATCATAGTAGGAGCAAGTTGCTTAGGAATTGTTCGCTCGATAACATACAGCTCTTTCCCGTGCTTGAGGACATTCCTCAAATTCATGTAGCAATCCAGAAACTAAATTCTGGAATCTTTGTCCTTCTCAAGGACAAATTGTTGTGTTTAATCCATGGTGATGTCAATTACATAAATATACAGAATTTAAGTATTATGAACAAACATATTTAATAGGACTTTATTAAATATGCTCCCACTATTTTACTCAAATCAATGACCCTCAGCATTGACTCGGAAAATCCCGCTGGAAGATTTTCTAGCGAGACCAAGATCCATATTTCACCATATCCTGAGTCAGCTTTGGCTGATCGCCCAGAACTTGGTTATTTAGGTAGGAAACTCATTTCCAATTGCATCCCATGCAACTCTTGGATCAGTTGGGTCGATAACTCTTTATCCCAATTTATCACATAAATTGATGTCCAACTCTTACCTCTGAGCCATTTCAATACTCTTGAATCCACTCAGTTAAGTCAAACCCAATGGTTGGCAAGCGGCTATTTCATCTATCGCGCCTCACCGAGATAAAATGAGGTGCTCAGCTTTAGCATGACCCACACTCTTTCGATCAAGGCCTTGACGAGTGCCACGCATCGGAAGACATTTAAGACTTAATATTTAATTTGAGGGATTTTTAGTAAGTGATATCACCGGCGTTGTATTATCATACATGGTGTATCTCTCAGCATACATGATATTTATGCAACATACATTTCAACCAAACATATAAGCTTACAATGACATACATGCCACAACAAATTAAAATAAAAAATTTAAATCACCCAGGTCATAAATTTCATGCAACACTTGCATAAAATAATAACGCGATAAACACACATCTCATACATTTCATGCATCACATACACAAACATACGAGAATTGATTTTATGATTATGGTCTCCTGATATGCGAGAAATAAAATAGCCAAACTATTACATTTCTTTGACCCACGAGCAAGCTTCCCAAGCTCTCGTTAGCGTCCACATGTACTGTTCCCTTTCTTCAACTCTTGAAGAAAATATATTTAAATAAATAAATAAATAAAATGGCACGATACACGGGCCATGTTTAAATTTACATTTAAATAAATCACGACATGCAGGTTGTATTTATCAAAATAAATTAATACCGTAATCTAGGACCATAACTATAAACCATATGCTTAAAATATTTAACAACAAACAATAATAATAAACTCTGTTATTTTATTATTATTAAAATATTTTAAACATTATAATATCACAATGCTAACACTCATAGTTTGTCAAACACCTTAGCACAAAACTTTGAAGCGCACTTTACCATGAATCCAATATTCACGTTTTTCATGAATATATGTACTGCGCATGAAATTGGCCAATTACAAACTAATAGCCAAAAAGAATCGCTACACGAATTCTAAAGTGACATAAACATTTGCATCAAAATTCCATTCAAGCCAATAAATATTTACTATTCATGATAATAAAAAGTTAAATTATGCTTTTGGTCGATTATCTTTATTTTAAGTTTCAGTTTAATTTTTTATCTATTAAAAGTTTCGAATTAGTCCTTTATATTTATTTTAGGTTTCAATTTGGTCCTTTATGTATTAAAAGTTCCAAATTGGCCCCTTATGTTACGAATATTATCCCAATGTGTCCCTTTTTTGCATTAAAAAGGACCACACTAGTATAATATTTGTAACATAAGAGACCAATTCGAACAAAAAAAACAAAAGGGACCACATTTTACACATAAGAGACCATATCGAAACTTTTAATAAATAAAGGACCAAACCGAAACCTAAAATAAATATAACGGACCAAAAACATAATTTAGCCTAATAAAAATGAATGAAATCATGTTATTACGCATAGGCAATTTATCAAACACTTTCTGCGCACATAACCAAATCAGCGCATTCACGTTTTTCACTATGAATTGAACAGCGCGCAAACAGACCAGAAAGGCAACATGAAATTCATGCACAGTACCATTTGAGCGCATTCGCTGTTTGCTTTATGCAGCAATTAAATCCAAATATCTAAATTGAAATATTCAAGGTGTAGTAAAATTGGATTGGACATGAATTCATGGTCAGAAAGAAGCCACGAAAGGCATTTGACCAAGAGCAAAAGCAAACCCATTTCATGGGGTTATGAATTCAGAATTCACGAAGTGCAAAACTAATTCGCATTTCCAATATACCGAATTTTAAAATCAATTTGATCAGGCAATGGACCAATGAAAAGCAAACACTGCCCACAACAAACTTCCCTTGAAAGAACAGAGATCACAATTGGCGCTATGAAAAACCTATGCGAACAGAAAACAAAATCGCAGAACCAGGATCAGTGTAAACATGCCTCGGTGCTTATGTATATCAACATCAACATATCAATATCAATATACATATTAAAATCAACGAAGGCAAACAAGCATCGATTTAAGCAATCAAACATCCAACGCTTTGATACTACTTATGGGTTTTCGAGAGGAACAATTTTAATTTTTACGATTAAAAAATCCTCTTAAATAGAAAAACTATTTACTCATGGATCATGTCATTGTCAAGAATTACAAAGAGGGTTATAGTGTTTACCTCTTGTAGCGTGATTTGATCACCAGCACTGCAAAAATGACAGTGTCTCTACTTAGTCCACACAAGCAAACGACATCAGAAAAAGAGCGTCGGGGTTAGCTGACGGCACAAGGGGCACAACTCTCTAGAGTAACAAGTGAGGGAGGCACATACTTAACTTTAAGCTGTTAACCCTCCTCTCCTTTACCCTAACACGAGCCCAATCCTCGTCAACTTAATTAAATTATATTTAATTAAATCAACCATTAATTAATCAAATCTTATTTAATTAATTAACTGTTCCGATTAATTTGCTCTTTGTGTGTGACCCTATAGGCTCCCACTGAACTGACAATAATATTAAATATTATATTAATATCAAATATTGACTATAATATTACATATCATTGACACTGATTGACATCTAGCAATGCATTACTGTTACCCAGCCCATGAGAATATCGGTGATCCGATCAGAACCTTATTGCAACCATACTCAACGTAAAGTCTTTGTCCCTTTGTCTATGTGTCTTAATTGAACACGAGGCATAAATGTGTCATCCGCGTTATGTCCAATCATATGTTTCTCGGTCTCCAAGTAGACGTGTAATCACGAAATGAGCCCAATATCCCATATTGGCCTATCTCGGCGTGGCCACACATATTTTCACGCCCTACTATATCGAGAGGCCTGAGACACTACTCCGGTTATGTAGGAGGGACGAATCTTGTCTACATCACTCACACCCGTCAACATGATTCATTGTAGGCCAAGTACCACCTTTATGATCATCCTGTTACGAATGACGTTTGATAGCATTAAAACCTACAACTCCTGATGTAAGAATCGTAGTGACTTCAAGTCAAATGACTACTTCATTATGGTCGCCATGAGGAGTGCTTATGACACTTACATAACTATTATGAAGCGTCCTCATAGTGGGTCAATCCGGTATAAATATTACTCCTAATATTTATACCTGTGTGTCGACTTGATATCGCATATTTATGACCCGTGAGATGTGGTCATCAGTCTACTCACAAAATAGCCTCTATGTATTATTGTCGTCCTAGTTAATAATAATACTTCGACTATGGATACTTTAACAATAGTGTTCTATAGTTCAATGAGGTCTTACGATCAAATCATAGTTGATGTTCCATTGAATGAACTGTCTATTCTAAGGACTTTATTATGCTATACACTAATAACATATTTACATATATTAAATATATGGCTAAAGTCATGATACAAATAGTAATCTATATAAAATAGATTGGCTACTAGGGCTTACACCAACTATATATACATAAGTGCCAAAAGCAGTACATCTGATCAAGTTTTGTACAAAAGAAACTGGAAATAAATATCCACAAAAGGAATACAACTAAAGTATGAATACCCTAACCAGAGTACTCATACCTTTGAGGTAACCCCCGTAGATACCTTCGCAGAGGGATGCTCCAAAAGTCATCCAAACCAAACACCAACAACAAAACAACTAAGCTAGAATAGAGACTGGTCACCCCCCAAAAATATCTACAATCACAGAACACCACGACCTACACAACTATTGCTCACTGCCCAAGTATTCGGAGGGATCCTCCTCCTCCTCCTCCATCTCTACGTCCTCAAACTCATCGTCGTCTCCTGTCAGGTCAATAACTAGGACGAAAGAAGGTACTACCTCAGACTTGACCTTCTCCATAAGCACATCCTCAATCCAACCACCACCATTACAGTCGACCATGCCACAGATACGACATACTGGTAATGGATCTGCCGGAGGAGTAGGTACACAGGTAGGTATGGGAGGAATCGGGGAAATCTTCAGCACCGGCTCAAGGTCCGCTACGGGAACCGGTGAGTCAATCACAGCACGTGATGTGGATGCTCCTACATCCCAACCTCGGTATTCTACACTCTTATGAGCAGTCCTACGCCGTCTAGGGCCTCTAACTAAAGGCTCCCCCCTAAACATCATCTGTCTAGGAATGTCCAAAGACTCATTCGAAGAGGTAGTAGTAGTGGTAGTGATCACTCGATCAGGCTGAGCTGCAAGCCATCCCTCGACAATCTGCATCACTGGTACCAGAAAACTCATGGTCCGGCAGGTCATCTTCACACGGGTCACCAATCCGTTAACTCTAGTAGTCTCAACTAAATCTCCACTATACACAATCCGACCTAAAGCGGGGTCGAACTCGCAGGCTAGTGGGATGTCCATGCCTGGAAAGTCATAAGTCACCTCCGACAATAGCGTCATCGTCGGGATCTCTACTGTCTTCTCCATTAGCTGGGTTACATTCATTAATTAAAGAACCACGGGCAAGAGTCATCTTTTTATATAAAACAGATATAACAACAACAATATATACAATAACAAATCATATTGTACATTATTATATAATATGAAACCAACATTCATCAACACTTATAAATAATCATGTCATTAACATTCAAGAACAACTCAATAAGGATACACATAATTCTCTATTGGTACAACTACATGCCAGTGCACATGAGTCCGGAATATCACAAATACCCATACCAATGGGCTCATCGGCTGGTCCACCCATAGGATAAAACAGTCCGACACTAGCCCTGTAGGAATTAACGACGATACTGAACTCCACGTCACAGGATTTTATCCACATCACAAGATTTTATTCAGGTCGAAGTCCCTATGTATGCATGTCAATGCATCTTCACATTCTCAATTGAACATACCAACACATATGATATTTCAATATGCGACATATTTAAATCATCATTTAATTATTCAACACATCATTTAATAACATATATCTTAAACAGAATTAAGCAAATATCATCACAGTTCATAATACCACTTCCACAATTCAACAGTCATTACGTACAAAGGCCCTTAACAATATATTATATCTAGAAGAGACCCTTACCAAAAGAGCTCTAAATCCACACTAATCGTCAAAGATACGTCGCGAACTCACCCACGATCGTACTCACGACCTCAACAACCCTAAGACAATAATGTTAAGTCTTAGAAAAATTTCTAAATCATTCAAAAACAACCCCTAGGTCACGGTTTGAAATCAAACCCCTAGTTTACACAACTCAAAAAAATTCTTTTAACTTATACTCACACTTAAAAACACTAAAATAAAGTAAAAAAAAAATTTAAATACTTTACAACTTACTCAAAATCTTTATAACCAAACTTTTAACTTTAAAGTCACTAAAAAAACATTTCCTTTTAAATCCAAAGCAAAGATTAAACTTCTAAAATACCTTATTATCAATCTACTAACATTTAACTTAAATAAAATTTAAAACAACATCATCTTATTTAAGAAATACAATGATACCCCACGGTTTAAAACAACCAAAACCACACCTAAAATTTTTCTTTCTTCTAAATCAAAACCAACATCAAAATCAAAGATTCTAACACTAAAATTTCTAAGACTCCATTTAGGAAATACAATGATTTCTTTAAACTTAGGTGTTTCATAGTCTTAATTTACTGAAACAATATTTAAAACAACTTAAACTCAAATCAAATTTTTCCAAAAACTCCTAAATCATAACAACAACTAAAACATGTAAGAATCAAAGTTTAAAACACAGAAGTTTTCTTCTTTTCCCCTCTTGAAGCTCACGGCTTCACCAAAAATTTTAGGGAAAAATTTTAATTTTCTTCCAAACAAATCTTTAACACACAAATCTACTAAAAACAACTTCTTAAAATCCTAACAAATCAAACAAGAACTTCAAGTAAAATTTTCTAAAAACTCTTCGCCAAATCATAGCTTGAATCAAGCTCAAGGAGAACAAAAACTTAGGGGGTGTTTGATTTGGTTTTAGTTTTTAGTTTTTAAAAACTCTTTTATAAATCAGTTTTACAAAACTGTTTTTAAGAAAAAAAATAAAAAAAACTGTTTGGTTATCCTATTTTTAAAAACTGTTTTAGAGATGAGAAAAGTAAAAAACATGTTTGATAGACTTGTTTTTAAAATGTGTTTTGCAAACTAAAAAACAAAAAACTTGTTTGATACACATTTTTTTTTACTAGACTTCATACTCCATTTATTATTAATTAATTAAGTGATGCCACCATCTCATCTTCAACACTTTCTTGTAATTATTTTAACGAGGGACTTAAAGCAGGAGTAACAAATATAGGAGCATGATATCACTATAAAAAATGACAACTCAATTAATTAAGTAACATTTACAATGACAACTCAATTAATTAAGTAAAATCTAATATCATAAAAAGTCAAATTGGTCTTTAGAAAAAAGGAAGTCAAATTAGTTCAACTAATTATTACGTCGTGTCCACATCATATTTGCAATGCGATCCCTTTGCATTGCCATTTCAGCTGCACCATCATCAGATAATCTTGATAAGTTGTTTTCATTGGAGCTTGTTCCTACTGTGTAAGGATCTTCATTCACGCCCTCAACTGTTACCGGATCCATTTCTTCCCATACACCAAATAAGTCGTCGTGTAAATTCCACTTGCGTATGTAATTATGAATAGCACAACACGCTATTACTATAAGTCGTTGCCTAGAAGGTTTATAAGAAGGCATCATCTTCAAGATAGGCAATCTATTTTTCAGGACCCCAAAGCATCGCTCAATAGTCATTCTTAAAGATGAATGTCTGTAGTTAAATAACTCTTCACGACTCTGAGGTTGTCTGGCTCGGCCTCTATATTCTTGCGCATGATATCTTTCACCCCTATAAGGGGGAAGAAAACCTCCAGTGCATGGATATAGCCAGAATCAACGAGATAGAACGAATCTTCATCACATAATCACATAAATTATATGTTAGCTCTACTTGTTCATTTCATCAATAGAATATAACTATTATTATATTCTTACTCACCTCTAGATGGCCAAGGAAATTCTGCATTTGGATTTGCAATTGCATCTAAGAAAACTTTTGAATCATGTGCACTTCCTTCCCACCCAGAATATACAAATGTAAACATCATATTAAAGTCACAAGCACACATGACATTTTGTGTGATTGTTGTCTTTCTACCTCTACATGAAATCTGTTTCTCAGCAGGAACCCATGCACTTATATGCGTACCATCAATTGCACCTATACAATTCTATAATGCATAACCCGAGTAAAAAGAATCAAAACAAGATAACACGAATAAGTAAAAAATGAACTTATTTGCACCTATACTCAATAAAATTACATACCTTGAACCAAGGATAATATTTCGGGTTGTTTTTAACCTTGTCAGGTAATTCTGTGGACTCCTGCTTTATTAACTCTTTCCCCAATCGGCACACTGCCCGTAATACTTCCTTAAAATAACGTGAAATTGTTTGCGTGGAATGTTGAAAGCGATGCAAGCAACTCTTTGACGAGAATTATGACCAAGTATGAGCAAAAATATAGCAACCTTTTCTTCAACGAGCACAACCCTTGAGTCACTTAAGAAGCTCCTTCCCCTCAGTTCATTACAAAAATTAATAAAACATTCCTTCCTCATTCGAAGCAACTCAAAACAACTTGTTCCTTCTCCATTTAATATTTCAGCAACATATTCACGACCACTCAATGCAGATGTTCAAACCTTTCCTTTATTCAAGTATTTATGATGATAAACATAAATCATGTTAATAAAGCAAAACTCTGCTAATTCATCATCACTTGAATCGGAAGAATCACTTCTATCGACATCCATTATATAAGTATATCATCAATACATTAAAAATATTGCCAAATAAAATTAATGAAAATACCACTAAAAAAAAAAATCATACCCGAAGATAATTTTGCCAAACCTCTGGAGTGCGATATGATGTTAGTTTCTGCGTCCCAACCAAATCCAGTGTTTTGCAAAAGTAAATAGAACTCACGATACAAGGCTCGCAGCCTATGCATTTTTGCCTTTAGTTGTTCTTTCTTATAGGAACGATTAGTCATAGAATTCAACTTAGTAGTCATCGAATTCCATATTCTAGTGTGAAACACACCATTTGGCATATTTCCTTTTGTGACTTCATCAACCATAATATCTATGAAAACTTTAGTTACTGTGTCAGGCCAAAGCTTTGCGTCACTATTGTCAACACTAGTTGCCATCTATCATAAATCACAACTAGATGTAAAGAAACCAGTGCAGAAAGAACAATCATAAAAGAAAATCACATGAATAACAATATAAAGGAGAGCACAGAACCAGTGCAGAAATATGTTCTTTTAACAAAACCTTAACCACCAAATGCATAGATATAAAGAAACCAAAAGGGAAACAAAAAAGCAAAAGCAGACTATAAAAGCAACACTTCAGCTATATTCCTTCTTTCTCCTAGACTCTCCTATAGTTATTTATTTTTGTAGCATGGTATCTACAAGAAATCATGTTCTTTTAACAAAAACCAGGAAGACCTTTTGCCAAAAGTATTCTGCCTATATAAGCAAGTTAGTCCCGTAAGCTTTCAAGCTTCCAAAAACTCTCCATAGACTATGAACAGCTAATCCTTAAGGTTTAAAAACTCCTACATCATACACTTAACTGTTCCAGGAAAACAAAAAAAATAAAATTCCAAGCTCTGATTACACAATGTACACATCAATACTTTCAATACTTGCTAGTGTCAATATCTAGTTGCATGTTCACCATTCATTCTTTCACTTGAAAGCCAAAAGGGAAACAAAAAAGCAAAAGCAGACTATAAATTACAAGTATACCTCAGGTTTGTCAAGTATAGGTATAGCTGGGTTTGCTCTTCCAGTCGTCATGGAATTGGAAATAGACCGAGCATTTTCAAGAGTCCTTTTCATCCTGTGTAAGCATAAGTCTAAGGTAAATTTCCCAAATACCTTACTGTCAAATACTTGTAACAAAAGCTACTTTTCATACATATGTTAAAAGGCACTTCCATTTACAAAGAAAAAATATCCATCAGTTAATTTAATTTAATATACCCATAATAATAATCAGATTGTAATAGGATTATGCAAAATAGTAATCAGATTGTAATCAGATTGTAAAAAAAATAAAACAGCTCCAAAGGTTCTTGAATTGGCGTTGTTATCATGTAAATGAAGTAAAAATCAAATGATAAAAAGAGGAAGAAGCAGCCTCCATTTCCATTAAAAAAAATGGAAGAAATAAGAAAGAAGTCACTGAGAAATAAAATGGGGCCAAATTGAAAGGTACCAAAAGAAGTCAAAGCAGCCAAAATGAAAGAGGTGAGACAAACTCCACAGAGAAATCCAACCACACAAATTTGACATGGAAATGAACTACCCATTTGCAGGGCTCTCTGTGAAACCACTCTCTCAATAGAATATCTATTCAATATAAGTAGCTATAATACAGAACATGTGTTTTCAATATAAGTAACTTAACATTTGGTTGTGTACAAGAAAAGAAAAGAATTAGATGAAATGCAGAACATGCAGAAAGACAAAAAAAAAGCAGAACATGCAGCAAGACAAAAAAGATGCAGAACATGCAGCAACACAAATCAGAATCCTTATTGTAAGCCATTGAAGCTTCAGCTACAAAAATATTTTTACTATGTTAGTATCAAATAAAGAGTACATCAGTTAAAATTCTGAATAGGACCAAATGCAAGGATTTCAAGATATTGTTACACATACACAGTCTTTCAAATGGACAAAATAGAAGACCTAAACACCATCCAGAAAAATCATTGCAGGATCAATTTTTTTGTTGTATTAGTGTTACGTATTGCAGTTTATTTGCTGTATACCCTTCACTCAAATTCAAAGATCTATTTTGCATGTAACCAAATAAACAGCACACATGTAATTCCAAAGCTTGCTAAACCAATTCAAAAAGAGATGAGCACACACTGGGAGACAAAGCTGTGAGAGGTCTTCACTTCTGTAACACGTCATTTTCCAAAGCTTCAACCAAAAAAATTCAACAAGTTTCCATTGAAACCCAAAACCCCATTTCTTTCTCAGTGAACTTTCCCTAAACCATTCTTTCTCAGTGACCCAATTGAAAAAACAAACAGAAACACTTCAGAAAGCAGAAACAACGATGAAATCGAACAGATGTTCAACGATTGCGAAATCGAACTGAATCAAAACCGAAAGAGACGAAATCAAATAGAAACGCATAGAAAATAGAACTGAAACGAACCGAAGCAAAGATGACTACCTGATTGAATGAGACAAGCGAGGGAGAAGAAGCTCGTGAGCGGCGATTAGGGTTCTTCAGATTGAATGAGACGAGCAGCGAGAGAGAAGGAGCAGAAGCACACTGAGCAGCGAGAGAGAAGGAGCAGCGAGAGAGAAGCTCGTGTTTCTCTGATTTTCGAAGTTGATGTAATTACGATCGTGCCATTAGTGAAAACAACCTCTTCTCCGCTTGTTTTCTGTTTTCAGAGCTAAAACGAAAAATTGGGGAGCAAAACACCTGTGAGCTGTTTCTCTTTTTTAGTTCTCAAAAACTAAAAAACCCAATACAGTTTTTAAAACTAATTTTATAAAATTAGATATCAAACAAGTTTTTAATTTTTTAATTTTTTAAAACTGAAAACAGTTTTTAAAAACACATATCAAACAGGCCCTTAATCTTTTTCTTGATCAAAACATAAAACAACAACAACAACAACTAAAACAACTCCAAAAATCCAGATTCACAAGAAAGTAATCCATCCTTTTTCCCTCCTTCATGTCACGGCCTAGGGCTCCAAAAAGTAAGGGGAAAATTGTCATTTTGCTCCCTTAATCATCATCAAGAACATGCAAGAAGAATAGACAAAGAAAATCAACAAAACCATAAAATCCTCATTGTGGCCACAGTTTTAGGGCCAAAAGGAGAGGAGGATGGACTTGGTTCAACACTTACCCTCTTGATCAAGAAGTTAACACCAAAATGAGGAAGAAAAATGAAAGGAATGGTGGTGTTTGTGAGGAAGAAGGCCACGGCTAAAAGGAGGAGAAAAGAAGTGAAATGAGCTTGGTTCTTTCCCTTCACCAACACTTAATAACTTAGTAGAAAAAAAAAAGATATGAAATGGTGAGAGTGAGGAAGGGCTACGGCCTCAAACTTAAGGGAGAACCGGAGAAGGGAGGGAAAAAATATATAATCAAATTAATAATGCTTGGTTCTCCTTGTTTCATGGAGGGTAATCATGCTTTGAATGACATATTAGGTAAGATTTTTATTAAACACAAATCAAGGAATGACACCTATCAATTGACCATGCTCTTATCTACTAACCCTAGTCAAAGAGGTGACTCATGGGTCAAATGAGTCTCGGTGTCCCAAAAATCATGGCGTCGAGTAATAACGTTAACGATAGTTCGCTCGCCGTTAAATCGCGTAAATTAATTTACTGAGAAATTAATTCACCGCGTGATAAATAATTTATCTATATATTATAAAAATAATTAAAAACACTCAAACACTGTCGTAACAAGTCACGATTCGATTTTCATCGAAATCGGAGTTCGTTTCAAATTTTATTGCGGATAAAAATTTATCCGACGATTCAAAATGCCAGCGAAACTTTGTTAGAATTTTTTGACGATTTTTGAACCATGAATTAATATTAAATATTAATTCTCAAATTTAATTTTATCTTGATTTAATTCAATCATTTTATTAACAGACAAAAATTGCTTATTTATTGCATAAATACAACAAATTTACAATGTAATAACGTTAATAACGTATCGAAAAATAACAGATGTTACATTTACATGCAACAACAAGTGGGTTTTATTCACAAAGAATTTCCAAATTATGCTTGCATGTTGAAGAAAACAATTTATGGCTTAAGACAAGCACCCCATGCTTTATATGATGCTCAAAAGTCATCTGTTAATGCTTATGGGTTCCAAACTAGCTATAGTGATTCGTCCTTATTTGTTTACAACAAGCATGTATTGGAAGCCTTTTTACTCATCTATGTTGATGACATTTTACTCACTGGAAGTCATGACATCTTTCTGTACTAGTTTATCACTGAGCTGTCTAACATGTACTCTCTCAAGTATCTAGGCTCCCCTCATTACTTTCTTGGTATTGAACTTATTCCAAACAAGCAAGACCTTCCCCTATCTCTACATAAGAACATTTGTGACCTGCTAAAAAAATAAATATTGTGGGCGAGAAGCCTAGCAATACACCTTTGAGCTTGTCCACGACATTGAAGCTTCAACATGGTTCAATACCTATTGATGCTCATATCTTCCGGAGTATTATTGCGGCCTTACAATATATAACTCCCACTTGCCCAGATCTTGCCTTTACCATCAACAAGTTGTCTTAATTAAGCAGCCATCTCAAATTCACTTACAACAACTAAAATGAACAATGAGGTATCTTAAGGTGGCTCTCAATTATAGTCTACAACTTAATAAACCTCCAAATCTGAATCCATATGCTTATAGTGATGCTGACTGGGGGTGGTAATCTTGATGATCGTTCATCAACTTCGGTTTACATTATTTTTCTAGGAGGCAATCCAGTCTCTTGGATGTCAAAAAGACAACTTACAATAGCTCGGTTGTCCACTGAAGCTGAATATTGGTCTATTGCAAACACTTCTGCAGAAGTCATGTGGCTCACTCACTTACTTGGAGAACTTGGCATCACAGTCCCAACTCTACAACTGTTATGTGACAACATCTGTGCAACATACCTTTGCTCCAATCTAGTTTTTCACTCTAGGATGAAACATATAACCCTTGACTATCGCTTTGTACGTTAGCTAGTTCAACAAGGCCAATTGCGTGTCTCTCATGTTTCCACCAAAGATCAACTTGCAGACATACTAAGTAAGCCACTTATACGAG
Source organism: Calophaca sinica (assembly GCA_037113605.1). NCBI lineage: Eukaryota > Viridiplantae > Streptophyta > Magnoliopsida > Fabales > Fabaceae > Calophaca > Calophaca sinica. Next base: position 97,245,830 of record CM073733.1, on the reverse strand, counting down.
CTACGTTCACTTTGATACAAGACAACACGGGTGTTACTAATGGCAACCCTATCTTGCAGGGGCGTAATGAGTAGAAGAATCTAGATAAGGCAGTTGCGCAAATTTATCTGATAACATTGTAAACTTGTAACTAAAATTCAAATTTGTATTTTCCTATTCATTAGCATTCTGTTATAGGCTTCTGATATATCCATCTCCTCTGTGTCTATTTAAACTATTGTACTCTTCTGCTTAATCAATACAATAGGAAATCCTTTTAGCAATAACATTATATAAGTGTAATTAATGTGTCACGCCAACGATTCCATTAGACGTTATTACTTATTAGTTAATAGAAGAGACAAGTTATGAAGATAAAATGATAAATTTACAAAGAAGTTGACAATTCTAAAAACAAGTTTTTTGTACGACAAATTTTTTTTGTTCATACATGGGTGTTTGTTTCATGGATGTGATTAAATTCCTTGGAATGATATTCCCAGGAATAATTTTACTGGGAATATTATTCCCATCAAACATATTTGGTAAATACTTGTTATTCCTTAGAATATTTTTAAGTTTATTTTATTTTAAAAATATAAAAATGATGTAGAAGGTGAAAGTGGAGAGTTATAACTTCCATTCCCATGGGAATATAAGATTCCCACCCCTTCACATGGGAATAGAAAGTGGAAAAAATATGTGTAATCAAGGTTCCTGAGAATAAATAATTCCTGGGAATAGTTATTTATAACTTGCACCAAACACGAGAATCTCACATTCCCATGAATAAATTTATAAGACTTGAAACAAACACACATAGGAATCAAAATATCCACTTTAAAGTTCCAATGACCAGATTGGATGTTAACCATATAAATTTTAAAAAATAAACAAAAACGATTCAATTGAATTTAATTAGTCTGGATTCTTTTTGGCTTATAACTCGAGTCAAAGGACCTATTAACTAGTAGGGATGATTTGGGCTTTCCATTTAATCCTAGCGGAGAGCGAGTGGGAAAAGAAAAAAGGGGTGGGGATAGCAATCCCCTGTTACGATTTGTATTTGCGCAAAAGCACTTATGAGGAGCTTTAAAACTATTCCAAAGAGAAATGTTATTCTGACACCGTGTACCAGACACCGTATGACACTTTTCATGTGTGATTAATGAATTGGAAATACTTTGTTAACTCTGTTCATTACGTGGTTAATGTGTTAATTATATTTCACTTGTACTTTTTAGTGGGTTGTGAAAAATGTAGTATCAAAATGACCTATTAACCTTATAATGAATTGAATTAACTAAATATTTGCAAGTCATTAACCATATACTTTTTAACGAGTTGTAAAAAATGTAGTATCAAAGTAACCCATTAACCACATAATGAACTGAATTAACTAAGTATTTGCAAGTCATTAACCATGTACTTTTTAGCGGGTTGTGAAAAATATAATATCAAATTAACCCAATAACCATGTAATAAACTGAATTAACTAAGTATTTGCAAGTCACTGACCATGTTGGTTTGTGAAATATGATTAAGGCATCAGATAACCTATTAACCACGTAATGAATTGAATTAACTAAACATTTATAAGTCATTAACTATGTACTTTTTAGTGGGTTGTGAAAAAAGAAATTAATTCTGTAAAAAAAATGATAACTCATTTTCTACATAATGAACTGAGTTAACCAAATATTTGCAAATCATTAATACCAGCAACACATGAACAGTGTGTCATATGGTGTCTGGTATAGAGTTTCAAATTTGGGTGTCAAAATATCATTTCTCTATTCCAAAAAATGAGGAATTGTGCAAGTCCAAAATTGCGGGCAAAACTCAATTTAAAAATATAGCAGTAAATTTCTAAGAAGCTAGAAACGTAGTTTCCAAAAGATCCATGTCGTTTTTTTTTATAGGCAAATGTTAGTTGGTAGTTTGTTAGAGGGGAGAAAAATTTTATTAGTGGCAAGGATCTGAGCCCTGCACCTCCTGTTTACAACTCCTTCATGTCCTTTGGCTCAACCACTGAACCACCTATATGGACAAAAGATCCATGTCGTTATTTCTATAAATTATTTTAAAAGATAAATTCAATAGACCAGTATCTGAAAATTATTTGATTCCGACTAATCTGAATGAACTTGAGAACGTGTTTATCAAATTTATTGCAACGTGGATGTCCAACTGACGTTGATAGATAGATACAATATTACGAAAGAAAAATCAATAAAATATTTTCCTTCGTTGACAGGATACTTTAATGTAGTTAGGTTTTTTTTTTTTTTTTTTTAACTTGATTGATGTAAATTGTAATTAGATAAGGAAACACTAACCAAGATTACCATGTAAGGAAGATATATTTTGCATCTATTCTAGTTATAGTTTAATTACTCATTCAAACTTAAGATCTTTCCGACTATAAAAATCATGTATTGGAGATACATAATATCATGGTTAAAATAATATAATTTATAATGTTTTTAGATTTGCTGAAATAAAGCTGTCAAAAAAAAAAAAAGATTTGCTGAAATAAATGAAATTAATTATTAATTTCGAAACAATTTTTATATAACTTCTTATTAGATTAGGTAGAATACCATGGGTTCATAAAAAAAAATAAAAAATAAAAATTGGGTAGGATTGCTTGGGACAATTAGAAAGACTAGTTCAGGACAAATAAAATAAAACAAAAACTTAACAAAATAGATTAATTCTTGCTTATTCTAATTGTTACGAATTTGCCAATATTTACGAACTGGTTTCATGAAAATAATACAATTTTGATAGCATATAAATTATTGACTTTCATTAACAAAATGGTATACTAACTTTATATTAGATTACGCAGGGTTGATTACGATAAGAAAAAGACATAACGGTAAAAATATACAACAAAATAACTTTAGAATGACTATTGGTTATTTTATTCATTACGAATTTGTCAATACTCGATGACCTGGTTGCATGAAAATAATACGTTTTTTAGAGTTTATAAAATCATTGACTTCTTATGCATAACTTGATAAACTATTCTATGTAGATGAGGTTGCATTTGATGTGAAAAAGTGAATGGTTCAAAGCTATAGCTTTAAAAAAGTATTAGACAACTGATATTTATTATTTTAGCAATTACGTGAGCTAGGCGCACCTGGGGGATAAGCTAAATTTGAATACGTAAATTATTCTCACAAATGTGAGTGCACACAAGTTGATTTAATGAAAGCTTTTAGTGTGCATCTAATTAACGTCACTAAATAAAACAACCTTTTTTCTTGGTATGGTAGAGATCTTCAGAGCCATGCATTACTTGCTATTCGTGAGACTTTTGACTTTAAGAAGGAAAGTCTCAAATCTGAAGGAATTAGAAAGAGTGGCCGTTTGTGCATCAAAGTGTTACTGTTGATCATATACTATTCATCTTACTAATATGGGTTTCAGCAGCTGTGCAAATTTGTTCTATGTTTTGTTCATTCTGTGTTGCTATTTGTTACACGTTTGTATTGCCATAGACAATATCACATCATCTCAATCCATCAAAGACCCTGAAACTCTAATCTCCAAAGATGGTAACTTCACCTTGGGATTCTTCAGCCCTCAAAATTCGACTAATCGCTATGTTGGAATTTGGTGGAAGTCTCAATCAACAGTCATATGGGTGGCTAACAGAAACCAACCACTGAATGATTCTAATGGGATTGTCCAAATATCAGAAGATGGCAATCTTGTGGTATTGAATGGACAGAAACGAGTTATTTGGTCATCAAATGTTTCCAACATAGCAACAAATACTACTACTTGCCAGTTTTCAGACTATGGTAACCTTGTCCTTATGGAGAGCACAACACGAGACATCTTATGGCAGAGTATCCAGCATCCCTCAGATACATTACTTCCTAGTATGAAACTTTCCATCAACAAAAGAACAGGTGAGAAAGTAAAACTCACATCATGGAAAAGTCCTTCTGATCCATCCGTTGGGAGCTTCTCTTCTAGTATTGTTGAGCGCCTAAATATATTGGAAGTGTTCATTTGGAGGGAAACTATACCATACTGGCGCAGTGGTCCATGGAATGGTGGGGTCTTTACCGGAATACAAACGATGACAATTGCATATTTTTTTGGTTTTCAAGGTGGAGATGATGGAGAAGGGAATATCGATATATATTATACGGTACCAAATGACGAGGAACTCGTGGTGTATAAACTGAACTCACTAGGCATATTTGATGAAACAAAGTGGGATGATGAGAAGAAAGATGTGCAAGTTACATGGACCAGCCAAGAATCAAAGTGTGATGTTTATGGTATATGTGGGGAATTTGCAAGTTGTAGTTCACTGAGCTCACCAATATGCAGTTGTTTGAGAGGATTTGAACCAAGGAACAAACACGAATGGAATAGACACAACTGGACTGGTGGGTGTGTTAGGAGGACACATTTGCAGTGTGAAAGGGTTAACAATAAAAACACAAGTGCAGATGCAAAAGCAGATGGGTTTTTGAAACTGCAGATGGTTAAAGTTCCAGATTTTGCAGAAAGTTCAGCTGAGACACCAGACATATGCAGAAGCCAATGCTTGGGGAACTGCTCTTGCATTGCATATTCTCACGATGCTGTGATTGGCTGTATGTCTTGGATTGGGAATCTACTTGACATACAACAACTCCAAAGTGGAGGACTTGATCTATATGTTCGCGTAGCCTATGCAGAACTTGGTATGCTCTAGCTGTTATTTGTTAAAGCAATTGAAACATAGTTCATTAACTTGATTCTATCTATTAGGTTTTGATTGAATTTCTTATATTTTAAATTTAAATTTTCCCTATATACAGATAGAGGGAGAAGCACAACAATCATCATTACAATTACAGTGATAATAGGAACTCTCATAATTGTCATTTGTGCATATATCATGTGGAGGAGAAGGACTTCTAACCACCGAGGTAATATACCATCTCCGTGGATTCAACTTTAGTCAAAAAAATCTACTTTCTATTGGCGAGGAACTAAGCTCAAATTATGTTTTTCACTATAGCTAAATTATGGCACTGTATTAAATCAGCGACGAAAAAGAACAAGACTTTGATACAATTTAATAAAGGCAGAGCATCACAAGATTATACTAGTGACGACGTAATTGGAGAACTTTCCCAAGTTAAACTACAGGAGCTATTGCTATTAGATTTTGAAAAGCTCGCAACGGCCACAAATAACTTCCACTTGTGCAACAAACTTGGACAAGGTGGTTTTGGTCCAGTATACAAGGTACCTTAAATACCACAAAGTTATCATACTTGAAAACATTGTATATGGTTGTTGTCACTTAATATTTTCTTCCAGGGGAAACTGCAAGATGGTAAGGAAATAGCAGTTAAAAGACTTTCTAGAGCATCTGGACAAGGACTAGAGGAATTCATGAATGAAGTAGTGGTGATTTGTAAGCTTCAACACCGTAATCTTGTAAGACTTCTTGGCTGTTGTACTGAAGGTGATGAAAAGATGTTGATATATGAGTACATGCCAAACAAAAGTTTGGATGCATTTATCTTTGGTTAGTTCTTTAAAGCCCCCTTTAGTAATTTTTCATATACAATTCCAAACATTCATGTTTCTCTTTATTATAGCTTGTATAAAATATTTAAGAATAAACCATTGTTTCATAGCCAGTGAATATTCTTGAAAGCATGCTAACGGAGTGATTTAGATGATTTGACTTGATCTTCTAGTATTATGTTCAAAATAGTATAATGCTACCCTACTTTTTAGATCCATCAAAAAATAAACTCCTAGATTGGAGGACGCGATATAACATTATAGAAGGAATAGCCCGAGGATTGCTTTATCTTCACAGAGATTCCAGACTAAGAATTATACACAGAGATTTGAAGGCAAGTAATATCTTGTTAGATGAGGAGCTGAATCCAAAAATATCAGACTTTGGTATGGCTAGAATCTTTGGAGGGATAGAAGATCAGGCCAATACTAGTAGGATTGTCGGAACATAGTAAGTGTGTCTGCCTTGTCCAATAATATAGTAAAATACTTGGAGAATAAATTTTTACACTTAAATGCAGTGGCTATATGTCTCCTGAATATGCAATGCAAGGACTATTTTCCGAGAAATCAGATGTCTTTAGCTTTGGTGTTTTGATACTAGAGATTGTTAGTGGGAAAAGAAACTCAAGCTTTTATGACAATGAGCATGCTCTTAGCCTTTTAGGATTTGTAAGTCTCAACAATCCATTTTTGGCTCAGTTACGGCTCTTATTCCTTTTACTAATACAGCTTCCTAATATCTTAATTGTTTTCTTTTAATTTTTTCTATTTTTCTTATTTAGGTCTGGATACAATGGAGGGAAGGCAATGTTTCATCTTTAATAGATCCAGGAATATATGATCCAAGTCATCATAATTATATTTTAAGGTGCATACATATAGGACTTTTGTGTGTACAAGAACTTGCGGTAGATAGGCCCATTATGGCTACAGTAGTTTCTATGCTTAACAGTGAGGTTGCATTTCTTCCTCCTCCAAATCAACCTGCATTCATCCTGAGGCAGAATATGTTGAATTCAGAGTTGTCTGAAGAAAATCAAATAGTATGTTCCAACAATATCGTCAGTATTACAGACATCTGTGGCAGATAGCACACTAGGGGCTCTAAGAAGGGTTTTTGAGCTCAATGGATGTCACTCTGGATATGTGACCAATACTACAAATTGTGCTGGAACACTGCAAGTGTGTCCACTTCTTTCACAAAGAATATTGTTGCAAACGGGTAGCACTGAGAAATAAGTTTAAAAGTTACAGCTTATAATTCAATGGTTTCACATCTCTAGAATATACTATGGAAGAGCAAGTTTGAATTCTTATGAAGTTTTGTTAATTGATATGGTCTGTGGGAAAAGAAAAGGCCGGTGTTATAGAAGATGCAAAATGTCTGATCGTTACTTGCCTATTTTCTTATTGATACAATTAAACGAAGCTTAGTTGCTAGTTTTCATTAATAACGACATACATGTGGGGATTTATGTGTGCAAAAGCTTGCAAAAGACATGAACACTATGGCATAGTGCAATTAATAATGACTTTGTGAACCATCATTTCCAAGGTAGTGTGAATATATTCTTAAGTTGACAACGTATAATGTAGTGTTCTCTCAAAAGAGTGAACGCATATACACTGATGATTGACTGTCCAGTGTTTAAACTTCAATTCTTAGGTCGACACTACATTAATTAATAAATTTGGATACTCTTCTCATGTTGAAGGCCTACACTGGTAAGTGATACAAGAGTTCAACTGCAACAATTTGCCTACAAAAACTTCCATTAAACAGATGCAGTTTTGTAGGCAGATCAAGCAACCTAGTTAACATCTTGTCTCACAGTTGGAAAATCAAAATTTCACTAACGACACTGGTCACTTAGTTTCTATTTGGGGGTAGGTTGCCTAAAATGTGCAAATCACACTGGTTTCTTCTCAAACTCCTTACCCAAGGTCCTTTATGTATTATAAACATGTTGGACTAGATTTTGACACAAAAATTCCCCCAAGTCAAGATTTTTTGCAGACTTCGCACTTGCTCTAGATAAAATGTTAAACTTGAACTTCTACCAGATTACCACTAATTTCCTTGCTTCAAATCCTAATTAGTCCCTCATATTCAAACCCCACTAATTCCTACACATAGAATCATTAAATAACAGCCTTTAATCTTCTCTTTGTTTCAAACTTCCGCTATGTTATTTTTCCTAAATTCAAACACTTATTAAAACATTCATAAGCACATTTTTTTAGTATTTAAGCAAAATCAAATTCAACACAAACAGAATTAATAGAATCCATTTCTAAGAAGAACAATATTCTTACTATCACGAGCATTGCTGGAATCACGTCAAAGTTCAGCAAACAAACATGGGCCATTTGAGATCAGTTCCAGAACCATTTTCTAGTCCTCGTTTACCTCAAAATCACCATAAAAATTTGAACATAGCTGCTGTAACACAACAATTTTTGCAGCACTTCAACTGATCAAGATTCCACCCTTAGTTTAAAAAACCGACATCATACATACACTAGATATTTCAAGGGATAGGTCCATCAATTTCTTATCACATTCTCATCATTTTTGTGTCATCAAAACAGAACCTCTTGCATCAAAAAATTTATCTACATAGAAACCGCATACATGCATCAACTCACAAGAATTCAAGCTTAAGGGAGAGATCATGTACCTCTTTTCCAGGCGATGCATCCCCAACTCTTTTCCCCCTCAAAATACACTCACGTAACAACCAAGAAACAAGGGAACCAGAGAAGAAACTAGAACATTAGGACCCTAACAGAGAAGAGGATCGAAATTGTTGATGAGCTTGAGGAGAGAAATTGATGGAGAGAAGATAGGGAGAGGGGCTGGCCAAATTGTATGGAGAGATAAGGAGAGAAAGGTAGCAGCGACTTGAATACCGAGAGAGGGGATTTGGGAGCTTTTCTTAGAAGGTTTGGGTGAGTGAGTGAGTGTCTGTAGTTGGGTAGTGTCGTTCGACCATCCTTTCCACCTATTTATAGTTATCCCCTGTGCTTGCTCAATTTAATCCCTCAATTTGTTCGCTTTTGTTTTCTTCGTACTTAAAAATTTTAATTATGGGTCATTAGTTTTTAATATGACTAAAATATTTCTAAAAATTATCATAAAAAAAATTAGTTTGATTGATATTTAAGATTTTTAAGAATTAAATTGATATTTTTTATTTTTTCCTGAGTAAATTGATCTCCGTTCGGAACGAATTTGGTTATTTCCTCTTTTCTTTTCTTTTGGATGCACACTAAATGTTTCCCCTCAATGCATTGCCGTTCGCCTCTGAAAGTGAAACTGTTTACATTGCCCACAGGCCACAACACACAGCCTACATTGCCCACAGCTCACAGCCTACATTGCAACCTATGCGTGAACATCTTTCATTGTCGCCCGCTGTTCAAGGGAGTTGGAGCGATCGATTACCCTACACCCTCTCAGTGCTATTTTATTTGTTTCAATTTGCAGTCATTGCACAAAGCTAGTTTTCCGTTAGGCAAACAGTGAAGGAAAATTGGAGGGATTGTTCAGCCCACTGCACACATCCTGCTCTGGCACTGGAAGATTAAGAGAAGCAGAAAAGGCACTGGTGGATTGCAATCGATCAACCTCATGCTGATTAATTACTTGCTTTCCAAGCCCAGGCTCTTCAAAATCACCTTAACAAATGAATGAAATGTTATAGTAAAGGAGACACAGTCTGCATTGTCCTTGGGTGCTGATTCAGCTTTACAGGTTAGTTCCTTGGTCAAATATTTTAGAGTTTTTTTTTTTCATTTACTCCAAAAGAATTTTGTACTTTTACTTTTTTTTTAATCATAGATTCTTATCAAGATTCATGACTCATGCTGATTAAATTTATTTGTGGGCGCTGGATCTATGTCAATTTTGATGATTTAAAACTTCCAATCACTAGTTTTATGCTGTATAGTTTGATAAGTTATCCATTTAATCAAAGGATGCACTACAATAAAAAAAGGGAATAAATAGCGTTTTTTTTTGCCTTAAATAGCGTTTAAAGGCGCTATATATCGGGCCGCTACTGATTGTATCTTCAATAAATAGCGTTTTTTGAACGCTATTTAAAATTGAGAATAAATAGCGCTTAGTTAGGAAGCGCTACTTATTCATTGAGAATAAGTAGCGCTTTAGAAGTCTCGCTTATTCCTGAGAATAAGTAGCGCTTCCTTTACAAAGCGCTATTTATTCTCAAGGAATAAGTAGCACTTATCATAATAAGCGCTGCTTATTCTCGATAATGTTTTTTTTATTTTTGGGTCATATTCACATACATATGCATATAGTGGTTACTGCACACCAAAATAATCATCAACACTCAAATTTGTGCCAATATCAAAACTCACAAAATCCAAATTTAACATTACATGAAATAATTCTCAGCCAAATATTAACAAAACTATCATAAATAAAACATTAAAATACATTAACTAAAACATAACACATATTATGCTAGTACCTAAACATTACACACTAATCTTCTTCTTCTTCTTCTTCTATGTGCCTATACATAATAAAATTCGTAACAAAATATCGACACCACTCTTCCTTGAGTACGGTATGATCAGGATATGTGTCGAATTGACAATCAGGAAAGTACTGTGAAATGAAAATTAAATCAAGTTAGAATTGAACACATGCTTCCAAATGGTATGTGTAAAAGTAAAAAAATTATATAAACTTCGAAATTAATTATTACATATACATACCTCCGTTGGAATTTGTGTTTGGTTATGAATGACAACATCCTTGAGAAACTTCAATACATACCGGCCATAATCATCAGAGTTCAGTTGGCGAGGACACTATAAAACAAAAAATATGAAATTAATTGCTTTTATTTTGGTAATTTAAATAATTGCATAAAAAATTTGGTATAATACCTTTATCGGTATCCATTTAGGTGTCGTTGATTTAGAAAACCGAGACTTGACATTTAGTGTTCGATGAACAAGGATAGCCTTAAGTGCAAAATCAAAAAAAATCATTCAATATATATCCAATACATTCATAACGACTGCTCTTAACATCAACACACAAACTATATCAAATTTCTAACAAAATTTTGGCAGAGTCTCCCCTAAAATATGGACATTCCAAAATTTATACAACACCAGAATAAAGATAAAATACTATACCACCAAGACAAGGATTGAAATTCACCAAACATAAACAAATAAAAACTTCAACATTACAATATCTGTAAACACTTAAGTCATTAAAAACAAATCAATCACATTCCTTAAACATAATAAATTCAGCATTCTAATATCCAATTTCAGATTCATAATGATAATCAATCCAATACATGCATAAAAGTGCATATTCATATATATATATATATATATATATATTAAGAAAATTCATATATATATACATACACACACACTCTCTCTTACTGATTGTATGTCTCTTTCAATTTTTTGCGCAGGCTGAAGTGTACATGCAATGGATCCAAATAGTACACAATGTTTTGATTTAGATTAATCGCTATCAATAACCAATGATCCCTACAAAAATGTTGGAGGAAAAAATCATAAGCAGGTAATCACATTTCAATATATATATATATATATGTGTGTGTGTGTGTGTGTGTGTGTGTGTATAAATTAAATGACTCACACTATGTTGCAAGGTGACAGAAACAAAGTCTCATACTCAGGATTTGCCAATGTCAAACGCTGAACTATATATTCAGATACAGTAGCATTCCAAACTTGCAAATTGGTTTGTTGTGGGCACAAAAACACAAACCTCTGAGTCTGTTCTTGTGGGACCAATATCTCTTGATACAGGTACCTTAAATTAAAACATGCATACAAATTAATATATTAACAATAACATAAATATTTAGCTGAAACAATAAAAAACATTGGATACTTTAAAGTTGAATACAGTACCTGAGATATACGCTAATAACAGTTTGACTTAGCCATTCATTATCATTAAGAATTTCTTGAAGTTCAGCATTAGCACCAAGTCTTAATGCGTGCTTATAACCCAAAATTGATTTATCCATTGGTACTTTAATGGTATCCTCCCCCTTCATCATTGTTGTCACATGGACTCTAAGAAAAATTAAAAAATCTGTAGCAAGAGCTGTAGGAGGCTGAGAGGTAGATGCGACCACCTTCTTCACCGGAGATGTAAATGACCCAATTGTTGGCTCCTTGCCAACATTCTTGCTAGCTGTAAACTGCTTGCTCTTGCCCTTGTCCTTGGGTTTGGATCTTGGGGATACCTACATATTTTGCATTCCAATACATTAATTAGTTAGTGACCACTTAATTTAATAAATATATGCAGTATATAATTTAATATATACGTACCGTATCACTTGTAACTACAAGGTGGTTTGGCCATGCCACATAGGTACCTATTGCCTGTTCCACTGTCATCACATCAGCTGCCTCCTGTGGTATAGGCAACAGTGCATCCCCCTCAAATGCAACGTCAACTCCAACCTTCACATGATTATGAGGTAAGGGTAGGTTGTGTAGTAACACACCTGGTCCGTTATATAAAATTCCCTTACCGACCATTCGTTGCGTTGGGCTTGTCAAATATAGGCTGCACTCATGAATGCCCTAAACCAATGATAAAGAAAATATTAATATGTTAAACCATTGAATACTCAGGTGACACAAGTATAGAAAGAAATCTAACGATTATTACCTCGGGAGACACAATAGTGCAACTATCTCTAACACTATTTGGGTTAGGGATAGGTAACTCATGCTCATCCTTCTCTACTGGTTCCTTATCCTTCTTGCTATCTTCCAATTCCTGAACCTTTTTGTACAATTGAGCTACCATTTTCCTCAACTCTTCTGTTTCACTAGCATCAGCATGGCGTCTTGTGCGCTTATGTGATCCGAAGATGGCGCCTGGAGAGACACCAAATCCCATACCCCTTACCCGACCAGGATACTCCTTGATCGGTATGGCCTGAGAAAGGATGTCTTGTGACATATCTGATATATCCCCTTGTGACATAGACTGTGATAGGGTATCCTGTGACACATAACTATTATTAACAAATATTTTTAAATATTATCACTATTATTAACAAATGAAAACGTTAATCATACTTACAATTCTATCAGCCACTTCCCTAGTGGGTGGATTTTCAATCTGACCTTCCTTGTTTCGGTGGGCTTCTATCCACAATAAATGTCGATCAATTGATTGAGATGTTACATCTTCTCCTGCCTCCAACATCTGTACATATGAACAAACAAATTGAAATTCACCAAACAAATTGAAATTCACCATTACTAATAGAAAGAAACCAAAAGATGCGTTAAAAACAAGTTATAATTAAGGATATTGTACATACTATTTCTTCCTCAACGTGGGGATACCCTTTAACCCCTGCTTTGTAAGGATAAGGAGGATTTAACGCTCTCTCACGATTTTTATTGCTTATTCTCTACATAAATACATTAGAATATATCAATGCATGGTTTAATGTCATATATACAAGTTATAAAGATTATTGTATATACCAAAAATTCTTCATCTTCTGTGTGTTTTCTCACAAAAGCGCTCCAATCATCTTGTTCTATGAATGATGCATATACTGATGGAGGCTTATGATTGATGTTCCCGTATTTGTCTCTCAACCACTTGTGAGCCAAGGCAGTTCGGAATGTCCGGTGTGCTCTTCCAGCTATCCTAAGTGTAATTTTCTTTCGAGCCTCATCAACATCAAAGGATTTCTGCAAAAACATTATAAACAAAATGGTAGCTATAAGTATGTTTAGATTAATTAAGAAACAATACAATCCACAAATGTTAACTAATTTATATACCTGTATCTCATTCCAGATCTCATCTTTTAGCTCCTTCATAGATAGATCCTTATCCTTCCAATTATCACGGGTAATTGGGACTGTCTTCCGCACTGTGGCCCCAATGTATTGAATAAAGTCATTAACATGTTTACCAATAGGTTGACCCCTAACATTCCATGTAACCTAAAAATATAGCATAAGTGTACAAATTTAGATACTCAAATAAAAAAATGAAACAATTAATTAGATTAATTGATAAGCACCCTACCACACATTTTGGAGCCCCTTTACTCATATCGCGGATGATTTTCTTCTTAAAAGTCGGTCCACGGCTCGTCGCCTTTTGGGTGGACTCGGGAGCACCATCATCACTGTGAGATGCCATTTACCTGCAAAAAAAAAAACTAGACACGTAAGTAATTAAAAAATGACAGTTCATAATCACATAGGTTTAAAAGAGAAATCAATGAATACACATTTAATTGATTAACAAATTAATAAAAATTAAATAGCATTCACTATATACATGTACATTTAAGCAACTCTTTTCCTTTTTCTCGTTTTATTGACATTTGCGCATCCCATATGAAATAATGGATTGATCCAAAGCCCTTCATTATGATCATTTCTAATATACACATCCTCCTCTATAGGTGTACTTGCCCCAAACAATGATTGTGATGTCCTGAAGAAAGGGTCATCCTCAATGTCAGCATATTCATGTGTTTCATCATCAATCTCATTAACAATTTTTTTGTTAGTCAATAGAACAATGGCTCAATTCATATCAACTGGATCGGAAACATAGAACACTTGTTGAGCTTGTGATGCTAAAATAAAGGGCTCATCTTGATATCCCAACTTATTAAAGTTCACCAGCATGAACCCCAACTCATCCATTTGTACACCGTTATTATTGTCAACCCACTTGTATTGGAACACAGACACTCGAAACATCTTGTAATCCAACTCCCATATGCGTTCAATGACCCCAAAGTATGACATATTTGCATATATGGGGTTTCTGTCTTTGGCACTTGATATATGCATAGATTCAGCTACAAGAGTCACCCTGCTATTTTGCATTCTCCTCCGATCATCGTGTTCTTTTGTATAGAAAGTGTACCCATTCATCAGATATCCGGTATAGGAGATAACATGTATAGCTGGACCTTTAGCTAACCATCTCAATCTTTCTGAAACCGAGCTAGGATTTGCAATAAACTCTTCAGAAATGTATTCTTTCAACCACTTTATAAAACACCGATTGTGTTATATTGTTAACCAATTTTGACTCTTATTTGGGTACAAGCTCTTGAGTATGTCCTTTTGTTTTACAACATATGACTCAACCTCATCGGCGTTGTATAGAACATATAAGTGTGCTTGTTCCCATTCTTTCCTTGATATAGTCAATATTTAAGTCCAGTAATCCCTTTTCCTGCACTTCTTCCTGTGTGACGAGACTGTGGCAACCCTATAGAATGTTCAACATTAGATAAATAGTCGGTACAAAATTCAACAGCTTCTTCGACTATATACCGTTCAACAATACAACCCTCTGGTCGTGATCGGTTTTTCACATACCCTTTTAATATCTTCATGTAACGCTCAAACGGGACATCCATCTCATGTAAGCTGGCCCACCCAATTGTGTCTCCCTAACCAGATGAATTGTCAGATGAATCATTATGTCAAAGAATGAAGGCGGGAAATACATCTCAAGCTCACACAAAGTCAGAATAATTTCTTTTTGCAAGGCTGGCAACTTTTCAGGGTCAATCACTTTACTATAAATTGCTTTAAAGAAGAAACAAAGTTTAGTTAAGGTATTCCTCACTTTGTTGGGCAAAATGGATCGTATAGCTATGGGTAGCAAATTCTCCATGAGAACATGACAATCATGAGACTTTAGACCCTTTAACTTAAGATCTTTCATTGATACGAGGTTCTTAATGTTTGAAGAGTACCCCTCTGGAACTTTAACTCCATCAAGAAACTTACAAAAATCTTTTTTTCTCTTTTCTAGATAGAGTATGAGCAGCTGGAGGTAGATATGTACAACGTTTCCCTTTCTTTACGGGCCCCAACTCTCGTCTCAATCCCATACTAACCAAGTCCAGCCTTGCCTTGATGCCATCTTTAGTCTTCCTGGGCACATTAAGTAGGGTACCAATGAGACTATCAAAGATATTTTTTTCAACATGCATCACATCAATGAAATACATATAATGACTTCCAATATGGCAACTCAAAAAAAATCGACCTTTTTTTTCACCCTCGTGTGACAAGGTCTCCCGCAAAAGGTTTCCCGAATTTAATATTCAAATCTTTTACTTTTTCAAACAGTTGTGCACCTGTCAAAGGCAAAGGAGCTCTACGTTCTTCTGTATTCCCATTGAATGCCTTTCTCCACGATCGATAATAATGATTTGGATTCAAAAATCTACGATGCCCAAGGAAGACATTCTTCTTACCATGATCCAACCGAATCCAATCTGTATTATCTTCACAGATAGGGCATGCACACTGGCCTTTGGTACTATATCCCGACAGATTACCATATGCTGGAAAATCATTAATTGTGCCGAAAATCATAGCCCTCAAGGTGAAACTTTCTTCTCTATATCCATCATACACCACTACACCTGTCTCCCACATTTGCTTCAAGTCTTCAATTAAAGGAGCCAAGTATACATCGATATCATTTCCTGGTTGTTTCGGCCCAGAAATCAACAAAGACAACATCATATATTTACGCTTCATGCATAGCCATGGAGGTAGGTTATAAATCACCAAAATCACAGGCCATGTACTGTGAGAGCTACTCTGAACACCATGCGGGTTAAATCCATCAGTAAACAATGCAAGTCGTAAGTTTCTTGGTTCATTCCCAAAATCAGGGTAATCAATATCAACTTTTTTCCATTGAGGAGAATCTGCCGGGTGCCGTAACTTGCCATCTTGAATCCTTTCATCCTCATGTCATGTCAAGTTTTTTGCATCTTCTGAACTACGATACATATGCCTGAATCTGAGAATTATGGGAAAATACCATAAAACCTTCTCTGGAGCCGAATCTTCCTTCTTATACCGTGAGGCTTCACATTTAGGACACGACTTTAACGACACATATTCATTACGAAATAAAATGCAATCATTACGACAAGCATGTATTTTCTCATAGCTCATCCCAATAGATCGTAATATTTGTTTAGCCTCATATGTCCGACTAGGAAGCACATTATCATTTGGCAACATATCTTTCAATAGTGTGAGTAAGTTCGTAAAGCTCTTATCAGTCCATCCATTTCCCGACTTCAAGTTAAACAACTTTAACATTGTCGATAATCTTGTGAATTTAGTACAACCGTCATATAACGGCTTCTCCGCATCACTTATCAACTTCTCAAACATTTGAGGACAATCACGAAGATCTTCTTCAACCGCATTTGCCATCTCTTCAAAACGGTCACCATCATATGTATTTGTACCGGTGTCCTCTGACGCATATCTCCCACTATTCCCCATATTCGAAGATTCACCTCTTGTCTCACTGTGCTTTGTCCAACAGGTATAAGTTTGATCAATCCCATTGCTCACTAAATGCCATTCCAATTCCTTAACATTAACTTTGTTTGTATAACAACAACTTAAACACGGACATACGATTCTACTAAGATCTGTTGTATGCCCAACTACAAACCCAATAAAATCTTTGTATGCCCAACTACAAACCCAATAAAATCTTCCACTCCATCCTTATATTCCTTTGACAAACGATTGGCAGACATCCACTTTCGATCCATATTTGCCTATGAATTGAGAAATAAAACAACACCAAGGCATTCAGAGCAACAATATAGGCTATGTCGTTAATGCAAGACAAAATTGAGATTAACTAAAGCCCAATTAGATAAACCAAGACTAAAACTACCACTTCTCTTAACAACAACACACAGACTATATCAAATTTCTAACAAAATTTTGTGTAACCTCCCTAAAATATGGACATTCCAAAATTTATACAACACCTGTAACAAAATAAAATATCATACCAACCAGCACAAGGGTCCACATAGGCCAAACATAAACAAATAAAAACTTCAAATTCAACCATTTATCTAAAACGATTTGCAGTAACATCTCTAAAAACTCAACTTCTTCATTTAACATAATGAGAAAAAACACTAACATTAATAATAATTATACTAAAAAACCTATCAGCTAAAAACACATTAACATTGATCCCTCCAAGTTGCTCATCAACCATTTCTCAATTATATCTAAACACAACTACAAAAACCTAAAACCAATAAATAACTTAAAGAATGAGATAATTTTACTAGTTTAGGTCCTTGCATTTAGTTACTTTATATGTTTTTAGACATTTCAAAAAACAAAAATAAGAGAATACTGAAGAAAAAAACAGTGTCTTGAATATGCCTAAATGCAAATGGAGGATACTGCAGTTGAGAATAACTGCAGGTAATTCTAATCCCACATACTAATGTGCTGTACTATGTTTTTGATTTTCCATTTCGTTTTGATTTTCTATTTCAAAGCACGAGGATAGGGTTGAAAAACAATGAGTTCCTTGGAAAATAAAATGAAAGCATTTTAGGGGGGAAAAAAAGGAAAGCAAGAAGAATGGGAACAGATGAAACCTGTTGGAGCGATGCGACGGTGCGACGGTGGGAACAGAAGAAGGTGGTGGCGACGCGACAAACAACGAGGACGTAAGCAGAGGTGCGACGGTACGACGACTGTGAGCGATGGTGCGACGTCACAAACGGCGAGGACATGAGCAGAGGTGGTGGCGACACCAACAACAACGAGCTTCGAAGGTGAGAAACGCAAGCAGAGATGGTGGCGACACTGAGAGGAAGGAGTAACAATGGCGACGTTGAGAGAAACTCGAGAGAGAGAGATATGCGACAATGGGACTGACTGGTACTGAGAAACGCGGGCTGAATTAAAATTAGTATTTGACAATAAATAGCGCTTTATATCTGAAGCGCTACTTTAGGTCAGACAATAAGTATCGCTTTCTATATAGGCGCTACTTTAGGTTAACACAATAAATAGCGCTTTCTGCATTAAGCGCTACTTTTTCTTGCGTCCTTCTTTAAATAGTGCTTTTCACTTTAAGCGCTATTTATTCCTCCACTATAAGTAGCGTTGATTTTATAAGCACTATTTATTTCTTTACCCTTCAGTAGCGTTTCTTAGTTAAACGCTACTTAAAGTACTCTACCTAATTTTAAGTAGCACTTCCATATTTAAACGCTATTTAAAGTGGCGCCATCTTTTAAAGAATCTGTTGTAGTGATGTTACTTTTAATATAATAGTGCATCATTCTAATAATGCCAATTTGCTTGTAGTTTGTAGTTAGCCCATTTTAATAATTGATTATTGACTCAACCCAATTATTTTTTTAATAGTTCACTCACTTTAGACATAAAAATAGAATCAATTTCGTAAAAAAATATATATCTAATCACCTTTTATATATCTAGTCACTTACATTTCTACCAGCACATTCTGTATCCTGAAGAGCTGTAGAGCGTTCACATCCCACCAACCATATATACCATAAAAGACTTGAGAGTTCTCCCTAAAAACCACTGGTTTATAAATTTGAAACATTAAACTTATTTGTCGGGGCTCTAAGTTTGCTACAATGTTCCTTATCAATGACAAGAACATTCATTTAGTTAGTTCCAACTTCCAACAACATTTCAATAACCAAAGTATTTCCTTACTTGGAAGGACTACATGAATCAAATAATTTTGTAATGTCTATTATAAATATACGAAGTTCCAGCGATATCAATAATATTAATGACTATGAATCATTTACACAAAGCTTCAAATTTCTATCTCCCATGGAGGTCTGTGATACTTAAAGTGTTGATGGAGTACACTCCATTGCGTTCTTCAGAGGAGACTGAACTCACCATATTCTGCCTCAGGAGGAATGCAGGTTGCCTTGCAGGAGGAAGATCCATAATCTCACTGTTAAGCATTGAAATTACTGCAGCCATAGTGGGCCTGTCTGCAGCAGATTCTTGCACGCATAAAAGTCCTACATGTATACACCTCAAAATATTCTTATGAAGGCTAGGATCATATGTTTCTGGATCTATTAAAGATGAAATATTTCCTTCCCTCCATTGAATCCAGGCCTAAAATGAAACAAACATCAAATGGAAGTTTTATCAGAAAAGGCTACATTGCTACAACGCTACTATAATTGTGCTAGAGCCCAGAGATGAATTGTATTTGTGAAGACTTACAAATCCTAAGAGGGTCAGAGAATTTTCGCCGTCATAAAAGCTTGAGTTTCGTCTACCACTAACAATCTCTATTAGCAAAACTCCAAAGCTGAAGACATCTGATTTCTCTGAAAACACTCCTTGCATTGCATATTCAGGAGCCATATAACCACTGCATTGAAATATAATAATTGGTTCTCCAAGTATATATGTTGCTATAACATTAGACAAAGAAGAAGGAACACTTACTATGTTCCAACAACCCTTTGGGTATTGGCTTGATCTTCACTCCCTCCAAAGATTCTGGCCATACCAAAGTCTGATATTTTTGGATTCAGCTCCTCATCTAGCAAGATATTACTTGCCTTCATATCTCTATGTATGATTTTTAGCCTGGAATCTCTATGAAGATAAAGCAATCCTCGAGCTATTCCTTCTATTACGCTGAAGCGTTTTTTCCAATCCAGAAGCTTATTTTTTGATGGATCTGTAAAAGTTAAAACTATCAAAAGCCATGTTATTTTGAACTTATCAAAAGATGCAGCTAAATCCCCAGTCTAGCAGGCTTTCTACAAAACCCATATTAGCACCTTTTGAGAAAACTCACATTATATGAATCTACTGTCAATTCTTTTGAAAATAAAATTATACATGATGACTATAATGGTTTGAAATTGCAGTTCGCAATCGCAATTGCTATTGCAATATAAAGTTTTCAGAGGCCTCCGACAACAACCGCATTTGACTGCAATTGTGGCCGCGTTTGTCTGAAATTTCCTACAATATAAAGGATCATGATGTAACCACAAGTACCACATTTTGAAACCTTTTATTCTCTATTATGAAAGCTTTGACATGCATAAGAGATAGACACCATAGAAGTCGTCAAAAGAACTAACCAAAAACATATGCATCCAAACTTCTATTTGGCATGTACTCATATATCAACATCTTTTCGTCTCCTTCAGTACAACAGCCTAGAAGCCTTACAAGATTGCGGTGCTGAAGCTTAGAAATCACTACTACTTCATTCATGAATTCTTCTAGCCCTTGTCCAGATGCTCTGGAAAGTCTTTTAACTGCTATTTCCTTACCATCTTGCAGTTTCCCCTGGAACACAATATAAAAAAATTACAATCAATGACTTCAAACATGATTGAGTTCGCTAGATTTTAATATACCTTGTATACGGGACCAAAACCACCCTGCCCAAGTTTGTTGGATGAGTGGAAGTCGTTTGTGGCAGTTGCAAGCTTTTCAAAACTAAATAGTAATAGCTCTTGTAGCTTAGCTTGTGATAATTCTCCAATTACGTTGTCACTTGTGTAGTCTTCAGATGCTTCAACTTTTTTAAGTTGAAAAAATCTGTGGTTCTTCTTTGTTCTCGCTGATTCATTAGAATAGAGTATCACAGCTTAGCAGGAGTGACAAACATCAATGTGAGCTTGTATTGTATGCAAAAATTTAAATAAAAAATGGTGCTTACCTGAAGCCTTTCTCCAAATGACATATGCACCAGTGACAATTATGAAAATTCCTATTACTACTGTAACTGTAATGATTACTGTTGTTTTGTGCCCTTTATCTGTAATTCAAGGAGAATAAAGATGTAAAAATTGAAGAATTTATGTCCAAACAAAATAGACATATGATTGAAGTTAATGAATCGTATACTTACCAAGTTCTGCATTGGCGACACGAATGTATAGATCAGTTCCACCACTTTGGAATTGTTGTATGTCAATTAGGTTCTCATTCCAAGACATACAACCAATAACATCATCATATGAATATGCAGTGCAAGAGCAATTCTCCAAGCACTGGCTTCTGCATGTATCTTGTGCAACAGATGACCATTCTGCAAAATCAGGAACTTTGACCATTTGTAGTTTCAAAAATCCCTCTTCTCTATTACTATCTACACTTGTGTTTTGATTGTTGGCCCTTTTTTCGCACTCCAAAAGTGTCTTTCTAACACATCCACCAGTCCAGTTTTGTCTATCCCATTCTTCTTTGTTGCTTGGCTCAAACCCTTCCAAACAGCTACATATTGGCGACCCTTGTGAACTACAGCTTCCAAATGGTCCACATATACCATAAACATCACATTCTGATAGTTGATTAGTCCATGAGACTTGCCATTCCTTCTTCTCTTCATTCCAAAAATTTTCATGAATTTGACCTTGTGAATTCAGGATGTAGATTATGAGTGCAAAGTCTGCGGTAAAATATACATCAACAGTTCCTGTACTACTATCTTTCTCAACATGAAAGCCATTAAGATAAGGAGTTCCCATGTCTGGTATCCCAATGAAGACTTGACCATTCCAAGGACCACTGCGCCAATATGGTTTAGTATCATTCCAAATGAACACTTCAGGTATACTAAGGCGTTCAACACCTAAAGAGAAGCTCCCAATGGATGGATCAAAAGGGCTTTTCCATGATGTAACCTTTACTGTCTCATTAGTTCTTTTGTTTCTTGTGAGTTTCATATTGGATAGTAATGTATTCAAAGGATGGTTGAAACTCTCCCATATGGTGTTTCTTGTTGCAGTTTCCAGTAAGACAAGGTTTCCATAATCTGAAAGTTGGAAACTAGAACTATTGGATGAAATATTGGACACATTTGATGACCAAATGATATTTTTCTGTCCATTCAATACCACAAGATTTCCATCATTAGATATTGTAACAACTCCAGAAGAATCCTGCAGTGGTTGGTTTCTGTTTGCCACCCATACAACAGTGAGTTGAGATT
This sequence comes from Calophaca sinica, assembly GCA_037113605.1. Lineage (NCBI taxonomy): Eukaryota > Viridiplantae > Streptophyta > Magnoliopsida > Fabales > Fabaceae > Calophaca > Calophaca sinica. The sequence goes on along the minus strand of CM073733.1, from coordinate 97,223,413 downwards.
TGCACCAAATTCCTACATAGCGGTTTGTGGAATTTTCAGGGCTGAAGAACCCCAAGGTGAAGTTTCCATTTTCGGAGCTTAGAGTTTCATGGTCTTTGAGGAGTTGTTGTGATGATGTGGTGTTGTATGTGGCAGCAGCAACAACATCTAATGAATAACCACATAATAATAACTTGATGAGAACATGGATCAAATTTTTGCACTTGATGAAACCCATTTTTGAAATGAATTCCTTTGTTACGTTAAGAAATAAAAGATCTTTGATTTTTTTTTTCCTCTTTATGTATATATAATTAATTTTTCTTCTTGTTTGAACATTCAAAATTCCTGACTTTGAGTCGATATAGCTTATGTCGTGGAAGCTGCATATTTAGAAAAGCAGTGTTTGTTTCATTATTTAAAGAATAAATAGAGAAGAGAGAGATATGATGTTGTTTAAATAAAAATCAAAATAGAAATATGCAGGTTGAAAATTGGAGAAGTTGGTGAGTCATGAGTGGTGGATGGATCATGTGGCTTGAAAGACATGTCGAGGTGTGTGGATCACTATTTCACACACCATAGAGGGATCAAATTGTGGCAATGTTTAATTGTACTCCATGTATTTTCAGCTGATGGTATATATTAATTAGTCTCTGCATAGAAAAAGATAAAAAAGATCTTCTAGATATTGATTTCCAGAAAGTCATATATGCTGCTATAAAGTTGGTCAACATAACTCTATTAATTCTTGGGGCGGCGTTGAGTTTCTTATACGGGAGTGGAAAGTGAAAACCCTATGGACAAAGAATGGAAATAAAAAGCCATACAAGATTACAAGGTCACTCGGACACACTAAGAAACTCGGTCATCAACTTAACGTCAATTAATCCAATTGGTAAGGAGTTTGGTTCTTCTTATATAAGGTCTTGGGTCAAGTCAAATGTTTAATAGTCTCTCCCCCAATTCATTTTGCCAACTCCCATTTAATTGTAAAAAGACAAAAATGTCCTTACCTCTAAAAATACCTCAACTAATCCACCACCACCACTACCACCCCCCAATGACCACCATCTCTACAACCTCCCACCTTCATTTGTCACCCAAAATCTTAACCCTCACCATCTCTTGTGACCGTCAACACCGTCTCCACCCATTTCTGACCCTCCCGATGCATTTGCAAGTACTAATTATTTTTCTATCTTCTGGAAATAGGTTTCCTGTCATGTCCGGAATCTAAATTTGGAAGTGTATTTTTCTATACGTCCAGAAACAAGTTTTCCAAAGGAAAATTTTTTCCAAAAAAGAAAACAGTTTTATGGGACGACCATTTATTACATGTGCTGAAACTTGTTTTCAAGAGATCTGAAAAATGCAAAAAAAAAAAAAAACGTGTTTTTCCGATACAAAAAGGGAAGGTTTTGGGGTGAGAAGGGAGTGGGGGATGGTTGTAGGGAAGGGTGGAGGGGGAGGAGATGGGGTCAGAGTTGTAGGTGAGTTCGTGAGTTGGAGGGAGTGGGTGAGGTTGGAGGGGGAGTGACGGGTGGGGGATGGGTTTGCGGGAGGTAAGGGAAGAGAGTAGTTTAGGGAAAAAAAGTTTGGGAGGTGAGAAAATTAAATTGGGGAGGGATTAATAACACTTACCTAAAACAATAGGCGTTGTGAGAGTTTTGTTCTCTTACATAGGTCCACTCAGGTCAAGCCGGATTATACCGAGCATTTAGATTAAAAAAAATGGATGATCATCCACATACCACCACCATCTTTTAGAATTTATCTTTCTTTTTTTGAAAAAAATTGTTTATTAAGACTTGTTTTAATTTTTTTGTCCACCCCATTGGTGCCCGAAAGTCAAATAGACATTGACTAATCCGAGTTGAGTCATGTATACCCATATAAAGGGATAAAATTTTCTCAACACCTATTTTTTCATTGGACAAGACTCGAATCTGAGACTTCAATTAAGGGGATTAAATCTCCTCGCCACTTGGGACCACCGGACATTGGCAGTAATATATTTTTAGAAAAAAATGAAAAATCCATATGATTAAGAGCCTGTTTGTTTGAGATTGTGGCTCAAAATCTCGTTGAGATTCTGCCGTTTCCTAGAATCGCCAAGTTACCAGCTTCAGGATTCCGCCGTTTGCACGCCTCAATAATCGTGAAATGCCGGTGAGAAACGCCGTTGCGGTGGGGAAAATCTAATCCAAATAGGCTCTAAGTAATAATAAAACACTTAATTTCTATAATTTGTATTTTGAATATATGATTTCTTTTTTTTTTTTAATTCAAGAGGCCCAAGGAGTTGGAAATGAAAGACACTAGACTAAGGTGTTACGAAGATGAAGACACGCCCCCTCAATATCCCACCACTGTAAAGGAATACAAGCAAAAGGGGGTGATGAAAAAAAAATACATCCAAAGCCTATAGAATCAGTAAAATTAACCATGAAACTAGATTGAGACACACACGTGCGGTTGTAGAGTTCTTTTAAATATAAATTGATGTACACGGGTCTGGGCCGACCCGATCAACCCGGCGATCCAACCCATTGGTTCGGTTTTTTTCATAGTTTGGGTCGAATCCAAACTAACTCGTTCAAACCCAAAGTGGTTTGGTTCGAGTTATGAATTTATGATTTCAAATCCATGAACCCGCGAGCCCAATCCGGTGACATGAAATCTATTTTTTTATTTTTTAATATACCTTATTATCACACGGTCATGATTTATGAGAAATGAGACTCTACTTGCTCACTTAGAAATTAAGGTTTCTTTCTATTTTGTGGAAATTTCGTAGAATAGAATGCCATTTAAAAAAAAGACAAATTTAGTTTAAATATTGTTGGAAATTTTGTGGAATTTTAAGTGTTTAATGACACTTTTTTTGGAATTTTAAAAGTTATGTTTTTTTGTCTTATGACCCGCAAACCCAACCCGAACCAACCCATTCATCATCGGATTGGTTCGGACATCGGGTTTGGTCAAAATCGACCCAATCCAACCCATGTACAGCCCTACATATAAGGGGACAAAAATCTCTCAACATCTATTTTTTCACTAGACAAGACTCGAATCTGAGACTTTAATTAAAGGGTAAAAATATCCTCGCCACTTGGGACCACTGGACATTATTTATAAACAAATGACATTCATAAGATTTACAGGCTAAGAAGATATCATCACCACAGATATCCCAAAACTTCTGGTAGAAGGTTGGGTTCAAACCATCTGGCCCTGGTGACTTATCGGGATGCATCTGAAAAAGAGCAGTACGAAGTTCATCTTTAGAAAACTCAGAGGTCAACAATAAATTTTCCTCCACTCCAAGTCGCTTTCGTACCTCTTGTAAAACAGGATCTGCCTCCGACTGCTTCGGCAAGAATAAATTCTGAAAATAATTTTGCGCCACCTCACAAAGACCCTATTGGTTGAAAACCAACACACCATCCACCCCCCTAAGGCTCGTAATTCAATTCCTCTTCCGTCTAACAGTGGCCGTTCTATGGAATTTTGTTGTTGTTGAGGTCCCCATCCTTTAACCAGTGTGTTTTAGAACGCTGTCTCCAGAAACACTCCTCCTTAACAAGTATGCTAGACAACTTCATGCGTGTTTCATGGTAAGTTTGAGCATAATGAGCATCTTCACCCTCCCTAACATCCTCTAATTTCTTCTTACACGCCTCGATATCCTCTCTAAACTTCATACGAAAACCACTAATGGCAGCAACACTATTTTCAACCTCATTCATCAGGTCACCCCCCGGGTCCATGCACCACCCCTCTTCCACCACTTCCCTCAAATCAAACTCATCCAACCAGACATTCTCAAAGCAGAAATAGAAACTCCGATAAGGCCTGAAATTATCCCCTGTTGATAAAATGATAGGGCTATGGTCCGAAGACAAGGCTATAAGATTGAAGAGCCTCGCATCCGGGAATAGAGAAGCCCAACCATTATCAACCATTGCTCTATTCAGACGTTCCTCCACTGCCGATTTTGAGCCCTTACTCTTCACCCAAGTAAAAGGATATCCTTTTAACACAATATCTAACAAGCCACAGTCGAGCACAACCTCTCTAAAACCATTAAACAACCAAGGTGGATGTTCACTTCTCCCTTTTTTATCATCTAAGGACAATAAATCATTAAAGTCCCCAATGACACACCAAGGAAGAGATGACATATAATGAAGTTATCGCAGCATATTCGAGGACTCGCGCTTCTTAGAACGGTCCGGAACACCATAGAAACCAGTCAGTCGCTAGTTAGCTCCTCCAGAATCCACAAATTCTAAATTAATGAAGTGTCTAGAGTAGCTAAGAATAGTACACCTACAGTCATCCCACCATAGCATCGCTAAACCTCCACTCCTACCAACAACATCCACCGAGAAACAAGAACGAAAACCCGATCTTGATCGAATAGTATCAATTTTGTTACCATGCACTAGACTTTCAAACAGAAAAATAACATTCGGTTTATTACTTTGAACGAGGTCGCGAAGATTGGAAACTTCTGTTAGGTTACCCAGGCCTCGGCAGTTCCAGCTTAATATTTTCATTGCTCCCGGTAGGCCTGGTAACCAGGGCCCGCCAATAAAAAATGCCATTCATCATTGTCATCGATTGTAGCACCGTGTTCGTGTTCGTTCCCTATATCACCCAAGCTGGTTAATGGACCATGCCCTCTTTCTTCATTAAACACAATTAAAGGCTTATCAATTTTTGAAGCATCAGTTATCTGTTTCCTTTTTTTCTCAAGCTAATCGACCTCCATCTCCGTGGATTCCTCATCAATGCCAATTAATAGAGAATTATTACCATACTGAGACACCACTCCTTGATTCCCTCGGCTAATAACATTCCTAGGATGGTCAACCGATCTAATTATCAATGCATTTCCATAACCGGCACCCCTTTTGTCTGTTATGTAATAGCCCAGCCCACATCCATCGTCCTCTTTATCAAATAACAGCTCACAACTTTATCAGAATGGCCAAGACATCCACAGAGAAAACAGAAATTACCTAATCTCTCATATTTGAACTTGAAAAGACACATTCTCCTCCTTTGACTTTGACATGTCGGTCTTTCTTTAACGGCAAACGAGTATCCACCCTCACCCGGATATGCATATAGGCACGCCACAGATCATTATTATTGGACTCATCATATTTGACAAATTCTCCTATGAAGTCACCTAGAGCCTTTCCAACCATTTCTATCATAAAACCAGTGGGTAGTGAATAGGCTTGAACCCAGAATAGCACCTTATGCAACGGTATACTGCACAGGTCAATCCTTACCCCTATGCGATCAATAATGAGTAGATAGCCATCAAAGATCCACAGTCCACCCATCATTACTCTTTCCAGATCCCTAGTGTGGAAGAACTGAAGCAAGAATAACCCCGGCACAGCCTCCTTAACAGATACACCACGACCCGACATCCACACCTCCGCCATATGCTCCTCCATAAAATCAACTTTTATCTTTTTGTTTGTGATAAAACGACCCACTAGACATAATTGGAGATCTACACCCATATTACCTTCCCCTCCAGCATCGAACACTAACCCCTCCTCACCTTCCTCAATAAGAGAAAGACCCTCCATCTCCTTCTCCATAGTAAAGTACGCAAAAAATTAGGGATAAAAACTCACAATGAATCACTAGGTAGCCACCTCAAAAGAGAGGGATAGAGACCAGACTTCTCAGAGAGAGAAGAAAAGTTTTAACATTGTTTCATGTAACTCTCCACACGTCTTAAGATTCAAAAACTTTGTAGTAATTTTAAAATAAACTTCAAATCACAACAACATGAAAGGTGTATTTGAAATGACAATTACTTGTTATTAATACATAGTTTGATAGGGCATTTTTTTAAGCAAAAGAAAGGAAATGAGCCTCGTTAAAACCTTCTGATGCGAAACCCTTCATAGAAAAAAAAATCCAGAAGGAAAAAGAGTACTCCGTCCTAAATTTTATTAAAAAAGAAAAAAACAAAAACAAAAAAACATAGGGGGATTAGGCCAAAACCCATGAGCAGAAACAATAGCCAAACCTATAGGAAGAAAGACCTTGCCTATAATTATCAAGAAAAAGGTTTGACAGGGCATTCAAAAGTTCAGAAACAACAAAATTAAAATGATTTGTGTAACACCCGTATTCTTGCGATATGTAATTTAACGATATTATATTATAAATTGTGTTAATTATGTTATTATAAGCAGTGTCTTGTTTGATAAGCAAGTGAGTGAATTAATTCAAGATAAAATTTAATTTAAGAATTTATATTCATATTTCAAAATTTGTCGAATAATTCTTATGAATATTCACCGTATTCTGGATTGCCGGGTAATTTTTTTATCCGCAATAAAATTTGAAACGAATTCCGATTTCGATGAAAATCGAATCGTAACTTGTTATGACAATGTTTGAGTGTTTTCAATTGTTTTTTTTATTATTTATGGATTAATTATTATCACGCGGTAAATTAATTTCTAAGTAAATTAATTACGCGATTTGCCGGCGAGCGAATTATTGTGAACGCAATTACTCGACACCATAATTTTTAGGACACAAAACTTTAAGATTAGTATTTATTCTTGAGTAGAATGATTAGGTGTCAAGTTTTTTTTTTTTGGGATCAGTTTTAAATATCCAATTAGGATTAATAGGTGTCATTAACCTATGGTTAAAAAAAAAATCTTCTAAAATTTGTTTTCAGCCAAGTAAAAAGGCTTGTAAAAAAATTATATTATAGACAAATTTTTTTTCTCCTCTCTTATAACCTCAACAGGTCGAAGCCTCTGTTCTTTTACTTTCCCTTTCTTTTCCTTTTTTCATTTGCAAGAGTTTGGGTGAAGTTGGAAGCCAAGCATTTTTTTTCCTCCCCTTGCATCTGAACGTGAGTTCCTTTCGTTTAACACCACCTTTTCTTCTATTTTTCAGCTCCTAAACACTATTAACACCTTGATCAAGAAAATAGAAATTTTGAAAACTTTATGTTCTGGAAGTGTATGAAGATTTGGTATTTTTTTTATTTAAGGCTTGGTTTTGAAGAATTGGAAGTTCATAGGCGAGGAATTAGTAGGAGTATGCTAAGTTTTGGTGGATTTGGATATTTAAAAAAAAAAAAAACTTGCACTTGGTTATGTGAGAGGGAGGCCGAGAGCTATTGATAAAAAGGGAAAGAAAATTTGTTGTTTTATCTTTTATTAAGTGTGTTTAATAGTTGTTCAAGTGCCGAAAATTTTGAAAAAAAAATGAATTTTTGGTCTTTGAAATAAACAGTTTTATCTTTGCTTATTACCTTAAATGCACGTATTTGTTAAAAAGAAATTTTGGTTGAGCAACTTAGGGGTTTGGGAGTAAACCACAACTTGGGAAGTATTTTTGGGTTAACTAGAACTTGCACTAAACTTTGATGTGTTTGTAGAATTCCTGAGAGTCGTTCGTGCTTAATTGGTTGCGTTGTGCCTAGACACGTGAACTTGTTACTGTGGTAAGGGCAACTTCTAGATATAAATAGGAATGGACTCTGGTATACTGAAATGTGTTTTATGTTCATGAACTATGTGTTTGATGTTTAATATGATTGAAGTTGTTTGAACTTGCTGAGTTATTGTGCTTCTGAGTTGTTGGACTGTTGAATTAATTATGTTAATATATGCTTGATTGATGTATATTGTTGGTGTTGTTGGATAACTTAATAATTATTTAATGTTGGATAATTAAATATTTATTAATTTATGCCTTGTTGAAATATCATACACCATGATAAGTTCATTGGGGTGTTTAAAGGCATCGTTGCGTCGTGTCTTGTTGGTAACGTCGACCTGAATATCCTGGGTGATGGATTGCCCATGGCCAAAGGAATTCAAGGAACGCCGTTAAATTTTACCATCGCAGGGGAAAGTGTCGGTCTGGTACGTACAGCTCGATATGACCTTAGTGTATGGATTCCGGAATAAAAACTGCATTGACATATAGTTGCGTCAATAGGATCTTGGGTGCATCCTTATTGTTGTTATGAATGCTGTTGACCTGAATGTATATGTTTTGAAGAAGGTGGTTATATCTTATAATATGTCTAAATATTATAATTGGTTGTTGTACCTGTTATTTGTAATATCTGCTTATTTTTAAGAAGTTGACCCTTGCCCGTGGTTCTTTCAATCAATGATTGTAACCCAGCTGATGGAGAAGACATATGTGATACCGGCGATGAGGACTTCGCCGGTGGCGTTGAGTTTACGGGCGAGACGGCCCGGCATGGAGATTTGACCCGGCTACGGCTGGTTAGAGTCTGATGGGGATATTATAGAAGTTACTACGGTTGCAGGATTGGCCACACGTGGAGAGATATATTGTAGGACGGTAAGCTTTCCGGTTCCAGTGATGCAGATTGTCGAGGGATGGCTAGCGTCACAGCAGGACAAGGTCGTTCCTACAGCGGCTACTATTCCTCCAGTTGAGCCTTCTGGGATTCCACAACAGACCACCCTACGAGAGGCATCAGTTTCTTTGGATCTTGGAGTTGGTAGGACCGTTCATATGGGTATCGTATCTCGAGGTTGGTATGCAGGAGCATCCACCTCGCGCACAGTGGTTGATGCGCGTATACCCACAACAGACCCTACCCCAGCTCCGAAGATTTCCCCGACTCTTCCCATACCTCCTAGGTTATCTACTCCTCTGGCAGACTCACATCCAGTTTGCCCTAGTTGTGGTGCGACAGGTTGTAAGGGCACAGGCGGGATTGGTGATGTGTATGAGGTAAGGCCCCGGGTGGTACCCACTCCAGTCCCAGTGATTGATCTGACGGGCGATGATGATGATGATGATGATGATGATGATTTTGAGGATGAGGAGATGGCGGAGGAGGAACCCTCTGAGTTCTACGGTAGCGATTAGTAGTTGTTTGGATGCGACTTTTGTGATATACTTATATATATATATATATATATATATATATATATATATATATATATATGTACTCTTTTGGTGGTCAGTCCATAGTTATTTGGTTAGTGGTTTGCAGTATGTCTCGAGGACTTACCTTTGGAGCAGCTTCCTGCGTGAGTGTCTGCCAGGAGTACCTCTAATGTATGAGTACTCTTGATAGGGTATTCATGCGTTAGGTGTATTCCTACTTGTGCATATTTCTTTATCGTTTTTTTTGGTGTGAGAAAAACTTGGTAGTTGTACTCTTCTGAAAATTATATATATGTATATATTCAATTATATTTTGTCTTTTGCATGACAGGACTCCATCATGATTTCAAAAACACTATTGATACTCTGATCATGTTTGAAAAATGAGTTTGTAAAAAAAAATAATTTACTGTATTTTCCAAAAGACTAGACGAGTATTATTTTGAAACTTCACCGCATATAGAGTTCTTTTAAATTAGTAGCGCTCCGGAAACGGGGTGTTACAATAGTGGTATCAGAGCCGTTCGATTCTAACCGGACTGTGAGTAGGGAACATTAGGCTAGTCACCGTTTCAATTTTTGTTTTGTCAGCTAGTTGGTTGTGTTGTTGTGGATATTGTTTGATGAGTGAAGCAACTTGTTTGAAATTATTTGAATTGTTTCTTGATTGAAGCAATGTGTGTTAACACATGACTTGATTGTGAGATTCTGACAGGTTTTGAACCTTGTACGGATCTAATTTCACCTTGCAGAGACACTATGGCCGGACCTGATAACTCCAACATGGACAGAGCAATTCAAGCAATGACTGAGATGGTAGCAGCTATGAAACAACAATCTGCTGCCGTGGCTCAACAATCTGATGTTGTAGCTCAACAGACTAATGCCATGAATCAACATAATCTGCAGCAACAACAGAGGGCGGAAAGGAATACAGAGGCTAGAGGATTTGTTGATTTTCGCAAGCATGATCCACCAAAGTTCTATGGTGAACCGGATCCGGACAAGGCTGATCTGTGGCTCCAGGAGATAGAGAAGATCTTTGATGTACTCCATTGTCCTAAAGATGTCAAGGTGAATTATGCGTCTTATCTGCTGCTGGGAGATGCAGAGTATTGGTGGAAGGGAGTCAAGCAGACGCTGACTGCAGATCATCAGGAGACTGACTGGGAGACTTTGTAAGCGGTTCTTAGAAGTACTTTCCGGAGACTGCATGGATGGAGAAGGAACAGGAATTCCTCCGTCTGTATCAGGGCAACATGACGGTGTCAGAGTATGCCGCCAAGTTCGAGTCGCTTTCGAGGTACTTCAGCGCTTTTCATGATCGGGCGGATTAGAGTTGGCTAAGCGAGAGATTCCAGAGGGGATTGAGGTTTGACATTCAGAAGTCGGTGGTGTCTCTGAGAATTCGGAACTTACAGGAGCTGATTGATAGGTGTGTTGAGGTGGAAGGTATGAGGAATCGCAAGAGGAAAAGTGGTACTGGTGGACCCATCAGACCTCCGAACCAGGGTCAGAGGCATAATCAGAAGGGGAAGCAACAGAAGAAACCTTACAATCGGCCTCAAGGGAGCAATAAGGGGCCGTATTGCCCTATGGCTCAGAACTCGGGTGGTAAGAGTCAGACCAGAGATGGATTGGTTTGTTTTCGTTGCGGCAAGCTGGGACACTATGCAAACAATTGCATTGAGGAGAGTGACATATGTTACAATTGAACGCAGCCCGGACACTTTGCGAAGGACTGCACGGTTCCGAAGGTTGAACCAAGCGTGAATGCAACAAAGGCTAAGGGAAAACGTCCAGCTGCCAAGGGCAGGATTTTCAGCATGAGTGGAGAGGAAGCGGAACAATCAGACGACCTAATCCAGGGGGATTGTGAGATTGAGGGTAATTTCTTATCCGTACTCTTTGATTCTGGTGCAACCCACTCTTTTATTTCCATGAATTGCGTGAACCGGTTGAAGTTAGCTGTGACTGCCTTACCTTTTAAATTAGTAGTTACTACCCCAGCTGGTAAGACCTTGGTTACCAACACTGCATGCCTTAATTGTGCAGTGTTTATTCAGGGAAGAAAGTTTCTTGTTAATTTGGTTTGTTGGCCACTAAAAGGCCTAGATATTATCCTCATGATGGATTGGTTATCATGCCACCATGTCTTTTTGGACTGTGCCCGAAAAGCAGTAATTCTTCCTGATCTTGGAATTTCCAACTATCTTTCTGCTAATCACATCGGGGTGTCCTTGAAAGAGGGAACTTAGTAATACATGTGTCTTGATAGTCTAGAAGCTTCTCAAGAAATTGAGCTGAAGAATGTTCCAGTGATGTGTGATTTCCCAGATGTTTCCTGAAAATGTATCGGGATTACCGCCAGTAAGGGAAATCGAATTTTCCATCGATTTGCTTCCAGGAACAAGACCGATTTCGATATCTCCTTATCGAATGTCTCCAACAGAGATAAAGGAGCTGAAGTCTCAGACCGAGCACTTAGAGTCGAAACAGTTCATACGACCTAGTGTGTCACCATGGGGAGCCCCAATGTTACTAGTAAAGAAGAAAGATGGATGATCAAGATTGTGTGTCGACTATCGGCAACTCAACAAAGTTACTGTCAAAAATCGGTATCCGCTACCGCGTATCGATGATTTGATGGATCAACTACGAGGAGCTGCGATATTTTCCAAGATTGACTTGAAGTCTGGCTATCATCAGATTCGTGTGAAGGAAGAAGATATTCCCAAGACTGCTTTCAGAACTAGATATGGTCATTACGAGTATCTAGTCATGCCTTTTGGAGTGACGAACGCACCAGCGATATTCATGGACTATATGAACAGGATTTTCCATCCATTTTTGGACCAATTCGTGGTTGTATTCATAGACGACATTTTGATTTACTCGTGAAGCAGAGAAGAGCATGAAGAGCATCTATGCCAAGTGTTGTAGATTCTACGGGAGAAGCAACTCTATGCTAATCCTTCCAAGTGTGAGTTTTGGTTAGAAAAGGTGAATTTTCTTGGACATGTGATAACAAAGGATGGGATAGTTGTGGATCCAGCTAAGATTGAAGCTGTGTTAGCCTGGGAACAACCGAAGACAGTATCAGATATCCGAAGTTTTGTTGGATTGGCAGGCTACTATCGAAGATTTATCGAAGGATTCTCGAAGATCGTAGCACCGCTTACGCGACTCACGAGGAAGGATCAACCTTTTGCTTGGACTGAGGAATGTGAATCCAGTTTTCAGAGGTTGAAGGATCTTTTAACGACAGCACCTGTGTTAGTTTTGCCTCAACCGGAAGAACCTTACGAGGTTTACTGTGATGCTTCACACCAAGGACTGGGATGCGTGCTGATGCAACATAGGAAGGTGGTGGCTTATGCCTCGAGATAGCTCAAGATTCATGAGAGGAACTACCTTACGCATGATCTGGAACTTGCTGCAGTGGTGTTCGCATTGAAGATCTGGAGACATTATTTGTACGGGAGTACGTTCACCGTTTTCAGCAACCACAAGAGCTTGAAATACTTATTCGATCAGAAGGAACTTAACATGCGACAACGAAGATGGACTGAATTTTTGAAGGACTACGATTTTACGCTGGAATACCATCTGGGAAAAGTGAATATAGTGGCAGATGCTTTGAGCCGGAAGAGTGTTTTAGTTTTGACGATGATGATTAAGGAATTGGAGCTGCTGGAGAAGTTTCGAGACCTGAGCCTAAACGTGGAATTGTCACCGAGAAAGTTGAAGTTTGGAATGCTTACTATTTCTAATGGACTGTTGGACGAGATCAGAGACCAACAAGCTAGTGATAAGCTACTGCAGGAAAAGAAAAAGCTGATAACACGAGGAAAAGCGACTGAATTCGAAATTGGATCAGATAACATTTTGAGATGCAACAGACGTGTATGTGTGCCTGACGTGACAAAGCTGAGGAAATTGATTCTCGATGAAGCACACAAGAGCAGATTGAGCATTCATCCAAGAGCTACGAAGATGTACCGTGACTTGAAGAGGCACTTTTGGTGGCCTGGAATGAAGAAGCAAGTAGCGGATTATGTGGCTTCGTGTTTGACGTGTCAGAAGGCGAAGGTGGAACATCAGCGACCAGGCGGGATGCTACAGTCACTGGACGTACCAGAATGGAAATGGGACAGTATTTCCATGGATTTCGTTGTGGGTTTGCCAAGGACGCAGAAGAGAAATGACTCGATTTGGGTAATCGTCGATCGATTGACCAAATCCGCTCATTTTCTACCAGTAAGATCAACTTTCAACGTGGAGAAGCTGGCAGAGATTTACGTAGCAGAAATTGTACGACTCCATGGCGTGCCTTCCAATATCGTTTCTGATAGAGACCCGAAATTCACATCTCATTTCTGGAGAGCTTTACAGGAAGCTTTGGGTGGCCAGTCCATAGTTATTTGGTTAGTGGTTTGCAGTATGTCTCGAGGACTTACCTTTGGAGCAGCCTCCTGCGTGAGTGTCTGTTAGGAGTACCTCTACGGTATGAGTACTCTTGATAGGGTATTCATGCATTAGGTGTATTCCTACTTGTGCATATTTCTTTATCGTTTTTTTTGGTGTGAGAAAAACTTGGTAGTTGTACTCTTCTGAAAATTATATATATGTATATATTCAATTATATTTTGTCTTTTGCATGACAGGACTCCATCATGATTTCAAAAACACTATTGATACTCTGATCATGTTTGAAAAAGGCGTTTGTAAAAAAAAAATTACTGTATTTTCCAAAAGACAAGACGAGTATTATTTTGAAACTTCACCGCATATAGAGTTCTTTTAAATTAGTAGCGCTCAGGGTGTTACAATTTGCAATACAAAACAAGCTAGAAAAATTTTAGAAAATTACAAAACAAGGATGAACAAGTAAAACTCAAGCTTATTTAGTAAGTTTAATCTTTCAAGTTGTGTCTGTTTGCCTCTGTGGCAATGTGGAACTAATCCATTGAAAATCACCGTGACATTTTGTGTTCCTTGGCAAGCAGCCCCACGGTAGGGCGAGAACGTGGATTTTCAGTCAGGCAGGCAGCTGCAATCCTTGCAATAGATTCTAACTCCTTAACAATAGGATTTGAAGGAGGAGGGAGACGTTGATCCAACTTATCCATCAATGGCATAGTATTTGAGCCCTCGGTAGTCCATAAAGATGAAAACAAGGAATAAGATGTAACATCTCCAGGGTGTTTACCAAAAAGTATTTCCAATGCCAAAACCCCAAAACTATACACATCACATTTTTCATTGACTTCCATTGTGTATGCAAGCTCTGTAGAAAATCAAAGGAGGAATCATGTACGAAAAAACAGATTCCAAAAACAATATTATAAGATGTAGATAATCATGAAGTAGTTATGTTCCCAAATGATTAGCGAAGATAAACTTTAAAACTAGTATATCATAATTAGATTAAGGAAGGGTAATTAACCTGGAGCAGCATATCCAAAGGTTCCTGCAAATGAGGTCCAGTTGGTTGAGTTGGGATTAAGAAGCCTAGCTGTTCCAAAATCAGAGACATGAGCCACGTATTCCAAATCTAGAAGAACATTCTTGCTTGATATATCCCGATGAACAATTGGAGGTGAGCAATCATGGTGCATATAGCATAAAGCATTAGCTACATCTTTAATCACATTCACCCTCTTGCTCCATTCAAATGCAATTGCTTCTTCGTCATCTTTCAAAATCACATCCACACTGCCTTTCTCCAGGAACTCATAAACCAAAAATGAGATTCGCGAATGTGAACAAAATCCATATAGCTTGACAATGTTACGATGTTGAATTTCTGTCAGAGCTTTGATCTCACTTGCAAAATCTTTCAGATCAGACATTTCTCCATTTGATGCTGAATGGATTTTTTTCACAGCAACCACTTGACCCGTCTGTAGCTCTGCCTTGTAAACACTTCCATGGCCTCCAACTCCAATGAGATGCTTGTCATTAAACCCCTCTGTGGCTTCAATAATGTTCTCATACACCATTTGTCCATCAAAACTCCATATTGCAAATAGATTTTGAGCTTGTGACTCTGCATCCTGACATTCTTTACTGGTTGAAGTCTGGCAGAGATAATATGAGAATCCAAAGAATACCAATGCTAGTGTTAGAGGTCCCACTGTAAGCGATAAAACTATCAATAAGACTTTGTCAATCTTATGATGATTATGAGATCCCCCACTTGATGATGTTGGGCAAGGCTCCAAACAGGAGACATTACCACACAAGCCTTTATTATTTCTCAACACCTCAAATGTAGCATTATTAAAGGCTCGAATGTTTGGAATTGGACCCTCCAGTTGGTTATATGATATATCAACAAATGACAAGCTAATCATCTGATTCCGATCAAAACTAGAAGGAATGAGGCCAGAAAGATTATTATGTGAGAGATTCAATGTAACTAAGTACTTCAGCTCTCCAAGCGTTGATGGTATTCTTCCGTCCAAATAATTCCCACTTAGATCAAGACTTTGAAGAACATGTAACTGACCAAACTCAATAGGAACATTTCCCTTAAAATTATTTTGGCTCAAATTCAAGCTCCACAACTTAGGCAACCTTCCAAGTTGTTTTGTGATTAAGCCACTTAAATTATTAGCTGCAAGCTCTAAGGTGTCAAGCTTCTGTAGTGATGCTAGTTGTGCAGGAACATTTCCTGAAAGATGGTTGTGGCTTAAAAAGAGTTTGATCAACAAATTCAAGTTGCCTAACTCCTTTGGAATGTTTCCTGTAAGATGGTTTGAAGATAAGTCGAGATTCTGTAAGTTGGTTGCCTCGCCTAGTTCTGGCGGTATACCCCCTGACAAATTATTGTTGAAGATTTCGAGGTTTGCCAGGTTGTAACACTTTCCCCAGTTGGGTGAAAGGTGGCCGTGAAACTTATTTTTACTTAGTCCCATGTAGTCCAAATGTGGATACACACCAAAATCTTGTGCTACATCTCCACTAAATTGGTTTTGTACAAGATTAACTCTTGTAAGGCTAGAGCAATTCTTCAAAAGAACTCGGCCTGTGAAGTGGTTATTCGTAGCACCCAAGCGTGTCAACTTTCCACTAGAACAAATATTGTGAGGCAGCTGACCAACGAAATCATTATTAAACAATTGCAAATATACCAAATTGGTAAGATTATTAAATTCAGTTGGAATTGACCCAGACAAGTTATTTTCAGACAAGTAAATGGATTCCAAATTGACCAAGTTACCAAAGGAACGTGGGATTGACCCAGAGAGGTTGTTATCAGATGATTCGAATGCAACAAGAGAATATAGCTTTCCAACTTCATTTGGAATCGAACCACTGAGATGGTTTCCATAAAGGTCAAGAAATTGCAAACCGCTCAGGTTTCCAATAGTAGGTGGGATTTTACTAGAGATAGAGTTATCAGACAAATCAAGTTCATACATACTTCTCATCATTCCAATTTCCTGAGGAATAGATCCAGAAAGATTATTGTCCTTAAGCTGTAAGGATTTTAGCTTGACCAACTCCCAAATTTCCATAGGAATAGGGCCAGATAATTTGTTGCCATTAATAGTTAGAGATTCCAGGTTTATTAACTTGCCAATTTCCTGAGGAATAGATCCAGAAAGATTATTGTCATCAAGCAGTAATACTTTCAGGTTGACCAACTCCCTAATTTCAATAGGAATAGGGCCAGATAAATTGTTGCCATTAATAATTAGAGATTCCAGGTTTGTTAACTTGCCAATTTCCTGAGGTATGTGACCAGAAATTTGGTTCTTTACTAAATTTAGATATGACAACCTAGCAAATTTTCCTATAGAAAATGGGATAGGCCCTGTGACATTGCAATGATCAAGAGAAAGGTAAGTTAAATTTTCCAACTTTGACAGTTCTTTGAGGACTGAACCAATGACAGAAAGACCATTAGCGCCAAGATCTAGAGTCTCTAACTTATGCAACTTAACAATTTCTTGGGCGGTTACAGAACCGTTAAATTTATTTACCTCAACCCTGAAAGACTTCAAGTTGTGCAAATTCCAAGTTTCTTTTGGAATGTTGCCAGAAAGGTTTTTTTCTGCTAGTTCCAGAAGTGACAAGAAGGTCAGGTTCCCAATAGAAATTGGGATAGTCCCTATGAGAGATGCATTTACGATACTAAGCTCTCTCAAATTCCTTAAAGCACCTATTTCTTGAGGAATGGAACCAATGAAAACATTATTAGACAAATCTAAATTTTGAAGATTGGCCAACTGTGTTATTTCAGATGGAATTGTTCCTGAGAGATGATTGTCACTGAGATCGAGATGGGAGAGTTTGGACAATACTCCAATATGGGGAGGAATACTTCCATTCAAGAAGTTGTGGCTTATATTTAGAGTTACGATGTTTGGGAGTGATGAGAAGTTGAGACTTTCAAGCGTACCTCTTAATCCCATATTCGTGAGATTGATATTGGCGACAGATTTGAGCTCATGATCACACGTAACTCCCAGCCAGTTGCATGAATTGTTGCTTGTCCATGAAGATAGCAAAGCCTGGCTTTGGCTGTCAAGCATGGCTTTCCACTTTAACAAAGCACTTGCTTCTCTGCTTTGTATAGTTGATGCAGTTGGCATAGTCAAAGAAGAAGAGGCTGTTATGATGAATGCACAAAAGCACATTGCAAGACACAGCCAAAAGGATATCAGCTTCATGGTGGCAATATTATGGTGAAGTCTTCAATCACTGAATGTCTAATACAATCAGAGATTGGAATTGGATGAATATATGTGAATATACTTGCGTTTTTAGAGACTGGTGTGTTGTTTATGTTGCGTTGCAGTGTATTTATAGGTGAAAATTGTCACTGCTACCGTGCTACGTACGAGAACCAAAGTTATAAAATGACGACAATAATATGGGTGGAATTTAATGATATGATTCCGACATGGCGTATGGAAAGCTTTTGTTTTTTATTAATATGTGCGTATATATGGGTGGAATTTAATAGTATGATTGCGACATGTGCGAATGGAAATAATTTTTTATTTATTAATATATGTGCGTATGGAAAGGTTTGAATAGGAAAAAAATTTATTTTAGTTTTGTTTAAATATATTTTTAGTTCTTGCATATTTAGAGTGTTTTAATTTTAGTCCCTATAAAACTTTTTGTTTATTTTTTGTCCCTACAAAATATTTTATTTTGATTTTAGTTCTTCTAACCAAAATTCATAGCAAAATCCACAAAAGCACTTCGTTTTCCTGCCATGGATTCATGACAAAATTCATAGAAAACACTTCATTTTCCTACAGAATTTCCTATAAATTTTGGTCAAAATAAAATATTTTGTAGGGACTAAAAAACAAATAAATTTTTTTACAGGGATTAAAATCAAAATACTCTATATTTGTCGGGACCAAAAATAAAGTTAAGAAAATTGCAATGATGAAAACAAAGTTTAGGGACCAAAAACAAAAACCCTTATATTTATAGGGATGAAAAACATATTTAAGCCTAATAAAAACGTACATCTTTTTTATGCAACTTTATATACTATATTATATAAAATTGAGTTTTGCCTCGTAAACGCATGCCACATATTAGCTCCACATTCATTCTTTTTCCACCAAAATACAAAGTACTTTTTTTATTTTTTATTTTTAATTCATGATATTTCATTAATTAAGATATATCAATTAATCAATCAATACTCATATATGGACCTTTATCAATTCAATCAAATTTGAATTAAATCAAATTCAAATTAAAATATAATAAATTAAAGCATATCAATCAATTAATTCTCATATCAGTATCTTTTCCATTCAATCAAAATATTATCTAAATCAAGTGACAATATAAGAATCATTAATTTTTTTCCAAAATCAATTGTAGTTTCAATTTTTTATTTTTTAGTTATTGTTTTAATTATAGTCATCGTTATTACCTCATGTCAAATTAAAAAATAATTTCGCAGTATAAATTATAAATATATTCCCTTAAATAAGTTATTTATTTTTATATATCAATTATTAATAATATTCATCAACATTCTTTTTGACAAAAACTATTCGTCATTATTTTATCATACAAATTTGGTTACTTTTAATTTTATAAGTTTTGATGAATGATTAATTTTACTATTCATAATCATAAAATTTAATTTAAAAATTATAATATATAATGTTAAATTTAATATTTTTTCATAATTTGTATATTTTATCTCATACATATTATTAAAATTTAAAAATTTTCAGTATTTAATTGGAATATAAATATTTTCATTAGAATATAAATATTTCAGCATTCCATCATTTACATGATTGTTTATAGTTAGTTATAATAAATTCTAAACCGATATGTATTTTAATTTTTCTTTCTTAAAGCTTCGATATTATATGTGAGAAAAACTAGAATTTATTCTAGGATTAATTTTTTTGTCCAACATAAATTATTGATTAGTTTTTTTTCATGCTACTTATTTTGAATTTATCTTACTGTAATTTGGAAGAGTAAGAATACGAATTTTACTAATACAAAAAAGGCTTAGTTGCACTTTTGTTTCCGTAGGTATCACGATTGTGCAATTTTAATCCCTCGAATTCTAATTGAGCAAATTGAGTCCTCGAGGTATCACAATTGTGCGATTTTGATTCCCAGTGTTCTAACTGGGCAAAGTAGGTCATCTAAGTATCGCAATCATGCGATTTTTGTTTCTCCGTTCAATTGCCATGCAATATATAACTTAAAATATTGTAAAAGTCTTTTAATTTTGAAGCCAATTAATATGTCTTTTCGAACAGATTATATGTCAAGTCATAACTACACGTTATACTTCAACATTTTTTATTAGAAATTAAACGGTAAGAAAGACAAAAATGACACTATTGTAATAAATGGAGGACCAATTCGCACAATTGGAACATGAGGCACAAAAATTGCACAATTGCAATAGATCGAGGGCCCTATTCTCGTAATTAAAACTTAGGGACCAAAATCGCATATTTGCAAAATCGCATATTTGCGATATCTAGGGGATCAAAAGTGTAATTAAGAAAAAATGAATTTTTCCTTCCACTTGCAACAATGGGCCCTAGTATTACTTTTTTTTATTTTATTTTTTGATGTAAAAGCCCT
The DNA here is from genome assembly GCA_037113605.1 of Calophaca sinica. NCBI lineage: Eukaryota > Viridiplantae > Streptophyta > Magnoliopsida > Fabales > Fabaceae > Calophaca > Calophaca sinica. The sequence goes on along the minus strand of CM073733.1, from coordinate 97,203,382 downwards.
ACTATTAATTAACGATAGAATCGCGTAACCGCCGAATAAAGATGTTGCATAACAATTTTCAAAAAAAAATTTCCACACATACCAACTTACGACTTTTTTTACTCGGTAGTCTTTTTTTTTTTTTTTTGGGTACGTACTGCGGTCTTTTTCCTTTTTGGAGATACACAGTAGTCTTTTTTAAAATAAAAAAAAAATTCCACACATCCCATAGAGCATGTAAGACTTTTTTTACACGGTAGTCTTTTCCTTTTTTGTCTTTTTTTTTTTAATCAGAGATTGGGTTCGGAAAAAGATTCGCTTAATTGTATTTTTAGTCTTCTTATTTTTTCAAATCTATGATTTTAGTTCTCTTATTTTATTTTTCACGAATTTGGTCCTCATATTTTTTATTTTTCAGGAATTTGGTCCTCATACTTTTTTAATTGAACTTTTAGACAACCAAAATCGTGAATCTCTTTCACTTTTGGTCCCTAAAAAGTGTGGATTTTGGGAAAGTGGAGGACCAAAAGTGAAAGAGATTCATGATTTTAGGGGACCAAAAGTGCAATTAAAAAAATATGGGAACCAAATTCGTGAAAAATAAAAAGTATGGGGACCAAATTCGTGAAAAACAAAATAGAGGGACCAAAATCTTGGATTTGAAAAAATAGGGGGACCAAAAATGCAATTAAACTAAAAAGATTTTGGTAGCAGTATTGTGTTCACAATGAATAACGATTTGCGCAAGAATTGCTTTTGGAACACTCCAAAAGGCACCTGGTAAAATATGTCAATTCCCAAAATGGAACCACTTACCAAAGGGTTACAACCGGGATCACGGCAATAGCTATTACAACGAGAGAAGAAGAAAATATGTGTGATTTTCATTTCATTGTAAGAATGAATCAGTTCCTTTACAATGTGCTCATAGATGAGCATTTATACAAGTTGCAATGTGTAACTAACTAACTGCCAGTTGTTCACACAATAACTACCATCTGTTAATACAGTTTTAACTAACTCTTAATTATGTATTATCATCTAATACCCCCTTAAGCTGGAGAGTGGATACTCAACACTCCCACCTTGGAGAGAAGTCTGGAAAAGGGCAAAGGATCAAGAGGTTTTGTTAACAAATCAGGCAGCTGATCCACTGTTGACACTGGCAGCAAATGAAACAGTTTGCGTTAAAGCTTCTCTCGCACTATGTGACAGTCTATCTCTATGTATTTAGTACGTTCATAGAACATAGGGTTGGCAACAATATATCTTCCTGACTGACTATCACAGTAGAGAAGAGCAGGAGAAGTGAATGAAACCCGAAAATCTTGAAGGACATAAGTAAGCCACTGCAATTCACATATGGCCGAGGCAAGAGCTCTGTATTCTGCCTCAGATGATGAGCGAGAAACTGTTGGCTACTTCTTAGTTTTCCAGGAAATCAATGAACGACCAAGGAAAAAACAAATGCCTGTTATAGATCTTCGGGTATCAGGGCAACTTGCCCAATCAGAATCTGAAAAACCTTTCAACTGTAAGGCAGATTTGGTGGAATAGAAGAGACCTTGAGCCGGAGACTGCTTCAAATAATGAAGAATCCACAAGGCTGCTTGATGATGTAGAGAGGAAGGAGCACTCATGAACTGACTTAGTTGCTATACAACATAAATAATGTCAGGTCGAGTAGCTGTAAGATACAACAATCTACCTACAAGCCTTCTGTAAGAGGTAGGGTCATCTAGAGGTTCACCTCCTTGACATTACAATTTAGTACCTCTAGTCATTGGAGTAGGAACTGGTTTAGAAGCCAATAAACCAGAATCAGATAAGATATCCAAGCAGTACTTGCGTTGATTAATGTGAATTCCAGTTTTAGATCTTGCAATTTCAAAACCCGAAAAGTATTTTAGATCACCAAGGTCCTTGATTTGAAATTTGTCATCTAGAAACTATTTGACGGTATTAATCTATTGCAAATCATTGCCAGCCATCACTAAATCATCCACATAAACTAAGAGTATAGTTGTGGAGCTGCACGATGTTTGAAAAATAATGAATAATCAGAAGCCGAGGGAGCATAGCCCTGAGAAACCAAGGAAGTAGACAGCTTTGCATACCACTGTCTACTAGCCTGTTTAAGGCCATAGAGGGACTTAGTAAGCTTACACACTTGATTAGGGGTAGTAGGGATTAAACCAGGAGGAAGTGCCATATAAACTTCTTCATTGAGATTGCCATGTAAGAAAGCATTATTGACATCTAATTGTTTTAGATGCCAATTCTGCACAGCTGCAGTAGCAAGAAGCAGCCGAATGGTTGACACTTTAGCAACAGGTAAGAAAGTTTCTAGATAATCAATACCTTCGGTTTGAGCGAACCTCTTTTCAACTAATCGAGCTTTATACCTGTCAACACTGCCATCAGATTTGTGTTTGACCTTGTAGACCCATTTACAGCCAATTGGGGTCTTCTCGAGTAGAAGATTAACCAAGTCCCAAGTGTGATTAAGTTGAAGTGCCTCTAATTCAGCTTGCATTGCTCTTATCCATTGATCATGCTTGATGGCTTATTTATAAGTTTGAGGTTCAGGTATGGTGGAAATGGAAAGGGTAAATGCTCTATGAGAAGAGGAGAGTTTAGAATAATCTAAAACTGATGAAAGGATGAACAATACATGTTGAATCAGATTGGACTGGTGCTGAAATTGCAGCATTGCAATGAAAATCCTGCAGATAAGTTAGTTGTTTTCTCTCCCTTGTAGACTTCCTGATTTGAGGCACTGAAGTATGGATAATTTGAGATGATTTTATAGATTGAGAAGAAGATGGACTGCTACCAAGAGAGGAAACAGAATCAGTAGCAAAGCTACTGTCACTTGAATCATTAGAATTGGGTAGGACATTATGGGAACCTGAAGAAACATAATCAGAGGAGATTGAATGTTGAAAATCAAAATCAAACAAAGAAGGATTAGATGCATCAGGAACAATATGAGGTAGAGAGTTGGGAGTTGAATTGGTAAAAAATTCTGTAAAGGGAAAAACAGTCTCATGGAAAACTGCATTCCTAGAAACTGAAATTGTTCTGGTGTAAAAATCATAAAGAATGTAGGCTTTGGTGCCAGGCTTGTAACCAAGAAAGACACAGTTCTTAGCTCTAGGATCTAATTTTGTTCTGTTTCGAACAAGTGCGGAAGATAAAGATAAGCAACCAAAGACTTTGAGGTCCAAAAGAGTAAGAGGTTGGTTGTATAACTTTTCAAAAGGGGAATGATGCTGCAAAGTGGGTGTGGGAAGCCGACTAATAAGGAATGTGGCATGGCACACAGCATATGACCAAAAAGGTTAGGGTAAATGAGAATGAAAAAGTAAGGCTCTAGTGACATTAAAAAGATGCCTATGTTTCCTTTCCACAATAGAATTTTGTTATGGAGTTTCCACACAAGATGTATGATGCATAATACCTAATTGAGCATAGAGAGAGGTCATGGCAAATTCTGGACCATTATCCGATCTAATGACTTTAATTTTTGAATCAAACTGAGTATTCACCAAGTTAATAAATTTCTGAATACAAGGCCGAACTTCAGCTTTAGATTTCAAAAGATACAACCAAGTATATCTAGAGAAATCATCAACTATAGTTAGGAAATATGAGTGACCTTGTAAAGAAGCAATGTTTAATGGACCCTAAATATCCATGTGTACAAGATCAAATGGTTTAAGTGATTGTGTCAAACTATAAGGAAAAGGTAATTTTGTTTTCTTAGCTAAATGACAGCAATCACACAGTAAATGTTTATTGTATTTGATATAAGGAAAGTGGTTACAAAGTCGATGCAAAAGCGATTTGAGAGGGGTGGCCTAATCAGTAATGCCACAAATCAAATGTTACATGAGAATTATTGATGTGAACATTTGTAAAATTGGAAGCTATAAGAGAATTGAAAACAACAACCTGGTCTCGAAAATGTAAAGGCTATCTGAATTTCAATACCCAATCGCCCTCTTCGATTGAGTATCTGAATCACACAATTATGAGAAGAAAAGATTAATTCACAATTAAGGGACATAGCAAGTTTAGCAGCATAAATTAAACTGAATTGAAAATCAGGTATGTACAATACACCTGACAAATAAAATTCTTTGGAAAAAAAAAATGGTTTCTGAATTTTTGGCTAGAGTGGTGGCTCCATTTGGTAGTTGAACTACCATTGGAGGAATGGAATCAAAGGTGGAAAATAGAGACCTATGGGGACAAACATGGTGAGATGCTGTAGAATCGATTATCCAAGAACAAGATAAAAGATTAGGAGTACCTGAGTGGGCTTGGGCAGTGTGGTTGATGACAGGTTGAGGTTGTGCAGCAGCTAGGCTGGTGATACTTATTGGTGAGGGTGTATCAAGCTTGGTCTTCTGAATTAGAGCAATGAATTGCTGATATTCTTCAGCACTGAGAGACATTTTGGAATCAGGCTTCGAGGCAGCATTCTCATCATTGTTGGTAACAGCATTCACAGAGCTAGAATACTTAGGCTTATATCCTGGAGGGAATCCATGCTTAAAATAGCATGTATCAATGGTATGGTAAGGTCTACCACAAAATATGCACTGCTTGCCATTGCCACGGCCACGTCCTTGAGAAGTGGCATTGTTTCCCTCATAATTTCCTGGATTCCATTGTCCACGGCCTTGACCTTGAGGCTTAAAGTAGGGCTTTCCTTTGTCAGTATCTGTTGTGGCATGCAGAGTTGTAGAATCAATCACAACTTTAGAATTACAGTTAGACTCTTGCTGCATAACCATGCCAAAAACCTTGTTGATTGAAGGCATAGGATCCATGAGAAGTATCTATTGATGCACTGCTTGAAAGGAATCACTGAGGCCTTTCAGAAAACAAATCGCATATTCCTTATCCTTATACTGTGAAACAGACTTGCTAAGAGCACAAGGCACTTCACAGCACAAGAGCAATCTAGAGTAGGTCGCAATGCCTCAAGTTCTTGCCACAAAACTTTCATATCAGTGAAGTAATCAGAAACCGATTTGTCACCTTGTTTCAAGGAATGCAAATCTTGTAGTAAATCAGAGAGGCAAAAATGATTTCCTTTAGAAAATCGATCCTCAAGATCAAGCCACAATTCATGAGCAGTATCATTGTAAAGCGTACTCTTCACAATATTCGGTGAAATGGAACGATTTAACCAAGAAACAACCATATTGTTGCAGAGTTCCCAGGAATCATACAAAGGATCAGTTTCAGAAGGTTTAGAAATTTTACCATTGATGAATTTCACTTTATTCTTTGAAATCAAGGCACGTTTCATCTCGTGACACCATGCCTGATAATTGCGTTGACCTTCGAGTGGTGGAGACACAAACACCGCTCCAGAATTTTCACTAGGATGTAAGTAATACGGATCTCTGAGAAGATCGCACGAAGAAGCAATTGTAGCCACATTGTTAACAGCATTGTTAACAGCGTTATTGATCGATTGATCATTGGCGGTGGCGAAGATTCCGCCATGGAAGAATGATTGTGAGATTCGCGAAAGCTACGGATTGAAAAAATATGATACCATATTACAAAGAGAGAAGAAGAAAATATGTGTGATTTTCATTTCATTGTAAGAATGAATCAGTTCCTTTACAATGTGCTCATAGATGAGCATTTATACAAGTTGCAATGTATAACTAACTAACTGCCAGCTGTTCACACAATAACTGCCGGCTGTTAATGCAGTTTTTACTAACTCTTAGTCATGTATTATCATCTAATAATAGCGACGAACAAAAATGAAAATTTGTTAGAAACAAGGATTTACCATCAAAATTTATTGAATGATAAATTTGTATTTTACACGGTAGTCTTTTTCTTTTTTGACAATATTGTGTTCACAATGCAGCTAGGCCTCTTGATAATTCATCACTAGGAACCTAATCTCTGATCTCACCCTCCAACTCAGCTCAAAGAAACATAGTCTCACTACTAAGCTAAAATACAAAACCTGAGAACACTCAGATGAGAATAGCAAAACACAATTTTCCTAACCAAAGGATCAGGATTTTGAAATCTTCGATGCAGCCCCCTTACCATCTAAATCAACAATGCAAATCCACCGTGGCAATCCCTAGTTCAATTCGCTCCTCTATCCAAACATCAAATAATTAAGCTTCGAAGCATCCTATAATTAGCTAACAACAGCTAATCATGCAGCTACAAAACATAAAACAAGTGTAATCTCACGGCCAGTTCATGATGTACACCTATCTTCAATATCAAAAGCATTCCTTCATTATCAGCAGCAGCTATATTGGTGTTGACACCACATCCACTCTGTGCAGTGGCCATTGCAGTATTCTTTGCAGAATTATATTTATTCTGCATATCTGACGGTGCTCTTCTGCAACAGCTCCTGCTAGCCTTTCTTAAAATAGCCTTCTGATAAGATGCATAAAAAAACAATCAGATTTAAGCTGTATAAGTCAAGGTCACTGGTAAATTGTTTTATTCCACTAATTTCTACTGCCATTGGTCTTCCATGAATTAAATCACCGGAGAAGTTATGCACTTTTCCAATAGAGAGATTGTATATAAAGGTCTACAATAGAATGGTTAGATTACTCTTTCGTAGGAGATCTTGCAAATTGGCGATGGACTTTTTAGATAAGATGCGCTGCACAGGTTCTTTGGGTGCCACATTAAAGGGAAAGTGAAGACAGGGTCACAATCACAATGTGGAAATGTTTATTCTTTTGGGAAAAATGTTCTGTCTGTTAGTACAAAAACCGGTTGGCACTGGCTATTGCAGGTCAACTGTACATTTGACTATGGTGGTCGAAAAGTTATATTTGACCAGGTTAAACGCCACCTATGTGCAACGCAAGAGTCTTACGAAGGTGAAAATTTGCAGCACTATTTCCTCATATCCACAGGAAAAGTTGCAAATGATTGAAGAATTATCCTTGTGTCCAAGGGGCTCTATAACATGCGAACTTTGGTTTGAATGAAGAGATATCAATAGTTGCTGCAGGAATACTTCCTACATGTGCAGTTTCTGGTTTTGGTGATTTTGAAAGGCTTGCACTTTGTGTGGTGCGCATTCATATCTGTTTTAGAAACTCGATTTGTTTTTCAGTAACTTCTGATGACAACAGGGAAAAAATATTTTAGCTTTCCTTAATATGGACTTTTTTTGGTTTTTTTAGCTTATAATAATCTGAATACTGACGAATGTCGGTAATTTACATTATGCGGGTGCACGTCACGTTTTCCTATATCCATGTAATTTGTGCTACGGTAATTTAGCACCAATAAGAAAACAATTAAAATCAAATTATACTAGTATGTGGAATTTGAACTTAGAGATGAAAAGACATTGGGAATTGGAAAACTACAGATCATCCGATATCCTGAACCAATAATTTGTTTGTGAAATTTATCGGCCTCGGCACCGTTCCTTCGACCGAATAAACACATGTTGTCTCAAAAAATGGTGTCTTCTTGTCTTTTACTAATCAAATGTTGGGGATATGTATATGTGTTAATAAGTTATGATTTTATTTTATTATGTGGTAAATTATTATTAGTGGGGGACAGAGAATGTGACAGAAAAGTGAGACAGAAGATTTTCATCCTCCTTCAAGCACGGGCTTCTGATCTTTTCACGATTGCCGCATGCACAATTGTTTGCAGTTGCAAGGCGCGGAAGATTTTGTGTTAGGCTACCAACACCATATCAATGGAGACGAAGACAACTTATTTGGATGTGGCTACTCTTTCAATAACGTATATAATACTTGTAAATATAGATTGAATCATGTAACATCCCCAAATTTCCATATCTAAATCACTATTATTATTATTATTATTATTAATATCAATATCGATGAATGTAATTGTTTTATAAAAATATATGTAATTGTAAGCTAGTAGTTATTGGTATGACTAAAAGTGACCTTAGAATGATAACTCTTTTGTTTGGCATTTTTTTTGGGATTAGTGTTTTAATGGGGAAGTTATGGAAATAACCCACCTCCTCTCATTTTTACTACCAAAAAAAAACCCAACAAAAAAAAAACTTGATCATACGCCCATCCACTCACCCTCACTTAACACAAAAAACTCACTTCCTAAAACACCACACACACACGGGGTCAGAACCGGAAAGAAGAGATGCAAGTGAGTGAGTGAGCGAGCGAATGAGAGACCGTGGAAAGAAAAAGAGAAAGGAGAAGAGAAAAAAACAAAAGATAGAGGAAGAGAGATGTGCCAATAGACAAGAGAGAAAAGAGAGAAAGAAAGGAACAAGAAAGAAGAGAGAAGAGTGGAAGAGGGAAAGTTCATAGGAGAAGATATTGAAGTCATCAATTTTCTGTTCATCTTCCATTTTTTGGGTAGTAAGAGGTGAGTTCTGTTGGGAAAAATCTTCCTATCGTGAGTGTAAAATAGATTACCACAAACAAATAATAATTCCCAGCCCAAAATAATTATCTAAATAAATAGACAATAATAACGCCAAAGATTTTAGCGTGGAAAACCCTCCAAAGTGAAGGTAAAAACCACGGGACTCGTAAGCCGCTTAAACTTCCACTATAACAATAATGAGATTACAAACTTCACCCTTAGGTGATCTCTCTCAAAATAATACAATAAAATTGTACTCTCAATTTGTGGTTAAAACTCTCACAAATTGGCTCTCTCTATTTTTCTCTCACTCTTTCTCTTGAGCAAGGCTTCTCTCTCTAACTAATGCTTGTTGCACTTAGTTGTGGAATGGGATGATTTTGCTCTTCCCTTCATCCCCTATTTATAGGAAAATATGAAATGAGAAGAATACAAAAATTCATACAAGTTGCCCCCCCACCAAAAAGTGAAAAACACGTTTTGATAAAGGAAGAGAAAACCAAATTGATTTCTCTTGTGTTGGTCCAATTTGCATAGCCCACCAATCAATTAGTAGCCCACATATCTTATTCTTTTGACTAATTGATTGGATCCAAATTCGAACAAAGTTGCTAGTGCTTTGTATTGGATCAACATTGGCTGGACCCAACAAATCTCTCCCTCCGGCCAATAGGGAATATCCTCGAATCAATATGGGGTTGATGCTAAGCCTGCAACTTTTTGCAGACTTCTAGCTTGTCTTTTGGCAGAGCTTTAGTCATCATATTAGCCCCGTTGTCGTTGGTGTGGATCTTCTCAACTTTCAGCAGCTTACCTTCCAATACTTCACGGATCCAGTGATACCTCACGTCGATGTGTTTCGACCTTGAATGAAATGTTGAATTCTTGCTGAGATGTATTGCGCTCTAACTGTCGTAATAGAGAATATACCTTTCTTGGTTATGACCTAACTCTTGCAGGAACTTTTTCATTCACAAGATCTCTTTGCAACCTTCAGTGATTGCAATGTACTCTGCTTCGTGGTGCTTAAAGCAATACACTTTTGTAAGCGTGATTGCCATGAAACAGCTCCCCCTGCAAATATTATCAAGTACCCAGATATGGATTTTCTGGTATCCACATCACCAGCCATATCTGAATCTGTATATCCTTCCAATACAGATTTTCCATTACCAAAGCATAAAATATCACTAGAAGTACCTCTGAGATACCTAAGTATCCATTTGACAGCTGCCCAATGTTCCTAACCAGGATTTGATAGGAATCGACTCACAACACCAACTACATGCGCAATTTCTGGTCTGGTGCATACCATAGCATACATTAGACTGCCAACCGCCAATGTATATGGCACTTTGCTCATTTCTATTCTCTCCTCCTTGCTTGAAGGACACTGGCTCACTTTGAGCTTGAAGTGACTAGCCAATGGAGAACTAACAGATTTTGCTTTGTCCATGTTGAATCTTTCAGGAACATTTTCAACGTACCGTTCTTGAGATAGCCAGATTTTGTGATTCTTCCTGTCACGGGTAATCATCATGCCAAGAATCTGCTTAGCGGGTCCTAAGTCCTTCATTGCAAAGGACTTGCTCAACTCTTTCTTCAACTTGCTAATCTTGCCGCTGTCTCAGCCAACAATCAACATGTCATCAACATAAAGCAAAAGAATGATGAAGTCTCCATCAGAGAATTTCTTGATGAAGACACAGTGGTCTGCTGTTGTCCGAATGTATTCATTTTTCTCCATGAATGAGTCAAACTTTTTATACCACTGTCTCGGTGCCTACTTCAGGCCATATAGACTCTTCTTTAGTTTGCACACCAATTTCTCTTTACTTTTGACTTGGAAACCTTCAGGCTGTTGCATGTAGATTTCTTCATCAAGATCACCATGTAAGAAGGCAGTTTTAACATCAAGTTGTTGAACCTCCAGGTTTTGGCTAGCTGCCAAGCCTAGAATAACTCTGATTGAAGACATTTTCACAACTGGTGAAAATATTTCATCAAAATCAATGCCCTTCTTCTGACTGAATCCTTTCACAACCAATCTTGCTTTGTAACGTGGTTGTGAGTTGCCTTCTTCGCTTTTTATCTTATATACCCACTTGTTCTGGAGTGCTCTCCTTCCCTATAGTAGTTTCACCAGATCAAATGTGTGGTTCTCATGTAAGGAAGACATTTCTTCCAACATGGCTTTTGACCACTTATTCTTGTGTTGGTGGGTAAGAGCTTCATCATAGCTCTTTGGTTCTCTCCCGTCAATGAGCAATACATACCCGTTAGGAGAATACCTCTGATTTGGTTTTGTCTCTCTAGAAGACTTCCTCACTGGTGCTTCTGGTTGGACCTGCCCAGGTTTTGAACAACTGGATGGTGGATCATCATCATCAGTATCTGGAGTAGCTCCCCCAGCATCAGAATCTGTTGGTGGAGAGACTGGTTCCAAATCAAGTGGATTTTCATCTGACTGTGGCTTTTCTGATTTTTCGAAATCCTTGATTGTTTGATCTTCGTAAAACACCACGTCTCTGCTTCTAATGATTTTCCAGCTAGTAGGATCCCAAAGTCTGTAGCCGAATTCTTCATGGGCATAACCCATAAAAATACACTGCTTGGTTTTTACATCCAGTTTAGACCTCTCATCTTTTGGTATGTGAACAAATGCTCTGTAGCCGAATACCCTTAAGTATTTGTAGGAAATGTCTTTTCCTGTCCATACACTTTCTGGTACTTCATAGTTCAATGGAACTGATGGAGACAAGTTGATTAAATCAACTGCTGGTCTTAGTGCCTCTGCCCAAAAGGAGTTTGGCAGTTTTGCATTTGAGAGCATACATCTGACTCTCTCACAGATGGTTCTGTTCATTCTTTCAGCAACACTGTTATGCTGAGGTGTCTTTGGTACTGATTTTTCCAGTCTGATTCCGAAAGTTCTACAGTACTCCTCAAATGGCCCGCGATACTCACCACCATTGTCTGCACGCACACACTTCAACTGCCTGCCGGTTTGTCTTTTAATTTTCATATGAAATTGCTTGAAAACTTCCAGCACCTGGTCTTTCGTTTTCAAAGCAAAGGCCCAAACTTTTCTGGAACGGTTGTCAATGAAAGTCATGAAATAGAGTGCACCTCCTTGTGACTTATCACTCATCATGCAGACATCAGTATGTATCAAATCTAGAACATGCACCTTTCTAGATGGTGGAGTACTTCGAAATGCAACTCTGTGTTGTTTTCCCTTTAGACAATCAACACAAGTGCGTAATGATGTACCTTTCATCTCTGGCAAGAGCTCCTTCTTGGAATGAATTCTGAGACCCTTCTCACTCATGTGGCCGAGTCGTTTATGCCATAGCTCGGTGGGAACTTCTTTCTAGGTGGAATTTACTTCTCCTCTACATAACTTGGCTTCTGTTAAATAGAGAGAAGTATCTTTCTTGCCTTTAGCTACTACCAGGTTGCCTTTGGTAAGCTTCCATTTTCCTTCACCAAAATAGCTGTTGTAGCCACCATCATCAAGTACTCCAGTGGAGATCAGATTGAGGTGAATATCCGGAACATGCCTCACATCTTTCAAAAGTAACCTGCATCCAAGGTTGGTCTCTAGATAAATATTGCCGATGCCGACAATTTTGGATGCATCATCATTTCTCAACCTTACTCGTCCGAACTCGCCCGAAATCAGCTTGAGTGTAGGTTGAGAAGAACTCAAGCTTTGAGGTAACGTGGTAGGAAGCACCTGAGTCAACTACCCAGGTAGAGTCTTGACATGCAAGATTGATGCAATCTGCATCTCGAACAACAGAAACATCTTCAGAGACTGTTACCATGTCATTTGTTCGGTTTTCTGCTTCCTGCTTCTGCAACTGTTTCAACTTTCGGCATTCTCGAATGAAATGCCCGAGAACGCCACAGTGATGGCACTTCTTGTCATGCCTTGATCTAGACTTTGATCGTCCTCTTTGCCAGTTTTGGCTTTGAGAACTTCTACCTTTACTTCTCCCTCACCCTTCTTGCTTGCCTTGTTTCTCAGTGACAAGTGCTTCAGATTTAGGATTGTATCCTTCATCTTTTGTCGAGACTCCTCATTCAACATTCTTTCCTTTACCATATCCATTGTAAGCGTGCCTTCAGGAGCGGAGTTACTGACTGAAACAACTAGGGTGTCCCAGCTCGTTGGTAGAGAACTGAGCATCAATAATGCTTGTAGCTCATCATCAATAGTCATCTTCATTGAGTTGAGTTAATTAACAATGCCTTGGAGCTCACTCATGTATTCCGATACGCTATTCCCGTCTCTGTACTTCAAATTGACTAAACATCGCATCAAATTAGCTTTATTCTGTGCGGTTGTCCTTGCGTACATTTTCTCCAAATTTTGCCAAAGAACGTAAGCATCATGTTCATTAGCAAAATTCTGAAAGATGCTATTGTCAATCCATTGACGGATTTGAGCAGCACACTTCCAATTCAACACGGCCCAGTCAGCGTCTGTTGTGCTGGTTGGAGTGTTAGTTTGTTTTTCTGCCTTTCCATCAGTCTTATCATCTGACGAAGTTTTTACTACAGTTGCTGCTTTCTCCTTTGGCGTAACGATCGGCTTCCATAGATCTTTAATGTATAAAAGATCTTCTATCTTTGGCTTCCACATTGCATAATTAAATGCAGTTAACTTTATCATATTATCGGTGTTCCCCTCCATTAAGATGGTAGGTCAATAAGTTCCGTTGTGCTTGAAACTTCTTCGGTAATGAATACTGCCCTATGAATAGTACCACATATAATGGAACAGTAACTGTAGTTTGTAAATAGTGCACCGGGTAAGTTTCCAGGAAAGAGAGGTGAGTCTCAATAGACACAATTAAATACCAAGTCTTTCCTTAGCCAGAACTTTCCTAGGCATGCACAACTTTCACACACTACAATCAATTTCCAGCAACAAGTTAGCTCTCAAAATAATACAATAAAATTGTACTCTCAATTTGTGGCTAAAACTCTTACAAATTAGCTCTCTCTATTTTTCTCTCACTCTTTCTCTTGAGCAAGGATTCTCTCTCTAACTAATGCTTGTTGCACTTAGTTGTGGAATGGGATGATTTTGCTCTTCCCTTCATCCCCTATTTATAGGAAAATATGAAATGAGAAGAAGACAAAAATTCATACAATTCCCATTGTTAATTGTGTGGTCGAATCTAAATCCTTTGTTTGGAATCAATTGGAAATCTCCATGATGTGTATGATAGTTGTGCTTGTAAGTTGTTTGTTGATATGTTTGAAAAAGAAGACAATGTGCGTGTTGGGTTAAGGGAGTTGGTTCAAAAAGGGGTAGTTATAAACTTCATTCTCTTCTAATTTGCTGCTGACATCACCTTGGTTCAATCTTAGAGTGAGTCCCTTCCTTCTTTTTGTTGTTAATTTTCTTCCTTGTGTGATACAAATGGGTTGCATGTTGGATTCCTTTGAATGTGTGGAATATGCTTGACTGAAAATTCAAATTTAGCTTTGGGGTATATGATGGGAATGGATTCTTGGTCATATAATATTTTGGAATTATTATTATTATTATTATTATTGGAAAAAGGTTACTGATTTGGGAACTTTTAGTGCATGTGTATGTTTGTTGTCACCAAACCTGTATAGACAAAGGTCCATTGTTTTCCTTATAACGTTTTCTATAGAACTCATTTTTAAATTATTCTCGTTTGGTTGGAAACTAGACACATTTGCCTTCAGTTTGAGCACAAAGTTCATTGAATTTGACTGAGTATTGACATTTTAAAATGCATCACAAGTTGGATGACAGTAGCTGTGTTTTCGTACATCAGTATCTTCTTTTATTTAACTTCACTAATTGGAGAACTATTTTTGTAAAATAAAAATTATATTCATAAACTAGACATCATAACTTCATAAGCTTTCAAAATAGTAGTCATTTACTCAAATCCAACATCGTTTGGTATTTTAATAAAAGCACTAAAGTTGATCTGCTGAAAAAAATTTCTGCTCTAGTGGTATTTGTTAAGGTGGTTAGGATTACGTTTTGAGTATGAATTTTAGTTAGAGATTCTGCACTTGTATCACTTGTTGGATTACTTGAATTGAAGTAAAAAATGTATGCTTTCCTGTGTTAAAATTTTCCTCTCACTAGTTTATATGAGTGTTTGGTTTGGAGTAGTATTGACACATAAATATGGTGATAAAAATTCTGCATTTGGGATTGATGTTGGATGTGTAGGACTTCACAAAATTCTAAACTTTGTTACTTAAATTGGTATCAGATCCGATTAGTAATTAAATTTCTCGTGAGATATGTGTTGAATGAATAACTCTGTCCAAGTAAGGGCCCGGTAGAATTAACCAGTGATGAACAGACGAGTTTTAAGAATAGCTCCGTCCAAGTAAGGACCTGATAAAAAGAGACGGTGATGAACGAACGAGTTCTAAGAATAACTCCACACCGAGTAAGGGCCTGGTAAAAAGAGCCGGTGATAAAAGTGTGGGTTATAAGAAACAGCTCTATTCCGAGTAAGGGCCCGGTAAAAAGAGTCGCTGATGAAAGGAGTAAGCTGTAAAGAAGAATTATGATATGAATGTTTTATGTGACTTTGATTAGTATTGCATGTTTTGTCCCGTGGGACTCATTGAGATTATTTCTCACCCCTTATCCTTTCGTTTCAGATAGCAGGTACAAATTAGGAACTGAAAAGCAAGTTTTGGAGTTAGTCAACAGTATTAGGAGTCAGTCAGTAGTCATAGTCGGATCAAAGTTGGAGTTTATATTGAGCGTTATGTACTTATTGTGTGGAGATTAAAACTCTGTTTAAACACTTGTTTCTATTAAGTTAGCTTAGAATTATGTTTAATTTTGTTAAAAACTCATATAAAACTATTCCACTGTTTTAAATTCTATGATATTTTGCTTTCATCCATTTATGTTATAAAAACATTTATATTAGTAGTTAGTAGTGTCCCGGTAGAAATAAGGGTATTACAAACCCTATAAATTATGGGAGTAAAATGCGTTTGACCCTATATTCTATTATCTTTTCCCCTTCCTCTTTCTCTTTATCTTCCTTCTCTTAATTATGGAAATAAAACCTAATTTTTACTATGAAAATCCTGGTGTTAAAATTATAGTCCAGAACAATAATTGTAGCCATAATATGGTACTTTAGGTTAGATTTTTACTTGAAAGACGACTAATAATAAATTATCCTAGTATTTTTTTTGACAACTACTATCCAATCATCCAACTAATAATGAATTTCCTCTAGGGTGAGTGAAAAAATTCAATTTCCTTGGTAGCCAAATATGGCAAATCGTTTTTGTGTTTGGTTAGTCTAGTTGAATTTGAATTAATCAAGTAACAGAGACTATCAGCTAATTAATTGAATGTTTTTTTTTTATAAACTAAAATAGTGGCAAGTGTGCAACCACGCCGCATCGAGTCGGCCAATTAAGGGCAGGTGCTAATTAGTTGAATGCTAGGAATTACTCCTTTGTTCCTTTTTTTTTTTTTTTTAGAAATACTCTCATTGTTCCTTAATATTAGTTGTTTAAGGTTGTTTCACAACAACCAAAAAATAACTTTCTAATAACAAAAAATCATCACTAGTACAAAATTGACTTTCGGAACAAGGTTTTTAAATCGGTTGTTTTAAACAACAGATTTAAAATGAAATGCGGTGACATTTTTGAAATTAAGTTGAAATCTTAACATTGTGCGTCACATTTAAAATCGATTGTTTAAAACAACCGATTTAAAATCGTTTACGAAAAAACAATTTAAATCGGTTATCTTAAAGAACAGATGTGAAATCCCAAATTGAAAAAAATTAATGGTCTTTTAAATCGGTTATTTAAGATGACCGATTTAAAAAGACCCCTTTAAACTTTTATTCTGTTTTCCCTCTCAAAGCCACGTACGACCTCCTGTTGGCCGCGACTGCTTCTGCACACACGACCTCCTCGGCCGCTGGCCGATCGCACACCCCGTTCGTTCGTTCATCGTTTGTTCTGGTTCGAGGTCGCCGCCGCGCCGCTCATCTTGGTTTCTTCTTTCGCTCGCCATCACGCTGCCTTGGTTTCTTCTTCCATTCGCCATCGCGTTCTTCCTCAAGAGCTTGAGACATTGTTCGCCGTCAGCGGTGGCGTCGTCCTCCTGGTTTGACATTGTTCGCTCATCCTACCGGGTTTCTTCTTCCGTCGCGTTCTTCCTTCCGTCGTCCTCCAGGTTTCCTATTTTTTATTTTTTTCCTCGGCGCACACACGCACATGCATACTCCTCGAATACGCTTGAGTTGGTCACGAGCTTGAACCATTTGCCAAGATTTTGATTCACCCACCAACTATGTTTCATGTTGGGTTGGTCACGAGCTGCGTTGGGTTGTTTCAAGCTTCAAGCTAACTTCTACTTCAACAAGTCAGAGAAAACAAAAAACAAAAAAACACTGTCTTGGTCCTAGCTCAGGTGAGGTTTTTCTTCTATGCTCCTTATGTAAATGCTATTGTTATAAAGAATGATGATAAAAATAAAAATATGGGGTTCTCTTCTATTTCCTTAACATGATTAAATTTTTCATTTATCAAAGGGAACAAACTCTTCAATGATTTGTGAATAGTTTCTTTGTTTATTTATTTTCTTGTTTTCTTCTCTTTTGGAAATTGTTTTTCTCTCTGTATGTGTGTGTTTGTTTATGTGTGTGTGTTTGCCTTAACATGATTATGAGTCTTCCAAATACAAATTTTGCCCAATTTGTTTTGTTTAATGTTTTGCTTTTATTCTTTTATTCTACCGCTTTTTCTTTCTCGGCCTTGTGAATTGTACATGTACTTTTCAACATAATTGAGAGTTGAGTTTTCCTTTTTGAGACTATTGGAATTAGAATTTTTGGTTCGTAATGGCAAATAACTACTAATGGTTCCATAATCCACTTCATTGGTTTGCTTTCTTTGCTAGTAAAGTTCCATGCATGATCCAAACTCCAAAAGTCTTCATTTTTTATTCTGCTTTAATGAATATAAAAATCATTGGCCATTCATGCTTATTAGATTATTTATTGGTCTGGTCTATGCAGAATATTTTATTCTACTTAGGGAGTCAAAGTATACTTAAAAGGGTATTTTATTTTCTAATCAAATCTAAAGTTCTTTCCTTTTGGTGCAAACAGATAACTGGTTTGGTTAGCCATGAACACTGTGTTCCTGATTGAAATTTGGGAACTGATACCTTTGTCACCAATCAGGACATTCGGTGGAGCAAGACTGTTTATTTTTTATTCTTGGCACCCATTCTTGGCACCCATTGAAATTTAGTTAGAAATAGTTGTGAATTTCAACTAGGTAGACGATAACAAGTTATGGTGGCGTTCCTGAAGTCTGTATTTTTTTTAAAAGGTAGTTATGGATCGTAGTTGGATGCAACAAAATCGATTGAGTGAAGAGTATGAGAAGGGAGTAGAAGAGTTTCTGAATTTTGCTCAAACGAATCTTCCTAAAAGTGGCAGAACATTTTCTTGTCCGTGTGTTATTTGTGTGAACCAGACACCACAAATAGTCGACAAAATACGGAACATCTAATTGTCTATGGGATTTGCAGCAGCTTATACAACATGGACATGGCATGGTGAGAAGAAGGAAATGTCAAGTGTGTCCGAAGGAAAGAAAGTTGACGAGAAATGGACGATCGGTTAGAAGACATGATCCGTGATATTGGACATGAGTCTTTTAAACGAGCACATGTTTATGAATCCTTGACAAAAGACAATGAAGAGGCTTTGTATAAGGGGTGTACAAAATTCACCGGTTGTCTGCCGTGTTGAGATTGTTTAATCAAGGCAATAAATGGGTGGACTGACAAGAGTTTCACCGACTTGCTTGAGTTGTTGAAAGATATGCTTCGAGGGCAACACATTGCCGAACCGATGTATGATGCGAAGAAAATCTTGTGTCCGATGGGTGTGGAGTATAAGAAAATACACGCATGCCCCAAAGACTGCATATTGTACCGAAAAGAGTTTGAAAATGTTCACAAGTGCCCCACGTGTGGGCTATCACGCTTAAAGGAGTTAGGAGAAGTAATCCGCCTGAATGGTTGTTGCCCAAAGTAAGTGGTTTAAATTAAAAATATTCATTTACAAATATTAGGATATTTAATATTAACCGATTGCATATCTTTTATATTTATTTGGAGGTGGCTCGTCAAACCGACGGGTGGGCATGTGAGATATATGTCATGAGGAATATGATGACCATTATCTCGGCGGGGATAATCGGAAATTGGATGGAGGTAATATTTAAAAACTCAATAAGCTTAATTGATTTTGTACTTAATTAAGCATTATTTTGGTTATATTAACTAGTGTTTATATTATTTTTTACAGGTATTCAATGACACATCACCAATGTCAAATGATGAGCTTTTGAGCATAAGACAACTCAAGAATTTTTTGCAAATTCCATACCGAGTTGAAATACGAGCCAAAGAGGAAAAAGAATAGAAAATGGTGGAAAAACAAATAGTGAAGTTTCAGCTTGTGTTTTTGTTTTAGTTAGGTTTATATTTGAATATTAGTTTGTATTTGACTTGGTTTTGACTTGTGTTTTAACAAATTGGAAGTCAGAGTTGTATTTGATTTAGTTTCAGTTTAAGTTTTAGATTTAGTTAAGTTTGTATTTGACTATTAGTTTTAGTTTTAGTTTGTATTTTGATTTGGTTTAGTTTTAGTTTGTATTTTGTTGGAAAAAATATATTCTTTGTGATTGTTCTGGTTGTATTGGGTTGCTGGAAAAACTATTGTTGTGGTTGTTTTGGTTGTTTTTACAGGTTTATATATATGGTTGCTATAAAAACAAAAAAAAATTAAAAAAAAAACAACCTTTTAAATCGGTTGTTATAAACAACCGATTTTTTTTTTGATCAAGAAGAAAATAAAAGCAAAACAAGAGGGACTAATAAACAACCGATTTAAAAAGTAGATTTCAATCCTTTTAAGGACATATTAGACTTTTTAAATCGGTTGTTATAAAAAACTGATTTAAAAGGTCTTTTTAAATCGGTTGTTTATAACAACCGATTTAAAAGGTAGATTTTAATTAGACCAGGTGAGACTTTTTAAATTGGTTGTTTATAAACAACCGATTTAAAAGGTCTTTTTAAATCGGTTCTTTATAAACAACCGATTTAAAAAAAAAGAGTCTAATATGACCACAATTTGACTCGTATTCAGTCGTTTTACATCGGTTGTTATAAATAACCGATTTTAAAAGTCTAATTTAAATCGGTTAAATAACCGATTTAAAATCCCCAGACATACTAAATCCAGAGCATCTAAATCGGTTGTCCAACCGATTTTAAAACCCTAAATAACCGATTTTAAATCCCAAATTTGCACTAGTGCATGTACCTTTATCTTTTCACTATCCCACTCCACTCATTTACTCTCTCTACAGTAAACAATCCCGAAAATAGTTCAACTTAAAAGATTATGGTCAGTACTCTTTCTACTCTTTAGTGGAGTAATGGAGTAAAACCTTTTGAATAAATAAATGTAAAACGACATTAAACATTTTCCCCCCACTGTTCACTTTAACGTAACCAGATTTTTGCACATGAACGTTTCCCCACTTTGGATCATTTAACACATTTTTAACATTAGATACCACAAGATTGCCATCATTAGATATTGTAACTTCTCCGGAAGAATCCTTCAGTGGGTGGTTTTTGTTGGCCACCCATACAACAGTGTGTTGAGATTTGCACCAAATTCCGAAGTAGCGGTTTGTGGTGGTATTTTCAAGGCTGAAGAACCCCAAGGTGAAGTTTCCATTATTTGGGTTAGAGTTTCAGGTCTTTGAGGGATTGTGACGATGCGGTGTTGTATGTGTGTTAGGTGCCAAATTTTATATTTGGATTTCTCGACGGAATATTGCAAATTCGACAAGTGAAGGCACAAGAAGCCAGAACGAATGATCAAAAATTGGCTAAGTTTAAAAGATCAAGTGAGAGAGCGACTGTTCGACGAAACACATGAAGCGTCAAAGATGTCAAAATGAGCATGGTCAAGTTAGACTTAGACTTTTGGCAATGAATGTATAGTTCGATAAGAAGCGTTACTGTCGAGATTAAGCAATTTTTAGTAGAATCAACTACCGGTCTTTTGTCCATACACGTGTCAGGTCGGATGATGGGTAGTTTTTTTACATTTTTTCCTATAAATAGTAGTTTCTACAATGTAATTCTGGTTGGATACATGATCTAAATTCCTAACATCTCGACGGCAAAACAGATTAAAGGAAAACGATCACTGTATGCCTTCCAAACCTTATCATTCTGCAATTTATTCAATTCAAGTTTATTTCAAATTATTGTGTTGTTTATTCAGTTACTTTATCTGTAACTTTACATTCTGTTTATGCATTTTAATTTAAATCTTGCCGCATTCAAACTTTATTTCTTTTACACCCCTTTTAACTCACTTGTTCTTATTTTCTGCATTTTTACTTCTTTTGAAAATCATTTATCTTTTGTATTTATTCCAATTCCAGCATTTTATTTCGTGTCATTTATTTTACAGTCATTTACATTCTCATGCTTTGCATCTAAATTCCTTATTTTTCTGCTATTTAACTTTTTAGCAACTTTTTATTCTTTGCCATTTACATGTTCTTTAAATATTTTCCTTAAATTCCGTTATTTAAGTGCTTTCATTTACATTACTGCACTAGTTCCAAATGCATGTTTAATTCTGCAAATGC
This sequence comes from Calophaca sinica, assembly GCA_037113605.1. Classification (NCBI taxonomy): domain Eukaryota; kingdom Viridiplantae; phylum Streptophyta; class Magnoliopsida; order Fabales; family Fabaceae; genus Calophaca; species Calophaca sinica. The sequence continues at coordinate 97,182,241 of CM073733.1, read as the reverse complement.
ATTTTTCGTGATATTACATTATATACATTCACTTGAACTTTGTTTGAGTTACTTGTCAATCAAGTCATTGGCTTCTAATGACCAATCTTGTTTGTTTACACTGTTTGATGTCATTTTCGACAACAATTAATTTGTTGTAGAAATTACTAAATACAAAACTGGCAGAAACATCAATGATTAATGGCTTAATGACCAAGAAAGTTGAAAACTGATATTTGGTCGAACTTTTGACCGTTACTTCACTAAAACCGTTGTTTTCAAAAACGAGATCACCACATAACTCGTCGATCTCGTAATCGTTTGAACTAATTATTTGTTGCTTTGACAAATTTGGTAGAAATACTCGACGAAACTAAATTTCCCAATAAACAATGTGGCAGCAACAACAACATCTAATGAATAACTACATAAGAATAGCATGATGAGAACACTGATCAAATTTTTGCACTTGCTGAAACCCGTTTTTGAAATGAATTCCTTTGTTACATTATTATTAAGAAATAAAAAATCTGTGCATCTTTTTTCTTTATGTATGATTAATTTTTCTTCGTGTTTGAACATTCAAAATTGCTGACTTTGAGTCGATATAACTTATGTCGTGGAAGCTGCATATGTAGAAAAGCAGTGTATGTTTCATTATTTAAAGAATAAATAGAGAATAGAGAGATAATAAGGGGAGAAAAATAGAAGAGAAAGAAAAATAGAGATATAAAGAGAGATGTGATATATGGGTAATACGATGAGTCAAAAAAAAAAAAAAGATATATAGGTAATATGAGAGAATTATCATGTTATAATTTGTTTTTTCATAGTATATATAGAAGTCTTACACGACTTCTAGTGCTTCTAGCTGTTGTTTTATGCAAAATATATATTTTTCTAAACAAATTAATTACAATGTTAATCCATTAATCAAGGATGCCACTTGGATTTTTTAATCGAAAAAATTATTGCAATGGTTAATAACATTCACGACATGAAAATTGGTGAGTGGCGGATGATCATGTGGCTTGAAGGACATGTCGAGGTGTGTGGACTCTTTCATACACCGTAGAGGGGTCAAGTTGTGGCAATGTGTAATTGTATTACTCCATGTTCAGCTGATGGTATATAATTAGTCTCTGCATAGAAAGAGCGCTAAAATGATCTTCTAGATCTTGACATCCAATAAGTCATATACTGTGTATGCTGCTGCTATAAAGTTGGTCAACAGAACTCTATTAATTCTTGGGGCAGCGTTACGAGAACGTTGAGTTTCTTATACAGAAATGATTTGTGGACTCCAAAATTTGTCATCTCAACAATATCTTGTTAATAATGTGTAAAAATTTAGTTAATTCAGTCCAGTAAATGGTTAATCAATAAATGGTTAATAATGCAAATATTTTAGGTGTACAAATAATATAATTGTTTCTTATACAGGAGTGGAAAGTGAAAACCCCGGGGACAAAGAATGGAAATAAAATACAAAGGTCACTCGGGCACGCTAAGAATCTCGATCATCAACCTAACGTCAATTGATCCAATTGGAAATGAGTTTGGTTCCACTTAAATAAGATTTTATGTTCGAGTCATGTTAATGAAAAAAAGGTAAATGTTAAAAGTCCCTCTCCCAATTCATTTTGCCAACTCCCATTTAATTGTAAAAAGACAAAAATGCTCTTACCTTTAAAAATACCTCAACTAATCCACCACCCTATGACCACCCTTTCCACAACCTCCCACCTTCATTTGTCGTCCAAAATGTCAACCCCCACCATCTCTCGTGATCGTCATCACTGTCTCTTCCCATTTTCGACCTTCCCAATGCTTACGCAAGTGCTAATTTTTTTCTATCTTCTGAAAACAAGTTTTCAGATGCATCCGGAATTTAAATTTCGAAAGTATTTTTTTTACACGTCCGAAAACAAGTTTTTGGTAGGCAAAATTTTTTCGAAAAATAAAATGGTTTTATGGAACAAAAAGAGAAGAGTTTTGGGGTGAGAGGGGAGTGGGGATGGTTGTAAGGGAGGGTGGAGGGGAAGGAGATTAGGATTGGAGTTGTAGATGAGTTCGTGAGTTAGAGGGGAGTGGGATGGGTTGCATGGGAGTGGGGAAGTGGGGGGTGGGGGATGAGTTTGCGAGAGGTAAGAGATGAGAGTAGTTTATGGAGGAAAAAAAATCACTACAACAGAATGTGTAAAAGATAGCGTCACTTTAAGCAGCGCTTAAGTTAGAAAGCGCTGTTTAAAGTTGTACTAAAACAATAAACAGCGCTTCCTATATGAAGCGCTGATTTTGGTCCTAAACAATAAATAGCGCTTTCTATATGAAGTGCTGATTTTGGTCCTAAAAAAATTATGCGTAACAATAAACAGCGCTTCCTATATAAAGCGCTGATTTTGGTCCTAAACAATAAACAGCGCTTCCTATATAAAGCGCTGATTTTGGTCCTAAACAATAAACAGCGCTTCCTATATGAAGCGCTGATTTTGGTCCTAAAAAAATTCTGCGTATTAATAAACAGCGTTTCATGCTTTTAAGCGCTGATTTTTGTCCTTTATTCGTATTAAATATTCACCTCTGCTCCACTTCATCGCAAACAGCTCCTTTTCTTCCCAATCCCCAAACCCTAACCCCAACTTCACGTTCTCACCTCCTCTCCACGATCTCCCACTTTTTCTCTCGAGGCGAAGAAGGTTAATCTTCTTTCTCTGCTTTCTCTTCACTGCACCACCACTCCTCCACTCCTCATGGCGCATCGCCACTCCTCCACTCCTCACTTGCACCGCCATTCTCTCTTTCTTTCTTTGGGAACGGTGCAATCAAGCGAAATCGTGACCCATCAAGCATCGCTTTGTCTCTCGAGAGCCACCGAATCGAAACCACGACACACGAGATCCGCTTTGTTTGATCTGGAGGCGAGAAGAGGGAGATCACGCGGTGGAGTTACAAACGGAGCCACCGCGTTGGAATCTTTCACATGGTGAGTTGATTTTAAAGATCCGCTTCTTTGATCTATGTGTTGATTTCCCAAATTTTCTCCAAACCCTAACTTCTGCTTGCCTGTGTTCGTGAAACTTTCATTTGTTTGATTCGGTTTCATTTCTGCTCACAGACCGCTTTGTTTGATCCGGAAGAAGAGGAGGTGTTGGTTGTCGGCCAGATCTAGTTCGATCTGGTTCTCTTCACTCTCTCGTTCGATCCGGTTCTTTTCCCAAAGAAGGCGTGGAGAGAGATCTCGAGAAGAAGAAGATCCGAGATGCAAGGCGTGGAGAGAGATCTCGAGAGAAAAATTGAACATTTTTTTTTTTCTTTTAGGGTTTTAGTTTCTTCTCTATTTTTCTTTTCTATTACAGATTATTTTTCTTCTCTGTAAATTTTTTGCATTTCGATCTTGTTCTCCGTTTGGTGATGTACCATGGATTGATTCTAAAATGAAGTATATTTTTTGCATCTGAATCTATGTTTATTAATGAATTCTGTTTATTGATTATGTTTATGGATCTATGGCTTTTATTGATGGATATGATTATGTTCTGGTCCTTGGTGCTGGTGGAATTTCCTCCTCTTAGATTAGATGTTGTAGTTTCGTTTCGTCTAATGCTGAAAATAAAAAAGGGGAATAAACAGCGCTTCCTTTCTAAAAGGAAGCGCTGCTTATTGCTGCTAAAGGTTTACAATAAACAACACTTCTTTTAACGAAGCGCTGCTTATTGATGCTGAAAAGTGACAATAAATAGCGCTTCCTTAAGGAAGCGCTGTTTATTGTCACTTTTCAGCAGCGCTTCAAAAACGCTGTTTTTTTAATAACAATTAGCAGCGGGTAAATAAGCAGCGCCTTTTAAGCGCAGTTTAAGGCCAAAATAAGCGCTGTTTATTGCCTATTTTTGTTGTAGTGAATGTTTGGGAGATGGGAAAATTAAATTGGGGAGGGATTAATAACACTTACCTAAAAAATAGGCGTTGTGAGAGTTTTATTCTCTTATATAGGTCCACTCGGGTCGACTTAGATTATACCGGGCATTTAGATAAAAAAATTAGATGATCATCCACAGCCCACCACCATCTTTTAGAATTTATCTATCTTTTTTGAAAAAATGTGTTTATCAAGACTTGTAGTAATTTTTTTGTCTACCTCGTCGGTATCCGAAAGTCAAATTAGACACTGACTAATCCGAATTGAGTTATACGGATCCATATAAGGGGAAAAAAACTCTATTAACATCTATTTTTTCATTGGACAAGACCCGAATCTAAGACTTCAATTAAGGGGAATAAATCCTTGCCATTTAGGACCACCGGATGTTGGTAGTAATATTTTTTCAGAAAAAAATGAAAAATTCATATGATTAAGTAATAATAAAACACATAATTTCTATAATTTGTATTTTGAATATGTGACTTCTTTTTTTTTTCAAGAGGCCCAAGAAGCCAGGAACAAAACACACTAGACTACGAAGAAGAACAAGAAGAAGAAGACACAGCCTCTCGACATCCCACCACTGTAAAGGAATACAATCAAGAGAGGGATGATGAAAAGGAAAAAAAGGACATCCCAAGCCTAAAGAATCAGTAAAATTAACCATAAAACTAGATTGAGACACACGCATAGCACGGTTGTAGTTTTTTTTTAATTATAAATTGATGTACATGGGTCCAGACCGACCCAACCAACCCGACGATCCAACCCAATCCAAAGCGTTTTGTTCAGTTTTTTCCATAGTTTGGGCCGAATCGAAACCAACCCGTTCAAACCCGAAATGGTTTGGTTCGGGTTACGAATTTAGATTTCAAATTCGAGAACTCGCAAGCCCAACCCGATGACATGAAATTTATTTTTTAATTTTTTTGTATACCTTATTATTATACGGTCATGATTTACGAGAGATGAGACACTACTTGCTCACTTAGAAATTATGGTTATTTTCTATCTTGTAGAATTTTTATGGAATAGAATGCCAATTTAAAAACTGTAGAATTTAGTTTAAGTGTGAAAAATTTTGTGAAATTTTAAGTTGTTGATGAGGCTTTTTTGGAATTTTAAAAGCTATTTTTTGTCTCATGACCCGCAAACCTAACTCAAACTGACCCATTCATCACCAGATTGGTTTGGTTCGGCTTTGACAAAAAAATACTGGTTTTTGACCCAACCCAAACCAACAAATTTTGATTGGTTCGGATATCGGGTTTGGTCAAAACCGACCCAACCCGGCTCATGTACACCCCTACAAATAAAGGGACAAAACTCTCTCAACACCTATTTTTTCATTGGAGAAGACTTGAATCTGAGACTTCAATTAAAGGGAAAAAATCTTCTCGCCACTTAGGACCACCGAACATTGGTAGTAATATTTTTTATAAAAAAAATGAAATTCTATGATTAAGTAATAATAAAACACATACTTTCTATAATTTGTATTTTCAATACATGATTTCTTCTTTTTTTAATTCAAGAGGCCCAAGGAGCCAAAAATAAAACATACTAGACTAAGGTGTTACGATGAAGAAGACACACCCCCTCAATATCCCACCACCGTAACGGAATACAATCAAGGCAAGAGGGGGTGGTGAAAAAATGACATCCCAAGCCTAAAGAATCAGTAAAATTAACCATAAAACTAGATTGAGACCCCGCGCGTTATGCGGTTGTAGTGTTTTTTTAATTATAAATTGATATATTAAGTTTGTTATATGAAATTTATAATGCATCATTAATTAATGGATGCATATGTGTATTGTTTTTTGGATTTAAGGAAATTATGATTTTAAGTTGTATTTATTTTGTTGTCAAAAAAAAAGTTGTATTTATTTTGTATTTTAAATATTGTTCACTACACTTTAGAAAGGCTCTTGCATGCTAGTGAATAATTTTAACTTAAAGTCATGCAATTGTAATAATGCAAGTTGTGAATTGTTTTTAGAAATTACATGTACATGCTTGATATTTGTGATTTGTGATGCTATGAGGTTGGATTGAATTAAATGGGATATGGACTCGAGTTGTTTGCTCACTTAGAGCAATATTAGCGCAGTCAACTAACGTGGTTGCTAAATTTCCGAAGCACACGTGTTTCTTCTGAAGCTGATGTGGCAGAACAAAGTTAGTTTGCGTTCTTTTAATTTGGCCATGCGTTGTGTTATAAAGACACGGTAAACAAATGATGGCGTTGAAAAATCAGGATCGGGGGTTGAATGCAGGACTGGGCCCATTTTACAATGTAAGATACGGATATTTGGTGCACGCCCGTTGTAGGTGCTCTATGGTCTTGTGAGTAGCTAACACAACTAAGAGACTGTTTCCATTCCCACTTCTTGTAGTAGGTGTGCCATTCCTTTTCTTTTTGGCAGAATAGGATGTTCTCAATTTTGTGAAGTTAGGTTTCATAAGTGGGAGATAGAGGCTTATGAAAAAAATAAAAATAAGTGCGAGATAGAGAAAGCATTATAATTTATAACTGCTGCTATTATAGGTCTGCGCGCTCTTCTTAAAGACTATGGAAAATGGAAATTAGTAAAAAGATATGTTGAAGATAAATTGGTAAAGACTTAAAGGTGTGCTTGGATTTGTACAACAAGAAACAGTTAGTTAAATTAGTAGCTGAAATAAAAAGGTTGAGAGAGAATTTAATTAGCCTCGCCTAAATAAAGTCATTTTCATGTCCCTTCGTCCCATACGGGCTACGGCAAACTTCTCGGCAGAAAGATAAGCCAAGGAACAAATAGCATTAAATTAAAGGAACGAGAGGTTAATATACTATGAATTGTGAAAAAAGGTTGACCACGAAATTAAACTATGTATAAAGATCTCCGCAACATAATTGTTTAAGCCTTTTTATTTCAGCTACTAGTTAGTTTTTTTTTTTGGTTTTTTACAAAAGCTACTGGTTAGTTAAATGAGCCAGAAAACACCTTTTTATTTCGGCTATTAGTTAGTTAAATTAGTGAAGATAAATCAGCCACAGCCTTTGACCGTCAGAAATTACCAACGACTTGTGACCATTGGTACTTACTAAGAGATAGTAGTCGTCGGTAATTACCGAGGGGTATGGCGGCCGGTACCAATGAACATTTTTATTTAAATTTTGTTTATTTATTTATTAAATAAAAAAAATTAATTTTTATTAAATAAATATTTATATTTTTAAGAATATTTTATTAAAGTGATAATATTTTTAAATATATTTTAAATTAATTATTTATTTATAATGTTTTAAAAAATATTAATAAACGCAATAATTGAGAGAATGATAAGTTAATAAACGTAAAAAAAAATCTTCATAAAATGTGCTCATAAAAAAGTCAATAAAAAATAATCTCTAAATATAAACGACAAATAAAGTCAATATGCAAAAAACCTAAAACAATCAATTAATCTAATAATCCTCATATGGTCGATCGTGCACATGGTTGTCTAGATGATTTGTGTCGTCCTCATCGTTGCACTGTCCTGGCTGAGGAGGCTGAGCCAGTTGAGACTGCATCGGTAGTAGCGCCATCAACTGGCTCTACTGCTACAACACATGCTGCAACGTCTGGTTTATCCGATGATGCTCCTACTTGCTAGCGGTCAATCTCTGCGTCAACTCAGAAATCAGCTATGATTCCTAAGAGCATTGACTGGCACTACTAGACGATGATCCGATATGAAGGCGAGTGACCCATTCATATAGGCGACCCTTCTTTTTGCCACCAACAACATCAGACTAAACCTTCAGCAGTAACGCTAGATCTTGAGGTGTAGTCGGGCTCGCAGATGGGGAACAAGATGATGTCTGAAACATAATCTGAGACATCATCGCCTCAAACTCCTCCTGTTATAGATAATCAAACAAATAAGTCCAAAAGTATACAAAATATAAACAATATAAAAATAATCACTATATCATAATTACCTGCATCTTCCTCGATCTATCATCTACATAGTCATCGGTTCCCTTCCTAACATAAGTGTGGCGATAAAGCTCGTGCAACTACACTTATCTCCCCAACTTCTTCGAGTGTGTGTAACATAAACATATAAATGGTAATAATAATAATAATAATAATAATAATAATAATAATAATAATAATTTATGAATATACTGGTTGAGCTGTTTGTTGCGCCTGAGTGATGGATCCTCCTATATGCAAGCCCCCTTCTCTGATGCCCTGATTTTCTTTGCCTGGGCGGAGGCTTTCTTCTAGTCAACAAATTTCAGTGAGCACACGATTGGTCCCAAATAGTATCCCATATCTAGTAGGGTTGGTGGCCCTCAGGAGGACACTCTTAAGCATGTCAGAGAGGTGGTAGGAGACCCTCATGTGAAAGTTCTTCTCGATGACCTCCTCATCGTTGGTTTTCCATGCAACTTTCTCCTGTATCAAGAGAACATAAATAATAGTGGTTAATAATAAAATTTATGATATATTAAAGGTAAAATAACATACGAAATAAAAATTGCAACGTACTCTGAAGGCATTGAATAAGTTGTCCTGGTCATCATCAGCGAGCTGACCTCACGATGTCAAAAGCCCCTGAAAATTCTCCTCAATAACGGTCGTGATAGCCTTCGAAGATGCTTTTGAGGGAAAGAACCTTAATAATAAAAATATGCCAATCAAAATAACACACAAAAACATGTATATATAGTAATATTCAAAGTAATTTTTTTTATTAATACTTATCATTTACCGGTCGGGTAGATTATAACTCGTCCATTATGCAACATCTCAATCTCATTGATAAACTCCAATTTTGTCTATTGTTATGGGAACTTTTGAGTATTTAGTCATATCATTTCATGCTACTTAAAGTATAAAAGTATTCTTTGTGTCTCATTTTGTAGAATTATCACAAAGACAACACTTTGAGTGAAAAAGGCGTAAACGGAGCTGAAACTGACAAGATTTGAATATTTTTGAGATTTTGGACATTCAGTACGGCCATACCTAATATCCAATACGGTTGTACCTAATTGCGCACAGCAGTAGGGGCGTACCCCATGGACAGTACAGCTTGGCGCTGAAGTCCAGTACGGCTGTACGCAAAGGCAGTTAGGCCGTGTTTAAAGCAGTCGGGCCACACCTAGTGCAAAAGTACGAGCCACCGCCGAGACTAAAGTGCAGTACGACCGTGTATAAAGTCGATACGGTCGTACCTAAGCCAGAACGTGCAGACTTGAAGCCAGTTTGACCTAGTGAGCAGCAGAGCCTATAAATAGGTATTCTCAACCCCCTTTTTGAGAGACTTTTAAAAAAGCCTTTTGTGCTTTTGCTGATCCTGTCACACCGTTTGCCGTCAGAGCTCTAGAGAAAGGGAGAATCACGAAAAACGTGCTAAATAGTTGTCATCATACCGAAAGGATGTTCGGGTTTAGATTTAAATCTGTCTATTATGGATTCTTGTTTGTGTTGCTATTATTTTATGTTATTTTCAAATATCATGAGTAGATAAATCCATCACTAGGGGTGATAAGGACTTTTTACTATGTTCTTGATATTTATCTAAAAGTTTCCTATTATCCTGTTGATTGTATTGTTTCTAATGCTTTAATCCCAACAAGCTTGATCACTCTTTACCGAGTTAATTGATTGTAGGCGATCACACCACAATTAGTTAATAGGACATTAGGAATAATTAAACTTGTTAATTATGTTAGTTCAATGATGATTGCTTGTTTCTAATCAGTTATTGGATTAACAATCTCACTGTTGCTTAATGCTCTGTCTAATAATTGCCTTACATGATTATTGGGGGTAGTAGTTAGGAAGAAGACTATTAGTATTGCATAATCATTGGGTATTAATAATAATAGAGTGAGAGGTTAGCTTTCGAATAGGAAATATGATTCATAGTAATTAACTAGTGAATTCAAGGACTAAGTATTAGTGAACCCGGTTCCTCTAAGCTTTCCATAATTGACTTTATCTCGTCTGCAAATTTGCTTTATTTCTATTGTCTCTGAATTGATTGCTTTTATTCTCGTAATCACTACCTTCATTAGTCTAGATAACATAGGATCTTTATTATATTAGTACTCACGCATTCCCTGTTGGTTTGACATTCGGAGTCTAAATATACTCCACTTTATTACGAATTGCAATAAGGTGCACTTGCCTTTAGTTGCAACATTCACCCTCCTCCTCTTGTGAGACCTTCTGCTCAACACCCACTGAATCAGGTGAATAGCATATACTATGCCCCAGACTGGTAAGTATCTGGCATCGTCTCAAGCATAAAGGGAACTAGAAGTGCCATGCTCCCATGTGCCTGGAACCCTGGGCTTGGAATCATACGAATCTCAGGAAAAGTAGATGTAGGTACAACCAAAGGGGGGATTTGTGTAGGTACAACTGGAGGTGGAGGATGTACAGGTGTACATATAGACGAACACTAATGTAGATGCAAAAATCGAATAACCATCTGCTACATTACGTCTGGTGATGCGATTCACTGGATGAGTACTGGTGACAACCATCTTCCCCTTCCCTTTAGCAACCCGAGTCGTCTAGATGGTTCCGATGCTCGTGATGTCATGTCTACGCTGCAATCATTAGAAAATTAAACCAAGGCTAATAAAAGTAAAAAGATGACAACAACACAATAAATTTAGAACTTGAGAAATACTCCCTCCGGTCCTAAATATAAGAGACAAAACCCTAATTCATCAAAACCAAGAAAAACACTCTTTTTTCCAATGAAAAACACCTTTTTATCTCACATATCTCTTATATTTTGAAACCCTAAAAAACACATTTTTTTCTCTTACATTGAGAACCGGAGGGAGTACTACGTACGTTCACTAGTAAAATCAACCAAGATACATAACAGACTAATAAAAATAAAAAGATAACAAGAATGCAAAAAAATATTTCAGAATTTGAGAAATAATATGTTCACTAGTTAACATACATAATTTTACAAAATGATACAAAATAAATTCAAAATTTTAGAATTTGATGCGTCATTCTGTCTCATCAACATCTTGCTACACTTGTATACTTCCCATTCTACCCATCGAATTCCTTTCGGATGGCTGACGGGTCGGTCGTTACCATGGTAACAAAAATCAGACCGGATCGGCTGGCAGAGAACCGGCCGGTTCGGTGCATGAACAGGTCTGAACCGACCGGTTCAGTGTCAAACCGGTTCGTCTCTTTTTTTGAAAATTTTTAATTGTCTTTATTAATTAAAAATATCAGTTTTTAGTCTCAACATGACTTGAACCCCTGTCTTCAAGGCCACAACAAGACATCTTACGAGTAGGCTACATATTATTTTATGTATAAATTGAAATATTATCTATATATTTTCTATTTTTTAATATATATATATACCAAATATATAATATATATACTATATATATTATATATTTGGTATATATATATATTTAAAAACAATATTTTATTAATATTTTATTAAACCCGGTTCGACCCAAAAACCCTAAACCCTAGCCCTCTCCGGTTCAATATCCGGTCCGGTTTTAATTACCTTGGTCGTTACAACGATCTAACTCTGCAATGACCACTACGTACCACTTGATCGTCAGAGAAGTCATCTCTTAATGACGAAGATGCATAGTTAATAGGCATAGCTCCCACAAAAACGTCGTTCGTCGTTGGAAGCGACTCGGGAGAAGTGCCCTATGATACGGCCTAAGACTCTCGGGCTTAGAGGACGAAGAGTCCTCATGAACCACTAACTTACCCTTCTGAAGGTTGGAACCACTTTGAGAACCCGTCACAGCTAAAGCAAAATGAATATAATAAGTACCTTAAGTTCAGAAGCTGAGCGATAGAAAGGAGCAACAAAAAGAAAGGTTGAAGCTTTATGGGTGAAGAAACCATCGGCAAAAGCAAAGGGAAACGTAACGAACAAGTAGAGGAAAACTCTCCCAATTGCAACGTACTTATGTGAAACAGCGCGAAGGGCATGATGTGACTGTTATTGACACTGGTCATTCAAAGGTCATGGGCCTTTAAGCCCTCAATGCCCATTTGCAATTCTTAGGGTTTAACGCTAAAATAAACGATTCGATTGATCAATATTTATGGCACTAACCGAGTCGGCCTAATGAAAACATTGTAATGACATAAGCTGTCAAACAAGTATAAGTCGGATGCACACTATCTAATAAATAACCAACTTGGGGGCAACAGTTTTTGACCAATATCTCAGATACTTTGTCCCAGCGGACCTCTAGCCCATTAGCAGGGCCCAAAAGCATAAATATGAGACATACAATGTTGTAACTAACAGATAACGCTAAGTAACAACCTTAACGGTCAAATAAAGCTCCTTAACCGTCATAACAACCATATCTCAACAGAACTAACTATAACCAACCTTTAACTCTTTCGGTAAGACCTTATAGATATCAGATTCCTCTCAAAATCCAGGTACATTATCATTTTCTAGACTTGTTGATATTATACACTCACCAACTTGAGCGTCAGAGTCCTTATAGATGACCACCACCATGTCTCCGGGAGCTGCACTCTGTCACCAACAATCTCATAGAACTTGTTGATCACACATCACCATTTTCATCCTCTTGAAAATTTTTGCTAGATCATCAAATCTGTAAGTTCACACTTAACGTAATTAATAAGTATTTCATGTATTTCACACATCACTCACCAAAATGTATTTTATTCAAATATAAAAATAAATTAAAATTATTTTAAAAATTATTTATACTAATAGAAAATTATTTTAATGATTTTTGTTTGGTGAAAAAATTATTTTAATGATAATAAAATATAAAAAGAGTTTTTCTAATATGTGCAACCTTGCACATGTTAAAGCTCATTAGTTACTTAACTTTTTTCCTTATCAATTACTCACTTTTCTATTTGGTGGAAAGAGAGATTAAATCCATAAAATAAATAGAAAATTATGTAATTAATAAGGAAAGTGAGTAATTGATAAGGAAAAAAGTTAAGTAATTAATGAGCTTTAACATGTGTAAGGTTGGATGCGTGAGAAAAACCAAAATAAAAAAATATAGATATTTAAAAATTTCAAATTTCAAAAATTGGTCAAGTTAATTACAATTAATTAAATGATGATTAATTACAAAACTTTTATAATTAAAAATATCTTTAAAAATTAAAAACCTCTATAATTAAAAATATCTTTAAAAACTTGATACAATTAGTAATTAATAGACCCGTAATCAATGAAAAGTTCGATTACGGATGGATCAAATTTCTAATTTCTAAATTTATAAAAATTCTACCCGTTTCTTAAGAGTCACAAATTGTAGTCCTTTATAAAAAAAACTAATATTTCTAGAATCAAGCGATTAATATGACTAACATATTTACCAAACCATTAATATTAAGTGAACATGTCTCAAAAAATGGTGTCTCTCTGTCTCCTACCAATCAAAAGTTGGGAATATACATATGTATTAATAAGTTATAATTTTATTTTATTATGTGGTAAATTGTTATTGGTGAGGGACAGAGAATGTGACAGAAAAGTGAGACAATAGATTTTCATCCATATTAATTAGTGTCTGTTTGTTTTGGATTCTAGGTAATTCAAAATCAATTCTGGGAGCAAAAACAAGGTTAATACAATTGAAAATTACTATTCTTGTATTTGAGTGGTAAAATCTGAGTGGATAAAATTGATTCTACAGTGAGTATAATTGATTCTGATAAAAACAAGAAGTTCCTAGCTTTTACGTTGAATAAAATCAATTCTGAGTATGGGACCCACAAAATTCTATATATTTACACATCAAAAGTAATTCTACTTTTATCATCCAAACAAAATTAATTCTTCTGAACCCACTTTTAAAATATAATTATCAAACACAAATCAATTTTTTTATACTCAATTTTTCTAAAATCAATTCTTCAGAATTAATTCTATCACAATCTAAAACAAAGGGATTTTATCGAAGTATTCGCACCTTTATTAATTGTTTGGCTGCTTGGAAATCTGTACATATTCTCTGGTATTAAAAAAAACTTTACATATTCTCAACCTTTACGTTCCCCAAGTGTCAACCGGCGTTGGGGGTGTCACAAGACATTTTTTAAGGATTGTTATATCTGAACACCTCTAAAAACTCAACATTCATTTAACACCCTTTTTTTTTCCTCTTTTTTTATCACATCATCCATCTATCACGTATATCACTCCTCGCTCTTTTATTTTTATATTTCTCAAGGTGTCCGTGACTCCATGGGTGTTGGGATGTACGCAAAACATTTTTCTTAAATCAGAATCAGATTGCTGCTTCGATTCCATTCACCCTTTGTGCTAGAAACGTTTTCACGTACGGTCAATGTCAATGGCAGATAGGATCAGCGCTTTACCAGATTCAATTCTATGTCACATTCTCTCTTTTTTATCAGCCGAACAAGCCGTTGCCACCAGCGTTCTCTCAAAACGGTGGAAGCCACTCTGGCTAGCAATTCCCACTCTTAACTTCGACGATGAAAGCTATTTGCAAAACAAAGACACCTATTCTCGTTTTCTTGAGTTAGTGTACACAGTTATGCTCTTGCAAGGTGGGGAACAATCCATTAAGAGGTTCTGCCTCAAGTTTGCGTCTTCTTTCTGTGACCCTTCTGTTGTGAACACATGGGCTATGGCTGCAACACAGCGCAAAGTTGAGCATCTCAGTCTTTCTCTGCCTCGCACCATCAGCTTGTCGTCTAGCGTTTTTAATAGCAAAACTCTTGTCGTTTTGAAGTTGAGAGGGTTAAATTTGAACTGTCTTTCTTCTGTTAGTTTTCCTTCCCTCAAAATACTTCACTTGAGGTCGGTTCGTTTCCAAGAGAAAAGATACCTTGTTGAGATTCTTTCTGCTTGTCCAGTTCTAGAGGTTTTGCTGATGGTATTTTTAGAAGTTACCAACTTTTATAGAGCTCATATTTCTGAGTTAAAACACCTACCCAAATTGGTCAAAGCTGATATTTGCGAGTCATCTTTGAATTTACCGCTAAAACCATTTTATAATGTGGAGTTTCTATGTGCAGAAGTGGTATGACCACAGTGCTTTCTGAATCTGCTTACATTTTGCAGTTAATTTGTTATCCATTTTCATGGCTAAATGTATTCAAATATGGGAAATGACAGATGCTAATGTTTTGTGCTTGTAGGTACAACCACAGAAATTACCTGCACATAAACTTTTCAATTTAACCTACATGGAACTTAGATTATTAATCCATTACTACTGGGATTGGTTAATTAAATTGCTGGGATATTGCCCCAATCTTCAAAGTCTTGTGATTGAAAAGGTTTGTTAAATTTAAGATTTTTTTTTTTTTGGCATTGTCCTTGCTTCAGTTAATTTTTATCTTATTTTTTTGGGTTTATTGTTGACAGTGCGAAGACTATTTTAGTAATGAAGAAAATTGGGTGCAGCCACAATTTGTCCCCGAATGCCTTTTGTCACAACTAAAAAGATTTTGTGTTCGAAGTTATGAAGGCGGGAAAAGTGAGCTTCAATTTATCAGATATGTTATGCGCAATGCAAGAGTCTTACGGAAGGTGACAATTCTCAGTACTTATGACTCAGATCCAATGGAAAAGTTGGAAATGATTAAAGAATTGTCCTTGTGTCCAAGGGGCTCACACACATGTGAACCTTATTTTGAATGATGAGGTGGCAGTAGATCCCAAATCAATCTGTACTGTTTTGCTTGCTTATTTATGTTGCCTGCTTTTTATAATCTCAACTTTACTGATCCGTGTTGTCAATTTATATTACAAGCAACTACGCCGCACTGGTTTGGCCAATTAAGGGTATCAGTTAGTTGAATCCTAAGGAGTACTTTAATCGTTTAGGGCCTATTTAGTGGCAAGAATAGGAGAGACATGATATGATAAGCAATCATATCTTGTTTTAATCTAGTGTTTGTTGAACCATCATAATATGATAACTTAGTTCAGTCACCTATCCTACCTTCTCCATCTAGTTAAATTTTTATCCTAAGAGATGGCTGGTTAGAAACAACAGGATAGGATAATAAATTTGTTTTCATATTCACTCTTATGAAAAATAATTTAAAATGTAATAAAACATAAAAATATTATAAATAAGAAGTAAAATCGAAAAATTAATAATAAAAGTTATTGAAAATAAAAAATAAAAATATATAATACAATTAATTTTAAATTTTATAATTATATGTAAATTTTTAAAAAGAACCACTATGTTATTTTTCATAATACAAAAAAATTAAATTTTAAAAGAATAATTTAAAATACAAGAAATAAAAAATATTTAAAATAGAAATTATTATTAATATTAAAAATTGTACAAATTATAAAAATTAATTTAAACTATTAAATATCTAAATACTTAATTTTAAAAACTATATGTAATTGTGTCATATGGATAATTTTGCCATTTTATATTATTTTTAAAAAGCTAAAGTCATGATATAATGATATTTAATTTGTTATCCAGTGTGCACCAAACACATAATATGATAAGAGTTTATCATGTTTATATCCTATCACTTCCTTATCTAGTTCTCCATCATATTCTATCCATGTCCTATCATGTTCACCAAACGAACCCTTAAGGTTCACAATGACCAAAGTAGCTTTCTAATAAAAAATACCTTCATAACTTTATCTTTTCACTATCCCTTACCACCCATTTACTCCGTTGATTTACCCGTCTCGTGTAAGTCAAGATTACCATTCGTGATTTATTTTTTATTTTTTATTTTTTTTAGTCATGGTTGGCAACCACAACTTATGTTTTATTTTTTATTTTTATGGGTTGTAAATTGTATTCATGATTTACACTATTTTTTAAGTCGTGATTCAGGTTCACGACACACCTTTTTTTTAGTTTTTTTAAATTTTTATATACATCGTGAATAGCATTCACGACACACCCTTTTTTATTTTTTGATATAAATCGTCAATGGTATTTATGACACTCATTTTCTTTTTCTTTTTTTTTCTTTTTTTTCACTTAAACCCTGATTTTTCTTTGAAACCTAATTTTTTTTTAATAATGAAGCTCTAATTATAGAAAAGTGATATGTGAACAAGGATAAACTCTAATTTTTCTAATAACAAAACCCTAATCTGTTAGGATAAATATTACAGATGCATTAAAAGCAAAGACAAATATTACACATGCATTAAAAACAAAGGTAAATATTACATCCATAAAATTAAAATTCATAGCTTAAGCATTTGTCTCTTTATAAGGACAATTACTTCTATTATGCCTCTCAGTGCGACAATAACCTCATTTTTTTTTCCTGATTCAGAACCATTTCATCCATCTCATTATGTATCCGAGATGTCCATGGTCTCCCCATGGTATCTTTTCGCATGAGAGGACTAGGCTTGAACGTAGAACATGTATATGATGGCCAATATTCTTCATCTCTAAGAGGATGAGACTCGTGTTGATAAACCTTGAAGATATTCTCCGGTCTGTATATTGGGTCAATATAAACCTGACAATCCACAATGCAAGAGCACACAACGCAATGATATGTGTACAAGGATACCTCAATATCCTTGAAATTCTTCACAATCACACCACCAATTGTTTAAATTAACCCTGCATATCATTGCACATCGGTCGACATGTGGGTTTGTCATCTCTTTTACCTCGAACAATAATGATGCCCTAGTATAACTACGAACACGGCGAGAGCTTGCTAGGCGCCTATTTTCAAGCAACAATGTGGATAGATCCTCACAGTAAAAATGTCTTGCACTCATCATGCTAAGTGCTTTCACCCCTTCATCCACAAACAACGAACCAGCGTATAAAATGTAGTCTTCCCCCATGCCGCCCATTGGTACTAGTGGAGTAGGATTGACCCACCACTCCCCTCAAATCAAACTCATCCAACCAGTTCTCAAAGTAGAAATAGAAACCCCGATAAGGCCTGAAATTATCCCCTGTTGATAAAAGGATAGGGTTATGGTCCGAAGACAAGGCTATAAGATTGAAAAGCCTCGCATCCGGGAATAGAGAAGCCCAACCATTATCAACCATTGCTCTATTCAGACGTTCCTCCACAGTCGAGCATAGCCTCTCTAAAACCATTAAATAACCAAGGTGGATGTTCACTTCTCCCTTTTTTATCATCTAAGGACAATAAATCATTAAAGTCCGCAATGACACACCAAGGAAGAGATGACATAGAACGAAGTTGTCGTAGCATATTCCAGGACTCACGCCTCTTAGAACGGTCCGGAATACCATAGAAACCAGTCAGTCTCCAGTTAGCTCCTCCAGAATCCACAAATTCTAAATTAATGAAGTGTCTAGAGTAGCTAAGAATAGTACACCTACAGTCATCCTGCCACAGCACTGCTAAACCTCCACTCCTACCAACAACATCCTTCGAGAAACAAGAACGAAAACCCTATCTTGGTCGAATAGTATCAATTTTGTTACCATGCACTAGACTTTCAAACAGAAAAATAACATTCGGTTTCTTACTCTGAAAGAGGTCACGAAGATTGGAAACTTCTATTAGGTCACCCAGGCCTCGGCAGTTCCAGCTTAATATTTTCATTGCTCCCGGTAGGCCTGGTAACCAGGGCCTGCCAATAAAAAATGCCATTCATCATTGTCATTAGTTGTAGCACCGTGTCCGTGTTCGTTCCCTATATCACCCAAGCTGGTTGATGGACCATGCCCTCTTTCTTCATTAAACACAATTAAAGGCTTATCAATTTTTGAAGTATCAATTATCTGTTTCCTTTTTTTCTCCAGCTGATCGACCTTCATCTCCATGGATTCCTCTTTTTTTTTTTAAGGCAAAATGGCATGCAAAAGCATCACAATAGTAACTAATATCCCAACTAGGTTGGCACATTAGCCACTACCTATCATCTGCAGCACACCAAAATTTATTAAAAACAATGAAAAAAACTGACAAAATCATGGGGGGGCATGAACCTAACCCATGTACAATTATTTGAACCTATAATTTGGAAGAGGAATCTAAATTCCATGGATTCCTCATCAATGCCAATTAATAGAGAATTATTACCATACTGAGACACCACTCCTTGATTCCCTCGGCTAATAACATTCCTAGGATGGTCAGCCGATCTAATTATCAATGCATTTCCATAACCGGCACCCCTTTTGTCTGTTATGTAATAGGCTAGCCCACATCAACAACCGGACTGCACTCACGATCTTCTCCGTTCCCCCCGACCACTAACTTAGATGGTAGTGGGAATGTATTGAGGTGCTACTTAACCCCTAGGTAGCGTGTTCGATTCCCACGGAAGGTAAAAACTCCGTAGAGGTATTCATGAAAGGTGTGACCGGGGGGAACGGAGAGGATCGTGAGTGCAGTCTGGTTGTTGATGTGGGGCGGGCTGTTACATGTTGCATGTGAATTTACAATGTGTACATTAAAGGACATAATTGCATTGCTTTCGAGAATGGAATGTTTTTTAATAGTACCTGAACTGGTGCCATAATGTGGGGCACATGCATGTGCATGAGACGGAGCCTGAGCATCATTGGTTCCATGATTAGCGTCGCCACTCCAATGATCTGCAGTAATTCTTCTTCGATCATCCCGGAGCCACCTGCTTCCACCGTGACCACCACCTGCCTTCTCAGACCAGCCTTCAACTCCATACTCCACTCCCTGATTCCATCGTCCTCTTTATCAAATAACAGTTCGCAACTTTATCAGAATGGCCAAGGCATCCACAGAGAAAATAGAAATTACCTAATCTCTCATATTTGAACTTGAAAAGGCACCATTCTCCTCCTTTGACTTTGACATGTCGGCCTTTCTTTAACGGCAAACGAGTATCCACCCTCACCCAGATACACATATAGGCACTCCACGGACCATTATTATTGGACTCATCATATTTGACAAATTCTCCTATGAAGTTACCTAGAGCCTTTCCAACCATTTCTATCATAAAACCAGTGGGTAGTGAATAGGCTTGAACCCAGAATAGCACCTTATGCAACGGTATACTGCACAGGTCAATCCCTACCCCTATACGATCAACAATGAGTAGATGGCCATCAAAGATCCACAGTCCACCCATCATTACTCTTTCCAGATCCCTGGTGTGGAAGAACTGAAACAAGAATAACCCTGGCACATCCTCCTTAATAGATACACCACGACCTGACATCCACACCTCCGCCATACGCTCCTCCATGAAATCAACTTTTATCTTTTTGTTTGTGATAAAACGACCCACTAGACATAATTGGAGATCTACACCCATATTACCTTCCCCTCCAGCATCGAACACTAACCCCTCCTCACCTTCCTCAATAAGAGAAAGACCCTCCATCTCCTTCTCCATAGTAAAACACGCAAAAACTTAGGGATAAAAACTCACAATGAATCGCTAGGTAGCCACCTCAAAAGAGAGGGATGGAGACCAGATTTCTCAGAGAGAGAAGAAAAGTTTTAACATTGTTTCATGTAACTCTCCACATGTCTTAAGATTCAAAAACTTTGTAGTAATTTTAAAATAAACTTCAAATCACAACAACATGAACGGTGTATTTAAAATGATAATTACTTGTTATTAATACATAGTTTGATAGGGCATTTTTTTAAGCAAAAGAAAGGAAAGGAGCCTCATTAAAACCTTCTGATGTAAAACCCTACTTAAGAAAAAAAAATCCAGAAGGAAAAAGAGTACTCCGCCCTAAATTTTATTAAAAACAAAAATAAACATGGGAGAACTAGGCCAAAACCCATGAGAAAAAACAATAGTCAAACCTATAGGAAGGAAGACCTTGCCTATAATTATCAAGCAAAAGGTTTGACAGGGTATTCAAAAGTTCAGAAACAACAAAATTAAAATGATTTGCAATACAAAACAAGCTAGAAAAATTTTAGAAAATTACAAAACAAGGATGAACAAGTAAAACTCAAGCTTATTTAGTAAGTTTAATCTTTCAAGTTGTGTCTGTTTGCCTCTGTGGCAATGTGGAACTAATCCATTGAAAATCACCGTGACATTTTGTGTTCCTTGGCAAGCAGCCCCATGATAGGGCGAGAATGTGGATTTTCAGTCAGGCAGGCAGCTGAAATCCTTGCAATAGATTCTAACTCCTTAACAATAGGATTTGAAGGAGGAGGGAGACGTTGATCCAACTTATCCATCAATGGCATAGTATTTGAGCCCTCGGTAGTCCATAAAGATGAAAACAAGGAATAAGATGTAACATCTCCAGGGTGTTTACCAAAAAGTATTTCCAATGCCAAAACCCCAAAACTATACACATCACATTTTTCATTGACTTCCATTGTGTATGCAAGCTCTGTAGAAAATCAAAGGAGGAATCATGTACGAAAAAACAGATTCCAAAAACAATATTATAAGATGTAGATAATCATGAAGTAGTTATGTTTCCAAATGATTAGCGAAGATAAACTTTAAAACTAGTATATCATAATTAGATTAAGGAAGGGTAATTAACCTGGAGCAGCATATCCAAAGGTTCCTGCAAATGAGGTCCAGTTGGTTGAGTTGGGATTAAGAAGCCTAGCTGTTCCAAAGTCAGAGACATGAGCCACGTATTCCAAATCTAGAAGAACATTCTTGCTTGATATATCTCGATGAACAATTGGAGGTGAGCAATCATGGTGCATATAGCATAAAGCATTAGCTACATCTTTAATCACATTCACCCTCTTGCTCCATTCAAATGCAATTGCTTGTTCGTCATCTTTCAAAATCACATCCACATTGCCTTTCTCCAGGAACTCATAAACCAAAAATGAGATTCGTGAATGTGAACAAAATCCATATAGCTTGACAATGTTACGATGTCGAATTTCTGTCAGAGCTTTGATCTCACTTGCGAAAGCTTTTAGATCAGGCATTTCTCCATTTGATGCTGAATGGATTTTTTTCACGACAACCACTTGACCCGTCTGCAGCTCTGCCTTGTAAACGCTTCCATGGCCTCCAACTCCAATGAGATGCTTGTTATCCAACCCCTCTGTGGCTTCAATAATGTTCTCATACACCATTTGTCCATCAAAACTCCATATTGCAAATAGATTTTGAGCATGTGATTCTGCATCCTGACATTCTTTACTGGATGAAGTCTGGCGGAGATAATATGAGAATCCAAAGAATACCAATGCTAGTGTTAGAGGTCCCACTGTAAGCGGTAAAACTATCAATAAGACTTTGTCAATCTTATGATGATTATGAGATCCCCCACTTGATGATGTTGGGCAAGGCTCCAAACCGGAGACATTACCACACAAGCCTTTATTATTTCTCAACACCTCAAATGTAGCATTATTAAAGGCTCGAATGTTTGGAATTGGACCCTCCAATTGGTTATATGATATATCAACAAATAACAAGCTACTCATCTGATTCCGATCAAAGCTAGAAGGAATGAGGCCAGAAAGATTATTATGTGAGAGATTCAATGTAACTAAGTACTTCAGCTCTCCAACCGTTGACGGTATTCTTCCGTCCAAATAATTCCCACTTAGATCAAGACTTTGAAGAACATCTAATTGACCAAACTCAGTAGGAACATTTCCCTTAAAATTATTTTGGCTCAAATTCAAGCTCCACAACTTAGGCAACCTTCCAAGTTGTATTGTGATTAAGCCACTTAAATTATTAGCTGCAAGCTCTAAGGTCTCAAGGTCCTGTAGTGATGCTAGTTGTGCAGGAACATTTCCTGAAAGATGGTTATTGCTTAACATGAGTTTGATCAAAAAATTCAAGTTGCCTAACTCCTTTGGAATGTTTCCTGTAAGATGGTTTGAAGATAAGTCGAGCTTATGTAAGTTGGTTGCCTCGCCTAGTTCTGACGGTATACCCCCTGACAAATTATTGTTGGAGATTTCGAGGGTTGTCAAGTTGTAACACTTTCCCCAGTTGGGTGAAAGGTGGCCGTGAAAATTATTTTTACTTAGTCCCATGTAGTACAAATGTGGATACACACCAAAATCTTGTGCTACATCTCCACTAAATTGGTTTTGCCCAAGCCTAACAAATATAAGGCCTGAGCAATTCTTCAAAAGAACTCGGCCTGTGAAGCGGTTATTCATAGCACCCAAGTGTGTCAACTTTCCACTAGAACAAATATTGTGAGGCAACTGACCAACAAAATCATTATTAAACAATTGCAAATTTACCATATTGGTAAGATTATTAAATTCAGTTGGAATTGGCCCAAACAAGTTATTTAGTTGCAAGAAAATGGATTCCAAATTGACCAAGTTACCAAAGGAACGTGGGATTGTCCCAGAGAGGTTGTTTGTAGATGATTGGAATGCAACAAGAGAATATAGCCTTCCAACTTCATTTGGAATTGAACCACTGAGATGGTTTCTACTAAGGTA
Source organism: Calophaca sinica (assembly GCA_037113605.1). NCBI lineage: Eukaryota > Viridiplantae > Streptophyta > Magnoliopsida > Fabales > Fabaceae > Calophaca > Calophaca sinica. Next base: position 97,158,943 of record CM073733.1, on the reverse strand, counting down.
AAGATATTGTAAACTACTCAGGTTTCCAATAGTAGGTGGGATTTCACTTGAGAGATAGTTACCAGACAAATCAAGTTGATCCATACTTCTCATCATTCCAATTTCCTGAGGAATGGATCCAAAAAGATTATTGTCCTTAAGCTGTAATAATTTCAGATTGACCAACTCCCCAATTTCCATAGGAATAGGGCCAGATAAGCTGTTGCCAATAATAGTTAAAGATTCCAGGTTTATTAACTTGCCAATTTCCTGAGGAATGGATCCAGAAAGATTATTTTCACTAAGCTGTAATCCTTTCAGGTTGACCAAACCCCAAATTTCCATAGGAATAGGGCCAGATAGGTTGTTGAATTCAATATTTAGAGATTCTAGGTTTATTAACTTGCCAATTTCCTGAGGAATGGATCCAGAAAGATTATTTTTACCAAGAAATAACGATTTCAGGTTGACCAACTCCCCAATTTCCATAGGAATAGGGCCAGATAAGTTGTTGCTGCCAAAATCTAGATACGACAACTTAGTAAATTTTCCTATAGAAAATGGGATAGGCCCTGTGACATTGCAATCTGCAAGAGAAAGATAAGTTAAATTTTCCAACTTCAACAGTTCTTTGAGGATTGGACCAATGGCAGAAAGACCACTATGGCCAATACCTAGAGTCTCTAGCTTATGCAACTTAACAATTTCTTGGACAGTTACAGAACCTTTAAGTTTATTTCGCACAACGCTGAAATACTTCAAGTTGTGCAAATTCCAAATTTCTTTTGGAATGTTGCCAGAAAGGTTGTTGATTCCTAGATCCAGAAGTGACAAGAAGGTCAGGTTCCCAATAGAAATTGGGATACTCCCTATGAGTTGCGCAATTGCAATACGAAGCTCTCTCAAATTCCTTAAAGCACCTATTTCTTGAGGAATGGAACCATTGAAAACATTATTAGACAAATTTAAAGTTTGAAGATTGGCCAACTGTGTTATTTCAGATGGAATTGTCCCTGAGAGATGATTGTCACTGAGATCGAGATGGGAGAGTTTGGACAATACTCCAATATGGGGAGGAATACTTCCATTCAAGAAGTTGTGGCTTATATTTAGAGTTACGATGTTTGGGAGTGATGAGAAGTTGAGACTTTCAAACGTACCTCTTAATCCCATATTCGTGAGATTGATATTGGCGACAGATTTGAGCTCATGATCACACGTAACTCCCAGCCAGTTGCATGAATTGTTGCTTGTCCATGAAGATAGCAAAGCCTGGCTTTGGCTGTCAAGCATGGCTTTCCACTTTAACAAAGCACTTGCTTCTCTGCTTTGTATAGTTGATGCAGTTGGCATAGTCAAAGAAGAAGAGGCTGTTATGATGAATGCACAAAAGCACATTGCAAGACACAGCCAAAAGGATATCAGCTTCATGGTGGCAATATTATGGTGAAGCCTTCAATCACTGAATGTCTAATACAATCAGAGATTGGAATTGGATGAATATATGTGAATATACTTGCGTTTTTAGAGACTGGTGTGTTGTTTATGTTGCGTTGCAGTGTATTTATGGGTGAAAATTGTCACTGCTACCGTGCTACGTACGAGAACCAAAGTTATAAAATGACGACAATAATATGGGTGGAATTTAATGATATGATTCCGACATGGCGTATGGAAAGCTTTTGTTTTTTTATTAATATGTGCGTATAGAAAGGTTTGCATATGGGTGGAATTTAATAGTATGATTGCGACATGTGCGAATGGAAATGATTTTTTATTTTATTAATATATGTGCGTATGGAAAGGTTTGAATAGGAAAAAAATTTATTTTAGTTTTGCTTAAATATATTTTTAGTTCTCGCATATTTAGAGTGTTTTAATTTTAGTCCCTATAAAATTTTTTGTTTATTTTTTGTCCCTACAAAATATTTTATTTTGATTTTAGTTCTTCTAACCAAAATTCATAGCAAAATCCATAAAAGCACTTCGTTTTCCTGCCATGGATTCATGACAAAATCCATAAAAAACATTTCATTTTCCTACAGAATTTTCTATAAATTTTAGTCAAAATAAAATATTTTGTAAGGACTAAAAAACAAATAAATTTTTTTACAGGGATTAAAATCAAAATACTCTATATTTGTCGGGACCAAAAATAAAGTTAAGAAAATTGCAATGATGAAAACAAAGTTTAGGGACGAAAAACAAAAACCCTTATATTTATAGGGATGAAAAATATATTTAAGCCTAATAAAAACGTACATCTTTTTTACGCAACTTTATATACTATATTATATAAAATTGAGTTTTACCTCGTAAACGCATGCCACATATTAGCTCCACATTCATTCTTTTTCCACCAAAATGCAAAGTACATTTTTTATTTTTTATTTTTAATTCATGATATTTCATTAATTAAGACATATCAATCAATCAATCAATACTCATATATGGACCTTTATCAATTGAATCAAATTTGAATTAAATCAAATTCAAATTAAAATATAATAAATTAAAGCATATCAATCAATTAATTCTCATATCAGTATCTTTTCCATTCAATCAAAACATTATCTAAATCAAGTGACAATATAAGAATCATTAATTTTTTTCCAAAATCAATTGTAGTTTCAATTTTTTATTTTTTAGTTATTGTTTTAATTATAGTCATCGTTATTACCTCATGTCAAATTAAAAAATAATTTCGCAGTGTAAATTATAAATATATTCCCTTAAATAAGTTATTTATTTTTATATATCAATTATTAATAATATTCATCGACATTCTTTTTGACAAAAACTATTCGTCATTATTTTATCATACAAATTTGGTTACTTTTAATTTTATAAGTTTTGATGAATGATTAATTTTACTATTCATAATCATAAAATTTAATTTAAAAATTATAATATATAATGTTAAATTTAATTTTTTTTTCATAATTTGTATATTTTATCTCATACATATTATTAAAATTTAAAAATTTTCAGTATTTCATTGGAATATAAATATTTTTATTAGAATATAAATATTCCAGCATTCTATCATGTACATGATTGTTTATATTTAGTTATAATAAATTCTAAACCGATATGTATTTTTATTTTTCTTTCTTAAAGCTTCGATATTATATGTGAGAAAAACTAGAATTTATTCTAGGATTAATTTTTTTGTCCAACATAGATTATTGATTAGTTCTTTTTCATGCTACTTATTTTGAATTTATCTTACTGTAATTTAGAAGAGTAAGAATACGAATTTTACTAATACAAAAAAGGCTTAGTTGCACTTTTGTTTCCGTAGGTATCACGATTGTGCAATTTTAATCCCTCGAATTCTAATTGAGCAAATTGAGTCCTCGAGGCATCACAATTGTGCGATTTTGGTTCCCAATGTTCTAACTGAGCAAAGTAGGTCATCTAAGTATCGCAATCATGCGATTTTTGTTTCTCCGTCCAATTGTCATGCAATATATAACTTAAAATATTGTAAAAGTATTTTAATTTTGAAGCCAATTAATATGTCTTTTCGAACAGATTATATGTCAAGTCATAACTACACGTTATACTTCAACATTTTTTATTAGAAATTAAACGGCAAGAAAGACCAAAATGACACTATTGTAATAAATGGAAGACCAATTCGCACAATTGGAACATGAGAGACAAAAATTGCACAATTGCAATAGATCGAGGACCCTATTCTCGCAATTAAAACTTAAGGACCAAAATCGCATATTTGCGATATCTGAGGGACCAAAAGTCTAATTAAGGAAAAAATGAATTTTTCCTTCCACTTGCAACAATGGGCCCTAGTATTACTTTATTTTATTTTATTTTTTTGATATAAAAGCCCTACTATTAATTAACGATAGAATCGCGTAACTACCGAATAAAGATGTTGCATAACAATTTTCAAAAAAAAATTCCACACATACCAACTTACGACTTTTTTTACACGGTAGTCTTTTTCTTTTTTGACCTTTTTCTTTTTCTCTTTTTTTGGGGTACGTACTGCGGTCTTTTTCCTTTTTGGAGATACACAGTAGTCTTTTTTAAAATAAAAAAAAATTTCCACACATCCCATAGAGCATGTAAGACTTTTTTTTACACAGTAGTCTTTTCCTTTTTTGCCTTTTTTTTTAGATCAGAGATTGGGTTCGGAAAAAGATTCGCTTAATTGTATTTTTGGTCTTCTTATTTTTTTTAAATCCATGATTTTAGTCCTTTTATTTTATTTTTTACGAATTTAGTCCCCATATTATTTATTTTTCAGGAATTTGGTCTTCACACTTTTTTAATTGAACTTTTAGACCACCAAAATTGTGAATCTCTTTCACTTTTGGTCCCTAAAAACTGTGGATTTTGGGAAAGTGGAGGACCAAAAGTGAAAGAGATTCACGATTTTAGGGGACCAAAAGTGTAATTAAAAAAATGTGGGAACCAAATTCGTGAAAAATGAAAAGTATGGGGACCAAATTCGTGAAAAACAAAATAGGGGGACCAAAATCTTGGATTTGAAAAAATAGGGGGACCAAAAATGCAATTAAACTAGAAAGATTTTGGTAGCAGTATTGTGTTCACAATGAATAGCGATTTGCGCAAGAATTGCTTTTGGAACACTCCAAAAGACACCTGCTAAAATATGTCAATTCCCAAAATGGAACCACTTACCAAAGGGTTACAACCGGGATCGCGGCAATAGCTATTACAACGAGAGAAGAAGAAAATATGTGTGATTTTCATTTCATTGTAAGAATGAATCAGTTCCTTTACAATGTGCTCATAGATGAGCATTTATACAAGTTGCAATGTGTAACTAACTAACTGCCAGCTGTTCACACAATATCTACCAGCTGTTAATGCAGTTTTAAATAACTCTTAATTATGTATTATCATCTAATACCCCCCTTAAGCTGGAGAGTGGATACTCAACACTCCCAGCTTGGAGAGAAGTCTGGAAAAGGGCAAAGGATCAAGAGGTTTTGTTAACAAATCAGGCAGCTGATCCACTGTTGACACTGGCAGCAAATGAAACAGTTTGCGTTGAAGCTTCTCTCGCACTATGTGACAGTCTATCTCTATGTGTTTAGTACGTTCATAGAACGTAGGGTTGGCAACAATATATCTTCCTGACTGACTATCACAGTAGAGAAGAGCAGAAGAAGTGAATGAAACCCGAAAATCTTGAAGGACATAAGTAAGCCACTGCAATTCACAAATGGCCGAGGCAAGAGCTCTGTATTCTGCCTCAGATGATGAGCGAGAAACCGTTGGCTACTTCTTAGTTTTCCAGGAAATCAATGAATCACCAAGGAAAAAATAAATGCCTGTTATAGATCTTCGGGTATCAGGGCAACTTGCCCAATCAGAATCTGAAAAACCTTTCAACTGTAAGACAGATTTGGTGGAATAGAAGAGACCTTGAGCTGGAGACTGCTTCAAATAATGAAGAATCCACAAGGCTGCTTGATGATGTAGAGAGGAAGGAGCACTCATGAACTGACTTAGTTGCTATACAGCATAACTAATGTCAGGTCGAGTAGCTGTAAGATACAACAATCTGCCTACAAGCCTTCTGTAAGAGGTAGGGTCATCTAGAGGTTCACCTCCTTGACATTGCAATTTAGTACCTCTAGTCATTGGAGTAGGAACTGGTTTAGAAGCCAATAAACCAGAATCAGATAAGATATCCAAGCAGTACTTGCGTTGATTAATGTGAATTCCAGTTTTAGATCTTGCAATTTCAAAACCCGAAAAGTATTTTAGATCACCAAGGTCCTTGATTTGGAATTTGTCATCCAGAAACTATTTGACGGTATTAATCTATTGCAAATCATTGCCAGCCATCACTAAATCATCCACATAAACTAAGAGTATAGTTGTGGAGCTGCCACGATGTTTGTAAAATAATGAATAATCAGAAGCCGAGGGAACATAGCCCTGAGAAACCAAGGAAGCAGACAGCTTTGCATACCACTGTCTACTAGCCTGTTTAAGGCCATAGAGGGACTTAGTAAGCTTACACACTTGATTAGGGGTAGTAGGGATTAAAGCAGGAGGAAGTGCCATATAAACTTCTTCATTGAGATTGCCATGTAAGAAAGCATTATTGACATCTAATTGTTTTAGATGCCAATTCTGCATAGCTGCAGTAGCAAGAAGCAGCCGAATGGTTGACAGTTTAGCAACAGGTGAGAAAGTTTCTAGATAATCAATGCCTTCGGATTGAGTGAACCTCTTTGCAACTAATCGAGCTTTATACCTGTCAACACTGCCATCAGATTTGTGTTTGACCTTGTAGACCCATTTACAGCCAATTGGGGTCTTCCCGAGTAGAAGATTAACCAAGTCCCAAGTGTGATTAAGTTGAAGTGCCTCTAATTCAGCTTGCATTGCTCTTATCCATTGATCATGCTTGATGGCTTGTTTATAAGTTTGAGGTTCAGGTATGGTGGAAATGGAAAGGGTAAATGCTCTATGAGAAGAGGAGAGTTTAGAATAATCTAAAACTGATGATAAAGGATGAACAATACATGTTGAATCAGATTGGACTGGTGCTGAAATTGCAGCATTGCAATGAAATCCTGCAGATAAGTTAGTTGTTTTCTCTCCCTTGTAGACTTCCTGATTTGAGGCACTGAAGTATGGATAATTTGAGATGATTTTATAGATTGAGAAGAAGATGGACTGCTACCAAGAGAGGAAACAGAATCAGTAGCAGAGCTACTGTCACCTGAATCATTAGAATTGGGTAAGACATTATGGGAACCTGAAGAAACAGAATCAGAGGAGATTGAATGTTGAAAATCAAAATCAAACAAAGAAGGATTAGATGCATCAGGAACAATATGAGGTAGAGAGTTGGGAGTTGCATTGGTAGAAAATTCTGTAAAGGGAAAAACAGTCTCATGGAAAACTGCATTCCTAGAAACTGAAATTGTTCTGGTGTGCAAATCATAAAGAATGTAGCCTTTGGTGCCAGGCTTGTAACCAAGAAAGACATAGTTCTTCGCTCTAGGATCTAATTTTGTTCTGTTTCGAACAAGAGCGGAAGATAAAGATAAGCAACCAAAGACTTTGAGGTCCAAAAGAGTAAGAGGTTGGTTGTATAACTTTTCAAAAGGGGACTGATGCTGCAAAGTGGGTGTGGGAAGCCGACTAATAAGGAATATGGCATGGCACACAGCATATGACCAAAAAGGTTAGGGTAAATGAGAATGAAAAAGTAAGGCTTTAGTGACATTAAGAAGATGCCTATGTTTCCTTTCCACAACAGAATTTTGTTATGGAGTTTCCACACAAGATGTATGATGCATAATACCTAATTGAGCATAGAGAGAGGTCATGGCAAATTCTGGACCATTATCCGATCTAATGACTTTAATTTTTGAATCAAACTGAGTATTCACCAAGTTAATAAATTTCTGAATACAAGGCCGAACTTCAGCTTTAGATTTCAAAAGATACAACCAAGTATATGTAGAGAAATCATCAACTATAGTTATGAAATATGAGTGACCTTGTAAAGAAGCAATGTTTAATGGACCCCAAATATCCATGTGTACAAGATCAAATGGTTTAAGTGATTGTGTCAAACTATAAGGAAAAGGTAATTTTGTTTTCTTAGCTAAATGACATCAATCACACAGTAAATGTTTATTGTATTTGATATAAGGAAAGTGGTTACAAAGCTAATGCAAAACAGTTTCAGAGGGGTGGCCTAATCGGTAATGCCACAAATCAAATGTTACATGAGAATTATTGATGTGAACATTTGTAAAATTGGAAGCTATAAGAGAATTGAAAACAACAACCGGTCTACTGAAAATGTAAAGGCTATTCTGAATTTCAGCCAGTCCAATCGTCCTCTTCGATTGAGTATCCTGAATCACACAATTATGAGAAGAAAAGATTAATTCACAATTAAGGGACATAGCAAGTTTAGCAGCATAAATTAAACTGAATTGAAAATCAGGTATGTACAATACACCTGACAAATAAAATTCTTTGGAAAAAAAAATGGTTCCTGAATTTTTGGCTAGAGTGGTGGCTCCATTTGGTAGTTGAACTACCATTGGAGGAATGGAATCAAAGGTGGAAAATAGAGACCTATGGGGACAAACATGGTGAGATGCTGTAAAATCGATTATCCAAGAACAAGATAAAAGATTAGGAGTACCTGAGTGGGCTTGGGCAGTGTGGTTGATGACAGGTTGAGGTTGTGCAGCAGCTAGGCTGGTGATACTTATTGGTGAGGGTGTATCAAGCTTGGTCTTCTGAATTAGAGCAATGAATTGCTGATATTCTTCAGCACTGAGAGACATTTTGGAATCAGGCTTCGAGGCAGCATTCTCATCATTGTTGGTAACAGCATTCACAGAGCTAGAATACTTAGGCTTATATCCTGGAGGGAATCCATGCTTAAAATAGCATGTATCAATGGTATGGTAAGGTCTACCACAAAATATGCACTGCTTGCCATTGCCACGGCCACGTCCTTGAGAAGTGGCATTGTTTCCCTCATAATTTCCTGGATTCCATTGTCCACGGCCTTGACCTTGAGGCTTAAAGTAGGGCTTTCCTTTGTCAGTATCTGTTGTGGCATGCAGAGTTGTAGAATCAATCACAACTTTAGAATTACAGTTAGACTCTTGCTGCATAACCATGCCAAAAACCTTGTTGATTGAAGGCATAGGATCCATGAGAAGTATCTATTGATGCACTGCTTGAAAGGAATCATTGAGGCCTTTCAGAAAACAAATCGCATATTCCTTATCCTTATACTGTGAAACAGACTTGCTAAGAGCACAAGAGCACTTCACAGCACAAGAGCAATCTGGAGTAGGTCGCAATGCCTCAAGTTCTTGCCACAAAACTTTCATATCAGTGAAGTAATCAGAAACCGATTTGTCACCTTGTTTCAAGGAATGCAAATCTTGCAGTAAATCAGAGAGGCGAAAATGATTTCCTTTAGAAAATCGATCCTCAAGATCAAGCCACAATTCATGAGCAGTATCATTGTAAAGCGTACTCTTCACAATATTCGGTGAAATGGAACGATTTAACCAAGAAACAACCATATTGTTGCAGAGTTCCCAGGAATCATACAAAGGATCAGTTTCAGAAGGTTTAGAAATTTTACCATTGATGAATTTCACTTTATTCTTTGAAATCAAGGCACGTTTCATCTCGTGACACCATGCCTGATAATTGCGTTGACCTTCGAGTGGTGGAGACACGAATACCGCTCCAGAATTTTCACTAGGATGTAAGTAATACGGATCTCTGAGAAGATCGCACGAAGAAGCAATTGTAGCCACATTGTTAACAGCATTGTTAACAACGTTATTGATCATTGGCGGTGGCGAAGATTCCGCCATGGAAGAACGATTGTGAGATTCGCGGAAGCTAGGGATTGAAAAAATATGATACCATATTACAAAGAGAGAAGAAGAAAATATGTGTGATTTTCATTTCATTGTAAGAATGAATCAGTTCCTTTACAATGTGCTCATAGATGAGCATTTATACAAGTTGCAATGTATAACTAACTAACTGCCAGCTGTTCACACAATAACTGCCAGCTGTTAATGCAGTTTTAACTAACTCTTAGTCATGTATTATCATCTAATAATAGCGACAAACAAAAATGAAAATTTGTTAGAAACAAGGATTTACCATCAAAATTTATTGAATGATAAATTTGTATTTTACACGGTAGTCTTTTTTTTTTTGACGATATTGTGTTCACAATGCAGCTAGGCCTCTTGATAATTCATCACTAGGAACCTAATCTCTGATCTCACCCTCCAACTCAGCTCAAAGAAACATAGTCTCACTACTAAGCTAAAATACAAAACCTGAGAACACTCAGATGAGAATAGCAAAACACAATTTTCCTAACCAAAGGATCAGGATTTTGAAATCTTCGATGCAGCCCCCTTACCATCTAAATCAACAATGCAAATCCACCGTGGCACTCCCTAGTTCAATTCGCTCCTCTGTCCAAACATCAAATAATTAAGCTTCGAAGCATCCTATAATTAGCTAACAACAGCTAATCATGCAGCTACAAAACATAAAACAAGTGTAATCTCACGGCCAGTTCATGATGTACACCTATCTTCAATATCAAAAGCATTCCTTCATTATCAGCAGCAGCTATATTGGTGTTGACACCACATCCACTCTGTGTAGTGGCCATTGCAGTATTCTTTGTAGAATTATATTTATTCTGCATATCTGACGGTGCTCTTCTGCAACAGCTCCTGCTAGCCTTTCTTAAAATAACCTTCTGATAAGATGCATAAAAAAACAATCAGATTTAAGCTGTATAAGTTCAAGGTCACTGGTAAATTGTTTTATTCCACTAATTTCTACTGCCATTGTATCGGGAATTGGTCTTCCATGAATTAAATCACCGGAGAAGTTATGAACTTTTCCAATGGAGAGATTGTATATAAAGGTCTACAATAGAATGGTTAGATTACTCTTTCGTAGGAGATCTTGCAAATTGGCGATGGACTTTTTAGATAAGGTGCGGTGCACAGGTTCTTTGGGTGCCACATTAAAGGGAAAGTGAAGACATGGTCACAATCACAATGTGGAAATGTTTATTCTTTCGGGAAAAATGTTTAGTCTTACGGAAGGTGAAAATTTGCAGCACTATTTCCTTATATCGATCCACAGGAAAAGTTGCAAATGATTGAAGAATTATCCTTGTGTCCAAGGGGCTCTATAACATGCGAACTTTGGTTTGAATGAAGAGATATCAATAGTTGCTGCAGGAATACTTCCTACATGTGCAGTTTCTGGTTTTGGTGATTTTGAAAGGCTTGCACTTTGTGTGGTGCGCATTCATATCTGTTTTAGAAACTCGATTTGTTTTTCAGTAACTTATGATGACAACAGGGAAAAAAATATTTTAGCTTTCCTTAATATGGACTTTTATGCTTTTTTTTTAGCTTATAATAATCTGAATACTGATGAATGTCGGTAATTTATATTACGCGGGTGCACGTCACGTTTTTCTATATCCCTGTAATTTGTGCTATGGTAATTTAGCACCAATAAGAAATCAATTAAAATCAAATTATACTAGTATGTGGAATTTGAACTTTGAGATGAAAAGACATTGGGAATTGGAAAACTACAGATCATCCGATATCTTGAACCAATAATTTGTCTGTGAAATGCATTTGCCTCGGCACCGTTCCTTCGAGCAAATAAACACTTATTGTCCCACAAAATAGTGTCTACTTATCTTTCACGATTGCCGCATGCACAATTGTTTGCAGTTGCAATTCGCAGAAGATTTTGTGTTAGGCTACCAACACCATGTCAATGGAGACAAAGACAACTTATTTTGATGTGGCTACTCTTTCAATAATGTATATAATACTTGTAAATATAGATTGAATCCTGTAACATCCCCAAATTTCCATATCTAAATCACTATTGTTATTATTAATATCGATGAATGTAATTGTTTTATGAAAATATATGTAATTGTAAGCTTGTGGTTATTGGTATGACTGAAAGTGACCTTAGAATGATAACTCTTTTATTTGGCATTTTTTTTTGGGATTAGTGTTTTAGTGGGGAAGTTATGGAAATAACCCACCTCCTCTCATTTTTACTGTTGTCAAAACCAGACCGGACCGGTCGGTCCGACCGGTTGAATCAGGAACTGGATCCCTGTCTGGTCCGTTTGAACCTTAAAAACCGGATTATAGTCGAACCGGCCTAAAAACTGGAAAACCGGTAAAAAACCGGCTAAAACCGAGAAAACCGGAAAAAAAATGGACAAAACCGGGAACTAGGCGGTTCAATAAAAATTAATTTTTTATTTTTTTTAAATGGTAAATGACATTATTTTTTACACATAAGAGATTTTATATCCATTTTTTAACGTTAATGGGTTAAATTAAATATTATAATAAAATTTAAAATTAATTTATATATTAATATAAATTATGAGAATACTTACATTATAGTATTTGTAATTATTGAATATTATAAAGTTATTATAACATATTTATTTTAGTTTAATATGTAATTTTTGCATGTTATATGTTATATAACATTTTAAGCATAGTTTAATTTTTTATATCGTGATATTATGAATAGTATGTTATTTTTTGTTTATTAGTGTTTTATATGTTATATTAAAAATTTTAAAAATATAATTTGATTCATTTCCGGTCCGACTTTTGAACCTTGAATCCGTGCCTACACCGGTTCAGTATTCGGTCCGGTTTTGATAACCTTGTTTTTACTACACAGACCCACACCCCCTCCCAAAAAAAAACACTTGATCATACACCCATCCACTCACCCTCACTTAACACAAAAAACTCACTCACGTGGTCAGAGATTCTAAGTTTTCTCTTTCTCTCTTGTTCTTCTTCACCTTCGTCTCTGCTTCATCCCTTTCTTTCTGCTTCGTCGCTATTTGTTTAGGGCTCTGAGACTCTAAGTTTTCGTTTTTAATTTTTTTCAATTTGCTGAGTCATAAATCAATACACGTGGCCAGCTGTGTCGGTGTGTGACTAAGCAAAAAATACCATGTAACACCCGCACCTCAACATAATTGAAAGTACGACAAATTACATTAAAGCACAGGAGTTACTAATAACTTACAGACTTGATTACAGTAATCCAAGTCATAAATTAAACTTGATTCACTAACCTAATGAATAGATTACATATTACACATAACTTGGAATATAAATTCCCACTACAATATCGAACTAGCCTATGAGTCCTGAACTTTGGAGCTTTGACTCATCGTCTTCAATACCTGCTTATCTGAAAACAAATAAAAGGAAAAGGGTGAGATTATAAATCTCAGTGAGCTCTTCACGGACTCCTCACCATTCTCTCCTCGGATCATTCTAGGCTGAGAAGACTAGCTTAGGCATTTCAAACCTAGACATACTCTCCCTATGTACCATAAGGACTTGACTTGCAACTTCTCGATCTCCCTAAGCTAAGACGCTTTAGAAGGCGCTAGCTTGAATTAAAAACTTAGTATATTATACCATAGGGTAATCCTAGGACTAATATGCCACTTATCAACTTGTGATTAAACTAAACACATAAATGTATAGCAAACCCACATCAATCTTATAAATATCCATTCTTTAACCTATACTTAGCTCGACTAACCTCAATACAATGTAAATTGCAACCTTATTAACTAAGAACGTATTGTTCTTACTTACTCGCTTATGCTTAACACATCTTTGCTTTTCCTTATGTTATTGGACTTTGCTTTATGCTCTATACCACAAATCCCAATCAACCTAGCTTGCTTATCCTTTAAGTGATCTAATCACAATGCTCATTACTATATAATAATTAAGCGACTAGGGATGTGCTATCCAAGATTCCATACAACTAACTAAGCTAATTCCGAATACATATATGTATACATACATACAAGGAATTCATCAACATTCATCAACTTAACATCACTTCACATATTATACCATTCATAAAGAGATATATAATATGAGGCTATGCAATGTAATGCATTTTGTGTTATTGGGTAGTGTCGTAGGCTTCAGTCCCTAGACCCCAATTACACGCTTTCGGAATGGTGGTTAGACGTCATAACCCTCCAAGGGCGTCCCACTTGGCTAACCAAACCGATCTACTCCTATAAATAGAGGAGTCTTGCCATGGACTTTAGCTTATGCTTATGCTTATGCTTATGCTTATGCTTATGCTTGTATGTATGTTCAAAGAAATACAATCATACTCATTACTTAACTATTCAAGGAAACTACAATTATTTCAATGAATCAAGCTTACATTAATAGCATCCCTTTATCTCTAATGACTCCAAATCATGAACACTAATTCATACATCCTTTTCCTAGGGTCCTTTCTTTGACCTCTAAGACTTAAGCTTATGGCTCTTAGACAAGCCTCACAATTTGCCAAATTAATGGACAACACATACATTAACTAATCCCTTGAAACTCTATGGAGTTCTCAAGAGAGAAACATCAAACATACATTCAATTGTGGGGGGTTGGGGGCAGTCGCCAACCACTTTTAAACAAGCCCACTACACAATCATAACAATCAAAACAATAACAACTCAACCTCTTATAGGTACCTAAAACCTAACTTGAACCTAAGGTTCATATGTTTCTAAAGGAAGTGAAATTCCTATATGTGGGACTTATGGGTGCCCATCACCTAAGGGTTGAAAAACTCACCTCTATTCTTCAAGACATTGAGCTAGGAAGGTTGAACTTGGACCCTTTGCTCCTCTTCAAGCTTTTCCCTCTTTGCTCAACTTGGGGCTTCTCCAAATACTTCTCAAATCTTGATCTTCAACCTTCAATCTTCCTTCTCCATCCAAGAACTTGAATCATCCTTCTTTGGAGCTTGGTCTTCTCCCTTATTCTTCTCCAAATTCGTGCTTCTTCTTCTCCTCTCTAGGGTTCAAACCCAAATCTTCCAAATACTCAAATCTCCACTCTCAAACTCTCCATTTAGGCAAGTGATTGAAGAAATCCAAAATGAATCTCTTCAATCCTTCTCAAAGGGTGAAACCCTAGTTCTCCTCTCCTCTTTCTCCTTTCCCTTTCTCTTCTTTTCCTTCCCTCTTTCTCTATTTCTGCTCGCTTAAACAAATGCGTTTTAAACAATTCTGCAGATGTGAATCGATTCACAAAGATAGTGTGAATCGATTCCCACAAAGGTAAAAACGCTCAATTGCGACTTTAATGAATGAATCGATTCTCGTCATGAGTCCCAAAGGTGGCTGTCTTATGTGAATCGATTCTGGCTTCGTGAATCGATTCCCATCGCTAAAATTCGATGCCAATGGAGTTTTAATCTTTGTGAATCGATTCCTAGGCTATGTGAATCGATTCACACTGCAGAAAAACCAGGAAATCTTAGTTCTAACACCAAACCTTGAGACTTTCTTCTCAAATTAACTTCCATAACTACAAATCAACACCTTTAACCATCTTAGGATTAAATCCACACTTATTCCTCAATTCAAACCCATTAACTTTCTTATCAAAGCTTTGTGTAATTATATCCACTCACCTTGAAATCAAATTAAGCTTGGATACAATCACACAATTCTCCTCATAACTTATTCTCAACTTAGCTTAGAAATTTGGGGTGTTACATACCACGTAGGCGGGTGTCTAAGGGGTGTCGGTCAAACGAGGGGTGTCTGTGTATCGCGATTGTTAATGATATGATTCCGACATGTGTGTATGGAAAGGTTTTTTTTATTTTTATTAATATGTGCGTATGGAAAGGTTTGAATATGGGTGGAATTTAATGATATGATTGCGACATGTGCGTATGGAAATGTTTTTCTTTTAATGATATGATTGCGACATGTGCGTATGGAAAGGTTTGAATATGAAAAAGATTTTTTTTTTTTTTGCTTAAATAATTTTAGTTCCCACATATTTAGAGTGTTTTAATTTTAGTCCCTATAAAAAAAATTATTATTTTTTGTCCTTGTAAAATATTTTATTTTGATTTTAGTTCTTTTAACTAAAATTCATAGTAAAATCCAAAAAAATCACTTCGTTTTCCTCCAAATTTCTTGTGAATTTTGATCCTAATAACTAAAAATCATTATTTCAATCAAAATTCACAACAAAATCCATAAAAAACACTTTATTTTCCTATAGAATTTTCTATAAATTTTGGTCAAAATAAAATATTTTGTAGGGACCAAAAGTAAAGCTAAGGAAATTGCAATGATGATAAAAAAAAATTTGGGACGAAAAACAAAAACCTTATATATATAAGGACGAAAAACGTATTTAAACCTAATGAAAGCATACATCTATTTTACGCAATTTTATCTATTATATTATATAAAATAGGGTTTCGGCAAGTAAACGCATGCCATATGCTAGCTCCACATTTATTCTTTTCCTGCCAAAATGTAAAATACCTTTTTATTTTTTATTTTGTAATTCATGGTATTTCATTAATTAAGACATAGCAATCAATCAATACTAATATCTAGACCTTTATCATTTAATCAAATTTGAATTAAATCAAATTCAAATTTAAAATATAATAAATTAAAATATATCCGTCAATTAATTCTCATATCAGTATGTTTTTCGTTCAATCAAAATACTATCTAAATCATGTAACGATATAAGAATCATTAATTTTTTTCTCAAATCAATTTTAGTTTCATTTTTTTATTTTTTAGTTATTGTTTTAATTATAGGCATCGTTATTACCTCATGTCAAATTAAACAATAATTTTGTAGTGTAAATTATAAATATATTCCCTTATTACCTCATATCAATTATTAAACTATTCATTTATCAATATTTTTTTGACAAAAACTATTCGTCATTATTTTACCATACAAATTTGGTTACTTTTAATTTTATAATTTTTTTGAATGATTAATTTTACTATTCACAATCATAAAATTTAATTTAAAAATTATAATCTATAATATTAAATTTAATATTTTTTCATAATTTGTATATTATATCTCTTATATATTATTAAAATTTAAATATTTTCAGTATTTCATTGGAATATAAATATTTCCATTGGAATATAAATATTTCCAGCATTTTATCATTTACATAATTGCTTATGTTTAGTTATAATAAATTCTAAATCGATATGTATTTTTATTTTTTCTTCTTAAAGTTTCGATATTATATGTGAGAAAAACCAGAATTTATTCTAGGATTAATTTGTTGTCCAACATAGATAATTTATTAGTTCTTTTTCATGCTAGTTATTTTGAATTTATCTTACTATAATTTGGAATGGTAAGAATTTGAATGCGCAATTTTAGTGCTCAAATTCTAATTGAGTCCTCAAGGTATTACAATTGTGCGATTTTGGTTCCCAATGTTCTAACTGAGCAAGGTAGGACCATTAGGTAATGCAATCGTGCGATTTTGGTCCCTCCGTTCAATTGTCATTCAATTTATAACTGAAAATATTGTAAATACCTTTTAATTTTGAAGCCAATTAATATGTCAATTTGACCAAATTATATGTCAAGTCATAACCACACGTGATACATCAATATTTTTTATTAAAAATTAAACAGCAAAAAAAAACCAAAATCACACTATTGTAACAAATAGAGAACCCAATTTACACAATTAGAACATGAGGGACAAAAATTGCACAATCGCAATAAATAGAAGACCCTACTCTCACAATTAAAATTTGGGGACTAAAATCGTACATTCACAATAACTGGGGGACAAAAAGTATAATTATGGAAAAAAAAGAATTTTTCCTTCCACTTTCAACAATGGGCCCTACTATTAATTAACGATAGAATCCTGTAACCGCGGAATAAAGATGTTGCCTGACAATTTTCAAAAAAAATAAAATAAAATTCCACACATGCCACTTACGACCTTTTTTACACGGTAGTCTTTTTCTTTTTTCAAAAATGTTTTTTGAACATATACGATCAGTACTGTATGGATAATTTTTTTTCAAAAAAAATATTTATTTTTTATTTTTTTAGAATTTTTTTAACTGGTTAAATTTTTTTTTGTCATTAGCTAGATAATGTAAACCATTAACTAGATAAATGAACTTCGTTAACTAGATAAATAAATGGAATGTGTTAAGTTTCAGGGTTGATATTCACCAGATAATATGAATCATTAATCAGATAAAAAAGAAAAATTTAAAAAATAAAAATTTAAAAAAAAAGTGGGATCCGTACTGTATTTTTTTTTTTTGGATACATACGGCAGTCTTTTTCCTTTTTGAAGATACACGGTAGTCTTTTTAAAAAAAAATAAAAATAAATCCCACACATACCACAGAGCATGTACGACTTTTTTTACACGGCAGTCTTTTTCTATTTTGTCTTTTTTTTTCCTGAGATCAAAGATTGGGCTCGGAAAAAGATTTTGATAGCGGCGTTGTGTTCACAATGAATAGCGATTTGCGCAAGAATTGCCTTTTAGAACACTCCAAAAGGTTCTTGGTAAAATGTGTCAATTCCCAAAAGGGAACCGCTTGCCAAAGGGTCACAACTAGGATCGGGACAATAGCGACGAACAAAAATGAAAATCTATTAAAACCAAGGATTTACCATCAATCAAAATTTATTGAATGAAAATTTGTATTTTACACGGTAGTCTTTTTTTTTGACGATATTGTGTTCACAATGCAGCTAGGCCTCTTAAGGGCACCTTTAGCGCTAGTTTTTTAGGACTGTGACAATGTGAGTTAAAATTTTTTTGCTGAACTGGAGATGTGAGTTGCAGCTTGGTTTCTTAATTGTTGGTCAAAGCAACAATACAACTTACGGCATTTGGCTGACACAAAGGAAGCAAGTTTTAGGTGGGCCAGCATTGTCAGTTCACTAACGCGATTTTAATTGCATCGCTGCGGGTGCTCTAATAATTCATCACTAGGAACCTAATCTCTGATCTCACACTCCAACTCAACTCAAGAAACGTAGACTCACAATGCAGCTAGACCTCTTAATAATGCAGCTACAAAACATAAAACAAGTGTTATCTCACGGCCAGTTCATGATGTACACCTATCTTCAATATCAAAAGCATTCCTTCATTATCAGCAGCAGCTATATTGGTGTTGACACCACATCCACTCTGTACAGTGGCCATTGCAGTGTTCTTTGCATAATTATATTTATTCTGCATATCTGACGGTGCTCTTCTAGTGCTCTTCTGCAACAGCTCCTGCTAGCCTTTCTTAAAATAGCCTTCTGATAAGATGCATAAAAAAACAATTAGATTTAAGCTGTATAAGTCAAGGCCACTGGTAAATTGTTTTATTCCACTAATTTCTACTGCCATTGGTCTTCCATGAATTAAATCACCGGAGAAGTAATCAACTTTTCCAATAGAGAGATTGTATATAAAGGTCTACAATAGAATGGTTAGATTACTCTTTCGTAGGAGATCTTGCTAATTGGCGATGGACTTTTTAGATAAGGTGCGGTGCACAGGTTCTTTGGGTGCCACATTAAAGGGAAAGTGAAGACAGGGTCACAATCACAATGTGGAAATGTTTATTCTTTTGGGAAAAATGTTCTGTCTGTTAGTACAAAAACCGGTTGGCACTGGCTATTGCAGGTCAACTGTACATTTGACTATGGTGGTCGAAAAGCTATATTTGACCAGGTTAAACGCCACCTATGTGCAATGCAAGAGTCTTACGGAAGGTGACAATTTGCAGCACTATTTCCTCATATCCACAGGAAAAGTTGCAAATGATTAAAGAATTATCCTTGTGTCCAAGGGGCTCTATAACATGCGAACTTTGTTTTGAATGAAGAGATATCAATAGTTGCTGCAGGAATACTTCCCACTTGTGCAGTTTCTGGTTTTGGTGATTTTGAAAGGCTTGCACTTTGTGTAGTGCGCATTCTTATCTGTTTTAGAAACTCGATTTGTTTTTCAGTAACTTATGATGACAACAGGGAAAAAAATATTTTAGCTTTCTTTAATTGTGAGAACTCTGATACCCTGGAGTTTTATTGGGTATAAATACCCAATGACCAATTATTTGATGTCACATTATTTTTTAACTTTTTTAAAGTGAAATTAAATGCTTAGTTTTCATACATATTGTTAGTGTGAGAATATAGGAAAAATTCCTTGAAAATTTTCTATATTTATTAATAAATTTTCACTTTCTTTAAAGAGTTTTTTATTCTTTTTTTATTTTATTTTTTATAAAAATTCTTTCTCTATGTTTGTTATTTGGATCACTGCTTAAATAATATTCTAATATTTGTGTAAACTATTTAATTTCATTCCTAGCTTATTCTTCTTTTCTTAATTCATTTCTAATAATAAAATTATATTTTTGTCAATTTCTTCTATTGTTTTACTTATTTCATACACGATTTCTATTTCTTTTGATATTTCAATTTATTTTTTTATTTCGAGTTTGTTTTATAGGTTTTATTTGTTTTATTATTTATAATTTATGTTTGAATTATAGTTTTTTTTATTTTTATTGAGAGTATTTTTGTCTATTTTACGGATGAGTATTGATACCTATTTTTCTTTTGTTTGTTTTATGGATGAGTATTGATACTCATCTTTCTTCCTGGGTAAGAAAAAATTTACCTTCCTTAATATGGACTTTTTTGCTTTTTTTTTAGCTTATAATAATCTGAATACTAATGAATGTTGGTAATTTATATTAGAGAAATGTTTGTTCGACAACAAAAAGTTGTCGGACACCATATAAAATACGATTTTTTGCTTTTTTTAATATTTTTCTCTCTCTCTAACACTGCTCCCGACGACTGCTTTGTATCTGTTTCGACTACGATATTGAATACAGTGTTGAGAATTGTGTTGAGGAAATAACACAACTCTTTATATTACGTGGGTGCACGTCACGTTTTTCTATATACCTATAATTTGTGCTATGATAATTTAGCACCAATAAGAAAACAATTACTATTATTATTATTATTAGTATTAATATCGATAAATGTAATTGTTTTATAAAAATATAGAGAAATGGCTTTTGTACACACAAATTGACACAAAAGTGGACACATCATATTTTCGTACGTGTACGGACTGTATGTCCGTACATATACGGACAACATTTTTTTTTCATTTTTTTTTATTTTTTTAGATTTTTTTTAAACTGGTTAATTTTTTTTGTCATTAACTAGATAATGAACTGCATTAACCAGATATTTAAATTTGATTAACCAGATAAAAAAAGTTTCAGGATTTGACATTAACCAGATAATGAATACCATTAACCAGATAAATAAAATGTTGGCATTCACCAGATAATGTGAACTATTTATTAATCTGGTTAACGAAGTTCACTTATCTGGTTAATGATTCATATTATTTGGTGAATGCTAATCCTGAAGTTTATTATTTATCTGGTTAATGAAGTTCATTTATCTGGTTAATACAGTTCATTATCTGGTTAATGACAAATATTTTTTTTAAACAACTAAAAAAAACTAAAAAAAAATTGAAAAAAAATAAAATATTGTGTCTGTACTGTACGGACCGTATGTCCGTACAGTACGGACTGTGTGTCCAAAATTTGTGTCCTTTTTTGTGTACAAATAATGGGACCCAAAGATATACTAATACGTAATTGTAAGCTAGTAGTTATTGGTATGACTAAAAGTGACCTTAGATAACTCTTCTGTTTGGCATTTTCTTAGGGATTAGTGTTTTTTTTATTTGGGATTAGTGTTTTAGTGGGGAAGTTATGGAAATAACCCACCTCCTCTCATTGTTACTACACAGACAGACACCCCCACGACAAAACAAAACAAAATAAAACAAAAAAACAACAACACTTGATCATTCGCCCATCCACTCACCCTCACTTAACACAAAAAAACTCACTTTCTAAAGAAAAAATATTTTTTGAACACATTTTTTGATATTGACACGTATAATATACGGTCTATACTGTACGGATATATGGTCTGTACTGTACAGACAACTTTTGTTTCAAAAAAAAATTATTTTTTATTTTTTTAGATTTTTTTTAATTGGTTAATTTTTTTTATCATTAACCAGATAATGTGAGTCATTAACTAGATAAGTGAACTTCGTTAACCAGATAAATAAATAGAACGTGAGTTTGACATTCACTAGATAATGTGAACCACTAACCAGATAAGTGAACTTCGTTAACCAGATAAATAAATGGAATGTGTTAAGTTTCAGGGTTGACATTCACCAGATAATAAGAACCATTAACCAGATAAGTGAACTTCGTTAACAAGATAAATAAATAGAATGTATTAAGTTTCAGGGTTGACATTCACCAGATAATGTGAACCATTAACCAGATAAGTGAACTCCGTTAACCAGATAAAAAAGAAAAAATTGAAAAAAAAAATTGAAAAAAAAGTGGAATCCGTACTGTACGGACACGTATGTGTGTCGCTGGTGTGTCGTACGCTGTGTTCAGTTAACATCGTTGCTTTCTAAAACACCAGACACACACACGGGGTCAGGAGAGGAAAGAAAAGATGCGAGTTAGTGAGTGAGCGAGCAAATGAGAGAGACTGTGGAAAGAAAAAGAGAAAGGAGAAGAGAAAAAAAACAAAAGATAGAGGAAGAGAGATGTGCCGACTGACAAGAGAGAAAAGAGAGAAAGAAATGAAGAAGGAAGAAGAGAGAAGAGTGGAAGGGGGAAAGCACATAGGAGAAGATATGAAGTCATCAATTTTCTGTTCATCTTCCATTTTTTGGGTAGTAAGAGGTGAGTTCCCATTGTTAATTGTGTGGTCGAATCTAAATCCTTTGTTTGGAATCAATTGGAAATCTCCATGATGTGTATTATAGTAGTGCTTGTAAGTTGTTTGTTGATATGTTTGAAAAAGAAGACAATGTGCATATTGGGTTAAGGGAGTTGGTTCAAAACGGGGTAGCTATAAACTTCATTCTCTTCTAATTTGCTGCTGACCTCACCATGGTTCAATCTTAGAGTGAGTCTCTTCCTTCTTTTTGTTGTTAATTTTCTTCCTTGTATGATACAAATGGGTTGCATGTTGGATTCCTTTGAATGTGTGGAATATGCTTGATTGAAAATTCAAATTTAGCTTTGGGGTATATGATGGGAATGGATTCTTGGTAATATAATATTTTGGAATTATTATTATTATTAGAAAAAGGTTACTGATTTGGGAACTTTTAGTGCATGTGTTGGAATGGTATGATTGTTGTCACCAAACCAGTATAGACAAAGGTCCATTGTTTTCCTTATAACGTTTTCCATAGAACTCATTTTTAAATGATTCTCGTTTGATTGGAAACTAACACATTTACCTTCAGTTTGAGCACAAAGTTCATTGAATTTGACTGAGTATTAATATTTTAAAATGCGTCACAAGTTGGAGGACGGTAGCTGTGTTTTCGTACATCAGTGTCTTTTTTTATTTGACTTCACTAATTGGAGAACTATTTTTGTAAAATAAAAATTATATTCATAAACTAGACATCATAAGCTTTCAAAATAGTAGTCATTTACTCAAATCCGACATCGTTTGGTATTTTAATAAAAGCACTAAAGTTGATCGGCTGAAAAAAAAAATCTGCTCTAGTGGTATTTTTTAAGGTGGTTAGGATTACATTTTGAGTATGAATTTTAGTTAGAAATTCTGCACTTGTATCGCTTGTTGGATTACTTGAATTGAAGTGAAAAAATGTATGCTTGCCTGTGTTAAAATTTTCCTCTCACTTAGTTTATATGAGTGTTTGGTTTGCAGTAATATTGACACATAAACATGGTGATAAAAATTCTGCATTTGGGATTGATGTTGGATGTGTAGGACTTCACAAAATTCTAAACTTTGTTATTTAAATTGGTATCAGATCCGATTAGTAATTAAATTTCTCATGAGATATGTGTTGAATGAATAACTCTGTCCAAGAAAGGGCCCGGTAGAATTAACCAGTGATAAAAGGACGAGTTTTAAGAATAGCTTCGTCCAAGTAAAGACCCGATAAAAAGAGCCGGTGATGAACGAACGTGTTTTAAGAATAACTCCACACCGAGTAAGGGCCTGGTAAAAAGAGTCAGTGATAAAAGGGTGGGTTATAAGAAACAACTCTACTCCGAGTAAGGGCCCGGTAAAAGGAGTCGCTGATGAAAAGAGTAAGCTGTAAAGAAGAATTATGATATGAATGTTTTATGTGACTTTGATTAGTATTGCATGTTTTGTCCCATGTGACTCATTGAGATTATTTCTCACCCCTTATCCTTTCGTTTCAGATAGCAGGTACAAATTGGGAACTGAAAAGCAAGTTTCAGGATTGCTTGACAGTTAGTCAATAGTATCAGGAGTTAGTCAGTAGTCATAGTCAGATCAGAGTTGGAGTTTATATTCAGCATTATGTACTTATTGTGTGTAGATTAAAACTCTGTTTAAACACTTGTTTGTATTAAGTTGGCTTAGAATTATGTTTAATTTTGTAAAAATTCATATGAAACTATTCCACTCTGTTTTAAATTCTATGATATTTTGCTTTCATCCATTTATGTTATAAAAAAATTTATATTAGTAGTTAGTAGTGTCCCGGTAGAAATAAGGGTATTACAAACCCTATAAATTATGGGAGTAAAATACATTTGACCCTATATTCTATTATCATTTCCATTTCCTCTTTCTCTTTATCTTCCTTCTCTTAATTATGGAAGTAAAACTTAATTTTTACTATGAAAATGCTGGTGTTAAAATTATAGTCCAGAACAATAATTGTAGCTATAATATGGTCCTTTAGGTTATATTTTTACTTGAAAGACGACTTATAATCAATAATCCTAGTATCTTTGTTTATTTGACAACTACTATCCAATCATCCAACTAATAATGAATTTCCTCTAGGGTGAGTGAAAAAATTCAATTTCCTTGGTAGCCAAATATGGCAAACCGTTTTTGTGTTTGGTTAGTCTAGTTGAATTTGAATTAGTCAAGTAACAGAGACTATCAGCTGATTAGTTGAATGTTTTTTTTTTATAAATTAAAATGGTGGCAAGTGTGCAATCACGCCGCATCAAGTCGGCCAATTAAGGGTAGGTGATAATTAGTTGAATACCAAGAATTACTCCCTTCATTCCTTTTTTTTATTTAGAAATACTCCGTTTGTTCCTTAATATTAATTGTTTAAGGTTGTTTCACAATAACCAAAAAAATAACTTTCTATTAACAAAAAATCATGTAGTACCTTTATCTTTTCACTATCCTACTCCACTCATTTACTCTCTCTACATTAAACAATGCCGAAAATAGTTCAACTTAAAACATTATGGTCAGTACTCTTTCTACTCTTTAGTGGAGTAATGGAGTAAAAACTTTTGAATAAATAAATGTTAAACGACATTAAACATTTCCCCCCCACTGTTCACTTTAACGTAAACAGATTTTTGCACATGAACGTTTCCCCACTTTGGTTGATTTAACACATTTTTAACATTAGATGCCACAAGATTGCCATCATTAGATATTGTAACTTCCCCGGAAGAATCCTTCAGTGGTTGGTTTCTGTTGGCCACTCATACGACAGTGTGTTGAGATTTGCACCAAATTCCTAAGTAGCGGTTTGTGGTGGTATTTTTAAGGCTGAAGAACCCCAAGGTGAAGTTTCCATTATTGGAGGTTAGAGTTTCAGGGTCTTTGAGGGATTGTGATGATGTGGTGTTGTATGTGGCAGCAACAACAACATCTAATGAATAACTACATAATAATAGCATGATGAGAACATTGATCAAATTTTTCCACTTGTTGAAACCCATTTTTGAAATGAATTCCTTTGTTACATTATTATTAAGAAATAAAAAAATCTGTGCATCTTTTTTCTTTATGTATGATTAATTTTTCTTCTTGTTTGAACTTTCAAAATTGCTGACTTTGAGTCGATATAGCTTATGTCGTGGAAGCTGCATATGTAGAAAAGCAGTGTATGTTTCATTATTTAAAGAATAAATAGAGAATAGAGAGATAATAAAGGGAGAAAAATATAAGAGAAAGAAAAATAGAGATATAAAGAGAGACCTGATATATGGGTAATACGATGAGTCAAAAAAAAAAAGATATATAGGTAATATGAGAGAATTATCATGTTATAATTTGTTTTTTCATAGTATATATAGAAGTCTTACACGACTTCTAGTGCTTCTAGCTGGTGTTTTATGCAAAATATATATTTTTCTAAACAAATTAATTACAATGTTACTCCATTAATCAAGGATGCCAGTTGGATTTTTTATCGAAAAAATTATTGCAATGGTTAATAACATTCACGACATGAAAATTGGTGAGTGGCGGATGATCATGTGGCTTGAAGGACATGTCAAGGTCAGGGATGGCAATGGGGCTCCATGGGTGCGGGTAGTAGCCACCCGCCACCCGCCCCGCAGTATGGAAATTCGCCCTGTGCCCGCCCATAACCCGCACGGGTATCCGTTTAGTGGAAATCCGTGGATTTTATGAATATTCATGGGTATCTACGGGTGTCCATGGATATTAAATTTATGCATATTAAACTTGGAAGTAACAGAATTTCTATCTAAAAATTTACATCCAATTCCAAAATTCAAACAAAACACTTAACATAACCAAAAGTTTACATCCAATTCCAAAATTCAAACAAAACACATAACCAAAAGTTTACATCCAATTCCAAAATTCAAACAAAACGCCTAACATAACCAAAAGTTTACATCCAATTCCAAAATTCAAACAAAACACATAACCAAAAGTTTACATCCAATTCCAAAATTTAAACAAAACACGTAACAAAACCAAAAGTTTACATCCAATTCCAAAATTCAAACAAAACATCAAAGGCTTGTCATCAACATTTAAGTTCCTCATAGCTATCTTTAGTTGTTTTTTTCCTCCTTTACACATGATTCCTGAAAAATAAAATAAAACAAAATCACTAATAGACAAAATTATTATTATTGAGTTTAAAATGAAATACTAAAAAAATACTAACATCATCACAATCTGCATCTTCTAAAATTGTGTTAAATACCATGTCCATGTTCAATTTTGAAGAGCCTGAAAAAGAAAAAGAAAATTATAACAAATTTTTAACAACTAATATATATATATATATATACCAAGAGTACCAAGAGGGGGTCGGAAGCAGATTAAAAAGAGCTGAAAGGAACTAAAGAGAGAAGTAGGACTGAGACGGACTCAGCATAAACTTAAAATGGGGAACAAACCCCAGAAATGGAAAAGAACTGAAAGTAAAAGAAGAACTGAAACTTAAATAATGCAAATGTATGCAAGCAGTTATCCGTCCATATAGGCGGCCATGAGCAGAAAATAAAGTGCAGGAAACTTAAAGACAGAAATTAAAATGCATGAGCCAAGGGTAGGCGCACTCTTTCTTGCAGAAAAGTAAAGACTGAAAGTAAATGACGGAAACTAAATATGCATGAATGAACTGGAAAATAAAAGACGGGAAAAGAAATTGAAACTTGAAACTTTGATTGAAAGATTGAAAGTACAAAAGATTGAAGAGCAGAGAAAAGGGCAGAGTAACTCTCACTAACCTCTCTCTAGAACATGAGAAAATAAAACTGGAATTTTAAACGGTGCCTAACAATGAAACCTACGCACCTTATTTATAGAAATGAAAATTGAACTGTTTGAATAGTTCCGGTAAGTTACCGGAATCAAATTAAACTATTGGCTACAGTAAAAAGTAAAAATGCTGTAGTACCAAATGGTAAAGTTACAATAATTGAGAATTTGAGTCTTCTGATATTATGATTGATTTCTGACAGGCTGCTATTCATCAGAATTAATTGGAGAGTAGATTCCAAAGCAGTCGTCTTCATTTTTGTAAAATGGGTCTTCAGAGACGATTCGTAAGAAGAGGGAGGACATGCTTTAGTTTCTTTCCCTTCTTTTTGGTTGATTGGATGAAGATGATGGTAAGTCTTGCTTACCCTTTTCCCGGTCCGAGGATTGCTTTTGTAAAAAGTTGGACAATGTTTTGAAGGTTGTGTAGAACATCTTCTTCTCGATGAAGAGGCAGCAAGTGCAACGCAATATGTGCCTTTGATTGAGAAGAAGACAGTGCTTGGTTACGCAAACTTCAAAAATTTTGGATTATTTTTGAACCAAATTTTTACATTGTCTTGAGATGCTTTTGATCCATCAAAGCTGGACCACCATTTGACGAAGGCTTGCTTCTGGAGTAGTGGCATAGTTTCTAGAATAGAACTACTCACCAACTTGTATTGCCAGGAAAATACCCATGACAAAGAGAATTTGAGAAAAAAGTTTAATAAAATTGGCAAATTATCAAACTCACTGGTAAATTTTTTGTCAAATAATTGGAATCCTTCTTGAACTTCAGTAGGAAGGATATCAGGTATTGGTCCAAAGAAATCCCACCATTGGAGGAACCAGTTTGGAAAAGAGTACTTGTTTCCTGTTTTAAAGTAGATTAACCAGAATGCTTGAATGACTTATTTTGTAAACCTAGAATCATAAAATCCAGTGCCTTGACATAATCCCAAAGAGGTGTAACCAATTGGATCATAAAAATCTGAAATTTTTTGGGTTTATTGGGATTCGTCCCAAGTTGATGGTGTAAGAACATTCAGGATTTGAAGGGTAGAATGGGTGGTAATTGATTCATCTCTAGGATCTTTGTAGTGTTTAATGGCTACCGAGTCAATCCACGAGAATTTTTCAAAAAATAATTGTGTTTTGTTTTGAACCATAGGAATAAATTGGAATCCGGAGGAAATATTTTGGATGGAATTTTGTTTGGGTTTTTATCCCAGTATTCAGGTTCTAATCTTATAACAGGATAGAATCTGGGTTTTGGAATGTATTGAGTTTTGGAAGTGCTGGCAGATTTAAATTGAATTGGTTTTGGATTAGCTTGGACAATTTGGGTTTTTTGGTTTTGGATCATGAGATCCAAAGATGGTAGATCTTGGTCATCGCTTGTTTCAAATTATACCGCCCAAGTCTTTTTAGGTAAATTGGTCAGGCCTTGTTCTTGAAAGGCTAGGAGAGTTTGGATTGGGAAAGCATAATCTTGTTTGGTTTGCTTGGTAGTTTGTTTTGATGATTGGTCGAACTTTTCTCGGGAAGCTTGATTTTGAGTTGATGACCCAATTACTGAGCCTGGATCGAAGATCCAGATTGATTTTGGGTAGGAGACCCAGCTTGGTTAGCAATAAAAGATGGAGCTAAAGCATTTAGATCACTCTTACCTCTACCTTCGCCACCTCTTCCTCGAGAGGAAGAAACCCTGGATGACATGTTATTCTTTTCCTCGTAAGTATTCACGAGTGAGATAGTCGGGAGAGCATTTGTTTGAGCCTTTAAGATATTCAATATCAAAGTCAAAAATGCTCAAAATTGCTTGCCATCCGGCAAAAATCTGTTTTGATGCAAGATTTTTAACATCTTTTGTAAAATGTCTTTGCAGATTTACAATCAACACTAACTAAAAATTTTTGGTTTAATAAATCAGATTGGAACTTTGAAATTGATAAAACGATTGCTAAAACTTCTTTTTTAACAGTGGAATATTTTTGTTGTGCTGGATTCCAATGTTTGGAAGTAAAGGCAATGACTTGATCCTTGTCGTAAATTTTTTGTTTAAGAATGCCACCATAACCTATGTCGAGGCATCGGTTTCAACAATTTTGAAGGCTTGA
The DNA here is from genome assembly GCA_037113605.1 of Calophaca sinica. Lineage (NCBI taxonomy): Eukaryota > Viridiplantae > Streptophyta > Magnoliopsida > Fabales > Fabaceae > Calophaca > Calophaca sinica. The sequence goes on along the minus strand of CM073733.1, from coordinate 97,129,773 downwards.
GGATTAGGCAAATAAAGACATGGAAGATTCTTGACCTGAGTTTTTATTTGTTTGACAACATTAGTATGAACATCTGTCCAAGGAGGAGGATCCTTTTTAAGACGATCATGGAGAGGTTTGATAAGATTACTAAGTTGTGGAAAGAAATCTGAGACATAATTTAAACATCCTACAAGTCTTTGTAATCGAAGTTTTATCAACGATTTGGTTAGGAAACTTGTCCTAAAAACTCAATAGCCCGATTGATAGGAACAATGGTCCCTTGATAAATGTTATGACCAAGAAACCTGATTTTAGTTTGAAATAAATTAATTTTTGTTTTAGAAACAGCAAGACCATTTCTTTTTATCACCGAGATAAAGATACTGATATGTTTGAAGTGTTGATCAATAGATTGGGAATATATTAAAACATCATCAATATAAACAATTGCAAATTTAGAATAAGGATTGAAAATCTCATTCATTATTCTTTGGAATTCAGAAGGAGCATTTTTTAAACCAAATGGCATAACTTTCCATTCATACTGACCAAAGGGAACAGTAAAGGCAGTTTTATACCTATCTTCTTCTTTGACTTGGATTTGCCAAAATCCAGATTTCATGTCAAATTTTGAGAAAATCTTAGCATTGTGTAACCTATTTAAAAGGTCTTTTTATTGGGGATAGATACCTAATCCAAAGAAAGTGCTTGATTAAGTGGTTTGTAATTGATAACAAGACGAGGAGTTCCATCGCTCAATTTCAGCTTGTTTATTGACATAAAAAGCGTAACAAGACCAGGGACTTTTACTTTTGCGTAATTAAGCCTTTTTCCAATAAATCCTTGATTTCTTTCTCGCAAAATTGAAGGAGTTCTTCATTCATTTGAATTGGCCTAGCTTTGGTTGGGATTTGTTTTTCTTGAAAATCTTTTTCATAAGGAAGTTCAACAATGTGTTGTTTCCTTTCCCAAAAAGCATTAGGTAAATCAACAAATGGAAGTTTGAATTTGTTCCAAAAGATATTTGATCTTTGTTGAGTACCAGATTGTTGTAATTGATTTTCTATATTTTTAAAAGAAATTTCATCTTTAAGAAAATGGATTTGATTTTCTTTATAGGAAATTAGATTTAAATCTCTCGATGATGGGTTTTTTCAAAAATTTGAAAATAATAGATTGACCCAAATGTTGAGTAATAATCCCATCTTCAAAGTGGTCCGTAAGGAAAAAGCAACTGATAAATGGCGCTCCTAAAATCACTTTGTTCCTAAGATTTTTAACCAAGAGGAAAGACGTTTCTATCCTAAGGCCATGGTTTTCAATTATAGCCAAGACAATTTGTAATTGATTTTTAACTTAGAACCATTAGCAAGACTAAGTTGTTACGTAGTTTTCAAAATACTTAGTGGGAATTAACCCTTCTAAGATACAGCTGAGTCACCCAAAGGTCAAAGAGAGTCAGAGTTTCAAGGACAAATTCTCCTACAAGAATTTTGATGTTAATATAAAACTTTTGAATTTTAACATAATTGATTAATCCATAAAAGTCGTCAACTATGTTTAATTGAAAGGGGTTATCATCTTTTTTTGAGGTTGAAGCCTCAGCTTCAGATTGGTTTTGTTTCAAATTTTTAATCTCCTTTTTTAAATTATTTATTTCAAATTGGAGATCTTGAATGGTAACAGACTTGGTACTAAATTTCTCTTTGAGACTGAGCTTGGTAGAAACTAAAGATTTCTGAGAAAATTTAGTTTTTCAAGATATTTCATTTTCTCTTGAGGATCGTGTATGGCATTAATGGCTTTAAAAGGAGATCTTGTTCCTTAGTTAAAACATTAACCTGATTAGAAGATTCAGATAGATTATCATCATGAATCTGATTGTTGTTTTGAGAAGATTCATTGATAGTTATATTTTCTTGAAAAGAATTTATTAACAAATTGTTAATATCTTTTTGAATTTGATTGAGGTAAAAGGTTTTAATTTTTCTTTCTATCCTACAAAATCTATACTTATGACCAGGTTTACCACAAGTGTAGCAAATAATCTTAGTTTTACTCTTTTTATGAGAGTCATAATTCTCAAGAGTTTCATTAGCTAATTGATCATTGGAATTGCAAATTTTCCTATAATAAGGCTTAGGAGGACCATAATAGTGGTTTGGTTTGGGTCCGAGTTTCTTAACACTAGGTAAAGTAAATTGCCCTATCATATTGATAGATTGATTTCTATTGATATTTTCAAGGAATTCATCATGAATTTCTTCCACATCATTCTCTTTTTCTTTATTCGCGAGAGCAAAGGGTGCTTTGGGTGGAAGGTCGATTGATAACTTGTCTCTCACCTAATTGCCATTTCGTAATGTCACTTAAAAATTTTCGCCTTATAAGCTTGTCTTTGAAAGGGTAGTTGATCTTATTTTTAATGGCATAAGCATTGAACCACCAAAGAAAGGAATATTGGTTTGGACACGCTTGAGGAATTGATAGAATTTTTGTTGGATTTCCTTCCTTTTAGATCCTTGATAATGTTTGAAAAACCATTCTCTATGAGAAGACCATTCTTCAGATTTCATATCTTTTCTAAGAGCTTCTTTATCAATAACAAACTCAGATGATATTACATTAATATCATAAGGTTCATGAAGGGAGGAATAGGTTGGAGATTGAATGGTTCTTTGGTCTTCCTCATTCTTTTGGTATGAAGTTCTAACAGGGGTTGTGGTTTCAAACCCTTGTAAGTGAATTGTTGATCCTTCATGGGAAGGTTCAGATTGATTCATATGGATGGATCTAGGAATAGATCTAGAGGTTGAAAAAGATCTCCTAGATAAGGCTGATTGAAAATCATTAGTGGAACTAACAGATCTAGAAAGAGAGAAAGAATTTCTCCTATCGAAGACTAAGTCTACTTGACCTGTTTGATGTTGGATTAAGTCTTGAAATTCTGGGGTTATCCTAGGTAAGGCTGGAGTTGCCTTTTCTAAGACCCATTTGTCTGGGAGTGTGATATCACTCCACTGAATAGTCTTGGGCACAATAATATTGGCCTTACTATTGTCGGTCAGAAACAAAGTTGTTTCTCCACGTTTGTTACAATTGGTTTTGAGAAAATTGGACCTAATAGAGTTCATGACCTTGTATTGGACTCTATAGATCAGGGTAACGGGTATTGATCCTTCCTTCATATCATACCCATGGAGTTTGACATTTAAATATAAAATATCAAGAATATTTTTATCATCCAGACTAACAGTTAAATCAGGAAAGCAATTGAAGAATATTGGACCGTGGCTTAGGCTAGATTCCACTGTACCTAAGAGCGAATCTTGAAAACGATTGTGTCTTTTGTCCCTTAAACAGAAAAGAACTGCAATATCTAAGGATTCTCTAGTGAGAGGTTTCATACCAACTTCACCACTAACGATATCTAAATAATTGTAATTTTTGGCTTTGTGTTCTTCGATACTTTTGTTTAAAGCGGATGAATTTCTTCATCATCTTTTTCAATTTTGTATTTTTGTTCAACAGCTTTGATAATATAATCGATTGATTATGCCAAAGGCTTTGAAATTATTTTTGGTTTTGTAAAGATCATCATCTTTAATCTTGGGAATATCCCAATCATCCAAATCTTGATTGATATTTTCAAATCGAATTTCTTCTTTGAAGACTTTTTGGAAAAACTGTGAGATCGACATCGGAAAGAGAAGAGGATGAGGGTTGAGAGGACTTGTTGGGAGAAAAGGTGTAGAATTTGAACGAAACATGTTTTCGTAAAATAAACAATAATTTACTCAGAAATAAACAAGTCTTCCTCACCCGTAAGTATCATCACCATCACTTGGTTTGTTAGAAATATAAATATTAACCTTGAATTAATAATTATTCTCTAAATTACTCATATAGGTTTAATCATACATATTTGTACCAGATCGCATAAAAGCTACCTCAATAATCTTCTTCTTCAAAATAAGGACTTATTAAATTCTTTTAGATCTAATTTCAAAGTCATCTCAAACATATTGTTCAAAAACCAAGGACAATTACCATTATTTAGATCTCACAAAAGCCACTCAAAAATACTTATTTTTCACCAAGGTCTAGTAAAACCCTTTCAGATCTACAAAGCATCAAGACAAGAATTAGGCCTATCTCGCCTATCCGTCGGGACTTACCGCCAAGGTGCATAGCCTTACATAGATCCGAAAGATTCCTTTTTGTCACTTGGTAAAAGATAATATTATCATGAGCACTACCTACAGATCATAAATAATTTTAATTCCTTTTAATAATAATTTAATAAACAATTTTTAGTTTAGAACAATAAATGAGTACTTAACCATAGATCCGTAAGAGATAATTTTCCTTTTATAAACAATAAAAACAAATATTCATTTCAAGAATATTATGAGTACTACCACAGATTCAGACTTTAGTGTGATTATACGTAACCAGTAAGTCAGATAAATAATACATGATTCAAGATCAATATCACATTCCTACTTCCCCATCTTGGCTTTGATACCAAGAGGGGGTCGGAAGCAGATTAAAAAGAGCTGAAAGGAACTAAAGAGAGAAGTAGGACTGAGACGGACTCAGCATAAACTTAAAATGGGGAACAAACCCCAGAAATGGAAAAGAACTGAAAGTAAAAGAAGAACTGAAACTTAAATAATGCAAATGTATGCAAGCAGTTATCCGTCCATATAGCTGGGCATGAACAGAAAAAAAAGGGCAGAAACTTAAAGACGTAAATTAAAATGCATGAGCCAAGGGTAGCGCACTCTTTCTTGCGTAAAAGTAAAGACTGAAAGTAAATGACGGAAACTAAATATGCATGAATGAACTGGAAAATAAAAGACGGGAAAAGAAATTGAAACTTGAAACTTTGATTGAAAGATTGAAAGTACAAAAGATTGAAGAGCAGAGAAAAGGGCAGAGTAACTCTCACTAACCTCTCTCTAGAACATGAGAAAATAAAACTGGAATTTTAAACGGTGCCTAACAATGAAACCTACGCACCTTATTTATAGAAATGAAAATTGAACTGTTTGAATAGTTCCGTAAGTTACCTAATCAAATTAAACTATTGGCTACAGTAAAAAGTAAAAATGCTGTAGTACCAAATGGTAAAGTTACAATAATTGAGAATTTGAGTCTTCTGATATTATGATTGATTTCTGACAGGCTGCTATTCATCAGAATTAATTGGAGAGTAGATTCCAAAGCAGTCGTCTTCATTTTTGTAAAATGGGTCTTCTGTAGACGATTCAGAAGAAAAGGGAGGAGCATGCTTTAGTTTCTTCTCCTTTTTTTTTGGTTGATTGGATGAAGATGATGGTAAGTCTTGCTTACCCTTTTCCTGGTCTGAGGATTGCTTTTGTAAAAGTTGGACAATGTTTTGAAGGTTGTGTAGAACATCTTCTTCTGATGAAGAGGCAGCAAGTGCAGCCGCAATATGTGCCTTTTGATTGAGAAGAAGACAGGTGCTTGGTTCTGCAAACTTCAAAAATTTTGGATTATTTTTGAACCAAATTTTTACATTGTCTTGAGATGCTTTTGATCCATCAAAGCTGGACCACCATTTGACGAAGGCTTGCTTCTGGAGTAGTGGCATAGTTTCTAGAATAGAACTACTCACCAACTTGTATTGCCAGGAAAATACCCATGACAAAGAGAATTTGAGAAAAAAGTTTAATAAAATTGGCAAATTATCAAACTCACTGGTAAATTTTTTGTCAAATAATTGGAATCCTTCTTGAACTTCAGTAGGAAGGATATCAGGTATTGGTCCAAAGAAATCCCACCATTGGAGGAACCAGTTTGGAAAAGAGTACTTGTTTCCTGTTTTAAAGTAGATTAACCAGAATGCTTGAATGACTTATTTTGTAAACCTAGAATCATAAAATCCCAGGCCTTGACATAATCCCAAAGAGGTGTAACCAATTGGATCATAAAAATCAAAATTTTTGGGTTTATTGGGATTCGCCCCAAGTCGATGGTGTAAGAACATTCAGGATTTGAAGGGTAGAATGGGTGGTAATTGATTCATCTCTAGGATCTTTGTAGTGTTTAATGGCTACCGAGTCAATCCACGAGAATTTTTCAAAAATAATTGTGTTTTATTTTGAACCATAGGAATAAATTGAATCCGGAGGAAATATTTTGGATGGAATTTTGTTTGGGTTTTTCATCCCAAAGATTCAGGTTCTAATCTTATAACTGGATAGAACTGGGTTTTGGAATGTATTGAGTTTTGGAAGCACCGCAGATTTAAATTGAATTGGTTTTGGATTAGCTTGGACAATTTGTTTTTTGGTTTTGGATCATGAGATCCAAAGATGGTAGATCTTGGTCCTTGCTTGCTTCACCATACCGCCCAAGTCTTTTTAGGTAAATTGGTCAGCCTTGTTCTTGAAAGGCTAGGAGAGTTTGGATTGGGAAAGCATAATCTTGTTTGGTTTGCTTGGTAGTTTGTTTTGATGATTGGTCGAACTTTTCCGGGAAGCTTGATTTTGAGTCGATGACCCAATTAATTGAGCCTGGATCAAGATCCGCATTGATTTTGGGTAGGAGACCCAGCTTGGTTAGCAATAAAAGATGGAGCTAAAGCATTTAAATCACTCTTACCTCTACCTTCGCCACCTCTTCCTCGAGAGGAAGAAACCCTGGATGACATGTTATTCTTTTCCTCGTAAGTATTCACGAGTGAGATAGTCGGGAGAGCATTTGTCGAGCCTTTAAGATATTCAATATCAAAGTCAAAAATGCTCAAAATTGCTTGCCATCTGGCAAAAATCTGTTTTGATGCAAGATTTTTAACATCTTTTTGTAAAATGTCTTGTGCAGATTTACAATCAACACGAACTAAAAATTTTTGATTTAATAAATCAGATTGGAACTTTGAAATAGATAAAACGATTGCTAAAACTTCTTTTTTAACAGTGGAATATTTTTGTTGTGCTGGATTCCAATGTTTGGAAGTAAAGGCAATCACTTGATCCTTGTCAGAAATTTTTTGTTTAAGAATGCCACCATAACCTATGTCAGAGGCATCAGTTTCAACAATTTTGAAGGCTTGAGGATTAGGCAAATAAAGACATGGAAGATTCTTGACTGAGTTTTTATTTGTTTGACAACATTAGTATGAACATCTGTCCAAGGAGGAGGATCCTTTTTAAGACGATCATGGAGAGGTTTGATAAGATTACTAAGTTGTGGAAAGAAATCTGAGACATAATTTAAACATCCTAGAAATCTTTGTAACTGAGTTTTATCAACGATTTGGTTAGGAAACTTGTCCGAAAACTCAATAGCCCGATTGATAGGAACAATGGTCCCTTGATAAATGTTATGACCAAGAAACCTGATTTTAGTTTGAAACAAATTAATTTTTGTTTTAGAAACAGCAAGACCATTTCTTTTTATCACCGAGATAAAAATACTAATATGTTTGAAGTGTTGATCAATAGATTGGGAATATATTAAAACATCATCAATATAAACAATTGCAAATTTAGAATAAGGATTGAAAATCTCATTCATTATTCTTTGGAATTCGTATGAGCATTTTTAAACCAAATGGCATAACTTTCCATTCATACTTGACCAAAGGGAACAAGTAAAGGCGCTTTATACCTATCTTCTTCTTTGACTTGGATTTGCCAAAATCCAGATTTCATGTCAAATTTTGAGAAAATCTTAGCATTGTGTAACCTATTTAAAAGGTCTTTTTATTGGGGATAGGATACCTAATCCAAAGAAAGTGCTTGATTAAGTGGTTTGTAATTGATAACAAGACGAGGAGTTCCACGCTCAATTTCAGCTTGTTTATTGACATAAAAGCAGAACAAGACCAGGGACTTTACTTTTGCGAATTAAGCCTTTTTCCAATAAATCCTTGATTTCTTTCTCGCAAAATTGAAGGAGTTCTTCATTCATTTGAATTGGCCTAGCTTTGGTTGGGATTTGTTTTTCTTGAAAATCTTTTTCATAAGGAAGTTCAACAATGTGTTGTTTCCTTTCCCAAAAGCATTAGGTAAATCTGAACAAATGGAAGTTTGAATTTGTTCCAAAAGATATTTGATCTTTTGTTGAGTACCCAGATTGTTGTAATTGATTTTCTATATTTTTAAAAGAAATTTCATCTTTAAGAAAATGGATTTGATTTTCTTTATAGGAAATTAGATTTAAATCTCGATGATGGGTTTTTTCAAAAATTTGAAAATAATAGATTGACCCAAATGTTGAGTAATAATCCCATCTTCAAAGTGGTCAGTAAGGAAAAAGCAATCTGATAAATGCATGCGTTCCTAAAATCACTTTGTTCCTAAGATTTTTAACCAAGCGGAAAGACGCTTTCTATCCTAAGGCCATGGTTTTCAATTATAGCCGAAGACAATTTGTAATTGATTTTTAACTTAGAAGCAGTAGCAGTACTAAGTTGTTCTGTAGTTTTCTCAAAATACTTAGTGGGAATTAACCCTTCTAAGAGACAGTTTGAGTCACCCAAAGTGTCAAAGAGAGTCAGTAGTTTCAAGGACAAATTCTCCTACAAGAATTTTGATGTTAATATAAAACTTTTGAATTTTAACATAATTGATTAATCCAGAAAAGTCGTCAACTATGTTTAATTGAAAGGGGTTATCATCTTTTTTGGAGGTTGAAGCCTCAGCTTCAGATTGGTTTTGTTTCAAATTTTTAATCTCCTTTTTTAAATTATTGATTTCAAATTGGAGATCTTGAATGGTAAATGAGACTTGGTACTAAATTTCTCTTTGAGACTGAGCTTGTTAGAAACTAAAGATTTCTTAGAAAAATTTAGTTTTTCAAGATATTTCATTTTCTCTTGAGGATCAGGTATGGCATTAATGGCTTTAAAAAGGAGATCTTGTTCCTTAGTTAAAACATTAACTTGATTAGAAGATTCAGATAGATTATCATCATGAATCTGATTGTTGTTTTGAGAAGATTCATTGATAGTTATATTTTCTTGAAAAGAATTTATTAACAAATTGTTAATATCTTTTTGAATTTGATTGAGGTAAAAGGTTTTAATTTTTCTTTCTATCCTACAAAATCTATACTTATGACCAGGTTTACCACAAGTGTAGCAAATAATCTTAGTTTTACTCTTTTTATGAGAGTCATAATTCTCAAGAGTTTCATTAGCTAATTGATCATTGGAATTGCAAATTTTCCTATAATAAGGCTTAGGAGGACCATAATAGTGGTTTGGTTTGGGTCCGAGTTTCTTAACACTAGGTAAAGTAAATTGCCCTATCATATTGATAGATTGATTTCTATTGATATTTTCAAGGAATTCATCATGAATTTCTTCCACATCATTCTCTTTTTCTTTATTCGCGAGAGCAAAGGGTGCTTTGGGTGGAAGGTTAGATTGGATAACTTGTCTCTCACCTAATTGCCATTTCGTAATGTCACTTAAAAATTTTCGTCTTATAAGCTTGTCTTTGAAAGGGTATTTGATCTTATTTTTAATGGCATAAGCATTGAACCAGTCAAAGAAAGGAATATTGGTTTGGACACGTTTGAGGAATTGATAGAATTTTTGTTGGATTTCCTTCCTTTTAGATCCTTGATAATGTTTGAAAAACCATTCTCTATGAGAAGACCATTCTTCAGATTTCATATCTTTTCTAAGAGCTTCTTTATCAATAACAAACTCAGATGATATTACATTAATATCATAAGGTTCATGAAGGGAGGAATAGGTTGGAGATTGAATGGTTCTTTGGTCTTCCTCATTCTTTTGGTATGAAGTTCTAACAGGGGTTGTGGTTTCAAACCCTTGTAAGTGAATTGTTGATCCTTCATGGGAAGGTTCAGATTGATTCATATGGATGGATCTAGGAATAGATCTAGAGGTTGAAAAAGATCTCCTAGATAAGGCTGATTGAAAATCATTAGTGGAACTAACAGATCTAGAAAGAGAGAAAGAATTTCTCCTATCGAAGACTAAGTCTACTTGACCTGTTTGATGTTGGATTAAGTCTTGAAATTCTGGGGTTATCCTAGGTAAGGCCGGAGTTGCCTTTTCTAAGACCCATTTGTCTGGGAGTGTGATATCACTCCACTGAATAGTCTTGGGCACAATAATATTGGCCTTACTATTGCTGGCCGAAACAAAGTTGTTTCTCCGCGTTTGTTACAATTGGTTTTGAGAAAATTGGACCTAATAGAGTTCATGACCTTGTATTGGACTCTATAGATCAGGGTAACGGGTATTGATCCTTCCTTCATATCATACCCATGGAGTTTGACATTTAAATATAAAATATCAAGAATATTTTTATCATCCGCACTATGATTAAATCAGGAAGCAATTGAAGAATATTGGACCATGACTTAGGCTAGATTCAACAAGCACCTAAGAGAGAGTCTTGAAAACGATTATGTCTTTTATCCCTTAAACGTAAAAGAAGCGCAACATCTAGAGATTCTCTAGTAAGGGTTTCATTCCAACTTGTACACTTCCTATGTGTAAATAATTGTAATTTTGGCTTGGTGTTCTTTAATGCTTTTATCGAAAGCAAATGGATTTCTTCATCATCTTGTTGAATTTTGTATTTTTGTTCAACCGCTTTAATAACATAATCAGATTGTTTATGCCAAAAACTACCTTTTGTTTTGTAAAGATCTTCATCTTTAATTTTAGGAATATCCCAATTGTCTAAATCTTGATTGATATCTTCAAACGAATTTCTTCTTTGAAGACTTTTTGGAAAAATTGTGAGATTGATAATCGTAAAGAGAGGAGGATGAAGGTTGAGAAGACTTGAAAGAAAAGCGAGAAGAAAGTGAACGCAACATGGTAAAATAAATAAACGAAGTTTGCAAAGATAAACAAGTCTTCCTCACCCGTAAGTATCGTCACCATCACTTGGTTTGTTAGAAATATAAATATTAACCTTGAATTAATAATTATTCTCTAAATTACTCATATAGGTTTAATCATACATATTTGTACGGATCGGACAAAAGCTACCTCAATAATCTTCTTCTTCAAAATAAGGACTTATTAAATTCTTTTTAGATCTAATTTCAAAGTCATCTCAAACATATTGTTCAAAAACCAAGGACAATTACCATTATTTAGATCTCACAAAAGCCACTCAAAAATACTTATTTTTCACCAAGGTCTAGTAAAACCCTTTCAGATCTACAAAGCACTCGCACGAATTAGGCCTATCTCGCCTCTATCCGTCGGGACTTACCGCCTTAAGGCCAGAGTCTTACATAGATCTGAAAGATTCCTTTTTTGTCAGCTTGGTAAAAGATAATATTATCATGAGCACTACCTACAGATCATAAATAATTTTAATTCCTTTTAATAATAATTTAATAAACAATTTTTTAGTTTAGAACAATAAATGAGTACTTAACCATAGATCCAGAAGAGATAATTTTCCTTTTATAAAACAATAAAAACAAATATTCATTTCAGAAGAATATTATGAGTACTACCAGCAGATCTGTACTTTAGTGTGATTATACGTAACCAGTAACCCTGATAAATAATACATGATTCAAGATCAATATCACATTCCTACTTCCCCATCAGGCTCTGATACCAATTAGGTGAGAGACAAGTTATCCAATCTGACCTTCCACCCAAAGCACCCTTTGCTCTCGCGAATAAAGAAAAAGAGAATGATGTGGAAGAAATTCATGATGAATTCCTTGAAAATATCAATAGAAATCAATCTATCAATATGATAGGGCAATTTACTTTACCTAGTGTTAAGAAACTCGGACCCAAACCAAACCACTATTATGGTCCTCCTAAGCCTTATTATAGGAAAATTTGCAATTCCAATGATCAATTAGCTAATGAAACTCTTGAGAATTATGACTCTCATAAAAAGAGTAAAACTAAGATTATTTGCTACACTTGTGGTAAACCTGGTCATAAGTATAGATTTTGTAGGATAGAAAGAAAAATTAAAACCTTTACCTCAATCAAATTCAAAAAGATATTAACAATTTGTTAATAAATTCTTTTCAAGAAAATATAACTATCAATGAATCTTCTCAAAACAACAATCGATTCATGATGATAATCTATCTGAATCTTCTAATCAAAGTTAATGTTTTAACTAAGGAACAAGATCTCCTTTTTAAAGCCATTAATGCCATACTGATCCTCAAGAGAAAATGAAATATCTTGAAAACTAAATTTTTCTAAGAAATCTTTAGTTTCTAACAAGCTCGATCTCAAAGAGAAATTTAGTACCAAGTCTGTTACCATTCAAGATCTCCAATTTGAAATCAATAATTTAAAAAAGGAGATTAAAAATTTGAAACAAAACCAATTCAAGTCGAGGCTTCAACCTCCAAAAAGATGATAACCCCTTTCAATTAAACATAGTCGATTTAATTTTTCTCGGGATTAATCAATTATGTTAAAATTCAAAAGTTTTATATTAACATCAAAATTCTTGTAGGAGAATTTGTCCTTGAAACTACAAATTTCTCTTTGACATCGAGTCGACTCAAACTGTATCTTAGAAGGGTTAATTCCCACTAAGTATTTTGAGAAAACTACGAACAACTTAGTAATCGCTAATGGTTCTAAGTTAAAAATCAATTACAAATTGTCTTCGCTATAATTGAAAACCATGGCCTTAGGATACAAACGTCTTTCCTCTTGGTTAAAAATCTTAGGAACAAAGTGATTTTAGGAACGCCATTTATCGATTGCTTTTTCCTTACTGCACTAATCAAGATGGGATTATTACTCAACATTTGGGTCAATCTATTATTTTCAAATTTTTGAAAAACCCATCATCGAGATTTAAATCTAATTTCCTATAAAGAAAATCAAATCCAATTTCTTAAAGATGAAATTTCTTTTTAAAAAATAGAAAATCAATTACAAATAACTGGTACTCAACAAAAGATCAAATATCTTTTGGAACAAATTCAAACTTCCATTTGTTCAGATTTACCTAATGCTTTTGGGAAAGGAAACAACACATTGTTGAACTTCCTTATGAAAAAGATTTTCAAGAAAACAAATCCCAACCAAAGCTAGGCCAATTCAAATGAATGAAGAACTCCTTCAATTTTGCCGTAAAGAAATCAAGGATTTATTGGAAAAAGGCTTAATTCGCAAAAGTAAAAGTCCTGGTCTTGTTCTCGCTTTTATGTCAATAAACAAGCTGAAATTGAGCGTGGAACTCCTCGCCTTGTTATCAATTACAAACCACTTAATCAAGCACTTTCTTTGGATTAGGTATCCTATCCCCAATAAAAAGACCTTTTAAATAGGTTACACAATGCTAAGATTTTCTCAAAATTTGACATGAAATCTGGATTTTGGCAAATCCAAGTCAAAGAAGAAGATAGGTATAAAGCGCCTCTTTGTTCTCCTTTGGACAAGATGAATGGAAAGTTATGCCATTTGGTTTAAAAATGCTCCTTCGAATTCCAAAGAATAATGAATGAGATTTTCAATCCTTATTCTAAATTTGCAATTGTTTATATTGATGATGTTTTAATATATTCCCAATCTATTGATCAACACTTCAAACATATCAAGATCTTTATCTCTGATAAAAAGAAATGGTCTTCTTGCTTTCTAAAACAAAAATTAATTTGTTTCAAACTAAAATCAGGTTTCTTGGTCATAACATTTATCAAGGGACCATTGTTCCTATCAATCGGGCTATTGAGTTTTCTGGACAAGTTTCCTAACCAAATCGTTGATAAAACTCGATTACAAAGATTTCTAGGATGTTTAAATTATGTCTCGATTTCTTTCCACAACTTAGTAATCTTATCAAACCTCTCCATGATCGCCTTAAAAGGATCCTCCTCCTTGGACAGATGTTCATACTAATGTTGTCAAACAAATAAAAACTCAGGTCAAGAATCTTCCATGTCTTTATTTGCCTAATCCTCAAGCCTTCAAAATTGTTGAAACTGATGCCTCTGACATAGGTTATGGTGGCATTCTTAAACAAAAAATTTCTGACAAGGATCAAGTGATTGCCTTTACTTCCAAACATTGGAATCCAAAGACAACAAAAATATTCCAATCGTTAAAAAGAAGTTTTAGCAATCGCTTTATCAATTTCAAAGTTCCAACTGATTTATTAAACCAAAAATTTTTAGTTCGTGTTGATTGTAAATCAAGAAAAGACATTTTACAAAAAGATGTTAAAAATCTTGCATCAAAACAGATTTTTGCCAGATGGCAAGCAATTTTGAGCATTTTGACTTTGATATTGAATATCTTAAAGGCTCAAAGAAATGCTCTCCCGACTATCTCACTCGTGAATACTTACAGGAAAAGAATAACATGTCATCCAGGTTTCTTCCTCTCGAGGAAGAGGTGGCAGAGGTAGAGGTAAGAGTGATCTAAATGCTTTAGCTCCATCTTTTATTGCTAACCAAACCGGGTCTCCTACCCAAAATCAACGGATCTTCGATCCAGGCTCAATTAATTGGGTCATCAACTCAAAATCAAGCTTCCCGTAAAAGTTCTGACCAATCATCAAAACAAACTACCAAGCAAACCAAACAAGATTATGCTTTCCCAATCCAAACTCTCCTAGCCTTTCAAGAACAAGGCCTGACCAATTTACCTAAAAAGACTTGGGCGATGGTCAAGCAAACAAAGGATGACCAAGATCTACCATCTTTGGATCTCATGATCCAAAACCAAAACCCAAATTGTCCAAGCTAATCCAAAACCAATTCAATTTAAATCACAAGATTTCCAAAACTCAATACATTCCAAAACCCAGATTCTATCGATTATAAGATTAGAACACGAATCTGGGATGAAAACCCAAACAAAATTCCATCCAAAATATTTCCTCCGGATTCCAATTTATTCCTATGGTTCAAAACAAAACACAATTATTTTTTGAAAAAATTCTCGTGGATTCGACTTCGGTAGCCATTAAACACTACAAAGATCCTAGAGATGAATCAATTACCACCCATTCTACCCTTCAAATCCTGAATGTTCTTACACCATCACTGGGGGACGTAATCCCAATAAACCCAAAAATTTTCAGATTTTTATGATCCAATTGGTTACACCTACCGGGATTATGTCAAGGCTGGATTTTATGATTCTAGGTTTACAAAATAAGTCATTCAAGCATTCCTGGTTAATCTACTTTAAAACAGAAACAAGTACTCTTTTCCAAACTGGTTCCTCCAATGGTGGGATTTCTTTGGACCAATACGATATCCTTCCTCATCAAGTTCAAGAAGGATTCCAATTATTTGACAAAAATTTACCAGTTGAGTTTGATAATTTGCCAATTTTATTAAACTTTTTCTCAAATTCTCTTTGTCATGGGTATTTTCCTGGCAATACAAGTTGGTGAGTAGTTCTATTCTAGAAACTATGCCACTACTCCGAGCAAGCCTTCACAAATGGTGGTCCAGCTTTGATGGATCAAAAGCATCTCAAGACAATGTAAAAATTTGGTTCAAAAATAATCCAAAATTTTTGAAGTTTGCGTAACCAAGCACTGCCTTCTTCTTCTCAATCAAAGGCACATATTGCTTTGCACTTCACGCTTCTTCATCGAAGAAGATGTTCTACACAACCTTCAAAACATTGTCCAACTTTTACAAAAGCAATCCTCGGATCAGAAAAGGGTAAGCAAGACTTACCATCATCTTCATCCAATCAACCAAAAAGAAGGGAAAGAAACTAAAGCATGTCCCTCCTCTTCTTCTCAATCGTCTACGTAAGACCCATTTTACAAAAATGAAGACGATCGCTTTGGAATCTACTCTCAATTAATTACGATGAATAGCGACTGTCGAAATCAATCATAATATCGAAGACTCAAATTCTCAATTATTGTAACTTTACCATTTGGTACTACAAAGATTTTTACTTTTTCTGTAGCCAATAGTTTAATTTGATTAGGTAACTTACAGGAACTATTCAAACAGTTCAATTTTCATTTCTATAAATAAGGTGCGAGGTTTCATTGTTAGGCACCGTTTAAAATTCGATTTTATTTTCTCATGTTCTAGAGAGAGGTTAGTGAGAGTTACCGCCTCTTTCTCTCGCTTCTTCAATCTTTTGTACTTTCAATCTTTCAATCAAAGTTTCAAGTTTCAATTTCTTTTCCGTCTTTTATTTTCCAGTTCATTCATGCATATTTAGTTTCCGTCATTTACTTTCAGTCTTTACTTTTACGCAAGAAAGAGTGCTACTTCTACCTTGGCTCATGCATTTTAATTTCTGTCTTTAAGTTTCTGACTTTATTTTACGCTCATGGCGCCTATATGGACGGATAATCGCTTGCATACATTTGCATTATTTAAGTTTCAGTTCTTCTTTACTTTCAGTTCTTTTCCATTTCGGGTTTGTTCCCATTTTAAGTTTATCTTGAGTCCGTCTGCTCCTACTTCTCTCTTTAGTTCCTTTCACTCTTTTTAACTGCCTTGAGCCCACTCTTGGTATCGAGGCCCCTCTTGGTATCAGGCACGATGGGAAGTAGGAATGTGATATTGATCTTGAATCATGTATTATTTATCTGAGTTCTTTAGTTACGATAATCACACTAAAGTACAGATCTGCTGGTAGTACTCATAATATTCTTAGAAATGAATATTTGTTTTTATTGTTTTATAAAAGGAAAATTATCTCTTCCGGATCTATGGTTAAGTACTCATTTATTGTTCTAAACTAAAAAATTGTATATTAAATTATTATTAAAAGGAATTAAAATTATTTATGATCTGTAGGTAGTGCTCATGATAATATTATCTTTTACCAAGTCGACAAAAAGGAATCTTTCAGATCTATGTAAGACTGCATTTAAGGCGGTAAGTCCGACGGATAGAGCGAGATAGGCCTAATTCATAAAGTGCTTTGTAGATCTGAAAGGGTTTTACTAGACCTTGGTGAAAAATAAGTATTTTTGAGTGGCTTTTGACAGATCTAAATAATGGTAGCTGTCCTTGGTTTTGAACAATATGTTTGAGATGACTTTGAAATTAGATCTAAAAGAATTTAATAAGTCCTTATTTTGAAGAAGAAGATTATTGAGGTAGCTTTGTCCGATCCGGTACAAATATGTATGATTAAACCTATATGAGTAATTTAGAGAATAATTATTTATTCAAGGTTAATATTTATTTTTCTAACAAACCAAGTGATGGTGGAGATACTTACGGGTGAGGAAGACTTGTTTATCTTTGCAAACTCGTTTATTTATTTTACCATGTTATGCTCACTTTCTTCTCGCTTTTCTTTCAAGTCTTCTCAACCTTCATCCTCCTCTCTTTCTGATTATCAATCTCACAATTTTTCCAAAAAAGTCTTCAAAGAAGAAATTCGTTTTGAAGATATCAATCAAGATTTAGACAATTGGGATATTCCTAAAATTAAAGATGAAGATCTTTACAAAACAAAAGGTAGTTTTTGGCATAAACAATCTGATTATGTTATTAAAACGGTTGAACAAAAATACAAAATTCAACAAGATGATGAAGAAATCCATTTGCTTTCTGATAAAAGCATTAAAGAACACCAAGCCAAAAATTACAATTATTTACACATAGGAAGTGTACAAGTTGGAATGAAACCCCTTACTAGAGAATCTCTAGATGTTGCAGTTCTTTTCTGTTTAAGGGATAAAAGACATAATCGTTTTCAAGACTCTCTCTTAGGTCTTTGTTGAATCTAGCCTAAGTCATGGTCCAATATTCTTCAATTGCTTCCTGATTTAATCGTTAGTACGGATGATAAAAATATTCTTGATGTTTTGTATTTAAATGTCAAACTTCATGGGTATGATATGAAGGAAGGATCTATACCCATTACCCCCGATCTATAGAATTCAATATAAGGTTATGAACTCTATTAGGTCCAATTTCCTTAAAACCAATTGTGACAAACACGGAGAAACAACTTTGTTTACGTGACAATAGTAAGGCCAATATTATTGTACCCAAGACTATTCGTGGAGTGATATCACACTCCCGGACAAATGGGTCTTAGAAAAGGCAACTCCGGCCTTACCCAGGATAACCCCAGAATTTCAAGATTTAATCCAACATCAAACAGGTCAAGTAGACTTAGTCTTCGATAGGAGAAATTCTTTCTCTCTTTCTAGATCTGTTAGTTCTGCTAATGATTTCCAATCAGCCAGGTCTAGGAGATCTCTTTCATCCTTTAGATCTATTCCTAGATCAATCCATATAAATCAATCTGAACCTTCCCATGAGGGATCAACAATTCATTTACAAGGGTTTGAAACCACAACCCCTGTAAGAACTTCATACCAAAAGGATGAAGAAGACCAAAGAACCATCCAATCTCCAACCTACTCCTCCCTTAATGAACCTTATGATATTAATGCAATATCATCTGAGTTTGTTATTGATAAAGAAGCTCTTAGAAAAGAGATGAAATCTGAAGAGTGGTCTCATCATAGAAAATGGTTCTTCAAGCATTATCAAGGAACCAAAAGAAAGGAAATTCAAGAAAAATTTTATTTTTTCCTAGAACAAGTCCAATTCAACGTCCCTTTCTTTGATTGGTTCAATGCCTATGCTATTAAGAAGAAAATCAAATACCCTTTCAAAAACCAATTGATAGGTAGTAAAACCTTAGATGTCATTACCGCATGGCATTTAAAAGAAGGACAAGTAGTCCATTCTGATCTTCCTCCTAAAGGAACTTTTGCTCTTAAAAGTAAAGATCAAAATAACCACAGTATGGGCCTCTCCTTTTAAAACCGAAATGATGAAGGTCCTGTTTATGCAGAGATATCAAAGATCTCATGGAACAATCCAATTATACCAATAAGTATCTCCAAACTTTAGGAGAAATCTTAGGAGAAATCAAAGGAAAAGAGAAACAGAAGGGTAAAGCCCCTCTAGACTCCTCTAAAGATGATAAGCCATCATCTTCCAACCAAATAGAAAAACCTTTGTTTAATCCTTATAGGATTTCAAAACAACTCAAGAAAAACTTACAAGCTTCCAATCCTAGGAAACAAATCAAGAAGGAAATTGAAGAAGCGGTGATGAGCTTCTTTACCAAGATCAATCAACAACTAAATCTTTACAAGTTAGTTATTCTGAATCACCTAAAACTCCACCCTCTATAACTTCATCCACTAAATTGTCAATATGATAAGACAATCTCCATCTATTGGTTCTGAAGAAAGCAATTCCAATGATGACCAAAAGATTAACATCAACCCAGATTATAAGCGGTCCCAAACTCAATTGGAGAAAACCAACCAAACTTTACTATCCTAGAGCCATTGCTCACGATCTCCTCTTAGAAGAGGAAAAGAGTCCATTTTAAGAGCTTTAGTGCCAACAACGTCTATGAATGGAACATAGATGGTGAAAATGAGTATGGCATAACTAAAATCCTGCAACATATGACAATGGTTGCTACAAGATATGAAACTTCAAATGATTGTCCAGAAACTATGATAGTTGAAATTCTTGTAGCGAGGTTCTGCGCCAACTCAAAGGTTGGTGGGATAATTATCTCATGAAAATGAAAAACAATCAATTCTTAGTGCTATCAAAGTAGATTACGATAATATTCCAATTTTAGAAAATGAAGTAACTATCCCGGATCTTGTCAATACTTTAATCTTTACAATAGCTCAACATTTCATTGGAGATCCCTCCTTAATTAAAGATCGATCTGCAGAGCTATTATCCAATCTTAGGTGTAAATCTTTAGGAGATTTTAGATGGTATAAAGATACTTTCTTAACCAGGGGTTTACACTAGAGAAGGCGACCCAACAAGCTTTACGGAAAGAAAAATTCTTATTGGTCTTCCCAAATCCCTTGGCGACAAAGTTAGAGAAAAACTTAGGAGCCAAAACCCTAATTCAGAAATTCCCTATGAGCAATTAAGTTATGGTCAACTAATTGCCATAATCCAAAGGTCGCACTCAAGATCTGCAAGATGATAAAATCCAACAAAGAACTAGCAAAGAAGGCCCGGACCGCAGGGACTTAGGTACTGCGTGAACAATTTGGCTTACCACCTGTGCTAAAAAGCCTAGACCCAAGCCCAAACCAAAACACCATTATGGCCTTCCCAAACCTCAATATTATAAGAAAAAGCGTTTTGTTAAAACAAAACCAAATTCTAATGACACATTTGTCAAGAACAATTACGAGAAAAACAATTCTCATACTCCAACCAAAAATAAAATTGTTTGTTACAAATGTGGCAAACCAGTCACATTAGTAGATATTGTAGGTTAGAGGGAAAAATAAAAGCCTTAAACCTTGACCAAGATATTGAGGATAAGATTAATAATTTATTAATTGAATCCTCCCAAGAAGATTATTCCACCGAAGAATCTTTGGATCAATCCTCTGAAAACATCAATCAAATTCAAGATGATGATTTAAGTGAATCATCTAGTCAGGTTAATGTCTTAACTAAAGAGCAAGATCTCCTTTTCGAAGCCATTAATGCTATCCTGACCCTCAAGAAAAAGGAAGTATCTTGAAAAATTAAAATCTTCTTTAGTGACTAAACCTTCCAAGAATCCTTTGGTCACTAATAAGTTCAATCTCAAAGATACTTTTAAGAGACTTGAAAAAACTAGTGCTAAGCCGGTTACTACCCAAGACCTTCAACTTGATATCAATAATCTAAATTTTGAAATCAAAGAATTGAAACAAAAGCAATCTGAACATCAATTAGTCTTAGATCACTGGAAAAATAGTTGGTTTGAGTCTGATAATGATGATCAAAATACTGCCAAGTCTTCTTCTGAGGAAGCCCAATCTGAAGCTTCTGTTTCCAATTTTCAAGAAAAGGAAAATCCTTTACAAATTGACTTAGTTGATGATTTTTTAGGAATAATCAACTATGTTAAAATTCAAAAATTTTATATTAACATTAAAATTCTTATTGGAGAATTTGTTCTCAAAACCACATTTCTATTTGATCTGGGTGACTCAAATTGTATCTTAGAAGGGTTAATTCCCACTAAGTATTTTGAAAAAACCTCTGAACAACTCAGTACTGCTAATGGCTCTAAGTTAAAAATAAATTACAAATTATCTTACATTACAATTGAGAACCAGGGTCTTAAGATTGGAAACCTCTTTCTTCTTGGTTAAAAATTTAAATAATAAAGTAATCTTGGGAACACCGTTCATCGATCACTTTTCCCATATCAAACCATCGAGGATGGGATTATTACCCAGTACATGGGACAATCTGTTATTTTCAAATTTTTGAAAACTCCCATTATCAAAAATTTTGATATCAATCCTATCGATAATACTAACCCAAAGAAAAAGATTTGATTTGTTGATTTGCAGGTTCTCAATTCAAAAATGATGTTTGGAACATATGAACTTCTAATACTTCCAACAGATTCTAATAAAGGTTTTATTCCTCCCAAAGGAATAAATCTTGACCAGATCCAAAATGTATTTTAGATAACCTTTGGTTGTCTAGAGATACGAAGGTAAACTCGACAGTCTAAACTCTCTTGCAGTTTACTTTTCAAAAATTAAGCAAAAACCTTTAGGAAAAGCATTTTTCTTGCTACGCTTTGACTAAAGGTCCAAGCCCTGGTTTATATCATAATTTTGATGATATAAAAGGCAAATTACAAATTTTGAAAACCCTATTTTCAAAGGTTTTTACAATTATAATCATGCTTTTAAATCATTTGATACAAAAGGTTGGATCTAATTTCTTTATTGATCCTCAATTTCAACAAAAGAATTTTCAAAATCTCAAACTCAAGGATAAGGTCATTTACCCTCTGAGGAAAATATAAACTCTTCAAAATATGTGAATCATTTGAGTGATAAGAGTTTGAGAGAATTCAAAAACTTGAAACCATCAATCAAACACTGACTGCAGAGAATGAGTGTTTAAATAAAAAATATTCAATTTTGCTTGAAGACTTCAACAAATTGAGGAATTTTTGCAACAATCATGAAGACATGAAGAAGAAGTTCATCCTACAGACTTCTTTAATCATCAGACAATTAACAAATCATGTGGATTTTGAAGTTAACTTTTTAATCCAGAAAAAGATACACGACTCAATTTTCCAAGATTTTATTGATGCCCAAAATTGTCTTTGGGATATTTTTGAAGGAAATACTCAGGCCCAAGGAATCTATGTTTGCCAACCCATGGGACATGTCAAACTCCCTTCCAATCAACCAGAAGATGGTGAAGAAAGACAACATGCCTTTACCGGAATTCTAAAAGCCAGAATCAGTCTTCCATCTTATTCCCCAATTCAATATCAGAAAAAAGTTTATACAATATGGACTTGGTTAGATTTAGGAATGGTAGATCAGTTTTGGACCAACGATTCTGATCATCTAGTGTGTGGTCCAGAAAAACTCTATTTGTTTACATCAACAATCATCCAAAGAGCTGGAAGGGTTACTTTCAATGTTAAGTCGTCACTTCCATCCAACAATGGTCTTTTCCCAATACAAGCAAATCATCATTTTATTGCTAAATCTTGCCCCTTTATTCCACATCTCAATTGGCGATTACAAGCGAGCATTTATTAATTCTTTTGGTTAAGAAAAGAATTAATTGAAAAAGTTTACGCCACCCATAGGATGGACTAATCTGAAGCTTATAGGAGAATCTCCGATTTACAAGTTATGGGCATTTAGTCAATGTTTTAAAGCGAGAGATGACTATGCCTTTTCCAAATACCTATTCTTCATTATTTGAAGATATCAAATATCAAGAATATTTTGAAGGCGACTCAGTGGAAGAAAATGACTTGATGACGTCGAACTTCACAATCTCCAAAACAGGATGGAGCCATAAAAATGGCAACATACTATTTTAGAAGCAATCTTCCGTCAATCCAGCCTACCAAACAATAGACTAACGATCAAAGTTTGAAATCTGTCCAAGCTGGGAAAAAAAAAAAAAAGTCTGACGGTTCATCGCTATTCATGCATATTTAGTTTCCGTCATTTACTTTCGATCTTTACTTTTCGCAAGAAAGAGTGCGCTACCCTTGGCTCATGCATTTTAATTTCTGTCTTTAAGTTTCACGCACTTTATTTTCTCGCTCATGGCCGCCTATATGGACGGATAACTGCTTGCATACATTTGCATTATTTAAGTTTCAGTTCTTCTTTTACTTTCAGTTCTTTTCCATTTCTGGGGTTTGTTCCCCATTTTAAGTTTATGCTGAGTCCGTCTCAGTTTAAGTTCCCCATTTGTTCCCCATTTCTTTCAGTTTAAGTCCGTCAGACATTTTTTTTTTTTTTTCAAAGCTTGGACAGATTTCAAACTTTGATCGTTAGTCTATTGTTTGGTAGCTGGATTGACGGGAAGATTGCTTCTAAAATAGTATGTTGCCATTTTTTATGGCTCCATCCTGTTTTGGAGATTGTGAAGTTCGACGTCATCGAAGTCATTTTCTTCCACTGAGTCGTCTTCAAAATATTCTTGATATTTGATATCTTCAAATAATGAAGAATAGGTATTTGGAAAAGGCATAGTCATCTCTGTCGGAAAACATTGACTAAATGCCCATAACTTGTAAATCGGAGATTCTCCTATAAGCTTCAGATTAGTCCATCCTATGGGTGGCAGAAACTTTTTCAATTAATTCTTTTCTTAACCAAAAAGAATTAATAAATGCTCGCTTTGTAATCGCCAATTGAGATGTGGAATAAAGGGGCAAGACTAGCAATAAAATGATGATTTGCTTGTATTGGGAAAAGACCATTGTTGGATGGAAGTGACGACTTAACATTGAAAGTAACCCTTCCAGCTCTTTGGATGATTGTTGATGTAAACAAATAGAGTTTTTCCGACCACACACTAGATGATCGTAATCGCTGGTCCAAAACTGATCTACCATTCCTAAATCTAACCAAGTCCATATTGTATAAACTTTTTCTCGATATTGAATCGGGGAATAAGATGGAAGACTGATTACGCTTTTAGAATTCAAGAAAGGCATGTTGTCTTTCTTCACCATCTTCCTGGTTGATTGGAAGGGAGTTTGACATGTCCCATGGGTTGGCAAACATAGATTCCTTGGGCTGAGTATTTCCTTCAAAATATCCCAAAGACAATTTTGGGCATCAATAAAATCTTGGAAAATTGAGTCGTGTATCTTTTTCTCGATTAAAAAGTTAACTTCAAAATCCACATGATTTGTTAATTGTCCGATGATTAAAGAAGTCTATAGGATGAACTTCTTCTTCATGTCTTCATGATTGTTGCAAAATTCCTCAATTTGTTGAAGTCTTCAAGCAAAATTGAATATTTTTATTTAAACACTCATTCTCTCTCGGTCGTGTTTGATTGATGGTTTCAAGTTTTTGAATTCTCTCAAACTCTTATCACTCAAATGATTCACATTTTTTGAAGAGTTTATATTTTCCTGAGGAGGGTAAATGACCTTATTCTTGAGTTTGAGATTTTGAAAATTCTTTTGTTGAAATTGAGGATCAATAAAGAAATTAGATCCAACCTTTTGTATCAAAATGATTTAAAGCATGATTATAATTGTAAAAACCTTTGAAAATAGGGTTTTCAAAATTTGTAATTTGCCTTTTTATATCATCAAAATTATGATATAAACTAGGGCTTGACCTTTAGTCAAAGCGTAGCAAGAAAATGCTTTTCCTAAAGGTTTTTGCTTAATTTTTGAAAAGTAAACCGCAAGAGAAGTTTAGACTGCCGAGTTTACCTCCCGTATCTCTAGACAACCAAAGGTTATCTAAAATACATTTTTGGATCTGGTCAAGATTTATTCCTTTGGGAGGAATAAAACCTTTATTAGAATCTGTTGGAAGTATTAGAAGTTCATATCTTCCAAACTTCATTTTTGAATTGAGAACACGCAAATCAACAGTCAAATCTTTTTTGTCAAGTTAGTATTATCGATAGGATTGATATCAAAATTTTTGATAATGGGAGTTTTCAAAAATTTGAAAATAACAGATTGTCCCATGTGCCGGGTAATAATCCCATCCTCAAGTGGTTTGATATGGGAAAAGTGATCGATGAGCGGTGTTCCCAAGATTACTTTATTATTTAAATTTTTAACCAAGAAGAAAGAGGTTTCAATCTTAAGACCCCGGTTCTCAATTGTAAATGTAAGATAATTTGTAATTTATTTTTAACTTAGAGCCATTAGCGATCTTGAGTTGTTCAGAGGTTTTTTCAAAATACTTAGTGGGAATTAACCCTTCTAAGATACAATTTGAGTCGACCCAGATCAAATAGAAATGGTTTTGAGAACAAATTCTCCAATAAGAATTTTAATGTTAATATAAAATTTTTGAATTTTAACATAGTTGATTATTCCTAAAAATCATCAACTAAGTCAATTTGTAAAGGATTTTCCTTTTCTTGAAAATTGGAAACGTAAGCTTGATTGGGCTTCCTCGTAAGAAGACTTGGCAAGATATTTTGATCATCATTATCGACTCAAACCAACTATTTTTCCAGTGATCTAAGACTAATTGATGTTCAGATTGCTTTTGTTTCAATTCTTTGATTTCAAATTTTAGATTATTGATATCAAGTTGAAGGTCTTGGGTAGTAACCGGCTTAGCACTAGTTTTTTCAAGTCTCTTAAAAGTATCTTTGAGATTGAACTTATTAGTGACCAAAGGATTCTTGGAAGGTTTAGTCACTAAAGAAGATTTTAATTTTTCAAGATACTTCCTTTTTTCTTGAGGGTCAGGGATAGCATTAATGGCTTCGAAAAGGAGATCTTGCTCTTTAGTTAAGACATTAACCTGACTAGATGATTCACTTAAATCATCATCTTGAATTTGATTGATGTTTTCAGAGGATTGATCCAAAGATTCTTGAGTGGAATAATCTTCTTGGGAGGATTCAATTAATAAATTATTAATCTTATCCTCAATATCTTGGTCAAGGTTTAAGGCTTTTATTTTTCCTCTAACCTACAATATCTACTAATGTGACTGGTTTGCCACATTTGTAACAAACAATTTTATTTTTTGGTTGGGTATGAGAATTGTTTTTCTCAGAATTGTTCTTGACAAATGTGTCATTAGAATTTGGTTTTGTTTTAACAAAACGCTTTTTCTTATAATATTGAGGTTTGGGAAGGCCATAATGGTGTTTTGGTTTGGGCTTGGGTCTAGGCTTTTAGCACAGTGGTAAGCCAAATTGTTCACGTAGTACCTAAGTCCCTGCAGTCCGGGCCTTCTCTTTTGCTAGTTGCTGTTGGATTTTATCATCTTGACAGATCTTGAGTGCGACCTTTTGGATTATGGCAATTAGTTGACCATAACTTAATTGCTCATAGGGAATTTCTGAATTAGGGTTTTGGCTCCTAAGTTTTTCTCTAACTTTGTCGCTAAGGGATTTGGGAAGACCAGCTAAGAATTTTTCTTTCCAGAAAGCTTGTTGGCTGTCTTCTCTAGTGTAAACCCTGGTTAAGAAAGTATCTTTATACCATCTAAAATCTCCTAAAGATTTACACCTAAGATTGGATAATAGCTCTGCAGATCGATCTTTAATTAAGGAGGGATCTCCAATGAAATGTTGAGCTATTGTAAAGATTAAAGTATTGACAGCATCTGGGATAGTTACTTCATTTTCTAAAATTGGAATATTATCAGAATCTACTTTGATAGCACTAAGAATTGATTGTTTTTCATTTTCAGTGAGATAATTATCCCACCAACCTTTGAGTTGGCCGCAGAAACCTGCTACAAGAATTTCAACTATCATAGTTTCTGGACAATCATTTGAAGTTTCATATGCCGTAGCAACCATTGTCATATGTTGGAGGATTTTAGTTATGCCATACTCATTTTCACCATCTATGTTCCATTCATAGACGTTGTTGGCACTAAAGCTCTTAAAATTGGACTCTTTTCCCTCTTCTAAGAGGAGATCAGGAGCAGTGGCTCTAGGATAGTAAAGTTTGGTTGGTTTTCTCCAATTGAGTTTGGGACCAGTTATAACTGGGTTGATGTTAATCTTTTGGTCATCATTGGAATTGCTTTCTTCAGAACCAATAGATGGAGATTGTCTTATCATATTGATGACTTTAGTGGATGAAGTTATAGAGGGTGGAGTTTTAGGTGATTCAGAATAACTAACTTGTAAAGATTTAGTTCTTTGATTGATCTTGGTAAGAAGCTCATCACTGGCTTCTTCAATTTCCTTCTTGATTTGTTTCCTAGGATTGGAAGCTTGTAAGTTTTTCTTGAGTTGTTTTGAAATCCTATAAGGATTAAACAAAGGTTTTTCTATTTGGTTGGAAGATGATGGCTTATCATCTTTAGAGGAGTCTGCAGGGCTTTACCCTTACATTTTCTTTTCCTTTGATTTCTCCTAAGATTTCTCCTAAAGTTTGGAGATACTTATTGGTATAATTGGATTGTTCCATGAGATCTTTGATATCTCTGGCATAAACAGGACCTTCATCATTTCTGGTTTTAAAAGGAGAGGCCATACCAGGGTTATTTTGATCTTTACTTTTAAGAGCAAAAGTTCCTTTAGGAGGAAGATCAGAATGGACAACTTGTCCTTCTTTTAAATGCCATGCGGTAATGACATCTAAGGTTTTACTACCTATCAATTGGTTTTTGAAAGGGTATTTGATTTTCTTCTTAATAGCATAGGCATTGAACCAATCAAAGAAAGGGACGTTGAATTGGACTTGTTCTAGGAAAAAATAAAATTTTTCTTGAATTTCCTTTCTTTTGGTTCCTTGATAATGCTTGAAGAACCATTTTCTATGATGATACCTCTCTTGATTTCATCTCTTTTCTAAGAGCTTCTTTATCAATAACAAACTCAGATGATATTGCATTAATATCATAAGGTTCATTAAGGGAGGAGTAGGTTGGAGATTGGATGGTTCTTTGGTCTTCTTCATCCTTTTGGTATGAAGTTCTTACAGGGTTGTGGTTTCAAACCCTTGTAAATGAATTGTTGATCCCTCATGGGAAGGTTCAGATTGATTTATACGGATTGATCTAGGAATAGATCTAAAGGCTGAAAGAGATCTCCTAGACCTGGCTGATTGGAAATCATTAGCAGAACTAACAGATCTAGAAAGAGAGAAAGAATTTCTCCTATCGAAGACTAAGTCTACTTGACCTGTTTGATGTTGGATTAAATCTTGAAATTCTGGGGTTATCCTGGGTAAGGCTGGAGTTGCCTTTTCTAAGACCCATTTGTGCAGGAGTGTGATATCACTCCACCGAATAGTCTTGGGTACAATAATATTGGCCTTACTATTGTGGTCGAAAACAAAGTTGTTTCTCCGTGTTTGTCACAATTGGTTTTAAGGAAATTGGACCTAATAGAGTTCATAACCTTATATTGAATTCTATAGATCAGGTAATGGGTATAGATCCTTCCTTCATATCATACCCATGAAGTTTGACATTTAAATACAAAACATCAAGAATATTTTTATCATCCAGGACTAACCGATTAACTGGGAAGCAATTGAAGAATATTGGACCATGACTTAGGCTAGATTCAACGATACCTAAGAGAGTCTTGAAAACGATTATGTCTTTTATCCCTTAAACAAGAAAAGAAGCGCAACATCTAGAGATTCTCTAGTAAGGGTTTCATTCCAACTTGTACACTTCCTATGTGTAAATAATTGTAATTTTTGGCTTGGTGTTCTTTAATGCTTTTATCGTAAAGCAAATGGATTTCTTCATCATCTTGTTGAATTTTGTATTTTTGTTCAACCGTTTTAATAACATAATCAGATTGTTTATGCCAAAAACTACCTTTTGTTTTGTAAAGATCTTCATCTTTAATTTTAGGAATATCCCAATTGTCTAAATCTTGATTGATATCTTCAAAACCAAATTCTTCTTTGAAGACTTTTGGAAAAATTGTGAGATTGATAATCGTAAAGAGAGGAGGATGAAGGTTGAGAAGACTTGAAAGAAAAGCGAGAAGAAAGTGAGGCATAACATGGTAAAATAAATAAACGAGTTTGCAAAGATAAACAAGTCTTCCTCACCCGTAAGTATCGTCACCATCACTTGGTTTGTTAGAAATATAAATATTAACCTTGAATTAATAATTATTCTCTAAATTACTCATATAGGTTTAATCATACATATTTGTACCAGATCAGACAAAAGCTACCTCAATAATCTTCTTCTTCAAAATAAGGACTTATTAAATTGTTTTAGATCTAATTGCAAAGTCATGTCAAACATAGTGTTGAAAAACCAAGAATGATTACCATTATTTAGATCTGTCAAAAGCCCCTCAAACAATCCTTCTTTTTCACCAAGGTCTAGTAAAACCCTTTCAGATCTACAAAGCACTGCACAGTAATTAGGCCTATCTGCCCTATCCGTCGGGCCTTACCGCCTTGTAAATGCAGTCTTACATAGATCTGAAAGATTCCTTTTTGTCACTTGGTAAAAGATAATATTATCATGAGCACTACCTACAGATCATAAATAATTTTAATTCCTTTTAATAATAATTTAATAAACAATTTTTTAGTTTAGAACAATAAATGAGTACTTAACCATAGATCCAGAAGAGATAATTTTCCTTTTATAAAACAATAAAAACAAATATTCATTTCAGAAGAATATTATGAGTACTACCAGCAGATCTGTACTTTAGTGTGATTATACGTAACCAGTAACTCAGATAAATAATACATGATTCAAGATCAATCTCACATTCCTACTTCCCCATCAGGCTCTGATACCAAGAGGGGTTGTGGTTTCAAACCCTTGTAAGTGAATTGTTCTTGAATTCAAAGCCAAGAGAATTTGATATATATATATATTAAAAGGGATCAACTCCATTACCTTTACCTTTCATGTCAGTCCATAGCCAATCTTGAACACATATTAATGCTTCTAAAGTACTTGGACGTAACTTACTACGATGAGGAGTAACAAATCGACCACTAGTACTAAAAGAAGACTCTGAAGCAACAGTCGATATAGGAATTGCTAGAAAATCTCTTGCAATCATTTGCATGGTTGGGTATTTTAACCCATTAGACTTCCACCACGCTAAGATGTCAAATTCTTCATTTGAATTAGGCAATGTAACCTCCTCTAAATATCTATCAAATTTTGACTTAAGATTTGATGTGACATTTTTTCTGAAACTCTTATGTTTTGCAAAATCTGACTTCCAAGCTTCTTTTTTTTTCCCACACACACATCTGACTTCAAAGCTTCTACATTTGAGTTTGGACTTGAAGATGAAGAAACCAAATCCTTACCCTTGAATTTCATATCATACTCTCTTACCAAATCTTGGTAAGTAGCTTTTACCTTTTCAATTTCCTTATCAGAATTCTCTCCATATATTTGAGGGAAAAAATAATCTAATAAGTCAACTTTATACCTAGGGTCTAACACAGTACCTATAGCCATCAATCCATTGATCACACCCCAATACTTATCAAATTTGGTAATCATATTTGAAGCCATCTGATGAATAATAAGATTAGGACAACAAAACCAATCAAACAAAGCCAACTTAATTTCACATATTTTTGGGAACAAAACATTTGAAGTTGGATACATAGTACCCGAAAACAAGAGTGTGACATCATAAAACAATTCTAACTTCTCACAAATTTCATTTGCCATCTTCCAATCATCATCACTTGGCAAGGATTTATATTGATTCTCTCGCTGTGATAATCGATCAAACACATCTTTGTATTGAATAGCAACTCGGAGCATTAAAAATGTAGAATTCCACCTAGTTTTGCAATCAAGGACCAACTTTTTCCCAAATGGAATGTTTACTTGGCCACATGTCTCTACAAATTTCTCCTCTCGTTTAGGTGTTTCTGTCCAAAAACTAACACTATCTCTAACCTTTTCAATTGCACCAGAGATTATGGACAAACCATGTGAGCACAACAACGCATGTGAAACAGCTTACCACCCAAAATAAGTGACTTAGGTAAAATCTTACCTAGAATGCGTTCAATCATAGCATCATTTGTGGTGCAATTATCAACAGTCAAAGTGGACATCTTTCTATCTAAGTTCCAATCCATCAAACATTGAAGCAAGACATCAGCCAGAAGTTTGCCAGTATTAGGTGCAGGCACATAGATAAACCTAATATTAAAACAAAAATTTCAGAAATAATATCACTCGCTAAACATTAATAATTGCAATCAGCATACTTTAATTTTATTACCTCACAAGTCGACTTTGTAGGGTCCATGAATCATCGATAAAGTAACCTGTCACAGTCATGTAGCCTTTGTTTTGGTGACTTGCAGTCCACATATCAGTAGTGATTGCAATTCGGCTTTGATTCTTTGACAACAACTTCATTATGTTCTCTTTTGCTTCTTTATAAATCTTCATAATGTCACTATTGACAGTGTTTCGAGAAATTCCCTTGAATAAAGGTTGCAAAGTAGTACAAAAGTCTTTAAAGCCCATATGATCAACGATAGACATGGGATACTAATGAAGAATTATCATCGTAGCAAGTGCATGCCTTGCTGATGCTTGATTAAATGCATAATTTCCAACAACTACTGTTTCACCCCCTATCTTCTCAGTTTTGATAAACGCTTGCCTTATATCTCGAGTAGTTCGAAGTTTGCAGCACTTGAAATGGTTAGCCAAGTGTGATGTCCCTTGCCTTGGGTCGCCCAAAAGTTTTCGGCCACAATAGTTGCAAATCGCTTTCCATTCTCCATTTATTTTCTGCCTCTTGAAATGATTCCAAACAACTGAAGTTTGCCTTCTTAGACCCATGACAGCCTCAGTACTTGGAATTGCATTGTCATTTGTGGCTTGAGTAGAATCAATTTCAATATTCATAGGAGCAAGATTCACATTTGGTACTTCAGCTTCATCAACTACATTTGGTTCACCTCCATCAGCTTGCACAATCTGAATTTGTGCTTCCAAATTTTGCACATCATCCATAGGAGGGGTAATGACTTGTTCAGGACTAGGAGACATTATTCTACAAATAAGAAAAAGAAATAGAAACCTAAATAGAATTAGAAATTGAAATAGGCAGATTGCATCAGAAACAGAAATAAAATTTTCACAGAACTGTGCTTGTAAGGGTTTCACAGAAACAAAATAGTTGCAGAAGCAGAAGACGCAGATGATGGTTCACAGAAACAAATCGAATCAAACATGAAGATCAACAGAAATCAGTCACGATCAGCATACTTAGCACGGAATCAAATCACGATCAACAGAAATCAGTCACGAAATCAATAGAAATCAAACATGAAGATCAACATAAATCAGTCACGATCAACAGAAATAGCACGAAATCAAATCATGATCAACAGAAATCAGCACGAAA
The DNA here is from genome assembly GCA_037113605.1 of Calophaca sinica. Taxonomy (NCBI): domain Eukaryota; kingdom Viridiplantae; phylum Streptophyta; class Magnoliopsida; order Fabales; family Fabaceae; genus Calophaca; species Calophaca sinica. Next base: position 97,097,472 of record CM073733.1, on the reverse strand, counting down.
TCAACAGAAATTAAACATGAAGATCAACAGAAATAGCACGAACTGTGCTTGTAACATGTCTCATAAACAAACTCGCAGAAGCAGACGATGCAGATGATGGTTCAGGCATAAAAATAGCAAGGTTTTCACATAAATAGAAACCATTCATACCGATACAAATGACGACGGAAGCAGAAGAAGCTACAGTAAACAGCACAGCAGTCGCGAATAGAAGCAGACGCGAGCGTGAGGAAGAAACAGAAGCAGACGCGAGCGTGAGGAAGAAGAACAGAGGAGGAGATCGAGTGCCTTCCTCCCTGCCCTGTTGCTGGCTTGTTGCGGGCTGCGGCTGTGTTTTGTAATTAAATTAGGGTAAGTTAGTAAGTTAATTTGTATTTATATGGGAAATTAGGGTAAGTTAAATTTATATAGGTGAGGGTATTTATATAATTTCATATTTACGGGTACCCGCGGGGCGGATAGTATGAAACCCGCACCCACCCCGTTAGTACACGGGCAGGAAAAAACCCGCCCCGTTACACCCACGGGTACCCATTAAAGTACCCTTTTAAAATCTGTGGCGGATTTTACTCGCGGGTACGGATTTTTTTGCCATCCCTAGTCGAGGTGTGTGGATTCTTTCATACACCGTAGAGGGGTCAAGTTGTTGCAATTGTTTAATTGTATTACTCCATGTTCAGCTGATGGTATATAATTAGTCTCTGCATAGAAAGAGCGCTAAAATGATCTTCTAGATCTTGACATCCAATAAGTCATATACTATATGTTGCTGCTATAAAGTTGGTCAACAGAACTCTATTAATTCTTGGGGGGGCGTTACGAGAACGTTGAGTTTTTATACATAAATGATTTGTAGACCCCAAAATTTGTCACCTTAGCGACATCTGGTTAATAATGTGCAAAAATTTGGTTAATTCAGTTCAATAAATGGTTAATCAGTAAATAGTTAATAATGCAAATATTTTAGGTGTACAAATAACATAATTTTTTCTTATATGGGAGTGGAAAGTGAAAACCCCGGGACAAAGAATGAAAATAAAATACAAGGTCACTCGGGCACGCTAAGAAACTCGATCATCAACCTAACGCCAATTGATCCAATTGGCAATGAATTTGGTTCCACTTAAATAAGATTATATGTTCGAGTCATGTTAATGAAAAAAAGGCAAATGTTAAAAGTCCCTCTCCCAATTCATTTTGCCAACTCCCATTTAATTGTAAAAAGACAAAAATACCCTTACCTTTAAAAACACCTCATCTAATCCACCACCCCATGACCACCCTTTCCACAACCTCCCACATTCATTTGTCGTCCAAAATGTCAACCCCCACCATCTCTCATGATCGTCATCACCGTCTCTTCCCATTTTCGACCTTCCCAATGCATACGCAAGTGCTAATTTTTTTCTATCTTCTGAAAACAAGTTTTCAGATGCATCCGGAATCTACATTCAAAAAGTGTATTTTTTTACACGTCCGAAAACAAGTTTTCGGTAGGCAAAATTTTTTCAAAAAATAAAACGGTTTTATGGAACAAAAAGAGAAGAGTTTTCTGGTGAGAGGGGAGTGGGGATGGTTGTAAGGGAGGGTGGAGGGGAAGGAGATTAGGGTTGGAGGGGGAGTAGGATGGGTTGCATGGGAGTGCGTGGGGTTGGAGGGGGAAGTGGGGGGTGGGGGATGAGTTTGCGAGAGGTAAGAGATGAGAGTAGTTTATGGAGGAAAAAAAAATGTTTGGGAGATGGGAAAATTAAATTGGGGAGGGATTAACAACACTTACCTAAAAAATAGGCGTTGTGAGAGTTTTATTCTCTTATATAGATCCACTCGGGTCGACTCAGATTACACCGAGCATTTAGATAAAAAAAATTGGATGATCATCTAAAGCCCACGACCATCTTTTAGAATTTATCTATCCTTTTTAGAAAAACGTGTTTATCAAGACTTGTAGTAATTTTTTTGTCTACCTTGTCGGTATCTGAAAGTCAAATTAGACACTGACTAATTCGAGTTGAGTTATACAGATTCATATAAGGGAATAAAGCTCTCTTAACATCTATTTTTTCATTGGACAACACCTGAATCTAAGACTTCAATTAAGGGGAATAAATCCTTGCCATTTAGGACCACCGGATGTTGGTAGTAATAACTTTTTAGAAAAAAATGAAAAATTCATATGATTAAGTAGTAATAAAACACATAATTTCTATAATTTGTATTTTGAATATGTGACTTCTTCTTCTTTTTTTTCAAGAGGCCCAAGAAGCCAGGAACAAAACACACTAGACTACGAAGAAGAACAATAAGAAGAAGACATACTCGCTCGATATCCCACCACTGTAAAGGAATACAATCAAGAGGGGGATGATGAAAAAAAAAAGACATCCCAAGCCTAACTGATGCACACGAGTCTGGACCGACCTGATCAACCCGACGATCTAACCCAACCCAAAGCGTTTTGTTCAGTATTTTACGTAGTTTGGGCCGAATCGAAACCAACCCGTTCAAACCCGAAATGGTTTGGTTCGGGTTACGAATTTTTGATTTCAAATTCGTGAACTCGCGAGCCCAACTCGATGACATGAAATTTATTTTTTTATTTTCCTGTATACTTTATTATCACACGGTCATGATTTACGAGAGATGAGACACTACTTGCTCACTTACAAATTCGGGTTATTTTCTATCTTGTGGAAATTTTATGGAATAGAATGCCAATTTAAAAACTGTAGAATTTAGTTTAAGTGTGAAATTTTGTGAAATTTTAAGTTGTTAAAGACACTTTTTTGGAATTTTGAAAGCTATTTTTTGTCTCATGACCCGCAAACCTAACCCGAACTGACCCATTCATCACCAGATTGGTTTGGTTCTGCTTTGACCAAAAAAAACTACTTGTTTTTTACCCAACCCAAACTACCAAATTTTGATTGGTTCGGATATCCAGTTTGGTCAAAACCGACCCAACCCGGCTCATGTACACCCCTACAAATAAGGGGACAAAACTCTCTCAACACCTATTTTTTCATTGGAGAAGACTTGAATCTGAGACTTCAATTAAAGGGAAAAAATCTCCTCGCCACTTAGGACCACTGAACTTTGGTAGTAATATTTTTTATAAAAAAATGAAATTCATATCATTAAGTAACAATAAAACACATAATTTCTATAATTTGTATTTTCAATATATGATTTCTTCTTCTTTTTGTTTTTTTTATTCAAGAGGCCCAAGGAGCCAAAAATAAAACATACTAGACTATGGTGTTACGATGAAGAAGACACACCCCCTCGACATCCCACCACTGTAACGGAATACAATCAAGACAAGAGGGGGTGGGGAAAAAATGACATCTCAAGCCCAAAGAATTAGTAAAATTAACCATAAAACTAGATTGAGACCCTGCGCGTTGTGCGGTTGTAGTGTTTTTTTAATTATAAATTGATATATTAAGTTTGTTATATGAAATTTATAATGCATCATTAATTAATGGATGCATATGTGTATTGTTTTTTGGATTTAAGGAAATTATGATTTTAAGTTGTATTTATTTTGTTATAAAAAAAAGTTGTATTTATTTTGTATTTTAAATATTGTTCACTACACTTTAGAAAGGCTCTTGCATGCTAGTGAATAATTTTAACTTGAAGTCATGCAATTGTAATAATGCAAGTTGTGAATTGTTTTTAGAAATTACATGTGCATGCTTGATATTTGTGATTTGTGATGCTATGAGGTTGGATTGAATTAAATGGGATATGGACTCGAGTTGTTTGCTCACTTAGAGCAACATTAGTGCAGTCAACTAACGCAGTTGCTAAATTTCCGAAGCACGCGTGTTTTTTCCGAAGCTGATGTGGCATAACAAAGTTAGTTTGGGTTCTTTTAATTTGGCCTTGTGTTGCGTTATAAAGACACGATAAACAAATAATAGCGTTGAAAAATCAGGACCAGGCGTTGAATGTAGGATTGGGCCCATTTTACAATGTAAGATAAGGATATTTAGTGTACACCCGTTGTGGGTGCTCTATGGTCTTGTGAGTAGCTAACACAACTAAGAGACTGTTTCCATTCCCACTTCTTGTAGTCGGTGTGCCATTCCTTTTCTTTTTGGCAGAATAGGATGTTCTCAATTTTGTGAAGTTAGGTTTCATAAGTGGGAGACAGAGGCTTATGAAAAAAATAAAAAATAAAAATAAGTGGGAGACAGAGAAAGCATTATAATTTATAACTGCTGCTATTGTAGGTCTGCGCGCTCTTCTTAAAGACTATGGAAAATGGAAATTAGTAATAAGATATGTTGAAGATAAATTGGTAAAGACTTAAAGGCGTGCTTGGATTTGTACAGCAAGAAACAGTTGGTGAAATTAGTAGCTGAAATAAAAAGGTTGAGAGATAATTTAATTAGCCTCGCCTAAATAAAGTCATTTTCATGTCCCTTCGTCCCATGCGGGCAACGGCACGCGGAAACTTCTCGGCAGAAAGATAAGCCAAGGAACAAATAGCATTAAATTAAAGGAACGAGAGGTTAATATACTATGAATTGCGAAAAAAGGTTAACCACGAAATTAAACTACGTATAAAGATCTCCGCAACATAATTGTTTAAGCCTTTTTATTTCAACTACTAGTTAGATTTTTTTTTTTATTTTTAACAAAAGCTACTAGTTAGTTAAATGAGCCACAGAACACCTTTTTATTTCGGCTACTAGTTAATTTAATTTGTGAAGATAAATCAGCCATAACCTCTTATCATCAGAAATAATCGACGACTTATGACCATTGGTATTTACTAAGAGATAGTGGTCATCGGTAATTACCGAGGGGTATGGTCGCCGGTACCAACGAATATTTTTATTTAAATTTTGTTTATTTATTTATTCAAAAAATAAAAAATTAATTTTTATTAAATAAATATTTATATTTTTTTAGAATATTTTATTAAAGTGATAATATTTTTAAATATATTTTAAATTAATTATTTATTTATAATGTTTTAAAAAATATTAATAAACACAATAATTAAGAGAATGATAAGTTAATAAGCGTAAAAAAATCTTCATAAAATGTGCTCATAAAAAAGTCAATAAAAAATAATCTCCAAATATAAACGACAAATAAAGTCAATATGCAAAAAACCTAAAACAATCAATTAATCTAATAATCCTCATATGATCGATCATGCACATGGTCGTCTAGATGATTTGTGTCGTCCTCATTGTTGCACTGTCCTGGCTGAGGAGGCTGAGGCAGTTGAGATTGCATCGGTAGTATCGCCATCAACTGACTCTGCTGCTACAACGCATGCTGCAACGTCTGGTTTGTCCGATGATGCTCCTCCTTGCTAGCAGTCAATCTCTGCGTCAACTCAGAAATCAGCTATGATTCCTGAGAGCATTGACTGGCACTACTAGACGATGATCTGATATGAAGGCAGGTGACCCCTTCATATAGGCGACCCTTCTTCTTGCCACCAACAACATCAGACTAAACCTTCAGTAGTAATGCTAGATCTTGAGGTGTAGTCGGGCTCGCAGATAGGGAACAAGATGATATCTGAGACATAATCTGAGACATCCTCACCTCAAACTCCTCCTGTTATAGATAATCAAACAAATAAGTCCAAAAGTATAAAAAATATAAACAATATAAAAATAATCACTATATAATAATTACCTGCATCTTCCTCGATCTATCATCTACATAGTCATCAGTTCCCTTCCTAACATGGGTCTGGCGATAAAGCCTGTGCAACTACACTTATGTCCCCCAACTTCTTCGAGTGTGTGTAATATAAACATATAAGTGGTAGTAGTAGTAATAATAATAATAACAACAACAACAACAATAACTTATGAATATACTGGTTGAGCTGTTTGTTGCGCTTGAGTGATGGATCCTCCTATATGCAAGCCCCCCTTCTCTGATGCCCTGATTTTCTTTGCCTGGGCGGAGGCTTTCTTCTAGTCAACAAATTTCAATGAGCACACGATTGGGCCCAAATAGTATCCCATATCTAGTAGCGTCGGTGGCCCTCAGGAGGACACTCTTAAGCATGTCAGAGAGGAGGTAGGAGACCCTCATGTGAAAGTTCTTCTCGATGACCTCCTCATCGCCGGTTTTCCATGCAACTTTCTCCTGTATTAAGAGAACATAAATAATGGTGGTTAATAATAAAATTTATGATATATTAAAGGTAAAATAACATATGAAATAAAAATTGCAACGTACTCTGAACGCACTGAATAAGTTGTCCTGGTCATCATCATAAGAGAACATAAAAACACCAATATTGCACCATTTTTACAAAGGTATTAGAATATGATTTGAATAATTATTGAATATTATCAATTGAAATTCACTTTCGTTTAATCTATATTGTGTAGAAATGGAAAATTAGGCAATATGGTGGTCAAATACAGTTACGGGCTTGAAATTGGGCAAAAAACTAGGCCCAGAATGCTAAACCAACCTTCAACACGGCTTGTACATGGCAGCACAGCCTTGAGGTGGTTTAAGAAGCAGAGCATGGCCTCTTCATTGACCAGCACAACCTCTTCATTTGACCAGCACGACCATGCTCAACTAAGAATATCAGAAAATCATGTCGGTAAGGTCGGTGACACGTAAAACAGGTGTAAAGGGAGCACGGACGTGCTGGTGTCGTGCTGAGCCCAAATTTTGCCTATAAAAAGAACGCTCAGCAGAACATTTGAAGGTTCTCCGAGATTGATTCTCTCCAAATTCTCTTCTATTCTATGTAATCTTCGAGTCTTACTTTATAGTTGTTCTGCTAATTTTAGTTTTAAATATGTTTTTTGTAAACATGTTGTTGCTATCTTCAAATATGTTTAGAAACTAATCCCATCATTGAGGTAACGGGGGATCTTTTACTTTATCTGTGATATATTTATGATTTATAATATGAGTGTTTAAATCCTTTTGATTAAATTATTCCTGGTAATATTACTTTAAAAAGAATTAGCTACTCTTTACACAATTAATTAATTGTTCGGAGATCGTACCTTGAATTAATTAACATGAACTCTATGAATAATTGAATCTGCATGCTTTGCCGGATCAAAGATTGCGTGTTTATTTTCAGTCAGTCATTGAATTGATAAATCTATTGACAGTTCATGCTCTTCCTGTTTAATTACTTTGCATGATCAAACTGAGTAATAAATTAGAAAGAAGACTGTTAATATTGCATGATCATTGGGTATTAATAGCTTTTAAATATGTGATTGGTAATCAGTAAGAATTGTTACTCATGTTATAAATTAATCAAATACACAGATATAAGTATTAGTGAACCCATTACCTTAGTGCTTTTATTATCTAATTCCTTTCTAAAATATTTTATAATCTCTTTTCTACTTAATTTTTATACACTCTTTATTTAAAGTTCACTTCAAATCATTTGTCTAAATAACAAATTGATCTAAGTAGAACATTAGTCATTTCAATTCCCTGTGGAGACAATAATCTTTTATACTATAACTTGACAAGATCATATACTTACGATTTTGACTGAACAAGTTTTTGGCGCCGTTGCCGGGGAATGGTTAATGATATTGATCGAAGTGATTAATTATTAATTTAGACGTTTTTTGTAATTATTTTCCTTTTTCTTATTTTTATTATCACCTTCTACATGGACGGTTAGCTTTTATTTTTATATTTCATCTCTTAGTTGGAAGACTAGATTTTATTTTTATATTTCGTCTCCTGGTTGAAAGACTAGAATTTATTTTGTGTAGCGTCTCCTGGTTTGAAGACTAGATTTTCTTACTATTTTATTACTTAAACTTATTATTTAGCATCTCCTGGTTGGAAGACTAGATTATTTCTTCTTTCTTTTAATTTTTCTTTTCTTTTCTTTAGACTAACCTTAAAAATAATTAAAATTTCAGTTTTTGATCACGTGATCCAGCTTTGTTGCAGTGTATGCTAACACGCTCTCAAGATCATATCCTTTAATTTGATCCTAAAATTAAAAGAACTGCAAGAGCTCTCAGAAGACAAAGAAAAGCTGTTAGAAGACAAAGAAGAACAATGGCAGAACAGGAATTGACTATGAATGAATACTTCACACCGACTTGTAAAGAACATGATAGTATCCAATATCCAGCGGTGGAAGCCAACAATTTTGAGCTTAAACCAGGCCTAATTTCTATGGTCAAAGATGTGCAATTTTCAGGCATACCACATGAGGACCCAAATGCCCATCTAAAAATATTTCAGCTGATTACAAAAACTGTAAAATTAATGGGGTTTCTCCGGAAGCCATTAGACTCCGCTTGTTTACTTTTTCTTTGCAAGGAAAAGCTCAACTCTGGTTGGACTCATTGGAAGCCAATTCCATCACAACTTGGACAGATCTAAAGAGTAAATTTTTGAACAAATACTTTCCACCTGGGAAGTATGCTAAATTAAGAGCAGAAATTTCTGGATTTACTCAGAAAGATGGTGAAACTATGCATGAAACATGGGAACGATTCCAAGATCTAATCTTAGGCTGTTCCCATCATGGTTTTAATAAATCCCTGTTAGTTCAAATTTTCTATAATGATCATTCTTTTCAGGATAAGGCGGCTATAGATGCAACATGTGGAGGATCCTTAGGCTACAAAACACCATCTGAAGGCTATGAGATTATGGGCAGGATTGCCCATAATAGTGCTCAATGGGCACAACGAAAGAGACATATCCCGAAAAAATCTCCGCAGCTAGGTATGTTTAAAGTAGATTCTAATACTACTTTAGAGGCCAAGATTGAGGCAATGAGCAAGAAGTTAGAGCCTATCTTCGCCTCAAAGTCTAAAACAGTTGCCTGATTTTCTCATGAATGGCCTATTGAGTTTAGTGGCATGACTGAAGAAGTTAACGCCATCAAAGATTCTGATCCAAAACTTGAAATGCAAGAAGCAACGCTCAAATACATGCAAAGGCATGGACATCCATGTATGGGTGTCTTGGCTAGTTATATGGAGAAAACCAATGAAAGGCTAAAAAGCATTGAGAAGAAGGGCCCTATGGCCTCTTGTAATTCTTATGGAACAGTGAGTCATGAGACCAAGGATTGTTTAGAAGAAATTAATTTTGTAGGCACTAGCTCTAGGCCTGGAAGTGATCCATATTCTAATAACTATAATCTGGGTTGGAGGGACCATCCCAACTTCGCATGGGGGGCAACAAAACTAGAATCAGAATCAGAATAAAAATCAAATTCAAGCCCCCTTACAAACCCCCTAACATGCAAGTCCAACCTCAACCACAAAGAAGGCCATACCTTCAAGATCAAATTGATAGCGTTGTGGGAACTGTTAAATCACTAGAAAATACAGTAAATACTTCAGTTTCCAACCACAAAAATTTAGAAAGCCAAGTTGCCACTCTGGTGCAACTAATAACCAAAAGGGAGCAAGGGTCGCTCTTCAGCCAACCTGAACAAAATCCTAGGGAGCAAATGAAGGCCATGAGTACTAGAAGTGATAAAATTCTTAATTCACCGATTAATGAGAGTAGTCGAGTCCCTGCTGAAAGGGACTCAAGTGAAAAAATTGAAGAAAAAGAAAAAAATGAACAAACTTCACCAACTCCTGCAGTTTCATCACTTCCACCCCACAACCCTAAGCCAAATATCCCATTTCCACAAAGGCTAAAAGGTAACTTAGTTGATCTACAATTTGCCAAATTTTTGGATATGTTAAAACAACCAACAATTAACATACCCTTTGTGGAGGCAATTTCTCAAATGCCCAAATATGCAAAATTTCTAAAGGACATTGTGTCCAATAAAAAAAGGCTAGAGGAATTTCCCACAGTCAAACTTAATGAGGAGTGCTCTGCTATATTTATGAATAAATTACCTCCTAAATTGAAAGATCCAGGTAGTTTTACTATTCCCTGTTCAATAGGTGATTTCCATTTTAAAAAGTGTCATAGTATCAACTTGATGCCTTTGTCCATTCTGAGAAAGTTAGGGATTCAAGAACTAAAACCCACAACTATCCAAATCCAACTGGCAGATACATCTGTGGTGTATCCACGAGGTATAGTAGAAGATATTCTTATTAAGGTAGATAAATTTATCTTTTCGGTAGACTTTGTGATTTTTGATATGGAAATTGATAAAGAACCGATTCTTCTGGGAAGGGCATTCTTGGCCACAGGTAGAACTCTAATTGATGTCCACCAAGGGAAACTTACTCTAAGGTTAAATGATGAGGAGGTTGTTTTTAAAATTTTTAACTCTATGAAAACCCCGTCTACTTTTGAATCCTGTAATTTTATATCTTCTGTGGATAACACTAGTGCTTTAACTCAGTACAATTTGTAGGAACTATTAAGTAGTAATAATTTTGAAAAAGCTTTAACAATGAATGAGTTTGATTTTTTGAATAATATGGAAATGTTGGATGAAGTCAAAGCCTTGGATGCTGGAATAAATCAAGGAGGTGTCAAATGGAAAGGGCAATATGAAAACTTGGAAAGAGATAATCTACCAAAGCCCAAGCCTTCCATTGAAGAACCGCCGGAGCTTGAGCTTAAACCTTTGCCTGCTAATTTAAAATATGCATTTTGTAACATGCGTGTTTTCACGATGCGTTAATTAGCGTAATTTAGTGTATTTTTATTGTATTTACGCTATAATAAAGAAAATTCTTGTACCCTAAGTAAGTGAATTAATTAAATCAAGATCAAATTATACTTGAGAGTTAATATTTTATATTAATTCACGGTTCGAGTATCGTCGAAAAATTCTAACGAAGTTTCGTCGCGTTTCGAATCGCCGAGCAGTTTTTGCCGCAGATAAAATTTAAAATGAACCCCGATTTCGATAAAAATCGAATCGTAACTTGTTATGAGTATTTTTGAGTATTTGGCATGATTTTTATTATTTATAGAATAATATTATCATGCGATGAATTAATTTCTCGCAAATTAATTTTTCATGATTTTATCGGCGAGAAATAAATTGGTAACGCGGTTTTTAGATGCCGTGTTTTATACTCCAAGACTCTAGAATTAGAGAGTACTCATGAGTGAAGTGAGATTAGATAGAATAGACTAGGTGATATGATTAGCATCTAATAAAGTAAATTAGGTGTCACTTGGAGTGTGGTTTATTTCAAAAAAAATTTCTTTTACTTATTTTAATTATTATTAATTATGTGTTTAATTATTTTAAGTGAATAAAAGGTGGGGACCCCCCATCAGCCCTCATTACATGCCACCCTCACCCTCTCCAACCCTCATCTTCTTCTTTTCTTTATCTTGAAGAGCTCCAAGGTTCCATAGCCATTTCCTCCATTTCCTTTAGGTTTTTCCACTTGCAACCTTCATCAAAGTTGTTCCAAATCTTCATCTACCTCTAGTTCTTCACTTCTTAACCATCTAAGTAAGTGGAAAACCATTTTTCTCCCCCCTTAAACAGCCCAAAACAGTGCCCCCTCCCCTTGTTCTTGTTCTTATTTGTTTTGATTTCTAGTCTTGATTTCTTGTTTGTTTGATGTTGTTTGTTGCTTGGTTATGATCAAGAGGAGATGAAACACTCATAACCCCCTTTCTTGAGCTCAAGGGCGAAACCCTAAGGGGTGAAAAGAGGAAAGTTGTGTAATCCTCACTTAAATCAAGCAATTGGTTGTTTCATTGAGTTATTAGAAGTTGTTTGATGATTGTTTGGGTAATAGCATTGTGATAGCATGCCTAACTTGTTGTTTCATGGTTTTTGCCTATTCTTTAAATTGGGAATAAGTGGGTTTATGGTGTTGAATCATGTATTGAGATGTTGGATTAAATGTTTTATGTGGTTTAATTGCTAATGGAGTAGTTATGCATGAGTTAACATAAGTGTTAGGTTATGTTTCGTGCAAAATTGATACTTGGAGGACTAGATTGACATGTGAAGCATGACTAGGTTGTTCTCTAATTTTTAGTTTTGACATGAACTTGATTCTTAGCATGATTATGACCATGAATGCAATGTTTTTGGGATTCTTTAAATTGGTTTGATTGAAGAAACTTTGGGGAAAAACCGATTCTTGAAAATGTTTGAAACTTTGTAGGTCTTAATTGTTAAAACATGTGTTGAGTAAATGTATAGCATGCTTTGATGAATTTAATTGCTCTAAGACTTGATTTTTGGAAATAGAAATTTATTTGGAAAGTATCTTAGAATATGTTTCAAAACATGTATGGATTACACTTAGATAAGATTTGGTGTTTTGTTGCTTTTAAATGTAATTGTTTGGCTTAGAAATGCTTGTAGTGATAAAAAGGAGTGTTAGCAAAAAAAAAATTTTGAAAAGAAAAGATGGTGGCCGAGAGGCCTAGAAGGAAGTGAAGGAAGAGTTTTTATTGTCAACTTGATTTTAAATGCTTAATTGAATATGTGTTAGGATTTTGAAAATTATGAGAATGATTTATGGTTTGGTGTTACTTAAACTGCAAGAAAGCTTTTTAGTTTCAAAGATCTTATTTCTTTCTTTTAGCTAGTAGTTTAAATGCTTGCTTTTGGTTAGAAAAAGGGTTAAGCTAGAGAGCTTAAGTTAGTTTAGAATTTATAGATAGGAATCGTGGTGATAGGAATCGTAATACCGGAGATCGAGCGACGTGGACCTGAGGACTTAGGAGCTACGTTAGCGATAGCTTGTGGTAAGGGCGCTTCACATTTATACTTGTCATAGTATGTTAGTGTAAGGGCACTTCTAGATATTTGTAGGCTTTTATTTTTGTATGTCCTTGTGTAAGGGCAAGTTTTAAATGCGAAGAAGTCTGAGAACTTTCCGGGTTCGAAGTTAGGGTTTCCGAACCCCTTCGTGATTATTGTCGTGCGGTCGCCTATATTCCGAGTCGTTCGTGGGTGAAAAATATTGTGGTTGGTCTCCTGACCCCAACCCCCCACACTTGGTGTACCTCTCTGTCAACTCCATCGAGTTACAGAGGGATGGATTTCATGATGTGATTGTCGATGTTATTGAGTTATGCATTTATTTAAAATGTGATTGAATAACTGCCGTGAATTGCTTATGTATTGAATTGTTTCACAATGTGAACTGTTTATGCTGCTTATGTTTGTTGAATTGCGTTTCACTGTAATAAGCTTGCTATAAATTATTTGATATGCGGTCGAATGATTATGCAAATTGCTCTTTGAATATTGTATGCGGCGAATTGTTTATCGAGTCTGAGAGCTTAGTCGAGTTGTCGAGACGTTTTTGAGCTATGAGCCAGACAACTGAGGGTGCTAGGTCCCCTTCGTTCATGGTGGATTAGTTAGGCATCGCAGCATTAAGGAACCGGAGTTGAATGTCATAGGGAAAGCGAAGATCCCAAAGCTACGGCTGGTATTCAGTGGATTAATCGGCGTCTGCTTTCCGGAAAAATTGTCGAGTCGAGAGAAAATGAGTCGTGAGTCGAGTCTTGAGCGAGAGTTTTGAGTTGAGCCTTATGAACTGTATACAATGTTGTTTGCTTATTGCTTTATGAATTGTTATATCTTGATGTGTTGAGAAGTTGACCCTTTCCCGTGGTACCTTCGATTCATGATGGCTACCCAGTTGACGGCGAAGAGCATACTGATTCCGGTGATACGGACGTCGCCGGAGATCATCTTTGATTTCCCCGACATCGAGCAGCCCGCGGCGATGGAGTTCGACCCCATCTCTCACCATATTGTATATACAGGGGATATTGTATAGACTTTCAGAGAGGACGGTGTTCCTGTGAGGCAGGAGGTGTTGCGACGTACAGTGAGTTTTCCTATACGGATTATTCAGGTGGTTAACGCTTGGAGGACTATCCAGCATGAGGGGGCTATGCCGGCCTCTTCTTCGTCTCCAAAGGGACCGATTGAGATTCCTAGAGCTACTATTTCCAAGATTTTGTCACGAGGACGTGGTTGAGGACCGAGGGTGAGATGGACCGCTCATAAGAGCGTGATTGGTCAAGGATCTGCAGGAGCATTTACCTCGAGGGCAGATGCTATTCAGAGTTCTCCAGTAGGACCGGGTTCTCCTTCTGTTGTTAGGATCCCCACCCCACCACTGGATCCACCTCCTGTTTGTGTGGTGTGCAGAGAGGCGGATTGTCTAGGTCCACGGCCTGATGATGATGTGACTGCAGGAGAGTATGTGTCGAGTGACGTGCCAGAGGACGTGCCAGTTGCAGCACCTTTCATCGATTTGACAGGCAAAGATCCGATGGAGGACGAGGACGAGGAGGATCCATCTGAGGATCTGGGTAATGATTTATAGATGTCGTGTTATCTGACTGCTGTTATATTTCTTTTTGGGATGACTGTAGTATATATCTTTTGTGTACAGTTAGTTGGTGACCAGTCGGGCTATTGATATTTTGTTGATGTAGGGTAGACTTGTGATTCTACTTTGGAGCAGCCCCCTGCGTGGGTGTCTGTCGGGAGTACCCCCAGGGTATGATAACTCTCGCGAGGGTATTCATATCATAGGTGTATTCTCTCATACATTACTACTATGTTCCTTTTGTACGTACTGTGTATGATGGGTATATATATATTATGCATGTATGTATTTCCAGAATGTAACTTGTGTCCTAGATTGCACCGTATTTCGAAATGCCGTAAGTACTCTGTGCGTGCTTACGGATGATGTTGTTTTAAAAAAAATGTACTGCATTTTTCGAAGGACACAAGAGTACCATTTTAAAAATCCATCGCATACAGGTTTAGTTTTAGTTTAGTAGCGGTCCGAAAACGGGTCGTTACACATTCCTACATCCCCCCTCCTTTTTGCCTATTATTATTTCTTCATCTTTGACAGGTTTAATGGAAGAAAGGCTATTGAGAGTTCTTAGGGAACACAAGGAGGCATTTGGATGGATTATCCATGACATCAAAGGAATAAGCCCATCCATTTGCACTCACAGAATCCATATAGAAGAGGACCACAAGCCAAGGGTTCAACCCCAAAGAAGGCTTAACCCAAATTTAAAAGAAGTGGTAAAACAAGAAGTTATCAAACTTCTTGATGCAAGTATAATCTATCCTATATCTGATAGTCTTTAGGTGAGTCCTGTCCAAGTGGTCCCAAAAAAAGGAGGGACGACAGTAACTGAAAATGATAAGAAATAATTAATTGTTGTTAGAAAAGTTACTGGGTGGTGTGTTTGCATTGATTATAGAAAATTAAATGAAGCCACTAGGAAATATCATTTCCCCCTCCCCTTTATTGATCAAATGTTAGAAAAATTGTCCGGACATGAATATTATTGTTATTTAGATGGCTATTCCGGATATATGCAAATACCCGTGGCTTTTGAAGATCAGGAAAAGACCACTTTTACGTGCCCATACGGAACATTTGCATATAGACAAATGCCATTTGGTCTATGCAATGCACCTGCTGTTGATGATTTCGGTAAGTGTACCAAATCATACAAGTAATAAAGTGAGTAAGTTAGTTATCATCTCTACAGGGATTGTGTTCGATTAGTTAACTTAACAAATTTTGTAACTATTTTGAACGAGGACCCAAATTTTGGTATTTGAAATTTAGAATATTTGTAACAACTCAAAATAACAATAACAACGATTTGAAATTCAAAGGATTAAAAACGACTAGGGATCGAATCCTCTTGTTTTCACTCTTATGCATTCAATCTAAAACCAATGCAAGTTATTCCATACGAATTGAAGTTCAAATCAACGATATTAGATTAAGTACAATTCCTTGTCTCATAAATCCTTTAACTAAACCAAAAATCCCTAATTCCTTAGGTGGCCAATGATACAGCTAAGCATAAAGATCAATGATTCATAAGAACACATGCTCATAAAGTTATATTCCTATAATCCACCTAAACATGACCAACAAACTTAGTTCAAGTTCAAAATCCCAATTTCCCAATTGTGAGACGAACCCAAAATCAATTTGATAGTGATGAATTACCAAAAACATTAAGAATAGAGATGAAGGCTCAAATATAAATGAAATAAACTTGCATTGATATAAGCAAGCCAAACTACATAAGAGTTTCCACAAAATTCATCTAACCCTAGCCTAAAAAGCTTAGTTACTCATAAAGAATAAGAAACCAAACCAAAAAATTGAAATAAAGATAGAAGACCACTCCATTGATGACTCAAATCCTTATTCTCAAGCTTGAATCCTCTTTAGAGATGGTGAAAGTGAAACCCTAGCATCCCTTGACAAGCCGCACGACGTTCTAGGTCTTTGGAATGGTCAACAATGATTAAAACATCAAAAATTCGTGTTTTTAACGCTAGCAGCGCGACCAGAGCGCTCCGGGTGTGCTCCGCGCGCAATCTGTGCGCTAAGAAACAGAATGGCATCAGATTTAGCGCTCCAGGACCGCTCAAGTGTGCTCTACGCACACGGGGTGCCCTCTTGCACCCGTTTTTCCACATTGTTTTGTATTTTGCACCTCTGTAAAGTCTGAATTAGCTCAAGGTGTATTCATGAAAATTGAAGCTATGGATGTTAGCTTTCCAATGGCACTGGTTGCATCTCATTTGGACACCTACAACTCCAGATATGATTAAAACATCGAACATGTGTCAAGCTGGGACAATATTACCTTATCAATTTGTAGCACAAATTACCCCAACTTAGAGATTGATTTAGGTCTCAATTTCTTCATCAAAGTTGTAGATAATTCTTCTACCTTTCCAACAAAACCAAGATCATCTCATTTGGATTAGTGTGGCTCAATATATAGCTTTTGGAATCTTCTTTGTCAGGAAATAGCGCTTCCAGGCGCGCTTTCAAGTCAATCATTTGGCTATGCTCCCATTCCTGTGCATTTAGAGATAAAAAATCATAAAAAACACTAATGCACAAATGTTAGAATGAATCCAAGTGAATACACTAAATCACCCAATTTAAGCAAGTAATCACTTTGAATTCTCTTCAATCACAACACAAATATCCAATTAAGCACTATAAATCTACATATGATGAAGACTTATCACAACCCTAAACTTAGCTCTTTGCTTGTCCTCAAGCAAACTCAATCAAAAACATGGGTTGGATTTCAAATAATTCCAATTCATCTAGGTAAACTTTTCATAAAATTTTTTGACAATCCATGCGCAATCAATTCACCTACTCTTTTGTATTCATGATTTCCAGTTATCACAAATCAAGTAACCAAAATGAATTTATTTACTCAGAGCAACAAACCAATTCCTATTACACCTTTCCAGATAATGTGTTTCACTCCACTCAAGTGTCTAAAGGGTACTGTTTACACTCAACTCACACCAAATGCAATCATCTACCATAGGCTTGACAAAATTCTAAGAAAGCAAAAAAAACACAAATGCCACACACATTATGAGATCTTTTCAAAGGGTGAAATGAGGCTTAGGTAAGGGAGGATGTTTCTTTGGATCTAAGCTAACTTAATTGGAGTTAAGAGATGCCTCTATTATTTCTTATTCATACCTTATATCAATTCACAAACTTCCCCCAATCACCTTCAACTTTAGTACTAACAAACCACATGAGAACTTTTTCCTTGCTTTCTCACTTGGATTTTTCTTTTCTTTTCTCTTTTTTTTTTTGAAATAACAATTTGAATCTTTTTATTGTTGTTCTCCTCTGGCTTTTTTTTTTTTGAAATAACAATTTGAATCTTTTTATTGTTGTTCTCTTCTGGCTTTTTTTTTAAATAACAATTTGAATCTTTTTATTGTTGTTCTCCTCTGGCTTGTTCATTTTTTTTCTTCTGAAATGACTACATGCACATGCTTTGTGTAGTCACCCCAAACTTAATTCACAACCAAATAACCAATTTTATAGAAAACAATCTCGCAACTCCAATTTAAAGGGACAATTGGTTTTTTCAGTTATTGGCTTGTATTGAGCTTAAAATTCAACAAACAGGCTTAAGGCTCAAAAGGGCTAGCAAAGGATAATATCACAATGGTAGACAATCAAAGGCTCTAGCTGTTCAAACAAAAATAAAGATCTCAATGATCTGTGCGTGTGTTCACATGCAATGCAAAAGCAATCAAGAACTGAGTCAAGTTCTGAAGAATTCATACAAATGGTGGAGCACTCAAGCATAAATAAATTCTTTTTTAGGCTCAAACACTCACAGATTTTGCTTTTGTAATGGGAAAAGATTCATGACCACTGAAATTCTCAAAAGTTACAGTTACAAGAAGCTGCTTAAAAAGGTTCATGTCAACAAAAATTTTAGCTCCTTGATCATACACATTATGCACATAATAAGAGTAACAATTCACACAAGATGACATGGAAGGCCGTAAAGTAACAAAGAGCTCAGTCATAGGGTGCATGGTATCAACTTTACACACAAACGAAAATAAATTCAACATAAAATTAAAAATAAAAAATAAATAGCAATAGAAGAGAAAGAAAGATAGAACCTTTGTGGTGAGCTGCTCAACTCAACTGCTAACTTGAAATGAGAAAGGTGGGCCGCTCGACGCCACCTCCAATGGGTTACCTCCCATGAAGTGATTTTTTTAACGTCATTAGCTAGACGCTTAAACACCCAAGTTAGGATGGATAATAAGAAGAAGATTTCATCATTCCGCTTTCTTCTTTTGGAGAGAATTCCCATGTACTTTGCATAAGGAAGTAAGTGTTCCCATGCTCCAACAACTAGACAATTGGGATATTGTTTTCCCCACTCTTTATCTTGAAGAACATCAAATTCATCTTGCAGAGGATGATTCTCTTCAATGCCCAAGAGTTGAGCTGTCACATGAATCTCTCCATGCCTCACCCTTAGGTCCTCTTTTATGTCACTATTTTTGTTTTTCAACTCTTCTTCCAATGCCACCATGAAGTTATGTTCACTCTCCATCTCCACTTTCTTCTACTCAAATTGGAATAATTGCTCTGATAACCTCTCACAACAAACCTCAAAGCTATCAAATGAAGCTTGGTTGGCTCTCATGAATTCTACCCAAACATTGTCGAGGTAAGAGTCTCTGTCATGGGATTCTTCAAATTGAGTTTGAGGATGTGACTCTTTGGTTTGCTCTGCAAGTTGCTTTGAGAGTTGCCCAATTTGATTCTCCAGATTTTTAATAGAGGCCTCTTGGTTTTTGAAATGAGACTCATGATTCCGGAAATTGGATTGAGTCATCTTCATGAACTGAATAAGAGCATCTTCTAAGGCACTTGTCTTTTCTTGCTTTTTAGGATGTGACTCTTCTTCTTCCAAGATACTTTCCATGCAATAGTCCTCTTCTTCTTCCACCATGACTAAGAAATCCTCACAATAGCCATTTCTATGCTTTCCTCGATAAAAGTCACATCTAAGAGGCTGCATGTAATAATCCTCTTCTTCTTCAGCCATGACTAAGAAATCCTCACAATAGCCATTCCTATGCTTTCCTCCACAAAAATCACATCTAAGAGGCTGCATGCTACAGGATAGATCTTCATCCATGATACCTTCCATGCAATAATCCTCTTCTTCTTCTGCCATGACTAAGAAATCCTTACAGTAGCCATTCCTATGCTTTCCACCACAAAAATCACATCTAAGAGGCTGCATGCTATAGAAGTTAAGAGAATTGTGAGCAACACAACAACTTTATAAGAAGAGAAAAGAAATTTTAAATTTTTGGTTTTTTTATATAAACAGAAAATAAATGTTCAAAATAACACTAGTTTGCCTTGTTAAATATCAATTCAACAATCCCCGACAACGGCGCCAAAAACTTGTTGACGATTTCGGCAAGTGTATCGAATCGTACAAGTAATAAAGTGAGTAAGTGAGTTATCGTCTCCACAGGGATTGTAATCGATTAGTTAACTTAACAAACTTTGTAACTATTTTGAACGAGGACCCAAATTTTGGTATTTGAAATTTAGAATATTTGTAACAACTCAAAATAACAATAACAACGATTTGAAATTCAAAGGATTAAAAACGACTAGGGATCGAATCCTCTTGTTTTCACTCTTATGCATTCAATCTACAACCAACGCAACTTATTTCATACAAATTGAAGTTCGAATCAACGATATTAGATTAAGTACAATTCATTGTCTCATAAACCCTTTAACTAAACCAAAAATCCCTAATTCCTTAGGTGACCAATGATACAGTTAAGCATAAAGATCAATGATTCATAAGAACACATGCTTATAATGTTATATTCCTATAATCCTCCTAAACATGACCAACAAACTCAGTTCAAGTTCAAAACCCCAATTTCCTAATTGTGAAACGAACCCAAAATCAATTTGATATTGATCAATTACCAAAAACATTAAGAATAGAGATGAAGGCTCAAATATAAATGAAATAAACTTGTATTGATATAAGTAAGCCAAACTACATAAGAGTTTCCACAAAATTCATCTAACCCTAGCCTAAAAAGCTTAAAGATGAAGACTCAAATCCTTGTTCCCAAGCTTGAATCCTCTTTAGAGATGGTGGAAAGTGAAACCCTAGCACCCCTTGACAAGCCCCATGATGTTCTAGGTCTTTGGAATGGTCAAGAATGATTAAAACATCAAAAATTCGTGTTTTTAATGCTAGCAGCGCGACCAGAGCGCTCCGGGTGCGCTTCACGCGCAACCTTCGCGCTAAGAAACAAAATGGCATCAGATTTGGCGCTCCAGGAGCGCTCAAGTGTGCTCTGTGAACATGGGGTGCCCTCTTGCACCTGTTTTTCCACATTGTTTTGTATTTTGCACATTTGTAAAGTCTGAATTAGCTCAAGGTGTCTTCATGAAAGTTGAAGCTACGGATTTTAGCTTTCAATGGCACCGGTTTCATCTCATTTGGACACCTACAACTCCAGATATGATTAAAACATCGAACAGGTGTCAAGCTGGGACAACATCACCTTATCAATTTGTAGCACAAATTACCCCAACTTAGAGATTGATTTAGGTCTCAATTTCTTCATCAAATTGTAGATAATTCTTCCACCTTTCCAACAAGACCAAGATCATCTCATTTGGATTAGTGTGGCTCAAGATATAGCTTTTGGAATCTTCTTTGTCAGGAAACAGTGCTTCCAGACGCGCTTTCAAGTCAATCATTTGGCTGTGCTCCCATTCATGTGCACTTAGAGATAAAAAATCATAGAAAACACTAATGCACAAATGTTAGAACGAATCCAAATGAATACACTAAATCACCCAATTTAAGCAAGTAATCACTTTGAATTCTCTTCAATCATAATACAAATATCCAATTAAGCACCATAAATCTACATGTGATGAAGACTTATCACCTGCCACTTTCCAGAGATGCATGATGTCTATCTTCCCTAATATTTTAGAAGATTGCATAGAGGTATTTATGGATGATTCTTCTTTGTATGGTACATCATATGATGCTTGTTTAATTATTATGGGACTTGTGCTGAAAAAATATACAAAAACAAATTTGGTACTGAACTGGGAAAAATGTCAATTTACGATTAGTGAATGCATTGTACTCGAGCATAAAATTTCTAAAAGAGGAATTGAGGTAGATCCTGCCAAAATAGAGGTTATTGCAAAACTTCCACCTCCTAATTCTATAAAAGCTATCAGAAGCTTTCTGGGTAATGCCGGATTTTACAGGAGGTTTATAAAAGATTTTTCAAAAATTACAAAGCTTCTATCAACCATTTTAATGAAAGATATGCCCTTTCAATTTTATGAAGATTGTTTGAAATCTTTTAACACTCTGAAAACAAAGCTGATTGCTGCACCTGTTGTTATGGCACCTGATTGGTCACTGCCTTTTGAACTAATGTGTGATGCTAGTGATATGGCAGTGGGGGCCGTTTTGGGCCAGAAAAAGGATAAGGTATTTCATGTCATTTATTATGCCAGTCGTACTCTTGATGATGCACAACAAAATTATATGACAACTGAGAAAGAGTTACTGGCAGTAATATTTGCTTTTGACAAATTTCATCCTTACCTGGTTTTATCTAAAATAATTGTTTATACTGATCATGCGGCTATTAGACATTTGCTTGCCAAACAGGATACTAAGCCAAGACTAATCAGATGGGTACTCTTGCTTCAAGAGTTTGATGTAGAGATCAGAGACAAAAAGGGAGTTGAAAATGTCATTGCTAATCATTTGTCCATGATTGATCCTGAGGTAAGACCAAATGTTGTTGAAGGGATAGAGGAAACCTTCCCTGATGAACAATTGCTGGAAATTTCTGAATTACCATGGTATGTAGATTTTGTAAACTATTTTGCTGGTAATGTTCTTCCTCCTAATTTATCTTATGCTCAACGAAAGAAATTCTTGTATGATGTTAAGCATTATTTTTTGGATGAACCATACTTATTTAAGATCTGTGCTGACAATATCATTAGAAGATGCATTCCAGAAGTGAAATTTAATTCCATTGTAGAGCATTGCCACTCTAAAGAAGTGAGAGGTTATTTTGGTCCCACAAAGATTGCACACAAAGTTTTGCAATGTGGTTTTTACTGGCCTAACCTTGTCAGGGATGCATACAATTTTGTCAAAACTTGTGATAGATGTCAAAGAAGTTGAAATATTTCCCAGCGACAGGAAATGCCCCTAAACAGTATTTTAGTCTGTGAACTGTTTGACGTTTGGGGCATAGATTTCATGGGACATTTTTCGTCTTCCTATAATAATGTTTATATCCTGGTTGCAGTTGACTATGTGTCCAAATGGGTAGGAGCGGTGGCTCTAACTGAAAATGATGCTAGGGGACTGATTAAATTTTTAAAGAAAAATATTTTCACTCGTTTCGGTACTCCCCGGGCAATCATAAGTGATAGAAGCTCCCATTTTTGCAATAAACAATTTTAAAATCTGTTAGCAAAATATGGAGTAACTCATAAAGTAACCACTCCTTACCATCAACAAATAAGCGGTCAAGTTGAAATTTCCAATCAAGAAGTAAAGAAAATTTTGGAAAGAACTGTTAACAATTCTCAAAAAGATTGATCATTAAAACTTGATGACGCTTTGTGGGCATATAGGACGGCATTTAAAACTCCTATTGGCATGTCTCCTTATAAATTGGTTTTTGGAAAAGCTTGTCACTTACATGTAGAATTGGAATATAGGACCTATTGGGCCATCAAATATTTGAATTTTCAAATAAAAGATGCAGGTGAGAAGCGGTCGTTACAACTAGATGAGATGGATGAATTCCGTCTAGAAGCATATGACAAAGCTAAACTATACAAAGAACGCACAAAGAAATGGCATGACAAGCATATTCTGAGACGGGAGTTTCAAGTAGGTGATAAGGTTTTAATTTATAACTCTCGTCTGCGTCTCTTCCCAGGTAAACTTAAATCCAGATGGTATGGACCATACAAAATAATCAAGGTATTCCCGTATGGAGTTATTGAATTACAAAAAGATAATGGGGAAACTTTCAAGATAAATGGCCAAAGGGCCAAGATCTATGAGGAAGGTTTCCAACAAGAAACCCTTACTGTCAGTTTAAAATAAGCTTTGTGAAAAATATATCCGTCAAGCTCAGGACGTTAAACACGCGCTTTGTGTGAGGCAACCCGTATTTATAAAAGTTTTGTTATCTGTATTTCTGTTTAAAAAAAAACCAGCATGGCCATGCTCAAGGATGCAAAGGCTGTAATGCGTGTCTTTCAGCTTAAAACCAGAATGAAGAGGTCATGGCTCTCATTAGCACGACTCTCTACTATTCACTCCAGAGAGAAAAACGAGAGAACACTTATTTTCTTGATCTTTTGTGCAGTTCTTTGTGTATTTCTCCATTAATCCAGGCCATGTAACATCCACATCTCTATTTCCTCTAAAGATCTATGATAGTTTAGGGATTTGTTGGTGTTTTTGGAGAAATCTCATGATATTACATACCCTAGATCCTAAATACATGATAGATAGATGTGTTTTAGACTTAGAAATCCAAATAGAACTCGTTTTGCATGTTAGGTGAGGTCTATTTTGCGAGATTTTGGTTCAAAAATGGTGAAAGTTGATGTTTTTCTCGATCTGGAACTACTTCTGCGATCTGGAAATCGCATCTGACAAGGGAGCATGGCCGTGCTCCTCGTGGACAGGTCGTGCTTCTAGGCCGTGCTGACTTCTTCAGCTTAAAGGCCCTAAAATGTTATTTTGACAAAATTATATTTTTCCTTGTTATATTGTTTAATCTATTTTTCAGGAAAAATGCCTAAAAGGGCCAGACATGACCATGCTGTCAAATCCAGAGTGCTAGCTCCTGTTCCAGGTCATAACTCTCTGAATATGAGGGAAAAATACCACCAGGTCCGAGGACTTTAGTTCCATCTTACCAGGTACCTAGACGAGCATACCTTAGACAAATTTCAAATGCTAGGCACAGTCACCACCTGGCTGGAGAGGATCAGATGGACGAGGGTTGCTGCCATACGACATCCCACTTACATAGAGCCGGTGATCGAGATTTTAGGTACACTGACGTACTACGATGCACCAAACCGAGAGGAGGAGTATCGGGTCAAATTCATGCTAGATGAGGTGGAGCATGATTGTTCTTTAGCAGAGTTCAACATCCATCTTGGGTTCCACACACCAGAGGAGGTCCAGACACATGCATATGAGGGGGCCCAACCATGATGTTCCTATTCAAAACTGGTCTGACGGAGTTACCTGGGCAGAGATGACAGGTGAGCCAGCTGCTGCTTACCATCCCAGGTAGTCAAAATCAAGTAAGCTATGCAACCCTATTCTGAGAACCTTACACAGTTGGATCTCTTCGTCGGTGCACGGTAGGTTCTCCAGTGAGAGGGTTGTCTCTAGAGGCGGCCTTTTCCTCTTATGGTGCATGACTAGGGAGGACAGACAGCCCTACAACCCTGGTATGTGATTCTTACGTACGTGCACTAATCTAGGCAAGAGGTTAGCTGCCAATAACACCGGACATGTGGTGTTTGGGTCATTCTTATCCCAATTGGCTTTTAACCTCGGTTATCAGCCTACTAAGGAGACCACTACTATTCCAATGGAGGGGATTACTCAGACTACTTTATTATCCATTGGTGTTCTCCGATGGAATGACCAGGGAGTCTTAGTTCTGGATGATGCTGTAGAGGAGCCCCAGCCTCTTCCATAGATGATGGATCAGGATGAGGGGCATGATGAAGATCAGCCAGAGGACCACGGGGAGGATGATGAGGACGTAGTGCAGGAGTTTGATCAGGCACCACCTCCACCTTCACCAGCTCATGATCAGCCACCACCTCCACCTCCATCACATCATCAGCAGCCTTATGATGATTATTTTCAGGAGCTGGTTCAGCGCTTCCATGCCATGAGGCAGCATTTTGATGCACGGTTTGACCAGATGGCTGTAGACTTTCAGGGAATGCAGCAGGATTATACCGCTCGATTTGATCAGGCATACCAGAGCCTACAGAGACTAGACTAGTCACAGGCTACCATCACAGAGCTTCTCTGGCAGATGCAGCTGCACTACCCGCTTCCACCCCCGCATTGATGCCATGCTTTCATGATATTTTGTACAAAAAGTGTTTTGCTTTTGTATGATTTATTCCAGGACATCTCAGGGGAGTTTTTATCTCTTTATTATTTTTGGTATTTTATTTTGATATTTGGATAGGTGACACCATTGATATTGCACATATTAGACGTTCTTTTATTTTTCTTTTACTAGCTTTTTGGTATTTAGCTAGTAATAAGTGTGGGGAGAGAACAACATGACTCATGAATTCTCAATTAAAATTGGAAAATTGAAGTTAATTAATTTTTGAGAAATTAAAATTTCTAGACAGTTTTAAATCTCTTAAAGAAAATATATTCTGAAGAGCTGAAAAATTAGAATAAGCCCTTCATTGACAATTTTTCCAAGAATTAGAATAAGCCCTTCTATATGTGAGAATTCGAACCTAATCTAGGGGTTACACTAAACTGATTGATTTTAAAACCCCTATTTTTTATTTGAGTTATTTTTCAGTGACATCTAGAACTTGACATATGGCCATTCGAAGCGAAACTAATTCACAAAATTTTTGAAAAATGATTAGGCACTTAAGATTATTTCTAGCATCCAACACTTTAAGTTGAAATTTTTTACCAATTAGTTGTCCACTTTGAGCCTTAGAAATAAAATTCTTTTGATACCTCTGATTTCTTTGAAAGAACTTAAAAATTGGTTATCGTTGAGTTAAAAAGAGCAGCTTGGCATTGGTGAAAAATAAATTGAGAAAAAAGAAAGAAAGAAAAAGAAAAAGGAACATTTTTGTGATGAGGAAGTTCAAAAAAAAAAAAAACAAAAACAAAAAAGGTTGTTGTATACCTAAAAATGCTAAAGTTGTGAAGCAAGGACATATGCTCAAAAATAATTACTGATTTTAACCCTTGTAATATCCTTTTCTTGAACCTTCATACCTTGAATTTTTTCCCATAGCCTTATTACAACCTTTTAAAGATCTTTGATTTCAATTTTTTTCTGTGAATTGTTAGTCGAGTTTTAGTCTATTGTCAAGCTTATGATAATACATTGTCTATATATATATATATATATATATATAGTGTGAATTTCTCTTACCCATTGATACACTTGAGAGATTGAAAGGGAGTGACACATTCTTGGTTGGTTTGATTTCAAAGGTGCTTATTTTTTCTAATTATCCAATCAAGTGAAAAATATTTCTCTCAAAGAGATAAAAAGTTATTTTTCAAAAAAATATTTGTTCTGCCACATTAATTGGTCAACTATCATTGATAAATTTTTTTGAGAATTCATAAACTAATTATTTTTGCTTGAGGGCAACCAAAATTCAAGTGTGGGGGAATTGATAAACACCAATATTGCACCATTTTTACAAAGATATTAGAATGTGATTTGAATAATTATTGAATATTATCAATTGAAATTCACTCTCTTTTAATCTATATTGTGTAGAAATAGAAAACTAGGCAATATAGTGGTCAAATACAGTTACGGGCTTGAAATTGGGCCAAAAACTAGGCGTAGAATGCTAAACCAACCTTCAACACGGCCTGTACATGGCAGCACAACCTTGAGGCGGTTTAAAAAGCAGATCACAGCCTCTTCATTGACCAGCACGACCTCTTCTTTGACCAGCACGACCTCTTCATTTGACCAGCACAGCCGTGCTTAACCAAAAATATCAGAAAATCATATCGGCAAGGTCGGTGACGCCTAAAACAGGTGTAAAGGGAGCACGGCCTTGGAGCACGGCCGTGCTGGTGTTTGTTGAGCCCAAATTTTGCCTATGAAAGGAACGCTCAGCAGAACATTTGAAGGTTCCCCGGGATTGATTCTCTCCCAATTCTCTTCTTTTCTCTGTAATCTTCTAGTCTTACTTTATAGTTGTTATGCAAGTTTTAGTTTTAAATATGTCTTTTGTAAACATGTTGTTGTTATCTTCAAATATGTTTAGAAACTAATCTCATCATTGAGGTGACGGGAGATCTTTTACTTTATTTGTGATATCTTTATGATTTATAATATGTGTGTTTAAATCCTTTTGATTAAATTATTCCTGGTAATATTACTTTAAAAAGAATTAGCTACTCTTTACACAGTTAATTAATTGTTCGGCGATCGTACCTTGAATTAATTAATAGAACTCTAGGAATAATTGAATCTGCATGCTCTGCTGGTTCAAGGATTGCATGTTCATTTTCAGTTAGTCATTGAATTGATAAATCTATTGACACTTCATGCTCTTCCTGTTTAATTACTTTGCATGATCAAACTGAGTAATAAATTAGAAAGAAGATTGTTAATATTGCATGATCATTGGGTGTTAATAGCTTTTAAATAGGTGATTAGTAATCAGTAAGAATTATTACTCATGTTATAAATTAATCAAATACACAGATGTAAGTATTAGTGAACCCATTACCTTAGTGCTTTTATTATCTAATTCCTTTCTAAAATATTTTATAATCTCTTTTCTACTTAATTTTTATACACTCTTTATTTAAAGTACACTTTGAATCATTTCTCTAAATAACAAATTGATCTAAGTAGAACAGTAGTCATTTCAATTCCCTGTGGAGACGATAATCTTTTATACTATAACTTGACAAGATCGTATACTTGCAATTTTGACCGAACAGCCCCCTTCTCTGATGCCCTGATTTTCTTTGCCTGGGCAGAGGCTTTCTTCTAGTCAACAAATTTCAGTGAGCACATGATTGGGCCCAAATAGTATCCCATATCTAGTAGGGTCGGTGGCCCTCGGGAGGACACTGTTAAGCATGTCAGAGAGGAGGTAGGAGGCCATCATGTGAAAGTCCTTCTCGATGACCTCCTCATCGTCGGTTTTCCATGCAACTTTCTCCTGTATTAAGAGAACATAAATAATAGTGGTTAATAATAAAATTTATGATATATTAAAGGTAAAATAACATACGAAATAAATATTGCAACGTACTCTGAAGGCACTGAATAAGTTGTCCTGGTCATCATCAGCGAGCTGACCCCACGATGTCAAAAGCCCCTGAAAATTCTCCTCAATAACGGTCGTGATAGCCTTCGAAGCTGCTTTTGAGGGAAAGAACCTTAATAATAAAAATATGCCAATCAAAATAACACACAAAAACATGTACATATTGTAATAAAATTCAAAATAATTTTTTTATTAATACTTATCCTTTACTGGCTGGGTAGATTATAACCCGTCCATTATGCAACATCTCAATCTCATTGATAAACCCCAATTTTGTCTATTGTTATGGGAACTTTTGATATTTAATCATATCATTTCATGCTACTCAAAGTATAAAAGTATTCTTTGTGTCTCGTTTTGCAGAATTATCACAAAGACAACACTTTGAGTGAAAAAGGCATAAACGGAGCTAAAACTGACAAGATTTGAATATTTTTGAGATTTTGGACATTCAATACGGCCATACCTAATACCTAGTATGGTTATACCTAATTGCGCACAGCATTTGGGGCGTACCCCATCGTCAGTACAACTTGGCGCTAAAGTCCAATATGGCTGTATACAAAGGCAGTCAGGCCATATTTAAAGCAGTCGGGCCACACCTAGTGTAAAAGTACGAGCCAACACTGAGACTAAAGTGCAATACGACTATGTATAAAGTTGACACGGTCGTACCTAAGCCCAGAACGCGCAGACTTGAAGCCAGTTTGACCTAGTGCGTAGCAAAGCTTATAAATAGGCATTCTCAACCCTTTTTGAGAGACTTTAAAAAAAAAGCCTTCTGTCCTTTTGCTGATCATGTCACATTGTTTGCCGTCAAAGCTCTGGAGGAAGGGAGAATCACAAAGAACATGCTAAATAGCTATCGTCATACTGAAAGGATGTCTGAGTTTAGATTTAAGTCTGTCTATTATGGATTCTTGTTTGTGTTGATGTTATTTTATGTTATTTTCAAATATCATGAGCAGCTAAATTCATCACTACAGGTGATAGGGACCTTTTACTATGTTCTTGATATTTATCTAGTTATTATTATGAGTTTTCTATTATGCTGTTGATTGTATTGTTTCTAATGCTTTAATCCCAACCGGCTTGATCACTTTTTACCGAGTTAATTGATTGTAGGTGATCGCACCACAATTAGTTAATAGGACTCTAGGAATAATTAAACTTGTTAATTATGTTGGTTTAAGGATGATTGTTTGTTTCTAATCAGTTATTGGATTAACAATCTCACTGTTGCTTAATGCTCTTTCTAATAAATGCCTTGCATGATCATTAGGGTTAGTAGTTAGGAAGAAGACTGTTGCATGATCATTGGGTATTGATAATACTAGAGTGGGAGGTTAGTTTTCAAATAGGAAATATGATTCACAGTAATTAACTAGTGAATTCAAGGACTAAATATTTAACTAGTGAATTCAAGGACTAAATATTAGTGAACTCGGTTCCTCTAAGCTTTCCATAATTGACTTTATCTCGTCTGCGAATTTGCTTTATTTCTATTGTCTCTGAGTTGATTTTTATTCTCGTAATCACTACCTTCATTAGTCTAGATAACATAGGATCTTTATTACATTAGTACTCACGCATTCCCTATGGGTTCGACATTAGGAGTCTAAATATACTCCACTTTATTATGAATTGCGATAAGGTGCACTTGTCTTCAGTTGCAACATTCACCCTCCTCCTCTTGTGAGACCTTCTGCTTAACACCTACTGAATCAGGTGAATAGCATATACTATGCCCCTCCTCAGACTGGTAAGTATCTGCCATCGTCTCAAGCATAAAGGGAACTAGAAGTGCCACGCTCCCATGTGTCTGGAAACCTGCGTTGGAAATCATACGAATCTCATGAAAAGTAGATGTAGGTATAACCAAAGGGGGAATTTGTGTAGGTACAACTGGAGGTGGAGGATGTATCGGTGTAGATATAGCCAAACGCTAATGTAGATACAAAAATCGAATAACCATCTACTACATCACGTCTGGTGATGCGATTCATCGGATGAGTACTGGTGACAACCATCTTCCCCTTCCCTGTAACAACACCGAGTCGTCTAGATGGTTCGAATGCTCTTGATGTCATGTCTATGCTGCAATCATTAGAAAATTAAACCAAGGCTAATAAAAGTAAAAAGATGACAACAACACAATAAATTTAGAACTTGAGAAATACTATGTATATTCACTAGTAAAATCAACCAAGATACATAACAGACTAATAAAAATAGAAAGATAACAAGAATACAAAAAAATATTTCAGAATTTGAGAAATAATATGTTCACTAGTTAACATACATAATTTTACAAAATAAAACAAAATAAATTCAAAATTTTAGAATTTGATGCTTCATTCTGCCCATTCTGTCTCATCATCATCTTACTATACTTGTATACTGCCCATTCTACCCATTGAATTCCTTTTGGATGGGAGACGGGTCGGTCGTTACAACGATCTAACTCTGCAATGACCGCTATCACTTGATCATCAGAGAAGTCATCTCTTACTGACAAAGAGGCATAGTTAATAGGCGTAGCTCCCACAAAAACGTCGTTCGTCGTTGGAAGCGACTCGGAAGAAGTGCCATATGATACAGCCTAAGACTCTCGGGCTTAGAGGACGAAGAGTCCTCATGAACCACTAACTTACCCTTCTGAAGGCTGGAACTACTTTGAGAACCTGTCACAGCTAAAGCAAAACGAATATAATAAGTACCTTAAGTTCAGAAGCTGAGTGATAGAAAGGAGCAACAAAAAGAAAGGCTGAAGCTTTATGGGTGAATAAACCATCGGCAAAAGCAAAGGCAAACGTAACGAACAAGTAGAGGAAAACTCTCCCAATTGCAACGTACTTATGTGAAACAGCGCGAAGGGCATGATGTGACTGCTATTGACACCGGTCATTCAAAGGTCATAGGCTTTAAGCCCTCAATGCCCCATTTGCAATTCTTAGGGTTTAACGCTGAAATAAACGATTCAATTGATCAATATCTATGGCACTAACCGAGTCGGCCTAATGAAAACATTGTAATGACACAAGCTGCTAGACAAGTATAAGTCGGATGCACACTATCTAATAAATAACCAACTTGAGGGCAACTGTTTTGGACCAATATCTCAAATACTTTGTCCCAGTGGACCTCTAGCCCATTAGCAGGGCCCAAAAGCATAAATATGAGACACACAATGTTGTAACTAACAAATAATGCCAAGTAACAAGGCATGGTCAGATATACATCCCAAAACGGTCAAACAAATCTGACAGGAGTGAACAATAACAGTAACGGTCAAATAAAGCTCCTTAACCGTCATAAAACCATATCTCAACAGAAATAACTGTAACCAACCTTTAACTCTTTCGGTAAGACCTTATAGATATCAGATTCCTCTCAAAATCTAGGTACATTTTCATTTTCTAGACTTGTTGATATTATACACTCACTAACTTGAGCATCAGAGTCCTTATAGATGACCACCACCATGTCTCCTGGAGCTGCACGCTGTCACCAACAATCTCATAGAACTTGTTGATCACACATCACCATTTTCATCCTCTTGAAGATTTTTGCTAGATCATCAAATCTGTAAGTTCGCACTTGAACATAATTAATAAGTATTTCATGTATTTCACACATCACTCACCAACATGTATTTTATTCAAATATAAAAAAAAATTAAAATTATTTTAAAATTATTTATACTAATAGAAAATTATTTTAATGATTTTTGTTTGGTGAAAAAATTATTTTAATGATAATAAAATATGAAAAGAGTTTTTCTAACATGTGCAACCTTGCACATGTTAAAGCTCATTAATTACTTAACTTTTTTTTCTTTATTAATTACTCAATTTTCTTATTAATTACATAGTTTTCTATTTATTTTATGGATTTAACCTCTCTTTCCACCAAATAGGAAAGTGAAAAATTGATAAGGAAAAAAGTTAAATAACTAATGAGCTTTAACATGTAGAAGGTTATACACGTGAGAAAAACCAAAATAAAAAAATATAGATATTTAAAAATTTTAAATTTCAAAAATTGGTCAAGTTAATTACAATTAATCAAATGATGATTAATTACAAAACTTTTATAATTAAAAAATATCTTTAAAAACTAAAAACTTCTATAATTAAAAATATCTTTAGAAACCTGATACAATTAGTAATTAATAGACCCGTAATCAATGAAAAGTTCGATTACGGATGGATCAAATTTCTAGTTTCTAAATTTATAAAAATTCTACCTGTTTCTTAAGAGTCACAAATTGTAGTCCTTTATAAAAAAAAACTAATATTTCTAGAATCAAGCGATTAATATGACTAACATATTTACCAAACGATTAATATTAATTGAATATACATCTGTTGTCCTAAAAAATGGTGTCACTCTGTCTTCTACCAATTAAAGGTTGAGAATATGCATATGTATTAATAAGTTATAATTTTATTTTATTATGTGGTAAATTGTTATTAGCGAGGGACAGAGAATGTGACAGAAAAGTGAGACAAGAGATTTTCATCCATATAAATTAGTTTCTGTTTGTTTTAGATTTTAGGCAATCCTGAATCAATTCTGGGAGCAAAAACAAGGTTAATACAACTACAAATCACTATTCTTGTATTTGAGTGGTAAAATCTCAGTAGATAAAATTGATTCTACTGTGAGTATAATTAATTCTGATGGAAACAAGAAGATCCTAGTTTCTACGTTGAATAAAATCAATTCTGAGTGTGAGACTCACAAAATTCTATAGATTTACACAGTAATTCTACTTTTATTATCGAAACAAAATTAATTCTTCTAAACCCACTTTTAAAATATAATTACTAAACATAAATCAATTTTTTATACTTAATTTTTTTAAAATCAATTTTTCTAAAATCAATTCTATCAGAGTTTAAAACAAATCGACTTTTACTTAATTGTTTGGCTGCTTGGATATCTGTACACATTCTCTGGTATTAAAAAAAACTTTACATATTCTTGACCTCTACGTTCCCGAAGTGTCAGCGGGCGTTGGGGGCGTCACAATACATTTTTTAAGGGTTATTATATTTAGGTAAATTCTTCCATACCCAGGAAAAAAAGTGTGTATTGATACCCATCCATTAAACAAACAAAAATAATATCAATAAAAATAAAATAAAAACTATAATTCAAATATAAATTATAAATAACAAAACAAATAAAACCTATAAAACAAACTCGAAATAAAAAAATAAATTGAAATATCAAAAAAAATTGAAATCGTGTATGAAATAAGTAAAACAATAGAAGAAATTAACAAAAATATAATTTTATTATTAGGAATGAAATAAGAAAAGAAGAAAAAGTTAGGAGTGAAATTAAATAGCTTACACAAATATTAGAATATTATTTAAGCAGTGATCCAAATAACAAAAATAGAGAAAATTTTTTTATAAAAAATAAAATAGAAAAAGAATAAAAAGACTCCTTAGAGAAAGTCAAAATTTATTAATAAATATAGAAATTTTTTCAGGAAATTTATCCTATACACTTACACTAACAACATGTATAAAAACTAAGCATTTAATTTCACTTTAAAAAAGCTAAAAAATAATATGGCATCACATAATTAGTTATTGGGTATTCATACCCAATTAAATTCCTGGGTATGGGAGTTCTCACCTTATATTTAAACTCTTTCAAAAACTCAACACCCATTTAACACCCTTTTTTTTTATTTCTCTCTTCTTATTACATTATCTATCAATTACATATATCACTGCTCTCTCTTTTATTCATATACTACCCCCGTCCCTTTTTATAAGGCTTTTTTGACCAATACACATGAATTAAAGAAATAATTATTTACAATAAATTTGTCAACAATGTGTACCCTTTAATAAATTTTTTACTTAACTGAGATATTGTATTTTCTTTCCACTTAATTAGGGATATTTTTTGTAAAAAAATAATTAATACACTTAAAAAATTTATAAATACCTTATATTATATTATAGGACAAAAAAAATTCTCAAAAAGACTTTATACAAGCGGATGGAAGGGGATGGAGGTAGTATTTCTCAGGGTGTCCGTGACTCCATGGGTGTTGGGATGTACGCAAAACATTTTTCTTAAATCAGAATCAGAGTGGTGCTTCGATTCCATTCACCCTTTGTGCTAGAAACGTTTTCACGTACGGTCAATGTCAATGGCAGATAGGATCAGCGCTTTACCAGATTCAATTCTATGTCACATTCTCTCTTTTTTATCAGCCGAACAAGCCGTTGCCACCAGCGTTCTCTCAAAACGGTGGAAGCCACTCTGGCTAGCAATTCCCACTCTTAACTTCGACGATGAAAGCTATTTGCAAAACAAAGACACCTATTCTCGTTTTCTTGAGTTAGTGTACACAGTTATGCTCTTGCAAGGTGGGGAACAACCCATTAATAGGTTCTGCCTCAAGTGTGCGTCTTCTTTCTGTGACCCTTCAGTTGTGAACACATGGGTTATGGCTGCAACACAACGCAAAGTTGAGCATCTCAGTCTTTCTCTGCCTCGCACCATCAGCTTGTCGTCTAGTGTTTTTAATAGCAAAACTCTTGTCGTTTTGAAGTTGAGAGGGTTAACTTTGAACTGTCTTTCTTCTGTTAGTTTTCCTTCCCTCAAAATACTTCACTTGAGGTTGGTTCGTTTCCAAGAGAAAAGATACCTTGTTGAGATTCTTTCTGCTTGTCCAGTTCTAGAGGTTTTGCTGATGGTATTTTTAGAAGTTACCAACTTTTATAGAGCTCATATTTCTGAGTTAAAACACCTACCCAAATTGGTCAAAGCTGATATTTGCCAGTCATCTTTGAATTTACCGTTAAAACCATTCTATAATGTGGAGTTTCTATGTGCAGAAGTGGTATGACCACAGTGCTTTCTGAATCTGCTTACATTTTGTAGTTAATTTGTTATCCATTTTCATGGCTAAATGTATTCAAATATACGAAATGACAGATGCTAATGTTTTGTGCTTGTAGGTACAACCACAGAAATTACCTGCACATAAACTTTTCAATTTAACCTACATGGAACTTAGATTATTAATCCATTACTACTGGGATTGGTTAACTAAATTGCTGGGATATTGCCCCAATCTTCAAAGTCTTGTGATTGAAAAGGTTTGTTAAATTTAAGAATTTTTTTTTTGGCATTCTCCTTGCTTCAGTTAATTTTTATCTTTTTTTTTTTGGGTTTATTGTTGACAGTGCGAAGACTATTTTAGTAATGAAGAAAATTGGGTGCAGCCACAATTTGTCCCCGAATGCCTTTTGTCACAACTAAAAAGATTCTGTGTTCGAAGTTATGAAGGCGGGGACAGTGAGCTTCAATTTACCAGATATGTTATGTGCAATGCAAGAGTCTTACGGAAGGTGACAATTCTCAGTACTTATTACTCAGATCCAATGGAAAAGTTGGAAATGATTAAAGAATTATCCCTGTGTCCAAGGGGCTCAGACACATGTGAACTTCATTTTGAATGATGAGGTAGCAGTAGTTGTCGGAGGAATGCTTCCTACATGTGCAATTTCTGGTTTGGTGGTTTTGAAGGGCTTGCAATTTGTCTATTGCGTATTCATACTTATTTTGGAAGTTCGGTTTCTTTTTTAGTAACTAAAAAGATTCTACCATGAATGACACTAGAGAGATCCTAAATCAATCTGTACTGTTTTGCTTGCTTATTTATGTTGCCTGCTTTTTATAATCTCACCTTTACTGATCCGTGTTGTCAATTTATATTACAAGCAACCACGCCGCACTGGTTTTGGCCAATTAAGGGTACCCCGCCGCAGTCCTTAGTTGAGTTGAAAGCTAAGGAGTACTTTAATCGTCTAGGGCCGTTTGGTGGCTATGATAGGAAAGACAGGATATGATAAGCAATTATATTTTGTCTTAATCCAGTATTTGTTGAACCAGCATGATATGATAACTCAATCCAGTCACCTATCATATCCTGTCTATCTAGTTAAAATTTTATCTTGAGGTGAGAGCTGGGTTAGAAACAACAGGATAGGATAAGAAATTTGTTTTCGTATTCACTCTTATGAAAAATAATTTAAAATCTAATAAAATATAAAAATATTATAAATAAGAAGTATAATCGAAAAATTAATAATAAAAGTTATTGAAAATAAAATATAAATATATATATATATAATATAATTAATTTTAAATTTTATAATTATATGTAAATTTTTAAAAAGAACAACTATGTTATTTTTCATAATACAAAAAAATTAAATTTTAAAAGAATAATTTAAAATACAAGAAATAAAAAATATTTAAAATAAAAACTAAAATAGAAAATTATTATTAATATTAAAAATTTTACAAATTATAAAAATTAATTTAAACTATTAAATATCTAAATACTTAATTTTAAAAATTATATGTAATTGTGTCATATGAATAATTTTGTCATTTTATATTATTTTTAAAAAGCTAAAGCCATGATATAATGATATCTAATTTGTTATCTAGTGTGCACCAAACACATAATATGATAAGAGCTTATCATGTCTATATTTTATCACTTCCTTATCCAGTTCTCTATCATATCTTGTCTCTATCCTATCATGTTCACCAAACGAACACTTAAGGTTCACAATGACCAAAGTAGCTTTCTAATAAAAAATACCTTCATACCTTTATCTTTTCACTATCCCTTACCACCCATTTACTCCGTTGATTTACTCGTCTAGTGTAAGTCAAGATTACCATTTGCGATTTATTTTTTATTTTTTTGAGTCATGGTTGGCAACCACAATTTATGTTTTATTTTTTATTTTTATGGGTTGTAAATTGTATTCATGATTTACACTATTTTTTTTAAGTCGTGATTCAGGTTCACAACACACCTTTTTTTCAGTTTTTTTAAATTTTTATACACGTACCTTTTTTTATTTTTTGATATAAATCGTCAATGGTATTTACGACACTCATTTTCTTTTTCTTTTTCTTTTTTTCCTTTTTTTTCACTTAAACCGTGATTTTTCTTTGAAACCTAAACTTTTTTTTAATAATGAAGCTCTAATTATAGAAAAGTGCTATGTGAACAAGGATAAACTCTAATTTTTCTGATAACAAAACCCTAATCTGTCAGGATAAATATTACAAATGCATTAAAAGCAAAGACAAATATTACACATGCATTAAAAACAAAGGTAAATATTACATCCATAAAATTAAAATTCATAGCTTAAGCATTTGTCTCTTTATAAGGACAATTACTTCTATTATGTCTCTCAGTGCGACAATAATCTCATTTTTTTTTCTGATTCAGAACCATTTCATTCATCTCATTATGTATCTGAGATGTCCATGGTCTCCCCATGGTATCTTTTTGCATGAGAGGATTAGGCTTCAACGTAGAACATGTATATGATGGCCAATATTCTTCATCTCCAAGGGGATGAGACTCGTGTTGATAAACCTTGAAGATATTCTCCAGTCTGTATATTGGGTCAATATAAACCTGACAATCCACAGTGCAAGAGCACACAACGCAATGATATATGTACAAGGATACCTCAATATCCTTGAAATTCTCCACAATCACACCACCAATTGTTTAAATTAACCCTACATATCATTGCACATCGGTCGACATGTGAGTTTGTCATCTCTTCTACCTCGAACTATAATGATGCCCTGGTATAACTACGAACACAGTGAGAGCTTGCTAGGCGCCTATTTTCAAGCAACGATGTGGATAGCTCCTCACAGTAAAAATGTCTTGCACTCATCGTGCTAAGTGCTTTCACCCCTTCATCCACAAACAATGAAGTCAGCATATAAAATGTAGTCTTCACCAGGGCTATAGGCAACGCTCGTGCTCCTTTTAAAATTGAATTCAAGCGTACTCTGCAAGATTGATAGTCGTATGTCCATATCTTTTTCCTCCATCATAAGCCTGAGTCTGTTTCTCTCTTGGGATAGCCACTCAGCTGCTTGTCTGAATTCTGATCTTATGGCAAGAAGTTTTGCCTCAAATCGTGGTTGTTGCATCTCATATCCTACAAAAATATGAGAATGATAAGTAAATCAATTAGCAAGCATAATTGAAAAAATTAATGACAACTTAAACATTTAACTCCTTACCCATATTGATGACATGTATTTTTAGATCCGAATTTTAATTTTTTTTATTGAAGTTTCTTGCAATATGCCGAATACAATAAACTGATTGTACGTTCGGCTCAACCCACCCAACTTGTTCGAATTTCAAAGCTGTCAGAAAACCTTTTCCTCTGTCTGATATTATACGTAAATTTGGTTGTGGTGTGACAAACATGCGGAAATTATATAAGAACCATGATCAAGTTTCTTTTGTCTCTCCTTCAACAATTGCATATGCGGAAGGATGTTACAGTTTCCATCTTGTGCGACATCAACCAATAGTGTACCACGATACTTTCCAGTTAGAAATCCCTGGTATGGAATTAAGGACATCGTTCATCCATCTAGGCAACATGGCAGTCACCAAATACCTTTGCCATGGCTTTTTGTTTTTCCATATACCCCTTTCGATAAGTTATCGCGTAGTGAAATTGATTTCACACCTCTTTAATAAGGGCTTTGACTATTATCCCAGGATCTGCCCTTACTAAACCAAGAACACTATCAGCAATAATGAATAAGTCTAATTTGGTGTGATCTTGTGAGATCGTTGAGGTTGTACAAGTGTGGATGCCATCAATTTTCTTTATCTGCCATTTACCGCACCTTTTGTTATATGATGCTCTAATTTGCCATTGGCATCCATTACCAAACTTTACACATTCACCAACGTACCTATCTAGGCGTGATTCTTTTACCTGATAGTTAAACGAATTTTTAATATGGTGTTGCTTAATGGCATTGATTGTTTCTTGCTTTGATTCAAATGTCATTCCCATGGCAAGATCATTGTCGAACCATACATTGCTGCCTCTTTGTCTGTAATCCATACACCCACCAGATCTTCGGTTTCCTGACTGTAAATATTGGTAAAAAATGGAGAGGTATAACATGTAGTCTCATATTGGACGGTCCAACATCGTCAGTAATACCTGTACAATCTTCATTGAATATCTCGAAGTTTTCATCTTCACTAAAATCAGTCACGTGCTCTCTAATAATTGGATCATTGAAAATTGTAGACGACATGGGAATGTTAGACATCTACAGACAAATCAAAATGAAATGATTAGTCATAACTATATAACTAATAATTTAATTTACTTTTAAAAAAACAAAACCTTTGTAATCAAATGACCGTAAGTGTTACTAATGAAAGTCTCAAACGAGTGAAAGTGAAAGTGTTACGGCTGAGAGTCTCAAATAAGTGAACTGAAAGTGTTACTTTGAAAAAATTAATACATTCACATGTTTTCTCAAACACGTAAATACCTTATTGTATATAGCGTTTGGTTTTTTACCCACGTTTATGTTCGCTGGTGAATGACTTGTTTGTGAAGAAGAGACTAATGCATGGGAATCTCATAATTGTAAAAGAGACTAATCCATGAACTCACTTGTCTTATTTTTCTTCATCACAATATTGCATTTTTTTTAGCGTTGCCAGGGAGGTTATGCATAGGAGAATCACATAGGCATGCAGGAGAATCATATAGGCATGTGAGGATGAGTAAAGAAATACTTATGTGGTATTTTTTTCAAAAAAAGGACCACATTAGTATAATATTTGTAACATAAGGACTACTTCGAAACAAAAAAAACAAGAGGCACTACATTGGTGTAAACTTTACACATAAGAGACTAAATCCAATGCCATCCCCAGAGGTTCCTCAAGTGGGAAACACATTGTTCAAATGAGAAAGCAAATAAAAACCAAGCACAAGACAACAAATATTCCGGGCCTTCAAACATCCCTAGTCCATATGCCATCCTCTACATTGACGAGTTCAGGCTCTTGATCTGGGATGCCTTGATCATTATCAGCAATGTTCACACTAGGATTAGCAGTGGCATCGAAAGCTTCCGAACCTCCTGACTGGTCGCTTTGTCATTCTTGCTACAGTTCACAATCATGTCATTGATTATGACCCCAGTGAAAACCTCAAAAATTTTAGGAGCTGCCACCTATGTTTATTAAGGAAAACAATAGGAAAAACCTTTTTTGAAAATAATTAAAAAAATAGTCATTTGAAATTATGCATGGAGAATGTTTTAGCACCTCTATGACGCCATTTGAAAATGAAACCCTTTAATTGTTTAAAAAGACTGTTTGCCTTAAAGAACTACTTCCTTAACGAAATTTATTTATTTACCATCAAAAAATGGAAGGAGCCCAAAAATGACTAAATCGTGCGAGTGACATTTCGGGTGCTTCTAGCCATGATTATGCTCGCATGAAACAATTAAAAGAAAGAACTTTCAAATAAAATAAATTAAAAAAGAAAGTCAACCATTTGAAAAGGACTTATTTTTACTACTTATTTTAAACAATATTACACAGCCCTCTTTCAAAACAAGAAGTGGGTTGGAAGCCCAATTTACATTTAACTTCAATAAAATTCTTTTTTTTTTAACCTCTTTATAGTAAAATTGGCCAGAAGCCCAATATATGTTGTTGGTTACAAATGATCCCTAGGCCTAAGACTTATTCTTAATTTTATGAAGAAAATTATAAAAAGATCCAAAACCATTTCTTTTTTAAATCTTATTTATTTTTATTGCAAAACGCTATTAACTATTAATTGTCAGACTTATCAATTAATATTAAGATTTAATATAACTGAAACTCTAAAATAAATTTATTTATTTATTTTATTTAAACCTTCTAATATTATTAACTATTAACATAATTAAATAAATTAAAACATCTGGAAAAAAACAATATAACCGAAACATAGACATGAATTGTCCCTTTTTCTGTTTTTTTTTAATAAAAATAAGTAAAAATAATATTTCAATTATTTCATTTTGAATAATAACATTTTATTTACAAAAAAAACAGATTGGAAAAATAAGATAAAAATGAAAAATTAAATAAATGAATATTTTCTGAAAACCCTAGTTTTAGCTTGGAACCCTAATCTTAGTCGTCATGGAGGCGCGACCACATAGTAGGGAAAAGAGGCAGAAAAGAAAAAATGCAAAGGAAGAAGAAAACACAGAAATGAAGTAAAAATGCACAAAGAAAAAGCTAATATTATAATCACATCCCCAGTGTCAATCCATTACACAACCATATGATAGAAATGGAGACAAAAATAATAAGGATGTCTCTTTGATGCTTCTAGACGGTCCATGAAGACGTCACATTCAACATGCTCCTTCTTGAGCATCTCAATCTCTTTAATAGGTTTAGCCAACTCGGTGGTTAGTTGATCAACCCTACCCGCATCCAACGAGAGTTGGGTGATGGTTTTGTTTTTATCCTTAAGTTGTTGGACCAGCTTCTCCTTCTCCGACATGAGATTCTTGTTCCTCTCCCTTTCTTTTACGAAGGGATGCGACAGTCTTATCAAATTCGGAGGTAAGAGTGGCAAGCTCCTGTCGTAACCTCTTATTATCATCCTCTAATCCTTGCAAACGAGTGAACTCATGCAGGTTTTCTCTAACAGATAAAGCCAACCCTGCCGCATGGGTGATCCAAGTTTCGTATCCGCCAATATTTGGACCAAAGGACCTTCCTCAAGGCCGGCAATCTTAATTGCATACTCTTTGGAGAGTGTCTGCCTTTTCAGCTCTCAGTTAACCATTCTCCAAAAAGGCAAAAGTGACTCTTTTGCCCTTCTCAGTGGCAGCATCATTGGGAATCGATTCCCAAACGGTTGGCTTAGGCGATTGTTTGCGTTTTAGTGCACGCATCACGTCTGTGGTAGAGGAATTCTTCGATAAAATATCTATGTTAGCCTTCTATGCCAGGACAGAAACTCCTGAGGAAGCACTAGTCACATTGGTAGGCCTAGACACCCCAATTGAGGGTACCTCGACAACAGCTTGGGTCCTTCACGGGCTTCCATAACAAACCTTTCGACATAAGTCATCTTCCCAACATGGGTATTCATTTCTCCTACAAAGAAACAAATGAATTACTAAACAAACTAGTCCGAAGAAAACAATAAACTTCATCGCTAGAAGCTACCTGGTGTGGTGATAGCATCATCCACTTGATAACCTCGTTCTCTTTAGCCCATTGACAAAGGGTTCTAGTAGTTTTCTTCTCGACCTTAGACAGGGATTCATAAGCAAACAAGCACCACTTCGTTTTATGTGTCAAATGACCATATGTGTCCAATATAAAGGAAACTTCTTCCTTTCTTCACTATCTATTAACACTTTACAATTACACTTTTCAGGGTACACAAAGGAGTATTTATCTTTATAGTTTTTAAAGGAATCTATAAAGGGTAAGAACGATCTCTTTTTCGAGCGATAAGCGAAATCCACCCTCTACGATTGGATTCTGCATCCTTGGTCGAATAGGGTCGGAAAAGATAGTAGAATATCGGGTCAGAACAAGTTAAATATTGAGCACCGAAAAAAGCTCAAAGGCACGGACAAACCTCACCCATTAAGGTGAAGTTAAGGCACTCTCACATGGAGATGGCACAACACCTCCACTTCAAACTTCGTAAATGGAAATTACCAATCTCAGTAAGTAGGGCCTTATACATTGAAAGGAAATGTTCGTGATCTTTTCCCTCGAGCAAATACTCCTATTCCTCCTAGGAAACTCAATCCACCGGCCAGAATCTCTCTCTCAGGAGAATGGCCAGTTGCAGTTCCTTGAAAATCAGATCATTGATCAGCATGCGTAGGTAGGATAAGATGTGTTGCTGACGACTCACAAACTTGAAGCCTACTCATGTCGAGCTTGCAAAAGAGATGTGCAACAATTTTGTCGTCATAAATTTCATTAGGAGGAGACTTGCCTGATTGGGGCCATTCCCCAACTACACTCGTATACTAAATTGCTTCCAGATGGCTAACGTGCACTACAAGAATTCTCATCATTACCGACGGCCAAAAGTCGTCCGTAATTCCCAAAAGTCGTCGATAATTCAAGATTACCAATGGCCTACCGACGGCCACCATGAAGCCGTCAGTAACTTTTCGTCAGTATATCGCCCAGTGACTGTCAGTAAATCTACGAAAACAACCAATTTTTGTG
Organism: Calophaca sinica; assembly: GCA_037113605.1. Taxonomy (NCBI): domain Eukaryota; kingdom Viridiplantae; phylum Streptophyta; class Magnoliopsida; order Fabales; family Fabaceae; genus Calophaca; species Calophaca sinica. Next base: position 97,053,933 of record CM073733.1, on the reverse strand, counting down.
TGAATACTGACGACTTAAATTTATTGACAGTTAAGCCGTCAGTAATGTTATTAATTGCTTATTGACGTCATTTGGGTGTTGGTATTTCTGAGTGACTTATCGATGACTTAGCCATCAGTAATGTTTTCAACGACATTTTGACGGCTTCAGGACTGTGTTTTAACCACAATTTACCGACGACTGTGTATAATTTTTTTTTATTTTTTTTTATTATAGTATTAGCCAAATACATGTTTAACACCAACACCAACACAAACACTAACAAATTTTAAACTAATCAACAAAAACCTCAAAAGTCATACAAAAAAATTATTCACCATAGAAAACAACATTCAACAAAGACTCGTTATAAATACAAGTGTCAAAACAAAATAAAACACAATATTCATAGAAAATAAATACTAAAGTGTCAATAAACATAAAAAGAATCAACATCTAATGGTCCTCGCCATCTGACTCATCCTCCTCATAGTCCGAATGGCGAGGACAACGGATGGACTAGGCGTGGATGGCAGCAACATTAGCGGCTAACTCCCTCAACTGCCTCTGGAAGTCTGTAGCGCGCTGCTCTGCCTGCTGAACCCAGTGCTATGTACACTCCTTTGCCAGTCGAATTGCCTCTCGTGCTAGCCTAGCCTCCTCCTCTGCGCCCTTGCTTGCGTCTCAACAGCCGCTAACTGTGCAGCCATCTCTGCAGAGTACTGAGTCGGGACCTAACTACTGCCTGCAGATGCATGAGACTCCTGGGTGAAAGAGGAGACCCCTGGCCTATAACGGGAGGACAAGTCTCCAACACCATATAGACGTCTCCGAGTCTTCCCCCTGCAGATTCGACCCACAAGTCCAATCGGGTCGCAGGGTCAACCTCCTGGGAGCCACTACCAGATACCTCCTCTCGCTGATCTGCAACTTCTCCTGAAATGCTTCCTCCTCGAAAGAAAATAACGTAAAACTTGATTACATTACAATTTTGTTACAACAATTTGAAATAAACAACAAATACAATAATTACACTTACATATGTCTCCTTGGCTCTGTTGTCCACCCAGGAGGAGTCCTTCTTCTTTTGGTGAGTCTTTAAGAAGACCTCATCCAGCATGGGTTCTCTACATAAATTCAACACTGTACTACATCAATTCAAATTAAATAAATAAACAGCAGACCTCTCCTTGTACTCATATTCCAAGGGAGGTAATTCAACACTATGCTACATCAAATCAAATCAAAAAACAGCAAACATCTCCGTGTACTCATCTTCCAAGAGAGGTAATTTGATAGAAACCAACTGGCAATATAACGTAAAATGAAGATTACAATTCGATTATCTGGATATTCGAGAGATCCAGAACTTTCCCAATGCCTAATAGGCCCCCAAATCCATACAAATTCCAAGATAATCTCCTAACTACTCACTACTCCCTATTTATAGACAACTAACTCCTATTCTAACTGCTCAGAGCAGTTACATTAGACGGTTATTATTAATAAAAACTACCTTATTTCTCCTAATTACTTAACTAACTCTTCTTAAGCCCACTAACAGAACCAAGGCCCATTACTAAGGCCCATATCTAATAATACTCCCCCCCTAAACATTCACCTTATCCTCAAGGTGATAGTATGGACAAAACAAGAACAATTACAAAAGCTAATTACTACAACTAAAATTCTAGCACTATCCTGCAACACAATTTCACCCCCCGGGTCCCATTGTTGGAAAAATAAAGACCCAATCATATTTGACGTATTGCATAATTGCCTCTTGTTGAATTTTTCGTGACCAACTCCTTGCAATTGGGTCAGCTTGACAATTCTTTTGAACCGCTGCTAAAAAAGGCCCACATCGAAGAAGGGATGGGCCTTACATGTCCGGCCCAATTTCTAAGACTTTGTTTCTAACCTAGTCTTCTGCTTCTTCTTCTTCTCGGACGCGACACGAACAGAACGAGGCAGTGGTGCAGCAACTCGCCTCTTCTCCATCTATGTCACAGACACTCCTGCGCGTGCCGCCCCACGAGATGGATCTGGCAGTTTTGTCGGTGGAGGTTGGATCAACTTGCATGTAGGCCAAAGTTTGGTTATTGACCCGTCTTTCTCGGTGAAAATCGGCAACTTCATCTTCCGGAAGCGATCGTCGTCGTCTCCCTCCGTCCGTCTCCGGTGAGTCGAGTCTCCTTCTCCATTCGACTCTCCATTGCGACTCATGCTCCTATGCGTTTCTCGATTCACATCGCGATCGTCGTTTCCCCTTTGATTAGGGTTGCTCTCGCGGCCATTCCCTTGAATCTGTTGAATCAATCTTTCCTCCAATTGTTGCATCGAAGATCGCATCTCAACCCGCACCTCTTGAACGGAAGATTGTACTTCAGGTTTTTCCTCTATTCTTTCTTCCTTGATTTTAATTCTCTTCTTCTTCGCTTTTTTTCTTGTTCGCTTAATCGCGATTCCCCTCATCTTCAATGCTAGGTCAACATTCTGTTTGGACCAAATTTGGGGTTTGCTCTGATTTGCCTTCACTGCCTTTTCTTTTTTATTCTGTTTCTTGATTTCCTGTCCTTCGTCTATCTCTTTCTTTTCTGGTCCAACCGATTCATGCTCTTTTCTGGGTGCTGTTCTTTCTTTTCCGATTCTTCTTCTCTTGCCATTGGTTCTTCTTCCACCGAATCTTGAAAATATTTCCCAAATTCTGGTTTGAATTTTATGAGCAGATCCTTCTGAAACTTGAAGAACTTCACATTCTGGTTGGTTTTTCTCCAAGAAAAGAACCAACTGTAAGCTTCTCCATCAAGCCCCAATGGAACGAACGGTAGAAAGCTTTTCTCCCGAAATCCTATGCCTTTGAGATATTGGCAGAATTGGATCAACCACCAATAGGCATCCCCACTTCCATCAAATTTTGGTATACCCGTCTTCAGGAAACCTTTCCCACAGGCGCAAGATCAGAATTTCTCTGATACCAGTTGATAGAAACCAACTGGCAATATACCGTAAAATAAAGATTACAATTCGATTATCTGGATATTCGAGAGATCCAGAACTCTCCCAATGCCTAATAGGCCCCCAAATCCATACAAATTCCAAGATAATCTCCTAACTACTCACTACTCCCTATTTATAGACAACTAACTCCTATTCTAACTGCTCATAGCAGTTACATCAGACAATTATTATTAATAAAAACTACCTTATTTCTCCTAATTACTTAACTAACTCTTCTTAAGCCCACTAACAGAACCAAGGCCCATATCTAACATAATTCAACACTATACTACATCAATTCCCAGATTCAACCATATGACCAAGGGAAGAGTCTTCTATCTCTACCCAAAGGTGATAAACAAAATATATGTTTTAGCTATTGAAGATAAACATATTTTTCATTTGAATAAGGGAAAAAGTAACAGAAGTATCAAATAGAAAACAATTAATAGATTCTAATAGGAAAAAAATGATAGATTTGGTACCTTAAATCCCAATTTCTAATTGTATCTTAAGGGATGAAAGAAAAATTACTGGGGCTGCTTTTAGAATAGCTTAAAGCTGGAAAATAAGTGCAAATGGAGTTAGATTACTAGTATAACAAGCAAGTGTAATGCATCTGCTTAATAAACCAATACCCCACTTCCCTCATCTAACATTACACAACATTAAGAACCTGTTATATATTCCTTAGAAGCTTAGCGAGAATTGGAGAGGAAAAAGGTCTCTTAAATGGACCAAAATAGCACTTTTGGTGTGCTTTTTAATAGCATCAGTTCAGATTCATGAACAAAAAAAATAAGGTGCATGATTGATCCATCTTAAATATCTTATAAAAGTGAAAAATTTACTTTTGATAATGCTATTTACATTTGATAATGCACTAAAGGCAAAAGCCATTTACATTTGATAATGCTCTGAAAAAAGAGAGGTCTGAAAGCAAATGATATAATGACGTATGTAAAATCCTATCAAAAAATAAAAAATAAAAAAATTCGTTTGTGACTATGTTACAGCTACCCATTACCTTCATCAGAATAGTATTAGAGGAGAATAAAAATATTCATTGAAAGAGAAGGGCCATTGTACAATAAATGTCCATAGAATGCATGGTGAAACATTGCTATGCTTTCTTAAAAGTGGGAAGAAAAGACTTAATCAAGATTCAAGAGGATCAATGCAAAAAAATTGTCCAAAAGGAGATCATATGGTTGTAAAACCATTTATGTGCAAAAAAAAAAAAAAAAAAAACATTTATGTTAATTCCTTTTTATTTTTAGGTGCAATATGTTAATTCCTTTTAGATCAGTTTTACTCATGGGAATTTTACCTAACTTCAATGATATATTGAATCGATTTGGTTATAGGGATCAACTCAGTTGCAGCTTAAAAACAGTATATAAGGCCAGACACCAGCTGGCAAAAGCACCAAAGACAGTGAAAGAAGAATGAAAGGGGTGCCATAAAATATTCTATGTTTACAAATTTTTCTTATATTCATTATTAAAAATAAGGTGCCATAAAAGATTTCATGTAAGAGAACCAAGTGAATTAGCTAAAGTGATACATCTGAGTAAATAATTTAGGATAACAACTCAGAAAATGGAAGCAAGGGCAGAGTTGCTTTTGCAAACTCAGTTTACAAAATGAATTTCATTCAAACTTAAGTTTGCATACTTCAATCCAAACATGCACCATGAAGACATGTATCAAGTTAAGGGTTTTAGGATTTTCTATCAAGTCCTTTGACTAGAAAACTAGCAGGACATGGAAGTAAGGACTGTAAATCTTTCAATAAGCAACTTTCTTCTTTTTGGTTAACAATCCAAAAACTACAATAGAAAGGTAAAATCAGAAAAGCAAAAACCATTCACTGGACCAAACAATAGCAAATCAGATACCAAATCTAGTAAATCTTTCAATAAGCAACTTTCTTCTTTTCGGTTAATAAGCTTAAAACTACAATGGGCAACTTGGTTTTAAGTAGTTTTATATCACAGTTCCAATACAACTACACGATGGCATCCCTGTACTTTATTTCTAATTGATCTTGTACCTCCTAAGGCTGATAACCAACATATTTACAATCTTTTTCTGCATAATTTTGTAGAAATAACATTTCAGACCCAAGGGGATAGGGTTAGAGGATTAGGACCTTGCAAATAAAGCAAGCTTATACACTAACACTTCAACCCAACACTTAAGCACAAAGGCAATCCACCATCTCCTTAACTACCCCAATAATCTGCTACTACGGTACTACCTACTATATGTTTACCAAAAATGTCTAATACTCGTGTGAGGGAGGCTAATCCTTGTGCCATATGTCACCCCCGAAATCACCCTTCTATACCATAAACTACCACCTATTTCTCCCTTAACCGCTAGGAAATCAATCATGCATCTAATAATCATCCAAGAACATATTAAAACAGATTCAAATTACCATGCAACAGCAAAGATTTTCACATTCTGCAGAATTTTCTCAAGCACTTACCTATAACATCTAATTCAACCATCAGAAAGCGATAGACAAATACAGAATCATGTGACTTCATAACCTTGTTGCATATTATGACCAAATCAAAGGCCTAATAGATGCACAACGAACTATAGCCACAAGCACTCAAATGAGAATCTATAAGGCAGTAAGGACAAATATCAAAAAGGTACAAGGCGTACGTACACCACATGTCCATCGAGAAAACAGAGCAAGTAAAATAAGTTCTCAAGAAAATTATGATAAAACCTGGCATGCAGAGAATATTTGGGAGCAAACCGAGAACAGAGGTGGTGCCATGCGTTCAGAGGGAGCAAACAATTTGAGCGACAAACCGAGAACAGAGGTGGTGCCGTGCGTTCAGACGAACGGTGGTTAGGAGAAAGGGCTTGATATGAGAGGGAACAAGGGTTTTGAGAATGAGACGCGGCGGCTGCAAGGGGAGCAGAGGGAGACGCGCGGCGGCCAGGGGAGCATAGGGAGAGCGCGGCGGAGAGCCGAGAGTATGAGGGAGAGGAAATGGAAAGGAGTAAACTTTATTCAGAGTCTCAAGCTTACCGACGGTGAGTAAAAATATCAAAAAAAACGTGTTTATTTTACCAGATCGTCACTAACAAAATCAGTGTCCAGAGAATTAAATGCGGGATAAACAACCTTTTTTCACTCAACTTGCCCACGGCTTAGACGTCGGAATTTAATAAAGAAATTAATATTAAAATAATTACATACCGATGGCAAAGTCATCGGTAAAGGCCAAATTACAATGGTTATATTTTTAATTTACTGACGGTCTGAAGGTCTAGCCGTCGATAAATTTAAAAACTAAATTAGAAATAAAATAACTCTAGGCCGACGGCTAGGCCGTCGGTAATTACTAGATTTATCAACGGCTTTAAGGTAGTAAAAAAAATTTAAATTTCCGCCCAACCTTTTTTTCCGGAGCATTACTGACGGCCTGGTCGTCGGTAATTAAAATATTACCGACAGACACAAGGTTGTCGGTAAATTTTCGTGGGTATTCACCAGTATTCTTGTAGTGGTGTCAGTCGTAACAACGACCTAACTCAGCAATGACCTCTACCACCTGATCGTTGGATATGTTATCTAATGATGAAGATGCCATAGTCAATAGACGTAGCTCCCATAAAACTCCATCCGCCATAAAAACTCCATCCACAGTTGGAAGTGACTTGGGAGAAAGAACAACTACCCTACAATACGAGTTAAGACTCTCAGGCTCAAAGGATGAAGAGTCCCCATGAACGACAAACTTACCCTTCTGCCTATTGGAACCACGTTAAGAATCCTTCATAGATAAAGCAAAAAGAATGTGATAAGTAGCTTAAGTCCAAAAGTTGTACGACAGAAAGAAGCAACAGAAAGAAAGGATGAAGCTTCAGGGGCGGAGAAATCGTCGGTAAAAGCAAAGGGAAACTTAACAGTGCAAATGTGATAGTTATTGACATCGATAACTCAAAGGTCATGGGCCTTTAAACACTCAGGTCCATTTGCAATTCTTAAGGTTTAACACTGACCCGAAAGAAATGATTCGACTGGTAAATATTTATGGCACTAACTCAATCGGCCCAACGACAACATTGTGACAACACAAGCAGTTGGACCGGTATAAGTCGGTTGTGCATGATCTCATACACAACAACTTGGGGGCAACAATTTTGGACCAATATCTTGGATACTTTGGCCCAATGGACCTCAAGCTTATTAGTAGGTCCCAAAAGCATGAATCTGAGACAGACAATGTTGTAACTAATAAATCTCAACAGAATTTACCGTAACGGTATGATAAGGCTTCCTAACCGTCATAACTACCATTGTTGAGGCAAAATCCCTATCTCAAGTTTTGGGTGATGATCAAACCTTTGGATCTTAGTTTATGTTTTCTGATCACTTTGGTTTCTAATGTCTCTACTTGAGTTGTATTGCAAAAGACATGTTTTAGAGACTTCAAGTAAAAGGAAGTTCAAAAGAAAGTATTCTGCCTAAGAAAATACACGTCTGCTTGACTTCAGAAAGTTCACCAAGCACAATAGAAAGTTGAAGATACTTTCTAAAATAAGATCTTAGAAAAAGAAAGTTTATCATACTGGAACATGAACTTACAGTTCTAAAATAAATTGCACTGAAACACACAAATCCAGTACGAGGGCAAAGACTATTCAAAGAATATCATGAAGACAGAATAGAAAGTTCGAAGATTAGAAAGTTGGATCTGTCAGTACGAGGAAGAAGACTATTTCGTGAACATCCTCAAGTCAGAATAGAAAGTTCGAAGATTAGAAAGTTGGATCTACATGTTGTAGACTGGAACGTTAGAATCTGCACTCCTGACACAAAAGCAAAACTGTCTGTAGAAGAGAGAGAAACTCCCCAACGGTCAACAAACTTTCCAACAGTCTTAAATGAAGGAAAAGTATAAATAGTCTTCAGAACAACATTTCAAAGCATGAGAGCTTACTAGAAATTCTGAAAGAAAGATCAAAGCCAATTTTCAAACACTCTCTCATCTCACTCAGTTTCTGCGCATAAACTTTCTGAGATTCATTATTGCTGAGTGTTTTAGCTGTAGGGAAATAGCGCAATAACAGAGTTTAAAAACGCAGCGGAAATTTAAACTTTCCCTTCCATGGATCCTTGCGAATGGTCATGACTCAGGGTTATATGAATTACCTCTTGTAGCGCAGATCGTTTGCAGACGAAAATAGGAATCGAGCACGAGCGTCGCACAGAAAACAACGCCTCTATGTAGTCCACACGACGACCTTGAATGAGAAGCGGTCTCAATCCGCAGTGCTAGGCGACGACGGAACCGATCCGCGATGCAAGTCACGATCTTTGAACGGCTAGGGTTTTAATTTCATGTCTGGACTTGATCTTAACGAGTCTATTTATAGACTTCACTTAAGACGACCTAGCGCACCGTAGCTTACCATGTTCTGCGTCTTTCTTGACTCTATTTGGTGCATCGTAAGAATGCACCACCGAATAAAATGAGTCTCACTCATTTATTTAATCTCCCATTAGCTTTGTTCTCATGTGTGTGACCTGCAGGTTCGTAACGTTGGCAATAATATTAAATCACTATTTAATATTATAAGCGATGGCGGTGTCTAGCAACACATCACTGCTACCCAAGTAACGAGAATGTCGGTGTTGTGGCGTAACCTTTCCGTGATAATGATCATGTGTATAATTACCCTTTTGCCCTTATATCTATATTGAACACAAGGCATAGTATGTGTCACCCTTGTATAGTTCAATATTATATTCCTTGATGCCCGAGTAGACTTAGTAACAACAAATAAGATCAATATCTCATATTGACTTATTTCCGCATGGCCATGCATTTTGATCATACTCTATCAAGGGGCCCTGAGATATTACTCTGTTATGTAGGAGGGCAAATCCCATCTAGGTCACTCATGTCTCTTTGCATGACTCGTTGAGTGCCCGATTAGCGACTTTATAATTGTCTGTTACAGGACAATGTTTGGCGGCAATAAAACACTCAACTCCTCATGTAGGGACCATAGTGGTTTCAGTCCGAGGGTGGCATACACCACTATCACTATGAGAATAACTCATGACACTTACATAACACACTATGTAGTATTCTCATGGCGGGTCAATCCAATTACACAATTACCTAACGTGTACCTATGTGGTGACTTGATATCTCATATCTATAACCTGTGAGATGAGGTTATCAGTCCACCCACATAATAGTCTTGATGCATTATTATTGTCCTTAATAATAATAATACTCGACTACGGATATTTAGAGTAAGTTCTTTAGTATCTCACAACCGATTCGTCTACTCGATGTTCTATTGAAAACGAACTTTTACTCAAGGACTTTATTACATTGAAACAAACATAATAACTGAAAATGCCTCATATAATAAATAAACGACATGATACAAAATATAAGTCCAAAGGAAAAACATTGGCCTCTAGGGCTTACACCGACATTAGCTTGCTTTTATCTTGAGATTTACCTTGTATTAAAAAGCTATTCTTATCCTACAAACATTCTATAGTATTTGTAACCTATTTCTTGCTTCTTCCAAACTACCAAGGTGGTGAGTGTTGGTTAGAAGGTTTAATAAGTTAACTTTCTAAACTTGTATAAGTTTCTAAAGTGAGACAGTTGATAAGGCTGTAGAAGAAACTATCGTGAGACAATTGATAGGGCTGTAGAAGAAACTATCGTGTAACTGTTAATAGGGTTGTTGAAGAAACTATCTTGTTTGGGTCTTGGAGGGACTTGAAAAGTAGTGTAACTATTTGGAAAAATAGTGGAAATACTCACTGAAGGTGAGGAGTGGAAGTAGCCTAAGTTGGGTGAACCACTATAACTCTTGTGTGTAACTTTCTATCTCTTATCTCCCTTAAGTTTTTGCGCTGCTCATTACAGAAAGTTTATTTCATTAAAACTGTATTTTTAACAAGTTTACTCAAGCACAACTTTCTCATTAAGAATTCTTATCAAACTTTGATATCTGAAACTTATTTTCAACCATCATTCTACTTTCATAAACATTCACTCTATCATTTGTTCATACATTAGAACGTTCATTCATAACTTCTTTATTAACCTTCTACACTCCAAGAAGTCTCTTGAGAGAAAGTTAGTTAATTTCAGGAAGTTAAATTTTAACAAGTCACAGTTCAACCCCCCTTTTCTGTGACATCAATTCACTTCAATTGGTATCAGAGCTCTACCTCTAAGGGTTGAGTACACTTTACAGTGTAGGAGGAAAGGTCCTAGAAGAAGTGATGAGTCATACAAACTCTGTTGCGTTCCTTCCTGAAGGAGCTTCATCGATCAGGCTCCCTGGCTTCAATGGAGAACATTACTACTATTGGAAAGATCAAATGAAGATGTTCCTAGAGTCACAAGACACAGATATATGGGACATTGTTGACGATGGACCATATGTGCCTACAACAACATATGATGATGGATCAACTACATCAAAACCTAAGGCACAATGGTCAACTGAAGATAAACGAATGGTACTTCTAAATTCTAAAGCTAAATACTTTCTAACATGTGCACTTAACAGGTCTGAATATGACAAGATTGTGGGTAAGGAAACTGCAAAGGAAATATGGAACACGCTGCAAACTACACACGAGGGGACTAACCAAGTAAAGGAGGCTAAGATAAATATACTGGTCCAACAGTATGAAATGTTCAAAATGAATGAAGATGAGTCCATAGATGAAATGTTTAGCAGGTTTACCATGATTGAGAATGGAATGAAGTCTATGGGAAAGACTTATTCAAATCAGGACAAGGTAAAGAAGTTGCTTAGGAGCTTACCAAAAGTTTGGAGGCCTAAGGTAACAGCCATTCAAGAAGCAAAGGAACTTACTACCCTGAATATTGAAGAACTATTAAGCTCACTGAAAGTTCATGAGCAAGAAATAATGGAGGAACTTCATCCAAAGAAGTCAAAAAGTATAGCACTTAAAACCTCCCAAAAGGCAACGAGAAGTCCATCTAAAAAATCCAAAGCGGCAGCACTAAAAGCTTCACAATAATCTGAGGATGAACCTCAAGACACAGAAGAAGAACTTTCTGATATGGAAGATGAACTCGATCTCATATCAAGAAAAATTCAAAGAATGCTTGACAGAAGAAGAGCCAATAGTAGGTTTCCACCATAAAAAAGAAACTCTCCTGAAGGAGAAAGTAGCAAGTCAACCATTGTTTGCTTTAAGTGTAACAAGCATGGACATATAAAACAAGATTGCCCCACTCTGAACAAGAGAAACTTCAAGAAGCAACCTCAGAAGAAAAGGGCAATGATGGCTACATGGGACGATTCAGATGAGTCATCCTCAAAACCTGAAGAAGAATCAGCCATCCTATGTCTTATGGCAGATTCTGATAAAGAGGAAGTAAGTGACACTGAACCTTCTAAATGTAGTTCATGTCTAAAATGGGAAAGTATGTTTGATAACCTTTTGAATGACTTAAATACTTTTTCTCAAAAATGTATGTTGTTCAAAAGTCAATTATGTGAGGCTAAAAGTGAAAATGAGGAGCTGAGGAAACAAAATGAATATCTTGTAGTCTTAGTCAAAACCTTGCAAAACTAACACTTTAAACTTTCTGAACAACATAAGTTGCTGAATGACAAAGTAGCTGAAAAGCCAATCCTTCTCATGTCAGACCTTGAAAAGGAAAACGAGTCATTAAAAGAAAAAATCAAAGTGATGGCAACTGATCTAGCTAGCTATGTGCAAATTCATAAGGCCTTTGAAAAACCCGAAACATCTTACAGAGAGTTCTTACATCAAAATGGTCCTAAGCATAAAGAAAGACAGAATCATAGACATCACAATCATGCTTATAGATATTCTTATCATGGCAAATGGCAAAGTGTAAAATGTTCCTATTGCAAAAAAGTTGGCCATCATATCTCAAACTGTTTCAAAAGATAAAGGGCTAACTATAGAAAGTTTGCTAACCCCCAAGGACCCAGAAATCTATGGGTACCCAAGTCTCTTCTAATTTCAAATGCAGGAGTGCCTCTTAACATCCAAGAAAAGGTTGTGGCTGCTAGACAGTGGATGTTCAAGGCACATGACTGGTGAGAATGATAAGTTTCTCTCTTTGGAGAGAGTACATGGAGGCTTTGTCAGCTTTGGTAATAATGACAAAGCCCAGATAATAGGCATAGGTACTATAGAAAGAATGATGATGAGATTGAAGATCAGCAAGTTAGTTCCAGAAAGTTCACTGATAAGGAAGATCAAGAAGAGTCAGATCCTAACCCTGGAACTTCCTTAAAGCAATCATATAACTCTGAAAACTCAAGCTGGAAGATGGTAGTACACCATCCTCAAGAACAAATCATTAGAGATACCTCAGAAAGCAATTTGAAGATTACTCTATAAGGTACCCCTGTATCTCAATTTATTGTGATAATACTAGTACCATTAATCTTGCCAAAAATCCCATTCAACATTCTAGAACTAAGCATATTGATATCAAACATCATTTTATTAGGGATCATGTTCAGAAAAAGGAAGTTGAAATGATTTTTGTGGATACCAAAAATCAATTGGCTAATATTTTTACAAAACCACTTGTTGATGAAAGTTTTAGGTTTATCAAAAGCAAGTTGCATATTATAGAATCACCCTGACTTTAGAACGTTCACTGAATTTTTCAAACTTTCTATTATAAACTTTCCATAGACTTTCGGTTATAAACTCTTTAATGTGTTACATCTGGTTAGATTTGCAAAGCATTGTCTTTTATTTTAATATTTGTTATTTTTATAACGTTTAAAAATTCAAAAATCCTAGCCTTAACGGCTCTTTTGTTCTGACAAGAGAATTACTCTCCTCTCTAACAGTTAGTTATTTTAAGATCGTTCAAAACTCTCTCTCTCTCTCTCTCTTCCAACGGTTACCTTCTAATGGTAACATTCTGCAACCACCTCTTCAAACCACTACTCTAGTCTTATCTTCTGAAGAGCTGCTTGAGGGAGCTAAGAAACTCCCTCAAGAGGAAAGTCTCGTTGGCCACAACTCAGGGGGAGTCGCCACACTCAAATCTTTCCAGATCTGCCTGAGCCTTCTGTTGACTCATGACCTTCAAAGTAGCTGCACTCTCTGATTTCCCCCTTCCTTTTGATAATGACAAAAGGGGGAGTAGTAACAGTATTAAGTTTTTAAATTTTTTTTATTTCTATTCTTGTGTACTTAGCAATGTCTGTGATTAGAATGTTTGGCCAAACGATCTTTTGATCCTTTTGTTTGTTGGCCATCATATTTTAGTTGCTTAAGTACTTTCTTATCAGTTCCTGAAAACAATATATCATTCATTTGAGCTGATGTTCTCTTTTGTTGAATAAAATTAATAGAAGGTTCTGATATTTTGCGTATGTCATACTCTCTAATGCTGATTATCATAAAATGTTTTGTCCACATAAATTCAGGGGGAGCATAAAAAATTTCACCTGATCTTTAGTTGAGTATGCTTTAAATCAGAAAACTTAACACTATCTCAAAAGTTTGTCATTATCAAAAAGGGGGAGATTGTTGAGGCACAATCTCTATCTCTAGTTTTAAGTGATGATCAAACCTTTGGATCTTAGTTTATGTTTTCTGATCACTTTGGTTTCTAATGTCTCTACTTGAGTTATATTGCATAAGACAGGTTTTAGTGACTTCAAGTAAAAGGAAGTTCAAAAGAAAGTATTCTGCCTAAAAAAATACACGTCTGCTTGACTTCAGAAAGTTCACCAAGCACAATAGAAAGTTGAAGATACTTTCTATTGTAAGATCTTAGGAAAGGAAAGTTTATCTTACGGGAACATGAACTTATAGTTCTAAAATAAATTGCACTGAAACACACAAATCCAGTACGAGGACAAAGGCTATTCAAAGAACATCATGAAGACAGAATAGAAAGTTCGAATATTAGAAAGTTGGATCTGTCAGTACAAGGAAGAAGACTATTCCGTGAACATCCTCAAGTCAGAATAGAAAGTTCGAAAATTAGAAAGTTGGGTCTGCTTGTTGCAGACTGGAACGTTGGAATTTGCGCTCCTGACACAAAAGCAGAACTGTCTGCAGAAGAGAGAGAAACTCCTCAACGGTCAACAAACTTTCCAACAGTCTTAAATAAAGGAAAAGTATAAATAGTCTTCAGAACAACATTTCAAAGCATGAGAGCTTACTGGAAATTCTGAAAGAAAGATCAAAGCCAGTTTTCAAACACTCTCTCATCTCACTCAGTTTCTGCGCATAAACTTTCTGGGATTCATTATTACTGAGTGTTTTAGCTTACTTTTATCTTGAGATTTACCTTGTATTAAAAAGCTATTCTTATCCTACAAACATTCTATTGTATTTGTAGCCTATTTCTTGCTTCTTCCAAACTACCAAGGTGGTGAGTGTTGGTTAGAAGGTTTAACAAGTTAACTTTATAAACTTGCATAAGTTTCTAAAGTGAGACAGTTGATAAGGCTGTAGAAGAAACTATCGTGAGACAATTGATAGGGCTGTAGAAAAAACTATTGTGTAATAGTTGATAGGGCTGTTGAAGAAACTATCTTGTAAGCTTTTGGGTCTTGGAGGGACTTGAAAAGTAGTGTAACTATTTGGGAAAATAGTGAAAATACTCACTGAAGGTGAGAAGTGGAAGTAGCCTAAGTTGGGTGAACCGCTATAACTCTTGTGTGTAACTTTTTATCTCTTATCTCCCTTAAGTTTCTGCACTGCTCATTATAGAAAGTTTATTTCATTAAAACTTTACTCTTAACAAGTTTACTTAAACACAACTTTCTCATTAAGAATTCTTATCAAACTTTGATATCTGAAACTTATTTTCAGCCATCATTCTACTTTCATAAACGTTCACTCTATCATTTGTTCATATATTAGAACGTTCATTCATAACTGCTTTATTAACTTTCTACGCTCCAAGAAGTCTCTTGAGAGAAAGTTAGTTAATTTCAGGAAATTAAATTTTAACAAGTCACAGTTCAATCCCCTTTCTATGTGACGTCAATTCACTTCAACCATATCTCAACAGAATTTACCGTAAACAACCTTTAACTTTATCAGTAAGACCTTATATATATATATGTGTGTGTGTGTGTGTGTTTCCTCTCATAATCTAGGTACATTCATTACCAAAAACATGGCAGATAGCCATGGTCAATTAGCTACGGTACTATTAACCGTGGGTCCATTAAAAAGAGAGTTCTAATTTTCCTACGCTGGATGCTTGAAACGTGGGTAAGTAACCCGCGAATATGAACAGGAAAATTTTCACTATCTCCCTCAATCTTTTTTCCCGCCTAATTTTTCGTTCCCTCTTTCCCTCTAGGTTTCTTTCCTTTTTTTCCCCAGAGCCACGTTCTGGAAAGCCCCATTCTCTCCAAAACACAACTTCCATGTCCAAAGCTCACGGCTTGCACTCCGCTCCATCACCTTCTGGCGTCCTCATTTCGTGACAGGTTTTATTCGGTGCTGCAAATAGAAACCCTCGGCGTACTGCGTTGCCTCCTTCACATTCGCCGACTGCGTGGCATCCTCCTTCACATTTCGCCGACCGCGTTGTGTCCTCTACACTTTTAGCTTTGTCAAGGTAACTTCTGTTTGTGTTTTTGTCAGAAATTGCTTTCCTCCTTCACATTTCTCAACGATGACAGAAACTGTTTTTGTCAAGGTAACTTCTCAATGATTCTTTGTTCTAGATATTTGTTCTGTACCATATGAATTTCTGAGTGGAGATTTTTGGAATTACTGGTGATGTGAAATATATAATTCTTAGGAAAAAAGTTTTTGTTGTTGGGTATCCTTAAAACTAGGGGTGGCAAAATGGATGGATTATATAAATCCATCCATGGATCCTAATGGATGGATGGGAAAAATCCATTTATCCATTTATCATCCACTAAAATTTCATCAAAAAAATCCAATTCATCCATCATCCATTGAAAAAAAACCATCCAATCCATCCATTAACAACTTTTTATGGATGGATATCCAATCCATCCACAAAAAATTATTTTTAATCACAAAAAATTATTTTTAATCATAAAATATATTTTTAATCATAAAAATATTTTAATTACAAAAAAATTATTTTAATTACAAAAAAATTATTTTTAATCATAAAAAATATTTTAATTAAAAAAAATATTTTTAACTATTAAAAATATATATATATATACACACATATATCTCTCTCTCCCCCATATCTCTCCCCTATCTCCCTCCCCTCTCTCCCCTTCTCTCCTCTCTCCCCATCTCTCTCTCTCTCTCTCTCTCTCTCTTTCATCTCTCCCCCTTTCTCTCCTCTCTCTTTCATCTCTCTATCTCTCTCCCTCTCTCTTATCTCTCTCATCTCTCTCCCTCTCTTTCATCTCTCTCTCTCCTCTCTCCCGTATATCTCTCTCCCTTCTCTCCCCTATCTCTCTCTCTCCTATCTTTTTCTCTCTCCTCTCTCTCCTCCCCCCTCTCCTTTCTCTCTTATACAGGTTTGTCGTTGAATAAGTGATGCCTGAGAATAGAGTCGTAATGTCATAAAATGGCTTCAAAACTACAAAACTTTCCTAATAGATGGATTGGAAAAATCCATTTATCCATTTACCATCCACTAAAATTTCATCAAGAAAATCCAATCCATCCATCATCCATTTAAAAAAAAAACCATCCAATCCATCCAGTAACAATTTTTTTATGGATAGATATCCAATCCATCCATAAAAGTTATTTTTAATCACAAAAATTATTTTTAATCAAAAAAAATTATTTTTAATCATAAAATATATATTTAATTACAAAAAAATATTTTTAATCATAAAAATATATTTTTAATCATAAAAAATATTTTAATTAGAAAAAAATTTATTTTTAATCATAAAAAAACATATTACTCCCCTCTCTCCTCTCTCTCTCCCCTATCTCTCTCCCTCTCTCCCTCTCTCTCTCCGTGGATTCAATCATGTTTTCCATTACCACTGACTGCTCTCCCATGTCGGTCGTCGGTATAGCCCCATCAAGAAAATTAATTACAAACTGGAATTTTCAAAATTTGTAATTGAATAATGTGTTGCTTTTTTTACGAAAGAATAATGTGTTGCTGCTGACTATATCTTAGCATAATAATAATAATAATAATAATAATAATAATCAATTTTTATTCCCAATTGGAAAAAAAAAAGCTGGGAGTTTTTTAGTACCCTTATCAAAGACTGGACTAATAAAAAAAGAATGGCCAAAAAATAAATAGCTATATTAAACTGAATCAGTTTATTTATAAAAAAACTAGTTAGAATTTCCTTCTTTTTTCGAATACGAATATTAAGAAATTCGTTTTTAGAGTTTTAAGCTAAATGAATATTACGCAATATTCAAACGCGTATTCAATATTAAGCTATATATTCACAAAAAAAAAATATATTAAGCTAAACGAATGGTACATCTTTTTGTATGATTAATATGTTTTCAATTATCGTCTTTAGAATTTTACGCTAAACGAATAAAATGAATATTAAGCATTGCCTTCTTTTTTTAGAAGACGAATATTGATTAGATGAATTAGTTAAAACGCAGCGTTTGAATGTCGGATGCAAATTGAGCGTTCAAGCGTGAGTTTGAGTGGGAAACATGAAAATAAATGTACCAGCAGGAGACTGGGTGAGACGGAGGGGAGAAGGGAGAGAGAGGGGAGAGGGAAGGAAGAAAGAAGAGAGAGATCGAGGGGAGGGAGAGAAGGGAGAGAGGAGAAAGAGATGATAGATAGAGGGGAGGGAGTGAGATGAGAGAGAGAGAGAGAGAAAGATGAGAGAGAGGAGAGAGAGATGAGAGATAGAGTGGAGGAGAGAGGAGAGAGAGAGATGAGAGAGAGGAGATAGGGAGAGAGATGAGAGGAAGGGGAGAAAGAGACAAGAGAGGGGAGAGAGGGAGAGATGAGAGAGAGGAGAGAGATGAGAGAGATAGAGGGGAGGGAGTGAGATGAGAGAGAGGGAAAGAGAGGGAGAGAGAGAGGAAAAATGAGAGAGAGGAGAGAGATGAGAGATAGAGGGGAGAGGAGAGAGAGAGAGGAGAGGGAGAGAGAGATGAGAGAGAGGGAGATAGGGAGAGAGATGAGAGGAAGGGAAAAAGAGAGACAAGAGAGGGGAGAGATGAGAGAGAGGAGAGAAAGGGAGATGAGAGATAAAGGGAGGGGTGAGATGAGAGAGGGGAGAAAGGGGGAGAGAGAGAGGAAAGATGAGAGATAGGGAGAGACATGAGAGATAGAGGGGAGGAGAGAGAGAAATAGAGAGTTGAGAGAGGGAGATAGGGGAGAGATAAGAGAGAGAGAGGGGAGGGAGAGAGGGGAGATAGAGGGGAGGGAGTGAGATGAGAGAGAGAGGAAAGATGAGAGGGAGAGGGAGAGAGATGAGAGATAGAGGGGAGGGAGAGAGATGGAGAGAGAGAAGAGAGGGAGAGAGAGATGAGAGAGGGAGAGGGAGATAGGGCAGAGAGATGAGAGACAGGGGAGAGAGAGACAAGAGAGGGGGAAAGGGGAGAGATGAGAGAGAGGGAGTGAGGGGAGTGAGATGAGAGAGAGATATGAGAGATGAGAGAGAGGGAGATAGGGGAGAGAGATGAGAGAAAGGGGAGAGAGAGACAAGAGAGGGGAGAGATGAGAGAGAGGGAGAGAGGGGAGAGAGAGGTGGGAGAGAGAGATGAGAGAGAGGGGAAAGATTGGAGAGAGAATGGAGAGAGAAAAATATTTTTAATTAAAATATTTTTTATTAAAATATTTTTTTATAATTAAAAATATTTTTTGTATTGAAAATATTTTTTATGATTAAAAATATTTTTTATGAACAATTCAAAAAATTATTCATTCCATCCATTTGCCACCCCTAGTGTAATCCAATGGATTTAGAAAAATAGTGGATGGATGACTAACCATCCATTAAATTAAATGGATGGATTGGATCCAATCCATTTAGTTTTTTTGTTTGTAATGGATGGATTGGATGGATTTCTTTATGGATGGATTGAATGGATGATGGATAAATGGATCGTTTTGACACTCCTACTTAAAATTAAAGGAAAAATATGGTTGCTTTATATGCTCTTGAGTAGCTGAAATATTAGTTGTTATTGTTGGTAAAGTTCAAATCTAATACTAACGATGATTGGCCCTCCCTAACAATTTTAAGATTATGGCATGGTGTTCTTTTTTCCTGTCGATTGTTGCAACGCTCTTCTGTTAAATGCTTTTTATACCTTTTCAATTAATTGAGGTTTGTTGGCATAGCTTTGAGTTTGTATTTTACTGTCTTTAAATATGAATCCATATGGTTTGTTCCCTTTGCTCCTGTTGACCTCTGTATTATTAGGATCATTTATATGTCAGGTACATGACTGTAACTGAAATTTCGCTTTTAACAGCGATGATGAGTTCTTTTGATTACTAATGGAAATTACAGTAGATTCATTAATTCTCTGTCTGATTCTTGACTTTGGTCTTGTCTTCCACCATTTCCTTTATTTCTCTTGTGAAATTGATTCCATCATCATGTCTTAAATTCAAAGTATGAATGTGTTTCTTTTATGTGTGTGTGTGTGTCTTATTGGGGTTTAAGAATTAAGATTATTATTTATTATTTATTTTTTTGGGTCCCTTCGTCAGCTTCTTGTCTCACATTTTTTTACATTGTGATTGCAGACTGTTGTCCTCAAAGTTGGTATGTCATGTGAAGGATGTGTTGGAGCAGTGAAGAGAGTTCTGGGAAAATTGGATGGTATATTTAATCCCTTGCTTTTAAGTTGACATTTTATTGTATTCAGCATCATTTTAATTAACTTGCTAGTGCAAACTTTTCTCTGCTACCCCAAGATATGTTGTCAGATTGACATAATTCTCATTAGTTTTCGGTTTTAAATGTGTGTCAGCTGTTTCTTTAATTCTGAAGCCTCCTTCCTGAACTTTATTCCCTCCCATTTCCTTTGTATTCTGCTTTAAGGATTGAGTTTTATTCCATATGCCCTTACATGACTTGAGTTGATAGGAGTGTAGAACATTTTGAGATCATTTGTGATGTTAACTAGCTGAAAGTTTTTGGTAGTGCTCCACTGCTCCTCTCTTAAGGTTGTTTCTCTTTCCTGCGGATTGTCACTGGGTTTATTATTTTAAATAATACTTGCAAATCATCAATAGTAGTATCTTACGCAATTTGTCACTGGGTTTCTCTTTCAATTTTGATGATGGTAACTTCTGTGTTTTGTAGTGTGACGCTGTTTCATCGAGCCTTCTTTACTATTAGGATCTTGTTGAAGTTGTTTTATTGATTTATTTAGTTGAGTCTTTGTTACCGAGGTATCGGTTCTTTTCCATTGTTCAAACCGTAAACTTAAGAAAAACACATATCATGTTAAAGGGCAAGGCTAAATTTGATAGTTAGTTTAAGGAATGAAATGGTGCATGGTTAGTCCTTGTTATTAACTTCAATATTCAATATATACTATTCTAGTAAACAATTAACAGCACCTTGAATTTAAGCACATGGGTTTATTTCTTTCTTTTATTTTCCACCAAGAATTTCAACATCTTATTTTACTTCAATTTCTCATCTGCTTCCACCAATACACGCAGCATATACAAACACGTGCCCAAACAAGCGATTCTTTATACATATTAGCTATAAATAGCATTAGTTACAAGTATTGCCACTTACCTTGGAAATCACGCGCATAAACAAGTCTAGCTTGTTTCTTTTTCTAAACCATTGTTAAGTGTTCTCTTTTATTTTTGAATCTAGATAAGCAAAAAGAGGAATAAATAAATAGTAATAACAAAACAAAAATTTGAAATATGAGTCTTTTGCCAGTTTCCAATAATACATGTATTAAATCTTTAGTTAAATTGAAGTGAAGAGCAATGTATTTTTTTTTTCTTTATGTTTGACCCCATTCAATTTTAGTACTGTAGTGTTAGTGTTATAGAAACATGCAGAGGTTTCAAGGCTGATAACTATTACTAGTAGTATTTTATATTTAGTTTTTTTTTTTTTTTGACAAAATCAGGCATGGACTAGTAGAGAAAAAATAGCTTAAACTGATATAACTTGTGTTTATATTGTTTGTGAAAAGAAAAAGGCTACACTTGGTAGCTAATAGTGAAATCTACTTTTGTGCAGGCAAAGAAGGAGGGACTTTATATCATTACTTATACCAGCACTATACCAAAGCAACAGCTTCTCGAAGTCAAAGCATTCTACCACTCCTTCCTCTATTTTTTTTTTATTGAAATTGATTTGATACTATGTGTTTGTTTGGCTATCTTATATGTTGGCTGATATATTATTTCTTTATGTAGTTTAGGCTACTTTGTTTATCCAACTTGGAAATACCACTTACAAAGAAAACAAGATAAGAAGGTACAATTTATGTTCCTTTGTGATTTTGCAATATTAAGCTGCAAATGCTTTAAGTTTTACATCATAGGGGTTGGAATTGGCACATCTAGCACAATGTCTATATTTTCAGCTTGAGTTTCTATAGGTTGGTCGTTAGGAAAATTTCCATATTATATCAGAATGTGGAGAACATTGAAGAATTACAATTAGTGCAAGAGGATGTCAATGAACAAGAACAAGATGAAACAAATTTTGATGATGATCATAATAGTTGTTGTGATGGAGAGGATAGAACAATGTTAGAGTAGTTAACCTTGAGTTATGAACTTTGTAATTTAGTCATAGAATTTTTATTGCTTTTAAATAATTTTTTATTTAAGAACTTTGTATTTTTTTGCTTATGTAACGACTAATTCATCTTATGAATCGTTTAGGATGTATTTTGGATTCATGTTTCAGCTCTTTGTTAGAAAATCATGCAGGTATTTGAATCGATATGAGGAAAAAGCGTAAGAGTTCAGGACAGGAAATGTTAGAAAGGTTGCATGAGCAAAAAGATCAAAATGATAGGGAGACTTTTCAAGATCAGCACCAGCAAAGTATCAACAATCAAGTTGATGATCAATTTACAAATGTCAATATGACAGATAACCCATTTGACGATGACACATTTGACCATCCTTCAAGCCCAAGTGAAACTCCCTCACAACAAAAAGAGGAGACCCTGCTTATCAGAATTAGAGGTAAAAATAACATTTCACTAAATTTATTACCTTATTACTTTGTGGTTGTTACATTATAAAACATATATTAACTTTGCTTTATGTATATAATGCTGAAGAAGAATGAAAACTATGTGAACAATGAAGGAAAAACCATGGCTGTAAGTAAATCTTTTGTCAACCAAGTCTCATTGTATTATGCACTGCTATGTGTACTGGTTTAGGATTAAATTATGGTTGTATTATGCACCTCATAAATGTGTCATTCTTTATTAATTAGTCTTTTATCTTTTCTAATAGGATAAGATATCAGAGGTCTTGCCTCAAGACCAAGAACGCGTTGCCACTTTAGGTGTTCCATCAAAGATTAATGCTTATCCCGATGATGCGATTGGAAAAGTATATGGAGCTGAGCATTCGGGTCGAGTGCGTGATTTAGGTGTTGGTATTTGCCCCACTGATGTTTGTTCGGTCAAAATCGCAAGTATACGATCTTATCAAGTTATAGTATAAAAGATTATCGTCTCCACAGAGAATTGAAATGATTACTGCTCTACTTAGATCAATTTGTTATTTAGACAAATGATTCGAAGTGAACTTTAAATAAAGAGTGTATAAAAATTAAGTAGAAAAGAGATTATAAAATATTTAAGAAAGAAATTAGATAATAAAAGTACTAAGGTAATAGGTTCACTAATACTTATACCTGTGTGTTTGATTAATTTATAACATGAGTAACAATTCTTACTGATTACCAATCACCTATTTAAAAGCTATTAATACCCAATGATCATGTAATATTAACAGTCTTCTTTCTAATTTATTACTCAGTTTGATCATGCAAAGTAATTAAACAGAAAGAGCATGAAGTGTCAATAGATTTATCAATTCAATGACTGACTGAAAATGAACACGCAATCCTTGATCCGGCAGAGCATGCAGATTCAATTATTCCCAGAGTTCTGTTAATTAATTCAAGGTAGGATCGCCGAACAATTAATTAACTGTGTAAAGAGTAGCTAATTCTTTTTAAAGTAATATTACCAGGAATAATTTAATCAAAAGGATTTAACACTCATATTATAAATCATAAAGATATCACAGATAAAGTCACTACAAGAAATCACGGGTATCTGCGGCGGCCTTATCGGAAAGCGACTTGAGGCCGTCGGCGAAGCAGTTTTCCGGCTCACGCCGGTCGATAAATCCAATCTGGCGTCCGTGGACTTGCAAAGCGGGCCAGCGTCGGAAAATCCGTTTTCAGACGGCCTCAAGCGCGTCGGTATAAAGCTGTCGGTATACCGCTTTTTTATTACATGCCGACGGCTTTAACGTCGGTGTTGAAATTGACCGTCGGTAATCCAGAAATTTTCCGGCGAGGTTAAGCGTCGGTAAGGTTATCTGGCTCCTTCTTGATCTCGTTACCTCTTCCTCTTGGTTCACATTCCTCGCGCGTCGTTCCTCGCGTTCCCTCTTTCTCGTGCCATCCCTTAGTTTCTGCTCTGCTTCCTCGCGGCGTCGCTCACGGTTCCTCTCATTTGTCGCTCTGCTTCCTCTCAGTCGCTCTGCTTCCTTGGCGGTGCTCTGCTTCATCGTCGTCGCTTTGCTTCCTCGTCGCACTCTCTTGAGTCTACCTTCCTCTGCGCGTCGCTCTGCTTCATGGCGTGCTCTGCTTCATCGTCGTCGCTTTGCTTCCTCGTCGCACTCTCTTACTGTTGCATTGCATTGTTTGGCTGGGTTTGGATCTCGGGTTGGAAAAATACCTTCATCTTCTTTGGTTTTTCTTTCATTTTCTTCTTGAATTTTCCTGCTAGTGATGTGTAGAAAAATGTCGATCCTCTTTTAGCTAATACGAGTTTTGGTGCTGATTTTTTTTTTCTCTGCTGATTCTTTTTTAAATAAAATAAAATATATGTGGTGGCTCCATAGGTTTTTCTTGAAAGCAACTTTTTAGTGGAGGGCTTTGTCTCATTCTCTTTACTAAATTGTGGAATTTGGTTATGGTTTCCTTAAATAGGTGTTTGTTGAATATAAAATTGGAGATGTGGGCACACAAATGTAAGAGATTGGGGAGTTTTTTTTATTTAGTAGTAGTATCAGGTATGCCCCCATTGCTTTGTTATATCTGCAGTCATTTGTTGACATTTTGTATGCATTGAGTGAATGGTATTTAATAAGAGCATTTGTGTGGCTTGTTTTGTTTGGGTTGATAACATAGGAAATATGTTGGTGGCAGTCAAATTTCTTGTAAAATGTGGAAGTTATTGTCTCATGTTTATTTATGAAATTGGAAAAATAAACCCTCATCCCTTTGTAAATTTAAAAGTCAAGCTAATTATCTTTGGCACTACATTGTAAGATAAGCAAGCATTTGTTTGTGGTTTTGGAAAAACTTTTGTTGAGTTGGTTATTTCTATGCCATGAAAGCAAGGGTTCTATCAAGTTATACAAGATTAGGTTAGTCAAAGAAGGAGCATAGCTTAGTAATGTCTACTTGCCATTTTTGTAAGCTGAAATTAGGTAATAATTTTGAACTCTAATTTTGAAATTAAATGCTTGGTGAACTGTCTTTGCCTCAATGTGGGCTTGACATTGCCTCAATGGATTGTAGGTGTGCATGCGCCTATGTCCATAACTTATGCAATACTGTGTTTTATTTATTTATCAAATTTTCCTTTTCTTTGTATTTCATTTCAAACAAGTAAATGCTGGTTGCACCTCTTAAACCATTTTCTTGTTGAAAAAATGAGGTTAAATTTGGTAGACTTAATATATGGCGTAATAACAACCTTTGAAAAATAAAGTTAACTATCGGTTGATGAGCCCGATGATTACAGTGGCATCACCTATTTTAATGAGTTGTACAAGTTTTGTTGTGTAGGATAATTAGTTCTGATTAGTTATTTTTACATTAGTTGTTCTTTGAGTGTTTTTAGGTGTCATTTTCACCTATATAATGAGATCTGAGACTTTAAAGTAACTTAGCATGAATTTCATAGTAAATAATTTCATGAAAAGATATGTTTGGTATCTCATTAAAGAAGATTTTTAGGGTAACATCTGTTTTATTCTGAGAGAAGATAAGGCAGACTTAGGCAATATAATTTATATATGTTCTTAATATGATTGTTCTTTACATATACCCATCTCTAATATACTCATTGTACTATTACCCATCTCAATCTCAATTAATTCCAAACCACTCTTTTATCTCAACTAAACCAACATTTTCATCCCAAGCTGTGCCTTTCTTATTAAATTTATAGGTAAGTCTTTCTTAACCTCAATATGAAATTCTAAATTGAAATTTTGCTCAGTTGAGAACCCATTTGAATCTAATGATTTTATTAAAAAGAAATTGGCTTTTATATATGGCTTTACCATGAATGCCCTTTAATTGTTTGGTGAAATATTTTCTCGACCTGTTCATATATAGATTAGAAAATTACGGTACATTGCAGGGTTACTTGATATATTGATTATGGGTAGTGGAATGTATATAATTTGGGAGTTATTTGGTTTCTCTTCATTATTTGAGACAAGAAAGGTTCAAGTGGGACAAGTTTCAAATCTAGCTTCTTATTGTTCGGTTTGTTGTTCTATGACTTCGAGAGAAGAAGGTCCCGAGCGCTTGAGATTACATTATTGTTATCGGTAATTTCTCTTTTCTTTTTATAAATTTGTTAGTGGAGCTGTAGTAAATTATGAATGGTCAAATTTGATGTAGTTATTAAAATAATTATAACTTGCTATAATTGGGAAAAAAAACTTCATTGAGTTTGTAGGGAAGGAAAGTGTGTATGGCTCTTAGATTTTTGTAGGCTAAGGCGTTCTTTGCATTATTTCAATGGGAGTTATGGTCCCATACTCGTGTTTTATTACCAAACTAAAGCATTTTTGTCTGTTTTGAACTCGGGTTCTGGAAAAATGGGGTAGAAACCAGCTAGAACCATTATGCAGTATTGAATTTTCCTTCATTTCTCGAGTCTTTTCAAATTTTTTGTTAAAACAGTGCAAATATTGTTTCACAAAGATTTCTCTTGATTTTTATTGAATGTTTCTGAATCAAATTAAGTATTTTTTTTCTTTTGCCTTGGTGAAAGACAACAATCTTTTGTGATTCTTTGAGTGATGGCTATTTTCTCACTAGTCTAGATCATATATGAAGGAACCTCGGACATTAATTAGCCATTTCTCTTGGCGCTTGCTTTGTTTTCTTTACTGTTTTCTTTTACTAGTTCATCCATTTTGATTATTATGAATGAATGTATTTGTTGGGCACATTGCTAATGTTCATTTCATCGAATGATAATGTGGGTTACAGAACAAGGATAAAAGATAGTGAAATTCGTGGTTTAAGTTATTCAAAATCAATGATTTTAACATAACGTTTTAGTTCAAATCAAAGCATTACAAAAGCAATGTTTTTTAACAAAGGCAATAGCAATTTTAGAATTAGAAAATAAGATGATGGCGTCACTCGTTATTTATGTTCTAGTTTTTTCTTTTATTTTTCATGGTTGGTTTAAAGAAAAGATGATTTTTGACATCTTGAAGAAGAAATTAGCTAGGATGATCAATTAACAACTTTTGTAAATTTAAAGCACTCCATTGTTTTTTTGTGTGTAAAGGGAGTAAGATTAATTAATCAACACGAAGGAAACGAGGCTCATTTAGATTCCTCAACTACTCACAAAATGGAAAAATACTATGAACAATTGTCAGCATAACACTACAAGAAATCACGGGTATCACAAAGCGGCCTTATCTCAAGCGGCTTGAGAAATTTGTATCGAATGAGGATTTTCAAACTGACTTGATATGAAACATTAGGAATATCAATGTAATTTTCAGAAATGTTATTTGTATTGAGAAGAAAAGATCCAAGCTATAAGAACATATAAATTTGACCATGATAAGAACAATCACTAATATTAACAAGAATTTCATGATCTTGGGCAGTCAAAAGTAATACCCAAATGCTTATCTTCAAAATGATAGTTTGCCGCATAATGTTGTTGTTTGGGGAAGATTTCACTATGAGAATTTATAACAAGCTTGAGTTGAAATTTTAGAGTTTGCCTCAAAAGTGGTGATTGTATTCGAAGGTGTGGACTTAAATCGTGTTTATTATTTATATATGTTCTTAATATGATTGTTCTTAGTTTTTAATTTTAATGGTGTGGTTTTGATATTTTTGTTTATATCTTATTAGTTTACGCTAACACAAAAGCTCTGTTTCATAGGCCTACGAGTTCGCCACCTCCACGGTTAGCCACTTGTACCACTAGGTATGCACTCTAACTCATGTCGGTTAACTCATTGGGTGGAAAAAGGGTTGTCTGTTGACCCCCACACCGACATGTTTATTTGTTTTTAGTTCATAGTTCTCTCTGAGAGGATTTTGAAGTGTATTGTGTAATTGTCTAAATGATATGTTTTCTTTTTTAATTTGTTTTTTAGTTTACGTTATCACATTTTATATATGGAAAATCAATTAATAATTAAATTAAATTAAATTACAAGTAATTTTTAATTAAATTAATAAATAAATATTTTTAATATGAGAGTAAATTATTTTATAATTAAACAAATAAATAATTAAATTATTTAATTAATTAAAGAATAAAATTAATTTGGTTATTAATTAAAATTGATTTATTAATAAATTTAATTAAAAAAATTCGTTACAAGCGGCCTAAGCCGTCGAACAATCAGATTTACCGGCGGTCACGTCCTTGAGAAATCGGCGTCATTTACCGGCGGTATAGCAAATCGGTATTCACCGGCTTGGCGAAGAAGAGTCCGTCGGTAATCGCTTCGCGACGACCATATTTCCGGCGGGTTTGGGCGTGTCGGTAAAAGTGGAGTTACCGGCGGCTTTTATAAACACGCAAGCGGCTTTGGTAGTCGGTAATCCCGTGTTTTTTTGTAGTGAGTAAAAGATCCCCCGTCACCTCAATGATGGGATTAGTTCCTAAACATATTTGAAGATAGCAACAAACGTGTTTACA
Source organism: Calophaca sinica (assembly GCA_037113605.1). Classification (NCBI taxonomy): domain Eukaryota; kingdom Viridiplantae; phylum Streptophyta; class Magnoliopsida; order Fabales; family Fabaceae; genus Calophaca; species Calophaca sinica. The sequence continues at coordinate 97,025,804 of CM073733.1, read as the reverse complement.
AAAGACATATTTAAAACTAAAAACTAGTAGAATAACTACAAAGTAAGACTAGAGGATTACAAGAGAATAAGAGAATTGAGAGAGAATCAATCCCGGGAAACCTTCAAATGTTCTGCTGAGCGTTCTTTTTATAGGCAAAATTTTGGGCTCAGCACGGCCGTGCTCCCTTTACAGCCTGTTTACGCGTCACTGACCTTGCCGACATGATTTTCTGATATTTTTTGTTGAACACGGCCGTGCTGGTCAAATGAAGAGGTCGTGCTGGTCGATGAAGAGGTCGTGCTGGTCAATGAAGAGGTCGTGCTATGCTTCTTAAACTGCCTCAAGGCTGTGCTGCCATGTACAAGCCGTGTTGAAGGTTGGTTTAGCATTCTGGGCCTAGTTTTTGGCCCAATTTCAAGCCCGTAACTGTATTTGACCTTCGTATTGCCTAATTTTCCATTTCTACACAATGTAGATTAAAAAAGAGTGAATTTCAATTAATAATATTCAATAATTATTCAAATCATATTCTAATATCTTTGTAAAAATGATGCAATATTGGTGTTTATCAATGTTTTTGGAACGCGTAGGCATTTTACTGAATTTATCAGTGTTGGTAGCTCTTGCCAAAAGAATGTTGAGGACTTGTAGAAGCATGTACAAACTTTGGAGGAAAAATTAAATAGATATGAAGAGACTAAGGATCGGCTTACACAAACCAAGAGCAATTTTCACAAACAAAAAATCAGCCGGCAATTCTCCATAATTTTTTGCTACAAAAATTTGGTGATGAGCTTATGTACTTATGTCATATTTTCTCTTATTTTAAACTAAGGTGTTCCCCCGTCTTGGTCATGTAGCTTCATAGAATACACATGATTTGATTTTAATATGATATTGTGCACTTATGTCATATTTTTTATACTAAAGGCCACTGGTTATTAATAATATGCAATTGTTAAACTTGTGTTAGTGTTAATTAATACTTGCTTACATATTGCTTCTTTTTGGCAGGTTTTGGTAATTAAACCAGTACAGGAGCTTCGAAGTTCTGCTATTTAAACCATAATTTTGTACTGCTAAAGGAAGGAATATGTTGTTTGAACGATGGTTCTGCTTTTGTTTTGGGCTACTGAGAGGACTTCATCTGATTTTTGGTGTTTGATGTAGGTTCTATAGGAGAGTTGTGTTTACTTTTGTATTGTTGGTTTTAGGTTGTTAGCTTTTGGCCTTGCAGGAATATTAGTCTTAGGTTAGTAACATTAGTCCTATTGGTTTGTTGCAGATATTATTATGAGTTGCCTACATTTTATATGGTTATATACTCAGTTTTAGTTTCTAGACTAGTTGCAATGCATTTGGCTAAATTTGGAACCATTTGCTGAATTTTAGCTCCTTTTCAATATTTGTTAGAAGATTACCAAAAAATAGCACGGTGCAATAGGAAAAAAAATTGAATTTTCAAAAAAAAAAATAACTTTAGCCACGGTTAAATCATGTCAAGACAATAAAATAGATTGTGTTTTTCTGTTAGAACTTAGCCATGGCAAAAGAGTGGCAAAGTTTTTGCATATTTAGTCACAGTTAAACCGTGGCTAACCAATTAGTCTAAGTTTTACCGTTTTCCAACCTAGCGCCAGTCAGAGCGTGGCTAAATTAAAACACAATTGTGGTAAATAAATGTTACCACGGTTTAAATTAGCATGGCAAATGGAAGAAATAGCCGTAGCTAAAGTTTCGTGACGCCCTTCCTTGCTACAAACGGAGGAACCATGGTAAAACTAGTTTGCCACAGTTAAAGCCTTATTTTGCCATAGTTTTAACCGTGGCTAAACGCCGCGATTTTTGTAGTTAGAGTTGTTTATATCTTACACTCGCTAACTTGAGTATCACAGTACTTACAGGGGCCACCAACGTGTTGCCAGGAGTTGCACGTTGTCGCCAACAATCTCATAGAACTGATGATCAAACATCACCATTTTCGTCCTCTTGAAGATTCTCGCTAGATCATCAAATTTGTAAGTTCACGCCTGAATATAATTAATAAGTATTTCCTGCATTATACACGTATTTTATTCAAGCATAAAAAATAAATTAAAAGTATTTTAAAAATTATTTTTATTAATAGAAAATTATTTTATTCATAATAAAATATAAAAAATAGGGTTAAATATGTTTTTAATCCCTATAAAATTACAACTTTTCAAGTTTAGTCCCTAAATAAATTTTATTCATTTTTAATCCCTATTTTGAAAACATTTTACAAAAAATGGGTGCTTGTAGTCCCTCTAGGGTCTAAAAAAATAGTCCCAATAAAAGCAAAAGTGGGACTAAAAATGAATATTAAAACCTATTTAGGGACTAAAATTGAAAAGTCATAATTTTATAGGGACTTAAAATATATTTAACCCTAAAAATATATATAGATATTTAAAAATATCAATTTTCAAAAATTGGTCAAGTTAATTACAATTATCTATGATTAATTACAAATATCTTATTTTATTAATGTTTATTAAAGAAATGTAATTATTAATTAAGAAAGTAAAAACTTCTTAAGCTAAATATATCTTTAAAAACTTGATATAATTACCTTTAGTACTTCCTCCGGTTCAGATTACAAAAAACAAATGTGTCATTTTTCTTTATCCAAATTATAAGAAACAAACACCAATTTTATAATGTATTAATTGCTAATTTCTACTTTTACCCCCTTATTTAATGCGAGACTTATATTAACGAGATGTACATACTTTCTATGCATTAATTATATATCATTTCGTAGAAGATGTAGTTTTGAAAGAAAACTCAACTTTTAGAAGTCTTAATAGGAAAAACAAGTTTCTACACAATTCTTTGATCTGTGTAAATTATGGTTTTTGTTTATGACAATATGGACCGAAGGTAGTAATTAATAGACCCTCATATTCTTCAATGAAAAGTTTGATTATGGATTAATCAAATTTCTAAATTTACAGTCCCTTTGTCTCATATTATTTGTCATTTAAAGTTATGCACATGTCTTAACAAAATCATTGATTACACCAATTTCTAAGGTAAAATAATTTATTTTGATTAAAATACTCTTATTGTAGCAGGAGTTATGTTATGGCCCAAACAAGCAGACCCAAGTAATATGACAACAAACTTTAGGGTATGAATGATCTAGAATATGATGAGTCATTGTAATTCTAGAAGGTTGTAAGGAAGAATCTAAGCATGTGCTGAGCAGAACACCATTTGGTGACTCTAAAAATGTATTTGTTTATTGATGAAATAACACACAAGAAAAATATGAAGGAAAGTTTAGAAAGTTAGTATTCTCTTTAGCAGTCTCATTTTATTCCTTTAGTTAGTTACTGCATAATTTAGTTCATTTCATTGGTGTTTTCGTTGCCATAGGTGAGCGCACTGAGATGAGATCTGCAACGCCTTCTCTGCTGGAGAATGGAGTGAATGTTATGAGGAAGATTGGGAGGGGAGTCCATGGCAAATAATTTAAGAAAACCAAATATTATAAACACGACAAATAATACGAGATGGAGAGAGTAATAACTCTATCCGTTTCGTATGAGCCACAAATTGTAATCCTTTATAAACAAAACTAAGTGCTTGTTTGGATTCCCGTTTGACACCCATGAACGTCCGTTATCAACGGCAAACGAAATTTGGCTTTTGTTTGGTTTCACGATTTCTCCGTTTTCTAAACCACATTTGCCTTCAAAACTCAGTTTCAACCGGAAGCAATATTCATGATACTTTTCATTCTTCAGTTTGCCGTTAGGGAACCAACAATCCCTTCACTTCCCATTTTACCCTGTTATTCACCACCAACATCTTTCTGCTGTTTCGCTGCGCATTGTTTCTCCTGTTTCTAAGCGCAGTGGTTCTCTTCACTCCCACTTTATGTTCTCTCTCCTTCCTTTATTTTGTTTCCATGCTTCTGGACTTTTCTATAATTTCTATTAATTAATTTCTATTTTATTTATTCTTTTAACATGTCCAGTGGCTTACTACGGAAGCCACTCTCGCACCATTGAGTGAAATATGTTATTTTATTTTTCACGGGTAACCTCTCTCTCTCTCTCTATATATATATATATAATATAATATAATATAATATAATATAATATAATTATATATAATAAATAGTTGTAAATGTATAATTAAATATTTACAATAAATAATTACATATATAATAACAAAATTAATAAAAATAATTCCATAAAAATAATTAATAAAAACTTTAGTATTTTTTTTCTGGATTTGTAGCTTTGTAGTTAATAGTGGAGTTATTTTTTTTCCTTTTCAGCTCCAAAATCTTGATATTTGTAATATTAATATTACGTTATAAAACTTATACCCTTTTTGGTAATTACACATTTAAAAGTACTTTTGATTAATATTATCCAAACAAATTTCATTTTGTCAAATGTTCGTTTGAAAAAAGTATCCAAACAGAAATCACGTTAAGATAAACTCATTTTTAACCAAACGTCCGTTTACATAATGAAGTTGAATCAAACGTCTGTTTGCAAACTTTAATCCAAACGGACACTAATTCCAGAACCAAACGGTTAATATTACGAATGTATTCTATTCGCCAAGTAAAAAACTTTACATATTCTCGACTTTACATATTCTCGACTTTACATTCCCCAAGTAAACCATCGGCTATATATATATACTCGGAAATATCGTGCATAATTCCCATTCATCCTTTGTGCTAGAAACATTTTCACGGTCGATGCCAATGGCAGATAGGATCAGTGCTTTGCCAGATTCAATTGTCTTTCACATTCTCTCTTTTTTGCCAACCGAACAAGTCGTTGGTACAAGTGTTCTCTCAAAACGGTGGAGGCCTCTCTGGCTAGCAATTCCCACTCTTGACTTCGACGATACAAGCTATTTGCAAGACGGAGAGACCTATATTCGTTTTCTTCGGTTGGTTTACACAGTTATGCTCCTGCGAGATGGGGCAGAACCCATTAACAGGTTTCGCCTCAAGTGTGCGCCTTCCTTATTTTGTGACCCTTCTATCGTGAATACATGGGTTAAGGCTGCAACACAACGCAAAGTTAAGCATCTCAGTCTTTCTCTGCCTTCCACCATCAGCTTGCCCTCTTGCGTTCTCAATAGCACAACTCTTGTCGTTTTGAAGCTGAGTGAGTTAATTGTGGACTGTCTTTCTTCTGTTAGTTTTCCTTCGCTCAAAATACTTCACTTGAGGTCGGTTCGTTTCCAAGAGAAAAGATACCTTGTTGAGATTCTTTCTGCATGTCCAGTTCTTGAGGTTTTGCTGATGGCATATTTAAAAGTTACCAACTTTTATAGAGCTCATATTTCTGAGTTAAAACACCTACCCAAATTGGTCAAAGCTGATATTTCCGAGTCTCTTTTGACTTTGCCGTTGAAAACATTTTATAACGTGGAGTTTCTACGTGCAGAAGTGGTGTGAACACAATGCTTTCTGAATCTGCTAACAATTTGTAGTTAATTTGTTATCCATTTTCATGGCTAAAATGTTTTGTGCTTGTAGGTAGAAACACAAGATTTACCTGGTCATAACCTTGTCAATTTAACCTACATGGAGCTTAGATTTTTCAAGTATTACTGGGATTGGTTAATTAAATTGTTGCGAAATTGCCCCAATCTTCAAAGTCTTGTGATTGACAAGGTTTGTTAAGTTTAAGAATATTTTTTTTTGTTTTGTCCCTGCTTCAGTTATTTTTTATCTCAATTTTTTTGGTTTATGGTTGACAGATGGAAGGATATCTTGGTACTAATAAAGAAATTTGGGTGTATCCACAATTTGTCCTTGAATGCCTTTCGTCACAACTAAAGAGATTATGTGTTAGAAATTATAAAGGTGGGGAAAATGAGCTTCAATTTATCAGATATATTATAGGCAATGCAAAAGTCTTACGGAAGGTGACAATTTGCACTACTAGTGACTCAGATCTAATGGAAAAGCTAGAAATGATTAAAGAATTATCCTTGTGTCAAGAGGCTCAGTTACATGTGAACTTTATTTTGAATGATGAGTAGCAGTAGTTGCTGGTGCAATTTCTGGTTTGGTGGTTTTGAAGGGCTTGCAATTTGTCTATTACGTATTCATACTTACTTTAGAAATTCGATTTCTTTTTTTTTTTTTGGTAACTAAAAGATTCTACCATGATTGACACTAGGGAGATCCTAAATCAATCTGTACTGTTTTGCTTACTGATTTATGTTGCTTGCTTTTTATAATCTCAACTTTACTGATCCGTGTTGGTAATTTATAGTCTTAATTGTATTTTTAGTCTTCCAGGTAACAAGATTGTACTAGTACGATTTTGTTCTTCCAGGTTCTAACTGATATAGTGAATTTGGTCCTTCACTTTTCGCGATTGTGTGGTTCTGGTTCCCTAGTTTCTAATTTAGCGAATTGAGTCTTTTTGATATCACAATTATCCGATTTTAGTCCTCATTCATTTTTCACTCAATCTATAACTGAAAATGTTGAAAAAGTTTTTTAATTTTTAAGCCAGCTAACATACCATTAAGTCCAAGTTATGTGTCAAATCATGCTCACACGTGACAAATCTGCATTTTAGATTAGAAATTGAACAATAAGAGGGACAAAAATGAAAAAATGTGCAATCGCAATAATTAGAGGACCCAATTTGTTCAATTAGAACTTGAGGGACCAAAATCGTTATATCATAATACCTGGAGGACCTATTTTGCGCAATTAAAACCTGAAGACTAAATCACATAATTGAGATACTTGGAGGACCAAAAGTACAATTAAGTCTAATTTATATTACATGCATGAGTGCGCTTCACGTACGTATTTTTATATCTATTCTAGCTGCAATTTACAAAGTATTGATCATAATTCATACATTTAATTAATTACTCCCTCCGTCCCAAAATATAAGAGCCTTTTAGCTAATTCTCCTCTACCAAGGAATTAGTTAGAAGCATTAAATTTGTCTATAATTTGTATTATTTTTTCCAAACTTCCCTTGAATTTATAGGTAAGATTGACTATTTATATTCCCAGGGAAAAGTTTATCTTGGTAAATCATCTTAATAAATAAGAGTATTGTGGAATAATTAATGCAAGAGACAATTTCAAATGAGTCTTATAAAATGAGACAAATGAATTACTCAAAAGGTTCATATATTTTGGGATAGAGGGAGTATAATGACTATCTTAGCCCCGTTCGAAGTGATTTTTAGTTTTAACTTTTCAAATTTCAAAAAACTAAAACGAGTTTTCAGTTTTTAGTTTTAAGTTTCTATTTTTTATTGCTTTGAGTTTTAAAAAGTTGTTATCGATATTATAAAAAACATTGGCAAACGGGTCAGCTCGAGTCTTTTTTTTAGTAGCATAACTTTTTTTTTATTTACCCAATTAGCACATTTTGTAAATTATGTATCAAATTAGCACACTTTTTTGGATGTTGAGAAATCGGTTTTAGGGAACACAATAGCTTAACTGAATTTTTTTTTTATTTATTTTTATGTTGAGAAATGAGCTCAATTGGTAATGGCAAGGTGCCAAGGTGCTTCCGGGTTACATAAGCCCAAAGTCTCGGGTTCGAACATTGCAAAAGGCAAAAACTCCATACATTGGTGGAGAAGACCGTAAGGACAGTTTGGTAGCACGAGAGGGTGGCTAGTCTGTTAAAATAAAAAAGCGCATTTTTTGTAACACCCACCCTTCATCTCATATTAATTAATGGTTCTGAAATGGTGTGTCACTCACGGTCTTTTCCACCCCCATGTGGAATTTTTGTCTTTCGTGAAAATCGAATCCCGTACCTGGAGCTAAGTATATTGATTCTTGAGGGAATTCAAGAATCAATGTATTTAACTCTAGGTACGGGGTTCGATTTCCACGAAAGACAAAAATTCTACATAGGGGTAGAAAAGACTGTGAGTGACACACCATTCCAAAACCATCAATTAATATGAGATGAAGGGTGGGTGTTACAAACCCGATTTCCCTACTTGTTGATTTTTTTTTTATGTGTGTGTTGGGAAATCGGGTTCCTCACACCCGATTTCTCAACTTTTTTTATTTTTTCGTTTAATGGTTTCTCCGGCCTTTTAATTTGTTAATTTAATTTTTTTAATTATTTTTATTTGTTAATTTATATTCTAATTGATTTAATTAGTTATGTAATTATTAATTACCAATTTATTTTTCTCAATTAATTAAATATTAATTTTTTAATTAAATTAGTGTTTGTATTTTTTAATTTAATTAATTAATTATTAAAATAATATTACATTTAAAATAATTAAAATAAAATTACAACAACTACCAATAGATAAGACATTAATCTCCTAAATGGTATTCAGTCTTATATCACGGTGGTCGCTAGTTACTGCGTGAACGACGTCGAGTTGGCTATTCTTCCTTAATGGCGGCGGGTTGCATGTCTTACTGCACAACCCAATTAACCAACGAAGTGTCTACAACGTAATTAAATGTGTTTCGTAAAAAAAACGTAATTAAAAGGAGAATCAAATTTTGAACGCAATAAAGCCACTATCTGATTGATATTTGAAGATCAATATCCAATTTTTCATTATTATAATCATTATAATCATTTTTATTATGGTTAGGAAGATTTTGCACAGGTTAAATATTACAAACACAACAAGCTCAGGTTATATCGCAGCAAGATCGGATTCGGACGATGCAAGAGAGGAAAATCGGGTACCACAATTCTTTTACAAATCAAGTATAACTCAGATATGGCATCGCCCGCATACCTGACTTGGAGGGCAACTGTTCTGGGCCATTCCTCATGTAACACTCCGGCTACACTGTGCAGGTCCAATTAGCCCCACAGCAATGCCGAGCATGCACTCACAGGACTCCTCCCCCCTCAAGGAGAGTTTTTGCCTTATGGAGGATTCGAACCCAGCCGTGTCCAGAGGGTTTAAAGAGGTGATGGGAGGATGCTTTCTGGTGTCTTTAAACCCTCTGGACACGGCCGGGTTCAAATCCTCCATAAGGCAAAAACTCCCCTTGAGGGGGGAGGAGTCCTGTGAGTGCATGCTCGGCATTGTTGTGGTGTTAAAATACAAACCCAGTGTAGCCGGGGGTGTTACAAAAAGGCGCATTTTATTGTAACACCCCGGCTACACTGTGCAGGTCCAAGGTCAAGTGGTGTTGGGAGGATGCTTCCCGGGATCTTTAAACCCTCTCGACACGGGTTCGAATCCTCCATAAGGCAAAAACTCCCCTTGAGAGTGGGAGGAGTCCTATGAGTGCATGCTCAGCATTGCTGGGGTGTTAAAATACATGCCCAGTGTAGCCGGGGTGTTACACCTCAAGTCCAATTAATAATATAGGGCTGATCCCATATTAGATGGGTGATTTTGATGGATTCGAGCGGAGGTCGGACACATCACTAGCTAGGCGCTCGCCTATACATAGGAACATCACTATCATTAGAAAGGTATCTTGACCCTGACCCCCCACACTTGTATGCTTGTCTACCTCTTTGTTAGTTCCACAGAGCTTCAAAGGGACGAATTGTGCCTATCAATGTTGATGATTTATTCTATGCGAATTGCTGTGGATTGTGGATTGTTGTCAAAACTGAATTGTTGTGATCTTGAATTTGATAATATGATGTGGTTGCATGTATGCTTCAATTGTGTTAAAATATATGCTGTGGAATTAGTGTTGGATAATTGATATTTATTGATTTTGCCATATTGAATTGTCATATGCGTTGATATATTCATTGGGGTTGGTGGAAGCATAGTCGTGTTGTTGGGAAACTTCAACCTGAATATCCTAGGGTGATGGAAAGCCCAAAGCTACGGCTGGTGTTCAGGGGTGTTGTTCATTATCGTGTCATTGGGAAACCTCGACTTGAATATCCTAAGGTGGTGGAAGAGCCCAAGGCTACGGCTGGAGTTCAAGGGCATTGTTTGTCATTCCGGAAACATAAACAGTGACATGTAGTTGCATTAGTGGGCATTTATGCACTTTTGTTGATTTGTATATTATGCTGTGTTATGATATATTTGCTTATTTAAGAAGTTGACATTTTCCCGTGGTTCCTTCAATTGATGATGGTAACCCAGACGATGGTGAAGACGGTAGTGATACCAGCGATGACGACATTGTCGGAGATGGTGTTTGACTTTCCTGACATGGAGATCCCATCGGTGATGGAGTTCGACCCCATCTCCCGCTGAGTTGTGTATACCGGGGACGTAGTTTAGACTTTCCTAGTAGACGGACTGGCACCGTGACAGGAAACCTCAAGACAGATCGTGAGCTTCCCAGTGAGGATAATGCAAATTATTGATGGATGGCATAGCACTCAGCGGGACCGAGTGTTACAAGCTTCTTCTTCTACTTCTCCAGAGGACTCCTTTGAGATTCCTAAACGGACCACGACTTGCTATGCACCTATGCCTGGAGGTGCCAGGATTAGGAGGACCGCTCGGAAGAGAGTGGCAGTTAGACGTTGGACAGCAGGTGCTTCGACTTCTTGTGTAGTGGCAGACACACCGAGCCCCGTGGCAGAGCCAGAGCCAGAGGCGGTGCCGGCCTCTCCCTTGATTTTCAGGAACCCGACCCCACCTGTGGATCCCTCTCCTGTCTGTGCGGAGTGTGGGGAGGCGGGTTGCAGTGGGGCAGGATGGATTGAGGACGTTTTGGTTGAGGAGTTTAGACCTGAGGGGTGTACTGGCATCTGCACCTTTCATAGATTTGACTGGCGAGGACGAGGATGATCTGATGGAGGAGGACGAGGAGGACCCATCCGAGGACTTGGGTAGCGACGTTTAGCTGACGTTGTCTGTTTGCCTTGTACATAGTTTTGGTTAGCTGTGGTGTCTGTCTGTTGTATATAGTTCCGGGTGGTGACCATTCAGTCCGTTAGTTACAGACTTTTGTGGTGTAGTTGGTTAGGTCTGGAGGTTTACTTTTAGAGCAGCCCCTGCGTGGGTAACTGCCGGGAGTACTCCAGAAGTATGATCACTCTTGTAGGGTTTTCATACTTTAAGTGTATTCTCCTTTTAGACATTTCTCTACTTGTATTTTGTACGTACTGGTTATGGCTATCTTTGAAAATGTATGTATGTATTTCAGTGCATCTGTCTTTTGTAACTTAGAATTTCATCATGTTTCTAAACGCTGTGGATATTCTGTTTGTGCTTTGCGAAAGATGTTGGTTTCAAAAAAAAATACCGCATTTTTCAAAGGGCAAAAGAGTATTATTTTAAAAAGCTCGTTGTATTTAGAGTTAAGTTTTTGTCTGTAGTGCTTCCGAAACAGGATGTTACAAGTACTCTCTACAATGGAAGCAATAGGGTCACCTTAATTCTTTATGAGCATATCTTCAGGTATTGGAATATCAACCTCACCCTCACTGTCTTCATCGACGGTTCCATTTCCAAGCTTAAAATCTAGTTTGAAAATTTTGTCATTTCATTTACATCAGAAGATGAAGAACCAATTGCTAGCCACATATTTTTTGTTAATGTTAAGACTTTACAGAATTCCCAAAGATATGAATAATTGATGCTAGCATGAACAACTTGTGCTCTTGTCCCCTTTAGACTGACTGGAAGAATTTGCCTAATATCACCACCTAAGACAACAACTTTTCCTCCAAAAGGAAGATTCAAGCTGTCATTATTAGAGAATCGGAGAATATCTCTGAAAGTCTTGTCAACAGCTTCAAAACAATGTTTATGAGTCATTGGAGTTTCATCCCATATTATTAGCTTTGCCTTCACTATCAACTCAACCAATGCACTACCTTGCTTAATATTGCAAGTAGAATCCTCATTAAAATTTATTGGAATGACAAATCTTGAATGTGCCGTTCTACCACCTGGAATCAATAATGCTGCTATTCCACTGGAGGCAACTGTAAGGACAATTTCTCCCCTTGATCTAATTGTTGCAGAAACTGCTCTTCAAATAAAGGTTTTACCTGTGCCGATCCATATAGGAAGAAAAGACCTCCTATGTTTGCATCAACAACATCCATAATTGTGTCATATTTTTTTTTTGTTCCGCAGTCATCATAGAAATCAACTTTCTATGCTCTTCAGCCAAATTCTGGCAATCATAGTTAAGCTCATCGCGAATAAGCCTATTTCCAGAGGTAGAAATCAGTATCATATCTGGCTGCGACATAGAGGGAAAATCTTTCAAACTCCTATTATTGCTTTGCAACAACATCTCTATCTCTACCAAAGCAAAACTCTTCAGCTCATCTTCGGCTAAGACCAATTCTGCTACAATTACAACACCATAGTACTCTTTTGATTAGTTGATGAAATCATCATAATGAAAAAATCATCATAATTAACTAATAAATTTTAAATCAATAACCACCTGGAAATCGAAGGAGCAGTCGTTGCCTGTGTAAGATGTCATCAGTTAAATATTATCATGTATTATCCCAAATAAATTCTTGGCTCATCAACTGATTTGACAACAATAAAGTTGCAAACAAATTCCTTAAAAATGTTGTTGTACCCCAGTGACTTGCATCTATAATAGCACCAATATATTCTTTTTCATTATCTATTAATCCCATTGCATAACAAGCCTCTTTGAATGTGGGGTGTGACAACCACCCTAAAATTTAAATGGAGCCGCCACCAATATTTATTTTAGGAAACATTGAAAAACCTTTTTTCGAATTATTTTGAAGAAATGATCTTTGAACCAAATTTGGGTTCGGGAGTTGATTACTCACAGGGAAGAATTAGCACCCATATACGTCCATTCAAAAAAATGGTACCCTTTAACTGTTTTGAGAAAATGTTTGCCTTAAAGTTAATTCCCTTAATGAAATCTAATTATCATTTATTTAAAAAAAGGGAAGGAGCCGCAAAATAACCGAATCGTACGAATGACATTTCGGAGCTCCTTTCCAAAATCTATTTTAAAATGAAATAGAGAGATAAAAAAGATGAGCGCACATGAAAGAGAAGCAGAAAACCACATTATGATCGTTGGTTGTCAAACCCTATTACTAATTAATATTAATACTAGTATCAATGAGACTAATTTATATTACATAGAATCTAAAATTTATTACTATCCTTTTATTCACAAAAATACTATTATTTGTCAATTGACAGCTTAATTTGCTAAATCGGTCCCCAGAAAAATAATAATAAAAAGAAAATAGAAAACTTTTAAGGAAAAAAAAATTGATTTCACAGATTATATAGACTTAATAAAGATTTGATTTTTAAAAGAAAAGTACATAAATGAAAAAAGAATTTTGGAACTCCTTGTTTTTGCTATTATGCCCCTGTTTTCCCCTTTTTTATATTTTCATGCATTCCTTATAAAACCATAATTGCAAATAGGCCATTTGCTTGGGTTTGGTCCCTCTGGAAGGCCAAACCCTAGCCTTAGTTCAATTCAACCATCAGTAGATTAACAAACAACAACAACAACGACAACAACCGAACAATCTCAACAAAAATAGAAAGAACGAAAATAAGGCAAAAGATGTAATGAAATAGATTGCAATTCTTTTTCGTCCTTGTTTCAGGATAACATAAAGAATACACAAAAAAAAAATGGAGAAAGGAAGGAGGTGAAACCTGGGTTTAAATTTTGCCCAGAAAAATATACAGAAATCAATGGATGGGGAAAAAAGCCTAGAACTAAAAAGAAACAGTGTTTAATTTTGGGACTCAGTATCCTCACAGGTTCCTTTTTGCTTCTGCTTCATCCTTCTTCTTCTTTCTTTGCTCTCAGTTTTCTCCTCCACTGGGTTTTTTTTGCCGGGTTCGCTCCCTCCCGGTGCACTGCTCTGAGAAGCCTTTTTATAGCTTCTTTTAATCTGTCACCAAAATACAAATAAAATCAGAACCAAAATAGACAGAAATAATTTCCCTGATTCGAATGATTTCCGTTCTTCAAATCGATCTTCAGCGATCTTGACAAATCGTGAGGGATATTTGAGATTCTAGGAGATATATGAGGGAGAGATTTAGGGTGAAATTGGGGGGATTGGCCGCAGCTGGGTCTTCCTCTCTTAGGGTTAGGGTTCGGTCTTGGATGATAGAAAAGAGAGGGAGAAGAACGTAGGAGATTGGTCGCGGCGCCTAGGGTTAAGGTTGGAGAAGGAGATGAAAAGAAAAATGAAGAAAGAGGGAGAGATGGAGTGGTGCTGCAGCGGGTTGGAGGAAATTGGGAAGGAACCAGGTTTTCTTTTCATTTAACCCTAGGTTTTCTGGAGTTGGTTTTGGGCCATCGATGCTACACTGGGCCGTTAGGTGTGGGATAGAGGAAGGAAGGGTGCGAGCAGTAGGACCTGTGTGGAGTGCACTGGGGGGCGCTATGTGAGAAAAGAGGGGTGTGCGCATTAATAAGAATCAATGGGCCTTAGGCCTTTGCTATTTGAACAATCCCCATTTCTATTTGTAACCCCTTTCTCTTTTATTCCTTCTCTCTTCCTTTTTTTTTGTTCTTTTCTTTTCCTTTCTTTTCTTTTTTCTCTTTATTCATTTTTGCCTTCCTTTTTTATTATTCTAAGACCAAATATATTATATATTATTATTATTACTACTAATTTAAAAAAGTTAAAATAAATAATTAAATAAAATAAAATAAAAAGGCCGGACAAAATTAGGATACTACATGGGGTATAGGACATTATTAACTGTCCATATGTCAGCAAATGATTTTGGACATTTACAATAGTTGAGCAAATTTCTTAAGTAATAGATCTCACCACTTCCAAGATGAACAAAATACAACCTTCCAATTGCAAAACCTTTTTTTCTTATAGTCCAATGCTTATTACGTTGATCCCAGACAAACCTTGAAGGAAATTCACTGTATGTAAGATCCTTTACCTCAGGGTAAATTTTATTAGCATCCATCCATGCCAAAAATTTGGATGTTTGGGCACTGACTTTTTCCAGAACATCATTAATTGACTCATGATCCAAGAAAGTTACAGGCTGTTCATCTGGTAAATGAAAACTTAATCTCTCAACCGCTGTCTCCCTGTAATTAATGTCAAAGGAAAATATTCTCCATGCTGCCTCACAGGATGACAAATATCTGCAGTCATAATACAATTTGATCTCATCAACACATTGTGGCTTTTCCTGCCCATTTACATTATTGTAAAATGTGGCTGTTATACGATCATGCATGCCCCTTGTTGATGTATTTGAAGAGGTATTTTATTGAACGTGATTGATTACACCACTCTACATTTATATGAGCATTGTATTTAAGCAGAAGAAAATTGTTATAGGGCACAATAAATCTATTATCAATAAAAGAGCTACCCTTTTGAATGACTCTACCATTATCCCTTCTTCTATACACTGGATATCCTTCTTCATTAATAGTAGTGGTCTTAACATATTTCTTTGGAAAATATTTAGTGCACTTGCCATTCTGCATGCATGGAGATTTCTGGTTTTGTACTCCACATGGCCCATGAATCATAAGAGCTGATACAATGCTCAACAGTTCTGGTTCAGTTCTTTCATCAGGAATTTCAGTAGATATGATATTGTCAATAACATTAGGGTGTGGACGCGTAAACTCGAGTTGTAGAAAAACCAAGATGTGTGAGTGAGGCAATCCACGTTTCTAAAATTCAGTGGTGTATATGACTGCACATTGAAGTAACATACTTCATTAGTTATGAAACTAATAATTTTTTATACATAATAAATAACTTATAGAAATAGATACATACCCAGCTTAGTTTTACCAAATAGTTTCCCCTTTTTTATCTCCTTAATCATATGGCCCAGTTTAATTTTGAAAATTCTGCAAACCAAGTCTGGCCGATCCTCTGCTTTAAGATCCATGCTTCTTAAAACTCTTTGCAACTCCGACCATTTCTGATTGCAAGTAAATGTAATGAACAAATCAGGATATCCTGCCCACCTACAAATTGCCATTGCATCTTGATAATTTTAAATCATATAACGTGCACCCCCGATAAAAGATGATGGCAACACAATCCTCCTCCCTGAGGTTGACAGATTAGTTTCACCTCTAAGCACTGCTTCTGCAAGACCTTTGTACAAATCTTCTCTTAACTCCTTTTGATGTGTTTTAACAAAGTGCAACCGAGCAGACTCTATCATACTATAGCCATCAACCAAGAATTGTTGAAACAATCGTCTAGAGAACAATAGGATTGATTTATCAAAATCTCTCTGTTGTATTCTGTAAGCAAAAAACTCCCTCATTGAAACTGTTTTTCTCTTGTTTGAACGACTACTGGTGCTCTCATTTAATGGAATGTCATCACAATATCCATATTCTCCATGCGAAAACAACAATGAATATTGCAATGGTAGATAAGCAACACTTAACTGTTTGACACACTTTAGGCTACCTATCTGGGTCTCCACAATTATATCCCGTTCGGGATCTGTACATCAAAATCACCCACAATAAGAGTAGCAAGTTCAGAACCTTGTGGTGTACTATACCTTTGTCCATGATGCCCCCTCTTGCCTAAAATTCTCAACTTCAAATTAGGAACATTGTCATTTTGAAGCTTGTAACCAACCATTCTATACATTTTGACATAACCGTTATACATATCAAGCATTTGTTTGATATCCTCAATGATTGACTCTTTCATAGCTGAACTATCTTTGTCCATCCTGTGGATAATACCCCAATAATAGTAAGATGTCAGTAGTCAATTAAATTACTTGTTTAATAGAAAATACTGATTTGGCAATAATATATGATGAAAAAATGTATTCACAATTCAACCTTAAAACTGACATCCTGTTTTGCACTTCATTGTCAGTGTCATGTATATATAATTGTGCAAACTTTGGCTTAGAACCTGGCATTGGCAACAAACTTCCATTTGATGGTAGTTTTCACCACACATGATAAATACCGGAGGTGCATTCCCTTCGTTGACTGACGTGTTGATTTTTCCACCCAATGATGTAAATGAAAACATCATGTTGAAAGATCGAATATGATCTAGAAAATATTTGCTTCTTTTATCTTTCTTATGAAATAAATCAGCTAAAACTTGAGGTGGACGTTTTAATCGAGCAATTTCTATTTTCCCTTGTTGACAACATAGTGAGAACCTTAGGGTAACTAGATTCTATTGTTTCTGAACTCTCTCATCATACCACATCATTGCTCCACAATCCGGGCACTTAAAACATAAATTGCCAATGAAATTGCCAATGTCCCAATAGTCTGATACACAAAAAAATTAATAGAATAAGCATAAAATAGGATAAGCATGTCAAACATGGATAATTACTATATTAACCACATCATTTACCTTCATTTATAACAATAGCCGAATCCAATTCTTCTGAGGTAACTTCGAGATCATCTTCATTATGAACACTGTCTTGGATAGCACTTGTTACATCTATATGAGATACATATTTTTTTATTAATTTATTAATTAATATTAAATAAAGAAATAAAATATAAAATATATTAATTAATTAAGATCAATTAATATTACCATTATTATTTGATGAAGGTTCATTTTGTACAACATGTTGATATTGATGTGATTCATCTTGAATTCCTCCCGAAAATAAACGCTTTATAAATCTTCCATTACTCACGACAAACTTGCCGGCCGATAATTTTCTTTTATTGAGACAACTAACGGAGCTTCCAATAGAGTATACACGTGTAATTTTTTGAGATACCTTTGTCGTAGGAGTTGGAGTACAAATCCCATTAGCTGAACGAAAATCAACAATTAAAATCATGTAATGTAATAAAATATTACAACAACTGATTTTTCTTATTTTAAGAATTAAGAACCAAATACCAAAGTTACCATTACTGATGTCTGATAATGGAAGACTGCAAACATGTTTCCCTTTAGAGGTTGTTCCTAATTTCTTCAATGAACTGAGAGACTTTCCAGCAAAATGCACATTATTAGTTTGATCAATTAACTTTGATGTTGCATTTTGAGTAGGAACGCCATGCATTAAAGTAAGTTTCCAAGTAAAATAACTTAATAAGATATATGTCCGTAATTAGATATTTTCTATTATTGGAAAGTAAAAAACAAATTACTACACTCACAATTAATAATGTTTGATAATAGAGCACTCGAACGTTGAATCCCTGGTGTGATTGTTTCTACTTCATGATGATTCAAGTTTGTCAAGTGTTTGTCATTAGACAAAGCTGACAATATAATTTCCTGCATAAATGAAAATCAAGTAACTTTAGATAAGTTAGTAGGCACAGTAACATATAATTTATTCTATTTTGAGTAATTTTAAAACCTTTTAATTGAGTAACATCTTCCAGTTGAGATACTTCAGGGCTGTCATGAAGATTCTTATCTTTGAACAAACATTGTTTAACTCTACCATTATTTAAGACAAACTTGCCAAGTGACAAATTTTTTTTAGTCTGATGATGATGGTGGCCTGATGTTGAATATTGAATAGAAGGAACCTGACGTACTGAATTAAATGTGCAAGTAAATTCCAAAAATTAAATATATTTAGACATATGGACGTAATTGTAACACCCCGTTTTCGAAGTGCCACTAAACTAGTATTCTGACAAAAGTTGACGTGTTTCCGAAATGTGAAATACTTTGCTAGTAGGGTTTCTAAAAAATGTGGTCCTATTTTTTTTATAGCGGACAGAGTATCACAATGACTTTTAGAAACATGGCGGTGAATGATTCAAGACACCAAATAAACCACATTAACCATAATCATCAAGTTATTCCATCATTTCATAAACGATAATACATGTTTGAAAACATAATAGGCATTTCGTTACAACACTGAAGTGAACTACAAATATCCTATAGCTGGTCGATAAGCTATACTCCTTACTAGACTACTAGTAAGTTCCACAACATAACACAGGTAGAAGGCTGGACGACTATCTTCAGCTGTTCTTCTCTGCAATTCCAAATACTCCGCTTGCTCTGCAATCTGGGTTATATTCATCAATTGAAAGAACCACTGGCAAGGGTCAACTTCTTAAAATAAAAGAGACAGGTACATATATTCGACAACACACTCGGCAACAAAGCATGTAATAGAACAACATATTACAGGAATTAGCAAACAATGACAATAGGCAAAACAACAATATGCATAGTTCTCAAGACACAATGCAAGACTCACTCACGACTCATCTCACGTCTCATTTTCTCTCGACCTTCGACAATTTTTCCGGAAAGCAGACTCGATCCATCCACTGAATATCAACCGTAGCTTTGGGATCTTCGCTCTCCCTAGGACATTCAGCTCCGGTTCCTTAACGCTGCGACGCCTAGCTAATCCACCATGAACGAAGGGGACCTAGCATCCTCAGTTGTCCGGCTCACAGCTCTAAAACGTCTCGACGACTCGATAAAGCTCTCAGACTCGATGAACAATTCGCCGCATACGATATTCAAAGAGTGGTACGCAAGATTATTTGACCGCATATCAAATAATAAGAGCATGTTTAATATGAAGAAACGCAATTCAACAACTTAAGCAATAAAAGCAGTTTGCATGGAGAAACGCAATTCAACAAGCAATACGCAAATCGCAGCATGCATTCAATCTCATATTAAATAATTGCATAACTCAATAATATCAGCAGACATCACATGCTTGACACGCAAATCAAGGAATCCATCCCTTTACAACTTGATGGAGTTGACAGAGAGGTACGACAAATGTGGGGGGTTGGGTTCAGGAGACCAACCGCAAAGTTTTCACCCACAATGACTCGAAAAATGGACAACCTCACGACAATAATCACGAAAGGGTTTGGAAACCCTAACTTCGAACCCGAAAAGTTCTTAGACTTCTTCGCATTTAAAACTTGCCCTTACACGAGGACATACAAAAATAAAAGCCTACAAATATCTAGAAGTGCCCTTACCGAACTCCAAGCTGCACGTATTCACGTATTCCTTGATTCCTACACCGCACGATCTCGGATCCTCAAGTCCTAAAACCACAACACAACTTAGTGCAAACCTAGGCCTAAACTAATACTAATTCCCTAGGCTCTCAAAACTCAACCTATTAGCTAACCAAAACACCTATACTTAAATGTCAATTTGAAATACATATATATATTTGAAGAATCACATATGCTAGAAAATTAGCAACAATTAAAGAACAAAGTTTTAAACATAAGACTCATTTTGAAATAACACACAAAGTTGGAAAAACAAGGTGTTCAAATACTAAGCTTACTTCTCCAAAACTTGAGACGTAAATCAATATTAAATTTAATACTCCAATCTTGATTTAGATAAGACTCTACTTGGCCATTGGATCACAAGGAATCCCTTTGCCTTGAGCGTTTCATTGTCTTTGAAATTTAAACCACTCCTAGTTAAATCAAACTACTATCCAAAACTTAGCGAAACTTAAACATAGTTCAACACAAGTAATAAAAGCTAAAAGAACACAACAATAATTTCTCCCAACCTATAGGGCTCTCGGCCACCACTCCAAATTAGGGAACAAATTGCAAAGTTTCCGATTATTCAAAACCATATCATTTAATTACTTAATTTCTTCCAAACATAAACAATTTTTTTTCCATACAAACCATTAGCACAATTAAACTACTCTATCAAATTCAATCCAACATTACAAGTTTCCAAAAGTTCCCAATTCCTTTAATCAAAACTAAAATATGAAGCATTTAAAACAAGAAAGAACAAGCAAATCATTTCTAGTCATCTATTATTCTCCCAAAACATCAAATCTCTTCAAAACATATACAAAGTCCCTACCAATACCAAATTCATGCTTTCAAAAATAGGTTCTCACAATGATCTATTAACTCAAGGTTCCAATTAAACATTCATACATCATAAACAAGTTTTGCAAATAAATTTTTCTTTCTTCCCTATACCTATAGAGCTCACGGCTCTTATACCAAAAATTAGTAACAATTTGTAAACTTCCCAAAATAATTATCAATGTTGTTTCATACACAATTATGTTCATAAAACCACCAACTATTGCACAAGACTAAGCTTAACCAAGTTCCAAAAATGTTTTGAAATCTCTCAAGGACAAGGTTTCCAATAAAACTTTTCTAGCTCTTTTTGATTCAAACCATTTCAACAATCACAATAACACTTATACTAGCTAAGAACCAAGAACTATCAACTAATTTCATGCTTCACCAAATAAATACAACTAATCCCTTTTTTTCAAGAATAGGTTTTCATCAAAAATTTGCTCAATCAAAGTTGTAGTTCAAAATTATCATTTCCATACTTCTCCAAACTTCTACAACAATCAAATACAATTAATTTAAAAGCTTGGAACACATAAACTTTGCCCCCTAAGCCTAGGATAGCTCTCGGCCTACACACCCATCTTCCAAACAATTTGCAAAACTTCAAACTAATTAAACAACACCATTTCATATATTTATTCTTTCACAAAACAACAGGTAGTTTCCAAAAACACAAGTCTAATTCATGGTCAATCCCAATTTCCAGAAACAAAGGTTTTCATGAAACTAATCAATCCAACTTCTAATCCAAAACTAGTAACTAAAATAGCAACAACAATATCTAATAAGCAAAAATCATCAACTAATTAAATTGATTCACCTCAAGATCACACAACCCCTCTTTCCCTTAGGTTAAGGTTTTTCAATAATTTGGGGATTTAAGTGCTCATTTATCTTATTGATCACAATCAGCCAAAACATAAAGCTTTTAACAAGAAAATTAAGCAAGGGAATCATCTCCAATTCTTCCAAAAAGCCATGGTTCTGCTAAGAAAGAACAAAGGGGAAAAAATGATTTGGTTCAAACCTCTCATTCAAGAACGTAGGGAAGGGATAAAAGGGGATAGGGAGAGTGCTAGGGTGGAAAACATATAAGTGTGGTGTATGGTGGAGTACAGACCATGATTTATTAAAATAAACCAATTAACTCCTATTTACTATCCTAAATAATAAAACAAGTGAAAACACTCAAAAATAATCTCAACAAATTACGTTTCGATTTTCATCGAAATCGGAGTTCATTTTAAGTTTTAATGCGAATAATATTTACCCGACGATTCAAAACGCGACAAAACTTTGTTAGAGTTTTCCGACGATTTTCGAACCATGAATTAATATTGAATATTAATTCTTGAATTTAATTTCATCTTGATTTAATTCAATCAATTTCTTAGTCAGCACGAAATACGCGTTACCACGTCACGCAGAAAACTTATAATAAGTATAATTGATGAATTCACCTTAAGGCAGCATACGTCAACACTATCAATTAATTTGAATTGACATCATGGGTAATAATTATTTATTATAAATAAAGTATTTAAAATAAGTTAAAATAATTTAACATGCTCTTAGTAAATCATTGAAATGATCAATCTCTATGACTTATCTTCAAGTATTCAGGATTTTGTCGCTAAAATTATTTTTCTTAAAAATTGGGATGTTATAGTAATTATATATATTGGTAATGCTGCAATTTAAATCCAAAAAAATTTTCTTACTATTAGTGATGTCTGATAATGGGACACTACCCATGTATCTCTCTTTTGAGGCTACTTGTAATCCATATTTGTTGCTTCTCAATTGATTTAAGTTAGAATTGCCTACAAAATTACCTTCTATATAATCAAGGATCAAGGATAAGTACTTAAATGAAATAACTTGTGAGAAAGCATAATTTTAACACATAAATATATACAACAAATACCATGGAAACAATTATTTTCAGAGATTTGTTGTTTTTTTTCTTATTGGATTTCGACTGGTATACGTTATCCAATACACTGACACCTACATTCACATATGTATAATTAGTAAGTTGCTTGCTGTAACAAACACATCAATTGAAAAGCTTGTTAAATGATTTCTTACAGTGTTTTTCATTTGCAGTTAAGAATTGACCTGATGAATATCGAGCAGTCATCAAATTAAAGGAGTCTATAAGCTGTAACTACAACCAATGGAAACAAATATAATCAATAACAATATATATTATAGACTATTAAGAAGTACTTGGTTTATATAAATGAGTTAAGTCACAAAACCGTATTAGAAACATGAACTTTTTTACCAAAACAATTATGTCTTTTATTCTTTGACTAAACAGTAGTACATATGGTATAAGAACAAAAACACCCTGAATGAGTTCGCTTATGAAAATATTTCTAAGTTAGCGATACAGAATTAATTAATTTGATTGGACGAAAACCATTAGATAATTTAAGAAATTGAGCAACAGTCCTTAAATACAACAAAATTGGTATGAAAACTTTACGTCAAATGAAATAATGTCATTATAATATTTCACAAACTGATATTTAATAATGTAGTTGATAATAGCAATTCAACCATCTCATACAGTTACGAAAAACTTAAATCACCAAACTGACATTGATTCTGAAACATTCAAAGCATAACATATCCAAAACAACAATTGCCAAATTCGTGAAAGACAAAACCATAAGTTGTCCAAAACGCAACCACAAATTAAACTTAAAAACACGAAATTAAAAGGCGCCCTAAACGCAAATAACATATCACAAAAAGTTAGATCCAAACTCAGAAAGCATGACTTAAAAAGACTTCATCCTAACTTCCTAATGGACTACTACAATCAGTCAATTACTTGGCTCTTGCTTAACCTTGACAACCTTCTGCACCTTGGTGGACGATGCCTGAGTTTCACCTTCATCAACTGCCCCTATCTCAATGGATTCATCAATTCTCTTTCCCACAAGCTTACTGATTGGAGTATTATCATCATCTATGTCCTGTAAGATAACATGCCACTATTTGCTTTTAAAAATCTATGAGCAAAGACTCTGAATAAAATTATATTTGTTTAACATCAATATCAGCAATTAAACCATACAAAATCAAATCAGTTAACATAAATAGATAGATTAGTTAGACCTTTCATATTCCAATGACTTCAAAAATGTAAAGGCATGCCAAGGGTCAGGGTAATTATTACTGATTAGTGATGATTTATAACTAGGGAAACTTCATGCACGTTTTTTTAGCCAATAGCAATAAATTGCCTGGTTTACTAAATGTTTTAAAAACTACTCAGATTCCAATCTGTTCAAATAAATCACAATAAATAAATTACAATGAAATAAAAATCTAAAGTCATAAAAACCTTTTAGATATCAAGGACTTACAAATATAAAAGCATGTTAATGTGAGTAATGATTACTGATGAGTAAATTACATGAGAAACCAAAGTAGATATAAGTTAGTAATTAGAAACAAATAGATAAAACATGTATTAATGCGAACATACTAACCATATTAAAAACCTACTAAAAGATTTAAAAACCACTCAGACTCAAACTCATTAAAAAAATTCGAATTAAACAATAGCAACTAAACAATGCCTTTTGGTTTTCACGGATCTAGAGGTGTGAAGACCAATTAAACCATACAAAATCAAATCAGTTAACATAAATAGATAGATTAGTTAGACCTTTCATATTCCAATGACTTAAAAAATGTAAAGGCATGCCAAGGGGCAGAGTAATTATTACTGATTAGTGATGATTTATAACTTGGGAAACTTCATGCACTTTTTTTTAGCCAATAGCAATAAATTGCTTGGTTTACTAAATGTTTTAAAAACTACTCAGATTCCAATCTGTTCAAATAAATCACAATAAATAAATTAAATGAAATAAAAATCTAAAGTCATAAAAACCTTTTAGATATCAATGACTTACAAATATAAAAGCATGTTAATGTGAGTAATGATTACTGATGAGTAAATTACATGGGAAACTAAAGTAGAAATAAGTTGGTAATTAGAAACAAATAGATAAAACATGTGTGCATCAACATACTAACCATATTAAAAACCTACTAAAAGATTTAAAAACCACTCACACTCAAACTCATTAAAAATTCAATTATACAATAGCAACTAAACAATGCCTTTTGGTTTTCACGGATCTAGAGGTGTGAAGACCAATTAAACCATACAAAATCAAATCAGTTAACATAAATAGAAAGATTAGATAGACCATTCAGATTCCAATGACTTAAAAATGTAAAGGCATGCCAAGGGGCAGAGTAATTATTACTGATTAGTGATGATTTATAACTTGGGAAACTTCATGCACTTTTTTTTAGCCAATAGCAATAAATTGCTTGGTTTACTAAATGTTTTAAAAACTACTCAGATTCCAATCTGTTCAAATAAATCACAATAAATAAATTAAATGAAATAAAAATCTAAAGTCATAAAAACCTTTTAGATATCAATGACTTACAAATATAAAAGCATGTTAATGTGAGTAATGATTACTGATGAGTAAATTACATGGGAAACTAAAGTAGAAATAAGTTGGTAATTAGAAACAAATAGATAAAACATGTGTGCATCAACATACTAACCATATTAAAAACCTACTAAAAGATTTAAAAACCACTCACACTCAAACTCATTAAAAAAATTCGAATTATACAATAGCAACTAAACAATGCCTTTTGGTTTTCACGGATCTAGAGGTGTGAAGACCAATTAAACCATACAAAATCAAATCAGTTAACATAAATAGATAGATTAGTTAGACCTTTCATATTCCAATGACTTAAAAAATGTAAAGGCATGCCAAGGGGCAGAGTAATTATTACTGATTAGTGATGATTTATAACTTGGGAAACTTCATGCACTTTTTTTTAGCCAATAGCAATAAATTGCTTGGTTTACTAAATGTTTTAAAAACTACTCAGATTCCAATCTGTTCAAATAAATCACAATAAATAAATTACAATGAAATAAAAATCTAAAGTCATAAAAACCTTTTAGATATCAATGACTTACAAATATAAAAGCATGTTAATGTGAGTAATGATTACTGATGAGTAAATTACATGGGAAACTAAAGTAGAAATAAGTTGGTAATTAGAAACAAATAGATAAAACATGTGTGCATCAACATACTAACCATATTAAAAACCTACTAAAAGATTTAAAAACCACTCACACTCAAACTCATTAAAAAAATTCGAATTATACAATAGCAACTAAACAATGTCATTTGGTTTTCACGGATCTAGAGGTGTGACGAGTAATTAAACCATACAAAATCAAATCAGTTAACATAAATAGATAGATTAGTTAGACCTTTCATATTTCAATGACTTCAAAAATGTAAAGGCATGCCAAGGGTCAGGATAATTATTATTGATTAGTGATGATTTATAACTTGGGAAACTTCATGCACTTTTTTTAGCCAATGGCAATAAATTGGTTGGTTTACTAAATGTTTTAAAAACTACTCATTCCAATCTGTTCAAATAAATTACAGATAAATAAATTACAATGAAATAAAAATCTAAAGTCATAAAAACCTTTTAGATTTCAATGATGCTCCAATTCATGATATACCTGCAACATGCAAATACAGTTAGTAAGTCTGTATGTATATAATTAACCCAATAATCGCATAATCAGATTCAAATTATAACCTAATAATCAGATTCAAATTAATTGTTGCATACTGATTCAAATTATAACCTAATAATCAGATTCAAATTAATTATTGCATACCGATTGATTATTTAACTTCAATTTATATACCATGCTATAAAGCAAAATTTTGCACCACTGACTTAATTGACACATACATGTTGCAAATACTTTGAAATGCCATCAAGACTAAAATATAAGTACAAATGCAACTGTCCTTTTGGTTTTTATATCAAGAGCAATTAAACCATACAGAATCCAATCAGTTAACATAAATAGATAGCCTAGACAAAACAACGGAATATCAAAATTCCAATGACTTATAAAATGTAAAGGTATGCCAAGGGCCAAGGTAATTAGAGCAAGTTAATGATGATAAGTGCATTGGACTTTTGTCTTGCAAATGCCTTCCACCCAAATGTCAAGACACATTCATACTTTGCACGCCCTGGCCACCTGAGCCGACATGACCACATTGCCCCTTCCTCATCTACCAAAGTACATGTCTTGTTCTTGTCTGGGAATGCCTTTGAACAGAATTCAGCTTTCAAAGGCTGCAACCAAAATAAATTTATCAATGTAAGGTCACTTTACGTAGGTCACTTTATTAATCAAGTAGAACATGGTTATAATTTACTTACTAATGAAGAACATGTTGATTGATATTCTGACAATGTTTTGTCCATTGTATAAAATTCATCTAATTCATTTTGAATAGGATGCTCTTCATTAGCGACAACATTTTCTGGATGCCGCCCAAATAAATCAAAATTTGTTTCTCTCTGTCAAAAAATTAAGGCTCAGTACTAATCCAATAATTAAATAATCTATAATAATAAAACCAAAATAAAAACAAAATTACTAACAATTACCCCATAATCCATAACATCACAAATAGCTGCATGAACAATGTCACCAATGTCATATTCATTCTGGTGGTTAACATGGCAAATAACATCAGCAGCCTATGACATGAAAATAGTGTAGTATTTGGACAAATAGCAAAGTAATATAGTTACAAAAATAAAGTAAATAAGTTGTCACAACCTCTACATCACACATAGGCTCGTCGCCGCCATCCAAAGATGTCAATTTCTTGACATTCCATTTTGTGAATGTCTTTGGCGGCACTGGATAATAAACATGTTCAACTACAGATCTATCCAAGACTTCAATTTTGAAAGAAGTTGGATCCATCAAGTACATCCTTAGCCAGCCACCATTTTCAAGACTATAAATTTGGCCTATCAAACTCCAACAATCATTGAATCTTATCTTATTTTTCTTTTTACTGACTTTGACCAAAATCTTGTTTTTGACTAGGTCAATAAAAAGCACAAATCTTGAAAGCATGTCATAAAACTTTCTGGTAAATACACCAGGAAGTTTAACACATTCCTGTGTTACAACAAATTACAATTAGATATGAATACAATATACACATAATGCCATATACTTTAAACAATTGGGACAATGTAAATACTTAAATATACTTATATCGTTAGGATGGTACTCCATGTATATCATCCGATAGTCATCATCTTTTATCTGAACCTTCTTTTTTACTGCCTAAAATATTTTAAATAAATACAAAGTTAATTATACAATATACACACATAAAATATTAAATATACATAGCACAATAGTTTAAATTTAAAATCTTACAATGGTTACCTTAGGTAAGACAGGCATTTCATCCTCATCCCCGTCAGAAATGTCAATTGGAGATGAAAAAGAATCAAGGTTGAATGTGTTCGGTGGCTGTGGGTATACAACTTCCCTCATAGAAATATCTTTCACCGTCATGACAAATTGATCATCAAAAATGTAAAACAACTGGATCCATCCCCCTTCAGTCAAATTGTAGAATCTTCCAATACGATGCCAGCCATCAAGTATGAATACACGGCCATCTTGTTTACTTCAAATTCATTGTTGTAAGGGTCAGCAAAGACAACGTCTAGTGGAACGGAGTCATAAAAACCGTTTGAAAAAAGTGGAGACATTTTTCCATAGTGCTGTAAAAATAACATCACTATAACATGTCATTTTATGTTTGTGAGTCAATAGATAATGAACAGGAAATGTCTAAAATATTTTAACAAAAAATTACTTACAGATATTAGATCATACGCACAAATATACTCTATAGACCGTAAAGGCACAAAGTTATCCTTTGCTCCACTACCACTTGCCATTCTTGTATTCATTGAAAAAAATGACTTATAATCTAACAAAAAATATAATCAGACAGAGCAAAATATAATAGAAGAGCAATCAAATTAGGGACAGCCATTGCGAAACATGAGTGAAACAACACCAATGGAGAACAATGGCATTAACACAATAAAACAATGTCAAACACATAACCGAAATCCTAAAAAACTCATTTCCCATAGAAGCATAATAAGGGGTTTCAAATATCAAAAAGATAAAAGCATGAGTAATACCCATTGATCCATAACATCAGTTGCGGTATCAAATGTCGAGATCTCCACAGACTCAAGACATGCAGAAGTACCAAAACAGTGGTTATCAAATGAGGAACTTGAAACATGCAGATTTACCTTGATTTTCATGATTGCTTGAAGTTGGAGGCGGTGGGTTTTTTCCTTCAAGCAGGACGCAACGGCGGTGGGTGTTATCTTTAGAGATGGAGTCGTCGGCGGCGGTTGGTATTCTCTGAACTTGGAGGCAGTGGCGACAATGGCAGCGGTGGAGGCTGTCGAAGTTTAGGGCGGCGCTGTGTTTTGTGGTAGTTGCAAT
The DNA here is from genome assembly GCA_037113605.1 of Calophaca sinica. Classification (NCBI taxonomy): domain Eukaryota; kingdom Viridiplantae; phylum Streptophyta; class Magnoliopsida; order Fabales; family Fabaceae; genus Calophaca; species Calophaca sinica. Next base: position 96,996,588 of record CM073733.1, on the reverse strand, counting down.
GTTGTACTACCAAAATAAGGCAAAGGAAAAGCCTTGTTTGTTGTTTATGGATTTTGAAAAGGCAAGGAAGAAGAAAAGGGAAAGACAATAGGTGAAAAGGCATGGTACAGGAAAGAGAAAGACACTATCTGAATAAATCCTTGTTTTTATATGGGAAGAACCGTGTGACTCTTTGTTTTTAATAAAGGCTCGCTGATAATTTTGCCCCTGCAGTTTTGGCGGACACTGTAGCGCCCAAAAGTTGCTGCATTAGCGTTGCAGCAATTATATATAAAGATTTTCCATGCAAATTTAATAGTAGTTCTCATTCATCATATACTTAATTATCTTTGGAGTAGTTAAAAAACTTATAGCTAAGAAACATAGTTTATTTCTTAGTGTAATCGACTTATTTCATGGGAATCATCGATGATACATTAGTTGACCATTCAGTTAATTCATTATCCACATCAACAAATTTGGCACACCTGGTGGGACACAATAGGTGATGAAATTGAGAAGTTTGATTCACCTTGTCAAGATTATCATTGGCATATGCACCGGCATTTTGTTAAAAATCTCAGTAACACGGATTCTACCTCAAAGAAGAATTGCGTAGGAAAATTAGTTGAGACTTCAAACACTCTTGGGATGCCTACGTCAACCACACAACCAATTGATGGCACAACTGTATCTATGGTTGCACCATCAACAGTAGCTGATCCAGCTAACTTGGAACAACTGTTCGTTACGATTACTTCATTTATTCACCAACAAAGTGGTACGAGGATACATGGTGTCATGTATCAAGTGTTAAAGCAGTTGAATGACATTGTCAAACCTATGGAGCATAATAATGTATAACAAGCTAGAGAGCTTGAAACCAAATGGTTAAATGTTATACAGAGTTTGGCTATCTTTGCTATTACTGGATAGGGAGGACAACCAAACCAAATCCAGTTGCTTCAGGAAGGATCTATTACACAATAAAACACCTCGCTGGTGTCACCTATAAATGAACTCCTTTTAATCTCAAAATTTAGGGGGAATTTAAAACTTTTAAAACACACGTCAAATAAAGACATCATTTATGTATAACTACTGGAAAACAAGGTACTTAAATCGTTATTAGAGTACCCCAAGTTAAAGCGCAGTAGATACAAAACAAAAATATTATAAAAGACAATCCACTGGTCTTGGTACTTAAATTACTTAAGGAAACTCATCAATGTCTCCTAAGGACTACTACATCATCCTCATCGGTGACAACTTCAGTGGGGAAGGTTGCTTCTATTTCCACCTGCACCAAACCCTTCTCTCCACTTGTAACCTCCCAAGGTCGGCTTGTCCTCTACTGATAGATTCATCAATACAAAGATAACAAGACACAAAAGAAAATCAGAGGTAAGAAACACATTAATTACCATACAACTAGAAAACAATACATGACACGACATATTTACATGCACACACACAATCATCAAGCATTACAACCATCTCTTAAATAAACCTCATAAATTGTCCCTAAGGTCATAACCTATAGAATCACAAACCATTATTACTTCCCTTAGGGGAACTAACAACTATGCTACTAGATCGCTAAGATAACCTCGTATACAATGACGGTCCATACGACTTTCACAAACAGCTAATAGCTATGCTACTACACATATAAGGATTTGTTTTGTGTGCAACTACAGCCCAGACGAACGGTGAATTTGTGTGCAACTACGACCCACACAAATAGACAACTAAGGGTTTGTCTCGTGTGCAACTGTGGCCTAGTGCCATATAAACATACATGTTATGATTTCTAAAGAATTGTGAGAGATCTAACTCTGTAGAAGTTAGAATTAGCAAGGATTTAGGAAACAAAGGGATCCAACTATGATCAGTGACATGCAATGCAATCTTACATATGAAAATTTACCCAAAACTTCAGTTTTAACTAGAAATAAGAGGGGTCTCAAAATCACCCCCAAACCTTTTTGCATGTGACATTTTCTTCAGGATCTTGGAAGACCATACCTTCTAAACATCGGGTTTGAACATAGAAATGAGAGGAACTTTGAAATCAAGCCAAGTCCTTTTCCATGTCACTTTTTCTTGAAGATCCTAGTAGATTAAACTTCTTAGAAGCTAAAAATGATGAGGATTCAAAGAAAACTAAATTATCCATACACGATTCAATGATGCAAACCATGAAATTGAAAGAAGATGCCAAAAAAGAGAACAATGCAAAACCCATTCACCAAACCTATTTCATGTAGGATTTTTATGAGGATCTTGAGAGATCAAGCCCTCATATGTCACACCTTTTGAATGATTAAAAGAAAATGGTAGGATCCTTTTAAATCAAACACATGCAAGCTCAAAAATAAAGCAAAAACTTCAAGAATAAGGCCTTGAAGGCCACAGCTAGAAGAGAGAAATGTGTAATTTTCTCTAATATTGGTTTTTCGTCCCTGTAATTTTCATATAGTTGGTTTTCGTTCCTCTATGTTTGTTTCCATTTTAGAAATATTGACACGGAAAACTGAGCTCCACTTTGGTTTTTCCACGTTAGAATGTGATGACAAGTTAGACTAGTGACTTGGCTACTTGTTAACATAACGTCTGAGTTGGAAGGTGAGATGTCTAGGGCTTCTTTCCCTTCCTCCCTCATACTCACCCACCACCTCCCCCTTGATACCAACAACACCAGCTCTAAAATGCCATCACTAACATCCCTCAACCTCACTCGTGTTGTTGCTATTCTCAACCTTTATACACACCTAAAGCACCACCGCGTCAACCACCTATCTACTAGCGAGAGTCGTGAGTGTCGCTAGAATTTCGCTCAATCGTGAGACTTCCGTAGTGAACCCCTGGTTGCATTCGTACCCAACCCACCCCCACCCTTTCCTTCTCCCATTCCCCAACCCTCACCCGCCTTACTCTTCCCGGACGCACTTCCCTGATGACCGTTTTCCAAGTAAATGACAACCCTCGATTAAACCCAACCCTACCCCCATAAACAAAGTTATCACTCTCTGCTGCTAGTAAACATATCAAAAACAAAGGTAGCATTTTTCAGTTCTAAATTTTTGTCTACCCGATTCTAAAGTTGTCTGAAACCTCAAATGACCATGGATTGCGTCATCTGTTGCTTCATCAAGCTCCGCATGTTATTCACTTTCCTTCGAGCAATTTCAACATCTTTTGGAGAAGGAGGAATTTTAGATCCAAATTGCCAAGAACATTAAAATAGCAAAGTCGTGAACGCTCCTGGGCCTGAATGAAAGCCACCAAGCTTTGTGTCTTTAAGCTTTGCTCTCTATATCTTTAAGCTTTGCCCCAGAATAGATCTTCTCGAGCGTTTCATGTGGTCGTTCCTAGGTCCGTGGTGGCGCGAAGAATCATGAAGTCGCAGAAGATGCAAGATGTTGATGTGGTCACGCTATGGAAAAGAACCCGAATCCAAATGAACACAGCGACAAGACTCTAGTGGATGTGTGTTGTTGTAGAGTCTGGCCAGGGAAGAGGGTGAGGGTGGGGGTAGGAGAGGAGAAAGAGGGAAGGAAGAAAAAACCCTAATACCACGTCATCCCACCAACATGTTATGACTTATTTGACGTGAAAAGGCTACAATGGAGCTTCGTTTGCCACATCAATGTTTCTGTAATGGAAACTAACAGAGAGGGAAGAAAACAAAAAATGTCAACCTTATGGGGACGAAAAAATTTTACGGGGACAAAAACAAAAAACTCTTATATTTGCAAGGACGACATACATATTTAAGGCAAAAAAAAAACTACAACTACGAGTGTAAAACAGCTTATATAAGGAACAAACTTAGATAGAGTACCATAGGTGTTTTACTTGTTGTTTCTAACTAAAAAAAGGTGAAAAAAAATGTTGAAACAACACCCTGCTTGAATTTCGTTGGTAGCAGTTCGTGGCATTTTTTTTTTTTTAAAGATTTAGTGCAGAATAGTAGGACCAGCACAATGGGCACCGTATGTAGGTTTTTTTCCCTTATGTAAACTAAGTGTTGGATTATTATTAAAAAAAAAAACACTAGTGTAGGAAGGATACTCTCAAACCAAAATAACTAAATATCTTGTTGGTTTTTAAGATGTTTAATTAAATGTTTATATTTTTTTGTGAAATATTAAAGAATATTTAATTTTTTTTTGAATGCATCATCTTATTATTAATTCTATAATAATAAAATAAAAATGTTAAATTATTGGATTTCGACTGGTATACGTTATCCAATACACTGACACCTACATTCACATATGTATAATTAGTAAGTTGCTTGCTGTAACAAACACATCAATTGAAAAGCTTGTTAAATGATTTCTTACAGTGTTTTTCATTTGCAGTTAAGAATTGACCTGATGAATATCGAGCAGTCATCAAATTAAAGGAGTCTATAAGCTGTAACTACAACCAATGGAAACAAATATAATCAATAACAATATATATTATAGACTATTAAGAAGTACTTGGTTTATATAAATGAGTTAAGTCACAAAACCGTATTAGAAACATGAACTTTTTTACCAAAACAATTATGTCTTTTATTCTTTGACTAAACAGTAGTACATATGGTATAAGAACAAAAACACCCTGAATGAGTTCGCTTATGAAAATATTTCTAAGTTAGCGATACAGAATTAATTAATTTGATTGGACGAAAACCATTAGATAATTTAAGAAATTGAGCAACAGTCCTTAAATACAACAAAATTGGTATGAAAACTTTACGGCAAATGAAATAATGTCATTATAATATTTCACAAACTGATATTTAATAATGTAGTTGATAATAGCAATTCAACCATCTCATACAGTTACGAAAAACTTAAATCACCAAACTGACATTGATTCTGAAACATTCAAAGCATAACATATCCAAAACAACAATTGCCAAATTCGTGAAAGACAAAACCATAAGTTGTCCAAAACGCAACCACAAATTAAACTTAAAAACACGAAATTAAAAGGCGCCCTAAACGCAAATAACATATCACAAAAAGTTAGATCCAAACTCAGAAAGCATGACTTAAAAAGACTTCATCCTAACTTCCTAATGGACTACTACAATCAGTCAATTACTTGGCTCTTGCTTAACCTTGACAACCTTCTGCACCTTGGTGGACGATGCCTGAGTTTCACCTTCATCAACTGCCCCTATCTCAATGGATTCATCAATTCTCTTTCCCACAAGCTTACTGATTGGAGTATTATCATCATCTATGTCCTGTAAGATAACATGCCACTATTTGCTTTTAAAAATCTATGAGCAAAGACTCTGAATAAAATTATATTTGTTTAACATCAATATCAGTATGGATTTCTTTTGGTTAATATATAACTTGCTCTTGAGAAATAAAATAAAACTGATACTTGTTCATCTTTCCCTATGATATAAGAAATTAATTAAACATAAATTAGGAAGGATATCGAATACAAAAACTCAATGTTATAATAGAAAACCAAGGTTATAACCCATTCAAAAAAAGTATTTAGGAAGCTATACAGATTAGACAATTAGATATTTTGAGACAGGGAATGGTTAAAAAACAATAGTTACATTAATCAAACAATTAAATAGATTACAATAAATAATTTATTGCAATTTTTCAATTATTTTACCTCAATATGAGGCTGCGGCTGTGAAAGAACATCCTTAACCACAGTATTTGCATCAGTGGCATTTTTATAATCAGTGTTGGCATCAGTAGTATCATCCTACCAATACAATAAAACCATACAATTATCTTTTAAGATACTATTTACGTTTATTATAACTGAGAATAGGAAAAATAAATTCCAACCTTCATATTGTCACCAATAACAGGGGTCAAAGCAGCCCTTAGATCCTGACCATTATCATTCCCATCAACATCCTATTAAATTTTAAAAAACAATTAATTCAAAGTTTAAACCCAAGAAAACAACTAAGAAAGCTAAATAAGTAGGCTGAAAATGATAATTCAGCTTGAAACCTTATCAGAATATTTCTCGCTGAAATCTACCAAAATCTCCTCGTCATCAGACATCCTTTTCACAACAAAGGTATCCCAACTACCATTAATATTTCCCAGGCTGATTTCAAATTTTAAAAAGCCTCTTATTTCCAACCAATGAGTCCAGCTCTACAGGATAACCATTTTTAAGCATATCCTACAGATATTAAAAGTATATCAAATTTATAGAAAATTAAGTACAAGCATTTTTTGTTAAATAAAATTCATAATGGTCTTTTATAACATGGTTCATCGAGTCCATTTGATCCTTTGCAGTCTTTCCCAAAAATTGATTCAACAGCCTATCAAAGAGTACAAATATAGTCGATCCAATTTCATCAATAACACTGATGTTCAACTTATACCTATACAGAATAATATTTAGTTAGACTCGTGTAGTCTTAAATATTGAAGAACAAATTGAAGTCAGAATAAAATAACCTGACGACTGCAGGCACCATCTTGTCACAGTATTCACAGTAAAACCTGTTTGAAATAGGAATTACTTTCCTTGCACACTTGTGACATGCGTCATAGCACCAATCCTTATCGAGTTCTAAATCAATCACATGCCCAAGAACAACACACATTCCTACCTGAAGTTTTGTTTTTCAATTTCGTTAGATGAAAACAACAATAACCCTTTACAATTGAATTTATGCAAAATAAAAAGACATACATCATTTGCTTCTACCAAATCAGAAATAGTCATCCTAGCAGTTTGTAGCAAATCTTCAGCCAAAGTTACTGCAGAGGTTGTTATCTGGCTGAACACTGGAGTCATAGCAGTAGCATCATCTCCCAAGGCCTTTCTATAATAAGAGCATTCAGGAATATCTGGGTTGATAATCACCTTAGTACCATTATAAGCATTTGATACCCCATTTTGACCAGTTAATAGAAAGATATTTAAATTTAAGAAACAACTAAAAAACACCTAATTCCATAAAATTCAAGTAAAACAATAGACAAAATCAACCAAAGTTGAATACCATTAAATTTATTGAGTTTGCAGTTGTGCAGAATAACCACCACAGGTCCATTGTTCTCACTGGCAGTGACATAGTTGTTGAATTGATCAGCAAAGTTCCCCCACAAAGTACAGAACAACTTGTTTTTCCTGCATTTGAAAAAACAATACTGTGAATAGTTAATCTAAACCACATTCCAAATATTTTAAACTAAAATGTAACACGTGTTCACATTAGTCGAATAGACCTACTCTTCATCCATAAGGATAAAGTCAATTAGATTGGTCCTCTGGCCATTTCTATCTAACTGCTTGATTTCATCTTTCTCCACCACATGTCCAATGACATCTACGAAATTGAATATTAATTTGTAGAAGGTTGTTAGTATTAGAACAAAACATGATATTTCCAAATTTATGATCAAAATCAGAATAATAATACATAAAATATAAACCAACCAAGCATGACATTTTCCTCTACACTAGCATGTATCTTGGGAAAGCTCACAAAGCTAAAGGAAAATCGAGGGATATTTTGGGACTCAATCTTGGTACATTTAGTGCTTCCCATAAAAGATAGTTTGTACTGTTGCCTAGTTGTGAGCAACTTCATGTCATTTTTAGCCACTAGTAAATTTTCCAGAAGGTAGCAACACCCTTCCTCCAGTGGAGGCTTAAACGATTGAATGTGTTGTCGTTTGATAGTAGCATGTATCTTGGACCTCTGCCAAAATATAGTTTTATTAGATTGTTATTGAACAATTTGTATAATATAAACCAAATAATAAACTTGTAATAGTAAAAATACTTACTTGTTCATCCAACAAAACCATCTCAAGACTGCTTGTATATTGGGGATCCTTGTAGTCAGGTATCTCCCACATACTCATGATTTGTACTTGAACCCTCCAGTCAATCTTCCCAGGTGCATCAACATTAGTAATTCTTGGTGCCATCTCTCAAGGTTCTGCTACAGCAATGCAAATCTCCCAGAGTATTCAGTCTTTTAAGTGGAGCAAGATATGGCACAATACATTTGGTTGGCAGATAACAATGTCTATAAATAGTAGTAGGATATTGGTTCTGTCTATTAATTAATGTGACTTTTGGTATCCTCCTAGAACCAATAAGTAGGATATAGCCTTACACGATTTAGCAAGCATGCAGCATTCATTAAAACTATAATTAGTACTAATTTATAACTATTTTGAGTTCCAATATTTTAATGATAGCAAGATGCAAGTAACTAATGGCTACTGCTATTAAACTATACAGATTAAACCATACAGATACAGATTCCAATGACTTAAAAAAAGTAAAGGCATGACAATGCCAATAATTATTACTGATTAATGATGATTCATTGCATGGGAAACTTCATGCACGTCTATTTTAGCCAATAGCAAAAAATTGCTTGCTTTATTAAATGTTTTAAAAACAACTCAGATTCCAAAAAGTAAAAATCTAAAGGCATAATGTGACTTTTGGCATGATATCTATGTCATACTCCAGTATACAGCAGGCATAGACTTACACAATCTACCATGCAACTGTCATTAGTAATTAGTAATTTATAACTATTTTGAGTTCCAATATTTTAATGTTTGCAAGATGCAAATAACTAATGGCAGCTGCAATTAAACCATACAGATTCCAATAGCAACTAAACAATGCTTTTTGATTTTCACGGATCTAGAGGTGTCAAGAGCAATTAAACCATACAAAATCAAATCAGTTACATAAATAGATAGATTAGTTTGACCTTTCATATTCCAATGACTTCAAAAATGTAAAGGCATGCCAAGGGTCAGGGTAATTATTACTGATTAGTGATGATTTATAACTAGGGAAACTTCATGCACGTTTTTTTAGCCAATAGCAATAAATTGCCTGGTTTACTAAATGTTTTAAAAACTACTCAGATTCCAATCTGTTCAAATAAATCACAATAAATAAATTACAATGAAATAAAAATCTAAAGTCATAAAAACCTTTTAGATATCAAGGACTTACAAATATAAAAGCATGTTAATGTGAGTAATGATTACTGATGAGTAAATTACATGAGAAACCAAAGTAGATATAAGTTAGTAATTAGAAACAAATAGATAAAACATGTGTGTCTGAACATACTAACCATATTAAAAACCTACTAAAAGATTTAAAAACCACTCAGACTCAAACTCATTAAAAAAATTCGAATTAAACAATAGCAACTAAACAATGCCTTTTGGTTTTCACGGATCTAGAGGTGTGAAGACCAATTAAACCATACAAAATCAAATCAGTTAACATAAATAGATAGATTAGTTAGACCTTTCATATTCCAATGACTTAAAAAATGTAAAGGCATGCCAAGGGGCAGAGTAATTATTACTGATTAGTGATGATTTATAACTTGGGAAACTTCATGCACTTTTTTTTAGCCAATAGCAATAAATTGCTTGGTTTACTAAATGTTTTAAAAACTACTCAGATTCCAATCTGTTCAAATAAATCACAATAAATAAATTAAATGAAATAAAAATCTAAAGTCATAAAAACCTTTTAGATATCAATGACTTACAAATATAAAAGCATGTTAATGTGAGTAATGATTACTGATGAGTAAATTACATGGGAAACTAAAGTAGAAATAAGTTGGTAATTAGAAACAAATAGATAAAACATGTGTGCATCAACATACTAACCATATTAAAAACCTACTAAAAGATTTAAAAACCACTCACACTCAAACTCATTAAAAATTCAATTATACAATAGCAACTAAACAATGCCTTTTGGTTTTCACGGATCTAGAGGTGTGAAGACCAATTAAACCATACAAAATCAAATCAGTTAACATAAATAGATAGATTAGTTAGACCTTTCATATTCCAATGACTTAAAAAATGTAAAGGCATGCCAAGGGGCAGAGTAATTATTACTGATTAGTGATGATTTATAACTTGGGAAACTTCATGCACTTTTTAGCCAATAGCAATAAATTGCTTGGTTTACTAAATGTTTTAAAACTACTCAGATTCCAACTGTTCAAATAAATCACAATAAATAAATTAAATGAAATAAAAATCTAAAGTCATAAAACCTTTTAGATATCAATGACTTACAAATATAAAAGCATGTTAATGTGAGTAATGATTACTGATGAGTAAATTACATGGGAAACTAAAGTAGAAATAAGTTGGTAATTAGAAACAAATAGATAAAACATGTGTGCATCAACATACTAACCATATTAAAAACCTACTAAAAGATTTAAAAACCACTCACACTCAAACTCATTAAAAATTCGAATTATACAATAGCAACTAAACAATGCCTTTTGGTTTTCACGGATCTAGAGGTGTGAAGACCAATTAAACCATACAAAATCAAATCAGTTAACATAAATAGATAGATTAGTTAGACCTTTCATATTCCAATGACTTAAAAATGTAAAGGCATGCCAAGTGAGTAATTATTACTGATTAGTGATGATTTATAACTTGGGAAACTTCATGCACTTTTTTAGCCAATAGCAATAAATTGCTTGGTTTACTAAATGTTTTAAAACTACTCAGATTCCAATCTGTTCAAATAAATCACAATAAATAAATTAAATGAAATAAAAATCTAAAGTCATAAAAACCTTTTAGATATCAATGACTTACAAATATAAAAGCATGTTAATGTGAGTAATGATTACTGATGAGTAAATTACATGGGAAACTAAAGTAGAAATAAGTTGGTAATTAGAAACAAATAGATAAAACATGTGTGCATCAACATACTAACCATATTAAAAACCTACTAAAAGATTTAAAAACCACTCACACTCAAACTCATTAAAAAAATTCGAATTATACAATAGCAACTAAACAATGTCATTTGGTTTTCACGGATCTAGAGGTGTGACGAGTAATTAAACCATACAAAATCAAATCAGTTAACATAAATAGATAGATTAGTTAGACCTTTCATATTTCAATGACTTCAAAAATGTAAAGGCATGCCAAGGGTCAGGATAATTATTATTGATTAGTGATGATTTATAACTTGGGAAACTTCATGCACTTTTTTTAGCCAATGGCAATAAATTGGTTGGTTTACTAAATGTTTTAAAAACTACTCAGATTCCAATCTGTTCAAATAAATTACAATAAATAAATTACAATGAAATAAAAATCTAAAGTCATAAAAACCTTTTAGATATCAATGATTTACAAATATAAAAGCATGTTAATGTGAGTAATGATTACTGATGAGTAAATTACATGGGAAACTAAAGTAGAAATAAGTTAGTAATTAGAAACAAATAGATAAAACATGTGTGCATGAACATACTAACCATATTAAAAACCTAATAAAAGATTTAAAAACCACTCAGACTCAAACTCATTAAAAAAATTCGAATTAAACAATAGCAATTAAACAATGTCTTTTGGTTTTGGTGTCAAGAGCAATTAAACCATACAGAATCCAATCAGTTAACATAAATAGATAGATTAGTTAGGCCTTTCAGATTCCAATGACTTATAAAATGTAAAGGTATGCCAAGGGCCAAGGTAATTAGGGCAAGTTAATGATGATAAGTGCATTGGACTTTTTGCCCTTGCAAACGCCTTCCACCCAAATGTCAAGACACATTCATACTTTGCACGTCCTGGCCACCTGAGCCGACATGACCACATTGTCCCTTCCTCATCTACCAAAGTACATGTCTTGTTCTTGTCTGGGAATGCCTTTGAACAGAATTCAGCTTTCAAAGGCTGCAACCAAAATAAATTTATCAATGTAAGGTCACTTTACGTAGGTCACTTTATTAATCAAGTAGAACATGGTTATAATTTACTTACTAATGAAGAACATGTTGATTGATATTCTGACAATGTTTTGTCCATTGTATAAAATTCATCTAATTCATTTTGAATAGGATGCTCTTCATTAGCGACAACATTTTCTGGATGCCGCCCAAATAAATCAAAATTTGTTTCTCTCTGTCAAAAAATTAAGGCTCAGTACTAATCCAATAATTAAATAATCTATAATAATAAAACCAAAATAAAAACAAAATTACTAACAATTACCCCATAATCCATAACATCACAAATAGCTGCATGAACAATGTCACCAATGTCATATTCATTCTGGTGGTTAACATGGCAAATAACATCAGCAGCCTATGACATGAAAATAGTGTAGTATTTGGACAAATAGCAAAGTAATATAGTTACAAAAATAAAGTAAATAAGTTGTCACAACCTCTACATCACACATAGGCTCGTCGCCGCCATCCAAAGATGTCAATTTCTTGACATTCCATTTTGTGAATGTCTTTGGCGGCACTGGATAATAAACATGTTCAACTACAGATCTATCCAAGACTTCAATTTTGAAAGAAGTTGGATCCATCAAGTACATCCTTAGCCAGCCACCATTTTCAAGACTATAAATTTGGCCTATCAAACTCCAACAATCATTGAATCTTATCTTATTTTTCTTTTTACTGACTTTGACCAAAATCTTGTTTTTGACTAGGTCAATAAAAAGCACAAATCTTGAAAGCATGTCATAAAACTTTCTGGTAAATACACCAGGAAGTTTAACACATTCCTGTGTTACAACAAATTACAATTAGATATGAATACAATATACACATAATGCCATATACTTTAAACAATTGGGACAATGTAAATACTTAAATATACTTATATCGTTAGGATGGTACTCCATGTATATCATCCGATAGTCATCATCTTTTATCTGAACCTTCTTTTTTACTGCCTAAAATATTTTAAATAAATACAAAGTTAATTATACAATATACACACATAAAATATTAAATATACATAGCACAATAGTTTAAATTTAAAATCTTACAATGGTTACCTTAGGTAAGACAGGCATTTCATCCTCATCCCCGTCAGAAATGTCAATTGGAGATGAAAAAGAATCAAGGTTGAATGTGTTCGGTGGCTGTGGGTATACAACTTCCCTCATAGAAATATCTTTCACCGTCATGACAAATTGATCATCAAAAATGTAAAACAACTGGATCCATCCCCCTTCAGTCAAATTGTAGAATCTTCCAATACGATGCCAGCCATCAAGTATGAATACACGGCCATCTTGTTTACTTCAAATTCATTGTTGTAAGGGTCAGCAAAGACAACGTCTAGTGGAACGGAGTCATAAAAACCGTTTGAAAAAAGTGGAGACATTTTTCCATAGTGCTGTAAAAATAACATCACTATAACATGTCATTTTATGTTTGTGAGTCAATAGATAATGAACAGGAAATGTCTAAAATATTTTAACAAAAAATTACTTACAGATATTAGATCATACGCACAAATATACTCTATAGACCGTAAAGGCACAAAGTTATCCTTTGCTCCACTACCACTTGCCATTCTTGTATTCATTGAAAAAAATGACTTATAATCTAACAAAAAATATAATCAGACAGAGCAAAATATAATAGAAGAGCAATCAAATTAGGGACAGCCATTGCGAAACATGAGTGAAACAACACCAATGGAGAACAATGGCATTAACACAATAAAACAATGTCAAACACATAACCGAAATCCTAAAAAACTCATTTCCCATAGAAGCATAATAAGGGGTTTCAAATATCAAAAAGATAAAAGCATGAGTAATACCCATTGATCCATAACATCAGTTGCGGTATCAAATGTCGAGATCTCCACAGACTCAAGACATGCAGAAGTACCAAAACAGTGGTTATCAAATGAGGAACTTGAAACATGCAGATTTACCTTGATTTTCATGATTGCTTGAAGTTGGAGGCGGTGGGTTTTTTCCTTCAAGCAGGACGCAACGGCGGTGGGTGTTATCTTTAGAGATGGAGTCGTCGGCGGCGGTTGGTATTCTCTGAACTTGGAGGCAGTGGCGACAATGGCAGCGGTGGAGGCTGTCGAAGTTTAGGGCGGCGCTGTGTTTTGTGGTAGTTGCAATGTTGTACTACCAAAATAAGGCAAAGGAAAAGCCTTGTTTGTTGTTTATGGATTTTGAAAAGGCAAGGAAGAAGAAAAGGGAAAGACAATAGGTGAAAAGGCATGGTACAGGAAAGAGAAAGACACTATCTGAATAAATCCTTGTTTTTATATGGGAAGAACCGTGTGACTCTTTGTTTTTAATAAAGGCTCGCTGATAATTTTGCCCCTGCAGTTTTGGCGGACACTGTAGCGCCCAAAAGTTGCTGCATTAGCGTTGCAGCAATTATATATAAAGATTTTCCATGCAAATTTAATAGTAGTTCTCATTCATCATATACTTAATTATCTTTGGAGTAGTTAAAAAACTTATAGCTAAGAAACATAGTTTATTTCTTAGTGTAATCGACTTATTTCATGGGAATCATCGATGATACATTAGTTGACCATTCAGTTAATTCATTATCCACATCAACAAATTTGGCACACCTGGTGGGACACAATAGGTGATGAAATTGAGAAGTTTGATTCACCTTGTCAAGATTATCATTGGCATATGCACCGGCATTTTGTTAAAAATCTCAGTAACACGGATTCTACCTCAAAGAAGAATTGCGAGGAAAATTAGTTGAGACTTCAAACACTCTTGGGATGCCTACGCCAACCACACAACCAATTGATGGCACAATTGTATCTATGGTTGCACCATCAACGAGTCGATCCAAATTTAACTTGGAACAACTGTTCGTTACGATTACTTCATTTATTCACCAACAAAGTGGTACGAGGATACATGGTGTCATGTATCAAGTGTTAAAGCAGTTGAATGACATTGTCAAACCTATGGAGCATAATAATGTATAACAAGCTAGAGAGCTTGAAACCAAATGGTTAAATGTTATACAGAGTTTGGCTATCTTTGCTATTACTGGATAGGGAGGACAACCAAACCAAATCCAGTTGCTTCAGGAAGGATCTATTACACAATAAAACACCTCGCTGGTGTCACCTATAAATGAACTCCTTTTAATCTCAAAATTTAGGGGGAATTTAAAACTTTTAAAACACACGTCAAATAAAGACATCATTTATGTATAACTACTGGAAAACAAGGTACTTAAATCGTTATTAGAGTACCCCAAGTTAAAGCGCAGTAGATACAAAACAAAAATATTATAAAAGACAATCCACTGGTCTTGGTACTTAAATTACTTAAGGAAACTCATCAATGTCTCCTAAGGACTACTACATCATCCTCATCGGTGACAACTTCAGTGGGGAAGGTTGCTTCTATTTCCACCTGCACCAAACCCTTCTCTCCACTTGTAACCTCCCAAGGTCGGCTTGTCCTCTACTGATAGATTCATCAATACAAAGATAACAAGACACAAAAGAAAATCAGAGGTAAGAAACACATTAATTACCATACAACTAGAAAACAATACATGACACGACATATTTACATGCACACACACAATCATCAAGCATTACAACCATCTCTTAAATAAACCTCATAAATTGTCCCTAAGGTCATAACCTATAGAATCACAAACCATTATTACTTCCCTTAGGGGAACTAAAAACTATGCTACTAGATCGCTAAGATAACCTCGTATACAATGACGGTCCATACGACTTTCACAAACAGCTAATAGCTATGCTACTACACATATAAGGATTTGTTTTGTGTGCAACTACAGCCCAGACGAACGGTGAATTTGTGTGCAACTACGACCCACACAAATAGACAACTAAGGGTTTGTCTCGTGTGCAACTGTGGCCTATGTGAATACATGCCTTGACAGGATGATTTTGATGATTGAAAAAAGGGAGCTTTGCAAATAGTCAACCGTGCAAAAAGTGGAAAAGAATACCAAGACGCGTATCAAGAATGATAGTTTCTCAAGTCTTTGGGTTTTGGGTATTTATTTATCTTTATTAAGACAATTTGTAAGTAGTAATAAAAAGCTCTCAATTAAAATTAAATCACACACGCACAAAATATTTTGACATGCATATCTCGTGTCGGATGTCGAGCTGAGGAAGTCGGATGTCGAGCTGAGGAGGAAGTCGGATGTTGAGCTCTGAGGAAGTCGTATGTCGAGCTCTGAGGAAATCGGATGTCGGTGAGGAGGAAGCTCGGATGTTGAGCTCGAGGAAGTCGTATGTCGAATCGAGGAGGAAGTCGTATGTCGAAATGATGAGGTCGTGGTACCGAGCTATGAGAACCGAAATGATGAGGAGGTCGTATGCCGAGCCGTGTTCCGAGGTCGTGGTGCCGAGGTCTTTTGCCGAGCTGTTCGTGAGGTCATATGCCGAGCGGTCGAGGTCGCCTGGTCGAGCCGCGGTGTGGCGAGGTCGGGCCGAGCCGCTCTGTCGTGAGGTCGTATGCCGAGCCGTCTCCGTGTTTTTCAATTCTTTCATGTTCAACGCAACGGACAAATTCCAACGGACAAATCAAAACGCAACGGGCATGCTGCAACGACAAATCCTTTTAATAATCATCCTGCAACGGTCAAATCTCAACGGACAAATCTTCTTAAAGTGACGCTCCTCCATTGCCTATATAAACACAGCTCGTGAGCCTTGTAAAAATACAACAACGCAGTGCTTAATTTTTGTGCCAAAAACTCTGTCAAATATTTTTCATCACTCACACTTATTTGAGCACAATTTTCTGAGAGTCTTTTTATTCTACAAAATTTGAGTTGTATTATTTGAGCTTCAATTTGTTATATCTGCACTATTGAGTGTATCTTTTTCGTCTCATTTTATTTGTGAAAATCATTTATTTTTGGGTAGGAATCCCAAGGTGTTCATAGAGAGGTGATATCTCTTGAACGTATTGCTCTGGTTTAGAGTTGTAAAGGTTTCTAGCTGAACCTGATTTAAAAGCTAGTGTCTTAGTGAAAATCCCATAGTGGTTTGCTTTGGGGACAGGACGAGGCCACGGGTGTTAAGTGGCCGAACTGGATAATTTGTTGTGTGCTTTTTACTCCTTATCTCTCTACTTTTCACCAATTAAATTTCTCAGACTTTATTTTATTGTTATTTATATCTTACTATTTACTTTATTTTTAACTCGTTTGCAATTTATTCTTCAAGTGATTTATCTATTTCACATTAATATTTCCGCAACACATAATTAGCACTTATTTCTCCAAAAGTTTTTGAAAGCACAGTTCACACATAATTCACCCTCTTGTGTTTGTAGTCACTTGTCAACAAGTGGCATCGAGCTAGACTCTTGTATAAAGGACTTAACTGTCTCAAGAGAATGACTTCAAACAATAACGAGGAACCTCCATGAATGGACCCCCATTTTTCAATGGTGAGGGTATGGTTATTGGAAGGATAGAATGCAAATCTTTCTTGAGGGTGTTGATCTTGATATTTGGGATGCTTTGTGGAAAATGGTCCATTTGTCCCCACTCAATCAATTAATGATGCAAAGGGTAGACAAACCAAGATCACTTTGGACCGAAGATGATAAGAAAAAGGTCCAATACAATTGGAAAGCTAAGAACATCATCACTTCTGCTTTAAGCTACGATGAGTTCTATAGGGTCTCAAATTGCAAGACTGCTAAAGAAATGTGGGACACCCTTCTATTGACCCATGAAGGTACTATTGAGGCCAACTTATGTCTCATGGCAAAACACGAGGAGGATGAGGTAAATGCTCTTGAACTCGAATCTCCTTTAACTTATGATGAGCTGCTTATTGCTTGTGAAGAATTAAATAATGAAACGATTAAACTTGGAAAAATTGTTCTTTCTTCTAAGAAAACCATCTCTTCTCTTGAATCAAAAATTGAAATTTTAAATAAAGAGATAGTGATTCTTAAAGAAAAACAAGTTGCTGTGATTGAAACTTCTCCTCCCATATCTTGTGAAAATAAAAAGGATGAAGTTTTAAAATGCAATGAGTGTAGTGTTTTGAAAAATAAGGTTAAGGATTTAAATAACACTCTTGCAAAATTTACGATGGGAAGAGATAATCTAAACATTATGTTAGGAAACCAAAAGGTACTTTTGGAAAAGCTGGTTTAGGTTATCATCCAAAAATTCATGAAAAATCTTTTAAACTCTTCAATCACAACAAACCCTCAAGTAGTCCTTTCATTAAATGCTTTCACTGTGGTAGAAATGGTCACACTGCCTCTATTTGCAATATTAGAAAGAATAAAAATGTAGTTGGCAAAAAGATGTGGATTCCAAAGGGCACCTTGCCCAAGACTAACTCATATGGACCCAAGATGGTTTGGGTACCAAAGGTTAAAATATGATTTGTTGTTGTAGGTGTGCTTGAAAGCCAAGGACTTAAATTGGTATCTTGATAGGCTGCTCAAAGCACATGACAGGAGACAAAAGCAAGTTCTCCTCATTGGTACCTAAGAATAGTGGTTATGTCCTGGTATGGTGACAACAACAAAGGTAAAATTCTTGGGATTGGTTCTATTGGTAAGAGTCCTAATCCCACTATTGAAAATGTTTTGTATGTGGATGGTTTGAAGCATAATTTGCTAAGCATTAGTCAACTTTGTGATAAAGGAAACAAAGTGGTTTTCGATTCTTCAAAATGCATGGTCATGGATTCTATAAATGAAAATGTTATTGTAATTGGACCTAGAATTGGAAATATCTATATGCTTGATTTAGATAAAATACCTTCAAATGATGCATGTTGTCTTATTAGTAAAGAGGATGAATCTTGGCTATGGCATAGGAGAATGGCTCATATTCACATGGATCATCTTAATAAGTTAGTTCAGAAGGACTTAGTAATTGGCTTACCAAAGCTTCGTTTTGAAAAAGATAAACTTTGTGATGCATGTCAAAAAGGAAAACAAGTAAAGGCATCTTTCAAATCTAAAAATATTGTTTCTACAAACCGGCCTTTACAACTTTTACATATGGATTTATTTGGCCCTTCTAGAACTAAAAGCTTTGGTGGCAATTACTATGCTCTTGTTATTGTGGACGACTATTCTCGTTATACATGGACTTTATTTATTTCTCACAAAAATGATGCTTTTAATGCTTTTCGAAAACTTGCAAAGGTTATACAAAATGAGAAGGGACTTAACATTGCTTCCATTCGAAGTGATCATGGTGGGAATTTGAGAATGAAGCATTTGAAGCATTTTGCACATAAAATGGCATCGATCACAACTTTTCTGCTCCAAGGACACCGCAACAAAATGGAGTGGTTGAAAGGAAAAATCGGTCTCTTGAAGAGCTAGCGAGGACGATGCTCAATGAGACTAACCTTCCTAAGTACTTTTGGGCAGACGCCGTGAGCACCGCTTGCTATGTGATGAATCGAAGTTCTTATAAGGCCGATCCTTAAGCAAACACCGTATGAACTCTACAAAGGAAGGAAGCCCAACATTTCCCACCTTCACGTTTCGGATGCAAGTGTTTTGTCCTAAACAATGGTAAGAATAACCTTGGTAAATTTGATGCTAAAGCCGATGAAGGTTTATTTCTTGGATATTCCACTTCTAGTAAAGCTTTTGAATTTTTAATAAAAGAACTTGAATTGAAGAATCTGTGCATGTTTCTTTTGATGAATCTAACCCCAAATCTTTAGTAGAAGAAAGTGTTGATGATCTTGCAGAAGTATTTGGAGATACCTATTTAGAGGAACAAGAGAGATCAAAAGTTCAAAAGGAGGATCAAGAGTCCTTGCCTCAACCCTCTCAAGAACTCTCTCACTCAAATCTTCCAAAGGAATGGAGAGTCTCAAAGAACCATCCTCTTGACAACATAATAGGTGATATCTCAAAAGGGGTAACGACTCGAAACTCTCTTAATCATGCATGTCATCACATGGCCTTTGTCTCTCAAATTGAACCAAATGACGTCAATGAAGCCATCTTTGATGATCATTGGACCTTTGCTATGCAAGAGGAATTAAATCAATTTGAGAGAAATGATGTTTGGGAACTTGTCCCTAGGCCTAAAGATCACCTCGTCATTGGGACCAAATGGGTCTTTCGCAATAAGCTTGATGAAAACGGTATCATTGTTAGAAATAAAGCTAGACTTGTTGCAAAAGGCTATAATCAACAAGAGGGCATAGATTTCGATGAAACCTATGCACCCGTGGCTAGATTAGAAGCTATTCGCATGCTTCTCGCATTTGCATGCATCATGGATTTTAAACTTTTTCAAATGGATGTTAAGAGTGCATTTCTAAATGGTTTTATTCAAGAAGAAGTATATGTTGATCAACCCCCCGGTTTTGAAAATTTTGAATTTCCAAATCATGTTTTCAAATTGAAAAAGGCTTTATATGGTTTAAAACAAGCTTCGAGAGCTTGGTACGAGAGGTTGAGCAAATATTTACTTGAAAAAGGTTTTGAAAGAGGAAAAGTTGATACCACTCTTTTCATTAAACACAAAAATCATGACATTTTACTTGTTCAAATTTATGTTGACGATATCATCTTTGGTGCTACTAATGAGTCTTTGTGTGAAGATTTTTCCAAAATCATGCAAAGTGAGTTTGAAATGTCCATGATGGGAGAGCTCAACTACTTCCTGGGACTTCAAATCAAACAAACAAAAGAAGGAATTTTTATAAATCAATCCAAATATTGCAAGGAGTTGCTTAAAAGATTTGGAATGAGCAACGCCAAAGAAATCTCAACTCCCATGAGCACATCATGCTATCTTGACAAAGATGAAGGTGGTAAGTCGGTCGAAGTAAGTAAGTATAGAGGTATGATAGGATCTCTTCTCTATCTCAACGCTAGTCGTCAGGATATTATGTCTAGTGTTTGTATGTGTGCACGTTTTCAAGCAAATCCTAAGGAATCACATCTCTTAGCGGTAAAACGCATCATGAGATATCTCACCGCACACAAACCATG
Source organism: Calophaca sinica (assembly GCA_037113605.1). Classification (NCBI taxonomy): domain Eukaryota; kingdom Viridiplantae; phylum Streptophyta; class Magnoliopsida; order Fabales; family Fabaceae; genus Calophaca; species Calophaca sinica. The sequence continues at coordinate 96,975,798 of CM073733.1, read as the reverse complement.
GGTTTATGGTACCCCAAAGGTGCCGATCGCACACTTATTGGGTACTCGGATTCTGATTTTGCGGGTTGCAAAATGGACCGAAAAAGCACTAGTGGGACATGTCACTTACTTGGGAATGCCTTGGTCTCATGGCATAGTAAGAAACAAGCCCGGTGTGGCTTTGTCCACTTCTTTGAAGCGGAATACGTTGCGGCGGCGGTTGTTGTGCACAAATTATTTGGATGAAACAACAGTTGAATGATTATGGGATTAATCTGAAAACTGTTCCAATTAAGTGCGACAATACTAGTGCCATAAACCTCACGAAAAACCCGGTTTATCACTCCCGGACCAAACATATAGAAATTAGGCACCATTTTATTAGAGATCATGTTCAAAAAGGAGATTGTGTGATTGAGTTTGTGGAAACATCTAAACAACTTGCAGATATTTTTACTAAACCTTTGCCTAAAGAAAGCTTCTTTTTTATAAGAACCGAGTTAGGAATTTTAGATCAATCATGCATTGAATGACTGCGTGTGAGTGCATTTTATTATGAATAAGTTCTAACTTGGGCGTTGGAGTGTGCTAACATTTTTATGCAGGTTCCGTTACCAAGACTAAAAGTGGAGAAATGCAACCGTCCTTCCTATAATCGCTAAAATAAAAGTTTGTGCAGGTTATGTTAACTGCAAACAATTATGCTTCATTGAACCCTTGATACTCTATTATTTTTCGCCATCTAGTTACACGTATATGCATACGTTTACATGCCTTTCCTTTATCTTTTCCGCTTTTTGATGTTGCCAAAGGGGAGAGTTATATGATTGAAGTGGTTTATTACATGCATATTGTGAGGGGGAGTTCTTCACCAAAATGCCAAAATGCGCCTAAACTCTGATATCTTTTTTTTTAATATTGTGAGGGGGAGTTTTTCTAAATATTGTGCTTAAACTCTGATATCTTTTATTGAAAAACCATGCTTATATCTCATTGCTATATCATGATTATATTTTACTAAATTCCCTCCATGAGATAGTTGTCATCATCAAAAGGGGAGTCTGTGAATACATGCCTTGACAGATGATTTTGATGATTGACAAAGGGCAGTTTCGCAAATAGTCAACCGTGCAAAAAGTGGAAAAGAATACCAAGACGCGTATCAAGAATGATAGTTTCTCAAGTCTTTGGGTTTTGGGTATTTATTTATCTTTATTAAGACAATTTGTAAGTAGTAATAAAAAGCTCTCAATTAAAATTAAATCACACACGCACAAAATATTTTGACATGCATATCTCGTGTCGGATGTCGAGCTGAGGAAGTCGGATGTCGAGCTGAGGAGGAAGTCGGATGTTGAGCTCTGAGGAAGTCGTATGTCGAGCTCTGAGGAAATCGGATGTCGAGCTGAGGAGGAAGTCGGATGTTGAGCTCTGAGGAAGTCGTATGTCGAACTGAGGAGGAAGTCGTATGTCGAGCTGATGAGGTCGTGTACCGAGCTATGAGAACCGAGCTGATGAGGAGGTCGTTTGCCGAGCTGTTCAGAGGTCGTGCCGAGGTCTTTTGTCGAGCCGTTCAGAGGTCATATGCCGAAAGCCGTGGTCGAGGTCGCCTGGTCGAGCCGTGTGGCGAGGTCGTCTGTCGAGTGTCTTCGTGAGGTCGTATGCCAAGCCGTCTGCGTGTTTTTAATTCTTTCATGTTCAACGAAGCGGACAAATTCCAACGGACAAATCAAAGCATAGCGGGCATCTTTACGCCAGCGACAAACCTTTTTAATAATCATCCTGCAACGGTCAAATCCCAACGGACAAATCTTCTTAAAGTGACGCTCCTCCATTGCCTATATAAACACAGCTCGTGAGCCTTGTAAAAATACAACAACGCAGTGCTTAATTTTTGTGCCAAAAACTCACAAATATTTTCATCACTCACACTTATTTGAGCACAATTTTCGAGAGTCTTTTTATTCTACAAAATTTGAGTTGTATTATTTGAGCTTCAATTTGTTATATCTGCACTATTGAGTGTATCTTTTTCGTCTCATTTTATTTGTGAAAATCATTTATTTTTGGGTAGGAATCCCAAGGTGTTCATAGAGAGGTGATATCTCTTGAACGTATTGCTCTGGTTTAGAGTTGTAAAGGTTTCTAGTGAACCTGATTTAAAAGCTAGTGTCTTAGTGAAAATCCCATAGTGGTTTGCTTTGGGAGACGGGACGTAGGCCACAGGGGGTGTTAAGTGGCCGAACCTGGATAATTTGTTGTGTGCTTTTTTACTCCTTATCTCTACTTTTCACCAATTAAATTTACGTACTTTATTTTATTGTTATTTATATCTTACTATTTACTTTATTTTTAACTCGTTTGCAATTTATTCTTCAAGTGATTTATCTATTTCACATTAATATTTCCGCAACTCATAATTAGCACTTATTTCTCCAAAAGTTTTTGAAAGCACAGTTCACACACAATTCACCCCCTCTTGTGTTTGGAGTCACTTGTCAACAGCCTAGTGCCATATAAACATACATGTTATGATTTCTAAAGAATTGTGAGAGATCTAACTCTGTAGAAGTTAGAATTAGCAAGGATTTAGGAAACAAAGGGATCCAACTATGATCAGTGACATGCAATGCAATCTTACATATGAAAATTTACCCAAAACTTCAGTTTTAACTAGAAATAAGAGGGGTCTCAAAATCACCCCCAAACCTTTTTGCATGTGACATTTTCTTCAGGATCTTGGAAGACCATACCTTCTAAACATCGGGTTTGAACATAGAAATGAGAGGAACTTTGAAATCAAGCCAAGTCCTTTTCCATGTCACTTTTTCTTGAAGATCCTAGTAGATTAAACTTCTTAGAAGCTAAAAATGATGAGGATTCAAAGAAAACTAAATTATCCATACACGATTCAATGATGCAAACCATGAAATTGAAAGAAGATGCCAAAAAAGAGAACAATGCAAAACCCATTCACCAAACCTATTTCATGTAGGATTTTTATGAGGATCTTGAGAGATCAAGCCCTCATATGTCACACCTTTTGAATGATTAAAAGAAAATGGTAGGATCCTTTTAAATCAAACACATGCAAGCTCAAAAATAAAGCAAAAACTTCAAGAATAAGGCCTTGAAGGCCACAGCTAGAAGAGAGAAATGTGTAATTTTCTCTAATATTGGTTTTTCGTCCCTGTAATTTTCATATAGTTGGTTTTCGTTCCTCTATGTTTGTTTCCATTTTAGAAATATTGACACGGAAAACTGAGCTCCACTTTGGTTTTTCCACGTTAGAATGTGATGACAAGTTAGACTAGTGACTTGGCTACTTGTTAACATAACGTCTGAGTTGGAAGGTGAGATGTCTAGGGCTTCTTTCCCTTCCTCCCTCATACTCACCCACCACCTCCCCCTTGATACCAACAACACCAGCTCTAAAATGCCATCACTAACATCCCTCAACCTCACTCGTGTTGTTGCTATTCTCAACCTTTATACACACCTAAAGCACCACCGCGTCAACCACCTATCTACTAGCGAGAGTCGTGAGTGTCGCTAGAATTTCGCTCAATCGTGAGACTTCCGTAGTGAACCCCTGGTTGCATTCGTACCCAACCCAACCCCACCCTTTCCTTCTCCCATTCCCCAACCCTCACCCGCCTTACTCTTCCCGGACGCACTTCCCTGATGACCGTTTTCCAAGTAAATGACAACCCTCGATTAAACCCAACCCTACCCCCATAAACAAAGTTATCACTCTCTGCTGCTAGTAAACATATCAAAAACAAAGGTAGCATTTTTCAGTTCTAAATTTTTGTCTACCCGATTCTAAAGTTGTCTGAAACCTCAAATGACCATGGATTGCGTCATCTGTTGCTTCATCAAGCTCCGCATGTTATTCACTTTCCTTCGAGCAATTTCAACATCTTTTGGAGAAGGAGGAATTTTAGATCCAAATTGCCAAGAACATTAAAATAGCAAAGTCGTGAACGCTCCTGGGCCTGAATGAAAGCCACCAAGCTTTGTGTCTTTAAGCTTTGCTCTCTATATCTTTAAGCTTTGCCCCAGAATAGATCTTCTCGAGCGTTTCATGTGGTCGTTCCTAGGTCCGTGGTGGCGCGAAGAATCATGAAGTCGCAGAAGATGCAAGATGTTGATGTGGTCACGCTATGGAAAAGAACCCGAATCCAAATGAACACAGCGACAAGACTCTAGTGGATGTGTGTTGTTGTAGAGTCTGGCCAGGGAAGAGGGTGAGGGTGGGGGTAGGAGAGGAGAAAGAGGGAAGGAAGAAAAAACCCTAATACCACGTCATCCCACCAACATGTTATGACTTATTTGACGTGAAAAGGCTACAATGGAGCTTCGTTTGCCACATCAATGTTTCTGTAATGGAAACTAACAGAGAGGGAAGAAAACAAAAAATGTCAACCTTATGGGGACGAAAAAATTTTACGGGGACAAAAACAAAAAACTCTTATATTTGCAAGGACGACATACATATTTAAGGCAAAAAAAAAACTACAACTACGAGTGTAAAACAGCTTATATAAGGAACAAACTTAGATAGAGTACCATAGGTATTTTACTTGTTGTTTCTAACTAAAAAAAGGTGAAAAAAAATGTTGAAACAACACCCTGCTTGAATTTCGTTGGTAGCAGTTCGTGGCATTTTTTTTTTTTTAAAGATTTAGTGCAGAATAGTAGGACCAGCACAATGGGCACCGTATGTAGGTTTTTTTCCCTTATGTAAACTAAGTGTTGGATTATTATTAAAAAAAAAAACACTAGTGTAGGAAGGATACTCTCAAACCAAAATAACTAAATATCTTGTTGGTTTTTAAGATGTTTAATTAAATGTTTATATTTTTTTGTGAAATATTAAAGAATATTTAATTTTTTTTTGAATGCATCATCTTATTATTAATTCTATAATAATAAAATAAAAATGTTAAATTAGAAATTAAATGTTTTAAATAAAATCTTTATGTTACCAAAAAAAAAAATCTTTAATTTTTTTTAAAAGGGATATAAATTGAATTGAAACAAACACCGCTCAGGAACCGGAGTTAGAATCCGGGTGTTGACATTTGTGTGTGTTTTATCATTTCTACTGGCTGAAAAGAAAAAAAAAACCGCTCAGGCAAGCTAACAAACTGCACACAGTCTGCTTTGAAGTTGGAAGTATCGGGACGGCACTTGGCAAGGCAATGGTATCTGCATCTTCTTCACGCGCCTTCGTTTTAATTCGGTGGTTACTGTTACTGATAACTTAACTGATTATTGTTCGTCGATTCGAACAAGGCAAGCGTAAGTGTAGGTGTAGGTGTTGGTGAAGAAGAAAATAATGATAAGCTGAAACTGTATTCATACTGGAGGAGCTCATGTTCCTTCCGAGTTCGAATTGCTCTCAACCTTAAAGGTACTCACTCCTATTGTTTATTAAAAAAAATAATAATTCAAGACTCTCTCTTTCTCTCACACACACACACACACACCTGACTCTGACCTATGCTGAATTCAGGGCTTAAATATGAGTACACAGCAGTCAATCTGTCGAAGGGAGAACAATCTCACCCTGGTTTGTTTTTCCTACCCTAACCCATTCCAAATTTCATCAAATTACTCATTAGTTAATCAACTTATTATTTTTTTTTTAATTCAGAGTTTCTCCAGCTCAACCCTGTTGGGTTGGTTCCCGTTCTCGTCAATGGCACTTCTGTAATTTGTGACTCTTTCGCCATTATTATGGTCAGTCCAATCTTTCACTCTTGTAAATCTGAAATGCTTTCCTTTTTTTCTCTCCCGGTGTTGATCTGTTCATTTTTATTTATGACTTCTACGGTTCTACCTATGCACATGACATGTGTGCAGTATTTGGAGGATAAGTATCCTCACCCTCCATTGCTCCCTCCTGATATTCACAAAAGAGCAATCAATTTCCAGGTATAATTAATTGCATTCTCTTTCTCCAAAATGAAATTAATGAGTGAGGCCATAGATAGTAGTATAATGATTGCTTGTCCTCTGTTAAAGGGACATCAATCAGATCAGATGATATCATATTCCTATTCGAAAAACTGAGGAGAGATCCTCTCCCTTTCCATTTCTCAAAAGAAATGGGGGGCTTCATTGCTATGATTTTGAATATATAAATGCCAATAAATGTCTAAATTATGTCACCAATTTTAGAAATGTATGCATTTATGCACCCAAAACCATAGTAGTAGAACTCTCCATTTTTTTTTTTAAAAATTGAAAGGATCTTCACTCCAAAAAACTAGCAGATGGGGCTCGTGTTGAGCACGTGCGAGAAAATCAGCGGAAAATAATTTTTCTTTCGATATAAAACAATGGAGATGCTACCACGTAGCGTAACGTTGATAACTAAACTAAATGTAGTTAGTTTTCTTAAACAAAAGATAATAGAAGATGGAGATGTTGCCACGTGGCGCAACGTGGACAACCAAATTAAGTGTAGTTAGTTTTCTTAAATAAATAATAGATAGATTAAATTTTCAGTCTCATCTTCTAGTTGCTGCTCCGGATTCTCTCTTCCTCAAATTAAGCTGTACATGGATTCTCTTCTAATGATTTGATTTGATCCACAGGCTGCCAGTATTGTTACCTCAACAATACAACCTCTTCAAAATGGAAGTCTCCTGGTATGTATGTCACCACTTCTTTTTCTAAAAATTTTAACAAAAAAAAAAAAAAAAGAATCAACCATTTTGTTGATTCTAGAGTGCATATATGTTTGTTGTTATTTTGCTTTTCTATTGCAGATTTACATCGGGGAAAAAGTTAGCCCTGATGAAAAACTTCCTTGGGTCCAGAGTGTAATTAGAAAAGGCTTCACAGGTGGGATTTGACTAAGTTGCTCACCCTTCGCTTTAGAGATGGATTAAAAATATAGTAGCAATAGATATAGTGTTCTGTTGTTAATGTCATACATTTACTCAAAGTAAAACAGTTTACTCTAATATACTAGCTTAATCAAATGCATTTACAATTAAATATATTTCAGCACTTGAAAAACTACTGAAAGAACACACTGGGAGATATGCAACTGGAGAAGAACTTTTCCTGGTATGTTGCTAATCATTATAGTTTGTTCCTTGTAAAGGGTCCAGTAGGCTGAAAATACTGGCTAGCAATATCAAACATTCACATTTCTGACCATGGGATATAATGTAAAAAAATGTATTTATTCTCTTAAATTTTGGAATATAATGCAACTCAACCCCAAAGTCAATGATCACAAGTTGTTGAATATTAACAAGGTTTGTTGTAGAGACAAGCACAAGATTTGCATCTTTTTTGGAATATATTTTCAGCTTAATGTTGTGTATCATAGTTATGTATAATCTAACATGTTCATTATCATTTGTAGGCAGATATTTTTTTAGCGCCTCAGTTACATGCTGCATTTACAAGATTCAACATTCACATGGTAGTAATCTGTGGTTTCTTGTATATTTTATGTGGGGGAATAAGGGGTTGTAATGAAATGTATGGCTTGTATTGCTGTGGTGCCGTTACTATGCAAGGCAGTTTTAGCATTGTGTTTTGTGCACGTTCCAAACTTATATAGGCTATTGCCTAAATGCCTTTGGCCATTGGCTATTAGCTTTAGCTTTTAGTTGATTTAGATCAATGATTGTGTCAAGTGTCAACCTTTCATTTTGTGTTCTTCAAATCAAGCTAATAATATGAATAATGTGTATGATGACTTAATCTTAGTCCTAGTCCAGATCTGTCTGATAACAGAATTTCACAGAAATACATGACTTTCTGGCTTTTACTACTTGTTGGCTGTTGGTGAAGTACTTGCAATCAATGATTCAAAGATAAAACTGGTATTCAATCAGAAAGATGATGCGTTAATAAAAGAGAGTTCAATATGGATAGTACCAGTCATTGTAGAACTTCCTATATATCTATCTATAACTATAAGAAATAAGATATCTCATTGTAGAACTTCCTATATATCTATCTATAACTATAAGAAATAAGATATCTATTTCTGACATGATATCATTTATAAACTTTAAAATTTTGAAACCTTTTATTTTCTATAATTTGCAAAATCTTCTGTTGTATATCAAATTGCATTGCCGAAGTTCATGAGATGACTACTTACTTTTCCCTTAATTTTCCAAGCAGAATGAGTTCCCTATTCTATCAAGATTACATGAGACATATTCTGAGATCCCAGCGTTCCGGGAGACTTGGCCAGAGAATCAGCCAGATGCAATATGCTAGCTGAATCAATAATTTGGGACAGGTAAGTGACCTCTATTGCACTTGAGAAATTTTTAGAGCCGCTGTTTATTATTTGCCTGGTTTCTGAATGTGTCAATAATCTACATTATGGCAATTTTAATTAGCTTCAGTTTTCTTTGGCACAGTTTTTAATATTCAATGTTTGATTTTAATTTTTTTTTTTTGGTTACACAATGCTTGATTTTAATTGATCAATCGCAGAAATACGACCTGATGTTAAGTTGGAGAATTACGACCTGATCAATCAATTGCTGAAATCACCACTTCAATTTAAGGAAAAATTTTACCACACGATTATAAAGATTTATGTTGCATGAGAAGACTGTTGCGTAATAAAGAATTAACAAGAAGGTAATTTTAGTATTACATAGACGAGACTACTGCTGTAGATGAGCAAACAGAGGAGACAAGGATAGCTTAGAAGTTTTGTCAATTCACCAACCATATCAGTAGCTATGTAATCCTTCCATGGTATATTTTTTGATAAAAAAGGGTATACCTCCAATGTTTCAAGTTCCAACTACCTTTCCTAGTACTAACATAGTCTCCATTGCCTCAAAAGACTTTGTAGAGTTCTTAGTTGGCTATCTGCCATGGATGTCTGAAATACTGACTAAGTTGATGGAGTACAAGCCATCATTGCTTTCTTCAGAGGACACTGAGCTCAGCATATTCTCCCTCAGAATGAATGCAGGTTTCCTTGGTGGAGGAAGATCTACAATATCACTATTAAGCATAGAAATCACAGCAGCCATAGTGGGCCTGTCTGCGGAAAATTCTTGTACACACAAAAGTCCTATGTGTATGGACCTAAAAATGTACTCATGATGACTAGGATCATATATTCCTGGATCTATCATAGATAAAATGTTGCCTTCTGTCCACTGTATCCATGCCTAAATTGGGGGAAAAAAAAATATCAAACATTTGAGAATGCTACAGAACATCCAACATTGTGCTTGGTAAGAATTTTAGAGACTTACAAATCCTAAAAGGGTCAGAGAATTCTCGCCATCATAAAAGCTTGAATTTCGTCTTCCACTAACAATCTCAAGTAGCAAAACTCCAAAGCTAAAGACATCTGATTTATCAGAAAACAGTCCTTGCATTGCATATTCTGGAGACATATAGCCACTGCATTGAAATGTAAGACAAATTAATATCCAAGTATGCCACTATAAAGTTGGACAAAGAAGGTATAGTGGTTTACTTACTAGGTTCCAACAACTCTCCTAGTATTTGCTTGATCTTCAGTCCCTCCAAAGATTCTGGCCGTACCAAAGTCTGATATTTTTGGATTTAGTTCATTATCCAGCAAGATATTACTTGCCTTCAAATCTCTATGTATAATTTTTAGTCTGGAATCTCTGTGAAGATAAAGCAATCCCCGGGCTATTCCTTCTATTATGTTACATTGTTTACTCCAATCTAGGATTTTACTTTTTGATGGATCTGATAAATCAAAGGGTAGAATTATTATTTTGAATATAGCATTACAAGATTATAAGTCTCATCTAAATCTCCAGATTAGCTTGCTCTCAAGAAAAACCATATTAATATGTTGAGACATCACTAGCCGTGAATCAATTGTTCATTGTCTCAAAACATTGTCATATATGATGAATAAAGTTTAACCTCAAAGCTTTGAATTGGATATGAATAAAGTTTACTCCAATCTACGAGTTTACTTTTCGATGGATCTAATAAATCAAAAGGTATAATTATGTTATTTTGAATATAGCATTACAAGATAAGTAGTCTAATTTAAATATCCAGATTAGCTTTCCCCGAAGAAAAACATATTAATGTGCTTCAAGACATCGTTGGCCGTGAAACAATTGTTCGTTGTGATAAAACATTGTCATATATGATGAATGAAGTTTAACCTCAAAGCATTGAATTGGATATGAGACAAGCACGGAAGGAGTATCAGAGACTAACCAAAAAGAAATGCATCCAAACTTTTATTTGGCATGTATTCATATATCAACATCTTTTCCTCTCCTTCAGCACAACAGCCAAGAAGTCTTACAAGATTGCGGTGTTGAAGCTTGGAAATCACCACTACTTCATTCATGAATTCTTCTAGACCTTGTCCAGATGCTTTAGAAAGTCTTTTAACAGCTATTTCCTGACCATCATGCAGTGTCCCCTGCAAGAGAAATGAAGATATAGCCAATATACACAATTAATGACTTCAAATATGATTGAACTTAATGCATTTAGTATACCTTATATACTGGACCAAAACCACCCTGCCCAAGTTTATTGGATGAGTGAAAGTTGTTGGTTGCAGCTGCAAGCTTTTCAAAATTAAATAGTAATAGCTCTTGGAGATTAACTTGCTCTCTGAATACGTTATCACCTGTGTACTCTTGGGATGTTTCTCCTCTGTTAAATTGTAGGAATCCTTTGCTCCTCTTTTTTCTTGCTGATTTATTTGAGAGCCATGAATTAGCAGGAAGTATAAATAAAAAAAGGTGGCAGTGATTTGAAATTATTAATCAATTAAAGACAACAGAAGCTAGTTACTGAAAAGAATTTAATTTTACTAAACTTCTGAGCATGTCTTTATATAGTAGAAAACTCATCAGAGTATAATTTGTGTCCATAGTGATGATGTATTACCGTGGAGGATACAAGTCCTTCTCCACATGATATACGCACAAGCGAGAATTAAGGCAGTTCCTGTTATCGCTGCTGTGATAATGATGACTGTCATGTTTCTCTCTTTATCTGCAATATAGGAAAAACAGAAGTTAAAAGGTTTCAGTCCAAAACCTGAGAAAGGGTCAAGTCAGATAAGTGTATTCAATTTGTTGCGAAAATAAAAACTAGCATAAAATGTTTACCAAGTTCTGTGTTGGCTACACGAATATACAGATCTAGTCCTCCTTTCGAGAATTGTTGTATGTCAATTAGATTCCCAGTCCAAGACATACAGCCGATGTCAGCATCGTATGAATATGCAATACAAGAGCAATTCTCCAAACACTGGCTTCTGCATGTGTCTGAATTAAGTGTGAGAAATGACGCATCGGCAAAATCGGGAACTTTGACCATCTGCAGTTTCAAAAAACCATCTTCTTTATGGTCTGCACTTGTGTTTTGATTACTGGCTCTATCACAATGCAGAGGTGTCCTCCTCACACACCCACCAGTCCAATTCTGTCTATTCCATTCCCCTTTGTTCCTTGGCTCAAACCCTTTCAAACAGCTGCATATTGGTGAGCTCTGTGAATTACAGCTTGCAAAAGGTCCACAAACACCATAAACATCACATTCCATTGTATGACTATTCCATGTTACTCGCCATTCTTTCTTCTTTTCATCCCACCATCTCTCTTCACAATTGCCTTGTGAATTCAGAATATAGATTATGAAACCAACCTTATCCACTGTTGTATAAAAGAAGTTAACATTTCCTTCTCCATCATCTCCAACGTGGATACCATTAAGATAGTAAGTTTTCATATAGGGTAGCCCTGTAAAAATCTTACCATTCCATGGACCAGTGCGCCAATATGGGCGAGTTTCATTCCAAATGAACACTTCAGGTATACTAAGGCGTTCAACACTTAAAGAAAAGCTCCCAATGGATGGATCAGAAGGACTTTTCCATGATGTGAGTTTTACTTTCTCATCCATTCTTTTGTTTCTTGTAATTTTCATGTTGGGCAACATTGCATTGGAAGGATGCTGAAAACTCTCCCATATGGTTCTTCCTGTTGTGCCTTCAAGTAGTACAAGGTTCCCTGAATCTAAAAGTTTGGCACTAGAATTGGTTGCAACATTGGGCGCATTGGATGACCAAATCACCTCTTTGTTTCCATTCAATACCACAACATCGTTACCATCCTCAGATATTGTAACAATACCAGAAGAATCCTTGAGAGGTTGGTTTCTGTTAAGCACCCATATGACTGTGAATTGGGGCTGCCACCAAATTCCCACATAGCGATCCGTAGAATTTTCAGGGCTGAAGAAGCCCAAGGTGAAGTAACCATTGTTAGAGCTTAGAGTTTCAGGGTCCTTGATGAACTTGGATGATGTGATTGTGTCTATGGCAACACTGACATGTAAAGAATAGAGACATAGTATAATCAAAAGGAAGAACAAATTTGTGCAATTGCTGAAACCCATTGCTGATATGATTACTTCTTGTTTTGATAATGGTGAATTTTTGTTTTATATATGAGTGACCTCTTTCTTCTTTGACTTTCTGCTAATAGTCAACACGGTTTGATGTGTGTTTTGCAGGTGCGTATTGGAATTGTCCTGCTGTACAGTACATTATCATGGGATGGAGATGGACCAATCATACAATGTTTATCTCATCTTGTCCTTAGTATTATTTGAGGCAAAATAATCTATCGGACTTATTTTTCATATTTTCTACCAAAGAGTTAGAGGATATTTTTCTCAAGCAAATTATACCTGTACTAACAAGAGTCTAATCGACTTCACTAATAAATGTTTGTAGAAAATACGAAATTGCAATTGCAAATGGTAGTTGTTACATTCAACTTGAAAAGCGTAAAATATGAAAAAATGAAATCTATTGGAATTTTCAAAATCAAGACTGATCGGAAAGTCTAGGCACGTGATAGAAAATCAATGAATTTTGTTTTAAGACTGTTACATCTAATTTGGCTCATGCCACCCATTTCTATCTCTGTGGGTCCTTTTAAGGTGGACCAAAAAAAAGGTCCACCAATGCACTTCTAACTTGTAGGTGGGTTTAAATCCAAACCAGAAAAATCGCAAATTGATTTAAAAAAAATCAAAAACAGCAAAAAACAGATATTTTTTTGATTTGTTTGGGCCACTTTTTTTGTTAACCGTGCGATTTGTTTGGGTTTAAGGTTGGTTTACCTAGAATCAAATCAATCTAAATCGAACTGCATGTTGTTAAAAAAAGAAATTCAAAGAGGATTTGAAGTAAATCAATAAGTCTATTATTTAAATATTTATCAAACTAAAGCCTAACCAAACCAAAGTAAATATTATTACTAAAAAAATTAATTCTTTAAAAAATTAACTCTAAATATGTTAGATGAAGTAATATAAATAATTAATATATAATGTTTGACAAAAAGTAAAAAATCGAATCATCAAATCCAATCTAAACTGTATTTAATCGGATTATATTAGATCAGAATATTTTTTTTAAGGAAGTCATCCAAACCAAACTGATCTGCATGTTGTTTTACTCTTTGGATCAGATGACATTTTGCTTCAAAACCGAATCAAACGGCACTGCGAACACCCCTAACTTGTACCGCGCATTTGATGATTAAAAAAAACAAAAGGATATGATCATTTTTGTAACACTTGATTTTTAAATTTATATATTGATTCTTCAGCCCCCTTTCGTCTTCGCTCCCCCTTTATTTTGGATTTGGATTCTCTATAGTAAGACTTTAAAGTGAGTAATTTTAACTATTGACGAGAAAATCAATAGTTGATCTTATATGTACATGAATAACAAACCAATCCTTGATTTTCTCATTAATGGTTAAGATTCCCCACTTTATACTTTACACATTTTAGATGATCCAAATCTGATATCAAATAAAACTTAAACACACACACATGCGCAACGAAAGAATGAAAGGAAGAAGGGGTGTTTCTCTCTGATATATTTCACTTGCAGATTGAACACAAAACATATCGATACATCTGCCGCCTTTTATAGGCAAGGTTTCTTATATTACTATTCTTAATTGTTAAGCAAATACTATTCTTCACTGTTAAGCAAAACAACTCCCTGCAGACAACTCATGGCTCTAATTGCTTACTACTTGATCCATTTACTACTTGCTTATTTTCTTTCTTAGCTTGATTTAATTCTAACAAAATCCATTCTTTCTCTTCCAAGAACTCCTCTTCTCTTCTCTCGCTCTAGGTTCGCCCCCTTTCTCTCCAATTTTTAGGTTTTTTTTTTCCCCATTCATTCTTTCTGTTCCACTTGGCTATTGCTTTATCTGTATGTAAATTTTTCTATTTTGGTGGTGGAAGAAGCTCCTATAAAGCCGTCATGATCGACGATTTCCCACTTAGCTGCAGGTGATCGATGAGACTCTACGCCTCTTGAGATTTCACTTACTTCAGTTATAAAATTTTTGTTATTTGCTTCAATTATAATATTTAATGAGAAATTTACTTCATTTGTAGCTGAAGTGAGAGTGATATTCGAAAGGAGGGGAAGAAAAGTTGATAAAACTTGCATTGTTGAACTCAAATACTTGAAGGCAGTTATCAAAGAGGTCCTGAGGCTGTGGACAAGCTTGTATGATATATATGCATCAAGGTTGCTATTGTAATAGGGCCAAACGGTTGACTGCCCATCAGCTGATCATGTTCTCCATATCCCTATTTTGAAGGGAGTGAGTGCAATTTTTTGAATTGATTATCCCTCGATTATCTTCTTATCTTTATATTCTCTCCAAAACCACATCTAATCTTCCTCCCAAAAATCTTGGAAAGTGGTTGGCGCACTTTAACTTGGTCATTTCTTCCTTTTTAAATATTATATGTACATCCCTTGGGCCTAACATTCACACGAGCCCATTAAGAACCAATAACAGCCTCCAAGCCCATTTAGACTTAGCAGCCATGTTTAACTGATTTTGCGTCAGCTGATGCATCAGTTGATTCAGCGTCAGCTGATTCTGCTTAGCTGTTGTTCCTCAGCTGCCTATCTCAGCAGAGTAGCTATGTTTGGTTCACCTGATCTCAATCAGCTGACCTTTATTTAGCATCTTTTGACTTAATCGATCTTGAGTTACCGATCATGATTCAATTGATATGCATGCACCTAAATAAAACTCAGTTGTTCGTCGAATATTTGCACTTTATCCGAGTGGCTAACACATGATCTGGCCAACTATTTTTTAGTGTAAACACATGCGATTTTGGGTCGATTAAAATTGGATAAAGTTGCTTATATAAGTAACCATTCGTTACAGGTTGCTTAGCAATGGTGTTTGTACATATAAGATAGACGATATGGGATATTGAAGAGAAATAGATGATATTTGTGAGTTAAGTAACTTGTTCCCATTGCCGTGTAATTTTTTTTTTTGAATAACCAAAGTTAGTTGTTAATTGTTAGTATGTGGTGGGAGGGGATCGAGCCCAACTCCTTATAACTCCCAACCCCTATGTCCCTTACTCAATGCCACTCAAGCCATCTTATAGTGAAGATTGATTGGGCTGTTTAAAATTGAGGTGGTATGTATGGACTTACTTAAAAGGATAAAGTGGATTGTTTATATGAAAAGCATTAGAGATGTTCTAATATCCTAAAAATCATTCCTATAAGAAAATCATGATTTGTGATTTATTGTCGGTGTAAAAAACTTTACACTAATATTCTCTTTGTCTCATATTATTTGTCATTTTAGAATCTTAAGACAATATCAATTATTTTTTTAACAATACTCTTATTTATTGGTATCTCAATTCCTTCATATTAATTAATCTTTCCACCTATCTCTTATCACAACATGGGCAATTTAGTCGAACGAAGCTATTCTGCCTTGAAAATGAGCATAGTAAATGATTTTCTTATGACCCGCTCATAACTTCAAATGAGAGTTAATATGAGATGAGGGAGAAGTGCATAGCAATTATACTCATTGTCAATTTGATAAACATAATGTGAAAAAATAAAGGCTTAATTACACTTTTAGTCCCTCAAGTATCATGATTGTGCGATTTTGGTCATCCGAGTTTCAATTGCGCAAATTGGGTCCTTTAGGTATTGCGATTGTGCAATTTTGGTCCCTCGGGCTCTAATTGTGCGAATTGAGTCCTCCAATTATTGCAATAGTACAATTTTGGCCCCTCTTGTGTTTTAATTTATAAAAAAAAAGTTGATGTATCATGTGTGGGTATGACTTAGCACATAATTTGGTCCAGATGTCATGTTAGTTGGCTTAAAAATTAAAAAACTGTTACAACATTTTCAGTTATAAATTGAAAGACAATTGAATGGATGGACCAAAATCGCACGATTGCAATGCATAGAGGACCTAATTTCCTTTATTAGAACACTGAGGACCAAAATCGCACAATTGAGATACCTTGAGGACTCAAGTTGCTCAATTAGAACTTGAGAAACTAAAATCGCACAATCGCGATATCTGGGAGACTTAAAGTACAATTAAACCAAAAATAAATCAAGTCTATTGAAAAATAAAGACCGATCGGAAATTCGAGCCATGTGATAGAAAATCAATGAATTTTTTTTTAAGACGGTTCGATCCAATTTGACTCGTGTCACCCATTTCAATCTCCGTGGTTCCGTTAAGGTGGGCCCAAAAAAAGTCCACCAATGCACACCTAACTTGTACCGTGCAGTTTAATGATTAAAAAAACAGAAGGCCATGATCATTTTTGTAACACTTGATTTTTTAATTTACACATCGATCCTTCACCTTTATTTCATCCTCGCTCCCCTTCTGTTGGAATCAAGTGGATTCAAAAATAATGACCCTTAATTGTTTTGATGATAACAAATAATGTATAAGAACAATTTATCCTCGGATGTGTTCTTTGGTGTGCAAAAACTAGAAAGAAATCACTACTATTCATCAGATGCATCTATCTCAGAAAGTTTTGGCTTTGTGCACAATTCACCCACTGGTGTGTCGAGTTAAGTCTGACATTAATCATCTGGTAAGAGCTGATGACGTCAGCGTCTTATAGCTAAGCTCTGTTGACAAAGCTCTATTAGTCAATGCCCTAGTGAGATGGTCTAGTAGACCATACTCTGGTAAGACTAAGCTCTGTTGGGACTACACTCTGATAAAACCATGATCTGGTGTAAGAATGCTCTGGTAGATGAACGCCTTAGCGAAGCTAAGCTCTGGAAGAAATATACTCAGGTGCAAGTCTGGTCTGGTAAACAGAGTATCACTGTTGTTAAGAAGCGCCTGGTAGAAGATGCCTCTGGAATCCAACCAGATTGAGCGAAGCATTATAGTCTATTTCAAGCATTAAAGGATCCTCATTAATGACCCTTTAATGTAAGAGGAATCAAAGGCCAAATAGAATGTCAACGAAAATATTCATTCAATTTGTCTTGCTCTGAAAGGATCTCATTTTCAAAAAGGATCACAAAAGGAGAGATATTTTTATTGACAGCTGTATCAGCGTGCAGAATGAAAAGTTGAAAAGGAAACGACGCACTAAATGTCACTAAAAGCGGATCTGAATTTTTATCCGCTGGTGAAGGACCTGCTTAGGTCACAACGATACTATTTGAATATCTTGCTATATATACCATCTTCAAATTAGTGAAGAAGGCTAGACAAGTGAGCAACCAAGGAAATATTCCAAGCATTCTGAGACCAAGAGAACTGCACTCAAACGTTTTATTCTTTCTTCAAGAAAGCTTTTTTGTGCTTAAGTTTTTCATTGCTTATTCTCTCGTGTTGGGATCTTTATTATATTGTTTCAAAATCATTTTTGAATATACTTGTATTTACCCTGGTAGTGGCTGTATTTCCTCAGAGGCCTGTCCGTACTAGGCCGTTTTGAGAAGTTGAGAGTATAGCCAGTTTGGCAGTAGTAAACTCTTGAGCTTGTAATCAGTTGATTATAGTGGAAAAATCCTTCAGTGTGGTGAAGGGACTAGAGGTAACTAACAGGTGGTAGTGAACTAGTATAAATCACTGTGTATTACTTCTTCTCTTATCTTTACCGTTTCTTAAAGTTATTTTTGCTTAAGAGTTGTTTTGAAAAAAGGTTTTCAAAATCACAATCATCTGGAAAAGATTTCTAAAACCCAATTCAAACCCCCCTATCTTGTGTTTTTGTCACGTTCAATTGGTAACAGAGTTCGACCATTTGGTTGAGCACTTAACTAATGTGAGAGGAAAAGATCCTATACTTTATCTATGGCTAGCAACGAAGCTGGTGGTCAGGTTAACCGTCCTCCTTTGTGCACTGGAACAAACTATGACTACTGGTAAGATAAAGTTCAAACCTCTGGGATGTGATTGAAAAATCATATGCTGAACTGGATGATGATAAGGAAGTTCCCATTCCTAGGGATAAGTGGGATGTTGAACAAAAGGAAGAATATCAACTGAATCAGAAAGCAAGATATTTCCTTATCTGTGCTATTTCTGAAAAAGAATAAGAGTAGTGTGGAAAGAATGCTACTGCTAAAAAACTTTACACTAATATTCCCTCTGTCTCATATTATTTGTCATTTTAGAATCTTAAGACACTATCAATTATTTTTTTCGACAAAACTATTATTTATTGGTATCTCAGTTACTTTATATTAACTAATCTTTCCACCTATCTCTTATCACAACTTGGGTAATTTAGTCAAACGAAGCTATTCTGCCTTGAAAATGAGCATAGTGAATGATTTTCTTAAGACCCGCTCATAACTTCAAATGAGAGTTAATATGAGATGAGGGAGAAATGCATAGCAATTATACTCATTGTCAATTTGATAAACATAATGCGAAAAAATAAAGGCTTAATTACACTTTTGGTCCCTTAAGTATCGCGATTGTGCGATTTTGGTCCTCTGAGTTTCAATTGCGCAAATTGGGTCCTTTAGTTATTGCGAGTGTGCAATTTTGGTCCCTCGGGCTCCAATTGTGCGAATTGAGTCCTCCAATTAATGCAATAGTACAATCTTGGTCCCTCTTGTGTTTTAATTTATAAAAAAAAATGTTGACGTATCATGTTTGGGTATGACTTGGCACATAATTTGGTTTAGGTGTCATGTTAGTTGGCTGAAAAATTAAAAAACTTTTACAACATTTTTAGTTATAAATTGAAAGACAATTGAATGGATGGAACAAAATCGCACGATTGCAATGCTTAGAGGACCTAATTTTCTTTATTAGAACATCGAGGACCAAAATCGCACAATTGAGATGCCTTGAGGACTCAAGTTGCTCAATTAGAACTTGAGAAACTAAAATCGCACAATCGCGATATCCGCGAATAAAAGTGCAATTAAACCAAAAATAAGTCAAGTCTATTGAAAAATAAAGACTGATCGGAAAGCCGAGCCATGTGATAGAAAATCAATGAATTTTGTTTTAAGACGGTTCGATCCAATTTGACTCGTGTCACCCATTTCAATCTCCGTGGTTCCGTTTAAGGTGGACCCAAAAAAAAAGTCCACCAATGCACACCTAACTTGTACGGTGCAGTTTAATCATTAAAAAAATAGAAGGCCATGATCATTTTTGTAACACTTGATTTTTTAATTTACACATCGATCCTTCACCTCTTTTTCGTCTTTGCTCCCCTTCTGTTGGAATCAAGTGGATTAAAAAATAATGACCCTTAATTGTTTTGATGATAACAAATAATGTATAAGAACAATTTATCCTCGGATGTGTTCTTTGGTGTGCAAAAACTAGAAAGAAATCACTACTATTCATCAGATGCATCTATCTCATAAAGTTTTGGCTTTGTGCACAATTCACCCTCTGGTGTGTCGAGTTAAGTCTGACATTAATCATCTGGTAAGAGCTGATGACGTCAGCGTCTTATAGCTAAGCTCTGTTGACAAAGCTCTATTAGTCAATGCCCTAGTGAGATGGTCTAGTAGACCATACTCTGGTAAGACTAAGCTCTGTTGGGACTACACTCTGATAAAACCATGATTTGGTGTAAGAATGCTCTGGTAGATGAACGCCTTAGCGAAGCTAAGCTCTGGAAGAAATATACTCAGGTGCAAGTCTGGTCTGGTAAACAGAGTATCACTGTTGTTAAGAAGCGCCTGGTAGAAGATGCCTCTGGAATCCAACCAGATTGAGCGAAGCATTATATTCAATTTCAAGCATTAACGGATCCTCATTAATGACCCTTTAATGTAAGAGGAATCAAAGGCCAAATAGAATGTCAACGGAAATATTCATTCAATCTGTCTTGCTTTGAAAGGATCTCATTTTCAAAAAGGATTACAAAAGGAGAGATATTTTTATTGACAGCTGTATCAGCGTGCGGAATGGAAAGTTGAAAAGGAAACGACGCACTAAAAGTCACAAAAAGCGGATCTGTATTTTTATCCACTGGTGAAGGACATGCTTAGGTCACAAAGATACTATTTGAATATCTTACTATATATACCATCTTCAAATTAGTGAAGAAGGTTAGACAAGTGAGCAACCAAGGAAATATTCCAAGCATTTTGAGTCCAAGAGAACTGTACTCAAACGTTTTATTCTTTCTTTAAGAAAGCTTCTTTGTGCTTAAGTTTTTCATTACTTATTCTCTCGTGTTGGGATCTTGATTATATTGTTTCAAAATCATTTTTGAATATACTTGTATTTAGCCAGGTAGTGGCTGTATTTCCTCAGAGGCCTGACCGTACTAGGTCGTTTTGAGAAGTTGAGAGTATAGCCAGTTTGGCAGTAGTAAACTCTTGAGCTTGTAATCAGTTGATTATAGTGGAAAAATCCTTTAGTGTGGTGAAGGGACTAGACGTAGCTACCAGGTAGTAGTGAACTAGTTAAATCGACGTGTCTTACTTCTTCTCTTATCTTTACCGTTTCTTAAAGTTATTTTTGCTTAAGAGTTGTTTTGAAAAAAGGTTTTCAAAATCACAAGCATCTGGAAAAGATTTCTAAATCCCAATTCAAACCCGCCTATCTTGTGTTTTTGTCACGTTCAATTGGTAACAGAGTTCGACCATTTGGTTGAGCACTTAACTAGTGTGAGAGGAAAAGATCCTATACTTTATCTATGGCTAGCAAAGAAACTGGTGGTCAGGTTAACCGTCCTCCTTTGTGCACTAGAACAAACTATGACTACTGGTAAGATAAAGTTCAAACCTTTTTTGAGTCACGACAACTTGAACTCTGGGATATGATTGAAAAATCATATGCTGAACTGGTTGATGATAAGGAAGTTCCCATTCCTAGGGATAAGTGGGACGTTGAACAAAAGGAAGAATATTAACTGAATCAGAAAGCAAGATATTTCCTTATCTGTGCTATTTCTGAAAAAGAATAATAGAAGTGTTGAAACAATACTCTTTGCTAAAAACTTTACACTAATATTCCCTCTGTCTCATATTATTTGTCATTTTAGAATCTTAAGACACTATCAATTATTTTTTTCGACAAAACTCTTATTTATTGGTATCTCAGTTACTTTATATTAACTAATCTTTCCACCTATCTCTTATCACAACTTGGGTAATTTAGTCAAACGAAGCTATTCTGCCTTGAAAATGAGCATAGTGAATGATTTTCTTAAGACCCGCTCATAACTTCAAATGAGAGTTAATATGAGATGAGGGAGAAATGCATAGCAATTATACTCATTGTCAATTTGATAAACATAATGCGAAAAAATAAAGGCTTAATTACACTTTTGGTCCCTTAAGTATCGCGATTGTGCGATTTTGGTCCTCTGAGTTTCAATTGCGCAAATTTGGTCCTTTAGTTATTGCGAGTGTGCAATTTTGGTCCCTCGGGCTCCAATTGTGCGAATTGAGTCCTCCAATTAATGCAATAGTACAATCTTGGTCCCTCTTGTGTTTTAATTTATAAAAAAAAATGTTGACGTATCATGTTTGGGTATGACTTGGCACATAATTTGGTTTAGGTGTCATGTTAGTTGGCTGAAAAATTAAAAAACCTTTACAACGTTTTCAGTTATAAATTGAAAGACAATTGAATGGATAGAACAAAATCGCACGATTGCAATGCTTAGAGGACCTAATTTTCTTTATTAGAACATCGAGGACCAAAATCGCACAATTGAGATGCCTTGAGGACTCAAGTTGCTCAATTAGAACTTGAGAAACTAAAATCGCACAATCGCGATATCTGGGAGACTTAAAGTACAATTAAACCAAAAATAAATCAAGTCTATTGAAAAATAAAGACCGATCGGAAATTCGAGCCATGTGATAGAAAATCAATGAATTTTGTTTTAAGACGGTTCGATCCAATTTGACTCGTGTCACCCATTTCAATCTCCGTGGTTCCGTTAAGGTGGAGCCAAAAAAAGTCCACCAATGCACACCTAACTTGTACCGTGCAGTTTAATGATTAAAAAAACAGAAGGCCATGATCATTTTTGTAACACTTGATTTTTTAATTTACACATCGATCCTTCACCTCTATTTCGTCCTCGCTCCCCTTCTGTTGGAATCAAGTGGATTCAAAAATAATGACCCTTAATTGTTTTGATGATAACAAATAATGTATAAGAACAATTTATCCTCGGATGTGTTCTTTGGTGTGCAAAAACTAGAAAGAAATCACTACTATTCATCAGATGCATCTATCTCAGAAAGTTTTGGCTTTGTGCACAATTCACCCTCTGGTGTGTCGAGTTAAGTCTGACATTAATCATCTGGTAAGAGCTGATGACGTCAGCGTCTTATAGCTAAGCTCTGTTGACAAAGCTCTATTAGTCAATGCCCTAGTGAGATGGTCTAGTAGACCATACTCTGGTAAGACTAAGCTCTGTTGGGACTACACTCTGATAAAACCATGATCTGGTGTAAGAATGCTCTGGTAGATGAACGCCTTAGCGAAGCTAAGCTCTAGAAGAAATATACTCAGGTGTAAGTGCAGTGCAGTAAGCAGTATCATCAAGTGTTAAGAAGCGCTGGTAGAAGATGCCTGCGGAATCCAAACTTGATTAGCGAAGCATTATAGTCTATTTCAAGCATTAAAGGATCCTCATTAATGACCCTTTAATGTAAGAGGAATCAAAGGCCAAATAGAATGTCAACGAAAATATTCATTCAATTTGTCTTGCTCTGAAAGGATCTCATTTTCAAAATGGATCAGAAAAGGAGAGATATTTTTATTGACAGCTATATCAGTGTGCAGAATGAAAAGTTGAAACGGAAACGACGCACTAAATGTCACTAAAAGCGGATCTGAATTTTTATCCGCTGGTGAAGGACCTGCTTAGGTCACAACGATACTATTTGAATATCTTGCTATATATACCATCTTCAAATTAGTGAAGAAGGCTAGACAAGTGAGCAACCAAGGAAATATTCCAAGCATTCTGAGACCAAGAGAACTGCAGTCAAACGTTTTATTCTTTCTTCAAGAAAGCTTTTTTGTGCTTAAGTTTTTCATTGCTTATTCTCTCGTGTTGGGATCTTGATTATATTGTTTCAAAATCATTTTTGAATATACTTGTATTTAGCCTGGTAGTGGCTGTATTTCCTCAGAGGCCTGTCCGTACTAGGCCGTTTTGAGAAGTTGAGAGTATAGCCAGTTTGGCAGTAGTAAACTCTTGAGCTTGTAATCAGTTGATTATAGTGGAAAAATCCTTCAGTGTGGTGAAGGGACTAGAGGTAGCTAACAGGTGGTAATGAACTAGTATAAATCACTGTGTCTTACTTCTTCTCTTATCTTTACCGTTTCTTAAAGTTATTTTTGCTTAAGAGTTGTTTTGAAAAAAGGTTTTCAAAATCACAATCATCTGGAAAAGATTTCTAAAACCCAATTCAAACCCCCCTATCTTGTGTTTTTGTCACGTTCAATTGGTAACAGAGTTCGACCATTTGGTTGAGCACTTAACTAGTGTGAGAGGAAAAGATCCTATACTTTATCTTTGGCTAGCAACGAAGCTGGTGGTTAGGTTAACCGTCCTCCTTTGTGCACTGGAACAAACTATGACTATTGGTAAGATAAAGTTCAAACCTCTGGGATATGATTGAAAAATCATATGTTGAACTGGATGATGATAAGGAAGTTCCCATTCCTAGGGATAAGTGGGATGTTGAACAAAAGGAAGAATATCAACCGAATCAGAAAGCAAGATATTTCCTTATCTGTGCTATTTCTGAAAAAGAATAATAGAAGTGTTGAAACAATGCTACTGCTAAAAACTTTACACTAATATTCCCTCTGTCTCATATTATTTGTCATTTTAGAATCTTAAGACACTATCAATTATTTTTTTCGACAAAACTCTTATTTATTGGTATCTCAGTTACTTTATATTAACTGATCTTTCCACCTATCTCTTATCACAACTTGGGTAATTTAGTCAAACGAAGCTATTCTGCCTTGAAAATGAGCATAGTGAATGATTTTCTTAAGACCCGCTCATAACTTCAAATGAGAGTTAATATGAGATGAGGGAGAAATGCATAGCAATTATACTCATTGTCAATTTGATAAACATAATGCGAAAAAATAAAGGCTTAATTACACTTTTGGTCCCTTAAGTATCGCGATTGTGCGATTTTGGTCCTCTGAGTTTCAATTGCGCAAATTGGGTCCTTTAGTTATTGCGAGTGTGCAATTTTGGTCCCTCGGGCTCCAATTGTGCGAATTGAGTCCTCCAATTAATGCAATAGTACAATCTTGGTCCCTCTTGTGTTTTAATTTATAAAAAAAAATTTTGACGTATCATGTTTGGGTATGACTTGGCACATAATTTGGTTTAGGTGTCATGTTAGTTGGCTGAAAAATTAAAAAAAAAACCTTTACAATATTTTCAGTTATAAATTGAAAGACAATTGAATGGATGGACCAAAATCGCACGATTGCAATACTTGGAGGACATAATTTCCTTTATTAGAACATTGAGGACCAAAATCGTACAATTGAGATACCTTGAGGACTCAAGTTGCTCAATTAGAACTTGAGAAACTAAAATCGCACAATCGTGATATCTGAGAGACTAAAAGTGCAATTAAACCAAAAATAAATTAAGTCTATTGAAAAATAAAGACCGATCTGAAAGTCGAGCCATGTGATAGAAAATCAATGAATTTTGTTTTAAGACGGTTCTATCCAATTTGACTCGTGTCACCCATTTCAATCTTTGTGGTTCTGTTTAAGGTGGACCAAAAAAAAAAGTCCACCAGTTCACTCCTAACTTGTACCGTGCATTTTGATGATTAAAAAAACAGAAGGCCATGATCATTTTTGTAACACTTGATTTTTTAATTTACACATCGATCCTTCTCCTCCCTTTTGGCTTCGCTCCCCTTCTGTTGGAATCAAGTGGATTAAGAAATAATTACCCTTAATTGTTTTGATGATAACAAATAATGTATAAGAAAAATTTATCCTCTGATGTGTTCTCTAGTGTACAGAAACTAGAAAAAAATCAATAATAATTATCAGATGGATTTGTCTCGGAAAGTTTTGGCTTTGTGCACAATTCACCCTTTGGTCTGTTGAGTTAAGTCTGGCATTAATCATCAGGTAAGAGCTGATGATGTCGACGTCTTATAGCTAAGCTGTGTTGATAAAGCTCTATTAGTCAATGCTCTGGTGAGATGGTCTAGTAGACCATACTCTGGTAAGACTAAGCTCTGTTGGGACTACACTCTGTTAAAACCATGATTTGGTGTAAGAATGCTCGGGTAGATGAACGCCTTAGTGAAACTAAGCTCTGGAAGAAATATACTCTGGTACAAGCCTGCTCTGGTAAACAGAGTATCACTATTGTTAAGAAGCATCTGGTAGAAGATACCTCTGGAATCCAACCAGATTGAGCGAAGCATTATAGTCCATTTCAAGCGTTAAAGGATCCTCATTGACGACCCTTTAATGTACGAGGAATCAAAGGTCAAATAGAATATCAACGGAAATATTCATTCAATCTGTCTTGCTCTGAAAGGATCTCATTTTCAAAAAGGATCACAAAAGGAGAGATATTTTTATTGACAGCTGTATCAGCGTGCGGAATGGAAAGTTGAAAACGAAACGACGCACTAAAAGTCACAAAAAGCGGATCTGTATTTTTATCCACTGGTGAAGGACCTGCTTAGGTCACAAAGATACTATTTGAATATCTTGCTATATATACCATCTTCAAATTAGTGAAGAAGGTTAGACAAGTGAGTAACCAAGGAAATATTCCAAGCATTTTGAGTCCAAGAGAACTGTACTCAAACGTTTTATTCTTTCTTTAAGAAAGCTTCTTTGTGCTTAAGTTTTTCATTACTTATTCTCTCGTGTTGGGATCTTGATTATATTGTTTCAAAATCATTTTTGAATATACTTGTATTTAGCCCGGTAGTGGCTGTATTTCCTCAGAGGCCTGACCGTACTAGGTCGTTTTGAGAGGTTGAGAGTATAGCCAGTTTGGCAGTAGTAAACTCTTGAGCTTGTAATCAGTTGATTATAGTGGAAAAATCCTTTAGTGTGGTGAAGGGACTAGACGTAGCTACCAGGTAGTAGTGAACTAGTTATATCGATGTGTCTTACTTCTTCTCTTATCTTTACCGTTTCTTAAAGTTATTTTTGCTTAAGAGTTGTTTTGAAAAAAGGTTTTCAAAATCACAAGCATCTGGAAAAGATTTCTAAATCCCAATTCAAACCCGCCTATCTTGTGTTTTTGTCACGTTCAATTGGTAACAGAGTTCGACCATTTGGTTGAGCACTTATCTAGTGTGAGAGGAAAAGATCCTATACTGTATCTATGGCTAGAAACGAAGCTGGTGGTCAAGTTAACCGTCCTCCTTTGTTCACTGGAACAAACTTTGACTACTGGTAAGATAAAGTTCAAACCTTTTTTGAGTCATGACAACTTGAACTCTGGGATATGATTGAAAAATCGTATGCTGAACTGGATGATGATAAGGAAGTTCCCATTCCTAGGGATAAGTGGGATGTTGAACAAAATGAAGAATATAACCTGAATCAGAAAGCAAGATATTTCCTTATATGTGCTATTTCTGAAAAAGAATAAGAGAAGTGTGGAAAGAATGCTACTGCTAAAAAACTTTACACTAATATTCCCTCTGTCTCATA
Source organism: Calophaca sinica (assembly GCA_037113605.1). Classification (NCBI taxonomy): domain Eukaryota; kingdom Viridiplantae; phylum Streptophyta; class Magnoliopsida; order Fabales; family Fabaceae; genus Calophaca; species Calophaca sinica. The sequence continues at coordinate 96,948,796 of CM073733.1, read as the reverse complement.
TTATTTGTCATTTTAGAATCTTAAGACACTATCAATTATTTTTTTCGACAAAACCCTTATTTATTGGTATCTCAGTTACTTTATATTAACTAATCTTTCCACCTATCTCTTATCACAACATGGGTAATTTAGTCAAACGAAGCTATTCTGCCTTGAAAATGAGCATAGTAAATGATTTTCTTAAGATCTGCTCATAACTTCAAATGAGAGTTAATATGAGATGAGGGAGAAATGCATAGCAATTATACTCATTGTCAATTTGATAAACATAATGCGAAAAAATAAAGGCTTAATTGCTCTTTTGGTCCCACAAGTATCGGGATTGTGCGATTTTGGTCCTCCGAGATTCATTTGTCCAAATTGGGTCCTTTAGATACTGCGATTGTGCAATTTTGGTCCCTCGGGCTCCAATTGTGCAAATTGAGTCCTCCAATTAATGCAATAGTACAATCTTGGTCCCTCTTGTGTTTTAATTTATAAAAAAAAATGTTGACATATCATGTTTGGGTATGACTTGGCACATAATTTGGTTTAGGTGTCATGTTAGTTGGCTGAAAAATTAAAAAACCTTTACAACATTTTCAGTTATAAATTGAAAGACAATTGAATGGATGGAACAAAATCGCACGATTGCAATGCTTAGAGGACCTAATTTTCTTTATTAGAACATCGAGGACCAAAATCGCACAATTGAGATGCCTTGAGGACTCAAGTTGCTCAATTAGAACTTGAGAAACTAAAATCGCACAATCGCGATATCTGGCAGATAAAAAGTGCAATTAAACCAAAAATAAGTCAAGTCTATTGAAAAATAAAGACTGATCGGAAAGCCGAGCCATGTGATAGAAAATCAATGAATTTTGTTTTAAGACGGTTCGATCCAATTTGACTCGTGTCACCCATTTCAATCTCCGTGGTTCCGTTTAAGGTGGACCCAAAAAAAAAGTCCACCAATGCACACCTAACTTGTACGGTGCAGTTTAATCATTAAAAAAACAGAAGGCCATGATCATTTTTGTAACACTTGATTTTTTAATTTACACATCGATCCTTCACCTCTTTTTCGTCTTCGCTCCCCTTCTGTTGGAATCAAGTGGATTAAAAACTAATGACCCTTAATTGTTTTGATGATAACAAATAATGCATAAGAACAATTTATCCTCTGATGAGTTCTTTGGTGTGCAGAAACTAGAAAGAGATCACTACTATTAATCAGATGGATCTATCTCAGAAAGTTTTGGCTTTGTGCACAATTCACCCTCTGGTGTGTCGAGTTAAGTCTGGCAATAATCATCTGGTAAGAGCTGATGACGTCAGCGTCTTATAGCTAAGCTCTGTTGACAAAGCTCTATTAGTCAATTCCCTGGTGAGAAGGTCTAGTAGACCATACTCTGGGAAGACTAAGCTCTGTTGGGACTACACTCTGTTAAAACCATGATCTGATATAAGAATGCTCTGGTAGATGAACGCCTTAGTGAAGCTAAGCTCTGGAAGAAATATACTCAGGTACAAGTGCAGTGCAGTAAGCGAGAATATCCTTTGTTGTTAAGAAGCGTCTGGTAGAAGATGCCTCTGGAATCCAACCAGATTGAGCGAAGCATTATAGTCTATTTCAAGCATTAAAGGATCCTCATTAATGACCCTTTAATGTACGAGGAATCAAGGGCCAAATAGAATGTCAACAGAAATATTCATTCAATCTGTCTTGCTCTGAAAGGATCTCATTTTCAAAAAGGATCACAAAAGGAGACATATTTTTATTGACAGCTGTATCAGCATGCGGAATGGAAAGTTGAAAAGGAAACGACGCACTAAAAGCCACAAAAAGCGGATCTGAATTTTTATCCACTGGTGAAGGACATGCTTAGGTCACAACGATACTATTTGAATATCTTGCTATATATACCATCTTCAAATTAGTGAAGAAGGTTAGACAAGTGGGCAACCAAGGAAATATTCCAAGCATTCTGAGTCCAAGAGAACTGCACTCAAACGTTTTATTCTTTCTTCAAGAAAGCTTTTCTGTGCTTAAGTTTTTCATTGCTTATTCTCTCGTGTTGGGATCTTGATTATAGTGTTTCAAAATCATTTTTGAATATACTTGTATTTGGCCCAGTAGTGGCTGTATTTCCTCAGAGGCCTGACCATACTAGGTCGTTTTGAGAAATTGAGAGTATAGCCAGTTTGGCAGTAGTAAACTCTTGAGTTTGTAATCAGTTGATTATAGTGGAAAAATCCTTCAGTGTGGTGAAGGGACTAGACGTAGCTACCAGGTGGTTTTGAACTAGTATAAATCGTTGTGTCTTACCTCTTCTCTTATCTTTACTGTTTCTTAAAGTTATTCTTGCTTAAGAGTTGTTTTGAAAAAAGGTTTCCAAAATCACAAGCATCTGGAAAAGATTTCTGAAACCAATTCAAATCCCCCCTTTCTTTTGTTTTTGTCACGTTCAATTGGTCACAAGGTTCAATCACTTAGTTGAGCACTTAACTAGTGTGAGAGGAAAAGATCCTATGCTTTATCTACGGCTAGCAACGAAGCTGGTGGTCAAGTTAACCGTCCTCCTTTGTTCACTGGAACAAACTATGACTATTGAAAAGATAAAGTTCAAACCTTTTTTGAGTCACGACAATTTGAACTCTGGGATATGATTGAAAAATCATATGCTGAACTGGATGATGACAAGGAAGTTCCCATTCCTAGGGATAAGTGGGATGTTGAACAAAAGGAAGAATATCAACTGAATCAGAAAGCAAGATATTTCCTTATCTGTGCTATTTCTGAAAAAGAATAATAGAAGTGTTGAAACAATGCTACTGCTAAAAACTTTACACTAATATTCCCTCTGTCTCATATTATTTGTCATTTTAGAATCTTAAGACACTATCAATTATTTTTTTCGACAAAACCCTTATTTATTGGTATCTCAGTTACTTTATATTAACAAATTTTCCATCTATCTCTTATCACAACATGGGTAATTTAGTCAAACGAAGCTATTCTGCCTTGAAAATGAGCATAGTAAATGATTTTCTTAAGACCCGCTCATAACTTCAAATGGGAGTTAATATGAGATGAGGGAGAAATGCATAGCAATTATACACATTGTCAATTTGATAAACATAATGCGAAAAAATAAAGGCTTAATTGCACTTTTGGTCCCTCAAGTATCGCGATTGTGCGATTTTGGTCCTCCGAGTTTCAATTGCGCAAATTGGGTCCTTTAGGTACCGCGAACAATTTTGGTCCCTCGGGCTCCAATTGTGCGAATTGAGTCCTCCAATTAATGCAATAGTACAATCTTGGACCCTCTTGTGTTTTAATTTATAAAAAAAGTGTTAATGTATCATGTGTGGGTATGACTTAGCACATAATTTGGTTTATGTGTCGTGTTAGTTGGCTTAAAAATTAAAAAACCTTTACAACATTTTCAGTTATAAATTGAAAGACAATTGAATGGATGGACCAAAATCACACGTTTGCAATGCTTAGAGGACCTAATTTCCTTTATTAGAACATTGAGAACTAAAATCGCACAATTGAGATACCTTGAGGACTCAAGTTGCTCAATTAGAACTTGAGAAACTAAAATCGCACAATCGCGATATCTGGGAGATCAAAAGTGCAATTAAACCAAAAATAAGTCAAGTCTATTGAAAAATAAAGACCGATCGGAAAGTCGAGCCATGTGATAGAAAATCAACGAATTTTGTTTTAAGACGTTTCGATCCAATTTGACTCGTGTCACCCATTTCAATCTCCGTGGTTCCGTTTAAGGTGGACCCAAAAAAAAGTCCACCAATGCACTCCTAACTTGTACCTCCTAACTTGTACCGTGCATTTTGATGATTTTGATGATTTTTAATTGTACCGTGCATTTTGTAACACTTGATTTTTTAATTTACACATCGATCCTTCACCTCCTTTTCGTCTTCGCTCCCCTTCTGCAGGAATCGAGTGGATTAAAAAATAATGACCCTTGATTGTTTTGATGATAATAAATAATGTATAAGAACAATTTGTCCGCTGATGTGTTCTCTAGTGTGCAGAAACTAGAAAGAAATCACTACTATTCATCAGATGGATCTGTCTCAGAAAGTTTTCGCTTTGTGCACAATTCACCCTTCTTATTTCTTGTCGTTGTGTATTTATCAATTGCAACATTTAAAACACAATCAAAATTATTCAATAAATTAATTGTGAATAATAACTACACACTCAATTTTCAACGGGTAGAAATCATTTAATTAGAGACAATCGAAGACTTGTCATGGTAATGAATTATAAGTTGCAACATGGTATGACCTAGAAATAAAATAATTAATTATATTAGTAATAAGTTAAGGGAAAAAATCAAGTGATATAACCATATCTCAAGTAGTAAGAAAATCGAGCATGCTATTAACAACAATAAAACAAAATCAATAAATCTGCAAATTTTTAAATAGCTTTTCCGAAATATGAACTCAATTAATTAATGCAAGAAAATAATTAGATACATACGCCAAACAAGATCGCTCCACTCAAAGGTCCGAAGATTCATCCTAAGCTCTGATACCACAATGTAATGCCCCGAATTTTCAACGCATTAACTCGTCTATTCTAAGAAAATCGGCCTATATTTTTTTTTTGAAATAAAAGGTTACCGTTAATAACTTATAAACGTTTGATAATAACGGAAATGCTTTATTGTCAATTATAAAAATTTAATTAATGGCAAGGACCTACTTAATCACTAAACTAATTGTTGTCTAACCGAAATTAATACTGAGAATTTAATTTTATTATAAATCAAGTGAAAACTAAATTAAAGATTGTGTGTAATTATCTTTTATTCCCAAAACATGTGAGTACTAAATTAATAAATGTCTGTAACTACTTTACAAGATAACTAAAATGTAGCAAAATTCTGAAATTACAAATTGTAGCAAAAATAACCAAGTTTAAGTTATTCCAATTACTTAGGGGGAAAAGAAACACCACGTTCGTAATAAAAATGCCCAATTCAATTTGCGTAAAATAACGTTAATGTTTCAAATAGTAGCACAGAGCATCTAACACCCATTCAATTTCAAAATTTAAATGATGAATCAAAAAATCTTATGGAATTCTGAAAGCTGGAAAGATCCTTCTGATCGAATCATATCATTCCATTATATTGACAATTTCAAAAAACTATTCATACTATGAACATAGTATAATGGCGGTCGGGCAAGTATGCCCCCATCGTCTAGTGGTTTAGGACATCTCGTCGACGGCACGATCAACAATAATGCAAACAAATTATTCTTGAGGCTTCTCAAATCCACTTGTACCTAAAAAGTGATGCAAGGGTCAGTTCATATGACAAGTTGTAATAAGCTAAAACATGAAAAATTGCTCAACTATGATTTATACATTTTTTTCACATTTAGATAAAAATATGTAAACAAGAATAATCATATTGAACACTAATAAGAAAATATATTCACATTTAAGCACGAACTTGAATTTAAAAACAATCACCTTTAAGGCATAAGAGAATCTATTCACCCTTTATTTCTTTATACTAACTTATAAATCAAAATAACCATACTGAAAACATCACAAAAATCAGCATAATCAAGTTAGTATGCATGCTTTATGCAAGACTCTCATCATCGCGATATAGTCATCCCATACTAATAGGGAATTAATTTAACACCGCTACGAAGGCCCTGAATACAAAGGTCCGAAATAATAACTACCTCCCATACCAATAGGGAATTAAATATATCACCGCCACGAAGGCCCTACACATGCCATTCTACATGATGCATGTCATTAGTCAAATCAATTCGTGCCACGAGAGGTAATTCACCAGAAAATCCACCACACATCATATCCAAGTAACATATATCCAAATTTCTTTTACCAAATAACATCACTACCTCACGGTTTAAAACAACAAGTACACATCCATCAAAAGGATAACAACAATCAACAATACTCCTATTAATAAAATACACACAAATCGTTTTGCACTAAATTACAACAAGAATCAACAAGTATCCATATATATATATTATATATATATATATATAAATCGTCTTCCCTCATCAAATTAAATACGACAAATCATCAAGCAATTTCATATTATTAAACATCTATAAATCGGTTCCCACAAATTTATAACAATTAAATATTATTTAATTTATTACTCTTGATTATTCCACATTATAAAAATTGATCAACCTTATAAATTAATCATGTTCATGTTATCGAAGACCAAAGAGTAACCATCATCATCAAGAGACAAAATAGAATAAAGCTTTTGCACTAAAAATATGCCCACACGAATTTTTAACATATGAACCTAGAATCAATAAAATAGCAATAAAATCATCAACACATTTATTTAGAGGGGTACACAAAAACTAAAATTTGGATAGTAGAACATCATAGATTCATATTTCATAAAAATATAAACTTTTTCCTATAAAAAAGACACCACACGAAATTATAACCATATTTAAACAATCACTAATGTTTAGCTCTAACTTGTAGGAGAGAAGCCCTTACCTTGGCCGCTTTCCTTCCTAACAAAATAACTCTAAGCCCACGAATTTGAATGGCACGAACAAGAGGAAAGGTCAAAGCTTTACTGCAAAAACTAAGTATTAGTGGCTTTCTATTGAGTTTAATTAAAAGAAAGTGATGGAAATGACTTACCTTTGAGGTTACACGAAAATGGAGAGAAGAATGTTAGAAGATTGTTCTTGATGGACTAGGAATGATGCTAGGATGTAGAGGAAGTCGTCCCGGTCATGGCACTTCAAACGGCGTTGAATTCCCATGAGAAACGAGTGAGTTTGGTAAAAAAAAAAAGCGAGATCCTCCTTACGTTCCTTGGGCAGATCTTAGATAGGTTTAGGGTGAGTAAAACTGGTTTAAAATGAGCCTTTAAGGTTAGGGTTAAGTGGTTTAATCATCCCCAAGAGTTTCAGGTCGATTTGGGTTACCTGGGTCAAGCCCAATGGGTCAAAACTCACTAAAACACGCATAAAAATTGATGCCTCGGGTAAAATGAAACTGCATCACAGTTTTAAATGTAACTTGAGCTAGAGATATCCGATTTAGGATTGCTTGGTGTAGTTGGAAAGATTAGAGAGAGATCTACAAAAGTGTATCTCATAAGCAAGTCCTAATTTGGACTCTTGATAGGTCAAAAAGACGATGGAAGTTTAGATACAGAATTGATAATTATTTCTAGATAAGATCTTTAGAAGATTAAGATAAGATCTCAAGAGATAACTGAGGAAAAGATTATCCTATCTTAATTATGATTCCTATAAAATCTGTCTCATATCTAATCGAAACTTTAAGGGGTAAGATAAGGTAGGCTCATCTACTCAATGATTGAATCTCTATCACATTTAACCGATTACATAATCTTGATTTAATGCAAAACTATACAATATCTAGTACTATAATTATAGGCACAAATATACATAATTATAATTACAATCTCATATTAATATAGATAATCACATATTAATGCAAACCCTTATACATACATATACAATCTAATATTAATATATACATGACCAAATATTAATATAAATACAATCACTGATTACTATATAACTACATAATAACATGAATGATCTTATCCTATTATAAACACCATATAAATATAAGTATAAATATGGTTATGCACCATTAACTATTAATACAATTAATTACATATTATTATAAGCACAATTAATATATAATTCACATACTATACATATATACACAAATATAATATAATCACCTCTATAAATATACTTTAACACTACAATAATTATATTAATAATAATACTAACATCGATAATAATAATAACAACAACAACAACAATGATAAGAACAATAATAATAATAATAATAATAATAATAATAATAATAATAATAATAATAATAATAATAATATTTCCTATAGTTACAATAACACATGCATACACCTATGAAAATCGGGGTGTTACAATGACGAACATTCTTTTATCTCAAGAAAGATTCAACGTATGTGGAAAAAGGAAGGAAGGTTCAGGAAGCAATTCTAGAAGAATGATACAAAGGAAAAGAAGGAAAATAAAGACAAGAGCCAAGTAGTCTTCTACAAGTGCAAAAAGCCAGAACATTTCAAGTCTGAATGTCTGCTACTCGACAGAGAGAAACCAAAGAGAAGTGGCTTCAAAGGCAAGAAGAAGAGTCTCATGGCAACATTGGATGACTCTGATCCATCATCATCATCTGATGATGAGGAACATGCTAACACAGCTCTGATGGCTACCATTGGATCGGACAGTGAAGAAGAGGTAACCTCTAACTCATCCTATGATTTACAAAAAGCTTTGGATGAACTCTTAGATGAGTCTTCTAAGCTCTCCATTGAATATAAAACGTTAAAAAGAAAATTTTCAAAAACTATCAAAGGAATTTTTAACGCTCAATGAATAGAATGAGAAGCTTAAAGCTAAAAATCATCGTCTGGTGAATGTAAGCTCTAAGACAGAAGGAAAACTTGAATGCTACTCTTCCAGGTATGAAGAGGGATTTCAAAAATTTCTTGCTGGATGTGTGACAGGTAACAAATAAGCCTCTTTAATATGGGGTGTCAGCCAAAATTGCAAGAAAGGTCTTAGCTATAAACCAGATGAATCCACTTTTCAAAAATCCAGTTTAAAATCTGATGAGACCAACGATCATAGTGACAGTCTGCTGTGTACATACTGTAACATGTATGGCCACATAAGAAGCACTTGCTATGCTTTGAAAAACAAGAAGGACAAGTTTGCTTCTAGAACTTACAAGAAAGGACCCAAAAAGATTTGGGTACCTAAGGATAAGATTATCTATGTTGCAGATTTTTTTTAAGCAAAAGAAAGGAAATGAGCCTCATTAAAACCTTCTGATGCAAATCCCTCCTTAGGGAAAAATATCAAGCTGGAAAAAGAGTACTCCCCCTTAATTTTATTAAAAAAGGAAAAAGAAAAACAAAAAATATGGGGGCACTAGGCCAAAACTCATGAGCAAAAACAAAAGTCAGATCTATAGGAAGGAAATTCTTGCCTATAAACTAAGAAGCAAAAGAAAGTATGCAAAATCATCACTATGGAGATTGAAATTCCAACTATGTTGGCATCTCAATACCACTAATCATCTGCGGCATACTAACTAAAAAACTCCAAAAAACTCCAAAAAAAGTGGGAACTAACAAAATCTAAAATTAGGAAGACTAATCCTATTACGGTATAAGTCTTTATTAATAAAAGCAGGAATGATATTACACCAATGAAAACCACAAATACGAGAACCTTATGAGGCAAGCTTATCCGCACAATGATTCACTTCCCTATAAATATGGGAGTAAGCAAAGGTCATTGATTTGGACAGCTCTAGACAATTCCTCCATCTACGCTTGAGCTTCCAAGGGACTATATGAACCGATGTAAACGCCAAAATTACCAGTTGGGCGTCACACTCTAACCGTAATCGATGCCAACCTTTCTGATAAGCCAGCTCAGTTGAAAACATGGCGCCCAATAACTGCGCGTGAAAGGCATAAAAGACTCCGAGATTAACAGCAAAACAACCCAAAGCTGCAACACTACTATCACGAAAAATACCCCCACAAGCAGCCATTTAAGGAGCCCCTTTGGTAGCACCATCAGTATTACACTTTACCCGACTACAAGCAGGAGAATACCATTTGACGTCTTAACTAGAGGAGCTTTTCTAGGATGAGCATCAATTGAGAAAGATTTGAGAATCATGAATTCCTGCATAGAAGAACCCATGGAACCCGAAGTAAAGGTCCCAGTAATAGCAACATTAGCAACCACAAGGTCAATAGCATCTTGGCAAGGAATTTTCTAATTGTCAAAATGAATCTTGTTTCTGCAGTGCCAGATGACCCAAATCACCTTGATAATGGCAGCCAAAACAACATCCTTGACTTGAGAAGACCGATATATATCACGAATCCTCAAATAGGTAAGCATGGAAGAGGAGTCAATAATCAAATTCATTACCGAATTCAACCAAGTCCACATTCGTTGAGCAAACTGGCAATCGAAAAAATGATGCTGACTTGACTCTACAGCACAAGAGCATAAGCTACACATGGAAACAGTAGCACAACCTCTCTTAGATAAATTCTCATCCGTTGGGATCCTGTTATGAAGAAGCCTCCAGACTAAGAGGGATTTAGATGGGGGAATAAATGAGTTCCAAATAAGCTTAGCCCAATCTTGGACCTGACCAGGAGGAAGATGGAACAGATACGCATCTTTAAACGACAAGACACTTGTCTCTTTGTTCCTCCCGATCTGGTGACCGGGTTCATCATAAGAAGGAAGGATAACCTGATCAAATTCAGAAGCAAAGACAGGATAAGAGTTCAGCAGAGAAGCCGGAACATGCCAGTAACAATGCTTAAGGAAGTCTTGCACCTTGGAATTAAGCTTTTCATGAAATGAATCCGGAATATTTAACTTTTGAACAAGAGATTGCAATAACCAAACATCAGTCCAAAAATTAATCTTGGAACCATACCAAGTTGCCAACAATTATTATCAAGAACAGTTGATATATGATGCTTCAACCCGGACCATATAGAAGAGTCAATGTGATAATTTAATAGGACCTCTTTTGCGCAAAACTCTAGATCTCAAAAACACAGCCCAATGACTATCAGAATTAACAAGATCCCAACATAAGTTTAGAGAAGCAGCTTCATTAACCTCTCTAAGCGATCGCAAGCCCAGACCACCCTCAATAGTAGGAGTACAAAGCTTCATCCAAGCCACAGTAACAATCCTCTGCTTATTGACATCACCAGACCAGACAAAATTTTGAATCCACCTATCAACATCATTCAACAGTGGGTGCTCATGACACATGATGGAAAAAGGCGTATGTTCCAAGAACTGCGATATAAAGATAGTGGAACAGTTAGTTTCGGTGGAAACCAGAAAGGTAAAATCATTAGCATTGGCAGGGTTGGTGAGAATTGCTACCCTCTGTTGATAACGTTTTACTTGTTGATGGCCTTAAGCATAACCTACTTAGCATAAATCAATTATGTGATAGTGGTTATGATGTTAGTTTTAGTGATTATGGCTGTATAGTCAAAAACAAGAAAGATGGCTCTGTTTTCTTTCCAGCAAAGAGGAAAAATAATATTTATAAAATTAAATTATCTGAGCTGGCCAATCAAAACGTCAAGTGTTTTTTGTCAGTTGATGAAAAACAGTAGACTTGGCACAAGAGATGGGTCATGCCAACTTAAGGTTAATCTCAAAGCTTAACAAGAAGGAACTTGTTAAAGGCTTACCAAATCTCAAGTATCAGTCTGATGCTCTTTGTGAAGCTTGTCAAAAAGGGAAACAAACAAAAACTTTTCAATCTAAAAATGTAGTTTCCACTTTAAGACCACTTAAACTTTTGCATTTGGATTTATTTGGTCCAACTAGAACTGCCTCTTTGTCTGGAAAGAAATAAGGACTTGTTTTTGTTGATGACTATGCCAGATGGACATGGGTAAAATTCCTTGCACACAAGGTTGAGTCTTTTAAAATATTTTTTGTCTTATGCAAACAAGTGCAAAATGAAAAAGTTTTTGTATTACAACTATTAGAAGTGATCATAGTGGTGAATTTGAAAACGAACTATTTCAAAACTTCTGTGAAGAACATGGCTTCTCTCACAATTTTTTTCTCCTAGAACACCACAACAAAATGGTTTTGTAGAAAGGAAAACAAGATCTCTTCAAGAGATGACCAAAACCATGATCCATGAAACAAAAATTGCTAAGCACTTTTGGGCAAAAGCAGTAAACACTGTTTGTTATATTCAAAATAGAATCTACCTCAAACCTATTTTGAATAAGACTCCTTTTAAATTATGGAAAGGAAGAAGACCCAACATTTCATATTTTCATCAATTTGGATGTGACTGCTTTGTTCTCAATACAAAGGACAGTCTTAGAAAATTTGATTCTAAAGCTAAGAAAAGTATCTTTTTGCGATACTCTGAATGCTCTAAAGCCTACAGAGTATACAATAAAGAAAATTTGATTGTTGAAGAATCAATGCATGTAAGATATGATGACAAGAAGCCTGACACTGATATGTCAGAGCTAGATGAGTGTTAACACACTAAATTTTCTACTTTTATAGGGCATTTTTAGTACGTAATTATATCATTTTGTGCTATTTAAAGTATAAAAGTACTTATTTATGTCCTATTTTGCAGAAATATCATAAAAACATCGCTTGGAGAAAAAGATGTAATTTTGGGAACATTCTGGCAAGATTTGAGCATACTTTGGTATTTTTGGATGAGCGGTATAGCCTGACAGTCAGTTAGTACGACCGTACCTAAGCAAGAGAAGCGATGAGGGCGTACCCTTGGTCAAGATCTGACTGGCATCGATGAGAAAGTCGATCGCTGGACCAAAGTCAGTATGACCGTACACAATTGTGTCAGGGAGTGCAGAGTGCACAAATACGGGCCAGCATCGCAATTAAAGTCCGGTACGGCCGGGTATATATTTGGTACGGCCGTACCCAAGACCGAAATGCACAAATTTAAAGCCAGTTGACCTAGTGAACCTCAGATCCTATAAATAGGCAATCCTAGCTCTCTTTCAAGGAGAGATGGAGAGCTAGAGGCTGGGGGTCTCTTGACCACTTTTGCCTCTTGCCTCTTGTCTTTCCTTTCTTTTATGATATCTTGTTTGGATTGGTATTATTCTATTATGTTGAGAAACAGTAGCTAACTCCATCACTATAGGTGATGGGGGATCTTTTATGATGTTATTAACATTTATTTAATTGTTATTCTGAAATTCTTATTATCCTTATGAATGTGTTTTTCCTAGCATGTGTAATCCTATAGGAAGTAGCTAATCCTTAATAAATTAGATAATTGGAGGCAACCATACCACAATTAGTTAATGGAACTCTAGGATTAATATAACTCGCTTTTATGCCCGGTTAAGGTAATTGCTTGTTTCCAATAAGTTATTAGATTAACAAACTCACATGTTCTTAATGCTCTTTCCTTTAATTACCTTCCTGGACCAAAACAGAGTAGTTATTTAGGAAGAAAACTATTAACTGGGTAGTTATTAGTAGTTTAGAGTGAGTGATTGACTTTCGGTAAGGAAATATAGTTCGTAATAACAGGGTAATAGATTCAGGAATTAGTATTAGTGAACCCGGTTCCCCTAGGTCCATCCATACTTGATCTCTATTCTTTCTTGCGAAATTGCTTTTGTTGATTGTTCTTGTTCTCATAATCACTTTCTTCGTTCGTCTAAAATAATAAAGGATCTATATTAATTTAGTACTCGCGTATTCTATGTGGGTTCGACATTCGGAGTGTTAAATATACTCCACTTCATTACGAGTTACGATCAGGTGCACTTGTCTGAGCATCAACAAGTTTTCGGCGCCATTGTCGGGGAATGTTTAAACCAATGACGTCCTTGTTAATTTATGCAGCAGACTGATAAAAGATTCAAGTCAAGTAATAAAAGATCGAATCCACAGGGATTGAGAGTGATTGTTTAACTTAACGAACTTTGTAATAATTTGAACTATTGAAACAATACGAGGTGTTTGAAATCTTTGTGACTTGTATCAAAAGATGAAAACAGTAAATAACAAGAACGCACTATTTATATTTCAATATCTAAAAACGAGTAGGGATAGAATCCTTTTATTTCCACCTTTATGTTGTTGAATTCAAATCCAATGCAAGCAACTATGATATAATTGAAGTTTAAATCCACAAGTTTAGACTAATGAAAATCCCTTTCCTATTAATCCCTTTGATTAAATTAACAAGCCCTAATTCCTTAGGTTCAAATTAATTGAATCAAGCATAAAGGTCAAAGATTTATACAAACTCATACTACAAGAATTATATTCCTATAACCCTATTAAGCATGTCCAATGATCTCAAAGCAAGTCTAAAACCCCAGTTTTTCAATTGATGTTAAGACCCTATTTCAATTCAATAGTGATCAATTATCAAATTGCATTAAGAGAAGAGATAAAGGATCAAATAACATAGATTAACTTGCATTGAACTTCTGAATTCGATTACATAAAAGTATCTACAAAATTCATCTTACCCTAGTCTAGGAGGCTTAGTTCCTCATGAAAGAGGAGAAACTAATCCATGGAGATGAGAGAATTGGAAGAGACTCCATTGATTCCTCAATTTTGCCTTAATCGTCAAATACGTTTGAGTTTCTTCTAATCTCCAAAAATTCTGAACCCTCGGCTTAGTATTTCCAAAATCTATTTATAGCTAGGTTAAAAAGGAGTGAAAAATTAAGCCAAAACGGGTAAAAAAAACGCAAAATTGCAAAGTCTAAGTGACCCGCAGCACGGTCGTGGAGCCTGGCACGGCCTGGCCGTGCTGCGCTGAGAACATGATGCGCAAAAATAAGAGTCGGGGCACGGCCGTGCCACCAGGCACGGCCTGGCCGTGGAATACACTGTTTGATGGGAACTTGTTCTTTGCGATCAGCAACCAAGGCACGGCCGTGCCACCTGACATGGGCAGGCCGTGCCACCTCAAATGTTGCCCCCTTCTAGGAATTTGCCTCCGAGTTTGGTCCCACTGTCTGTTTGAGTGATTTTGCTCCGCTTTCCTAGGCCAATTACATTCCTTTCTGCACAACTGAACCAAAACCAAGTGCATTACTCATATCAAGCAAAATGCATGAAAAACATGGATTAAGACTACTAAATGACTAAGATGCGATGCAAAACTAATACTAAACTATATGCTATATTGAACGCATCAAATTACCCCAAGATTAGAATTTTGCTTATCCTCAAGCAATTGTTGTTGCCAAAGACGAAAAGGGAAAATCAGAGATGCAACAGATAAAGACCCCGAGATAAAAGCAAGATCAAGTAACAGGCTCAAGGCTAACAAAGATAATAGTGACAATCAAGATCAAGTTCAATTAGAAATTTAGGCTCTCAGAAATCATGTCTCTCACTGATAGGGGCACTCTCCTTACCACTCTCGAAGTGTATAACGGTTAAGACAATGCGCTCAATTCCATCAATGAAAGTGCTCTACCATAGGCTTGACCATTAACCAAATCTCAGCAAATAATTAATGAAAACACACAAGAATCAAAAGGTCTTTCAACAGGTTGTAACGTGGCCATGGGATAAGGAATGTAAGGTGGGATAAAACAAGAAAAGGGAAATTCAAGGGCTATCAACATGTACAATTAAAGTAATCCTTTCAAAGCAGAATAAGTGGAGCAATCTATTTTTCTCTTTTTGCTTTCAAAACTTTCTTATTTTTGCTCATCTTCTGTTGTTTTTCTTACTATATATATACCTCTTTTTTTTTTCCCTCATTTGAAATTTTGCAATAATTATTGGGGAGGAGCTAAACAATAGAAGAGATACCAAGTTTAAGCCTCAAAACAACAATATTAAACATCCATTTGCTCCCTTAAACATATTCTAAAAGGTACAATAAACATTTGATGGGTACCAAGAAAATTCATATCAATCAAGGCTCAAAAGGGGCAACTAATGGAAGCTTTCATTCAAAAATCGGAGGCTTGAAAACATGCCTAAAATGCCTTAATCATATTCAACTGTGTAATCAAAAATTTTCAAGTTTTGAAACGGTTTCAAGTCAAGTTCTAGAGAGCACAATCAAGAGGGACACATTCATACAAGGAGAAGGGGCATAAAAATGATGAAGTACAAGCCCCAAATGAAGCTCAAGTCTCACATTTAGAAGTTCAAATCAGTGAAAGACATCAAATTAGAGCGCCACATGCTAATCATCAACTTATCACAAGATTATCCCTATTTATATTAAGAATATTACCTTCAAGCCCATCACAAGAGAAATTCATTGGGTTCCAAATCATTGCAATCTCAAATTCCAACAATATTGTGGCACACATAGTATGACAATTTGGGTGATAAAATGATACGAACAACACAAGCTTAAGAACATGCAAAGGCTATATGAAATGCAAATACTTTATGCAAAATTAAAAATGCCTACCCCAAGCTTAAGAATTTACATTGTCCCTAATGTAAATAATTAAATTGAGATAGGGATGACAAAAAGAACTCACCGAGGGGGAGGAGGAGGAAACTGGCCAGGATATTGCTGAAGGTGCCAGTTATACATTGCGGAGACCATGTCCTGGATGTTGTGGACAGTGTGGTCTAATCCATCCAGCTGGACCCTTTGAGAAGCCATCTCTGCTTGTAATGCAGCATAAGAGCCAAGAGGTGGCTGATGAGGCGGAGCAAAGTGTGGAGGTGATGAACCTGCAGGGGGCGCCTCAGGGATATCATCTTGAAGCGGCTCAGGCTGGGGGCCTCCAGGGAAATTCCAATTCTTCGGGTTTCTGATATTGGTATGCTCTTGGTCGGGCAAAGGATGTGGTTCCGAGTTGTCAGGGAGCACCAAGCAATAGCATTGGCCTTCCTTGACTACCATTTTCATTGCAAGGCAGGCCTCGATATCTAAACGGTTGCTCCCACGAACCAGTTGAAGCCCGGATGTCCGATAACCAAGAGATTCAGCAATAGGGGTGATCAAACCACCGATGACAATTTTTCCAGCTGAAGCTTTCCCCACTTTGACCATGTGGGTAATAAGGTGGGAACCTGCATCTAGTTGAAATTCAGGTTGCAACATATTCCATAAGAATAGGAGTTCAGTTTGACGGACAACTCCATCACTATCCCCACGTCCAAACAATGTGTTTGACAGCACTCGATGAACATAACGAAAACAAGGGTTTTGCAACTTGGACGATTTTGACGAAGAAGAATCATAAGTGTCAGATTTTGTAAGTTGGCTCCAAAACCTTCTGGCAGAAAATTCGTTGGGGATCCTTTGGTTGAAGGAGAAGGAGGGAGGTCGCGGTGGTTGAAGGAAAATATGTGGATGATGGTGGCTGGGGGGGGGCAGATGAGAAGAGGGAGAAGACGTGTTTGAGGGAGAGGGAAAAAATTGGGGTTTATTTGAATTTGGGTTTCGGTAAGGTGTGGCAGGGCGTAGGTTAAGTATGGTGGTGCTAAAAACTGGCCACTGATTCGAGGTAAGTGGAAATGGGTGGCTGTGATTAGTTGGGGTGAAGATTGGGTAAGGGATGGTGCATAGGAGGATGAGTGGGGGGCAGGCTTGTGGGCTGAGGGCATGGGCGTGCCAAATGGCACGGCTTGCCCGTGGAATACTCTGTTTGTCCCCCTTTTTTTTTCTCACGCCACACCGCTGTGGCACAGAACACGGCCAGGCCGTGTTTCACTGCACTGCTATCTTTCTTTTTTTTTTCTTTCAAATATGCACTCTTCTTCAACTTGGGTTGCCTCCCAAGAAGCGCTTCTTTAACGTCACTAGCTTGACGCGTGATGGTATGCTCAAGGCTCGTGCAAGACTAGAGCAACCTTTGCCCTGCTAAGCTCTCCTCCCAAATAAGGCTTCAGTCGTTGACCATTTACCTTGAAAGATCTTTGAGATAAAGGCTCTTCCACCTCTACTGCTCCATGTGGCATTACTTCTTTAAGAACGAAAGGTCTTGACCACTTAGACTTGAGTTTGCCCGGTAATAACTTCAAACGAGAATTGAAGAGTAACACTTGCTGCTCGGGATAGAAGGTTCTTTGCACGATGTGCTTATCATGATAAGCTTTAACCTTCTGTTTGTAAATGGAGGCATTCTCATAGGCATGCAAACACATCTCATCCAACTCATGCAGCTACAGAATTCTTTTCTCTCCTGCCAAGGTTGAATCAAAATTTAAGAACTTCAAGGCCCAAAACGCCTTATGCTCAAGCTCAACTGGCAAATGACATGCTTTGCCATAAACCAGCTGGTAGGGAGACAACTCCATTAGAGATTTATAAGCTGTCCTGTATGCCCATAAAGCATCATCAAGCTTCTAGGCCCAGTCTTTCCTTGATGCACTCATTGTTTTCTCAAGTATCTTCTTAATCTCCGGGTTTGACACTTCAGCTTGCCCATTGCTTTGAGGGTGGTAAGGAGTAGCAACTTTGTGTTTCACATCATACTTTTTCAGCACAGCCTCCAATTTGGAATTGCAAAAATGTGATCCACCATCACTAATTAGCACTCTAGGGACCCCAAACCAGGAAAATATGTTCTTCTTAACGAATTTCACAACAGTCTGAGAATCACTTGCCTGAGTTGCCACTGCCTCTACCCATTTTAAAACATAATCAACAGCTACCAATATATATTGGTTAGAGAGTGAGGAGGGAAATGGCCCCATGAAATCAATTCCCCAACAATCAAAAAGCTCAACCTCCAAAATGGAGTTCAAGGCTATTTCATTCCGCTTGGAAATGGTTCCCATCCTCTGGCACTTGTCACAACTCTTTGCATGATCATAGGCATCTTTAAAAATTGAAGGCCAATAAAATCCGAATTGAAGCACTTTTGCAGCTGTGCATTCACCATTGAAATGACCTCCATATGGTGAATTGTGACAATGCCATAAAATTTTTTGCGCTTCATCATGTGCAACACACCTTCGAAGTAATCCATCTGGGCATTCCCTAAAAAGATAAGGATCATCCCAAATGAAATAGTTAGCATCTTTGAAAAACTTCTTATTTTGTTGCCAAGTGAGTTCTTCTGGTATCACACCAGCAGCCTTAAAATTTGCCATATCTGCAAACCAAGGCCTCTTAGTCACAGCTAACAGTTTCTCATCTGGGAACTCCTCTAGAATGTCCATCTCTTTGGCTGTAATTTCAGTATTCTCCAGCCTAGACAAATGATCAGTCACCACATTTTCACTCCCCTTTTTGTCTTTGATCTCAAGGTCGAATTCTTGCAACAATAAAATCCACCGAATGAGTCTTGGCTTGGATTCAACCTTAGTCATAAGATACTTAATTGCCGCGTGATCAGTGAACACCATAACTTTGGAACCAATCAAATAGGAACATAATTTTTCTAAAGCAAACACTATAGCGAGCAACTCCTTCTCTGTGGTTGCATAGTTGACTTGGTTCTCATTTAGTACCTTGCTAGCATAGTAAATGGCATGAAAGAATTTGTCTCTTCGCTGCCTCAAAACAGCCCCCACTGCATAGTCACTAGCATCACACATTAACTCGAAGGGTGACTCCCAATCTGGTGCAACTATTATAGGAGCTGAAACAAGTTTCTCTTTTAGCAACTCAAAGGCCTTCAAGCACTCTAGATCAAAATCAAATGAGACATCCTTGATAAGGAGATTGCAAAGCGGCTTAGCAACCCTGGAGAAGTCCTTGATAAATCGTCTATAAAAACCGGCATGCCAAAGGAAACTCCTCACTCCTTTCACATTCAACAGAGGAGGTAACTTCTCTATTACATCAATTTTTGCCTTGTCCACTTCTATACCTTTAGATGAGATTTTATGTTTCACCATGAAATGACATTTTTCCCAATTCAACACTAAATTGGTCTCCATGCATCTTTTAAGAACACCCTCCAGGTTAGCCAAGCAAGCATCAAAGGAAGTGCCAAACACAGAAAAATCATCCATAAAGACCTCAATAGACTTTTCAATCATATCAGCAAAAATAGAAAGCATACATCTCTGAAAGGTTGCAGGAGCATTGCAAAGATCGAAAGGCATTTGTCTATAAGCAAAAACTCCAAATGGGCAAGTGAATGCAGTCTTCTCCTGGTCTTCTGGGTTGACAAAGATTTGATTATAACCGGAATAGCCATCAAGAAAACAATAGTAAGCTTGTCCAACCAATCTCTCAAGCATCTGGTCCATAAATGGGAGGGGGAAGTGGTCCTTACGGGTGGCTTGGTTAAGTTTCCGGTAGTCAATGCACATCCTCCAACCTGTGACAGTTCTAGTGGGGATCAACTCATTTTTCTCATTTTTCACCGCTGTCATTCCTCCTTTATTTTAAACCACATGTATCGGACTCACCCATGCACTGTCAGAAATAGGATAGATCATTCCCGCCTCCAGAAATTTCAATACCTCCTTTCTCACAACTTCTTTCATACTCGGATTGAGCCTTCTCTGCGGTTGAACCACTGGCTTGAACTCTTGGTCTAACATTATCCTATGCATTCAAAAATCTGGACTGATACCCTTTAAATCTGAAATAGTCCATCCAATTGTCTCTTTGTGTGCTCTAAGCACTCTCACAAGTTTCTCCTCCTCAAGCTTCAATAAGGAGCTACTTATGATCACCGGATTAAAAGCATCATCCCCAAGAAAAACATACTTCAAATGTGAGGGCAATTGTTTTAATTCCGGGCTAGCTTTCTTCTCTATCTCTCAACCCCGCAAGTCTTCTTTCTTTTTAACAATAGCATCTTCAACCTGTAGAGCTTCAAGTTGTGCAAGACATCTTTCTATCTCCTCCTCCATCTCTTGATCCACCTCCTCAATGGAATTAACTATTACTTTCTCCAAGGGGTGTGAAGGTTTGTCTTGCTTAAAAAATTTCCCAACTGAATCATCAATCACATCAACTCTAGAGCACCTTTCAGTATCATCAGGATGCCGCATAGCTTCAAAAACATTAAAAGTTACCTTCTCATCTTGAAATCTCAAAATTAATTTACCTTGTTGGACATCAATCAAGGCTCTCCCTGTAGCTAGGAAAGGTCTTCCAAGAAGAAGAGGAACCTCCTTGTCCTCCTCCATATCAAGAATCACAAAATCATCTGGGAAAAGGAATTTGTCAACCCTAACCAGAACATCCTCCAATATCCCATATGGGTATTTGACTGATCGGTCCGCTAACTGAAGTGATATTCTAGTGGGCTTCACTTCACCTCCTCCCAACCCTTTCAACATGGATAGGGGCATCAATTTGATACTAGCTCCCAAGTCACACAGAGCTTTGCCAATGTGTAAATTCCCAATGGTGCAAGGAATTGTGAAGCTTCCAGGATCCTTCATCTTTGGAGGAACCTTTCTTTGAATGATGGCACTGCACTCTTCTGTCAAAGCTACTGTCTCATCTTCTTTAAATCTTCTCTTCTTGGTCAGCAATTCCTTCACGAACTTGGCATATGTGGGCATTTGCTCTAGAGCTTCTGCGAAAGAAATGTTAATCTGTAGGCGCTTGAAGATATCCATGAATTTAGCAAACTGTTCATCTTTCTGACTTTTCTTGCTCAGATGAGGATAAGGAAGCCTCATATATGGAGGAGTCACCTTGGGCTTCTCTTGTACCTGCAGCTTGTGAGTCACAACTATGTCTTCCTCACCTTCTCTTTTTTCTTCTTTTTCAATATTTTCTCTACTCTCATTTTCAACTCCGTCTTTTTCTCTTTCTACTTCTTTTTCTACTTCCACTCTCTCTTTTTCAACTCTATCCACCCACTTTTTCCACTCTTTTTTTTTCTCTCTACTTCAGACAACAACTTTCCACTTCTCAAAGTAACAGCGCTACAATTTGCATTCTTGGGATTATCTACTGTGCTAGCAGAAAACTTACCCTTTGATTGCTCCACAAGTTGCTTTGAGAGTTGTCCAATTTGATTCTCCAGATTTTTTTATAGAAGCCTCTTGGTTTTTGAAATGAGACTCATGATTCTGGAAGTTGGATTGAGTCATCTTCATGAACTGAGTAAGAGCTTCTTCTAAGTCACTAGGCTTCCCCTGCTGTTGAGGTTGAGGAGGTTTGCTGGATGATGGGTTAACTTGCTGCTTCCAAGAGAAGTTGGGATAATTCTTCCACCCTGGATTATAGGTGTTAGAATAAGGATTCCCTCCTTGCCTTTGAAAGTTACCCATGTAATTAGCTTGCTCATTTGAATCTCCCTTTGCATCGCAACCTCCATTCTCATGAGGCCCTTGACAAAAATCACATCTCAAGGTCTGATTCAACTGGTTCACTTGAGCGGGAGTAGAGGCTCCTGTTTTCAATGCTTTCAGCTCCTTTGTGATAGCTTCCAATTGTTGATAGACCAATTTATTTTGAACCAAGAGTGCATCTTGCGTTTCTAGCTCAAGGACTCCTCTTCTACCTTGTGTTCCTCTATCATTTTGACACAACTGCTCATTGGAAGCCATTTGCTCCACTAAAGTTCTCGCTTCTGCAGCTGTCTTGTTGTTAATTGTACCTCCAGCTGAGGCATCCAGCATCATTCTTGTGTTTGGCCTCAACCCATTACAAAACATTTGTATCTAATTAAATTCATCGTACCCATGGCCAGGACACCTCTTTAGAAGAAGCTTGAATCTCTCCCATGCCTCATACAAATTTTCACTCTGACTCTGCTGGAACCCATGAATTTCACCTCTTCTTTTGATGAACTTTGAGGGTGGAAAGAATTTGGTCATAAATTTATCCTCCAAATAATCCCAAGTAGTGATGCTTCCTGTAGGCAAGGTGTACAAGCAATCTCTTGCTCTATCTCGCAGGGTAAAAGGGAAAAGTCTTAGTTTCTTGCTCCCCTCGGTCACTCTATTCAGCATGAAGGTGTCACAGATTTCATAGAAAGTTAACAAGTGCTGATTTGGGTCTTCAATTTCCTCCCCAGCTAATTGGTTTTGCTTGAGAGTATTCAACAACGAAGGTTTGATCTCAAAATTAGCATTTGCCTCCACCTGCTGGTAGGCCATGGCAGCCCTTGGATGGTTGTTCCTTCTCCCAAAATCACCCAAAGTACATGGTTGGTCCCCCATCACTTCTTGAGTTATGACTTGAGAAGTAGATGCAGAGGAATGTTTTTGTCGTTGTCTTGCTTCCTTTGCCTTCTTCCTTAATGCCTTTGCGGTCTTTTCGATTTTTGGGTCAAACAACAGCTCACCTGTTTTTTACCTCGCATGCACAAAACTAAAAGAAAAGGTAAGTAGCAAAGCAACAATTAATTAATTTTTTTTTTCTTATAAACAGAAAATAAATAAATAAATAAAATAGTTCAAAAAGTACTCGGTTGCCTTGTTAAAAATCAATTTAACAATCCCCGGCAACGGCGCCAAAAACTTGGTAGGCAAAATCACAAGTGTAAGATTTCGTCGTCAAGTAATAAAAGATTGAATCCACAGGGATTGAGATTGATTGTTTAACTTAACGATCTTTGTAACAATTTGAACTATTGAAACAATATCAGGTGTTTGAAATATTTGTGACTTGTATCAAAAGATGAAAACAATAAATAACAAGAACACACTATTTATATTTCAATAACTAAAAACGACTAGGGGTAGAATCCTTTTGTTTCCACCTTTATGTTGATGAATGCAAATCCAATGCAAGCAACTATGATATAATTGAAGTTTAAATCCACAAGTTTAGATTAATGAAAATTCATTTCCTATTAATCCCTTTGATTAAATTAACAAGCCCTAATTCCTTATGTTCAAATTAATTGAATCAAGCATAAAGGTCAAAGATTCATACAAACTCATACTACAAGAATTATATTCCTATAACCCTATTAAGCATGTCCAATGATCTCAAAGCAAGTCTAAAACCCCAGTTTTCCAATTGATGTTAAGACCCTAGTTCAATTCAATAGTGATCAATTATCAAATTGCATTAAGAGAAGAGATAAAGGATCAAATAACATAGATTAACTTGCATTGAACTTCTGAATTCGATTACGTAAAAGTATCTACAAAATTCATCTTATCCTAGTCTAGGAGGCTTAATTCCTCATGAAAGAAAAGAAACTAATCCATGGAGATGAGAGAATTGGAAGAGACTCCATTGATTCCTCAATTTCGCCTTAATTGTCAAATACGTTTGAGTTTCTTCTAATCTCCGAAAATTCTGAACCCCCGGCTCAGTATTTCCAAAGTCTATTTATAGCTAGGTTAAAAAGGAGTGAAACATTAAGCCAAAACGAGTAAAAAAAAAATGCAAAATTGCAAAGTCTAAGTGACCCGCAGCACGGTCGTAGAGCCTGGCACGGCCTGGCCGTGCTGCGCTGAGAACATGATGCGCAAAAATAAGAGTCGGGGCATGGTCGTGCCGCAGGCACGGCCTGGCCATGGAATACACTGTTTGATGGAAACTTGTTCTTTGCGATCCGCAACCAAGGCACGACCGTGCCACCTACATGGGCAGGTTGTGCCACCTCAAATGTTGCCCCCTTCTAGGAATTTGCCTCCGAGTTTGGTCCCACTGTCCGTTTGAGTGATTTTGCTCCGCTTTCCTAGGCCAATTACATTCCTTTCTGCACAACTGAACCAAAACTAAGTGCATTACTCATATCAAGCAAAATGCATGAAAAACATGGATTAAGACTACTAAATGACTAAGATGCGATGCAAAACTAATACTAAACTATATGCTATATTGAACGCCTATTAACTGGGTAGTTATTAGTAGTTTAGAGTGAGTGATTAGCTTTTGATAAGGAAATATAGTTCGTAATAACAGGGTAATAGATTCAGGAATTAGTATTAGTGAACCTGGTTCCCCTATGTCCTTCCATACTTGATCTTTATTCTTTCTTACGAAATTGCTTCTGTTGATTGCTCTTGTTCTCATAATCACTTTCTTCGTTCGTCTAAAATAATAAAGGATCTCTATTAATTTAGTATTCACGCATTCTCTGTGGGTTTGACATTCGGAGTGGTAAATATACTCCACTTCATTACGAGTTATGATTAGGTGCACTTGTCTGAGCCGCAACAAGTTTTCGGTGCCGTTGTCGGGGAATGTTTAAACCAACGAGGTCCTTGTTAATTTATGCAGTGGACTGATAAAAGATTCAAGTCGCTAGAAAGAACATTGAATCAATATAGAGAAGAACAAAATTGTTTGAAAAGCCAGCTTTCTACCTTGATAGCATTAGCGACTCAACAAGCTTCAAAATCACCGCCCACTCAATTTGAGCCCAATCCCAAGAAGGAATACGAAGTCATCGTCCATGAGAGTGATCAAGAATCAATTGAAGAGCTAACCATGGATGAGATTTTGGCTGCTTTTGGGAAAAAACCCGGTGACCCATTTGATGTTTTCGAAACTCCTATTGAATCTGTCGAAAGTTAGGACTCTGCTCTAGCAACATTGAGGATTCTGAGTGAACAAGACATCATGACCAATCAAGTTGAGCCTAATCTTAAGAAGGAAGATGAGGTCATCATTCTTGAGAATATTGAGAAGTTGATTGAAGAGCCCAAGTCTGAGCCCAGGTGTGAAAAACAGTGAATCTCAGAAACGATTGAAACTCTTACTGAAGGGAGTCAAGCTGAAATAAAAGCTCCTACTAAAGGGAGCACCTATGAAGAGAACAAGAAAGACCCCACGGTTCTTGATTTTGAGCAAAAGGAGGAAGTCCCAATTAATTTGAGACAAACTCTTTTGGCCAAAATCGGTGAAGCAGTCGTTGAAGTTCAAAAGAGAAAGTAACAATAAGAAGTGGTAAGGAAGATGATGTTTCAAAGGTTTTAAATTCTACTAAAAATCTATGATCTTTTACTCTTTCTTATTTTACCAGTAATGTGATTGCTTTTAACGGCTTTGATGATTTAAGAGTGCAGGATCCTTTAGAAGAAACTACTAACTTGCAGGATCCTTGCATATTGATGGGTGGTGAAGAAATACAAATTCCACAATATTTTGAAGCCCATCCACCAATTGGAAAAAGAAAGAGCAACGTGAACTACCTAGTTAAGAAGTGGAGAAGGGGCAATGCAATGAATGCAAAATTCACTTTTCAAGAGCCGCCTGATTGACCACTTTTAAGCAAATTGTCAGGCTCACGACGTTAAACAAGCGCTTTTCAGTAGCCAACCTGTGTTATTTATTTTTATATTATTTAATTTAATTCTATTTATCTTTATATTTTTAATAGTTTATTGTGATTTATATTGTCTACCGGGGCATTGGCAAGGCAACAACACTAATTGAATCACCCCTCCGCAATTCGCTCGTGAACTTATTAGAGGAGAGTACCTTTCTACCTTAATTTATTTTTAGCACATATTAAATTGCTATATTTTTTATTGCTTATTTTATAACTGTTAGCAGTGAGGACACTGCTAAAAATAAGTTTGGGGAGGAAACTATAATTATAATTACTTGGCTATGCTTATAACTGTTAAATTATGGAAAATTTGAGATTTTTTTTATTTAGGGGCTATTTTTATAATTTTTCTGATAACTTGTGATTGAAATGAGATTGTTGCTAGTTTTAGAATTAGCTGATAATTAGCATTGAAGTTAATTTTACGAGTTTCAACCTGTCTGTATAAACCACTAAATGTGATATTTGAGCCTAAATAAAAGGCCACTTCATAATTTTTACTTTTTTTTTTGTTTGAGTGATATTTTCCCTTGTGCTGAGACCATTGTAAAGCGAATATAAATTTACTTTCATATGAATTTAGTAGGGACAATTTTAGGAATTTTGCAAGCACACTTCTATTTTGTTACATATATATTTCCACTAGTTGCCTATTTATGTGCTTATTATTATATTTCTTGGGTACCCTTTTCATTGTAATTGCTTATTATTTTTGTTGAGGTAACCTTGGAAAATACTTTTGTTTGAGCAATTAGTGGCAAAAATCAAAAGAATAATATTGGAAATCCCTCACGAAAATTTATAAAAGGAAGGCTTAACAAATACTTTCCCCTCCTAGAATTATTAAGTTGTTAAATTGCAGAAAAAAATCATAAAAGGAGGGGGAAAAAAGAAAAAAAAAAGAAAGAAAAAGAAAAAGAATAGAAAAAAAATGAGTTATTGCCTTCAAGGAATAAAAAGAGAAAATGATGAATAGTTAAAAATTAATAGGTTGCTTGTTTAGTTGCTTTGTTACTTACCCTTTGCATGACCTTTTCTTTCTGACCCTTTGCATGACCTTGGCCCCATTACAACACATGAAAGACCATTTTTCCTCTTTTGCATGATAAGTGGATTTTAATAATAGAGTTTTGGTCAATGTACAAGTCTATGGTAATGTCACTTCTTTGGAAAAATTTGAGTGTTAATGACTACACCTTGAAACACTTTGAGAGTGGTGAGAAGAGTGACTTATGAATCACAGACTTAGTGTACTTTTTGAATTTGCATCTCTAATTGGGCATGCTATTACTTATCACTTCTTATGATATTACTTTGTTGTCTTATAACTCATTTATGCCCCCAGTCAGTAAATTCAATTTTTCTTATAATTATCCAAGTAGTTTGTTTGAAGACAAACAAAGCTTAAGTGTGGGGATGAGTTAACACACCAAATTATCTATTTTTATAGGGCATTTTTAGTACGTAATTATATCATTTTGTGCTATTTAAAGTATAAAAGTACTTACATATGTCCTATTTTGCAGAAATATCATAAAGACATCGTTTGTAGCAAAAGATGTAATTTTAGGAAGATTCCGGCAAGATTTGAGCATACTTTGGAGTTTCTAGATGAGCTGTACGGCTGACAGTCAGTCAGTACGGCCGTACCCATGCAAGAGAAGCAGTAGGAGCATACCCCCTTGGTCAGTACAGCCTGGCGCCGATGAGAAAATTCAGTAAGGCCGGACCAAAGTCAGTACGGCCGTACACAATTGTGTCAGGGAGTGTAGAGTGCACAAGTACGGGTCAACGTTGCAATTAAAGTCCGTTACCGTCGGGTATATATTCGGTACGACCGTACCCAAGCCCAAAATGTACAGATTTGAAGCCAGTTGACCTAGTGAACCTTAGAGCCTATAAATAGGCAATCTTAGCTCTCTTTCAAGGAGAGCTGGAAAGCTAGAGGCTGGGGGTCTCTTGACCACTTTTGCCTCTTGCCTCTTGTCTTTCCTTTCTTTTATGATATCTTGTTTGGATTGGTGTTATTCTATTATGTTGAGAAACAGTAGCTAACTCCATAACTATGGGTGTTGGGGGATCTTTTACGATGTTCCTGACATTTATTTAATTTTTATTATGAACTTCTTATTATCGTTATGAATATGTTTTCGTAGCATGCTTAATCCCGTAGGAAGTAACTAATCCTTAATAAATTAGTTAATTGGAGGCGACTGTACCACAATTAATTAATGGTACTCTAGTATTAACAGAACTCGTTGCCCGGTTAAGGTAATTACTTGTTTCCAATCAGTTATTAGATTAACAAACTCACCTGTTCTTGATGCTCTTTCCTTTAATTACCTTCTTGGACTAAAACGGAGTAGTTATTTAAGAAGAATGCTATTAACTGGGTAGTTATTAGTAGTTTAGAGTGAGTGATTGGCTTTCAATAAAGAAATATAGTTCGTAATAATAGGGTAATAGATTCAGGAATTAGTATTAGTGAACCCGGTTCCCCTAGGTCGTTCCATACTTAATCTCTTTTCTTTCTTGCGAAATTGCTTTTGTTGATTGTTCTTGTTCTCATAATCACTTTCTTCATTCGTCTAAAATAAAAAAAGATCTCTATTAATTTAGTACTCGCGCATTCTCTGTGAATTCGACATTCTGATTGTTAAATATACTCGACTTTATTACGAGTTACAATCAGGTGCACTTATCTGAGCCGCAACATGTTTTTGGCGCCATTGTCAGGAAATGTTTAAACCAACGAGGTCCTTGTTAATTTAGAGATATTTTTTATTCTTATTCTTATTCTTATCATCATCATCAACATTAATATTATTATTATTATTATTATTATTATTATTATTATTATTATTCTTAATTATTTCCCAAACAAAAAATATAATAGTAGATAGAGTTATTTGTTTTATTTCAAAATTTTTGTTTAGTTGTTTAGATTTAAGATTTCGATTTACATTCAAAAATTCAAAAGGATTTTTTTATCTCTTTATCTATATTTTAAATTTTTGTTTAGTTGTTTTATTTTATCTCTTTATCCATTTGTTTAGATTTTATCTTATTTTATTTTATCTTGTTCTATTTTATTTTGTTTAAATTTGATATCAAAAATCCAAAAAGATTTTTCTCTTTCTTATATATTTATCCTGATCTTTCTTTTTCTTATCTTATTTTGAATCTGAGATTAGATATAGATAGATTTTGAATTTGAATTTAAGAAAAGATTTGATAAGGATTGGATTATGATAATATTATCTTATTTTATTTTGTTTTGATTTTGTTTAACTTATTTCTATTTTAGTTCAACTTACCTTATTTTGTTTGATTTTGTTTAATTTTATTTTGATTCTTTCTATCAGTGTTTGAAAAACCGGACCGGACCGGACGGTCCGACCGGTCCGACCGTCGACCGGCACACACAGCGGTCGGTTCAACTGTAGTTGGACCGCAGTCTAGTTGGACCGCCCAGAACCGGATCGAACCGGGTTGGACCGGTCAATTGGACCGGGTTGGACCGGTTTAGCTTGTTTTTTTATTATTTTTATTTACTTTTTCCTCAAAATTGGTACTTTTTTATTTATTTAATTATTTATTTATCATCCGGTTCGACCGACGGTTCAACCGGCTGAACCAATTGAATCATGACCCGGCAGTCTCACCGGTTCAACGACCGGTCCGGTTTTTAAAACATTGCTTTCTATCTTATCTTATTTTGCTTTGATTCTATTTGATTTTACTTTGATTCTATTATATTTGATTCTATTTTACTTAGTGTTTTTGTTTTTATATAACTTTTATTTTCTTAAAACAAAGAATTTTATTATTATTATTATTATTATTATTATTATTATTATTATTATTATTATTATTATTATTATTATTATTCTCATGGGTCCTCTCATTTTTTGTGAGTATTGTGGTTATTTTGTTGGATATGCAGACAACTGCTGGACTGAAAACAGAGCAAATTATATGAGCGACTCTTGGAGAAGACGGAATCAAAGAGAAGATTCTTATTGGTCACACCATCTGCAAAATCAAACTGAAAGCGAGAGAAAACCAAATTTGGAAGAGACTGAGCACACTTTCTTGGGCCAAATGAAAAGATTCAAATTTGCGCAGAAGATAGTAAACACCATCGCTGAGGAACAATAGGTTGTACAGAAATAAATTTCTACCTTGATAAATTACATGATTCACAAAATTGAGGAGCAATAACCAGAACTTGAGGGGGCAAAGAGCAAATTTATGCAACGGACTGATAAAAGATTCAAGTCGCTAGAAAGAACATTGAATCAATATAGAGAAGAACAAAATTGTTTGAAAAGCCAGCTATCTACCTTGATAGCATTAGCGACTCAACAAGCTTCAAAATCACCGCCACTCAAGTTGAGCCCAATCCCAAGGAGGAATATGAAGTCATCGTCCATGAGAGTGATAAAGAATCAATTGAAGAGCTAACCATGGATGATATTTTGGCTGCTTTTGGGAAAAAAAACGGTGACCCATTTGATGTTTTCGAAACTCCTATTGAATCTGTGGAAAGTCAGGACTCTGCTCCAGCAACATTGAGCATTCAAAGTGAACACGACATCGTGAGCAATCAAGTTGAGCCTAATCTTAAGAAGGAAGATGAAGTCATCATTCTTGAGAATATTGAGAAGTTGATTGAAGAGCCCATGTCTGAGCCTAAGTGTGAAAAACAGTCAATATCAGAAAAGATTGAAACTCCTACTGAAGGGAGTCAAGCTGAAATAAAAGCTCCCATTGAAGGGAGCACTCATGAAGAGGACAAGGAAGAACTCACGGTTCTTGATTTTGAGCAAAAGAAGGAAGTCCCAATTAATTTGAGACAAACTCTTTTGGCCAAAATCGGTAAAGCAGTCGTTGAAGTTCAAAAGAGAAAGGTAACTATAAGAAGTGGTAAGGACGATGATGTTTCAAAGGTTTTAAATTCTACTAAAAATCTATGTTCTTTTACTCTTTCTTATTTTACCAGTAATGTGATTGCTTTTAACGGCTTTGATGATTTAAGGGTTTTGAATAAGAATCGCCTTCATCAGTTTTTCAAAATAGAATTAAAAAGAAATTAAATATGTCTTTTTCAAAAACAAAACGTGTCAAACACATTTATAAGGTGCAATAAAATAGTCTTTGGGCAATTATAATAATCATGACTCAGAGAAGAGCAATTCCTAGCCACTAATATATCAACCAGTCTCAGAGAGACATGTGTACACCAATATTCCCAGATGGAACAAGGTAAGAGATGCACCAGACGCATGCATATTTGAACAGTGTAACAAGTGCATGAGTAATAGCAGAGGGTAAATGTAAACAGAGGCAGCATGCTCAACAGATGCAACATGATATCTGAGGCAAACATAATAACCAGACACATTATATTATCAGATGCAATATTATATCAGAGGCAAATATGTTATCAGATGCAATATATTAGAGGCAGAAATATCAGAGGAAAATATATTCAATTTAAACAGTCATTCCTTTATAAGGTGAAAATTCAAATTTTTCCTTATAAAGTTGAATCTATCTTCAGCAGCGGGTTTTGTAAAGATATCTGCCTATTGATGGTTAGTATCTATAAATTTAATTTCAAGAATCCCTTTCTGAACATAGTCTTTAATAAAATGATGTTTAATTTCAATATGTTTAGCTCTGGAAATAGGATTTTTAGTAAGACATATAGCAGAGGTTTTATCACAGAAGATAGGAATGTTACTCTCTTTTATCCGATAATCCTCAAGTTGATACTTCATCCATAAAAGTTGAGAACTAAAGCTTGCTGCAAATATATATTCTGCTTCTGCAGTTGAAAGTGCTACTGCGCTCTGTCTTTTGCTGGACCATGAAATTATTTCGGCTCCAAGAAATTGACAGCCACCACTAGTGCTTTTTCTTTCAACTCTATCTCCAGTAAAGTTAGCATCACAGAAACCTACTAACTTGTAATCATCTGATTTCTTATACAATAGACTAAGATTAGTAGTTCCTTTAAGATACCTAAAGATTCTCTTAACCACAATTAAATGAGATTCTCTAGGATCAGATTGAAATCTAGCACATAAGCATACATTAGCCATTATATCAAGTCTTGAGGCAATAAGATAAAGAGTGAACCTATCATACCTCTGTATAACTTTTGGTCTACCTTTTTACTTGATTCATCTTTGCTAAAGCATAGATAGGATGCATTGGTGTGCTCATGGATTTGCTCTCTTCTAGCTTGAACTTCTTCAGGAGTTCTTTTACATACTTTGTCTGATGGATGTAGATTCCTTCTTGACATTGTTTAATTTGAATATCCCGGAAGAACTTCAATTCTCCTATAATACTCATCTCAAACTCATTCTTCATAAGCTCAGAGAATTCTTGGCAAAGATATTCATTTGTAGCACTAAAGATAATGTCATCTACAAATATTTGTACTAATATAAAATGCTTTTCAGATGATTTCCTAAAGAGGGTTGTATCCATCTGTCCTCTTTCAAAACCATTTGACATTAAAAAGGAAGTCAGTCTGTCATATCAAGCTCTTGGAGTTTGCTTAAGACCATACATAGCCTTTTTAGGTTTAAAGACATGCTTTGGAAAAGCAACATCTTCAAAAACAGGTGGTTGTATTATAAAAACTTCCTCACTTATGAAACCATTTAAAAATACACTTTTTACATCCATCTGATGTAAAGTAATGCCATGATGTGCAACAAATTATAATAGAATTCTAATAGTTTCTAATCTTGCTACAGGAGCAAAAGTTTCAGTATAATCTATACCTTACTCTTGCGAATACCCTTGAGCAACTAATCGTGCTTTGTTTCTTACCACTTTACCATCTTCATCAAGTTTGTTTCTGAAAACCCATTTGGTTCTAATGGCTTGCTTATCCTCTGGTGGAGGTACAAGCCTCCACATATCATTCCTTAGAAATTGATTCAGTTCCTCTTGCATAGCAAGTATCCATTCATCGTCTGTTAGAGCTTCATCGATGGTTTTTGTGGATGAACGCATCCCTCATGCGTAATTGAATATGATTTTGAAGATGTCAAACACTTGAAGACTTTGGTTCTGCTAGTATTCTTTAGCTTTATATCTTTCTCTAGTTAGAATCATTGTTAGAGTCTCAATATGTGGTGGGTTGAAAGTTAGATAATGAAATTTGTCAAAATAAATTGAATCATGCATGCATAGCATACTTAAAATGTTTTTGACCAAGTTGGGTATGTTTAAAATTGTTCTTTTATCATTTTTAGACCCAATGATTGTTTTTCAAAGTGTTAAATCATTTCATATGGTCAAAACATATTTTCTATGCATTTTAGAAAGCATGAATCGATTCACATGATAGATGAATAGATTCATCATCAGGCTCCAAGTTCTTGATTTTGGTTCTGTGAATCGAATGCAGACTTGGTGAATCGATTCACAAAACTGGTGAATCGAATTCAGTTTAAGTCATTTAATCGATTCACACTTTGGTGAATCGAATTCAGTTTAAGTAATTGAATCGATTCACACTGTGGTGAATGGATTCACGCGCGATTTTTCTGCATAATTTCTCAGTTTTGGGCACCATATAAAAGGCTCATTTTAGGGTTTTCATACATACTTTTTTCACATTTTCAGAACCATAAATTGAGCATTCTCTCTAGCTTTCTTCTTCCCCCAATTTCATTGAGACTCATAGGTTTTCATTTGTATATCTACACTACAAAGAGTGTTATTTCAGATTTTCGAATTCTTTCTACTTGTAATTTCTATATTGTGAGGGTGAGGTATCCCTAGTGAATCTTGAGTGAGGTATCTCAAGTGGAAAATTTCAGAGTGTAGAATCTCTGGTTGTAAATTCAAGAAACGGTGTAATTCTTTGAATTGATAGTGGAAGAAAATCCTGAGCGAGGCTTGGGGACTAGATGTAGGTCACAGTGGTTGGTGACTGAACTAGGATAAAATCCTATGGTTTGATCTTCTTCTCCCTAATCTTTTTAATTTTGTTTTTTTAGGGTTCTTATAGATATAATTGTTGTGGTTGAAATTTATCTTATACTAGTTAATTGATTTCTTGGGTAGAACATTTCTCATATTCAATAAAGATAACACCTTCTCAAAATAAGTTTTTCATAAAGTTTGCGAAATTTTTTGATACTCAATTCACCCCCCTCTTAAACCCTAACCCCATTCGTGAACCCCCCTCTCTCTCTCTACAGCTCTCTGCAATCTTTTACAATGGTCGAATAACAACAACAACAACAACAAGAGATTGTTCCCCAAAATGCTCCCGAACCTACTGGAGATTTTGAACATGACGATCTCGTCGTTATGATGGAAGAGAGAGTCGACCTCAATGAACTGGCAGAACACAATTTTGATTTCAGAACCAACTTCATTCATATGGGTTGGAGAGAGTTCTTCTATGTAGAGTCAAAGGAAATCTACCCAAAATTAGTCAAGAAATTCTGGAAGTTTGCAAAGGTCACTCAAGGAAGCAAAGTTAGCCACATTCAAGGGACATAGATTCTGGTTAATAGGAGCTTGATCTCCCAAGTTATTAATTGTGCAGACAGAGGGATTGAG
Organism: Calophaca sinica; assembly: GCA_037113605.1. Lineage (NCBI taxonomy): Eukaryota > Viridiplantae > Streptophyta > Magnoliopsida > Fabales > Fabaceae > Calophaca > Calophaca sinica. The sequence continues at coordinate 96,914,426 of CM073733.1, read as the reverse complement.
ATTACTCCTAGCTGGGAAAATCTCTATGGTGGACCCTCTGTGATTTCAAATCACATTTATGAAAAATCGGGTGCTTTCAAGGCAGTGGAAATGAATAATCACTTCATAGTACTCTTCTGAATCATCAAGGAAGCTATGATGCCAAAAGCTGGTTCGGTGGATACTGTAAGTCCAGATCACAAATTTGTGATGTGGCACTTTGACCATAAGAGCCCAGTTTGTAACGCCCTGACTCTAATCAGATTATTACTTACTAAATTAATCAAGTATTACCACTAAACATGGATAAATTTCACGCTTTACATAATAACGTCATAAAGTAAATCTTTTTGTAAAATAATGCTCTGGGTAAATAAATTATTTGGATAAGCTCCTACGTAGAGGACTTAAAATAAATTTCGCTAATAAAAGGGCTTTTTACAGAAAATCATAACTAACTCCAATTCATTACGAAAGACTTATAATTAAAACGACTCGACTTGAAATGAAGCTTAATACATTGAAGAACAACTCATGATTCGGAATTAACTCGAAAAGTCTCACCGCGAAGGCAAGACCGAGCACAACTTCATGCTCTAACTCTTTCAATAGCTTGTACCAGAAAACAACTCCCCAAATATGTGAGTTTATAAAACTCAGTAACATAGACATTAACTTAAAAACATTACCGTTGTTTTCAGCCATACGTGGTGTGCTACGTATGGAAAACTCCTCTCATAACTTCATACTATTATGTTAAACATAATTGAGGCATTTAAGCTAAAGATACTATTTCTCATACAAATATAAACACATTTGCAAGAACACTTAGCCTAAGAACTTATAACTCAACTTCTCATACCTTGCTACATCCAAGAAAATGGATGAGTCATGAATGCAATGCAACTTACTACGAACATATAGTTCTTCTTTACTTTGTGCTTAGCATAACTTACTATTCTTCTATGTTGTTGGGTTTTGTCATAGGCTTTGCTCCCTAGACCTCAATCAACAAGACTAACGATATGGTGGTTAGATGTCATTAACCATTCAAGTGGCGTCCCACGAGACTAACCATACCGTTGCTCACCTCTTATGAGGAATCTTGTGTGTCTTTTAAGACTCTTAATCTTAACTTATGCATTACTGATGCATGAACATAATGAAATGAATATACAATTCAATCATTTAACTATCAAACTATTTCCAATAATATTCAAAAGAAAATCAAGAAAATTAACTTAACATGTATTTGAACATTGGCCTATGCATTATATAATGCATTTACATATTGAAAGAAATATACAAGTATAAATCAATCAGTCATAATTTTCAATAGAGTAAATACATTAGGAATGAAATCCCCTGATCATACTTTCACATATCATATTAAATGCATCATTACAATGGAGTAAAGAGGCAAAATAAGGAGTCTTATACAACATATTCTCATTCAAACTATCACCATGACATGTAAGACAAATCAAGGAATCAAGCTTGACCATTAAATGTAAAACACATTTCTAAACATGCATCATTGTCAATTTCATAACCAAGGCAAACCAGGCTTATATACAAATTATCGTCCAACATATCATCATGTATAAAAACATGCTTTAGGTTTTTCAACAAATCACAGATCAGCAAATGCATCAACTATGAGCATATTAATCCTACTTTAACCCATTTCATGCATCTTATTAAATCCATTCTTAAAATTCAAGAAAAAACACAAAAGGGAAAGGAAAGGAGAACCCTAAATGGTGGGTCTTATGGTTGCCCAAACCTCTAGGTGAGAAGAATTCACTTATGTGTAATTTGCTAGTTGAAACATACATTACTTCAAAATCCCCTCCGTGGAGAGAACAATGAAGGATATCTAAAACATATGTCGATGTGGGGGGTCAACAGCCAACCCTTTTCCACCTTAAAGGACCCGACATTTCCAATAATCATACGTAATTATAAATATCTCTACTTATTAATTATTAAAAATTCAGGAATAAACTCAATAATCCTAGCACACCCTAAGAGAGGTTTTAAATTAGGGGATTCTATGTTACCTTTGTTCCCAAATGCTTTGGGGGTGAAAACCCCCAAATCCTAGGACTTGGCTTGCTCCCAACCTCCATGGAAGCTCCTCCTTCAAGCTTGTATCTCCATTTCCACCATTGAAGCTTGAATCCATGCTTCTCCTCTTCTTCCTCCTTGGTCTAGGGCTTGATTGAGGATCTAGATCCTCCACTTAGTCTTGATTCTTCTTCTTCTTCCATTTTTCCTTTCCTTTTCACCTCTATTTGTGCTCGCTCCCCTCTCTGTTTCCTGTTCGACCCCCTTTCTCCTTCTCTCTCGGTCACCCTCTCTCTCTCTCTACCTCTTGTTTGCATTCTCTTGTCCTCCTCCAGGACGCGCCACCGCGTGTGCCGCCGCCTCAAGGCCGCGCGGCCTTCCTCCCTTCCTCTTCTCCATCGCATGCCTCCTCCTCCCTTTCCCTTCTTCTCTCTTTTTCCTTTCTTTTCTTCTTTCCCATTTTTTTTCCTTCTTTCCTGCTTCTGCTTGTTTTTTACAAAGGGAAGGGAGTAAGTGAGGGAATGGGGGGTGCTAGGGTGGGTGCAAGGGGGTTGTGGTGTATGGTGGGTCAAGGACATGATTTAATTAAAATCTAGCTATCAAATCCTCATTTAATTTCTTAATTTATCCCTTGGTCCTTAATTCAACCTTAGATAAAATAATAAATCAAACTACTCATAAATAATTAGTCCCACATTTCCTTACTTATTGGGAAGAATTACCATTTTGCCGCTAAACTCCCATTTTGCGTTAAAACCCCAGATTAGAGGTTATTAACCTCATTAATCTTTAGGGATTAAATTCCCTTATTCACTTAGTATATTTAATTACTAAGCTTAAGAAAATTGGGGTGTTACACAATTAATCTTCACAGTATCATTTTCAATTTCTTGAAGAGGGCTGTGACTTTCTCCAGAGGTGGAAAGAACAAAAATATACCCTATAAAAGGGTCATTTCTGCTATTTTGGAAGGATATAATGTCATCAAGGACCTTCAAGCGAAGGGCACTGCTGAGGCCACACTTCTGCCCCGTACGGGCAGTGCCCTATCTTTGATAGTAAGAACCTAAAAAGAATGGGCCTTTCAACACAAGACTTGATTGCACAAGCTGCGAAGGAAGAAGAAAAAGAAGCAGCCAAGGCTAAGCAAAGAAAAAGGGGAAGATGACGAAGACTGTTGGTGTTGGTCCTGCCAAATCAATAAGGAGGGTCACCAGAAGCTCTGGAACCTCCTCTTCATCATAGGCTCTGCCTTTACTTCCACCTCAACGTCCTTCTTGCTTAGCCCCTACTCTCACTCAGGTAGAAGAAGACAGCAAGGAACACCTGAAGGAATTTCTAGCCAAGACTCAAGAGGAAATCGCACAGTACTACGCTGAACTGAGAGCCAAGAGACTTCAAGAGGAAGCCTCTACCAAGGTAGTTCCTCCTTCTGACTCTGGTGCAAAGAAGAGAAGGCTGGTCAAAGCTAGTGAAATAGCACCTAAAAAATCCAAGGTACTTGACAATGCTGTTAATTTTTTGAGTCAGTTTATAGTGATCCTTCTGGTACTTCTCAAGTCACCCAAGACCCACAAACTACCTTTGCCCCACTATACCTAACACCCTCTGTTGAAGTATAAGATGACTTCTACCTCTGTTCCTACCATTGAGTCAACTGCTATTGCACTTAAATCTCCTACCTTTGTGTACCATCCACCACAACCAGATCCTACTCCTCCATCATAACCCGAACTTATACTTCAACTAACACCAGACGTTAAACTTCAAACCCAACCACAACCAGAACAACAACCAGACCATACCCATTATACACAACCTGATCCAGAACCTGTCACCAAGGAGACTCAAACACTTGAACCTGGCTCTGAAACCATACAAGCACCAGAACTTCAAACCATACCTGAACCAATACCGCCACCATCATCACCCAAACACCACACTGAACTAGAGACAACAACAGATCCAATTCTAGAAGATGAAATCATCATCACTTCTAAAATTGCCTCTGAAGTTGTTGAATAATTAGAGTCTGAACCCAATTCCCCGGAGTCAAACCATATCGAAATCCTTCCTTCAAGCCCCATCAATTCATTACCCTCTGAGAACCAGAACCAGACCCAAACACCTCCCTTGCCTCTGGCAACTCCTTCTGTTTTACAGGCCCTTGAGAAGTACATTAACCCTAGGGTTTAGCTGATTGAAATAGAAAAACAGAGAAAAATGGAACTTGACATTTTTGTTCACACTTGGCTGGCAATGGAAGAATTTTATTTTGATTGGCAAAACTTCTATGGCTAGTTTGAAAGTCACAAGAAGCAGCAACTCCAGATCAACAAGAGACTCTTGACTGCTCCTGCATGAAAAAAGTCTCCACCTCCGCCTCCTGCAATCTAAGAACCAAAACCTGTACCTATTGCTCAAGAAATAGCTCCTCCTGCACCTGTTCACTCTGCTATGGTTTCACACTCCTCTGCCTCTGCTCAGTCAGACCACATTGAGGTTCCAAAAGATCTACTTGAGAGGCTAATTTAGGACAAGAAGGAGTTCAAACAGTTCATGTCCTCTTCAAGCAAAAGACAACATGAAGTTGCTCATATGCTGAAACTGCTACTTGAGAAAGTATCAAAGCCCTAGACAGCCTTAGGAATTTACCTTTTTGTTTTTAGCCCATTTCTCTTTTGTTTTGTTTGTTTTGTTAAACACCTTATCTTGTACTTTGTTAGTCTTTTGATTAAATGACAAAATTACTTTTTGTGCTTATTATGCTTTAACTTTTATCTTTCAAATTATCTGTGTTGACAATGATGTTCTTTATCTTTAACCATTTTGTCTGATAACAAAAGGGGAAGAAAAAAATAGGAAAAAATATGGACAGTAATTGACGAAGACAATATATCAACCATGTGTTAAAAAGGAAATGAACACCATGCATCTGCTTTCACACTCTAATATGTCATACTAGTGATTGAATATGAACATGCATCTATATGTCATTACACTTAGAAAATATTTTTATGCGCTTAATTCAGGGGGAGTCCCTCGAAAATTTTTACATAAATATTTTTTCTAATGGGAAAATTGTCCATCAATCCATGTGTTTGTCATCATCAAAAAGAGGGAGATTATTGGAATCAATTGGATTTAGAAACAATGACCCTTAATTGTTTTGATGATAACAAATAATGTATAAGAACAATTTATTTTTTGATGTGTTCTCTAGTGTGCAGAAACAAGTAAGAAATCAGTATTACACTACAAGAAAACACGGGATTACCAACGGCCAAAAGCCGTCGGTAATCCCAAAAAGCTGTTGGTAATGCAGAATTTTCGACGGGTTACCAACGGCCTCAAGACCGTCGGTAAAACGGGCGTCGTAAATGCCTACCGACGGCGCTTTCGTGGCCGTCGGTAATACCGACGGTTAACGCCGTCAGAAACATACCGTCGGAATTTTCCGACGGCTTTGGCCATCGGTAAATGGGCAACACGGCCGTCGGTAAATCCTTTTTTTTTAAATAAAAATTAATTAATTAATTAATTTATGTAATTAATTTAATTTATTAATTTATTTATTAAGTTAAAATATTAAATTAAATGACTAAATTAATTTATAATTGAATTTAATTTATTGAATTAATTAATTAAAAGATAATTGAAATATTTATTTAATTTAATGAATTTAATTAATTGAAATATTGTAATTAATGAATTTAATTTATTAAATTATTTATTTATTTAATTATTAAAAATAATTGATTCCAATATTAAAAAATATTTATTTATTAATTTAATTAACTATTACTAGTAATTTAATTTAATTATATTTATTACTTTTAATTCTTAATTTATTCCCATATTTAAAAATGTGATAACGTAAACGAAAAAGATCAGTAATAATTAAAAAAAAGAAACGAAATAAATAAATAAATAAATAAACCGACGAACAAAGATCAACGGTAACTAAAAAGATATCGGAAAATATGAAAAAATATAAGTACAAATAGAACTAATAGTCCAGGTAGTCCTGATCATGACCATCGTTACTAGGAGGCGGAGGAGGCGAAGGCAGAGGCGGTGGAGGAGGCGCCTGGCGAGCTAGCAACTGGTACAACTCCTCCTGTCGCTTCAGCACCTCAGCCAACATGGCACTCGTCTGACGGGCGTCCTCCCGCTGCTCGGCCACTCTCCGCTGCTGCTCGGCCATGGCCCGCTTCAGGTCCGCTATCTCCTGCTCATCCGCGGCAGAGCGACCAGTGGCAGCACCACTACTTGACACTCTCCAATGTTGAGGCGGCTGGCACCTTTCTTGTAGTTGCCGGCGAGGTCACCAGCACCATATAGGCGACCCTTCTTCCTGTCGCCAACAACATCAGCCCATACCCTGAGCGGTGCAGATGGATCCTCAGGGCTCTGAGTGGGGGAACATGATGATGTCTGAGACATCATCTGAGACATCCGCACCTCAAACTCCTCCTGTCAAACATATACAAATAAGTCAATTTTTTTTGTCATAAAACAATATAAACATTATTAAAAAACTATTCATTATATTTTATAATTACCTGTGTCCGCCTCGACCGCTCATCAACAAAATCACTGGTACTCCTCCTAATATGAGTTGTACGATGGAGCTCGTGCAAGCTGCATTCTCTACCCAACCGCTTCGACTGTAATTATTTAATACAAAACCTTAACTAAATAATAATAATAATAATAATAATAATAATAATAATAATAATAATAATAATAATAATAATAATAATATAAAACGTACAAGTCGAGCTGCGTGCTGCGCCTGACTGACCGAACCTCCGGTGTGCAAACTCCCACCCCTTCTCAGAGGCTCTATTCCTCTTCACCTTCTCGCTTACCGCCTTGAACTCAGGGGAGTTCCGATACTCTTGCAGCTGCTGCCAGAGCTGATCCCCTATCCAGTGGGGATGTCCACTGAGGCGGGCATCTCTAAGCATGTCAGAGAGGCGGTGGGAGGCCTTCATATGGAAGTTCCTCTCTATCTGCCCCTCATTCTCTACCTTCCATGAAACCCTCTCCTGTATGAATATAATACATTATTAAACATAATTGAAATTTATGAAATAAAAAAATATTATGCAACAAAATAAAAATTACAACTTACTCCAAAAGATCTGAACATATGATCCCCCACATCCTCCTTCACTTTCTTCCAGGTGGGCCAAAACGTGTGGTAATTATCCTCAATTACCGCTGTGATAGCCGTCGCAGCTGGCTTTGAGGGAAGGAACCTAAAAAATAACAAGATGTCAAACAAGAGAATATATATATATATATATATATATATATATATATATATATACATATATATATATATATATATACATGTAAATTATTAATAAGTCGAAAAAAAAAGTAAATACTTACCCATTACTAGCCGGCCTGATAGCAACTCGGCCATCATGCAGCATCTCAATATCATCAGCGACCCCCTGGTCAACCTCCTGCTGCTCAACCTCCATTGCTAAATCCCGATCTGCTTTCGACCTCGGTCCTGATCGGTGTATGACCCGTACTATAGTCATGACCAGGACATATGAGTATCGGGCACCGTCTCGAGCACAAAATGGGAGGAAGAAGCTCCGTGTGTCTCTGGAACCGGGTTGGGGATCATGTGAATGGGTGACAAATGGGGTGTCGAAAGCAGAAAGGTCCTGCAGTGTGTAGGTGCGAGCATGCTGAAGCGTGTAGGTGCCAAGCGCCTTTGGAGGCTGTGTAGAAGCGAGCGTCTTTGGAGCTTTGTGTAGAGGCATAGATGTACGCGGACGTTGTGTGGATGACAACGTCGCATAGCCAGCATCGTCAATCCTAATAATGTTTGGCCGGTGACGACGAGGGGGGTCGATGGCAATGCCCTTCCCCTTCCGTTGACCACCAGTGGGTGATCGGGGGGGTCGGATCCTGCACCTCCTGATGCCATATATGTCTATAGAGCAATTCAACAATAACAGTCATGAAATAATATATTTAAGCATAACAATATTACAAATGAATTCCATAAAAATAAACAAGTTACATCCCTTTGTAGTATTTTTTTTTTTGGTACCAAGGCAAATTTTTTTACACAAACATCCAATTATATTTAGCTATGGTGTCGTGTCTCAGTAATATTTCTCAAAATACATATAAATATCTACATAGTGAGACATGATTAGATATGTGCAGAACTTTTTACATTGTGAATGCATAATAATGAAATTCAAATTGTATATCTACGAATTATCTCATATAGTGTCACATCGTAGTACGTATTTTTTATTTTGATTTAGACTCTCGGTATAATTTGAGTCGAGCTGTGTGAACCTATATTAAGGCAAAACTCTTCTAACGCCTATTTTACCATTCAAAGACTTGAACTCGAAACATTATTTAATTAAAAGAAACTAAACTCCTTACCACTTAGATTAACAGACGTCGGTTGTAATATTATATTCTAGTTAGAATATGTGAATAAATATCCATATGGCAAGAATAATTAAAAGAATTTTATACATAGGTTACAGTAAATAAAAATATATATATTGTTAGACATTAATTTTGCTAATTGTAAAAAGTTAAACAATTTCATTCTGCCCATTCTGCCCACTCTGATTCGGCATCGTCTTCAGATCTTGATGGCTCTGCCACTTCTTCATTTAATTCCTCTTCTCCATCTACATCTTCATATGTGATTGGATCGTCACGTAGTCGAGAAATGGGTTCCACTTCATTTACTACGTTGACATCAGATATCTCATCCACTTGATAAGCCACTTCTTCCTGTGGATCATCTACTTCAATGCGACCCCTTGGTTTAGTCTTTATTGCAACACACCAACCTTGTTTGTCCCTTCGAGTTGATGGGTAAGGGACATAATACACTTGTCTTACATGTTGTGCTATGATAAACGGATCAAACATTTTGTATCTTCTGCTCATGCATATGTCAACAATATTATATTTTCGATCCACTCTTGTACCTCTACTTGACGAATCAAACCAATTACAATAAAATAGCATTATTCTTTTAGTGTAGTCTAAAGTATTGTACGCCAATTCATATATATGTTGAATCACGCCGTAGAAGTCGTCTTCACCTCCATCTGTGGCACCTTTTACATAAACTCCGTTGTTAACTTTTTTTTCCCCTCTGTTTTTGATTGGGTTTGAAATTTGTATCCGTTTACAAAAAACGTGTGCCATTATTTTTCACGTGATTTAGGACCATGAGAAAATTTCTCAAGTGTTCGATTTGAGGCGATTCTGGCTCACTGTACACCTACGTATACACATGCACAAGTGATTTATATTTCCTTTTTTCAAACAACCTTTTGTATTTTCAAACAATAAATAGTTGAAATAGGACTAAAAATACATACCTGGTTCATAAACTACGTTGGGAAATATTCATGAATATAGGCAAAAGAGTCTTGTACGGCTGTGGGCTTAGTTAACAAGAATGCCCGGATCAATTCATTTGAAAACAAATGATCATGAGTAGTTGTGGATAAAAGAAATTGAAAGTGGTAAAAACAATACATACGTAAGATATGGTGATACTTCGGCACAGTTGATCAACACGTGAACGTGGGCTGACTTCCACTCTTCTCCCGTTAACCAGGAAGTCATCTCCTTTCCAGCATGACGACCGGGAAGGCAAAATACTGATAAGGCTAGCGGGTGTCTTTCACTTTCAATTTCTATTTTGTTCCTGTTATTTGTTGGTGTCAGCATGAAGTTCGTAAAATAATGGGAACAGAAATGGATTGTCTCACGATGTAAGTAAGTTGCACAAATAGATCTTTCAACCCTGGCCTTATTTTTCACCGACCGTTTTGAGTCACCCATAAATCTACAAAATAACAAGGTTGATGATATAAATTGATACATTTAACCCTTCAAGTGAATATTTATTTTAAAGAATATTTTATTATATTACCTTTCGAATGGATACATCCATCTATATTGAACCGGTCCACCAAGCCTAGCTTTATGTGCAAGATGCACTGGGAGATACTCCATAGAGTCAAAGAAACCAGGGGAAAATACTCTCTCTAACTTACAAAGAATGACTGGTATGTTGTGCTCCATCTTTATAAGATCATCCTCTCTCAAGGTTGCAGAACACAAATCTTTGAAAAATTGGCTGAGTTCAGTAAGTGGATTTAAAACATTTGACAGCAAAGAACTAAATGCAATAGGAAGTAAACACTCCATGAATACATGACAATCATGGCTTTTCATCCCAATCATGGTTCCTTTGTTCACATCGGCACATCTTGCCAAATTAGAAGAATAACCGTCTGGCATTCGAAGTTCTTTTATCCACCGACAGACTGACCTTGCTTGCTCAGCAGTTAAAGAGTAACAGGCTTTGAGTTTCAGGGTTTTCCCATCCGACCAAGTCGTCAAATGCAAGTCCTTTCGCCTACAGTAAAGCGGTAAGTCCAGTCCGGACTTATCGTTGTCTTTTGTTCTTCCTCTAACGTTCATCATTGTAAGAAACACATTGTCAAAAAAGTTCTTCTCAATGTGCATAACATCAAGGTTGTGTCTCAATAAATTATCTTTCCAATATGGCATATCCCAAAAAATACTTCTTTTAGTCCAATTATGCCATTGTCCATATCCTTCAAATCGATCCAATTTACCATGATCTGTGATTTTTGGCAGATCCATAACTCTGGCAAAAATCTGTTCGGATGTCAACCTTGGGGGTGGGCCATCTAATTCAACTTCCCCCTTCTTGAAGGCATTCTTATTCCATCTAAATGGATGATCACCTGGTAAAAACCTGCGATGTGAGTCAAACCGAGAACTTTTCCCCCCGAATTTCAAGGTAAAGGCCTTTGTATGCTCCATGCAATGCGGACATGCCATTTTACCGTGAGTACTCCAACCAGATAACATGCCATATGCAGAAAAGTCATTAATGGTCCACATCAGAGTTGCCCTCATTGTAACGTTCTTCTTTCGTGCAATATCATAAGTCAAAATGCCATTCCACAACCTTTTGAGACTGTCAATGAGAGGCTGTAAGTAGATGTCAATACCATCTGTTGGATTATCTGGACCCGATATAATACAAGTCAAGAACATATTAGGCTTAGACATGCACATTTCGGGAGGAAGATTGTATGGGGTAACAATAACTGGCCAGCAAGAATAAGGTTTTGCCGTTGATTGAACATACGGGGTAAAACCATCAGAGCATAAGCCAAGTCATACATTACATGGATCTGCTGCAAATTCAGGATGCACACGATCGAAGTCCTTCTAAGCTTCACCATCACATGGGTGGCGCAACATACATGAAGTGCTTCTATTCTCATAGTGCAACGTCATTTTGTCTGCAGTCTGTGCTGATGCAAACATTCTCTGAGCCTTAGAATAATTGGCAAATAAACCATTGCCTTCCGTGGAACTAGTTTTTGTCTACCCTTCGCATTATCAGTGTGTGAAATATACGTTGGCTCACCACAAAATTTGCATTCAACCAGCGCTCCATTGTTTTTACCGAATTCGTTATCGTAATATAACATACACCCTCTCACACAACAATCAATCCTTTTAGATTCCAACCCCAACTTGGACACTCAGCTTTTAGCCTCGTAATAACTTTTTGGCAAACCATCTCTGATAGGTGACAAGTCCAACATCATCTTCGTTACAAGATCCAAGCACACATATGTAGCACCACAGTTTGACTTAAGAGCTAAAAGCCTCACACACATTGATAACTTAGAGTCTGCAAACCCTTCAAACAACGGCTTATTTGTTTCTAACAAGAGATTATAAAATTTTTGTGCTGTCTCGTTTGGAAGTTCATCTGTGTCATCATACTGTTGCTTCTCGAATGATACGTTGACCCCCAAGGTATCACAAACCATATCTTGCATCAATTCAATCTGCTCACCATATCCCGTATGTATGCAACTGCTTGAAGCACCTATATCGCCAACCCCTAAATCAGCCCGAGGCAACTCTTCACCATGCCTAGTCCAAATCCAGTCGTTAGGCCTAAATCCAACATTCTGCAGGTGATATATGACATCACTTTGGCTCTTGATCCTTCTGCAATCGCAATTAAGGCACAAACATCTAATCCCTCCATTAATTTCAAAATCTTCATGTGCCATTGCGACTCGGACAAAGTGATCAATCCCATCGCAAAAAGATTGTTTCAAAACCCCTCTCCCTGGATACAACCTATCGTACATCCAACTACGACTCGAAGGGAAAATTTTCATCTTCTGCATGTCAAAAAAAAATGACAATTTCAGCAGCACGACGTTCTTACAACCACTCTCTTTCTTTAAATGGTATGACCCTATCCCATTCGAGGAAAAACTTTTTCAGAACTCGTATAATAGTCATTCCTTAATTCTCATATCTTATACTTGACAAAATTTCGGCAGCATTTCCCATTGGTCTCTGAGTACACAAAATGATCGCAGTTATGAACACCGCGATCAAGTATGCACCCAGAGAACAAAAGGAAATGAATTGAACCAAAATTTCATCAAATATAAAGATACGAGAATTAAGCAACAACTATTATACGAGTAAAGAAAAAGTTTTTTCCCAAACTGTCCGACTTGGACAATTCAAGGTTCAATATACAATGAGCATATGGTACTAAAAGAGTACATGCACTCAATAATATATTGAACCTTAAACAGGAAGCTAAGGCTTTTCTCCGATACTAATAACAAAGAAAACTAATAACAAAGCAAATGATTCACTAAAAATCAAAAGTAGAGATGATAGAAGTAGAAAATCTACTTGGTCATTTAAAAAGAAATAGGTTGGAAGTTGATATCCTCTTAAAGGATAGAATTAGACAAGCAGAAGTGGCAAGGAAAAGAAGTACAGAGAGATGTGCAAAGCAAATTGCATACAACGATAGAATTAGATCTGTCTTTTTGTTTACTTTCTAATTCTTCTATTTTCTATTCTGTTCTAATTTTAATTCAAGATCACTTTATCAAAAGAGATAGATAGCATCCTTCAAAAGCACGTTAGATAGAAGCAGACGATCATGAATAATATGATGAGGAGTTCTGATCTCATAGATGCAAAAAAATTAGCAGAAGAACATATGCTCAACATATTGTACTTCCCAAGTAGCTACCTAAAATACTAGGTTTATTTTTTCCTATAAATGGATTGTTCGGTCCTTTAACATTCTTAGTAAGGCAAAAATGTTGATTTTCCCTTCATGTCAAAGGCATCATCGCAGATAAGGTCATTCTTTTGACTTTATCTATTTAAGAATCAAATTGGCATTGACTGCTTAGGTACTGAGTAACTGAATCACACTATTTATTTATTTGATACTTTCCCAGTTACAAACTAACATTATTCTAGTGAATCTATTGAATATTGAATGGAACAATACTATGTTTTGTAAAGAACTGCCTCATCTTCCATGTTGATTTCATTTTTCTCTTACTTTAACATTTTTTAATCTATACCATTATATAATGGGGATGGCCTTCAATAACTGCCTTTTTTGGCTTCCTAAATTACTTTCCTATTTTACCCCTTTACTCCACGTACTGTTACCAACCTTTGTCAGTTACGTTGTTCCATAATTACGACCTCTTTTTCATTTTTTTTGTTACACGGTTCTCAGATGGAAACCGCTTTACCCCTCCTTTTTTCTTCGAAGTTCAAAAAACAACGCCCTCTTCTCATTCTCACCCCACCTTCACGTTCTCTCTTTCCCACAACCTTCCCTGGTAACTCTCCCTCTCTTCTCACTCACTTTTTCTTTCAAAGTTTATATTTTCAATGCACATATAGATTAGTTTTTAGATTTTAATTAGGTTTGTTGATTGTAATTAATGTTTGTTCATATATTTTCAAGCCCTCATTTTGTTTTGTGCTTTGAGATCTATATATGTTGCACCGCATGTAAATTATCTTCCTTATTCTTTTTTTTCTAAATTCCAAATATGTTCTTGGATGACAGAAGAACCAGAATTTTCATTTTTTTTTAATTCCAAATAAATGTTCTACTTCCCTTTTTTTAGTTACGAGTTTTTTCTTCTTTAGTCATGTATGACTATTTGGATATGTCAAATTGTCAATATTCTAAAAAGCCTCCATTTTGATGCGTTGTATATACTATAGGTCGAAGTCTAAAGAAATGAAGCAAGTGGTTCACCAAATTTGCAAGTAGAAAGAATGTCACCCCTTGTTACCGAAAGTTTGAAAACTGAAACTCTGGAGGAAAATGGTGGGTAAGTTCTATTCCCTTATTTGCTACTTGATGATTTGTTGTGCATTTACGCTTGGGAGAAACCATTAAGGGGTCCTGTTGATATATCTCTTCTGTTTGCATATTCTCAAGCTATAAAGTAGATTAAATCACTAATATATATCTAGTATTCCTTGTGTTTTATTCTCAGGTTAACATTGAATTGCACTGTGATTTTCTAAATTTCTATTTTCATTTGTGGTATTATTTGCTCTGCTAAGCACTTCCTTTACGGACCCTTTCCATTTCCATTTCCTCTATGAAAAATTTATTTTCCACTCATGTTCAATTTACTTACGCTTCTATCGGATGTTGGTTTCATGAAGGCTAAGATATAGCTTTAAGATGTGCAAAGCAAATTGCAGCCAAGGATAGAATTAGATCTATTTTTTTTGTTTCTCTACTTTCTAATTCATCTATTTTTTATTCTATTCTAATTTTAATTCAAGATCACTTCATCAAAAGAGATAGATAGCATCCTTCACAAGCATGTTATATAGAAGCAGACGATCATGAATAATAAGTCGGTGTGGGGGTCAACAACCAACCCTTTTCCACCAAAAAAGAACCGACATTTCAAGCATCAAAGCATGATAAAAAAATATTCAATAATACTATTTAAAGCACGAAATCACTAACAACAACATAATCTTATAACATACATCACTTCAAAATTCCCTCTGTGGAGAGAACTATGAAGGAAATCAAATAAAAAATGTCGGTGTGGGGGTCAACAGACAACCCTTTTCCATCCAATAAGTCAACCGACATTTCGTTAGAGTTCATACCTCGATCACAGAGTAGTGGCACGAGCAGTGCTGCGAAAGAAGCTTCTCCTCAAATGTCAACTTCAAACTGCAAGACACGAGACAAACCTAGCCTACTGTAGTGGAGAACTTGCTCGAACACCTGTTTTGAACAGAACCCACAAAATCAAACTTACAAAGAACATAATACACTTGATTTTTTATTCATTAAACTATCGATAAAGAGAGGAAACCTACACAAGTTCCAAAACAAGTTCCTTATGTTTTTTAGTTCCTAAACATAAGCAAACAATATTTTTCCCAGCGGTAAATTTATAAATGTTACTATGATCAAATCAGAAGCCTAAACAATATAGGAACACCAGCAAGTATACCTACCATAAGCTTTAAAGAATCAATATATACACACACGATCACTTAATTGGTATAAAGTTCAACTAACAAATTTCATTAAAAAGCAGTATCCATAAAAATTACACCATTATTGATCTGAGACTTACCAAGAACCACGATTAAGAATGGCAGGTCCTCTAACTCGACCGCCTATAGGCCTATAACACACCAAACATCAGCACATAATCTGAAGTAGTATTTATCTTTTTCCACAACAAAAAAATACCAGTGATGAAAGACTTCAATTTTCCACAAAAAATAACAGAACTTTGAAACATTAGAGGAAAATGATATTTCCCACTTGCTGCCTATTTTGATCATGTAGTGAGTATGGACATCAATTTTCAGAAATCAAAAATAGATATGTACTAATGACATAGCAGATGCATAGGCATTACAATCTGGTAATTTGGGAAAATATGAGAAAGGAAATATCTGATTGAGTACTATATTCTCTTTCAACCACAGCAGCCTCCTAAGGTCTAATACTAACAAGAATTTCACTTCACACCTCTGAAATTTCTCACAACTTGGCAATGGCATTCCCCTAAACTAGTACAAAACTACAATCTTCAAGTTCAAGGTTTGCAGTTAAAGAATCAGTCAAATTTTAGATAAACTTCTAACTAGTAAACGAAACAACATTAAGTACAAAACAATTCACAAAGACAAGGATTTCAGACCAATATTGAAAGAAGAGAGACAAAATAACCAAACCAGAAACTCAAATGAAACAAAGGAAAAAGCACCAACCTCACTTTCAAAGGACAGAAGCAACTGGACGTCCTCTACTCTCCGGCGAGGAGTCAAGACGGCACGTTTGCTGTGCGGAGAGGGTTGATGTACTCTCTGTAACACCCAAAAAAAAAAATCAAACAATAGTGAATAGCAAAAAAATCAAACGAAAGAGAGTGACAAACAACAAGAGATAGATGATACCTGTTAAGCGAAAGAGAGTGACTCTCCAGCGAGGAATCAACACACGAACCCGGCCAAAATAGAAGAATTCGCGGAGAGAGAAGCAGGTGAATCCGTGGTGGTGGTCGTCTTTCTTGTGTGTGGTGGTGGTCACCATGGTCCAGGGAGGGTGGGGCTGGCTGGTGGCACCGGAAAGACGAAAAAGGGGGAAGAGAGCAGAGAAGGTCGCCATCTGGTTGAAAAATAGAGGAGAATGAAAAATGGAGGAGAAGGCTCGTGGTCCGGTAGAAACTGGATATTACCGACGGCCACATTAACCTTACCAGGCAGACTCTGACTGTCGGTACATGACATGACATTGCAAGCGGCCTTAATCAGATCTGACAAGCCAGCTGGCAGTCGGTATTTGAAAGCGGAGGAACCCTAAAATTGGGAGAAAATAGGTAACGGGATCCCGATGCCTTTTTACCGACGGGCTATGACCATCGGAAAAATCCCGGGATTTTCGCCGGCTTTAGCCTGTAAAAGCTGTCGCATACACCTACGGTGTATGACAGGCTGGCTTTACCGACGGCTAAAGCCGTCGAAAATCCCGGTATTTTTCCGATGGTCATAACCCGTCGTTCGGTAACCTACGTTGTATGACGGGCTGGCTTTACCGACGGCTAAAGCCGTCGGAAATCCCAGGATTTTTTCGATGGTCATAGCCTGTCGGTAAAAAGTCGTCGGTATCCCCGATTTTTCTTGTAGTATTATTCATTAGATGGATCTGTCTCAGAAAGTTTTGGCTCTGTGCACAATTCACCCTCTGGTCTATTGAGTTAAGTCTGGCATTAATTATCTGGTAAGAGCTGATGACGTCAGCATCTTATATCTATGCTCTGTTGAAAAAGCTCTGTTAGTCAATGCTCTGGTGAGATGGTCTGGTAGACTATACTCTGGTAAGACTAAGCTCTATTGGGACTACACTCTGTTTGAACCATGATCTGGTGTAAGAATGCTCTGGTAGATGAACGCCTTAGTGAAACGCTCTGGAAGAAATATACTCTGATACAAATATGCTCTAGTAAACAGAGTATCACTGTTGTCAAGAAGCGTCTGATAGAAGATGCCACGGGAATCCAACCAAGCTGAGCAAAGCATTAAAGTCTATTTCAAGCATTAAAGGATCATCATTGATGGCCCTTTAATGTATGAGGAATTGAAGGCCAAATAGAATGTCAACGGAAACAATCATTCAATTTGTCTTGCTCTGAAAGGATCTCATTTTCAAAAAGGATCACAAAAGGACATATATTTTTTATTGACAATAGTGTCAGTGTATGGAATGGAAAGTTGAAAAGGACACGACGCACTAAAAGCCACAAAAAGTGGATCTGAATTTTTATCCGCTGGTGAAGGACCTGCTTAGGTTACAACGACACTATTTGAATATCTTGCTATACATACCATCTTCAAATCAGTGAAGAAGGTTAGACAAGTAAGCAACCAAGAAAATATTCCAAGCATTTTGAGACCAAGAGAACTGCACTCAAATATTTTATTCTTTCTTCAAGAAAGCTTTTCTATGCTTAAGTTTTTCATTGCTTACTCTCTCGTGTTGAGAGCTTGATTATATTGTTTCAAAATCATTTTTGAATATACTTGTATTTAGCCCAGTAGTGGCTGTATTTCCTCAGAGGTTGACCGTACTAAGTCGTTCTGAGAAGTTGAGAGTATAACCAGTTTGACAGTAGTATACTCTTGAGTTTGTAATCAGTTTATTATAGTAGCTACCAGGTGGTAGTGAACTAGTATAAATCGTTGTGTCTTACTTCTTCTCTTATTTTTACTATTTCTTAAAGTTATTTTTGCTTGAGAGTTGTTTTGAAAAAAGGTTTACAAAATCACAAGTATCTGGAAAGATTTCTAAAACCCAATTCAAACCCCTCTTCTTGTGTTTTTGTCACGTTCACCTTCTTTTTGTTCCGCTTGGCTATTGCTTTAGCTATATGTAATTTTTTCTATTTTGGCGGTGGAAGAAGCTCCTATAAAGCTGTCATGATCGACGATTTCCCACTTGGCTGCAGGTGATCGACGAGACTCTACACCTTTTGAGATTTCACTTGCTTCAGTTATAAAATTTTTGTTATTTGCTACGATTATAATATTTAATGAGAAATATAATTCATTTGCAGCTGAAGTGAGAGTACTATAGAAAAAAGGGGAAGAATTGATAAAACATGCATTCTTGAACTCAAATAATTGAAGGCAGTTATCAAAGAGGTCCTGTGATTATGGACAAGCTTGTATGATATATATGCATCAAGGTCGCTATTGTAATCAAGGTTTCCAATATCGTTCCGGTACAAGTGATGCGCCCGTGACAGAACGATATAGGCAACGGCCGAAATCATGTTTGACTGAAATAACGGTGTGAATGAAAATCACAAAAAATGGTCGCGACAAAACGGTTTTGCGGCCGCGACGGCCTTGACAAAATGCCGTTCTTGAAAAAGAACCGGTACAGACTTTTTTCACCCAAAACCTTGTTTTAAAGCCAATAATTTCAAAGAAAACCAGGTATAAAAGACGATCTTTTCTGATCTAAAAACCCTAGTCTCATCTCATTATGCCTCTCTTGCTCTCGCATCTTGCCGTTGCCGCTTCTGGTTCATTGACGACATCACGATTCACGGCAGCGTAGACCGTGTCGGGGTTCTTTGCGCACAAGAGTGGTTCTGTGGTTTGATCTCCTCGAGTCACTCAACAGGTATCTTTCATTCTTCCAACCTGAGTTGTGTGAGTTATTGTGTGCCAGTGTCGTTCTTGTTATTCTCTGGCCTTGCTTCGACCTCCTCATCTTCGTTCATGTCACACACTGAAACAGGGGATTGAGAGGGGTGACTAGAGGGTGATGGACTGGGTGGGAATTGGGACTTGAGAGGGCTAAGAACCGAAAATTTCAAAGGAAATTTGAGACATGAGATGAGAGTTGAGTTTTGATGAATGAGAGGAAAATGAAAATTTCAGAGGGAGGGAATTAGGGGTGTACACGGGTTCGGGTCGACCCGGTGACCCGATGGCCCAACCCGCACCCGATCCAGTGTTGGCCCGATCCAACAAAATTCGGGTCAAAACTGACCCGAACCAAACAAGCTCGTTCACTAATGGTTTGGGCAACGGATGTTGAAATCCAAACCCGCCAACCCGGTCACCCGACCCGGGGGGGATTCATTTCTTTTTTTTTGACTTTTTTTATACTCAGCTGCGTAGCCTACTTCACAAATCACAACTTCACTGTCTTCACAAATTGAACAAATCACAACTGACGATGCTCACAAATAACAAATTGAGACATACTCTCACAAGTTATCGTACTGGACCAAGAATTTGTCGGAGGCGACGCAGCTGACGATGGTACCGGAGAACCATGAGCCGCCGCCACGCTCGATGCTCACTTCCACTGCGTAGCCCGGTTTGAACTTGGGTTTTGAAGCCATCAGTTTCCGCTTTAGGGTTTGACGCTGTGTATTGTGATCGCACGAATTGAAAACGAAAGCGAGAGGGAGATCTCACGCAGCCACGGTGGGAAGAAACTCGCCCCATCTGTAACCCTGAATTTCTCTGCAGTCACCGTCGACGCTTTCTCTGACAATCGAGCCAACCAAACCTACGGAAAGCTTCTCGTAACCAATCGCATCTCCCAAATCCCGATTTCCAATTCATTTCATTTCAGCTCTCCACGGCACCTCCTCCACCTTCGCTTTCTGCTCCTCCACCGTCGCTTTCTGCTCCCAATCGCACCTCCTCCACCACACCTCCCACGGCTTTGCTCGCGCCGCTTTCTGCTCCTTCTTCCCTTTCGCGTGGGTATGAAATGCTTCTGATTTGATTTGCTCCTTCATCTGATTTGCTTCTAATTTTCTTCTATATTGAGCTTCTGACTTGCTTTTTGTTATGAAATGCTTTTTGTTATGATTTGCTTTTTGTTATGAAATGCTTTTTGTTATGATTTGCTTCTGATTTGCCAACACTCATTCCCACCAAGCAATGCCAATTATAACATGTTAAATCTGTTTCTTTTACATTTATTTCAATGAACATGTTAAAAATGGACAAGGTTTTATTCTATATAAATTGTGATCTTGAATTATCTTTTATATTATTTTGTAGAACAAATGGAACCAAGTGGCAGCGGGAGTGTTAATCCTATTGATGTGATGTCGTCAGTGATGAGTCCCGCACAACGAGTGCAAGAGCCTCTGACACAAGAAGTAGAAGGACAAGAGCCTCCATTACAAGAAGTGCCACGAGAAGAGGTAACTAAAAAAAGACCTGCTAGAGCCCCTTCTGCTGCTTGGGCACATTTTACTAAAAAGGGTAATGATGCTGTATGTAATTATTGTGGGAAACCATATAAGGCAAATAGTTCTACTCATGGAACTTCTAACATGCTTAAGCATTTAGACAAGTGTATCAAAAATCCGAATAGGGTAGTTGATAAAAAACAAAAGACAATTGTCCTTGGAACGATAAATGAGGAAGACCCTACTACTATTGGTATGAAACTTGTTGATTTTAATCAAGAGCAAACACGAATTGTGCTTGCAAAGATGATAATTATTGATGAGCAGCCTTTTAAATATGTTGAAAATGAAGGGTTTAAATTATTCATGGCTGAGGCATGTCCTAGGTTTAAGATTCCTTCTCGTGTCACCGTTGCAAGAGATTGCATACAACTTTTTTATGAAGAGAAAGAGAAGTTGAAATCCCTTTTTTCTGCAAATAAACAAATGGTTTCACTTACCACTGATACATGGACATCAATTCAGAATTTGAATTATATGGTAATAACATCTCATTTTATTGTTGAGGGGTGGGAATTGAAGAAGAGAATATTAAGGTTTGGTCCGATTGGCGATCACAAAGGTGAAATCATAGGGATAACCTTGGAGAATTGCTTGAAAGAATGGGGGATTTACAACATTTGTTGTGTAACTGTTGATAATCTTTGCATTAATCTGTGGCTATTGCATATTTAAATAGAAACATGAGTGTTTGGAATGGTGAAGTTTGTTTAATGGTGAGTACCTTCATATGAGATGTTGTGCACACATATTGAACTTGATTATTCTTGATGGAATGAAGGAAATTGACGTCAATTAGTAGAATAAGAAATTGTTTGTAAGTTTGTTAAGGGTTCTCCTAGTAGGTTGGCTACTTTCAAGAGGTGTGCACAAGCTGTGAATATAAGTTGTCAGGCAAAACTAACACTTGATGTTCCAACTAGGTGGAACTCCACTTATATGATGTTGGATGTTGCTGAAAAATATGAACAGGCATTTTATCGCCTAGAGTATGATGATGCTGCATATATGATCACTCTTGTTAGTGATCACGGAGGATGTCCTAGTCCAACTGATTTTAATTGTGCCCGAGTGTTTGTGAAGTTTTTGAAGGTTTTCTATGATGCAACCTTGGCTTTTTCTGGTTCATTGCATGTTACATCTAACTCTGTTTTCAAGCAGCTTACTGATATTCAGAAAACATTGAATAAGTGGAAGCATAGTGATGATTCAACCTTGATGAAGATGACTGCAAATATGCAAGTTAAGTTTAACAAATATTGGGATAGTGGTGAGATAAACTATCTTTTGTTTGTGGCTGTTTTCCTTGATCCCCGTTATAAGCTTTACTATATTCAATTTTGTTTTAAAAAAATGTATGGTGATGAGAAGTGCAAGGAAATGATGTCAAAATTAGTAGACCTCATCCATAAATTGTTTGAGCTATATGGTTGAATATCCTGTTTATGTTGAAAGTCGTAGTTCTACTACCTTGGCTTCAAACATTGTCTCACAATCTACTGCGAGTAATGTTGAGGAGGATGAGGATTGGGATGCTGCTTTTACAAAGGATATGATGGAAAAGCAAGGTGAGGTGCAAAGAAATGAGTTGGAAAGGTATTTTGGGGATGGTGTTGAAAAGGACTCTCCTACATTTAACATTTTGAAGTGGTGGAAAGAGAAAACAAATAATTATCATGTTCTTTCCCACATGGCTAGAGATATATTAGCTATTAGGTGTCTCTTGTATCATCCGAGTCCGCATTTAGCACAGAGGCCGAGTCCTTGATTCATTTCGTAGTTCCTTAAATGCTACTATAGTTGAAGCTTTGATTTGTACCCAAAATTGGATCAAGTCTCCTAAGGTGATTAATTTAGAAGCTGAGTTGGTTGAAGTGCAAAAGATTGAGTCAGGTAAGAAGGCTTTATTTTAACTTTCAAATTTATTTTTATTTGTTTATCATAATTCATATTGTTTGCTAATGAGGTTGTGTATTGTGTTAAAATTTTTAGAGTTATGCGGATTAGTTTCAATTGATATTGGTGTTGTTCTTCTTTGGGGACACTGACCACATCTTACACTCCAGCTACATCTTAAGGTATCTGTTGCTATTGTGTTTATGCAGTTTTATTTTCAAGATATATGTTCAGTTTTCATCTCATATTTTGTTATTGTGTTTCTTTGCAAGGTTTCTTCTTAGTGTTATTCTTGATTTGGAGTGAAATCTTTGCTCTGTTATTTCTGTTTTACTACTTTGGCACAAGTGATATGTTATGTTGCAAGATCAAATGAAGTGATTAATGTTTATGCTAGGAAGTTGTGCTTGTGACACTGTTTGTAATTTGTGGGAGTTGCTTTCAATTTTATTGTTCTTAACATATGCCTTTAGAATTGTGATTTAAAGTTTTTTTGGTTGTGACACTGTTGTATGGTTTCATAACAGTCAGGTTTGTAAATTTTTTTGTGCCATGCTATATCTTATTCGTAATTTGTTTGGTTGATTGATATACAAGAAAACTGTTTGAACATAGTGTAAAAAAAGTCTCTTATTGACAAAAGCTAGAATTTTGAGGAGGATGATTTTTAGAAGCCTCCCTTGGGGGATCATTTTAAAATCAGGGAATGAGAACTCTTATTTTTTTTTTTCACTTCACAACCCGCGAGCCCATCCAACCCAACCCGGTCAACACCGGTTCGGTTCGGTTCGGGCCATTTAGAAAAACTGCGGATTTTTTTTGAAATCCAAACCATTCAAAGTGATCGGATCGGGCATCAAATTTGGCCAAAATCCATCCAAACTGGCCCATGTTCTCCCCTAGAGGGAATCATTTGAGAGCGTGAGTTGAGAGGAAAATAATCCCCTTCTTTCTGCGGCAACCAACGTATTTGACCCCACCGAATCCGTTATTTCTTTTTTTTTAGTTTTATATTTTATTACACGTGGACCAGAGGCAGATTCACTTAACAATACAAAAACATGTGGACCAGATTCATTTTTTTTATAGGCTAAATTATAAAATTGGTCCTCTACGTTTATTTTAGGTTTTAATTTGGTCATCTATATTTTATTTGTTTCGTTTTGGTCTCCTACGTTTCAAACTTTACAACATATTGGTTCTTTCTGTCACTAAAAGCCAATTGTCCGTAGGTAAAAGTCCATTTTGAAACGTACAAGAAAACCTATACTGACGGACAATTGGCTTTTAGTGACGGAAATGACCAACTTGTTGTAACGTTTGCAACATAGGAGATCAAAACGAAACAAATAAAACGTAGAGGACTAAATTGAAACCTAAAATAAACATAGAGGACTAATTTTGTAATTTAGCATTTTTTATACAATGTGGATCAGATATTTGATTCGTTTGTTTCAATTTCAATTAAATAATGTATATAACAATAAGAGCAAAAACCCAATTTGGTCCCCGACAAAAATTACGGAGACTAATTTAGTCCCTGATAAATGAAAAATATCAATTTGGTCCTTAAGAATTTCAAATGTGTTTTAAGATAATTTCTAGGGACATTTTAGTCTCTATTAGGGACTAATTTGACACATATTTGAGATTCTTAAATACCAAATTAGTATTTTTCATTTCTCAGATACTAAATTGATCTCCGTGATTTTTTGTTGGGGATCAATTTAGGTATTTACTCTCACAATAATGTATATCATTTAATTGATTTCATTAATTAGTTGATGTCAAGTTAATTGATTTCATTAATTAGTTGGTGTCAATTTAATTGATTATCATTTAACTAATCAATTAAAATAATTCATTATCTTTAAAAAAAGATTTTTATCATTTTTACTTTTTTCATTGGATGAAAGAGAATAATGAGAAAATTAAATTACATTTATTATTGTAATATTTGATTTTTAATTGTCTTATGGCTTTTATAATTTATATTTGATTTTTTTAATTTATAAAATTACATCATTTATTTGCAGATTAGTTAAACAATGCCTCCAAGAGAAGAATTTCCAATCGGTAGGGCAGAAGGCGCTTCGAGTGATGACATTGGTTGGCACTTTGGAATTCGGAATACTTGTACCGGGTAAAAATAGAAATAGTATACAATGTAAATTTTGTGCAAGAGTAATAACCAGTGGAATTACTCGGTTGAAGGAACATCTTACAGACATTCCAGGAGAAGTTAAAGGATGTGCTAAAGTCACAACTTTTGTTAGAGAAAACATGATGAAACTTCTATTAGACAGTAAAGCGGAAAAAAAATGATCATCAAAAAAGAAAGGAAGAATTTGTCTCACGTTTAAGAGGGGATGAAGATGATGACCTTGAAGGTTTTATTGATGAAGATGCATCTATGAGACAAGCTACACAAGAAAGCATGATGTCACAGAGACAATGGGAAGATAGACAAAGATTTCGTGCAAGTGGCATTTGTACTAGTGGTAGTGGAGCTTCTTGTCAATATCAACGAGGTGATCTTCAACAAAGATTGAGGGCTGTAGATGTTATCTAGAAAGAAATAAAAGTACGAAGCAAACAAAAATTGGCGGAGGAATGATGAAAACCATGAGAAACAAGTTAGCAGCGGCGGTATATAAATTGATAATATATGAGTGTCTACCTATGAATTTGAGCACTCCTCCTTGGCTACACATGTTAGATGAAACTGCAAAGTTGGGACTAAGTATTAAATTTGCTTCTCCTTATGAAATTTCATATATATACTTGAACAATGAATATAAGGACATGCAAGATTATATAAATGAATTAAAGCCAGTATGGAAAGAAAGGGGGGTGACTATAATGTGTGATGGCTGGACATAGTCTCTAGGATTATTTTCTTTGGGCTTTTTGTCACCGAGTTTCTTCTCATCGGGCTTCTTCTTTAACGATTTCTTGTCAAATTCTGCGGAGCCGGAAACATCTTTCTCATAAATCCTCGTATCTTTTTCTACCACTTTTTCTTCTTTTATAGCTTGCTCTACTCATAAGTTTTAAGGCAAAGTTTTTTCCTTTCATTTTAATTTTGAACTTATTTGTGCCTTTTAAATCTTTAATTATGCAATGTTTGTCTTTAGACAAGTAGAGAGAATGAATATATATATATATATATATAGAGAGAGAGAGAGAGAGAGAGAAAACAAGTGAGAAAACTATAATGAGATACACTACAATGTGTAGTGACCCTCATATTTATATTACTAAGTTAAAAGAGTAGTACATAAGAAGAACATGTGGGCCGAGCCTATATACTCAAGACTAAGTCATAATGACTCTTAATTAGGGATGGCAAAAAAATCCGTACCCGTGGGTACCCGCGGGTAAAACCCATCATGGGCACGAAATGGGTAGTTAAATGGGTACCCCTGTGTAAAATAAACGGATTTTTCAATATCCGTTAATTAACGGGGCGGGGGCGGATAGTAAGGTACCCGTGCCCGCGGGTATCCGTACCCATAGCAAAATTACGTTATTACCCTTATACTATATATACCTAGTTAGAAAATTAGGTTATTTTCTAGTCTCATTTCTTACCCAGCTGCGTCGTTTTTCTCCCTGACCCTGCTGCGCCGTTCTTCTCCCCCAACCCTGCTGCGGCCGAACGAAGTGAACCCCACCCTGTGCGCTGCCATTCGCCTTCATTAGTCCACTCCTCTTCCGTTCGCGCGCACCACCACAGTCTTACCACGCCTTACGTTCAAGACGCTCGCCAAGACCGCCACCAGATTCGCACACCACCACCGCCTTTACTAGTCAACTCCACTACCCTGAGACTTCCGTTCGCACGCACCCCCACCGTCTTCTTGCACATTCGCGACTTCGCGCACCACAGCCTCCCCTTTACTGCCTCTGCTCTTAACCTCTCACACCGGTATGTATTTTTCTTGAACGATTTGTTCTGTCATTTTTTTCTTTTTTGGTCATGCGTTCTGTTTTGCATCTTTTTCATAGATAGTTCATCAATAAAGATTTTAGTCTTATGGATAATATTGCTACAGCTAAGATGGATTGGATTTGATTGATTTATTGAGTTGAGCTTCAATGTTGGTTTATTATTTTATCCACTTAACCTTGAAATTTTAACACTGTTTGTGCATCATGTTAATGAAGTATTTGTGCATCATGTTGTTGTATATTTTAACAGATTTCTTTGTAGAATGTCTATGGAAGAAGCCTCGAGTCCTATGGACAATGAGCTACAGCAATTGGAAGTCACAACTAATGTGGATGGATCCAAAGTGGGTGAATCTCCTTTGGGTGTTGATGCTATAGATGTAGAGGTTAATTCAACTCCCCAGGAAACTCAAAGCCAACTTCCAGCTGATATTGAAACTCTTCGAAGAAAGCAAACTTCAGATGTTTGGAATCATTTCAAAAGGCAAAAAATAGATGGAAAGTGGAAGGCTATTTGCAATTATTGTGGCTCAAAACTTTTGGGTGAATTAAAGCAAGGAACATCACACTTGCGTAACCACTTCAAAGCTTGCAAACTTCGAACAACTCGAGATATAAGGCAAGCTTTTATCAAAACTGAGAAAGTTGGGAATGAAACAATAGTGGTTGGTTCTTATGCATTTAATCAAGACACAGCAAGGCGTGCAGTTTCTAAGATGATAATTCTTCATGAGTGGCTTGGATCTCCTAATTCTGTTATTCATAAAATAGCTAAAACCATGATTGAGAAATTTGACAAGTATTGGAGTGATATCAATGGGGTGATGGCTATAGGAGTTGTGTTAGATCCTAGGTACAAATTTGTCCTTTTAGATAGTCTGTTCCCTGAAATTTATGGAGAGGAAGTTGTTGTTGAAATTGCTAAAGTAAAATCTATTTGCCAAGATCTTGTAAGTGAGTATGATATGAAAATCAAGGGGAAGGAGGCTGTTTCTTCAACTTCAAACCAAAATGTAGTAGATGTTGGTGATGTTGGAAGAAAAGAACGTTGGAGTGTGTAATGTTTTACTTCTGTTGTTGTCTCATCTTTTTTGGATGTTGGTCTAAATATGTAGTGGCATTTGGAGGTTAGCATTTGGAGCTAGTTTATGTGAAAAACTGCATTTGATGTAATATGTATGGCAGCCTGGTTAACACATCACAGTTTCATAGGACAAGTGTTATCAAATCTCTTCTCATCCATGATATGTCTTATCCATATTAATTCACAAGTAGTTTGAGCCTTAGCCTTGTATCCTGCTTCTGCACCACCACATTTTGCTTCTTACTTTTCCAAGATATCAAATTACCTCCCAAAAATACACAATATCCTATGGGCTATGGTAGGTTTTTGGTCCATAGGAGATCTTGTCCAATCTGCCTGCATAAGAAAGCCTCCGCTTGCATATGTCCATGATCTCGTAGAATTTTCAGGGCTAAAGAAGCCCAAGGTGAAGTTACCGCCATTGAATGTTTCAGGGGCCTTGATGAACTAGGATGATGTGATGGTGTCTAGTAGTTTTTATTTTTGTAGATCATGGTGGATTTTAGTCTTCATAAATGACCCCTTTTTCCTTCTTGCTTCAGTCTTCGCTCAACACAATTTGCCAATTTTGTGTGTGGCATATAGGACCAGTTTCCCTCAAGTTGCTCCTCGTCTTGTAATTACTGTATTAATAAAATAATAAAAATAAGCCATCCGCTGTTTATTAGATATATAATTCATAAAAAGTTAATTATTATTTATTGGAATCACGTCTAATCTAATCTAGTATCATCACCCAAAACTTATAGCTCTGAATTCAGTGGGTTTATCATACATTGTATTTGTATCGAAGCAGGAGAAGAGAATTGTCGTATATGGGCAGGAACAAGAATGTTAGGCATGAATGGCTCCTTTAGTTTTCAAAATATTTTATTTCTATTAAGTTTGTTATTCTAAAATGATTAAATATCGTTTTTTTAATTTATTATTATTGGTTGATATATTTATATATAATAAATACTGAATAAAAATAAAAGTATCAATAATGATAATGTTTTTATTCCCACAATTTAAGTATCTTTCATCTCTCATACAAAATGATGGAAAAATTGATAGATTGTAAACTATAAAATTCAAACAAAGTGGATGAAATGCATGAATATTAAAGTTGTAAACTATGATAGTAAAGTAGTACCACTTCAATATAAGGAAAATTTACACCAGACAATTATAATTTATAGGAGAATAATCTCTCCAAGGGTTACCCCTTCACAACATTGAGTCCTTGCTTAAGTTAACAAATGATACAATGCTGAATAATCTCCACTCCCTCTAAGCCTATATCCCCTATTTATACAAGAGACCCCTCCAACTAACTCTCTAACTAACCCACTAACTACTAACTAACTTTAACCAACTCACTCCTTACTTATATCCTAACATATTGTGATGTTGCATAAGATGGAATGCTAGGTGGTAAAGAATTTCCTAAAAATTGGGCTTAGGGCCTAACTCAATCCCACAAAATCGACTTATAAGATGAAGACTACCTAAACCTTATAAGCATTACTTAGGTTATATCTCTAGCCGGTATGAGATTCTCAACACACCCCCTCAAGCTCAGGATTAGACATCTTAAGAGTTGACTAATGCAAGTGGAACAATAGGGATCTCAACACACACCCTCACACCCAGAACCAGACATATAGAGCATGGACAAATGTGAGTGGAATAACATAGATCTGGGCCCAATAACAGATATATGATAGGCTTTGATACCATCTTAAATTTTGGGTTTAGCGTCTAACTCAACCCCCAAACCGGCTTCTAAGATAAAGACTGCCCAAGCTTTATAAGTACTACTTTGGTCATATCTTATGTTGATGTGAGACTCTCAACACACTCCCTCACGCTCAGGACCGGATATCTGAAGCGTAGACTAATACATGTGGAATAACAGGGATCTCAACATAATTAACAAGGCAATTATAGTATTTCATAGATGATAATACTCCCTCCGGTCCCATATATAAGAGACAAATGCACTTTCTAGGTTCATTGAATAACTGATGTATTTGGTCCAGATACATCAGTTATTCAATGAACCTAAAAAGTGCATTTGTCTCTTATATAAAGGACCAGAGGGAGTATTATCATCTATGAAATATTATAATTGCCTTGTTAATTATGTTGAGATCCCTGTTATTCCATCTGCATTAGTCCACGCTTCGGATGGGCAAACACTAGATAAGATAGCTTTGGAGTTCCCATAACACCACAACCATCTCAATAGCAAAGTTTTCAAGACTTAGAACTTCTGAGGTGACCTTCCATGGTATATTTTCTGACAAAGAAAAGGGTATACCTACAAAGTTCCAAGTTCAAGCAACCTTTCCTAGTACTAACATAATCTCCATTTCCTCCTAAAGACTTTGTAGAGTTCTTAATTGGCTATCTGCCATGAATATCTGAA
Organism: Calophaca sinica; assembly: GCA_037113605.1. Lineage (NCBI taxonomy): Eukaryota > Viridiplantae > Streptophyta > Magnoliopsida > Fabales > Fabaceae > Calophaca > Calophaca sinica. Next base: position 96,884,323 of record CM073733.1, on the reverse strand, counting down.
ATACTGAGCAAGTTTATAGAGTACAAGCCATCATTGCTTTCTTCAGAGGAGACTGAGCTCATCATATTCTGCCTCGGGATGAATGCTGGTTTCCTTGGTGGAGGAAGATCTATAATCTCACTATTTAGCATAGAAATTACAGCAGCCATAGTGGGCCTGTCTGCGGCAAATTCGTGTACACACAGAAGTCCTATGTGTATGGACCTAAAAATATACTTATGATGGATAGGATTATATATTCCTGGATCTATCAGAGATAAAATGTTGCCTTCTGTCCATTGTGTCCAGGCCTAAATTGAAAAAAATAAATATCAAACATTTGAGAAGGCTACAGAGCATCCAAGATTGAGCCAGGTAAGAATTTGAGACTTACAAATCCTAGAAGGGTCAGAAAATTCTCACTGTCATAAAAGCTTGAATTTCGTCTTCCACTAACAATCTCAAGTAGCAAAACTCCAAAGCTAAAGACATCTGATTTATCAGCAAACAGTCCTTGCATTGCATATTCTGGAGACATATAGCCACTGCATTGAAATATAAGACAATTTAATATCCATGTATGCCACTATAAACTTGGATAAAGAAGGTGTGGTGGTGTACTTACCAAGTTCTGACAACTCTTCTAGTATTTGCCTGATCTTCACTCCCTCCAAAGATTTTGGATTTAGTTCATTGTCTAGCAAGATATTACTTGCCTTCAAATCTCTGTATGATTTTTAGCGTGGAATCTCTGTGAAGATAAAGCAATCCTCGAGCTATTTCTTCTATTATGATACAACGTATACTCCAATCTAGGATTTTGCTTTTTGATGGATCTAATAAATCAAAAGGTAGAATTATGTTATTTTGAATATAGCATTACAAGATAAGTAGTCTAATTTAAATATGCAGATTAGCTTGCCCTCGAGAAAAACATATTAATGTGTTTCAAGACATCATTGGCCGTGAAACAATTGTTCATTGTGATAAAGCATTTTCATATATGATGAATAAAGTTTAACCTCAAAGCTTTGAATTGAATATAAGACAAAGGCTATAGGAGTGTCAGAGACTAACCAAAAAGAAATGCATCCAAACTTTTATTTGGCATGTACTCACATATCAACATATTTTCCTCTCCTTCAGCACAACAGCCGAGAAGTCTTACAAGATTGTGGTGTTGAAGCTTAGAAATCACCACTACTTCATTCATAAATTCTTCTAGACCGTGTCCAGATGCTTTAGAAAGTTTTTTAACAGCTATTTCTTGACCATCATGCAGTGTCCCCTGGAAGAGAAATGATGATATAGCCAATATAGACAATGACTTCAAATATGATTTAACTTGCTGCATTAATATACCTTGTACACTGGACCAAGACCACCCTGCCCAAGTTTATTGGATGAGTGAAAGTTGTTGGCTGCAGTTGCAAGCTTTCCAAAATTAAAGAGTAATAGCTCTTGGAGTTTAACCTATTCTCCAATTACGTTGTCACTTGTGTACATTTGGGATGTTTCTCTTCTGTTAAATTGTAGGAATCCTTTGCCCTTCTTCTTCCTTTGCCCTTCTTTTCTTCGTTTTTCGCCTAGTACAGACTCTAGGCTCTCCAACCTCCGAAGCCTCATAAACAGTTGCCCAATTCAGTGTGTTATCATCATCAAAGACCAACTCATTTCCAGCATCATCATCATCATCCATCCCTCCCACTAACCATTCATTACACTCATCAATATCATTGAGTGAAATTGGGTCAATTTCATTTCTAATATCTTGTCTTTGTTTGAGTTGTTGGTTGTATTTAACATAAACCAAATCATGCATCTTCTTATGGTCCAGCCTATTTCTCTTTTTTGTATGAATCCATAGTATAAAATAATTAAATAAGTATTAATTAGTTTCTTTCTAATCATATAACAAAATAATAGGCTTGACCATCAAACTAAATTAAAAAGATACCAAGAGTTATGACTATTACTTGTTCAAATACACTCCAATTGTGTTCACATTCTGATGCACTACATGTCAAGCTTAAGATTTTGATAGCTAGCTTCTACAAATTTGGAGCTTGGTGGGCCATATATCCGCCACCATTGAGCTACACAACCTATGCTTTAGAATTCAACATTAATACTTGAAAAATAAAATTAAATAACTAGAAGTTGTATTTTTAGATTCTCACCCGGAGCAAGAGTTTTTCTTTGTGATTTTGCAAAATCACATCCGAAGAGACCACCACCACTCTTATAAAGTGGCAACTCAGCTAGTATTTGTTTCTGCACTTCACTAGATGGCACCAACTTATTAATGCATTCATACAAGCCGTTATTGACCTCAAAATCAAACTCCATTGCTGGGTTGTCATAAAAGAACTCCGGGTTCAATAAGTGACTAGCCCCATGCAATGGCTTATGAAGTTGACAACTCCATCTTTCATCAATGATTTTAAACACATCTTTGTATTTGTCTTCATTGTTGTTGAAAGACTTCATCATTGTTTCTTTTGCCTTCTCCATTGCTTCATAAATATAGCTATGACCTTAAGAGTAAAAACTACGTGGTTCCAAAATGAAGGCACGAGGACAACCTTTGCCGCTTCCTTCCCCTTAGTGTCCCTAGACAACTTATTTGAGTTCCACTCATTTGAAGTAAACATCCTTCTAAGATTTGCTTTCTTTTTATGAAGCCTTTCTAATGATAGATAAGATGTAGCAAATCTAGTAACTCCATGTCTCACCAATTCCCTCTTGTTTGTGAAATGTCTCAACAAACTCAAGGTACTAGAATGGCTATAGATGCATCCAACAAGGCTGATTGCTCTCTTAATTGTCTTCTTTATCAAGGGAAGCTTTCCAATTTCTTCCAGTATCAAATCTATGCAATGGGCTGCACAAGGAGTCCAATAAAGATGCGACCTTTTGTCCTCCAACATCTTACTAGCTAAAACATAATTGCTTCCATTATCTGTGATAACTTGAACAACATTTTCTTCTCCAATCTCCTCCACAAGAGAATCAAGCAACTGAAAAAGCTTTTCACCCATTTTCACAAAATCTAAGCCATCTATGGACTTCACAAACATTGTCCCAGCAGAAGAGTTAACCAAAAAGTTAATTATGCTTCTTTGTTTTTGGTCGGTCCATGCATCTGACATGATTGAACATCCATGCTTGCTCCACTGCTCTTTATGATCTTTCATCAAATCTTTAGTGTATTCCAACTCCTTGCTTAGGAGTAGAACTCTAATATCATGATAACTAGGAACTGGAAAATGTGGTCCATAAGCACCAATGGTTGTAACCATATCTTCAAAGCTCTTTAACTTAATAAGGTTGAAAGATAATCCAGCATGGTACAAAAAACAAGCAATATATTGATGGACTCTAGCTGTTGTTTCTTTATCACATGTCTCCTTTATGTTGGCTTGTCTTAAATTCTCTTTCTTTCTCCTACTAATTGTAGCTTCAGGTTTTCTACAAAATAGATCCATTGGCCCCTTTTTAGGGGCATTCTTACTCCCCATAGCATTGCTAGGTTGTGTGCAATTGGCAACGTCGTCTTCACTTTCATAATATCCAAGACTTTCAAGGTTATCCAGCCTTCTAATATTAGCAATATCAATGTTGTCTTCCTTTTTTTTTTTGTCATTCACATATCCCCAGAGCTCTTCTCTAACTTCCTTTGGACACTTGGTGCAAGGAGCAACATTGCCCTTCTTCCCCATTAAATGTTGTTTGGCTCTTGTTATTCCCCCATTTGTGTTTTTTGTGCAGAAATTGCAGATAATAGTGTTGGTATCTCCTCCTTTAAATGGTTGGCAATATTTCCAGCCGGGTCAGTTCTATTAGCAGCCCTTAAATTGCCAGGGATAGCTGCTTCTTCAGCCATTGAAGAAAAAATTATATAAATGGACAAACAAACAAAAGCAAACAAAAACATAATTAATAACCATAAATTATTAAATAAAATAGCCCATTGTCACGTTTAAAATAGAGCAACAAAACAACCCCACTCCCCACCTGTTCCTACTTCTAAATATCTAAATAATATAGAAAAAGTAGCCCCACCTGTCCCCACTTCTAAATAATCTAAATAATATAGAAAAAGCATCCCCACCAGTCCCCATTGACCGAGAAAAAAAGTTGAATAAAACAATCAACTGTCACGTGGTTGCAGTTTGTCCCCTACCCATGTATAAAATAAAATAAAATAAAATAAAATAAAATAATGTTTAAAGAGGGAGAAACGATCAGAAGAAAACAGATAATAAAAGAGGGAAAAAGAGTATAAAAAAACAGAGCAGCAAGGACACGAAAACAGAGCAAAATAGGAGGGGGGAAACAGTGGTTCTCACCTGTACAGTGAACACCGGCGCCGGAGGAGAAGCTTGGAACAGGAAAGTCGCCGGAAGAGGAAGAGGAAGAGAATGCTCTGTTTTTTTTAAAAAAGAACAAACCCATTTGGAATTTTATACAGGCGAGGCGGGTATGTGAACCGTCGAGTGAGTTTTCTCACGTAAACTGTTTCTTTTTTGGGTTTTAGGTTTTTGGCCTTTTTGGGCCTGGATTCGGGTCGGGTCGCACGGTCCAATACACTTTTTTTTCCCGAACGGATTTCCGCCATGGAGACTGCTACCGCCATCTATGTTGCGGCCGCCATGGCCCGCCATACGAAATCTGCCATGCCACGACTATTGTATGGCGGCCGGCCAGATTTCCGCCACTGCACTACAAGAAAAGTGTGTATTACCGACGGAATTTTACCGACGGCCCTGACTCCGTCGGTAATATTTTAATTACCGACGGCCAAGCCGTCGCTAATGCGCGGGAAAAAATCTGCTCACGAAATTATTTTTTTGCTACGTTACCGACGGCTTAGCCGTCAGTAACGTAAAAATATGTCTGGTGATTTTTTGGCTACGTTACCGACGGCTAAGCCGTCGGTAATTACAGACGGCCCATAAGCCCTCTGTAATTACCGACGGCTTAGCCGTCGGTAACGTAAAAATATGAACGTTGATCCACCATACACCTCACTTAACCCTCACACACCCTAGAACTCTCTCATCTCCTCTTCACCCCCTCCCCATCGTGTCCTGTTTCAGGGAAGAAAAAAAAGAAAGAAAGAAGAAAAGGAAAGAAAAGAGAAGGAGAGAAGAAAAGGGGAGGGGAGGGAGGGAGAAGAGGAAAAAGGGGTGGAGCTCGCACTCTCGGCGAGGCCGCAAGGGCGGCGGTTGAGCCACCCTTCGTGGTGGCTAGAGCGAGAGAAAGAGAGTTCACAAAGAGAGAAAGAAGGGCGGCGGTTGCGCCACCCTTCGTGGTGCATGATAGATGTGCTTCCTTTAACCTCTTCGTTTTCCTTTCCCCAGGATTTCACTGGAGTCGCAGCTGTTGTTGACCTGGCTTGCATGCGCGATGCTATGAATAAGCTTGGCAATGATTCTAACAAGGTCAATCCTCTGGTATACATCATTTTATCACCTTCTCTTGCTTTTGTTATATGTGAATTCATTGATGGTAATCACCAAAGAGATTTCAAAAATTAATTATGTATTATAGAATGACAATGTGCCTTGAACTCATAATTACTTCTGTGACAATTATAAGGTTTTATGCACAGTGAAAACAAAAGTTGAGTTTCATGAGTCATGTATTACAAACTGCCCTTTTTGTTTTCCTTTTTTTTTTTAAGTTTAGCAGCATCGACTTTATTGTTTAGGAGAGAAAAGGCCAGGAACTATATTGTTCAATGTTTCTGCATATGTTGGAAAAGAGAATTTCAGTTATAGTGGTTTCTTTGCGATTATTACTGTTTTGTCTTCTTGACTTATGTTTTACAATTGTGATGATTAATAGCATGTAGTTTAATCTCTCTTTGAAATCTGTTTCAATGTTCAATTTTTTAGTCTATGTTTGTTTGAAGCACTGATTGAATGCAACTAATATATTCTTTATTTTATAGATTCTCATTACTTCATCAAATAAGCAGCTTTGAATTGGGACAGAAGATTAGCAAAAATGCCATAACAGAAGCGCCTAAATTGGATCAGGATATCAGGTGAATTAATTTATGTTTATTTAGCTCTATCTGCAATTGTCTATTCAGAGAACTTTATAGTCGATGGGTACTTTTGCATTTGCCAACTTGACAAAACACATTTCAGTCAGTTGAAATAGTTTATTTGTGCATCTGGTATCTGCTAATTATTTTGCTTAATATAATGCTTCATTCCATATACTAAGTATTATTCCTTAAACCAGAGTGTTGTTAGCTTTCATAGTTTCCAAAGACATTTAGGACTTTATAGCAACAATTGATAAAGAAGATGAGAGATTGCAGTACCAGTTGTAAGTTGAAATAACATATATGGATTCATACACTTTTGTTTTAAGAATGACTAACAATGATATGTTGTGATGTGATACTTTTGCTTTGAATCATGCATGTGATACACGAATAGTTTTAAAGAATTACTGCTGCAAGCCTCTTTTTTATGTTTAAAGTTATGAGACACTAGGATGACAAAATTTACTATTTCTTATCATATACAAATCTAGTTAACTTGCAAATGGGCCACATTCTTATCATGTAATAAGAGTGTCAAAATAGGAATTCTTTTGAATATACAAATTTAGTTAACTTGCAAATGGGCCACACTAGGTTGTGCACATCAATCAATTTTAGGAAGAGGATGTCAATTTGAATTCAAATCTGTGTCTATGTTTAAAGTTATTTTTATAATTTAATAACCCAACTACTGAATCCAATCTCAAGGAGTAAATAAGATATAGAAAATACAGTGAACTATATTTTCATGCATTCCCATTAGTGTTGAACAAGATAGCATACTCAGATTATCATTCATGCAGGTAAGTTCTTATGAAATTTTGCTACTACTTTTGAGCCTCATTACAATCTATTGTTGGACACTGACAAATTCTTCAAATAAGTAATTATGAGATGATGATATTCTGCAACTTCATGCATTTGCTAATCATCACATTTATAGCACTACAATGAACTATATCCATATGTGTATCCATACGATCTGTGTTCAGTTCTTTCTAAAGACAAGATGGCTTCCATATGCTAGAACTGCAATTGGGGGGCAATGCTAGAACTGCAATCATTTGCACCATGTATAAACTTTACTATATAATTTATGGCTTTTATTTTGCCTTCTGCCATGCATAAAATTTACTATATAATTTTTATTATAGTATATATCATTGATGGAATTTAACTGTTTTTTGTATAAACTTAGACTATAAGACTATTTAGTCCTTAACTTTGTGGATACTGGCAAACAGAAATAGATTTCTATGCATTTCAACTCTTCTTTTCTCATTTTTTTCCTTTCATCCTATTTTTCTCTCATTATTATTTTTTGTTTCAAGTATGCCTGCACCTGCTAAAATATTCTAAGAGGGTATGAAATCTGGATTCTATTTGTTATAGTATATATTATTTTTTGTTTCTCTCATTATTTATGATAAACCTCTGGTTTTAATTGTTCTAGTGACTATTTTTTTTTTAATTTGTAGTTTACAGTGGGCTTAGCCGTCGGTAACATTACCGACGACTAAGCCGTCAGTAAATTACAATAGCAAAAATGGTTTTTTCGTGGATTTTACCGACGGTCACGTGACGACTTTCTGACGGCCAAGCTGTCAGTAATTACCGACGGCTTTTTTGGCCGTCGGTAAATTTTACTAAGGAGGAAAATACCGACGACCCCGAGGCCGTCGGTAATCTCGAATTACCGACGGTTTTTGAGAATTACCGACGGCTTTTGGCCGTCGGTAATGACGAAAATTCTTGTAGTGATGCCATCTGTCATTGCGCAACCATACCCGCCATTTAACAACACTGATCTGAAGTCACCATTATTGGAGCTCAGAGTTTCAGGATCCTTGATGAAATTAGATGATGTGATGGTGTCTATGGCAACACTGTCAGAAAAAATGTGTAGTATAATCAATAGGAAGATCAAATTTGTGTAATTGCTGAAACCCATTATCGATATGATTACTTCTTGCTATCATAAATGGTGAATTTTAGTTTATATATTTTAGTTTTTATATATACATATATAGGTGACCTCTATTTCCTTCTTGAATGGGACTTCCTGCTAGTAGTCAACTACACGGTTTGATGTGGCTGCGCAGCTGAGTTTAGGTGTTATCACTTATCATGCTGTAAAATTCTTTTTTATTTTATTTTTTATAATGCCATATCATACAGCATTGTATCTCATCTTGTATTTACCAAAATAACTAATAAAATAAAAATATTATTTAAGTTATATTTTATTTAAAATTTACTTTAATGTTATCAGCAATGATATGAAAACCGGACCGGACCTGATGGTCCGATCGGTCCGACCGTCGACCGGCACCCTCACCGGCCGGTTTAAACCCAATAGACCGTGAATCTGGTTGGGCCTTGAGAATCGGGTTGGGCCAAGGTTGGACCGCGTGATTGGGGGGTCAATTGGACCGGGTTGGACCGGTTTTGCTTTTTTTTTATTATTTTTACTTATTTTTTTCTCAAAATTAGTACTTATTTATTTATTTATTTATTTATTTATCATCCGGTTCGACCGATGGCTCAACCGGTTAAACCAATTGAACCATGACTCGGCAGTCTCATCGGTTCAACGGTCAGTCCGATTTTTAAAACATTGGTTATCAGTATCCTCTAGAATTTAATCTAGTGTTATTTGAGGATGAAGGACCACCAGAACTTACACATTAAGGTCTATCTAACAAAGGGATTGACAATGAAGCAATACTTTTTAGGGTTAATACTCCTTTTGGTCATTGTAATTTGAGCGAAATTTAGTTTTAGTCCCTGTAAAATTTTTTGTTTCGATTTAGTCCATGTAATTTAAGATTCTTCCACTTTTAGTCCCTGCCGTCAAATCCCTATTGAAAGTGTGGAGTTTTTCTTCCACTTTTAGTCCCTGTAATTTTAAGATTCTTCTACTTTTAGTCCCTGTAATTTGACCGCAAGGACTAAAAGTCGAAGAATCTTAAATTACAGGGACTAAATCGAAACAAAATTTTATAGGGACTAAAACTGAATTTCACTCAAATTACAGGGACCAAAAGGGGTATTAAACCCACTTTTTATTTGGGCTTAAATACCATTTTGGTCCCTTAACTTATTTTTGAGGTTCAATTTAGTCCTTTAACTATTTTTTGGGCCAAATAAGTCTTTTAAGTTTTTAAGGTGGGTCAAATAGGCATTTTCGGCCAAATAAGTCTTTTAAGTTTTTAAATTGGGCCAAATAAGTCCTTTAAGTTTTTAAGCTGGGTCAAATAGGTCCTTTAAGTTTTACGTTGGGACAAATAGGTCCTACGTGGCAATGACTCATTTGGTCCAACTTAAAAACTTAAATGATCTATTTCGCCCAACTTAAAAACTTAAAAGACTTATTTGGCCCAAAAAAGTTAAAGGACTAAATTGAACCTAAAAAATAAGCTAAGGGACCAAAGTGGTATTTAAGCCTTTTATTTGTATCCAAGCAGGATGGAGCACCATAGAAGTGTTTTTATAAGGGCTTGTTTGAATTGACTTATGAACAGTTTATTTGAGCTTATGTATAAGTACTTGTTAGAGTATTTGGGAGAGTTTATGGAAACAACATTTGTTACATGTTTATAAGTTGTCTTTAGTTTATTTCGATAAGTTCTCCGGTATAGCTTATGAAAATTGCTTATAACTTATATGAAAACAGTTTGACTATATTTTTTCTTTGATTATAGAAATAGTTTATACATAAGCACTTATATGATACTCTTTTCTCCAATATATATGTCATATTTTGCTAAATCACACAGTTTAAGAAAAAAATAAATGTAAGAAAGATAGTGATAATTTTACTAAATTAACCTTATTAACTATTGGTGTATTAACTATTGTCATAAATGCAAAGTGGAGTATTTGATGGTACAATTAGCAGAAAACATTTAATATTACATTGAAAATAGAAAATGACATATATTTTAGGACAATTTTTTTTGTTTGTAAATGTGAAATATATATTGTGGCAGAGATAAATATCGTGAAGGAGGAAGTAAGTCCATAAAGAAGCTATTTACCTAAACAGTATCCGTAAATGTATTGTCCATTAAACATCAGTCAAAATTTAACTGCATTGCATTCAGACCCGCAGTTTCATGTGCATCAGGATGTCAAGAATGAACTACGGCCCAAGGCAAATAGTCAAGGTAGCATGGGTAAAAATTTTGAAGTGCATAAGCATGCGCGTAGAAATAATATCATTAAAAAGAATCTGGCTGAGGAGCGTTTTAAAGATAGTTAAGAAATAAAGAAATAAAAATATTTAACCAAAATTATGTTTTTAATCATATTACAGAATCAAAAGGTTTTACATTTCATTAAATAATTTCCGTTTTTTAATCATTTATCAAACATGACCTACATTTGTTGCACATGTATTAAACACAGTTGACTTATATTTGAAACATTTAACATTTGATTATCACAGCCAATTTTTTAAGGTCGAGTCATTCTCGTCACATCATTAAACGATAATGAAAAAAATTTACATTGACAAAAAAATAAATTTAAACTCGAATTTTCAAACAATCAATAAAGTGAAAATTTTTCTATTTCAAAATTTAAATTAGTAATTGCTTTTTTTGTCTAAGATCCTGCATATGTAATTATGTATGTGTGTCTATATATATATATATATATATATATATATATATATATATATAACATTAGTCTTTGCTGTTAAGTTCTCGCTGATGTGGCAAACGGAGCTCCAGCTGGCAGTTGCTACGTGTATTTTTTAATGACGTGTCATGTGACTCACCTAGTTAATATTATTTTAACCCAAATTATTTTCTTTTATATCATTTATTAATGAATTAATGAATAAACCCGACTAATTAATAAACCCCAAATTAAGTAACCTAATCCCAAATATTCCCCCAAATTCCCTAAAACCTAACAGAAGAAAAGCGACAAAGAGAGCAATAGAGAGAGCAATAAAAAGTGCGAGCGAATCCAAGTGCGAGAAGGTGGGGCTTTTCTGTCGGGAAGGTGGTGGTCCTCAACGAAGATTGGTTTTTGCGCTATTTGTTTGTTTTTGAATTGTTAATGTTGTAGTTGTTGTTCGATTTCTATATGGTGTAGGGTTTCTTGCTAAAGGGTGTTTTTTAATGTTAAGTTGTTGTCAGAGTTGAAGACATGTGGGGTAGGGTGGGGTTTTGTGGTTCCTTTCTTTGGTTCCCAACCATACACGTGTTTGTATAATGTATGTATTTTCCCTGTATTTCTAAGAAAGACAAGTCATTCTTCTACTTTCCAGTTGATGAAGGAGTAAGCTTTTGTAGAACAAACGAAATTGAAAATGGCAATTGTTACATTCAATATGAAAAGTATAATGTGAAAATTCAGTAAAAATAAGTATAATGTGAAAAAGTCAATGAATTCTACTGGAAAATCAAGACTGATTGGAAAGTCAAGTCACACGGTGAAAAATCAATGAATTGTTTTAAAACCGGAGTATTTAATTGGCTAAGTTATATTTTTGGTCATTTATCTTTATTTTATATTTCAATTTGGTCATTTTTTATTTTTTTTTCCTGAAATGGTTCCTAATCCGGTCGTGATTAACAGGCCAACAGGAGAAGCATTTAGACAAGTGACTAAGAAGTCACATCATAATATGGCCGGCTAAAAGGGTTCATACCACATCAGGAAAGGTCACCTCATGGAAGATCTCTAGGTACAAGAAGGTCAACAAGTGACCTTAGGTAAGGAAGACCTTAATGAGACTGACAAGAGGGAAACGGATGGTAAAACACATTCAGTACCCGAGGGAGATGGGATATTCTGGCAACAGAAGATATTCACCCCAGTACATGTATGTGGCATGACGTCGAGGTATGTCCTTGGCACATGAAACATCAGGGCCCACTCAGGTCAACACTATATAAAGAGGCTGCATCGTCATGCAAAGGTATGCTATTATATCCATTCTCTAGCCTAAGGCTAATATACTTACTGACTTGAGCGTTAGAGTGCCTTTGCAGGTACCCACCCTCGTCGCTTACAACCAGGTGAGACCGAAGGAAATAGTTCATGGATTAAATTGAAAGATGCCTAAACTAACTCTCAGCCTGCTAGAGAATTAAGACAGAGCATTGGCGGCATTTACTGGGACTGATAAATTTATTCCCACCATCTTTACCAGCACAGTTGAAAAGTGACGCGATGGTATAAACACATTCACAACAACACGTTTAGCCAATGCAAAACGGCAACCTAGAGTGCACTTCGGAGGGACACAATCAAACCCTCAATGAGGAAACCTTCGAGAGCTCCCCAATGACATGGGGATGCTCATTACTAATGGAAACGCCTAACTATGTGGGAGAACCACCAAGGCGCCTTCAGCACCTTCCACAAGGCTCGAAAGGAGCATAATATCTTGGAAACATTCACCATACCTTAGAGGATCCGTTCGGACAAGGAGAGAGACCCCACCGATGCCAGGTAATGGAGAAGGCAAAGGAAAGGTTTCGAAGAGTGGAGTAACGGGTTGGGACCCTACACTAAGCCGAGGGACGACCAAGACATTCATTTTCTGGGCGAGCCACTCGTAGGCTATGACTGGCCCCCGCCGTAGCCCGCTTACGCGCCACCAATGTCAACAACTCCACCGGTGATTCCGTGACTTTTTCAGTCGGCGCCACATATATTTATAGAAGCACACCTGCCACCTGAGGGGCATGTCCCTCCCCAACTCATAAAGGCACACCCTCATTTTCGGCATACATTTCAATTCCATAGCCGAGCCTTCGTCTGCCTTATATTCTACAACCTTACATACTCGAGCCCAGACGTAAGGGGAATTACCATGCCTTTCGAGGTAGCGAGGTAATTACTAACCACAAGCATCCATTTGACAATGCATTGACGACCAAGCACATCTCGAAATCAATACTTAAGTGACTAGGTGAGTAGAAGACTACTTGCGAGATGTTGACCCGTAACAACATTTGGACGTCTTTTGCAATGCTCTGGTGGTCACGAGATGCTTGGATTTGGTTCTATGTCGAGTATTCCCGCTGACTTTGAGAAAGAAGGTGTTGGTGTGGTTCAAATCAATGGCTCCCCAGTTCCACATGCCCATCGGAGAGATGACGGTGACCCTAGACCACTGTTTTAAAAAACCGATCGGATCAACTAGTTGAACAAGAAATCAGCGTAGTATACTGTTCGGTTATTCGGCGATTTGATCACCAGTTCTTCCTGTTTTAGTGGTTTAAAGCAGTTGAATCATGAGTCTTTTAATGTTGTAGTCGGATTAGAGTTCAGTTTCATGAGTCATTTTGAATTCATGTATTTGTGTAATAGATTCAAAGTTATGCATATCAAGTTCTTTTGCTTAATTAACCTTATTTCAGATTTTATTTTAAAAGAAAATTTTTATATCCACCTTTAATTCTGTTTTCATTTTAACCTTTTCAAATGTTTCTGCAAAATGATTTGTATTGAGCAGTAAGTGATATCCTTATAGGAATTGGGATGTTTCAAGTTATTTTTCAATTATCCACTTGATAATTATCACATAGAAACTGAGAAACAAAACACTTATGATAAAAATTTATTTTCAAATACTTTGATAGTCTGACATAACTCATAAATCTAATACAATTTTAAGGAAAAATAAACATTTTCCACTAATAACATTAGCCAAATGTAAATTGCATGATACAATTTTCTAATATAAAATATTGTTTAAGAAACTAAAACTAAAAAAATATTTTCAAGAGTTGTACACACAAATCTAATTACTGATGATGCAACATCGAAGAGAAAGACACACTTGATAACCAACAACTAAATAACCTCCATAACATAAACAAAATGACAAAATCACTCAAACCATACACATGAGAAAAGACAATATTAAAACTAATTAGCAGCATAACATCGAATAATTTCTTAAGTTTGGTAGCTAGCAAATTATTTGTCCCCCCATGACTAAGACCGTACTGAGTAGTGTCACTACCTTCAACCCAAGCTCGGCTCCAAACCCATAGGTATTGTCATTCTCTACAGTCTACATCACTTTGTGGAACAAAAAAGGAAAGAGCTTACTCTGGAAACAGTGGGAGCATTGGTTGTGGCTTATTAAGCATCGTAGAATTGGAAAATAAGTTAGAAGTATCCATATGGTTTTCATTTCTGCTTGTGAGATCACCAGTAGCGGTTGTAGTATAGTGCGAGTATGTTGATGGTTGGTTCCCAAAGAAGCCATTCACATGGTTCTAAACTACTGTTGGGGGTGTCCTATTAGTCCGCATAATGTTCGCATTTATCAACCTCACGGCCAGAAGCAACTTGTGACCAAAACAAATGAGAAAGATAGTTAATTTAATTTAATTAAAATAAATATGAAATTCTAAGGTTGATTGTAACTATGATTACTACACCATTCTTTATATTAAAAAAAACTAATGATAAACACTGCTAACGTGATTATCATGTGATTATGAAGACCTCTAAAATATTGATGTTGTGGCTTCAATTTCTATTGAGGACCACATTTGAATCCTTATATGCTAATGAAAGATTATATCTTTAGAATGTAGCATAGAGACATAAATGTCATTCACATATACACACACCAAATTTGTAACAGAAATTAGAAATACAAGTGGTGGAGCACGTATGTTACTCAGGATTCATGTGGACTAGAGTTGGGTGAAGGCTAGCATGGAGAAACATCATATACATCACAGTGAGGTATGTTCGAAAAACCATTGGATAAAATAATTGAAAATTATACTATTGTGATAAACAAAAGAACATTTGCATTTAAGTACTTGCCTTCATCATATTTTCGACCTCCACCTCCTCTTCTCCGCCTCTTCTACGTGTCACAATGTTAGGAGGTTATTGTGACTGCTAAGAAACTAGGTTAAAAATCCTACAAAAGAAGAAGAAGAAATAACTCAACAGATTTTTCATTGCCTCTTTCCAAGGAAAACCCTAACTTAAATAAAACAAGGTTTGCTCATAGATGAATCTAAGCCATCCACGTGTCAATATCTGACTTCAAGGAATTAGAGAAATAATATAAATACATTATATTTTTTTAATAATCAGCAATTGGATCAGCTGTTCCTTAGAAGTCCTTCAACCAGGTAGCACTTTTTGTCACTCGTTTGGGCCTGCCAATATCCACTTCGTCCAGCCCACTATCAATACCGGCCTATTTAGAATGGACATTGTCCTCAAGGGTCCGAATCCGCTCTTGGGTAGGAATGGATGGTCCGGATAGCGCAAGATCATGCAGCTCCATAGCAACAGCGTGTGGCGCGTTCGCCTTGAAAAAATTCAGATCAAACTCATGTGTTGGGAAAGCGTGTGCTTTTGGTGAAGAGTGAGAGCAGCTGGTGAGCATTAATGGTCATTTACTGATGAGTGAGAAAGAGTTGTTGGCTCCACTTGTGCAGGCATTGGGACGCGCTGCAGAGTTTGATTAGCTGATGGTTGGTTGGCACAGATTGTGCTTTTCTTCAATGGTGCAGATCGCGAGTTAATGGAGCGGTTCGAATCTAACGGCTCAGCATGCTCTTTGGTGATAGCTGGAGCATTTAATGCTGGAGCAGGTTGCACATGGGCAGGTGTGAAAGTAGATTCGGAAATCCAACCTTGGGTCTCTGCACTATCACGTGCCAGATTTTGAGAGTCAAGACCATCCACTTCTTTGCTCTAAACTAAGGAAATGTTGAGGCTTTCATTGTCGTTCCAAATGCAATCCTTGAGATCATTTGGCAGAGGAGTGAAATGTGTATGTGGGTTATCACCATGGTAAGGTCGTAGCTGAGAAACATGCACGACTGGGTGGATCCGCGAAGGGGGGGAAGATCAAGCTCATAAGCAACCACACCGACGCGACGACGTATGCAGTAAGGCCCAAAATACCGCTTGGAGAGTTTCTGTGAAGCTCTGCGTGAGACTGTTTATTGGCGGTATGGCTGTAAGCACAGCAAAACCCAGTCTCCGGTTTTGAAGGTATAGTCTTGTCTTTTCTTGTTGGCTTGGTCTTCCATCTTCTGTCTACTCCTCTTTAAGTTATCTTTCAATTCTTTCAGGATCAGCTATCTTTGTAGCAAGGTGGTGTTTAGAGAGTTGATGCTAAAAGTACATGGAATGTAATCTGGAATAGTTGGCGGAGACCTTCCATACAGAGCTTGGAAAGGAGTCATCTAGATAGCTAAGTGGAAAGCAGAGTTATGCCAAAACTTAGCAAGGTGCAGAAATTTGTACCAGAGACAAGGGTTATCGCTAGTGAAACAGCGCAAATATGCTTCCAGACTCCTATTCACAACCTCGGTTTGTCCATCCGTCTCTGGGTGGTATGTCATGCTGTACTTCAGAGTTATACCCTGCAAACGAAACAGTTCTCTCCAAAAGGAGCTGAGAAATAGTGGGTCTCTGTCCGAAACAATGGACTTTGGAATCCTATGGAGGCGACAGATTTCGACCAAAAAACGGGCTGCAAGGCTTGACGCAGTGAACTTTGTGGGTAACGCCAGAAAATGTACATATTTAGTGAGGCGGTCACATATGACCCAGATGATTGTGTGGCCAAATGAATTTGGCAGGTGAGTCACGAAGTCCATAGTAAGTTCTTCCCGTACTTTATTTGGAACTGGTAGAGGTTGTAGTAACCCTCTTTTTTTGTGGTATATATTTGTTCTGTTTGAAAATGGAGCACTTTCGGACAAACAGCTTGGTATCCTTGTAAAGCCCTGACCAGTAAAAGGAAGCAACAAGTCGAGAGAGAGTCGGTTTAAGGCTTGAGTGGCCAGCAACAGGGGTGGAGTGGTACTCATTGAGGAGAGCGTACCTCAGCTAAGGAATATCAGGTACATAAAGCCTTTCTTTGAAATAAAGAAGCCCATTTGTGATTGTGAATAACTCCTGACTGGTGCAATCACCATGGAACTTGCTGACTAGTTCTTTCCCGTCTTTGTCTGTTTCATAGTATCTCTTGAGTCTGTTGATGATGGATGGTATTGGAGAGGATGTGACTGAGAGCAACAATGTTTCTTCGTTGTATTTCCTTGAGAGAGCATCAGCAACTTTGTTTGATGAGCCAGGTTTGTAAAAGATTTCGAAACTGAATCCTTGTAACTTTGCCATCCACTTTTGCTGTTCTGCTGTCTGCATGATTTGTGAAAACAAGTTTTTTAAACTTTTCTGATCTGTGAATATGTGGAAATGTGTACCAATAAGGTACTGCCGCCATTTTTTTATTGATTCAGTTATGGCATACATTTCTCTGATGTAGACCGAGGAGCCTTGCATTCTTGGACACATTTTCTTGCTGAAAAAAGCCAATGTATGACCATCCTGGGAGAGTACAGCCCCTATTGCCACTGAGGAGGCATCAGACTCTACAATAAAGACTCTGGAGAAATTAGGTAGTGCTAGAACAGGCATGTGTGTCATTATGCTTTTGAGCTCTGTAAATGCCTGATTGACATTTGTACTCCATGAAAAAGTAGTGGATCGTAACAGATCGGTGAGTGGAGCAGCGAGTGTGGCATAGTGGCAGACAAACCGTCTATAAAAGCCGGCGAGGCCTAAAAAACCCATAAGTACCGTGAGAGAATGTGGCTGAGGCCAATCAATAATTGCTTGAATTTTCTCTGGCTCAGATTCAACACCCTTGGCAGATATTAAATGGCCCAAGTAATTAACCATCTCAACAGCAAAAACACACTTAGATATCTTAGCAACAAAATTATTTGCAGTAAGTAATTCTAAAATCAACCCTAAATGAACTAGATGGTCAGAAAATGATCGGTGGTAAATCAGAATATCATCAAAGAAAACTAAAACAAATCGTCTCAAATAAGGGCGCAGGAGGTCGTTCATAGCTGATTGGAATGTAGATGGTGCATTAGTGAGACCAAAGGACATGACTAGGAATTCGTAGTGCCCATCAAAGGTTCTGAAAGCTGTTTTGTGTGTGTCTTCTGGTATAACTCGAATTTGATGGTAACCAGCGTAGGTCAATTTTGCTAAAAATTGAAACAAATCCTAATTCATCTAGGAGTTCATCAATTGTAGGAATTGGAAACCTATCCTTAACAGTCACGGCATTAAGTGAACGATAATCGACACAGTCTCCATGTGCCATCTTTTTTTCGCACCAGTAAAATCGGTGAAGAGTAAGGGTTAGGGCTAGGAACAATGATGCCCTCTAGAAGCATGTCTTGAATGATAGATGTCATGGTCTCTTTCTGTGAGTATGGGTAACGGTAGGGTTTGATGGTGATTGGTGTTGTATTTGGGAGAAGAGGGATGTGGTGGTCATAGGGTCTTGAAGGGGATAGGCCATGTGGATCTTGGAACACAGATGGGTAGGAGAGTAGGAGAGACTGGATTTCATGGGGTAGGTTTTGGAACTGGGGGTTCGTGGAGTTGAGGGGTGTAGGTTCTGGGTTAGTGGATGGTTGAATTGTAAGCAAGTGTAGCGAAGCAATGGAGTCTGTATGTAGGAGTTAGCAAAATTGCTGGTAGGTGGTGGGGATGGGAGCAGACATAGGGTCACAAGTGAGTGTGATTGTATTGTTGAGGTGTCGGAAGGATAT
The DNA here is from genome assembly GCA_037113605.1 of Calophaca sinica. Taxonomy (NCBI): domain Eukaryota; kingdom Viridiplantae; phylum Streptophyta; class Magnoliopsida; order Fabales; family Fabaceae; genus Calophaca; species Calophaca sinica. The sequence goes on along the minus strand of CM073733.1, from coordinate 96,865,684 downwards.
GCTAGGAATAGAGAAATCTGCATGAATTGGCCCAAGATTCCTTAACCATTCAATACCCAAGACAACATCTGCACCTTCAGTAGGTAGAAGGTATAAAGGAATGCAAAATATTTGTGTTTGGATAGCTATAGGAACATTAGGGCATAGCCCATTGCACTTGATGTGAGCATCATTGCCAACCATGATTGAAAATTATGGGATGGGGCTAGAGGGTAGTTGTAGGTTTGCTGCAATGCGAGGTTGTAGAATGTTGTGAGAGCTTCCTGTGTCAACCTGAACCATGACAGGGAGCCCTGCTATCATGCCTATGAATTTGAGTGTTTGGGGAGATGGTTGGCCAGTGAGAGCTTTTGGTGAGAGTTGAAAATGGATTGCTTCTGTATCAATTTCAACATCAGGTTCAGGTATTTCTATGTCATCAACTGTAGTGTCATCATCTATCAGAAGCAGAAGGAAACGGCTAGATGATCATTTATGTCCAAGCTGGAATTTCTCATCACAATTATAGCAAAGCCCTTGGGCTTTTCTTTCTTGCATTTGTGAGGGTGTGAGGCGCTTGATGGGTAAGGTGGACTTTGGAGTGGTGTTGGGTTTGAGAGGGGGGGTATTAATAGGGATTGGGTTATGGTTATAGGGTTTGGCTTGAGAGTTGGAGGGGTTAGTAGTGTTGGTTCTGGATGAAGGGTTGGTTTGAGTGGTGATAGGGTTTGAAGATTGGTAAGCTGGGCGGGAGTATTTGGGTTTGGCATCTTGAAGTTTCGCCTCAATTAGTTTTGCAAGGCCAATGGCTTCTGAAATAGTGTGGGGTTTGTGAAGAGATAATTCATTTCGTATTTCAGATGTGAGGCCAAAAATGAAATAGTTAAGAATAGCATCAGGTGGTAACCCCAAAACTCTGTTACACAGTTTTTCAAATTTGATCTGATAATCAAAAATTGTGCCTTGTTACTGTAACTTCATCAACTCTGCCTGATGATTATCATAGTTAGATGGACCGAATCTTAATTCAAGTGCTCTTGTGAAGGAAAACCAGTCAGTTAATTGACCATTTTGATACATCCATTTGTACCAACTAAGTGAATCTCCCTTCATATAGAAACCAACCATGTGAAGACGTTGTTCAACAGGAATTAGGTAAAATAGAAAAAATTGTTTAGCCTGAAATAGCCAGTCAAGGGGTTCTGTACCATCAAATGGTAATAGTTCTAGCTTAGGTTTCCTAAATGTGGTTTGTGGTATAGGTGGAAAAGGGTTGGTGAATGGAAAGTTGGGGACAGATGATGCAGAGATCGGAATGAAATTAGGGTTTAGTGGGGAATGTTGGGCGTGTGGAAACCGTGGTGGAAAATTTGGAGGAGTGGAGGTACTGAGTAAGGGTGGTGGGGTTGACATACTGTGTGATATGGTTGGGGAATGTAATTGGGGTCTCATTAGGGTTTGGATAGGTTGTGTGTGATGTGGCATAGTAGTTGCAGAGATAGGGAAAGTTGTTTCAGGAACGGTGGTATTAATAGGTTCAAATCCTGGTGGAAAGATTGGAGAACTGGATGGTAAGGAGATACCTGTAGAAGAAGTTTGGCTCACGTGAGGTTGAATACCCAAGGATGATATGTGCTTCACTAGTCCAGTCATGAGGGCAGAGAGGGATTCGTGACCAGTGGCCATGGCCTGTTGTAGAGCCTCATGTCTGCTATCTTGTATTAGCTGCTGGTTTTCCAGTTATGTTTGCATAGCCCCAAGCTGCTGAGCAACTTGCTGGTTGATAGCCTGGAGAACTTCATCTAAGTCCTTCGATGTGGATGTGTGTTTGGGAGGCATTGAGAAGAAAAATGAAAGCACCAAATTTTATGAGGCTGTTGTGACTGCTAAGAAACCTGGTTAAAAATCCTACAAAAGAAGAAGAAGAAATAACTCAACAGATTTTTCATTACCTCTTTCCAAGGAAAACCCTAAATTAAATAAAACAATGTTTGCTCATAGATGAATCTAAGCCATAACATAAATACATTATATTTTTTTAATAATCAGCAATTGGGTCAGCTACTCCATAGAAGTCCTTCAAGCAGGTAGGGCTTTTTGTCACTCGTTTGGGCCTGTCAATCTCCACTTTGTCCAGCCCACTATCACACAACCTAACCATATAATCATTTGACCATCCAAATGCAAATAATAATCTCTACTTTCAAACTCATCGCGACTTCTTTGTTCCCACTGGCAACCATTCTTAAATGTATCCACCTTAAAAGGGTTTGAGTTCCCTGCTACATTGGAAGCCAATCTTACTAGATGCAACAATTTCTTTAAGTGGGTTAAGATTCACTTTTAGTTAGTGTTAGGCACACAACTTCAAAGATGGAGAGATACAACTTGCTCTTCTTCGTGCCACCTTGGAAAATGTTAATAAGCATATTGCAGAAAGTGATCAAGCATAAATTTAGAATACTTTTACATTTATGATTGAGATTTAGAAAGGTGAAACATTGATTTTTTAAGTTAACCCTATCATAAAATTTTGCAATCCATCATTTGTTTTTTCATTTGTGTTATATTTGTTTTTGAATGCTCATTTTAGCTTTTGTTTTTCATTCCTATTCACTTTTTTTTATTATGTCATCACTCAATATCAATAATTGTAGAAAGAGATCAAACAAAATTTAAGAAGCTATTAATGGATGAGATGAAATTTGCAATTGTTGTTTTCCTCATGATACCTTTGGGGGAAGTTGTAAAGATGCATTTATGGAGAGAGAATGGGTTTTGTATATGTTAATTACTAAAAAGAAAACCGAAAAGCGAAAGAATAAGTTAGGATTGGAGAGGTTGAATGAAAAATGAGAGGGTGGTAACGGATTAGAAGGTGATCACGGAGAAAGCTATGAAAGGGGGTCGCAAATAAAGGACCAGTGGTTGGAAGGTAGGAGACAGGCGATGAGGAATGAGAGGATGTGGGAGGTGTGCAACAACTGCATTTTCTCAAATGCCCCCGTCGATCGCGCACAGGTATTAGAGAGAATTACTGTGGTGTCATGGAGATGGTTCCTGACTAGGGGAAACCCTGAGGTGTGCTTATATTACGAATGGTTTGCAGATGCGTTCAGGTGTATTTGTAGGTACGCATATTGGGGTGTTTTTTGTTGAGACACTATTTTTTTGGTCAGGCGGGTATGGCCCTTTCAGTCCACTTTCCTTCCTGCCTTGATACCTGTACGGGTTGAGCACCCCTTGTACTCCCTATTCATGAATAAAATTTTGCTATTCAAAAAAAAAAAGGAAGGAGAGGATGAGAATAAAAAAAAAAGGACTTATATTTAATTTTATAAGATTTTAGTTTGATATGAGGCACATATCATGACATCTCATGCTAGCTTCACCCTAAATTTGAACGTATGTGGGCTAAGAAAAGTAACCAAGAAATGAAAAGGCATAATTGCACATTTAGTCTCCCAACTATAATATTTGGGCGATTTTGATCTCCATATTTTTAATTACGCTATTTTTGTTCCCATATTTTTCAAATATTGTAATTTTGGTCCACTAACTTTCTGTCTTATAGCTAACAGAGATGTTGTCACATATGCAAATGTGGTTGTCATGCTAACCTGGCCAATTACATGAATGCCCAAAGAGTTGCTGACATGGCTAATGCAAAAACTATAAAATAAAATCACACATTCTAGGTATTGAAAAAGCATGATCTAATGGATTTGGAAAAGAACATCAACCACTAAATAGCAAGACATTTTTAAAATATATTTGCAAAATTATTTTATATAAACAATAATATATATAGTACATTTGTAATAAAAACATATATATTACTAATATATAAATATATATTAATAAATAGACATAATAATATATTGATTAAATTTAGAAGACAATTTTGAATAATATTTTAATACTATGTACTAATATACTATTTTTATTTCAATACTTTATATATTATTTTGTCGATATCATATTATTATATTAGTAATAATGAATATGTTATTAAATTTAACAACAACAACAACAAAATAATTAAAAGTATTATGACATTATAATTTAGGTAAGATATTATTATTGTATTGATATATTATTTTGTATATGTATTAATATACATATAAATTCTTAGTATATAAATTTATTATAATATTACTAATATATTAATAAAACAATCAAAATAGTAATAAGATGATAATTTTGATAATAATATATAGTACTAAAGTATTATATAATATTAAATTAATAAAAAACATATAAACTACTTAAATAAAAAAAATTATCATATAAATATACTATAAATATTATATATTATTATATTATGATATTAAATATTATAAATATTAAATAATATCATGCTCATACATTTTTATTTTGAATGTTGACCATATGATAAACTCATTTTTATTTTTAAAAACGGTTTTTTCCTTAAGGCTTAAATAATTATTTGGTTGTAACCAAAAAAAAAATAATTATTTGGTCCCTATAATATATGCATCTATATGTTTTGGTCTTACAAAATTTTTGTGTTGCTTTGTATCCCTATCATTTTTTTTTGTCTTCGTCATTAGGATTCCTCTATTAAGTAGTGAGGTGGCTGACAGAAATTCACATAGGTGATGACAAGTGTTAAAAATTATCCACGTGGCATGCCATGTCACCATGCTTTAACCCTAACATTTTCTCTCTTCCACTTCCCCGTCACCTCCCTGTCGCCCTTTCCTCACTCCCCTTTTATCTTCTCATTCCATTAGGAGAGCAAACATTGCTTTGTCAAGGAAGAACCAGCCAATGCTGGGAATATTGTGAATCAAGTCTACGATGAACACACTTTACACATCCAGTCTTAAAAATTACAATGCTATGATTATGTTTCGATCGTTTATTCTATTTTTTTTGATAAGCAAAGAAGATGTATTAATAAAAAAATGGAGTACAAGGGGTACTCCGAACCCATATTTACAAATGGTCTAGGGAGGAAGTGCCTCATTAAAACCCCCGACGGCCAAAACCCATTGGGAAAAAGACCGAAAGGGGAAAAAGAGTACGACAACCAACCCTAGCAAGGCCAAACAACAGTAGCATCATCAAAGTTTAAGACATTGAATAGGATTCATGCACCAATTAGAAAAAATAAAACTCCTCTTACGGCCTTCCCTAAAGATAAACCACCCCATGAGCTATGTTTGATTTGAGCCAAGAACTTGCTAGCATCCTTACCCTCATCTCTAAAGATGACCAGCATTGCGAAGGTTCCAGATATTCCAAACAACGACCAACCAAATCAGATATCTCACTTTGCCAAGTTTCTTACCCCTGACAAAGTTCCCAAACTGTATAAAATGCTCCATACAATTACCCGACAAAGCTCCATCAACCCTAACCAATTCAAGATCGCACTCCAAATACCAAGTGAAAAAGTGCAAGAAAAGAACAAGTGATCTCTATCCTCATTATGCATAGAGCACAAAACGCAAATCCCAGCTTGAGTACCAAGATCACAGCCCCTCCGTTGTAATTGATCACAAGTGGGTAACCTATTGAGAAATAACCTCCAAGCCATGAACAAAATCTTAGAAGGCACAGAAGTATGCCATACCTTTTTTAGAATGCTGTCCAACTCAGAGTTGCGTTCTCCAATGAAAGCTACCTGTAGCAAATTGTTGTATGCAGACTTGACTGTAAACCGGCCACCTTCCTCAATTTTCCAAAGCCATTCATCATCCATGTCTTGCTTTGGAGATACCCTGTTCAGGATATCGTTTAATGCTTGAACTTGAGCTTCTTCCCAACCGAATATCCTCCGGCGCCAAGCGACACTCCACTGCCAACGATCATCAACCCAAGCCCCCAAGTCAGAAACAGAAGCCTCCTTATTTGTCGCAAATTAATAAAGACGCGGAAATAGATCCATTAACTTTCCTTCGTTTGACCAATCAACAGTCCAAAAACAAAATTCCGAGCCGTTACCAAGTTTTGGCTGCACCAAGTCAAGAAACCAGGCCGTGTCTTGTGTCACGAGATCCCTCCACCATAACGAAGTTGTCGGGCCATGAGTATACAGGCCAAATCCATTACCAGTGATGTTACCATATTTATGCGATAGCAGCTCATACCAAATTGCCTCTTTATCATTTAAAAACCTCCACTTCCATTTAGCCAGCAAACTTCTATTGAATAACTCCAAATTCTTAATCCCCAGACCACCCTGATCTTTCGGAAGACAAATTTGCTCCCACTTTACCCAACTAATCTTTTTGGACTCTGCACTACCTCCCCACAGAAACTTCCTTTGCAAAGCAACTAGAACCTTGAGTACTTTCTTTGGCACTTTGTAGAAGGAAAAGAAGTATAACGGTAAGCTAGATAACACTGAATTAATCAAAGTAACTCTACCTCCATAAGATAATTGTCGACTCTTCCAAGTAGATAGTCTTCGCTAAAGGAAGAAATCACCGCCTCCGTGTAGCTTCTTTCCTGATCCACCCCAATCGGGGATACCCGAAACTTGAACGAATTATTTCCTATTGCACATCCTAAGAATGTCGGCCTAATGTGAAGCTCTCCTCGACATTTACACCAATGAGGTTACTCTTGAAGAAGTTTATACTTAAACCAGATACCAGCTCAAATCCTCTCAAAAGAGTCTTCATACACCAAACATTGTCCCAAGAATCCTCCCCAACAAGAATTGTATCATCTGCATATTGGAGAATCGGATATGAAATTTGCTCACTCACCTTATACTTTTGAACCACCCAATATCCACCGCCGATTCACAAGACCACCAAATTTCACCGCTATGAGGAAAAGAAAGCGGTGCCAAAGCGGTCACCTTGTTTTAAACCCTTTTGCATAAGAAATTCATCCGTCAAGCCTGCTCACCAGAACTGAGATTGAGTTCGATGAAACGCATGACATCATCCACCTTCTCCATTGTTGGCTAAATCCCAATCTTGTCATCATGTAGTCCAGATAACTCCAAGATACCGAGTCGTAAGCTTTTCTAAAGTCAACCTTCAGCATCAAGCACTTCTGTTTTCTTCTTCACCAAGTCCAATACTTCATTTATCGTTACCACGCCGCCCGTAATTTGTCTACTGTAAGAAAGTCGTTTGACACTTAGAGATAACCTTGTCCAAAGACCTTCTTCAATCTTGCGACTAACGGCTTAGGTAATCTTGTAGATGCTTCCTATAAGAGAAATTGACGAAAATCGTTAAGTCCATGTGGGCTATCTCAGTGGATTAAAGCTATGAAGGAAGCGACCATAGCTTTGGGTAGATTAGTCAATCAGAAATTCCCGCATAAAAGAGCAAACATTAGATTTAATAGTCTCCCAAAGAAGTTTTAAAGAAGTTGAGGTTGAAGCCATCCGCCTGGGCTCTTGTTTCCATCACAACTCCAAACCGCCTCTTTGATTTCTAAGTCCGAGAATGGCGCCAAAAGAAAATCGTTATCTTCAGCAGAGATTTGTGGGAAATTAATACCATCCAACACCTGACGCTCCACGAAACCTCGTAAAAGTTGTCCTTAAAATGTCGCTTCACTTCTGTTTTACCTCCGCCACCTCCTCAATCCATTCATCCCCAATATTCAAAGTCGAGTATCCCGCTTTCTCCTTCTCCATGTTTTGATACAATTATGAAAGTATTTTGAGTTACAATCACCTTCAAGAACCCACTTTGCCCTTGATTTTTGAGCAAGTAGACTTTCCTTCATATGCACCTTTTGCCAAACTCCGTAGAGACAAGCCTTCTTCTTCTCTGCATCCGCCACACCCCCATCCGCTACCACCTCATCTAGATGATTCAACTCATCCACCACCCTATCAATTGATAACTCCATGATACCAAACACTTCTTTGTTCCACTTCTTTAATTTCTCCTTAAGGAACTTCATTTTCTCTTTCAAGATAAACCCCGCCTCCCTCAATAAAATGTTCCACCAATTTCCTTGATAAATGACAGGAATTCCTTATGCTCAATCCAACAGCTTGTTGAATTTGAAAGGTTTTGGTCCCCAATTTTTATTTGCGATCTTCACCATACCTGATGCTGGTCGGAAATGTCTCTCTTGCCAATCCACTGAGCCTCTATCTTCCATTCGTAAATTAAATCGTCATTTATCAAAAAGCGATCAATTCTACTCATAGAACACCCATCCTCACGAACCATGTGAATTCCTTACCCAAGTGTGGGCGATCTATCACCTCCATTTTATCAATGAACTCACGAAATTCATCCATCTCCCTCGAAATCACTGTGACCCCATTCTTCCTCTCCTCTCGCTACTTGACAATACTGCATTAAAGTCACCTGCAAGGCACCATTTACCTTCCGTGAAACCATACTTAGACATCAAAGAATTCACTCCACATCCGCTTCTTCCCTCCATACTACAAGGAGCATATATATTGACTACATACACAAATTATCCTCTTGTTCAATGCACACCAATAAAACCAAAGATCGAGAAATGAAATTTAACAAAGAAAGAGCCCTTCTTTCCAAATGGTGAGCAAACCCCGATAATCCAAAGATGGTTTAGCTATCCAAGAGACATCGACTCCACCCCACAAATTATGTACCAACAAGTTATTAATCAACTCCATTTTTGTTTCTTGAAAAAGACAAAAAAAAAAATTACACGAACTTACTAGGCCTCGTATCCTTCTCTGTTTTGCTTTATCTCTCAGCCCTCTAACATTAAGTGTAAGGATCATTAACCCTGTACTTTTTTGTTCTCCTTCTTGTTTTTTGCATCTAAAAGAGCGTTTTCCATCTCCTTAATTTGTTCTATATACACTGCATCAGATTCTTCCCCTCCAATCCCCAATTTCGCGCCCACCTGCACTGAGTAGCCTTCTTCATGGCTTGTCTGTCCCAAAATATATTGTTGCAATTTCGAAAATTGGAGGATGAAAGGGAGTCGCAACACAGGATGGATCCGCCAGAGAAGTGTGAAGAATGGGTAGAGGAAGTCGGTTCTGGTTCGACTACGTCGAGCGACTCAGGCTGTCGAGTTGGTTCTGATTCGACAACGTCAAGCGGGTCGGGATGTCGAGTTGGTTGTAGTTCGACATCGTCGAGCGACTCAAGCTGTCGAGTTGGTTCTAGTTCGACAGGCTGTCGAGTTGTTTGTAGTTCGACATCGTCGAGCTGATCGGGCTGTCGAGTTGGTTCTAGTTCGAAAGGCTGTCGAGTTGGTTGTAGTTCGACATCGTCGAGCTGGTCGTGCTGTCGAGTTGATTCTATTTCGACATCGTCGAGCGGCACAGGCTGTCGAGGTTTTTGTTTCTTTCTCAGCGTGATGTTAGTGAGACTGATCAATGCAGTGGGTTGATGGCTTGCTCCAATACCTGAGGTTTGGGCCTCATCAGAGTTATGTGATGCACGCATATCCGGAATTGCAACGATTTCTTTGGGCCGAGGTAGTGCCACTTCGTGCGTGCCTTCATGATTAACTAAGTGACACCCTATATCCTTGCAAGCTGCCCCTTCCGCAACGCCACCTGGCTCGTGGACATTCCACTCGCATGACATTAAATGTGCCATTTGAATTTTGATATGTGCTCTGATTATCCCAACCTCATGATTCACCCTATCATCACTTTCCTTATTATTAGCAGCCCCATTATTGATATCATCAATTACATTTGAATGCTGCTGTCTCGGCCATAATGGTAGCCATCCTCTCCCTAACTCCATCGCCCTCCTCATCTACCGCTGGGCATGGCCGCCGCCGTCATCGCCAGACAAATCATCGCCGAAAAATCAGAATCGGATTCGAACCCGCATTGCTTTGGCCATTATTTGAAGGGGGCCATACCAATCTTCAAGGATCTTGATCGAGAACGACTCTCCATTTATGGTTGCCATCACCACCCGCTCACCACGTCATGGATCTTTGTTACGTATAACACTCGCCACATCAATAGAGCGTTTTTGATTGTGTTGTCATCTGCGGATGAACCGGCCCAAACAGCGACACTAGTTTTTCAAGAATTCCATGCACCATGCGCGTGAACAGAACCCCGTAGCATCGCAGCCCATGCTACTCTCTCGTTGTCGACATCCTTTGTGCTCCATGGTCGAAGTTCCTCGAACCATTCCATCGACCACTCCTTTGCGTTCTCCAGAGATTGTATGTCCCCCTCCTCGCTAGATTCCATGAGAACCAAATTTGCACCCATAGGCGTGATCCTGATGTGATAAATTCCCTGACGGTGGAATTCTTCTTGAATATGGTAAGTCTGGCCAGGATGCACCATCTTCCCTACCATCATATTTTCCAGATTCTTAATAACCGCCTCCTCCACCTGATACTCCACCTCACAAGTATCAACTTGCCTTCTCTTCGCTCTCCATACCTCCTTCATTCTATTCCTTGGGCCACCCTTTTTTTGAAAGGTCTGGTTCCCTTGTCCTCCAAGATGCGTTCTCCGTGATAGACCTTTTCCAACCGCTTGGGCATATGAAGTATACTGTTTTATCGGGACCGATTTACTGCATTCACCCTCCTCACAACTATCAACCTCGCTTTTGAGATCCATGGGGCACTCCCGTGATGCGGTTGTCGATTATCGCTTTTCTCCCCACAGATGGATCTCGCTATGTTTCTCGGCGCACCACCGCTTTTCTGTGTCTATTTACATAGAACCTAGCAAAGATCTCTCTCGAACCTAGGTAGGTTAACGAAGATCTTCTTGTTGCCAATGATGATGTTGTCAAGATAAATAACGAACCTTTCCGGTCTTTCACGCCAAAGAAATCTCGCAAAGCCAAATCAAGCCACCATGTTCTTTTGTTTGGTATGATAACCTCAGATATGTCACCGTACTTGCGAACAGCTCCCACATCTCCTTGGCACCAAAGTTATCAGTATCCTGGGTGAAGTAAAATGTTGTTGTTCTAACTTTTTGATGCTTGAGCTCACCGTGGAAACATCTGCATGGTTACGCGCTCGTAGTAATTTCTATTCCTCCTAGTCACAATTTGCCACTCCCCACCTTCTCCATCCTCTCTCTCTCCTCTCTCTCTCTCATACTGCCTCACCTGGGCCACACACTCTTCCTGGTTTCATCGAGCATCCAATAACAAAAGAACGGAAGCCCAAACGGCACACAAGTTCTACACGCCAAGCCGCCCAATCGCTCGTTGCAAAATCCTTCACCAAATCATCGCCTCTCTTCTACATCTTCCAACCCACTTTCTCAACTTCAAGATCTTCTCTTTCTCGCTTCAAGCAAAGGGTAGTAAGAGGAGGAGATCGGTGGTGGAGAAGCCGATTTGGGGCTATTTGGAGAACGGCGCATACAGAGCGTAATAGGATTCAATTTTATTTTATTTTTTTCCAATCCAAATTGCACCAAAATGATTTTTATGACTCTAATCTTTTAGATCTAAGACAGATCTAAATAGATCTAAAATAAAACAGAAAAGAAAATGAAAAATCAAAGAAGGAAAATGCAAGAAAGCTCAAGAAAGTTCAAGAAACCACAAGAAAATGCAAGAAAACTTTATCCCCTCGCCAAACACAGAACAAAGGAGGAAGCGCTTGTTGTGCAGCCGATGCTCGCAGAGGAGGAGGGGGCAATCGTTCGCGGCGGTGTTTGCGGATGGAGGCTTGCTCTATTTGACAGAAAATAGTTTTACAGAAGACTAAAACAGTGTTATCCCTCTCTTGCTTGAAACTGTGTTGAAGTTTCTCCAAATCCAAAAATGGTGGTGGACTTCTCCGATAACCGAAGAAAAGAAAAAGTGTGAACCTGGATTCTGATGGAGGCGTGGGAGCTAGGGTTAGAGAGAAGGAGGAGAGAATGGGAAGGAGAGCGAAAAAAAGCTAACGATCGTTTATTCTATTGATTTAGATGGTATGAGCATATTTTATTACATGGAACTACGCAGTGTATTTTAACAATTTTTTAGTCTGTTGATTGATTTTTCTATCAATTAAATAAATAAATGTTGAATAAAAAATGACCCTTTTCCCTAATACCTAAAACAACACACTAAAAAAAAAATGCTAAAAACACAAATGCTTAAATATTGGAATCTTCGAAATAAGATATTTGGACCGCATAAGTAAATAATTGGTTATAATTATATACGATTTTAAATCACTTCTTATATCCTATAAAATTTACTATAATAATACATACAATAATGTTTGCGTTGAATAATATCATAATTGATCAACGTCTGTAATGCCTAACAATTGTGGTATCAGTAATTTTTGCATTCTTAAATTATTTGGGGAATACATACCAATTACAAATTTCTATTAATTAAATTAATTTAATACCACATGATTGCTGACACTTATATGCAGAAAATAGTACGAGTAATGATGGAGTGACGATGCATCATATAAGAAATATATAATAAAAATTGCGATTCTAACTTATTTTCATATTGTTGATTACCAAATTTATAACAAAATACTGAATTATAACAGATAATTGATTGTAACCTAAGTATTCAATTAATGTAAAAGTTCATTTTTATAAGTAAAATTTAAACGATACAGTAAAACAAAATCTAAAATATTTCGCAATCCATTTTCAATTACTCCCTTGTCTATCGAACAGCACAATCTTACAAATGTAATATTACTACATTTTATCCAACAAAACAATATGTAAAATGTAATATATGTTAATGTTTTTATGCAAAACGTTTCTAAAATCCTATTTTCTTATAACAACTTTGTTGCAAATTTAAACTTGGCTTATAAAAATTTAAACAACATAATGTTATTTTGAAAAACTAATATTATTAAAAATTGTAAACATATTTATTTTGAAAAGACAAGACCTATTTTAAACATATTTGATAGATATGAAATCAAAATAATATTGAATATCCAAAAATATATATTTGAAAAAACAAAAAGACAAAATATAAAATAAAATATTGTAAATAAATTATTAATATTGAATACAGAATCACTAGACAATTGTGGTGAAAATTTAATATATAATTGTAAATAATATAAATCATGAGCATTTAAAATTGGATAGACTATATCAAAACAAATGGTAGAAAATAAACATCAATTAAAGCGTTTCCAAAATTAAATTGTCTCCATAATATACATTCGTATGAAATAAACGTCAATTAAAGAGTTTCTATAATTATACAAAACAAATGGGTAGACAAAAAAAAAGTGAGATTTTGAACGTATTGGATACATATTGAATCAAAATATTAGGCACTATCGTAAACATATATATTTTTAAAATAGTAAACAATATATTAAAAACTCCCCAAACATATTGAATCAACAATTATATATTTTTTAATAAAATCCAAAAAATATGAAATTTTAATAAAAATTACAAACTAATAAAAAGTTTATAAGAAATTTTTTTTTATTGTTTTTAATTATATATCATGTAGAGCATTGGCGATCACATTTTAGATGTATTGGTTATTATTTATATAATTTTGCTATTAGTGAATATTCCTATTGATTATTATTTATATATATCTCATAGAGTATTAAATATTTTACATGAAATAAAATTATTATTTTATCTACCATGAATGAACAAGTTACTATAGGTAATACATTAATATATCTTTTAGTATAAATTTTATAATTTTTTAACTATATACCATGTGTAGCATGGACCATCATACTATAGATATATTGTTAAAAACATGGATGAAAGTTTTACAAGAAAACATAATTTTTGATTTATATTTTGCCACAAAAGTTTTTAAACCAATAATTAATGTGAACATCTTCCTCATGAACATTTTAATAGAAATTATAAATTAATATAAATTTGATAAGATAAAGTTTTTATTGTTTTTAACTTTATATCGTGCAGAGCATGAGTTATTATACTATAGATATAATTTTTGCTATTAGTGAATATTCATATTGGTTATTGTTTATGTCTCACAAAATATTGAATACTTTACATGAAACAACATTATTATTTTATTTACCATGAATGAACAATGTACTACAAATAATATATTAATATATTTTTAGTATAAAATTTATAATTGTTTACTTATATATCATGCATAGTACGGGCTATTGTATTATAAATACATTGTAAAAAAAAGGGGATGAAAATTGTAAGAAAACATAGTTATTTATTTATATTTTTCCACAAAAATTTTAAACCAAACACGTGAAATCAATAATTTCATATTTTTTAATGAAATCTTAAAGATGAGCAAATTCCTAATTACGAACATTTTATTAGAAATTACAGCATGTCAAAAATATATTACCCATTATTTATTTATTATCTACTATCTATTTAAGCAAACGATATCATGCCAAAAAGACAAAACTAAACTGACATATTTTTGCCACCTATCATTTTAAAGGGGCAAATATGTCAATCTAAATAAAAAAATTTAAAATAAAAATTAAATCCATATAAAAAATTATTGTTTTCTATCTATTTTTAACTTTTGAATCAACATTATATATTTTTTTAAAAAATCCAGAAAATGAGCATATTCCTCATGAAATTTTAATAGAAATTACAAACTAATAAAAATTTTATAAGAATTTTTTTTTATAGTTTTTAATTATATATCGTGAGAGCATGGGCGATCACATTTTTGATGTATTGGTTATTATTTATATAATTTTGCTATTAGTGAATATTCTTATTGGTCATTATTTATATATATCTCATAGAGTATTAAATATTTTACATTAAATAAAATTAGTATTTTATCTACCATAAATGAACAATTTACTATAAGTAATACATTAATATATCTTTTAGTATAAATTTTATAAATTTTTTAATTATATACCATGTGTAGCATGAATCATCATACTATAGATATATTGTTAAAAACAGGGATGAATTTTACAAGAAAACATAATTTTTTATTTATATTTTGCCACAAAAGTTTTTAAACCAATAATTAACGTGAGCATCTTCCTCATGAACATTTTAATAGAAATTATAAATTAATATAAATTTGATAAGATAAACTTTTTATTGTTTTTAACTTTATATCGTGCAGAGCATTAGCTATTATATATAATTTTTGTTATTGGTGAATATTCATATTGGTTATTGTTTATATCTCACAAAATATTAAATACTTAACATGAAACAACATTATTATTTTATTTACCATGAATGAACAATTTACTAGAAATAATACATTAATATATTTTTAGTATAAAATTTATAATTGTTTACTTATATATCATGCGTAGTACGGGCCATTGTACTACAAATACATTGTAAAAAAAGGGATGAAAATTGTAAGAAAACATAGTTATTTATTTATCCACAAAAATTTAAAACCAAACACGTGAAATCAACAATTTCATATTTTTTAATGAAATCTTAAAGATGAGCAAATTCCTAATTACGAACATTTTATTAGAAATTAAAGCATGTCAAAAATATACTACCCATTATTTATTTATTATCTACTATCTATTTAAGCAAACGATATCATACTGAAAAGACAAAATTACACTAACATATTTTTGCCACCTATCATTTTAAAGGGGTAAATATTTATTATATACTATTTATATAAGATTATTTTACTATTGACTCTTAACGAGAGGAAATATTACATACTATCGGTACAAATGATTATTTTTCTTTTGATTCCAGAAAGAGAAACATAAAATGTTTATTTTTTATATCGGCGTAAACGTCTTTATTATTTATAAATGATACTTTTGCTTCTTAGTCTCTACGGGGAACCATTACATATTGCTAGTATAGTTTTATCATCTTTAAACACATATCAAATATATTAATATTTTTATAATTTATAAATGATTATTTTGCTTTTTAGTCCATATGGGAAAACATTACATGTTGTGGGTGCAATTTTATAGTCTTTTAACACATATCAAATTAATAAATGTTTTTATCATTTGTAAATGATTATTTTGTTTTTTAATTCTTACTGGGAAACATTACATGTCATGGGTGTAGTTTTATCGTGTTTGAGCATATATCAAATTTGTAAATGTCTTTATCATTTGTAAATAATTATTATGCTTTTTAGTCCTTAAAGGGAACATTACATATTGTCGGTGTAATTTTATTATAAATGATAATTTTGCTTTTTAGTCTCTACGAAGAAACATTACATGTTGTCAGTGTAGTTTTATCACCTTTAAACACATATCAAATATATAAATGTTTTTATAAATTATAAATGATTATTTTGCTTTTTAGTCCATATGGGAAAATATTACATGTTGTGGACAATTTTATAGTCTTTTGACACATGTCAAATTAATAAATGTTTTTATCATTTGTAAATGATTATTTTTTTATTTCCTTACGAGGAAACATTACATGTTGTGGGTGTAATTTTATCGTGTTTGAACACATATCAAACTTGTAAATGTCTTTATCATTTATAAATAATTATTTTATTTTTTAATCCTTACGGGGAAACATTACATGTTGTCGGTGTAATTTTATTATAAATGATTATTTTGCTTTTTAGTCCCTACGGGAAAATATTACATGTTCTTGAGTAATTTTATCATCATTAAACACATATCAAATTTATAAATGTATTTATTATTTATAAATATATTTAATTTAGTTTTGATATTGTTTTATGACTATTAATGCATAGAGGTGGTTCAGAAAGATGCTATTAAAATTGGTTTAAAGACCACTGTACTAAGATATTTGCCAGGTCAAAAGACATAGCATCTAATATTCAATTTTAGTTAATACATGTAAATGCTTTAGAAACATTCATTGCAACCAACACGTCCGCACGGGCATTCTACTAGTTTAATCTAAAAAAACACTACATATATTGTACTACTATTAATGTAAAAAATATAAATTATTTTATAATCATTTTCAATAAAATATATATACCCCAGCATGTCAAGAGTCAAATACTCTGTTGATTACATATAGTGAATCCATTCAACCTTTATAATTATTCCCATCTCCCTCGTGTGTCATTCAATTTATCGTGCACACTGATGCCTCTTCTTCGCTATAGTAATCATGTTGATCTTCGCTATAGTAATCATGTTGAGGGCCCATATTACAATGCCCACTACAACCATAGCTATCATATATAGGCCTCCCATAAACGTTTGGGGGCCCACCTGGGCCAACCCCGTGGAATAGCCCAACAGGAACAACATGTGTCGGATATGCAAGAACCGACATCGGTGCTGGCTCAGGAAACATTACAGCTGGTTGTTTAGGTTGAGCATCGGTGGGTGGTGGCCCAGGTTGTGATTTGGGCTTCTCGGGCTCGGGCTTTCTTTCAGGCTCTTTAGGCTTCTCAGGTGCTGGTTTGGGCTTTGGTGGTTCCACAATTTCTATGCTCTTGATCGAACCACCACCTTGGCAGCAAATATTCTCCCTTACTCTATCTGGGCTGCAGCATACCACTCTGATGGTCACCATATCATTCTTCTCGTCGTACAACTGGTCTCGAATTTCTTTTGTTCATAAAAGTTGCAAAATGTAAATTATTAACCAAAATTTTGTGCCCAATGTCCAATTTTGTAATTTCATCAAATTTTCAACGCCAAAAACTGGATTTTGCTTCTCTAAAATAGCAATGAGTAATAACTTTTAATCGTTGATGAGAAAAAGTGTTGAAATTTCTAACACATTTATAATATGTTATGCATGCATCGTTGATTTTCTCATCAACGATTAAGATTACGTTCAGAGGAGCCGAATCCTTCAAAATTATATTTACTTGGGCCATAGGCTAATTATTAACACCGCCAATCAACCGTGCCCAAATATGCAGGAAAAAAGAATAATTATGAGAGAATTAAAATGAAAGACTCACGAGGGTATTTGCACAGAATCTTCTTGATTTTCATATAGCATTTTCTACACTGAAGGTCAACTTTAAGCCTCATTATGGTAACCTGCATGAGTTTAAGAATGTTGCTAATCAAAATTCAAGCATTTATCACTTGAATTGATTTGTTTACTCATGAGGGATGAACAAAGACATTGATAGGGTGTGAATATATGTAACAATTTATGACAAGAACGAAATTCACATTATCAAAACAAGGACAAAAAACATTTAAATATTTGTGATAGATAATTCAAAGATCAAAGTAAATATTGTTACTTACCTTTGGTTCCATGGCTCGGGGACAGAGCTCAGATCTAAGCTGCCCAGAAAAGAATGAAAAGGCACAAAGTGGTTAAGGTAAGGTAATGCCAAATGTGGTATGGGAAAGAGAGAGAAGCAGGTACGCTTTAAGATAAAGATAGATGATATTGCTTGGCGGTCAGTGAAGCTAGACACCAAGCATATGCAATCACGTAATTTGATGATATCGAATTCCATAAAAATATCAGTTTTGTTTTTTTGATCGACATAAAAATATCAGTTAGACAAAATTAATTTATACAAAATTATTATTAGGTTTAATTATATTTTCAACTTTTACTATACTAATTTACGATTTTAATCTTTTAATAATTTTTTATTTAATTTAGTCCTTACGTTTTTAATAACTTTTTTTATTTATTACAATTAAATATTTCTATCACTTTCTAACTACTTAAAACTCTCAATTTTTCACAAACTATTCAAAATTATCACAAATTAAATCAATTTAATTGTTTTGAATCATTTTTTTTTTCCAAAACTCACATATCAAAATATCAAATTTGATGGTTTTTTATTTTGGAAGAGTATAATAGATTTTAACCACATTTGTTTCCAAAACCTTTAGGTATTACGTTAATGAGTCTAATCCCTTATATACTCTTTATTTTGTTCATTATTAAGTAATGTGAGACTATCTCACACTTGGATACCCAACATCTCCCTCTCAAGTGTGAGTCTCCAGGTCCATAAGTATGCAGCTCATTATGAGTGAGTGTAGGTCGTTATTGGGTAATTACACTAACATGCTCTGATACCACTTGTTGGGTTTTAATTTTTTATTTTTATTTTTATTTTTATTTTTAGATGAGTACAAGAGACTTTGACCATATTTGTTGTCAAAACATTAAAGTATTAGGTTAATTATAAGTCTAGTCTCTTATATACGTTATTCATTATTATCTCACTTATACTCTCAAATTCTTTTGTTCAAAAATTTCTCTTCTTCAAATTCTAACATCACATGTCACAAAATAGTCCTTCAAATTTTACGAAATTTCACTATATTTCTATTTTCTAAACTTCTAAAATTATTTCATTTTTCAAGTCCATCATAAATCCCCAAATCTTATGAAAAAATGAAAAATTTAGTTTAGTAAAAGAAAAATTGACGACATGAATACTTTTACTTGATTTTTAAATAAAGAAACTCAATAGTTCGTAAAAAATATTTCCATTGTGTCGGGGGTTCTATGTAGGTATTTGGGGTTTTAAGAATTCATGTTTGAATTTCCGTTGTGAAGAAATTTTTATGTTTTTCTTTCGATAAGCAAATAAATTTTATTAACTGGAGTATAAGGGGTACTCCGAACCCATATTTACAACTATTCGAGGAAGAAAGTGCCTCATTAAAACCCCAAGGCCAAAACCCAGTGGAAAAAAAACCAAGAGAGAAAAAAGAGTACAACAACCAACCAACCTCACACTATGAATTAAGCATCCACCAAACTATCTATTACATGATTAAGACCACCTGTGACTAATACTCCAACCCAACAGTGCCCTTAACATCAAGTAGCATGACAGCAAGAAGAAACACATTGCTAATGCTTGTTCCATTCCTCCAATTTGTAACAATGACCTGTGGCTATTACTCTAACACACCAACTCCCTAAACATCGAATAGCATGATAGCAAGAAGAAACAAGTTGCTGATGCTTGTTCCATTCCTCCATTTTGTAACATTGACTTGCATAATGAGCCGCGCCACTTACTTCAACGCCCACCAGCCAAATCCACCAGTATAAATTCCAATTTCCTGCACTTTTCCTCACATTGCACATGAATTCACTTCCAAGCCCTTGCATATCACAACAGCCACGCCTTAAACAGCCTTCACATGCACTGTAAAGGACAATTAAACCAGTTTGAAAATAATATACGCTTACCCCTTTTCGCACAACTCATGAACCATCCCCATGAGACAATTTTGACATACGCCAGCACTGTAGTGAAACTAGCAGCCTCCCCATTAAACATGATCCTATTCCTCATAGACCAGATCGCCCACATTGTGACACACCAGAATAAATAGTTGTTGTCTTTGGCACTAGACAGACCACCAACCTGCAAAAAAAGCTCAACCAGATCGCAATGGAGTGCACCAGCCATTCCAAGCCAAGACATAACCTGTGACCATATGTTAGACGAAAATGGGCACAAAAAAAAACAAATGCTGCACCGATTCAATTGCACTACGACAGAAAACACAGCAAGCGTCATCAGAATTAGTAATCACCCTCCTCTTCAGTAATTCTTCTCTGACCGGGAGACGTCCTAATAACAATCTCCAAGCAAATACCTTAATTTTAGAGGGAATTCTGCACTTCCATAGCAAGGAAATTAAGGGGCCATATCTTCCCCTACTCGAATGAAGGTTTAGGAAACTCCAAAAATAGGCTCGTAGGTATCAACGGGACCCACAAGCTGTAACTAACACACAAAAGGCCACAAATACCAAGTTAAGGGCCAAAATAATGCACAAACTGCCAATGAATTGTTAGTTTTTGGCTAATATGTTGTTTTTGTGGGCTAATATATTCTTTGTATATACTGTAATGTTTAATTTGAAATACTTAATTAGTCTTATTACACTAACTTAATAGTTGATAGTTTTGATCACTAAATATTATATTTGATTATGACATGATGATATTATTAGCTACATTGTAAATTAAACTAGAGTTAGTTTATTTACTTAACCTTTAGTTAGTTTAGTTGAGTTGTTAAAACTCAAGTTAGTTTGCTGTAGCTTAGCTGTCATTAATACAACAGTGTATATATAAGCATTGTAACTAACTCTCTGTAACTAATTCACATCATATGAAATGAAGATAGATTTCTTCTCAACTTTTTCTTCTTCTTCTTCTTCCATGCGATTCTGTGAAACTAAGATGGTATCAGAGCTCAAATTTTGAGCTCTAGTTCTGTCAATTGTGTTCCGATTCGTTCTTCTTTAATCACATTCTCGTTTCAATTTTCCTATGATCGGTTGAAATTGATTTCGTTTTTTTGCTTTCAACCAAGTTATTTTTCTAGATCTGAGATTTGGATTCCGCATCACAATGACGAACCAGAGCCTCGAACCCTACGCAGATTTCGCAACAAACACCACCAATCCTTTCTATCTCCATCCAAGTGAGACTCCTGCAGTGGTGTTAGTCACGCCGTTGCTCGAAGGTACGAAGAATTTTCAATCCTGGATTCTTTCGATGCGCGTCGCATTGGTTTGTAAAAACAAGTTAGGGTTTGTAGATGGAACCATAGCTGTTCCAGGAAAAACTGAATTGCGATATAATCAGTGGCTTAGATGCAATAGTATGATTCTTGCTTGGCTTCAAAGATCTTATTCTGCAATTGTGCGGAAATCAATTGTTTTCTTTCAAAAGGCATCCGATGCTTGGAAGGACTTGCATGATCGATTTGATCAAGGCGATATGTTTAGAATTGCTGATATTCAGGAAGACATTTGCAAATTGTCACAAGGTAGCCGTGACATTTCTGAGTATTACAATGAGTTGAAAGCACTATGGGATGAATTAGAAAATTTCAGGCCTCTTCCATAATGTAAGTGTGCTATCCAATGCTCCTGTAGTGCAGTCCAATCTATGCGATTGTTTAGGGACCAAGACTATACAATCAGATTTCTGAAGGGACTCAATGAGGAATATTCTCATGTAAGGTCTCAAATCATGATGATGGAGCCCTTTCCTCCCATTGCTAAGGCTTTCTCTCTTGTGGTTCAACAAGAGAGACAATTTCATGTTGCAACTGTTGAGACCGAATTGAAAGATCTTTCTGTAGAATCTGGCAAAGCATGTGCTATTAGTGGTAATCAGTTTGCTAATAGAGGCAGAGGAAATTATTACAACAGAGGTCGTGGCAGGCAAGGCCCTGGAGGCAGGGGTCAAGGAGGCAACATGTTACTCATTGTGGTAAAACCAACCACATTATTGACAATTGCTATTTTCTTCATGGCTTTCCCCCTGGGTATCAAACCAGAACCTCTGTCAAGACTGGATCATCTGCTAATTTGGCTTCAATCAGTGCTGTTTCTGATGAAGACTCCAAAAATTCTCAAGATACTTCCACCAATGGTGTCACCTTATCACAAGAACAATACAAAGGACTCATGGACTTGCTTCAACAGTCAAAGCAACAGGCTGCAGCTGCATCACATTCTGTTAACACAATCATGTCAAACACACATTCTTCAAATTCGGTTAATTCCAATTCTTCCTTAAACACTAACTCCAACATTACTTTTGGTAAGAATCTTACCTCCTGGATTATTGATACAAGAGCCACCAACCATATTACTCATAGCCTTGATATACTTACCAATTGTACTTCTATTAAGCCCATTAGAATTGACATGCCTAATAACACATATGCTACTGCATCTCTAGCAGGAACAGTTTCTGTTTCTGCTGATTTACAGCTCCATAATGTGTTATTTGTGCCAAGTTTCCATGCCAATTTAATTTCAGTACCACAACTTACCAAAACAAGTGACTGCTATGCTGTTTTTACTGACCAAAACTGCTCATTTTTTCAGGTCAATACCAAGAGGATGATTGGTACAGCTAGACTAATTCATGGACTCTATCTGCTGGAATTGTCAGCAACTGGTTCTGCTTTTCAAAGAGATGATTCTGTTTGTAATTCTGCCACTGTTTGTAATTCTGCTTCCAAAACTTTAACTGAAAATTGCCTTTAGTACAAGAGATTAGGTCACATATCTTTTGATAGACATCAATGTATGTCTACTCAATTTCCTTTCATAGCATTTCACAATATCAAACTTCCTTGTGACACTTGTCAATTTGCTAGGCAAAGAAAATTGCCTCATTTTAGTAGTCTTAATAAAAGCACTCACGTTTTTGAAATTCTACATGCTGACATTTGGGGCCCATATGCTCATTCTTCATTTTTAGGCCATAAATATTTTTTGACTCTTGTGGATGATTTTAGTAGGTTCACATGGATAATTTTGATGAAATCTAAAGATGAAACCCGCAAGCATCTTACTCATTTCCTAGCTTTTATTGAAACTCAATTTCATACCATTAAAATGTTTAAGAAGTGACAATGGTGCTGAATTCCTTATGCATGATCTTTATCTAAGTAAGGGTATCATACACCAAAGGTCTTGTGTTGAGACTCCTCAACAGAATGGCACTATTGAGAGAAAGCATCAACACATTCTAAATGTAGCTAGAGCTCTCTTTTTTCAAGCAAACCTACCTAAAAATTTTTGGAATTTTGCCATCCAACATTCTGTGCATCTTATAAATAGGATCCCTACTCCTATTCTCAAAAATAAATCTCCATATGAGATTCTTTTTAATCAACCACCTTCATTAATTCATCTCAAAGTTTTTGGTTGTCTTGGTTATGCTTCCACTTTGCATAATCATCGCACAAAATTTGATCATAGGGCTAGGAAAACCATTTTTCTAGGATATAAGGAAGGTAATAGGGGTTTCATCCTTTATGATTTGCGTTCTCATCAATTATTCACTTCTAGAAATGTGATTTTCTTTGAAAATCATTTTCCTTTCCATACTTCTGCATCCAATAATTCTGAACATTCAGCAAGTGACCCTGTCACCTCACACACCATGGACAATTCAGCTTTTCTTTTTGAACCATTACCTGTTGAAAGTTCTGTTTCCACTTCTGGTTTGCATTCTGTTCTAGCAAGTGACCACATCCTTGCATTGACAAAGACTCAAACCGACATTTACGAACCTGACCGATATTTACGAATCGAAACTGATCCAGAACTCATTCCATCTGCATCCCCTGCACTTAATTCTCCTCATCCAGTGGTTAGACATTCGGACAGGATCAAATCTAGACCCAGTTACTTGAATGATTACCATTGCAATTTGTCTAGTTGCTCCAATCATACTTCAGGTATTGTTTCACCTATTTCTTACCCTTTATCTTCTGTTTTATCTTATCACAATTGTTCTTCTTCCTATAGAAATTTCTGTTTAGCAGTCACTACTCAATTTGAACCTAAAACTTATAATCAAGCTTCCAAGCATGATTGTTGGCAGAAGGCTATGAAAGCTGAGCTTGATGCTCTTGCCTTGAACAATACATGGTCCATTGTTGACCTTCCTAGTGGTAAAACACCTATTGGTTGCAAGTGGGTGTATAAGGTGAAATATAATGCTGATGGTACTGTTGAAAGGCACAAGGCCAGGCTTGTTGCCAAGGGTTATACCCAATTAGAGGGTGTGGATTATTTTGAAACTTTTAGCCCAGTTGCCAAGCTCACAACTGTGCGGATTCTTTTAGCCCTTGCTGCTGCCAAGGGATGGTTTTTGGAGCAACTGGATGTCAATAATGCGTTTCTGCATGGTGATTTAAGTGAGGAGGTGTATATGTCTCTGCCCCCTGGTTTGCCTACTACAAATTCTGATTTGACCAATAAAGTTTGTAGGCTACATAAATCTTTATATGGTCTCAAACAAGCTAGTAGGCAGTGGAACTACAAGCTTACTCAGGGTCTTCGAACCCCTTCGTTTATTGTTGTCGTGCGGTCGAACATATTCCGAGTCATTCGTGGGTGAAAACTTTGTGGTTGGTCTCCTGAACCCAACCCCCACATTTGTGTACCTCTCTGTCAACTCCATCGAGTTGCAGAGGGATGGATTCCTCGAATTGCGTGTCAAGCATGTAATGTTGTGATATGATTGAGTTATGCATTATTTAATATGAGATTAAATATATCTTTGCCAGTGCGTGTTGCTTGTTGAATTGCGCTTCTTCATGTAGGATTCTGTTATTGCTTAAAATGTCGAATTGTGTTTTCTTCATGTTAAGCATGCTCTCTTTATTTGATATGCGATGAAGTAATCTTGTGTATCACTTCTTGACTATCGTAAGCGGTGAGTCGTTCATCGAGTGAGAGAGCTAGGCGAGTCGTCGTGACGTTTTTGAGCCGTGACCCGGATAACTGAGGGTGCTAGGTCCCCTTTTGTTTACGGGAGATTGACTAGGCGTCGCATCGTAGGGACCGGGACTGCTTACCTAGGGAGAAGCGAAAGATCCCAAGGCTACGGCTGGTATGTCAGTTGATGGATCTGCGTCTGCTTTCCGGAATAATTGTCGAGTCGAGAGAAAATGAGTAGCGAGTTGAGTCGAGTCTAGAGTGAGAGGATTGAGTCACGTTCTGTGAATGATATATACTGTTGTTTGCCTATTATCACGGTTTGTTATTTCCTGTAATATGTTGTGTTATTACATATTTTGTTGTCGAAAAGGCGTATCTGCTCTTTATTTTTAAGAAGTTGACCCTTGCCAGTGGTTCTGTCAATTAATGATTGTAACCCAGATGGCGGAGCAAGCGGAGGATTAGGCGCAAGGAGCAGCTGTAGATGGTCATCTAGCTTGACTTGTACTATGTTGAAGAGTCTAGTAGCAGTCTAGTAAGGAACATATTGTGCCGACCAGCTATAGAATAATTGTCGTTGTTCAGTATTGTAATAAATGTCTGTCATGTTTCAAGATATGTATTGTTAGACGTGAATTGATGGAACATTTGAATGTGGTCATGTAATGTCTTAAATTATTTTCCGCCATGTTTCTAAAAGTTGTTGTGATGCTCTGACTGCTTCTTTAAAGAATTTAAAAAAAAAATTATAGGACCACATTTCTCGAAAACCCTACGAGCAGAGTATTCCACCTTTCGGAAACATGTCAACTTTTGTCTGAATGTTCACTTAGTAGCACCCCAGAAACAGGGTGTTACACAGTTCATATTGTTTTTTTACATACATTATTACCATATTGTACAAAACAAATCCTCACCACAAAATTTTACTTTGGATTAAAATTATAATCAGGAATTATAGTTGAACACCATTGAAATGGAAAGAGTGGATAAATATTTTTATTAAATAACCATGAATACCACTCAAACCGTCATCAACAAATTATACCATAAAAAACTATTATGTTTTCCATGTATAACATGTCACTACAAGAAATTTGACTTTTACTGGGGGACAAAATCCGTCATTAGAAGTCATAAATCTGTAGGTAGCGACATTGACTGTCGGACACTTGGCCCGTCAATTATGAGCAACGGATAACTATGCATGTTTCATTGTCGCTATAGGTCAAACGTTTGTTGGTATATCTCAATACATGCTCATGTCTACGGCTCCAGTTGACTGTTACTACAACTTGTTCGTAAAAGTTATCTACTCACAGCTATGGACTTTGACCGTAGTTAAAAGGCAGATATTAGTAAAACTAGTACGTTCTACCTACAGTCATCGATCTCATTGAAAGTTGTCAAATTAAATATGATTTATTTTATAATATTACATGAAAGTTAGCTAATACAAGTTTTTAGTGATATTTCTAATAAATCTTAATATCATTTTCAATTCAAATGTCACATACAACAAAATGCAAATGCAACCTAGCAATTAATAATGCAAAACAGAAGTAGTTCAATTTATTTAGACTAGAATTTGTGACTTAACGAAATAAGTCATTACCTATTCTTGTAGCATTAAATTTCAAATGCTAATGACTGCAAATACATGAAGTTGAAAGCTATACCCGGAATCATAAAGTGAGATGGCTATATTATTCACCTTTGATTTGAGAGAAAAAACATGCAATGACAAATTTGAGAAGACTCGATACAAATTTTCAAATAAAGTTTACTGAGCTAGGGAGACATACCTTAAATTATGGAACATAGTATTCCCAGAAAGTAAACTCTGTTAACAAATGCTTATTCATGACCAATTATTAGCAATATAATCAAGTGTATGTTCAGTTCTTAAACTTTCCAAAGCTCTTCTTGAACTGCCACTCGGTAATGTGATATCTCTTAGTTTCACAGAATCGCATGGAAGAAGAAGAAAGAGTTGAGAAGAAATCTATCTTCATTTCATATGATGTGAATTAGTTACAGATAGTTGGTTACAATGCTTATATATACACTGTTGTATTAATGACAGCTAAGCTACAGCAAACTAACTTAAGTTTTAACAACTCAACTAAACTAACTAAAGGTTAAGTAAATAAACTAACTCTAGTTTAATTTACAATGTAGCTAATACCCTCCCTCAAGTTGGACTATGTAGATTACAAAGTCCCAACTTGGAAATGAAAGTCTTGAAAGAAGTAGCATGTAAGGGCTTTGTAAACACATCAGCAAGTTGTGAGGTAGAAGGAACTGGAAGTAGTCGAATAACTCCTTGCTGAATCTTCTCTCGAGTGACGTGGCAATCTATCTCTATATGCTTGGTCCTCTCATGGAAGGTGGGATTGTGTGCAAGATATATAGCAGATTTGTTATAACAATACACTGCTGAAGGTGCAGAGAAAGTGATATGCAAATCTGCTAACAAATAACGAAGCCACTGCACCTTTCTTATCAATTTAGCCAATGCCCTGTACTCAACTTCAGAGGAAGATGCTGAGACAGTCTCTTGCTTCTTTGATTTCCAGGAAATGAGAGCAGAACCAAGGAATACGCAATAACATGTGACAGATTTGCGGGTGTCTGGACAACAGGCCCAATCGGAGTCTGCAAAACCAGAAAGTTGCAGAGAATTTGATGCAGGAAAAAATAAGCCTTGAGATGGAGCTGACTTGAGGTATCTCAATACTCTAGTTGCAGCTTGAAAATGCGACTGCAAAGGCTTAGATAGGAACTGACTTAGCTGCTGCACACTGAAAGCTATGTCAGGTCTTGTGGTTGTGAGGTAAATTAACCTCCCAATAAGGCGCCTATAAGCTGTTTCATCAGGATAGGCAGGGCTGCCTGCATTGCTGATTTTAATTGAAGGGTCACGGGGAGTAGTTGTAGGCTTGGCTGCAAGTATTCCACTGTCTTCAAGAAGCTCCAAAGTATATTTTCTCTGGTTTAAGACAATGCCTTGGCTGGACCTTGCAATTTCCAAGCCAAGAAAAAATCTAAGTGCTCCAAGATCCTTGATCCGAAACTTATCATCCAGAATGCTCTTGACAGATTTGATCTCAGACATGTCATTTCCTGCTAAAACAATGTCATCCACATAGACTAATAAAACAGTAAATGAATTAGTCATGGATTTGACAAAAAGAGAATGATCGGAGGAGGATTGGGTGTATCCAAGAGATAACAAAGCAACTTCGAACTCGTAAAGTTCTCAGACTTCTTCGTATTTAAATAAGCATTTAAATAGTAAAGCAAGAATTTAAGCATCTCTAAAAATTGTCCTTACATAGGGACATAAAAATAAAATCCTAGAATGTCTAAAAGTGCCCTTACATAAGGACTTATAAAATAAAGCCTTAGAGATATCTAAGAGTTGCCCTTACCGAACCCCAAGCTGCACGTCCATGTGTTCCTCGATTCTACGCCGCACGATCTCGGATTTACTCAAAGCCTAACAAAATAAATAACTTAGCACAATTCTCAGCTAACTTAAGCTCTCAAGCCTACCCCTTTTCCTAACCAAAAAAAATTCATTCAAACATTTAATTCCTAGCTACTTGAAAATAAATAAGGTTTTAAAATCAAAATACTTTTTGAAAGATAACTTATCACATAACAATTTATAAACCTTAACCTATTTGAAAAGTAAAGTTTTTGAAACCAAAAAGCTTCCTTGAACCTCAAGGTAAAGATCATGCAAGAAATCATAAATTTTAAAACCTAGACACATATTCATACAAGCATTTTCACAATTAACAAACCACTATTTCCTTTCCTACTCCCTTTTTAGGCCTCTCAGCCACACCTATTCCCATAACCATCTAATTTCATGACAAAGCATCAAGACATCAAGTTTCAACAACTTCATATAACAATTAAAATACATAAGGAAATTTAAATCAAATAGGTTCCAAGATATTTTTCAAATATATTTCAAAGCATCAACTATCAAGACAATACCAAACCTAACTTAAGCACCTTCAAAGATATGTTTGTAAAACATTTTTCACAACATTCTAGTGTCATTTCCATAGCCTCTTTCCTTTTAAAACAAATCCTGCTCAAAGCCCATTTACAAGTTTTCATGGTTCACTTACTCAAAAACAATTCCAAAACAAGAGCTCTTAAAGAGTTCTTTCAATTAGGCCATTTTCAAAGATCCCAAAAACATTGAAACCATGCTAAGAAAATAAAAACAACTTAATCAAGTGTTACATGCCATTCTAATCCTCTAAGAATCAATTTTCCACAAGACATAAACTAACTCTCATCCTAACTCATGCTTCACTACTCCATTAGCATTTAAACCAACCCAAACAATTAATTTCTAGAACAAGAACACTAATCAAGACCAATCCTAAATCAAGTCTCTTTCAAGAACAAGGGTTTTCATAAAATTCTTTCAATCTTTGATTCAAATCAATTTTAACAACTACAATGGCCATAATAACTAACAAGAAGCAAGAAATACAAGCTAGTTTGCATGATTCACAAGATGATCACCCAATTATACTCCAAGACCTCAAGGCATCAAGACATATCCAAAATATACTCCAAAACCCATGCCAATTTCCAAAATAGTTTTCAATGCCATTTTATATGCAGTTTCCTTCACAACAACAACTATAGCCCAAAAGAAAGCTTCATTAAAACCCAAATCCATTTTCAAGAATAGGTTCTTTATCAAAACAATACCCAGAAATTGCTCTAATTCCAAAGCTACTAACCACATCATTCCAAATCATTATTTCTTTTAAAACAACAATTTGCTTCCCAACACAAAACATCAAAACAACAACAGCTATACTAAAACCCTTAAATCACTAGTCCAAACTCCAAAGCCCAAAAATTAATTTCCTATCATAACTTGTTCAAATTCAAAGATTTCAAAATCAACTCTCTTTCTAACTTAGCAGCACTTAAAACAATTTTTAACTCAAATCTAAATTTTTCCTAGAACTACTAAACTTGAACAACAATCAAA
Source organism: Calophaca sinica (assembly GCA_037113605.1). Lineage (NCBI taxonomy): Eukaryota > Viridiplantae > Streptophyta > Magnoliopsida > Fabales > Fabaceae > Calophaca > Calophaca sinica. Next base: position 96,835,611 of record CM073733.1, on the reverse strand, counting down.
ATATGGAAAGATCGAAGTTTTTAGCACAAAATTTGCTTCAACAATACACACGCGTGAAAACTTGGTTCCTCTAGAAGAAAATAAGATCAGAATATTTCTCACTGCGACAAGATAAAAATAAAATAATAATTTCACAAAAATCATTTTAAAACTTAAAACCATCTTCAATGAGATTACTAACAAATAATACAGAAATCAAAGGAAAATGAATTAAATTATTCACCGAGAGTTCCTCCGAGAACTCGCAGTGTTAATTCATCGAAAGAGAAGAAGAAATCCTACAGTCACTAACCATACGTTCACAAACATCACTCACCACTGCTAAGGATATGGAGAATCCTCATCTAACCTCATCTCAAACTTACGGTTTAGTCTAGGGGATTGGTAGGGAAGGCAACTCTCCAGACTCTCCGAGTTTGGTAAGGTTTCTCACACTCTCAAACCACCACCCACAGTTCTGCTAAGAAGAACAAAAGAAGAAAAAAAAATTTGATTTGGTTCAAACCTCTCATTCAAGAACTTAGCTCCAATTCTTCCTCTGATTCGGCCCCCCCTCCTTCTCTGTCTCTCCCTCGTCTTCTCTCCGGCGCGGTGGCACGCCGGCAACCACAGGGCCGTCGCGGCCTCCCCTTCTGTCCTCCACCGTCGCGCCCCTTCTTTCCTCTCTTCCCCTTCTCCTCTCTTCTCTGCTCCCTCTTCTCTTCTTTTCTTCCCCTGCCCCTCGTTCCCTTTCTTCTCTTTCTTTTTTTTTCTTTTCCAGCTTTTGCTTCTAGCTTCTTTCTCACGCAGGGATAGGGTAAAAGGGAATAGGGAGAGTGCTAGGGTGGGGAACACATAAGTGTGGTGTATGGTGGAGCACAGACCATAATTTTATTAAAAAAAATAAACCAATTAACTCCTATTTAACTATCAAAAATAATAAAACAAGTGAAAACACTCAAAAATATTCACAAGAAGTTACGATTCGATTTTCATCGAAATCGGAGTTCATTTAAAATTTTATTCGCGGGTGAGGACTACCCGGTGGTTCAAAACGCGACGAAACTTCGTTAGAGTTTTCTGACGAGATTTGAACCATGAATTAATATTAAATATTAACTCTTAAATTTAATTTTATCTTGATTTAATTCAATCAATTTCTTAGTCAATAAAAATACAGCGTTCAGCGTCACGAAAAACTTAGAATAAGTGTAATTGATGAATTCTCTTTAAAAGCAAGATACGTCTCATTTGTCAATTAATTCGAATTGACATCATGAATAATAATTATTTATAATAAATAAATTATTCAAAATAAGTCAAAATAATTCCACGTACTCTTAATAAATCATTGAGGTGATCAATCTCTATGACTTATTTCCAAGTATTCAGGATTTTATCGCTAAAATTACTTTTCTTAAAAATTGGGATGTTACAAACTGCTATGTTTAATAATAGTAATTGTTTCGGATTTAGATCTGCCCAACTATAATTTAAGAGCTACAATTAAAGACTGATCCAAATTGACATAGCTTCTATGACAAGATTCATTTCAATGTTGTATAAGCCTATCACCACTACCAATCCAAGTACGCATTATTCTACACCTCTCACCCATCTCAATTAGGGACTAACTTGGGCGTTGAAGTATTTTACAGGTGACCACCACCAATTTCTCCCGGCGGAGCATGGAGCAATCTACAATCATGACCTCCAGTCTCCACCATTTCACTACCAATGTGAGATTAATTCCTCTATTTATTCTTATGTTCAATCAAAACAATAATGTATGTAAAAAGGATCAATGACAATTTTAGCCTAACGATTGTGTGGGAATGATCTAGTGGTCATGGTTGAATCTTATGTGCATCCTTAGTAATATTTCACTATTTTAGTTTTTATATAACATTTGCGAAGTAATTATAAATTTCATTAAAAAAAATGGTGCATTTCTTTCTAACTTAACATTATCGTGGGGTTTTTTTTTATAGTTTTCAAAGTCCCTGCTTCTTTTTTTACTATTTAAATGTGTTTCTATTAAACTTTTATTCGTACATGTATGTGACAAATTATAATCAACTTTGTCAACGTTATTTTTTATTCCGTAAAAAAATTTCTATTTTTTATAAAGAAATATTTATAACATAACTTTAATATTTTATTTTAAATAATTATTTATGGGATACAAGTGAGCCCCTTAGAGTCAAACATATTTTGAAACCATTATTATATCATTGAATATATAAAACGATATTATCATTAGTATTATTTATCCTATTTTTTATATTTATTGTTATGTTTCTTATGAAAATATAAAATTGTTATTATTCTCATTGTGTCATTGATTTCCATTTTCAAGTATATATTATATTTTAAGATAATAAAAATATTATCTCTGCATAAAATTATCATTTTATATAATAATTTATGCAATCAGAAATTAGACTATGTTTTAGCAATTTATCTATATAATGTAATATATAGAATGACTATTTTTTTTTACAACGATAAGGAAATATCATTAAAAATTTATTTATATACCAATACAAATTAAAAATCTTCATATCATTTTCTCCGTGCATCGCACATATATACGCACTAGTCTATGTGCTAACATATATATATATATATATATATATATAAACTTAGGTGATAATTGTATCTAATATTTTGATACTATATATCATTAAAAAATTAACATTTCAACACTTTATCTGTTATTTTATTAATATACTGTTAATATTTTAATAAATTTATGTATTAATAAAATATACATGTTAATAATAATAATAATAATAATAATAATAATAAATTATGAATTCATTATTCTATTAATACATTACTCATTTATTAATGTATTACATTTCTATTTATTAGTATATATTTATATATTATTAATATATAAGTTTATTATTATATTACTAGTATATTATCAAAATAATATAACGAGTATTAAATAAAAAACTTATAATAATACATAGGATGAAAATATTATATAAAATTTTCACCTAAATATTTTTATATTAACATGTCTATCTACTAATATATATTTATATTATATTATATATAGTATTATTTATATATTAATAAAATAATCAATAAAGTAGTAAATATATAGGTATTATAAAATAAATTTAAAAACTAATAAAGAAATATCGTGTGGCTTAGTGGTTGAAGTGATTACATACATCCCTTGGAGTCAGGGGTTCAAATATTGGATAATGTTATATTGTATTATATTTGTTTGCCTCAACCACTTTAGCAATCCTGCTAGCTCTCACATTAGATTGAAAGTTAACGATTGTACAAAAAATGCAAGATTTAGAAAATGGGAAGGGATCAAGTTACTCCGGTTAATATTTTTCTATAGACATCAAATTTCATCAATCAAACTGTTAAATTAAAAGTTCATATTAGTAGATCAACTCCATAAAACTTTATAAAATTTTCAAAATATTTAAAACTTCATTAGATCACTTCATTTGATACTTCATCCGATCAATTCAATGTATAATATACGTTTTAATTTACAAGCAAAATATTGATCATATGATTACATAGCTACAAATGTCCAATTTATCTAAAATTTGATATGCATGATCTTGAAAATAATATGACAATATTCAACGGCTGGATTAATAAAATTTGATGTCTATGGAGAGATATTAACCGGAGTAACTCAGATAAGAGTTACTCTTGGAATAACTCGATCCCTCTCCTTTTGACAAAAATATTGTATAGATATGTGTGTGTATTGGTCATCAGAAGTTAAATGTACTGGCCAGACTATACAAGTTACATGATGTGACACCCTCATAATTTAGTTTTGTAACACCCTGAATATTTATAGCTCTTAAACTTCTTTTTGATTACTTGTTTGTTATGAATTGTCAATTATTAATTAATTATGTGGGAATTATATCATGATTATATATTTTCTTTGGTAAGAAGGAGTGTATTAGTGATTTGAATAGGTGGTAGAAATAACCATCTTTCAAAATCTTAGTTAGCCCATGTCTTTAAGCCCAAGATGGATTGGTGACAAGGTAGGGATTTACTAAATTATTGGGGGATTTTTTAGGCAAACTACTAAAATCTCCACCCAATCCACCCCAAATCTCCACAAAAGTGAGTCCATAGCTTGGGTAACCTGTAACCATAAACCCCAAGACAAATTGTAGAAATAGAGTTGGGTTTTATGAATCATTTCCATGTTTTTGAGTTTGCAAAAGATATTTTATTTGCATATGTAATTTGGGGTTTTGATGGGTGATTTCATTTGCTAAAGAAGGGTATGTGGGAGATATACTGGAATACTGAAGAAATTGTTCTTTGTTAGAGTAGTTGCATGCTGAGTTTCTTTTGTTCGTTGATGGACTCTTATTCATGACATCATCTATGAATTTGGGGTAATGTAAATGACATCAATTAGTCCATGACGTTGCATGTACCATATGTTAGTGCATTTGCTTGATTTGGAATGGAAATAAGGTGAAGAAACCAAGTCTCTGCATAAATTTTCATGTGCAAATTTTCTACGAATCATGACCATGGACGATTCCATAGATTGGCTGTGGAGGGTTCTGTTTCAGTAAAAAAAAACTAGGAATTTGATGAACCATGGCCATGGCAGATTCTATGGGCAGGCCGTGGATCGTTCTGTTCTAAATTTTCTACTTTCACAAAAGGTTTTAAGACTCCATAGGCTGGCCATGGAACATTATCAATGTGTCTTCTTTTAATTTCCTTATATTGATTCATGAATGAGTTTGACTCTTTTATTAAACCTAGGAAACATGAATTACTTCAGGTTCTCTATTTGTACTACCTAAATGGGTTTAAATATTTGGGTCTAGTTGGTAATCCCTATGTGCATGATTTTACCTTGAGTATTTAGGTACTAATGAGCAATCACGTGTACTTGTGTGAGAGTCACTAATGAATTTTCAGTAAAATAGGAGCATTAAAAGCATATGATAATTCACTATAACATGATTAAAATGTTTGATTGATATGATGATCCTCTTGGTGAGGATGACTGATGACCCTCATTAGTAGGGCGACCGAAGACTCTTTTCAAATTGAAAAAGGAAATTGATATGATCTCTAAGAGAGAATGACTGTATAATTAGTTGACCTAAAAGATTATGTAAACTATTATGTGATGAATATGATGTTACTTAGGTGGTATGTTTGAAAGCTTAAGAAAGACCTTCCCAGATGACAAGGCAAATGTAGATAAAAACCTTCCCTAATGATAAGGAAGATAAAGAAAGACCATCCCAAGTGAAAAGACAAATATAAATAAGAATATCCCCAAGCGAGAAGGCATAGTTCATATCGGTCTCTCCCAAGCCAAAAAACATAATTCATTTGGGTCTTCCTATAGCTAGAAGACATAGTTATTAAGGGTCCTACTTTAGCTATAAGACAAAGCTTGATTGTTTAAATTTGTATTATTTTGTGTAAGATATGATTGTGAGTGGTATTCGGGATGGACTCATTGAGATTTATATCTCACTTTATCTTTTATTTCAAATTGACAGGTGTAGCATTGGTAATTGTACAGTGTTTCTGGGATGCTTACCAGTAAGCCCAATAACTGCAGGAGTCTTTCAATGTTGTAGTCGGATCAAAGTCAAGTTTTATATATGAGTCATTTTGAGTTCATGTATTTGTGAAATAGATTCAGAGCTATGCATATCAAGATGTATTGTTTAATTACCCTTATTTCATATTTTTGTTTTAAAAGAAAACTTGTAAACCCACTTTTAATTCTGTTTTCATTTTAACCATCTTTAATGTTTCTGGAAAATGGTTTATATTGACTAGTAAGTAATATCCTTATAGGAACTGGGATGTTCCAAGCTTTTCTCAGTTATCCACTTAATAATTATCACAGAAAAAAAAATGAGAAACAAAACACTTATAATAAAATTTATTTTCAAATGGTTTGATAGTCTGACATAACTCATAAATCTAATACTAAATTAGCCAAATATAAATTACAATATAAAGGAAAATGGGAGAATAGATTAAACAACATGCTGATTTTTCTAGTATAAAATATTGTTTAAGAAAATAACACTAAAGAAATATTTCCAAGAGTTGCACACACAAATCTAATTATCGATGTTACACCGTCAAAGAGTATAAGAGAGAATTTAGTAATATAGATGACTGGAAGTTAGGTGATTATTACTGGCATTAACCAGTCCCGGTAATGAGTGTATACTCAACTTGTATAAATATCAAACACACTGCACAGTGATAAATGAGATTCAGTTTTACACCATTACATTTTCTGAATCATGATTCTTCTCCTTTTCTCTGCACTTTGAATTCTATCATGGTATCAAAGAGCTTCAATTTTTCGGTCCTGGTCTGTGATTTCGTTTCTCTGTTGCGATCTGAAAAACGTGTTCATGGCGTCACCAACATCTGCACAATCTGATCTTCGTAGCACTTCGCACATGGCGTCGCTCCACTCAAATCAGAATCCGTTCAACGACATTCCTTCGAATTCTTCTTCTTTATCGAAGGAGTTCTAATTGCTCACAAGCTTCACCGTGTCGTTGCAAACCCTAACATTCCGCTGCAATATGATTCGAAAATGGATCGTGAGTTAGGTGTGGAATCTGACACGTATCAGCGTTGGCTCGTTCAGGATCAGTTTGTTTTCACGTGGTTGCTCTCAACTCTCTCAGAATCGATGCTTCCTCGTGTGATTACTTGCAAACATGCGTTCCAGGTATGGGACAAATTGCACAAACACTTTTACTCACATCTGAAAGCCAAAGTTAGGCAGTTAAAGTCAGAGCTTAAGAACATTAAGAAAGGAAATCGCTCTGTATCCGATTATCTTCTTAAAATCAAATCGATATGTGATTCTCTTCTTGCTGTTGGAGAACCTGTATCTGAACAGGACCAAATCGACTTTGTTCTGGATGGTTTACCTGAGGACTATAATCTGTTTGTTATGATGATATATGGTAGAAATGATTCACCTTCTCTGAATGATATTGAGGCACTGTTACTTGTTCAAGAGGCTCAATTAGAAAAATACAAGCAAGAATTACCGTCCTCCACTGCAACTGCAAATGTTGCAAATGTCTTACAGCCAGTCAATTCTGATTCTAAACAGAATGTTGCCTCTGCTGATGATTACACCTCTTTTGGCCGAGGCCGTTATGGCAGAGGCCGTGGACGTTATGGCAGAGGCCGAGGCCGTTATGGCAGAGGCCAAGGCTAATCCGGTGGATCTTGTTGCTCCAAGAATTTGACTTAGAGATCCGGGATAAAAAGGGGCCAGAGAATTCAATGGCGGATCACCTTTCTCGGTTGGAGAATACCGAGGAAACTGAAGAGACAAGTCCCATTCAAGACTAATTTGTTGATGAACACCTTTTTGCCGTGTCAAACTTACCTTGGTTTGCAGACTTTGCAAATTTCAAGGTGGGTAAGACCATTCCAGCTGATTTCAACTCCCAACAGAGGAAGAGGTTCATTCATGAGGCAAAGTTCTATGTTTGGGATGAGCCTTTTCTCTACAAAAGAGGTGTTGATGGCTTGTTGCGCAAATGTGTGCCAGAAGAGGAGCAAGAGAAAATTTTGTGGCATTGTCATGATTCTGGGTATGGAGGCCATTTTAGTGGAGATAGGACAGTTGCCAATGTCCTTCAATCAGGCTTCTTTTGGCCCACACTCTTCAAAGATGCATTTTCATATGTTAATAGGTGTGACCGATGCCAAAGGACCGGAAATATCTCAAAGAGGAATGAAATGCCCCGAAACCCTATGCTTGAAGTGGAAGTCTTTGATGTGTGGGGAATAGACTTCATGGGACCCTTCCCATCCTCATACTCAAAGGTCTACATATTAGTTACTGTGGATTATGTCTCCAAATGGGTTGAACCAGCAGCCACTCAAACCAATGATTCCAAGGTTGTGATGAGTTTCTTGAAGAAAAACATATTTTCAAGGTTTGGAGTGCCTAAAGCCTTAATTATTGATGAAGGAACCCATTTTTGCAACAAGAGGATGGAGACTTTGCTTAAGAAATATGGTGTGCATCACAAAATTGCCACTCCCTACCACCCACAAACTAGTGGTCAAGTGGAGGTGTCTAACAGGCAGCTAAAGCAAATACTTGAAAAAACAGTCAATTCCACAAGGAAGGATTGGGCTGTGAAGCTAGATGATGCACTTTGGGCATATATAACGGCCTTTAAGACTCCGATTGGTATGTCTCCGTATCAATTGGTGTATGGCAAGGCTTGTGACTTACCTCTTGAACTAGAACACAGAGCACTATGGGCTACAAAATACTTGAATTTTGACTGTGAGAAAGCGGGTAAAGCTCGGATTCTTCAACTCCATGAGCTTGAGGAATTCAGAAATTTTGCCTATGAAAATGCCAAAATCTATAAAGAAAAGACCAATAAGTGGCATGACAGAAGAATTCAAGCTAAAGAGTTTCGGGAAGGACAACTAGTTTTGTTGTTCAATTCAAGGTTGAGGTTATTTCCTGGGAAACTCAAGTCAAGATGGTCAGGCCCCTTTGAGGTCAAAAAGGTCTCCCCTTATGGTGCAATGGAGTTAAAAGATCCAAACTCTGACAGAAGCTTCAAGGTGAATGGCCAAAGACTTAAGGTGTATTTTGGTGGAGAACTCGAGCGTTCGAGGGAATCTATCAATTTGATTACCGCATAAAGGAGTGCACCGTCGAGCTAAGGACGTTAAGCGAGCGCTTCATGGGAGGCAACCCATGCGAGGGAGTTCCTATTTCTTCTTCTTGCAATTTTAGAATTTAGTTTGTTTGATTTTCATCTTGGTATGTTTCTCAAAGTTTAAGTTTGGAGTTCTTTATTTTATGCAAAAAAAGGGATGAATTTAGTGCAGGAGGTGCAAGGCGTCCACGGTAGGACTACGCCTGGCGCTTGCCCACTGTATCGGCCCTGCGCAGGGCGCACCATAGCGCCTGGCGCACCGGATCACACCCTTTTAACAAACAAAAAAAATTAAAAAACACGGGCTGCTCCCAACAACAGCCCTTTTCTCCATTCTTTCACACACACTCAAAACTCCCACACAAACCTTCATCCCTCACAACTTCACTCTCACCCTCATCCCTCACAACCACCACGCCGGAGCTCCGGCGGCACAACACCACCACCGCACACCACTCTCTTCCCTTTTTTGATTTTTGCATCATCCTCTTCTCTCATCTTCAAGAGTTAACTTTTTCTCTATTATGTTTTGTGTGTGAAAAATGAGTAATGGGTCTTGATTTGGTGATTTAATCTCTAGTTTTGGGCATACATCTTCCACCCATTCTCTTTCTTTCATGATTAGGAAGGGAAAGGACCACCATTGATGAGTTGTAGTGGAGTTTGAAAAATGGGTTTTTCTAAGAAGGTGGGGAATCCGAATTTAAAAAAAAAAAAAGCATTGATTTGTTCTTGAATTGGTGTGTAACATTAGCTTTTAATTGAGTGGTGTATTGTGATGTGTTGTGTATGAAAAATGATGAATCACCTTTGTGGTTGGGAAAGCTTGGATATAGGGTTGTTGTTACCTTGTGATGAAAGAGCATGCATGTTAGGTGTTTGTGTAAATGTCACAATGAATTATTGTGCATAATGTTTTTCTGGTGGTCTAGACTGTGGAAAAAAAAATACTATTTCTCAACTGATTCAATTATGTTGGACTAAGTTTACAAGCTAAAAATCTTTAGTTCCAATTTGAGTTGAATTTTGCAGTTCAAAAATGGCTCCAAAAGCAGACAAAGGGAAAGCAATAGCCCCAGCAGCTGAGCGAGAGGGTCCCTACAGTCACAAGTTCTTAACCGAAGAGCATGAGTTCAGAAGCTCATCTGTGAGCAATAGGGACATAATCCAGGAAAGAAAGTTGTTGCTCCCTTTTGATGTGAAGCAGGTGGCTGAAGTAGAAAAACAAATATCTAAAAGAGGCTGGAGGAAATTGGTCACCTACCCTAATGCTGCTTATACAGAGATGGTCCGGGAATTCTATGCAAATGCTTTTTGTGCTAAACGGGCGAATCAGTCTTTTATAAGCTATGTAAGGGGGAACTATGTGAGGTTCGATGCAGCCACCATCAATGATATCCTGAAAACCAAGATGCCGAAGGGCAAGGATGAGTGGGAAGCCATAAAAAAGGAAAGGTTGAATCCACACCTTTTGATTAAGGAAATCTGCATGGAAGGGACCTCTTGGACTCTTGATAGAAGTGGGGGACTAAAGAAGGTTCCATCTTGCACCTTGCTTCCAATACCCAAGATTTGGGAAAACTTCATCATCTACAACCTCACACCGTGCTCGAACAAATCGAATGTCCGGGTTGAGAGAGTTTTGTTAATCCATGCCATAATGACAGGCAGAAGAATTGATGTGGGGAAGATCATTCAAAATCATATCCGGGCCATAGCTAATTCTGCAAAAAATGCCCTTGGCTTCCCACACCTCATTACTCTCCTTTGTCAGAAGGCTCATGTAGACATGGATGTGTTTTCGCTCATGAAGCCCACTTCTGTCATTAATCTTGACTATGTAGAGAAACACTGTGGTGTGCTGGTTGGTCATAACCTAAATACCAAGATTCGATACCCTAGGCTTCCAAAGAGAAAATGCCAAGGTGAAGAATCTAGTTCTCGGGCAAGGGTTCCACCCCAAGTTGTGGAGCAAAGTGAACTAACAAGGGAAATGGATAGAAAATACATGCAGACTTTATACAGATATTTGGGGGTCCTGAGAGAGGATATTTTAAGGTCTGATGATATTAACCTTCAAGTGGCCAGAGCACAAAACATAGAGGTGCATCCAAAAGGGTCCAGAACGAACGAGGAAATCGCCCAATATGTGGGCTGGACTCCTTACCCAGCACCAACCCCTCCATAGGAAAATGAGAATGAAGAAGAAGATGAAGAAGAGGAAGAAGAAGAAGAAGAGGAAGAGGAAGATGGAAGCGAAAGTGGAAGTGAAAGCTATGGAGAGTCGGAAGAGGACTAGGAGTCCTCTCGTGGGAGAGACCGTGCAAGGAGAAAATGGGTTCTTAATAGAACCCACCAGATACATACTTTCTCTCCCTACCACTCTTGTTTTAGTTTCTGTTTTATTGTTGTTTAGTTATTATGTCTTGGTTTAATTTATTTCTTTGCCTGGTTCTCATTCTTGCTTTATTGATATTTTAATTCAGAAAAAAATTGTGTTAGAATGTTTTTAGTCCTTTGGTTTGTAAGTCCTAGATGTTAAATTGAAATAACTGCTGGCTGAACTATGATTTAAAACCCATTTGTGATTTGAATTCTGTGTTAAGCACCAATCACATGGTGTGATGTTAAGTGGGCTACTGAAGAGTTACAACTTGAGATTAGAAACTTATTGGAGTGAGTCAACCATTGCTCAACTGTTTTGGTTTGTTATAATGTCTTTGTGATTGATATGTGCATGTCCTATGGTGTTTGTAGAGCCTTCATCAATAATTCCTTCTGAGAGGACACATTTGAGATTACATTCCCCTAACTTTGATTGAATCTCTGTTGCATGTTATTGGTTGCACAACACTTTGATATAAAAAGGCAAATTTTGTTGGAAGCCAATTAGCCAAAAAGCCAACCCAACATAATATGACTTTTGTTTGCAAAGCCCCGTTGAGCCTAAGGCATTTTGTTCTTGTTATAACCCATCAATACCATAGCTCTTACAATTGTTATTAACTTGTACCCACCTAAAAAGGTTAGATGAGCATGAATTGACAAAGGTTAACAAAGAACTAAGTTTGGAGTGGGGGGGAGTGAACAACATTATCAATGGTTGTGGTCTGAGCTGTTTGGTTCCCAAAAAAAAACTTGTTTTTGGAATGGTACCCCTTTGAGACCAAAGTGTTACTGGGGGATCATAATTGTGTGATAAAAGTTGCTTAAGGAATGAGTTTTTGGGGAGATGCCATCTTTGGAAAAAAAAAAGAAAAGAGGAAATGTAGTGAAAATCTCTAGAGTTGGTTGATGCTCATCTATCTTTTCGTCTAAATGTCTAATCCATCCACCCCGACCTTGTCCAAGTTACAACCTCAAAAGACCTTTTAGTTGGAGCATTGTGCAAGTGGTACTCATGTGAGTAAGAGATGAAAATCAAATCCATGGGGGGTAGTGTTGAATGAGCGAAACACAAACGCCAAACACTTGAGAGTTGGAGTGAAAATTCTTCCTACTCTTTGTGAGCAGAAAAGAAAGCATTCAATCACACTGAAAGTTTCAATTGTACATTCCATTACTTGTTGCGTTTATAATGGTGAATTCATTGCTTATGTGACTCCAAATTCTAATTTGTGATAGTCTCATATTGGTTCTGATGATGATAAAGCCCAGCAAATTAATCTGTGATTGGTGTACTTTTTTGTGATAACATTTGAAAGCGGTAAAAAATTATGGTTTAGTCCAGTGGTTAGATCAAGATTGACATTTTGTGTAGTTGCTTTTTGTTGATTTCTTGCTTGAGGACAAGCAAGGTTTAGGTTTGGAGTGTTTGACGGTTGCCTATAATGCTCACTTTCATGCACTTAATTGAAGGGAATTCTCATGCAAACCTAGACTTATTTCCTTGTTTGGCCTCTAATCCTAAGAGTTGAGTCCTTATTGTTGGGATAATCTAATTGATAATCATGTTGGTTCTTTTGCTATTTTGATAGAAAAATATCCTCATTATGGTCATGTTTTAATGCAGGTAAGAAAAGGATTGTTTGAAGACATGTACCTAAAGTTCATGGGAGCATTTTGAAGTGTAGAAGCTGCAGCTGCTCAGGCGCAGGGCGCCCCAGGCGCCTCGTATCAGGCCCAATCACTATAAATACTCGTTGTTTTGCTGTCATAAAGGCTATCACGACTTGGAGGCTGAAAAACGCTCTGGAACTCAAACCCTAGCTTGGGAACTGATTGGAAGGTGTGAGGTGAAGACATTCACCAACATTTCTCCATGGATTCCACTTGTTCTTTCTTCTTAACTCTTCTTTTTATTTATTTCTCTATGTCTAGCTAAACCCCTTGTATTAAGGATGAGTGGATATTGATGGAACACTGTTGTATTTGGTTTGGGATACCCTAATGACATATTCCCTCTTGCTTTGTGCATGCAATCTCTGTTTTTAATGCTTTTCATGATTTGATCACCCATGGAATGATTTGTGGTTCATATGTTGAATGGAAGTTCTATGTGTGAATGCTTGAGAGTGCATGCATGCAATTCTTAGTCTAGGAATAGTCTTTGTATTGTAGTATTTTTATGAACTCTTGGTCTTATTGCTTGGTCTTCAATTACATTCACCTAAGGAATTAGGGTTTCTAATGGAGACAAAGAATTAATTGCCTAAGGAATTAGGATTTGATTACCATTGTGAGTTCGATAACAAAGCTAGAGAGGGAATTACTTGCTAATACCAAATCAACATGCAATAGTGGAAAATTAATTGAAGCTTGTCCCTAATGCCTTTTACCATTAAGTACATTTTCAAAGAGCTCTATTATACTCTAAACCCAAGAATACAAAAACAACTTACTGCTTCTCTTTTAATTTCACTGTCACTTGATATCTCCAACCATATTAAAATCTTTTGGTGTTCACCTAGTAGTCACTAACGTATATTGGTATTTGGCCTTCGATCCTTGAGAACGATAACCGGTTATTTACCGACTTTATTACTTGCAATGACCCGGTACACTTGTCGTGGTCTTATCAATAAACAAAGATAAACTATTATCTATTAGTAAATAAGCCTCCTAAGAGGTCCAAGACATAAATTGTTCAAAAAATTTATACAAGTTACAAAAGAACCCTGGCATCCCAGGTCTTGAAGCCGTCTCTTCGGCAGTCTTCTCCACTGGCTCCGAGGTAGGCACCGTATCCCCGCCTGTTGTAGGCACCGCCTCATAAAAGACTTTCATGGTCTTGGGGTCGACAATCAAATTTTTGTCGACGACACCCCTTGGGAACAGCCGCGAAACATCAACATCGACGATCGGGGTACATCAAACGGACTTGGTCCACGGTGTTCTCGAACTGCTGGTTTCCAAACACCTCTGCAATCTTTTTCCACTTTTCGGTTTCAGCATTGGCCGAAGCAAGTGTTGTCTTAGCCTCTTCCAGGTCCTTCTGAAACTTCTCTTTTTCCTCATTCTTCTTTGTTTGGAGACTGTTTTTGTCGGAAAGGAATTGGTCGCATTCTTTTGCGAGGTCGAGGACCCTCTGCTTTAGCTCCGCGACCTCCTTCCCCGCGTTGTCTAACTTGTTAGTCCTATCATGGAGATTGTTCTCGAGGTCGGTCATCTTGGCCTCCCTTTTTTGCACCTCTTTGGCACGAGCCTGCAACTTCTCTGCCGTTGTTTTGAACTCTGTGTTCTCCCTCTCTAACGCAGCGTTACGCTCGGCAGTGTGCACTAGGAGGATCAGACTTCGAACCATCCAGCTCGAACACTCCAGCACTGAATCCTCGCGAGCCGAAGTAGACAAACTCGACAAATACACTTTATCAGCAGCAGAAGTATAATGGCGTAGTTCCTCGGAAGACAGAATGTTGCTGTGTGTCCACACCGCCGGACCATCGCTCTCGGAGAAATCACCATTCCCGGTGACCCTCTTTAAGCGACTTGGTTTCTTTTCGGTGTCTTTCTTTTGCTTTTTCTAAAGTTAATACCCTGGGAAGTAGGAGCCGGAATCTCTTTAACCTCTAGGTTTTCAGCCTAATCCAGTGTCGGGATCGGAGCACGATGAAAAGCAGGAGACATCGAGGCAGCTAATGTCAACGATGGTGAACCTGCCGAAGAACTACCCACCGGTCCTGATGATGAAGTGCCCCCTGTGATAGCTTTCTTCTTCTTGGAAAGAAACGCAGTCAAGGCTTCGATATCCTCCATTGCACCTGAAACGAAGAAATATGTGTTAAAAACACGATCTAACACAAAAACAAGGGCATATATAGTGTACTAAGTTACCTAAACACTCCTTAGCCTCATCTTCCGAAGTGCCACTCATCAACAACCGACTACTCACGTAGCGAGGTGAGGTCTTTTGACCTAGTGGGGTGTCCTTGACCTCGGGGGCGAACCCCTTGACGAACTCTGTCAATTTATTTACACATTCGACGTCCTGGTTTGTCAATGAATCTTCAGGGGTGCTGAACTCTTTACGTTTAACGAGGAAGTGATCCTGACTCCAATATGGTCGAACCAACTCCTCTAAACCCCCTTCCTTCTTCTTCCGAACGAGCCATTTCTTGGACGACCAGTTCAAGGGTTTCAAAAAGAAGTATTCACGCTTAAATCCCCGAACGGCGTCACTGTAGGCTTCGATAAGTCTTATATTCGGCTTCAAAGATAACCACCCCTGTGGAGCATTTCCTTTTTCGTCCGATCTCATAGGGGAGAAGAAATAGAAAAACACACTCTTTAGGGCTGCGATGTCGAGGTGGGAACAAACCAACTCGAAACTCCTGATAAAGGCCCATGCGTTAGGATGAAGCTGGGAGGAGGCAATTTGCAAATGATTTAGAACTTCGAGTTGGAAGTCGGTGAACGGTAACCGAACACCCAGTTCGGTGAAGTATACCTTATGCATAGGCAAGAAGAAGTCCTCGTCCTCGACAGGCTCCACACAGATCTGATCATTAGCACCCGGAGAGATCACTTCCTAGTTGTTCAAATTTCCTTTACCTTGGCCGATGTCCAAATAAGGTAGGAATTCAGTCAACTTTCTCTCGTTGCTAAACATCGACTTGGCGCACAAGGCATCATCTGCCACCCACGAGTACCAGTCAGTGTTGGTCGGAGGTGAGTATCCTTTCTTGCCTTTCGGGTCCTTTAGTTTTCCCATCATCGACCTGCCCAAGGAAAAGATCATTTAATCATCGAACTCCCTAACCAACATAAATCCAGAAACCACCACCAAACGTCCTCACCAAAAAACTCATAACTCTCACCAAAAAACTCAATCCTCACGGGAAAAGTCATAACTCTCGCCGGAAAACTCATATCTCACCAGAAAACTAATAACCTCACCAGAAAACTCATAGCCTCGCCGGGAAATTCATAGTTAACGCCGAAAAACTCGCAAAAAAGAGTGAAACTAGGCGACATAACATGCAACCCAGGCAGGCCTAGGAGCCACCGCGGGAAAGAAGGGATCCAGCCAGCCTTTGAGGCGGCCATGCCCAGAACAGAGAAAAACAAGACAAAACGAAGAAGAGAGCATACCTTGAGTGTTGGAGAGGATTGCGAATGCTGGAGGAGGAAGAACCACGAACAGAATGTGGGGTTGCAGACAGGAGAAGAGGAGAACTCTTAACTTTCCACAGAGCAATTGCACGGAGAAGAGGAGAATCAGAAAGTGGGAAATGAAATTCCCCCTCATGTATATATAGGGTGAACCCCATCATTATTCGACAGTACAACTAGCTAATGCTTCAACGATCCCCTGAACGACATTCCCGATGCATCCGAAGTCACACTTTGAGAAGCATCCAGAATCGTATTTAGAGTTACATGTGGCGACACGTCGAAAGTCACACTTCGATATATCCAAAGTAACACTTCGACATATCTTCCAAAGACACACTCATGATATATCCGAAGTCACACTTCGAAAACGTCTGGTCATATTCAAGAATTACATCCGACCGCACGTCGAAGGTCACACTTCGACAACATATTATGATTATTGCTAGAACTTCGGTTGATGTCAAAGTCATAATCCGAAAGAATCACCACTTAAGTCGAAGTCCTCCAACATTTGAACATCGACTTGGGGGGCAACTGTTTCGGACTGGGCCAAGGCCCACTCCTTCCAGAACCACTTCCGTGGCCTAACACCAACAACTGATCATGACTAATCAATGGTTGCCAATCTAGTAAGTCCGTTACATCAACGGCACCCCTGATTCACGTTAGTTTTACGCCACCGAACTAGGACCGTCGATCTGATCAACAGCTTGAACCACGTGACAAGGGACTTAGCCACCCTATCGCCGTCCGTTTACTCCAAACCCTAAAAGGGTCCATATAAAAGGAGAGCCCACGAAGAAACAAGGTACATTTTCATTACATCATACTGACCTCATCAGAATCATACTGACTTGAGTGTCGGTGTGCCTTTTGCATGTACCCCCCACCATTCTCCGTCGTCACCTACCACCGTACGCGGCGAACTCAGTGACTCCGGCCACTTCTACATTTCTTGCTCGGAACAGTAAAAATCATGTTACATTCAACTCATAACCAAAATCAATTTTACAAAATCAATTCATTCAAAAATAATTTTTGTCACCGCTGAACCAAACACACACTAAGATTCTCTAAAATCGTATTGTGTCCTATAAGATGCCATGGTCATGAGATTGTATGCAATCACCAACCAGTGGATAAAAAAGACAGGCAATTACAAAAACTACAGAAAATTAATGGTTCTAGTGATGTTGTCCTATTAAGAGATCAATGCAAACAGTTAAAAATCCTATATGGTATCATATGGAGATCCATATAAATATAATAACTAAAGATTTAGAAACCAAGATTCACTAAATACAGAAAGGCAAATTGATTCAAGTCTATAACCCAAAAATATAAATTCCATACATATTGGCCATTTATAATCCCCCACATGCTATTATGTATATTTTCTTTCTTACCCTAGAATTCTAAGAAGTAGTTGAAAAAAAAAAAAAGAGAGAGAGCATGAACTCAAAATTTGAAAATAAAATTCAGTAACTAAAAGCAATAGTAACTAAAAGTCATTACACCTCTAGGAGCCATTACACCTCTCCCAAGATTCAGAACTCGGATTGAAGCAATCTGGAAGAGTCAAGAATCAAGAACACGAAACGATAACTAAATATTGTAGAACCAAGAATCAAGAACGATAACAAAATGAAGAATTGAAACGAAACGCGAAAGAGAATCATTCAACTGCTATTGTGGAAGAAGAGCAAGAATTACTTGCTCTAATACCATAAGAGTAAAACTACAGAGTCAAAAAAAGAGAGATGAAACTGAAAAGTGAAGCAGGACCGGACTAATCATCTTAATCGATAAACGTGATACTTTTCTGTATTTATACAACCGAAGACTAATAGTTCCCAAGTCAATTGGCGATAATCAATACAACCGATGGCCTAATTGGTTTTTCTCTCTCTACATTAGTAACTTTTTAAATTCTGATTTGTTACATAATTAATATAGTAAGTTATGCTTGTTGTAGATGGTATAATAGTTTGCTTTGAAAGTAATGTTTTAGATCATACGAGATTAAATTGAAACAAAAGAAAGACAAAAAACTAACTTGAAGTTATGTTACTCGTAGTGATTTTCATTACATTCCTGATTGTATTGTTGGTATTATTTGTAATGAAATGAGTTGATTTGGATGCCGTAAAAAAAAAAACTTAAAATTAAAAATTGAAATAAAGGACGTAGGAAATATTTTTTCCAAAATAAAATGATAAAAATAAAATTTTAAAAAAGATTTTAACTTGGGGTAAATTACACTACTATCCCCTAAAAAATATGCATTACATTTTAGCTCATTTTCACAAAGAGCCTTTTAATTTTAATGAATGATGATAATTTCAAGATTTTTTTTCTTTACAACTTTCAATGTCACTTGAACTAATTTTGAACACTTTATTATTGATTTCACAACTCAAGAAAATAAAATACTAATGTTTTAAGCACCCTTTTTATCAACTTTAAAAAAATTTCCTAAAATATTTATTTCATCTTTTATTGTTCCTTAGTAAATAGTAAGGTTCAAAACTATATATTAATAATACTAAGAATCAAAAATAGGAAAAAAAACAAAAAATATACATAAAATGCTTAATTATATTAAAATAATCTAAATTATAATATTACTTTTGAAGAGATAGAAGTATGTATGGCAAAGCGGGTTGGGCACGATGGGCCGGCCTGCCAAGCCTCCTAAAATAGGGCGGGTTAGGCTACAACATGTCAGTCCGCCAACCCTTCTAGCCCAGCCTGCCTAGCCCATAAACCCATCGGGTCGCAAGCCGATCGGGCCGGGTCAACCCGTCGAGTTAACATATATTTTTTATTTTATTATTTTCAAATAATTTTTCTTTTTTTACGTATTTCGGACAGGTCAACCCGCCATTTTGGTTCGTTTTAAGCGAGTTGGCCTGCTATTTTGACCATGTTTTAACCCGAATTTCAATTTTTATATTTATTTTTTGTTTTTTAATTTTTTAACGGGCTGACCCGTCAACCTGTCAGCCAGTGAAGGGGCGAGTTGGGTTCAACATCTCAACCCACCACCTTTGGTGGGCCGGGTTGGGCCAACCCGTTTTTTAGCGGGCTCATGGCGAGTTAGGTTGGATTGGCCCGTTTTGCTATCCCTAAATGGAAGTGTAGATTTAAAATAGAGGGGGTGTAATTCAAGTCTATTGAATTGTATTTTTTTTTCTTTAAATTGCTTTTCTAATGGGCTTGTTTGGCCGTTAAAAAATCAAAACCTTTACGGTTTACAGAATCTTCACCTCCTCCACATTCCGCAAGTGAACGCATAGGCAATATAATCAGAGTGGTGCTTTCAATTCAATGAAATTCACCCTCTGTGCTAGAAATGTCGCCAATGGCAGATAGGATTAGCGCTTTACCAGATTCAATTATTTGTCTCACATTCTCTCATTTTTGCCAACCGAACAAGCCGTTGCCACAACCGTTCTTTCAAAACGGTGGAGACCTCTCTGGCTATCAATTCCCTCTCTCAACTTCGACGACACAAGCTATTCGCAAAACAAAGATACCTATCTCCGTTTTCTTCAGTTAGTGTACTCGATTTTTCTCTTTCGAGATGGTGAACAATCCATCAAGAAATTCAGCCTCAACTGTACATCTTCTTTTTCTAACTCTTTAATTGTCAACACATGGATTATGGCTGCAACACAACGCAGAGTTGAGCATCTCGATCTTTTGATGCCTCGCACCATCAGCTTGTCGTCTAGCGTTTTTAATAGCAAAACTCTTGTCGTTTTGAAGTTGGTGAGAGGGTTAAATGTGAACAGTTCTTGTTCTTTTTTTCTTCCTTCGCTCAAAATACTTCACTTGAAATGGGTTCATTTCCACGAGAATGAATATCTGGTTGAGTTTCTTTCTGCGTGTCCAGTTCTTGAGGTTTTGCAGATAATGCATTCAGCAGTTACGAACTTGCTTGGTGGTGGACAGTTGAAACAGTTGCCAAAGTTGGTCAAAGCTGATATTTCCAAGTCTATTCTTTATTTGCCGTTACATTCATTTTATAATGTGGAGTTTCTACGTCTAGTTGCGGTATGAACAAGCAACACTATGCTTCCTGAATCTATTTGTTCTTTGTGTAAATAAATGTGTTTATCTATAGGAAATGATAGATGTTTAATGTTTCGTGCCTGTAGCTACGAAGAGGTGAATTTCCAGCTCATAATTTTATCAATTTAACCTACATGGAGCTTAGTTTTTTGGACTATTACTGGGATTGGTTAATTCAATTGCTGCGTTATTGCCCCATTCTTCAAAATCTTGTAATTGATAAGGTTTGTTAAGTTTAAGAATTCTTTCTGTATTATCTTTGCTTCTGTTATTTTTTTTTTATCTTGTATTTTTTTTTTTTTTTGTTTATTGTTGACAGATCAAAGGCCCTAGATCTAGTGATGATAACAATTGGGTGCATCCACAATTTGTTCCCGAATGCCTTTCATCACAACTAAAAAGATTCTGTGTTAGAGGATATAGAGGCAAGGAAAGTGAGTTTCAATTTACCAGATATATTATGCTTAATGCAAGAGTCTTAAGCAACGTGACAATTTGGAGTATTAGTTCTTCATATCCACAGGAAAAGGAAAAGTTGCAAATGCTAAAACAATTATCCTTGTGTCCAAGGGGTTCTGTCATATGTCAACTTCATTTTGAATGATGTAGTAGCAGTGGTTGCAGGAGGAGGAATGTTTGTTACATATGTAATTACTGGTTTCGGTAGTTTTACTTTTAGACGACTTACACTTTGTCTAGTGCTTACTCATACAAATATTAGATTTGTCTTTCTTTTTTTTTTTTTTTTTTTTTTTGGGTACCTAAATGATTCTAGCATGCTACTGGACAAAAACAATTCCAACTCTTTCCGTATGTTAACTTCAATTATGAAGGTCAGTAATTTGTGTTATTCAATCCAACCATGCTTTATTCCGTTGTTTCATTTAAGCAAGCTTACAAAAACCGGACCGGACCGGCCGGTCGGACCGGTTGGACCGGGAACCGGACCCCCGGCCGGTCCGAGTCATGCAATTAGACCGCCTGCGAAAAAACCGGACGGTCCGGTTTAAGAACCGGTAAAAAACCGGACCGAATCGGGAAAAAACCGGGAAAACCGGGTTCAACCCGACCGGTTAGTAATTTTATTTATTTATTTTTTTTTTAAAAAGGTTAAAACGGCGTCGTTTAGGCTTTTTTTTTTAACTTAGCCTCTATTTATAGTTGTTACTGTTAAGTAAAGTATAATTTTTATGGTGTGAAGTTATGAATAGAATATCAGTTATTTTTTGTTTATTATTTATATATATATATTGTATTAAATATTTAAAAAATAATATTTTATTCGAACCCGGTTCGACCCCGGTCTGACCCCGGTCCAACCCAAAAACCCTGAACCCTGGTCCTCTCCGGTTCAATGCCCGGTCCGATTTTAATTACCTTGTATTTAAGCGATGTCATAGTAGTAGCACAAGAATAAAATCAGTACTTGTATGGAAAAAAAGAGTAAAATCAGTACACGTGTAAATATTGATTACATCATTACAAACAAACTTAGTGCTGATTATATTCAGTAAAAGTTGAGTATATCAACTTCTCTGATAAACTAAAATACACACTTCTTTATAGCTAATGTACATTCACAATCACAGGTACTAAACCCACAACATTATTCAGCTTGTTGGCCCAAAGATGCACGTTCTCTTCATATACAACCAATCACCATCTCATCATTTCAGCCTCTACCTTCTCCATACCCCGATGCAATACAAAACAAAACCAACTGCTGAATTTAGCATACAAGTATGCATTTCCTTTCATAACTTTCAGCCAGTTGTCTAGACTCCAGAATGGAAACATTTGAAAGGAAATGCTAACTGTAGGTAATGTACCGTACATGACTTACATTTTCTTTGATCCTGAGCATTTAAATTTTGATTGTTGGAAACAGTGAATGAAAGGGTTTTGGTGTGGGTTCTAATGTGCACAAATACCATAAGTACACCACTGTCAACCACATTCTCCAAACCGTGCTCTTCCCATCCCCTCCGCCGGCGCTCTTGATTTGAGCAAGCTATCTCCAGCCTTGACTCCACGACTGCACACCACCTGTCTTGCCCTTCGATTTTGTTTGTGTGCCTCTTCCTCATGGATCAGCCGCTATAAGATTTGGAATGATCACCGTGCATAAATTTTAGATATGATATTGTGGTTTCTTGCATGACGGTGGCTGAGATTGGGGTTTCACAGGGAGGTGAACAATGGTGCCACAGTTGAGGCTCGCAGGAAGGGAAGGTTATGGTGTTTTTGTGGTGCTGAAAGGATGGAGGATGAGGGGCGACGAGTTTCGTGTTGGTCTCGACGTCTCACAGTGGCCGGATGGAAGGTTATGTTGTGTCGTCGTCGTTACATCACCCTTTCTAGATCATAAAATGTATGCCCAATCAAATATTGTGGCTTTCCTTTTCTAGAGGCGAGGGCAGCAACGGGGTTGGAGGAGAAGGTGCAGCGGGGTTTCCTTTTCCATGAAGGTAGAGATTCTGATGATGGAGACTATGGCGGTGTTGGATTTGGGTGGTGGGTTGCGCAGATCCATAGAAGTGACGAGGGATGTATGAATGAGGAAGGTTGCTAGGCTGTGGGAGACACTACAACATTTTTTACTTTAGGCCACGCTCCCCATGTCCACGGCTACAAAAACGTGGCCTAAACACTGAATAGGCCACGTTTCTAGAACTGTTGACAATAAGTAAGATATTAGGCCACGTTTGTGTTAACTTGGTGATAGGCAACGTTTTGACACTGTATAGACCACGTTTGCGAAAACGTGGATATTTAAAACCACAGTTGTATAAACGTGGCCTTTAAAAATTCAATACGCAACGCGAGTAAACGTGGCCCAAGACTGGTTGCCTTTTCTCTTTTACGCATAATCACTTAAAAAAAGTGAAAAATTTCCCCTAAAACTGGCGGCCTCTTTACGCGCGAGAATCACTCCACTATTTTCTTCCCACTTTCTTCTCTTTTCATTTAGGTTTTCCCACTGAAATGGCTAATCTCTGCGCATGTGTCTGAACCTTGCTTCCCAGAACCTTGCTTCAACCCACTTTCTTCTCTTTTCATTTAGGTTTTCCCACTGACATGGCTCTCTTCAACCCACTGCGCGATTGACCCAACAACTGTGAACGGGCTTCTGCGCAACAATCCGTGAAGAAGCTACGTGTGTGAGAGGCGTCTCCTCTACGCGATTCAGAAGCTTCAAAGGCCCGATTCAGAAGCTCTGTGTGCTAGAAGATTCAGAGGCGCGATTCAGAAGAGAGGTCCGATCGATCTCCTCCGTGTGAGACGCGTTTCATCTACGCGATTCAGAAGCTCTGCGGGCGGCACCATCTTACCGTGACGCAAGACGTAATCGGCCTCACGAGAGGATTTGTGTATTTCGCGGAGATCAGCACCTTCAATTCGCCAGGTATTTCGTTCTCTCCTTACCTGCATTTTGCTATTTCATTGTTCTATTTCCTTCAATTTTGGCTGTGTATTTCTCTGTTGATTTCTTGTTTCTGTGTATATAGTTCCTTCGCATTACCTTTGTTGAAAGCGTGGAATAAACCCTATCGGCCGATTCGAGTCGCTTCTAAGACCGGCACCACCGTGGTGACGGAAGACGCCCGCCGTAGTATTTGTAAGTGTACACTCCTCTCCCTTTCACCCTTCCTCTCTCCCCTTCTCCATTTTTCTTGGAAGCTTTTTTTGTCTCCATACTTCTGAATGCTTAATATATGCAAAAGATAAAAAGGTACATATATCATCTTTTGCTATGATGTATGATTGAAACTAATTTTAAGGCAACATATCTATTTGTAAACTCTCTTATAATAATTGCAATGCTGAACTTAATACTTGCGGTTTATGTAAAGCATACTTCTTGAGAAATACTATAGATTATTTTATTTCTTTTGTGATATGCTTGAACTGAATGCAATATCTTTCACAATCTTAACTATTCCTCAAATCAATGTATGAAGACTAAGACTGATAGATGAGCATGATTTAGGTTTTTGTCATTGGAGAATATGGCATCTTGAAGGAGCTTGAGCTTCTTTGGATATCGATACCTTGATGGACCGGTATGTATTGGGTTCCAATATGCAAATGCTTACCTTGCTCTTTTATTATAAGCTATCAAATCGATCACTTGGTTGATCTTGTGCAATATGTAGTCCTACTCGCTCAATCTTAAATGTCTTTTATCTTCTTGGTTCAATGCTTAATATATGCAAGTATTTTCTCCATACTTCTTGTTTTCTTTTTAATTTTTCACATACATGTGGCTAAAGCATGCACCTCCTTTTTGTGTATTTATGATGTGATCTACGATATGGTTGGTTTTGTGCTTGGTGAAATGATTGAACTTCAATTTGGTAGTTATATTGATCCTTGAAGGGGAAACCAAGCGACCCTAAAACATGACACACTCCCAATTATGATATATTTAATCACCAAGGTCTCGCTATCTTCATTTGGTTTCATGTTGAGTGCTTGGCTTGAAAAATCACATTTGAGAACTAATACTTTCTATTTGGCTTTACATTGTTGATGTCCTTTGTGGTGATCAGTGGTTTCCTTTATTTGTTAGTACATCTATTTTATCTTGGTTGAGCCTTCATTCATAGATGTTTTTGTTTATGCTGATGGCTAAAGCATATTGTCTTTTGTACTTTTGTGCCATTTTCTTTTGATTAAAGAAGAAAATTGCTTGGTAGTTTCTAGTAATTATTTAAATGGCTAGCTAACCATTAGGTGATTGGTACTGTGAAACACACTACATCATGTCCTTTCTGATCTATAAAGTCTGTATTACCTCTCTAGATCTGTGTTCAAGACATCTTTGTAATTATGACTAGCGATGGTTCAACTTGAAATTAAATTAGTATATATTGCCTTGATTTTTTTTTTTTTCTGATTCTATGTTTAAACTTCTAAATTGTTATTATTATTTTACCCTATTCATTTATTCTCATCATTACTTGATTGCATTGTCTCACGAGGAAGATCGGCGTGGAATATTGTAACGACTAATTCTTCAGATTTTACTTCTGAATCGCTTTGATTGAAGAGACCGAGAAGTTTGGTAGAGGTATGTTATGTTAACCTAAATTTTTATACTTGAATTACACGTTCGGATGTTTTAATATTCACTTGTTTCAGCTTTGGCACTGACTGAGATATTTGGATATGTTTATAATGGCATTGTCAACTTCAAAGTTCTATGCTGCAGTATTTTGTTTGAAAATGTCATTTGTATTGTAGCTATCAATTATTGTTGTATATATCTAGTGTCTCTGGTTATTATGTGGCGATCATTTTTTTTGTTATGATTCAAGTTGGCTTCAGCCAAATGCATGTGATATTACCCTTTTGAGAATTCTCAGATCCTTTTGTTACTCCCATTACTTGTTAACAAATAGGACGAGGCAATATTATAAAGAAGAATTTAATTAATGACTGATTCACCATGTTTTTAGATTAGTTAAATATTTGACAAGCATGCTATTGTGATTATATATATTGTGTGTGCAAAAGAATTATGAAATATATGCCTCTGCAATGGTTAAAGCTGTTTATATAAATTGTTTTTACTAAACAAATGAATAAGATACTACATATAATCACTTACCATATGTTATACTTTTTTATGTTTTCAATTAAAGGCCATGGACAAAGAGTGGATTGGACTTCCAAGATTTAGTAGAGAGTATAAGAAGGGCGTTAAGTCATTTTTAAATTTTGCCTACACTAAAGGAAGACCTCAAGGACGTGAGATTTTATGTCCTTGTGCTAAGTGTAGAAATGATTCTTGGGTTAGAAGAAAAGCGGTTTACAATCATTTAATAGCCAATGGTTTTCTAGAAGGCTATGACGTTTGGGTAAACCATGGGGAGGATATACCATCGCCTATGAAAACCAACATTGAGACAAATGATCAAGAGGACTCACATGATGACATTGATGGCTTATTGTATGACACATTCAGAAATGTGGCCGAAGGAGAGGTGGGCAGCGAGGGTCCCAATGAGGATGCTAGAAGGTTCTACAACTTGATTAATGAGGCTAAGCAGGAACTATACCCAGGATGCAAAGGCTTATCCACTCTATCATTCATAATTCGACTTTACTTGTTGAAGTGTCTACATGGGTGGAGCAATGCATCATTCACTGCCCTTTTAGAATTATTGAAGGAAGCTATGCCTAATTTAAACATCCCTGAATCTTTTAACAAAACGAAGCACATGATTGGTGATTTGGGCCTTGATTATAAAAAAATTCATGCATGTCCGAATGATTGTATGCTATATTGGAAAGAGCACGAGAATGACAACTTTTGCAGTGTTTGTAAAGCTTCACGTTGGAAGGAATTCACTCAAGTAGAGGGTGAGTTTGAGCAAGCAAAAAATGAACATAAAGTTCCTACAAAGATTTTGAGACATTTTCCGTTAATTCCTCGGCTTCAAAGGCTATTTATGTGTTCAAAGACAACCGAGTCAATGAGATGGCATGAAGAAGCACGCTCAAAGGATGGGAAATTGAGGCATCCTGCTGATGGCCAAGCATGGAAGGACTTTGATAGACTTCATCCTGATTTTGCTTCTGAGCCTCGTAATGTAAGACTTGGCTTAGCGAGTGATGGCTTCAATCCATTCCGGACCATGAGCATATCTCATAGTACATGGCCTGTCATGATGGTGGTATACAACTATCCTCCTTGGATGTCCATGAAATCTGAAAATACAATGTTGTCATTGTTGATTCCTTGACCACACTCACCAGGGAACAATATTGATGTGTACCTTCAACCGTTAATTGAGGATTTAAAGGAGTTATGGAAATTTGGAGTAGAGACATATGATGCCTCAAAAAATCAAACCTTTAAAGTTCGTGCAGCTCTACTATGGACTATTAGTGACTACCCTGGATATGCTATGTTGTCAGGTTGGAGCACCAAAGGAAAGCTGGCATGTGCGTGTTGCAATTATAACACTAATTCATCCTACTTGAAACACAGTCGCAAGATGTGTTACATGGATCATCGTGTCTTTTTACCAATGAGTCATGCTTGGAGAGCTAACAAAAGGTCCTTCAATGGAAAGAAAGAACTTAGATCAGCACCACCTTTGTTAAAAGGGGAAGAAATTGCAGAAACCTTAAGAGCTTTCAAGAATGAATTTGGAAAGAAAAGAAAGCGGAAAATTGATGGTCCATGGAAGAAGAGATCAATTTTTTTTTAGTTGCCTTATTGGGCTGAAAATACATTACGTCATAATCTTGATGTAATGCACATTGAAAAAAACATATTTGATAATATTATTGGCACTCTCTTGGACATGTCTGGGAAGACAAAAGATCACATTAATGCTCGTTACGATTTGCAAGATATGGGAATTAGAAAGAAACTTCATCCAAGGGAGATTGGTGGTGGGCGTGCGAGTTTGCACAAGCTTATTTCTCAATGAACGCACATGAAAAGTCTATTTTTGTGGTGTTTTTAAGGTCGCCAAATTACGGATGGGAGTGCATCAAATATTTCAAAGAGTGTGCAAGTTGGTGATAAGAAAATATCAGGCTACAAGAGTCATGATGCACATTTCATGTTACATTACTTATTACAAATAGCAATAAGAAGCACCATGCCTGATGCGGTGGCTGAACCTCTAATTCACCTTGGGTCCTTTTTCCGCTCTCTATGTAAGAAAGTTATCCAAGTGCAAGATTTGGATTTCTTAGAAGCAAAGATTGTAGAAACACTTTGTCAATTGGAGATGATTTTTCCTCCTAGTTTTTTTGACATAATGGTTCACTTGCCTATTCATTTGTCAAATGAAGTGAGATTAGGTGGTCCTGTTCAATTCCGATGGATGTATCCCATCGAAAGATACTTATGTAAACTCAAGAGTTATGTTCGTAACAAAGCTCATCCAGAAGGTTCTATTGCTGAGGGGTATTTGGCTGAAGAGGCTTTGACTCTTTGCTCAAGATATTTAAATGACAACGTAGACACAAGGCTGAACAGAAAGAGTCGAAATTATGACAACAATGATTTATGTGAAGTAGATGCAGCCGATTACTTTTCATGCAGTGGTAGTCCTTTAGGCGGAAGTGGTA
The DNA here is from genome assembly GCA_037113605.1 of Calophaca sinica. Classification (NCBI taxonomy): domain Eukaryota; kingdom Viridiplantae; phylum Streptophyta; class Magnoliopsida; order Fabales; family Fabaceae; genus Calophaca; species Calophaca sinica. The sequence goes on along the minus strand of CM073733.1, from coordinate 96,807,175 downwards.
AACCATTTTCTCTAGATTCAACAACAAAAGACCTGGCCCATCGATACCTCTTATTCAACTGTGATGATGTTCAAATATACATCAGGTACCTTAATAGTTTATTGTTCTCGTACTCATGTATAAAACCTGTTTTAGATGAATTCTGACAAATAATAATGTTGTCTTTGTAGAGAGCATGAAAATATTGTTAATAGTCGCACTAAAAAAAGGAAGTGGATGAAGGCCAAAACCCAAAGCCATGATTTTAGTGAATGGTTTAAAACTCGAGCCTTGGAAGATGATGTATCAGTTCAGCTAAAAGAATTCTCTAGTGGTCCAAGTAATGTTGCAAAAAGGTTTTCTGGTTACCTTATCAATGGATATTGATTCCATACTATGAAACGAGATACAAGACGCAAAACCCAAAGTTCTGGTGTCACTTTGGTTTCATTGACTCCAAGTTTTGCAAGCTCTAAGGATGGAAATCCTAAAACAGGAGCCATCACTTATATTATGGAGCAATTAGTGATATAATCGAGTTAGACTATTACGATCACTTCAAGTTTGTGTTGTTTAAGTGTGACTGGTTTGAGGTCGAAGAAGACAAATTTGGGCTTACTTGTGTAAAGTTCAGCAAAAAATGTTGCCAAAATGATCCTTTTGTCTTTGCCTTCTCAAGTCCACCAATGTTTCTATGTGCAAGATCCTCTTGATGCAAATAGGCATTATGCTATGAAAACAATTCCCGAGGATTTATTTAGCATGGGTGACCAATTAGACTTAACAACCCAAGAAGCATATCGAGTGATCCTTTTAATGATGGTGAACTAGATAATGATGGTGAACTAAGTTGGGCTAGGAAGATATACAGAATAAGAATGGCGAGAAGCCTTCAGATGTTACGCAGAATCAAACTCAAGATGATTCTGATTTTGATGACTCTTTGTTTGACTTCATGGGTGATGAGAACTAACCTTGAGAAGACCTTTTTTTGTCTTTATTATTTTTTGGTTGAATTTGTAAGCCTAAAGTTGTAATTCGATTTGAATTTGAGAAGAAATTCAAATCAGAATTAATCGTGGTCCTTAAGGTAGAGTACTAATAGGTTGTAATAAATTAATGTTGCTTGTATTTTTAGATGAATTCAAAAGAAATTTGTATTATATTACGCTAAGGCAATCAATTTGGCTTGTATCATTGTGTGCGTAATGTTTATCTTTGTTATTCTTGATTGTTTTTATGTAGTTTGGCTGAGAAAGTGTTTAAAAATCAGTATGCAAATTTAACATTCAAGTTGGAATGATATTAAAACTAGGTTCTGGGTAATTAGCAATATTACCTATTTGCATTAGTGCTTGTGTTGCTACTGGTGCTGAACATTTTGAGGCCAGGATTCATCCAATAACCATTTATGAGTTTAGCTGTTGAAATAATTGAGTTAAAGAGGTAGGGAATATAAGAAGGGAACTGAGGGTGGGACTGTAGAAAATGAGGGAATCATCTCCACCTGCATGCATTAATAAAAATTGTAATTTTCTTTTCCCATTCATCATCCAAACACACACACAGACACCACCACAACTCACTGAGCTTGATCCCTCTTGGGGAAGGCCTATCATGGCTACCACGTGTGCTTCTTCTGCCATTGCAGCTGTTGCTATCTCTACTCCAAGGCAAGTTTTCTCCATGCATTCATTACTTGCACAAAGTATTTATGTAGCAGTAATGTAAAAAGTAAACAGTATGTGAAGTGTTTGATGTATTGACACACTTAATTGACACTTATGTGAACCTTGAATTAATCATTGATTGAAATTCAAGTTAGAACAAAACAAAATAAAAAATATATGTTTGTGTGTGAAATTGTATGCAGCTCCCAGAAGAATGGATCACCCTTGGGAGCCCCAAAAGCTTCATTTCTTATGGGACACTCATTTTTTTTATATGATTAGTATACCTATATGTCTGTGTTATTCTGGTTGCAAGCTAATACTTTGACTGAAGAAATTATTTTATTTTATTTGTAGGCCAAAAGCAACAAAAGTATTGCTGCATCCGGTATTGTGGAACACATGAAAAAGGAAGCAAACTTCAAGAGAATTATGAAGTCTCAAGAAGGAGGTGAAAGGGGTACTTCCAATGTTGAACTACGTCAATTTAGATCAAGCAATGAATTGGTCAAGGTGTTCAAAATCAAGCGTGAGAAAATATTAAGCAATCTTGGAGAAACTAAAGCACTTGTAACTGAAGTTGAAGTACCTTGTAACAAGCGATACAAGCCGCCAGCTGTTAAACAAGTTAGTTCCCAAGCTGTAGGAGTGGCCAAACAAAATAAAGGCAGCACTGAAGCATCTTGTAACAAGCAAAACAAGCTACCAACCACTAAACAAGTCAGTTCCCAAGCCAAAGGAGTAGCACAATTCAAGTTATCTAACTTTGCAGCAGCTGACAAAACCCATTTGGATTCAAATAGGGAGCCTAAACCTACCCAAAAAAATTCTGACAATGCAAGTATTACTCAACCCAAGGCCCCTACTCAAAGGAGAGCGACAATCGAAGCATCCATGGCCAAAGACAAAGGATCTAAACCAATGAAAGATCCAAGAAGCCAAAGCCAATTTTTGGCTCAAGGTAAAGGACCTATACAAATTCAAGATTCAAAGAGGCAGACCATGAAAAAGAAAATGGCTGAAGATGATGGAGCAAGGGATAGACAACAAACCATGAAAACAACAAAGGCTGGAAATGACCATTCAAAGGAAAATCAACAACTGAAAAAAAGGGCAATATCTGAAAATCACACTTCAAGGGAAGAGGAGCAGCTTATGAAAAGGGGGGCTGAAGAAGATGAGTCAAGAGCAAGGCAAGAAAGTGCAAGCAAGAAGCCAAAAAGGATCACATTGTGTCGATCAATGTTAATCGACGAGTTTCTTAAAGAAAATGGAGAAGTAAGTGTAGAGCTGGAAAATGAAAGTGCAGATGAAGGACATGATGTTATGGAAGAAGAAGAAGAAGAAAATGCACACCAAGAGGAAGGTGGTGAAATTAATGGTGATGAACACCAAGAGGAAGGTGGTGAAATTAATGGTGCCACAGGTAAGATAATTTCTGAATAATGAAGTTAATTGGATATCTAATTCCAATTGCAATGTGCTTGTTTTTACTCTAATTCCAATTGCAATGTGCTTGTTTTTCAAGCTTATAATGTAGTTAATTGGATATCTTCATGATAATCATTCTTAATAAACAAGTAAAGCAACTTAGTGAATTGCATTGGCCTTGCTCTCTTCTAAGACTCCCTCCTTTACCTAATACAAGAAAGGGAAAAAAAAAGCAAAATTTATATTGCCTTATATAAACAAAAATTAATTAATTTTAAAGAGGTAGCTGAAAGAGGTACTGCTGGATTTGGACTCTTGTCAACTTTATATAGTTTACACGTGGTTCAATTGATATAATTGGTCGTGGCTAAGAGTTTTGGTATTTGATTATACTCCATTACTGTGGCTGCCATGTTATGCTGTCCTTTATTTTTATCCTGGTGTGGAGGCTGTCTTCTTTCATTAAATCTTCTTGTTGAGCATTTCTAAAAGACTATGCACTTTGAGAACTTAAATAAAACTTATAAGAAACTCAATGTGATAGTTACTTAACATGTTTTAAGTTTGACAATGCTTACTACTTCTGCTTAAAAAAAAGCATAAGAAATATTTTAATTTATTTGCATCTACATTGTTGTCTTGGTTGGTCTCATTGTGTAATCTAATATGGATAGTGCTTGATGCAATAAAAGAGCAATGATGGTGTATTGTTGAAAAGCGGGATTTGCAGAGGGAAAATCCATTAACCAACTTGCACTTGTGAAAGTTCTCAATATAGTGTTCCTAAAGATCATCATGAATCAGACAACTTTTTCAGCATATGACTTAAAGGATTTAGAGTCATATCAAATCATTGGCTTTGTTATTACTACTTTGCCACTGAATTATGGAAATACTTATATTGTACTTCACAAATGTACCTGCATCCTTACTGTTGTTTACTTTTCTTGTAAAGGGTCATAAAGGGTCATAAATACTAATATTGTTTACTTTACTTGTTTATTAAGAATCATTCTTAATAAACAAGTAAAGCAACTTATTGTTACAATATATAACTCAACAAGTATTTGGGCCTGCTGCTGCATCTGTGGCTTGTTCTTTCATGTCTTATTTCTTTCATCTCTTATTTCCGATGCCTGCTGCTGCATCTGTGGCTTGTTCAAGCATGTCTTACTTCTGTTTTGATATAACTTGACAACAATTCCAAAATGCTTTAGTTGCAGCCCTCAGATTCTGTTTGCTATGCTCAAGTTTATTAAAAAAAATAGCACCATTCAGTGTTTGTAACTGCCTGTGTTATGTTGTAGTTTATGTTATATTTTAGATTCTGTTTTACCAGTTTTATCACTGGTGATATTTTTATCTTATATTACATAATTTTAATGTCAAAATAGGGACAAGCAAGAAAAGAACACGGGGACCAACACGGTGTTTAAAAATACATGCAAGACCTACTGAAGATCGTCAAGAAGTTACTTTAGACGATGATGGAGAGCCAATTGGACTCGATGACAAAACTGTATCTGACTTGAGCTATTTCCTTGGAACTATAGCAAGGAATGCAGACTTTTGTCCTTTGATCTATACAAACTTCAAAGCTTTGCTCAACGATCACAAGGCTCGTATATGGAAATATGTCAATGTATGAGAAGTAAAGTTTCTTATTTGTTTGAAATGATCAAATACTTGTTTGCTTCTTGATGACAATAATGCTTTTTTGTAGGGTAAGTACATTATTTTTGATAAAGGACAGAAAGCAGTATTTTCTCGCATAAATGATGCTTGGAGACGCTACAAAAGCTTTATCAAAAGAAGGCATTTTCTGAAGTACACTAGTATGAAGGAAAGGTTAAAACACCGTCCTCAGAACATTTCTGAGTCTCATTTCAGAAAACTCATGGCATATTGGAAAAATGACACTATTCAAGTAAGATAATTGTATTGGTTATTATTTTAAATTTATATTCCATTTTCAGATTTTAATTCTTCTCTGTAATGTAGAGCATTAGCCAAAAAAAATGCAGAAAATAGGGCTAAGCAAAAGTTCATGCATCGTGTGGGACCAGTAAATTTTGCTAGAATTCGTGCAAAATTGGTATGGTAATTATGTGTTTTTGTGTGTCATTTTCAATATCTAAACAAATTAGCCTCCTAATTAATTTTTGTTTTTCAATCTCTGATGAATGTAGCTTGCAAAGAAGGAGGATGGAGAAGAAGTCAGCCAAGCTGAAATGTTCATTGAGACTCGCAAAAGTCGGAAAGGAAAAACAGTTGATGAAGAAACACAAACTGCAATTGTAAGCTTAATATTGTTGTTCTTCAAGTATATATATTATTTCACAAAACACATTTATTGGCTGTGTGGTTGGGATCCTTAATGGCAGGTGTGGATTTTGATTGTTTTTTGCTGAATTTGTGTGATAATTTGTGTTATGTTATGGACTTTGCAGCTTGAACATTTTGCTTTTGTTTCCCATTTCTTCTACCAAAGTTGCATATCATATTAGTGGCAGCTTATTACATATAGGGATACTGACAACCTGTTGCAATTAGGATATATTTTGGGACTTGAAATCTGATTTCATGTTGGTTATATAATGTAGTCATAAAAGCAATACTTTCTGTAAAATGACAGGAAAGAGTGCAACTCTAGATAATTAAGCTTTTCAATTTTATACCTGATGTTAATATTTTTGTTATTAATTAGGATACTCTTCAAGAATCAATTGAAAACTCAAGTGAAGATGTAGAAAAAGCATTCCAATCATTCTTTGGCAAAGAAAGGCCCGGTAGAGTGCGCTCTTATGGAAGAACTATGACGCCATCATTAATGAAAAAGAATGAAGAAATTGCTTCAATAAAGAAGCAATATTCTAACAAAATTACAGCCTTGGAAAAGAAGATGCAAACATATGATGCACTTCTAAAATGTGTGTTGATGCAACAACGTCCAGATTTAAGTGAAGAGGTTGTGGATGACTTAATGCGGCGTGCTTTTGAGAATGACAATAGTGCAGCACCACGTTCGTCGGCATCAACCAATGCTCCTGTTCAAGAAAAGGTATATGATCTTGTACAATATGATATTTATAATATGCTAAATATCATTAATAAACATAGTATGTTTCCATGTCAGCATGTAATATTAGGACCATGGTGTGATCAAAATAGTGCCTGAACCTTGCTTCCCAGAACCTTGCTTCATCAAATATGACCATGTAAATATGGCATAGAACCCAAATGCAGTTTGTGTTTATATGGCATCAAATGCAGTTTGTGTAAAGACATTCGAACATTTTTCTAATGTCTATATATGTAGTTGTTTGACTAAGGTGAGATATCACTTTTAAAATCTGAAAGATATTGTGATTATGTGCTCCAATTAGGAACCAATTGTTGTTGGACATTCTACCAAGTCAGATTAACTTATTCTATGTGATTTCTAGTCTGCAAGGCGCATGATGTTCTTTTTGTGGAGAAATTTTGGAGTTAGCTCTTCATCTTTTTTTCTCTTGTTTGTTTTCTTCTCAGGTATGGTATTCCATTTATGCTTGGACTGGATTTTCAGGAATTTTTCCTTACACTGCCCTCGATCATTAAATGTTGGGAAAAATATACATTTGGTCCCTGTAATATATCTACCCTTCAGTAATTGTGAATATGTTAAAAGAGTAAAATCCACCTGTATAGCACCAACTAAATACTGTGACAAGATTGATATCCATGCATTGATGAATAAAAGCCAGACTATTTATAATGTTTATAATGTTCATGAAAAGTAATGGATATGTAATTTTCGTACTGTTTTCATATTTCAGGTTGGAAACGAAGATGATCTTGAAGGTGATTTTGAAGATTTTGAAGAGTGATGTTGGTATCATGGGGAAGACTACATTTTGGATTTAAATATGTTACAAGTATGAAAGACTATTTTTTGGATTTTTTTAATTAGAGAAGACACCTACTAGTTTATATTTTGGATTCAATTTAAGAATCTATGTTTTTTTTTGAGTTATGACAATTGACATGATAAAATGATATAACTTACATTTGCTAATTTGTTTATCCTTCGTTAGTATTATGTATAAACTAAAAATTATTGAAAAATATTGTCTAATATTTTTTATTACCATTAAATAATGGTGATATATATATATATATATATATATTATATAACTAAAAATAACTTTTAAGCTTAAAATTATGATTTTTTATACAATCTTAATAAAAAATCATGGTTTAAATAATCTCTCGTAGTTGGACAAAAAAGTATTGCTTAAAAACTGTGGTTATTTAGGTGTTGCGTTAATATAACACAAAAATCGTGGTCGCAAATCGGATCATAAAACAGTGGCTTAAACATATAGGCCACGGTTATTGAAGCGTGGTGTAAACAGAGCACAAAAACCGTGGCCGCAACTTGGCTAATACAACCGTGGCTTAAACGTATAGGCCACGGTTATTGAAGCGTGGCGTAAAAAGAACACAAAAACCGTGGCCTCAAAACGGCTCACAAAACCGTGGCTTAAACGTATAGGCCACGGTTATTGAAGTGTGGCTTAAACCGAACACGAAAACCGTGGCCTCAAAACGGCTTACAAAAACCGTGGCCTTTTCTATAATTCAGGCAATGGTTTTTCTGTCCCGTGGGCTAAAGTGAAAAAACTGTGGCCTATTCGAATTGGCAACGGCCACCTACTCCACGCACGAAAAACCGTGGCCGAACCGTGGCCTAAGGTTTTGGCCACGGTTTTTCTGATTCCAGCCACGGTTTTTAGGCGTTGCCTAAAGCGATTTTTGTTGTAGTGAGAAAACATTTGCTGGTGTAGGGTTTAGCAATAGATACAGTGGAATAATTGATCAATGGTTAAAAAAAGTGGTGTAGAATACAAGACCTATAACATTAGGAAAATTATTTTTGAACATCATTTTTGCGACACCCAAAATACGACATTGTCTGTCCGTACGGTACGGATATGTACGGAACCATATGGATGTATGTACGGAATTTTTTTTTTTTGACAAATTTTGTAACTAGTTAACGTAGTTCAAGTAAGTGATTAACGCAGTTCATGTAAGTGGTTAACGCAGTCTACTAACTAGTTAATACAGACACAAGTTTTTTTAACTGGTTAACGCAGTAAATGTAAGTGGTTAACATAATTCATGTAAGTTGTTAATGCAGTCCACTAACTGGTTAATACACAAATTTTTTTAACTGGTTAATACATTTCATGTAAGTGGTTAACGCAGTTCATATAAGTGTTTAACGCAGTCCACTATCTGGTTAATAGACACAAAGTAATCGTTAAGCAGTTAGTGAACTGGATTAACCACTTATTTGTACTGCGTTAACCACTTTTATAATAATCTTTTTTGGAAAAAAAATTATTTTTCTGAAGAAAATTTTTTTAAAAAAAATTGTCCATACACATATGGACGTATGGAATCCCGTAAGTTGTCCCCAAGTGCAAATTAATAGCGCGAAGGATAACACTATGCATAGTAGACAACGCCTAAGAGCATCTTTAGTGGGAGCATTTAACTCAGTTGCTAAATTTCCGAACCTAACTGGCAAATGCCGAAGCTGATGTGGCGTGTTTTCGTTTTTTAAATTTGTGCCAGCGTGAGTTGCAGAAATAACGGCAACTATTTGAGAGAGAGAGAGAACCAGGAGAGAGAGAGAGACACACAAAATGTTAATTGAGAACTGCTATGCTTTTTGTGTCAGACCAAGAACGTGCGATGCTTTATTTTTGGACTTGAGTTGAATATTTTGACTTTTTATTCTTTTTTTATTGTTAACCAACCCAACCGCAGCAGTTCTAAGAAACACCACTAAAGGTGCTCTAAAAGGCTCCCATTTTGCCAAATCTATGCTTGCCTTGATATTGCTGCCCATTTCTCCTGATTTCTCTTGATTTACTGTACGTGACCTACACTACTTAGGCACGATATTTTTCTTCTAGTTACAATTGGATTTATTTATACATTATACCAACAAATGAAAGCACACCAGAATTAAAAAACGCATCATGTACCCAAAAAAAACGCATCTTTCATTTCATAGGGTCGCGCGAATTGGACGCAATTTGGTGGCAATAATACTCGACAATATATACGGACTGTCTATCCGTATTAGGGATGACAAAAAAACTCGTACTCGTAGGTATTCGAGGGTAAAACCAGCCACGGATTTTAAACAGGCAGTTAAACGGATACCCGCGGGTGTAACGAGGCGGATATTTATTACCCGTGTATAAACGGGGCGGGGGCGGGTATCATACTACCCGTGCCCGCGGGTACCCATATATATGTAATTACTTAAATTTTATGGATATTTGGTTTTAATTTCCATGAACATTTTAATTTAGGAACATGAGGTGGTATTTTGTAAATTCTCATTTGAAACTTTGTCTAGAAATCTAGGTAAAAAATATTTTTTTTTGAAAATAAGTGTGTTTTTTAAGAATTTATTAAGTATCCATGGATACCCGTGGGTACCCGCGGATTCTCAAAAATCCGTTAAAAACCCGTCACGCGGGTTCCCGCGCGGGTATGGGGCGGGTGCGGGGGGCAAATTATCCAACGGGGTGGGTAGTGGGGGCTACTACCTGTGCCCGCCCCGCCCCGTTGTCATCCCTAGTCCGTACATGTATGGACCTTTTTTTTAAATAATATTTTTAAAATCTTTTTTTAAAAAAATATTACAAATTTTTTTATCTGGTTAATCACGTTCATATATCTGGTTAATACTATTTATTATCTTGTTATTGTCAAATCCTAAAACTTTTGGACATCTCATTTTCTTATCTGGTTAATCAAGTTCACATATCTGGTTAATGTTATTCATTATCTGGTTAATCAAGTTCACATATCTGGTTAATGTCAAATCTTGAAACTTTGGACATCTCATTTTCTTATCTGGTTAATCAAGTTCAAATATCTGGTTAATGCTATTCATTATCTGCTTAATGATCCTATTTTCTTATCTTGTTAATCAAGTTCAAATATATATATATATATATATATATATATATATATATATACGGATTCCGTACGATCCATACATATTCGTACCATACGGACTTACGGTGTCCATACATATTTGTATTCAAAAATCATTTTCCCATTCCATATCAGAAATAAGTCAGATTACTCCTTTTTCTACCTATCTTATTAACTTTACGGCTTTGTCTACCGTGCATGAGGAGTATGGGTCATGCACGGTACGTAGGACTTCTAAAACAAACATTTGTTTGCGAATTTTAAAATCAGTCACACTGACACATCTCCATCATTATTTTTTTTGTTTGAAAAATGTGGTCTTCTCTCTCTTTTTTTTTTTTTAGAAATTCTCTTTCTCTCTCATCAAATCCAGCTGTAATAAAAAAACAAAATAAAAATAAAAAATATAAAAATATAGTTATATCATCGGAAAATTTATCAAATTAGTGTACTTTAACCACAAAATTATGTATTTAGAGTAACTTAATTTTTATTTATCTATCTGGTATAAGTCGGGACTACCAGTTATAATTTTTTTTTATAAGTCATGACTGTGATTCACGACAAACATTTTGTACTACTGGGTGTAATGAGTGCAAAACACTGTCCAAAATCTGGTAGAATTTTAAATACAAATTTTAACCATAATCTATTATAATATAATAGATTTAATCTATTAATTTACTTTCGTAAAATTTACTCACTTGATTATAAATCAAAAATACACTTAATGTTGTGTCGATAAGACAAATTTACCGGTTACCTGTATCATGTACCAATTTATGTATTTTACTCTAAATAATAAAGAATTTGCTGAAAATAAAACTCTTAAGCATTTTTGCATCTCTCACCCACCCCATTATATCTCCGGTGAATATTCAGAAAAATCAAACCCCAACAATCTATGCTTCTGCACCCCTCAGTCCTTCCCCCACCCCTATCATCTCTCCAGCGAATCTTCAGAAAAATCAAACCCCAACCATCTATTGTTCTCCCCCCACTCCCGCGGCCCGCCTGGTAATCGATGGCGAAGGTGCAGAAGAAGACTGCATCTGAAGCGTCTACGATTTCTATTTAGTCTGAGATCCCACTCTGCAAGAGATGAGTGCTCTGTTGAAGCCAAGTCCCACATCGGTGGGTTTTGTCTTTGGCTTGGTTCTTGGGTGTTATAAAAACAACCCCAAAGCTTCATTTTTTATTCATCCCAAATCTTCTTCTCTTCTCATCTTTTATTATTTCTTATACTCAACAAGAGTATTGTGAGAGTATTTGTGAGGTATTTTGTGAGAGGTATTCTTGTAATATTTTTCCACATAGTAAAATTCTTCTGGTCTTGCCCCGTGGTTTTTCCCTTATTTGTTGAGGGTTTTCCACGTAAATTTTGTGTGTTCATTTCCTTATTTTCTCGTCTCTTATTTTAGCTGTGTTGCATCATTCCGTTACTACGGTACCTAACAAAGGGTATCGAGCTCCAAGGTTGGTGATACTATTCCAACTGCGTCACTCTAGGAAGGTGTCGGTTCTTAGTATGCTCTGCGGGTTGCGGCATTGTCCGATCTTCCACATCGTAAAAGAATTGTTCTTTGGAAATAGTGTGGTAGTGTAGAAGTGCATGTCTAGGAAAAGTTACGGCTAAGGAAAGACTTGGTATTTAAGCGTGTCCATTGGTGACCCACCTCTCTTCCTGGGAACTTACCTGGTGTACTATTTACGGTCTACAGTCACTATTCCAGTATACGATACTATTCCCATATACGGTTACTATTCATACGTGTGGTTGTATACTTTTACAGTAATTGTTAGCGTATACTAGATTTGTTCTGGTGTACGGGATACATACAATACTGTTCACGTATACTGTACTATTCACGGTGAAATAGTATAATCCGGTTTGGTTCGTGTACAACCATGGCAGCAAAATTTGAGATAGAGAAGTTCAACGGGAGTAACTTCTCCCTGTGGAAATTGAAGGTGGCGGCAGTTTTGAGAAAGGATAATTGCTTGGAAGCAATTGAAGGCGCACTGCAGATATGGTGATGAAAAGTGGAAAGAGAAGGATGGCAATGATGTTGCCAATTTGCACCTAGCAATGGCGGATTCGCTTTTGTCAAGTGTTGCGTAAAAGAAGACCGCAAAGCGAGATTTGGGATGTACTTAACAAATTGTACGAGGTTAAGTCACTTCACACAAGAATATTCTTGAAGAGGAAACTCTACACTTTTCGAATGAGTGAATCCACATTGGTGACGGATCACATTAACACCCTGAACACGCTTATTTGCTCACCACAAAGATCGATTTCAAAATAGCGAGAAAAATGAACGTGCGTAACTTTTACTTGAGTTTACCAGATTCAGATGATCAACTCATCATCAACATTACAAACAATAATGTTGCCGACACTCTTCACTTTGATGATGTTGCGGTGCAATTCTTGAAGAAGAATCCAGCGCAAGAATAAGGAGGAAAGGTCGAAAGTTCAAGCAAGCGTAAGCTTTATCGATGACGCAGGCAAATCAATCTAACGTGGCCCCATGGGAGCCAAGATCATGGTAGATCAAAATCTCGAATAAGAAAGAATCTCAAATGCTACAATTGTGGCATGAGAGGGCACTTGAAGAAGGAGTGTTGGAACAAGAAGAATGGAGAGAAGACTCAGGAGCATCAACCTCTCAAGGTTGTGTTGCAAGTACCTCGATGATGGAGAAATGTATAGCGGAGCAGCAAGTCCTAAAGGTGGAAGGAAACTCAATGATGTTTGGATAGTGGACTCAGGTGCGACATGGCACATGACTTCACACCGTGATTGGTTTTGTACTTATGAGCCTGTCTCGGTAGGATCCGTGTTTATGGGAAATGATCACACCTTAGAAATTGTTGGAATCGGTACTGTCAGAATAAAGATGCAAGATGGTACTGTTCGGAAGATACAAGGGGTACGACATGTGAATGGCTTGAAAAGGAATCTATTGTCCACTGGGCAATTGGATGACCTCGGGTGCAAGATCCATATTGAAGGTGGAGTCTTGAAAGTAGTGAAGGGCAACCTTGTGGTGATGAAAGCAGAAAAGATCACAAGCAATCTATACATGCTTTTGGGAGATACGTTGCAAGAGGCGGATGCATCAGTTGCATCAGCGAGCCATGAAGAATCAACGATGATGTGGCATCGCAGGCTAGGCCATATGTCAGAACGTGGCTTGAAAGTTCTTGCGGAACGCAATCTCTTACCCGGGCTCAAGACGGTAACTTTACCCTTCTGTGAGCACTGTGTGACAAGTAAGCAAAGATAGATTGAAATTTGCAAAAGTAGCTACTGCATAAACGATACTAGACTTGATCCATTCTGATGTGTGGGAGTCGCCGGAAACATCCATGGGGGGAGCAAAGTATTTTGTATCATTCATTGATGACTACTCCAGGAGATTGTGGGTGTACCCAATCAAGAAGAAGTCAGATGTGTTTCAAAGATTCAAGGAGTTCAAAGCACAAGTAGAGCTTGAACCGGGAAGAAAATCAAGTGCTTGAGGACGCATAATTGAGGAGAATATGTAGATGGTAACTTTCTATCATTACGCAAGCAAGAGGGTATTACGAGACAATTCTTTGTTGCACATACACCTCAAAGATAATGGTGTAGCAGAGCGGATGAACAGGACTCTCCTAGAAAGAACAAGAGCTATGCCGAGAACATCGGGATTGGCCAAATCTTTTTGGCGTATACCAAAGCGCACGTTACGTGATAAATCGATCGCCATCAACAGCGATTGGTTTGAAGTCACCAATGGAGATGTGGAAAGGAAAGCGGTAGATTATTCTTCTTTACATGTGTTTGGATGTCCCGCAGACGTAATGTACAACTCCCAAGAAAGAACAAAATTGGATCCAAAATCCGTAAAATATATATTCTTGGGTTGGCCGACAATGTCAAGGGGTATCGCTTGTGGGACCCCACTACCCGCAAGCTTATTGTTAGCAGAGATGTAGTCTTTGCGTAAAATGAACCGCAAAGTGAGCGTAAAAATGACAAAGACTTCCAAGGAGACTACTATAGTGCGGTTGGAGAGAAAGACTCAAGAAGATGATTCTTCCGGGCGAACCGCAGCACATAGAACAAGAACCGGATGAGGTCAATGATGAAGGAGTTCGACGATCAACACGCCGGATAACGGCACCATCATGGCACTCAGACTATGTTATGGCCGCCATGATGCATCTTGTCTTTCAATCAAGAAGGTAAACCATCACTCTTCAAGAAGCGTTGAGCAGTTGATGCTTCTCAATGGATGACAAAGAATGCAGAAGAAATGGAAGCCCTACATAGAAATAAGACTTGGGAACTTGTTGAACTTCCAAAGGGCCTGAAAGCCATCTGAACAAATGGGTGTTCAAAATTAAACGAGACGGCAATGATCAAGTGGAACGGTATCGTGCCAGACTTGTAGTCAAAGGTTATGCTCAGAAAGAAGGGATAGACTTTGACGAGATATTTTCTCCAGTTGTCAGACTTACTACTATTAGGGTAGTGTTGGCAATGTGTGCTGCATTTGATTTACATCTTGAACAGTTGGATGTAAAGACTGCTTTTCTTCATGGAGAACTTGAAGAAGAAATTTATATGCTCCAACCAGAAGGCTTTAAAGAACAAGGAAAAGAAAACTTGATTTGGAGGTTGGCCAAATCTGCAGACGGTCTAAAGCAAAGCTGCCCAAGTGTTGGTACAAGAGATTTGATTCCTTCATAATTAGCCTTGGTTACAACAGACTGAGTTCAGACCATTGTACATACTACAAGAGGTTTGATGATAATGATTTCATCATTTTACTGTTGTATGTGGATGACATGTTGGTGGTAGGCCCCAACAAAGATCGAATCCAGGAATTGAAGGCACAGTTGGCTAGGGAGTTTGATATGAAGGACTTGGGACCCGCAAACAAGATTTTAGGGATGCAAATTCACTGAGATAGAAATGATAGGAAGATTTGGCTTTCTCAAAAGAATTATCTAAGGAAGGTCTTGCGGCACTTCAACATGCAAGACTGTAAGCCAATTTCTACCCCGCTTCCTGTCAATTTTAAATTATCCTCAGGTATGAGTCCTAGCAATGAAGCGGAGAGGATGGAAATGTCTCGAGTACCGTATGCATCAGCGGTGGGAAGCCTTATGTATGCCATGATATGTACCAGACCAGACATTGCACAAGCAGTGGGAGCGGTTAGTCGGTTTATGGCAAATCCAGGTAGAGAGCATTGGAATACTGTTAAGAGGATCCTTAGATACATCAAAGGAACCTCAGATGTTGCATTATGTTACGGAGGATCAGAATTCATTGTCAGGGGTTATGTTGATTCAGATTTTGCAGGAGATCTTGATAAGAGGAAATCCACTTACTGGGTATGTATTCACAATTGCAGGAGGAGCGGTGAGCTGGTTATCTAAGTTACAGACTGTTGTAGCTTTGTCGACTACGGCGAGTACATGGCAGCTATCAAGCTTGCAAAGAAGCTATCTGGATTCAAAGGTTAATGGTGGAACTTCAGACACGCAGAGGATTGTTGTGTCTTGTGGCGGATCGAGTGCCTTGCACATTGCAAGGAATCCAGCTTTTCATTCCAGGACAAAGCATATAGATACCCGGTATCACTACATTCGTGAAGTAGTAGAGGAAGGAACTGTGGATATGCAAAAGATTCACACCGAAGATAACCTAGCAGATGTGATGACGAAGCCGATCAATGCTGACAAGTTTATTTGGTGTCGATCCTCCTATGGCCTATCAGAAACGTAAGCAACATGGAAGGGCAAGGCAGAAAGAGTGGTGTGAAGATATGATTGGCTCAATCAAAATCTTCAAGTGGGAGAATTGTTGAAGCCAAGTCCCACATCGGTGGGTTTTGTCTTTGGCTTGGTTCTTGGGTGTTATAAAAACAACCCCAAAGCTTCATTTTTTATTCATCCCAAATCTTCTTCTCTTCTCATCTTTTATTATTTCTTATACTCAACAAGAGTATTGTGAGAGTATTTGTGAGGTATTTTGTGAGAGGTATTCTTGTAATATTTTTCCACATAGTGAAATTCTTCTGGTCTTGCCCCGTGGTTTTTCCCTTATTTGTTGAGGGTTTTCCACGTAAATTTTGTGTGTTCATTTCCTTATTTTCTCGTCTCTTATTTTAGCTGTGTGACACCATTCCGTTACTCTGGTACCTAACATGCTCATCACCATGGTTTGCTTCTTTACCAGTTGTCAGTTCCAATAGGGTAACCCCAACGCTAAAGACATCAATCTTTTCACGATAGGTTGTTGTTTGAACATATTCTGCAATTAAAACGTCAACAAAACAAATTCAGATTAAACTTAGACCAATGAAAAAAGAGATAAAAAGAATGTTAACGGAGGGATATATTTCTTTGCAAGAAAAACAAAACGCATGATACATTTCTTTGTAGCACAACCTGTGAGCTTGTTTGTGAGCTTGTCTTCCCGATATGTTCGCCGTCGCGGGAAAAATTGGGACGGTAGGGACTAAGGGGATTAATGGCCAGGTGATAACATTATTATTTCATCATATTTATATAGATAATTGAATTAAATAAGAATTAAATATTATCACATGTAATTCACTTTTTTTTATTCTAAATTGTGCAGAAATAGAAATTAGGTAATTTGGTGGATAAAAACAAATTTTGGGCTTGAAATTGGGCAAAAAATAGGCCCAAAATGCTGCAGCACGACCTCCATCAGCCCAACGCATGGAAGCACGCATGGTAATCAGGTCGGCAGCGCGTGACAGGCTGGATTCAGCTGGAGGAAGCACGACCAACATGCACGGCCATACGCCAGGCCATGCTTCAGGTCGGCAGACGCGTATTAGACGTGGTTCAATGAATCTGGTCTCATTTTGGTATACACGGCCACGTCAGACCGTGCATCAGGCCATGCATGGCGATTTTCTGGCGCCTATAAATAGGAGTGCGCAGTTTTCATTTAAAAAGTGTTGTTTTTCTAATGGAGAAGCATTTTCGAACTTATTTCTTTCACTCTTAGTTTATTTTCTCCTGGTAGTTTGTCATTTTAACTTCCGTTATTGTATTTCTTTACTCTTTATATTTTATTATGGATTCTAGAATTAGTGTTGTGTTATTATCTTCAATTATAGTGTGCAACTAATTCTATTACTATGGTGATGGGGAATCTTTTACTATGCTTATAATCTTAATCTAATTTATAAATATGAGTTTTTAATTCTTATGATTAAATTATTTCTGGTAAATTTATTTCTAATCAGAACTGATCATTCTTTACTTAGTAACTAATTGTGTGGCGACCGAACCTTCAATTAGTTAACGGAACTCTAGGAATAATTGAATCTGCATGCTTTGCCGGACCAAGGATTGCACGTTCATTTTCAGTCAGTCATTGAATTGATAAATCTATTAATATTTTATGCTCTTTCTATTTACTTGCTTTGAATGACCAAACAAAGTGATAAATTAGGAGGAAGATTGTTAACATTGCATGACCAAACTGTGTTAATAACTTTTAAATAGATGATTGGTAATCAGTAAGGATATTTTCCCAGCTCTATTTATAAATTGGTTAAGTGAATAAGTATTAATATAAAGTGAATCCAGAACCTTAGTATCTCCATAATCATAGTTTTTGTTCTTATTCCAATCTTTCTTTTCTCTTTAAATCCAATTTCACTTCGAACCATTTGTCTAAATAACAAATTAATCTAAGTAGAACAGTAATCATTCCAATTCCCTATGGAGACGATAACTTTTTATACTATAACTTGACGTAATCGTACACTTGCGATTTACGCGCAACAAGTTTTTGGCGCCGTTGCCGGGGAATTATTAATAATATTGATCGAAATGATTTGTTGTTAATTTAGACGCTTTTGTAGTTATTGTACTTTCTCTTATTTTATTTTTATCTTTTATTTTTCTTTCTTGTCATTTTTAATTCTAGTATCACCTCCTACATGGATGGTTTTATTTTTATCTTTTATTTTTAATTTCTTTTACTTTTAATAGTGCCTCCTGGTTGGAAGGCTAGATTTTTTATATATTATTAATTTCTATTGCTTATTATAGTGCTTCCTGGTTGGAACGCAAGATTTTCTTGCTATTTTATTTCTTAAACTTATTTAGCGCTTTCTTTTTGGAAGGCTAGGTTATTTCTTCTTTATTTTCTTTAGACTAACTTAAATAGATTTCTAGTTTCTGTCCACTTGATCCAAATTTGTTGCAATATATGCTAACACGCTCTCAAGATCCTGTCCTTCAGTTTGATCCTGAAATTGAAAGAACCTCAAGAGCTATCAGAAGACAAAGAAGAGCAGTCATAAGACAAAGAAGAACAATGGCAGAACAGGAATTGACTATGAATGAGTACTTCACACCGACTTATGAGGGAAATGATAGTATCCAATACCCAGCGGTGGAAGCCAACACTTTTGATCTTAAACTAGGCCTAATTTCTATGGTAAAAGATGTGCAATTCTCGGGTTTGCCACATGAAGACCCAAATACACATCCAAAAAGATTTCAGCGGATTACAAAAACTGTAAAATATAATGGTGTTATTCTCGAAGCCATTAGACTCCGCTTGTTTACTTTTTCTTTGCAGGGAAAAACTAAACTCTAGTTGGACTCATTCAAATCCAATTCCATCACAACTTGGGCATAACTGAAGAGTAAATTTTTAAACAAATACTTCCCACCTGGGAAGTCTGCCAAACTGAGAGCAGAGATTTCTGGATTTACCCAAAAGAAGGTGAAACTATGCATGAGATATGGGAACGATTCCAAGATATACTTTTAAGCTGTCCCCATCATGGTTTTAATAAATCTCTGTTAGTTCAAATTTTCTATAATGGAATTTCTTTTCAGAATAAAGCAGCTGTAGATGCTGCATGTGGAGGATCCTTAGGCTACAAAACGCCTACTGAATGCTACGAGATCATGGGTAGGATTTCTCAGAATAGTGCAAGTGGTCTCAAGCAGATAGATATGCCACTAAAAAGTCTCAACAACCAGGAATGTATAAAGTGGATGTTACCACCACTTTAGAGGCTGAGTGGGAGGCTAAGATGGAGGCTCCGAGTAAAAATTATGAAGCTCTCTTAGCCCCTAATTCTCAAACAGTTGCCTCAACTTCCCATGAGAAGGATGAATGGCCCAGAGGCACAATAACCCCGTTGAAGAGGTAAATACTCTTAATAAAGAAGATTCTGACCCCAAAAGTGAGATGCAAGAGGCTATGTTAAAATATATGAACAGACATGGACACCCTTGCATGGGTGTACTTGTAAGTTACATGGAGAAGGCTGATGAGAGATTTAAGTCTCTGGAAAAAAGGTATGTACTATAACACCTCGTTTTCGGAGTGCTGTTAAGCGAACATTCTGACAAGAGTTGACACCTTTTCTGAAAGGCGAAATACTCTGCTTTGCACGTTTTCCAAAAATGCGGTTCTATTTTTTTTTAAACAATTCCTTTAAGAAAACGGTCAGAGTATTACAGCAACTTTTAGAAACATGGCAGTGAACAATTAAAGACACCAAATAAACCACATTAACCATAATCATTTATTCCATCAATTCATATATGACAATACATGTTTGAAAACATAATAGGCATTTTATTTTAACACTGAGATGAACTACAAATATCCTATAGCGAGTCGACACGCTACATCCCTTACTCAACTTCTAGTAAGCTACCCCAGAAACTCAAGCAAGGAGCCGGACGGCTATCCTCAGCTACTCTTCTCCGCAGTCCCGAAATCCCCCGCTTGCTCCGCCATCTGGGTTACATTCATTAATTGAAGGAACCACTGGCAAGGGTCAACTTCTTAAAAATAAAGAGACAAGTATACATACGACAAAATATTCGACAAGTCATAAACAACAATCATAACACAAGTAATATCAAATATGCACCGATGCCCCAAAATGCAACTCAAGACTCTCTCTCAAGACACTCTCGACAATTTCTGAAAAGCAACGCCAATCCACCCACTGAATACCAGCCGTAGCCTTGGGCTTCATCACCACCCGGGTTATTCAGGTTAAGTTCCTTGACAATACAGACGCCCACTGCGCAATTTGAACACCAGACGTGGCTTCAGGCTTCTACACCACCTCAGCCGTGGCATCGGGCTTCCACACCACCCTTGGTTGTTCGGGCCACTGAACACCGGCTTTGGCTTCGGGCTTCTTCACCACCCAGCCGTAGCTTCCGGACTTACACCGCCTCTTGGTTGTTCGGGATTGAACTCCAAAACGTCACGACTAAACTCTCGCACTCCGATGAATAAATCGCCGCATACGATAATTCAAGAAGCAATTCGAATAATTATTCAATCGCATATTAAATAAATATTCACGCAAGCCCATACAGAAACTCAGTCCAACAGTATAAAGCAATCAACGCAAACAAGTCATATCACAACATTCAAGCACATAATTCATCCCTCCGCAACTCAGTGGAGTCAACAGAGAGAAAAACAAACAAGTGTGCGGGTTGGGGACAGCTGCCAACCACTTACAGACAAGCCCACTAAATAATCAGTATATCAAAAGCAGTAAAACGAAGGGGTACAAGACCCTCACTTCGAACCCTGAGGTTCTCCGACTTCTTCGCATAAATACTTGAATTTAAATTCCTATCAATATCTAAAGTTACCCTTACTGAACTCCACGCCACGCATCCACGTGCTCCTCGATTTCTACGCCGCACGATCTCGGGTCACTCAGAGCCTAACACACGAAACAGACTTAGCACAACCTAGGCATACACTAACTCTAACTTCCTAGGTTCTCGGACTTAAACCCTTTTACTAGCCAAATCTCTTACACCAAGATACATAATTTGAAATGCATATTTTCAAAGAACCACATACTCTAAAACATATGCTTGAAATGCTTGTTTCAAAGAATAACTTACACTTGAAATAATTCACTACCAATTTAAAGAATAACCTTTTAAAACTTAAGAACCATTATTCTAAATTTCCAAAGCCTTGAAACATATCAATCAATCATTTAAATCAAGTTCACAAAAATAATTTTCCTTCCTTATGCTCCATAGGGTTCACGACCCCTTAGTCAAAAATTGGAGACAACTTTGCAAAATTCCCAAACAATTAATTAATACGACTTCATATGACATTTCTTTCTCATAACAACAAGCCACAACTCAAGACAAAGCCCAACCAAGTTCCAAAACTAATTTCAAAACACTCAAGAGCAAGGGTTTCAATAAAATCTTTCTAACTCTTTTGATTCAAACCATTTCAACTATGGCAATAACAATGCTACTAACTAATTAACAAGAACCATTAATTACTTACATGATTCCCACAATAAATCCCACTAATCTCTCTTTTCAAGAATAGGTTTTAATTCACAAAACAACTTAACAACATGCTAGTTCCAAAAATGTTTTCAACTTTCTCAAAAACAAGGTTTTCCCACATAAATCAGTAACTTTCTCATTTTAACAATTCCAACAATCACAATAAGATTTATACTAACTAGAACACAAGAAACATCACCCAAATACATTGTTCACAAGACAACCACCAGTAAACCCTCTTTCAAAAAGATTTTCATCCCCAAAAAGAAGTTAGTTCCCAAAACTATCACCCAATATAGCAACAACAACTTCCAATTCAATCCAATTACTTTCATAATTTTTTTGAAAATTATACAACAACCATGTATTACCATTTTAAATGCCAAGAACACAACAATTAGTTTCTAGAACAAGAACACTAATCAAGACCAATCCTAAATCAAGTCTCTTTTAAGAACAAGGGTTTTCATAAAATCCTTTCAATCTTTGATTCAAATCAAAACTAATAACTAAAACAACAATAACAACAATAACATCTAAGAAGCAAAAATCATAAACTAACGGGAGGATTCACTTGAGAAATCACAAAGCCCCTTTCCCTTGGACCAATTGGCCTAGGGTTCCCAAAATTTGGAGAAACTTTGATCATCTAACTCATCATAATTATCAACACATAATTAAAGCATTCAACAAGAAATTAATCAAGAAAATCAACTCCTAATCCTACCAAAAAGGCCACGGTTCAGCTATCAACAACAAAGAGGAAAAACCTTGGTTCAAATCCTTACCCACTTGCTCATGAAACCAATATTTTAATGGAGATAAAAAAAAATCAGGAAATGGTGGTGATTAATTGGAAGGAGGGTCTCAGCTAGGATGACAACAGAGAAAGAGAAACTTGGCTTGCTCTTTCTTCATCACCTATTAGCAAATTGGAGAAGAAATGAAGAGAAATAAAGGTGCGTGTGGAGAAGATAGGCCACGGTCAGCATGGAAAATAAGGGAAAGGAAATGGTCTTGATATTTCTTTTCTTTTTACCAACACTAAACTTAGAAGATTATAAAAGTGAGATGGGTGGATGAAAACCACGGCTGAAAATGCAAGATAGGAAGGGAGTGAGCTTAGCTTCCTTTTCTTCCACTCACTCCAAAACTTAGAAAAAAAATAAATGATGAGATAGATGAAGGGGAGGGGCTACGGCCTGCACAAAATAAAGGGATGGGAACATGATAAGAAAAAAAATGAAATGGGATTAGTGAATGTGGCAGAGGAGGCTCGGCCTGATGAAAGGGAAGTGAAGGAAGATATTTATCTAACACCCACAAATCACTTGCCACCTATTACTAAAGCCAAGATATTTTGGTCTAAACCACATAATCTTGACACTTAATCACCCTATTCATAATTATCTACTAATCCTAAAGTTTTTGTGTCGTAAAATTACGGCGTCAAATAATCTTATTAACACTAATTGCTCACCGATTAATCGCGTAAATTAATTTACTTAGAAATTAATTCACCGCGTGGTAAAATATTATCATAAATAATAAAAACAATCTAAAACACTCAAAAATAATCACAACAAGTTACGATTCGATTTTCATCGAAATCGGAGTTCGTTTAAAATTTTAATGCGGATAAAAATTACCCGGCGATTCAAAATACGACGAAACTTTGTTACATCAAAGGATTTTGTAGTCAAACACTCATTTTTTATTTTTTTGCACGCAGACTTGGTGCAAAACGCTCTCATCGTACCGGAAATACGAATTTCCGGTACGTACTTTGTTTCGTTGAACTTTGTTCCGGAAATTGCAATTTTTCGTATACAAATTTTATACCAGAAATTGCAATTTTCGGTATACGAAAATAACGTACCGGAAATTTGCAATTTCCGGAAAAAGATAAAAAATATTGTGTACCAAAAATTGTGAATTTCCGGTACGTTATATTTTTAATCTTTTTCCGGAAATTGCAAATTTCCGGTACGTTATTTTTTTTTCAAACTTTTTTTTCCCACGTAATAATCTATTGTTTGTTTCATTTTAGTTTCATTGGAAATGGATAATTTTAGTGGCTTCAATTCTGACGAAGCTGACAAGCCGACCGACGTTTCCCAACATTTCAATTGTAGTGATGTATTCACTACTACGCAGGTAATTTAATTATTGTTTGGTATTGTGAATATGTCGTATTTTTTTTAGCAAAACATTAAGATTAATACTTTTTTGTAGATATTTCCTACGCGAGATGACCTTTTGTATTAGGCTCGAGAGGTTGGGAAGGAAAACAATATAGTTGTTGTCATTGTAAGATCAGACACAGAAACAAGACAAAGAGGACACTACAACAAGTTTTGGCAATAAACAGCTCTTATTTTTAGCCTAAAACAGCGCTTAAAGGCGCTGAAAATTAAGCCGCTGCCGATTGTATTTCATAAAAACAGCGTTTATGAAGCGCTGCTGAAAATGGACAATAAACAGCGCTTCAATTAGGAAGCGCTGTTTATTATCTGGACAAAAAACAACGCCTCAATAATAAAGCGCTGTTTATTGTGAACAATAAGCAGTGCTTCCTTTTTGAAGCGTTGTCTTTTTATACAATAAGCAGCGCTTCGTTATTGAAGCGCTGTTTATTCTCCTTTTTTTTAATTTAATTCTCTCACATTTACATTATATCTGTTGCATAATATTGTGATAACACAAAATGCAACCAAAATTGTCATCAACACCCAATTGTATCAACATCAAAATTTAACATTATAATATAATTTTTTCATAGATTCCTACATATCCTTACATTAACATAAATAAATTACAATATATTTCTACCAAATTCACAATTATCTGAGAATAGATCACTAAAATATTGCACATGTCATGCTACAAATACTACCTAAATAGTAATATCTTTTCTTCTTACATCGCAACTAAACATGCATACAAGATCAAAATTCTAACAAAATTTTGGCAGAGTTTTCCTTAAAATATGGACATTCCAAAATATATAAAATAATTGTAATAACATAAGATACCATACCAAATACCAACATAAAATATATAAAATATTAGCCAACATAAAAAGGAATTTTATTCCTAAATTCATGTGAACCTTTCCAATTCAAGTATGCTAAACTAAAAAAAAAAAACCAAATTTAACAAAAACTCACGTAAACATTAATATTAATCTTCTTCTATCTACTTATAAATGATAAAATTGTAGTAAAATATCGACACCACTCTTCTTTAAGTTCGGTATGATCAGTGTATGTGTCGAATTGACAATCAGGATAGTACTGCGAAATGAAAATTAAATGAAGTTAGAATTGAACATAAGCATTCAAATGGTATGCGTAAAAGAAAAAAAATTATATAAACTTTGAAATTATTACATACATACCTCTGTTGGAATTTCTGTTAGATTATGAACGACAATATCCTTGAGAAACTTCAAAAAATATCGGCCACAATCATCAGAGTTCGGTTGGCGAGGACACTATAAAACCAAAAATATGAAATTAATTGTTTTTATTTTTGGTAATTTGAATAATTGCATAAAAATTTGATATAAATACCTTTATCGGTATCCATTTAGGTGGAGTAAATTTAGAAAATCGAGACTTGTTTCTTCGATAAAGTAGGATTGCCCTAAGTGCAAAATCAAACAAAATCATTCAATATCTAGAACCACACTCATAATAATTTCTACCTACCAAAAAATATCATTCCAATACATTCATAACCACTTCTCTTAACATCAACACATAGACTATATCAAATTTCTAACAAAATTTTGGCAGTCTCCCTAAAATATGGACATTCCAAAATTTATAAAACACCTGTAACAACAGAAAATATCATACTAGCCAGCACAAGATGTCACGTAGGCCAAACATAAACAAATAAACACTTCAATATTACAAGTAACTTAAACGTTTAAGAAATTGCATACATATATATATATATACATATCTATGATTTATACACACTTACTGATTATACTTCTCTTTCATTGTTTTGCGCATGTTGATATGTACACGCAATGGATCAAGATAGTACACAACGTTTTGATTCAAGTTAATCGCTAACAATAACCAATGATCCCTACAAAAATGTTGGACAAAAAAATATAAGAAAGTAAACACATTTCAATAAATTTAGTAACATTGATTAAATTAAATGACTTACACTACGTTGCAAGGTGACAAAAACAGAGTCTCAAAGTCAGGATTTGCTAATGTCAAGCGGTGAATCACATACTCAGACATGTCAGCATTCCATGATCCTATATGTGTCCGTTGTGGGCACAAAAATACAAATCTTTGAGTTTGTTCTTGTGGGATCAATATCTCTTGATACAAGTACCTTAAATTAAAACATGCATACAAATTAATGCATTAACAATAACATAAATATTTAGTTGAAAAAATAAAAAAACATTGGATACTTTAAAATTTAATGCAGTACCTGAGATATACACTAATAACAGTTTCACTTAACCATAGGTTGTCATTAAGAATTTCTTGAAGTGCACCATCAACACCAGCTCTTAGGTCGTGCTCATAACCCAAAATTGATTCATCCATTGGTACTTTAATGGTATCTGCCGCCTCCATCTTTGTTGCCACATGCACTCTAAGATAAATTGTAAAATCTGTAGCAGGAGCTGTAGGAGGCTGAGATACCATGACCTTCTTCACTGGAGATGTGAATGACCCATTTGTTGGCTGCTTGCCAACACTCTTGCTAGCTATAGGCAGCTTGCCCTTGCCTTTGTCCTTGGCTTTGGATGTTGGGGATACCTACATATTTTGCATTCCAATATATTGATTAGTTAGTGAGTGATCACTTAATTTAATAAATATATGCAGTATATGATAGTGAAACATATACTTTAACATATACAAACCATATCACTTATAACTACGAGGTGGTTTGGCCATGCCACATAGGTTCCTATTGTCTGTTCCACTGTCATCACATCTGCCGCCTCCAATGGTACAGGCAATAGTGCATCTCCCTCAAGTGCAACGTCAACTCTAACCTTTACATGATTAGGAGGTAAGGGTAGGTTGTGTAGTGACACACCTGGTTCATTATACAACATTCCCTTACCAACCATTCGTTGCGTTGGACTTGTCAAATATAGACTGCACTCATAAATGCCCTAAACCAATGATAAACGAAATATTAATATGTTAAATCTTTGAATACTTAGGTGACAAAGTATAAAAAGAAATGTAACGATTATTACCTCGGGACTCACAATAGTGCAACTATCTCTAACACTCTTTGAGTTAGGGATAGGTGACTGATGCTCGTTCCTCTCCACTTCATCTTTATCCTTCTTGCTATCTTCCAATTCCTGAACTTTTTGGTATAGCTGAGTTACCATTCTCCTCAATTCTTCTGTTTCACTAGCATCAGCATGGCGTCTTACGCGCTTCTGTGATCCAAAGATAGCACCCTGGGAGACGCCAAATCACACGCCTCTTACCCGACCAGGATACTCCTTGATGGGTATGGCTTGGGAAAGGATGTCTTGAACATTGACAGTTCATTCTGCGAGACACAAATATTATTAAATATTATTAAATAATATCATTGTCACTAATTTAAACGTTAATTAATGTTATCATACTTACAATTTTGTCAGCCACTTCTCTAGTGGGTAGATGTTCAATGTCACCCTTCTTGTTTCGCCGGGCTTCTATCCACAAACAAGATCGATCAATGGATTGAGAAGTTGCATCTTCTCCTGACTCCAACAGCTGTACATATGAACAAACAAATTGAGAGAAAGTAAAAAAGAAATTGTACATACCAAGAGATGTGTTAAAACAAGTTATAATTAAAGATATTGTACATACCATTTCTTCCTCAATGCGGGGATACCCTTTAACCCTTCCTCTGTAAGGGTATGGAGGATTTGACGCTCTTTGCCGATTTTCATTGCTTTTTCTCTACATAAAAACATAAGAATATATTAATGCATGGTTTAACGTCATATATAAAAGTTATAAATATTATTGTAAATACTATATATTCTTCAACTTATGTGCGTCTTCTTACAAAAGCGCTCCAATCATCTTGTTCTATGAACGATGCATATTTTGCTGGAGGCTGATGTCTGATATTCCCGTGTTGGTCTCTCAACCACTTGTTCGCTAACGCAGTTCGGAAATTCCGGTGTGATCTTCCAGCTAACCTAAGTGTAATATCCTTTTGGGTCTCATCAACATCAAAATGCTTCGGCAAAAACATTATAAACAAAATGGTAGACTATAAGTATGTTTAGATAAATTAAAAAACAATACAACTAACCAATGTTAATTAATCCCATTTTTATATACCTGTATCTCAGTCCATATCTCATCTTTTAGCTCCTTCAAATATGGATCCTTATCCTTCCAATTATCGCGGCTAATTGGGACCGTCTTCCGCACTGTGACCCCAATGAATTGAATAAAGTCATTAACACTACGAAAAAAACCGGTATTACCGACGGCCATAAGCCGTCGGTAATTCATAAAAACCGTCGGTAATACGGTTTTACCGACGGCTAACCGACGGCCAAAAACCCGTCGGTAAAACGGGCGTCGCAAAAACCGACCGACAGCTTTGACCGTCGGAAAACTACCGACGGTCGTATACCGACGGCTAAAACCGTCGGTAACACCGTATATAATTTTTTTTATATTTAGTTCAATTAATTTATTTATTTATCTAATTTTTAAATTTATTATTTTCTAAAATTTATTAAATTAATAAATTCCATTATTAACTATTAAATTTATTTATTTATTTTTTAATTAATATAAACCTCGCATCTACGTGCCACTTAATATATTCTTTGCGTCTTTTGGATTCGCGAACAATCGTTGAAACGTTGGAATAATTGGAACTTAGGCTTAACACAAAAATTAAATAGAAAAGCACAAATGTAAAGACATACATCATATATTATCCTAATACATTTATCCAATTAAAATGTTAAAGCAATCAAATACTAATGTACATAACATGCATAATATAAAATAGAGGCTAGCTAGTGGCGGCTCCTTGAGGGGTCCCCAGGACAAAATCGGGCAGTAGAATCTTCCGAAGGAGTCGATGGAGTGTAATCTGCTACGGTGGGAGAATATTTTGGTGTGGACAGAGTGTAATCCTCTCCGATTGGAGAATACTCCGGTGAGGTCGGAGTGTAATCCTCTCCGATTGGAGAATACTCCGGTGTGGATGGAGTATACTCCAAGATCTCATCGTCATCGCTGGAGACCTGAACGATGTATGTCCCTCGATGAGCATCACCGGTAGCTACAGCCTCCTGGGATCACCATGCCGTTCATCAAATCACGATCCTCAAAGACGATCCTTAGTCCCGATGACAAAGCTATTTTGATACCCCCTCGCAGACACCACCGGCCTCCTGGAAGGCATAGGAGGATCACGATGGCGAGCATCGCGATCCTCAATCCTCACAAAGCTATTCCGATACTCCCTTGCAGACATCATCGGCCTCCTGGAAGCCCTACCTCGACCACGGTTTCCATCTAAAGACATTGTCTGTTTGTTGTCAACATTGGTCAGTCATGAGCATATAAACTGAAAATAATCGAATTACAACAAAACGAACAAAGGCATAGGTTTGCAGTATTTAAGACTTTATTCCAATATTTTTTTCAATATTTTTTTTCAAATCATGATGCTAACCGAGCAGGATGCGCCAACTCGAATTGTTTTTTTTTCCCTTCTGATTAGCATGCTTAAGACAAACTTTTAACCTTGGACATAATATAAGTATCCTAAACTTTTAAAACAACTAACAATCCATAAAATCAATAAGAGCAGAGCAACCGTCAAACAACTAACAATCCACAAAATCAATAAGAGCAGAACAACCATCAAACAACTAACAATCTACAAAATCAATAAGAGCAGAGCAACCTTCAAACTCTAACCTTGAACATAAGTACTAAAAGGAACAAAAAACAAGAACCATTAGACAATCAGAACCAATTGAAATCAAAATTCACAGCATAATTGCATAAAACATGGAAGGAGGAGATGAGAACCTAACCTTTTAGGAGGAGCTGAGAGAACAGATTGGCGGCATGGTGGTGGTGGAGAGAAAGAGTGAGAACAGTGAGAGAACAGAGAGAATAGAGAGAATAGAGTGGTGGTGGTGGTGGTGGTGGTGGAGAGAAAGAGTGAGAACGATGAAGAGAACAGAGAGAATAGAGAGAATAGAGTGGTGGTGGTGGTGGCGGCCTGGTGGTGGTGGTGGTGGTGGTGGTGGTAGTGGAGAGAAAGAGTGAGAACAATGAGAATAGAGAGAATAGAGTGGTGGTGGTGGTGGTGGCGGCGTGGTGGTGGTGTGGGCGTGGTGGTGGTGGTGATGGTGGTGGTGGTGGTGGTGGTGGTGGCGGTGGTGGCGGAGGAAGAGAGGAAGTGAAGAGAAGAGGGATGAAGACGGAGGAGAAAGGGAAGGCTGGTTTCGGTTATTATCGCGCATTACCGACGGCGTTTCACCGACGGTGTAGGCCGTCGAAACTGCTCGCCTACCGACGGGTTTGTTAATTTACCGACGGTATAAGGCCGTCGGTATTTGAAAATAGGCGCGAAAATGAAAATTGCGGCAATTACCGACGAGCATTGACCGTCGGTAAATCGGTCGATTCGACATCGACGGACTTTTTGTTTTACCGACGGCTTTGGCCGTCGGAAAATCCCACGTTTAACCGACGGTCTGTGACCGTCGGTATAAGCCCGTCGGTAAATCCGAATTTTCTTGTAGTGTAACATTTTCACCAATTGGTTGACCCCTAGCATTCCATATAACCTATAAAAAAATAGTATTAGTGTACAAATTTAGATACTCAACTAAAAAAAATTAGATTAATCGATAAGTATCTTACCACACGTTTTGCAACTCCTTTACTCCTCTCACGGGTGAGTTTCTTCTTAAAAGTCGGTCCACGGACGCCGTCCCTTTTGGGGGCCTCGGAGCACTATAATCACATTCAAATGCCATTTACCTGAAAAAAATTATACACATAAGTTATTAATAAAAATTAATAAAGAAATCAATGTATACACATTTAATTGATCAATAAATTAATAAAAATTAAATAGCATTCACTACATACATGTACATTTAAGCAACTCTTTTCCTTTTTCTCGTTTTATTCAGATTTGCGCATCCCTTATGAAATAATGGATTGATCCAAAGCCCTTCATTATGATCATTTCTAATATACACATCATCCTCTATAGGTGTACTTCCCCAAACAATGATTGTGATGTCCCGAAGAAAAGGTCATCCTCAATGTCAGCATATTCATGTGCTTCATCATCAATCTCATTAACAATTTTTTTGTTATTCAATAGAACAATGGACCAATTCATATCAACTGGATCGGTGACATAGAACACTTGTTGATCTTGCGATGCTAAAATAAAGGGCTCATCCTTATATCCCAACTTATTAAAATTCACCCGCATGAACCCCAACTCATCCATTTGTACACCGTTGTTATTCTCAACCCACTTGCATTGGAACACAGGCACTCGAAACATCCTGTAATCCAACTCCCATATGCGTTCAATGACCCCGAAGTATGACATATTCGCATATATGGGGTTTCTATCTTTAGCACTTGATATATGCATAGCTTCAGCTACAAGAGTCACTCCACTATTTTGTATTCTCCTCCGATCATCATGTTCTTTTGTATAAAAAGTGTACCCATTCATCGATAACCTGTAAGAACTAACATGTATATCTGGACCTTTAGCTAACCATCTCAATCTTTCTGAAACCGAGCTAGGATTTGCAATAAACTCTGCAGAAATGTATTCTTTCAGCCATTTTATAAAACACCAATTGTGTTCTGTTGTTAAACAATTTTGACTCTTATTTGGGTACAAGCTCTTGAGTATGTCCTTGTGTTTTACAACATATGACTCAACTTCATCGGCGTTGCGTAAAACATATAAGTGTGCTTGTTCCCATTCTTTCCTTGATATAGTCAATATTTCAAGTCCAGTAATCCCCTCCCCTGCACTTCTTCCAGTGTGACTAGACCGCGGCAGCCCTATAGAATGTTCAATATCAGATACATACTCGGTACAGAATTCAACAGCTTCTTCGACTATATACCGTTCAACAATACAACCCTCTAGTCGTGATCGGTTTTTCACATACCCTTTTAATATCTTCATGTAACGCTCAAACGGGTACATCCATCTCATGTAAGTTGGCCCACACAATTGTGTCTCCCTAACCAGATGAACTGTCAGATGAATCATTATGTCAAAGAATAAAGGCGAGAAATACATCTCAAGCTCACACAAAGTCAGAATAATTTCTTTTTGCAAGGCTGGCAACTTTCCAGGGTCAATCACTCTACTACAAATTGCCTTAAAGAAGAAACAAAGTTTACTTAAGGTATTCCGCACTTTGTCAGGCAAAATAGATCGTATAGCTATGGGTAGCAAATTCTCCATAAGAACATGACAATCATGAGACTTTAGACCCTTTAACTTGAGATCTTTTATCGATACGAGGTTCTTAATGTTTGAAGAGTACCCCTCTGGAACCTTAACTCCATCAAGAAACTTACAAAAATCTCTTTTCTCTTTTCTAGATAGAGTATGAGCGGCCGGAGGTAGATATGTATGACGTTTCCCTTTCTTTACCGGTCCCAACTCTCGTCTCAATCCCATACTAACCAAGTCCAGCCTTGCATTGATGTCATCTTTAGTCTTCCCGGGCACATTAAGTAAGGTACCACTGAGACTATCAAAAATATTTTTTTCAACATGCATCACATCAACGAAATGTCTTACGTATAATGATTTCCAATATGGCAACTCTTCCACCCTCGTGTGACAAGGTCTCCTGCAAAAGGTTTACCGAATTTAATATTCAAATCTTTTACTTTTTCTAACAGTTGTGTACCCGTCAGAGGCAAAGGAGCTCTCCGTTCTTCTGTATTCCCATTGAATGTCTTTCTCCATGACCAATAATGATGATTTGGATTTAAAAATCTGTGATGCCCAAGAAAGACATTCTTCCTACCATGTTCCAACCGAATCCAATCTGTACTATCTTCACATATAGGGCATGCACACTGACCTTTGGTACTATATCCCGACAGATTACCATATGCTGGAAAATCATTAATTGTGCCGAAAATCATAGCCCTCAAGGTGAAACTTTCTTCTCTATACCTATCATACACCACCACACCTGTCTCCCACATTTGCTTCAAATCTTCAATTAAAGGAGCCAAATATACATCGATATCATTTCCTGGTTGTTTCGGCCCAGAAATTAACAAAGACAACATCATATATTTTCGCTTCATGCCATGTACTGTGAGAGCTACTTTGAACACCATGTGGGTTAAATCCATCAGTAGACAATGCAAGTCGTAAGTTTCTTGGTTCATTCCCAAAATCAGGATAATCAATATCAATTTTTTTCCATTGAGGAGAATCTGTCGGGTGCCGTAGCTTGCCATCTTGAATCCTTTCATCCTCATGCCATGTCAAGTTTTTTGCATCTTCTGAACTACGGTACATACGCCTGAATCTGGGAATTATGGGAAACTTCCTCACTACCCTCTCTGGAGCCGAATTTTCCTTCTTATACCGTGAGGCTTCACATTTTGGACACGAATTTAACGATGCATATTCATTACGAAATAAAATGCAATCGTTACGACAAGCATGTATCTTCTCATTGCTCATGCCAATAGAGCGTAACATTTGTTTAGCCTCATATGTCCTACTAGGAAGCACATTATCATTAGGCAACATATCTTTCAACAGTGTGAGTAAGTCCGTAAAACTCTTATCAGTCCATCCATTGCCCGACTTCAAGTTAAACAACTTTAACATTGCCGACAATCTTGTGAATTTAGTACAACCCTCATATAACGGCTTCTCTGCATCACTCATCAACTTCTCAAACATTTGAGGACAATCACGAAGATCTTCTTCAACTGCATTTGCCATATCTTCAAAACGGTCACCATCATATGTATTTGTAGCGGTGTCCTCTGACGCATATCTACCACTATTCCCCATATTAGAAGATTCACCTCTTGTCTCACCGTGCTTTGTCCAACAGGTATAAGTTTGATCAATCCCATTGCTCACTAAATGCCATTCCAATTCCCAAACACTAATTTTGTTTGTATAACAACAACTTAAACAAGGACATATGATTCTACTATGGTCTGTTGTATGCCCAACTACAAACCCAATAAAATCTTTCACTCCATCCTTATATTCCTTCGAAAAACGATTGGCAGACATCCACTTTCAATCCATATTTTACCTATGGATTGAGAGGTAAAACAACAGAAAAAACCCATTTAAATAAAGCAAGACTAAAACTATCACTGCTCTTAAAATCAACACACAGACTAGATCAAAATTCTAACAAAATTTTGGCAGAGTCTCCCCTAAAATATGGACATTCCAAAATATATACAATACCTGTAACATTCCAAAATTCATTGTTCAAAAAAAAAACCAAAAGCAGGTTCCACAACTGCTAACCACGACAAAGTTGGATCACAATTAGAACTTACAGCAATATTAATTTCTAAACCCAAAATTAAAGGCATTCAAATATCTAGAACCACAAACATCAAAATTAAACGAAATTTACTTCAGTTTTACTCTTCCATTCTTTTTTATTTGTTCTTTTACTTTTCCATAATCTATGTTATTCACATAACCTTTGAAAAAAAACCGTTCTCCTGCATGCAAGTGTACATTTTCGAAACTGGGATGGTCATTTTTCCATTGATTCCCATCTGATATGCATATATATTTACAAACTGTACATTTTAACAAACTGATTCCAAGCATCTTTAACACTTCTAATTTATCTCTTCTATACTCAATCTAACTTGTTTCTAGCCAACACTTGCATTCTTTGCCACGGTAACCTAACACCATTGACAGCAATGGGACAACAGTGAACAAAATCAAACAAAATCGAACAGAGACCAAAAACTAACGAACCACCAACAGAAACCAATGTGGAATCGAGATACAAAATGGAGACAGTGGCGATACCTGGAAATGGACGCAAACAGGAGTTGGGAGATGGAGGCGAGGGGAGGACGAGGCCGAGGCCGCCACCGCTTGGAGGACGACGAGGTCCGATTTCAGGTGAGGGGAAGCACACGATCTCGTTGAGGAAAAAGCACGCCGGGACTTGGGAGATGGAGGCGAGAGGGACGACGGAGGTCTCGCGGATGAGCTTGCGAAGAGAGAGTTTAGAGACAGAGATAGAAACGATTCTTCATGAAATGAGAGAGGAGGGAAATATATTTAATAAATTGACCAAAAACAGCGCTTAATAAAAAAGCGCTGATTATTGTTTCACAAAAACAGCGCTTAAGTCTAAAAGCGCTGTTTATTGTATCACCAAAAACATCGCTTACTACTATAAAGCGCTGTTTATTGTTCGTATGATCAAAAACAGCGCTTGATGTTTGAAGCGCTGATTATTGTGCCAGTTTATTTTTTAGTATTTAAAGATAAAACAGCGCTTAAAGGACTAAGCACTTATTATTGTGAAAACTAAACAATAGCGCTTAATGTTGTAAGCGTTGTTTATTGTTTAGGTATGACATAAAGTAGCGTTTTTTATTTTAAGCGCTGCTTAAAGTAGCGCCATCTTTTTTAGAATTTGTTGTAGTGGGAAGAAAAACAAAAGTCATTCTGGGTTGTCAAAGGGGTGGAAAGTACAGATCAAAGTCATCAAGTTCTTCAAAGTCAACTGGATCTCATAAGTGTGAGTGTCCGTTCGCGCTTAAAGGAAGACCCCTGTCAACGGGTGAAGGCTGGATACTTAAGGTCCTCTGTGGAATTCACAACCATCGGATACCTGAAAGCATGATGGGTCATCCATTTGTTGGTCGTTTAAACCAAAATGAGAAAGAAATTGTTCATGATATGACAAAGAACAACGTAAGGCCGGGAAGCATTCTATTGACACTGAAAAGTCGCAATGTGGCCAATCTCACTACCATCAGTCAAGTATATAATGAGCGGCGTAAGTTTCGATCAACACAGAAAAGTCCAAGAACTGAAATGCAACACTTGTTGAACTTAATCCAACGTGATCGATATGTGTCCTGGTATAGAAGACATGAAGGTTCTGACGTTGTTAGAGATATTTTTTGGACACATCCAGATGCCGTCAATTTATTGAATACATTTCATGTTGTCTTGTTCATGGACAGCACCTACAAAACCAACAGATATCGGCTGCCACTGTTTGAAATTGTTGGTGTTACCAGCACATCCCTTACATACACTGTGGCATTTGCCTATTTGGATTCTGAGCAGCAGGATAACTTTGAAATGGCACTCTTAAAGTTAAAAGGTCTGTTTGTGCGACAGGGATCATTTTCTCAAGTTATTCTTACTGATAGAGATCTTGCTCTGATGAATGCAATTGCGTCTGTTTTTCCAACTTCGGCCAATTTGCGGTGTCAATGGCACATAGGTAAGAATGTCTATGCGAAATGCAAGAAGTTGGTATTTCGTGAAGACAAACATGAGGCAGTGAAGAATGCATGGGATGGTGTTGTTGATGCGGCTGACGAGTTTGAGTATCAGCAACGGTTGATGACTTTTGAGTGTGTATGTTCAGAATTTCCTATTTTTGTTGAATATGTCAAGAATACATGGTTGAACCCCTTTAAGGAAAAGTTTGTTGCGGCATGGACCAACCAAGTCATGCACTTCGGAAATACAACAACAAATAGGTATGCTTAAACCAGTAGATAAAATTATGTTGATAATTTTGTTTTTTAAATGGTGTCATTGGTATTTGATGTGGTTTAATTTTTGTTTGTTATTAGGGCTGAGTCTGCACATTGGACATTGAAGAAGAATCTACAAAACAGTAGGGGTGACCTGTGTCATTGTTGGGAAACTACGAACAATATGATTGCACTACAACACACTAAGATAAAAGCATCATTCGAAAGAAGTATAAACGTAGTGGAGCACAGGCACAACAACCGTTTGTTTATCAGATTGCATGGATTTGTATCAAGGACTGCACTACAACTTATTGCCGACGAGTGTGGCAGAGTGAATTATGTGGGTATCGATAAACCTACTTGTCGTTGCCTAATCAGAACGATACATGGGTTACCTTGTGCTTGTGAGTTGGTGGGTTACATAAGACTGTTTGCACCTATTCCATCGAGGCGCTTCACTTGCACTTGGAGGAGTTTACATTTTGGTGAATACCAATCGCAACAACACAAAGTTGAGACAGAGGCGGGTGTCGGAGGAAGAGCTTGCGCTTGATGGGATGCATTGGTAAATCGATTTCGATCACTTAATGTTATTGGCAAGAGGACACCGCTTTGCCAAAGTGCGTGAACTTGTATTTCCAGACACAACTTCAATGTGTCCACCTCCTCAAAAGGTGAAGACCAAGGGAGCACCGAAAAAGGGTAAAGATAAGGCCCCAGCAATGGATGGATATGATGTTAGGCGCGACCCATCATATTTTGAGCATGTGGACAACATGTATTCTGAGCATGTGGGCAACATGTATTCTGACGTACCATCTGGGAATACATCAAAGGCATCTAATCTACCATCTAATGTGCCTACAAGGAAAAAGAAACGATCTCATGTGCCATCTAATGTACATCAAACGCCTTACCTGAGCCAATTTCCTTCACAGTTTCATCCATATATTGAGCAAATAGTGGATGTCGAAGATGATGGAAACTACGGATATCGTTCCATTGCAGCATCACTTGGTAAATCTGAGGACGGATGGCCTATAGTCCGGCAAGACTTGGAAAAAGAGATCAGAATGCATTATGATTTATATGGCCGGCTTTTTGGAGATTAATATCAAGCATTGAGGGAGTCGTTGATAGGTGTAACTGGTACCTGCTTTCGTGACAAGTGGATGACCTTACCAGACATGGGTTACATAATAGCAACCAAATATAAATTGGTTCTAGTCTCTTTGAGTGAGTGCAGTCGAACGTGTTGGACATTTTTCCCTCTTAGGGGCATGTGTCACCCAACCCAGCCAAACAACGCCATAATTTGTATTGGGTTTGTCAACAAAAATCATTGGGTACAGGTAAGTTTTTTTTACAGCAATGTGTTTTAACTTAAATTTATCTTTTTTTTAATGTAAAATTAAACAATGTGTTTAATTAATCTGCATTTTTTCAGGTATTTCTTAAGCCCGGATGTCCATTGCCTAACGTCGCTCCCAGTTGGCATCAATATGCTTATCCGGAGGCTCACTCATGGGCAACACTGTATGCTGCTCGATTGCAAGAATGGTTTACATTATTTCCGCCGTTGCGTCATACTACACGACAGTACCCAGATGACCATGTACGATTGGACGACGATTGACTACATTGTAGTGATATGTAGTACACTTTATTATTTTTAAATGTGGGTTTGGTTTTTTTTTAATGTTGAATTGGTGGCAGAGTGAATTATGTTGTTGGTTATGCAATGTAATGTAATGTGACGTTGGTTTTTTTAGTGTTGAATTTGCAGTCCAAATGTATCATTTTTTTTCTATAAACCTCGTGAAGTTGGTTCATTGTTGGGAGCGTAGGCTACGTGAATAAAAAAGAATGAGCGAGTGGCCACGATTAAACAACATCAAAAAAGAAGCGCAAATATAACAAAATGTAAATATAACAACAAAAGATGTCCAAATATAACAAAAATAATAATAAACATAAAAAAACCCTATCTTCTCTGCTGTCGACGCTTCGCCCCGGATGTGGTCGCCTCCGTCCCACCCTGCGCTATCTGTAGTGCCTGGGAAATATACTCGGCAAGCAGAGAGGGGTCCATCATCTCATAGTCGGTCTCAGAGGCTGTCTGGAGAATGCTGGTGACTGAGGCCAGCCTCTCAGCCATATCATCACAATGCGGCTGCAAATTATAACAAGACATCAGACAGACATAAGAGAAAATAAACAAACACAAAAAATAATAATGTATATCTAAACACTTACACAATCAGGAGCAGCCGCAGCCTCAGGAGCATCCGGATTGATCAGGAGTAGATGCGACATCCTGCGATACCACTCCATGTACCTGTCAGTGCACTCTGCTGGATACGAGGCCAGGAATAAATCAGGGACAGTCGACACGATAAAGTGCATAGGAAACTGTATCCATGCATCCATCATCTCTGCAGCTGTGGGACGCGGTGGTGGTGGCCGAGGAATGTCCTGGATGTAGCCGAACTACCTGACTACCCTCTCAGGCAGGTACGGCACAATAAATGAGGCACACCGGATGTACCCCGAAAACAGGCACGCCGGATGACAACCCGCCCTAATGCCCTCCCACGGTCTCCAAACAATGTCATCGACTGCCAACGCATCCGGCCGCTTCCTAGCGGCTCCACCTGGCCGTCACCCTTAACCGACGACCACCTCATGGCTCGTGTCATGCCCAGGGTGATGTCGTTATCCTTCCTCTTGTAGAGACGAGGGAAATACTCATATATCCATGCCTGTGACAACAATAACAAAGCAATATGCCATATAATGTACTTTAAATAAATAATTGTTTACAAAAATAGGTTGCGTACCTGAAGAAGTGTCATGTATCCGCCAATCTGCTTAGTGTCATGCAGGCTAGCGTCTCCCAGATATCCGTACAAGAAGGCTAGTGCAGCACTAGCCCATGACACACTACCAATCGCTTCTCAAGTCACGTACCAGGTCCAGGTACTTGATGTCAATATATACATGGCTCTTGTCTGCCAAAATGGTACAGGCCAACAACAACATTATCATGGCCCTGGCTGCACAGTCCCACTGTCCATCGTAAATGCGCTGGTCATATGTCTTCATCAAGAAGTCAATACTCATATGAGCGCCCCTCATATTTGTCGTCTCCTTGTTTGCCTCTTCATATGTACACCCCAGCAATGTCTGTAAATAAGATATGGAAATGTCTGGATCCATCACTGCGGGTACATAGAAAAAGCCGCTCACTTTAAGGCCTAGGAGGACAGACACATCATCAAGCGTGACTGTCATCTCTCCAAAGGGCAGATGGAAGCTGCTCGTCTCCCGATGCCATCTCTCTGCAAAGGCTGACAGTAAGGCCCTGTCAACCATCCTGAAGCTGCAGTATAGCAAGGAGGTTAGGCCGGCCTCCGAGAGACAGTCATTTACATGAGGAGGCGGTGGTACTCTTCCACTCAACCATTTTTGCAACTTCAGGCCGTGAGAGGCCACCTTAAGCGCATCACGCTCCTGCACACAAATAAACATCATTGATCATATAAAAAAATAAACATTTGATCAAATAACAACCAGATATATACCGCCTACCATATCGATGAGCAACGCGTGATGTCGATAATCGTAAGCAACGACCCATCGTAAGGTCCTCCAGAAAGGGAGCCTGGTCTCGGCTATACCATGGTCTCCTCGGCTATATCCTCCGGAGCCTCGTATACAAAATGGGGATCCTGGTGGCCAACTACATCCTCGTGCGGCTGACTGCAATACGCCTCGGCCTTTCGAGACGATCAGGCTGCCGTTGTCTACGTGGGTGTGCACTACCAGGAGTGGAAGCTACTCCTTTCCCTCTCGACTTAGGCATATCTGAAAGACAAATAAATCAATTATTTTAAAATGTAATAAAATAAATTTTGTACCGGTAATTGCAATTTCCGGTATTCAATTTGTATACCGGAAATTGCAATTTCCGGAACTATGTTTAAAAAACAAAAAAAATGCGTACCGAAAATTTTCAATTTCCAGTAAGAACAGAGCGTTTTCAGTTTCAGGGATTTAGAATTTCCAGAAGCGTGAGTGTGAGTGAATCGGGGTGAAGGTTGAGTTTTTGTTATGTTATTCAAGGGGGTATTATGGGAAATTCGCAACTTATATACCGAAAATTGCAATTTTCGGTATACAATTTTACACACAATGTTACCGGAAATTGCAATTTCCGGTAAAATGTTCAGAATTAAAAAAAAAAAGGAATTTTTGCTGATTTTATTCGAGGGGTATTTTGGGAAATTTGCAAAATGGGGGGGTGTACCTACCAGGTGGGGGGTGCATTTAATAATGGCAATATTTATAAGCTGCCATAATCTGGGCTTAGTTATTTTGAAAGTTGTTTTAAAATGAATAGAGGGATGACTATGAGGAACCAAGAAGCAGTGAGTGAGAGTTTTGTCATATTGGTCTGTAATTATATTGCCCAATTAAATTGATAAAGTGATCACATTTATTCTCCTTCTACTTTAGTTATTATTTTTTCAGATGATTAGTTATAACTATGACATATTCTATATACTAAACACCATATGGATTTTTTCATTGATTGTTTACTATATTCTATCAATTTTTTTGGGACAGGATGTATATCAACTACTATTTGACATATTAATTGATGCTTATTCTTTACTTAAGTACATGTACTTAATCTTTATCTAACCTGTGGATATTTATTCAATATTAGAGACAAGAGATTAATGAAGGCTTAGGATCAAAGCATGATCCTTCCTTTGGAAGGTATTTCTAGCACCTTAATGTTAGGTGGCAACACCTATCTATCCCTAGGTTTGAAAAAATTATGATGGAGCTATTAAGCTAGCTAGAGCTTGCAATTTCAACTTTAAATGGACTGCTCCATCACTTTGAATTTGTCATCAAATGGATTACACCAACTACCCCTTGCAGCTACTTGGGGAAACCTTTAAAATTGTTGTAAGAGTTTTGTTCCAAAACACTTGGGAGGAGGCAGTGTTAATTTGGAATTTCCATATTCATTGATTTTGCTAACATTCTTTGACAGAAATGGAAAAAGAAGGCATGAAAAATAACAGAGAGAGTTAAGAAAATTAGGACTGTGTGGTTGAAGAGATAATTAGGAATGAACGGATCATGTCCATCAACTTTGCTGGCTTTTTTGTTTTTTTAAAAAGGTTATTTGTTTTTGTTGCTTCACTTCACCTTATAATTGGTGGCTCTTCTGTATTCCATTTAAAAAGTTATAATTAGGCCATCAATTTTTCTTCCTTTTGATTTAGTGCAGTAGTTATTCTCTTTTTTTGTATTCCAATCACACTTTCAATTTGGCGTGTTCATAATGATACTAAATTTTAATCTTAATAGTTCTAATTTGGTATTGTTTTAACTCAAAACTTGGAAGCAGTCACAACCTTAGTTAATTTGAAAGTTGTTTCAAATGTATAGAGGGATGTGACGGAGCAACCAAGAAGCAGTGAGTGATTCTCATGCCATGTATAGAATTTGCAGGGCAACCTGGTTAAACTATCATTCATAATCACTCACGTTTTTTTAAGCTTGTCAGGAAACATATGTTTTTGCAAAGGTATTTTAACCACCCCCAGTTTTACATGTTTTATTTGCAATGGTTTTCTTAATGCATTTTCATGTTTTCGTTAAAAGAAACAGTTTGTGCATTTGGAGCTCGAGTGAAGGGAAAAATCATATTAAGGTGTTAACCCATTTGACAAAGTTTTGTCTATGTGTCCATCCTCGGTGTTATAGTTTTTGAAATTGAAATATTTTCTTTCAAACATAGGTTTGTAGGATAAGCAATCTTAGTACCACTGACATTGCTTTTAACTAGCTACTACTATTGCAGACTGCAGTGTTGATGACACGTACATAATTACTACTTGTAGAAAATCCAAGGTTCGATTGTAAAGTTTGTAGAATAATTCTACTAAACTTTTAGAGGTTTATTTTTCATGTTTCTCTTTTTCTAGATTGTTACATCAAAACTCATTAACAATTTAGTAAGAAAATATCATAAAATGTGCTTGTATTTGATGTGTAATTACAAAAATCTGTTCATTTAGCCCTTAGTGGTAATATCAGAAACTGGCTATGACAATCCACATTTGAGTTCCGGCATTGAAATAGGATTGGCATTTTTTTGACAAATGGATCGGATTTTTTTTAACGGAAGTAGGATTGGCCTTTAATATTATATATTAAATTTGGGTTTTAATGTTTTAATATCCAGCAAGTATAGTTTATAAATTTTTTCTATAACATAGAATGCAGATTTATATATTTTATACATAAAATCAGACTAATATACTGAATCCACCTGCGCATTGCGCAGGTCAACATCTAGTTAATTACAATTTCATCAACTTGATGTCCAACAAGAAAAATAAAATTTCATTGGGGAAGAAGAGTATCCAAATTGGAACAATGAAGAGATAACGTTGACCTTGACATGTAATGTTAAGGCAAACACTTAAAAATCCAATATGGTAACATATGGAAATGCATGTTATTTTGGGAGTTATTTTTCCTTAAATACATTAAAAAGATAAAATAATACTTATTTTAAGATTTATTTTTCCTTCAAATATGAAAGTCATTATGAGACAGAGAGAGTAGTTTTGAATAGTTTATTATTGATTCCACAACTCTAAAAGATAAAATAATGTTTTAAGCACCCTTTTTATCAACTTTAAAACTTTTTCTAAACTATTTATTTCATCTTTTATTGTTCTGTAGTTGATAGCAGGATTCAAAACTATTTATTAATTATACTAAGAATCAAAAATAGGAAAAAATATTTT
Source organism: Calophaca sinica (assembly GCA_037113605.1). Taxonomy (NCBI): domain Eukaryota; kingdom Viridiplantae; phylum Streptophyta; class Magnoliopsida; order Fabales; family Fabaceae; genus Calophaca; species Calophaca sinica. Next base: position 96,764,080 of record CM073733.1, on the reverse strand, counting down.
TTTTTGATGAAAAAATATATACATAAAAAGCTTAATTATATTAAAACAATATTACTTTTGAAGAAAGAGAAGTGTAGATTTTAACCTATAGGGTTATTTTATGGGCATTTTAACCTATAGAGGGTGTAATTCAAGTCCATGGAATAGTAATTTTTTTATGGCAGATGATATTAACCCCTTCCCCATTTCATTTTACCACCTCCCGCTTAACTGTAAAAAGACGAAAATATCCCTAACCCTTAAAACTCTAAAATTCATCTCCTTCTCCACCCCACACCTTCCCCTCCCCACCATTCCCCACCCCAACACCCTCAACCCCCTCCCACTATGATCTAGGTCCATGGCAACCTTCTCCCCCATCCCCAACCCCCAGTTTTCCGTTCGTAAACTCCAACTTGATTATGTGTTTACAGGCGATCCGAAAACAAGTTTCTAGAATCTCCTGAAAACAAGTTTCAGGATGTGTATTTGGTTCTCACACTCCCCACCAAATGCACATCCAGAAATATGTTTCTGGGAGATTCTGGAAACAAGTTTTCGAAAAATTCAAAATTTCCATAAGGAAAAAAAAAGAGAAAGTCGCACAATACTTATTTTGACGGAGAAGACGACCACTGCGACGTGGCGGTGAGGCGATCAACGACGATGAGAAAGGGAGAAAGAGGCTTGGGAGAGAGGGGGGAGGGAGGTAGGTGGTGGGGAAGGGAAAGGGAAAGGGGGTAGTAGGGGAAGTTTTGGAATTTTTGGGGGTTGGGAGGTGGAAAAGTTAAATGAGGAGGTAGCATTAACATTTGGCTTTTTTTTCCTTTAAATGGGCTTGTACCCGTTGCACATCCCCCTTGTTTGATATTGGATCATTTGACTTTAGATCCATTTCGTTGCTATGCTTGGTTTTGGCATGGTGATTCTGGATGATTCTTGGCAGGGAAGAAGAAGGTTCATGCAGTAATTTTTGTAATCAACAAATTTAGAAGTATAATGCAGAAATACAATGAAAACTAACACAGAATGTTTCTTCCTAATTAATTTTTGTGTAAAGGTATTGCATTTATAACCAATTTGATTTAAGGCTTTGTTGAGTAGTTTAATCTTCCATTTAGGACCTTTTTTGGTGTTGTAAAATTGAGAATCTTAGTCTACAAAATTCAATTTTATGTTCAAATTCCAGTTAATGGCTTCTCTTTTAAAAAATCTATAGCTAGGCTTACTGTGAGAGCAATAAGCCAAGCTGTTCTACTACAAGGTATTTGTTTGATGTTGCATTAGTGGAACAAACATACTGTTAGTTTAATTTCCATTGCTTTCAGGGTGGCATCTTCCTTTTACAGTGAAAATGGGTTCTTCATTCAAAGATATGGTTCAAGGAAGCATCAAATTTTGTATTAAGATGAGAATTTACAAAAGCCTCGACTGACATTGTTAGGAACAACACTATGGGCTTTTTTGGACTTAATGAAGCTGCAGGCCCAGCTCAGAATGATGGCAAGTCACATTATCCATTAGTCATAACTAGTTGTTTTTATTACCATTGTAAGAATGAGATTCTAGATCCTTCCAATGATTGCCGATTATAAGAAGTTTATATACAGACACTTTAATGAATGAATCAAACAAGCAGAAAATTAAGTAGTATTTCTTTTATCTTTTAGGAGTACATAGTCTATTTCCCTTTCTCCCTTAGTATTCTTAGGAGGCCCTCTCTGTCCTTCATTTCAGAGAAACCCTATTCTCTAACAATTGGTGCTTTCATTGCTCCACTCAATCCCTCCCATGGGTTATCCCACTTGTCCTCCTCCATATTATTCCACCTTCACCACCATTCCAGCTCCATCCCCAAACCTTAGTTTCAGCCATGACTACACACCCCCATCACCGAACCCATATACATCATCTACGAGTTATTCTAATCCATTTGGTTATGGATATTCAAGTTACTACAACCATGAAAAGCAACCTCCTCTTCCTTATTCACAACCTCAACCTCCTCCTCCTTATTCAGGCTACTATAACAATATTCATCCTTATTCACAGCTAGCAGGAGAGTATCAACATCCAGGTGCTCCTTATTCATTTTCGAACTCACTCACTCCCATGGCTTCTCAACCTATTTGAGACCTGCTTACAACTATGCAAGAATCGGTTAGCGAACTCAGGGACTCGTTGTTAACTCTACCTGACGCGATGCGAGAAGAGAAGCGATTGTCAGATCCTAAATCGTTGAACCTTGTAGAGGCACCGTCCCTCAATGACGTTCTCGTTGCCGATTTAGTGTCTGAGATCGCTGACGAACGAAAGGTTAAGAATCCACCGTCAATTCCGACACCAGAGCAGATCTGCCTGCCCTTTCACGAGCCATCTCCACCTCATACTGATATCACAGGCTCTCCCCACCCGTCGCTCAGTTTTGCTTGTTTGGCTCAACCAGCTTCGAAATGCGTTTTTCTTGGCTCCCAATCGGATTCTTTCGTTGGTTCTGTGGCTGTCCCGTCTCAAATGTCCGAGCGTATATCTAAGTTCAAAGGTTCTCACGGTGCTGCCGATGTTGTGTTCCACCATCGGTGTCCAGTGCTCCTTCCTTGCGATAATGGCTCCACTAAACGTTCCCTAGCGCTGCCGCCACTGCCACCGCCGAAACCACCGGATAATAGTTTCTCCACCAGGCCTTCACCACCGTCTGATTGCATTCCTTTGAAAGAGCCCATTTCAGATAAATCGCAACCGTCAAATACACATATATTTTCACCAGATAAAATCTCAGTCCAACCATCGGCGCCACCAGCGCCACTAAAACCCCCAGATCCAAGTTTCCAAAGGGACGTTTCCACCATGCCTCCACCATTACGCCATCAAAATCGTCCTCTTTTCCCATCTGCAAAGTATCACGACACCCCTTTACCGTTGGATCAGCAATGGTATAGTGGGGACTCATCTATGTCGTTCATTTCGTATCAATCATGCGACAATCCCATCACCCCACCCACAATTCCAATTGGCTCGATTAAGGCTCTGTATGCGTATCTCATAACATTGGATCAACATATTGTCGCAGAGAATAAATCTCAGATGCCCATTGAAAGCACAGTCCGAGTGAGCCCTTTACAAGCAACCAAGAATTGCCAAGTGTCTCACTCTAATTCGGCCGAAGAACTATCCGCTCCCTCAATTGCAAAAGGTACTGCGAGCCAGCTGTCCCCAAGTTGCATCAATTCAAAAATTGCACTTAATGCACCAGCTGTACAACACTCTTCACAAGCGAACCCAATCACTGTGTGAGTAGCTTCTCACACATTTTTTCGTACGCGTTGCACTCCATCAGTTGCAAAAAATTTGGGACAGTGCACATTTAATTACTCAATTGCCATACACGTGATTCCAGCCCTCCCTCTTGATTGCCTAGCTCTCCACTCAGCCATTCGCGCTAGCACAATCAATTCACTAGCTGCTCTATTAGCGTTTTCCAAGGTGATTGGGCCGCCGCCAGATCAAGCCTTTTCCTTCATCAAGCCATCTCAACCTCTACCCTCAAGCCCAATCTGTGTGCCTCGTGTTATTGGGCCATATTTTACTCTTTCGTATGCTTTTTATGGGCCAAGTAATTCATTAGAAAAGATACTTGATCTACCGGAAGAACCATACAATTATAAAAGGGAAATTGTTGGAATTATTTCTCTCAAAGTGCAACCTACATATTCAGAATTTCAAATTCGTGTGCTTGATTTTGGACTTGGTGTTGGCCATTCACCAATGCATTCAATTTTAGAGAATTGTGGTTGAAGCTTTTCATTTAATGACGTGGCTATTGTGTTATTCAAACAATGGGATCCTGGAAAAAAATTATTTTATGGGCAAATTTTTACAACCTTGAGGACAAGGTTAGTCTTGATGGGGTAGGGAATGTTAGGAACAACACTATGGGATCTTTTGGACTTAATGAAGCTGGAGGCCCAGCTCAGAATGATGGCAAGTCCATATTATCCATTAGTCATAACTAGTTGTTTTTATTACCATTGTAAGAATGAGATTCTAGATCCTTCCAATGATTGGTGATTGTAAGAAGTCTATATATAGACACTTTAATGAATGAATCAAACAAGCAGAAAATTAAGTAGTATTTCTTTTATCTTTTAGGAGTAGATAGTCTATTTCCCTTTCTCCCTTAGTATTCTTAGGAGACCCTCTCTGTCCTTCAATTCAGATAAACCCTATTCTCTAACAGACATCATTTTATTTGTACCGGAATTTAACTCCTTTTTTTATTATTATATTTGGTAGAATCATACTTCATAGTAGTTCCTTAGAGTCATTGGTCGTTTTATCCTTAGGATTTTCAAATATCTTTGGAGTACTGCCAAAGATACATTACCAATGCAATATAACATTCTCTCCCAATGTTTTCTTCCATTCTATTCTTGCTTTCATATACTTCCTCCCACACTAGTGTTAGTTTTCTTTATTCATTGATATGGAAAAGTCTAATAAATGTTTCTGCACTGACAAGTGATTATATTAAAGTGAAATGATAAAAAAGAAAGAGCTTTGTCTCCAAATGTGTAAGGCCATTGGTGATCAATTAAAGGTCTTGATATCATATTAGATTTATCGTATATGGAAGAAAGTGACAAAAAACTGAATTAGTAAATCTATTATAATAATATATAAAAATTGAAGCATCGTTCAAGGTTGCCACATCAAATTCTATATTTCTACAAAATCAGAAAAATTTCAAAATCCTTGATCCAAGAAAGTGTCTCTTCATCTCTACTAACTTTTCTCAACTATGTTAAATGATACAGACTCTTCTCTCTCCATTTTTTGACAGCCTTTTTTAGTAATCTTACCCATTGCAACCATTGATTCAATATCAATACACTAACAGAAACAGACAACCTGGAATTAAAGCATCACCAGCACCTTGCAAAGCTGAAGAGAGACTCTGGTTGAATTATTGAAAGAGGTCTCTCATATTGAAATGTAATTCAATTTAGCCTAAGTTGAGTTAGTGTTGTTTCTGTTATAACTAACTATTGAGTTAGTTAATACAGTTAATTTGTTAAATGTGATAAGTGTTAGTTGAAGCTAGTTGAGTCTTTACTTTGTAATGGAGTATAAAAGGGTGAAAGACCCTGTGTAATTCATAGAGTGAAAATCAATAAAAACTTTGATTCTCATCACATCCTTTCTCTTTCGTTTTTCTCTCTGCATTCTACAAACCCGATGCCTGGTTAAAGTGTATGCATGATCATTTGAGTGTGATTCTTGTATAAGCTTGTGTGTGTGTGAGAGAGTTTCCCCAACAAATTGGTATAATAGAGCTTGTCGTTAATCGATCTTGGAGACATGGCGTCAACAAGTGCCGCCAACAACGGCAACTTTCCGGCAAACTTGCCGATACTCACTGGCAAGAACTATGATCGCTGGATAGTTCAAATGAAAGTGATTTTCCGCTACCAGGATGTGCTAGAGGTGGTAAGAGATGGTGTGCCAATGCTTGAAAGAGGAGCAACAGATACGTAGAGATCGACCCATCGTGACACGGCCAAGACAGATGGCAAAGCTCTGTCTCTGATTCATCAGTGCATTGATAATGAAATCTTTGAGAAGACTGTTCAATTAGAAACTGCGAAAGATTCCTAGGACACATTGGAGAAGGCCTACAGTGGTGATGAAAAGTTAAAGAAGGTGAAATTGCAAACTTTAAGAAGGCAATACGAATTATTGCAAATGGGTGAACAAGAAAGCGTAGCTGAATACCTCAACAGGTTGGTTACTCTAACCAATCATATGCGTTCTAATGGTAAGACCATCACAGACCAAATTAAGGTGGAAAAGGTTCTTTGAACTTTGACATCCAAGTTTGATCATGTGGTGGTGGCTCTGGAAGAATCCAAAAATCTTTCAAAGATGAAGTTGGAGACATTGCAAGGTTCACTAGAGGCTCACGAATTGAGAATCAAAGAAAGAGTTACTGGGAAAGCCACTAAGAAAGCAGTGGAACAAGCACTTCAAGCCCAGGCTTCCAAGAAAGGGGGGAGTGATGGGTGGAAGAACAAGAAAGGAAAGGGCAAGTGGAATAACAGTCACAAGCAAAAGAATCATGGTGACGACAAGGGTGATACTTCTGAGCAAGGAGAAAATAGCAACAAGAAGGGCAAGAAGAAATCCAACAAGAAGAATGTTCAATGCTACAATTGCCAAAAGTGGGACCACTTTGCGGATGAGTGCAAATCCAGCGAGGTACCCAGAAAGAAGGAGGATGAGGCTCGATGCATTGCATGATATGACTCAGTTACGATCTTTGTTATGTCGATGGCTATTACCAAGGCAGAAACTGATTCTAAAGAGTGTTGGTATCTAGACACTGGGTGCTCAAACCACATGACTAGTCATAGGGACTGGTTTTGTGAGCTTGATGAGGGCTGCAAAAGAAAAGTGAAGTTTGCAGATGATAGAGATGTGATGGCCGAGGGAATTGGCAAGGTTACAATCCAAAGAAGAGATGGAAAGAAATCTTTGATAGGTGAAGTGCTATATGTTCCAGAGATGAAAAGCAATTTGTTGAGTCTTGGATAATTGCTTGAAAAAGGCTACTCCATGAAGATGAGAGAGAACCATATGGAGGTGTTTGATGAGGGCTACAATCTGATTTTGAAGGTGCCTGTGTCAGCAAACAGAACCTTCAAGGTTGGAATCAACATTTTGGAGCATGAGTGCCTTGCTGCCAAAACAGAAGATGTGTGTTAGATGTGGCATAAAAGGTTTGGACATCTCAATTTCAAAAGTCTAAACCTACTGCAGAAGAAGCAAATGGTGAAGGGGTTGCCTACAATTGGTGTGCTAAAGCAAGTGTGTGGAGGCTGCTGTGAAGCCAAGCAACCCAGAAAATCATACAAGTCCACAATTCCAACAAGAGCTTCAACCAAATTAGAGGTGGTGCACTCGGATGTATGTGGTCCTTTTGAGGTTAAATCACCTGGAGGTAATCTGTATTTTGTTTCCTTTATAGATGATTATACAAGGAAAATATGGATTTATTTGTTGAAGAAAAAGAGTGAAATGTTTGAAACTTTTAAGGAGTTTAAGCAATTGACTGAGAAACAAACAGGGAATGTGATAAAAATGCTGATAACTGATGGTGGGGGTGAGTTTACATCAATAGAGTTTGATAAATTTTGCAAAGATGAAGGGATAATGCATGAGGTAATAACACCTTACACTCCTCAGCATAATGGCACTACTGAGAGGAGGAATAGAACATTGCTCAACATGGTGAGATGTATGATGAGAGAGAAGAAGCTGCCTCATTATTTTTTCTCAATAGAAGTCCTACAAGAAGGCTTGGAGATGTAACACCTGAAGAAGCATGGCTTGGCAGAAAACCAGATGTGAAACACCTACGAGTGTTTGGCTCACTGTGTTATAGGCATGTGCCCGAACAGAACAGAAGGAAACTAGATGCAAGGGCTCAACCAATGATATTGGTGGGGTATCATGTAACTGGTGCCTACAGGCTATTTGATCCAACTCAGCAGAAGATTGTGATTAGCAATGATGTGGTTTTTGATGAGACAAAGGGCTGGGAATGGAATACTGTTGTAGGTGACAACAGTAGAAGACTTGTTGAATTTGGATTACGTAATTGATCAGCTGAACAAGTAGTAGCAAAGCGCAGAGGAAGGCACTGAAGGTCGATGAGAGAAGCAAAGAACCATAGAGGCTGAATGATTACGTGATGTTCTCCAATTCAGCTATAACAGATGAGGGAGAGCTGCAGCATACAGTGTTACTGGCAGAATCAGAACCTGTGTCACTAGAGCAGGCTTTGAGTGAATCACATTGGAAGAAAGCTATGATTGAAGAGCTAAATTCTATTGTGAAGAATGACACCTGAGAGTTAGTTGTGTTGCCTAACAAAAAGAAGGCAATTGATGTGAAATGGGTTTTCAAAACCAAGATAAAGCCTAATGGAGAAGTTGCTAAATATAAAGCCAGACTTGTTGCAAAAGGTTTTTTACAAAAACCTGGTCTGGATTTTAATGAAGTATTCGCACCTGTTGCAAGGATTGAGACCATGAGGCTAGTGGTTGCATTGGCTAGTATGAAGGGATGGTCATTGAGTCAGCTAGATGTCAAATCTGCCTTTCTCAACGGGCCATTAGAAGAAGAAGTGTTTGTGAGCCAGCCACCAGGTTTTGAAGTCAAGGGAAATGAAGAGAAAGTGTACAGGTTGAATAAGGCTTTGTATGGCCTAAAACAAGCTCCGAGAGCTTGGAACAAGAGAATTGATGGATTTCTCTTGAATCTCAAATTTGTGAAATGCAAAAATGAGCATGGAGTGTACATAAAGGAGACTAAAGCTACTGGAATTATGTTGACTTGTTTGTATGTAGATGACCTACTGGTGACAGGTGATAGTGAGAAGGAAATCAGTGAGTTCAAACAGAAAATGATGAGTGAATTCGACATGACAGACTTGGGAAGGCTTTATTATTTTCTGGGCATGGAGTTTGTAACAACAAGCAGTGGAATATTTCTTCATCAAAGGAAATATGCCACTGTTATTCTGAAAAGATTCAAAATGTGCAATTGCAATCCGGTTACAACACCAACAGAGTTAGGGATTAAACTAAGCAGAAATGTGACTGAGGCAGCAGTAGATGCAACTCTGTATAGGCAACTGATTAGTTCACTGAGATACCTTTGCAATACTAGGCCTGACTTGGCTTATAGTGTTGGATTGGTGAGCAGATATATGGAGGAGACCAGAAAGTCTCACATGGCAGCAGCTAAGAGGGTACTGAGGTACATCAAGGGGACATTAGAGCTTGGAATTCTGTTTCCAGGAAAAACAAAAAGTGTAGGAGCAGAATTGATAGGCTACTCTGACTCAGATTGGAGTGGTGACAGTGACGACAGAAAAAGTACAGCACGGTACATCTTTATGCTTGGTGGTGCACCAATTTCATGGTGTTCTAAAAAGCAAAATGTGGTAGCTATGTCAAGTTGTGAAGCTGAGTATATAGCAGCTACATATGGAGCTAGTCAAGCTCAATGGCTAGAGATGCTAATGGAAGAATTGTGCTTGAAAGGGAAGCAGACTATGAAGCTAATGGTTGACAACAAGTCAGCAATTGACTTGGCAAAACATCCAGTGGCACATGGCCGCAGCAAGCATATAGAAACAAGGTTCCACTTTCTAAGGGACCAAGTAAACAAGAAGAAGCCCGAGGTGGAGCACTGCAAGTCAGAAGATCAGCTTGCTGACTTCCTGAGTAAACCATTGAAGACCAGCAAGTTTGAAGAACTGAGATGCAGACTTGGAATGTGCAACTTGGCTAGCTTGAATTAAGGGGGGTGTATTGAAATGTAATTCAATTTAGCCTAAGTTGAGTTGGTGTTGTTTCTGTTATAACTAACTATTGAGTTAGTTAATATAGTTAGTTTGTTAAATGTGATAAGTGTTAGTTGAAGTTAGTTGAGTCTTTACTTTGTAATGTAGTATAAAAGGGTGAAAGACCCTGTGTAATTCATAGAGTGAAAATCAATAAAAACTTTGATTCTCATCACATCCTTTCTATCTCGTTTTTCTCTCTGCATTCTACAAACCTGATGCCTGGTTAAAGTGTATGCATGATTATTTGAGTGTGATTCTTGTATAAGCTTTTGTGTGTGTGAAAGTTTCCCCAACATCTCACGCTAAAGACGATGGTATTTTCATACAATAGTGCATTATCCTAACAATGTCTATCAAACTATAGTTAGCTCATTTAGTTTATTAACTATATTGCTTAGATAAGGGTTACTGAAAGTGGTTAAGTTGGTTGCGGAAGTACTCTTTACCTTAGTTACTTGTACTCTAGCGTGTATTTAAGCTAGTGATTAGTTATGAGTAATTCAATGAATTCCATTTGAATCAAGCTATTTTGAGGTCAGCATAACAACAAATTCTCCTTTGGGCAAAATGCGAAACCAATGTTGCAACCACAGTCAGAACCTCAGATGAGTTAATCAATGAGCATACATTAGATTCAGAAAATTGTCTCATTTGGGCAGACAAATCCCCTACACCAATGTACCTCCATTAACTTCACCCAACATAGTTAATAGTAAGTTACTCAATGAACATACATTTGGTTTAGAGATCAATCCCCTTTGGGCAGACAAATCTCCTAGACCAGTGTACCTCTAATAACTTTATCGCGAATCAGCTTCTAATCATGACATACGAGAACCCCCTTTGGGCATGTAAATGCACGTGACAAATCAGCTTCTAATCCCCACTATAATCAGTGAAATGATTTTACCTAGGAATCAATATCTCATGCCCTTAACCATGATACAGCCCATAAGAACGTGGAATTTAAATCCATTAGCATTCTACAAGTTTTGCACTTACAATAATCGAAACAAGAGTTTACAATTAAGTAAATTGGCACTTTAAAACACATGATATATGCTAAAAGTATTAACTTTCATAACACTAGTCAAACACATATATATCATGAACATATCTAAACCATAATATATTCTCTTTATAGTATATTATTTATAAAATATCTATATGGGAAAAGGATCCAAATATGTGTTATAATCGTAACGTTTTAAGGTTTAAAGATCTGCGATTTGGGGCTTTTAATCTCGCGTTTTGTTGTTAAAAATTTGGGCTTTTGCTCTGATACCAATTGTTTGGGAGTCCGGCGAGCACCTGAGAGCAACAACGGGTTAAGGACCAGGACCACTAAGAGACCCGACACCACTTCTCTACCTAAAACCTTAAGGCGTTTGGTATATGAGTCACCTCTATTATATATCTTTCACTTATCCCAATCCTAGCCAATGTGAGACTAACCATTCACACTTGAATTCTAACAATCTCCCCTCAAGTGTGAGTCTCCCACATTTGATAGAACCGGCTGGATCCACTCTCGCTCCCCTATCAGGCCGAACCACGACTCTGATACCACATGTAAAATTAACAGGATCTATTATATGAATTTAGAACATTGATTAGAGCACTTACTTGTTGAAGACATTATTAGAGTTACCAGGAGTTGTCTCTGTCTCGTAGAGCTCCTGAAAAGATCAAAGCCAAGTCTTTTTTGGCCTGTTAACACACTCTGGGATCTTGGTTCTCAATGGGGCAAATCGTAGAGCGAGCTACTAATCATGTTTTACGTTAAGTGACGGTAAAGGGGACCTAGCCAAAGTATTTATATTGACCCTAAACCCTCCCATCATGGGCCCAGTGGTCAGGCCTACACTATCTCCCACATAAATCAATATTAAGTGTCCAAAACCCATTAACAATTGATCACTTAATTAGCAGGTCTAAGCATCATCAAATGGATCATAACATTAGTCTATTTTTGGAAAACTGAAAACCACAATTGATTGCAATCCACAAGAATTTATTAGAAAAAATTTTAACAACGTAGAAATCATTTGGCTGAACTCTGTCGTCAAATTGCCTGGTGTGTTTGTTCTTTTATCATCTACTTTGAATCTTGTTTTTTTCCTTCATTTTCTGCATACTGTGTCATGTGGATTTTATCTTTTTCAGGGAATCTTGGAATAACAAATATTTCAGAACCAAGAATCAAGAACGATAACGAAATGAAGAATTGAAACGAAAACGCGAAAGAGAATCAATCAACTATTGTGGAACAAGAGTAGGAATTACCTGCTCTAATAGCATAAGAGTAAAACCACATAATCAGAAAAAATAGATGAAACTGAAAAGTGAAGCAGGATCTGGTTAATCATCTTAATCGATACACGTGATATTTCTCTGTATTTATACAACCAAAGAGTAATTGTTCCCAAGTCAATTGGCTATTTACAACCTAATTGGTTTTTTTTTTTTTTGTCACAGTTGATGTAGTAGATTATGCTTGTGATACACATCTATTTTTTATTATAGATGACCTAATAGTTTATCTTGAAAGTAATGTTTTAGATCATACGGGACTAAATTAAAACAAAAGAAAAATAAATGACTAACTTAAAATTAAAAGTTGAAAAAAGGACCTACGGAATAAAAATAAAATGATAAAAATAAAATTTTAAAAAATATTTTAAATTGGGATAAATTACACTACCCTCCCCTAAAAAATAAATATGCATTCCATTTTAGCCCATTTTTACATAAAAGAACCTTTTAATTTTATTGAATTACTTTGAATGATCATTTCCAGATTTCTTTGTTTATTTGTTTACGACTTTCAATGTCACCGGTAACTAATTTAAAACACTTTATTATTGATTTCACAACTCTAAAAAATAAAATAATGTTTTAAATATTTATTTATTAACTTTTGTTCTGACTTCAAGTCCGTTGTATCATTTTTCGAAGTATTGTCTATTTTGTGTCATGACGTGAGCTCTCATAGTTTTGATACCTCGATAAGTTAAGGCACATAGATTTTCGCATACCTTGGCTTGTTTGTACCCGGTGCACATGCCCGATATTCACACCTTTTTTGTTGGCTGTTTAAACTTTTAACACAATCTTCACCTCCTTCACATTCCGCAAGTAAGCGCATCGGCAATATAATCAGAGTGGTGCTTTCAGTTCAATTCACCCTCTGTGCTAGAAATGTCGCCAATGGAAGATAGGATTAGCGCTTTACCAGATTCAATTATTTGTCACATTCTCTCATTTTTGCCAACCGAACAAGCCGTTGCCACAACCGTTCTTTCAAAACGGTGGAGACCTCTCTGGCTATCAATTCCCTCTCTCAACTTCGACGACACAAGCTATTCGCAAAACAAAGATACCTATCTTCGTTTTCTTCAGTTAGTGTACTCGGTTTTTCTCTTTCGAGATGGTGAACAATCCATCAAGAAATTCAGCCTCTACTGTACATCTTCGTTTTCTAACTCTACAATTGTCAACACATGGATTATGGCTGCAACACAACGCAGAGTTGAGCATCTCGATCTTTCGATGCCTCGCACCATCAGCTTGTCGTCTAGCGTCTTTAATAGCAAAACTCTTGTCGTTTTGAAGTTGGTGAGAGGGTTAAATGTGAACAGTTCTTGTTCTTATTTTTCTCCTTCGCTCAAAATACTTCACTTGAGCTGGGTTCATTTCCATGAGAATGGATATCTTGTTGAGTTTCTTTCTGCGTGTCCAGTTCTTTGAGGTTTTACAGATAATGCAATTAGTAGTTGCCAACTTGCTTGGTGGTGGACAGTTAAAACAGTTGCCAAAGTTGGTCAAAGCTGATATTTCCAAGTCTTTTCTTTATTTGCCGTTAAAATCATTTTATAATGTGGAGTTTCTACGTCTAGTTGCGGTATGAACAAACAACACTATGCTTCCTGAATCTATTAACCTGTTGGGGTTAATTTGTTCTTTGTTTTCATGTGTAAATAAATGTGTTTATCTATAGGAGAAATGATAGATGTTTAATGTTTTGTGCTTGTAGATACCAAGAAAGGAATTTCCAGCTCATAATTTTATCAATTTAACCTACATGGAGCTTAGTTTTTTGGACTATTGCTGGTATTGGTTAATTAAATTGCTGCATCATTGCCCCATTCTTCAAAATCTTGTAATTGATAAGGTTTGTTATTCTTTCTGTATTATCTTTGCTTCTGTTATTTTTTTTTATCTTGTATTATTATTTTTTTTTTTTTATTGTTGGCAGATCAGAGTCCCTAGAGTTAGTGATGATAACAATTGGGTGCATCCACCATTTGTTCCCGAATGCCTTTCATCACAACTAAAAAGATTCTGTGTTAGAGGATATAGAGGCAAGGAAAGTGAGTTTCAATTTACCAGATATATTATGCTTAATGCAAAAGTCTTAAGCAACGTGACAATTTGGAGTACTAGTTCTTCATGTCCACAGGAAAAGGAAAAGTTGCAAATGCTACAACAATTATCCTTGTGTCCAAGGGGTTCTGTTATATGTCAACTTCATTTTGAATGATGTAGTAGCAGTGGTTGCAGGAGGAATGTTTATTACATATGCAATTACTGGTTTTGGTAGTTTTAGACGACTTGCACTTTGTCTAGTATGCTACTGGACAAAAACAATTCCAACTCTTTCTGTATCTTAACTTTAATTATGACTGTTACTAATTTGTGTTACAGCCATGTCACATTTTTTGTATCCATTCTCGAGATAGATCACTGAATAGTGATATAACTCATGTAGAGGGTTGGACCGTAGGAGATTGTGAATTCTAAATTAGTGATTTTCATGATTGGTGATTTTGTTGTTTTTTATCTGTAGTACTCATGTTGCAGCTACACGTATCAAGGTTCTGATTAATTCTCATGTATGTCTGAACCAAATTACCTTTTAGTGGTTCCCTGTTTCTGTGACTTTGGTGCATGCAAGAGGAAATGGGAAAAAAAAAAAAAAATTCTGATTAAACGAAAAAGTGAAAAGTTGTGGTCATTACTGCTGATTTTCATTACTGCAAGGTTTGGCATTTGGGTGTCTCTTGCATTGAATCAAGTAGGTATCGTTACAGTAAATTTGTTTACTTTGTGTTCTTTGATTTCTTCACTAATCTAATGCATTTTGGGATTTTTTTTTTTTTTTGTTCCCTCTTTTCTGTATGTTTCTCCAAATGTGTATGGATGGTTTCTGAGTTCATTTTGAAGAATGTGTAGTGGTTTTTCTTGAAATAATTTTCTAGGGGGTAATAACCTGAGAACTTTCTGATGCTTCTGAGAGATTCTTAATTAGATTTTTATTTAGGGTGGTTATTAGATTCTGTTTAAGTTGTTTTCACTGTTAATGTTTTAGCATTTTATGAATGCTCTGTTTCTTTTTGAGGCAAAAAAAGAGATCTTTAGCAATAGTAATGGAGGTATTCGATTGTGGTATCTGAGCTTCTATATGTATCTATTGCAGTTTTTCAAACCTTTTTTTTTTTTTCCCCATATGTTTTGTCTTTAAAATGTCATCATTAATCTTGGTAACACGGGAAACTCTAATGACCCAGTAGAAAATATGAATTTAAGGATTGGTTTGATCTCTGTTTTGGGTTCATCTAGTCTCCAAGTTGGTAGATTGTTCTCATTAATTTATATTTTTCCAAGTTGATTTTGGAAAATTTTGTTACTGAGAATGTCTTTGGAAAAGCTTTAATTTGATAAGCTGGTTAAATAATCATGAGATTCACCATTAAAGATTAACCACTTCATGTAATTTAAGTTCCTGCATTGTTCTTTGTGCAGCAAAATATCTCATTTATTTGAAATGGATTACTGTGAGTTGCAAAAGTTGATGGATTATTGGATTATTTTGGCTTAAGAAGCATTTAGCCATTGACTAATTTGCAATAATTCCTAGTGTTAATCATTGGGAAAATTTGAAAGTTCCATTTCCACTTATATATTTGTGTACAAGGAAAATAGTATACGAACTTTGATGTCTTGTTTAGTTGTTGGGAAATTTGATCATGATTCCTATATTTTGTCCATGTACTTTAAGCAAAACACAACACTTATTCATCGTACAACCACAACATTTTATTCACCTTTGTTAACCAAAGATACCGAAAATATAATTAAAAAAAATAAGAAATGTGGAAGAAAACAAGAGGTTTTGTATGTTGGAAAAAGAGAGTCTTCAAAAGCTGCTTTTTTTAACTTTCTGTTGGAGCTGTTTTTTTGCTAGAGTGTCAGACTTTCTGGACTTGTGAATTGAATTCTCTCAAACTCTTTCTCTCTCTCTCTCTTTCCGCTCTGTCATTCTTCCCAATTTATTTTTTTTTATAAATTTTAAAATGTTTTTTACTCTCAATTTTACTATCTGTAATTTGCAGGAATCTGCTGCAGCACTGGATATAACAGAAAAGGGATTTACATCATCTACTGGGTGGGCTCAATACGAGGAGAGAGAAGACATACAAGTTTTGAGGAAAAACATAGCAGCAGAAAGGCATGCAAAGTGCCAAAATATTATGGAAATGCCTCCTTGCTGCTTCCCTCCTAATTTTACTATGCCAACTACAACTTCAGTTTCAGTAGCAGCATACATGTTGGTTTGTATACATACATGCTCAGTTTGTAGTTAATGATTCCATTGGGTGAGAAGAAAGTTTCTGTTTCTGTGTACTTTGTAGTTGGTTTATGTTTTAATGATGAAACTGGTTTATTTTTTAATAATTGTAAAGACTTTTTTCTTTCATTTTTATTGGAACAGAAAAAATGGTTTCTTCATTTTGGGTTCACAATTTCTTTTGTTTATTGACAATAAATTATGTAAATTCTAGCAATCGGAGTACATGTGTTTTTCTGTTTGTTACTTACTAGTTTTCCTCTCATTTATGGTGTTGACAGAACGGTGGAAATAGAAAAAGGGAAAGGTTAGAAAGGAATACAAAAGAGAAAAAAGAACACAATAAATGTATATAAACGTGGACAGTGGAGCCCATAATCAAGCTCCTGTCGGTACATATGTTGTTTTTAATGTTGTTAGTTAGATTGGTATTTTGCATGATTGATTTTTTAGTTGGATTGATATTTTGTTGATTTATATGCAGGATGTCTGCTTCGAAGCGTGCACGTTGTTAGGCAAGAGCTTGCATAGCTGGAAAAGACTGCATCTTAGGCATTACTTCTTGATACAGTTTTAAAATTGTGTTGTCAATTTCCTTCCATTTAGTACAACTTGAACAAGTTTTAAGATTAACTTTGATACAATGGGAATTCATGCTATGTTTATATATGACATTTTGGGTTCACAAGTTTTTTCCACATAGGATGGCCACGTCGTTTGTAGGTTTCGTACGAAAATAACTTTGTATCATTAAGCATTTCTCTTTATAGATACACAAGTTATATTTTTAATATATGACATTCTTTGACTGGAGCAAAATATGGTATATAGATACGTGGTGTATATTTGTACATACTCAATTCTTTTAATTCCAATTTTAGTTTTATAATAATTTTAGTTTTATAATAATTCTTTTGTTTAAATAATTTTTTGTCCTAGAAAATCACATTTGTAATAAATTTGATTATTTATTAAGATAAAAATAATGTTTTTTAACTTTTCTACATGATCTTTATATAGTTTTAATCTGTATTATGAATTATGATAATTAAATTTAAAATATAATCTAAAATAAAGTAATAGAAATTATGAAAAAAGCAAAATTAATTACTTTACTTAAATAGGGTATTTCAAGGAAAATTAATTACTTTGTTCAAACAAGGAATTTTGTGAATAAAACAAATCAATTACTTTATACAAACAAAAAAATTTGCAATCGAAGGGAATTCAATTGAAGCAATTGAATTTTCTAGAATCTCAAATTTCTTGGAATTTTCAATTTTATCATTCAAACACACCCTAATATTTGGATGAGGAAATTGAAAGATACATTACCAGTGCAATATAACATTCTCTCCCAATGTTTTCCTCCATTCTATCGTTGCTTTCATATACTGCCTCCCCCATTGGTGTTGGTTTTCTTTATTCGTTGATGTGGAAAAGTCTGATATTGCTTCTGCACTGACAAGAGATTATGTTAAGGCTTAAATATATTTTTCGTCCCTACAAATATGGAGTGTTTTGAATTTAGTTCCTGTAATTTTTTTTTTCTTTTTCATCCTTGTAGTTTCAAACGTTTTGTTTTTCGTCCATTTCCGTTAAAAAAATGCCGAGGTGGCAAACGGACCTCCACTTTGGCACTTTCAAGTCAGATAAGTCATTACACATGGACAAAAGACTTGATGACTGTGTAATTATTAATTTTTTTCTTTTTTTATTAGGGTTCAATTTCTTCCTCTTTCCCTCTCCTTCCATCCTCTCCTCCCCTCCCCTGCCACCACCCCCACCCCACCCACCCACCCTCTTTCCTGGCCACCCTCACTAAGCATAGTAGCAGAGCCGAACCAGGTACATTGACCCGACTGACCTGATTGTTAATTTTTATTTTGTTTTATGCATGTATACTCATTCAATTTGTTTCATATATTTTGTTTATTTTTAATTTAATCTTTTTTCAATTGAAAATTTTATTTTGTTTTTTTATTTTATTTTATCATTGTATAATAGTTATGATTTTATTTTATTAATTATTATAAATATAATTTTTCAACTTTTTTACATATATGGAGCAGAATGGGGGGGACCCGACCCTGTCGGAGCGGGGATGGGGAAGGCAAAACCCGTTAGAAATGGGGACGGGGATGGGGGAGGCAAAACCATCCCCTGACCCCGCCCGTTGCCATGCCTACCCTCAGCTAGACCTCTGGACAAATTGTTGCCATGGTCACATAACCACCTCCATTCCTTCTACCCATTTTCTACTCCAGAGTCGATCTTAACTGGAAAGGCAAGAGAAAGAGTATTTTTTTCAAGAAAAGCCAAATATTTGCATTAAGGATAAAGTTGCCCCTTAACTTAAGCACAAGTAATGCTTAAGCCAAGAGACAACAATAGTCTGATACAAATGTAGTGACAGATCTGCACATTAATATGAGTCACCGATCTAAATGGAGGTTTGTTTGCCACCTCAGCATTTATTTGACAGAGATGGACGGAGAGGGACGAAAGACAAAACGTTTAAAATTACAAGGATGAAAAAGAAAAAAAAAATTGCAGGGACTAAATTTAAAATGCCTCATATTTGTAGGGATGAAAATCATATTTAAGCCTTATATAAAAGTGAAATGATAAAAAAGAAAGAGCTTTGTCTGCAAATGTGTAAGGCCATTCGTGATCAATTCAAGGTCTTGATATCATATTAGATTTATCATATATGGTAGAAAGTGACAAAAATCTGAATTAGTAAATCTACTATAATATATAAAAGTTGAAGCGCCACTCAGAGATGCCACATCAAATTCTATATTTCTGCAAAATCAAAAAAAAATTCAAAATCCTTGATCCAAGAAAGAGTGTCTCTTCATCTCTACTCACTTTTCCCAACTATGTTAATTAATACAGACTCTTCTCTCCATTTTTTGACAGCCTTTTTTTAGTAATCTTACCCATTGTAACCATAGATTCAATATTAATACACTAACAAAAACAGGCAACCTAGAATTAAAGCATCACTAACACCTTGTAAAGCTGAAGACTCTGGTTGAATTATTGAAAGAGGTCTCTTCACGCTAAAGAGGATGGTATTTTCATGCAATAGTGCATTATTCTAACAATGTCTATCAAACTATAGTCAGCTCATTTAGTTTATTAACTGTATTGGTTAGATAACGATTACTGAAAGTGGTTAAGTTAGTCGCGGAAGTAGTCTTCGCTTTAGTTACTTGTACACTAAGCTAGTGATTAGCTATGAGTAATTCAATGAATTCCATTTGAATCATTTTCCATTTTCATCGATGTAGTTATTTGAGTTCTTTTTTTCTCAATGAATTTCCCCAACTTCAATAGGGTATTCAGAATTTCGTTTCGCTTCTGTATCGATCCTCTGCTTCTCTGCTTGATCGTTGCCTCACATTTTTTGTTTTTGATCCGATTGATCTGTGCTAAATCAATCTGATCAATACTATTCTGTTGATTGATCATGCATTTTCTCTTTTTAAGTTCGTGATTTTCTTTGAAGACTACCACGGGGGACCTCAACAATCCCTTCTTTCTTCAATCATCGGATACTCCAGGTCTCAACATAGTTTCTCATCCTCTCGATGGCATCAGAATTCAATTCTTGGAAACATGCGATGCGTATGGCTCTTGTTATCTACAACAAACTTGGATTTCTTGATGGATATGTTCCAAGGCCTGATACAAAAGAACCTAATTTTCATCTATGGGAGCACATTAACAGCATAGTATCCTCACGGCTCTTGACCCCTACGACCAATGATATTGATGCCAGTGTTCTATATGTCGATATTGTTGTTGCCATCTGGAGTGAAGTGCAGCATCGTTTTGGTCAGCAAAATGGTCCGAAATTGTTTCAGTCGAAGAAAGTTTTATGTCTAATTAATAGACTTGTCTATGTAGCCATGAAATGCTGATACAAATTATAGTATCTATTTTTCCCAACAAAATGGATTGAATGATTGATGAAATGAGATTTTCTCTTTGCTCTAAATTGTATGTTTAGCCCTTAATGAAGGAGAAGAAGAAGGCTTCATGGAGCAGTCGGCTGACAGAGTCATTTCTCTCTTCATCGTCTGAGGTGCAAGCGGAATCTTAATGGAGGCACAATGACTAGAATCTATACTAGAGAAAAAAGCAGAATCTTGGGAAAACTATTAGAAGGAAGGAGACGTTTATCGGGTTCAGTGAGTACGAGATTATCTCAACTAAACTAGAATAACTTGAGGCCATACGACCTACATGAATAGTGAGACAATCATTCAATGAGAAAATAATTTTGTAATATGTTCGTGTAAAGACGCAAAAATTCAATGGTAATGAGAGAGACGAGTGTCTGACTTAAGAGTGAAAGTTATGATCATATCGTGGTCAAATAGTTGTTAGACAATAGTAACTATCCATAACTCAGGGCCACCAAGGCCATGACGATGGAACGGAAAGCACAAACCCATGAAGTCATGGAAGGGAAGACAGAGGGGGTATATCATTCGATGCACGTAGGGGAAGTTAATGGTCATAGAAGCTTATGTAGGGGCAGTGGCAGAGCTTCACTGAAATATTTGAAGGGGCAAGAGCGTGTGTGTGTGTATATATATATTGAGCCTATTACTACAAGTGTTACTTGGTGCAGTAGCTTGGCCTACTTGTTTTTAACCACATAGTTCGAATCTCACTAAGGCATTTATTTTGGTCATCTTTGTGCACAGAAATATATTCATCATGCAAAAACATAAAATATGTTCCAGGTCTTAGTAGTGGCGAAAAACATCTTTACCATTGCGCCATATAAGCGTTTATATATATATATATATGTCACAATGAAATTCCGCCCTTGTGTAGGGGTATTCGTTTGTAATGTAATGGTTGATCGACAATTATACAAAAAAAGAGAAATAAAGAGTTTTAAAATGTTTATTAAGCTTTTGAGCTTAATTATTCCCATTTGCAACGTAAACATTGAGCGTGTGTTAGTTTCTGATGATTTTGAAACGGGAGAAGTAGCTGCGACAGAGATAGACGAGAAATGCAAACTTCTCTCGTTTGGTTGACCAATGAAATGAAGAAGAGAGACAAATAACGGGAGTCCCATGCTTTTTTGGTTTCTTCATTGATATGAGAAGAAAGGCCAAGAGAAGCATTCTGATACCCTTCACTTTGCTGTTTCAAAGTGCACTGTTTCCACCTAACTGAATTAAAATTTAATTAAATAAGTAATTTAATTTTTTAATTAAATTAAAATAAAAATATAAATTAATTTTGATAAGAAATTACATTCAAATAATATAAAATTGTATATTGCTTTTTTTAACACAAGGATAATTTTGCCTTTTCAAAAACTAAACATACTTCTCCCTCTTCTATTTTTTTTTTTTTACTTATACAAAAAAAAATACCGAAATTTACTTTATTTCTCACGTAACATGAGGATTGTTAATTTCCATTGACTGCAAGTAAACAGTCTGAGCCAATCGTCGATGACAAGATTCCATTAACTCACATGGCACCTCTAAGCTCCTTTGCCCACTAACCAACCAAACAAGCTGCCCCCGTCCTTGGCTCTTGGGGCACACACTACTCACTTTCTTCGCAAATAGGATATGGACCCCACAAGAATATATTTCTCTTTCCTACTGCTCCAATATACCAAACAAATAAAATAAGACTTCCCCTCTCTCCTAAAATGTTCTCCTCTTTTTTCTTTCTTTCCAATTTCTACTATACAAAACACAGTGAAAACAACAAAAAATTCATGTCTGACTCACCAGTAAAACAAAATAAAACAGTTTTATTTTATTACCAATTATAATTATAATTATAATTTCACACCTTACTCTATTTTCCTTATCTCAGAAGACTCGAATCCTTAATCCCAAGACACCGGACACACTACACATAAGTCATCATGAAAGATGACTATAGCTGACTTTTGGGGTTCTCGTTCTTGTTCATTCTAAAGATATATATCAATGATTTAGATATGACAAAATGCCTTCGGAGAAACACCAGAACATTCGTTGGTTTATATCAAATATCAAACATGATATATAATAAATGACTCTAAAGCGAAAAGTTTAATCATCAACACTTAAAGCAATCTTAATACTAACAACTTCACTTCTACAAATTAAGCACTGCAGATTCATACGATTTTGTAAAAACAATTATATGCATTTGTAAAAAACAAATACAAATAGGTTCACTACATTTAGCGACAATAAGATAAGGGGAGAGAGCACAAGATCATTACAAAATGTTGCACAAAAAAGTTTATTCTGAATAACAAAGCAGGACAACTAGTCAGTAGCCAACATGAATGCAAGCAAACACTAATCTTTACTTCATCTCAAATAACATATATAAATACGAAGTGCATGGTTTCAAACTGCGGTCCGCAACGGCAATTAGGGCCACAATATTACTAATGTGGTAGTCACCACATCCGCATCATAGAATTTTAGTTACATTTAGTGTAATCATAAAATGATTTCCTGCCCCAACGGCTGCAATTAGCGTCGTAGCAATTGCATCCGCGACCGCAATTTAAAACCATGCAAATGCATACATGACTCTAATCCCGGACCCTTATCATAATACACGCAGCACAAAGAATTCCATCTTTGTCACCAACCCAGAAGCAATCTTCAGACCAACATTTACAAAATAAACGTTGCTGTTTCAAAGAATTATGTTTGGCAAATAATGAGAGTCAACATAAGAGCAACTAGGTTTCAAACAACAAGACAGGGTAGAGAACAAAACAATGAACATCATCACAGAACACTAGTATTCCAAACAAAAATACAACTCATTGTTTCAGCATCCAACATCAATACCTTCCAAGGAAACACCAATTATTTGTTCATTTACCCCACATGACATCAATAAACACATTTGATTCTAAACTTAAAAAAAAATGGCCAAAATATGAAATACAAACATTTTCTTCCACAACACCTCAAACTCCAAACCAATCATGAAATTATTGCTTATTTTTTGCTCCCACCTGCATTATTCCCTCCTGCATCCTGACCAGCTTTCTTCGCCGTCTTCTCCTGCAGTGCCTTTGCATCCCTGCTCATGAAGAATGGCAAGATTTGAAGAAAACAAAGATATATATATACACTTAAACATTTAAAACAAAAAAAACAAAAAAAAAAAAACAAAGGAATGCAAATTGTGAGTGATAAAACACATAAACACAACCTTTCCCTGCGTTGTTCAGGGGTCAACCCATCATTCTTTCCCTTGGCTTTAGATCCACCGGTTCTAGATTGAGCCCTTTCACGGTCTTTTTCCCTCTGGTTACCGCGTTCGCTTTCAAGTTAAATCCAAACACTAGTAAAACGGGTTCAAACCAAACAAGTACAAAGAATTTTTATTTTTATTTTTTAAATAAATTGAAACTATTGAATTTCAGCACAACCTATAAGATCGAAATGAAGTTTGGGGAAAGTCAACGCTAACCCTAAATTGACGAGAGTTCGTGAGGAAATAGTAGTAAATTTTTAAAGGATCAAAAGGATATGAGTCATGATTGTTGATCGATTCTTCAACAACGAAACGCGATGGGAGACGGCGGAAAAACCCTAAAAATTTGAAATCAGAAAAATAATGAATTCAATGAACGAATTAAGAAGAAAAATACGCACGCGAAGGTCGAAACGAAGGTAAAAAGAGCCTAAGAAATACGTACCTGATCAAAGAGGAATCAAAGAGCGAGAATGGAGCAAAGGATGAAAGCTTGAGAATAGAATAAAAGATGGAGAAAGGTGAAAATAGATGGACTTCGAATATTCGTGCCCAGCTCGGCAGACTGAAGCAAAGACATAAAATAATGCTATTTTCCAAAAAAAAAAAAAAATGTTTTTTTCTTGGTGGGTAATTTATTTATGGCTTAAATATGATTTTAGTATCCGAATTAGGTCAACTTTTGGTTTTAGTCTTCTAAAAAAAAATTTGTTAGTTTTTTGGTCCCTCATATTTGGAAATATATCAAATTAGTCTCTCCCCGTAACTCCGTCAGCCAGAAACTGCACGTGGCAAACGAAAGTCATGTCAGCACATGCCACGTGTGGACTGTGGCAGCTAACTCACCGTTTTAGTACTATAATTTTAGTCCCCAAAAATATAACAATGTTCGGATTTGGTTCCCAAAAAATTTCGTCAATTTTTAGTCCCTCTTGTTTGAAAATATATCAACACTAGTCCCTATTGTTAATGGAGTTCATAAGTTGTCATATCGGAGCTCCATGTGACCATCTTTCACATAAGTCACTAATCATATGTGTCATGACATGTGTGTGAGATACTCTGTGTCACCCTCTCATCTCGGCCACCCTCTCCCTCAGGTCAAATAAAATCCTAATCTCCAACTTACCGAAAAATCCATAATCCCCAATTTGTAAACAAGTTAGTGATGATGTTGATATGCAACCTGGAAACTGCCCCTATTTCATCGCAGACATCCAAAGGTTTTATTTCCCCATCCTTTTAAGCCCCATTACATGCAAACTACCCTTAAACATCCAGTGTGACCGCCACAAGTATCAATTCAACACGCCCTTTAGGTCTCTACCGCAACCCAATTATGGACTAGAGGAAACAACATGACAGAGAATGGGGAGGAGTTAAAAAAACAAATAAAAGAGGGTGAGATTTCACTAGATGAGACAACCCGATGCTGGATAGGACGACACTGCAGATAGCCTTCATTCACGGCAGAGATGAAGATAACGGAACGACGAGGAGGGTTCAAATCCCTCCCATTTTCCTTCTCTTTCATCTTTATTCTTGGGGTCTACGGTGGATACATGGTCATAGTGGGGGAATATAGTTGTTACTGATGAGGATGAAAGGTAATGGAAATAGGGGTTAGGGTTAAATTATATTTTAATTTTTTTGATTATTTGATTTAAAATAGTTAGTTAATAGTAAAATCTCACCCTTTCCCGTAAGTGGTGTGTTGGGTTAGTATTAGTAGTAGTCACTAAAATGATGTTTAAGGACAGTTTGCAGGTGAAGGGGCTAAAAGATGAGGAAAGAAAACCTTAGGTGGTCTATAGTGAAATAGGGGCATTTTGCAGGTTGCAATCAACGATTTCACTAGCTTGCTTTTTTAAAATTGGGGATTAGGGTTTTTTTGATAAGCTGATGATTAGGGTTTTATTTAACCCTAGGGAGAGGGTGACTGAGATGAGAGGGAGACACGAAGTATCTCACATACATATGACATGACACATATGATTAGTGACTTACATGGAAGATGGTGACCTAGAGCTGCGATATGACAACTCATCAACTCCATTAACAGTAAGGACTAGCGTTGATGCATTTCCAAACATAAGGGTCTAAAAACTGATAAAAAAAAATTGGGGCCCCAAATCTGAACATTATTTTCGGGACTAAAATCTTAGTACTAAAACGGTGAGTCAGCTGTCACGGTCCACGTGTCATGTGCTAACATGGCTTCTGGTTGCAACGTGGAGTTTCTGACTGACGAAGTTACAGGGAAGGACTAATTTGATATATTTCCAAATATGAGGGACCAAAAGTTGAAGAATTTTTTTTGGGAAACTAAAACTAGAAATTGACTTAATTTAATGGACTAAAATCATATTTAAGACTTTATTTATTCACCGACCTACCGGAAAATATAGTATTTCCCTTAAATATATTTTTAGTTGTTACACAATTCTCAACTTTAAGTTAGATTCCTATTGACTTTTTCTTCCACAATGAGTTTCTCACTTAACTTTTGTTTTCAACTTTAGTTCTTTTAATTTTTTATGATCAGGGGAATAGAAGTTGTGTCTTGCTACGTGAATATTTTAATTTTTTAATTGATATGGCGTTTACAAGGTAAGTCAGTCACAAAATTTAGGCTAAATTATAATTTTGTTGCCTTATATTTATTTTAGGTTTTGGTTTGGTCTTTTATCTATTATAAGTTTTGAATTAGTCCCTTATGTTTAAAAGACTAAAAGTTATACCGTCGTGGTTCCTTTTTTTTTTTGAAAAGGTCTATATAATGTTACAAAAATTATATCAATGTGGTTATTTTTTTGTTTCATAGTTTACAAAAAAACTTAATTGCATTTTTGGTCCCTCTGGTTTGGGCTATGTGCGATTTTGGTCCCTATATTTTTTTGGAGCGATTTTAGTCCCTCAATTTTTTATTTGTTATAAATAAGTCCCTCCATCCCTTTCCATTTATTTAAAACTCTTAAATTTTCATAATCTATTAAAATTTTCACAAATTGAATTGATTAGATTTTTTTTTAAAACACAATTTCACTTATAATTACACTTAAGTCATTGCTTGTGTCTTGCTCGTCTTGATTGTTTTGGTTGATTTTGACTCTCCGCATAAATTATCATAAAAAAATATGCCCAAGTTTGTCGGATGTGGTCAACTTCATCAGGTTTGAATGATGACTTGTCATTGAATATCTGCAAGTTGAAACATAATTATATCAAAGTTAAACAAGATATAATAAATCAGTATGCTCAAACCAGAAAGATAGTAACTAGCCCAAAAGTGCAGAATAGCAAAAGTTTAAAAATTCTATTACCTCCTCCCAATTATCAACAATAACCTCGAAGACATAATGGTCAACATATGTTTCATGACATAGTACTCGCAAGCATATGAATTATTTTGTTTCGGCACCTACAAATGAATATCAAAGTTGAATATAATGAGTAAATATTATACACACTAACTACTGTATATAAACTGTAAATGAATCTCGGGTTTTAAACTACTTACTATGGACACAACCCAAACATGCTTATTTTTTCTCAAACCACCTGTCAGCTTGTTATATCCATCCATATCTTTGATAATAGAATATTTATGAGAAGTTATAGATCTAAAGTAATAATATATATCACAAAGTAAGTTATGGCAAATAAAAGCTTACAAATCAACTATGCGCGCAATGAATGAGTCTGGCTTATAATGCAACAAACACATCTAGACTACAGTATTATGACTAGGACAAACGATCAACAATTGCCAATGTTGGCTACAATATTGGGCAATGTAACACCCCGCTTTTCGGAGCATTACTGATCTAATATAACCTAAGAGTATTGAAATAATTTTGGAGGCAATACTTGTTTGCATGGGTTTTAGAAAATATGGGTCTAAAATTTTCTCTTTTCTTTTCAAACTTCTTGAAAATAGCAATCAGAGTTTTGTTGCATTTTCGAAAGGTGGTGAATAAATAAACACCCTAATCAAATTTATAGCAACCATGCAATTTACCTCATTTACTCAATTCACACAAATGATTCAATTCTTTGATAACATAGTATATTTAGTACAATATTGAAATTAATACATTAAACCCCCTATAGCTGGTCATCACACTAATGCACTTACTAGACGCTCTAGTAAGCTTACCATAAAGCTACACAAGCAGACAACTACAAAGGATCGCCTCGGCTACCCTCGTCGCCAGCCTCGAATACTTAGCAGTCTTCATTGTGCAGGTTACATTCATTAATTGAAAGAACCACTGCAAGTGGTCAACTTCTTAAAATAAAACATATATAACACAATATGTATATACAAAGCATAACACAATATCACAACAAATAATCCACAAGATAAAGTGCACCACAAATCCCTATTTGTCACCTATATGCCAATGCACATGATTTCGAATATCACCTCGCAAGGGCCTTAGGAGCTCTGGAGTCCGCTACCAGGCTTTCAAACGCTATTCCCGCAGGATTTGTGCCCAGCAGCAATCCCCTGATGACACAACGCCCGCTTTTTCCGCTGATCGCCAGACGCGTCGCACTCCTAGGTCCGGGCGACTCTACGACACCTCGCCGCATCGATGTATGCATGAACAAGCAACTCTATCATCATAGTTAGTTTACCTCGACGGGATCACTCACACGGAGTGTCCGAGATCATCTATTCTTGTACTAACTCCCTTAATTAGAACCCCATATTTTCGGCTCAAGATCTCCCTTTATAGTCCTAAGTCTCTTTTCTTTAGAAAATCTCCTACTAGTTATGAAATGATTTATGTTGGAAATCCACTAATAGTTCAAAATAGTTAATTTAATTATTCTAACTCTCACTTAATTCTTTTTAATGAAAAGGTGGTTAGTCCATTACTAATTAGGGTTTTAGAAAGATCTATTTTTAAGTGTCTCTTTGATTTTAATAAAATGCCTCTTAGTTTTTATTTCAAAATCCAAGATTTATTTGACATTGATGCGACAGTAACCCAACTCACGTGCTCTTGGCACTTCCCCAAATTATCACAGTCATTTAACAATATATTCTCAAATATAGTCAATGATCACAACACAATAATCATAATCACAAGGCATCATTCAAGAAAAATCATTCCATCACATTATTCATCATATTGTCACATACTTAATTTATGCATTCACATATTACTAATATACACATTTAAAGATGTTCTTACACATAAACATATGGAACATAAGCATGTAAAATACAAGCATATAAGGCATATGAAACATAAGCATGTAAAATACAAGCATATGAAGCATAATCCTTATCAATATCTAAGAGTTGCCCTTACCGTAGACGCTTTCCTTCTGATGTAAGATCTTCGCTCTACGAGTCTACTTCCTCACACCTTCAACCCATCAATTTATTTAACTAAGTTAGAACCCAACCTAGTGTCCTAATCCCTACCCTAAGGCCACGGTTCTACAAAGAAGGGCAAGGAGAGTTTGTTTCTAAAAAAAAGTGTAGGATCACTTAACTATAAAAAAAAACATTATTCTTTATTATCAAGAAAACAAGGAATCAAATGAAGAATTTGTCTCCTTCTCCAAGTGGAGCTCACGGCCTTAGGGCCATAAAATGCCTAGATCATTCTTTCTTATTTTAAATATCCATTCCTTTATCAACAAATTATGATAAGAGAATGAAAGTAGTAAGAAACTTGTCATGAGTTACATCCTTTTATCAAGTAGATGTTTCACCCATTCAAAGTGAAGCTCTCTTTTAGATCATAGCCCAAACAATGGAGTTTTAAAATATACACATTTTTCTCTACTCATGGTATTCAAGAAGGTAAGGAGGAAATTTTTTATTCTTACCCCCAAAATGGAGAAAGGGGCGGTCAACAAGAAGCAACAAGAAAATATTTTGTTGTTTCAAAAACCTTTTCATTACTATATTACAAATGATGTAGTAGAGTTCTTTTCTTTGAGGTTCTTGAGTCCATAAGCTCTTCAACAAGAAAGAGTGAAAAAAATGGAGTTCCCTTGCTCTCAACAACTTGGGTCTTGACCTTTGGAATGATCAAACCTCTATGTGTTTCATCAAGCTCATTGGAGTTTATAACTTATCTTAAAATATTGGTAGTAGTATTAACAAAATGAAATCTTCCAAGCAAGTTTTAAACAACAAAACCCAAGTCACAACTTTAAAGAAATGCTCTCAAGCCTTTACATAGACCATTCATGACACATATATATATGTATCCATCTATGTTCTTGGCTTCTCATCAAGCTTGAAATGAAAAGAAAACACATGCTTAAGTAACTAGAACTATGGAAGGAAAATGGCAACACAAAGTAGCATAAAAATCCTCTTTGTTTTGGAAACACTCTAGAGTACATCATAACCCAAACATTAGCAATATGAAGTGAATTAAAAGGAATGAAAAGAATAAGGGATGTGCAGAATTTTTTTTTGATCAAAACAACTTCAATACTCTCTCCAACTACCTCACTTCTTCCACTATTTTTCACTCCTACCTCTCCACTACTTCTTGGCACTAAAACACATCAAAGTTCAGCTGAAAAGAGTTGCTTCCCTCCCCTTATATAGGCCACGGCCCCCAGCTGGAAGGAGGAAGGAAAAAAATAATTGTTTCCCTTGCCAAGTACAACCATGCAAGACCATAAGTTAATAACCTATGTGTTCATCTAATACCTTGTGATGGAAGATCAAAGAAATGATTTGGTCAATTTAAAGAAGCTGATTTCCAGCCAGCAATCAAGGAGATTTGATGTTAAAAAGAAGGAGATTTGGTGTTGAAGTGATCTTAGGAGATGATAGGGAAAAGCTAGGAAATGATAGGAAATCATCATGCATGAAATCAAGATTTTGGTGAATGATTTAGGAGTGGAAATTTTCCTCAATTTCAGCTGCATGATGCGACCAATATGGGCTGAAAAGGAGAGGAGGAAATCTTGGCCAAATCCATGGCTGCAAGCTAGCATAAAGACCTTACTAACTCTTACCATAAATGGAACTAAACTTTAACATTTTTGGTAGGTTAATCACATTACTATCTCTTTATGTCATGACTTAAAATCTACCACAATCTAATCCCTTTTCTTCTGATTTTTGCCCCTCCCTCAAGGTTCTCTCAGCTTCCAGTTTCGTCGCACGTTCGGTTTCACGTGTCTCGCGTTTCCGGTGCGTAGAAAATACATTATTATTAAAAAATTAAGTAAAATTGCCAAAAAAATTCTAATAAATCAGAAATATTATAAAACATCAAATTCTCAAATATTTAAATATTCGGGTCGAATTAGAGTTTTCAATCGGGCAAAAACTTGCCCGGGTAGTTCAAAACGCGACCGGAAAACAGTGGAATTTTGAACTGAAAATTTAACTGTGACTTAATATAATATATTAAGTCTCAAATATAATTTTTTTTATTTTTGTTAAATTTACTCACTTTCTTAGTCAACAAAAATACGCGTCACCGCGTCAAACAGAAAACTCACCGAATACTCGGTTGATGAATTCACATTAAAAGCAGCATACGTCTACGCTGTCTATTAATTTGAATTGACATCATAAATAATAGTTATCTAAAATAAATCAATTTATTCAAAATAGTTCCTCATACTCTCTGTAAATCATTGAGGTGATCAGTCTCCACGACTTATCTTCGAGTATTTGAGATTTTATTGTTAAAACAATTTTTCTCAAAAATTGGGATGTTACAGGCAACAATAATGGTGCATCAGAAGCACAGTAGACAAACAAAAACTAGGCTACCAATTTGATAATACAGTATAAGGAACATTACTTACTTATGCTAGTACGGCGCTAGGTAACCAACATTTTGCTGTTCATATAGTTTATCTTGTATGCATGCTTTTAATATCGTAATTACAAAATCGCCATCGCATCACTTTTTATACCAGTTGCTCATTTAACTGATGCACTAGGTTCCCTTCCCGAATCTCCTCCCCCCCTCTTTCTTATTATCCATTCTAACAAATAACTCACGTATATGTCATAACATAACTAAAGTAAAACTTACTTCAAATACATATGATTAAAAAAAGAATCTACGTGATTTTATAATTCTTTTATGCTTTAACTCTATTAAATAAAATTTTATGTGCAATAAATAATGAATACCTTTATTTACTTAATTATATTCAGTAAATAAATTATTATTGGATAAATCCAAATATATATATTTTCCATAAATGGGTAATAATTGTATCACAATTTCGTTTTTTTATTTTTTAATTTTTTAAATCATTCTTATGTTTTCATTAAATTAATAAGTTATACCATTAGAGCATGGTATGGTCAATTACGCTACTAATGCATTACTAAGCATTTTTTTTTTTGACACAAACTAATGCATTACTAAGCTATACCATTAGTTTAGTTGTATTTCTTCTGACACAAATTTTTACAAGAAAATCTCCCCGCAAACAAGGGAGAGATGTGTTTCTCCATAAAACTCGTTTATCTGGCCAAAATCCATCCCTCTCTTCCGCATTCTCTATCCTCTCTCTCTCTCTCTCTCACTCCCTATCTCTCTCCTCCATCCATATTGTCACCATGAACCACCAATTGCAATTTGCAATTTCACAGTAGAAGATGATTTGAAGAAAGAAGAACAAAAGGGAACAAACTCGTCTAGCAACACTTGGCATCATCTTTTCTTACATCCTTCTATTATGACTGTGAGCCCCTCATCACATAAAAAAATTCACCATTTCTTTCTTCCTATAGGATTCTTTTTCCTAATTATTTTTTTCGGCTTTTTTTTTTTGGCAGAGATAAATCAAAGCATTAAAACAAACAAAGCTGTGATTATATCATAGATAGACTTGTGACCTCTCTTAATCTGTTCGGGGACCCAAGGTATCTAATGCTTTCACTCACTTTATTTTTTTATTTTTCTTTTTGTCTGGCTTTGTGTTCTTTAATGAAGGGTCCCACCCAGAAAAATGAATGAACTCTTTACGTAATTTTGTAAATGCGATAATTTTTGTGAGGAAATTCTAATTTTGTGTGTGTATTAATTGAAAATGGAAGGTCGCCGGAGGGGGAAAATTACGCTTTATGAAGAAATGTCAGGTTCGGAGAGCAGCCGAGAGAAGCTAGCCGGCTTGACTCTTGACGCCGTGTTAGGAAATCAGAAAAGAGCAGCCGCTGCTGTAGCGCCTCCCAAGAGCCGAACCCTCTTAGACATCATTAGAGAAGACGAGACCAACAAAAAGGACCGCAGGTTGGTTGGTAACTATAACTCAAATCACCATCCTAATAAGTTATAACACACTTTTTTTTAGCCACATTTCATTTTATATGAAAGTGATCACTTCTATATAATAAATAAATTAATAAAAAATATATTAAAGATTGTAATTAAAAAAAGGTGCTTGTTTGTCGGTAGTATTTCTCTAATAAGAAATTGATAATATCGCGGTAAGTAGAAATGGAAATAGACTGAGTCGAACAAGATTTTGTTTAAATATGTTAGGATTATTTAGAAAATTCAAGACCCAACCCAAGCCTAGTTTGTTAACTATCATAAGTTTTTTTTTAAGGTTTAGTCCGGCCTTTTTAAAAGTCTAATATGACTTATTAGCCTATTTAAAGACTTATTTTGTATTAGGGTCTCTAAACAAATTAACGAGTTAATAGGCCAACGAGTATGCTCTCTATATAAAAAATTATAAAATATGAAAAATAAAATCACCACTACTCAGAGGCATGAGACATATGACTAAAAATAGATAGGTCGGGATGAGTTTTATAAAATATGAATCTTTTTTAAGGATTAACTCGACCTTTTAAAAAATCTGACCTAGCATGATAGTATATTTAAAGACTATTTTGCAATAATGCATTTAAATATGTCATAAATATATCTCTCAATAAGCTTATAAGTTTAAATTTTTATGTTGGTCAACATGCTTAAGAGTGTGTTTGTTTAAGATTTTAGAATCTAGTTTGGACTCTAAAATCGATTCTAGCATATATTTAGTTACTATTCATGCGTTTGTTTTAGATTTTAGCATATTTTAGAATCCCGTTTGCATTCCAGAATCAATTATAGTAGAAGCAACAACATTCAAGCTTTTCCATTTGGTAGAATTGATTATAGGTGTGGGACCCACAAAATTATTTATATTTACACATCAAAAGTGATTCTGCTATATTACCAAACACAAATCAATTCTTTTGAACTCACTTTTAAACTATTATTACCAAGCACAAATCAATTTTTTTAAACTCGATTTTTTTAAAATCAATTTTTTTAGCAAGATTTTTCACAATCAATTCTACTCGAATTTAAAACAAACGGACTCTAAATTATTGAAAATATCAATACGTATACAATTTTAACGCAATGTAGACAATATAAGATAATATAATAACAACAACAACAAATATTTTTTATATTTACTTAAATAGGCCGACCTGTTGAGTCTAAAAGACTTTTTGAGTATTAAAAAGTCTTTTTACATGTTTAATTGATCGTTTCTTTTTACTTTAAGTATATATAATAATAACCCAGTTTCATTTTTGGTTGATTTGGAAGATCTTGGAAAGCCTTCAAGGACAAGCTTCGACTCAAGCGCGCCGGCTCAGCTTGGACATCATCAATTCATATTCCAACTTCAGATATCCCTATCCAAAATCCAAACAGCAGAAGCTTTACCCAATTCGGTCGTCGCAACTCGGTCCGATTCCAGACTCACTCCGACTCGGACATGTCAACTCAGTCCACGACTCACCAAGTGGAGGACCTCGACCCAACGGAGGTCTCCGACGCTCCGGCCACCAGGCCCCAGTTCAATCGCCGGAGCTCCACCCGTTACTCCAACGACTCCCCCGACAACAACGCCGCGGGAGGCGGCGGCCCTCTCCGGCCGCAGCTCTCGCGGCGGAATTCCACCACCGTGCCGTCGGAGCCGTTCCGGCGGGGACGCGTGGTGACTTTCCGGGACAGTTTCGACGAAGATGAGCCCGATGACGACAATAGGAACCCGGAAACGGGGAGGGCGCTGTCAGCGAGGGAGGCAGTGGCGGCGCAGGAGGCAGCGGAAGCTGCGGCGGCGGAGGCGGAGTTTGCGGCGGGGCAGCCTCCGATGATGATGTCGCTGATGGACTTGCTGGAGGAGACGGATAGGGAGATGGGGTTGGAAGGGTCAAGGTATATATTGAGTGATGATGAAGACTTTGATGAAGATGAAGAGGAAGAAGGGGAAAATGATGAGGAAGGAGAAGGTGCTATGGAACACACATGCTGTATTTGCATGGTGAAGCATAAGGGTGCTGCTTTTACACCTTGTGGCCACACTTTCTGTAGGATGTGTTCAAGGGAGCTTATGGTGGCTAAAGGCAATTGCCCACTTTGCAACAATTTCATTTTAGAGATTCTTGACATTTTCTGATTTTTTGTTTTTTTTTCTCTCTCCTTTTTGTTTCCCCTTCAAGTTTTGGGTTCTCTTATTTGTTTGAGTTCGGAACTTCTTTTTTTTTTTTGTTTATTTGTTATTGTTGTTATTAATTTTTGGTTTATTTCTCCCTTTTTGAAGTGCAGCCGTGATGTGTTCGGTCCGTTTGTTTTAGATTCTGGTAGAATAGATTGTGAAGAATTTTGTTAAAAAAATGGATTTAAAAAAATTTGAGTTTAAAAAAATTGATTTGTGTTTAGTAATGATAGTTTAAAAGTGAGTTCAGAAGAATTGATTTGTGCTTGGTTGACAAAGTAGAATTACTTTTGAAGTATAAATATGAAAGATTTTGTCGATCCCACACCCATAATCAATTCTTCTGAATAGAAAAACTAGTAATTGTTGCTTCTATTAAAATGGATTTTACTCACCCCAAAATTGATTTTATTCACCACCATTTTCATTACCAAACACATGAATAGTATAAAGTATGCTTTGGGAAACGTTTTTTTGCGGTTTGCGTTGAAATTAATCTCAACCAAACATGCACGAAATAAGTTGAAAACTGATTCCTGCCCTCAGAGATTCCATACATTCAAGCAGTCAGTAGCTTGACAATTTGAGTTCAAAAATCGAGTTTAAAAATATTTAGAAAACATACCGAACAGCTGACTGCATGAATGTACGGAAGCCCCGACAATAGAAAATCCGAATCATATGGGTCCGTTTGTTTTAGATTCTGGTAGAATAGATTGTGAAGAATGTTGTTTAAAAAAATTGATTTTGAAAAAATTGAGTTTAAAAAAATTGATTTGTGTTTGGTAATGGTAGTTTAAAAGTGAGTCAAAAATAATTGATTTGTGTTTGGTAATGATAGTAGAATCACTTTTAATGTGTAAATATAAAGAATTTTGTGAGTCCCACACCTAGAATTGATTTTTCCAAACCCAAAAGCTACTCTCTACCTCCTTCCAAAAGAATTGATTCTACAACACTTAAAATCAATTATTTTAAACCACAATCTTAACCAAACACCAAAATAAAATTGGACAATCAATTATTTCCAACGCATCGGCATTTTGGGGGTGGGGAATCTCAACCAAAATTTTGGATGATTATCTCACAATTTCTTTCCATGAATAGAGATCAAGTTGTTCAAAAGTATGTTTATGCATTTTACCGGCTCATGAATCTTCCTCTGTACTAATTGCGGTTGTATAATGTGTTGCAAAATTGAGACGTTGAGAATTTGAAAGGCGTGTAATTTTCCCCACGGGAGTTACTTTCAAGCACTACATTGCTCTCATCCTGATCAAAGAATTGGCTAATTTTCCATAAATTAGAAAGACATGTATGTACCAAAAGAAAAAAAGAGAGACATATTTCATCACTTAGTAATGCTGCTGGCAATTCAAATAATTGAACCTATAATTACAACCAAAAAAAAAAAAAAATCACGATGAAGAAGAGCCATGTTCTACAGTCTTACTCTTCCTTTCCACGAATGGAAGTGAAATGTTTTGTAACGTTATTTATGTGCATCGCTGTCTCATATTGCTTCTTCTCCAGTATTCCACTTGTATTTATATAATTTAAGTTGCACAAGAGAGGTTGTGAGAACTAAGGGAAAGACATTAACGTTTTCCCATTTGAGATCTTTCTTAAAAGCACCCCACCATTGCCCCCGAGTCTCTCATCCTTACCAAGATATTGGCAATTTTTCCATAGACTAGCCGAGAGAAGTTGTATCCGGCACAGGTGACAAAAAAAAAACGGAACCTACAGTATAATTAAGTTTATGGAGTATAACTTAGTTTTTGGTGAAAAAATAGTTCTGGCGGAAAAACGGATAAATAAACTTTTGACAGGTGTCCTTTGTGTATTTAAGTTTCTTATATAGATAATAGATCAGAAAGACATACATTATCGCTCTTAGATCTGCAGATAATTGTTGAACTTGTCGTTCCAATAAAATATCAAGAACAACAGCCTTACAAGTTACAACTCAAATATTCACAAATTATACTTGTTTAATGAATACATCGTGTGTAAGCAACAAGACAAAGCAGCAGCCTACATTGAGATAACTGCACATTTTTCATTCTCATTTAGATATTTGCAATATACAAAAGATTTTCATTTGGCATTTTCTATGTAGATCGCTAACTAACAACAGAGATTATTGTAATATTGGGCACAACTAGTAGGTAGGATCAACATTGTAAATAAAAGATAGATTGCATGCCTACTCAATTCAGCTGCGGCATTTAGCACTCTGTAGCCTCTTTCCAGGGAGGTTTATATTCACCTATTGTTACATTTTCATCAATGACAGCTAGCTAATGTACCCTTCATGTTTCTTAAATCGTAGCAACACAAACTCTATACATCCTCTGATGAACATGACATATATCAGGTTGTCTCACTACGTAAATTTGATCCCCAACTTCCTTGTGAGAGTCCTGATTGCGATACCAAGTCCACAAAGCCCATGTTTCATTTTTTACCTGCATATTACGCATTAAAACACTCCATCAGATATGAGCAAGAATTCTGACGCTTGTTCAGTCAATTTGAGGTTCCATAAGCAGGAGACTCAAATGACCTTGAGGTTATATTTCAAAAATAAAAATTAGATTTTTCAACAATTTGAGACCCAGGAATGTCTTTGCTTTGTTATGATACATCCTAAGTGAAAATTGAAGTTATATTTATTTCCAAGTGTAATTTAATGTTAACAATACAACATTCTAGTATATGGCCAATGAGAATTACCCCCTCTGTCCCATAATAAGTGTCGTCTTATGTTTTATCACACAAATTAAGAAAAAACTATGAATGAATGAAATAGTGTAACAATTTTACAAAATTATCCTTATTAACTATGGTTGTTAACCATTGTCATAAATGCTTAGTGGAATATAATGATTTCGGAGTGCTGCACAAATTATTAATTTGGGGGTAAAAGTAAAAAAAAAAAAAATTATTACATTTAAAAGATAAAATGACATCTATTTTGGGACTCGTTTTTCTTTCAAATATGACATTTATTATATGACAGAAGGAGTAATTCATAGCATCAGAACCTAACATTATATAGCAGAGCTTTTAATGCTTAACTCTCCATATAATGTGTACTGAGGCACAACTTGTGAATCAATTTATTGAATGTAACACTTGTGCCACCATGCTCAAATTGTACTGACAAGGGGTCAAGGGGTTGGGTACGAAGGGGAATGGTACCTCTAGAATCCCATAGCCAAAGCTACTTTCTCTGAAAGCACTGTATTCTGGCTGGCGATCCCAACAAAACTTGCTCGCTGCCGGGCCAGACGTAAAATTTTTTGCACAAAAGCCACCCATATAAGGATCAGGAGTAGTTAATGGATCAGGACATTGACCAGGCTCGTCTGCAAATTTGATTGCCATCTTCTCTCGGTTACCTCCATCCCCAACAGTAATATATACAGGACCACATGGATCTAAATTATAATTATAAACTCGATTTGACCTCTCGTAAGCATGAACCTGGTGATCAATTTAAGTGAAAATTGAAAAGTAAAAGCTTAGTCCTGTATCATAGAAATATTTGACTACCTGTGCATATTTGCATTGTTGTTAACCTCTTGATAACGTACTTGTAGTGAACAAAGGTGGGAAGCAGATCAGACTTAAATCAACAATCATAGCTGATTAAGAAAAAATAAAAAATGGCCATTTACCATTGGTATAAAAAAATTAAAAAAATTAAAAAAAATTCCCATTTCTTTTCTCATGGCTATGACAGTTCATTAGCTATAAGAGAACAAGCTTAAATGGATTGTCATCATTTTATTTATAGGTTTAGGATAACTCACATGTCCATTAAATACTATATCCACACCGTATGAGTATAGCAGGTCTTCCACTTCCACCCGCATGCACTCAGCTTCTCTGTAATGTGCTTTATAAGTACTATACCATGGTGGATGCCAGGTAGCTACAAGCCAGGGTGTTATTGACCTATCAACACTAGCCAGATCTCTCTCCAGCCACTTGTACTGTTCACCTGCCAAGGCAATGAGCTGCTCAGATAACAAGATGGGAAACGAAAAAATAAATAAAGTCAACTGCGCTTGATTAAGTTTATGGACCATTTCAGATATTAGAAGCATCTATATGTAAATTGAAACCAATAAAATTTTGAAGTGATCATAACGCAAATTTTAAGCACATTCAACACCCAACAAATCATTCTTTCCAGTAAAACTGAGAATATTTGTTTCGGACGGAATATTCTCTTTTCCTTTTCCACTTCGATTGTAACGTGTAAGTTGGGTAACAAAAACATATAGCTGCTCTCCAAAAATTTAGTTGATATGTTAGGCTTCTTCTGAATCAAGTTCAGATTCAAGGGAAAAACTGAGTTTTATCAGATTTGGAAAACTTCTTCTGCATCCGGATTGACATGGACTCATGATTCCCAGCATCCATCCAAAAGATAGGGTCAATCCTATAAGTAGTATTAATAACTTAATAAATAATAAGTGAAATCAGTACTATTGACGGCTATCTCAAAACACTATCCCATATTCTTGATAAGTGCAATATAACAAAGTTTTGTTTGGATCATCCTCTTACTCTCAAATATTTTTTTTGTTTACAGTATTAACTATGATCCCACTCAAGTTAAAAGGTAAGTTTTATCGGACAGCGGTTAGACCTGCGATGTTGTATGGGACTGAATGTTGGGCGGCGAAAGGTCAACACGAGACTAAGCTAAAGGTGACAGAGATGAGGATGTTGCGATGGATGAGTGGCAAGACTAGACGGGACAAGATCCGGAATGATAGTATCAGAGAAGGAGTGGGGGTGGCACCTATTGTGGAAAAGATGGTTGAATCTCGGTTGAGGTGGTTTGGGCATGTTTGGAGGAGACCGGTAGATTCAACAGTAAGGAGAGTTGATCAGATGGAGGTCCACCTAGTTGCTAGAGGAAGAGGAAGACCACGGAAAACTATAAGTGAAACTATTAAGAAGAACTTTGAAGTGAATGATTTCACTATTGATATGGTTCATAATAGACCACTATGACGTCGTTTGATCCATGTAGCCGACCCCACCTAGTGGGAAAAGGCTTTGTTGTTGTTGTTGTTGTTGTTGTACAGTATTAACTATGATGGAAATATAATGA
This sequence comes from Calophaca sinica, assembly GCA_037113605.1. Taxonomy (NCBI): domain Eukaryota; kingdom Viridiplantae; phylum Streptophyta; class Magnoliopsida; order Fabales; family Fabaceae; genus Calophaca; species Calophaca sinica. The sequence continues at coordinate 96,724,192 of CM073733.1, read as the reverse complement.
AATATGACAAAAATTGTGGGCATGAGCTGTCAATATACTTTAGCAGTAAATGTAAAATCCCTTCTATCAAGGGATTTTCATAATACTAGCCACAAAATGTGTATGGCCAAAAATACATTTACCCTTCTTGTCCTATTTGTTTGTATGAGAATTTACAGAAAAATATGTTGGAATAGAGATACTTTTTGACATCGTACCAGAGCAGGTCTTTACCACATTCCAAAGACCTTCTAGTCCTCTCTGATTGTTGATTACTCTGGATTAGGAACTGGATCAGATTAAATAAGAAAAATGATACTTATTGATAGAAAAACAGGTGTACACTCCAGGTATTCGAAAGATCTGGTTCTCTCCCAATTTAAAGCCCTTTACAAACCGAAGATAACCTCTATAATCTCTCCTTACTGTTATTTATAGCATATCATCTCACACTTTCTAACTACACTAACTCACTAATCAATCAGGTTATGTACCAATATTCACCTTGTCCTCAAGGTGAATAGCATGGATAAACCAAAAACAGTCCCACCAGGATCCCATTGTCTGTTATCCCTATCTCTAGAAGTGGCCATTAAAAATATTGCAGACCCTTCTGCTGCCAGTGCCAATTCCCCATAAAACGGCAAAAGTCTCCTCTTTATGGTGAAGACAACCAACTTGTAGTCTCTGATTTCCTTGGTACTCAACCCTCTCAGCAAGCTGAGTTTGGACCATCAAACTCAGAATTTTGTATTCCTTTACAGCATCCTAATCCCTTGGACATATTTGGACTTGGCCCATCCCTATTTTCCCAAAGACTTCCCTCTGCTTTTGGGCTGGATCCAAAAGTTCCACTCCAGCACCGGAATTCAGAGGATGAATTCCCTTTCCAGCATTCCAACTCTCTATCTTCAGTTGGGCTTGGTCCAACTGTTCAGCAAGTCCACATCCTGCCCTCACTTCGTTGCGGCAGCCACACCACACCAACACTGGTCTTTCCCATTCACAGTCCCATACGCCACTCCTTCATTCCCTACCATCGGCTTGTCAGATTCTGCTTTTGCTTCCACTTTCTTGGCCTCTTAATTCTCCTCTGCCACCATAAGCACCATCGCCCACACAGATTGATATTTCCCACTTCCTCCCTGTTGAAAATTGAACAGCTCCTGAATTCATCATTGCTGAATGTTGAACAGCACCTGAATTCCTCAACATGCACTCTCACAGCTCCAAGATCGGAGCTCTGATACCAGTTGATAGTAACTGGATCAGTTTATAGAAGAAAAATGATGTTTATTGATAGAAAACAGTAGTACACTCAATGTATTTGAGAGACCTGGTTCTCTCCCACTCTAAAGCCCTTTACAAAACCAAATATAACTTCTATAATCTCTCCTTACTATTTGTAATAATATAAGAATAATATCTTATAATATTTTGATATCATCTTAAGTTATCTCCTAGGATTAGTTTCTTATCTTAGAGTATCTCTTAAACTCAACAGGCAGTCCTGCCTAACCTGAAGTCTCACTTGGCCCGATCCAACGCTGAGGACGCTTCTCTAGACTACAATTCTGATCGCCGTCAGCATCTCCCTCTCTGGTTTGGTGGTCGGCGCTCCGTTTCAACCACCCATCGCAAGCGCTAGAAGTCTACATGTCGTTGTCTATCACTGTTCTGATGGCTAGTTGCCCAAGTGCTTCTCTGATGTTGTTTTGCTATGCCACAGTCGATTCTAGGCTTCAACTGCTATTTTGTTTCGGTTTGGTTCAAAATTGTGATACCTTCAAGTTAGGGCTTCAACAGCTATAAGCGTTGGGCCAACAATGTTTCAGTTTGGTTTGAAGTTGTGACACCTTATAGTTAGGGCTTGAGCTGTTGTAAGCGCTGGCCCAATATCGTTTCGGTTTGGTTTGAAGTTGTGACACCTTCAAGTTAGGGCTTTAGTTATTGCAAGTGCTGACCCATTGTTGTTGTAGTTTTGGTTTGCTTGTTGTTTGTGCAAATTAGTTATGGTTGTGACACTAGTTTCTCTTTCAAAGGGTGTATTTGTACAAGCTTAGCTTTAGCTTGAGGGGGGGTGTTAGAATATAAGAAAATTATCTATTATCTTAAATTATCTCATAGGAATAGTTTCTTATTTTAGAGTATTTCTTAAGATTAATTTCCATATTACTTAGTTATTATCAGGATTATGAGTCTTGTATCCCTATAAAAAGGAGTTAGTGCTTAGTCTTTTGTATCAAGTTAATTATCAAATATCAAACATATTACATTATAATCATATTTTAAATGTCTTTATTATTTCTCTTCTCCCTCTTTTATCTAAAACACTTAACTTCAACATGTTATTGAAGTCTATCCTAGATCCGTTATTGAGCCATCCACAATATTATCCACGCACCAAGTCCAATAGTGTTGTGCGTGGGGTGTATTGGGAAAAACCCAAGTAAGAGTTTATAAAGCTTGGGCATTCCCTATCTTACAAGCGGATTTTGTGAGGTTAAGTGAAGGAAAAGAAACTAACAAGGATTTCCTTAGTAACGGTAAGCGAACCAAGAAGAGCCCACCATGAAAATCGGTCGCCCTCGACGTTCGAATTGTAGTCCAGAGAAGCATCCTCAACGGCGGACCGGGCCCAAGTGAGATAATATATGATAAGAAACTAATCCTATGAGATAATTTAAGATAATATCAAGATATTATATGATAATTTTCTTATATTCTAACATGTTATTTATAGCATATCTAATCACTTTCTAACCAACTCTCAATAACGCACTAACTAACTAATTAATGGGATCACCTATCCCTTTGCTTCGAATATGACAGATGCTAATGTTGATTCCAATCCTAATGAAATCCCACCCACTTTGGACATTCTTCTTGTGACTTTCATGAAAACCATGACTGTTGCTTTGACCAAAGCCCAAGTTTAGACCTCGGTTACTGAAAATATTGCAGCACCAACAGGTATCAAGTCGGATGGCTTCAACTATGCCCTTTGGTCCGAGGTAATCGAGACCTACATCTCTGGCAAAGACAAACTACGTACATCAATGGATTTTCCACAGCCTTCTCACACCAACCAAACCTTTCAAAAAAGGCACACCGACCATTCCATTTTCAAAGGGTGGTGGATTAATTATACGTACCTAGATCTTATTAGAAACATCATTTGATTCCCGCTGAAAAAATAGTTTGGGATATTGTTGCTACTATATATTTTCATGGCAATGACACTTCTCAAGTTTACAAACTCTGACAATGTGTTAGTTGCTTGCGCCAAGCAGATGAATCTCTCAAGAAGTATTACACTGAAATGCAAGGATTTTAGCGTGAAATTGACTACAACTGACAAAACCCCATTAAGTGCCTAGCAGATATCCAACAGTACAATTAATTGGTTCAAGAGGATCTCGACAACATCCGCAGCAATGTGCACTTGTGATGCTTTGTAGACATGCAATGAAAGCATTGCATCCCATTATTAACCGTGTGAGATTTAGAGACATCAGTGGCCAAGACAAAGTGTTAGACTTTTGTTGGCCAAGACAGCCTTGGAGACATGGTATTAGCCTGAGGCTATGGCTACTGCAGTGCATCTACTCAATTGGATGCCCACCAAGGTCTTGAATATTAAGACCACACTCCAAACATTGGCATCTGTTTATATTCTCCAAGAATAGCCATCTAAAAGTATATGGTTATACAGATGTAGATTGGGCAAGTAGCATTTTAGACAAAAAAAATCCACTGCGGGCTACTTCATGCTTGTTGGAGGAAACCCTGTCACATGGAGAAGCATGAAATAAAAAGTAGCGGCACTATCAAGTGCAGAAGCTGAACTATGGGGAATGGATGAGGTACTTTATCAACTTTGGATAAAAAAAGCTACTCAATAAAATTGGATTTGCCCCTATCTCTGAGATTGATCATCTTAGACCAAACCCAAATTTAAGATGGTATCAACACATATCCTAGATCCGTTGTTGGGCCACCCGTTATTGGGTTGTTATCGGGCCACCCGAGTCACGCTCCAGAAGTCTAGTCCTGAGTATGATGGGGATGTGTTGGAGATCCCACATTGACTAGTGATACGGTCAAGTTAGTGGTTGTAAGTGAAGGCCAACCGTCACCCTATGAGCTAACTTTTTGGGTTGAGTTAGGCCCAAACTCAAATTCTAATAGATCTCTTTTGTGATAACAAAGATACAACTGCCATCTCCCACAACCCAATCCAACATGATTGCACCAAACATGTAGAGGTAGATAGATTTAAAAGCAAAAATAATTTGGTTACCATTTGCGAAGTCTAAGACCAACTAGTAGTCAAACTAACAAAGGTTGTATTGAGCAAAGATTTTCACAACTCACTTGACAAGTTGAACATTACACACACACACATATGAACCAACTTGAGCGTGGAGTTGGCATGAGCTGTCAAAATACTTTAACAGTAAATATAGAATCCGCTCTCAAGGGATTTCCATGATCCGACCCACAATATATGTAATACATTTACCATTCTTATCCTGTTTATTTGTATGAGAATGTACAGAATTTCACCACAAAAAAAAAATGCGCAGAAAAATATACTGGAATAGAGACTTTTTGACAAAATTTTCATAAAAAACAACCAGTTCATTTAAGAATGGAAATTTAATGGCCAATGCTATTTGGATACTTAGCTGACAGTATACTAACAGTAAATCCATCTTAGCTAACCATGATTTCTCCATACAGCCAAAACATCAAATTAAAAAAAATCACTTTTTCCTTTAAATTTTCTTTTCACTCTGGTCCGTCTTTCAAAAGCAAGGATTGAAAAGCATGCCAATTTCCAACTAAATCAATACTTGCATGTAATAGCCCAAAATAAATCAAAGTGAGGGAAATAACTGTACAGTGAAAAGGGGTAGAACAAGAAAATACCTGTTTTATCATAATTAATATAAGCCCCAAGCATAATAAAATGAATGCCCCCAGCATTGAAAGAGTAGTAGAATGTAGATGAAGATCCACTTTCTTCAGAGGGGAATGCAAACCTAGAACTGTAAGCCACGAATGTTCTGTCTCTAGCCTGTTTTTCTATTTCATGATTTCCTTCTACCACCATTATCGGCACTCTAGAAACTAGATTCTGCATAAACCTGGAACCATTTAGTTATGGAAGCATAAGAAGACGCAATGCAAATGCATAATATCAAGGTGCTTTTTCATCATCCTTAAACTATAATTTAAGATTTATATAATTTTTCCATGTACCTTCCCCAATAATCCCATCGAGGCTGATAGGTTTCATGTATAGGTGTTTGCGGAAACGAGCAACTATAACAGTCAGAGCCAGTTCCATTTGTGAGGTACAGATTCGCATAGGTTACGTCCCCAATCAATAGAAGAAGATCAGGTTTGTTACTAGTCATGTGACTGATGGTAGTAGTTGTATTATAAGTGAGACCAAGATCTCCTACTACTGCAACTCTACCTGGGTAGCTCTGTGGACCAGAAATTGGCATGGTCCTAAAATAGTATATATCACTCATGGCTTGTAATGAGGGATCTCCACATTGATAATAGTATAATGTGCTTGGTTCCAATCCTACATATAGAGTGGAAACTAGTTTAAAAAACTATAACATGAAACTTTCATACAATAACAACTAGCCTTATCATGGTGGAATAAGTTGCACAGATCATTCTCCATTATTGGGCATTATCTAACATTTAATTTTCGTCTGAAGATAAAAATACATTAAAAATAAACCGCAAATCCGCAATACATGATAAGTGTACAGAAATTTAACCAAAAGTATATACCTTTCTCGATATTGAAAGACTATACATCAGTGTTCATGAGTAATGACCAAAATTATTTTGATAACGCATAAAAAACTGCACAGGTAATGAATTACTATAATTTGACGATTTTCTCTGATTGACACACACAGGATAGACTGAATGCAAAAGACAGGTAATCATTACACCTGCAGATGTGACTCTTCTAAAATGAGCGGTGCACTTTAGTCAGTGAAATGAGGAGTTATAACTATATTGAGATCGTGATAAAGTACATAGATATATCACAAACTATGAAGTAGTTAAAATCTGAACCACTGAGTGAAAACTTGAATGGTATTACCTTCTAAAGTGCACCCCTCATGTTAGAGAAGTCAAATCCTATGCCTTATATACTCCTTCTCCAACCCAATAAACTATTACAGCCAGAAAAAAACAGAATAATAGAAAAAATTGTTTGGGGTTAGCTTGTTCCATTCAACTTTTAATAGGAAACAAAAAGTATCGTTCACCTGTGAGTCGAACATGATGGATGATTCCAGAAGTGTAATTCTGAAGGCCTTCAAAAGGATAAAGCTGGTTGTAGATGAGAGATTGACCTCTTGCTTCATTCACTAATTCATATCTTGAAGTTCCATATTGAACAACACTTGAGACAGTTTTAGGGTCTAATGGCTTGATGTTGTAACCAATTTGAGATTCCCCTAATATTATCATATCATCAACAAAGCAAAATGAATAAAGAAACCCTAATTTAATTTTATGCTAAAATAATCAATTACATCTATCAACAAAACCATAGTGATCAAAAACATGAATTAAGTTTTTGTGGTATTGTTTTGGGGGTTGATCAATTTATGTTACCCATTTATTCATGATTGTTTTGCAAAATCAGTAATCGCAACGCAACTATCACTCCAATTTAAAATCAAATTGGTACTGTTACAAGAGATACCTGTAATCCATGAGACCCAAACGGAGTCATGGGTGGTGGAGAGGGAAAGCGAAATCTGCTCGGGTTCGAAGCCGTGGACGCGGCGGCGAACACGGGGATCGGTGTCGGGCAAGTCGAGGGCGGCGCCGCGCAAGGCGGGGTCGAATGGAACGGTGACGGGATCAAAGGGACCTTCAAGTGTGGTTGGAATGTTGCAGTGAGTGAAAGCCAGAAGCAGAGGAAGCAGAGTCAGAAGAAGAAGAGAGCCTTGATGGAATGGAAGAAGAGGTGAAAGAAGAGACATGGTTGGATAATCCAAATACTACGCAGCATGAAATTTGAATTTGCGTGCAGTATAGTATGGATATTGTACGGTACTGCTATGTTGTCTTGTGTTCCGTGTAAGAAGCAAGAGTGCGCATAAGGGCGGAATATCGAGGATGTATGGGGCAAGGGCGCTATGTAATTAGAGGTGACAAAACGGGTTTGGTCGGCCCGTCGGGCGCATAAAATGGGTCGGATTGGGTTGAGGTTCATCAACTCACTAGCCTATTTAGCCTAATTTATCTAGCCCGCCAATTCTATTGGTCACGAGCGAGTCGAGTTGGGCCAACCCATCGGGCCAGTATATATATATTATTTTTTATTTTTTTTCCTATTTTTAAACAATTTTTTCTTCCTTTTTCTTACATTTTCGGGCGGGCTAGCCGGCCAACCCGTTATTGTGGCTCGTTTTGGGCAGACTCTTGAGGGTCGGCCCGACAGGATTGGTCGGTTTTGGCCCGTTTTAGTCTTAATTTTAGATTTTTATTTATTTTTTATTTTATTTTTGTTATTCTTTATTTTTTGACGGGCCAGCCCGCAACCCGCCCAACCCATCATAGATCGGGCAAGACTCAACATTTCAACCCATAATCCCTTGGTGGGCCGGGTTAGGCTAGCCCCATTTTATAGCCGGCCCGACCCATTTTGCCATCCCTAGCTCTGTTGTTATTAATGATCAGTATCCGTCTTCCGTGGAAGCTGCTCGTGACACGTTTTATTCAAAAACGAGTAAAGACTCAAATTTAAACTAGCAACCTAGAAAAAAAGAAAAGAAAAGTTCTGAAATAGTCTGTGAATTTCAAACGATAGACATGTTAGTCTCTCCATCTAATTTTATACAAAAATGTGCGTTAAAGTTATGATGTGTACTATTAACTATTGACGTGTACTGTTAAATAATGTCATGGTGTAAATGGATGAACACGTGTCATTATTTCGGGCCAATTTACTCTCTCTTTCAATTACTTTGTCACGGAAACTAAATAGGCCCAAATTAGTTCATGTGTCATTCGACCCATTTGAGTCCTTCCTCATTTTGGGCCCTCATTCAATTCCTTTGTGAGTTGTGACATTTCATTCGACACATTCGACCCATTTTAGTCTCTTTCTATCTCTTCCAAAATCCATAACAGTGAAGAAGCAAGGAAGAAGCCATGAAAACACACAGAGAATGCCATTGATATGGAGGGAAGAAATCTGAGAAACACACTGAAGCCTTAAAAACGAAAACACACTTAATCAATCAAGCAAGAAGGTGAGTTTATTGTTCGTTTGATTTCTGTTGTGAGATTAAGATCTGTTTATGATTTGCGATTCAAATGCGATTGGGTTTCAATTTTAGGGTTTTGGGACTGAGTTTTAAGTGTTCTTGGTTTTGCGATTTTAGGGTTTTGGTACTGGGGCAAGATTATTCTCTTTGCAGTATTCCCTTTTGTTTGTCATGCATGATCCCTCTATTTCTGATTTGTTTAATGAACTATTGTGGTTATGTTTGTTCCCATTTTGGACTATTGTGGTTTGTTGATTGTTTGTTGCACGTGATCCACTTTTTGTTTGTGTTCTGTTTTGTGGTAAATAATGTGGCAATGTGGCACCCAAAGAACTCTCTATTCGGGTTAGCTTGTGTCTTTGCTATGTATATAATTGTTTTTCCCACACTAGCATCTTGGACCACTCTAGCTTATACGAATGTTAAATGTTGAATCACTCCAACTCACCTCATGCCTGGAATTAAACAAAGAAGATTTAGACCCAACATGACTACTCAATTCTGCAAAAGAACTAGCAAATACACAAAATTTCGATGGATTTGGAGGTTGAACCAGTGAATAGCAACAAACTCTAATGGAAGGTTAGAGTTTGGATGTTGAAGATGACTTAAACTTAAAGATGGGGGAGAGACTAAATTAGGTCAAATAAAACAGGGACTAAATTTGGTCGAAACCAACGAGGGACTAAATTGTCTCGAAATAATTACGTCTGTCCATCCATTTACACGGTAGCATTAGTTAACAATACACACCATCACTTTAAAGGACGTTTTAGGATGGAGATAGACAGAGGGATTACCATGTCCCTTGTTTGAAATTCTCTAGGACTATTTCATGACTTATTTTTCTGAGGACTAAATGGGGTCGCTAGTTTTTTGTCCGGGACCAATTTGGGTCTTAACTCTTTTAAAAGATAGTAAATACGTGTAATGGTCGTTAGACCCAGTTTAGTCATTTGGAAAAAATAAGTCTTGAAATAATCCATCAGAATTACAAACGAGGACATTTTAGTCCTTCGTTTACTTCTATCCGGTAACCAACGCTAAATTGGTGATGTGTAACGTTAAAGTGTGATGTGACCGTTAATGTATTTCATTATGTCAAATGGTCAAGAAATAGGAAAGGTAGAAATCGAAAAAAGCCCAAGTCAATCCATACGAAATTTAAAAAAGCTCAAATCGGTCCCTGGCTACGTTAAATTACTAAATTAGTCTATCTCCTTTCTTCTTCCTCCAAACACCAACTCCATGGTTAAAGTTATTAAGAATTAAAATTAGAATGTGTTATTGAAAATCACAGTTTTTAAAATTATTAATATATTGAATATTGCGATTTTTAATAAAGCATCTAAGGGGCACTTAGGTTATAATTTGGTCATAGGTTGTCCTAAAATTATTTTCATAAGAGACTAATTTAATGATAAAAATTAATTTATGTCAACTTACTTATATACTTAACTATTAAAACATACTTCTATATTTACTCAACTTATTCCGTAGACGGACCTAAATGGAATACATTGGGGGCAAAATGTCTCCACTAAAGTTTTGATAAAATTAATATTACATGTATTTTTTTCGGATTACATGTATAATATTATTTATAGTATATTATATAAGTATTGCCCCACAACTTTATATACATGTATATTTGCACCACATCTAAAAATTTTGGGTACGTCACTAACTTATTTTATACTTAACTTTTAAATCATACACATAATTGCGTTTTATGTCACACACATGGACCAAATGGATAGCCTTATATATTTTGTTCTATTTGATTCGTGGAAACATTTTTCTTGTCTTTTGTCACAATTTTTTTAATATACACTAAAAGTAAGATATAATTCATATATCCTAAAAATCTATAATCTATAAAACCTTGAAACCTATAACATATTATTTTACTCATTAGACGACCTGTTTCACTTAACAATATGGTGCATACGTTTTAGGGACTATTATGGGTTTTTCACTTTTTTTAAGGACCAATTTGGGTGTCTTTGTTTTCAATCTCTCCAAAGGAAATTTAGGGGGAAAATTTAGAGTGAAAAGATGAATAATTAGAGCCATCAGTATTATGCTAACGTAAAAATTTTAATTTTGATTTAGGGTTTAGAGGAATAAGAAAGGATATTGTCTGATTTAGGGATTTAAACATAAACATGGATCGATTTGAGTTTTTATCAATTTCGCAGGGGCCGATTTGGGCTTTTTTCAATTTTGGTTTTTCCTTTTTTTGACCATTCGACATGGTGAAATGCAATGACAAACACATTACCAATTTAACGTTACACGTTAGCAATTCAACGGTGGTCACTTGATGGAAGTAAACAGTTTGTAATTCTGAGGGACTATTTCAGAACTTTTTTTCTTTTCTGAGGGACTAAATTGGGTACCGCATTTTTTTGTTAGGGACCATTTTGGGTATTTACCCTTAAAATAATAATAATAATAATAATAATAATAATAATAATAATAATAATAATAATAATAATAATTGTGTCTTTAACGACTAATACTATAAATTAATAGTATCTATTATAACTATTAATACTATTAATGAAAAAAATACCATTAACAAAGACAATTCTCGGTTTCTGTCTCCACAGATTGGTATAAGATAATGACACAAGACCTATAATTCACTTTTAAAATCCTCCGAAAACATTATTATCATAAGAAAATGTGGTCAACCTTTGATTAGCCTGACACGGTTGACAGCTCTTCGATCATCAAGCCTTTGCGAAGGCGATCCAAGTTACTATGTCCGACCAGCCTACGTGGTACAATCCATAGCCCTTCGAGCGTCAACCCTAAGAGGTGAAGTTGATCTAAGTTACTATGTCTGACTAGTCTACATGGTACAATCCACTATCATTTTTTGTTACTATCCCTATCAAACTCCTTTTGCAAACTAGAGAAACCCTTCCTCCTTTGAGCCAAACCTGGTTTTGAAGACAAAAGGGATTTTGAGTGTGGCTAGCACAAGGTATAAGAGAGTGATTCCGATTTGAAATTGAATTGATATTTACTTGTTAATTGCACCAAAGCTTTGACACAAGCTTGGTCCATAACTTGTTCTTAGTAGAGAAGAAGCGAACCCAAGACATGGTTATGATTAGGGTGGATGTAGGGTTAGGGATACTTGATCAGATTCAACCATTGCTCAACGGGTCGAAGAACATCCTCCAACAAGATAACCAATGGCAAATGAAAACCCTGACAATGATTAATTGATCTAAATGGATGATTACCTGAATTAGAAAATAAGGTTTCAATTTGGGGACTAACCACTATCTGTGCTAATCAATCTCGATCTGCGAGCATGATAGCGCTAGGGATGGGAAAAGCTACTTTAGAGTAGTAGAAACTCCAGAAAAGAAGAGAGGACTTTGAAGGTTTAGGTTTTAATTTTTCTGCCTTGTTCATTCATCATTTGATTGGTTTATAGGAGAGTCTAAATCAATATATGTGGATCACTTGCCAAGTGTATAATGATTACTACATGTCCTAAAACAAACTGAGAATCTAATAATAGAAATGAATAAAATTGCAACAATGGATAACAATTTTCAAAAGGGAATCCTATGAATGCTAAGCTAGCAGAGAGCATGAGTCATGTGGCTTAAGCAAAATCCTTCATCCAACTTGGTATCTTCCAACCTCTTTGGGGCCTTAGGTTTTTGCGCTCAAGTGAATTTTGTGGCCCATTTACTACAACTGGTCCATTGTCTATAGTAGAGTCCACTGGAGTTGCCAACCTCCTATCATTACTCACCCTTTCATAGACAACCTTGTCCTCAAGGTTGAGTCAGGGATAAGCTTTTGCAAACGAATCCTAATCTTCCCACGTTTCTTCCATTTTCAGAAGGCCTTCCTGATGAACCAAAAGCTGCTTTTGTTCTCAAATGTTGGTTCTCAGAGTGTGGTGACCCGAAATTTGTGAGGGCATGAGATCTACCAAAGTGCCTATGACTGTGGGTTCAAGAGAGAAAATATGGGAAGGGGGTTCACCATGGTATGGTTTGAGGTTCAAAACATGGAAAACCTGATGGATCTTAGCTTCCGGAGGCAGCATAAGCTCATAAGCGACGACAACAACAATGGTTTTCAAGACTTGGAACCAAAGTACCGTTTAGACAACTTGGGCGAACGATGACCACGAACCGTTGTTTCTAGTAAGGTTGAAGGCGCAACAAGACCCATTCTTCCACCTTAAAGGAGAGATGTTATCCGTGAGCATTGGATAGGAATCCCATGCAGCTTTTATCTATTGTGAGGTTATCCTCGAGGATTCACAACTTTTGACATCTCTGAACAAACGACTCATCCAAGGAAGCAACAACTGTTGAACTAGTGATATAAGAGCGAACACTTGGAGAAGCTCGAATTTTGAAGAAGGAGATCTGGGTTTTAATTTTTCTTCCTTATTCATTCATAATTCGATTAGTTTTAGGAGTGTCTAAATCCAATACATGCATATCACTTGCCAAGTGTATAGTGATTACTACATGGCCTAAAACAAACTGAGAATCTAATAAGTAGTGGAAATGAATAAATTGCAATGAAATGGATAACAATTTTCAAAAGGAAATCCCATGAGTGCTAAGCTGGCATAGAGTGCAACACCCCGTTTCCGGAGCTCTACTAAACTAGTATTCAGACAAAAGTTGACATGTTTCCAAAATGTGGATTACTCTGCTCATAGGGTTTTTGAAAAATGTGGTCCTATTTTTTTTCTCCGCAAAACTTCTTTTTAAAACAACGGTCAGAGTATCACAGCGTCTTTTAGAAACATGGCGGTGAATAAATTAAGACACCAAATAAACCACGTTAGCGACATTCATTTATTCCATCAATTCATATGTGACAATACATGTTTGAGAGTATAATAGGCACTTTATTACAACACTGAAATAAACTACAAATATCCTATAGCTGGTCGACATGATACATCCCTTACTAACTTCTAGCAAGCTACCCCAGAAACTCAAATAACAAACATTACGTGTATCCTCAGCTACTCTTCTCCGTAGTCCCGAATCCTTCGCTTGCTCCGCCATCTGGGTTACATTCATTAATTGAAAGAACCACTGGCAAGGGTCAACTTCTTAAAATAAAGAGACAGATGCACATACGACAACATATTCGACAACAAGGCATATAACAACACAACATAAATACAAGAAATAGCAAATCATAAACTAGAGGCAACGCAACAATATGTACAGTTCTCGAGAGACAACTCAAGACTCTCACAAGACTTAACTCAAGACTCATATTCTCACGACACTTGACAATTTCTGGAAAGTAACGCCGATCCATCCACTAAATACCAGCCGTAGCCTTGGGCTCTCCGCTCACCCTAGGACATTTAGCTCAGGTTCCTTAACGCTACGACGTCTAGCTAAGCTGCCGAAGAACCAGTCGGATCCGTTTAGGGGATCCTAGCACCCTAGGTTAATCGGATCGAAGCTCAAAAACGTCACGACAACTCAACGACTTGACTAAACTCTCGCACTCCAATGAATAGGTCGCCGCATACGATAATTCACGAAGCAAATTGAATAATTATTTGACCGCAAATCAAATAATATTCTTGCCAAGCTCAATATAGTGCGAAACAGTTTAGCAGTATAAACAATTCATTTCAACCAATCATAACTCAGCAAACAACGCAAATTGACAATTCAGCTCATCCCTCTGCAACTCAGTGGGGTTGACAGAGGAAATCAAACAAGTGTGGGGGGTTGGGGACAGCTGCCAACCACTTGCAGACAAGCCCGCTAAATAATCATAATTACAATTTTAAGAAATAAAAGCCGAAGGGATACGAGACCCTCACTTCGAACCCTGAGGTTCTCAGACTTCTTCGCATAAGGCTGAAAATTAAATTCCTATCAATATCTAAAGTTGGCCTTACACTAACACACTATAACAAGAATTAAATGTGAAGCACCCTTACCGAACTCCAAACAGCGCGTATCCACGTATTCCTCGATCCTCAATCCCACGTTGCACAAACTCGGATCCCTCGACTCCAAACACACGAGGTAAGCTTAGCACAATTCTAAGAACCTAGTTCTAATGCCTTAGGCCCTCACAATTTAAAACCCTCAACCTAGCCAAAACACTTATGCTAAAATACACAATTTGAAATACATGTTTTTGAAGAATTACATACCCTTGAAAAGTAAATAAATAAATAACTAAAAGGATAGAGTTTTAAAACATAAGGTTCATTTGAAAGGATAGATCAAGTTGGAAAACAATGTTTTCAACTACTATGCTTTTTTCTCCAAAACTTAAAACACAACAATACTAACTTTACACCTTTCTAAAATTTTCCAAAGTCTCGATAATTCAGTTAAACACAATCAAAAATCATTCTTTTCTAAATTTTCCAACTTGCACAACAATTACATACAACTACCAAAAATTAAAACATAAAACCATTTTTCCTTCTCCAAAGCCTCTAGGGCCCTTGGCCTCACCTCTCCTTTTCCAAATAAAATTGTAAGACTTCCGTTTTAAATTTCGCAAACCACTCCTAATCATTCAATTATACTCCAAGACATCAAGGCATCAAGACATATCCAAAACAAAACCATTAACACAATTAAATTACCCAATTATGGCTTTCAAGCACTCAAGGGTTCCCCAAAAATTCACAATTCTTTTGATCAAAACCAAAATTGATAACAACAACAACAATAACAATTAATAAGCATCAATTAGTAAGAACCCCTAAACTAATTTCATGATTCACAAGGGCAATCACACTTTTCCCTTTTCCATAGAACCTAGGGTTCACAAAATTTGGGGAATATTGATCCTTTTGCTCCATGATCATAATCAAGACATAATTAAATAAATAAATAAATAAGCAAGCAAATTAGACAAGAAAAATAAAAATAAATCCTCACCCAAAATCCTTTTAGGGCTCACGGTTTTTGGGGTTGAAAGAAGGGGAAACTTGGCTCAAAACCCTTATCCACTTGATCAAAGCTTTGGTGCTATTTAGGAGAAGAAAATGGAAGTAGATGATGGTGCTTGACTGGAAGAATGGTCACGGCTACAAGAGGAAAGGAAGGAGGAATTGAAAACTTGGTTCTTTTCTTCACTTTACCAACTTGTAAATGAGGGAAATAAAAATAGAAATGGATGGTAAAAACAGGGGAAGGAGCTACAGCTTTCTTCTTGAAGAAGGAGAGAAGAATTTGACAAAACAATGGGTGGCTCTCCAACACTCACACTTGGTTAATTTAAGAGAGGCAAGTATAATGAGAGAGTGAAAAATGGATGTGGGGCTTCGGCCTGTTGAGAGAAAAAGAAGGAAATAAAATGAGGGTGTGAAATAAGGGGGTCACGGCCTGATGATAAAGGAAGGAAGGGAGTAGTATTTTGGGTTGGAATTGGGTGGATTTTATTGATTGATAGTCCATCATGGTCCATGAAGTAGGAAGGATAATCTCGCTGGAGAAAAAAAATGAGAAGGAAGTGGGATTTGAGTGGGAATTGGGTGCTTTTAAATGAATGCTAGTTCACCATAAGTCATAATTTTAAAGGTTGTGATTAAAAGAAGGAAGGTGTAAGAGATCATACGATAGGATCTATCAAATTAATCACCGAAGTTTGACACCTAGATACTTAAAGCGAGATTCTATTCTAATCTCAAGTCTAAACATCTAATCCCTCTCTTCTCATGATTACCCCATAATTCTAGAGTCTCAAGTGTTCTAAAAAAAATACGGCATCGAGTAATCGCGTTACCGATTAATTCTTTCACCGATTAAATCACAAAAATTAATTTACTTAGAAATTAATTCACTGCGTGACAAATAAATTTTATATAAATATAAAAACAATTAAAACACTCAAACATCATCACAACAAGTTACGTTTCGATTTTAATCAAAATCGGAGTTCGTTTTAAATTTTAATGCGGATAAAATTTACCCGGCGATTCGAAACGCGACGAAACTTCGTTAGAGTTTTCCGACGATTTTCGAACCATGAATTAATATTAAATATTAATTCTTAAATTTAATTTCATCTTGATTTATTCGATCAATTTCTTAGTCAACAAAAATATGCGTTACCGTGTCACGTAGAAAACTTATAATAAGTGAATTCTCTTTAAAAACAGCATACGTCTACGCTGTTAATGAATTGACATCGTGAATAATAATTATTTATAATAAATAAATTATTCAAAATAACTCAAAATAATTTCCCATACTCTCAGTAAATCATTGAGGTGATCACTCTCTATGATTTATTTTTCGAGTATTCAGGATTTTATCGCTAAAATCACTTTTTTTAAAAATTGAGATGCTACATAGAGCATTTGTCATGTAACTTAGGAGAAATCCTTCATCCAACTTAGTATCTTTCTAACTCTTTGGGGCCTCAGGGTTTTGGGCTCAAGTGAATTCTATGGCCCATTTACTGCAACTGGTTCATTGTCTAGCGTAGAGTTCAATGAAGTTCCCAACCTAGAGCCTCATCGCAATCCTCCAACTTGCAGCCGAATAAGTTTTTGAGCATCAAAAGCAGTAAAGCTCTATTGCTATTCAATCAAAATCAAAAGAAGCAGGACGAGAAAGAGGAAGAAATCAGGTACATAGGTGTCAAATGCAGAGAGAAAAAAATGAATTGGTTTGCAATTTCCAAAAATATTAGGTTTATGATGCATGGTGGACCAAAGGTTGTCTAACCTAATTTCATATTTGTTTATGTATAGCTTTATCCAAACAGAGGTTTAATTCTTTTTTGGTTGTTATTTGTCCTCCATTAATGTCACGAGTGTAGGACTTGAGTCTAAATACGCTCATTGAACAATTATCACTATCTAGTCATAACAATTAGCGGCAAATTTACCCCACTAGTGTGCTTTAACCACAAAATTATGTATTTGGGATAAATTAGTTTTTATTTACATGTCTAGTGTAAGTCAAGACTACCAGTCACAATTTACTTTTTTGTTTTTTATTTTTTTTGATGAGTTGTGGTTGACAAACACAATTTATGTTTTTTTTTTTATGAGTTGTGAATGATTTTCACGATTTACACTTTTTTTTTATAAGTCGTGATTGTGGTTCACGACGCATCTTTTTTTTTTTATTAATTTTTTTACATAAATCGTGAATGCTATTCACAACACACCTTTTTATTTATTTATTTATTTTATATAAATCGTGAATGAAACCCTACTCTTTTTTTTTCTTTTTTTTTCACTTAAACCCTAATATTACTATAAAACCCTAATTTTTTTTAATAACAAAACCCTAATTATAGAAAAGTGATGTGTGAACAAGGTTAAACCTTAACTTTTTAATAACAAAACTCTAATCTGTTGGGATAAATATTACAAAGGCATTAATAACAAAGGCAAATTTTATACATGCATTAAAAACAAAGGTAAATATTACATCCATGAAATCAAAATTCATAGCTTAAGCATTTGTTTCTTTATAAGGACAATTACTTCTATTATGTCCCTCAGTGCGACAATAAGGACAATTCATAGCTTATCCGAGACGTCCTTGATCTCCCCATGGTATCTCTTAGCATGAGAGGATTAGACTTCAACGTAGAACCTGTATATGGTGGCCAATATTCTTCATCTCCAAGAGGATGAAACTCATGTTGATAAACCTGGAAGAATTCTCTAGTCTATATATTGGGTCAACATAAACCTAACAATCCACATTGCAATAGGTACACGACGCAATGACATGTGAACAAGGATACCTCAATGCTTGAAATTCTCCATAATCACACCACCAGTTGTTTAAGTTAACCCATCATATCATTGCACGTTGGCCGACATGTGGATTTTCCATCTCTTCTACCTTGAACTCTGATGACGCCTTGGTATAACTATGAACATAGCGAGAGCTTGCTAGGCGCCTATTTTCAAGCAACATTGTGGATATCTCCTCACGATAAGTATGCCCTGCACTCATCATGCTAAGTGCTTTCACCCCTTCATCCAATAACAATGAAGTCAGCCTATAAACTGTAGTCTTCACTAGGGCTGTGATGGGCAATGCTCGTGCTCTTTTTAAAACTGAATTCAAGCACTCTGCAAGATTGGTAGTCATATGTCCATAACTTTTTCCTCCATCATAAGCCTAGGTCCATTTCTCTCTCGAGATATTATCTAGCCACTCAGCAGTTTGTCTGAATTTTGATCTCATGGCAAGAAGTTTTGCCTCAAATTGTGATTGATACATCTCATATCCTACAAAAATATGAGAATGATAAGTAAATCAATTGGCAAGAATAAGTAAAATACATAATGACAACTTAAACATTTAACTCCTTACCCATATTTAGATCCAAATTTTGAATTTTTTTATTGAAGTTGCTTGCAATAAGCCGAATACAATAAACTGATTGTACGTTCGGCCCAACCCACCCAACTTGTTCGGATTTCAAAGCTATCAGTAAACCTTTTCCTCTGTCTGATATTATGCATAAATTTTGTTGTGGTGTGACAAACATGCGCAAATTATATAAGAACCATGACCAAGCTTCTTTTGTCTTTCCTTCTACAATTGTATATGTAATTGGAAGGATGCTACAATTTCCATCTTGTGCGACAACAACTAATAGTGTACCACGATACTTTCCAGTTAGAAATGTTTCGTCCACTTGAACAATTGGTTTGCAGTATGGAAACCCTTCAATGCATGGCTTAAATGCCCAGAAGACACATTTAAGTACCATACTCTCAGGGTCTTCTACACCATTGACAATATAAGGGGTCAACTTGTATTTGACAATGGTCCCTGGTATGGAATTCTGGACAGTGTTCATCCATCTAGGTAACACAATGTATGATTCCTCCCAGTCACCAAATACCTTTGCCATGGCTTTCTGTTTTGCCATCCACCCCTTTCGATAAGTTACTGTGTAGTGAAACTGATTTCGCACCTCTTTAATAGGGGTTTTGATTGGTATGCCAGGATCTGCACTTACTAAACCAAGAACACTATCAACAATAATGAATGAGTCTAATTTAGTGTGATCTTGTGAGATTGCTGAGGTTGTATAAGTATGGATGCCATCAATTTTCTGTATTTACCATTTACCGTGCCTCTTGTTATATGATGCTCTAATTCGCCATTGGCATCCATCACCAAACTTTACACACTTACCAATGTACCTATCTGGGCGTGATTAAATTAAACAAATTTTTAATATGGTATTTTTTAATGGTGTTGACTGTTTCTTGCTTTGATTCAAACGTCATCCCCATGGCAAGATCATTGTCAAACCACACATTGCTGCCTCTTTGTCTGTAATCCACACCACCCACCAGATCTTCGGTTTCCTGACTGTAAATATTGGTAAAAATTGGAGATGGTGTAACATGTACTCCCATATTGGACGGTCTGACATCGTCAGTAATATCTGTACAGCTTTCATTGAATATCTCCACATCTTGATCTTTACTAAAATCAGTCCCGTTGTCTCTAATAATTGGATAATTGAAAATTGTAGACGACATGATAATATTAGACATCTACAGACAAATTAAAAAGAAATAATTAGTCATATCTATATAACTAATAATTTAATTTACTTTTAAAAAAATAATACCTTTGTAATCAAATGAGTGTAAGTGTTAGTAATGAGAGTCTCTAATGAGTGAAAGTGAAAGTGTTATACTACTGAGAGTTTTATATAGCATTTGGTTTTTTACATGTGTTCATGTTCACATGTGAGGGACATGTTTGTGAAGAAGAGACTAATACATGGGAATCTCATAATTGTAGAATAGGACAAATGCATCAACTCACTTGTCTTATTTTTTTTAATCACATTATTGCACGGGTTGTGTATCCATTGTTCTATCAACTCACTTGTCTTATTTTTCTTCATCACATATCCACTTTTTATTGCATTGGCATGGAGGTCATGCATAGGAGAATCACATAGGCATGCAGGAGAATCACGTAGGCATGCAGGGATGAGTAAAGAAATACTTATGTGGTACTTTTTTTTTTTATAAAAAAGGATAACATTAGTATAATATTTGTAATATAAGGGACCACTTTGAAACAAAAAAAGAGACCAAATTGGTGTAAACTTTACACATAAGAGAGCAATCTAAATCTTTTAATACATAAATGACCAAATCGAAACCTAAAATTAATATAAGGGACCATGAAAAATAAAATATTTAAATATGCTGGATTAAAAAAATAAATCGTAAGAATGGCATCGGATCATTAAATAAATAAATTTTTTTGCATAAATAAATCAGAATATTTCACTTTAACTCATATTATTTCACTCTGATTGATAAAAAAAAATAAGAATGACACCGAATCGCATAGCTCACTTTAACACATAATATTTCACTCTAACTCATTTTTTTCCCATCACATAACTTATGAATCTTTCATAGCATGACAAGAATCTTGCATAGTAACTGGCCTCGAGAATCTTGCATAGTATCACACACTTAATCATACAAAGCTTTGCATGACAAGAATCTTGCATAGTATCACACACTTAAAGCATGATGAGAATCTTGCAGTTGAATTGACGGGTTGCATTTTAACAATAAGGTAATTGTTTCTTCAATAGTTCAAGTCAAAAGAGACTATAAATATGGGTTTTTTGCATTTATAGAGTGCATCTACTTACTCACATTTATAAGCCCACACCATCTACTTACTCATATCTTCGTCTTAACTTATTTAACAGATATGGATCAAGTAGGACCAGGTCTGTTTGATGAATGCCTATTAAGATTTCAGAATAACCATGTTTCTTCAACAATGAGGACTCAAAAAAATAGACCGATTCGACCAAGGCATCACCTTGTATGGGGTCACCAGAAGATCAATGCGTAGCAGACTTGATACAACAGACTATTTTCGGTCGTGTTATATCGATCAGACAAGTGTGTATCAACACTCACCTAATTACAGCACTGGTTGAGCGATGGAGAATGGAGACACACACTTTTCATTTTTCGCATGAAGAAGCAACCATAAAATTAGAAGACATTCATATGCAGCTCGGTCTGCCCACTGATAGTGCCATTGTCACTGGCGCTACCTCTGCCGAGTGGGGCACTATTTGTACAAATCTACTTGGGGCTAGCCCATTCCCAGCCTTTGTCAAGGGAGGTAGTGTTAGCTTAACTTGGTTGGAGTCTCAGTTCACACATCTGCCTGTTCATGCAAATCACAATGTGGTTGCCCAACATGCCAGAGCATATATCATAAGGATGATTGGAGGTCTCCTTATACTAGACACATCTGGCGCACGGGTTCACTTGATGTACTTGTTGTTGCTAGAAGATCTGTTGGACACACACCGTTATAGTTGCGACTCAGCTGTTCTTGCAAGTTTGTTCCAAGCTTTGGATCGAGCAACTAATCCCGAACAGGTTGAGATTGGTGGGTGTTTGTTACTACTCCAATCTTGGGCATGGCACCGGATTCCCTGTGTTGCACCGCAAATAAATCGTCTATCTGATGAAGAGGCGCAACAAGGAAATGGATTTCCTCTTGCGCGTAGGTATGTTTATTGATTTTTGTGTTGTAATTTAAAAGTTTATAAATTCTTTATTTTTTATGACTAACTTGTATCATTTTGAATCAGCCAGGTGGGATCGTCCAATGGTCACAACCAACACACCTGGCCATGCAACTCATGTTATTTGTAACACTCTGTTTCCGGAGCGATATGGTGTAACCCAATCTAATGCTAAAAACATTTGATGCTTATATGCTTTCAATAAAATGTACTCTTCTGTTATTCAAAATGGAAAATAGGAGTAAATTTTTTTTCTTTTTCTTTCCTTTGAAAACCCTTTTCAAAAATAAAACATGAAGAGTACTACAATTTCTAAAAGATTAGAAATCAGTCTTTTATCAAATATCAGAGCATATCATATCACGATGAATGCTTCACATAACATAAAACATAACATAATCATTTTGCATTGAGGCAAGGTTTTCGAAAAAGAGTAATTACAAAACAATGGTTAATTACGCAAATCACAGAGACAGTACCCTAAGCTAAGCTGGCCAACGGCGATTGACTCTTACTGAAAACCATTCAGCAAGATCCAAACAGAGAGCACTCAGAGGAATCTTCCTCTATTGGCTCATTCTTCAACGCTCTTGGGAAGGACGGAACTGCAACAACAATGTGGAACTCCATCTGCTAACATCCATGAGAATGTCCAATCCAACAATAGTGCAAGGGTAAATTCTTTGTCTACGAGTTTATTATAGGCTATGTCGCATGCAAACAAGATATATATAAAATACAACAACATGCCTTTATATACATATACATACTTAACAGACCATAGATATCATCATGGTATATCAAACAATTTGCATGTGAACAAATAATTCAATCAGTAAATCAATAATCCAATCATATCAATGTGGTTAATCATGCATGCCAATGCATTATGAACAAGTTTGTGTATACACCTGCAACCCTAAACAAGGATAGCAATAAGACACCAAAAAAATCTTCCAAGTCCAAACAAAATTCCCCTACCAAGGGTATTGGACACTGGAAAAATCCTCCAGATCGAAATGCTCAATAGTCAGTATGCATCAAAACAAATTCTTTAATACGGTCCACTCATCTTAAGGAGCGTCCGCAATATGTTTTAATTAATCAGTGCGGATCGACGAATCCTCAACTCACTCAACCTAGTGAATTTCAATTTTCAATTTTTGTGTCACACCTAAGTGATGTTGTACCAGAAATAACTCTTTTAGCTTTAGGTCGTTGGAACCCTAGTTATGCTAAATAATGGATGAGGGAAATTCCCAAGAAAGATAGGCGGTACGAACACTCTTGACTACCAAGTCTTTCTTAACCAGAATTTTCCCAGATACATCGTTTAACTCAACCATTTTCGCAAATTACACTGTTTACTCAAGTTCTTTTCCTAATGTGGTTCCATTAAGAAAATATCTTTGCAAGTTTTGGCTAGTTGTACTAAAACTCTCGCGCTTACTTTTAAGTCAAAATGCCCTTAATATTTCTTTTATGAAATCTTTACTCGGCTTGTAGAATCGCATCGGATTTACCGTTATAAATCGTCAAATCAATAACAGTCGATCATCGCATTATTAATTAATCCATCATCATTAATCATTATTATGCATACTTCAATCAATTTCAAGTTCAAATCAAAACAGTCATACTTGATTTAAAACACACAATCCAAATCATTGTTGCCACACAGGGCCAAAAACATGCTACAACATCTCTACAACATATAGTAATACTACAAGTACTACCACACAATTAACAACCAATCAAACGACACAACAAACAAGGCAAAAAACCCAAACTCATTATGTAAGAATTTCCCTTACTTGGAATACACTCCAAAGAGGTTATTCCCAAGTTGTCGTCAAGTCGTACCTTGCACGAACCTTAACAACGCAAGTTTAATTCAATTAGAACTATAACTCAAGTCCTAATATCCCTAGGGCAGCCACGGCTCTAAGGTTCCTAAGGCCTAAGAATCATTCACTTAATCCCATTTGGATCACACATACTCATATGTTATGAGACAAGTTCAAATCATGCAAGTTTTCAAGCTTTTACAAAAGCTACACACTTAGAAAAATACCTAAACCAAAATTTACCACTTTGAATAGTGTTTTACCACTTTGAATAGTATTTTTCCAACTTTGAACAGCACTAAAACATGTCATCAAAACTTGGAAGAAATTTCATTATTGTTTTGAAACTAATCATAAGCCATATGACAATTCTTTTTCCAAAATCAAACCTCTATGAAAGACTTTGCTAAATCAAGTCACTACCCACTTTTCACAACATATTTGAGGCATAAAACAAATCAATATCATTTTCTAAAAACTCTTTGGAGGCCACGGTTTCAAGCTTCAAAACAACTTCAAGATTTTCAAACCATTAACTTCTAAATCTTACAACTTTGCTAGGTCCAAAACTTCCTCTCATAATCCAATTTCTTTACCACTTTAATACACTTAAAAACAAGTTAAAACTTACTCAAATCATGTTCATAAACCACTGTTTTTGTAACCCCCAAAACAGCCCCAAATTTGGTTTTATTTTAAATCATTTTCAAAGCTTTAAACATACAAGTCTTTATAGATCTAAAGCCCTAACCAAAAACTAACTTCTTAATCACATTTATACACTTTAAAACAAATTAAAACATCACCAAAATCATCTATATAAGCCACGGTGCCATCCCCAAAAATTAACCAAATCAATTTCATAAAAACTTGCTTAACATGCATATATGACTAGATCTACGTTTATTAGGCTAAAACCTCCCAAAGATCCAACTCCAAAACAACTAAAACAACTCAAAACAAATCATTTGGAACAGCTCCTGGTTCGGCCTCAACAAGATCTAGAGGGTCCACCATTTTTAAAACCACGAAACTCACTTAATCATGAAGGGATGATAGATTTAGGAAGTTTTAAGATTAAACCTCAAGATTTAAACACTTTCTAAGCAAAACAATATCAAAATCATGAAGAACTCTATCATGGCAGCCAAGAGGGAATAAGATGGGTTATGAGGCTTACCAAGAAGTTTGATGATGATTGATCAAGTATTAAGAAGAAAGGAATGGAGATTACAAGCTTAATCTCTAAGTTTCGTCAAGAACACTAACTTTCTCTCACTAGAATTTTCTCCACCCAAAGCATCAATGAAAATAAAGAAGGAGCTGATCTCCTATTTATAGAGATCACAAGGGACAAGGAAGGGAAGAAAAAATGTTCAAGGGACAAGGAAGGGAAGAAAAATTGTTCATTTAGTTGGATCTTAACCATTTAGTTAGCATCCAACCAAGCTAACTACCTACCAATTACTCCTAAGCCAATCAAAATATTCCATTTGCCCAAGGTGGTTCCCAAGCATGTGTCTTGGCTTCCATTGGTCTAAAGTGGTCGACCTCCCCCTTAAAATATCAAAGGGTTTCGCTTCGACGCGTTATCGATCAACCGGGTGAGCGGCGTTTCGCGTTTATTAAGGTTTTTGTACTAAAAACTCCAAAAATAAATCTAATAAATTGCTCCATAATCAAAAATTATTAATCAATAAAAATGTCCCTTAAGACATTAGAAGTATTTCTATGAATATCACTTTCTCGATTTACGAGCCAAAAAGTCACCATTAAGTAGTTTTTAGGCGTAAAAAATACCCTATATATTTTTTGATGCCCAAAAATTCCCAAAAAATTTCAATAAATCATAAATATTGGAAAATACTAAGATCTCAAATTTTATAAAATTTATATCACGTTTGGGTATGTTACAGTCAAAAACTCGCCCTATAGTTCAAATATAGCGTTTTACGGCAGAATTCTAACGTCGAAAGAAAAACCGTAAATTAGTAATAATTACTAATCCCAAATTTTCCTATCAACTAGAATAAATCCAAACATTAGGATTGTCAACAAGATTTTATTAATATAAAAGTCGTATTAGATACGATAGAAAATAGATAATTACTAAATAATTAGACGCTGAAAATTAGGGTGTTACATTATTCGAGGCATGTTTGACCGATTAAGAATTGATCAAGTCCGTATTATTAATATTTCATATGATTTTTGTACATAATTTAAATATCTTAATAACAGTTGTGTAGTAATATAATGATTACTATAATTGTTTTGCAGTTTAAACGAATGCCTTACACTGATGAAGAAATAATGCAGTTGCTTACTACTGACATTTTGTCGGTCCCCGTGGTTGCACGTGTTGTGATATCGTTGATATGTTTTTCCATTGTGGAGTGGCATTCGACTGACAGAGTTATGCGACAGTTTGGATTTAATCAGCTTATTCCAGATGACCCTCTTAATCTTGACGAAGTGCACAAAGTCGATATGAGAGGCAAAAAAAATGTTGACTAGTCGCACTGTTATCGTAGATGGATTGCCATGTGGAACAACTGAAATAATCAATTAATCCATGGGCATCCTTATGCCGGCCTTCACCCTTTGGTCCATTCCTTTAAGTCTGGCATTAATAAACTAGTAAGAGCTGATGACGTCAGCGTCTTATAGCCTTGCTCTGGTAGACCAAGCTCTGGTAGTCAACGCTTTGGTAAGAAGCACCAGTAGTCAACCCTCTGGTAGACCGTGCTCTGGTGAGTCCAAGCTCTAGTAGGACTACACTCTGTTGGAATCTTGCGTCTGGTACTACATGCCTCTGGTAGAAGAAAGCCTGCGTGAAACTATGCTATGAAGAACTTGCCTCTGGTCCATGCTTACTCTGGTAAGCAGAGTATCTCAGTAACAAGCATCATTTGGTAGAAGATGCCTCTGGTTGAAAATCAAACTGAGTGAAGCATTAAAGACCTTATCAAGCATTAAAGGATCCTCATTGATGACTTTGTTCATGTACAAGGAATTAAAGGCAAAATGGAATGTCAACGGACATAATCATCAATTTGTCTTGCTCTGAAAGTGCCTCAATTTCAAAAAGGACCACAAGGGACAATATACTGCATTTTACAACTGTGTCAGTGTACGGAAGTAAAGTGAAAATGATTTGACACACTAAAAGCCACAAAAAGCGGATCTCAAGTTTTGTCCATTGGTGAAAGACCTGTTAGGTCACAACGGCACTATTTAGAACCCTAGCTATATATATACCTTATTCAACTCACCGAAGAAGGTTACGAATTGAATCATTCTTACGAGACAGTGAGCAATCAAGAAATTTTCCAAATCTCTGAGACCAAGTGAACAACACTCAAAAGTTTTATTCTTTCTTTTAGAAAGTCATCTTTGTGCTTAAAGTTTTCTTTGTAAATCCTCTCTTGCTGAGAGTTGTTTATATTGTTTCAAAGTATTTTTACACACTTTTATTTAGCCTAGTAGTGGCTATATTTCCTTAGAGGCTTGACTGTACTAAGTCGTTCTAAGAAGTTAAGAGTATAGACAGTTTGGCAGTAGTATACTATTAAAGTGTAATCAGTTGATTATATTGGAGAAATCCTTTAGTGTGGTGAAGGGACTAGACGTAGCTACCAGATGGTAGTGAACTAGTATAAATCATTGTGTCCTGCTCTTTCTCTACTCTTTACTGCTTCTTATTGTTATCTTTATTTAAAAGAGTTGTTTTGAAAAGGGTTTTCAAAAACATAATTATTTGAAAAGATTTCTAAAACCCAATTCAAACCCCATTTCTTGTGTTTTTGTCACGTTCATTATCGTCCCAACTTACCTGATGAATTAAGGGACATGAATGTTGGCGATGATGCTAACAACAATGATAAAGACAATGACAGTGACAATATTGATCTTAATGAAGATTTAAACCAGCAATCACAAAGACAACGTGGAAGAAGATGTGGTCAGGAACAAGTGGAACAACCTCGAAGGGTTTTACCACAACATCAAAGAAGAAGAACTCATTGTGGCACTTCATCCCACCATTAGTTTATTATCTTTTTAAATGATGGATTTCTTTTAACGTAATTTATCTTTATCTTAATGAAAATCTTTATGCATCTTATGTAATTGCTATTAGGGTTTGCCTTAAATTAGGGTTTTATAGTAAAATTAGGGTTTCATTCACAATTTATATAAAAAATTTAAAAATAAAAAATAAAAAAGGGTGTGTCATGAATAGCATTCAAGACTTATGAAAAAAAATTAAAAGAAAATAAAATAAAAAAAGAGTGTTGTGAACCACAATCACGACTTATAAAAAAGATAGTGTAAATTGTGAATTGCATTCACGACTCATATAAAATAACATAAATCGTGATTGCTAACCACGATTCAGAAAAAAATATAAATCGTGACTGATAGTCTCGACTTACATTCTAGGATATTTTGGCATGTAAAAATTCTGAAATTTTAATTTGATTTTTCACAATATATACTGTTGATAAAGTAATAAAATCTCACAAAATTGTAAAGATTAAAGTTTTTATTAAAATTAAAAATTTGTAGGAAACTTGTAACTTCATCACAATGGCAGATTAGATCCAGGTTAGCAAGGGGTTAGTAACCATAAAAACCAATGTCTATCTGTCCAAGTGAAGGAATTTAGTTTCTCTTAAGCAAAGTCTTGAATTCAAGTCCTACGAATCTACAAAATATCCAAAAATTAGGTGTTGGAAAAGCTTTGTTCTCTTATATGAATCCACCTCCACTCAACTTAGATTAGTCGAAGTCCAATGTGACTGCGGGATACCAATGGTCTAAACGAAAAAAGTAATTGGTGCCATAAGAGCTACCTATAACAAATGAAAGTGCTCAACAGTTGGTGCTGCTATCTCAGAATCAATAGCAAAATACATTTCAGAAGTAGGATCAGTCGAGCTAGTGTCCAACATCAGGGGTTAGAAGACTCAGTGATGGGCTCGTCGGTTAACAGTAGAAGAAATTGCTTGCAGGAACAACGATGACCTAGAGTGAATCTATCATCACAGTTGTAACAAAGTCCCTTTGCCTTTCGTTCCTATATTTTAGCAAGTGATAGACGCCTAATAGGAGTGTGAGGTGATGGAGATGTTGGTGGAGTCCCCAATATTGAAGGAGAACTAAGAGCTGTAGTGGATTGAGTCACTATGCGTGGAACCCGTGAGAAAGAAGGCTTGGATTCAAGTATTCTAGCTTCCACCAATTTGGTGGGACCAATGGCTTGGTCTAAAGTGGATGGCCTTAGACTAGTGAGTTCCCTTTGAATATCCATGCGAAGGTTTGATAAGAAGCAATTTAGTAAAGATTCAATAGACATTCCCATCTCCCTATTGGATAATGATTCAAATTGCTGCTGGTAGTCAATGACAGAACCAAATTGCCTCAATTTGAATAAGGTAGCTTGGTGATTCACATCAAAAGAAGGACCAAACCTTAGCTTCTAGGCTTTAGTAAAAGCCTCCCATGTAGTGAGTTGTTGGGTGGAGTGAAGCCATTTGAACCAAGCTAATGCTTGTCCAGGAAAGGCGGCAGGGTCATACGCTGAATAGGGGGTGTGTTGGTGAGTTTAAAATAATGTTCTTCCGGAAAAATCCAATCCAAAGGATTGGTGCCATGATGGAAACAAAGGAATAACAGAAGCAACAAACAGGTAAGTTTAATATAACAGTAACATATTTATAGAGTATAATGCTGTGTTTGTATTTTTGAAATGCAAAATGAGCTCAGCAGCTTGTACAGAGAAAAAGATAGAATATCCCAGAGCGTAGGCTCCTAACCAGAGAATAATCCCCTCTAACAAATTACCCAAAAGTCAGAATGATTACCCCACCCAATTCTCTATTGCGTGATATACCCCTCTAATTGAATCACATGGGGTCCTTTGCCACCTCACTAACTGTTTTCTCTCTCCTATTCCTCTTAGAATAAACCCTCCAAATAATAGGCCTCTTTGGAGTCAGGGCCAAGTTAGTCCCAAACCCACGGTTCCTATCATAGCCCCTTTCACTAGCAGCCTTGTCCTCAAGGCTGACATGAGGAAATTGACTCCGGATCAGGTCTTCATCTCCCAAGTAGTGTCTTCCATGGCTCTTCCTTTCCATTTAACCAACCATTACTTCACCATGTGATCCCCCTCGTGAATTTCCCTAGCAGCCAGCAGATTTTCTGGCTCTTCCAAGTCAACATCATCCACCTCTAAACCTGCAGGTAATTCAGATTCTGCAGTGTAATTTCCAATGGCCTTTTTCAGCTATGATATGTGGAAAACAGGGTGAATTCTTGTAGTTGCAGGCAGTTTCAATTTGTAAGAAACAACCCCTATCTTCTACACAATTGGATAAGGCCCAAAATACCTAGGAGCTAACTTCTGATTAATTCTTCTTACTACTGTTTGCTGCCTATGTGGTCTCAATTTCAGAAATACCCACTCATCAACCTCAAAAGATACATCCTTTTTCTTCTTGTCCGCATACTTCTTCATTTGTTGTTGTGCTCTGAGAAAATGATGTTTCAATTGCCTCAGGGCCTCATCTTTGTCCATTAACTCAGCAGCCACAACCTCCACCCTTGTTTCTCCTTAGGAAAATCGAATTAGAGGAGGCGGCTCCTCCCATAGACAATCTCAAAAGGGGTCGCACCAGTGGAGACATGGTATGTTGAATTATACCGTAACTCTGCCTAAGAAACCCAATAAGACCAATTCTTGGGCTGCTCAGAAGCAAAACAACGTAAATAAGCCTCAAGACACCGATTCACTACCTCCATTTGGCCATCGGTCTCGGGGTGATAAGAGGAACTCATCTTTAGCACCGTCCTCTGCAACATAAATAATTCCTTCCAGAACAAACTTATAAACAAGGGATCCCGGTCACTAACAATGGATTAAGGGACTCCATGCAACCTCACTATTTCCTTAGTGAACACCTCCGCCACTTTCTTAGCTGTATAGGGGTGTTTCAAGGGTACAAAATGGCTATACTTTGATAATCTGTCCACCACAATAAAAATGGCCTCAAATCCCTTAGACTTGGGAATATCAGTGGTGAAATCAAAGGAAATATCTTCCCAAATCTGCTCCGAAATAGGAAGAGGCTGAAGCAGCCCCACGGGAGAAGATGCAGAATATTTTTGTTGCTGACACATATCACAGCTTCTCACATATTCCTGCACAGCCCTCTTCATGCCCATCCAATATAAATTTCCAGCCACCCTCCTATACGTCCTTAGGAAACCCAAATGCCCCCTGTTGGGGAAGAATGAAATTCCTGCAGAATTAAGGGAATGAAGGGAGACTTAGAAGACAACACCAATCTGTTTTGGTACAACAATACTCCTTATTGCAAGCTAAAACCAGCCCTGGAGTTTGGATCTTTTAATAAATCTTCTATCACTTGTTTAAGCTGCTCATCTTCCCTCACCTCTTTTTGCACTTGCTGTCTTTGCAGCCATATAGGAAAGAAAGTGATACTATTCAGCTCTCCTTCCTCAAACTGCCTTGACAAAGAATCAACAGCTTTGTTTTCAGGTCCCGGTTTGTAAATGACCTCAAAATGGTAGCCTAATAGCTTAGCTACCCAATTTTGTTAGTTAGCTGTGGAGATCCTTTATTGCAACAAATGTTTAAGGCTCTTTTGATCCGAGTAAACCACAAAATTCCTACCCAAGAGATAAGGTCGCCAATGTTGCACTGCCAACACAAGAGCCATCAACTCCTTTTCATATGCTGATTTAGCCATATTATTCTTAGATAAGGCTTTGTTGAAAAAAGCTATTGGTCTCTTCTTTTGCATCAACACAGCCCTTACACCTCTTCCGGACGCATCGCACTCAATTTCAAAAGGTTGGTTAAAATCCGATAACACAAAAACCGGAGAGGAAGTCATTACTTTCTTCAACTTCTCAAAAGCTTGTAAAGCTTCGGATCCCCACTTAAATCCCTCCTTCGTAGTCAACTCCGTCAACGGTTTGGCTATTTTGCTATATCCCTCAATAAACTTCCTATGTAGCCCGTCAAACCCAAGAAACCTCTAACCCCTTTCACATTATGAGGAATAGGCCACTCCACAATACTTTTTATTTTTTTCGGATCTACTGCCACTCCCTTCTCAGAAATGACATGGCCAAGATATTCCACTTGCTTGCTTCTAAAAGTGCACTTCTTTTTATTTGCCACAAATCCATGCTCCTGTGGAACTTCTAAGACTCGGGTTAGATGCATCACATGGTCTCCCCACTCCCTACTATACACCAAGATGTCATTAAATAAAACCAAAACAAACCTCCTCAAGTAAGGTTTGAATACTTGGTTCATAGTGGATTGAAACGTGGTCGGGGCATTTGTCAACCCAAATGGCATTACTAAAAATTCATAATGCCCCTCATGCATGCGAAATGCAGTTTTATGCACATCTTCCTCCCTCACCCTTATTTGGTGGTATCCTGATTTCAAATCAACCTTGGAAAAGTACTTAGCCCCGTGCAATTCATCCAATAACTCCTCCACAACCGGCATAGGATACTTATCGAGAATAGTAACCTTGTTTAATTCCCTATAATCCACACACATTCGCCAAATATCATCTTTCTTTTTAACCAATATTATCGGACTAGAAAAAGCACTAGAACTATGTCTAATGATACCTTGCTTCAGCATGCTTTGGACTTGCTTCTCTATCTCATCCTTGTGGTGATAAGAGTATCTATACGGGCTGACACTCACTGGAACAGCCCCTGGTTGCAGCTCAATGGAATGCATGGTATCTCTGTTTGGTGGCAGCCCTTCCAACTCTTTGAACACCCTAGGGAAATGACCCAAAACATGCTCAAGTTCTGCATGCTGCTGATTGTTAACACACCAATTTGTCTATATTTATAGGGTATTTTTAATATCTAATTACACCATTTTGCACTGATTAATGCATAAACGTACTCATTTATGTCTTATTATGTAGAAATATCATGAAGACACCACTTGGACAAAAAATGCGAAAAAGACAAAAAATTGGCTAGTTTTGGAGAGTTTTAGCACTACTGGACAAGCGGTACAGTCTGACCTACCAACGGTACGGCCGTACCTAAAGCAGAATCCCGATGGCGTACCCCTCGATCTGTACCACCCGGCAGTAAAATAGTCGTATGGCGTGCCAAAGCGATGCGGTGTACATAAGTGATGTCAGGGCAACAACACGAACGGGTATGTGTTAACGTCATCTACGAAGCTCAGTTCGGCCGTGTATATACTCTGTACGGCCGTACCCTGTCCCTGATCAGTGCAGATTTGAAGCCAGAAAACCTAATTCACAGCCTAGTCTATAAATAAGGGCTCTTAACATGTTACAAAGACCTTTTGACGAATTTCTGAATCAAGAGCCCCCAATTGAGATCTGATAGCAAACCCTTGCCCATTCCAAAGAATTCCTATCTCCTTGAAGCTTGGTGCCATCTCGAATCGCTACCAGAGCTTATGAGGACGTGAAGAACAAGCTTAAGGACCGTCGTCATACCGAAAAGGTATCCCGGTTTAGAATTTATTCTCTTGTTATGGATTGTTTTGAATTCATATATTTGTTTATGTTATTATCATTAGTAATGAATAGCTAAACCCATCACTAGGGGTGATGGCAGATCCTTTACAATACTATTGATGTTTTGTTCTTTAATTATATGAGTTTCTGTTGATTGTTTGAGTATTTTATTCCTATTGTGCTTATTCCAATAAGTCCTGATCACCCTCTATTTAGTTGGCTTAATTGTGGTAATAGGGTCATGATTAGTTAACGGAACCATAGGATAAAAGAACTCGCGCTATACGCCAGATAGTTTAGGGCTTGTTTCTAACCAGTTATTAAGTTAGCAAACCCACCTGAACTTAATGCTTTCCCTTAGTTATTTCCTACACCAAACGGAGTAATTAGTTGGGAGGAAGGCTATTGTACGCAAGGACAGCCTCTAGTAATATAGAGTGGGTGGTTAGTGCTCTTACATGATAGATAACTCATATCAATTGATTAATAAACTCAAGGGTAGAGTATTGGTGAACCCGGTTATCCCTAAGCCCCCATAACATAGTTAAACCGTTCTAGCATTTAATCTGTCTACTGCTTTAATTTCAATTACTTTCAGTACTTTCTTAATCATAATCTTTGCTCGCCTAATAGAATAAAATCATAATAATTCACTGATACTCGCTCATTCTCTGTAGGTTCGACATTCGGAGTCCTAATTATACTTCACTTTTATTACGAGTTACGATCAAGTGCACTTGCCTGAGTCGCAACAAGTTTTTGGCGCCGTTGCCGGGGAATGATTGCGATATTAATCGAATTCTAGATTTTATTCGCATTAGGCATAATTTTATTTAATTATTTAATTTTCTGTTGTTTTTGTTTAATTCTAAGACATTCTAATTTGGTTTTCTTTGGTGTATGCAGACAATGTCTCAACATCCTGAATTGATTTTTGATCATGAAATTGAAAGAACACTC
Source organism: Calophaca sinica (assembly GCA_037113605.1). Classification (NCBI taxonomy): domain Eukaryota; kingdom Viridiplantae; phylum Streptophyta; class Magnoliopsida; order Fabales; family Fabaceae; genus Calophaca; species Calophaca sinica. The sequence goes on along the minus strand of CM073733.1, from coordinate 96,689,941 downwards.
AGATTGTCGAGAAGACAACAGTTAACAATGGCTGAAGAACTAACATTGAACGAGTACTTCACACTAACTATAGATGTGGAAGATAGTGTTAACTATCCGACAATACAGACAAACAATTTTGAACTAAAGCCAGCACTGATCTCTATGGTATCTGCAGTGCAATTCTCTAGCTTATCTTCTGAAGACCCAAATACCCATCTTAAGAGATTTCAAAAGGTTGCTAATACTATCAAATGTGAAGGAGTATCACCGGAGGCAATCAAGTTAAGACTGTTCTCTTTCTCACTGCAAGGGAAAGCATAGCTTTGGTTGGATTCATTCCCATCTAACTCTATTACTACTTGGGAGGACCTAAAAACTAAGTTTTTAAACAAGTACTTTCCTCCCGCAAAATCTACAAAATTGAGAGCTGATATGTCTGGATTCACCCAGAATGAAGGAGAATCAATGCATGAGGCATGGAAAAGATTTCAAGGTTTATTGAGAAGTTGTCCTCATCATGGTTTCACTAAGTGGCAGTAGCTTCAGATTTTATATAATGGGTTCAATATGCAAACTAGAGGAGCTATTGGTGCTGCTTGTGGAGGATCTTTCGGAAAGAAAACACCCACTGAGGCTTTTGATATTATAACTAAAATGGCTCAAAACATTGCTCAGTGGTCAGCTAATGATAGGCAGCCTGGAAAGAAGAACCAGCAAGCAGGTATCTACAAAGTTGAAGCCAACACAGCTCTAGAAGCAAAATTTGAGGCAATGACTAAGAAGTTAGAGACTTTGATGGCAGCACAAACCCAGTCTAATCCTAAAAGTGATTGGGGTTGTATGGCAATTGAAGGACAAATAAAAAAAGTCAATGCTATAGGCCAGAAAGATTTTGACCTAAAATTAGGGATGCAAGAGGCTATGTTAAAATATATGCAAAGACACGGACATCTGTGTATGGGAGTTTTAGCCGGTTTTATGGAGAAGACTGAAGAAAGATTAAAGGCTATAGAAAATAAGACAGTTAAGGCATCTTGCAATTTTTGTGGAGTTACAACTCATGATTCAAAGGACTGCACTGAGGAGGTGAATTTTATTGGGCATAAGCAAAACGACCCATACTCAAGCGCCTACAACCCCGGTTGGAGGAATCACCCAAACTTTTCATGGAAAGATCAAGAGAGATCCCAGGGCCAAAATTAGAATACTTATAAGCCCCCACATATGCAAAATCGTGGCCAGAATGATAAAAGTCCCAGAGAGAATGATATTAGCCATGTTAAGGGACAGATGAATGAGAGGTGTAGCAACTTGGAGAAAATAGTCACTGAGCAAGCAGCATGCCAGAAAACATTGAGTGAACAAATGGCACTTGTGTTGAAAGCAGTGACTCAAAGAGAAAAAAGAGCACTCCCAAGTCAAGCGGAGCCAAATCCCAATGCAAAATGCAAAATGCAATGCAATCTTCATGGAAAAAAAGGAACCAAAAGAGGAAAAGACTCAACCGAGTCTCAGCAGGTAAGTAACTCTTCCAAAGGTTCTAAAAATTCTTGTAAAGATAGGCAAGATAAAAGGTTACTAGAAAAACTTAGAACATTGCCTGTTAATATCCCTTTGACTAAAATTGTCTCTGAAGTCCCTAAATATGTTAAATTTTTGAAAGAAATAATTCCTAACAAAAATAGGATAGAAGATGAGACTATTAGGTTGAATGAGGATTGCTCTGCGATTTTTTTGATGAAATTACCACCAAAGCTTAAAGATCCAGGAACTTTTGCTGTTTCTTGTTCAATTGGTAATAATACATTTAAGGCACTATGTGATTTAGGATCAAGTATAAATTTAATGCCTTTGTCTGTTCGGAAGAAACTGAATTTGCAGGAACTACAACCTACTTATATGTCTCTGCAGTTAGCTGATAGAACTCTTGTTTACCCAAGAGGAATAATAGAAGACATGCTAGTTAAGGTAGAAAAATTTATTTTCCCTGTGGATTTTGTAGTTTTAGATATGGAGGAAGACAAAGACGTTCTTATTATTTTAGGAAGGCCATTCTTGGCAACAAGAAATGCTACCATCCAAGTGAAGAAAAGAACCATGACTCTAAGAATTGAGGATGAGGAAGAAGTATTTAATATATATAATTCTAACAAAATTTCTCCCTCTAGTGCTTCTCGTTGTTTCTTGCAGGATATAAAAGTTGAAAAAGGTAAAGAAGTGCAAGTTGCAGAACAAGATAGTGATTCTATAGAGCAGGATAAAGACATAACCCCCTCTTTGATTTTGGATGCACTATGTATTCCTAAATTTAAAGGACTTGATATTGATGAACCTTCTTGTCATTTATTAAACTTTTATGGCTTGGAAAAATCTAACAATCTTGCAGGAGCCAAAGCTGAATAAATAAAGCTCAAATTATTTCATCTTTCTCTAGGAGGAATAACAAAAGAATGGTTCGCAATATACCCCAAGCACCACTTTTCAAGTTGGGAAGAATTAAAAGAAGAATTCTTAAGAGTTTTCAAATCCACACCAGAAGAAAGAATGGACCTATTCCAATTTTTCAGAGGATCCAAGAAAGACGCTCAAGAGGAATTTACAGATTTTAAATGAGACCAATATTTAATCTCGAAAGTGTTAATTCTACAATTCAAGGGAACCACATGACAAGATCCTGTTGAGCACATGAGACAGTTTTGCAAGAAGATGAGGAATGCAAAGTTTAAAGGCTTATCTCTAGATGAAGCAAAACTAATGACTTTCCCATTCTCATTAGATGAGGAAGTCAAGATTTAGCTTCATCTTCTACTAGTTGAGGAAGTAAAAACATGGAACAACTTGGTGAAGAAATTCATTAAGACCTTTGTACCCAACTTAGAAAAGCCACTTTACATCTGTGCAGACTGTGGATACACAATGAACCCACTAAAAAAGTGCTCAGGGCCTGTTTGGATGGACCACTCAGAAAAAGGTGACTACTTTGCTGTGTTCCCCAATGGTGAGAAGACCAAAGGTAATGTCAAGAACGGGCCATTGCCCGCTGAGGACTAATTTCTAAGTCCTCTGACCCGTCAGGCTCTGGACGTTAAACAAGTGCTTACTAGGAAGCAACCTCAATTACTAACATTTTTTATTTTATGTCTGTTTGTTTTATTGTTATTATTATTTTACTCTATTTTTATTCATTTTAGGAATTTAAAAAAAACAATTATAAAATTTAGAAATCAAATTTTTTTCCAGAAAACCTGTAGGTACGAGCGCACCTTGCACCGTGTACGCCCGTACCACACGACTCCATCTTCAAAAACGCGGAGATCAGACAGGTACGACCACTCATAAACTAGGTACGGACGTACCCCGTGTCCAGAGGCTAAATAAAAGGTAAACAGTGAGAGGTAAGGGCGTACCTCCACATCGTACGCCCAAAACCTCTCCATTCGAGAACTCTCTTCTCTCATTCTCTTCGCATTTCCACTCACAAGATCATTCAGGTACTGATTCTAAACTCAATTTGTGGATTGATTGGCTGCTTTACTGGTTATTTGAAGTTTTTAGTTAGTTTGGGTTTTTGGTTTTGTTTAATTCTAACTTTAGGTAATTAGGAGTAGTTTTTGTTTGGTTTTGCATGCTTAGAGACCCTAGGAATGATTAGAGACTTATAATCTAGGCTTAAAAATGAGAAAATCTTATCGTAGGATAGATTTTTTACAAAACCATAGCACAGTACGGCCATACCTATCAAGAATAAGCCGTACTAAAGGCCGTACTGGCGGCCTTAGGATTGAAGACTGATCTCGGAGTTCGTGCCAGAGCTAGAGCTACGATGATTGAGATGGAGCCCATTGGACTTCAGACCGTTCTCAACATCAGTGTTCTGCGGAGATTGGGGCACGAGGACTATGCGGTCATTAGACCGGAGGAGCTAGCAGCAGCAGCAGCAGGACGAGGCTGCAGATTTTGTCCCCCTAGCAGAGGAGCATCCACCACCACCACCGCCACAGCTTCAGCCAACAGCACAGGGCCACTCCTATGAGGATGCCATGATGCGTCTTGACCAGATGCACTCCAACTTTATGGAGCATAGGACACATGTGGACCAGCAGCTGATACTTATTTTAGAGCACTTTCAGCGCATCCAGCCTTTTCCTCCTGCCGAGTGATGCGGGACCTTTCTTTATTTTCTCTTTTAGTACTTAGGCTTTGCTTTTGTATTAAAAAGATATATATATATATATATATATATATATATATATATATATATTGGCACACTCGTGGGATACACATTTTATTTTATTGCATTGTTTTTATTTTATTTTATTTTATTAGTATATTTTTCTTTTATTATGATCTAAACTTCTTAGTTTTGTGTTGCACAGTTCTTCCGCCACTTACCAGCTCCATCGGTATTGTGACAAGAAAACGGAATATTTTGCCAATATCCCCATCCAATTTGCTCGTGATATTTTTCAGAGGGGAGTCTCTTTCCACATTCTTTTATAGCACTTACTTTTAAATTTTTATCTTATATTATTGTGTTTGTTTTAAAATAGTCGCAGTGGAGACACTGCTAGAAATAAGTGTGGGGAAGAAGCTTTACATTATACTTATTACTTGGCTGTGCTTATAATGCTTACAATTATAGAAGAACTTCAAATTTTTTGCTGATTTTGGGGCTATACAATTTTTTTATGACAACTTTTGATTGAATCAATTCGTTGCTAGTTGTGAAATTTACTGAAAATTAGCATTGAAGTTCTGTGAGTTTGACTTTCTGTGTAAGCTATTAAATGTGAGTTTTGAGCCTGAAATAAGAGGCAACATCATGTTTTTGTCTCTCTTCTTTGTTGAGTGATATTTTTCATGGAATGTGCATTCTAGAACTTGTTCCGAGACCATTACAAAGCAAATATGAATTTATTTGCATGTGAATTTGAAAAGGGCAATTTTTAGGAATTCTTTAAGCCATTACCATTTGAATATATTATCCCACTAGTTGCCCACTTTTGAGCCTAAAAGTATTATATTTAATTTCTTTGGTACCCTTCTTGTTTTTATTGATTATCTTCTGTGAAGTCAATCTTGGAAAAATTTTATTTGGGAGCAAATAGTGGCAAAAATTTATCGAATAATGTTGCAAAGTCCCTTTTATTTGTTTACAAAAAGAGAAGGCTTATGAATTTGTTCCCCTCCTAATTTTTAAAAATGATTGATTGCTGCATAATTGCATGAAAGGAGGAAAGGAAAAAGGAAAAAAAAAACGAAAAAAAAGAAAGAGCATTGAAAAAGAAAAAGAAAAAAATTTTGTGATAATACTCATGCCATCATAAGTTGCAAAAAGAAAATATTTTGATTGAAAAATTGGGATTATTTCCTACTCTTGAAAGTGAAAAAGAATTAGGTTGCTTATTTTGGTTAATTTGTTTCTGACTCTTTGTATGACCTTTTCTTTCTGTTATCATACCAAACATTATTACCTTGGCCCCATTACAACCAATAAAAGACCTTTATTCCTCTTTTGCATGTCTTATAGGTTCTAATAGTAGAGTTTTTAGTCAATGTACAAGCCTATGGCAATGCCTTTTCATTTGAAAAATCTGAGTGTTAATGACTATGCCTATAAACACTTTGAGATTGGTAAGAGTGACTTAAAAATCACATATTGTTAGCTTATTTGAACTTAAACCTCTAATTGGGCACTCTATTGACATACATGTTTTGTGATATCATATTGTTGTCTCACTTCTTTTTCTGTCCCTATTCAGTAGAATTAGTTTTTCTTACTATAATTAACCAAGTAGTTTGCTTGAAGGCAAACAAAGTTCAAGTGTGGGGATGTGTTAACACACCAATTTGTCTATATTTATAGGGCATTTTTAGTATCTAATTACACCATTTTGCACTGGTTACTGCACAAAGGTACTCATTTATTTCTTATTATGCAGAAATATCATGAAGACACTACTTGGAGCAAAAGATGCGAAAAAGGACAAAAAATTGGCTAGTTTTGGAGAGTTTTAGCACTATTGGACAAGCGGTACGGCTTGACCTACCAACGGTACAGCCGTACCTAGAGCAGAATCCTAGTAAGGGCGTACCCCCTCAGTCTGTACCACCTGACGCCGATAAAATAGTCCAGTACGGCCGTGCCAAAGGCAGTACAGCCGTACACAAGTGATGTCAAGGCAACAACTCGAACGTCATCTACGAAGCTCGGTACGGCCGTGTATATACTCTATACGGCCGTACCCCGTCCCTGATCAGTGCAGATTTGAAGCCAGAAAGCCTAATTCGCAGCCTAGTCTATAAATAGAGGCTCTTAACATGTTACAAGGACCTTTTGACGAATTTTTACGTCAAGAGCCCCCTATTGAGATCTGATAACAAACCCTTGCCCATTCCAAAGAATTCCTATCTCCTTGAAGCTTGGTGCCATCTCGAATCGCTACCGAAGCTTGTGAGGACGCGAAGAACATGCTTAAGGACCGTCGTCATACCGAAAGGGTGTCCCGGTTTAGAATTTATTCTCTTGTTATGGATTGTTCTGAATTCATATATTTGTTTATGTTATTATCATTAGTAATGAGTAGCTAAACCCATCACTAGGGGTGATGGGGGATCCTTTACAATACTCTTGATGTTTTTTTCTTTAATTATATGAGTTTCTATTGATTGTTTGAGTATTTTATTCCTATTGTGCTTATTCCAATAAGTCCCGATCACCCTTTATTTAGTTGGCTTAATTGTGGTAACAGGATCATGATTAGTTAACGGAACCATAGGATAAAATAACTCACGCTATACGCCGGATAGGTTAGGGCTTGTTTCTAACCAGTTATTAAGTTAGCAAACCCACTTGAACTTAATGCTCTTTCCCTTACTTATTTCCTGGACCGAACGCAGTAATTAGTTAGGAGGAAGGATATTGTACGCAAGGACAACCTCTAGTAATTTAGAGTGAGTGGTTAGTGCTCTTACATGATATATAACTCATATCAATTGATTAATAAACTCAAGGGTAGAGTATTGGTGAACCCGGTTATCCCTAGGTCCCCCATAACATAGTTAAACCGTTCTAGCATTTAATCATCTCATCGCTTTAATTCCAATTACTTTCAGTACTTTCTTAATCATAATCTTTGCTCGCCTAATAGAATAGAATCACAGTAATTCACTGGTACTCGCTCATTCTCTGTGGGTTCGACATTCGGAGTCCTAATTATATTCCACTTTTATTATGAGTTACGATCAGGTGCACTTGCCTGAGCCGCAACACTGATCTGTCAAGTCACCACTCTGCATCTTCTGCATACTTTTAGTCTCAAATTCCTCATTCTTCAGTGAGCTATGAAGTCAGGATGTTGGCCACTGTGCTGTTTTTCCTTTCTTCCTGCTCTCTTTGTTATGGTTCAGTCCCTGTAATTCCACTATTTCCCCTTCCAAGGAAAACTCAGAGTCATTTCTTCCCAATCAAAGGTTACTTTACCAAATTTTCGGATCCTTGTTGCCCCCAATATCAAATCCAGGTCTCCCAATTCCAAAACATATGCATCAACCAAGGTAGTGAACTTCCCTAATTAGACCTCCAAGTTGCGGCACTTTCCCACTGTGGTGACCCGATGACCATCACCCAACTTCACCCCCATAGCTCGACCCGACTCTATGGTTAAACCCAAAGCCATCGCTACTTGAGGAGCAATGAAATTGTGGCTTGCACCACTATCAGCCAACACCTAAATGTCGATTCCCATCAACTTACCCTCCAATCTCATAGTTGTAGGTTGTTTCACAGCTTTCACCATTTCTGTAAGCTCAAACATTCCCAACGCATTATATTCGATAACAACCTCCTCTTCTTCCTCCTGAACTTCAATGGCGATAACCTCTCCTTCATCATTTATCATTTCATCACCACCCTGCTCTCGACACCGAAAACACAGACCCTTAACCTTGCGATCCATTAGCTCCGAATATAGCAAATGGCGGATTCCTCTGCTTCGAAACTCGTTTCCCCATCCAGCTTCATCTCTCCCCTGTCGCACTGAGTTGGGGCTTGCTACAGAGTTTGAATTGGACCCAGATTGGGCCGATCTTGATGAATGGTTATTCGCGGGCCCATACCCATAATTTCCCTTATTTTGACCCGGGTTAAAAACTGACCCGGTACCACTCCTTCCACCAAAATTATAGCTCGAGCGAACCCGCTTTTTCCACCCGAACCTGGATCCGCTTCTTTTAATCCCTTTCCGTGTTGCGCTCCTCCTCCGCCTCGATGAAACAGAGACCCACGAAGCTCTGTTTCGACGTAGCGTGCCATTTTCATGGCTTGGACACGAGATCGAGGGTTGAGGGTTTGTACCTTCAAGCGGATTTCTGGTTTGAGACCTCCAGAAAAATACCCAAGGTATTGATCCTCAAGAAGACGACCTACATGCGAAGACACAAATTCGAACTCTGTGATATACTCTTCCACATCACCTACTTGCTGTAAATCTTTCAGTTCCTCAAACGGGTTGTTGCTTTTCCTTCAACCATATCGCTCATTCAAAGCCTTCTTCAGTTTGGACCATGTGAGGTTATCCTCTGTTTCGCGTAGCAAGTTGAACCAGTGTATGGTGACGCCTTCCATACACACCTTCACCAATCGCACCTTCACTTCCTCCGACGACCCTTGTACCTCGAAATAGGTCTCCGCACGAGTGATCTACCCAACTGGATCTTCACCGTCAAATGGTGGCAGTTCAACCTTCTTCATTGCCATTCTGTATTCAGTCACCGAGTCTTCGCTATACGAGCCGGGAGAACCCTCCTCCGGGGGACGTCGCTCATGCAATTTCGCGAACTCTGCCATCATGGAGTGGCGAAATTCCTCCAATGTTAGATTCAAGGAATTCTCCAACGTCTTCACGGAACTCTCCATCATCGCCATCCTGACTTCCAATGCATAAACTCTCTCAGCCATTTTTGGTTGCATGGACAGTTCGCCGTAACGCTAGCTCCGCCTCGAGTATCCGGCAAGTCGGACCAATGATGGAAATAGGGGAATAACAGAAGTAGCAAACAGGCAAGTTCAATATAATAGTAACAGATTTATGGAGTATAATGTTGTGTTTGTATTATTGAAATGGAAAATGAGCTCAACAGCTAGTACAGAGAAAAAGATAGAATATCCCAGAGCCTAGGCTCTTAACCAGAGAATAATCTCCTCTAACAAATTACCCAAAAGTCAGAATGATTACCCCCCAATTCTCTATTGCGTGATATACCCCTCTAACTGAATCACATGGGGTCCTTTGCCACCTCACTAACTGTTTTCTCTCTCCTATTCCTTCTAGAATAAACCCTCCAAATAATAGGCCTCTTCGAAGTCAGGGCCAAGTCAGTCCCAGGGCCACAGTTCCTATCATGCCATCAAAAGGTGTAAGGGATATTTTAGCAGCTTTGGCCGAATGAGGAATATTACTAAAGGAAACAGCAACAGTGTTAGAGAAATAGTGGTACATGAAGGTGGCAAACTCAGTTGCCATGGTAGAGTATTGCTTTTCAAGATGAATTTGCATTTCCTCTCTTTGATTGAGACATTGATTGAGAAGTTCTTTTGATTTGTTGTTAGATTTATCGGGCTTAGGAGGCATGGTGAAATGAAAGCACCAATGATAATGTTAGGAATGGGGAAAACTACTTTAGAGTAGTAGAAACTCCAGAAAAGAAAAGAGAATTTTGAAGGAGATCCGAGTTTTAATTTTTCTGCCTTTTTCATTCATAATTCGATTAATTTTAGGAGTGTCTAAATGCAATACATGCAGATCACTTGACAAGTGTATAGTGATTACTACATGGCCTGAAACAAACTGAGAATCTAATAAGTAGTAGAAAGGAATAAATTGCAACGGAATGGATAACAATTTTCAAAAGGGAATCCCATGAGTGCTAAGCTGGCATAGAGCATTTGTCATGTAACTTAAGAGAAATCCTTCATCCAACTTCGTATCTTTCTAACTCTTTGGGGCCTCAGGGTTTTGGGCTCAAGTGAATTCTATGGCCCATTTACTGCAACTGGTTCATTGTCTAGAGTAGAGTTCAATGAAGTTCCTAACCTAGAGCCTCATCACAATCCTCCAATTTGCAACCGAAGAAGTTTTCCAACATCAAAAGCAGTAAAGCTCTATTGCTATTCAATCAAAATCAAAAGAAGCAGGACGAGAAAGAGGAAGAGATGAGTTTCATAGGTGTCAAATGCAGAGAGAAAAATGGAATTGGCTTGCAATTTCCCAAAATATTAGATTTATGATGCATGGTGGACTTAGGGTTGTCTAACCTAATCTTCACATTTGTTTATGTATAGCTTTATCCAAACAGAGGCTTAATTCTTTTTGGTTGTTATTTGTCCTCCATTAATGTCATGAGTATAGGACTTGAGACTAAATAGACTCATTGAATAATTATAACTATCTAGTCACAACAATTAGCGGCAAATTTACTCCACTAGTGTACTTTGACCACAAAATTACGTATTTGAGGTAACTTAGTTTTTATTTACCTGTCTAGTGTAAGTCAAGATTACCAGTCACGATTTACTTTTTTTTATGAGTCACGGTTGGCAACCACGATTTATGTTTTTTTTATATGAGTCGTGAATGCAATTCACGATTTACACTATTTTTTTATAAGTAATGATTTTGGTTCACGACACACCTTTTTTTATTTTTTTACATAAGTTGTAAATGTTATTCACGACACATCTTTTTTAATTTTTTTATATAAATCGTGAATGAAACCTTACTCTTTTCTCTTTTTTTCACTTAAACCCTAATTTTATTATAAACCCCTAATTTTTTGAATAACAAAGCCCTAATTATAGAAAAGTGATGTGTGAACAAGATTAAACCCTAATTTCTTTAATAACAAAACTCTAATATGTAGGAATAAATATTACAGATGCATTAAAAACAAAGGCAAATATTACACATGCATTAAAAACAAAGGTAAATATTACATCCATGAAATCAAAATTCATAGCTTAAGCATTTGTCTCTTTATAAGGACAATTACTTCTATTATGTCCCCAATGCGACAATAACCATTTTTTTTCCTGATTTGGAACCGTTTCATCCATCTCATTATGTATCCAAGAAGTCTTTGGTCTCCCTATGGTATCCCTTCGCATGAGAGGATTAGGCTTCAATGTAGAACCTGTATATGGTGGCCAATATTCTTCATCTCCAAGAGGATGGAACTCATGTTGATAAACCTTGAAGATATTCTCCGGTCTGTATATTGGGTCAATATAAACCTGACAATCCACATTGGAATAGGCACACGACGCAATGACATGTGAACAAGGATACCTCAATGCTTGAAATTCTCCACAATCACACCATCAATTGTTTAAATTAACCCTGCATATCATTGCACGTCGGTCGACATGTGGATTTGTCATCTCTTCTACCTTGAACTCTGATGACACCTGGTATAACTACGAACACGGTGAGAGCTTGCTAGGCGCCTATTTTCAAGCAATGTTGTTGATAGCTCCTCACAGAAAATATGTCCTGCACTTATCATGTTAAGTTGATAAACCCCAATTTTGCCTAAATTATTGAGGTATTTTGAGTATAAAATATTATAATTATGTTTCTTATTAGATAAGATATGCTCACTATTTCCTCATTTGTGCAGATAAGTAAAAAAGGCAATATGGGAAGTAAAAGATTTAATTCTGGCAAGTTTTGAGCATATTTTGGTGATTATGTACATTCAATACGGTTTTACCTAAAGTTAGTACAACCGTACCTAACTGCACACAACAGTAGGGGTGTACCTCATGGTTAGTACAGCCTGACGTCGAAGAAAAAGTCTAGTACGGTCGTACCAAAGGCAGTACGGCCGTACCCAAAGCAGTAAGGTCGCACCTAGTGCAGAAGTACGGCCCAACGCCGAGACTAAAATTCAGTACGACCGTGTATAAAGATGGTACGACCATACCTAGGCCCATATCACACGGATTTGAAGCCAGTTTGACCTAGTGCGTAGTAGAGCCTATAAATAGGCATTCTCAACCCGTTTGGAGAAAGTGGGGGGCTTTTGGTTTTGATTTTGCCTCTTGCCGCTTGTCTCTTGTCTTTTATTTTCTTTTATGATTTCTTGTTTGGATTCTTTAGCTAAATCCATCACTAAGGGTGATGGGTGATCTTTTACTATGTTTTTTATATTTATTTAGTTAATTATATGAGTTTCCTATTATCCTGTTGATTGTATTGTTGTTAGCACGCTTAATCATATAAGACTTGATCACCCTTTAATAAGTTAATTTAATTGAAGGTGATCGTATCACAATTAGTTAACAAAAATCTAGGAATAATTGAACTCGCTAATTATGTCGGATCAAGGATAATTGCTTGTTTCTAATCAGTTATTGAATTAACAATTCCACTGTTGCTTAATGCTCTTCCTTCTATTTATCTTGGCATGATTATTGGGAATATTAGTTTGGGAGAAGACTGTTAATATTGCATGATCATTGGGTATTAATAATATTAGAGTGAGAGATTAGCTTTCAACCAGGAAATATAGCTCATAGTAATTAACTAGTAAATTCAGGGACTAAGTATTGATGAACCCGGTTCCTTAGGTTTCCCATAATTGACTTTAACTTGTTCTTGTGAATTACCTTATCTTTGTCTTATTTCGATTTGATTGTTTACGTTCGTAAAACCACAACTTTCGTTCGTCTAAATAACTTAAGATCTTTATTACATTAGTACTCGTGCTTTCCCTGTGGGTTCGACATTCGGAGTCTTAAATATACTTCACTCTATTACGAGTTACAATCAGGTGCACTCGCTTGGGCCGCAATATAAGTGTTTTCACCCCTTCATCCACAAAAATGAAGTCAGCCTATAAAATATAGTCTTCACTAGGGCTGTGGTGGGTAACGCTTGTGCTCCTTTTAAAACTGAATTCAAGTAGTTTGCAAGATTGGTAGTCATATGCCCATATCTTTTTCCTCCATCACAAGCCCGAGTCCATTTCTCTTTTAGGATATTATCTAGCCACTCAGAAGCTTGTCTGAATTCTGATCTCATGGCAAGAAGTTTTGCCTCAAATCGTGATTGATGAATCTCATATCCTACAAAAATATGAGAATGATGAGTAAATCAATTGGCAAGAATAAGTGAAAAAAATAATGACAACTTAAACATTTAACTCCTTACTCATATTGATGACATTTTTTTTAGATCCGAAATTTGAAATTTTTTATTGAAGTTGCTTGCAATATGTCGAATACAATAAACTGATTGTACGTTTGGCCCAACCCACCTAACTTGTTCGGATTTCAAAGCTGCCAGTAAACCTTTTCCTCTGTCTGATATTATGCATAAATTTGGTTGTGGTGTGACAAACATGCGCAAATTATATAAGAACCATGACCATGCTTCTTTTGTCTCTCCTTCAAAAATTGCATATGCAATTGGAAGGATGTTACGATTTCCATCTTGTGTGAAAACGACCAATAGTGTACCACGATACTTTCCAGTTAGAAATGTTCTGTCCACTTGAACAATTGGTTTGTAGTATGGAAACCCTTCAATGCATGACTTAAATTCCTAGAACACACGTTTAAGTACCATACTCTCAAGGTCTTCTACACCATCGACAATATAAGGGGTCAACTTGTATTTCACTCGGACAGATTAAAAAAAAAAAGAATGGCACCGAATCGCATAGCACACTTTAACACATAATATTTCACTCTAACTCACTTTTTTTTTCAACACATAACTTACGAATCTTGCATAGTAACTGGCCTTGAGAATCTTGCATAGTATCACACACTTAATCATGCAAAGCTTTGCATGACAAGAATCTTGCATAATATCACACACTTAAAGCATGATGAGATATCACACTTGCTTCACACTTAAAGCATGATGAGAATCTTTCAGTTAAATTCACGGGTTGCATTTTAATTCACTTGTTGCATTTTAACAATAAGGTAATGGGTTCTTCAATAGTTCAAGTCAAAAGAGACTATAACTATGGGTTTTTCATATTTATAGAGTGCATCTAATTACTCACATTTATAAGCTAGCACGCCATCCACTTACTCATATCTTCATCTTAACTTTTTCAACAAATATGGATCAAATGGGACCAGGTCCGTTTGATGAATCACTTTTAAGATTTCAGAATAATCATGTTTCTTCAATAATATGGGCTCAAGAAGAGAGACCGATTCGACCAAAGCATCACCTTGTATGGGGTCCACCAGAAGATCAACGCCTAGAAGACCTAATGCAACAGACTGCTTTTGGTCGTGCTATGTCGTTCGGACAAGTGCGTATCAACGCTCACCTAATTACGACATTGGTTAAGCGATGGAGAATGGAACAACAAACTTTTCATTTTCCATATGGAGAAGTAACCATAACACTAGATGACAATCATATGCAGCTTGGTCTTCCCACTGATGGTGTCGTTGTCACTGGAACCACCTCTGCCGAATGGGGCATTATTTGTACAAATCTACTGGGGGATAGCCCATTCCCAGCCTTTGTCAAGGGAGGTAGTGTTAGCTTAACTTGGTTAGAGTCTCAGTTCACACATCTGCCTGATCATGCAAATCACAATGTGGTTGTCTGTAACGACCCGTTTCCGGACCGCTACCAAGCTCAACTAAACCTGTATGCGATGCGTTTTAAAACGGTACTCTTGTGCCTTTTAAAAAATTACGGTATATATATATTTTTTTTTATCCAGCTAGTGCACATCAGAGTAATTACAACTTTTCGAAACATGGTGCAACTAAGACACAAGACTTAAATTCTAATAAAACATACATGCATAATATACATATATACCACTCGAAATGATAATGTATACAAAATACAGAGTAGTAAATGTACAAAGAGATACACCTAAGATATGACGACTTCAAGAGAGCAATCATACCCTGGGGGTACTTCCGGCAGACTCCCACGCAGGGCTACTCCAAAGTAAACCGCCATCTACCTGTAATAACAAAACATAACCGGCCCAACTGGTCACAACCACTATACACAAAAACATAGACAAAGCAAATCACGACAAGTAGAGGTCGTCGCCCGGATCCTCGTCGAGATCCTCCTCGCCATCATCTGTTTGTCGAGTTCCTGCGCCCTCGACCTGCTTTGGGTAACCATCATGGATTGAAGGCACCACGGAAAGGTCAACTTCTCAACAAATCAAGATAATCCAGGCATAAAGAAATAAGTAAACACAAAGTATAACATTCACCAAACGTGACTCAACCATCTCACTTTAGACTCGACTCAACTCGCTATCCATTTCCTCTCGACTCGACACTTTTCCGGAATGCACACGCCGCATCGTATCTTTGGAAAGTCGGTGAAGCCTTGGGATCTTCGCTCTCCCTAGGGCCGATCAACTCAGGTCCCATAGCGTGGCGACGCTTAGAAGTCCCCATAAACGGAAAAGGGGACCTAGCACCCTCTCCGCTATCCGGGTCGCAACTTCAAACGCCAACGACTCGCTAAGCTCTCTCACTCAATGAACAATTCGCCGCATACGATATTCAAAGAGTTAAACGCAAGATATTCAACCGCATGTCAAATAAAAAGAGCAGGCTCAACATGAAGAAACGCAATTCAACAGCAATACACAATTCGTGGCATATATTCAATCATAACACAACACTTCAAGCTCGACACAAATCAAGGAATCCATACATAGGAATATAACAATAAAAATCCTAGAATGTCTAGAAGTGCCCTTACGAACTCCAAGCTACGGCGTCACGCTGGCCCTCAATCGAGCTCGACAACGACCTCGACACGCACTGGCCCTCAACTGGATCCCACTTTGCTCCCACGCCCTCGGGTTCGCTCTCCCGTACACCTCGATTCTGAAATCACACGATCTCGGGAATCAGACTTCCTAATACAAGCACAATTTAGTTCCATCTATGGGTTCTAATAGCACTTAGCTCTCATTACCCCAATCTTAACTACAACCCAAGTAAATATTAAAACTCCTTTTCTCTAATAATTTTATTAAAACTTCTTTCATACATATCATCAGACAAAGCCATTTTTCCTAAGTATTAACTCAAGCTTAAAATCAAGTAGCATATTAAGCACTAATTAATCAAAATCTAAGTTTATGTTTTCTGAAAAATATTTTCATCATGAAGAAGAAAACCTATCAATATGACATGATTTGGAAGCATAAAAACTAGCTAAAATGGAGGGAAGAAGTGGCGCTAAACAGTAGCATGAAGGAAGAGAAAATTCTGTTTTTCATACCTCAAATGATGGTCGAGATGGTGATATATGTCGAGAAGATGATAAGAAACAAGGTTGATGAAGAAAGTTTGTGCAAAGACTCAATAAAATCCAAGGTTCTTCGATGGAAGTTTTAGAGAGGAAGAGGAAACTTAGAGAAGAAGAAAGAAGAAAAGAGAAAGTGAGGGTTGTGAAGGGCTGATCGTGATATACAGCTGGTAAAGAAACCATTTAAATGAATTTTTCTTTTTAAAATAAAAACACAAATAAGTGACGTGTAACTACTGTTATGAGATGCTAATCCCATCAATCATTCTACCCATCTAATCTCTCCTTTCTCATGATTACCCTCTAATCTATAGGTTAAAGATCTAAAAACACAGCGACGAGAACTGCAAACCGATAATATAAATTTATAAATATTACAAACAATATAATCATTAACGCTAAATAACGTTCGTAAAATACGAGTGTTACAGTCTCGACACGAGGTCGATCAGGGTGCTTGTGCAAGCGCACAAGGTTCTAACGCGAGTTCGTGCACGCGGCCTCCTCAGTTCGGTACGCGACCTCATCAGCTCGACATATGACCTCGGCACGCGATCTTGGCACGGGATCTCGACACGAGGTCTTGGTACGAGGTCTCGACAGGAGGTCTCGATAGGATGTCCTAATACGAGGTCGATCTCGTCCTCAGGTGTTACAATCTCTCCCTCTAAAAAAAATTTCGTCCTCGAAATTGCAAATAAGATTCTTACCGCGGAAAAGTTCAGGGTACTGAGTCTTCATCTTCTCCTCCAGCTCCCAAGTCGCATCTCCAGTCTTCTGATCCCACACAACTTTGACAAGTTGAATCTCTTTGTTCATAGCTGTTTGGCTTTCCTGGTCAACAATTCTTCTTTGGTGATGCTTGAAAGATAGGTCGCCCTTCGCTTGAATCATATCAGGTTCGATAACATGAGAAGGGTCGGAAATATACTTTTATGGCGTGAGACGTGGAAGACGTCATGAATGTTTGACAAGAAGGGTGGCGAGGGCAATCGATATGCCACCGGGCCGTCTGACGCAGAATCTGGTAAGGTCCAATAAATTTAGGGGTAAGTTTCTTGGACTTGATCGCTCGACCAACTCCAGTAGTGGGGGTGACTCTAAGAAATACATGTTCTCCTTCTTCGAACTCTAGCGGTCGACGTCCTTGGTCGGCATAACTCTTCTGTCGGCTTTGAGACGTTCGCATCCTATCTCTGATCAAACGGATCTTCTTCGTAGTCTGCTGGATCATATCTGGTCCCACAACAGAACGCTCGCCATCCTGGTACCAACAAATAGGCGTCTGACACTTCCGTCCATACAGTGCTTCAAAAGGTGCCATTCCAATACTCGCATGGAAACTGTTATTGTAGGTGAACTCCACCAATGGTAAGACGTCGTCCCAACTTCCTCGGTGATCTAAGGTACACGCTCGCAACAAATCTTCAAGCGATTGGATCGTTCTCTCGATCGGCCGTCGGTTTGGGGATGATATGCCGAAGCTAAGCCTCGAGCTCGGTTCCCATCGCTTCTTGCACTTCCCTCCAAAAATGAGACGTGAACTTCGGATCTCGGTCCGACACGATTGAAGAGGGTATACCATGAAGTCGCACTATCTCCGCGATGTAGATCTCCGTCAGCTTTTCCACGTGGTACGTCGACCTCACTGGCAAGAAATGAGCAGATTTGGTCAATCGGTCGACGATCACCCAAATCGAATCATTCTTCTTCGCGTCTTCGCAAACCTACAACGAAATCCATGGAGATCTTGTCCCATTTCCATCTTTGATGCGTCAGCGATTGTAGCATTCCCGCTGGTCGTTGGTGCTCCACCTTCGCTCGACACGTTAAACACGAGCTACGTGCTCGACCACTTGCTTTTTCATTAGGACCACCAAAAATGCTTCTTCAAGTCTTGATACATCTTCGTAACTCCTGGATGAATACTAAAGTTGCTCTTATGCGCCGTCAAGTATTAACTTTCTCGGCTCGCTACGTTAGGTACACACACTCGGCCATTGCACCTTAAAATGTTGTCCGCCCGACTTTGAATTCTCGCTTTCCCTTGCGCTTATCAATGTATCTTCTCTTGCGAAGTTCGTCATGAACCTCTTGGTCTCGATCTCGCCCAATAATCATTAGAAATGGTAAGCATACCAAATCTCGGCTTCCGGGTGAAACTTCCACACTCGACTTCAAGTCTCGGAACTTCTCGAGCATCTCCAACTCCTTGATCATCATTCTTTGAGGCTAAAGCGCTCTTTACGCTCAATGCATACGCTACTACGTTAGCCTTACCAGGGATGGTATTCCAACGTAAAGTCGTAGTCCTTGAAATTACGTCCATCTTGGCGCGCATGTTGAACTCTTTCGATCGAACAGGTACTTCAAGCTCTTGTGATCGCTGAAAGCGATAAGAGTGCTCCCATAAAGGTAGTGTCTCCATATCTTCACTCAAAAACCACCGCTAACTCCAAATCGTGAGTAGGGTAGTTTCTCTCGTGAATCTTAAGTTTGTCTTGAAGCATACGCTACCACTTTCCGATGTTGCATCAAAGACGCATCCCAAACCCTGGTGTGACGCATCGCAATAAACCTCGTAAGGCTCTTACGGTTGAGGCAAAATCAACACAGCACCGTCGCCAAGAGCTCCTTCGATCTTTGAAAACCGGATTCGCACTCCTCGATCCAGGCAAAGGTTGATCTTTCCTCGTAAGCGTGGTAAAGAGGCGCGACAATCTTCGAAACCTTTAATGAATCTTCGATAATAGCTCGCTAAGCCAACAAAACTCGATATCGTTGATCGTCTCATTGTTCCCACGCTTAGCACAGGCTTCAATCTTAGTTGGATCCATTATTCCTTCTTTGGAAATCACGTGTCCAAGAAAATTCACCTCTTCAAGCCAAAATTCACACTTCGACAGGTTGGCATAGAGTTGCTTCTCTCGTAATATCTGCAATACTCGGCGTAGGTGTCCTCCATGCTCTTCTCTGTTCCTCGAGTAGATCAATATGTCGTCGATGAACACTACAACGAACTGATCCAAAAACGAATGGAAAATCCTGTTCATATAGTCCATAAACACAGCTGGCGCATTTGTCACTCCAAACGGCATCACCAAATACTCGTAGTGACCATACCTAGTCCTGAAAGCTGTTTTGGGGACATCTTCCTCCTTCACGCGAATCTGATGATAACCAGACTTCAAATCTATCTTGGAAAAGATCGCCGCTCCACGAAGTTGATCCATCAAGTCGTCAATACGGGGTAACGGATACCGGTTCTTCACAGTAACCTTGTTGAGCTCGCGGTAGTCCACGCACAGCCTTGATCGTCCATCCTTCTTCTTAACCAACAACACTGGAGCTCCCCACGGTGACACGCTCGGTCGTATGAATTGCTTTGACTCCAAGTGTTCGATCTGGGACTTCAGTCTTTCATCTCGGCAGGAGACATCCTGTATGGCGCTTTGGAAATCGGTCCTGTTCCTGGAATCAACTCGATGGAGAACTCGACCTCTCGCACTGGTGGTAACCCTGGCACGTCTTCGGGGAAAACGTCCACAAAGTCACACACTACTGGTACATTCTTCACTTCGACCTGTTTGGAAAACTTCAACTAGCGGATACATGTATTCTCTAGTTCCTTCTTGCAAAGAAACTCCAATATGTTGTAGAAAGATAATTGGAGACTCCAAGGTGCAGGGAAAATTACAGCTTTACGGACACGATCCAAGAGGACATGGTGGTGTGACAACCAATCCATCCCGAGGATGACATCTAAGCCCCAAGAGGCAAACAAACCAAATTGACCACAAACTTTCTACTCGAATAACCACTACACAATTAAGACATGCGGTGTTTGTGACTAAGGTTTTAGCATTTGGGGTTGTAACTACCAATTTGAGCAGTAAAGCGATCCTGATCAAGTTCAAATGGTTCACACAATCAGAGGAAATAAAGGAATGGGTTGCACCCGAATCAAAGAGAACGGATAAGGATTTACCCTTAATCTCACATTCACCTTGAATAAGATCATCAGCTCGCTCTGCTTCCTCACCGCTCATGCAGAAGACTCTGCCTTTAGCTACCTGACGCTTCCCTTTGGCCTTTGCCGCAAGCATTGCCGGTTCAGCTTTAGGTGTGGGACAATCCTTGGCAAAATGCCCTGGCTTCTTACAGTTGAAACATACCTCCTCCTTCTGAGTGCAGTCACTCGCATAATGTCCTGGCCTTCCACAACGATATCAAGTCACCTCGGCACCGGTCTGACCTCCGCTTCTCGCTCCCTGGGTCATCGGACGATATTATCCCCTGTTGTTGTTCCCCTGAGGTCGGTTGTAAGGCTTCTTCTGCAGTTGTTTCTCCTTCTGTGTAAACCTCTACCCCGCACTCTGGGGTCTCACCGGTCCGCCTACAACAGTTTTCTTCTTGTGGCTTCTTAAACCCTCTACCTCAACACAACGATCTATCAGCTCTTGTAGATTCCTGATCCTCAGTGACACCACCGACTTCTGAATGTCAAATCTTAATCCCCGTTGGAACCTCTCACTTAACCATCCTTGGTCAGCTCGATCACGAAATGGACTGAAATACCTCGCCAGTGACTCAAACTTGGTGCATGCTCGAACCTTTGTCATCTTTGCCTTGTTGTAGTTGAAGAAACTCTTGCTCCTTCTCAGCTCGTGCAGTATCTGGGAAGTATTTGTCCAAGAACCTTCCACGAAAGAGCTCCCAAGTTATTGTTGGAATCAAGTGGATTCAGAAACAATAACCCTTAATTGTTTTGATGATAACAAAAGATTAAGAGAACAATTTATTCTCTAACATGGTTATAAGTGTGCAGAAAGTATTTATATTCGGAAAAATTCTGCTTCAGAAGACTTAGTGAAATCTTGAATTTCACTCTGGAAAGCCCGGCTCTGGCTCTGGTTCTTGGCACATACACTCTGTTTGGTCAACGCTCTGGTGTAAGTCAACGCTCTGGTAGATCAGTCTAAGAGACTACACTCTGTTTGGTCAACGCTCTGGTGTAAGTCAACGCTCTGGTAGATCAGTCTAAGAGACTACACTCTGTTTAGTCAACGCTCTGGTCTTCAGTCAACACTCAACAGATTGTGTTATATGTGCTCTATGACAGACTTAGTGCTTTCCTACACGATTCTGTCATTTGATAGCCCATTAAATTCTACACACAAGAATCTGGTGATCTGTGAAGCTCAGTTCTGATAGTAAAATTCAAGTACCTTGTTATACGAGGTATCTTTAGACAAGAAGAATGTCAAAGGATAATATCATCAAGGAAACTTGTGCTTGAAGTGTCTATATTTTTGAAAAGCTCACTAAGGACAAAGTTACTGACATTGTGTATAATACTCAGAATGCTTTTCGTCTTGAAAGCGACGTATCCTGCAAAACCGAAATTCAAGGATCTGAACTTTGACTTTGGACAAAATTTGGACAAAAAGAAACGTTGTGCGGACAAAAAGAGACGTTGTGTCACAACGGCACTTTTTCAACCCTAGCTATATATCCTACCTCATACACTGAAGTAACATATGAATTGAGATTTCAACAAACGATTTTCAACACAGTTGTACGCAATCTAGCAACTTGAATATTTTCCTGAGTAGTGAGAGCATCAACATCTATCTTCTCAAACACTACCCAATCAAGAGACAGTGAGCAATCAAGAATTCATCTAAGTCTCTGAGATCGTTGAACAAGGCACTTACTGTTTTATTCTTTCTTTTAAGAAAGTCATTTTGTGCTAAAAGTATTCTCATTGTAAATTCTCTCTTAAGAGAGTTATCTCTATATTGTTTCAAAAAACTCTTATTTGAATCTGTACTTAGCCCAGTAGTGGCTGTATACCTTAGAGGCTCAACTGTACTGAGTCGTTCTAAGAAGTTGTGAGTATAGCCAGTTGGCAGAAATATACTCTCAAGTGTAATCGGTTGATTATAGTGGAGAAATCCTTCAAGTGAGTGAAGGGACTAGACGTAGCTATCAGGTGATAGTGAACTAGTATAAATCTCTGTGTCTCTTTCTTCTCTCTACTCTTTATTCCTTGCACAGTTTATTCAATAGTTATTTTTCATAAACATTTGTATTTGCGAAAAAGTTTTTAAAAACCCAATTCAAACCCCCCCTTTCTTGTGTTTTGCCACGTTCAATTGGTATCAGAGCTCGGCCTCTTGGTTGAGCACTTAACAGTGTGAGAGGAAAAGATCCTATACTATCCTATGGCAAGCAACGAACCCGGTGGTCATGTTAACCGCCCCTTTGTTCATTTGGATCTAACTATGACTCTGGAAAGATAAAGTGAAAAACTTTTGAATCTCAACAGTTTGAACTTTGGGATATGGTTGAAGTGATGCATTGAACGATTGACTCCAAAAGAAATCCTATTCCTAGGAGTCTTGGACCGATGATCATAAAAGGAATATACCTTGCACCAAAAAGCAAGATACTTTCTTGTATGTGCTATCTACGAAAAAGAGTATGAGAAATGTGGCAATACTTGACCTTGCCAAAGAAATTTGGGACTCACTGGCTTTAGCCTATGAGGTACTTCCCAAGTACAAGAAACCAAGGCTAATATCTTGGTTAGACAATATGAACTCTTCAAGATGGAAGAGGATGAAAGCATCGAAACTATGTTTGGAAGATTTCAAACTTTAGTTCATGGCTTGAAGGTTCTCAAGAAAAGCTATACCACTGCTGACCATGTTAAGAAAATCTTGAGAAGTCTGCCAAAGAGATGGAGACCCAAAGTCACGGCTATTCAAGAAGCCAAGGACTTGAATGAATTACGTCTTGAAGATCTCTTGAGTTTCTAAGAGCTCACGAGCTTGAGCTTGATGAAGAAGAACCTCCCAAGAAAGCAAAGACCATTGCTCTGAAAACTTCAAACAAAGCATCTACTTCCAAAGCTCTCAGTGAGCTTGGCTGAAGAAGCTTCATCGATGAGAGTGATGAAGATATCGATGATGAAATCTCCCTTATTTCAAGGAAGATTCAGCGCATGATGAAAAGCAAAGGAAGGTTGAGAAAGAAGTTCCACAAAGGGACTCACGGGAAAGACAAGATTCAAAGGAAAAGAAGGACTTCAAGGACAAGAGCCAAGTGACTTGCTATGAGTGCAAGAAGCCTGGTCACTACAAGTCCGAGTGCCCACAACTTGAGAAATCAAGGAAAGGTGGCTTCAAAGGCAAGAAGAAGAAAGGTCTCATGGCTACATGGGATGATTGATTCATCATCTTACGAGGATGATGAGGAACAAGCAAACATGGCTCTCATGGCTACCATAGGCTCAGGCAGTGAAGAAGAAGATAAAGAGGTAGATTCTAACACATCTTCTAATATTCAAATAGCTTTTGATGAACTGTTAGATGAGTCCTCAAAGCTCAACAATGAGTACAAATCTTTGAAAAAGAAATTCTTAAAACTCTCTAAAGAATTTCAAATACTCACCGAGGAGAATGAGAAACTCAAAGCGAAAACCACCATTTGGTGAGTACTTGATTTTAACAGTAAGAATAAGGTTGAATGCAACTCTTCAAAATATGAAGAGGATTTCAAAGATTTCTTCTTTGAATGTGTCACACGAAGCAAACAAGCATCTATGATCCGGGAGTAAGTCAAAATGGTAAAAAGGGTCTTGGTTATAACCCTGAAGAACCAACTTTTCAAAACACCAATTTGAAAACCAAAGACTCCAACAATCACGATTATTTGTTTACTTTGTACTTTACTGCAATAAGAAAGGGCACATTAGGAGTACTTGTTATGAACTAAAAACAAGAAGGACACGTCTCCTTCTAGGACTAACAAAGAGGACCCAAAAGATTTGGGTACCTAAGGATAAAATTATATATGTTGCAGATTTGCTTAGCAACAGAGTTACTACACGATCCTGGTACTTGGGCGATGGTGCTCACGTCACATGGCGGGAGAAAGGCGTATGTTCCAAGAACTCCATCATGAAGAAGGTGGAAATGTTGGTTTGGAGGAAATCGAAAGGTAAAATCATTGGAAGTGGAAAAGTTGGTAAGAGCTTTCTTCCTTCCATTGATAATGTATTATTAGTGGATGGCTTGAAGCATAACCTACTAAGTATAAGTCAATTATGCGATAGTGGTTATGATGTTGCCTTTAATGACACATCATGTATAGTCAAAAGCAAGAAAGATGGATCTATTCTTTTCAAGGCAAAGAGAAAAAATAATATTTACAAAATTAAACTTTACGAGTTGGCAAATCAAAATGTAAAATGTTTTTGTCAATTGATGAAGAGCAATGGACTTGGCACAAAGATTGGGTCATGCCCGACTGAGGTTAATCTCAAAGCTTAACAAGAAAGGACTTGTTAGAGGCCTACCAAATCTTAAGTATCAATCGATGCTCTTTGTGAAGCATGTCAAAAGGAAACAAGCGAAATCTTCTTTTAATTCCAAAAATATTGTTTCCACCTCAAGGCCACTTGAGCTTTTACATTTAGATTTATTTGGACCAGGCAGAGCGCCTCTGCATGCGGAAAGAAATATGGTCTAGTCATTGTCGATGACTATACTAGATGGACATGGGTAAAATTCTTAACCCACAAGGATGAGTCTTTTACGGTGTTTTACGTGATACTGCAAACAAGTGCAAAATGAAAAAGGCTTTTGTATTACTACTATTAGAAGTGATCATGGTGGTGAATTTGAAAATGAATTATTTCAAAAATTTTGTGAAGAACATGGCATCTCTCACAATTTTTCATCCCTAGAACACCACAACAAAATGGTGTTGTAGAAAGGAAAAATAGATCTTTGCAAGAAATGGCGAACCATGATTCACGAAACTAATGTTGCAAAGCACTTTTGGCGAAGCGATAAACAACTTTGCATGCTATATTCAAAATAGAATCTATATTAGACCTATCTTGAATAAGACTCCTTATGAATTGTGGAAAGGAAGAAAACCCAACATTTCATATTTTCATCAATTTGGGTGTATTTGCTTTGTTCTCAATACAAAGGACAGTCTAGGAAAATTTGATTCTAAATCACAAAAAGCTATCTTTTTGGGATATTACAAGCAGCTCTAAAGCATACTGAATATACAACAAAGAAACATTAATTGTTGATGAGTCAATACATGTGAAATTTGATGATAAGAAGCACGATAATGACACGTCGAGCTAAATGAAGCTTTGCGATTTACAAATTTGTAAGGAAACAAAAGCGAGATGTCACAGTCTTGACTCGATGATGTCTCTGGTGCTAACTCTGGTGAAAAAGGAATATCCATAGCAATTTGGAAGTTCAAACCTGATCACCCAAAGGACCAAATAATTGGTGAACCGAGTGATAGAGTTAGAACAAGATCTTCTCTTAGAGATCATCTTGATTTGGCACTTCTATCGAGAGATAGAGCCAAAATCTATTGATGAAGCTCTAGCGATGATGGATGGATTATTGCTATGCAAGAAGAGCTCAATCAATTTTCGGAGGAATGATGTGTGGAAGCTTGTGCCTCCTCCAGGAGAATAAGCTAGCAATTGGAACCAAGTGGGTCTTGAAACAAACTTGATGAAGATGGTAAAGTGGTAAGAAACAAGGCTAGACTTGTTGCTCAAGGGTATTCACAAGAGGAAGGTATTGACTACACTTTGAAACTTTCGCTCCTGTAGCTAGACTTGAAGCCATTAGAATTTTGTTGTCATTTGCTTTGCACATCATGGCATTACTTTGTACCAAATGGATGTAAAAAGTGCATTTTTAAATGGTTTCATAAATGAGGAAGTGTTTGTGAAACAACCACCTGGTTTTGAAGATCTTGAGTTTCTGAACATGTCTTCAAACTTAAAAAGGCACTTTATGGTCTCAAACAAGCTCCTAGAGCCTGGTATAATGATTAAGTTCCTTCTTAATGTCAAATGATTTTGAAAGAGGACAGTGGACACTACACTATTTAGAAAATCATCTAAAAAGCATTTCATTATAGTTCAAATATATGTGGATGACATTATCTTTGGTGCTACTAATGAGTCTCTTTGTAAGGAGTTTTCTAAGCTTATGCGAGCAATTTGAGATGAGTATGATGGGAGAATTAAAATTCTTCCTTGGTATTCAAATCAAGCAATGTCAAGATGGAACTTATATTCATCGGACTAAATATGTGAAAGAAGCTAGAAGAAGTTCAAGCTAGAGGAAACCAAACCTATGAGCACACCAATGCATCCAACATGTGCTCTTGTGAGAGATGAATCAAGTAAAAAGGTAGACCAAAAGGTATATAGAGGTATGATTGGTTCACTCCTTTATCTCATGACCTCGAGGCACGATATTATGTTTAGTGTGTGCTTATGTGCAAGATTTCAATCGATCCTAGAGAATCTCACTTAGCTGCGGTTAAAAGGATATTTAGGTATCTTAAAGGAACTACTAATCTTGCTTTGCTTTATAAGAACTCAGATAATTACAAGTTAGTAGGTTTACGTGATCTTTGACTTTCTTTGGAGGCAATTGAAAGGAAAAGCACAAGTGGTGGTGCCAATTTCTTGGAGCAAATCTTGTCTCTTGGTCGAAAAGACAAAGCACAATTGCACTATCCACAGCAGGTGAGTACATATCTGCGCAGTTGTAGCTCACAACTACTTTGGATGAAGTATCGACTTGAGGACTATCAGTTAAAGAGAGTAAAATCCTATATCTTTGTGATAATACTTACGCTATATGCTTGACTAAAAACCCTATTTTGCATTCTCGAGCCAAACATATTGAAATTAAACATCATTTTATTAGAGACTATGTTGAAAGGGATTCTTGAAATTAAATTTATTGATATTGACCATCAATGGGCAGACATCTTTACAAAACCCCTTGCTGAAGATAGATTCAACTTTATAAGAAAGAACTTGAATTTCCTTCTTATAAAGGAATAGGTGTTTGATCTGAATAAAGTTGACTCTGTTTGACTAAGTTGATTCTGTTTAAATATAGTTGACTCTGTTTGACTATGTTGACTCTGTTTGAATAAAGTTGACTCTGGTTGAATAAAGTCGACTCTGTTTGATGTGTTTGACTTGTTGACTCTGCGTGAGTGTGTTGGCTATGTCGTAGTTAAATCTGTTGATTCTGTTGATTATCTTATCTCGTTATATTCTTTTCATTAACTGTTCGTATGATCATTGCATAGCTGTCTCTGGGAATCTTAAGTACACGTGTCTCTCTGAGACTGGTTGATGCGTTAGTGATTGACATTTGCTTTTACTGAGTCATAATTGCTTTTACTGGGAAATGACAATTTTACTGCGCCTCTTTAATTTTAGTGACTACGTTTTGAAAAAGACAAATATTTCTTCAAAAATTCATTTGAAATCTGGCGCATAACGCAATCTTCTCGAACACGTTTATAACTCACTCACTCACTCATCACCCACTACCCACTCTATCTCTCAAAAGAAGTCTACACTTTTCAACCCTAAACCCCTTTCATCTTCGCACTCTGTGTTTCTCCGATTTCAAAAATGGTGCTCCACAACAACCTGAAAGTTCAAGTTCTGAAGAAGAGCGTAGGGTATTTGGAAAATCTTCAACCCTCGACCTCGAGGTGTTGGTGGAACCAGTAAGGTTTGAGGATATGGCAAATGAAGGATACGACTTGGTGATTTCATCGACATGGGGATAATGGATTTCTTCTACATGACCAACTCAGTCTATGAGAATCTGGTGAAGGAGTTACGGACTTATGCTTGGAGTAAAGATAAGACCATTACGAGTCATGTTCAAGGCGGCGCATTGTGGTCACTCAGGACCTAATTCTGAAATCACCCATTGCCACTAATGATGGAGCGGTTGAAACCGCTGGTTGGGAAAAAGGATCTTTGGTGGTGGGATGTCGTGAATGAAACCATCTATGAGAAGCCGGAGGGACCAAGGCGATGGACATGAAGAGCGAGGTTTGAGCCTTTGTTGAGAATCATCATGAAGCGCTTGGTGCCAAAATCAGCTCTGTGGATCTTGTCGGAAGTACCCACAAGTTCATAATGTGGAATTATGAACTCAAAGCTAAAATCAACCTTCCACAGATAATTTTTGAACATCTGCGAAGAGACTTAATGTACTCGAGAAAAGGAAATATATGAATATCCCTTATGGAAAATTGTCGGCAATTATGGAGAACCAAGGTCTTATAAATCTTCTTCAAGGTCTCAACACCTTGGAAGCGAGGCTTGCCCTGAAAGCGATGGTGATTCCTATTCTCTCTTGAGACAATCTAAGGAGAATGGGACTCCTTTCCAAGAAGGTTATTCTGCAATTCAGTGAGGTGAAGAAGGAGCAAGGAAGAAAGTTGTGAAGAAGGGAAGAAGATTGTGGTGGACTCTGGTGTCTCTCTTTGGACCAACCGGAAGGGTCACTTTCGAAGCAGGCATTCACATTGCCTCAGAATCCCCTCGGCTCACTCTCCTGTGAGACCTACATGCATGCCCTCTATGCTTACAGAGGAAGAAGAAGAAGAAAGCGGAGATTGATCAAATGATAAAGGAAAGGTTAGAGGAAACACGACTATATCATGAAGCAAGCTTGGGCTGCAGGCCTTGTACAGCGTGAAACCTTTGCACCTCGATTCGTGCTCCTACCTCGACCCTAGAGTGGCTATTCTGCTTGAGTCCGCCTCTGTTGATCCTGCCGAAGCCACCCCTGAAAAGGATACACAAGGTTGGAGATGCCCTGCTGCAAAAAGGAAGAAGGCACTTGATAAGGTAGTTGATTTATATGATACTACTTATCAATGCAGTCTGTTCTGTTGCTTCTACGATTGTTGAACCTCCTCCATCACAATCCTTGCCCAAACCTAAACCCCAATCTGTCTCGCACCCAAACCAACACCTACCAAAAAGCCTTTGCCGTCTTTACCCTCGGACTCATCTTCATCGATGAAGATGATGTTGCTCCCTTGAGGACTAGACAAAGACCTCAACCACAGGTTCAAATTCCCTATATTGAACGCTTTAGCCTCTTTACCCCAGATTCCACTATACCTCAACCCCAAACACCTTCACCACCTAAATCACCACCCAAACCAGCTTCTCCACCTAGAACCGCTTCACCCTCACCAACAACCAGACCTCAACATACCATGTGAGGTGAGTCCATTTACGAGGAACCTGAATGCAGTCAAGGGTTCAAGAGTCTTCATCTCTTGAATGCGGCAATATGGTTGTGTGTGAAACTCAACCTCTTCGCATGTTGCAACCTCTCACGACTCCTCTTTCGGACTTCCCATAATGGTACCCTTCATGTCTCAACTGTTCTCTCCTCCAAATTCTCCTCTCCGGGAAGAACCGAGAATCTGTTGCGAGAACTCCTGGGGATGATCTTTGATGATATCTCTCTGAGCCTCTGCCACTTCTTCTCACCGCACCCCTGGACCCTCCGAGCCTGGTCTTGGGAACCAAGAATTGTGCCCAACGTTCTTCCCAATTTAATTGGTAGCATTGAGTACTTCAAAGTGAAAGATTCGGGGAATCTCGTTTGGGGTTTCCTTGGAGGCAGCCAGTTGATGAAGTAATCAATGATCTTCTTTGAAGAAGATCGGTATGAGGCTGGGTGTCTGTGAACACTTGGTTTGACAAGCACAGGCAAGAGCAAGAAGAAAGAAAGCGAGGAGATGGCATCTTTGCCTACGACATGGAGAGTTCCTCCAAGAGAAAGAGGTCACTGTTGTTTGGGAACCGTAACTGCACCTCCTCCTCGTCCTCCTACTCCTCCAAGAGAACTCAGAACTCCACCACACACACAATGCTATGGTTGCATCTATACTGGATCGGCTTCACATGACCAGTCAATGTAGTTGTGCCAAAAGAAGTTTTTGATAAATTTGGTTGAAGAAAGCAGTGATTCGGAAGTTTTATGGAATCTACTGATCAAAGGCTGGAAGCCTCAGAAAAGAAGCAAGATTTGATGACTACTCTGCTGCGGCAAATTTTGGAGAGGATGGAGCAACCCTAGAAAACCTTAGGATTTTTTTTTTTTTGCCTTTTTAGTTTTCTCCCTTTTGATAATTGAGTTTGTTTTTGTTCACTCTGTTTTTATTTCTAATAAAATTTATTTATGACACTTGAAGTTTTCTCTTTATCTTTCTTTATACTGTTTTGACTGTGATGTTCTTTATTTCTGTCTTAATCTTTTTGTCTGATGACAAAAGGGAGAAAGAATATAGAGTATAAAGCAATTGATGAACCTAGTGTATCAACCAAGTGTCATCATGCATACATTATGTGTTACGATTAATATATTCTGTATGCTCTGAAACTTATATCTTTGTAATATCTCATGCTCTGTTACACTTAGAAATATTTATATATGCTTAATTCAGAGGAGCCTCTGAAATCATCTGAATAAATATTTTTATAAAGAAAAATTGTTCATCAATATATGTATTTGTCATCATCAAAAAGGGGGAGATTGTTGGAATCAAGTGGATTCAGAAACAATAACCCTTAATTGTTTTGATGATAACAAAAGATTAAGAGAACAATTTATTCTCTAACATGGTTATAAGTGTGCAGAAAGTATTTATATTCGGAAAAATTACCTTGAAGACTTAGTGAAATCTTGAATTTCACTCTGGAAAGCCCGGCTCTGGCTCTGGTTCTTGGCACATACACTCTGTTTGGTCAACGCTCTGGTGTAAGTCAACGCTCTGGTAGATCAGTCTAAGAGACTACACTCTGTTTGATCAACGCTCTGGTGTAAGTCAACGCTCTGGTAGATCAGTCTAAGAGAGAGACTACACTCTGTTTGGTCAACGCTCTGGTGTAAGTCAACGCTCTGGTAGATCAGTCTAAGAGACTACACTCTGTTTAGTCAACGCTCTGGTCTTCAGTCAACACTCAACAGATTGTGTTATATGTGCTCTATGACAGACTTAGTGCTTTCCTACACGATTCTGTCATTTGATAGCCCATTAAATTCTACACACAAGAATCTGGTGATCTGTGAAGCTCAGTTCTGATAGTAAAATTCAAGTACCTTGTTATACGAGGTATCTTTAGACAAGAAGAATGTCAAAGGATAATATCATCAAGGAAACTTGTGCTTGAAGTGTCTATATTTTTGAAAAGCTCACTAAGGACAAAGTTCTTGACATTGTGTATAATACTCGAGAATGCTTTTCGTCTTGAAAGCGGCGTATCCTGCAAAACCGAAATTCAAGGATCTGAACTTTGACTTTGGACAAAATTTGGACAAAAAGAAGCGTTGTGCGGACAAAAAGAGGCGTTGTGTCTAGCGGCACTTTTTCAACCCTAGCTATATATCCTACCTCATACACTGAAGTAACATATGAATTGAGATTTCAATAAACGATTTTCAACACAGTGGTACGCAATCTAGCAACTTGAATATTTTCCTGAGTAGTGAGAGCATCAACATCTTTCTTCTCAATCACTTCCCAGTCAAGAGGCGGTGAGCAATCAAGAATTCATCCAAGTCTCTGAGATCGTTGAACAAGGCACTTACTGTTTTATTCTTTCTTTTAAGAAAGTCATTTTGTGCTAAAAGTATTCTCATTGTAAATTCTCTCTTAAGAGAGTTATCTCTATATTGTTTCAAAAAAAACTCTTATTTGAATCTGTACTTAGCCCAGTAGTGGCTGTATACCTTAGAGGCTCAACTGTACTGAGTCGTTCTAAGAAGTTGTGAGTATAGCCAGTTGGCAGAAATATACTCTCAAGTGTAATCGGTTGATTATAGTGGAGAAATCCTTCAAGTGAGTGAAGGGACTAGACGTAGCTATCAGGTGATAGTGAACTAGTATAAATCTCTGTGTCTCTTTCTTCTCTCTACTCTTTATTCCTTGCACAGTTTATTCAATAGTTATTTTTCATAAACATTTGTATTTGCGAAAAAGTTTTTAAAAACCCAATTCAAACCCCCCCTTTCTTGTGTTTTGCCACGTTCAGTTATCTCGCGACGTTCCGCTATCAGTGCTTGCTTCACTCCCTTCCACCAATACTCTGCGTCTCCTAGCAGCAAGTAGGTGGCGTAGTCTACCTTCACGTTGTTTGGGCAATGGAGTGCCTCGAAGATCTTCTCGATCTCTTGCATCCAAAGATCAGCTTTATCTGGGTTTGGCTCACCGTAAAACTTCGGTGGATCATGCTTCCTAAAGTCTGCTAATCCTCTCGCCTCAGCACTCCGCTCTGCTTTCATTGTTGTTCTTTGTAAGTTTCTTTGGAGTTAATTTGCCGTCTGTTGAGCCATCGCGTTAGCTGTTGAGTTCTGGCGGTGATTCTTTGAGCCATGGCTGCCGCCATCTCGGCCATAGCTTGAATTGCTCGTTCCATGTCGACGTTCCTGCACAAATTGTCAGATCCTACGAGGTGGCATTAGATTCCACAAAGTTCAAAACCTGTCGAATCTCACAACAAGGATGTGTTAAAACACACTGCTTCAATCAAGAAACAGATTCAAACAATTTTCAAGCAATAAGTGCTTCACTTAGTCAAACAAAGAATCGGTATAGTACAACCATGTACCCGACACACATATCCCGACACAATGACCGGTCAAAATTCCTATACGGCCGGTCGGTCGAGCCAAGCGCTCACGATACCAACATTGTAACGACCCGTTTCTGGACCGCTACCGAGCTCAACTAAACTTGTATGCCATGCGTTTTAAAACGGTACTCTTGTGCCTTTTAAAAAAAATTACGGTATATTTTTTTTTATCCAGCTAGTGCACATCAGAGTAATTACAACTTTTCGAAACATGGTGCAACTAAGACACAAGACTTAAATTCTAATAAAACATACATGCATAATATACATATATACCACTCGAAATGATAATGTATACAAAATACAGAGTAGTAAATGTACAAAGAGATACACCTAAGATATAGCGACTTCAAGATAGCAATCATACCTGGGGTACTTCCGGCAGACTCCCACGCAGGGGCTACTCCAAAGTAAACCGCCGCCTACCTGTAATAACAAAACATAACAAGCCCAGTGGTCACAACCACTATACACAAAAACATAGACAAAGCAAATCACGACAAGTAGAGGTCGTCGCCGGATCCTCGTCGAGATCCTCCTCGCCATCATCTGTTTGTCGAGTTCCCTGCGCCTCGACCTCGCTGGGTAACCATCATGGATTGAAGGCACCACGGGAAAGGGTCAACTTCTCAACAAATCAAGATAATCCAGGCATAAAGAAATAAGTAAACAACAAAGTATAACATTCACCAAACGTGACTCAACCATCTCACTCTAGACTCGACTCAACTCGCTATCCATTTCCTCTCGACTCGACACTTTTTCCGGAATGCACACGCCGTACCGTATGCTGGAAAGTCCAGCCGAAGCCTTGGGATCTTCGCTCTCCCTAGGACAGTCAACTCAGGTCCCATAGCGTGGCGACGCTTAGAAGTCCCCATAAACGGAAAAGGGGACCTAGCACCCTCTCCGCTATCCGGGTCGCAACTTCAAACGCCAACGACTCGCTAAGCTCTCTCACTCAATGAACAATTCGCCGCATACGATATTCAAAGAGTTAAACGCAAGATATTCAACCGCATGTCAAATAAAAAGAGCAGGCTCAACATGAAGAAACGCAATTCAACAGCAATACACAATTCGTGGCATATATTCAATCATAACACAACACTTCAAGCTCGACACAAATCAAGGAATCCATACATAGGAATATAACAATAAAAATCCTAGAATGTCTAGAAGTGCCCTTACCGAACTCCAAGCTACGCGTCTACGCTGTCCTCAATCGAGCTCGACAACGACCTCGACACGTACCGTCCTCAATCTGGATCCCACTGCTCCCACGTCCTCGGGTTCGCTCTCCCGTACACCTCGATTCGGAAATCACACGATCTCGGGAATCAGACTTCCTAATACAAGCACAATTTAGTTCCATCTATGGGTTCTAATAGCACTTAGCTCTCATTACCCCAATCTTAACTACAACCCAAGTAAATATTAAAACTCCTTTTCTCTAATAATTTTATTAAAACTTCTTTCATACATATCATCAGACAAAGCCATTTTTCCTAAGTATTAACTCAAGCTTAAAATCAAGTAGCATATTAAGCACTAATTAATCAAAATCTAAGTTTATGTTTTAGAAAAATATTTTCATCATGAAGAAGAAAACCTATCAATCTGACATGATTTCGAAGCATAAAAACTAGCTAAAATGGAGGGAAGAAGTGGCGCTAAACAGTAGCATGAAGGAAGAGAAAATTGCTTTTCATACCTCAAATGATGGTCGAGATGGTGATATATGTCGAGAAGATGATAAGAAACAAGGTTGATGAAGAAAGTTTGTGCAAAGACTCAATAAAATCCAAGGTTCTTCGATGGAAGTTTTGGAGAGGAAGAGGAAACTTAGAGAAGAAGGAAGAAGAAAGAAGAAAGTGAGGGTTGTGAGGTCGATCGTGATATACAAATGGGTAAAGAAACCATTTAAATGAATTTTTCTTTTAAAAAAAAACACAAATAAGTGACGTGTAACTACTGTTATGAGATGCTAATCCCATCAATCATTCTACCCATCTAATCTCTCCTCTCTCATGATTACCCTCTAATCTATAGGTTAAAGATCTAAAAACACAGCGACGAAGCGCAAACCGATAATATAAATTTATAAATATTACAAACAATATAATCATTAACGCTAAATAACGTTCGTAAAATACGAGTGTTACAGTCTCGACACGAGGTCGATCAGGGTGCTTGTGCAAGCGCACAAGGTTCTAACGCGAGTTCGTGCACGCGGCCTCCTCAGTTCGGTACGCGACCTCATCAGCTCGACATATGACCTCGGCACGCGATCTTGGCACGGGATCTCGACACGAGGTCTTGGTACGAGGTCTCGACAGGAGGTCTCGATACGATGTCCTAATACGAGGTCGATCTCGTCCTCAGGTGTTACAATCTCTCCCTCTAAAAAAATTTCGTCCTCGAAATTGCAAATAAGATTCTTACCGCGGAAAAGTTCAGTCTTGAGTCTTCATCTTCTCCTCCAGCTCCCAAGTCGCATCTCGGTCTTACGATCCCACACAACTTTGACAAGTTGAATCTCTTTGTTCCGCAACTGTTTGGCTTTCCGGTCAACAATTCTTGCTGGTGATGCTTCGAAAGATAGGTCGTCCTTCAGTTGAATCATATCCGGTTCGATAACATGAGAAGGGTCGGAAATATACTTTCGCAACTGTGAGACGTGGAAGACGTCATGAATGTTTGACAAGAAGGGTGGCAGGGCAATCTGATATGCCACTGGACCGATACGACGCAGAATCTGGTAAGGTCCAATAAATTTAGGGGTAAGTTTCTTGGACTTGATCGCTCGACCAACTCCAGTAGTGGGGGTGACTCTAAGAAATACATGTTCTCCTTCTTCGAACTCTAGCGGTCGACGTCCTTGGTCGGCATAACTCTTCTGTCGGCTTTGAGACGTTCGCATCCTATCTCTGATCAAACGGATCTTCTCCGTAGTCTGCTGGATCATATCTGGTCCCACAACAGAACGCTCGCCATCCTGGTACCAACAAAGAGGCGTCTGACACTTCCGTCCATACAGTGCTTCAAAAGGTGCCATTCCAATACTCGCATGGAAACTGTTATTGTAGGTGAACTCCACCAATGGTAAGACGTCGTCCCAACTTCCTCGGTGATCTAAGGTACACGCTCGCAACAAATCTTCAAGCGATTGGATCGTTCTCTCAGTCTGACCGTCGGTTTGGGGATGATATGCCGAGCTAAGCCTGAGCTCGGTTCCCATCGCTTCTTGCAATTCCCTCCAAAAATGAGACGTGAACTTCGGATCTCGGTCCGACACGATTGAAGAGGGTATACCATGAAGTCGCACTATCTCCGCGATGTAGATCTCCGTCAGCTTTTCCACGTGGTACGTCGACCTCACTGGCAAGAAATGAGCAGATTTGGTCAATCGGTCGACGATCACCCAAATCGAATCATTCTTCTTCTGCGTCTTCGGCAAACCTACAACGAAATCCATGGAGATCTTGTCCCATTTCCATCGGGTACGTCGGCGATTGTAGCATTCCCGCTGGTCGTTGGTGCTCCACCTTCGCTCGACACGTTAAACACGGCTACGTGCTCGACCACTTGCTTTTTCATTAGGACCACCAAAAATGCTTCTTCAAGTCTTGATACATCTTCGTAACTCCTGGATGAATACTAAAGTTGCTCTTATGCGCTCGTCAAGTATTAACTTTCTCGGCCCGCTACGTTAGGTACACACACTCGGCCATTGCACCTTAAAATGTTATGCCGCTCCGACTTTGAATTTCGCCGCTTTCCTTGCGCTTATCAATCAGATCTTCTCTTGCGAAGTTCGTCATGAACTCTTGGTCTCGATCTCGCCCAATAATCATTAGAAATGGTAAGCATACCAAATCTCGGCTTCCCGGTGAAACTTCCACACTCGACTTCAAGTCTCGGAACTTCTCGAGCATCTCCAACTCCTTGATCATCATTCTTTGAGGCTAAAGCGCTCTTTCGCTCAATGCATGCGCTACTACGTTAGCCTTACGGGATGGTATTCCAACGTAAAGTCGTAGTCCTTGAGAAATTTGTCCATCTGGCCGACGCATGTTGAACTCTTTACGATCGACAGTACTTCAAGCTCTTGTGATCGCGAAAGCAAGAAGAGTGCTCCCATAAAGGTAGTGTCTCCATATCTTCACTCAAAAACCACCGCCCGACTCCAAATCGTGAGTAGGGTAGTTTCTCTCGTGAATCTTAAGCTGTCTTGAAGCATACGCTACCACTTTCCGATGTTGCATCAGCACGCATCCCAAACCCTGGTGTGACGCATCGCAATAAACCTCGTAAGGCTCTTCTGGTTGAGGCAAAATCAACACAGGCACTGTCGTCAAGAGCTCCTTCAGTCTTTGAAAACTGGATTCGCACTCCTCAGTCCAGGCAAAAGGTTGATCTTTCCTCGTAAGCCGTGTAAGAGGCGCGACAATCTTCGAGAAACCTTTAATGAATCTTCGATAATAGCCTGCTAAGCCAACAAAACTCCTGATATCAGTGACTGTCCTCGGCTGTTCCCACGCTAGCACAGCTTCAATCTTAGTTGGATCCACAGCTATTCCTTCTTTGGAAATCACGTGTCCAAGAAAATTCACCTCTTCAAGCCAAAATTCACACTTCGACAGGTTGGCATAGAGTTGCTTCTCTCGTAATATCTGCAATACTCGGCGTAGGTGTCCTCCATGCTCTTCTCTGTTCCTCGAGTAGATCAATATGTCGTCGATGAACACTACAACGAACTGATCCAAAAACGAATGGAAAATCCTGTTCATATAGTCCATAAACACAGCTGGCGCATTTGTCACTCCAAACGGCATCACCAAATACTCGTAGTGACCATACCTAGTCCTGAAAGCTGTTTTGGGGACATCTTCCTCCTTCACGCGAATCTGATGATAACCAGACTTCAAATCTATCTTGGAAAAGATCGCCGCTCCACGAAGTTGATCCATCAAGTCGTCAATACGGGGTAACGGATACCGGTTCTTCACAGTAACCTTGTTGAGCTCGCGGTAGTCCACGCACAGCCTTGATCGTCCATCCTTCTTCTTAACCAACAACACTGGAGCTCCCCACGGTGACACGCTCGGTCGTATGAATTGCTTTGACTCCAAGTGTTCGATCTGGGACTTCAGTTCTTTCATCTCGGCAGGAGACATCCTGTATGGCGCTTTGGAAATCGGTCCTGTTCCTGGAATCAACTCGATGGAGAACTCGACCTCTCGCACTGGTGGTAACCCTGGCACGTCTTCGGGGAAAACGTCCACAAAGTCACACACTACTGGTACATTCTTCACTTCGACCTGCTGGAAAACTTACGAACTAGCGGATACATGTATTCTCTAGTTCCTTCTTGCAAAGAAACTCCAATATGTTCGAGAAAGATAATTGGAGACTCCAAGGTGCAGGAAAATTACGGTTTTACGGGCACGCAGTCCAAGAGGACATGGTGGTGTGACAACCAATCCATCCCGAGGATGACATCTAAGCCCCAAGAGGCAAACAAACTAAATTGACCACAAACTTTCTACTCACGAATAACCACTACACAATTAAGACATGCGGTGTTTGTGACTAAGGTTTTAGCGGTGGGGTTGTAACTACCAATTTGAGCAGTGAGCGATCACGGTCAAGTTCAAATGGTTCACACAATCGAGAGGAAATAAAGGAATGGGTTGCACGAATCAAAGAGAACGGATAAGGATTTACCCTTAATCTCACATTCACCTTGAATAAGATCATCACCGCTTCGCTTCCTCACCGCTCATGCGAGAAGACTACGCCTTTAGCTACTGGACGCTTCCCTTTGGCCTTTGCCGCAAGCATTGCGGTTCACTTTAGGTGTGGGACAATCCTTGGCAAAATGCCCTGGCTTCTACGCTTGAAACATACCTCCTCGCCCGAGTGCGATCACTCGCATAATGTCCTGGCCTTCCTGGCGATAGCAAGTCACCTCGGCCGGTCGGACCTCCGCTTCGCTCCCTGGGTCATCTGACGATATTGTCCCTGTTGTTGTTCCCCGAGGTCGATTGTAAGGCTTCTTCCTGCGGTTGTTTCTCCTTACGTGTAAACCTCTACCCCGCACTGGGTCTCACCGTCCGCCTACAGCTTTTCTTCTTGTGGCTTCTTACACCTCTACCTCAACACAACGATCTATCGGCTCTTGTAGATTCACGATCCTCGGTGACACCACCGACTTCGAATGTCAAATCTTAATCCAGTTGGAACCTCTCACTTAACCATCCTTGGTCATTTCGATCACGAAATGGTGAAATACCTCGCCCGATGACTCAAACTTGGCGCATACTCGAACCTTGTCATCGCCTTGTTGTAGTTGAAGAAACTCTTGCTCCTTCTCAGCTCGTGCAGTATCTGGGAAGTATTTGTCCAAGAACCTTCCACGAAAGAGCTCCCAAGTTATCTCGCGATGTTCCGCTATCAGTGCTTGCTTCACTCCCTTCCACCAATACTCTGCGTCTCTAGCGCAAGTAGGTGGCGAGTCTACCTTCACGTTGTTTGGGCAATGGAGTGCCTCGAAGATCTTCTCGATCTCTTGCATCCAAAGATCGACTTTATCTGGGTTTGGCTCACCGTAAAACCGGTGGATCATGCTTCCTAAAGTCCGCTAATCCTCTCGCCTCAAGACTCGCTCGCTTCACTTTGTTGTTCTTTGTAAGTTTCTTTGGGTTAACGCTGCCGTCTGTTGAGCCATCGCGTTAACTGTTGAGTTGTAGCGGTGATTCTTGAGCCATGGCTGCCGCCATCTCGATCCATAGCTTGAATTGCTCGTTCCATGTCGGCGTTCTGCACAAATTGCCGTATCCCTACGAGGTGGCATTAGATTCCACAAAGTTCAAAACCCTGTCAGAATCTCACAACAAGGATGTGTTAAAACACACTGCTTCAATCAAGAAACAGTTCAAACAATTTTTCAAGCAATAAGTGCTTCACTTAGTCAAACAGCAATCAGTATAGTACAACCATGTACCCGACACACATATCCCGACACAATGACCAGTCCAAAATTCCTATACACAGCCCGGTCAGAACCGAACTGCTCTGATACCAACATTGTAACGACCCGTTTCCGGACCGCTACCGAGCTCAACTAAACCTGTATGCGATGCGTTTTAAAACGGTACTCTTGTGCCTTTTAAAAAATTACGGTATATATTTTTTTTTATCCAGCTAGTGCACATCAGAGTAATTACAACTTTTCGAAACATGGTGCAACTAAGACACAAGACTTAAATTCTAATAAAACATACATGCATAATATACATATATACCACTCGAAATGATAATGTATACAAAATACAGAGTAGTAAATGTACAAAGAGATACACCTAAGATATGACGACTTCAAGATAGCAATCATACCCTGGGGGTACTTCCGGCAGACTCCCACGCAGGGGGCTACTCCAAAAGTAAACCGCCAGTCTACCCTGTAATAACAAAACATAACCGGCCCAACTGGTCACAACCACTATACACAAAAACATAGACAAAGCAAATCACGACAAGTAGAGGTCGTCGCCCGGATCCTCGTCGAGATCCTCCTCGCCATCATCTGCTGTCGAGTTCCCTGCGCCCTCGACCTCGCTGGGTAACCATCATGGATTGAAGGCACCACGGGAAAAGGGTCAACTTCTCAACAAATCAAGATAATCCAGGCATAAAGAAATAAGTAAGCGACAAAGTATAACATTCACCAAGCGTGACTCAACCATCTCACTCTAGACTCGACTCGACTCATTATCCATTTCCTCTCGACTCGACACTTTTTCAGGAATGCACACGTCTGCAGTATCTTTGGAAAGTCGGTAGAAGCCTTGGGATCTTCGCTCTCCCTAGGATGATCGACTCGGGTCCCATAGCGTGGCGGCGCTTAGAAGTCCCCATAAGCGGAAAAGGGGACCTAGCACCTCTCCGCTTATCCGGTCGCAACTTCAAACGCCAACGACTCGCTAAGCTCTCTCACTCAATGAACAATTCGCCGCATACGATATTCAAAGAGTTAAACGCAAGATATTCAACCGCATGTCAAATAAAAAGAGCAGGCTCAACATGAAGAAACGCAATTCAACAGCAATACACAATTCGTGGCATATATTTAATCATAACACAACACTTCAAGCTCGACACAAATCAAGGAATCCATACATAGGAATATAACAATAAAAATCCTAGAATGTCTAGAAGTGCCGCTATCAGAACTCCAAGCTACGGCGTCTCTGCCATCCTCAATCGAGCTCGACAACGACCTCGACACGTACCGTCCTCAATCTGGATCCCACTGCTCCCACGTCCTCGGGTTCGCTCTCCCGTACACCTCGATTCGGAAATCACACGATCTCGGGAATCAGACTTCCTAATACAAGCACAATTTAGTTCCATCTATGGGTTCTAATAGCACTTAGCTCTCATTACCCCAATCTTAACTACAACCCAAGTAAATATTAAAACTCCTTTTCTCTAATAATTTTATTAAAACTTCTTTCATACATATCATCAGACAAAGCCATTTTTCCTAAGTATTAACTCAAGCTTAAAATCAAGTAGCATATTAAGCACTAATTAATCAAAATCTAAGTTTATGTTTTCTGAAAAATATTTTCATCATGAAGAAGAAAACCTATCAATATGACATGATTTGGAAGCATAAAAACTAGCTAAAATGGAGGGAAGAAGTGGCGCTAAGCGATAGCATGAAGGAAGAGAAAATTACATTTTCATACCTCAAATGATGGTCGAGATGGTGATATATGTCGAGAAGATGATAAGAAACAAGGTTGATGAAGAAAGTTTGTGCAAAGACTCAATAAAATCCAAGGTTCTTCGATGGAAGTTTTGGAGAGGAAGAGGAAACTTAGAGAAGAAGAAAAAAGAAAAGAGAAAGTGAGGGTTGTGAGGGTGATCGTGATATACAAATTGGTAAAGAAACCATTTAAATGAATTTTTCTTTTTAAAAAAACACAAATAAGTGACGTGTAACTCTTTGTTATGAGATGCTAATCCCATCAATCATTCTACCCATCTAATCTCTCCTTTCTCATGATTACCCTCTAATCTATAGGTTAAAGATCTAAAAACACAGCGACGAGAACTGCAAACCGATAATATAAATTTATAAATATTACAAACAATATAATCATTAACGCTAAATAACGTTCGTAAAATACGAGTGTTACAGTCTCGACACGAGGTCGATCAGGGTGCTTGTGCAAGCGCACAAGGTTCTAACGCGAGTTCGTGCACGCGGCCTCCTCAGTTCGGTACGCGACCTCATCAGCTCGACATATGACCTCGGCACGCGATCTTGGCACGGGATCTCGACACGAGGTCTTGGTACGAGGTCTCGACAGGAGGTCTCGATACGATGTCCTAATACGAGGTCGATCTCGTCCTCAGGTGTTACATTGTCCAACATGCCAGAGCATATATTATGAGGATGATTGTAGGTCTCCTTCTACCAGACACATCTAGCGCACGGGTTCATTTGATATACTTGTTGTTGCTGGAAGATCTGTTGGATACACACTGCTATAGTTGGGGCTCAACTATTCTCGCAAGTTTGTTTCGAGCTTTGGATCGAGCAACTAATCCCGAACAGGTTGAGATTGTTGGGTGTTTGTTACTACTCCAATCTTGGGCATGGCACCGGATTCCCTGTGTTGCACCGCAAATAAATCATTTATCTGACGAAGAGGCGCAACAAGGAAATGGATTTCCTCTTGCACGTAGATATGTTTATTGATTTTTGTGTTGTAATTTAAAAGTTTATAAATTCTTTAAAAATTTCGTGACTAACTTGTATCATTTTGAATCTACCAGGTGGGATTTTCCAATGGTCACAACCAACAC
Source organism: Calophaca sinica (assembly GCA_037113605.1). Taxonomy (NCBI): domain Eukaryota; kingdom Viridiplantae; phylum Streptophyta; class Magnoliopsida; order Fabales; family Fabaceae; genus Calophaca; species Calophaca sinica. The sequence continues at coordinate 96,647,206 of CM073733.1, read as the reverse complement.
ACCTGGCCATCCAACTCACGTTATTCGAGGCATGTTTGACCGATTAAAAATCGATCAGGTCCGTATTATTAATATTTCATATGATATTTGTACATAATTTAAACATCTTAATAAAAGTTGTGTAGCAATATCATGATTACTATCGTTGTTTTACAGTTTAAATGGATGCCTTACACCGATGAAAAAAATAACGTTGTTTACTGATGACATTTTGTCGGTCCCCATGGTTGCACGTGATGTGGCGCCCTTGATATGGTTTGCCACTGTGAAGTGGCATCCGATTGACAGGGTTATGTGACAGTTGGGATTTAATCAGCCTATTCCAGATGACCCTCTTAATCTTGACGAAGTGCACAAACTCGATATAAGAGGCAAAACAAATGTTGACTGGTTGCACCGTCATCGTAGATGGATTGCCATGTGGAACAACTGAAATAATCAATTAATCATTGGGCATCCTTACACTGGTCTTTTACCGGAGAACTCCGAGTATATGCAGTGGTACATACATCATACTCGGAGATATATTTCTCGCGATGCTTATATTGCTAATCGTTCAGTGAGTTTAATATATTATTATTATTATTATTATTATTATTATTATTATTATTATACGATAATCTAATATTAACATTTTTTGCAGTATACAGTATTTCATTACCTTAAGAGACTTATTCACTCACCCAGTACAAGAGCTAATAAGGACCAGCTCATAAACACCTTTGATAGGGTCGTCCATGAGATGTTGAATTTTCAGGACGAGATCTACCCATCAACTTACACAACACACTACGAGGAAGCTCCCCCAACTCAGCATTTTGCATTCCCAACTGAGTCTCATCCATGAGCGGAACAACACGAGCCACTTCCACCAAAACCACAAGATTTCTCAGGATATGTGCCCCATTCCCCACCACCGCCATAACCCCAAGATTTCTCGCGATATGTACCTTATTTCTCACCACCGCAGCAACCCCAAGATCTTTCGAGATATGTGCCTCATTTCTCACCTACACCGCAACCGAAGACTTCCTGGGATATGCGCCAAATTACTCACTGGCACTATGGCTACAAGGATTCGAAGAATATGTACTCATGTTTTCTTTCCAACAGCCCGGCTCATCTAATATTTTTGCATCCACTTCATCAGAGTTTGCTACAAATTATTCTTCACCACCGTCTGCTTTACCTGATGAATTAAGGGACATGAATGTTGGCAATGATGCTAAAAACAATGATAATGACAATGACGGTGACAATATTGATCTTAATGAAGATCTAAACCAGCAACCACAAAAACGACGTGGAAGAAAAGGTGGCCAGGAACAAGTGGAACAATCTCGAAGGGTTTTACCACAACGTCAAAGAAGAAGACCTCATTATGGCACTTCATCCCACCATTAGTTTATTGTCTTTTTAAATGATGGAGGTTACTTTTAATGTAATTTATCTTTATCTTAATGAAAATCTTTATGCATCTTATGTAATTGCTATTAGGGTTTGCCTTAAATTAGGGTCTTATAGTAAAATCAGGGTTTCATTCACGATTTATATAAAAAAAAAATTAAAAAAATTAAAAAGGGTGTTTCGTGAATAGCATTCATGACTTATGTAAAAAATTTAAAAAAATAAAAAAATAAAAATAAAAAAAGGTGTGTCGTGAACCACCGGGGGTTAGTAATTATAAAAACCAATGTCTATCTGTCCAAGTGAATGAATTTAGTTTTTCTTAAGCAAAGTCTTGAATTCAAGTCTTGCAAATCCAAAAAATAGGCATTGGAAAAATTTTGTTCTCTTATATGAATCCACCCAGACTCAACTTAGATTAGTCGAAGTCCAATGTGACTTCGGGATACCGATAGTCTAAACGACAAAAACTAATTATAAAAGTTTATGACATAAACCTAAATATCTAATAAGAGTATCATGAAGTAATTATAAAAGATTTATGACATAAACCTAAATATCTAATAAGAGTATCATGATAAATATAAAAGAATTACTTAAGTCTACAAAACCTACAGGTGCTTAGAGCCTACAGGAAATTCTTCCTAGCATTTTAATTCAAAAAAAATCTGAATGTTTATTTAAGTATCCTTCCTTTTATGATTTATAAAACAAAATAAGCACATGTTCTCCTTCAGTAGGAGTCTATCTTTCCTTTTCTATTTAGTGCAACCCACGTCTTTCTTTAGCTAACTCTCAATTTAAAAGCATGTGCACTACAAGTAATTATTTGAGAACATAAAAAGATTGATTCTCTCTTTATAATCATGAACAGAAGTCATCATAAGAAATACAATTGATTTTCCTACTGCTCACTTTCATTCCTTCTTTTCTTTTTGGTACATAACTTTCATTCCTTTTTCCCTTCACAATAAATTTTATTTGATACCAGGCTCAAAATTAAAAAAATGAAAAAAGAACATAAATCAGATAGATATATGTGCAAGCATAGAGATGCAATTTCTGTATCAAATGCATCCATGAAACAGAGATAAACAAAAACAAGGCATAAAACTAAAAATCTGTTTGATTCAATTACAAAAAACTAAGCGCGAGTTTGGCGAACAAGGTTCTGATAACTGGTATTTTACAGAAAATAATTTCAACCCCATAAGTAAATGGGGAAAGACAAAAGTCAGTACTGAACAACTTACCTAGCCTCTAGTTCTCATAATTGTGATGCTACCTTTACCCCCTTCAGTGCGGATTTTAGTTTTTCCAACTACAGGCTTCCCAGAGAAGGCTGATTTGGGGAAAGTTATAGGATCTTCACTGCCTTGCTTTGCTTTTGGAGGAGGTGGAGACAGAATGCGCTTATTTATTTCCTTCAGAGTGACATCTCCATGGGCACCACAGGGTTTTACAAAAGTAAATGGATAGGCCACAGGAGAAGCTAACTTTGTAGGTGTTTGTATGAAAGATTTCCGACCTACACATGTAAATGCGAGTCAGAGTTTTCATGTCAGAAGTTTTCATTACCATCAACTATTATGTACTATAATCCCTGGCATAAGAATCTTATAGTAGACAACAACTTAAGTAGACATCCAGTACAATTAAACAAGAAAAAAAAAAAAAGGACAATACAACAACAAAAATTAACCTTTTCCCACTAAAAATTCCCAATATTCTATTATATATTAAATTTAAACATAAACCTTTTTATGCTCAATCTCTCTTAATGGTTTGAACTATAGTTTCTCTCTACTCCTAACTATTAGATTATTCTCCATATGATCGGCTTCTGCAGCTCTTCAACATATGTCCAAACCACCTAAGATAAGACTCTACCATCTCTTCTACAATGAGAACTATCCCAATTTTTTGTCTTCTAATTATTGTATTTTTAATCCCATCTCATCTTGTATAACCACGCATCTATCGTAAAATTCTCATCTCTACAACACTGAGTTTACTTTCTTGTTGACTCTTTACCGCCCAACATTCAATCCCAAACAACATCGCACATCTTATAGCTATGCAGTAAAATTTCCCTTTATGCTTGGGTAATAATTTTCTATCAAAGATTACCCTCGAAGCACTCCTCCATTTCATCCACCCTGCATAGGATCCTATGACTAACATCTCTCTTTATTTTTCCGTTATTTTATATGATGAACCCTAGGTACTTAATATGTGAGATTTGTAGTGTTGTATATTTTTCAGTTTTCACATCAAAGCTACAATTCGTGTCTGTTTTGTTGAATTTGCATACCATATACTGTGTTTTACTTCTATTTAGGTGGAAGCCTTGTGTTCGGAAGAGTTGTCTCCATTTTGTAATATCAAGGGAATACAAGGCATACCAAGAAAACAAAAGTCAAACCTTTGAAGACAATATTTCTGGGGCTTTGAGTGAGCTGATACTGAACCACATTTTGTTCATACGCTGGTGTGATGTTGCACAGCTCTACAGTGCATATAATATTTTTAAATAAGACTGAATGTGCAGAGCAAAGAAAAGGGGTGGAGAAAAAAAATGAATAAATTAGAAGACAATAGTTGACTGCAGACAATGTCTCATACCAGCAACATCAATATGAACGTCATCTGCCCCAGAAAAATTCCTGAAATAACATGGTCACAAGATTATTTTGTATAAATAAATGTATGCTATAAATCTGAAATGGTCCATAGAAGCATACAAATCATTAGGACATAATTGCATGTCAGCATCCTTAAAGCAATCTGCAAGCCACCCATCAGCTGACTCAAGGTCCTCGTAATTGGAAGCAGAGGCACTTTCTAATGCATATTCCATCATGATTGGGTAAAGATCATAAATAAACATCCAAATAAATTATCAAAGCCATCTGGAAAAAAATATTCAAGGCAAAATCTCACAAAAGGAAAACCTGAAGTTCCAGACAACCATTGCGACACTTCTGGAAAAATATCCTCATTTGCTTCTTCCCTTCCCTATATACATAATGTAACAGTCATACATTCAAGCAAAACCACAACTCTAGTACAATTATTAACTCAAATATTGCATTGGAATCAATAATGTAATACTGCACACTTCACAAGCAAAGACTAAAAAGAAATAGAATTATTGTTATGTGGTAGTGCTTCTATCTGCAAATCATGAACACTTGTAACAGTCATACATTCAAGCAAAACCACAACTCTAGTACAATTATTAACTCAAATATTGCATTGGAATCAATAATGTAATACTGCACACTTCACAAGCAAAGACTAAAAAGAAATAGCATTATTGTTATGTGGTAGTGCTTCTATCTGCAAATCATTAACACTTGAAATAATCATAAAAGAGTCAAAATTGTGGATCAACCCAAAACACAATGACACATCACATTGTACGTAATACTAAGCCCACAACCACGGAGAGGACTCGTGTAAAATAAAAAATATATATCACAAAATAACTACCATAAAGGATGGGAGAGACTCTAACACGAAGATTTGAACAAAACATCTCGTTATCAAATTTTAACAGTCAGAGCAAACATTTAAGTTAAACAGGGTTCTATATCAAGGTGGAAAACTTCCGGTGGAAGAGCTCTAAAAAAGTTCTATTCCACAGATGAACCGATACAAGGTGGTAACACAGACCAATACAGCTAAACCAACCATATCATTAGGGATAATTACGAAAACTAATATCGAAATAGAGAAATCTAACAGAAAAACTAAAATGTTACACAAAGTATAATATGTAAAATTAGCCTCTTGTAAATGCAAGGTAAGGGCTATGGCACAAGGTAAGCTATCTATACATATTTGCACAAATCAAAGCATATCTGCACTATGTCTTTTTCATGTGGCTAGGACCATCTAAAATGTTATGCCATGGCTGTGAAAATTCACTCCAGATGAAAGCTACTAGAACTGACATTTAATTTCAAATATGCTGAATGATCCCCATCTTGAGTGTTGAACTGTAGCATCCGCCGTCTCTTGACTTGCGAAGAAGTCGCCCAACATTCCTCTGGTTCCTTTTGTATATTATTTGATTCTGAAATCCACCTTATTTAAATTAAAAAAGGATAACATTGTATCGACACAAAAAATTAGGATAACATAACACGAATCGTAATAATAACAGAAGCGACAATATATTCAGATTGTACATATCGATCATTAGATACGGTCAAGAAAATTCCCTGCCAGAGAGAACTGTCAGTCTTACCACTATTATTGACATTGTGTGCAAAATCCCCACAAGCCTTCACAGGGGTTGTTTCATCATCGAACGCATAGGAAAGATCTTCTCCATTTTGAGGAACTTCATTCCATAGCTCTTCGGAAATATCTGCTCAAACAACTAGATTTTCTCAGACATCAATTAACAATTATTTACATTAACTTAAAAATCACAAGTAGGACTTACCAAAATTGAACTTCTTTTGGAGACCATTATCCTCCCTATGCCAATTCCAAGCCTCCCTAACACATTTAACATGAAGCAAAGCAAAGCAAAAAGGAAATCCTTGTCATGCAACATTGAAAAAGTATGGAAGAAAACACATAAAAGCCAGTCCCAGAACAGAACCAATGTGGAAGAATCAAATCAACCAAAAAGGAAATGGATCAAACATTGACCACATGGTAAACTGCAGCACTAATTACCAAATAAACCACTATACAAATAGAATAGAAAAGAATCATCAGGTTCTTCGTCAATTGGTATGTTTAGCAAAGAACTACTGCAGGTAGTAATAAAACAAAAAGAAAAGAAAATGTCCAGAATATCAAAAACAAAAACAATATAAAAGGGGTGTGAAAAAATTATACGGAAAAAAAAAAAAAAGATGACCCACCAACACAATCATCATTCTTTCTCTGTTCATAAAATCTAACATAAAGTGAATAATTTCAAGAGCCAAGGAAAACCACAAACAGAAAATTGATCGAACCGGCCAGTACCCTTTTCAAGCATTAGATGCTAATTGTTCAACTTCAAACAAAAATGCACAAAAGAAGAATAAAATGAAGATCAACCACCTCACATATAAATGAACCAATTAACTAAAAAAATACATAAAAGACAAATCAAAGCAAAATGATGGGAACCTATATCATCTCTCAAGTAAAAAACATTAAAAAAAAAAATAGAGGATTAAAAGCAGAAAGTACATGTTGAAAAACAAAAATGCAGTTCCCAAAGAGTGTGCCTTTCAAAAAACACAGAAAAAGAACCAGATAGAGAAAAGGGGAGAGATAGAGAAAAAAATACTTGTCTTTGCTGTAATCCATTTGTGTAGAAGCAACAAAAAAGGCGTCACTGGTAACCGTTACAGGGAAACTCAGTATGTGCTGCAAATGAGAGAGGAAACACACAAACGACCGCTCCTCTCTCTATTTATACATATATATAATATATAATATATAAAAATATTCTATGGCTATTGCTGTGTTGTCTACCTATGTGGTTTTCCATTTTCTTGGTATTATTATAATATTATATTACTTTTATTATTTATATTATATAGTTTTTTTGTAATTTATTTATTTATCATTTGAAAAATACTTTCTTATGCACGCATGTAAATAAATGTAAATAAATAATTAGATAAGGTGCACGAGAAGGAACATCACCGCACGAGATACGGCAGAGGACGACGCTTTATTAACTGGGACCCGCTACTGTCTACTACTCCATTCTTATTTTCTTTTTCTTTTATTAACAAAATTTAGGTCGAGAAAATGACGTCTCAATCCATATAGGAAAGACTTTTAGACTCTTTGAAAAACTTATAAATATAATTATATTTATCTCATCAAAGGGACTAGTATCTGTTTTTATTTTCTAATCTAAACATAAATTCCCTAAAACTCGGGTTGTCATGTCTATTTACTACGAATTGAGAATTAGAGTGCTAAAAGAAGAAGAGAATATTTAATTTTATTTATAAATTTATAAATTCCATTTTGTGTTCACAAATATTAAAAAAATTGATTTTTTGAAATCTCATGTAATTTGCTTTTGTTTTAAAAGTCCAATCAGATTTGGTATGATTTGATTAGAATTTGATTTTAATTCAATAATGTATATTAAACAGTTTACCTTTACTGATTATTCTTTGATAAAAATTAAATTCAATTACTTTTTTTGACAAAAAATTCAATTACTTATATTTTAATAATTTGACTATAAAATTTGATTGATTAAAAAATTCATTTCTTTGAATTTTTTAATAATAGTTAGTCCAGTTAAAAATATACCTAAAACTAATACCAAAAGAAATATTCTTAAAATTTACTATGACTGTTGAATTTTTTTAAAATAACTAAAAATACTGTAATAACATTTTAAAAGCCAAACAAATGTTTTTTTTTCATATCACTTACAATTTCCTTTTGATTTAAAAATTAAATCAGATTCGGTGAGATTTGGTGACAATTTATACGCTTGTTTATTTATATTTTTTAACTGGTATATTTTCAAAAATGGGTGAGAATCCACTTTACTAATAACCCTATTTATAGTTACTTAG